>OX465276.1:143739904-148739904 GCA_949987645.1 Tachina grossa
ACCACATGTTTCTTTTTAGAGCTATGCTCTTTTAGTACGATACAGGAGTTAGGACGTGATTTTCGTAACAAAAATAATTGACACTATTAAAGTTATAAATTTATTTTTGTTTTGATTTCTTTGTACTTAAAAGCAGAATACGAAAATAAACGAAACAACAACAATTAATATATTCCATTTGCAATAATGGCTAAGTATATAAAGCAGGAATCTACATCAACTGACACCACACACACTGGACCAAACACAAAGAACGCTGATGATGAAGTTCTAGTGGTGTTTGTCAGAATACTTACAATTAATTTTGGTGTTATTTGTTCATTAATAATTATCTCATGTAAAGAACAAACGACAATGGTAAGACTGTCGTAAATTTAGAGATGGTAAGGTGAGCTTTCATTACAAAACATCTTTCAGCAAATTGAAAAACGATGAATCAAAACAATTCACATATTCCATTTACAAAAAAGTTTCGTATATAAAGCAGAAATCTACATCAACTGACACAACACATAGTGGACCAAACACAGAAGAACGCTGATGATGAAGGTTTAGTGGCCTTCGAAAACGGCTAGCTGTTCCGTTTAACTATGTGTTGTCAGAATATTTACAACTAACTTTGGTGTTATTTGTTCATTAATAATTATCACACGTAATTTGGCTTAAAAAGCGATACGAACTTTAGCCTATTCAAATCATAAATATAGAAACAAATGAAGTTCGAAAAATAATAATTAAATTAACTCATTTCAGTTAATTTCGCAAACATCTGATTCCTTGCTGCATTCATTGGAGCATTATTTTCAGCTGAATAAAGGCTTCTTAAAATATAAATAAGCTTTTAGCATTTTTCAATATAATGGTTTTTGCTCATATATTTATTTTAAGTTGAAAAAAAAAACAATTTCTAACCAAATTGACGCATTCAATATTTTTGTTGCTTCTCGTAATTGTAAAAATGTATCTTCATGCTTGGAAAAAAAGGAGTTTTTCATACAAAAACAGCATTGTCCATTGTAATTTCATATTAATTTCGTTGAAATTAAGTAAAATGAATTAATTTGACATATGTCAAAATTTAAGGGGAAATTATTTAATTTTAACTTGATTTCGGCGGAAATCATGAAATTACTTGATTTTGTGGCACGCTGAACCGGCTATTACAAACAGCGATGCCAACTTGGTGCTTTTGGCACTATTTTTAGTGCTTTTTGAAGACTAAAAACGCCAATTTTTGAGCGTTAGTGCCAAACTAACAAAAAGCACTAAGTAGTGCTTTTAAGAAATTTGTGTATTTTTAAAATTACTTTAATAAAAAATTGGTGTACTTATTTTTTCTGTGCAAATCATACCTTTTTCGTCTGATATATTTCATTAGAGATGTTGATAATATTGCCTAATTGAGAATAGCTTAGAAAACATTGTTAATTGCACTCGTTTTTCACGTTAGTGCTTTTTACGCTTTTTAGATCTTAAAATTACGCCTTTTAATGCTTTTTTTTTTAAATTCTGATGTGCTTTTAGAGCCAAAAAAGTTGGCATCACTGATTACAAAGCAATACGAACTTTAGCCTGATAAAATCATAAATAATGAAACAAAATGTTTGATTTTGTTTTGTTTGGTTCTGTGAAGTGAGTGAAAAAACAAACAAAAAATTTAACAATTGCTCAATTTGTTCTTGTATTATTTTCGCACATGAGCACAAACCAGAGAACGAAGCCGATCGGCTGTAAGCCGGCTAACAGTCGCCACCGGCTAGAAACAATATATTAATTGTACGCAGTTAGAAAAGAAAGTAATGGCAAATAAATAGGAACGTTTTGAAATATTTGTGGCGAATTTGACATTATCATATAATATAATTTTTTTGTATTATTATTTCACACATGAAATTTGTTTTATATAGTTAAACAGCATAGCTCTAACCGGGAGTCCTAAGACACCTCTCTTCCCATTTTTTTAAAATAAAAACACATGTTATACCCCCCCCCCCCCTTTACACACTGAAAGTTTACTTTGCAAAGTCTTAATTCAGCTGGGAGAAAGACAGGAGTACATAGTATTCCTTCCTCTGTCTTTCACATAGCTGAATTAAGAACTTGCAAAGTAAACTTTCCGTGTGTAAAAGGGGTGTTAGCTCTGTTCGCTGATATTTCCGTAACAATATTTTAATCGAAAACTTTTGATCTCAAATAATAGACAATCAGTGAGTAATGATGTAATTTGAAATGAAAAGAAAACTGTACGAATTTGTAATTTATTAATATCTCCTTTCGATTGAAATTACATACATAATAAGCCCCACCTATGGACAAAAAAAAACCATTTGTATAGTATTTTATTTCAGTTTTATTGATTTACTTTATTTCTTCCTTTGGTTTGTATAATTTGTTATTTTTTCATCATTTATTTAAAATTATTATATTATAGTTAGTTGCTGACTCATTTTTAAATTTAATTTTTAATCATACCATTATTATTATCATTATTATTATAATGCATTTAATTTATTACTTTAAATTATTTTTATTAAATTTTTCAATGTCAATTTGTTAATATTTAACATTTAGTACCATTACAAATTTAAAATTTATTACTCTTTGTTTTATTTATATTTATTTAATTTCTTTTTTATTTTTTTTTTTTTTTTTGTTAATTATAATTTTGAGTTTTACATTTAACAGCAAATTTAACACAAAGCTAAAGCATCATCATCATCATCATCATTACCATCACCATCATCATCATTTTACTCTCCCATTACTTTAATTATATGACTGACTCCTTCGTTACTTATATTAAGTTCTTTCTGTCTTTTTAAGAGTGTTTTTATTAGTATTAATTATAAACAATCATTAATGGTATTTTTCATTTTAATAATTATTTAATAGATACAATTACAAATATATATAGTATATATAATTTTCTTTTTATTTATATGCCAAGTTTTAAATTAAATAGAAAAATAAAAAATACACTGAAAGAAATATAAGTATAAATTTTTTTCTCTTGCTTACAATTGGATACACTTACAGAAAAATAGGGGTTTTCGGGTTTTTATGCTTAAAAGTTTTTTAAAATTATTTATTATATACAACTTTGATTACATCGCAAATTAAATGTTAAATATTTTTGTTAGAAATGCAGGAATTAAAACAGAAATTGAAGAAGATATTTTTTTTTCATGTTTAGCAATTATTAGAATTTTTTTTTGGAAAAACGGTGTAACCAAAATTATATACTTAAATGCTAATTACTTAAGGCTGCGAAACACTATCCTGCACAATCGTGTGATATTTAAAAAAATGTAACCCTCTTATGAGGGAGTCTATGAAAATGTTCAAAAGACTAAAACTAGGGCTCTCCACTAGCCATGAACTTGGTATGGGCATCATGTCGGACATCGCAAATGGCTAATGGAGATCGCTCATGCCCATGTTTCGTTCATACTCTGACATAGATGCCCGAACATATATTTGAGCAACAATGTTCGCTATGAGATTCGCCATCCGCAACCACTTGCAATAGAAAGAAAAGAGGCAGAACAAAAGTGTTAAATGTTCCATCTCTATTGCATAACGCAAAATACTGTTTTGTCCCAATTTACATTTGAGACATTTCTTGCCGGACATTTCTTGCATGAAGCCTTTACATATTGGAAATTAATAGACAGACAGAAATTTTGTGGTATGTTCTTCTTCGCGTTTGCTACTTACACACATACACATACATACATACCATATGCCTTGATAATACACATCAAGTATACATACAGCCGTTGAAATGAGAAAAATCATATGAAGCAACAAGAAGAAATTGCGAAAAGTAGCAAAGAGAAACTAAAAATGTCCGGTACAGAGGGTCGTGTACTACACACTCTTCGTCCCTTCTTCTACAAACTTCGTCTGTCTGTCTTTCAATTTCTCAAATGTAAAAGGGCACTTTGATTTGCCTGAACATGGACATCTCACGTATTCACCACAACAAAGAAGTTGTTGAATTTTTCACAGTTGCTCTGCCGGCGTCACATTCAATTCACCAGATCAGGGTTGTATTTTTTCGTAGATCGTGTGATTGTGTAGGATAGTCAGTCATGGCCTTCAATATGTTTTGGTATCTTTTCAATTAAAATTATGGTTTTATTTAAGAATTCATTATTTTCAATTAAAATAAATATTTTTTCGGAGATATTTGCTGTTTTATTTTAATTATTTATTTTTTTGTATATTTTTTACATTATGCCGAAAGTTTATTTTTAATTAATATCTCTTTAATTTTTTTCTATTTTTTTATTTATTTCTATTATTTAAAATATTTTTTGTGTTTGATTTATCTAGATATTTTTTGTCACTACATACTTTACTTGCTTTTAGTGCCTTTTTTAAACTTGTTTTTTTTTATGTATGTATTATATTTGATTTAAGTTAATTCCAAATGCTTTTACTAATATTGACTATTGTAACTGCTCCATATTCATCAATACTATTAAAGTTTATTTTTCTCTATGTATGTATATTATGTGGTTTTTGGTTAAAATATCTTTTTATTGGTTAATTGAATTTTTGTTGTTTATGTCGAAATTTAATGCTGGTTTTAAAGATAAAAATTGATTGTAATTGTTTTTGTTAGTAATATATAATTTTTGTTATTTATTTTGATTTTTCAACTATTGGAATTGTAACGAATATTGTAACGTTTCAGATCTGCAACTTTTAATGCAGCAAATTTTTAATTTTTTAAACACAAAATGTTTTGCATAAATTGAAGAATTATTGCAGAAAAAATTGCAATTCTAAATATGCACTTTCATAAGGGTTTAATTTAAACTTTTCAAAACTTAAATTTACTTTCAAATATTATTTACTTTTTTTTATTAAAAAAAAAAGAAATGAAACTAGTGTTTACAAAAAATACAAATAAAAGTTTTTAAATATATTTGCATACAATTTCAATTAAGTAAAATTTGTCTCTTTTTACTTGCTAATTTCTAATGATTTCTTTTCACAAATCTAAATTTTTTGGTTGTCTAATTTTGTTATCATAAAAATCCTTAAAGGATATGCTAGAATTGTATTAGTTTATTTGTTTCATTTTGCATATGCATTTTGCTTACAACACACATTAATTACATTTTCTAGTTCTCATATTTATAATAAAAAAAAATAAGAGAATATCCATACATACGTTTATGCATGAACACATATACAATTAACATAAACTTACATATTAAAAGGATATTAGTGATAATGACAGAATTATGTTAGTGCTAAGCCATATTGAATTAGTTATGTCTAAACAATATTTATTATTATTTAAGTCCCAAATCACACTATGCAAGTCTTATTGCTAAGCAGATTAGTTTCAGGGAGAGAGAGACGAGGGGAACAGAAACGTTTCTTTTCCCCCCTATCTTCAAATGCAAAAGGACTTAAAATGCGAGCATTATAAATTTATTAAGAACTGTAATGGCGTTTTCTTTTCTGGAAAAAAATGTTACATTTATTGCAGTTTTCAATGAAAATTCGCAATAAAATAGAATAGAAATGTTTTTTTCCCCTCGTATCTCTCTCTCTCTCTCTCTCCTTCATAACAAACTAATCAGCTTAGCAATAAGACTTGCATAGTGTAAACTAGGACTAAAAAAGTTAACGCCATTAGAAAAATTTAAATGTCGCCAAGCTTTCTTAAAATTTAGCTTTGAGAGAAAAAGACTCTTCCTCTCACTTTGTCTCTTCAAAGGATTCAAAAGCAGCGTTACCGTTTGACTGCCTTGCCACTTTTTGCCCCCTTTTTTTTAGAGTGAATAATGTAATAATACATTAAAAATAAAAAAATTAGTGTAGTTGTCTGTAGTTTATTTTAATGTTACTCCTTTTTTTTTTATAAATCTCTTAGTTGGTGCTACTTTTTGAAAAATGTCACCCTCTACATAAGTAAGTGATGAAACAGAATAAACTCAGCAACTTCAGGAAAATCGCTCTCAAATTAATAAAGCCCATAATGACATCGACGACAGTAGCTTCAAATGCTATATAATTTTTATTTTATTTTTTTCTCTTGTGCTTATTTTTCTTTTTCTTTTTTGTTTACAAAATTTTTTGAAAGTATGGTAACGTTTTTGAGAGAATGAGTATTTATAAGTGAGAGCATAAGGTTTTGTTAGCACATTTTAGTTGTTGTTGTAGAAATGTCAGAAAAAGGAGCAATAATGTTAAAGTAAACATGTAAAAAATTTAATTTCAATAATAGAAAGTATAAAAAGAGAACTAAAGAACATTTCGGAAAGACACATTTTTTACTTTGAACCGTGACTTGATTCTGTGATCTGTAAGCAGCTCTGGGCTGAAAAAGACCTCTCGCGTCATCGTAATTATTTCATAAGTGCGGTCAGGCTTGTGTGTGTTGTTTGGAGTTCGAGAGTTTTTCGCCGCTTAGTCTTGCTTTTTTTTTTTTGTGGAATTTCGTTGACAACCACATTGCTACTTCCTATATGAAGGTATAGGTCGTGTATAGTCAGTGCAAAACTAATGATTGGAACGTATGTATAACCAAAATCGTTTCATAGCTCTCATGTCCCTGAGTAAAAACAATCTAAGAATGTTCACAGGCTTCCTCACAGGCCATTGTAGACTGAGAAAACACCTCAACAGACTTGGCATTAAGAGTAACAGCATATGCAGATTCTGTGATTACAAAGATGAGAATCCAGAGCATATTCTGAAGCACTGTGAAGCGTTATTCCACAGAAGATATAGCCTATTGGGCTATTGGAGGATTGCGAACTGTCAATTCTAGACCCACTGGCAATCCAGAGATTCATTAGGAGAGTAAGTCTAGATGAGGTGCTCTAGCACCTAGCAGGTGATACAATAGATCTACTTTGATCGCAGTGTCCTGTGTTTCCCGTTTGACTTAATTCATTCACTCATAGTCAGTCACAAAAACAATTTTAAGAATCATGGGCATATGGTCTAGTTACTCTGCCCATTTTTGTGCAGCAAGGTATTTATGAAATAAATAAATAAAAATTTATTATATGATGAAGTAAAGATAGACGGAGAGAGTGAGAGAGTAAGAAAGAGAGAGAGAAAAAGTGTGTGATAGAAATAGTTAGAAAGTGGGCGTGAGAGAGAGAGAGAGAGAGAAACTTCAATGATAAGCGATAACAAGTATTGAACTGATATTTGTTTTAAATTTTTACTTTTCGGAAATAACCGTTGAATTAGCGGGTAATTACATTTAAGGTTTTTGTTTTACTTCCAGATCTAAGTGATATTTTGATGATATTTTGTTTGCGAGAAGTTTGCAGGTTAGACTTTGTAGCACCAGCTTAAAATTGATGTTACGAATTGACTCTTCTTCGTTTAAATAGTCCTCTCTTATACCTCAAGGGTATCTCTATGAGAAAACGGGAGTGACAATCCCGCGCACCCTAGTCTAAATAATCTAGCTTTTCCGCATTACCTTTAGCTGGTTACCCACAAAACTTATGACTTGCTCTCCAATCTTTGGTATAACAGGGCAACGGATGTTCACAGAATTGTTAAAGGAAGTAGCTTTGCTACATGACTGATAAAAAGGTGCAGTGCCACTCTGAAATGCCCTGAGTTTAGGGTCCAGGTTAGGTTAGATTGAAAAGAGGGAGAAAAAAATAGACCCAATCCGTTTCGGATTACAATTATGCTTTTATAGCATGTTTTGCGCTCTTAATAAGAAATATTTGGAGAGATAACCGATAAAAACCATGAAAACCTATTAAATTTAGTCAGGTTATATTTATATATATATATATATATATATATATATATATGTATATATATATATATATATATATATATATATATATATATATATATATGTTTTTCCCTAGGCTTTTTCCAGTCTGAATCCCATAAGATATTCCATATCTGGTATGTTTTCCAGATCAAAGACAGTGACTCAAGTAGTGATCGGAGAGTTTCGTCATCTCCGTGGCAAGCTCTACATGTCGTATGGTCAACAACACCCATGCGATCCAAGTGACTTCCTAAATCTGTATATCCTGTTATTATGCTAATAGAAATTTCGAAGTGTTGGCCTTCTAACCAGTGGCTTAATACTGATATTATGGTCACCGGTGGCAAAATAGCTGATGATGACGTGTCAGCATCAGTGATCCAACGAAATCTGATGGTGAACTTCCTTATAACCTTACGGAGTTTAATAGACGATGCTTACCATGGTAAGTAAGTGTTGGAAGATGTCTGTGGCGTGCATGAATTCAATCCCAATGTGAGAAGTCGCGCTGTGTCTGATTATTGGTAAGATCTTCTCTTGGAGGACTCTCAGATAGTGTGCCAACCACTTTTGCTGTGTGATATCACGGAGAAGCTTTAAGCTATGTACAGACGGTTGTCAGATCTTACAATATTGCCAGTAAAATGTGCTAAAAATTTCTTACAACCGTGTGAACTGGCAATTTTTGTCAGACGCCGTTGCTAGAAAAAGCATTGTCAGTCCATTGCAAGACTAGCAACTGACAACAAATTGTCAGACAATCGTGTGAACACATTGTAAAATTATTGCCAGATATTTGTCAGACATTTTAATATTGTCAGATATGCGAAGTTCATGCATCTGACAATAGCGTCATTGTAAGATAATTCTTTCTATGGGCAACACTGCACACGCTTGATTTTAAATAAAAAATTTATAATAAAATATATGCAGACAAAATCATTGCAATTGCTTCTTTATGGTCCATAATAATTTATACTTTCACTTTTTACATTAAACACAAACACAAACGATAAATATTTAACAATTTCCAACAAATGGTTTAAGTCTGGCAACGCATAACAACAGATCGAACAATTTGTGCATATGACAACCGTGTGAACTGACAATTTTTCTACTGACGATTTCGTCAGATGAATTTATTGTCATACAACCGTCTGGCAATAAATTGTAAGATTTTCTGACAACCGTGTGAACTGACAAGAAATATTGTGCTGGCAATTTTCGATTGCCAGTACATTGTCAGCACATTGCCAGATCTGACAATATTGTAAGATCTGACAATCGTCTGTACATAGCTTTAGTATTGTTTTAGTTTGCCACCAAAACTGCTGGAAGAATGTCTAGTGGCAAATAAATGCTAGTGGTTAGTCTGCTATTATATGCTGCATCTGATGGCGGCGAACAGTAGCGAAATTGGGAGATGTCTTTGGGCTTTCTTCCGCAATAGGTCTGGCTCTCATAAGACTCTTAAGCAGTGCGACCAGCTTGATCATGATCAGGAACGGTGGCGGCGTTACGACAAACATGAGATTATGCCGTAATCGCCTCATGTTAATCTTAGACACTTCAGTCCTCTACTTCTCATGTTCTGTATAGGAGGGGTTTTGAGATTTGCAAAATTGTTCTATTAAATTTGGCAATTTATGGAATGAATAGATAAAGAGTAGTAGACGATTAAACATAAAAAACAATCTGCTATAAAACATGCTCAGTGCAAAATTGCGAGACTTTAGTGATCACGAGAAGGTACTGATTAATTGCAGATCCAAAATAATTCTATTGTGTGTATATATATGGAGCAAAAAAAATATATATACAACAAAACACATAAAAATACAAACAAAAAACAAAATACTATTCAAAAATGTTTTCATTATGTTTGTAATGGATCAAATAAATAAAAACAAATTGCCAGTAAATATTTTTAACAATCAAAAGTAGTCGGCAGTAAGTGCGTTCGAGAACTCAAAAATTTGTACAAATTTGTACTATTTTTTACTGGATTGCGTTCGCGTACACAAAATCCAGTAAATGAGAGGGCTAATTGAGAGAGAAAAATGACAGTTCATTTACTGAGTAAATGCAACTTTTTACTGGACAAATTTTTGCCAGTAAAATCCAGTAAAACGAAACCATATGTTTTTAAATATAAACAAACAAAAGCAAAGGGAAACAAAAATTTTAAATTTTTGATGAAATTTTTAAAATCACAAAAAACAAATGTATTAAGTTATAAGCATTATAACATTTATTTAAGTTTGATGCTAGAAAAATATTCGGGTATGTTATGTATTCCACGTGAAATTAAAACGTGCGGAATTTCCATAGAATTGTTGGAAAAGTGTACATATGTATGTATGTATGTATGCATGTACATATGTATTTATAATAGGTGCGTTTGAGTACTTTTCCAGTAAAATCCAGTAACTGAGTAAATACTGAGTAACTTAAAGAAATTACTCTCAATAAAAAAGTTTGCAGCTAAAAGTACGCGAACGGAAAAATTGTAAAATCCAGTAAAATATACACAACAGCTGATAGACAATTTGGCGCTAAAAAAATTATACATAAGTATTTACATATGTATATGCAAAAAAACCTTAATATAATATTGTACTACGTGGTCTAATCGAGATGAAACAGACTAGTTACATTATGGTCCATGTAATGCAGTCATGGATCATGTCGTTTTCACACAAGCATTCAATGCAATATGGAGTAGTTTTGGGGTTAGGCCGATGTAATGCAAATTTGGACCATTTAGTCCAACCCTAGGACATAAACCTCCTTTTCTCACATATTTGGAGTCGTTTTGGAGTATTCCTACTCCTCTTTGGAGTATTTACATACATGTATGGAATAGTCGCATTATCTGCAGACAATATACAAAACTGTACATACATAAGTATATATTATTGCTTCTGTGAAGCACTTTGTTAAGGCAAAAAATTATGCCTTTTTGGAAGCTGAAAAAATCTCGCACAAAAAAACCTCCTTATTCATGCGCAACACCAAGTGATTCTCTAACATTATCTCCCTTACTCGCTGTCTCCACCTGACATAAAATAGCTAACTTTAACATAAACTTCTAAGAATTGTTAACTGGTGAGTATCAACATATATACTATACAATCTTGTGCAAGACCATTTGCACAAGATTGTGAATTGGGCTATAGTTTTTATGTACTCAGATGCAAAAGTTACTAGCTTGCAAATTTTTTTTTACTTTTTCCTCTATTTTGTTAGAGAGCCTGCCTTATGTTAGTGCTTTTCAGAAGCAGTTTTCGAAGCTTTTGTGATCAAGTAAACAGTACATTGCTTCCCTCAGTTGTTAGTGCTTCCGAATCAGATTTTTTTTGCTGAGTAGTTACTGGCTAGCCGCATGGAAAAATTATATGGCTTTGAGAAAATCGATGAAGAATGTTTTTTTCATTTGTTTTATAAAAATACACCATAGTATATTTTCTTTAATAATAAAAGTAATAGATACATGTGTTTTTATTTGAACTTACGGGCCTGGCCCACGATATCGACAAGAAACTTTCTATAGCTTACTTGCCGACATCGCGCGTCAGGCCGTTAAAGTTTCTAAACTGTTTACCCTCGACGTGAATAATTAGGATGTACAGAAAAAGACAAAAATGTTTGTTGCCGCTTATACCAATCATCACAACAATATTGTTCACTTCCTTTCAAGTAGTTCCAATGAGTTCATTAATTAAGAGAAATATACAATGGGAAAAGAACTTTATATATCCTAATATATTCAAGATATCGAAAAACTGAAAACAAATTCAAGAAATGTACACATTAATCATATTTAATCGATCAATACCTAAATTTTTTGAATGTTCCATGCGGGGAACCAGTAACCGTCCGACTATATGTATAAACAAAAATTTAACTATACAAATCTATTAACTTTATTCACGTTTAAAAATAATCGGTTATGTTCTGCATTTCACGTTGGGAAATTGTTGTTATAAATACACATTTCCAACAATTTTATGAAAATTCCACACGTTTTAATTTCCCGTGGAATACATAAAACATACCCTTATATTTTTTTGGCATCAAACTTAAATAAATGCAATATTGTTCATAACTTCATACATTTGTTTTTTGTTATTTTTAAAATTTCATCAAAAACCAAAAACTTTTGTTTCCATTTGCTATTGTTTGTTTATATTTAAAAACATATGGTTTCATTTACAAAAAATTTGTCCAGTAAAAACTTGCATTTACTCAGTAAATGAACTGTCATTTTTCTCTCTCAATTAGCCCTCTCATTTACTGGATTTTGTGTACTCGAACGCAATCCAGTAAAAAATAGTAAAAATTTGTAAAAATTTTTGAGTTCTCGAACGCACTTAATAACAATGCTATTGCATTTCCGAACGATTTAATTTCACATGGAATTCAGAACATAACCGATTGTTTTTAAACGTGAATAAAGTTAATACATTATTATATTAAAATTTTTGTTTATAGATATCGTCGGGCGAACGGTTCCTGGTTGGCCGTATGGAACATTAAAAAAAATTTACTTTGTGTACTTTTTTTAAATTCTTTCCCAGTTTTTCGTTGTCTTGAATAATCATCCTAATAGCTTCTCACGTTCAGGGTAAATAGCTTAGAAACTTTAACCGCTTGACCCGCGATGTCGATTAGAAAGTTTCTATCGCTTACTTATAATTATTTAAAACAAAATCCAAATAAGAAAGTTTATTTTTGTTTTCAATATAAGTAAGCTATAGAAAGTTTCTTGTCGACATCGTGGACCAGCCAAATAAGTTTAAATAAAAACATGTCCAGATCTATTACTTTTATTATTAAACAAAATATTTTATCTTGTATTTCATATGTATAATTTCTTTTAGCGCCAAAATTGGTAATCAGCTGTTGTATATATTTTACTGGATTTTACAATTTTTCCGTTCGCGTACTTTTAGATGCAAATTTTTTTATTGAGAGTAATTTCTTTAAATTACTCAGTATTTACTCAGTTACTGGATTTTACTGGAAAAGTACTCAAACGCACCTAGTGTCTATTTAACAGGTTCAATGCAATACTCCTGATGATTTGTTGCGTCTTCGTGTTTAAACTGTCAAAAACTGTTTACTTTTTTGGGCACCATGCACTTTAGTTCATGTTTTTGTGTGTTTCTGACAACTTAAACAAAGTGTGCTCTCTTGTGTTGCCATATTTTTGATGAGTTGCATCGACTTAATAAATAGACCTTGGTAGTCGGTAGCCACAACAATGTTGCCACAATATAAAAATTGAAATATTTATTAAAACTTAGGATTAACTGCCCTGAACCTTATCGCCAAGTTGTAATAATGGTTCTCAAGCTGAATTCATTTATTTTTTCGAATCTTTGTTAAATGAAAGAAAGAAATGATCCAGAGGTATTATAAAAACTCTCTTCTGCTAATTTTTGTTAGAACAATGACAATATTTTTTGCTTTTCCTTAAAATATATTATATATCAAATAAATTTGAATTTTCTAACGATTATCCCCCTTTAACTTAATACATATGCTTGTTTTAATATTAATTCAGTAAGAAAAGAATAAAAGTCTAGCGTCGAGCATAAAGTTTAATCAACTAAAAATTCTACAATAACGCTAGCCCATAGTGCAAATATTAAATTTGCAATGCAACTTATAGTAAGTCTTGTAATATTTCAAGTGATGGACATGTCATGGTTAAATTAAAGGTTGCCTCATGTGTACTTAGCATAACTTAAACTTAACATTAGTATTAAAGTGTTAAAGCAAAGTTACCAGTTTACTAAAAACTGAAGGCCATACAATGGCATTAAAATTATATATTTTTCCATTCACATTAAATAAACACCACAATTTACAACAATATTTAATGAATTACATCTGAAATTTTTCTTTTTTTTTTTTTTTTTTTTTTTTTTGTAAAAAAAGAAAGTTACATTATTTAAAAAGGGAACCAATTTTTTTATTAATTTTATAAATGTTTTTCTCTCTGTGTAAACATCACATTATATAATTAAAGTTGTTATTGATTATTACATTAATTGATTTTTCCAGCTTTCGAAATTGTTTTCTTATTTTTTTTTTTGAATTCATTATTATTATTATTAATTTTTCTCACTAGTTTTATTTATAAACGGCGGGTAGTACTAATTTTCATTGTTTAATTAAATATTTGGAAAAAAAGACAAGAGTAAGAGAAAGACAAAGATAAAGAAAATTAATTTGGTTAATTTGATTTTTATTATTATATGTTAAATATTTTAGTTTTATTAAATTTTGTTATAATTCTTTATGATCTATAAAATGTTTACCTGTGTTTTCTTTTATCAGTTTTTTTTTGTTATTGTTGGTTTTGTTAATTATTTTAAATGTCATATAAAAAAGTATAAATAAGCAATTAGTAAACATTGTTTAGTTAGTTGTTGTTGTTGTTGTTGTTGTTAATATTTTATAAAAAAATTTCTTTATGTATGTTTGTTTGTTTAATTATTTTATTTTTGCCTACTCGTAGATTTTTGTTAAAAAAGTAGAAAAAATAACGAGAAAAAAAGTTGTTTGGTAGAAGTTTTTTTGTTGTTCGGTTTTTTATAAATTGTATTGTATGTATTGTCATTATGTTTTTTTTTTATAATAATTGTTATTAGTTTCTTTGTTTCGACTATATTTAAATTTATACTTCAAACAAATCATGCTGTTCTCATGTAAATGTGTCAAGATGGTTGTCAAGCACGACATTCGAAACTTTTTTTGTTTGTTTAGTTGTTCAATTGACTTGCATTGATTTCAATTAAATTTCTTTCGGTGTATAAATTTAACCATTTTAAAATGGTGTTAAAATGATGTATGTTAATGTAAATGTGCATGTATGTATGTATGCATGTGTGTATGTACGTTTGTAAGTATGTGTCTATGAATTTGTTGTTATGAAATGATGTAGAAAATATAATAAAAATAGTGATTAAAAGGAAAAATATTTGATTTGATAAATTCAAGAAGATTTATTTAGCGTTATTTTAAATTTTTCTATAGTTTTTCGAAATAAAATATGACTTGTAGAACTACTCACGAATACTTAAAGCCGAATCACATAGAATCGCAACGACAGAGGAAGTTGACATAATGAATACTTAATCCCCGGTTCACACACTTCAACTTTAGTTGATCAACTGTAAGAAATACGGACAAGGAAATACAAATATATCGTTTTTTCTACCAACAAAAGTTGAAGTACATATGTGAACCGGTACTTAGTTGAGGGAAACATTTGAGCAGCTTCTATAGGTTTGTTTTCCATTTCATTAATTAAACTTAAGTTTTTTTTTTATTTATTGTATTTTTATGTTTTGTTTTCTTTTATTCTTGCTCCCACAAAACACAAAAACCTAAATCAAAATATATCAAAAAAAAAAAAACAATTAATCGCTGTCAAAAGACTTGGTCAACAAAAGTTGAAGTGTATAAACCGGCACTTAAAGTTAAAAGTTTTCCAACTTTTGTACTTTACGTTGGCGGAGACGTACTGAATCTGCTAGAGCTCATAAGAAATTCTGTATTTCAACCTAGTTTGTCAGTTAAAAAAAGGAAAGGTTAAAAGTATAACGGATTCTATTTGACTCATCCTTTAGTTTTTACTTTTTGGTGCCGTTCTGTGTCCTTCATTTCTGTAGCAAATATTTTACAATTACTTTTTCTGTGAAAGGAATCAGTTGGCAAGGAATTGATTGAAATTTGTATCAAAAAATATCACTTTCATTCACAAAAATAATCTTTCCATTGTTGTTTAATTGACATAAATACATTACTTTTAAATAAATGCATACGCACATTTGGCTGTCAATTAACGTTGAATTCTCTTTTCTACAGATTTGCCCGCAACAGAGTTTTTTTACTTTATTTTATTTATTTTTTAATTCCTTAATTTGCACTGCAGCAGGTTTTGAACACTGTACCTCCATACAGACTAGCACACATCCACAAGACTATCGTGGCAATTTTTCTTCTACTCAGTTGTTGCACATACATATGTAAGTATGTATGCTTTTTTTAAATTCTTATTTTACGGTGCAGTCATGGCTCGAATTTGGTACCTCTAGACTAACAGACAATCATACATCCACTTGGCTACCGTCACACATTCAAAAAACTATCGAGAGAAATTCGAAGTTCGCCACTTTAGCGAACATTTGAATTTTTTTTTAGACTCGCGAACAAATATTCGATAATTTTGTTTCGAATTTTTTTTCGCTTTAGTGAGCATTCGTTAATAAGTGGTTAGGCATCGTCACATACTCGAGAAACTATCGCTTTAGTTAACATTCGATTTTTTTTAGATTCGCGAACAAATATCGAATAATTTTGTTTCGAGCATTCGTTAATATCGAATCTCAGGTCAAGTGGGATTTCTCTTTGCTTTACACTTGTGTGTGTGCGTGTATGTATTTAAGGCAGAAGTTGACGTACATATGTTATAAGCAAGGATAATCCATAACATAAGTGCGATATTGATCACATAATAACGAATATAAAAGTAATAAAAAAAGATATGGACTGAACATACCATAGGGAAAGACTCTGAAGATATATGTCAGCAAGATTTGAACTGTAACTTGTAAGTAAAAAAAAGTACGGCTTAAAAATTGCTGGAAAAGCACCTTATAGTGTTTTCACACTGAAAGTTAAAATCTGGGGTCGAATCGTCACATCCGTGAACGTACAACTCGTTACGTAAGAACACCATTTTCGGATTATGATATCCATGAACGTAGTGTAATCCTATTCAACTTATACGATTGACGTATCAATTAATTTGCTTTCGTACGATTGCCGATACGATCACGGATGTGACGATTTGAGCCCTGGTTTTAACGTTAAAACTATAAACAGCTGATTTCGCATTCACACTGCAAGTTTGTTAAATTCAGGTTTTAACTCACAAACTGTCTAAAAACTTTGCGGAAAATAAAATAATCTCCTGCAGATATGCGTGTATTTGTTGTTGCATTTTTTCTGCTTCTTAATAACACTTGTTGGACAAACTGTACAACAACAGTTTTTGTTAATATGAAAAACTGAGATATTTCACAATGCGCTGTAAAATGGAAATTATTTTATATTATGTAAATAAAATTTTTTTAAATTATGGAACTTCTTATACAGAATGAAGAAATGCTTGGAAATAAAGTTATTATTATATAAAAATGCACAAATACATTATAAGATAAACTTTTTTTTATAGGCAGCTGAATGGCAATCATATTGTCTATTTTCACTTTCCAGAGTTCAATGAAAGTATTTTCTTTGTTTTCCTTCCAAAAAAACTTTTTTTTCCATAATTTTTTGATTATTGTTGCTGCTGCATTAATTTTCAAGTTGAAAATCTTTTAAACGCCATCTATTGTTATTCACTGGCATAAACATTATCAGCTGCTGTCGGTCATTTCAACTTGGCAGCACTGAATTTGTTACAGCAAAAACAAGGTTTCATTTCATAAAACCAACTTAAAACCAATTCAAAAATGGTTTTAATTTGGTTTTAACAACAACAATTTGTATGGTAAAACCAGGTTTTAACAGTTGGTTTTAACGTTAAAACCAGATTTTATTAAAACCATGTCAGTGTGAAAACACTTTTAGCTAACGATATGCAGAGTAGTGAAAAAGTGAGTAGAGTTGAATCAAATCATGATATATAATTTCTTGTACTTATGCGCACTTATACTTATTGCAATGTTGCCTATGAATCATATTCAATCGAAAGTTTGAAGTGCGCATCGAACTCATACTTATCAATATTTATGACGTTATTTATTTCGACTCTCCTGAAATAAGTATTGTATGGCAAAGCCAACTTCGTATACGAACATTAAAATACTCATTATGAGGCTATGTGTTTGCTCATTATGATGTTAGGAGTGTGTTTTTTTATACACTTTATACTGTTGTAGTTGTAGTTATACTATATGGATGAGTTGAATGAGCTGAATCAATGCATGTTACAATTATACTAGGTAGAGCTGTGCCAAATCGTTCTTTTCAGTGACCGGCCATTTTCATTCAATTAGCAAAAAATTGACCCGTTCGTTCAATCGTTCACTTTTGAACGACAGTATGAAACAATGCTATTTTGTAAGAATATTAAAATTGGTTGTATATACGAGTATTTAAATAATGCGAATGAATGAATTGAAGAATTTATTAAAAAAAAGTTGAATTATTTATTTAAAAAATTATATTTGAATTCATTTTATAAATAATTTCTTGTTCTTTCGACTAGAATATTGTACATTTTATTTTGGCTTAATATTTAGTTTAATATTAAGATTGAGAGAGGTACTTTTTATCATTATTTATATATCAAAAGCGCATTAATGTTTGAATGTTACTTCTCAAAGTTTAAGTTAAAATTTTGTCCTCAAAAATATTTCACCGGAAACAACAGAAGTATCTCAAGCACTACAAATTCAGTTTAGATTACGGTAATGAAATGTATGTATAAACATATATACAGTTAAGGTCTAACATCCTTACTTTGTAAAAACGCTTTATAAAAAACACTAGTAAAAATGCTTCTTGTGAACAGACTGTTAAATCAAATTTTAAAAAGAATGATGGCAGTGCCACAGCGATGTTAAATAGAATTCGGTATACACGTACCTAAACCTTTTAAAACACAAAAACTCAACTCAAACAAAAAGACATAACATAAATAGCAAACATGAACGAAAGCAAATTTGACATAAAAGGTTTGAAACACAAACTGAATGAAGGAAAACATCGAGCGGTACACTACTGATCCAAAAGCGTTCAGTAAAATCACCGGATCAGTTCGTTCAATTAAGTGATTCGTTCAATTTAACCCGTTCGTTCATGAGCTACACAGCTCTAATACTAGGTACATGCACGACTATAACAAAATTACAACACCAAAAAACATATGCATTTTGTTGGTATAAACAAACGTATAATTGTCAGAAACAGATGCCTTCTGTTTATAAAAATAACAATTACAGGGTAACTAAAGTACAATTGCAGACGCGGCATTCATGAATGATTAAAGTCATTCAGTGCTGCCAATGGGTTTGTAATTACACAGAGTGTGCAATTACTCTCATGTGTAGGCCATGTAATTAGATTAATGTATAATCTGTGTGTAATTCTATTTTATCTTCTATTTTTATTTAGTTTTGTTTTCATTTTAACCTACAAAAAACATGTATAGTGTAATTCTCTTCAATGTGTAATTGGAAACACATCCATGTGTAAATTCAATGGCAACACTGTAATCATTTTATTCACACACATACACTAACATTTTTGCAGCTTGTAAACAAAGTTTGACAACCAGCGTTGTTAACTCGGTGCTTTTCGCACCGTTTTTAGTGCTTTTTGAAATTTTCGGCGCGAAAAATTTTGATGTTAGTGCTCGGTGCTTTTTTAAACTAATTTTTGGTGCTTTTTATTTCTTGGCGGTGGCAGTAAACCCAAAATTCAAAAAGAATTTTCCTTATATAATATATATATTTTTTTGAAGAAGTCTTAACATTTAAAAAACATAAGCACTGAAGTTAATGGAACATTTAAAAATATTTTAATAAGATTGTACAAAACTTGGTTGAAGAAATACGTGCATTTTATTCTCAAACTTTCACATTCTAAGCACAATTAATGGAAACAGTGTTTTGCCACACGACAAAGAAGACATAATGCAAGTATAGTCCAATAGCGAAATAATTTCTAGTATATACAGTAAATAGAGAATAATTCACTTAATGCAATGGATAAACTTTGAGTTCGCTATCGAGTTTTGGGAAGAAATAAAGTCTTATAACGACTCATTTGATATAAACTTATTTGGGGCATTATCGAAATTGCATTCCCATCAAACTTTAATGTTTAAACGCAGAAGTTGATCACGATTTTGCCCTTATTACTTTATTTAAGTCTAAAATAAAAGCGGTCTGAAACGAGAAAATTGTGTTGCTAATAGAGCTTCGTTCCTTTTTTCTAAAATAATAGTACATATAATTTAAGTTTATATAACTTGGTCAACTTGCAAATTACTTTTTTTAAGTTTGTAACTTAGTTATTAATATTGCATTTGCTGTGAAAGAATGTTTCCACAGCATTGATTAATAAAAATCAAATTTTGAAAGTATTGATTTTAAAAAAATTAATCGAGTTCAAAATCTAATCAGCAAGTCAAAAAGACTTGCCAAATGCTGCTAATTTGACTAATTTCAGGTGATTTATTTCTCCGTTGACGAAAAAAATTAAATTTTTTATAATAACTTAAAAAGGTTTCGTCAAATTGATTTTAGAATTCACTGATTCTCATAAAATCAAAATGTGTATCGAATGCTTCAAATTTGAAGTTTTAGGGATAAAATGTAAGGTCAACCGATCTCTATATTTTTTATATAAAAATTTTTTATAAAACAAAAAATTTTATTTTAGTGCTTTTTTACTTAAATTACGCGTTTTTTTCGTGGTTTCAATGCTTTTTGAAATTTAAAAGTTGACAACGCTGTTGACAACTAATTGTATTGTATACAATAACAGGCTGGGCTTGTACATGTAACTGTTATACCCAGTTGTCCAAATCGTCCTAGACGACATTGTCTTCGACGATTCATATACGACATGTCGTCTGTAGATTAAGTTTTCTAATCGACAATTTAAAAGAAATCGGCGTTCATGACTATCTGAACGACAATGTCACACGTTTTCGCTTCAATAAAACTTTGTTGGGGACCATCTGAGCGACAGTGTCATACGTTTTGTCTTCAATAAAGCATTGTTGACGACAATATGAGCGACAATGTCGCTCGTTATGTCTTCAATAAAGCCTTGATGATGACAATCTGAGCGACATGTCGCTCATCTGGTCTTGTGTGACCTCGCCGCCATTTGTATGAAAATTTCGTCCACGATTTGTATGGAGTTGTCTTTAATATGTCTTCTACGACTTGCCATTGTCTTGTACCCGTCGTCAAAGATGTCTTAAAGACGTGGCCAACTGGGTAATTGTATCATGGAATCAATGTAAGTAATATAAGTACTTTTATGAAATTATAAATCAAACTGAAGTGACTTATGAGTGTCAGTGTGTTATGAGTATGATGTCGATGTCGTATTCATATTTATTGCAGCATATACTTATAAATCAATATTATTGTGAGTGTGCGTAAATCAGAGTAGTTGATTTTAAATGATGTCTACTCATTTATATTTAAAATTTTATGAGTCAGTATGAATAGCGAAAACATGATTCATTGCCAATCCCTAATGCAGATTAGCTGGAAAAGCTAAAATGAAATAAGAAAGTAAGCAAATGATAGAAAATCTTGGAATAATTTTGGTAGAGACCCTTTGCTCCTCAAGGCGTTAAACGGAAAATGAAAAGAGAAAGAAGATTTTTAGCCATTTCATTTATAACTTCTTGAATCAATGATATTTTATTTTAAAAATAATTACTTAATTTCAACTGATTTTAATAATTATATGAGAAAATGAAATGTATAGATGTAGATGATATTTATTTAATGATAATAGTAAGGAAATTTAAATGCCAGATGTTTGATGCATGTACGACGATTCACTTTTCTTCCTGAAAGCGATTTTATGATGATTTTTCAAAAAAAAAAAAAAAAAAAAAATTTTGTATTGTCAACTATTTACATCCCTTGTTTTATTTTTTGTTTTGATAATAATTATTTTTTTTGTATTTTACTTTATTTTACTATGCTTTTACAAAAGAAAAACTGTTTTAAAGTTTAATTTTAAGAGAAATAATTAATGAAAAAGAAAATCATCTATAAGTTTTATGGAGTTTTCATTTAATTAATGGATTTATTTAAATATTTTATTTATACCTTTTACTATTTATATTGATTGAATTTATTTAGTTTAAACGGTTTACAGGCCAAAAATATTTACTGTTTTATATATATTTTTTTCTGTTTTATGAAGGTATGAGTGAAAGTAAGCCTCAAACCGATAAGAACGCTTAAAATAGTTTTAGTAATTAGAAAAAAAAATATACCAAGAGGTAACCAAGAATTTTTTTTAAATTTGTCTAAACGAAATTAAAATTGTGAAGTGAATTTGAGGCACACTTTCTTACAATGTTTGCTGTTGTTGTTATGGATAATCTTTAATTTAGTTTAAAAAAAATGGTTGCTTATTAATATAATTTTTTTTTGTATTTCTTTGGAGGGGAGGAAGTTTGTTGTTGTTGTTGTTATTCTTGTTATTAATATTATTTAAATAATTTTCGGTTTGTTAAATATGTTTGGTAGTTTTTAGTTTTCAATATGGAAGTTTTTAAGGTTTACATTTAGTTTTTTTTTATATATTTTGAATTTATTTTCAATAGTTGAGCTTCAATACTGTTTCCTTAATTTCTTTTGGTTTTATTTGGAATTAATGCATGTATGTATGTAATATATTACAGAAATTTAAATATATGTACATATATTTGAACTTAGATTTAAATTTTTTTTTTATGTATCTTCTGAGTTTTAAAAATAAGTTTTAAATATGTTTAAATGTTTGTTTTGCAGCTTTAGTTTGTAGTTTCTTTTTTAATTTGATATTTTAAATGGTCATAAATGCATTTTTTAAGAATTTCAACTAATTTTTTTTAAATTAATTAATTTAGATATCAAAAGCTTTTTCTTTTTCAATATTTAACGAAATTTATTTATATATATTAATGTATGTTTAGGGAAAATATCTCTTTTTTTGTCTTAAGATATTTCCAATAATTGATTTCAAATCAATGAGAAAGTTAATTTTAATAATAAATCATATATATGTATTTAATTTTCAAATAAAAACTCTGTTAAAGATAGTTGAACTTTAAATAATTTTGTCTATAATCATTACGATATTGATCTTTAATTTAATTCAATCTATTATATTGATAAATTAATTTTCTAAAAATATTTTTTCTAATGAATAATTTTTCAATCAAATATTTGATATTCATGAAAGCATGACAGCACTACAAATTTTCCATATATTATGGAAAGCTTTCCAAACATAATACGATCATATGATGTTCTTGTACACCCACTTGATCAAGACTTTCCTTAATGATATCGATTTCGAATATATCTCGAGCACTTGTTGTGTAAAACTATCGAAAATTACACTCAAAAATTAATCGAAAAAAGTTTATCTGTTCTTCAGTTTTGTTTTAAAAAAGATTCGTTTTCGAAGGTTCGCCAGCTATATCAAAAGTGAGCCAATATCGAACTAATTTCTATACCGCAAAAAGGCAGCAGAAAAATTAAAAAAAATATATATATTTTTTAATTTATTGTATTTATTTTATTTTTTTTTAATTCTTTAACTTACACGGATGCCTCCATTCTAACAGACTAGCACACATCCACTTAACTTTTGTGGCAAATTTTTATCTGTTCAATTATTCCAAATATGTAAGCATGTGTTTTGCTTTAATTCTTTAACTTACGGCTATAAACCAGCCGTGACCAAAGTGGCATTCGAGTACCGAACTTCAATCGTCTTCTAATACAGATGAATACACATACATGAATACATTTCTCTCAGTGAACTGTATGAGTTGATTCACTTTCGCTCTCCACTCACTTTTACAATGCTTTTATTTTTTAACATCAATATGTACTAATGATATTGCTTACCAGCGTTGTCAACTTTGAAATTTCAAATCGCACCAAAATGGGGGAAAACGCGCCATTTACAAAAAAAAAAGCATCAAGCTTAGAATTTCTGTTTTTAGTTTAAAATTAAATTAATTTTGCATAAAAAGTATAATATTTTTTTTTGTGTTAAAAATTTAACACTTACGTCCTCTTCATAATGTATGATTAAGAGTTAACGTGAACTTTAACTGACAGTTCTTCATACAAAACTTGCCGTTAAAGTCCCTGTTAGCTTTTAATTGTACATTGTGAAAAGGGCGGTTAAACAGGCTTTTACAGTTCAGGTTAAAAAACATATAAAAACTTTACAAATTTGTTTATATTCATTTCTATTATATATGTAGATAAAAATATTTTTTTAATTTCATAAATTCAGAAAAAAACTTTTTAAAGAGATCAACGATTAAAAGTAAGGATTCAAAACTAATAAAAGTTTAGTATTTATCATTTTATTAAATATATAACAATAAGAACAAACAGCCTTTTACAATATACATACATATGTACATAATTAAAAAACTTAATACAAAAAACTAGACAAATTTGTACATACATAGTATACATGTACTCTTAATTATGAAAGTGGTCTAAGTCATACGAATTTTCGACTCGATATAGTAAAATAAAGTTACATTAATCGAGACTAGTACAACTCTAAATTAAACGGTTGCATAATAAAATATTGTATTTATTTAATAATAATTTCAATACCGACCTTGAAGTTGACAAACGTAAGGTTTTCTATTAATGTCTCTTTATTGACTAATTTGTAGCAAGATATATCTGATCTGCAAATATCCAATTTCTCCCCAATATACGATATAATCTGCTCCTCACTAACTGATGTCTTGAACGATAAAATGTGCACCCATTTTTTCCGCAACTTCGAGACTAACATCCTCATTATTTCCATAAACAACGTTGGATCTCATATTTCTATCCAGTTTTTTGTAAATCAATGGTTCAATATCAATCGACTTACTATTATTCCTGTTTTCCGAGACCTGCATAGAAACAGCCATATGCGAAAACTGCATATTGACATCACTAACATCAATAGCAACAATATTTTCAGTTGTATTATTACAGGCATTACGTTGAGATATATTATTATTTGTTCGTATGTAATCTACTAAATATCTCGACCAAAGAAATATATGACTTATACAACTTTCATAATTAAGGGCCATTACATAAGTATGTTCATTTGTACAAGATAATATATTTTTGTACATTAATTTTATAAATTCTGTTTAAAACTTTTTAAAAAGAGATCAAAAATCAATTATTCCAAATTAATAAAGCTAATATTTTCATCATTATTGTTATTGGTAATTAACACTATCAGGAAGTTGGCAAGTTTCACAACAAGAATTTTCCGGTTTTAACCCATTGTTGTGTTGAATTTGCATTGGTGCCACCAAAAATTAAAAAACGCACCGAAATTTAAAAAAAAGTGCACCACGCACCAACTAAGGATTTTTTCGCACAAAAAATTTCAAAAAGCGAAACGCACCAAGTTGACAACGCTGTTGCTTACAGTGTTGCCTCTCTAACAACTGACTGTTTTTAACTCACTCTCTTTTTTTAAGTGTTGTCTGTAAACATAAATAAAAAATTCGTACTGTTGTTTGATTGTTTTGTATAGTAATCAAATAACTCACAAAAGCACGTTCACTAGATGAAGTCTTCAGTTTATAAAACATTGAGTAAATATTTCCACACATAAATAAATAGCGTTAAGAAACTATTAAAAAGTGTTTTTAGAAAATTTAACAGAATGTATTCAGAAATAATAAAAAATTTCGAAAATGGATTTTTTCGTGTAATAAAGAAATTAAATAAAATGAAAAAATCTATCTCTTAATATTGTGTTAATTAATATTTTTTCTCATATTAAAATAATTTATCAAAAAGAATTTGCCTAGCTATTTTATTTTATAATATTACATAAAACTATATTTGTCAGAAGTGGTTTAAGAAGTATTCAAAACAATCATACTGATTCATTGCTTTAGTGAGTCATAGGAATGAATCTAAATTGCAAGCAATGACAGGCATTTATTAACAACAGTCTCATTGATATGAATCATGCAATAGCATCATTCATTTTGTTAATGTTAAGTGCTAGCTCAATATTCATTTTAGAAAATGCAAAATTATGCCGTTTGAATCGTAATCATGCAGATCACTATTACAGACTAGCACTAGGCTATCGTCATATACTCGAGAAATGATCAAGAATAGTTTAGGTTAAGCGACCATACGATTTTTTTAGATTCACTAGCAAATATCGAACAATTTGCTTTAGTGAGCATTCGTTTGTATCGAATTTCAGGTCAAGTGGGTTAAACAGAATTTAGAAACAAATCAAAAATAATTGAAATTTATTTACCAAGTAAAAAGTTTGCTGTAAGAAAAACTAATGTTTTAAAAGTTATATTTTGCTATTTATAACTTAATTTCCTTATTAATTTCGGTAGCGAATTTAAGGGCTTAAAATGGTCATTTTAATAACTTATTCTTCGATAACTGGTCTTATATGTAGATAATAAATTACTGAGTATGTAGACAATGATATTTTATTTTACCGATAACTTAATTTTTATTCATAAACAAACAATATAACATTTCAGTTGAGTAAAATAATAATGTATATTCTGGCTCATGAGTCCTTTTCTTGTGACGGTGGCCGTTGGCTGAAGTAGTTAGCACGTTGACTACAAAATCGAGGGTACTAGGTTCAAACCCTGTATCCAACAGTCATTAAATAACAACACCACGCATTCTTTTGATGTATATTAGTGTCGCTTTGTTGTAGGAAAATTTAAGTGATGAAGGCATAGTCACTGGTTGCTGAACTATACCAACTTCAGTAGATACTCATCCTAGTGTAACATCAGAGCGCCCTCCTTCGTTGTATAGCAAAATCATCGGCGAAGTACAATAACCGATAAAATGGCTACTATCCACAATTTCAAAAAAGTTTAATATGCCTCATTTAACACCAGAGGCGCTGCAATATTGCATTCTCTGTCTCTTCCTTCACTGTCTGTCTTCTCTATCGCTATCCCTTAGTAGTAGGCATTCATTGTCCGAGTGTTACTTCTTTAAAACAAAAAAGTTAAAACACATGTTACACCTGCTTAATTTGAAATTTACAAAATATAAATGAATAGTCCATCCAAGTTTAGTAGAAAAAAAAAATTGTAAATTGAGGATTGAAAATTTTTTGATTTTTTTGTTTTAACTTTTGAACGAAAAATCTCGTAAATCTCTTGTAAGCAGTCTTGTGCAACAAAACGAAACAAAAAATTTTAAATGGTGCATTTCCAAATTTTTTCCTCTAAATTCGGATGCTAGAAGACATATTATTAATTTGTATTTTCTAAATTTCGACTTAAGCAGATGAAGCATGTATTTAAAACGATAATTTTGTCATTCTCTGTAGAACATACGAGTATAATTATTAGTGATATCTATTCTTAAGATTTATGCTATCGATAACAGAGTTTTTTTTTCAAAGAAAGCTTTTGCCAACATTTACTTTCTTTACTATATGATTCCAAATGAGCAAAATTTTAATAATCTTTTTAATTTTCTTTTTTTTTTTGTATTTAATATAAAAAAAACAAAAAAAAAACACCATGAAACAATTTCGTATAAGTAAAGATAAATTATTTACAAAATGTTTTAATTTTATTATTTATGTATATAAAATTTTTCTCTTTTTGTTTTTTGTTTTTTTTTTCTTAAGAGATTTGGGTACTTTAAATCTCTTGTTAACACACCCTGCTGGGCGATGTCCACCAAAAACTTAATAATTGTTATTAAAAAGTTTATTTAACAGTCCTGCAATCAAACAAAGGATTTTAATTAATTGAGAATTCTTTTTAATTTAAATATTTAACTTTCAAACAATACTCACTTCATTTAATGCTGTGCAAATTTTGTTCAACAAAAATAATTGTAATTTTATTTTGTTTTTGTATAATTTCAATTCAAAATCTTAATAGAAATTCATGTAAATTTTAATAGTTGAGCTGGATGCAAACGTTTTAAAAAACGTTCTCAAACAAACCATTCATCTTTTTGGGCTGCTCCCACGGCATTGGCCGCATTTTGAGCAGCTGCATTGCTGACGGCGATATTGGTTTGGGACAATCCAAGACTATTGACTGAATTTGTATTTAGATCTTGACCTAATTGACGAAATTTGCCAAGCATAAGATGGGACGGACTTTGGTGGCCATCATCAAGTAATTGCGTTGAATGCGGTGGTACCCGGTGTATGGTCCCGCAGGGTGATGCCAGTTTCCCGACGTGGGCGGTAATTGTGTGTGTTCTCGCGTCAGTGTGCCGCCATGTGTGTAGTGTAAGTGTTTCGACGAGCCATTTGTCTCAGCCAAATTATGATGTACTGGATAAAAGAAATAGAAAAAGTATAACATTAAAGTTTAGTTTTTTATTTATTTTAAATATGAGAGTAGTGGCATTAAATTATTTACATTGTATGGCTGTATTTTGTTGATTATTAGTTTCCTCTTGTCGCCTGCACACACATATTGTTATGCCCACTATGGCTGCACTTAATACCAGCAGTATGCTTACCACAATCATGACGAACCATGTCATATCCAAGCCAAACACAGTACTAGCGGTCTCACCTGCAAAATGTTTATTAAACAAAATTACCAAATATTTTTTTTATTATTCAAGGAAATTATGCTAAAAGATTATGGGCCTGTTCCACGATGTCGACAACGTTCGGCTTGTCGTGCACTTACATTTGGAAGAACAACAAAATATTAACATTTGTTTTTCTTTTGTATGTAAGTGTGTGGCAAGTAAAACGTTATCGACATCGTGGGATTGGTTAATGGTGTTATTTTTAAATTGCTTTAGTAATAATGTATTCGGCTTTTTGAAAGCAAAATTTTATTCAGACCTTATAGACTTCATTCCGTGTGAAGTTTCTACAATATTAATATCCAACACATTAAGTATATATGTATATATTGGGTTTGTCCATAATATACACCCGTCCACCCGTCCGTCTGTCTTTAGGTGAAATCGGTTTTCCGAAGCTCTCACAAAAGCTAAAGACTTCGGTCTTCAGAAATGATCCAAAATAAATTGATATTGAACATCAACAAAATAATAAATACGGCTCCAGAGCAGGAAAATTAATTTTTTTTGGTATAGCTAAAACTAGTTTTTGTTTTTTTTCGTCAATTCAAACTATTTTATGTTTCAGTCAGAATTAAATTGGTATTAAATCTCAGAAAAAGTAAAAAAAAGGATTCCAGAGTTGGAAAATGTTAACTTCTTTTCATATATGTATATAAAAGTAATAATGATTAGAAATAATTTTTTCTTTTTCCCTTTAATTAAACATATTTTGTATTTTACAAAGAAAAATGTTGATATTAGAAATTAAGAGAATATAAAATAATGATTTCAGGTTTGGAAAATAAAATTAGTTTTTTTCCTTTTATAGATTAAATATATGAAAAAGCAAATGAAGTTCGAAAAATGATAAATAAATTAACTAAAATTAATAGCCATGGGCCTGTGGCAAAAATTAAATAACAAACCAAAAAAGTTTGTCTTAAGTAGAACAAAAAAATAAGCAAATTAACTAACATGTGTATAATTAGTAAAAGAACAAAACGACAATGGTAAGACTGTTGTAAATATAGAGATGGTAAAATTGAGCTTACAATACCAAAAAGCTTTCAGCAAATTGAAATACGATGAATCAAACAATTCACATATTCCATTTGCAATAATGCTGAGTATATAAAGCAGAAATCTACATCAACTGACACCACACACAGTGGACCAAACACAAAAGAACGCTGATGATGAAGGTTTAGTGACCTTCAAAAACGGCTGGCTGTTCCGTTCAACTATGTGTTGTCAGAATATTTACAACTAACTTTGGTGTTATTTGTTCATTAATAATTATCACATGTAATTTGGCTTAAAAAGCGATACGAACTTTAGCCTATTAAAATCATAAATATAGAAACAAATGAAGTTCGAAAAATAATAAATAAATTAACTAAATATATTTTATGTTTTAGAAAGAAAAAGTTTGGTATGAAAAATTTGAAAAATAAAAAAAAAATCCATAGCTGAAAAATTTAAACTCTTTTTGGTATATAAAATTAACTAATTAAAGCAGTTTTTCTTTGTTAATTAAAAATATTTTATATATTAGAAAGGAATAAATTAGTAATAAAAATAAGAAATATCAAAAAATGTGGTTTCAGGATTGAAAATTAAAATTTTTGTTTTGGTATATAAAAGTCAATATATAAAAATTTTTTTTATTTTTATTTTAAGTAGACATATTTTATATTTTAGGAAGATCTTTACTCAAGAGTTTTTTATATATGTTAAATTTTAATATATTATATAAAAGTAACTAAAGTAAACAAATTTTTTCTTTGTAAAATATAAATATTTTCACCCATATTCATAAAATTTTAAATGAATTTGAAATGCATTTTATTTAAAATTTTTCATAAAAAATTTTCCTAGAATGGATTTCAAATTCATATTATTTTTTTATGAATATGGAGCTTATATTTTAGAAAGGAATAAATTACAATTAAGAATTATGAAAATCAAAAATATGGTTCCAGGTCTGGAAAATTCAAGCTTTTTTTAAAAAAAAAGTAACTAAATAAAAATTCTTTTTTTTTCAGTTAAACCTATTTTATATTTTAGGAAAATCTTTACTCAGGAGTTTTTTATATATGTTAAATTTTCATATGAATATGAAATTTAACCATAAACACATAAGTACTCATCACACTTACGAAGCTTTGTGTTATGTTTCTTATTATGATCTCTGTCTCTCTCTCTCTCTCAGCACAATTATGTTTCAAATCGCTGGTCATATGGTGACACAGGGATGGCAAACTTTGTACAATTGTACTTTTTTTTGGTACTATTTAAACTCGGAAAGTACAATAGTACACCAATGACTAATTTAGTACAATTTAGGAAACTCCCGGTTTCACCCTGCATTTCTTTTCAAAAGATTTGCAAATGTCAATTTTCACTTTTGAACACTGAAACTCACATTCTTCTCACTTGATAACAGTCTTGTGAAAGCAAAATGCGGCGAATAAAATTTAAAAAATGCGAACTCGTCCATTTTCAAATAATTTTTCTTCTCAATTCGGATGCTAGAGCACATACCAGCAAAAAATTACACATTACCATCAGAACTACTTGCCATATAATGACTTACTCTTCTGATTACCAAGTTACATAAAACTTTAAAAAAACTGTACAATTTGATAAATAAGGAGATTGATTATTTTAGATTTAATAGATTACGTGAATATGTTGACAAATAAAAAGAAGTAAGTACTTCTTAAGAATCGATTATTTTAGTCTCACGCCTTGTTAAACTCATTAAGTTGGTAATCCAGCAGGGAAGTTTTTCCACCAAAAATGCTTAATTCCAAACCCGATTACCTTTTTTGAAATTTTTTGCTGGGATATTATTAATTTGTAGAGATGTGCAAATGTCGTCATTTTATCGTGTCACGCGTGAGTCACGCGTGATTCACGTGATTCGTGATCAAAAATTTACTCGTCCGTGATCGTGCGTGAGCTTATTTTAATAATCACGCACGAATTCTCACGCTCTCACGAGATAACATTCCTGCATAGGTACATATGTAACTGTATTCAATCATTTGAAATAAATTATTTTATAATAATAAATGCATATATGTATAGTAATATGTATGGTAGTATGAGCTTATAAACATAATGAATACCCCCAAACAAAATGTTTCGACTTTTTCTGAAGTCAGACTTGTACCGAATTCGTTAAGACATTTCGGTAGTTTCTCTGAACAATTTTTTTTAAACATTAAAACTATGATTTTTGAGTACATAAGTAAAAGTATGTGAAAATTTTTTTAAGTAAATATGTATATGTTGATAAAAAAAAAGGATTGTAACAAATATTAAAAAACGTGAGTATGTGCAAATTATTTCGACAATAGCAACAACATAACGGTGAAGCGGTACTCTGCTATAAAAGCAAAAAGAAATCGTACCTACATGTCGTTACGAATTCGTGCCGACTTATCGTAACGAATTCGTGCCGACTTATCGTAACGAATTCGTGCCGACTTATCGTAACGAATTCGTGCCGACTTATCGTAACGAATTCGTAACGACATATCGTTACGAAGTCGTGTCAACCATTTCATACAAAAATTGTTACGATTTCGGTAATATTTCGGTGCCGAAATCGGAAGATTTTGTCGACCAATCGTTACGAATTCGGAGCATTTTTTTTATATACATACATCTTTGTAAGTATGTATGTATGTTTCTTAGATACCCTGTATACCCGAATTGTACAGCAGAAAATTTTTTTTGCTTTAGGGGCGTCCATATACATATTACGTAACGCTGTAGGGGGGACGTGTGGGGTTCGAGTTTTGTTATGATTTGTTATGGTGGGTGTGGGGGGAGTCTTGGAAAATGTTACGTACCAGAAAAATTTTATTAATTTGTATGTTTTCTCATTTAATATGCTTTTCTCATTTATTTGATTATCATTTACGTCTTACCTTCACATTTATATTATGTATGTATACATACATTGATGTGCGGAATGTCAATTTTTGATATACAAGAATTCGAATTCGAATATTTAAAATGATGCGAATACGAATATTTAAAACGATATGAAATTAACTTTGCTTTATTTTAATTTACATTATAAATTTTACAAAAAACACGAGCATACATATATACATAGATGATATGTACCTATTTTTCATCCCAAAAAACATGAAAATTATATTATACATATTCTTTTTCGTGAGCGTGCGTGATCGTGATAAGTTGTAAACCACTCGTGCGTGATTAAAAATATTTTATTCGTGAGCGTGCGTGATCGTGAAAATGTTCAAAATCATTCGTGTGAGAAAGTGTGTGAGAAAAATATTTTTCTACGTGAGCGTGCGTGTCGTGAGTCAGAAAACACTCACGTGCACATCTCTATTAATTTGTATATTTTCAATTTCAACTTAAACAGCTTTAACATCCCAACTTACAAACAAATTTGTGAAAATGATTTGGTAGCCAGAACAAAGTCGATTATTTCAATAAAAACAAATAATAATATGTCGGGTCAAAACAGTACAATTTGAAAACTCTCAATGCCGTCCCTGTGGTGACAGCTTGCAACGAGTTCTTATTCAGTTTAAGTAAATGAAGATAACATGAAATATATCGCTAAAGTACCATCAGAACTACAAAATAAATTAAAGGATATGTTTTATTTCATTTCCCTGAAACTATTCCTTTCTGCTGAACAAGATCGAATAATTCTTTGGGAATATACAGTTTACATAATATTGGCAATAGGAAAAAAAATTAAATTTTCCATCTCTGGTCTGTATGAAAACAATCTGAGTGTTGGCAACCGCTTTTTTGATTTGATTTGATTTGATTTGACATATCAGTTTAACCAGGGTTACCGTTAGGAATTTTTAAAAAGTCGCACAAAAGGTCGTTTTATAAAAATAAAGTCGCACAAAAAAGTCGTTTGAGAAAATAAAAGTTGCACATCTTTTTTACCGCCTTTTTATTAATAAAAAGCATAACACAAAAAAAGTAAGTTGAAACAATGCATATTTCATAACACAGCACTTCAAAACCCACAATTTTTTTTTATTTAAATTTTTTTTCCTAAAACTATCCTTTGAAACTTCTACTGAAAATTTGCGAAAAATTTCTTGACAAAGTTTCAATAAATAACAATAATCTGTGAATTGCTTTTAAATTTTTTTGATAAAAATAAAGAAATATTTAATTTACTGCAATTTAAATGTTTTCTGTGAGAATCTTTATAAAAAAGGGTAAAAAGTTCCAACAAAATTAAAAAAGTTGCAAAAGTCGGTGATAAAAAGAGTTTCACAAAAGTTGCACACCTCTAAAAAAGGGTCAAATTGCGACTTTAGTCGGATCAACGGTAACCCTGAGTTCAACATGGAAATCTTTAGCTTTTTTTGCGAGCTTCGGAAAATGGATTTCACGTACAGAAAGACGGACAGACAGACATATGTACATCGCTTATTCAACTAGTTATCGTATCCATACGAACGCAAAATATGTATACTTTATGCATATGCATATTTTGGAAATTACAAACGGAATGACAGACCTACATATATACATACATCCTTACTATTTTTGGTGAAGGGTATAACAACATCCATATAAGTTAATAATCAATTAAATTATAATTTAAACAAAAATCTGCTGATAAATGTAAAAAACAAATAATCGGCTAACAACAATAATGACGATAATGTATGCATATATCAAATTTAATATGAGTTTGTATAAACTGCATAAAATTCCAAATGATAATAAATTAATTTATACAACATTTAACGCCAAACAACAACAAAAACATAATGTGATAGAGCGTAAAAAAGAAACAACAACAAGTTAAATCACAAAATGTAATATACTAAATGCAATTACAAAAATTATTTATGTAGAAAATAAAAATTGATGCTGATGCTGCTGCCTTGCTACTGGTTAAAAATAAATTCAACAAATGGGGGGAATGAATATATGCAAATATACATACCCTCGTTTTATCCTTGCACTTATGTTAATGTAGTTGTTGTTGCTGTTCTATAATTTCACACATATACGTACTATAGGGTTGCATTTGTATACTCGTTTGTATAGCCAAAACAAATATACCATGGTATGTACCATATAATTGTAGTGTGAGCGACAGAACTAGTATAAGAGTTATTGTGTGTGCGTCCTTTTCCAAATTAAAATACAATTGAAAACAAATAACAATTGCTTATTTTATTGCTGCTGAGCAACTGTTTGATTTGTTTTTGCTCAAAAAATACATATTGTAATACAAATATATGAAAAAACCACTATTGAAACAAATACATGATGTGCAGATGTATGTGCGGACGTTCGTTATGTTATTTTGTGGCGCAGCCAAAGTATAGAGAGAGAAAGAGACAATTTTGCTCTGAGAGTAATTACACATGCATGTGTTTCATGTGCATGTATCATTTACTTACATGTGTATCTAAAATTTTACTTTCATTCATTCATACCTCAACCATGGATTTTTTTTTCAACACACCATGTGGTACTTATGTTAAAACCAGTTTTATGTATCTTATTTGTTATAGAAAAACAAATACATACAAACCTGTTTTTCTCATTTGGTCATGGCACAACCATACAATAACTGCTTTAAAAATCAATATTTACAACAAGTAAAAGAAACGCTAAATAACATATTTTTTCATACAAGAACCAAAAAATACGCAAAACTGGTGCAAACAGATGCATCTGTGCAATGCTATAATACGTACACATGTTGTACAACAACAACCGCTCATTTCACGAACATAATAATAATGAATTCTGTGCAGTAGTTGCGATAGTTTAACTCACTCACCAATTCACTACTTATCACTTGAAACAGAAGCAAATAATTCTGTTTTATTTTTTTTGTTTTTTTTGTGCTTTTTCATTTGTTTGAATTTGAGTTGTATGTACTTACTTTGGCATAAATTATGCACCGATTCATCGGAATTATCGACACAATGATTAATGCCATCACACAGCAAATCGGGATGTATACAAAAGCCATTTGAGCCACAGGTGAAATCTTTGCATGTGTGCTCTGTAATATGAATGAAATAGTAAAATATATTTTTATTAAGACAAAGAAATTTTATTAAGATAAATGAAGCAACATAAAATCACCAAAATGAAAGAATGCGCTCAAATACAGTCAAAAATAAAATAAATCGCTATAATCCAAAAAAAAAAAATCGTCCAAACGAAAACAAGCATCAAAAGTAAACAAATCGTTTGACTTAAAGAAACGCGAAAAAACCGAAAAAATGCGGCAAAATCGGTAAGAGCGTGTGCCAAACTTTATAAAAGTACTATGGTAAAAAAATATTTGACTGTGGGGGAAAAATTTCATTTGTCTGCTGTGCCAAATGATATCTTTTTTGACAATGTAAAATTTTGACAAATTCGCTTGAGCATAGGAAGAAGCTGATGAAACAAATGCTGCGGCGGCGGTTTTGCTTCGCCTGACTACAACCCGCCGGCTACCAACAAATTTTTAAGAGGACATTTTTATATAAAACAATATTCTTGTAGCAAAAAGTTATATAATATATATATGATGCAACATTTTTTGCAAACTAAAATAAACAATGATTTTTTCATAGTCTAATTAAACCTAAAAGACGTAAAAATCTTTGTATTGGGCAACGGCTCGAAGCGACGGCGATGGATTTAAATTTCATGATACCATGCTTTTTATTACAGCTTGTCAAAAATTTACCTGTTGTGTCAAAATTTCTACTAGCCCCCAGGGCTAGTGAAATTTTATTCACCTCAGAAGTGTCAAAAATTTACTTACACTAGTACTTTGCTACCGTTTGGCACAGGCCCTAAAGCTAAAAAACGAAAAAAACCGAAATACGGCATAAATACAAAATCGCTAAGGCTAAAATAAACGCCAAAAACCGAAAAAATCTCAAAAAAAAAAAACACAAAAAACCGAAAAAATCGTGAAAAACGAAAAACTTGTTAAAACTAAAATATGTATGTATTGTGAAAAAAATACAAAAATCGAAATACAAAATCTTCAAACGAAAAAAAAAATTGTTAAATAAACCCCAAAAACCGAAAAAATCGCCAAAATGAAAAACTAGCCAAAATGAAAAATAACCCGAAACTTGAAAATAACAAAAAAAATCCCAAAAAACTGAAAAAAAAGTTTACAGGATATTAAAATTTTTAAAGAATACATTTTCAAAAGGAAAATGGCGAAATAAATCCCCGAAATAAAAAAGCGCTCAAATAATATATACAACAAAAAATAAAATAAATCGCTAAAAAAATCACTAAAAGTAAAAGGCTTTCAAGGAAAATGAACAAATCGACAGAAACTGAAAAAATCGCCTAAAAGGAAAGACCACCAAAATTAAAAAAACGCTAAAACTAAAATATGTATTGTAAAAAAAATCTTCAAAAATCTAAAAAAAATTGCCAAAATGATAACAAGCGTCAAAAATAAACAAATTGCTGGGACTTAAATAAACGCCAAAAACCGAAAAAACGCCAAAATAAATCGGTAAAATGTAAAAAAAATCTAAAAAAGGTCGCCAAAAATGATATATACATCACCACACATAAAATAAATCGGCAAAATGTAAAAAAATTACTACAGCAAGAAAATCGCTAAAAAGCTAAAAAAAAGTCGGCAAAAACCAGAAATATCGCCATGAGGAAAAAGCGCCAAAATCAAAAAATCGCTAAAACTTAAATATGTACTGTAAAAAATCTTTAATAATCGAAAAAAAACGTTAAAGCAAAAAATAAAAATATAAAAAAAATTGCCAAAACTAAAAAGTATTACTAATCAAGAGTTCTGAGAAAAGAGAAAAAAAAACAACTGTTGTGCACAAAAAAAAAACACAAAAGCGATAAAATCGTCAAAACGAAAAAACACCAAAACGGAAAAGCAGTGCAAAAACGGAAAAAACCGCTAAAAGTAAAAAAATCACTAATAGTAAAATAAACACCAAAACCCGAAAAAATCGCAAAAATTAAAAAAAACCGAAAAAAGTCGCAAAAGCCAAAAAATCGCTAAAACTTAAATACATATTAATTTGAAATTTATTTGCTGGTGGTTCAGCGTTGTCTATATATTTCATTGTTGCTGTAACAAATCATCAGTAGACTTCAACCACACATTTTGAATAGTCACAAACCTCTTATCTTATGCACAGACTTTCAAGAACTATTTGAGAATTCACAAACAATAATATTTTTGAAAATCACAGAAGAAAAATAAGCATAGTAGGCTTTGAAACTAATACAAAAAAAAAACCCAGCAAATAATTTATATTCGATTTCAATCAAATTAAAATAAACTTCTGACAATATGTCGAATAATAAATTCCTTAATTGTTAAATACATATTGTAAAAAAATTTCAGTAATCAAAAAAATGAGAAAAAAACGAAAAAAAATCGCTAAGAGTAAAATAAGCCCGAAAGGCCGAAAAATCGCCAAAACAAAAAAAAAAGCAAGAAACTTAAAAAACACCAAAGCTAAAAAATCACTAAGACTTAAAGTAAACCGAAAGAAATGCCAAGACGAAAAAAACGCCAAAAACCCCAAAAAACGAAAAAACACCAAAAACTAAGAAAAAGCACCAAAACAAAAAAATATACCAAAGACTGAAAAAAAGCTTACAGGGTACTTAAGATTTTTAAACAAATGTCTACATCAGGGGGCAAATTACTGCACTCGTTATCGAACGAAATTACGAAATATTTCAATAGAGTTCAATTTTAAAATTCCGAAACGTACACAGAGAAAACAGATTAGTTTTGGCAACCGAATTTGTTGCCAATTGAATTTTGGCGGTTGCAGCAACTATCATAGAATTCTGCTATAGCGACTGAAATTTTCTTATGGTACCACTATATTTTAATTATAACCCTTAACCCAATAGTTGCAGCAACAGAAAAAATTGGTTGACAGTATGGAATTTGAAATAAATGTTATTCTTGCTCCCGAAAATTTGGTTAATATAATTACAACAATATCATAATTGGTACCTGTAAAAGAAAAATTGGACTTCCTTGCTGAAATATAAATAAACAATAAACGCAAATAAAAATACACAATTTAAGAAATTTATTATTTGACATATTGTCATAAGTTTATTTTAATTGAAATATATTTCCTAATGGTGAAGCATGTCTATATACATTTCTTCAACCACACATTTTGAAAAGCCATAAACCTGTTATCTTATGCACAGACTTTCAAAAACCATTTGAGAATTCACAAATCGTAATATCTTTGAAAGTCACAAAAGTTAATTTTTTAATTTGCTGCTATAAACTATGATAGTAAACTCAACCTCTAGTTAGTTGCAGCAACTGATTGAAAGTTTTTATTTTAATTTTAATATAGAACGACAATTTTTTAGTTGCTAATACCAAAAGTTGGTAGTAAAATCTAATTCGAAATATTTTATTCGGTTGGGTTAACCAATCAGTTTATTAGTCACGACAAAAGCATACGCTCGGTTGATGCAATCAATTTAAGTATTGTCACAATCATATATTTGTTACAATTATGCCCTTATGGCAATGAACATGGATTGTTTTTTGGATTAATAGAAAATTGATAGCGTGAACTGAAATATAGTTAATGGAATTGATATTTTATTGGACTAACCGTTTTCCAACCAATCTTTTTTCTGGGTGTATCGAAAGCCGTAATTTGCGCCCTGGTTAAAGTTCGTATAGAATTACATTTCGCTCATTCGCTCAAACAACGTTCTAACTCAAAAAACCAGTTTGCCAAAAAACGAGTTGGAAGTTTTGAATTTACATAGAACTTAATGAAAAAGCAAAATTTTATTTTTTTTCTCAACAGTTGAGTTAACAAGATATTTGTATGGAATTTTTACAGAATATGAAAAAAGATATGAGGATTATTAATTTACTCAAAAATTCCATTTTTTGAGTTATGACATTCTTTGAGTAAATAAGCGATATGGAGTGCCGTTACGAAACCTTTCGTGTGCGAGTCAAAAGTCACACTTTACTGAATTTATTAAGGCACAAAATAAACTTTAAGAGAAGTTAATATCCAATAAACAAATTTATGCCCTAATTCTGTTCGACAATTGTATCGTCTTGTCCATGGACGATCAACGCAGTTGTGATTCTTTAAAACAATTCTTATTTACTGTCTATGCTAGAAGGTTTGTGTATTTGCTTTATGATTTTGTTCTAAACGCTATTTCTAACACATTTTTTCAAACTATTGTACAATGATTTAATTTAATTTTTACGTTTTAAAAAATGGCAATAATATTTTTTCATTATCAAAGACAACAACCAACAAAATAATTTAGAGAACTAAAGCTATGTTACAGACGGTTGTCAGATCTTACAATATTGCCAGTAAAATGTGCTAAAAATTTCTTACAACCGTGTGAACTGGCCATTTTTGTCAGACGACGTTGCCAGAAAAAGCATTGTCAGTCCATTGCAAGACTAGCAACTGACAACATATTGTCAGACATCTCACAATCGTGTGAACACATTGTAAAATTATTGCCAGATATTTGTCAGACATTTTAATATTGTTAGATGTGCGAAGATCATGCATCTCACAATGGCGTCATTGTAAGATAATTCTTTCTATGGGCAACACTGCACACGCTTGATTTTAAAGAAAAAGTTTATAATAAAGTATATACAGACAAAATCATTGCAATTTCTTCTTTATGGTACATAATAATTTATACTTTCACTTTTTACATTTAACACAAACACAAACGATAAATATTTAACAATTTCCAACAAATGGCTTAAGTCTGGCAACGCATAACAACAGATCGAACAATTTGTGCATATGACAACCGTGTGCACTGACAATTATTCTACTGACGATTTTGTCAGATGAATTTATTGTCATACAACCGTCTAGCAATAAATTGTAAGATTTTCTGACATCCGTGTGAACTGACAAGAAATATTGTGCTGGCAATTTTCGATTGCCAGTACATTGTCAGCACATTGCCAGATCTGACAATATTCTAGGATCTGACAATCGTCTGTACATAGCTTAAGTCGCTATTCACACTATGCCTTTTCAGCCTGCCTTGTATTGACAATTTCCTTTTGAACCCCTTACGAAAAGTCACACACATTTACATTAAGCCTTTTTTATTCATGCCTTTTTGGCATTTACATACAAGTTAAATGCTGAGAATACGAAAAATGCAGAGAAACGTCATACATCCCCTCGAATTTTCATTTTGTGCCTTTTGTTCTACACCGCAAGCTTCTCACCCCCTCTCACCAATAAACTAAAAAAGCCTGCCTGCACAGGCAAGCAGAAAAGGCACAGTGTAAATTGCGTCTAAAATACAAGAACTCAAAAGGATTTTCAAACAAAAACATCCAAAATCTTCTTACTGAATTAGGGCATTAATTGCTTACAAGTCTTAATGCACCTGCTTGTTTCTTTCTTCTTTCTTTATTTTAAAAGTAACAACAACATTTTTATTCTAATTTCTGTATACATATAAAATTATAAATATGTCACCGAATAACTAATGTTATTTGCTATTTTCTTTTTCTTAAAGTTTTATAAAAAAAATTTTATAACTTACTTGGATCTTTTACCGATGTTATAACCAATTTGAAACCATTCGCATCTGTACCCCAATTGTCTGTCACATATTTAAGTGTAACAAAATTGGTACGTGTCAATATTGAATTCACGGTTTGTTTTGTCTGACGGCATGATATATCAATCTGTAAGAGGAGAGAGAGATGAAAAGGAAAAGTGAGAAATGAAAATTTCAATATAAAACATACGAGCTTGACATTTTTATACACGTGTAGAAGTTAGTATTGTGTAGGTTAAAATGAAAATAAATATTTAAAAAAAGTGTGCAAATATTGTAAGAATTTTTTTAGGTTCTTCTACCTTTTTTTGTACCTATTTGTTGTTGCTGTATCTAATTTGAAATAAAGGTGTGTGTGTGTGTGTGAAATTTTTGTTTTGTAAAATATATTTTGCAATAAGTTACGTCCTCTACTACTTGTTTTTATCATCTGTAGGAAAAATGTTTATAAAAAAATTCTTTAAAATAAAAAAAGTTTCTAGTGCAAAATTAAATTTAAATCTCGAATAAACTTAATATTTTATAATACGAGTACGAAAATTTTCATAAATTTATATCATGGAATATGTTATCATCAGTGATAAAAATTATATGTATATATCGTTAGCTAAAATGCAAAAATATATATTTTTACAAGAGCATCAAAAAACTAAACAAACTTGTAGTTATGTAATTTTTGATCGGAGAAGTGTAACATTTTGTCAAGATATGTAGTTTAATGGCATTCATAAAAATCTATCAAAAACTCGATTTTGAATTTTTTTTGTCAGTTTACGCCTTTTTGAATTTTAGCTAACGATGTATTTTTGTGAATATTGAAGTAAAATTCGAACTTTCAAAAATATTTGCAAGCAAATATCGGAAATGTTTTTATCAGTACCATGCTGTTTATTTTTTTTTGGCAAATTTCGAAATTTCTTTCGAATTTTCGAAAATCCAATAACAGTAAAATTTTTACTAAATCTTGCCAATATAAATTATTATTAATTGGGTGTTTAATATTATAATGCAAACAATATTTTTAGGCAGATAAGGAGCAATGTTCGAAACTCTTTACCATTAGAAGACAAAGTTGCTAGTTTTTTTTACCTTTTGAAAATCAATTTTGGCTAAGTTCGAAATTAAATTCGAATTTTCGAGAAGTGTGTAAAAAATTATAAGGCAGATGTATTAGTTCGTTAAATTAAACGTGATAAATTGGATTATAAACTTAATATTCATATCTTTTTGCTTTAATTATTATTTTATTTCTCTATTATTTTATTTCTCTGTGGAGCAAATCCACAGTTTCAAGCTTATGTATCACGCTAACCCTTAAGACAAGGTAATTTATTTGACGAAAGTTATAGTTCTAGTCTTATATAATTGAATATGGTCTCATGTATGGGGGTGGAAAATTTCACCCCTCTTGCTATATTAGAAATTAAATAAATAAAATATATAATAACTATTTGGGCGTTAAATTTAATATTTTTTTTAATTTTCTTGCATTTCACCATTTCAATTTTATTCCCAATTTGTAGAGCTAAAGACATTTCTTTATTGCAGCAAAATTTCATTTTTCCATTCTTCTTTTCTCTCTAACTTAATTCATAGCAAAACATAAATTTTCTTTTGTGCTGGTCACTGAAAAGGTTATGAAAATTGTTATTTAAAACCGCAAAAAATTACCAAATGATAATGGTAAATAAAGCTAAAATGTAAACGTCATAGAAATTAAAAAAATACATACATATTTACATTTATATACAAAGGGAACACAACAAATGACACACATACAAATAAATTGCAAATCATGTGGTTATAATGATAATAAAAAAAATAACCTACAAATACGAGTGTACACAAATACTATTATGTTATAACAATACCAAAAATGTAAGACGTAACGGCATTTAGTTCAAAGTTTATTGGCTTTTGAAAAAACACAGAAAATCAAAGAAATCCACAAACGGTTTTGGTGTGAGAGAGAGAGAGAGAGCACCAATATCAAGATAATAGTGAGAGTAGCAAATTCCTAGCAGTTCTTTGTATTTACTTGTGTTTTTCTGTATATTTATTTTGCTTTTTCCTTTTATTGTTGTTAATTTAAAACGGAAGTTGTCAACAACATGTAATCACACACATATACACATGAACTTATTACTTATTGTAATGTGGGGAATTTGGTTACAATTACATTTTTACTTGCAATATTGCGATTGACTATTTGTAATTATTTGTTTGTGTGGGATCTTATTGTAATGAAAATGATAAGTAAATGATTTGGAGAATTTTATAGTTATCGATATAAAATGTCGATGTGTTGTTTTTATTGAAAACAAATTTTAACACACAACTTAAAATGCAAGAATGTTATTGTAAAAAAATTAACTCTAAGCGATTTAAAGTTAAAATAAAATCACTTAGCACATGAAAAAAATATCAATATAAAATCAACAATCAAAAATTTTGATTTTAAATCATATTAAATTTATTAGCAATAATAAGTTGTTTAGGTGTATTGGTGTTTATTGGCTTTGTTTAAAGCTACAATGCATTTTTCTGCTCAGTTGTGAGACTTAAAGGCAAATTTTGTAAATAGAAACGTTTTTTCCGTTTTGAAATTTGTATGGAAAAATATTTTTTCAAACGAATTTTCGTTATTTTTCATACAAATTTGAAACGTTTAGAAACGAAATTTTTTACTAAATCTGCCTATTATTCTTGTTTTGTTGTTGTTTATTTTGATGTTCGTGTTGTGTAAATAGCCGACAAATTTCGCATTAGGAGCGAAAACTTCCTACTGCTGGATGTTGCTGCAGATAAATCAAAGTGGCTTCGCAACTTGTATATTTTTAACTATCTATAACTCTTATTTTCAATAAATTTTATTTTAAATCATCAATTAAAGCATGTCGAAATAAAATTTATCTCATTTTATTTTATTTAGTGCGTATCTAAAGAATATTTAAGGTTGTTGTGGCTGCAGTGGTGTCAGCTGCACGTTGACTACCACGAAAAAATTTCCAGGCACAAAATATTCTTAATAAGATATTTTGGGTGCCTAGATATGTTGAAATTATATTGGTATCTTCACAAAATTTGTCCAGCTTTACCGTATCAACATCTTTGTTCAAATATTGTTAGCAAAGAACTAGGAGTACCTGTAAGTAATTCTGAAAAAGTTAAAAAAAAATTTTCCTTAATTTTTGCCCAAAAAGTGCACCAAGAAATTATTGTTTTGGCATACGATGCTAACAAGATTTGTTAAGTAGACTATTAGCTATATTATTGCCATATATAGTTTAGAGTTATCACCAAGTTTGAATTTGGGCGCACTGATTTTCGATATTTGTTTAGAGACTTATAAGACAAAATTGGTCAACAAAATTGCCAAACTAAGCTTTACTAACCTCTGGTAGTACTATGAGTATCTAACACATCGAGCCTTTTTCGATTTCACGAGTATCGTAAACGACATTTAATCGAAAATATACTTTTTTATTGACCTACCCATAGTTTAGAATTATAAAAATTCCAAAATTGTTGATAGCTTTTAAGATACTGTAAAATTTTATCGTAAGCGATAATTTACGTACAAAAGCACATTTGAATATTTAAAAAAAAATCATCTCCTGAAAAAGTTAATTTTTTTCGCTTACGATTACATTGAAAATATGGATAGACATGTATACTGTCCAGTCCGTGTACTTTGGCAAAAGTCTTCATTTGTTACAAAGTAAAATTAATAAAATAAAAGGAGTTATATGGAATATAATTTCATGCTGTTTCAACTGGAAATAACTTTAATTCAATATGATTCTTCATTTTGATTTAACGACATTAAAATATTAAAACAACCTGCAATAAAGTAATTTCAATGGGAAACATTTTTTTTTGAAGGTTAGTGTAAATCATGATTGGGAGGACCTTTGCTACTTCCAGAACCGTTTTGTGGCGTTAGTTGGTCGACTGTCATCTCTTTGATCAATGGAAATGATACTTTGACCGTAGAGGAAATGTGGCTGACTTCTTCTTCTTCTGGTTTAAGGAAGGCCAAAGCATTGATGCAGCCATTTTCATATAGTAGCATCCTGAACCTCAACAGGAATGATTTACGGCTTGTTACAGATTTTATTTCTGGTCACTTTGTAATTGTAAGAACTCAATACTTGATTCTTAAAAATAAGTTTAAAATTTTTAAACGCACTAATAATCCCAAATTAATATTTTACTTATTAAGTAAAAAATTTTTTTTATTAAGAATACATTGAAATTGATTATTGAGGGGTTTAGCTGGATCCTCAAAAATAATTTCGTTTATTTAAAATTTAGTTAACGAATTCAATTGTACAGGTTTGTTCCCTTGCGATTTAGTTTGATGAGTGATATTCCTTTTTTTGTTTAAATACTTATTACACCGTAACTTAAGTAACATTGCTTTTGTCACACAACCAGTATTATTAATATATGTATTTTTGTCGCTTTTATGTTTAGCGGAATTGTTAAATATTAATATGACAAAAAAGTAGAGCAAGCAGTAAATGTAATATAATAAGGTACATACAAAACATACATGCGTACATATTACTAAAAGCCAGTACTTTGAAAGTATATATACATTTGCAATGGAATACATATACTACAGTAATGAACTATCATCTATGGAAAAGTAACCAAGTTATGCTAATTTACGCTTAGAAGATGATGAGACAACGACATACATTATTCGCGAGTGTATCGTCCTGTGTAGCAGTACAAGACATATTTTTCATTCTTAATTTCTGTGTTCAGATGATATTAGCCCGGCTTTCCCAATCTCTGTGCTGATTTTCTTAAGGAGAGTTACATAGAGCTTGATTTAACTTACAGATCTGTGGGACAAAAGATCCATCCGGTGTCGCCGCGCCGGTATTTAGACCAGATTTTTGAGACACATATGAATTAACCTTGAAATGAAACTATGAAATATTTCTATGTGAATACATTTGAATATCGCTTTTCGACAAATTTCTCCTCGTTACATAAAATTATGGGTCTATCCTGACAACGTTCTACTTGTCGCACCCTTAAATTTGAAACAAAATCAAAAACAAAATTTTAAAATTTGTTTGATAAACGCTATTGACATTATGGGGCAGGCCCTAAAAAACAATTTTCATTAGTGTTTTTTATGGGAATTGTTACAATTTAAGTTTAAAATTTGTAAACGCACTAATAATCCCAAATTAATATTTTACTTATTAAGTAAAATATTTTTTTATTAAAAATACATTGAAATTGATTATTGAGGGGTTTAGCTGGATCCTATGCTGGATCACTGTTGCTAATGCAGATTATCAGGGAACCTTTACCCAAAGCTTCTTAGACCAACTAGAGTTATTATATTATAAACTTTCAATAACAAATAACAAAGTTGAAACAAGAACTCAATAATCAACATGTTTTCTATTTTCTTACTTTACTATTACTTTACTATTAATTTGGGATTATTAGTGCGCTTAAAAATTTTAAACTTAAATTGTAACAATTCCCATAAAAAACACTAATTATTAACTTGACTGCACCCGGTCAAAAAAATACTTGTGTGGCAACACTCTATTCTTAAATAGCTGTTGTTGTTATTTACATTTATTTTCTTTTACATACTCTTAAGGCCCAACTATAATATGAATAAGCTGGCTTAAGCTAATGTCAGAATTGAACGATAAGTCTGTCAAATGCTTAAACAATTCAGATGTGACTTTTAGGTGGCCATAATGTACTTACATGCACTTAAGTATTCTTTACCCACATCTGCACATCTAGGTACTGTCAATAATTTTGTAGTAATTTTGTTTCTTCTCATAACTCCTAAATGAATGCAATTCAATCAAACTAACATGAAAGAATGTCTTAATCTATTAAGAATTCACATATAAACATATCCATCACCTTATTACTTGTTTTATTTGTTTTGCCTACTAAAAAGTACAACAGTGAATATACATAAATAAATACATGTGTATGTGTGTATATGTGTATTGTAAAACAAACAATGAAAATAAAAGTTTTGCTTTATTTTTCGAGTTTAAAATAAGAAACAATAAAAAAATATTTAAAATCAATGAATATTTTCTGCTGCTGCTTGTTTGAGTTTAAAAGATGCACAAACAGTTGTTTCCTTACGGAATGTGCGTTCAGTTTGGCACTTTACTTAAGCAAATGACATTTGAAGAAACTTGACGAAAAGTTTGTTAAGCACATTATAGTTTGCCACATGCGTTTTATATGTAACCGCACAGTTGCTTAAGCTAGCTTATTCATATTATAGTTGGGCCTTTACGACTACAATTTGAAGCTGAAAAAAAGTCAGCCAATGTAGCAATAGTAAAGTAAGAAAATAAAAAACATGTTGATTATTGAGTTCTTGTTTCAACTTTGTTATTTGTTATTGAGCTTCTCATTTGTTTAAATGAAAGTTTATAATATAATAACTCTAGTTGTTCTAAGAAGCTTTGGGTAAAGGTTCCCTGATGATCTGCATTAGCAACAGTGAAATGCGTATAGGATCCAGCTAAACCCCTCAATAATCAATTTCAATGTATTTTTAATAAAAAAATATTTTACTTAATAAGTAAAATATTAATTTGGGATTATTAGTGCGTTTAAAAATTTTAAACAATTTTCATGTTGATGATTATTTGTTAAAAATTTTTCAAATTAGTATTGAGTCTTTATCATCTACTTAAATACATTTTTCTTAACAATTTCAATCTAATTTCGCAAACACAAATGCATGCTTGGTCCTGGTTCCACACCTTTAAAGTAAAACAGTTCAGCAATATGTCATCGAATGTTTGTATAACCACACAAAACTTGTGCATTTTTGTTTTCATTATTGAGAAAAAGAAAGTTGACTTCATTGCAAAAAAGAGATTTGATGTTTTTTTGGTTTCTATTTTTCGTTACAAATGTGCAATTTTTTTTGAGCAATTATGTTTTTGAGCATTGGCGAAATATATGCTGGTCAGAGAAGCGCAATGAGTAGTGCAAATGTGAGTAGAGTTGAATAATGATTAATAATTTTTTGTGCTTATGCGCACTTATACTTATTGCAATGTTGTCTATGAATCATATTCACTCGAAAGTTTAAAGTTCTCATCGCACTCATAGTTAGCAAGATTTATGACGTTTGTTGATTTCGACTCTCCTGAACTCAATGTTTATAGACGATGCAAAATAAGTTTTGTATGGCAAAGCCAATTTCGTATACGAACATTAAAATACTCATTATGAGGTTATGTGTTTGCTCATTATGAGCTTACAAATGTGTTTTCTTATACACTTTTATACTGTTGTGGTTGTAATATATGGATGAGTTTAATGAGCTGAATCAATGTAAGTAATATAGGTATGGGTGTATTCAGAAATGCATCACTGCTCTGTATCATTAGTGCAAACGTTTATTTAAAATGCAATACAAGTTCGCTGATAGTCTGTTTTAGTAGTAATCATGTTTGTACAAAATATTTTACATTTATTTGTGCGTTATCTACTTCAGTGAAGCAGTTTAACCCCCTGTTTGTGCAAGACGTTTGAGTTAGAAATCTTAGCATTTCTGTAATAGATTAAATAAAAGTTGTTCAAGTTTCCTTTAATCTATTACAAAAACGCCATGATTTCTAACTCAAACGTCTTACACAAACGGGGGGTAAGACATTTAAATTTCCGTTTGCAGCGCAGTGATGAACAGACCCCATTTTTCTGAAATTATATATCAAACTGAGGTGATTTATGAGTGTGGTGTGATATGAGTATGATGTCGACATCGCATTCTTATTTATTGCAACCTATACTTATAAATCAATATTATTGTGAGTGTGCATAAATCAGAGTTGTTGATTTTAAATGATGTCTACTCACTTATATTTAAAATTTTATGAGTCAGTATGAATAGCGAAAACATGATTTATTGCCAATCACTGATGCTGGCACAAAAAACTCTTAATCCATTTTCCTAGAGTCTAATTGCACTATACAGATGTTGCTTTTGTAATACGAAACGCATATTCGTAGTCAAAACAAAGTATACTTTAAAAATTTAAAACCAGTATTACCATACAAAATATTAGTTTTACACTCTAAAAATATATAGGGCAATTATGAATAATATTTCCGCGAGAATTTTTTCCCGGGCACAATTCCAACTAATAGCAAGTAATAGACAAAATAAAAAATTCTAATTGAAAAAGGAAGAAATTTCTCGCGAAATTTTATTCAGAATTGCCCTGATACTTTGTTTTGACTAGAAATATGAGCTTAAATTTATTTATTTATGGTCCTTCGAGCCAGATTTTATTTAAATAATTTGAAGTTACCAGACCTCATGACACTTCACTTCAATGGTAGACAAATGCAAGTTTACAAAGCAAATTAACTTAACGAAAAAGTTTATTTTGACAAACTCAGTGTTATTGATATCAATGCCTCACTATACAAGAGTTTGCCAAGACTCTGTGTTATCACTACTCCCTTTTAAATGTTCCCTCAATTTAGTAAAGAGAAGGCATAGTTTTTTAAGCTACTTTTGGGTTGAAGTCTACTGATGGAGTTCCTTAAGTAGCAACTAAATGCATATGGACGTTGCTTAACAAAAAAAAAAAAAAAAACCAAAAATTCAAAGTATATCAAATATATATATTAAGGGTTTTAATGAGTACTCTTAAAACTTCCATTTGTACAATTGGGCAAACTTGCGAGACCTGTTTCATGAAGCCAATTTTGAACTTTTGCGCAAACAGTGTATGTAAATTTGAAACAAACGTCAGAAATTTCAATTAATAAAAATAATATAAGAAAATTTCAAGCAATTTTTAATTTAAAAATATATTTATTCATTTCTATAAACATACAAAACTGTGTGTGTGTGTGTCTCTAAAAATGCCTAAAGAAATCAAAAAAAAGCAAGAAGTTGTTGCTTACAAAATGCACAATTGCACAGCTTAAGCTTACAAGTCAAAATTATTGGGCAAATTTAACAGGTTTGTGTAAATAAATTTCTAAACAATTTTTGACATTTTATTTACGAGAGTGTAAAAATGCACAATTGCACAGTTTGCGAGACTTTTGAACATTCTCATGAAAACCCTTATTATTATAATTTTGACTAGTTGATATTGTTCAGTCAAAATATATGAAGCAAATAGTAATACGAAATAAATGAATTCAGAATCCTTTTGATATATAACAATTATTTATCCCTAATACACTGGCTTTTCTACGCCAATGCATACATACGTATATTGTATGCCTAAGAATTTCCTTCTTATTTCCTTTTCTTTTTGTTTTTTTATTATTTTATTTTATTTTCATAAACATTGAACAAAAATATTTAGGTTAAGAAGTCAATGCGCAACAAATACTATAGATACTTGTAAATGAACCATGCTATTGTACTTTTACCACTACTAATGCCATTGTGTATCACACAAATAAATGACATACACACACATACGCACACAACACAGAATGTAAAAAAAAACCACAACAATACATACATTCTTGCTAAATAATAAATGATTTTCAAAAGAGACTAAAGGATTTGGCTGTGCCACAAAAATATTTTCGCTCACTCCCATAAACAACAACAACAACAACAACAACAACAACAACAACAACAACAACAACAACAACAACAACAACAACAACAACAATGTTTGTTGTTCCATCAACAAATCTTTATGTTTGTTTCCCCTTTTTTTTAGATTTTTATTTAAAATTAATTGTTCTCGAAAATGAAACAAATTGATATTAAATTTAGGCTTTGATAGCTGTAGAAACTAAATAAAAATATTAATAAATCACTTTAGTTGTGGCAAATAAAATTAAAATAATTCTTTCTGCCAAAAAAAAAACCAACTTCAATGCAAAGATCTGAAACGACTAGAAGAAGATATGAAGAAGTAGGTGATATATAAAATAAAATTTTAATGGGCGTGCCTCTGCCCATTTTTTAAATGGAAGATTGTTTAGTTTTCAGAGCACAGGGTGCGTGTTAAGTTTTGCAAAAATCGCTAAAGTATAATCACTTAAAATAAAATATTAAATTTTAATGGGTGTGACTCCGCCCATTTTTTTAAATGGAGGATTTTGTCTGTTTTAAAACTCACAGTTTGTTTGATAAGTTTCGATAAAATCGGTTAACTAGAAACGCGTGAAATATTATAATAAATTTTAATGGGCTAACCCCGCCCATTTTTTCAACTTTCAAATTGTGTAATTACAAGAACCAAAGGTGTTTTTTTAGGATTCGAAGCAATCCAATAAGCAGAATATCATAAAACCAGATAAAAAAAATTTGGGCGTGTCTCCGCCCACTTTTTTCACAATGGGACCAATAGGAAGCTATACCCTCTCAGATAAAAAAAGAATTTTCACAATAGGTCTAAAATGTATCGAGTTATGAAGTATTACCCCAAAAAAATAGAGTCGAATTGTTAAAGTCCTCCTTTGTTTTGAAATCGGTTAAAAATAGAATTTGGTTAAAATAAAAAAATTATATATAAAAAAGATAAACATAAAAGAGTAATTCAAAAAGTTTTTTTTTTTAAAGTGACTTAATTACATCTAAATGAATTTTACTGCTTTGTTTTAATTTCTTTTTGCATATTATAATTAATTATGAATGATAAAGGAATTTGTTCGAATTTACTGCCTGTCCCACGTTCGATCGACAACTTATATTGAAGAAAACAACAAATTTTCTAATGTTATTGTTGTTTGCAATACAAATTGTCGCTTGAACGTTTGCGGGTGACATCGTGGCACAGGCAGTTAATTTTTATAGAAATTTGCTTAAAGATAAATATAACAATAAAATAAGACAGTGGAGCTGAAGGTGAGAACTAGACAGCAAATATTTTAGAGTCTTAATGCAAGAGAATAATATTAGTTCTATTTGTAAAATAATATAAAACTTAAGGAACCAAAATTTAGAAAACTTAACAGTGACTATACAGTTACCTCCTACCTACTTATTATACTAATTAGGTAGAAGGCAATCAGTTCTCAGTAAAAACTACTGCTTCGGTCAAAACAGGTTTGTAAGCGAAAGCTGCTGGTTGTTGTTGTTTCTTTTGCTTCGGCAAACGTTTAGCAAAGCGTTTAAAAAAGGCAGTATCTCACATCTGTCAAGACTCCTACAAGGACCGCACAGCACCCTCAATAGTGTCGTAGCTCAGATTTTGCCAAGTCAAGCCTTTGTAATGCTAAAAGGGAATGTTTGGTAGTGTGTTATGTATGTAAAGCCCTATAGCCCAATTATTATTTTTATCCAGCTATACAGGGGGTCCAGCTTATAAATAGGCGTTCAAAGCAACTGCCAGAAAAAGTGAGAATTCAATTTGTAAACTAGGCAAATTGTTGCCGGATTGCGTTTTTAAATTAAAGTCTGATTTTATTTAACATTTTGACTGCTTATATACTATTTTACATTCTTCAATTTTTGTCTTTCTTTATGTCGTTAGTTTTGCTATAACAACATAATTTATTAATAAAAATAAAAGTGTGTCATTTAAATATTATAAAGTAAGCATTCTGTTAATTAATATAATAAACTGTGTTGCAATGCAATTAAACTATGATACAGTGTCTTATAGTAAGTGAGGTACACTACACCTTGACCATAAAGCCCGCAAGAGCTTGCAATCCCTTCTACTAATCGATAAACTATTCGTTCCTTTTAAACCCCAATTTTTCAGTTCCTTGAAATAGTGGCTAATCGATGGTTTCACCGACGCTTCTGCCCCTGCCTCATCTAATCCTGATTCCACCCATTACCAAAATTCCTAAAGTTTTTACTGGGTATTGCTTGCTCTAAAGCAATAAGTATTAATAGGATTGGGATAAATTATCAAATTATAGATTTTTATGTCAACAGTACAACTGCTAAGCGAATATGGTGTAAGGGACAAAAAACAATAGCAATTTCAGCACTTTCTACAAAAAACAAAATTCAGATCGAAAACCTGTGTAACAAAGTCTCAGGATAGGCTAATATATTCAAAGAGTAGTCCTTAGTAGCAATCGTTTTTTAAGTTTAACAATATATAAAAGAAAACAATCTTATTTATCAAAATCAATAAGCTCCTTGATAAAACTTAAAAAAATTAACCAACTTCAAAAAAAAAAATAAAAATTAATACGTTTTATTGGCACCAGAGGCGCTGCAACACTGCATCATTAAAAAACGTGCAAAAAAGCAGAGTTGTAAAAGAATGAAGCTTTCTTTTATCTCTTCCTTCACCACCTGTCTTCTTTCACTATCCCTTTTCTAAAGCAGGTATCACCTAGTAATAGTAGTAGGCATTAATTGCCTGATTGTTACCTCTCTTAAAGAAAAAATTAGGCACTTTAAAATAAAAAAAAAATTAATTATAAAATTATGAAAATTATAGGTAACACAAATCGTGCCATAACCGCCAAAAAAAAGCTTAAGCGATATAATTTTTGAACTGATTTTTTTGAACAAAATCAATTCTTTGCGATCACAGATAATCGATTTTCTTGAAAAAAAACCAGGTCCAAAATATGTGTTGGTTGAGCTTGTTTTATTTAACTAAATCTAAATTATTTGGATTTTTAGTGCTTATTTTTGAAGATTGTTAATTTATTTTTCAAGTTTTATTTATAAAATTTTTAGTGCACATTTTATGTTTTCAGGGGGCGGATTCAGGCCCAACTTTTCAAACGTTATTATAGCATTTTAAATATTTTGTAAACTCAAAATCGCGTCAGTTTAATATGCATGGCCCCGCCCACATTTTACAGTACAAAATTATTTTATTCTAAGAGCCGTAACTGTTTGCCAACTTTTTTTTGGGAATCGAACAAGTAGAGGTATATGTATATTATTAAATACTAATCATTCATGGGCGTGGTCGCGCCAATATTTATCCCTTTTGAGAGCTCAAGGTATGTGCAAAGTTTCGTAAAAATCCATTTAGTTGAAGCACGCGAACTATAATATTAAATTTTAATGGGCGTGGCCCGCTCATTTTCAGAGCTCAGAGTGTATACCAAGGTTTGAAAAAATCGGTGTAATAGAAGCACGTGAATGAAATATTCAATTTTAATGGGCGCGTTTTTTAAATGCAAGATTGATTATTTTTTAGAGTTCAGAGTGTGTGCCAAGTTTTGTAAAAATCGCTTACATAGAAGAATGTGAAATAACATATTAAATTTGAATGGGCGTGGACTAGCCCACTTTTTTAAATCCTTTTTCAGAGTTCAGAGTGTGTACAAAGTTTAAGAAAAATCAATTAAGTGTAAGCACGCGAAATATAATATTAAATTTTAATGGGTGTGGTCCCGCCTACTTTTTTGAATTAATGACTGTATTTTTTAGAGCTAAAAGTTTTGTAGAAATCGGTTAATAAATAATATTAAATTTTAATGGGCGTGGATACGCCCATTTTCTTAAATGAAAGATTGGGTCTATTTAAGAGCTCAGAGTGCATACAAAGTATCGTAAAAATCGGTTATGCTATATGAAAGCAAGTTATTGATAATATAAACTTGTAAAGGACGTGTCCCCAGTGTTGCCGTATTTGAAGAAAAAACTGCTTTTATCGATTAAAAAAACTGTTTTCGAGAAGAACGATTTTCGTAAAAAAAAAGAAGTACAAAAAAATTTGTCGCTTAAGCTATTTAAGCGGTTATTGCTCGATATAAATATTTCAACATGTTCCATCTTGTTTGTGACTTAAACTTGAATTGTACAAATTTAAATTTGCCAATGATGCTTAAATAACAATCAATTATTCTATTTTTTAACATACATATTAATCACAATGGGCCCTATTGGGTCTCTGAGTGGAAGTGTGTTGCAGCACCAACCCTCCTAACCTATAAACATATTAAATATCTATTTTTATCAATAAAATTTGCAAAAAAAAAACAATTTTTTCCAATGATTTTCTCTAATTAATTCATAAATATTTTCAACTTTCCTTTGACAAAAGTTTTTTTTGTTGAAACTAGAAATTTCCGATTTAAGGAATGGTGTGACATTTACGGTTGTTGCATCAGCATGAAGACCAAAGTGGGGGCGGGGCAACTAAAACGTTAGCAGCGTCAACAATATCGTCATCTAAATGCTTAACAATGCTCAGTTGAAACAGAAAATAATATAAAATTAGAATAAAAAAATATATGTGCTTGCACTATGCAAGCACATCATCAGCAACATCATTATCATCATTAGAGAAGCCATCATTAATATGGCAGCTTGTGGCAATGCTTGCTATCATCATCAGCGTTATCGTAAACGTAATCGTTACCATCATCATTATCAATATTATTATTTACCAGCATCTAAACTGTAGCAAGTGAGTATGAGAAGCTTGAACCACTATCAGTGTTGGTATCTCTACGAAGAACAAAAGCACATTAAGCTGTTGCAAAAAGGGTAAAAAGCGCAAAAAAATACGAAAAAGAGGGTAAAAAAGCACCAAAATACTTTTTTATTAATTTCAATACATTAAGCCATTTAAAATGGAGAGTTTAGAGTGTAAAAGCTCAAAATATAATTTAAAATTTTTGCTTCGAAATAAACAAAGTATTTGAGATGTAATAACAGAATTTATTAACATATTAATTAAAACAAAATCTTGTTTAATTTAATAAAAATGAGTATGTGAAAACAAATAATAAAAAAAAACATGAGTCAAATAATTGGGTATGTTCTGCATTCCACGTGAAATTAAAACGTGTGGAATTGCCGTAGAATTGTTGTTGGAAATATGTATTTACAACAACAATGCTATGGCAATTCCGAACGATTTAATTTCACGTGAATAACAGAACATACCCGAATATAGTAGCATATACTCGCATACATACATACATACAATAGTAGGTGAAGCTTAGGCTTAGATTAAGATGTATGTTACTGAAAAATCATTTAGACGTAAAGAATGCGTCACTCTTTTCTTAAGTACTCTTAACTTAAAAGTTTTTGTTTTTGCGATATTCATCCTTATTCCAGTTGTCAACATTGACAGCACGTCAATACGATATGAAAAAATTGGGGGTTGGCTACGCGCTCTCTAAAACAACTGACTGCTATTGATAACCTCATGATTTCAATCGAAATCGGCCCTTAAAATCAAACCACCCTGTAGTATGATTAAAAATTTGTGTAAGCTTTAACAAATGTGTTATTCCATACTACTTTCAATCAATTATTATGCAGAGAATTATGTGGTACTTTCCAGTTACTTCCGTTTTTTATTTTCCAAAAAATATTAAATTTTTTAATCCCAATTATGAAAAGTTTCCTAGATTGTTTTTAACATAGTTTCAGTTATTGTCATTAAAACCAATTTAATAAGCCTCAGTTAAAAGATGCTGATATTAGCGCTTAATAGTATTTTAGTTTTGTAAATTAATAATATTTTTATTTAACAAAAAAGCACCAAAAGCACTGTAAGAAATTGTTGAAAGCACTGTAAATACCCGCTTTTTAAAAAAGGGTATTAGCCAAAATTTCGCGTTTACGAAGAGGCAAAAAGCACCAAAAAATACCCGAAACGCACCAAAATACCATCACTGACCACTATATTTTTGAGTAAAAGGATGATGATGATGGTGATGATGACGCTGATGGTTTTGGCGCAAATAGAGCAGTAAAATAATGTGAATGATGTTGAATACGAGCTTCTATAGAATACGAGCTTCTATAGCAAGCATTTGTTTTTCGTCTAATATGTGTCATTGTATACATGCTTATGTGTACATACATATACATATACACATACATACACACACAGAAAAATTTAATATTAAAATCTGCGAAAACTAGGCAATGATTTTGCTTCATATGTATTCCAAGTTCATTCAACATGATTTATAGCAATCTTCAAAGAAATTTTTTCTTTTTAAATAATTTTATTTCATATTGATTTAATGGTCCACTACAGTTAAATCAAAATGAACAATCATGTTGAATCAATGTTATTTTTTTAAGTAGTTAAAACGTGAATTTGATACTGAAATAACAAGAAGAACCTTACTCAATCAAAACTATTTCAATTTGAAACAACATCAATTTAATTTAATGTAGTCAACAACAGATTATTTATAATAAACTTAATATGATTTCAAATCAACATTTTTGCTTGTTGATTTTATATTGGCATATTTTTTTCTGTGTATATGTGTGCAAGTGTGGGTGGTTTTTGCAACAACGTATGTTTATTTGTTTGCTGCATGCAAATGATAAAATAGAAAATCCCCCACAGGATATACTGATTCCAACTAGTAATGTCGTCATTCACATATAAACGAGTATACCGAATGCTGTGGCTGTGTGTCATACGAGTGTGTCTTACTACTGTTGCAATTTTAAAATGTGTGTGCCACTACATACATACATACATATTGTTTTCCTACTGCTAATGCAGCTGTAGTTGCTGTTGTTGTTGTTGTTGTAAGTATTGCTTTACTATTTGATGTTGTTTTGCGCCACAAAATGTGTGACGCTACATTGTTATGGAGGCGGCAGGATAAAGAGGAATTACTTACATCATTAATACAAACATACCACAATGTTGTAAGCACTGTGTGGTAGTGTGATTTAAAAAAAATATATATTTAAAAATAGTATATTTCTTGTAACCTTCTAAAGAAACAGTGGAGATCAAATTAAGTGTGATCTGAGTTCCTGATTGCATTTATATTGAAGACTACTACTCTAAACTTCAACAATAGCACTCTGCCTAGAGCCATAGGTTTTGTTAGCAGGCTGCTGGTAAGAAAACGTGAAAATTAGAATTCAGCTCACTTGGGTTCAGTACAATGATCCCTTTGTGCTAGAGCCATGATAAAAAAAGATTTGAAATGTTAATATGGGAAGTGTTATAAGCTTCCCATAAATTTAACCACTCTACAGATGAAATTTGAATAGGGTAATTTGGCCCCTTTTGGCGAAAATAAGGCTTGTGGCTTTGATTCGTTTGATTAATTGTGGCATGTTCAACTTTCGTTAAAATGCTTTGCTTTAGGTTCTTGATAATTTATCTCCATTATATTCGAGCTTTCTCAGCGATTGCACTAAAAGATTTGTTGTAGATGGGATCTCATTAAACGAGTTTAAGGTAAACTTATAGCTACCGTAAGACTCCAATCTTTCTGCTACTCTATTCCAATTTCTTTTTTTTTTCCAAATTTCTTTGCCAAATGTCCATTCTCACATACTCTCTCGAATGACAGCAGCATTTGCATTTCAAAATTTACTAATAGTCACATGACCAAAAATTTTGCGATAGTCCCAGCCCTGAAATCGTTAGATGGCACCTCTATTTATAAGACATATGGTAACTTTTATTGTAGCAATATAGTAACATAAAGTAGATAATTACTCTACCATGTCAAATTGTTTCATCAAGCTTCTTATTTGTCATGTCTAGTCACCGACTTTGAATAGGTATACACATACGTATAAAAATGTTATATTTTACTGTTACTACGTTTATACACGCACTATTTGCAAGTAAAAATATTCGCAAATAAATTAACTCATTGTTTATACGGCATAGCAAAAGTTCACAAACTTGGTAGCACTTCTATAGAAAAGTTACTTTTTTGACAAAAAAAAAAAAAAAAAAAATAAAAAAATAAAAAATTGTGCAAATGTACAAAATATCAAATAATCATTTGTTTTAATTGTCATTATTTGCTTCTATTAATGTTTTTTGTGCAATATTAATCCATTTATTGTTTTTTGTTATCAAACATTTGTAAGCGTAGCAACCTCAAGCATTTTACTTGCAAATAGTGCGTTAATCGGGTATAGTTTTCTGAATTAGTAAGTCGCAATAAAAACAATAATGTGGCAACAATTTACAGTTTTATTTGCAAATAAGCCCTGCGTATAAACGTAGTATGTATCTACATAATTTTAAACTTGTTGGTGCTTAGTTTTGTGTGCGCCCACTTTCCTCAATACAACATCGCTTCACTTTCAGACCTCAAGTTGGGTGCCAAGTTGCGTTAAGATCGGTCAAGTAAAAGCACGTAAAATGTGATATATAACTTTAATGGGCATGGTTCCGCCCACTTTTTTAATTACAAAATTATTTCCATATCAAGATCCAAAACAGTTTGCCAAGTTTTGTGGGATTCGAATAAGTAGATGTGGGCGGGCCGCGATCCCGCCCACTTTTTAAAAAGAAAAACTGATCCTTTTTGAAAGTTGAGGGCAAGTGCAAAGTTTCTAAAAATTATTTAAGTAGAAGCACGTGAAATATAAAATTAAATATTAATGTGAGTGACTCGCGCACTTTTAAAGCATAAAACTATTTCGTTCTACGAGATAAAATTGTTTGCCAAGCTCTGTGGTAATCTTACAAGTCGTATATATAATTTAGTACTAACATTTCAGGGGCGTGGCATTGCTTTTTAAATTCAATATTGATCCCTTTTTAGAGCTCAGGGTGTGTACAAAGTTCCGTAAAAATCAATTGATTAGAAGCACGTGAGATAAAATATTAAATTTTAATGGGAGTGTCACCGCCCACGTTTTAAAAACAGGATTGTGTCTTTTTTTAATGCTAAGAGTGTGTACCAAGTTTCCTAAAAATTGGTCAAGTAGAAGCACATGAAATATAATATTAATTCTTACTGAACGTGGCTCCGCCTATTTGCGCAACCTTGAAGGTTGTGTCATTACAAAAGCCCAATGTGTTTTCTAAGTTTCGCAGCAATTGGATAAATAAAGAAACCTTAAAATATAAAAAAAAAATAAACTACTAGGCGTGTTCCCGCCCATGGAAAAAAAATAATTTTTAAAACTGGCCTAAAGGGTACCGAGTTATGAAGTAAAAACCATAAAAAATCTACAGACGAATTGATAACTTTCTACCTTTTTGAAGACGATTAAATAATTAGTAGCCATTGCCAAAATTCCTGAAGTTTCTGCTGAAAATATTCAATAGTTAAGCAAATTGCTATAATTCTATACATCACTGTATTTATAAAGGAATGTGTACAATGTGATTTGTAACTATAGAAACTGCATATTTTTATATTGTTGGTAATACATTCACACACATATAAAAATATGCAGTATGTAAAAATTTCATTTGTGCGTACATGTGAATGTAACTTAGGGAACACTAAGATAAATAACAAAGCGAATCTGTGTATGAATGGAATGAGAATGTACACTCAAAATATTTCATAGGTAAAATAAACGAAAAATGTGGTTAATTTTACGAAAATATTCGTTGTTTTTACGGTACGAAATGCTTCGTAAATAGTAGAAATGATATTTGTTTATTTTACGAAATACTTTTTGTCTGCAAATAACAAAATTTTGTATTTTTACAAATTTTTTTTTTGTAAATTTACGGAAAACAATGTTTACTAGATATACCAAACGGACGACACACTCGACCGTATTCTAGAATCAAAATGTAAATAATTTAAGATTCAAAGAAAATTTATCTAAACGTCATAAAAAATTCATTAAAACACAGCCACACACAAACTTGCATACATATGCATGCATAATTAAATAATACATGAAATTAAAAAAAAGTAAACAAAATCCCTTCAACCAAGCTAATTCAATTTATTCAAATCTCTTCCATTAAGTATTATGACTTTCATAAAACAAATAAGAGAGAAAAAAATTTTTAGATCAAGAGAAATACTACATACCCACACACAAACCCACGCTCATGTCTTGTTTCTTTTTTTACTTGTAAGCTAATAAATGCGTGTATAATATGTGTGCATGTAGTAGTAGCAACTTTAAACGCTTATAGCTCCCAAAATACTGAACCGATTTCAATAAAATAAATTTCTTCACATCTGTACAAAAAATCCTTTAAAACCATATAAATCTTTTTAAAATCGGTGCAGTGGTACCGGCGTAAAAGGGATTACAAAAAACATGTTCGCCTATTAATTATATAGATATTACAAAAGAAATTCGTGAATCATGAAAATGCATTTTGTGTAATATACGAATATTTGTGTAAAATTAAAATCTGTAAAAAAAATAAAATCTGCAAAAAAATTATATTTTCTAACATTTGGGAAATAAATTTGTAGTATAATCTGTAATTCTTGGAATTGGAGGTTGTAATAATTATGAAAAGAAAAATGTAATTTAAGGGGAATTGTTACAGCATCTGTATTCCTCATACATCACATACACATACATACATACATATTTTGCACTGAAACTCACAAATCAAACTGGGAACACAACTGAGACGAACAACGAATTTTTTGTGCTAACTTTCGCCATAGAAAATAAAAAATCACACCAAAATACCAAAAACACAATTTTTAAAACTACTGCAATTTTGTTTAAACGAAAACAATTATTTCATATATGAAGGCATAATATATAATCAAACATATGGAATGCCAATTGGAAACCCTCTATCTCCAACTATTGCCGACATTGTGCTAGATACTCTTTTAGATAAAACAACGAATAAACTAACGGATAAAAATATAGAAATCAAACTATTAACAAAATATGTAGATGACTTATTTGCCATTGTAAAAAGAAAGGACGAAAAAATCATAATGGAGGCCTTTAACAATTATCACAGCAAAATAAAATTTACAATTGAAAAGGAAATAAGCAATTCGCTGCCTTACCTTGACATGAGAATAATTAGACACAAGAACAGAATTATAACAGATTGGTACATGAAACAAATATCGTCAGGCAGAACAATAAATCATAATTCAACACAGCCAATTAAACACAAGATAAATACAATTTCAAACTTTATTAATAAAGTGTTACATATAAGTCATAACAAATTCAAAGATAAAAATATTAAAATAATCATAGAAATACTTAGAAACAATAATTATCCGACATACTTGATCAATAGCCTTATAGAAAAATCAATACATAATGAAACAAAAAATAATAACACGAAAACAACATCTGGCAACACTAAATATGTAAGCTTATCGTATATTCCAAAGCTCACTGAGAATAATAAAATAAAAGAGATAATTAATGAAGAAGGAATTATATTTGCACACAAACCAAACAAAACAACAAAAACACTGTTCACAAATCTAAAAACAAAAATAAATATAAAAGAGATCAAAGCAATGTAGTATATGAAATCAAATGTAATGGCAACGTACATGAAAGCTGTGGACAAGCTTACAGCGGGACAACAAAAAGGAACTTGGGCATAAGAGTAGCTGAACATGAAACTGATATTAAAAAAGGACGACAATCTACTGCATTAGCTCAACATTGTTTGGATTATTCTCACACAGCTGATCTGGAAAATGTGAAAATACTGCACAAAGAGAGGAAATATAACAAAAGATACACTTTGGAAACCTTAAGTATTCAACAAAAAATGGACATAGCAATGAACAACAAGACTGACAAAGACAAAACTAATGCTACTTATAGCATCGTATTAATTTAAGTTTTAGTGTAATTCCAACTGTGATATTAGAACGTTAAGAAAAGCTTTACACTGTGATATTTACAATTTTTTGATTATTTTTGCAATTATTTTTAAATTATGTGTTTTATATTGTATGTTGTCACGTCGCGTAAAATGACATTTTTAAAAACTTAAATGCAAATTTTATTAGAAGATAGTATATGTAAGTTAAAGCAAAACATTAATTGTTTTATTATTATTGTTGTTATTGCATTAAATTTGTTCTTTTATTTATTAATGCTACCAGATTTCAATAAAAACGTCGGATATAAAAAAATGAAATAAATTGTCTTTTATTTGCATTTGAATCAATTTGAATGACCTTGGAAGCCTGAATAGAGTAATTCTATAAAAAACGCATTATAATAAAACGCCTTTGTTTATATGAAAATTATCATAACACCATCGTCGAACGAAATCTGTCGTGCAAGACGAAATCTGCCATATATTTATTTTATTTTTTTTATTTCTACGAGTATTTCTTACGCCTATGAACAACAAAAACAATTTTATCTCTCTCTCTCTCTCTCTGCTGCACAAACAACAACCAATTATCCAATTATCAATTATAAGATCCGCTACTTATTCGTCGTTGGTGTGCCGTGGACCAGATTTGTCGTTCGTTCCAGTTGTCTTCCTAGCATAAACCGAAAACAATTTTTTTATTATAATTTTTTGTTTTAATTGAATTTTGTTGAATAATTTTGTATGGAATACATATATACAATGACAGGAAAATAAATGGGGAAAATATTAAAAACTAAAGCCAGAATTAGTTTGTACGTGATGTTCTGTTCTGAATCAGCTGTTTTGTTTCTGTTGAGTTGAAAATCTGTATGTGTGGTTAGTTTTTACTTTTCGTTCTGTTCTGTTGCGGACAAATCTGTAGAAAATAGAATTCAACGTTAAGTGACAGCCAAAAGTGTGTATGTATTAGTGTGTTGTGACATTTTCTGTACAACTGTAATCAATTCTATAGGTTGCCAGCTGATTTTTTTTTACCCACAAAGTAATTGCAAAATGTTTTATACAGAAAGGAATGGCACAGAACAGCAACAGAAAGTAAAGACTAATGAGGCCTTAAAACAAAACAACAGTTTTTACTTTATATTTAAAATTTTTTTCCATTAAATTCACGAAACTTGTTTAAATTTAAGAATAATTTTGTACTGTAAACAAAATGTTAACAAAACATTTCCAATTTTATAAAAATGTTTTATTTTATACTAAATTCAATAAAATAAACGAAAAATATGTTACTATATACGAAAATAACTGTACGAAATAATTTTTGTAGCTTAACGAAATTCGTAAAATTACAAAATCTGTTTTCCTGCACAAGTCACAAATATTTTCGTAAAATGTACAAAATTTTCGTTTATTGCACAAAAATTATTTTACGAAAAAGTATTTCGTATTTTCAAGCATGAAATATTTTGAGTGTTGATATTAGTGAATGAATGTTTGTGTAATAATACTAGAGTAGCATGTATTATAAAAAAAAAATAACACTAACATACAATTGTACATATAAATTTTTAACAGACGCATACATTTCAAATATTTATATATACCCTCTAGTCAACCTAGAACCATATGTCTCTATGTCAATACTCTTTCTCCAGCGACAATTGTACTAGTTAAAATGTCGACAACTTTCCTTTTATGCGCGAGTAGGGATACGTTAGAGACGACAGTTCTAGTGTATTTCTGGTGATATTGTCAATGAACGCGTCAATAGTTTGTTTTTCTTTTTTATTATGTTGTGCAATAATATTAAATAAATATATGTAGACGAGGGTTACTAAAATCTACTACTAGAATCTTTGGTTCAAATATCTCCATATGATCGTAAAAGATCTACTTTCTCAATAGTGCTAAAGTCTACTGATAGATTTTGAATGACAACCCTTTGTTATTTGTCAATAGGCATTTGCATTGGCTGGGGTACACCTAGTCCGTAGCACTATTGACAATGTCACTAGAAAATCACTATAAGTTTACTATTGACAACGAGAGAGGATATATCGATATTGTAGACTAGAGCCCCTAAAATTTACTAGTGAATCTTTGGTGCCAATGTCTCCATGTGGTCCCGAAAGAACTACTAAGTCAGTAGTGCTATAGTCTAGTGGTGGATTTTCAATGACAAGCTAATGTTAAATGTCAATAGATAATACCATTGGCTAGGGTACACCTGTTCAGTAGTGCTACTGACAACGTCACTAGTAAATCACCACAATTTCACTATTCGCACTTTCTGCAGGGTATGTATGTACACATACATATGTGTACATATATATGTATGTATGTATGTATGTATGCATGTGGAATGTAAGTATGTTTACTTGTTGTCGTAATTTTTTTTCTAAACGTCTGTCTTTCCAGCTTGCCAGTTTTTGTATTTGGGTATTTATGTATGTATGTGCGTTGATGTATGTGCGTGTGTGTGTGTGTGTGTTTGTGGTTGTCATTTACGCGGAAAAATATTACAAATTTAGCACTTGCCAATGCCTGTAACTGTTACAAATTCCTACAACTACGAGTATGAGTAGTAGAAAAGCATCTAGAAACCATCTAACCAACTGCAAGTATTCATAAAAGCAATTTGCAATTTATATGCCAACTTTATTTTTTATTTTATTTTTTATTTCAATTTATCCTCTTATAAAAATAAATATTTTTTAAGTTTTGGTATTCATCAGAGTTGGGTCTTAGATTTATTATGCAAGGCTTAAGAGTGTACAAGTTTTTAAATTAGAGAAAAAAAAATATATGTATGTGAATTTATATGAAAAAGCTTTTTTCATATTTGATCTAGCATGAAGTTTTATTATTATTATTAGTTTTAGCGACACATAATTCCTTGTAATTTGTTTAATAAATAATATTGCAAACTATTTTTTGAAAAAGAGTTATTAGAATATTTAAATAATTATTGTAATAAATAATTATTTAAATAATTATTGTTCAAATGACAATAGTAGTGTTGAGTAAATAAAGTGTTCTAATTTGATAAGAAGTGTACTCTAGAGGGCTGCGTAAGTATTCTTGAAATGTAAATATTTTGACAACACATAGTTGAACGGAACAGCTGGCCGTTTTCGAAGGCCACTAAGCCTTCATCATCAGCGTTCTTCTGTATTTTTTCCACTGTGTGTGGTGTCAGTTGATGTAGATTTCAGCTTTACATACGAAACTTTTTTGCAAATGGAATATGTGAATTGTTTTGATTCATCGTATTTCAATTTCAAGCGATACGAACTTTAGCCTATTCAAATCACAAATATAGAAACAAATGAAGTTCGAAAAATAATAATTAAATTAAGTAAATATTTCTTGTTTTTTAAATTTATTGTTGTCGCATGTACTAAGCTTGGATCACACGATTGGCAAAATGTACCAATTTTCGTCGGCTCACTGAAATAAATTCATAAGAAACACGGTAAATTTGTCTTATTTCTCAACTAATTGAAATATAATTACATAACTGCACCACACTGCATTGGTAATAAAGCCATATAGACTTATTCAAGAATTAATTAAGTAATAATGTCATATTGGCTTATTACTTATGACTTAATTGCAGTGAGCCGACGAAAACTGGAACATAGTGCCGATCGTGTGATCCAGGCTTTAAGCACCCCACACACGATTCAATTCAATTTTCAATTGAGTCAGTTGTTGTCCAAATCAAAGCGTGTATGGCGCTGTCAGTTGATTAGTTTGGTAGTTCTCGAGTTGGTTGAGAAGAAAAATCAAATGATCTTGATTTTTCATGTTGACTAGTAAATCGTTCAATTCGATTGTGCTGTGTGTGTTCGCGTCTCTTGATTAGCTGTCAAAATTTATGTTTGTAGCTTTATTTTGTATGGAAAAAGTTATGTATTTTTTAAATTATATTTTATTTAATTGAATTTTTAATAATAATTAAAAAAAATAATGAATGAATGCAATAGAAGTTGTAAATTTTTAAATTTGTAATTGTGAATAAAATATAAATTTGACAGTTGAATAAAAATATTTCAATTCAGTTTATGAAGTGTGTGGCCAAGAATCAATTTAGTTGAAAGACTCAATTCACAATTGAATTGAAACGTGTATGGGGTGGATTATACTGAACCAATATTAAATGCTTTCGTATAATAAGCGAAGCAGGATGGATGTATTGATGTTCATGTATATGAGTGTTTACAAGTGATGTCGCGAAGATTTCTTGTTCGTAACAAACACTCAAGATACCACAAGAAGAAGTAGTGTATATGTGCCCTTTCAGAAACTGAAACAAATGTCTTGCAAATAGTGTTCTTCAACGTTTGTTTTAGAAGACTTCGCTGCAGTGAAGCATTTGAAAAATTCCTAATGCCTTGAAAGTTCTTTTAAATGGTCTTTTGCAGGGGTCTAGTGTACACCTACAAAAATAAATCTATTAAAAGGTAAAAATGTAGCTTTGTATTTCTTGCCATGGTAATGTTATTGTGAGGCATATTGTAAAATAAAAATCAACATAACAGCTTATTGCAATAATGTTGTCTCTATGCCAAATGAGAACAACTATGTATGTATATCTAACCGTTGACTAATATCTTAAGCTTGAATCAGACGTGACATAGCCATAACGCCATAACCATAATCAAACCAAAATTCAATTGGTTTCTATGGTGAGAGTTATGGCGTTATGGCGAGTCACGTATAATCGAATGCAGTGTTGCCCATTAGTTTGGTTCGAACGGCTGCTCTCTATGGCTATGGTTATGTCACGTCTGATTGAGCCTTTAATCGCAAGAATGCCCTTAAGTCTTCTCTGTTATAAAACTCTTGTTGAATTCATTAAAATTTGCCCTGTTTTGAAAATTTAAACTTTTAAGTCACTATTCCTAACACTAATACACTGCACTGTACTGAAATTATTATGCACATTGATGAAGGTATGGTATACCATGGCATATTAATATCTACATACCTCATTATGCAGGGTATACACGATACTTCATTTCTTACTTGGCGTAGTATGAGTTGTAGTACGCTTTTTAAGATAAACGTTACTACAAATCATACTAATTCATTTCAAAGAAAATTTTTAAGGCAATACCCACGCGGATAAATGAATAATGTGGTGGATTTATTAATTAAAAGTGAACTGCAGTGGGAAAGAATGAAAAAAATAATGCAAAAAGAAAAAGGGCATGTTGTAGAGAATGATTAAAATAATATTTTATTTTCTTTTTTTAATTAAAATATCCTCTGCATAAACCTAATTTTAAAATTGAGTCGCAGAAGAAACACTGCGTTTTCTAAATCGTTTCCCCATAAAACTAATTTTGCTGTTCAACAGCATGATACACAATACTTATTATCGTACTTATCGAAGCTCCGCCCAGAAAAATCAAAAATTTTTGATTTTCGTACTACATCGTACGACAGCATGATACACGTTACTAATTTCATACTTGTACGATTTATCGTACGATTTGTAGTATCGTGTATACTCACCATTAGAATTCTCTAACAATCATATGCACATCTATGAATGCATGCATGCGCTTGCTATTGTTGTTCATCATGTGTGTAACATTTGTATGTGTGTGTGTGTGTGTGTGTATGTGCGTGTGCACTAGTGTCTATGACAAGTTAATGCCAGCAAAGTAATTAATTACACACTCAAATCTTCTTGTCATACTTTCTATTTCAAGTTTGTTTTTTTTTTTAAATTTTTGCTGTTGCTACTGTTTCTTATTTCAAGAATATTAACAATTTCAGCTGGTGTTTTGAGTTGCTGATGATGTTGATGTTGATGTTGTTGCTGCTGCTGCTGCTGCAAATGCCACATTTATTATTGTTGTTATTTGAAATATACACACTTACATACATACATTTTCAATTCATCATATAATTAAGTAGTTTAAAGCAAACATCTTGTATTGCATGAAGTTTCACAAAGATATTTATTTCTCGTAAGCAGAACCACAAAAACCCAAATTTGTTGATTAAATTAAGAATTTATACGTAATGCATTAGTAAATGCAGGGCAATTTTAAACTAGAAATTGCTTAGATGCTTTGCAAATATTCAATTAGATATATAGCGAATGAGTCGTCATAATTTTTTATTCATAACTTGAGTTCGAATAACGAATAATATCATTATTCGAATATTTTATATAAATTATTCGACTAAAGTTATTTTTTCGATTTTCGATCTTCGCCAGCTGTCGAAAATCGAATTCTTATTACGAGCATCGAAAATTTCGTTCGGTAACGAATTTTCTATCGAACAGAATTTAGCTTTCGATGAAGTATTTTAGTATAAAAAATTATTATAAACGATTGGTTTTTATTTTTAGGTAAATTTGTTGCAAATTTTAAAAAACACATTGAGTGATTTTCACAATAAGAGCAATCTTTGTCGAATGCTCGTATTATTCCAAATGAAAATTCGTTCGATCAGTACTTTCGACTACAATCGAAGAATGAAAGTTGCTCATAATAAGGGGCAACATTTTATGAATCATTATTTGAAAAATTTCTTATTACTTGTTTATTCGATGAATAAGGCATTCTTCTATTCGTTTAATTTTATATTAAATATGAAGCTTTAATTATTTTGCATATTTAGATATTTTTCGCTATTTGGAATAAAGTTTTTCAAATATATTTTTTTGTATCCAGTGAATAATTTTTTTGTGTATGCTAATCGAATAATTTCTTAATATTTATTCGAATAACATTTATTTTTGTTTAAATAAAGTATTTGATTTACTATTAATATAAATTTTTTTATACCTTTTTTTCGAATAAAACTGTTTGCTACTCATTGGAATAATTTCTTTTTCACTAAGGTCTTGAGTTAAGATTCTGAAGCGTATTCGAGTGAAAAATTTTATTCGTTATTTGAACAAATGATTTAATTCATTGTAATGTTATTTGAATACATTTTTTATTCGTTATTCGAATAAAAAATTGTAATAGTTGAAATTTCTCGAATAATTTTTTTTGTATTTAATCAAATAAATTTATTATTTCTTATTCGAATACTATTATTTCTTATAAATGAAAAAATTTTATTCATTGTTACATTTTCACATATCTCATTTGCTATTTAAACAAACATCCAAGCCGTTATTCCAATAACTTTTATTATTGGTTATTCGAATAAAATTTTCTCATCGTTTTTACAAAAGTACTTTTACTTAACTATATGCTGTATATGTAAATATATATTTTTTGAATTATTTTTATTTATGATCTGTATAGATTTGAGTTATTTATTGTATTTTTTTTTTGCAAAATATTATTTGCAAATCGATTAAAATTTTTTATATGTTATCCGAATAAAATTTATCATTCGTTCTTTAATTAAAGTTTTTCTTTAATTCGCTCTTCGTGTAAAATTTTTATTTTTTTATTCGTTATTTGAAAAATTAGTTTTTGATTTGGAAAGCGAAATTGTTTATTTTACTACATCTCTATGTTTGGTTCTCGTTTTCGTTTTGATGCGTTGTTCTTTCGAAAATTTTTAAACGCTGTTCCAATAAATTTTTTTATTAATCTTAGTTTTTTTTTGCTAATTAGTCGAATATAATATTTTATTCTTCCTTTGAATAAAATATTTTATTCGTAAATAATTTCTTATTCGGGCTTAAGTTCAGTAATTTCATTTCTTATTGAATGAAATATTTTTATTAATTAATGTGAGTTTCTAAAGAAGAGTAGAAAAATTAAATTAAACTTTTAAGCTGGGGAAGATACCGATATTTTTCTGTGCAGACAACGCACTGCATCAACACCCTAGTCTATCTACTTGGGTAAAGATTGTTATTAACATCAGCTATTTAACGTAAATTCTAATGAAACGGAATGTGAGAAATGCTTGTTGTATACGGTATTTCCCCCAGCTTAAAAGTCTAATTTAATTTTTCTTCTCTTCTTTAGAAACTCACATTAATTAATAAAAATATTTCATTCAATAAGAAAAGAAATTATTTCTGATTAAAATTCACTACAGTTCAACTAAATCTAAAAATGTCTCATATTTTATTCGTTTTATTTCTATTTAATATAATGTTTTTATGCATTATACGAATACCGAATTTTTTGCTTTATTATCAATAAACTTTGATTTCGTTATTGGAACATATATTTTTATACGTTGTTCGAATAAATCACCAATAGAATTATTAAATGCAATTTTTAGTATATACTTTATTGGGGTAAAGTATTTTATCATAATAATTATAATGATATTATCGAATAGAAAATATAACAATAAGCTTTATACAAGCATTAATAATATTATATTCGGGTAAAGTTTTTTGTTATTTATTTATTTAAAATAGGATTTTGTAACTTTTACAATCACTGTATCTGTATATATTTGGCATCTAGATGCGTTCCTTTGAAAAGCCAGTATCACTACATAATCATTCTTCCCCAAAAAAACATATCCGACTATCGTCACTTGAGCTCAAGGCGTTTGAAAGTGACGCTACAGGGAACATAGGCAAGTTAATTCCGTTAAATAAATATGTACCATCTGTTACTCAGGTTTTTAAAAGATTGGTCAGTAACACATAAATTTAATTAATAACCAGCCAAAGATAATGCCTGAATAGCTGCACTATCCAGATTAGGGACTATCACAACCGTAATCTCAAGGAGATACCCCTAAAGGACCGAACAAATGCAGGAAAATATACGGATACAATTTGTAACATCGATTTTCAATCGGTGCTACAAAGTCTACCTCTACACCTCTTGTCTACGAACAACTGTCGCATGACTCATGTAGCAGGGATAAAACTCTAAATGTAAGTGGCCTCGAAGACCTAAAGGTTAAAACAAAAAGAGGCAATCTGGCAGCCTGGTTTACCTTCTCACTACTGAATTTCATAAAGTTTTGCAAAAACCTTACATAGTGTCCACACCTTATGAATTTATATCATGATGAATGTCAAATTGATATCATGATGAAAATTCATCAGATATAGACTCGATTTATTAATATTATAGTAGCGTTATGATATAATCATCAGAGCTCACGGCCTGATGAATTCATTTTGATATCAAATGTCATTTTATGTGTTATTGTGCATTTCACGTTTATTTATTAAACAATTTTCGTTTAAAACAGACGGTAAAATAATCATTTGTGACCAAAAAATTAAACAACATGCAAATTAGTTAGTTTTTGCAAGTATTTTTTCAAATATTTGTTTGATTCATCATAATATAAAATCATCAACGTCTACACCTTTGTGTTGATATTAATGAAAAAATGACAGTTGCTCTGCCGGCGTGATATTACGAGTTATGATATTAAGTCATCAGGTGTGGGCACTTATGTTATACACATAAATTATCTATATTTCAAAATTAAAGGTATAAAAAATAGGACAAAAATTAAGAAGAAATTAAATGTTATATGCCTATAGGGGAGTAAATGAGTTAACTTTCTGGGTGATTTGGCTTCAGGCGTTATTTCATAGAGCCATAATGCATGGCTGGTACTCGTATTTGTAGAAAGTCTTAACCAGCTTCCAAAATAATGGTAAAATGTTAAAAGAAAAAAATTTTTTTTTCAAAATGTATTAAACATACATATGTATGTACTATTGATGCACGAATATTCGTATTCGTATTCAAATTGTCGAATATTCGGCCATTTTCAGGCGAATACGAATATTTTTTCAAAGAAATTAAATAAATAAATACATAAATCCTAAACGAAATTTAAATAAATGACTAAAAATTTTAGTTTGTACAAATACATTAATTTTTTATAGAAATTTGTGATTTGTATCATTTTCAAATATTATTTAATGACGATTATTAAAATTTCAGGTACCTTTTATTAACTTTAAAGTACCCCAACATGAGTGTGAAGTCCTTTTTCATAACAATTTTTTAATATTTCATATTGCATATAATATTCGTATTCGTATTCGCGAATATCGTTTCAAATATTCGTATTCGTATTCGTATTCGTGAATATCAAAAATTGAACAAATATTAAACAATTACATATATTTAAGAAATAACAATGAAAATAAAACAGATATTTTCACACGTAAAACAATAACGAAAAATATTAAAAAAGCTAAATTTTCTGCGGGAGAAAACTATAGCTACAGTTATTTGCTCCTCTCTTGCTCAAATGAAATTTAGCCTATCTGGCAACACTTTATCTGGAATATTCCGTTACAGTAATTAATTTGTTTTAGCAAACAAACAATTAAAATAAAAACTCAAAAATGTGTTTCTTCTGCATTTTTACAACAATCAGGGGTGTAAACTGTTTGTTTTGAAATCGTGTTATTAACAAAAACGAAAAAAAACGTTCTGCTGTTCGGACGATTTAATGCATTCAAAGATAAGTTCATATAAATTATCTTAAAGATCTAAAATATTGAAATTAAATTAAAATGCTGCAATAAGTCACCCTCTTAGCTTAGCTCTTTCCTGGAAATGAGGCGATTTAAAAAATCGCGATTCACAGAACACCCTTGAATATTCCCAAAATTAAGTTAAACTACAAAATCTCAGCGAAAAATTATTATTATCCACTTACATAATCAAGGTAAATCTATGCATGTATGTACACCCGGAGAAAAAGCAGCTAAAAACCATATTGAATTAATAAAAACATTAACGAAAGCCTAGTCATGTTGAAATTTCTTATTTCAATATAAAAAAATATTGATTTAAAGCATTAAATTATTAATTTTATTTATTTTTAAGCACCTCAATATGTGACGCGCAAAATAGAAAGGGACCTAAGGATAAAAACTGGTTCTGTTCAGGAGAGCCATTTTAAAGATTTAAATACCTGTATCTTTGGTGTACCATCACATCATAAAACGCGCATGTCTCTGGGAGGGAACACTTTTGGGGCATGGGATCGGTCTCATTCGATGCTCAGATATTGTCCACATCAAAAAAAAAAAAAAAAAAAATAAGTGAAAATTGTTTTTTTTTACCCTAGGTCCCTTTCTCTATGCGACGTCACATATACATTTTCTATTATATTGACAATTATTCAATTAACGTGACGCGTCCTTGTTTTTAAGTTGTGGCTTTTCCCTGAGTGTATTGGATGGATTTTTTATATCTTTCAATTTGTACTAGAATATGATATATTTATTTTGATCCTAGAGATATTTTATAGCTAGTGCTATGGAATTTTTTCCGATATACATAGGTAAGCTTACGCATTTCAAAACTTTTTCGCTCTAGGGATCTAGTGAAGCTTTAAAACAAGGGTGCTTAAGCCCTATGCGTTTGGTGCTCATTTGTTTTTGTAAAAGCGCTTAAGGCGGTGTCAGATACAACTTTAACGCTTTGCATGACGTTTCTAACTTTGGAAAAAAGCGTGAAGCACAATGTGTATGACACAATAAAAACTTTGGCAACACTCACTGTTTGTTTCACTATTCGGTTTTATGTATAAAACACAGCACAATTCGATTACTCTGATGCCACAAGCTCGTTTTTTATGTAAATTCACCGACATTTTAATAAAAATTTCACTTTTACATGCGAGTTTGGTCAAACAAATTAAAATAAGTATACCAAACGATTGTCAAAGGACGCAAAAAGTTGAGAGTTGCTATGCAATAATATTAAATAAATATATGTAGACGAGCGTCTCTAAACTCTACTAGTGGTCGTAAAAGAACTACCTTCTGCTGAAGTCTACTGGTAGATTTTCAATGACAACCCTATGCTATATGTCAATAGACGATTACATTGGCTGGGGTATGCCTAATCAGTAGCACTATTGTCTATGTCACTAGAAAATCACTATAATTTTATTATTGATAACGAACGAGGAAATATCGATATTGTATACTAGAGCCCCTAAAATTTACTAGTGAATCTTTGCTTTCAATGTCTCCATGTGGTCCCAAAAGAACTATTTAGTCAGTAGTGCTACAGTCTAGTGGTGGATTTTCAATGACAAGCTAATGTTAAATGTCAATAGATGATACCATTGGCTGGGGTACACCTGGTCAGTAGTACTACTGACAACGTCACTAGTAAATCACCACAATTTCACTATTCGCATTTTCTGACGGGTTCTTATTCTCTCATACCGTCAATCCTTTTCATACATCAATAATCTATCACAAAATCGTGTAGTTGGCAGCACTAAACAACATGGACTCTTTGATATTTCTTCTTCATTTATTAGTTTCTGAAATTACTTCAAACAGTGCGCGGTCGTTCGTAAGTCCCTATTTACACTATGCCATTCTTATTGCTAAGCTGATTAGTTTATTAGGAGAGGGAGAGACGGGAGGGGCGGGGGAAGAAACGTTGCTGTTCCCCTCGTCTCTCTCTCACTGAAACTAATCAGCTTAGCAATAAGACTTGCACAGTGTAATTTGGGACTAAGTTAGTCAATTAATATTAAAAATTTAATAGTTACAAGTGGCTTTTCGTACCAAATTTTTGCATAAAAATAAAGTGCATTAATTGTTTTATCTGTGTGTAATAAAATATTTTGGGAAAAATTTCATATTAAGCATTAATTTTATGTGTTAAAAAAATGTTTAATTAATTTCATCATCTTAGCTTAAATAAATTGATAACTTCGTCGCGTTTGGTCGTTCGTGTAACATGTGTATGTGTGTATTCATGTTTCATGTTTTTATCAAGGTAATAATTGAGAGCAATCAAAAATTACAAGAGAACAAGGAGAACAACAGTAATAGAATATTAATAATGTAAGTTTAAGAGAAATATTTTATTACATTTGTATATTACATATGTATGTTTGTATGTATGTAAATAGGTATAAGAAATGAAAGAAACTTGATTTTTTTTTGTTCAAAGACAATAAGAAGTGATGTATTTATTGTTGTTGATAAGATTCGTGTCTTAAGGCACAATTAGTTTGTACGTGCTGTTCTGTTCTGAATCAGCTGTTTTGTTTCTGTTGAGTTGAAAATCTGTATGTGTGGTTAGTTTTTACTTTTTCGTTCTGTTCTGTTGCGGACAAATCTGTAGAAAATAGAATTCAACGTTAACTGACAGCCAAAAGTGTGTATGTATTAGTGTGTTTTGATATTTTGTGTACAAGTGTAATCAATTTTATAGGTTGCCAGCTGATTTTTTTCACAGCCAAAGTAATTGCAAAATATTTTATACAGAAAGGAACGGTACAGAACAGCAACAGAAAGTAAAGACTAATGAAGCCTTTACCCTCATACCTAAATAAGAGCGGCAAGCGTTGCGTGAGCAGCAGGTTAAGTATTTTTAGTACATTTAAATATAAAAATATTTTTTGATTGTACTGAAAATACGTACCCTGCTGCAAATGCAACGCTTTCCGCTCTTATTTAGGTATGAGGGTTAAAGTATAATTTATGTTAATTACGTTAAGGCAGAATTAGTTTGTACGTGCTCTTCTGTTCTGAATCAGCCGTTTTGTTTCTGTTGAGTTGAAAATCTGTATGTGTGGTTAGCAGCGTGACCATTTTAGCATTTTTGCAGCTAAATTTAGCATTTTTTTTTTGTTGATTTAGCTGCAAATTTTTCGATTTAGCAGTTAGCATTTTCTGTAGCATTTTTCAATTGTTTATTTAGGATTTTCTAGCATTTTTTTCATAATATAATCTGCGTAATTTTTAGTAATATCGGTTATACATAAAAAAGGCTGACTTCCAAAACGTCAGAAAAGAACACTGACTATGCTTAACCTTTCAAAACGTCAGTGACAAATATTAAGAACACTGCAAACAATGAATCAGCGTAATGGTTGCAAAATTGGTGCTCATTAGACTTGTATCGAACTTTTTCAGTAGTTTGGTTTTGACACAAACCAATAATCTAACGCATTTAAATTACATGAGTTTGATCATTGGTTTGTGTTAAGGACGAGCTACAGAAAGAGTTCGATACAATTCTAGTCCCCAATGTTACAATATTTCGCAACTTTGTATCTGTGTACGTAATAAATACCGTATCCGGGGACTATGCAAACTTTGTAAATGTAAAAATGTAAAAATGGAATAGACAAAAGCTTTAGAGTATTTTTAAAAACCAATTTTTAAACGTTGTTCATAAATGAAACGTAAGTGAGAAAAGTGTTCTTCTTAAATACTTTTTTGGTATTATGTATAGTGAAAAACTGGTATGCAGTTAAGATAACCCAGCAAAAAATTACTGCTTTCCAGAAGCGCATTTGTAAGAGAGACAATGTTGCAGAATCACTTGCTGAATAAAGGCCGGGGCACAATGAATCCGTCATACGTTAAACTTTGCCTTTTTCAACTGACAGCTAAGTTGAAATACATGGTTTCTTATGAGGGCTGTTACATTCAGTACGTGTCCGTCAACGCAAAGTACAAAAACTGGTCAACTTTTAAAGCCCATGTCAGATAAAACTTTTGCTTCGCGTTGCGTTGAAGATTCGCTTTGACATCTAAGATGAAATTTACATGCTTATATGAAACATGTCATATAAAGAACTTTTAACGCAAAGCGAAGCGAAAAGTTAGGCAACTCTCAACTTCTTGCGTGCTTTGACAATCATTTGATATACTTTTTTTAATTTGTTGGACCAAACTCTCATGAAAATATGAAATTTTTATTAAAATATGGGTAAATTTACATAAAAAACGAGTTCGTGGCATCAGAGTAATCGAATTGTGCTGTATTTTATACATAAGACAGAATAGTGAAACAAACAGTGAGTGTTGTCAAAGTTTTCATTGTGCCATGCACACTTTGCCTCACGCTTTTTTCCCAAAGTTAGAAACGTCACGCAAAGCATTGAAGTTGTATCTGACACCGCCTTAACTTTTTGCATACGTTGAGTAGTTTGACAGATATTGGTTGGTTTTTTTGGTATGTTCTGAATTAGGTTTTTGTGTTTTGTGGCAGCAAAAATAAAATTAATCAAAAGAAATAAACGAAATAAATAAAAAAATTTTAATTTAATAAACAAAATGGAGAATCAACCTATTGAAGCTGTTCAAATGCTTCCGTCAATAAAGTATTCATTGTGCCAACTTTCTCCGTCGTTGCGATAATGGCAGTTGAAAAAGGTGAAGTATAACGTATGACGGATTCATTGTGCCCCGGCCTTAAGGCATTTTTTTTTTTTTTTGTTCGAGATGAGCCAGCTAGAAGCAATACATTTAGCTTCCAAAAAGCCATGCATTTTTTCCTTACTAAAGTGCTTCATAGAAGTAATACTCAGATGCAAAAGTTACTGGTTTGCAAAATTGTTTGTAATAATTTTCTATTTTGTTAGATCGGCGTATAATGTAGTTTTCACTCACTATTAAATCCTAGCGTGATTTTGCACTCATGCTAACTTCATGCCAGTTTTTTATTATACATAATGCAGTTTATGTTAAAAAAAAATAATTTTAAATCCTTAACAAAATTCTGTTTCATTCAAAGGAAATAAATATTAATAAAGCGATATAAGCAGAAATTGCAAAAATAACAACTTAAAAAAAAACAATGTGATTAAAAAGAAGTACATATCGCTCATTTACTTCAATAGTGGCATAACTCAAAAAATTATTTTTTGAGTTAATAATGCAGAAAGATGCAGCATTTCGTATTTTATCTTGTGTAAAAATTTCATATAAATAGCTTGTACCATCACCTCCTGAGAGAAAATTTTTTTTTCATTTCTCCATTGAGTTGTATGCAAATTGAAAACTTAAAACGCGTTTTCTGTAAAACTGGTTTTTTTGAGTTGTGCCACTATTGAAGTAAATGAGCGATATTAAGTTTTAGCATTATGTTTTAGCACTTTAATTAGTTTTTAGCATTTTTTAGCTTTATTTTGAAGTCAATTTAGCCGCAAAAATTTTTAGGATCTGGTAACACTGGTGTAGTTTTTACTTTTTTGTTCTGTTCTCTTGCGGACAAATCTGTAGAAAATAGACAGCCAAAAGTATGTATGTATTAGTGTGTTGTGATATTTTGTGTACAAGTGTAATCAATTCTATAGGTTGCCAGCTAATTTTTTTCACAGACAAAGTAATTGCAAAATATTTTATACAGAAAGGAACGGCACGGAACAGCAACAGAAAGTAAAGACTAATCAAGCCTTTATTCAAATAAAATTTAATAAGAATTAAATTTTTGTAAAAATACTAAATGGCTTTTAAACAAAAAAAAATTTTTGGTTTACAAAAGGTTTAAAAAACAAACTTTGGAAATTTGTTTGTTAAACATTTTGTAAACCAAAATTATTTTTTTCTGTTTTTTTCTAAATAAAGCCTATAGTATTTTAATTAAAATTGGCAACGCGCTTAAGAGTAATTCAAAATTTTCAAAATTTTGATGTTTATTTGTTGTTTTGATTTTTTTTTAATAATTGGTTTTTTAACAAAATATTTTTCATGTTGAAATTTTCTTGTGAATTTTTTTTTAATTTTTATTTTCGTCAACAATATTTGAAGTTTCCAACGAATTGAAAAAAAAATAGCTCAGCTGTGTTATCGTTATCACCTGTAAGTGAATTTGCCTTGATGAGTAATCAGCAGCTTAGTCGTCGCACTGTAGTGTCTTATGTCAAATTTGTATAAAACTGTTTTAAATCAAGTTATTTCAGTCTCTTCCATGCAACAATGTCAAATTTGCATTCCGCTCTGGGCAATGGTTAGTTAAGGCTATAGAAGAAATATTTTACAAAAATCCTTGATTGTATATGAGTTATTTTTCCTTTTAATTTCTCTTTTTTTATATTTATTATATAAATTTTTGCATACAAAAATAAATTGCAATAGTATTTCTCTAAAAACTGCAAATACTAACACTAAAGTTTCTATGTTTTAAATGTTGTTGCAAGATGCTTGCTTGTTGGTATGTTTTTGACAACAAAGCCTTTGAAATTTTTCAAGTTTTTCTTCAACAGCAACAGCAACAATTACAACAATAGTGATAGTGAAAATTAAAAAAAAAAACTAGAAACTGGTTTAAAAAAGAAGGAAACATTTTAGTGAAAAAAAAAATATATATATAAAAACTTTTGGGCATAGTTAGATGGCAAGAAAACCTTAAAAACGGGCATTAGTAAAGAAGAAAAACAAAGCAAATATTTTTGGGTAAGTTTATGAATTTTAAACTTCTTTAGCTAAAAAATAAGCGTACAGACCACCAAATATGTTTATGCTAGCTACAGTGTCTTAACTTTGAACGTACAGTGGGGCAACTTTAAAAATTTTAATTGTTCAAAATTAAATCTTAAATCATCAGGTTTCATAATTAATTCAAAGGATCCGAAAGTTTTCGGCAAACGCTACACAGAAAAAATTATTCCAAAAAAATTTTCAAACAAACGTGTATTTTGAAATATAATTAGTTTCAGTAAATATTTTTTACTGTTCCAGTAAATTATTTGTTCCAATTTTATTCTATGTAAAAAAGAAACTGTATAGAATGAAAATTATCTATATAAATTAAAATTTGTAAAAAAAATTTTTAGATTTATTTTTTTTTTATTTAAATTTGTTATTTTTAGTTAAATTTATTTTTATTAACTGTAAAAAAATTTTCTGATTTTTTTTTAATTTTTTCAGTTAAATTTATTTTAACATACTGTAAAAAAATTAGTGTGATTTTTTTTTAATTTTTTCTACAAATTATTTTATAGATATAAAAAACATTTAATTTTTTTTTTAAGATTTTTGTTTGCGGTTTTCAAAATTATTATGTTTGTATATTGTGATTCTCAATATAGTATTAAGAGTCTTACTATAAACTATTACTATGAAGTCTACTGACGAGTTCCAAATATAGCATTGCACAGATGCATCTGTTTGCACCAGTTTTGCGTGTTTTTTGGTTCTTGAATAAAAAAATATGTTATTTAGCGTTTCTTTTACTAGTTGTAAATGTTGATAAGATACATAAAACTGGTTTTAACATAAGTACCACATGGTGTGTTGAAAAAAAAAATCCATGGTTCATGAATGAATGAATGAAAGTAAAATTTCACATACACATGTAAGTAAATGATACATGCACATGAAACACATGCATTTGTAATTACTCTCAGAGCAAAATTGTCTCTTTCTCTCTCTCTCTCTCTCTCTCTCTGTATACTTGGCTGCGCCACAAAATAACATAACGAACGTCCGCACATACATCTGTACATCATGTATTTGTTTCAACAATGGTTTTTTTCATATGTTTGTATTACAATATGTATTTTTGAGCAAAAACAGATCAAACAGTTGCTCAGCAGCAATACAATAAGCAGTTGTTATTTGTTTTCAATTGTATTTTAATTTGGAAAAGCACGCACACACAATAACTCTTATACTACCCTGCAGAAAGTGCGAATAGTGAAAATGTACTGAGTCGCTTTTGACTTTGTCACCAGTACTACTCTACAATTATTTACCATACAATACTTTATGCTATAGACATTTAGCATGTACTTGTCATTGAAAATCTACTAGTAGCTCTAAAACAATTGACTAGGTAGTGAATTCATAGTTCTTATGGGAACATGAAGGCATACCAACCAGACATTTACTGGTACATTTCTATACCTTACGTACATACAAATTTATGTATATTGACAAGTTGTTGCAAAATCCACCAGAAATACACCACATCTGTTTTCTCTCTCTCTCTCTCTTTTATACTGACGAATAGAAGAGAAATTGTAGACAATGTAACTACTACTATAATTTTAGTGTTGACATAGAGACACTTGAACCCAGCCTGACTGCAGGGTAGTTCTGTCGCTCACACTACAATTATATGGTACATACCATGGTATATTTGTTTTGGCTATACAAACCAGTATACAAATGCAACCCTATAGTTCCAAAAGCGGGAACGAAATGCTTAACCATAAAAATAAGCCAATTTTTGAAAGTAAAAAAAAATAGTTGAACCTTTCAGTTGATTCAGTTATTTTTTTCAAATAAAATTTTTACTAATTTAAAAAAAAAAATTGTTATTGATTCAGTTAATTTATTTTCTGATAATACGAAAAATTTTAGTGAATGTGTTTGTAAATTATGAAAAAAAATTGCTGAATAATACAAGAAAAAAAAATCAGCAAAAATGTTTTTCTGTTCCTATTAATAAATTTGACTGAAAATATTTTGAGTTTTAGTTAACTTTTTTCTCTAAAGCCTGGTACTCTGTTCAGAATTGCGTGCGAAATACTGTCAAACTGCATATAAAAGTATTTGGTATGAAATATTTGCGAAATAAATTCGCAAAAGTAGTACTCTGTTCTTGTTGTGAAAAACACGTAAAATCATGTCTTTCCATGCAAAATTAGTCTTTCATCATTTTAGTTTAGCTGCGAAACAACATGAGGAGTGCTTTTTTCGCACGGAATTGTAACAATGTTGCATACTTTCAAGCAATAAAAGCGAGAAATTTATAAAAAAAAAACCGCGAGTTGGGCTACATTTAGTACATGTCAAATTTTTCACGCGAAACAACCAATGGTGCTGAAAATTTTTCACAACTTTGAACAGAGTACCAGCCTTAATGCCATAATAAGTTAACTAAAAATATTTTTTTTTTTTCAGTTAAATTTTTACAAAAATGTTATCAGAATCTACAAATTTCTTTGTAGGTCCGCATTCACACAAAAAATTTACTGATTCAATGAATTTGGTTTCTGAAAACGAAATTTAGTTTTTTCTGTGTAGCCTGTATCAGTATGTTTATTGTGGTTGGTCTACTGTAGGTTGCGTCAGTTAATGCAAAGTTCAGGTTATATACATACATCTTTTTCAGTGCAAATAGAATATGTGAATTGTTTTGATTCATCTATTCTTATTTTTTACCCAACTGCGCTACTCAAAGAAGGGTATTGTGTTTATCAGCCTATGTATGTATGCATGTATTTATATATGTATGAATGTATGTACCTATGTATATATAAACCGAACGCGTGGACCGATTTTGATGATTCTTACATCATTCGATTTCTTTTAATCTTGGGAGTACCACTAAAGAAATGATCGTAGTCAAAACAGATGCCATTTTGTAATTACTATATCAAAATGTGTATCATTCGACATGTATTTTAAAATTATCTCTACGTACTATTGTATGATCGCACAAGTATTTTATACTTATTTTTGCTATTTTGGTCAGTAGGCATTGTACTAGTCTCGTAAGCGAAGGGTCGCAGTTTTAATTCCTACCGAAGACTATGAGTGCTTCTGTAGACAAGCGAAAGTAGCTTCAAAACTTGTGTTTACTAAAAAATATAATAAAAATTCAGGGAATAATTTTTCTTATTTTTTAAATTTTTTTTTCAATCATTTTAATGATTAATAATTTTTAACATGTAGTTTCTCAATAAAAGGCAAATGACTTGTGTAGAGAAAATGTATAAAAAATCACTCAAACTCATTTTCCGTTTTGGTAATATTTTCGATTTTTGGCGTTTTATTTAATTTTAGAGATTTTTTAGTTGTGGCGCTTTTTTTCTTTTTGTCGATTTTTTTCAGTTTTGACGATTTTTTTTTTGGCGAAATTGTTTATTTTGGGATTTTTTAGTTTTCGTAAATTCCAAGAGTTTACCTCTTACGGCTTCCAAGATACAGAAGGTTGTTAAAATTATATATTGAAAATTACATTCACTGATAGAATACCATTTAATTTTGATATTTTTTTTAAATCTCAGTGTTTGTATAAAAATACACTAACTTTGAAAATGTCTATATATATAAATTGTCCATATATTACATTAGGATGTAAAAATTTTTCGTTGCTCGCTTTAGAACACCCTTTAATTTTTAACTGTCATATATTTGTGTTGCAGCAGCACAATACTTTGTGAAAATTTCAGATCCGTAGCTCATACTGTTCTCGAGAAAACACTCTGACAGACATACAGACAGACGGCCAGCGTACACATAAAAAAATATTCCTGCAATAAAAAAGTTTAATTGTATATAAAACCAAAACTCAATTAAAAATGTATTAAAGTTAATTAAACTTTTGTTTTATTTGTTAAGTTCCCATAAACAACTTTAATTGAAAATAAGACCAAATATCAATTAAAAATGTATTTAAATAGATCAATTAATTACAAAGCTTAATTGACTCAATTACAATTAAGGGTGCCCCTGTGGCTGAGTGGTAGCGATGCTAGCCTCTCAATCCAGAGGTCGTGGCTTCGATTCCCACCATAGACCCTGGGCGCTTTTCGCAGACAAGCTAATCGCTTTGCGGGTTGTGTTTGTTATGTTTAAAAAAAAATTAATTTTTGATTTTATTTACAATTGAAATTCTAAATTGCAAAAATAGTTTTTTCTGTGTAGTGAAAACCGGAGCCTTCCTTTTCTATTTGGTGTACAAAGCCCTAAAAACTTAAAATTTAAAAATTTGAATATAAAAAGTGTTGTCGCACTGTACTTTAAAATTTACAAACATGACACATAAATAAATATAAAACAATAAGCGTATGTGTGTTTTAATACATAAGCTCAACAATACCCACACAAACTTCTACAAAAACACCACAAACCTTAAAATGACACAGAAAAAAGATGCAAGCAGATGAACAAGGGAAAAAGAGTTTAAAAGTTAAAGAAGAGCTTTGTTAAAGTGTGTTTTATATGTATATAAAATAACAAAAACAAAAATAAAAAAAGCAAAAACTAATACTAAACGAAAATAACTTTTACAAGAGCAATACTAACCCTAAAACTCTAACTCAACAATGTGGGACATTTAAACGTGTGCATGTGTGTATGCACACACACCTTTACATCTCTATTTGAAAATAAAAAAAATATTCCCTTACATGCACTTGTTGTTTGTCAAAGCAACACTGAAACACTAAACCGACCTCTATACTAAAAGCCACAAAGAGATTAAAATGTAACAATTTTTAAAGGGATTGTAAACATTACCACACATAACTTAGTTGTGTAAACCAATATCGGCAGATTTTTCGTAAAAGGGGAAAAAAAAACTGAAAATTTCTAGGTTTCTTTTGTGTTGCAAGACATCTTTATTTAAAATCCTTAAAATAAGTTTATCAACTAAAAACTACAAAAGTTGTAGTGTGAAAGATGCTGAGAATATAAAATAAGTTTTCACTAAATTTTTCAAAAGAGGAGGCTTTTAGCATCAAAAATTAAATTCTAAAACAGTGGTGTCAAAAATAAAACTACAGTTGTATGTGTGAGAAAAAAAAATAAATATTTGCAAAAAATGCAGTTTAGTGAAGCAGCTCAAAATATATAAAAGGAGTCTATATGATAGAAAACTAAAAAATAAGGAATAAAAATTAAATAAAAAATTGGGGGGCGGGCCATATTTTCCAACTTACGGGGCTGTGAACTTTTCATAAGAAACTCTGAAGAATTTCCAAAAATAAATTTTTAAATAGCTTATCTGATAGAAACTTGAAAAATAAGAAGAAGAAATTAGACAAAAAAATTGGCTGCGACCAACATTTCCCGAGTTATTGATCTTTTAAGTTTTGATTTTAAATACAGTTTAGTAAAGCTGCTCCAAAAAAATCAAAATGTATTTTAAATATATTTTCATTTATTTCCTTAAAAGTTTTGTAACATAAAATACATTGAATGTAGCAAAAAGCATTACTGATCATATAGCATTTTTCGCATACCACTTTTTTTCTTTCACTGTATCTATAAAGAATTTAATACACCCGCTACGCATGTGTTATCGTCGCTGGTTCATTGACGACTAAATGGAAGAGAATAAGAATGTGTGTGATTTTAGTTTGCACAATTGTGCCATGAAACTGACATCATTGTTCTAAAACTATATTCTGTGTAATTTTTGCCACCATACTCTCTTTTAGCTTCTCTCTCTCTCTCTCTCTTCGGTATATGAAATGCTTCTTGCAATGTTTTTTTTTTGTAAAAAATGCCTCAATTTAAATCTGGGAATCAAACACTATAATCTTCCTTTAAGTCTTAAATAATTTCATGTCATTTACATTTCTTAGTAATTTTGATTCATGCTTTAGCTAATGTCTTAAATACACTTCCAAAAAATGTATTTAAAAATTAAAATCATTTCTATACGTCCTATTATAGTGGACATCATATTAATTAAGTGGGCTTAAAAAAGGAGGAGGTTATCAATTCGTCGGTATTTTATTTTTATTTTTTATGTATGTTACTTCATAACTCCGTAATTTTTAGATCTAAAAGAGTATGGCTTCTATTTGGTCACATTGCTAAAAATTTGGGCGGTACCATGCCCTTTATTTTTCCCCTTTGAATTTGTGTACTTGAATTTCTATTGCAACAATGCTTGGAAAATGCATAATCTAGTAATTAAAAAAATGGGTGGAGCCATGCCCATTAAAACCTAATATAATAGTTCACATGCTTTTGCTTAAACGATTCTCGTGAGACTTGGCACAAACCCTGAGCTCTGAAAGTGGCGATATCTTAATTTCATTGAAAACTGTGGGCGGGACCACTCATGTTAACAAAAGTGGGCGTGACCTCACCTCTGAAAATTTAAAATTTTCGAAATGAATCGAATTAAAGCTATGCACTTACAAGTTAAAAATAGTTTATATTCAGTTAAATAAAGGATTTGTAAATTATATAGGGGAGAGAAAATACTAAACCAAAATATTCAAGTGACTGCAGTAAAGTTTCTTTATAAGGGAAAAACTGGAGAGCGGAAATTACTAAAAATATTGTTACGAAAATGGCCGTCGACAAGGTTAAGCAGCATTACACAAAAATATTCCAACAGGGTTAATGTAAGTGTTACGCGAAAATATTCCTACAGGGTCAATGCAAATAATAATCTAGAATAGTAGCAAACAACTAAATAAACATGCGTAGCACATACAGGCTTGATTAAACGTAAACAAGCAGAAACAACAACAAAAAGCGTCTGCTTATTAAGAAGATTCACATATGTACATACATACATACATACATACATGCCAATTCAAACGAAAAGCAAAAGGTAAACAACCACCAAATCATTGCTTAGGGTACGAACAGAGTGAGCGCTGAAAGCCGAGCCGAGATTGTCAGTGCGATAAAGATTGTCAGTGCAATAAAACTGATTACATACAAATCAATACAAATAAGCTTGTGTATAAATGATTAAACAGAATACCGACTTTAACACATTTTCCATACAAATACACAAAAAAAAAACAGTCGCAGAAACCAGTCGTGAGATAGAATCTATTTTATTTTGAGAGCGTTTTTTCTTATGCTCTCACATATAAATAATTATTCTCACAAAAATGTTACCATACTTTCAATAAATTTCATACATTTTGTAAACAAAACTACAAAGAAAAATAAGTACAAAAGAAAATAAAACAAAAATTAGAGAGCATTTGAAGTTACTGCCGTCGATGTTATTATGGGCTTGATTAATTTGTCAGCGATTTTCCTGAAGTTTCAGACTTTATTCTGTTTCTACATTAACACAGTGAACGCCGACAAGAGCATAGAGCAAAGCCGATGAGTGCGAGAAAACAGTTTCAAAGTGTATTTCAGCGCCGAAAAGATTGTTTATGTTTACTTTCTAGCGTGCAGTCGTGTTTTTCGGGTATATTGTTGAAATTTAGCTGGATATTTTCTTAAATCATTATATAAATGATGAAATTCACCAAATTCATTCATTTTTAGTGTAATTGGATATTTTCAAAATTGCATTATTCACAGAATCCATTATCGTGTACAGCAATTTTATAAACACAAATGAACAACAAGACTAAATGACATAAAAGCAAAACACATGGAATAAACAGAATTTCAGCGCTCATTCTCGCATTCACTGTGTTATATACAAATTTGGTTCTCACATGAAAATAAGCGTCAATAAGCTCGGCTCGGCTCCGCTCGGCATCAGCGCTCACTCTGTTTGCACCTTTAGTTAATAATGTACACACGTATGCATATACACATGTATGTACATAGTTACCACATGAACTTAATTAGGCACTTTGTAAACAACATATAAGATGATAATGATCGCCTAGACATTGCCTGAAAATTCTAGTGGTGTTTGTGCGAAGTATAAAAACGGGTGACACATCCAATGGTTAGTCAGTTATAGTTGTGTTGTGAACGATTTGCAGTTGTGAGTCAGTTGCGAACAAGTTGTGAAGAAGTCAGTTAGTTGCAAGTAAACAAGTCAGTTGATAATTAAGTTGTGAGTTAATAATAGTCTGCGATACAGTGGTGAGTTGATAGTTAAGAGCAGGCTGTGCTTTACACGTGAGTTGGGAAAAGGAGAAACTATAGGACAGTCTATAGTGACAGCACAGTCGGTCTCGTGGGATTGAGATTATTGCAAAGTCTATCGTGTCGACTGGAGTAAAGGGAATAGCGCACCGAATAGACGTGTGTAAGGGTGTAAGTAAAGCCAGTGAGTCTTTATTGCTGTATCAACGGTGAGTGACGGCAGAGTGAGTCTCGTAAGTGATGAGCAGCAGACAAAGAGGTGTCACGTGAATACTTGCGCAGCCAGCTAAGAGACGTGCGTAAACTACAGTCAGGAAGGTGAAGTGGTAACCAGTTGTAAATATTTGTGTGTAATTCAATAGTTTAAGTTGTATTAGTTTATATAAGCTCTTGATTAATTTAGTTTAAGTGTATTTGTAAATAAAACTTGTCTCATTCTTAACCCCAATTACTACACTCGGCTCTTGTATTCATTTGCAAATCTTCGGGTCCACGGAAAGGTGTTTTTAAAGAGAGAGAAACGTAACAATATAATAAAAAATTTGTTGAAGTGATAAAAAAGTTAGTCAAATATCCTTTTTTGATCAAAAGCAACTAACAAATATATATGACAAACTTTTAATCAATTTTAAATTAGTTTTGACAACAAAGCTGTTGATAGAGCGTTACATAATATAAATATAGAAGGTACTTCCATTCTCTCATTTATTCTTGACATTCAACATCTGACAAGTATAAGTATTTTGAAGTTTCCGGTAAAATCGTGCTAGCGTATTAATTTAATATTTCCCGCTCTGTTTCCTGTTTGTTTGAAAATTTTATTCAAAAATTATTTCAAAATTGTTTTTATAAAATACAGAATTTATAAATTAAACAATGAATGCCCTAACTCTGTTGGACGATTGTATCGTCTTGTCTATGGACGAGAAAAGCCGCAGTTATGATTCTTTAAAACATTATTTAGTGTCTATGCTAGAAGGTTCGTGTATTTGCTTTATGATTTTGTTCTAAATATTATATCCAACACATATTTTTTATATATTTTTCAAAGTATTTTTATGTTTTAAAAACATGACAATAATATTTTTATTTTTCATTATCAAAAACAACAACCATTTTTGAAGAACTCAAAAACAAGAACTCAAAATTATTTTCAAACAAAAATATCCTAAATCTTCTTACTGAATTAGGGCATAAGTAAAAGTATGAGTGCAGCATTTTTTTAATTCCCTTTATTTCCTGGTGTTCGTCAAAAGTGGCTAAGAGCTTATAATATCTGTGAAATAAACTTGCCAAAATGTCTTCTTCAATATTTTAGAAAAATATGTTACAATCAATAAGAAACGAATTATGTAGTTTAAACAAATTTAATATCAATCAATATTTGACAAACATAATGAAAATTTATTGTCAACTAATCAAAAACATCAATAAATTTGGTTTCTCAGCGACAAATTTAGATGAAAATATAGTTAAAAGATTTGTATGAAGCAGAAAACATAAAAATATGAGATAAGTTATTATGTACCCACTTCTAAAATTCACAGACACAGGTATGTATATCACTTTAATTATTCGCAAATTTTTGTTAAGAGAATTACACATTTTTGTAAAAAAATTTCTAGGGGGACACTTAAACTTTTTACTATACGGGATAATTTTTCTTTATTTCTCTCAAAAAACAAACTTTAAAAATACTTATTTTTAAAAACAAAGAGAGAATGGAAGTACCTTCTATATTTATATCATGGAGCGTTATATATTTGTTACACGCATCTACAATTGCGTACAATTTTTTTGACAAAAGCATCTCTTGGAGGAATTGACAAATAAATTATCTCTTGAAGGAAAAAGCAACCAAAACAGAATTTTATTAGTTCTTGATTTGTTTTACGAATTAAAATTGTTGAAAAGAATTTGCTTTATGTTAAGGACATTGTGACGGCATTAGAGATAATATAAGAGAAGATTTGCTAGCCTGTCAGTTCAGAAGTCGGGGTTCAATTCCCGCCATAGGCTCTGGGTGTTTTCCAGGGACAAGCTAATCGCTTTGCGGGCTATGTTAAAATAAATACGCATTAGTTCAAAATTCTTAGTTTAACATTTGTTAACGCATTACTAATCCCAAATTATTATTTTACTTATACAGTAAAATATTTTTTTTTAAATACACTGAAATTGATTATTGAGGGGCGTAGCTAGATCCTATGCGCATTTCACTCTTTCCAATGCAGATCACCAGGAAAGCTTTACCCAAAAATTTCTTGGAACAGCTAGAGTTATTATGTTATAAACTTTCATTTAAACAAATTAGAAGTACAACAAATAATAAAGTTGAAACAAAAACTTAAAAATCAATATGTTTTTTATTTTCTTACTTTATCATTGCTACATTGGCTGACTTTTTTCAGCTCGAAGAATAGAGTGTTACCACACAATTATTTTTGACCGGGTGCAATCAAATTAATAATTAGTGTATTTTTATGAGAATTGTTACAATTTAAATTTAATATTTATTAACGCACTAATAATAATAAATATCTTTTTAATTAAAAATACTTTGAAATTGATAGTTTAGGGATTTAGCTAGATCCTATGCGCATTTCACTGTTGCTAATGCAAATTAAATTGTTGTTTTAACAAAATATTTAGTCATACTAAGCATAAAGCTCAACAAAATAAAATTGTTGGTTTGACAAACATTTTAGTCACAAATTTTGTGACAAAAATTGTATCTGAAAATTATACTAATATTCAACAAAGCTTTTTGTTAATATGATATTTTTATTGTTGGTTAGTAAAAGCAAAATAATCATCAATATGACAAAAATCTTCATAGGTGGAAAATTGGAAAATTATTTCGTTGGATCTGCGATTTTTATTGTCAAATACGAATTTTATTTTTATCTGTGTAATCCTAATTTTTAATACGTCTAATGACTTTGATAAAAATTTGAAATTTTGTAGAGACAGGTGTTTCGATGTAATACTTTTTTTTAGTTTATATAAGAAATACTGAAGTATATTTATTTGACTTGAAGTCTGTATTTGATTTGAAAATTTTCCTGGTTTTTTTTTTTTTTTTGGTTAAGCAATGTATATATGTATTTCATTCCTGCTTCACTTCGTGTGTTTATAGTAAGAATCTTATTACATTATTGAGAATTACAATATACAAACATGATAAGCTTAAAAGCATCAAACAAAAATCTTTACAAAGCAAGCATCTCTATTGCATTTATATTATTTTCCATCACTGTTTTACAATTAGCAGGAATGAAGTGCAATAGACATTGCCTATCAAACAAAAAAAAAAAAAAAAAAAAACCAGCAAAATTTTCAAGCTTAAAAATTAATTTAAGCATTTTGAATTTTTTGTTAGTTACGTGGTTTTGCATTTCATCTGACGAAATATATTATATATACATATGTGTGTACATATATTCCTAACCTTATCGTCACCAAATTCGAATAGCATTATAAAGCACATATGAAAATGTTTTATTTAACAGAATTTGAATTATTTTGCAATTTTTAGCGCATATTTTTATGACAAATAATTAAAATATAAAGAATAATAGATGATATTCCTCTAAAACTTAAGTTAAATATCTTGTCAAACAATACTGGCGTATGAGTGATATAATTATGTCTCTCTTTGTTAACAAATAAATATAACTCATACGCCTTTATGAATTATTTTTAGTTTCATTTCAATTGAGAACATACACATCCACACATACAAACACGTACATTCGGAAACGCTCTCGCTCACACACTTTATGCAACAATAAAAATAAATGGAAATTCTGAAAAAGGAATTATGTATTAACATTTTTGATTTAGTTGTGTATATTTTTTGCTATTTCTTTATTATTATTTTTCTGTTTGCTTCTTTCTCTTGTATCACTGCCAATATTAAAAATGGCCTTAATAACTTTTATTGTACGTATAGAAATGGAGAAATAAAATTATGTAGAGAATAAAAAAACTATATTTCTTAACAACCTTGTTATTTGTCTATTTTGGCTGAGAATGATTGTTGTATGTTTGATAATATGTATTTAAATTTAATATATGTCATTGCTTTAGCTGGTTACAGTGGAGTGTATGGGGTAAAATACAGTGGAACACAATAAAAATATTTCTTGGGAGTCGGTAAAAATTAGTAATAAAATATTTAAAATAAATCTAGGGTCTAATCGTCGCTTTCGATAACGAGCTAATTCGATCACATTTTTCAGTTTGAGATTATGTAAGCAATGTAATAATATGGTTCGATATCGAATGCTATAATCTCAAACTGAAAAAAACGTGATCGAATTAGCTCGTTATCGAAAGCGACAATTAGACCCCTATTCTATATGAGCACTGCAGCTCCACTAGCCTTTATGTTGTTCTTCTAAATGGGTATTTACCGTACTTCTCTTGTCAATTTTAGTCTTTAAGCCCTTATACTAAATTTAGAAAAATTCCTTTATATGATTTAGGATCATTTTCACAACTTACCTTTAGCTAAAGGTAGGGTTTTGTCTGCCCGATAAATGGCTTTGCATTATAAAATCTTCATTTATTATATTTTTATCCATTAAATATTATTATTATTGATAATAATACCAATAAATAATTTAAGTTGCAATAACGCAAAAATATGTATCGGGCAGACAAAATCCTACCTTTAACTAAAGGTAAGTTGTGTAAGTGGCCCTTAGTTTATAAAAAATAAATAATATCAGCCCTTATTAAATACATTTTGTTACTCATGAATAGTTAAAAATATTTACATACCTGTTGCTACTTGCTTTATTTAAATTTTTGAAATACATTTCTTACACTAAAGTATTCGTCTTTGTTGTAGCGTTACAAGTAGCAGCCATTGTTGAGGCATTAACTAGGTTATGTTACCAATGTTGTAATAAATTCTTTAAATGTGTTTTCTTTTTTTTTTTTTTTGTAAAACTTAAGTACACATTTTTCTGCTCTTGTTATTTGTATATGTAAGTATTTTGTTTGTACTTGGGCTTTTGTTTTGGGACTTTTTTTTTTCTTATTCTAATATAGAAAAAAATATTTAAGGCAACAACTGCTTAACATTTTTGCTGTTGTCTTGCATTATGCTCTACAAGTTGATGAGAAGGGCATGTTAGGAATTTATAAAAAAAATATCTTTTAAGTTTTGTTAATGATGCAAAAAGAAATTATATTATTTACATTATTGATGAATAAAATTAATATTTAATCTTACCAAAATTAAAACGTGGATGCTTGCTATTAGAAGGCCGATGATATTGTTTATTTACCTTGTGGCTCTTGAAATTTATAAATTCTTGTAAATACAAGCGTATCTTTATTTACTATTTACCTTTATTGTACTAAAAAATAGTTAGGAAATAATATGTAAGTGTATAGAACTTTTTTGTTTTAACCGACTTCAAAAAAAAAAAAACAAAGAAAAGGTTATCAATTCGTCTCTATTTTTTGACGGTGTTACTTCATGCATCTCTACATTTTAGACCGATTGTAAATTTTTATTTTGTCTGAGAGGGTATAGCTTCCCATTGGTCCCATTGTAAATTTTTTAATTTAATTTAATGAAATTCTACTTATTTGATTGCTGCGAAACCTATCAAATACCTTTGTTTCTTGTAGTTACATAATTTAAATGTTTAAAAAAATGGGTGGGGTTACGCCCATTTACATTTATTATAATATTTCACGCGGTTCTACTTAACCGATTTTTTTGAAACTTACCAGACAGAGTTCTTGCTTGCCATAATACCTGGCTTTATAATCTGCTATGTATTCTATTTTGTCATGGTTAGGGTTCCTTCTCAGAACTTAAACTCCTTGAAGCTACAATGCATTACAAAAAAAAACAAAGTCTTGCAAATGTCATTATCGAAAAACTGGCAACTTTTATTACTTCAAAAACTTTTTTCTTAACAGTTGATAAACAGTACAGAACAGTACAGACTTATTATCACTTTTTTGTATAGAATCTATTTATTATAATTTTAATACCAACTAAACGAGAATTTGATCAAGCATCTGTGTACATGATGTATATGCCTCAATGACTTTTATAAGATTGCATTTCATTGGTACTTTGCAAAATCATCAGTAGACTTCAACCACACATTTTTAGCAGTCTTAAATAATTTTCAATTAAAATAAACTTATGAAAATATGTCAAATAATAAATTTCTTATGTGATGTTTATTTAAATATCTTAAAGTTATTAAGATGACTTTTGAAAAAGTAAAAAAAAAATATAAATTTATTCGTATCTTGGAAAAGAACTTGTACTTCTATATCAAAGATTCTACGTAACTACATCACTGTACTTTTATAAATATTCAGTTTCATTTTAGTAAACATGCATTATATTCATTTATATGCTTTCCTTTGTCATGTCTCATGCATGTATCTTTTTAGATTTTTGCGTGTGTATTTTTAAGCTTATGAGGGTAAATTTTGTTTTGAATTTGTGTAGACTACAACATATACAAACACATTTAAGTATAAACACTTAATATTTTCCAAAGCTACTTTACAAACATAAATTGGTGTATTCTGGTTGTCTTAGTTTGCTGCTGTTGATTTACAAAAAATTTAATATATACGTATGTATATAAACATTTTTAAGTTTCATAATATTTTTGTTTTTCACTATTCTGGCTCCTGCTGATGCTGATGATGGCTTTGTAAATTTTTGGTTTTTTTGTGTTTAGTTTTAGTTTTGTTATAATTTTGGTTTTGCAAATATTTTGTTGACTAAATAGTTTTCCTAATTTTCCATAAAATATTAACTCTGTAGTAAACAATGTTATTTCAGAAGTTTTTTTTAAGGTCTTAAGGCATATCAATGTCGAATAGATGTTTTTTTAAAACAAATATATGCTCTTTTATAGTTAAATTTGTAATTAAGCAGAAAGTAATACTTATTTCTGGCCTAAACTGAACTACCTTTCGTTTTGCCATGATATGAAAGAAAATTTTAAAAGGCATAATTTATGTCAAGCATGAAGTATTTAGTTTCATTATTGCGGCTTTGTAACATTTTTAGGACAGCAGTGCAAATGCAAATTAGATAATGGGTCTCAAATGCTTAAAAGCTGAGCATTTGCTTCGACTCAACAATTTTGAGCAAAAGGTAAATTTTTTATGCATAAAAATATTTACTGTAGCTTTAAATGGTATATTTGTGCTCATTGCTTGAGATCATCGCACTCAGCAGACTTAGCTTGAGTTGAAGCTCAGTTTGCATGCATTAGATGCAATATTTCCGCTCTAACATTTCCCTAAGTTAATAATATTAAATATTACGTGTAGTTTCCACAATGCAAGCAGGGACTTGTCAAAAAAAAAGTAAGTGTGCTGTGCCGAATCTTATATTCCCTTTACTAAAGTGCGTTTATGTAGTATAGAGATACACACATAAGCACATAGTTACTTTTATGTACAAAGAAAAAATAATAATTTTCAAACTCTAGAATCATAATTTTTGATTTTTCTGAGTAGTCATGTTTTAGAATTGGCAATTTTTCTTGAAGCAATTATCTTCAATTCTCTTTTAAAACTGCTCGTTTGCTTACACTCAGACGGTTTCTTGTTCAATTTTCCTATTGTTTTAATGCTGCGAATGAAATAACAAAAGAGAATTGAAGTCACTTTTCTGTACAAGCAAGTCATTACCCCTCTTCTTTCTTTTTTCCCCTCTCTCCCATAAAATCAGACTTGCTTCAAGAAAAACTGCCGAGTCTAAAACATGAGTTACTTAAAGTTAAAGTGTGTTAAGTGAAAAAAGGGAAATTCATAAAAAATGTTTTAATTAGTTACTTTAATGTCCAGAAAAAAATCATAGTTTCCAGCTCTGGAGCTGTGGTTTTAATTTTTATAATTTTCCATACCAAATTTTTCTTTCCAAAACGTAAAATATGTATAATTTATAAAGGAAAAGATAAAAATTAATTAGACTTAGTTACTTTTATATATCACAAAAAGTGTAAGTGTCCCAACTCTGAAATCATCCTTTTTGATTTTTCTCAATTTCTTACACCAACCTCTTTTTTTTAAGAATTTAAGAAATATTTAATTTATAGAAAAAAAGTAAAAATTTGTTTTAGTAAGTTACTTTTGTACAAAAAAAAAAATTAAAGTTTTCCAACCCTGAAATCATCTTTCTAATTTTTTTATTGTTTTTTTATTTGAAATGCCAATTTTATTCATACTCAAGCATAAAATAAGTTTATTTAATAAAAAAATAAAAATTAGTTTTCGGTAGTTAATTTTTTATATCACAAAGAGTGTAAGTTTCCCAACCCTGGAATCCTCCTTTTTGATTTCTTTGATTTCTTATACCAATCTTTTTTTTTAAGAATATAATATATGTTCAATTTATAGTAAAAACGAAAAAAATTGTTTCAGTAAGTTACTTTTGTATAAAAAATAAGGTTTTCCAACCCTGGAAACGTCGTTTTAATTTTTTTTATTTTGAAACACCAAATTCATTCGCACTTAAGTATAAAATTAGTTTATTTTATAAAAAAAATAAAAATTAGTTTTCGGTAGTTAATTTTTTATATCACAAAAAGAGCAAGTTTCCCAACCCTGGTATCATCCTTTTTGATTTTTCTAATATCTTACACCAATCTCTTTCTTTAAAAAATATAAGATATGTTTAATTTATAACGGAAAAGAATAATTTGTTTTAGTAAGTTACTTTTGTATAAAAAAAAGTTAAAGTTTTCCAACCCTGGAAACATCTTTTTAATTTTTTGGAGTTTAATTTTTAATTTAAAATGCCAATTTTATTCGTACTAAAGTATAAAATAAGTTTATTTAATAAAAAAAATAAATAAAATAAGTTTATTTAATTAAAAAAATATCACAAAAAGTTTCAGTTTCCCAACCCTGGAATCATCCTTTTTGAATTTTCTAATTTTTTTACACCAAACTTTTTCTTTTAAGAATATAAGATATGTTTAATTTATAAAGAAAAGAAAAAATTTGTTTTAGTAAGTTACTTTTGTATAAGAAAAAAAGTTAAAGTTTTCCAACCCTGGAAACGTCTTTTTAAATTAAAATTTTGTTTTTTATTTGAAATACCAATTTTATTCGTGGTGAAGTATAAAATAAGTTTGTTTAATAAAAATAAATAAAAAATTTATTTACGGTAGTTAATTTTATGTATCACAAAAATCGTAGGTTTTCCAACCCTTTTTGTTTTTCTGATTTCTAACATCAATTTCTTTTTTTAAGAACATTAGATATGTTTAATTTATAGAAAAAAAGGAAAAATTTGTTTTAGTAAGTTACTTTTGTAAAAGCAAAAAAGTTAAAGTTTTCCAACCCTGGAAACATCTTATTAATTTTTTGAAGTTTAAGTTTTTATTTGAAATACCAATTTTATTCGTGGTGAAGTATGAATAAGTTTATTTAATAAAAATAATTAAAAAATTTATTTACGGTAGTTAATTGTATATATCACAAAAATCGTAGGTTTTCCAACCCTGGAATCATCCTTTTTGTTTTTCGGATTTCTTACATCAATCTCCTTCTTTTAAGAACATAAGATATGTTTAGTTTATACAAAAAAAAAGGAAAAATTTGTTTTAGTAAGTTACTTGTGCATAACAAAAAAAGTTAAGGTTTTCCAACCCTTTAAACGTCTTTTTAATTTTTTTAATTTTTTTTAAATTTTTTTTTAGTTAGAAATACCAATTTTATTCATACTGAAGTATAAAATAAGTTTATTTAATAAAAATTATTAAAAACTAGTTTTCGGTAGTTATATTGTAGGGAAAAATTAAGTTTAAGTCTCCCAGCTCTGAAACCGTCTGCTCGATTTTGCTGATTTTCAATACCAATCTTATTTCTACCATTTCTGACTCACCAGTCCAAGAACGAATTCACTAGCTGTTCTGGGAGCTTCGGTAAACCGATTTCACGTACAGACGGACGGACAGACGGACATCGCTTATTCGTCTTCCCTATGCATAAGGATCCAGAATATATATACTTTATCGCTTGCTTATTAATATTCTAGAAATTACAAACGGAATGACAAACTTATATATATATAGCCTTTTACCATATTTTGGTAAAGGGTATAAAAAAAATACATGAAATATTTGATTGATTCCTACATAAATTATTTAGACAAGTCGCTTACTTGCATTATTGAAGTGACACATTAGCTGAAGCCTTCTAAACTCCTTTCTGCTTAAATTTCAGTAAATTCCTTTGATACTATCAAAATCGTTGTTTTGTTATTTCTGTACATTCACCTCAGCTGTAAATATTTTACTAAAAACCCTCAATTATTTACTTAAATTATAAAGTTCTTTTCATCACTGGCAATTTGTTATTAAATTTATGCGAGTACTACTGCTTATTTATTTGTTAAAAACAAAATAAATTACATGTATTTCAATTTGTCAAATTTCTAAGACAACTTTAAGAAAAACAAATAAATGAAGCGAAATTGTATTAAAATAAATACGTACTCACTCGTAAATGAGTAGAAAAAAATATGTATGTTTGAAATCAACTAATGCGCCAACATTGTGTTGTTCTATTGTTCTTCTGCTAGGGAAGGTAAGAAAGAGGGAGTACGACCATAAAACATATAAATTTGCTTCATTAATATTAAACATCTAACATAAGAAAAAAAATAAAATAAAATAATTTAAAAATGTATTTAATTTATAAATGAAAGGGCTTATAGCAGCAATCAGGCTAGACAGGCTAGACATCGTGCCATAACCGCCAAAATAGCTTAAGCGACATAACATTCGAACTTAAATGTTCGACCAAAATCGATTATTTGCGATCGTAAATAGTCGATTTTCGTCAAAAAAAAACGAAGTCCAAGAAATGTGTCGCTTAAGCTATTTTAGCGGTTATGGCTCGACATTATTGCTCGCTTTGCTACAGGGATTTGTTTTTGACAAATTTTCTTTTCTTTCTCAAATAATTGTGTCACGTATTCGGAGTAGACAATTTCCCAAATCAAACAGCTTTTAATTTTGTTTTCTAATCTTGTTTCATGCTTTAATTTTGTGGCTTTCCTCAGACTTTTTACCTTTTGTTTTTAGTACAGAGAGGGCAGAGTTCAAGCTCCATATATTTTGGTGGCAAAAAGGAAAAAATGTTTAAGTTGAGATAAGCTAATTTGGAATTAATGGCATCTCCATAATTCTAAGATAAAAAAAAATAGCTCTGGGCAAAACCTTAAGTTTGTTTATACGAGTACTTTGGTTTATTTTATATTAAATGTACACTGAGAGAAAAAGTATGCTAAAAAATCAATAGCGCCTGTAGTCAATATAACAAGTAAGCGAACTGACAATGGTGTATTGTCAACTTATGGTTACTGACAATTATTAAATTAAATAAAATTGAGCACGAATTAGATTTGAACTGTTAATAAATAAATTTCTAAAAATTGACCTGAAAGTTAATATATGACTTAAGCACTGTTTCCTTATTGCCACAGATGTTTTATGTCAAAATATCGCATATGTTATTTAAAATTTTTTTATTAAAGTAGGACCAGCACTCAGGGGATAACCCCTACTCATGCAATGCATTGTGATAGAACTAGGAAAATAGGCTATGGAGAGGAGGATAGAGGGAGGAGTGTCGAGGACACTACTCGATTTAAACTTTCCCACGCTAAAAGTGTCAGGAAAGACTTCCGCAAAAAAAATCAATTTTTTCCTGTAATGCGTAGTGCGATTTATTAGCCAATCGATCACAAAAAGATGTGCCCTGAATGAAGCACGTGTTGTGCTTAAAAATGTTCAGGTTTCAGGATCAAGTTCCCTAATTTCATTAGAACACATTCCACATTCTTCACCCTTTTCTGTACGTGGTTGAGCAACCTTAAAACATACTTTGAAGCGCCGAGCTATACATGAGAGTCGTATTCTGTTTTTGGTCGGATATAAGGGGTATAAATAGTAAAAATATCAGATGGGGTGAAATATTGCTTGCACCGTTTCAAAAATCCTAGGCACTTGAATGCTCCTTTTGAGATTTGAAAAATGTGTTCAATCCATCGAACATTAAACTGAATTTTCATGCCAAGAACAGCAAGAGCTTCCGATTCCTTAGTTACAGAGGCAACATCATTTTCCGTCATGCGTCTATGAGTAATCATACAACATTGGATCTTACGGGCGTTAAAATCGACCCTATTCGCGTGACACAATTCAGAAATTTTTGCTAAATCATAGCTTAATGTTTTATTCATTGTTTGTCGCATAGACTCAACCTACGGCAGGTTTGGTCTATTGCTGAATGAGAAAGAACGGCAGATGCTGCTATCGTCCGCGAAAGAATATATAGGATTGGTAGTTTTGCATAGAAGGTCATTTAGAAAGATAAGGAATAGAGTTGGTGAAAGAACAGAACCTTGCGGTGCCTTTAAATTTAACTTGAACTCATTTGACGAGATCCCACCTACAACAACTATTATAGTGTGATCACTGAGGAAACTCGATAAGATCGAGAGAAGTTATCACCGACACCAAGGAAAATACATTTTGACAAAAATGCTACATGCCACACTCTATCAAACGCCTTCGAGATATCTAGAGCCACCACATTACTTTCGCCAAAATAGTGAATTAAATTACACCATTTCTCCGAGACGAGGGCAAGTAGTTCTCCCTTAGAGCAGCTTCTACGAAATCCATATTGCCGGGCGTTGAGTAGGCTGTTGGACTTTAGATACCTTAGAAGATGGAAATTCGCCATACTTTCGATCACTTTGAAGAGTGCAGAACATATTGGGATTGGGCGATAATTTTTTAGTCTTATTTGCTTCTCCTTTTTTAAGGATTGGCTTAACATTAGCAACTTTCTAACAAACTGGAAACTCACCAGCATGGTACAAAGTGCTGAAGAGGTTAGTTAATGGACGTGCTAGCGTCGAGGATCACTGCTTCAAGACCAGTGCTTGAATGCCATCCGGCCCGGGAAACTTGTTTATGTTGAGTTCCGAAAAAACATTTTTTACTGCCCGAGCTCGAAAGAATATCTTAGGCATATTAGTGAATACTCTCTCTAGCACAAGCAGAGGCTGATTGCTTTCTGGCAAGTGGGAATTACTTGCAAATATTTCAGCTAGCAGGTTAGCTTTATAAGCCGGGTCAGTGAATATTAGGCCATCCTTCAAAAGATTAGGAATTGAAGAACTAGCATTATTCTTTACTCTTTTAACGAATGACCAAAAGTTCTTACTACCCCGAGGGGCAGCAAAAAATTTAGCACGAAGACGTTGCTCGTAAAAATACTTTAAACAAATTATTACAAATTACATTTATTTGCTTATACTGACTTAGTTTTTTTTTCTTTTAATTTTTAATTAAACGTATTAATTAAAAGAACCGCTTACTCTGAAATTCCACATGTGCATTTACCACAAGAAAAATGAACAATTAAAGCACAACAACTCTTAATACTAGTTAACCAATAGAGAAAATAAAATAATCAACATAATAAACAAACGAAATATTCATAAAAGCTATAAAGTAAAGAACAAATAAATAAACTGGTGAATACAACAAGTCTTTATGTAGCATCTTCTGTGGCAACACTACAAATACATACATATGTATATATGTATGTATAATGAAAATTGTTGGCCCCAAACAATGGAACGAAGTAAATGGGGCAATATGGAGAACAAAAAGGCGCACAAAGTAATAACCTAGTAGGAAGAAATAAATTGTAAATAAAGGAAACAACATATGAATAACAAACAGTGTTGTGCATAAGTGAAGCGAAAACTAATAGACATTTTTATTTACATACATATGTACATTATAATGTATCTGTGTTCTGTCTGCTAAATTAAAAATTTATTTAAATATAATTTTTTTCTCACTCAGCTTATATTTTACACTCGATTGCTCTGGCTTAAGTCGAATTTGTTATTGAGAGGTTTTTTTTGTGTGCTGCAGTATCAAATATGAATATGTGCTCGAGTGTTATATTGAAGTTTATACACGTATTATTTTCCATTCACACACATTTACTACATAAATACATATGTATGTGTGTATGTACATACATGAAGTAGCATGTGTTACTTTTATTAAGTTCAAAAGTACCAACAAATACAACAAGAACTAAGAAAGTGGCAAGAAAGTAGAGAAAAAAAAGTTAATAATAAAACGACATTTACTTTGGTCTGTTTTATGTTTTGTAAGAGTTTTTCGCAACGTTTACGACACTTGAAATTTCAATGTTTCTGCTTTTATTTATTTTTTTTTTCACACGGTGTTAAGTTTACTTTAAACTTTGTTTTTGAATTTACATATACATACTTTTTGCAAGAACAAAAACAAAAAAAAAATAATAAATAAATTCAGTAAAGTGCGATTCTGACTCGCGCACGAAGGGTTCCGTACGAACACTAAATATGTAATTTAATACAAACTTCATCCTATGTAATATATAGTTTTGGTATTTTTTTCGTTTTTGGGGTCTTTTCGGTTTTTTTGTTTTGGCGTTTTTTGCGTTTTTTCGGTTTTGGCGATTTTTTTAAGTTTTGGCTCTTTTTTTAGTTTTGACACTTTATTTTCTTATTTCGGCGATTTTTTCGGTTTTTGGCGTTTTTTCACTTTGGCGATTTTTTTATTTTTGGCGTTTTTTTCATTTGTGCGATTTTTTTTAATTAAATTTTTTTTAGTTTTGGCGACATTTTCGCGTTTTGGCGATTTTTTTCGATTTTTGGCGTTTTTCTCATTTTGGCGTTTTTTTCATTTTGGCGATTTTTCCGAATTTGGCGATTTATTTTAGTGTTAGAACTTTTCTTTTAATTATGGCGATTTTTTTCGTTTTGGCGATTTTTTTTTTAATTTTTGGCGATTTTTTTTTTGGTTTGGCGATTTTATAATTTTCGGTTTTTTTAGTTTTACCGTTTTTGAAAATTTCAAGTGTTTGCCTCTTACGGTTTCCAAGATATACCAAATTGTCAAAATTACATAGTCAAAATTGAATTAACTGATGGACCACCCTTTAATTTTTTTTTTTTTAATTTTAGTGTTAATTGTTGTAGTCTGTATAAAAATACACTAATTTTACAAATTTCAAGTTTCAAGTATATGTTCATACAATTGTATGTATATTACATGGGATTTTAACAATTTTCGTTGCTTGTTTTGGAACACCCTTAAATTTTTAGTTCTCATGTAGTTGTTGTTGCAGCGGCCAATGTTCTACATACTCTGTCCAAATTTCAGGTTCGTAGCTCTTACGGTTCCTGAGAAAATACCGTGTGACGGACAGACGGACAGCGTAGCGAAAACAATAGGGTTCCTTTTCACCTTTGGTGTACTGAATCCTAATAAACTTGGTTTCTAGTTGGCTTGCTAACAAAAAAAAAGTATCAATGGCAGGGTTTTGCGCCAGCTTTTATACAATGCAATTTAGTTAGAGGCCTGAAGGTTCTTCTACAGTAACATTTTATAATATGCTAGCATATTACCCGCTTCTTTGTCAGCGGATATATTAAATGTTCTAACCAAGCTTTTTCATCTCAGACCCACACAGGCAGCGTTCAATTATAAAAGTGCGTGATTTTGATGTTGTCATTTTGATGTTGTGCTCAGCTGAGACTCCTTAAACCTAGTCACCAAGTCCTTTTATTTCAGAACTATATTGATGAGAGTTCAGTTTAAGATTTGCACACTATCACCTGGGAGCGCTTTTGATCATAATTTATTTAAATCTAACCGTCAACTACTTTTATTTGAGACCCATATTGTTGTTGTTGAAGTCGTCTCAGAATTTTTTTATTATATGTGTTATGATGCACTAAGCAAGTACTTTTGTTTGAGACCTATATTATTAGGTATGTTTTTCTTACCTAGAAGCAATTTTTTTCATGCTAGGAATACAACTGGGACGAACGGCGAATTTTTCGGTGTAAACTTTGTATTTGTATTTGTATTTATTACGCTTATGATTTCCTAGCACAACAAGACAATAATATCTTATAAATTATAGTACTAGAATCAGTCAAGTTATATATAAAGTGTATGATAGAAAGTGTACATATCTTATGCTATAAATACAACTAATAAAAAATAAATAAATAAATAAATAAATAAATAAATAAAAATAATAAAAGATGAATGAAAAAATAATATTAACGATTAATAAGCTTGAGTAAGATTACGATACAATTGGCAAAGTCTTGGCAGAAATTTAATTTTCGCTTTTTTTATTTAGGTGCCTTGTTCGCTTTGACGATTGTCTCTTAAAGGAAAAATAATAATCTAAGCTTTCTAAGAAGCTTAGAAATCACTTAAGGCTTTCAAGATGACATGATCTTGTTTTTAAAAGAGTAGACCGCACCACTTCCCTTTAAACTTAATATTGTATTTTATGTACTTCCGCCCAACCGATTCCTTACGGAGCTTTTAAATCACTTTGGGCTCTCAAGATAAAATAATTTTGTATTAAGAAAACTGGGCGCACCTCTCCCATTAAAATTTAACATCATGTGTTACATAATTATACTTAACCAAATTCAAATAAACTTTTCACATACATATATTAGGATCGTGCTATGATACAAATTTGACATGTTAAAAAAGTACAATATTCACTAAAGGTCTGCGCAATATGTTCTAAAAGTCTTTTATTCTATTTCACACTACTTCCAAGCACTGTGATTCAGTGTAAACATAAATAACAAAACAAAACTAGCAAAACATGACTCTCACTAAAATGGAGTATTTGTTTAACAATAGCGGAACAATATACCCACACATGTTAAACTTAATGAGATTGATTGCGAAACAATTTTTTAATGCTTGTGCAGCACTCTAATATTTACCACAGCCAATCGACGGACTTGACAAAAAACGAGGGATGAAATGGTTACAGATATAATAAATGCGTAGAACCAAAAAAGATTTCACTCGAAAATTCACAATTTTAAAGGATTAATATATTTTATTATTAATTTAAACAATTAGTATAAATTTTTATTTAGTTTAAAGTTCTCACGTCTTTGAAATATGCTATGCAAAAAAATTTAAAAGTAGTTATGCCACATACCGAAATCTTATATTTTTAGTTTCATTAAAATAAAAACTTACTAAAAACATTAGAAAAGTGTAAGTTTTTTTTTTCAAATACTACGCAATATTTCTAATTAATTTAGACAGTTTTATTATCTTCTTCTCGTTGCATTGGATTGGAAATAAAAAGAGAAGAAAATCGGCTGATATGTCAATATGTATATATATATATGCCTACCAATTAGAGATGGGTGCGTGTCGTTTTTTTCCGTGACACGAACAGGCACTCAATACTCAGGCACTCAATACTCAATACGAAATGTTCGGAAGAAAAAATCTGGTTTCGTGCGTGTTCGGTTCGTTTTGTGTTGAGCAAAATTGACACAAAAAACAATAAACGATTTTAGATGTAAAATATGTGTGAATGAATTTCCAGTAGAGAAAAATTTGAATATTTTATATCGTCAAACACACAACACCAGCATATTTGTTAATACTTTATGGGCCTATGAAGCTTAATGTTCTGTACGAAAACCGATAGTATCAGCTGTGGTGCCAGATAGTATCAGCTGGCAGTGCCAACTCGATGCCATATTTTGAAAAACTAATGTTAAAAAAAAAATTAATTAAATTTTATGATCTTCAATACCAACCATATCAATAATATTTCGTGGTGTTGTGCAGTATCGTACTGACGAAGTTTTTCTTGTGCGTGTTTCGTACGTGTTGAGCGTCTTGGTATTCGTTTTTGTGTTCGTATTGTGTTGGAAAAATTCGACACGCGCCCATCTCTACTAACAATGTATATTTCAAACAGCTGTTACTTGATAATCATTGTGGTTAAGTAACAGGCATCGAAATATCGCTCATCTCTACTCGCTTTTAACGAATTTCGTAGTCATGTACTACACTAACTTACTTTATTTGCCTTGATAAATTATATGTAAGAACACATTTAATTTCATTTGTAATTTAAGCTTCAAATTACTTGTTCTTGCGATAACCTGTACGGGCTACTAGACCTCTGCATTAGTAGTTTGTCTTTAGTTCACTCACGTGTGTTTATTTGCCACACAATTTAATAATGCAATTTTATTGCAAACTTATTTTCAAAGTGCTGTTCGAAACACTGCAATAAAATTCCAAATACATATTTAGTGTTTGTCACGTATTACAATGCATGCATATGTGTGAATCATTTACTCATACAAACTTTCCATACGAAAATAATAGTAAGAATATAAATAGTCGTATTACTATAAAATCGAAATAGAAGTTCTTATAACTGCAACTTATAAACTTCTTTAAACATTTTATGAATGTGTAATTTTACAGCTTTAGCCACAACTTTTGGATGAAGTTTTTTTTTCTAAGCAAAAGTGTAGGTTTCAAAAAAATTAAAGAAAATCAAAGAATGCAAGAAAATAGTTTTCCTCTAAAAATTTCAAAATATGCACATAACGTTCATTTACTTGAACAATATCTTAAGTCAAAAAATTAGATTTTTGAATTAAGAATGAAGAAATAATTCCTAATAGGGTTTTTAAATTGTATAAAAATTGCATACAAAAATTTTTTATACTCAACTCTTGAGAAGAGCTAAAGAAATTTTGTTTTTATAGCTATGCTATTTATTGCGTGATACAGGAGTTAGGACATGATTTTCGTAACAAAAATTATCGACACTATTACAGTTATAAATTTGCTTTTGTTTTGATTTCTTTGTACTTAAAAGCAGAGTACGAAAATATATTAAATAAATTGTTTGATTTTGTTTTGTTTCATTCTTTGAATTGAGTGAAACAAAAAAACAAAAAAATTCTGTGAGCAATTTCTCCCTTTTGCAATTAGAATTTTTTGTTTTCTCTATTAACTACTTGCTATTAGTTAGAATTGTTTCCCGGAAAAATTTTCTCGCGGAATTTTATTCATAATTGCTCTCAATGAGAACGATTGCTCAATTTGTTTTTGATTTGTTTTTGCACATAAGCAGAAGCCAGAGAACACAGCGGCCACAAACTGTACATTAATTTAATCTTACGCCGCTACAAAAGAAAATAATGGGAAATAAATAGAAACGTTTTGAAATATTTGCTTCGAATTTAACATCATCATATAATATAATTTTATTGCATTGTTATTTCACATATGAAATTTGGTTTGTATAACTAAGCAGCATAGCTATTACCTTGTCTTTCCATTAAGTTGTGGGTGAATTTAAAACTTTAAACACGTTTTCTATAAAAATCAGTTTTTTTTGAGTTATGACGTTGTTCAAATAAATGAGCGATATGCATGAAAGACTGTTGGAATTGCATATGTGTGCGTGGATGCCTATGTATGTATGTATATTAGGGTGGCCGTTATTTTTTTTTATTTCTTCCACTCTCATCCCCCAAATCGGTTCAAAAATACAAAAAAATTTCATACCGATAAGTTGTGTTTTAGGGGGTGCGTCTGGCCCTCAAAGTTGGCCCTCAAGCCCATATATTCAATGCAATTTTTTTTTGCTTAGTTTTATTTTGACTATATGTATACATGTATGAAATAATTTAATATATATAAGCTCTTATTGACCATGCTTAAAATAAAAAATTTCCATATAAATATAATTTTGTCACATAAAATTTTTGGTATTTTGTTGGTTATTTTCCTCATTATTTTCTTAAACATTAATTTTAGCAAGAAACTTTCTTTGAGACTAATGTTGTTGACTTGAAGAGCTAAAATATTGCCATATATTATATTCTTGTAAAATGATTTTTTAAAAAGATAGTCATATGCAAAAAATTACATTGAAAAATGGGCTTGAAGGCCAACTTTGAGGGCCGGACGCACCCCCTAAAACGCAACTTATCGGTATGAAATTTTTTTGTATATTTTTTTTACATAAAACTAAACCGATTTTAGGGGTAAGAGTAGAAGAAATCAAAAAAAAAAAGTTTCTATACAGTTAACGGCCACTCTAATGTATATGCTTCAAATACATATCGCTCACTTTTTCAAAACACGTCATAACTCAGTAAATTGAGTAAAGTGCGACTCTGACTCGCGCACGAAGGGTTCCGTACGAACACTAGATATGTAATTTAATACAAACTTCATCCTATATAATATATAGTTTTGGCATTTTTTTCGTTTTTGGGGTCTTTTCGGTTTTTTTGTTTTGGCGGTTTTTGCGTTTTTTCTGTTTTGGCGATTTTTTCAAGTTTTGGCTCTTTTTTTTAGTTTTGACACTTTATTTTCTTGTTTTAGCGATTTTTTTCGGTTTTTGGCGTTTTTTTCATTTTGGCGATTTTTTTTTATTTTTGGCGATTTTTTTCATTTTTGCGATTTTTTTTTATTTAAAATTTTTTTTTTAGTTTTGGCGACATTTTCGCGTTTTGGCGATTTTTGTCGTTTTTTTCATTTTGGCGTTTTTTTTCATTTTGGCGATTTTTTCGAATTTGGCGACTTATTTTAGTGTTAGAAATTTTTTTAATTTTGGCGATTTTTTTTTAATTTTTGGTGATTTTTTTTTTTGGTTTGGCGATTTTATAATTTTCGGTTTTTTTAGTTTTACCGTTTTTGAAAATTTCAAGTGTTTGCCTCTTACGGTTTCCAAGACATAGCAAATTGTCAAAATTTCATAATCAAAATTGCATTAACTGATGGACCACCCTTTAATTTAATTTTTTTTAAATTTTAGTGTTAATTGTTGTAGTCTGTATAAAAATACAATAATTTTACAAATTTCAAGTTTCAATATACATATGTATGTTCATACAATTGTATGTATATTACATGGGATTTTAACATTTTTCGTTGCTTGTTTTGGAACACCCTTAAAAATTAAATTATCATGTATTTGTTGTTATAGCGTCCAAGGTTCTACATACTGAGTCCAAATTTCAGGTCCGTAGCTCTTACGGTTCCTGAAAAAATACCGTGTGATGGACAGACGGACAGCGTAGCGAAAACAATAGGGTTCCTTTTCACCTTTGGTGTACGGAACCCTAAAAATGGGATTTTTGATTTAATGATGCGGAATAAATCCTGATATCGTTCTCCATAAAAAAAAAATCTCTTTCCATTAAGTTGTGTGTTAATTGATAACTTTAAATACGTTTTCTGGCAAACTAGTTTTATTTGAATTATGAAGTTGTTTCAGTAAATGAGTGATATATATAAATAAATATATATGTATTTCAATCAATGAGCTAAGTTTTGTGCCTGCATGTGTTTGTGTTGTTGTTGTTGTAGGTGCATTGAATGCAGCCCGCTTATATTTAAGTTTATATTTTGTACATTGTTAGCTATTCGTTCTTTTATACTTTACCTTGGGTGTTGCCACAGCATGTGCACCATCGTACACATACAAATGATCATTGCAATCCAATTGCAACATATCGAAGCGTAACATGAATCTTTGTAATATTGAATGCGTTTGAAAGGTGATGATACAGTCAAGATTACGTTCATTTTGTGACCAAAGTACGGCACCATCAATTTTCCGATACAGTTGCTGAAGAAAGTGATTTTTACATAACGATTGCATGTAGTCTGCAAATAAAAACAGAAAACAGAAAACATCAAGAAATGGTAAATGTGAGTAAACAATTAATTATACAAGAATTTGGTTATTAAATCGTACGCAGAAATTTTTTAGAAAATATAAAGTAATATAAATAATTCTGCCAAGAAAAAAAAAATAAGTACATGAAATACAAAATTAAATTTTAATGGGCGTGCCTTTGCCCATTTTTTTTTTTTGGAATGCAAGATTGTGTGTTTCTCAGAGCTTAGGGTGTGTGTTAAGTTTTTTAAAAACCGGTAAAGTAGAACCACTTAAAATAAAATATTAAATTTTAATGGGCGTGACTCCACACTTTTTTTAAATTGAAAATTGTTTCTTTTTTAAAGCTCAAGTTGTGTGGTAAATTGCATAAGAAACGGTTAAGTAGAGCCGCTTGAAACATAATAATACATTTTAATGGGCGTAGCCCTGCCCATTCTTTTTTCAAATTTTGAAATTTTGTAATAACAATCGCCAAAGATGTTATTATAATAATTAATGCGTTTTAAACTTGGATGAAAAAGTTTTACAAGATATAATTTTTTGGCGATTTTATTTCTAATTTTTGGCGATTTTCTGCTAAAATTTTTAAACAATTATTTTATAAAAATTCATATGAAAAAATAAATTTATTATATCAATATTAAAAAAACACATAAAATTGATTTTGAGGACTTTGGAGATTTTTAAAATCAATTTGGCGAAAAAGGTGTAAAAACTTCGACAACCCTGCTTGTAAGTCTTAAGCTTTCTCTTTTGAAAACCCCTGTAGGAATTTTATGCATAATATAATTTCTTTTCTCCAAAAAAAAAAAAAAAAAAAAAAAAAAATTCCATCTAAAAAGTGCAATTTGATGTTCGTTTCTTAAAAATATTTTGTTCTCTAAAAGCTTAGTTATTTTGGTTCTAAAAAATCACACTTACTAAATGTGAAAGCCAGTACACTTTTAAAGTCAACAGTGTTGTTTTTGCCGCGTAAAACAGCTGACTATTGTTTGTGCATGGGGTTACCAGACTAGTAAGTTTTTAGTTTAGTTTATAGTTATATTATTTTAAAGAATATTTCTATTGTTTTAAAAATCAATTATTAGAAAGCATAACATAGCTAATGCTCGGTTATCAATAATATAAAATTCAAGTAGATTCTGTGCAATAAAATCGTCTTAAAAAAGTTTTCAAATAAACATAGGAATCGGCATTATGGCAGCTGTTTGGTTATATTTCCTCGTCATACTTATATTTTGCGTCACAAAGTTTCTCTGTACTTTGAAGAACAGCTGCTAAAAACGACGTTTCCCCAAGAATGATAAACTACAAGATTACGCCAGTGCAAAAAAAATAGTAGACGTGTGACGTCGCGCACACTGCGTTTCTATTGGCTGATAATTTGGTTTATTTTTTTTATAAAACTCTTTAGAGCTATCTATTTTGACTGCAGGATTGCCAACCGCTATACAAGTACTGGTTTTGCTAAGTTCGGTGAAGAAAAGTGGACATATAATAATCCCACTTTTTTTACTTCTGCAATTACTTACGAACAAGAAGACAAAACAATATTGTTTTTATTGTAGGTATTTACCTTTTTTTAATATTATCCGTAATTAGATAATTGATTTTTAACCGATATACAAATTAAGACCCGTGAACTTTTAAGCAGTTCAGTTTGTGTATGTTGTTAGCAGGGGGTCGATTCTGGTTCTGTGATAATGTGAAATAAAAAAAAAAACTTTTCATTTTCATTTTCGCAACCATTTTTCATAATACTTTTCACAATTACATAAAATCCGATTCTCGTTGCTATTATGAAAACATTGTTTTATTCCGTTGTGCCTATGAAACTTTTGTTTTTATGCTATTGAAATATGTTATTTAAATAAATAATATTAATTATTATTTATGTACATATTGCAAGGAAGTCGGTATGAGCATAGGTAAAAGTGTTTAAAAGCTTATCGCTACAAAGTTAAACTTAATATTTTTCTCTTCTTTATTATAGATTGGGTAAAATTGGCGCTTCCAATTGCAAGGTCCGCTGTTTGTTCCGAGTCATTGTCACAAGCAGAATTTGGAACAAACTTTACTTCAACCCCTAGGAGTTATTATTCGTTTCTTCTGTAGTAATAGGGAAATTTGTCATGAAGTGCACGTCTCCTTTCGAGCTTAAGTACCGAAGTGGCTGTGCTGAATAAAAATTTTCTTTGTATCTTGCCTGTAGCCTTTAATAAAGAAAACCTTTGTAAGCCATTAAATTTTGCAGAAGGCTGGATACGCAAAAATATTTACTCAGCAAAGTCATTATTGGACATACTTAGGAGAGCAACCTCTTTAGTCCGGTCGACAACTTTGAAGGCTAAAAACTTATGAAGCTACTGTTTGATATGCTCGTAAAATGTTATGTTTTTGTAAAAGGGAAATGATGCCCATCGTGACATCATGGACGTTATTATTTCCTTTTTTAAATGCTGCCGCGCACATCTTAAACACCGCAACTTATTTTCCACATTCTATCATCTTAAATTTTAGCATGACCCAAAGGCATGACCTACTATATGTACCTCTCTGCACTTTTCTTCTTTGATCTTGGTACTCACTGTCTGCAGACGCATCTGTTACTGTACTGTATTTTTTTATTAACTGAATTTTAGAATTTTCGCTTGCAATTTCGACATTGATTATGTACTTAAATTTCGGACTTGTTGTTAATAAATAATTTGCAATCAAAAAAATTTGATTTTCGCTGTTGTGCATGTTTTTTCTAGCTTCTCTACTGTTTTTCACGTAAATATTTTTTGTGTAAAATAATTTATCATATGAAAAGTTTTTTAAGTTTTTTTCACAGTTATCCCATAATTACATTAAGCATTTTTTTCATGCAATTAGTTGCATGAAATACGATGTCAATACGATGCCTGGAGGGGCAACTTATATCAAAAAAGTTGTCAAAAATGCATCAGAGATTCATTCTAAGCCATTTTTTTTATATAAAATTCTTTTTTATAGCGCTGCAATTAGCAAATAGAAAAAGTTGCATGCAACAAAATTCATGAAATTTCACGAAAAAATGTTTAATGTAAATCAGGTATTACACTAAACGAGAATCGACAGAGTTATGTAACTGTGAAAAGTTTTGTTCCATTCCCCATTTTTTTTTCATAATGAAAATGTATTTAAATTCTTTTAATTCTTCACTGAACGGGAATCTCAAATGCTATGAAATTGTGAAAAAACTTTTCATTTCACAGTTTCACAGAACGAGAATCGACCCCCAGGTAACCAAAAATATTTGTAAAAAATTTTTTCCATGAAAAATTTTAAAATATTTGTTTAATAATTAACTGACCGCTATGCGTATGTATATAGATGTTACTTTTGTATGGATATACATACTACATACGCATATTCATAGGTACATATACATATATGTAAGTATGTGTGCAATGCAAAGCTGGTACATTGGGTATTTATAACCACAAAAAACTAGTTTAAGTTTTATATGTTGAAATATACATACATATGTGTATGTCTGTATGTATACATATAATGAGTGTTTTTTATTGAGGTATAGAACTTTAAGTTGGCATCACTTTTTTAACTGGCGGCCATTTTGTCAGCTGTCAAGTGATTAATATTTAGTTTGGTTTGCCATTTCATCATGAACAGGTTGACAAAAGAACAACGCTTGCAAATCGTGCAAATTTATTTCGAAAATAATGGTTCAGTTCGCGAAGTTTACCGCAAGCTCCGTCCATTTTATGGTCGACATAATCGTCCATCGCATAATTTCGCGGAATGGACCTGTCAATTGGCCATCAAGATCGTGTGATTTGACACCATTGGATTATTTTCTTTGGGGATATGTGAAGTCGCTCGTCTACGCCAACAAACCAGAAACGTTAGGGGACTTGGAAGCCAACATTCGTGGCGTTATTGCCAACATACGGCCCCATATGCTCGAAAAAGTGGTTGAAAATTGGACCTGTAGAATTGGCTTTATTCGAGCCAGCCGCGGCGGCCACATGCCCGAAATCATATTTAAACATTAATGGCATACAATTATCCTTCCAATAAAGCCAAATTGATGGACATTAAAACGATTTTCTTGTGTTTTATTTCAATTCGAAGTTCTATACCTCTAAAAAAACACAAAAAATGTACATAACTTTGTACATTAGAGCCGCTCACATAAAAAATTCTAGTTATCCCTCCCAGCAATTCTGTGTGAACTATACTAGAAAATAGCTATTTAAAAATATATCATAGTTAGAGTCTTTAGTTTTGGTATGTTTCGATTTGATGCTACATATGTATTAACACAGAAAATATTAAATAAGTAATAAAATTCAAAATTAGGCGCTTTGTTAAGATTAATAAAACAAGTTTAATTTCAAAAATTAAAAGAAACTCTCAATAACAAATAAGAAAAATTTTATAGAGAAAATAAAATAATAGAATATAATATGATTGTTGCGATTTCTTTGTTTAAATTTCTTAGTTTCCCATACTTACGCTTTAAGTATTTCATTTGATTTTTCCCAGCCTTTATGGCAACTCTTACAATAGACGTGTGACGTCACGTCTAACGGTAAACTCTCTGATTGGCGTAATCTTGTAGTTTATCATTCTTGACGTTTTCCACTTTTTTATCTCTTCTGTTTTCTTCTCGTTCTATCTATCTATCTATCTATTTTTCACATGCATGGCAAGATATTTAATACATGCACCTTTTAACAATGTGTTATTTTTGGTACAAAAGAAAACAACAATCATGTAATTTAGATTTAAAAGTCTCAATTTTCCATATGCTGACTGGGACAGATGTGATCGACAATTAATACTGAGACACTTGTAGAATGTTCTTTGACTTACTGAATGTTGCTAACATTCTTTCGGTAGCTTTGTGCTAAGTACAAAAAGAGCCATATACATACATATTAGCTAAAGAGACTTAATGTAAAGAACAGAAAAGTAAACATCGTGGTATTCCATTAGTGAATTATTTAACATTGTGTGTCTTAAAAGCAATTAATATCACTGTTGAATAAATTTAATGTTCTTAATTGCTAAAAAAATATAGACAAGTGACTTTGTATTTAATTACAAATATTTTAACTAAAAAATATAATTTTTAAAAGGTGAAAATATAACAATATTTAAGGACAACAATTTAAAAAGCTGTGGATCATTTGAGCTACAAAATTGAATGTAATGGTAATGAAGACAAAAAAACTAAAAAAACTAAAAAAAAACTTTAGAAAAAACTAAGGAAAGGGCTTAATTCTTAAAAAATATTTTGATTTTATAAAAGGTTTATTAATAAAATTTACATTGAACATTTTTTTATTAACCTCTCTTAAAACAGAAATATTTTTTTTTTAATAAAGCAGTTAAACTGTAACGAAAAGTTTCCAAGCTTTGGAGGACCGATATTACGAGTATGTAAGCATCCATATCTGGTTAGCATTGGACTGAGCAGAATATGCCGTAGAAATTACCAAAGTCTCATTAATAAATAAAATATAGATAGAACAACTTATAGCAATATTGGTATGTTAAGCAATACATCAGTGGAATTGGCGGGGATATTTTTTTCAAGGGGCGCATTACACCTGTTGATTTTCATGATTAATATTAAAATGGATAATTACATGCAATTTTTAATAACTCAAGGGGTCGGGCAAAGGCGATTCTTGAGAGATAATGCCCTCCACCCCAGAATGCCCTTTCTACTCCTATGGTCAGCGGAAGCAAGAATTACTCAGGGTCGATGGGGTCGAAAAATGCCTGAGTCAGGCATGTTCTGAAAATTACATTTTTCAAATCACATGTTATTTTAAAAGTAATAATGGCACTGCAGACGTTTTTAAATCATATATTTACAAATACGATAACTTTCTTTCACATTTCTTTGCATAACATGCCTGAATACTTCCTTATCCTTGCTCTGTCTTTAAATGTATTTAAAACACTATTGAGAGTTATATTCAAAATTATTTTTATTGCAGCGTCTTCAAGGGCCAATTATAAGATATAATTTTCTCTTTACCTTTAATAATTATTTATCTAGTCAAAATGTATATGCAAATTCTGATTTAAAGATTTCTTATTTTATTTTGTTTAATTTGACATACATTAGTTCCTTTTCTTTATCCTCAATATACAAAGAAAATAAAAAAACCTTTTCTCATTTTCTCACAAAATAGAGAACTAAATGATACAAGGATTTTTTTGTTCGTTTTAACTGGACAGGACAGGACAGGGAAGGAAGAAGGAAGACCAATATAGACACCAGGAATAATTTAAAATTGCCATCACCCTTAGGCCAAAGTTATTTGCCTATTTTCTATCGATTATATTGAAATAAGAATTTAAGTAAAACTACATATATATATTTTTTTTACAAACAACATGTAAAAGTTTTGCGTGAAATCTAGAATTTAAAGAGAATTTCGTTTGAGGAATTTTTATTTTGATTTTTCTGCTCTTGGCTAAAGGAAAAATTTTTTTTATGGGCTAAAAAATGCAACATGTACTTTTAAAGAAAATAATAAGAAAAAATAAATTCAGTAAAGTGCGACTCTGACTCGCGCACGAAGGGTTCCGTACGAACAATAGATATGTAATTTACTACAAACTTCATCCTATATAATATATAGTTTTGGCATTTTTTTTTCGTTTTTGGGGTCTTTTCGGTTTTTTTGTTTTGGCGGTTTTTGCGTTTTTTCGGTTTTGGCGATTTTTTAAAGTTTTGGCTCTTTTTTTAGTTTTGACACTTTATTTTCTTGTTTTGGCGACTTGTTTCGGTTCTTGGCGTTTTTTCATTTTTTTTTTTTTGGCGATTTTTTCATTTTTGCGATTTTTTTTATATAATTTTTTTTAGTTTTGGCGAAATTTTCACGTTTTGACGATTTTTTTTCGATTTTTGGCGTTTATTTTTCATTATGGCGTTTTTTTTCATTTTGGTGAGTTTTTCGAATTTGGCGATTTATTTTAGTGTTAGAATTTTTTTTTTTTAGTTTTGGCGATTTTTTTCGTTTTGGCGATTTTTTTTTAGTTATGGCGATTTTTTTTTTTTTTGGTTTGGCGATTTTATAATTTTCGGTTCTTTAGTTTTACCGTTTTAGAAAATTTCAAGTGTTTGCCTCTTACGGTTTCCAAGATATAGCAAATTGTCAAAATTACATAGTCAAAATTGCATTAGTTTAAATTTTTTTAAATTTTAGTCTTAACTGTTGTAGTCTGTATAAAAATACACTAATTTTACAAATTTCAAATTTCAATATACATACATATGTTCATACAATTGTATGTATATTACATGGGATTTTAACATTTTTCGTTGGTCGTTTTGGAACACCCTTTAATTTTTAATTCTCATGTATTTGTTGTTGTAGCGGCCAAGGTTCTACATACTGTGTCCAAATTTCAGGTCCGTAGCTCTTACGGTTCCTGAGAAAATACCGTGTGACGGACAGACGGACAGACGGACAACGTAACGAAAACAATAGGGTTCCTTTTCACCTTTGGTGTACGGAACCCTAAAAACGGAAAAACCACTTTTGAGGAAATAGGAAACGAGTAAATATTGCTGAGAAATATGTTTTCAGAAAGTAACTATACGAGGTCTGCACGTAAAGTATTTAAGGCTATCAGCGCAGAAGTGGTGTATCATACATTTGTTTATTTTGGTTGCTGTTCTGGTAATAAATAATAAATACGTTATTTTAAAATTAAAAAAAAGTGGAGTAAACCACATTTTGGTATTGTAAAGAAAATGGAGCTGAAAAATCTTTTTTGCAATTAAACAATTATGAGTAAAAATAGCAATTGTTTAAATAAATTGATGTGGGTTACTCCACTTCTGCCCTGAATGAATAACATAACTTGGAGAAGGTATGAACAGAATATAAAACTATTTAAAATTTAGAGCATACTTTTTGGTAAAATAATGAGATATTTATTGGTGCTAATTTTAACACTACCCTTATAAAAAAACCTATATAATACGTTGTTAAAAAAAATGATGTATTTTTTATGGCTTTGTAAAGAATGATATTAAGTTCTCGTCTTGATTGCTATTTTACGACTTTGCTACTTTTATGAGTTTTATATGCTTTTATGGTCCTTATACAATTTCAACCCTTTTGCTTAAGCCAAAGGAAAAACTATGCGTTTTGTGTATATATTATGTATGTGGAACAAATCAATATGTGTGTGTGTGTGTGTGTGTTTGATTACAAGACATCATTGAAGACGTGTACATGTTGTAAGTTGCGTACCAAGGCACATCAAGGCATACATATACTTTATGCAAGCATAATTAACCACAAAAATTCAACTTTTTTTCATCAAGGTATTTGTCAAAAAGTCTTTTAAATACATAAATAATAATAAATAGATACACATTCACAAGTTATCTGACAAGTAAAATTCCTGTCACCCTTTGGTTTTGCAGATACCTTTATAATATGCCTTTGCACGTACCAAAAATATATGTTTACATACCAGTGAAATAATTTTTAGAGAGAACAACTATAATAAATATTGTAAGATTTTTTTCGCATATAAACTATACCCTCAACAAAACGAAAATTTATTTATTCAGCCCAGTCATGAATATTCCGCCGGAATTCATTTCTCACGGAAAATAATTTTCTCGAGAAAAAATTCCTCCAATCATAAATTCCTTTGGAACAAAAAAGAGTAATACGTGGCATCACCACCACGTGGCGTTGTCAACTCGGTGCTTTTAGCACCGTTTTTAGTGCTTTTTGAAATTTTCGACGCTAAAAATTTTGAAGTTAGTGCTCGGTGCTTTCTTAAACTAATTTTTGGTGCTTTTTATTTCTTGGCGGTGGCACTAAACCCAAAATTCAAAAAGAATTTTCCTTATATAATATATATATATTTTTTTTGAAGAAGTCTAACATTCAAAAAACATAAGCACTGAAGTTAAATGAAACATTTCAAAATATTGTTGAAGAAATACGTGCATTTTATTCTCAAACTTTCACATTTTAAGCACAATTAATGGAAACAGTGTTTTGCTACACGACAAAGAAGACATAATGTTATGTAGTATAGTCTAGTAGCGAAATATTTTCTAGTATATAGTGTAAATAGAAAATAATTGACTTAATCCAATGAAGAAACTTTGAGGTCGCTTTCGAGTTTTCGGCAGAAATAAAGTCATAACGATTCATTTGATATAAACTCGTTTGGGGCATTATCGAAATTGCATACCCATCAAACTTTAATGTTTAAACGCAGAAGTTGATCACGTTTTTACCTTTATTACTTTATTTAAGTTTAAAATACGTAAAAAATTGTCCTTACACTTGGCTTTATATAAAAGCGGTCTGAAACGAGAACATTTTGTTGCTAATAGAGCTGCCGTTTTAGGCTACATATTTATAACCTACTTCGTTCCTTTTTTCTAAAATAATAGTACATATAATTTAAGTTTATATAACTTGGTTAACTTTCAAATTACTTTTTTTTTAATTTTGTAACTTTGTTATTAATATTGCGTTTGCTGTGAAAAAATGCTTCCACAGCATTGTTTAATAAAAATTAAATTTTGAGTCTTGATTTAAAAAAAAAATTAACTACTACTCCCATCGAGTTCAAAATCTAATCAGCAAGTCAAAAAGACTTGCCAATTGCTACTAATTTGACTAATTTCATGTGATTTGTTTCTTCGTTGACGAAAAAAAATTAAATTTTTTATAACTTAAAAAGGTTTCATCAAATTGATTTTAGAATTCACTGATTCTCATAGAATCAAAATGTGTATCGGATGCTTCAAATTTGAAGTTTTACGGATAAAATGCAAGGTCAACCGATCTCTATATTTTTTATATACAAATTTTTTTTTTTATAAAACAAAAAATTTTAATTTAGTGCTTATTTATTTAAATTACGCGTTTTTTTTTCCTGGTTTCAGTGCTTTTTGAAATTTAAAAGTTGACAACGCTGATCACCACAGTACGAAGCTCGTTGTTTTGCTTGTTTGTTGACATTTTGTTTCTCCCTTTTTTTTTTGTAGTGAGAGAGTAGACAAAATTATTAACATTTACCAATTTGTAAAAATATGTAAAAATAAGTTTATAAATGATTTATTTGGGCATTATTTGTGTTTTTCCACATACATGAACTATAAAATAGAAGTTTATGTATATAAATTCTTGTTTAATGGAGCATTAAGTGTATTTTTATGTAAACTCCCTTCTGTTTTGCAAGTGAAAGGTTTTTAGTGAAAAAAGCAAGTTTAACTGCCTTCATGATACCTTCTTTTTTCCCCGGGGAGTTTTTTATTCCCGCATTTGGTAAAAGGAGGCCAAAAACAAATTCATAATAGGAGAAAAGGGAAAAGTGAGAAAACTCGTGCGGAATTTTTGTTTATAATTGGGCTGAATATATTGCATTGAAACCATAAAATAACACATTTGTTTTTCTCAAATATTAATTTGTTTTACAAAAAAATCTTAAAATATCTTATTAATACTTGTTGTACCCGTAATTACTCAAAAATACCTATGGTATAAACGGTTACTCAAAAATACTTGTGATACAAAATGTTACAAATGAGTACTTGTATTTATTTTATTATTTTTATTTCTTCATATGCAAGTAAATATTGCTTTGGTTTTTTGCTTTTCTTATTCATAAACATTTACATGTATGTTATATTCGCGAATATGAATACGAATATTTGAAACGATATTCGCGAATACGAATACGAATATTTAATTTGAAAATTGTAGACATTAAATTTGGGTCCTATTTACGCCTGCAATATGAAATATTAAAAAAATGTTATGAAACTTCATACTCCGGTTGGCGTTCTTTAAAGTTAATAAAAACTACCCAATATTTTAATGATCGTTAGCAAATAATAAAAAAAAATGCATGGATTCGTACCTATTTTTATCCATTTATTTAAATTTATCCATTTATTTTTACTCATTTATTTACTTAATGTTTTTGGAAAAATATTCGTATTCGCCTGAATTTGACGAATACGAATGCGAATACGAATATTTAAAAATGGCTGAATATTCGGCAATTCGGATACGACTATTAATATTCGTGCATCACTAGTATGTATATATGTGTATTATGCAAATGTACTTGTATAAATTTGATACTATACAAAACTGTATGGTATGTATTGTAAAACCTTACTAACAAGTCTTATTTTTTTTTTGCGCGAACCTTAATAATTTAAGTGTATTTTTTTCTTTTTATTTGTTCACACCCAATCTACTACAGACTAGTAGTATGTTTATGTATGTTTACGAACACTTTTTCCATAGAAAATTTGGCTCATGCCTACGCTACCGTCGGTATTTAAGTTATTTGATAGTTTTGGTACGTTGTGAGGTATGGTGTGAGGTATGTTGTGTGTAAGGTGATCATGGCGGATGGTAGAGTGCAAATGAAAGAAGTGGTAAATGTTCATTTACTTAAGTGTAATGATTTTTTATTTATTTTGCAACTCCCTATCTATTCTATTTTCTATTTTTTTATAAATTTAAATGGTAATTTTTTAAGCCTGCTGAAACTTACGAAAGGGTTTTTACTGTCAAACAAACTATCTTACTCTGTAGACTTTTTGATATTTATGATCAACATGCTTTAGGAAGCCAAGACTCATGCTTGAACAGCACTACCAATTATTCAGAGTTAAAGTAAAATAGAAAAGAATAGAATAGGAGAGAGATCTAGTCCAAGGACCGAGACTGCGAGAAATGATGGTTCTTTTGTACCATAGAAGTGTAAATTAAATCAAGCTATGTATGAATCTCCTTATGAAAGTTAGCAAAGAGATTAGAGAAGCCTGCCTAATATAATCTGAAGACAGAAACTCAGAATAAAAAATATCCCTACTACTGTTACACAAGACTATACACTCGCAAAGTATGTGTGCCGTTGTCTCATTGTCTTCCAAGCATAAACAACGCAAGGGTGAACGAACTTGGTATCTTTTCCACAGAGGATAGTTCAGTCCAAAGTGACCAGAAAAAAATCCTGCAAAAAGTTGTAAGTCATTCCTTTTGAGGTTCAGGATGTCGCTATCTTATCTGCCAAAAGCCACAAGAAATTAACGACATCCCAGCTAAAAAAAATTATATATGGTCCATATATTTTTAATATATGAATGTATATAACTATATATGAGTATGTATGAATTCATGTATGGAAATATATGGGATTATACATGGCAAAACTATTATATATGAACTAATATATGGACTAATATATGAAATGTATTATAATATATGAGCTCATATATGAAAATTTCATTATGAAGCTCTTCATATGTGGATCCATATCTAGAAATAAGATTTAATATATGGAGCCATATAAGAATGTATGCATACATGATATCTCACATAAGATCGTTTATGCTATCAAAAAAGCTTGCTACTTTATCACTGGTGAATTGGAAATCCATTAGAAAATACATACGGTATGCAAAGTTTATATGCGTATCCTCAACTTTTAAAAAAATTAAAACTTTTGTTACAAAAAAAAACATTATTGTATGATTTTATACATTGTGGCCCCATTCAATATGTTAAATAATCAAAAGGATAATCCAGTCATTAATTTTATAGAAAACAACATAATTCTCTATTCATATTACTGCAAAAAATTATATTGAAAATATTTTTTAGACCGATTATTTTTTCTTTTATAATTAATTGCTTTATTTTTTAATATGATTTCTTAAATTCAATTTTATGTACGAATATAATTTTTGTGTTTTTTAAATAATTGATTCACCTTTTGACTTAAAATGATGAATGAAATGACTTTTAGTGCGTTTTTCATTATTTGTCCAAACAAATGTTTCAACATGTAAGTAAATACAACCTCCCTGTTCGAAATCTAAAAAAAAAGTAATTTTAGTAATTTAATCTATTGCTTAGCAGCACTTCGTTTTCATGAATCAAAAAAGTATGAATATGAACTTTGCATACTGTAGAGGAAATATTTACACATACATGTATGAAAATGTGTGAATATATATAATCATATATGCCCATATACCCTCATTTTTCGGATCCGAACCATATATGGGATATCACATATGCTCCATACATATTTTTTTTAGCTGGGATGTTAGTCCCAATAGTAATTGACTGATTCGATTCTGTCAAGTTCCTCCATTAGATCAAAACAACTTAATCATATATGATTTCAATTGACCAAAGTTACTTTGATAATCAGTCATCAATTTGCCAAACTTAAAGACGAATTCGTGATTTTTATGGCGCACATAAAAGTTGATCTAAAAATGCCATTCATCAAACATCTTTCAACATACAGTCTTATTACTGCAACAGCACCAACAAGTCGAATTGATGAACGTCCTGAAGGGAATATCGCTAATGTGAGGGAAAGTGTGAAAGTGTTTTTTTAAGTCCTTCGGCCTACTATGGTTGTAGTTTTACAATTCTCAATAATTTTTTGGGAGTTTGTCTATAAGTATTGTAATGGTAAGCTTTCTTAAATTTTGTTGGAATGTTGGAAGCAATTTTTTTTTATCATATTTTCGTTTCTCTATGACAATATGATAAACAAATATACATACATATAAAATAAAAAAATTAAATTAAACCGCTGTAAAAAATTTTTATTTTCGAGATTCGATTACAAGGTCATAAAAGTAGAATTTTTTGCTTGGAATATTTTTTTGCACGTTTTCTTTCGATACACGTTCTTAACAAGAGGAATAAGCCATTGAATTTTGTTCTCTAAAATTTTTCTGAGGATACAAAAAGTCGAAAAAGAATGCCTGTTTCTTCTTTACAAAATCAATGTCACATGCGACACTGAAAAACAACGTAGATGCAGAAAGCTCAAATGTTTAAATGTTCAAATGTTCATTGCAAACAGAAATATTTAAAACAATTAAAATAAAAAAAACTTACTGAAAAATATAAAGCTTTGTAAGTAAGTCACCTATTTAAAGTTGGTCATGTGCGACATCCCAAGTGAAAAATGAAAAATATTATTTTAAATTACATATTCAAATTAAGATGAACAAAAACGGCGAAGAAAATAAAGGCAGTTACAAATGTTTGGAAGAAAAATTTAGAGAAGATCAATTATTATGGCAAGACCATAAATTAAAAACCAGGTAAGGGAAAAAGGGGGTTAAAATATGTGTTGAAAGGATAACTTTCAATTTTTTCTTATATTTTATATTTTGCTTGAATTTATATCTTATAAATAATATTTTTATTAATATTGAATTTTCTATTACATATTCTAGTTACCCACCTCTGTATTTTTTCTATTGTGAATTATCTAAATGAATTTGTAACATACTAACTACTAGTAACTATTAGCGAGATCCTCTGTGCAAAAGATCGAGATTTTTACAATCCTTGTTATTTTTTTAAATTATTACGTGTGTTATTACTCGTATAATCGGCAACAAGTCTATAAGTAACGATCAAAGCAACAAGGGATCTCACTCTGAAATACAGAATATAATAAAACTATGTAAGTGTTTGCTACATCGAAACCATTAGTGGCTTTTATTTATATAAGTACATACTAAGTATATCCCACATGACCAGGTATCCAATCCTGTGTCTTAACACTACCTTTTAGCTATTTTTTCTTCCTTACTCTCCAATCGCTAGGGTTAACCCAAACCCTTCTCTCAATTCTGGATAAATTTGAATATCCCGCACCCCTTTATCATTAAATAACTGAAATTCATACAATTCTAAACAGTCTCTCAAAGTTGCTAGGAATTTAAACAATATGCCATAATTTAGACGAAAAATGGAAGGAATCAAGACGCATTCCAGTTTTAGCGCAGCTCCCCTTATTCTTAAAATAAAAACCAGAAACAATATCAATATCATTATGGAAAAAATGTCACGTGCGAATGTGCTTAAAATTGAGTTTTCAAAGTATGTTAATCATTTTTCAATAAAATAAAAACAATTTAAAGAGACATCATTCTAAAATTGTTCACATGGTTTTGCTGGAATCCGTGTTTTAGTCGTTAGTCGCAAAACCAAGATCGGTTTTGTCACATGCGAATGTTTTGAATTTTTAAAATTTTCTTGAAAACGAAAAAATTTTCAAAATCAAAATAATCATCAATTATAGGGTTAATATAGAGCTATAAGTTACACTTATGAACAATAGATAATGGTCACGTTCAACATCATGGAAATGCCCATACATAAAATTTTAGCTAAATTAACACGTTTTTAAGCAACAATTAAAATGTTTTCACAAACATATTTTGCCAAAAAACTAAATACGAGTGTTAATTTGAGGAAAAAGTGCGATAGTAATATTATACCTAAAAAAAATGTTTTCACAATCAATTTCCGTGTATTTTCAAGAAACAAGTAATATATTGATTTGAGGAAAACGGGCGATAAAAATATATATTAAACCTAAAAAAATTGTTCATTTAAGTTTCTCTCGCTGGATAGCTATTTTTTTCTTTTTTTTTCTTACTATGAACTTCTTTATAAAAGCAAAAAAAAAAAAAAAAGAACATCTTAGCTTTCTTAATTAAGCAAGTATGGACTTTTTTTTATCATTTCCTGTGTATTATCGTTTTAGCAGCGTTCTAAATTCTGCCGCATATTTCCACTTTTTATTTTAAAGGTAACATGATTGTTTCGCTGTTCTTATATTCTTATTAAATTTCAAGTTGTTTTGTATCATTTTTTTTTTTCAAAAGAAAAACTTTTTTATTGTATGCAACTGAACTTCTACTTATTTTCATTTCAGTTAATAAAAGCTTTATATTAAGATTTTTAAAAAGAAGTAATAAAATAATAAAAGTATAGCTGGGAATTATTTAAGGAAAAGAAAGGGGAAAAGAAAAAATTAAAAGAAACTTTTCATCTATGAGCGATTTTGTTGTTGTTTTCTTTTTCAAAGCAATTTCTTTAAGGTTTTGTTATTTGGAATTATTTTATGTGGGTACAAATGGCAATTCGTTGAATTTTCTTACGCTTTAATGAAACAAAAGAAAATAAGCTAAAAGCCTATTTAATTATTTACTTAATGTGAATTAAAAAAAATAACAGTGCTATAAAATTAAATAAGAAAAATTTTTGCAGGCTATACACATGCCTTTTTTATATAAACATACACAAAATGCGAAGCTACTCGGACTGGTCCAGAGTCTCTGGCAGGAATCGAACCTTTGATCCTTCAGATACCAGACTATCACTCATATGCTGCCTACTAGGGAAGAGAGCACTCAACAACAACAGCAATTAAAAATTTTTGTTGTTTTTTATTTTTTAAATATAATTTAACTATTTATGTTAATTATTCTATTTTTTAGCAAAGAAATTTTCAAAGTTTTCAATTAATTATTTGCAATAACCTCTACTATAAAGATGGCCTGTCAGAAAATATCAAACAATTGCAAAAAAAAATCTTTTTTCTTTTTCATTATTTAACAGATACGGAAAAGTGTTATTATTTTGTTTTCACCTTAAGTTTATACATTATTTTTATAAAAAAGAGGAAGCCAGAAAGTTTTCGCCTCTCTCCTTCTCTCTCTCTCTCTCTTTCTCTCTTTCAGAATTCTTATGACATTTGCCTACTTAAACTGTCAATCACTTGTTAAAATAAAGTGGAAAACTTTTTCATATAATTTTTTTTTCATATCCAACTTTCATTTTTGCCGTAATTAAGTGCGAATACAAATTTTACGTTTACGTTGCTAAATATGATGACCCCTTACCATGCTGTCATTCAGGGATCTTGCTTTTTTTATTTCTTTTATTGTTTCTAAACTAACTTGAAGATATGATTGTTGCAGTTTTTTAGCAGTGGAAGCAAAATACTCGTAGCAATTTCTTACAGTATTCTTGGGAAAACGCTGTTGTTGCTGCTGTTGCTTTTTTTCTTTATCTTCCTAGAAGTATTTATGTTCATACTGCTGTTGGCAACGTATTATAAATTGTTGCATGAAGAAAAAGTTCAAATACAATGAACGTTAATTGCTTAAATGACAGTTGCAGTGAGTCTCACGAATGCTGGGGCGAGATACAAAGTTTTAAAATTCTACTTAACTGGCTGCCAGTGTGATCAAAATGAAAATAAGTATTTTTTTTAGTTGACAAAAAAGTTTTTGATGTGTAAACATCTATACGCTGGGGGGTAAAAATTTTTTGACTTGATTTCTTTGCTGAGATTTCTTTGCTGAGATTTCTTTGCTTTTTGCTTTTGCTTTGCATTGTCAAATCGGTGTGAGCTATGTATGAGTGTATTAGTCTTTGAAAGAAGCAATACCAAGCAGAGAAACAAGTCGACCAGCTCGAAGCCGACGGTGCGCCGCCGCCAGTTAGTTTTCTGTATATTTCCGTACACCAAAGGTGAAAATGAACCGTAAGAGCTACGGACTTGAAATTTGGACACAATTGGCCACTACAACAACAAATACATGAGAGTTAAAAACTAAAGGGTGTTCCAAAACGAGCAACGAAAAATGTTAAAATCCCATGTAATACACATACAATTGTATGTACATATATACACTTGAAATTTTAAAAGTTAGTGTATTTTTATACAGACTACAACAATTAACACCAAATTTAAAAAATTTAAATGAAAGGGTGTTCCATCAGTTAATGCAATTTTGACTTTGTAATTTTGACAACTTGCTGTATCTTGGAAACCGAAAGAGTAAAACTCTTGAAATTTTCAAAAACGGTAAAACTAAAAAATCAAAAAAGTATAAAATCGCCAAATATAAAAAAATCGCCAAAACGAAAAAAAGCACCACATTAAAAAAATCTCTAGGACTAAAATAAATCGCGAAAAACCGCAAAAATCGCCAAAATTAAAAAAATCCTTAAACAAAAAAATCGCCAAAATGAAAAAATCGCCTAAATAAAAAACCCCAAAACAGAAAAAAATCGTCAAAATGAAAAAACTTCAAAAAAACAGAAAAAAATCGCCAAAATGAAAAAAAAAATTGCGAAAATTAAAAAAACCCAAAAAGAGAGAAAAAAACGCCAAAACGAGAAAAAAGCGATAAAACTGAAAAAAAAATCGTTTAAACTGAAAAAACTTAAAAAATTAAGAAAGCTAAATCAAAAAAATGCTCAAAACCGAATGTACGGAACCCTTCGTGCGCGAGTCAAAGTCGCACTTTACTGAATTTATTTTAATTGCAATGCGTACACAACAACAATAACAGCAACAACTAAACGATGAACAACAGGAATTAAAAATTAAAAAGTAAAAGTAAGGGCATTTACCATAGATGAGCAGTGCAGTAAAGTAAAGTTTCAGTAAAAACAAAAAAATTTTTACTGATTACTAAAATTTTTTTCTACAATTTTTATAAAATGCCTAAATGATTTGTTATATGATGAGGTGCATTGAATTTTCAGTAATCAGTATGCCCGTATTCATAATGAAATTCTACCAAGTGGCTAAATGTTTTTCATACAAAAGTTTCAAAATTTGAATGAAAAAACTTTGCCACTTGCTACGGCCCTACGATTTTATTAGTAATGCAAATTAAATTTCATTAGCAGTAAAAATTTACTGAATTTTTTTAGTAATCAGTAAATTTACTACTTACTGCAATTTTGAATGCAGTACATATACATATACTGCAGTGTGCCCATTTACTAACCAAATAAGTTTAATAAAACAAACAAAAACCAACAAATTCATATGTATTTACAATATTGAAAGTTTTGATACTTTTAATTAATTAATTTAAAAAAAGATACTAAAAGCATAAGTAATTCCATCTTAAAAAAATTTCATTACTAGATGTTTACACATCTCCTCTGTGATCGGACTCACATTGCTTTTTTTTATAATTAAACTTATTGTTAACTTTAAGAGTTTTTTTATGAAATCAGTTTATCTCTTTTCTGTGCCCGTTAGGAATACATAGAATATTTTATTTATTTATTTGCTGGTGTAATGAGTTAATAAGTTATCGTCGTCGAAAATCCAAAAGTACGTATCATCAAAAAATTCAAAATGGACTTTTTAATTGATTATGCTGTGATTAAACAAAATACATCAATCCTCAATTACTCACATATCTTCAAAAATATCGATTTTATTAATTATTTCATTTGGCACTTAACAAATAAATAGTCATAAATTTATAAAGTTTTTTGCTTCTCCTGTAAAATGAGAAAAAAATGCTGTTACCTACTTTTGAATTTTCGGCGACGATACATATGTACATTGTACATATGTATGCATGTCTTATTAATTATGTTATTATATCCTTCACCAAAAATGTTTAAGGGTATATGAATATATGTATTAGACCCCTGCACAAGACCACTTACAAGAACTTTTAAGACATGAGGGATTTTTCAAATGGTTTAATTAATACAGCAAAATGTTCTAAACAACACTGTTGGCAAGACATTTCTTTCAGTTATTGCAGGTATAGGATTAAAGAAGAAAATAATTTTGTGACGGAAAAATTTGTGATGCGTGCTTCTTCATACCCATGGCCGCGTATACAAACTTCATGCATGTACATACGCACACACGTTGTGTGTATGATCTTTTATTTTTCTGCGCACATACAAGCGCACACATGTATTGACATTAGTTGTGTGCGCTTGCTTTAAAGAACCACCCTTAAACACATAATAGCTTACCATCTACATCTTGCACACACACACTCAAACATACAATATGCAAAATAATAAGCATACACGCATCAGCACTACTTCTTTGGATTGTTTGTTACGAACAAGAAGTCTTCGCGATATCGCTTAGAAACACTCATATACTCATATACACGAACATCAATACATTCATCTTGTTTCGCTTATTAAACAACAGCATTTATTATTGGTTTAGTATAATACATGCTACAACAATACATTTAGAAAACAAGACGTATTTACATTTCAAGACTGTTTACGCAGCCCTCTAGTATGTATATAGGTTTGTTATTCCGCGTGTAATTTCGACAATATTGTGCGATCCACAAAGTATATACATATATTCTGGGTCCTTAAGAATAAGGAAGATGAATAAGCGATGACCGTCTGCCCGCACGTCCTTCTGTCTGCCTGTACAACATAAACAGAGTAACGGATGTGCACATATTTATAACAAAAGGAAGACAGGTCCTGTTGATGTCAGTTAGGTGCAGCGTCACCTAGAACTGCCCCTGAGTTCAAAAGACGATAGAGGTGAAGCCCTTGTGGTGGAACTTCGAGGTCTAACCAGAGGCTACTTCTGGTGCCACGGGTGCCGGTTGCCCGACAGCCGAGCTGCTTTGAAGTTTTGAGTGCGTGTAGCGGTCGTCAGTTTCCTTTGCTGAAATGCCGAGTTCGTCCTACCCCAAAGGGGTAGACCCCTAAGGGGTTAAAGGGATGATTTTGGTAAGTGTGGAGTAGGCACTGGTTATTTGGCGACACAGGCATGCGTTCTTTATGGATGAGTGGTTGAGCTGTGCCGGCAATGGTTGAGGAATTCTCTTGGGGACCTCGCTTAGGTGTATACACACCACCTTAGCGTGGAAGCCGGAGAATTATCGTGGTGGCTGTGGTTGCTACCAAAATCGCTGGGAGAATAGTCTTGGCTTCCCAGTGTGAAATCAATGCTAGTGATTGGTCTGACGCGGTCAGCCAGACACTATTCTAGGTGCTGTTGCCATTCAACAGAAGCTGCTATGGGCACGGACATAGCAGCAGAGTTTAGATAGCTCAAATTACCTCAGCAAGGTAATTGAATATAGTACAGGGCTAACTATATTCAAAGATTGCAACCTATGTGCCTTATGGAGTGGGCCATAGGTTCATTCTAATAGGGTGCATGGGGGCGTTGGTCTGGCGTCTAACCCACACCCGGTGCTTTGGCACCCGTGAGATAAGGCCGTAATGGCAGGTGCTCACGGAAAGCTATCGCACATCTGTCTGCCTGTACATGAAATCGGTTTTTCCGAATCTCCCAGAAAAAATAGCGACTTCGGTCTTGGACTGGCATCTCAGATATGATCCAACATAGATTGGTTTTGAAAATCAGCAAAATGAAAATGACAGTTCCAGAGCTGGAAAACTTCAGGGTTGGAAAATTTTAACTTTTTTTGATATAACCAGCTAAAATTAATGTTTTCTTTTTCTCTATTAATTAATAACAAAAATTAAAAATTTTAAAAATCCCTGAATATTTCTAGAAAAGATGTGATATCTTCTAAGCGGCTGTACCGATTTGATTAAAACCTAGCTAAAAAAAACTTCTCGATCAAGTCACCTTTCAAGCAGAAAAACTAAATCAAAATCGGTCCAGCCCTTTGGTCTGTACGTGTACTGGTACAGACACAAAGATGCACAGATACACAGACACACACTACAAACTTATAACACACCTTTTTAGTCGGGGGTTAAAAATATTTTATAATTTTAAAAGAAATAGATTGGCATAAGAATTTCGAAAAATCTACAAGAATGATACCAGGGTTGGGAAATTTTCACTTTTTGTGGTATAGAAGTACCTAAGTTTAGTTAATTTGTTTTCTTTATAAATTAAATATATTTTATGTTCTGAAGAGAGACATTGTTTGGTACACAAAATTAGAATAATTAAAAACAGACATCCAGATCTAGAAAATTTTAAATTTGTTTATATAAAAGTACATGCATAACTTCAATTGAAAATCAAAACATATTAATATGTATCCTTGAAGAATCTACTCATGTGGCAGTGAAATATTGAACAATAATAAAATAATTAAACATTTTTATAAAAAATAACAGATCTTAAGGTCAATTAAAAAAGAAACAAACCATACTGAAAAATCAAATAAATACAAATTTTCAAGATAGTTAAAATTATTTTTTCCTTATATTCTTATTTTTGTTTATATGTTTATTAACCCGGTGAAGGGGGGGGGGGAGGGGATTTTAGCTAGACGGATATAGGGATTGGGTCAAAATTACCCACTTATTGAATTAGATGTATTTCGTTATATATATATGAGAAATATATATAATTTAGATTAAATCTGACTCTACTGGCAGGTGGTATTTAGTTGCATGATAACTTAAATTGACAAAACAGTTTTCTGTGGACTGGCAATACAGTTTTCTGTGGGTTGGTAACAGTTTTCTTATAATATTTTTTAAGGCAGCAGAACTTTTTTCTGTATAGTGGAGACACGTTTTCTATAGGACGGCAACTCTGTTCGTTTCAATATATCATGAGTTTTTTTTTGTGATGACAATACATATTCATAGCTATCATGAATAAAATTCCGCGTGAAATGTATCCCTTTTCCAATTAGAATTTTTTGTTTTCCCTATTACTTGCCATTAGTTGGAATTTTTTCCCGTGAAAAATTTTATGCGGAATTTTATTCATGATTGCTCTGATTATTTTCTGTGGCGTGGAAACACTCTTGCACATAGGGAGAGCACTATTCATTTTGGTATACCCAGAACTTTTTCTTGGTGGATGAAGAAACACTATTTTCTGTGAAGCGGTAGTCACTGCTTCTTTTAATTTTAGGAGTGTTTTTTATTTGGGGGGAGGTAACACTATTTTCGTGAACGCTCCCGCTAACGATATACATATTTCTAACTTTTGTATAAATTAGAGACAAAATTGTTCTTGCACTGGCACTAAAGAAATAACTTCACTTTGTGAAAGCATCTCAAATTTAAAAGAAAACCTTAAAATTGTATTTATTTTCCCAAACACTAATGCTTAAAACTAGAGATGTGCACGTGAGTGTTTTCTGACTCACGACACGCACGCTCACGCAGAAAAATATTTTACTCACGCACTTGCACGCACGAATGATTTTGAAAATTTCACGATCACGCACGCTCACGCACGCTCACGAATAAAATATTTTTAATCACGCACGAGTGGTTTACAACTTATCACGATCACGCACGCTCACGAAAAAGTATATGTATAATAAATTTTCATGTTTTTTGGGTTGAAAAATAGTTTCTTTCATATCCATATATACATATCTATGTATATATGTATGCTCGTGTTTTTGTAAAATTTACAATGTAAATTAAAATAAAGCAAAGTTAATTTAATATCGCTTTAAATATTCGTATTCGTGGATATCATTTTAAATATTCGAATTCGAATTCTTGTATATCAAAAATTGACATTCCGCACATGTATGTATGTATACATACATAACTAGCGAACCCCTTCACACTTCGTAGTGCAAAAAAGAAAATAAAACAATAAAAATAGCGACATCATCCATTGTGGGCGCATTAAATCGTCTGACATGTTGCCCAGGAAGCATTTTATAAGCTCGAATCACAATTGCATATTCATCAGATGGCATTTGATCGAGAGCAGTTTGAAAAAGTCGCACTAATTAATTTTCAACATGCAACATATTCTGCAAGCGCTCGATAATATCCCTCCGCAAATTTGATGAAATATCACAACGACAATCGGTTTCCACATTTGAGTTAGCCACAAAGTATATTTGCAGAAATTTATAGCTTTGATCAGGAAGGGGTAACAAAGAACCAAGTCGATGGTGAACTTGGCCTTGAATCTATTGAAGATTGAAATTTTCACAATAGTACGTTTCACGATCATCTAAATAAACATCAAAACAAACAAAAATACCTTGAACGTTGGCATAAAATTATCCCGAATAGTATTTGTCGCTCCAAATGAAGTCATTTAAGGTCCGGAGTTATACGCTTGTATGTTTGCCAGAAAATGCTTTGAAATTGGTGTGCCACCAGTTATCAAATTATGCAAGGGCTCCGGTGGTGGATTCAATTCTAATAATTTAACATGTCCGTTTGAACAACACAATCCAGATGCCTCATGTTTAAAATTAAATGCCTTGCAATGACTGCAAACAGTATTCATTGGACCAATTGAAACCTTGCCATGAAAAACGTAATCAAAGTTTGCATCATAATTGAATGCAGCACGCTCCAAAGTACGTCGTAGAGCTGCAAAATACAATACTATTTTTTGATGCCATCGATACTATCGATAGTTTTTGATTCTTAGAAACTTATCAATTGTGTATTTTTGTGATATAAAATCTTGAATTTTTTAATCATTCCATAAAGTAAAAAGAAAGTTGATTTTTTTAAAACTTACGTCCCTTTTCACAATATATGATGAAGAACTTCAACTAAAAGTTCTTCATATAAAACTTGTCGTTAAAGTCTCTGTTAGCTTTTAATTGTACATTGTGAAAAGGGCCGTTAAATTATTGCAGTTAGCTAAAAAGTATTGGTTTAACAGAAGGAGAAGCAAACTATATATGTATTAGTATTTAATTACTCGACCTTATTTTTAATATGAATTTGTGTGGTTTTATAGATATTGTATCTATTCAGGCTTTCAAGGTCATTCAATTTCTTTAAAATGTAATAAAAGACGTATTTTTATTTCATTTTTAATGTATCCGACGTTTCGTTGGGATTTTCCAACATCTTCAGGGATAATTATTTTTATTGAAATCTGGTAACATTGGTAATATATAAAAGAGCGACTTTAATATATGTATGTACATGCATAGGTATGTAATTACAATTAATGATAATAGAGCATAAGCATTGACTTACATATTTTATCTTTTATTCCAATTTACTTTTAAGTTTTTGCGATGTATTTTGAAGAGACATAAAATGTACAACATAAAACACATAACGTAAAAAATAATTGCAAATATAAATAAAATAAAAATAAAATATCGCAGCCTTTTCTTAACTTCTAATATCACAGTTGGAATTACACTAAAGTCTAAACTAATACAATGCTATAGCTGGCATTGGTGTTGTCTTTATTTGTTTTACTATTCATTGCTATGTCCATTTTTTGTTGTATACTTAAGCTTTCCAAAGTATAACGTTTATTGTGCCTTCTTTCTCTGTGAAGTATTTTGAAGTTTTCTAGGTCAGGTGTATGTAAGTTGTCAATGCAGTGTTGAGACAATGCAGTAGAATGTCGGCTCTTTTTGATATCTGTGTCGTGTTCAGCAATTCTTACTGCCAAATTTCTTTTTGTTGTCCCGATGTACACTTGTTTACAGCTTTCATTTGTCCCCCCATTACATTTAATTTCGTATACTACGTTGCTTTGATCCTTTTTGTTTATTTTTGATTTGAGATTTGTGAAGAGTGTCTTTGTTGTTTTGTTTTATTTATGTGCAACTATAATTCCTTCTTCTTTGATAATTTGTTTTATGTGGGTGGTTTCGGTTAATTTTGGTATATATGATAAGCTTAAAAACTATTTTAGCAAACTATTTAGCGTCATCTTTTATTTAAAAGTAAAGAGCGGAGACAGTCTAGCAGTCGTCAAATTTAGAAGCCGTCAAATTTCTTCATGTATCAAAGCCGTTGGTACATAATAATTGTATTTTTATGCAATTTGCATCTAGTAGATAAAAACTGACATCTTAAGTTGAAACAAATCAAAACTAATTAATTTGTTTTCACATTTATATGTAGTTATATGTAATGATACCCATTATTATAAAGGCTTACAGGCGGCAAAATTTGAATGTTGCATTTTTTATACACAGTCGCCATCATTCCGTTTTTATTGACTTCGATTTTTTCTCTTTAAGTAGCGTGTTTTTGTCGATAGTATCGCTATCGAAAAAAAAAATATCGATGGGTCACTTAAAATAAAACTATCGATACCATCGATAGTTTTGCAGCTCTAGTGCGTCGCACATACGGACGTGGAGCTGGATTTCGAAGAGCCCTACCACGTGCCACGGAATTTCGAGCAGCCAAAGTATTATTTACACGCTGTTCGTCACTTTGAGATGCTCTAGATGGCGCAACGTTTTTATCATTACGTGATTGACGCCCTAAATTACTGCGCGTACGTACCATTTTAAATCGAAAAAATGTGGCTAAACCAATTAAATATGAAGTAATTGAAATTTTATTTATTCGCGAAATTCAAAAATTTAGACATACTACGTTTATACGCCATATTATGGTTTTTATTGCTACTTACTAACTCAGAAAACTATTCATGATTAACGCACTATTTGCAAATAAAATGCTTGAGGTTGCCACACTAACAAATGTTTGCCAATAAAAAACAATAAATTAATAAATATTGCACAAAAAATATTGATAGAAGCAAATAATGGCAATAAAAATCAATTATTATTTGATATTTTGTACATTTACACAATTTTTACCAAGGTTTTATATGTACATGTACAATGGTTTATAAACAGTGAGTTAATTTATTTGCAAATAGTTTTATTTGCAAATAGTGGTGCGTGTATAAACGCAGTAACACATATCTTCAGCCTACAGTACACGGCATGTAAAAAACCACGTAATTTTTACGTCAGAACGATGCTACATTTGCTACATGCAGTGTACTAGCAAGATATGTAGATGTAGATATTAACATGCTTACAGATGAGCTGCCCCAGAAAATGTCTTCGATTCGGCTACATGTGCCAAATATGTATTTCGGAACAAAAATACTATAAAATTTTTACGGCATCTAGCCACTACTAGTAATTTAAAAAAATGCAACGAGCATGCTAAAAATTCTCGTGACGTCATCGCCGCATACGCATGCGGCTTTTTACATGCCATGTACTGTAGGCTTTAGTTGAATAATGCAATTATTAAGAATATAAAAAGATCATAATGATCATTAAATGTCAGTCATAGCATGCACTCAAAAGCTAGCGACCTTCGAGAAAAGTCCGTTACAGCATTACATGTATGTACATATTAGTTATTTGATTTAATGTTTGGAATATCCGTTAAGTATAAGAAGGCTCATTGCTATGCATAATGTATTTAAATATTTAAGTTTTTAGTGATGTGTTTATATGTAATTTATTTAATAGACCCCCAAAGTTGTGATTTACAATAGCTAAGTATATAAATCAAATTAATGGTTTGACTAAAATTGAATTGTAATGAATTTAAAAACGAATTGTATTTCGGTTTTTCAAAATGTTAACTCAAGTATTTCGAAATGAATGCAGTGTTCACTAAAATATAACTCGTGAACCAATACACATACAGAGACCGTTTATACATAAAAACCTTGGTATTGACGTCACCTTTCATGTAAACTTTTGCAAAAACAAAATCGGTTTACGCATTCCAGAGAACATCAATTACTAACACAATGTAACTTATTTTTATATACATATATAGATATAGATATAAATGTGAAGGTACGACGTATGATCAATTAAATAAATGATAATCAAATAAATGAGAAAATCATATTAAATGAAAAAACATACAAATTACATACTAAAATTTTTCTGTTACGTAACATTTTCAAAGACTCCCCCACCCCCACCATAACAAATCATAACAAAACTCGAACCTCACCGCTCCCCTTACAGCGTTACGTAATATATGGACGGCCACTAAAGCACAAAAAGATTTTCTGTGGTACAATTTGTCAGTAGTATTGTTGACAAAGGCACTGTTGAATCAGTAGTGTTTCTCAATTGATACTTCCTACAGGGTATCTAAGAAACATGCATACATACTTAATTACAGAGGTGTATGTACCAATCAAACAAAATGCTACGAATTCGTAACGATTGGTCGACAAAATCTTCCGATTTCGGCACCGAAATATTACCGAAATCGTAACAATTTTTGTATGAAATTGTTGACACGACTTCGTAACGATATGTCGGTACGAATTCGTTACGATAAGTCGCTACGAATTCGTAACGACATGTAGGTACGATTTCTTTTTGCTTTTATAGCAGAGTACCGCTTCACGGTTATGTTGCTGCTATTGTCGAAATAATTTGCACATACTCACGTTTTTTAATATTTGTTACAATCCTTTTTTTGATGTGTAAACATCTATACGCTAGGGGGTAAACATTTTTTGGCTTTGATTCTTTGCTGAGATTTCTTTGCTGAGATTTCTTTGCTGAGATTTCTTTGCTTTTTGCTTTTGCTCTGCATTGTCAAATCGGTGTGAGCTATGTATGAGTGTATTAGTGTTTGAAAGAAGCAATACCAAGCAGAGAAACAAGTCGACCGGCTCGAAGCCGACGGTGCGCCGCCGCCGGTTATTTTTCTGTATATTTCCGTACACCAAAGGTGAAAATGAACCGTAAGAGCTACGGACTTGAAATTTGGACACAATATGTAGACATTTGGCCACTACAACAACAAATACATGAGAGTTAAAAACTAAAGGGTGTTCCAAAACGAGCAACGAAAAATGTTAAAATCCCATGTAATACACATACAATTGTATGTACATATATACACTTGAAATTTTAAAAGTTAGTGTATTTTTATACAGACTACAACAATTAACACTAAATTTAAAGAATTTAAATCAATGGGTGTCCATCAGTTAATGCAATTTTGACTTTGTAATTTTGACAACTTGCTGTATCTTGGAAACCGTAGGAGTAAAACTCTTGAAATTTTCAAAAACGGTAAAACTAAAAAATTAAAAAAGTATAAAATCGCCAAATATAAAAAAATCGCCAAAAACAAAAAAAAATCGCCAAATCGAAAAAAAAGCACCAACTTAAAAAAAATCTCTAGGACTAAAATAAATCGCGAAAAACCGGAAAAATCGCAAAAATGAAAAAAATCCTTCAACAAAAAAATCGCCAATATGAAAAAATCGCCAAAATGAAAAAATCGCCTATATAAAAAAACCCCAAAAACAGAAAAAATGGCCAAAATGAAAAAACCCCAAAAAACAGAAAAAAATCGCTGAAATGAAAAAAATCGCCAAAATGAAAAAAATCGCCAAAATGAAAAAAAAAATTGCGAAAACTAAAAAACCCAAAAAGAGAAAAAAAGGCCAAAACGAGAAAAAAGCGATAAAACTGAAAAAAATCGTTTAAACTGAAAAGATTTAAAAAGGAAGAAAGCTAAATAAAAAAAAAAAATAAAAAATCAAAACCGAATGTGCGCGAGTCAAAGTCTCACTTTACTGAATTTATTTTAATTGCAATGCGTACACAACAACAATAACAGCAACAACTTAACGATGAACAACAGGAATTAAAAAGTAAAAGTAAAGTCATTTACTATAGATGAGCACTGCAGTGCCACTAAAGTTTCAGTAAAAACAATAAAAAATGTTTAACAAGTAAATTTTTACTGATTACTAAAATTTTTTCTACAATTTTTATAAATTGCCTAAATGATTTGTTATATGATCAGGTACATTGAATTTTCAGTAATCAGTAATGCCCGTATTCATAATTAAATTCTGCCAAGTGGCTAAATGTTTTTCATACAAAAGTTTCAAAATTTGAATGAAAAAACTTTGCCACTTGCTACGGCCCTACGATTTTACTGGTAATGCAAATTAAATTTCATTAGCAGTAAAAATTTACTGAATTTTTTTGGTAATCAGTAAATTTACTGCTTACTGCAATTTTGAATGCAGTACATATACATATACTGCAGTGTGTCCATTTACTAACCAAATAAGTTTAATAAAACAAACAAAAGCCAACAAATTCATATGTATTTACAATATTGAAAGTTTTGATACTTTTAATTAATTAATTTAAAAAAAGATACTAAAAGCATAAGTACTTCCAACTTAAAAAAAAATTTTTTATTACTAGATGTTTACACATCTCCTCTGTGATCGGACTCACATTGCTTTTTATCACCATATACATATTTATTTTAAAAAAATTTCACAGACTTTTACTTATGTACTCAAAAATCAAAGTTTTAATGTTTAAAACAAATTGTTCAGATAAACTACCGAAATGTCTTAACGAATTCGATACGACAAGTCTGACTTCAGAAAAAGTCGAAACATTTTGTTTGGGGGAATTCATTATGTTTGTAAGCTCATACTACCATACATATTACTATACATATATGCATTTATTATTATAAAATAATTTATTTCAAATGATTGAATACAGTTACATATGTAGCTATGCAGGAATGCTATCTCGTGAGAGCGTGAGAATTCGTGCGTGATTACTAAAAAAAAGCTCACGCACGATCACGCACGATCACGCACGAGTAAATTTTTTTTCAGTCACGCTCACGCACTCACGCGTGATTAGTTATAATATTTGCTCACGAATCACGCGTGACACGATAAAATCACGACATTTGCACATCTCTACTTAAAACCTCATTATACGTCTTCACTCACATTAGCTTTTTTTATTTACACTCTTTTGCAACCTGCCACAATTAATTTATTATCTACTTTATAACATCTTTAAATTTTTACATACAAATATTTTTTATGCTCGCTTTATTGTCAATTGGATTTAAATTTAAAATTATTTTATTTTTTTTTTTGCAAAAAAAGTCATTTTTGAAAGTCATGCATGCTTCTACATTCTTTTTACATTTTTAATTCTATTGTTATCTCGTTGTACTAAAATTCAATTTGATATAATTGAATTTTAATGTAATTGTAATTGTAAGTTAACATTAAATCGTAGTGTTTTCAAATTGAAAATCATTTACGATTGAGTAGATTTCTTTCAGCTCCTTTCTTTACCTGTGCAAACAAGCAATATAGAATTTCGTTTTCAACACTTACAACTACAAAGAAAATTTCGCCTGCAAAAGTGTGCGAGCAAATGTGCCCAGTAGTTCTGGGTAAAGAAAGCGAATTTTAAATTATTAATTCGATAGGAAATATGAGTATGTAATAGAAAAAATTAGTAATTAACTGTAAAACTTAATTAAAGTCTTGCAAGTATTTGCATATCAGCACACTGTCCAAACAGGGTGCTCGCACCAATTTAAAAACTACTGGGTAGTATAGGGTGTTTTTTTTAGAGGTATAGAACTTCGAATTGAAATAAAACACAAGAAAATCGTTTTAATGTCCATCAATTTGGCTTTATTGGAAGGATAATTTTATGCCATTAATGTTTAAATATGATTTCGGGCATGTGGCCGCCGCGCCTGGCTCGAATAAAGCCAATTCTACAGGTCCAATTTTCAACCACTTTTTCGAGCATATGGGGCCGTATGTTGGCAATAACGCCACGAATGTTGGCTTCCAAGTCCCCTAACGTTTCTGGTTTGTTGGCGTAGACGAGCGACTTCACATATCCCCAAAGAAAATAATCCAATGGTGTCAAATCACACGATCTTGGTGGCCAATTGACAGGTCCATTCCGCGAAATTATGCGCTCATCGAATGTTTCCTTCAATAAATCGATTGTGATGTGCTCTGTGTGGCATGTAGCGCCGTCTTGTTGGAACCACAACTCATCCACATTCATGCCATCCAATTCGGGAACAAAATAATCGGTTATCATGGCTCTATACCGGTCTCCATTAACGGTAACTGACTCTCCAGCATTATTTCGGAAGAAGTATGGCCCAATGACTCCACCAGCCCATAGAGCACACCAAACAGTCAGTTTTTATGGATGTAATGGGGTCTCAAGGGTCTCATGTGGATTCTCTTCACTCCAAATGCGGCAATTTTGCTTGTTGACGTAGCCATTCAACCAAAAATGAGCCTCATCACTGAACAAAATTTTGCGATGAAAATCAGCATCGAGATCAATCTCATTTTCGGCCCATACACCAAAATCACGACGCATTGCATGGTCTCGCGGCTTTAATTCTTGCACAAGCTGGATCTTGTAAGGTCGCAAGCCAAGGTCTTTGCGCAAAATCTTCCATAAAGTTGATGGACAAAGCTCCAATTGCTGTGCACGGTGGCGAATCGATTCATTCGGGTCCTCTTCAACACTTTGCTCTACAGCGGCAATTGTTTCTTCGGTGCGCGCTGTTCGACGTCTCTGCGGATGCGTATTATCACATAGAGTAAACGTAGTGCGAAAACGATCCATGGTTAACCGAATTAATTGCTCTGATGGACGATTATGTCGACCATAAAATGGACGGAGCTTGCGGTAAACTTCGCGAACTGAACCATTATTTTCGAAATAAATTTGCACGATTTGCAAGCGTTGTTCTTTTGTCAACCTGTTCATGATGAAATGGCAAACCAAACTAAATATTAATCACTTGACAGCTGACAAAATGGCCGCCAGTTAAAAAAGTGATGCCAACTTAAAGTTCTATACCTCAATAAAAAACACCCATTAGCATAAGTGTGTTAATGTGTGCAAATAGTGTGTGGCATGTATGTATAATTCAGTTTGCGTTTTGTCTTTTAAAACAATAGGGCTCATTTTGCAACGATTTCCCTCATTTTAGTTGCTTTTCTTTTCAGTTGTGAAGGCACTTCCGCTTCCGTTTCCCCCTGTTACATTTCAAATGTCTTATAAGTTTTTACTTGAGATTCGAAAGTATAGAGAAAAGTAAAAGAAACTAGGCGCAAGTTCTGACCACAGCACAACACAATTTTTAATACCGTTGAAAAAAAAATAGAACTTTCAGCAAAGAATTGTTTAATAACAAAAGCGAACACTGTAAAGTTTGTGAAGCCTAGTACAGTCTATAACGGATATAAGAACATCTCATATAGAAATCGTTTATAAGAAATTATAGCAGAAACACCATATTTTTATACTCTTCACCAAAAATAGTAAATGGTATATAGGTTTGTCATTCCCTGTGTAATTTCCCACATAAAGTGTATATATTCTAGGTCCTTATGAATTGGGAAAACGAAAAGGCGACGTTCGTCTGTTTGTACATGAAATTGGTTTTCCAAAGCTAGCAGAAAATTTTGAGACTTCAATCTTGAGCTGGTGTTTTAGACGTAGTTCAAAATAGATTGTCATTGAAAATCAGCAAAATCAAAATGATGTTTTCAGAGCTGGAAAGTCTAAATTTATTTCTTGGCATATGAAAGTAACTAGCTAAAACTAATTGTTGCTTTTTTTTGTTAAGTAAGCCTATTTTATAACTCAGTAAGAATAAAATCCAAAAAAATCGAAAGGACAATTTCAAGGTTGGAAAATTTTAACTCTTTTTTTTTTTGGTATATAAAAATAACTATTTACTCAAATTAATTTTTTCTTCTTCTCTATAACTTAAACATATTTTTTATTTTAGAAATAAATTAAGTTATAGAAGAAATCTGAAAAATTTAAAAGGATGATTTCAGGGTTGGGAAATTTTTCCCTTTTTTGGAGTATAAAAGCAACTAGGTCAAATTAATTTTTTCCTTTTCTGTATAAATTATATATATTTTATGTTTTATAAAGTAATAGTTCGGTAGTTGAAATGAGAAAAATAAAAAAAAACAGCTCCAGAGTTGGAAAACTGAAACTGATTTTGGTAACTAAATAAAATTCATTTATTTCTATGTTAATTTAATATATTTTAGGAAGAAACAAATTAGTTTTAAATATCAGAAACAATTAAAAATATGACCCCAGGGGTGGGAAATTGAAACTTTTTTTTAGTATATAGAAGTAGCTAAATAAAACAAATTTTTGTTTATCTTTTAAGTTTTGGAAAGAAATAAATTGGTAGTTAAAATCAGAAATATCAAAAACAGCTTCAGAGCTGGAAATTTCAAACTTTTTTGTAAATAAATAAAATTACTTTTTTTTACTTTGTTAATTAAATACATTTTAGAAAAAAAAATTATTTAATATAAAAAATCAGAAAAATATAGTTCCAGGGCTGGAGAATTGAAGCAATAAAATATATAAAATAAAACAATATTATGTTTCTTTTAGAAATAAATTTAGAAAAAAAAACGTAGCTCCAGAGATTTAAATTTCAAACTTTTTTGCTAGCTAAATAAAATTACTCTTACGACTACAATTTAAAGCTGAAAAAAAGTCAGCCAATGTAGCAATGGTAAAGTAAGAAAATAAAAAAACATGTTGATTATTGAGTTCTTGTTTCAACTTTGTTATTTGTTGTTGAGCTTCTCATTTGTTTAAATGAAAGTTTATAACATAATAACTCTAGTTGTTCTAAGAAACTTTGAGTAACGGTTCCCTGATGATCTGCATTAGCAACAGTGAAATGCGCATAGGATCCAGCTAAAACCCTCTATAATTAATTTCAATGCATTTTTAATAAAAAAAAATATTTTACTTAAGAAGTAAAATATTAATTTGGGATGATTAGTCCGTTTAAAAAATTTCAAACTTAAATATTAACATTCTCATAAAAAACACTAATAAATAAAATTACTTTTTTTAATTTGTTAATTAAATATATTTAAGAAAAAAAATAAATATAAAAAATGAGAAAAATATGGTTCCAGGCCTAGAAAATCGAAACAATAAAATAAATAAAATAAAATAAAATAATAAAAAAAATATGTTAAGAAAAAAACACAGCTCCAGAGCTGGAAATTTCAAACTTTTTTGCTAACTAAATAAAATTACTTTTTTTTTTGTAAAAAAAGTAATAGTAAAGTAAAATAACCAATAAACTGGCTTCTTAAAATAGCTTAGAAATTTTGAAAATTTATACCTGTTTGACTTCAGAGGCGCTGCAACACTGCCTTATTACAAACCTAAAAAAAAAAAGAAAAAGTAGAGTTCTAAAGGAATGAAACTTTCTTCTATCTCTTCCTTAACCACCTGTCTTCCCTGTACTATCTCTTTCCTCAAAAAAGTAGCACCTATTAATAGTACTAGGCATTGCACTGTGGGTTGAATCAGCCCCATAGTTGCTATCAATTCAGAGAAAGCTGGAAAATTGTTTTAAATTTTTTTTGGAAAATGTATGCCTTACTGATTACAAAAATGTTTTTTTGAAAACATTGGATTTTTTTTTTGATTTGTGTTTTTTATAAAAGAAAAAATATGTATATAGGAATTATTTTTATATAAATTATGGACAACAATTACAATCTACATTTTCTCCTTCACTATAATCATCATGATCATCATGGTCATCATCATAATTATCATCATCATTATTATCGTCATCATCATTATCATCATTATCATCATCATTTTCATTATCGGAACAAAAATTTTAAGCCAACAAGTAGTTTCCTTAAAACTTAAATATTTAAAAAACGGCATTAAGATCGGACCATTTTTTTCTTGAATATAAAAGCTGATATTATGTACATATATGCTTTATTAACACAAACTCTTGGAACAAACAATTCGTAAATTTTTTAGTTCTATGCCACCAAACATTGAAATTACTCTAATTTTGGAACAAAAATATTTTTTCAACCAAAATTTAAACAAAACTTTCTTAACCACGCACCTGAAGTTGATGGTTTCATTATAAAATTTCCACTAAATAACTTTTAAACAGAAAAAAAGAACTTGAAATGTGTTGAATTTAAATCTTTTCACTATTAGCAAAACCACGAAAAAACGTTGTACTTTGACAGCACACTGCAGAAAAAGTAAGCAATACTTAACATTGATTTTGATCACTTGTGATGCGGAATTTTATCTATTTTTACTCGACATAAAACTTTATTCGAAAATAATAACTTGAAAATATTAATTAATAGCGACTTTGGACTTGATTCAAGCCAATGTGCATTGCTTGCCTGAATGTTACTTCTTTAAAAAAAATACAGAAATTGATGAATAACGCAACAAATTTCATGAAATTGTAACTTAGAACCCCTATAACTCATGGATTTTTTATGTGATAAAAGCCACTTATCCATTATTTGAGACATAATTTTTTTAGCCTTTCAAACAGGATAAAGATTACAACCAAGCTGTAATGCTGGATGACGCCTTAAGTTGAAGTATAAATCGAAAGACGCAAATGGCAAAAAGGAAAATTTTTATTTTATTTTTCTCGTAATAACTCTGAAAAAAAACGTGAGAAACTTTATAACTTTTGCTTGTAATTCAGTTTTATTTATTATTTTTATGCTTGTTATAATATTTGTTTAAATATTTATTATTTACTCTATTAATACAAAAATCAATTTTCCATCCCTGTTCAGATATTATCAAGTATTCAGCAATTGTACTTTCTAGACCACATAACTGTAATAAATTAACATAATATGTTTTTTTGTAAATATATATATTTTTTAAAATAAGGAATTGCACATTTTTCGAGTTTTCTTTTTTTTTTAATTTTTAAAAATATTAATTTGTAAACAAAAGTACAGAATAGCTGTTTGGGTAATTCTTGCATTTAAAAATTTTACAAATAATACTTGGCAAGATTTTGTTTTAAATTTTTTTGGTTACATTCGAGTTACAATTGTTACAAATTCGCAAAAATTTTAAGTAAATGAACACAACTATATTTAAGATATTGACAGTATAAGATATAATTCCTAATAAATTCTCTTCTATTGACATTAATATGATGTTGACAGCACCAAATCAAACGCACATTGAGTGTTTGATGGGCCATCCAGCATGTCCACATCAAAACGTACACGAAACTGTTGTCAATCAGTTTTATCGAGTCTAGTCCGCTTTATATTACACTAATTTTATAAGAAAAAATTTCTTTCTTGGTTATGAAGTTTTATAAAATACATGAAAGAAAAATAAATGAAAGAAAAGTACGATTTTAAAATTTTTTTTATGAAATTTTATGATTTTCTTTTATCCATAATAAACTGTAGCAAGAACTTAATTTTTGAGAATTTTGCATCCCACTAGTGTAGCTTTCACATTTGTTCTGTGAATTTTAAGCTTTTAAGCCAAGTACAATAAAGTTTCTACACGTTAAGCTGCAGTGGCTCCGAGAAGAAACATATAAGGAGATTTGGCGAAATGCAATTTGCAACGTAATACAAAGGAAAATATTTTTTTTTTTAATATCTGAGCATTTTTGTTTCATCCTGCAGTGAAACCACACGCATTCTTTTTTAATTTTTCAGCTATCCAACAAGTTCTTCTTTATTATTATTTTTAATTTTCTGCCTGCTCATTCCACGTAATTGAAAATATATGCTTTGAACTGGCTTTGTTTTTGAGGTCCTTTTTTACGTTACCACAAAAGGTAGAGAGACAAACAAAAAAAAAAAAAAACACTTCTAATGCACTTGCCATTGTCATCATGACTATGTGCAATAGCGACATTGGCAACTATTCCATTGTAAGCATTTTTCAATTGTTGTCACAAAGAACTACAAATTAATCATGAATCTTTGGTTAGTTAATAGTCGACAAAAGCTTTCGATGCAGTATCAAACCAAAGTATTTACTTAAGTTGGTTTTTTTTTTAAACAGAAATCTTCTTTTTATAAAACTCTAATATAATTAACAGCCTTACAGTTCCATTGAAAAAAAAAAGAAACATCCTTAAAATTAAAGTATAATTCAAATGTTAATTATGGGCGAGAATATTAGCAGTTGGCCAAAAAGCTTTCTTATTGTTGGTTTTAACTTTGTTCTTTCCTTGCTTTCGCTTAAAAAACTTCAACTGCTTAATTTTAGAACTTTTAAAAAATTCCTTTGCTAAAGTATTCTTAAGTGGCTTAAGGTGTTGCTAGCTGCCAATTCCATTGCCAGTTAGCTGCCTGCGGCTTCTGCCACAACTACACTACAGTACATTACAAGCAGCGATGCCAACTTGGTGCTTTTGGCACTATTTTTAGTGCTTTTTGAGCATTAGTGCCAAACTGAGAAATAACACTAAGTAGCGCTTTTAAGAAATTTATTTATTTCTTAAAATTACTTTAACAAAAACTTGATGTTTTTTATTTTTTCAGTGTAAAGCATAGCTTTTTCGTGTGATATATTTCATTAAGGATACTGATATCATTGCCGAAATAGATAATAGCTTAGAAAATATTAAACATCAAGCTCGTTTTTCACGTTAGTGCTTTTTACGCTTTTTGGATCTCAAAATTACGCTTTTTGTGCTTTTTCCAAATTTTGATGTGCTTGTAGAGCCAAAAAAGTTGGCATCACTGATTAGAAGTGCTTGCTTGTGCTGCTATTCAGACGCACTAAACAATTAAACATTGTTAAGGATTAATATCATAGTTTATACTCGTTTATTGTTTATTTTTTAATTAAATTTTGAATATTTCTAAGTTTGTGCGAAAAAAAATAAGAAAAATATAATACCTTTTGTTAGTTTTCATAATTTATTAGATGTGGTTTTGAAAGTTTTTCTTCTCTCTATCTTTTTTAATAAACCAAGTAGGAAAAGTTTGAAGGATAAAAGTATTGAAGTAAGAGACTGGCAAAAAATGGAATGGGCGTGAGTATCACAATACATATCGTTAACTTAATATAGAAACGCCCTATTTAATTATTTTTCTCCAATTGAGTTTATTGAATATTTCTATAAATGAAGCTCTAACCCAGCAAAAAAATTTGAAGATTTTGTAATGGGTAGTACTCTTTTAATGGCTTACAAAGTAATGAGTGTTACTTATTTATTTAATTATTTTATGTGTATAATAATGACTGTCTTGTAATGAATAAAATAACAACTTATTTATATCATTACATGAAGGTACTTATTGTAGTACTTCCTAGTTAATCCTGAAATCTATCTAAAAAATATTTATTGATCGTGAAAGTGAGCTTCGAAAACAATAAAATAACTTTGGTTTACTACAATATTTATTACAAAATCTAAGTATTTTCGCATATTCTTCAATATACATATTCATATATTTGCTTTGTAAAATTATGATTTTTAACAATCCCAAAAAAGGTTCAAATTTTATAATTATGTTACAAAATTCTATTTGTTTACAATTTTTGGCTATTTTCTTAAATTTTGCATTTTTGTGAGCATAAAATAGCCCATTATATTTTGAATACTTTTAGGCAATCAGTAATTTATTAACTTTTGGATATTTGTAGGCAAAAAGTATAGGGTACCGCATACTTTTTGAACGTCTCATACAAAAATAATGGCTTATTCAGTCAAATTGTAAGTACTCACGACTGGAGAGTACATACACTTTTTTGCATTCTAGTAGGCAAACTTTTTTGCTGGGAATATATCGAAATATGAAAAAACTCGAAAACAAAATAATTAATTAGAGCACTTCTATATTGAGGCAATGATATACAGGATATATATTTCCAAAGAATTAATGAATGAAAATACGTTTATTGCAAATTTTTATAAGACTAACAGCTTTAAACTAAAATAATTTTCCTAAATAATAAAAAGCTTAATAGCTCAAAGTTCAAAGCTAACCGTTAGCAATAGCTTTAGCATCAACCGATTAATGATATCTCTGTTCGTACTGATATTTGATGTTGTTTTTTTAATGTCGCACGTGACATTTAAATGTACGATTTTGCAATATGATTATTTGTAACTGCAAAGTTTCTTATGCATTCTTTTTTGTGCCCTCAGAAAAGTTTTAGAGAGCTAAATTCAATGTATAATGCCTCTCTTTAAGAATGTTTATTAAAAACAAAATGTGCAAAAAAAATATCCAATTGAAAAAAGTTGCGTTTTTGTGAACTTGCACTCTAATAACTCGAAATGATTTATGTTTAAATGTAAAATTTTTTACATCAGTTAAATTTGATTGTTTCTCCAGTGTTTTTAAGAACTTTTAATTTTTTGATATCATTGAACCTTTCGGTGGTAATGCTAATTTGTATACAATTTATAAATTTATAGAAATGAAATGTTTTTAAAACTTACATTTTCCTTACCATTTTAAGTAAAACTTAAATAAAAATTTTGATTTACGCTAGGAAAATAAATACAATAACTTTTGAATACTTATAATATAATATATCCTTCTCAAATCAAAAAGCACAAAAAAAAAACACATCATGAATGTGTGTAAGAATACAAAATAATAAAGCATAGATATAGAATATTAACAAAAAAAAAAAAAAAAAAGAGAAGGAAAACAAAAACCAGAATAGAGTAAGAATAATAACCATATGAAATTTGTAATCATAGAAATTACAACACTTCACTTGTCTATAATAAACCAATGAATTTCCTATTTTGCCATGATAATCCTTTAATTTCCTGCCTGAATTTCATTTTCGTATTTCTCAATACACATACATACATACTCGTAAAACATGTATGTATGTATGCATGTACGCCTGGAGTTTGGAACAGTGATGGGAAAGTTGGTACGATCCTACTTTTTTTGATACTATTTGACATGAAAAAGTACTGTAGTACTCCCACAGCGCATTTGATACTCTCACGGTCAACTTAGAAATGCAGTTAGAAGACGCGCGTTTGAATATATTTTTGTCAAGAATTAAATTTCTTTTTCGACAAATGGCATGAAACTTTATTAATAAAGATATTTTCTGCGGCACAGAAGTTGATCTATATATAAACAGAAATCATGTTGAAACAACTGTTTTAAATCAGTTTAAAGAAAATTGTAAATAGTTTTATATTAAATTCTGCCAAGTTCTAAAGTGGACTTTGACAATGAAATGTTAGTTTGGATTAATAAGATTTCCTCTGAAAATGTTTTATCTGGTAAAACCAACAGCATTATACCACTTTTAATTAAAATGTCTCCCAGCGAAAGGCTAAATTTTGAAAATATTACCAACCAATATAGATCATTGGTTAATATGGAAGAACTGAAACCATTAACAAAATAATACATGCAGTTTCTGGCCTAGAGTGTCTAAAATTAAAAACGCATTAGATGAATACATGATTCCTGATATATCGAAAGTAGCTTGCGGAATTTTGTCTATACCTCACTTCTCTGCAAATGTCGAAAGGATTTTTTCTTACCAAAATCTCATGAAAACATAACATAGGAACAGACTTTATGTTCCGACAGTATCAAGTTTTATTCAGGCCAAAAATTTATATAAGTCTAAAAACTCTTCTTGTTATAACTTTAACATTTGCACCTGTGAAAATCAGTGATGAGAAATGTGGCGCAATTGTGCCATTTTTTGGCCCTATTGGATGTTAGATGGCACAGGCACTTTTTTGTCCATTCGAGCCATAACCGCCAAAAAAAACTTTAAGCGGCATATCTTTTTAACTTCGTTTTTTAACGAAAATCGATTATCTGCGATCGTAACTAAACGATTTTCATGAAAAAATTAAGCTCGAAAATTATGTTGCTTAAGCTCTTTGGCGGTTATGGCTCGTATTAATATGGAAACTTTTCTTATTCCAATAATAAGTAAACAGATCACAGGTATTTGTATTTCTTGTAAATAAGTACAAAGAATTAATAAATTATACATATACATACATATGTATATGTCTTTTTGTAAACAAATAATTTTGGAAATTCTTAAATTAATTATTATTGAAACATTTTAAATTGAATAAAAAGTGGTTTGGCACTATTCAAGTGATTTTGGTAATATTTAGAAACAGACTCGTCAAGAAATCAAGATTTCCAAGACCCATCTCTGATGAACATGCATACGTATATGCTATGTGTTCCTTATTTTATTTGTAAATAAATTTTATATAATTTTTTGCTAATCAAATTTAAATTAAAAAAAATAATAGTTTTTGATACTCTCGGGACCAAAAAAGTACTCAAAAATTGATACCGAAATGTAAGTCTCATTTCCCATCACTGGTTTGGAACCACACAAGAAGGACATGAATGTTAAACACACACATGCTCGCTCGGATGCTGTAAAAATGCACAAAGCCATTGAAGAAAATGTAAACCAAACATTTATGTAAGTTAATACAAACACATTATTATAATACGACACACAGATATACTTATAAACAAAAAGGGTAGTAGTTTCATAGAAAAAATAAAAGATTCTATGGATTACGTATATGTATTAAGTATGTATATATATTCCTATATTCAAAGATTTTTATTTTATAAAATCTTAAAGAGTAAAATTTTACAAAGGCAATAATAGTTAACAATTTATCAATTCTAATGCGTAGCAAACAACTTAGATACATACTGAACAAATCAAGTATTAGATATCTAACTTGGCCTGTAATTTTGTTAAGGCCAACAAAATTTTGTACTGTAAAGGATACAAATTAAGTTTTAATCCAAAAAATTTTTGGCATTAACACTTAAAAATTATTTGACTTAGCGCATTCTATACGTTCGACTTCGGGCCACTTTTTCGAGCATTGCAGATCGAGTGTCACGAACAATGTTGGCCTTCAAGACGTCAATTGTTTCTGCTTTATCAGCATTCATTTCACACCTTTGGCAATAATCGAGAGGTGACAAATTGCATAACCTTGAAGGCCAATTAACAAATCCATTTCTCGAAATCAGCTTTTCACCAAATTTTGATTTCAATAAGTCGATGGTTGCCCTCGCCATATGACATGTAGTGTCATCCTGTTAGAACCACATCTATCCCGCATCAATGTGATATATATTTTCAAACAAAAAATCATCGATCATGGCGCGATTAAAATCTCTATTGAGTGTAACGACGTGAAACCAACTGTAAAGCAGGACATTTTTATGAATACATTTTACATACATGTAACCCTCGATATACGCGGTACTTCATGTACGCAGTTTCGATATGACACGGACTAACAATAGTTTTATTTTTTATTTTTTTATAAAAATGCCACCAGCGAAAAAATACAATATCATTGTAAGACAAAATTAAGAATTTAAACCGCCTGTAAAATGAAGAAGAGCCTACAACTCTAGTAAAATCTCTTGATTTATATAAATTAGTAAAAAAAAAATGAAACATTCACCAGGTAATAACGATGACTCAACTGAAGCTATTGTTTTATTTCAGAGCTATGCTCTTTATGCCACGACACAGGACACTATTACAGTTGGAAATTAATTTTTATTTATTTTGACTTCTTTGTACCAATGTTTTTTAGCCTGTAAGAAAACTATTTTCATAGGCTTTTACGTAAATAAATAAAAAGCAGGGTACGAAAATAAACGAAACAAAATGTTTGATTTTGTTTTGTTTCGTCTTTTAAAGTGGGCGAAACAAAAACAAAATAAAAACAATGGGAACGATTGCTCAATTTGTTTTTTGCATTGTTTTTACACATGAGCAGAAACAAGAGAAATTCATAACAGTAAAGTTATTATTACAAAAAACAATAAAATCAATATGGTATTTTGTTGTTGACTTGGGAGTCTCGTATGTCAAAAGCTAATAATAAAGACCTTCGCCATCATAGCTCACAGCCGGCTGAGCCGAAACACTGATAATTTTAATCAGCTACGCCGCCGCCGAAAAAAACTTTGACTTATACCGCCTGAAAAACAGCCGCCGAATCTCCATGTACAATATAAACTAATACTTATTTTATTTATTTTTAATTATTCTCTATCTTAAATTGGATTTTCATGTTATTTGTTCCCAGCCTCCGCCGACGATTTTCTCAAGAGCCGTTGTCGCTGACAAAATCGCTCGGCGTAGGTGTCTGTACATAAACAACTTTTGACATGCGAGCCAACAGTTATATAAATTCGCCTTGAATTAGGCCAAAAAAAGTAGATCAGCTGTGTTTTCAACTTTTGCCTGTTACGAATTTGCCGTGAGAGCAAACAACACATTAATTTAATCGTACGCAGCTAGAAAAGAAAGTAAGAGGAAATAAATGGAAACGTTTTGAACGTGCTTAACAAATATTTATATAGAAATAAGCATCAACATGTATAAGTAGATTGTTGGACAATTGTACTGTTCAATGCGTATAAAACTTCTCATTTTTTAAAAGTACAAATAAAATATAAAAAAAAGTTAATAATTGTAGGTTTTCTTGATTTATCACTATTCTTTGGTCCCAAAATAAAATTTCGCTTGCATATTTTGTTGGAATTTACGCGAAATGCCGAATTCGTGATTCCAAAAAAGATTTTGTACCAATACTGAACATAATCTTCTGTTAATTTTATTTATGCCTACATTTTTCGCTCCCACCAGATCGCGTAAATCGAGGGTTACCTTCATATACGTTTTTAACAAGCCAACAAACCGATTATACTAAAAGAGGTATTTTCTACTTCCTATAAGAGAGAGACATAGTGATTAAGAGAATGACATATTGTTCTCTTAATGTAATATATAAAATACACGGTTCACCCAGTTATACACTTGTTATTCAATTAATTGTGTCCAAATGCGTGTATAGACCATTTTTCTGGAGCAAAAAGCTATGACCATATTAATGGTATGATATTAGAATTCTAAAGCTATCACTGCTTAAAAAACTGCTACAAGAGATTGTGAATACGTAAACTTAACCTACAATTTACCCGCTGGGAGCAACTGTCCAAAACACTCACAATTAAAATCGATCGGACTCCCTTATATGAAAGTTGTAACATTTCCTTCCACACAATTTCATTTGACAGTTACATTTTTTTTTAATATGTATTAAGAAAGTCTGTCTCCTTTTGTACTTCCAATTTTTAGTCTGTTTATTTGTGCAGTCATCTTGTTTGATTCATAGGTTTTCTGTCAGTTAGAATAATGGGATAGTATTCTTCATTTTTTTTACTTTTTCAGTTCTATGCAAATGGTCAGAAATGCGAATATTTGACTTTTGTCTTTGTTGGCAAAAAATTTTTTTAATAATGAAAAAGGAAACAAATACACATTTGCTATATTTTGTCACATGTGTTCTAATTATTTTTGCTTCAGCCACACCACAAATTGTCTTCTTTTACAGACATACATACATACATTTAAGGCTCAATCAGACGTGACATAACCATAGCCATAGATAGCAGCCGTTCGAACCAAACTAATGGGCAACACTGTATTCGATTATACGTGACTCGCCATAACGCCATAACTCTCACCATAGAAACCAATTGAATTTTGGTTTGGTTATGGTTATGGCGTTGTGGCTATGTCACGTCTAATTTAAGCTTTATACAGACGTACATATGTATTTACATATGTGTGTATGTTTAACATATGTGTGTTCACAAACGTAAAATAAATTATTCTTATGAACTCAGAAATAACTGGTTAAGACAGTTTTTACATTTAGGGTTTTGCCCCTGTTACAATGAGTTTCCCCAGGGGAGTCTATTTTTGACTACGGGTGTGGCAATCCCGGGGCCCCAGCTAGGTTAATGTAGCTTTTTCCACTGACGGACCTTTGGTACATTACCCGTAGAACTTATGTGTTACTACCCGATCTCTGGAAGCAGAGCAAAGGATGTGCACATATTTATAAAAGGAAAACAAATATTGAACGCCCGTTGTTGTCAGTTAGGTGCAGAGTCACCTAGAACTGCCCCTGAATTCAAAAGACGATAGAGGTGAAGCCCTTGTGGTGGAACTTCAAGATCTCACCAGAGGCTATTTCTGGTGCCACGGGTGCCTGTTGCCCGACAGCTGAGCTGGTTAGAGATAAATGCATTGAGGTTGTCAGGATCCTGTGCTGAAATGGTTATTCGTCTTAAGGGAGGTTGCACATATGTGTCATATCTTAGTAGGCACAGGATTTTGGCGGCGAGCTTGCGTTATTCTCGCGTGGGTGGTTCTCGCTGCTCTGAAGTTTTGAGTGCATGTATGATCGTCAGTTTCTTTTGCTAAAATGCCGAGTTCATCCTACCCCACGGGGTTAAAGGGATGATTTTGGTATGTGTGGAGTAGGCACTGGTTATTTGGCGACACAGGAATGCGTTCATTTCGGATGAGTGGTTAGCTGTGCCGGCAATCGTTGAGGAATTCTCTTAGGGACCTCGCTATTGGTGTATACACAACACCATAGCGTGGAAGCCGGAGAATTATCGTGGGTGCTGTGGTTGCTACCAAAATCGCTGGGAGAATAGTCTTGGCTCCCAGTGTGATATCAATGATAGTGGTTGGTCTGACGCGGTCATCCAGACACTATTCTAGGTGCTGTTGCCATTCAACAGAGCTGCTATGGGCACAGACTTAGCAGCAGAGTTTAGATAGCTCAAAGTACCTCAGCAAGGTACTTGAATATAGTACAGGGATAACTATATTCAAAGATTGCAACATATGTGCCTTATGGAGTGGGCCATAGGTTCATTCTAAAAGGGTGCATGGGGGCGTTGGTCTGGCGTCTAACCCACACCCGGTGCTTTGGCACACGTGAGATTATGTCGTAAAGGCAGGTACTCACGTAAAGCTATTGCACATCTGTTCCAATGAGTGATCTTCTTTTGAAGTCCTTTAGAAAAGCCTCATACGTTTTCACTGAGAGTATTTTGTAGCAGGTTTATTAGGCATGATGCTGTCGTGAACAGATGTAGAAATGAAATTATTCGAAATGAAGGAATGAAAATATTGAAAAATTAAAATAACCTCGAATATAATATGGCATAAGAACATTTTTTTCATAAAATATTTTGTAAGAGTTTTAGGTATTCGAACCACTGCTACTTGTCGTTTTTGAACATTTGTCATTTTGCTTTTTTGCTTCCATAAACTTCAATAAATATTTGAGAAAAAAAATTATATTAATCGAGACAGGTACAACTCTAAATTAAAATGTTGCAAAATATAAAAATATTTTTTTTTATATATGCAATAATAAATATATAACTTAGACAACTCTCGTAATTAAGGGCACTAATGTACTTGTAAGAAAGTTTAAAACATCAAAATATGTGTTTATGACATGTGTGTACTCGTATATAAAACAAGAAATATGCTAAAAACGCAATATATATAGTTACAGACGTATTCATAAAAATTTTAAACCGCGTTTCAAATATTGTTTAAGCAAAATTCGCTAAAATTGTATTCATAATAGAATTTTAGCTTAAAAAACGGTTTTTAAACCTTGCGTAAATCAGCAAATTTTAAAATTGACTGCCCCCATGTTTAAACCAATTTTAAGGTGACGTTGTTGTAATTTTGCTTCGTTTTTGTTTACATTTTGAACTTTACCTGTATGTACATATATGTGTATGTATGTATGTACTTATGTATGCATGTATGTATGCATATGCCAGTGTTATTTAGAAGAAAACAATGTAATTTTTTTTATAGAAACTATTGCCGAAATAACAAATATACTCCAAAGAATATTTAAAAGAAAAGGAGCGATCCAGTTTCCATTCCCAGTCATTGTTTTCTAATTTTATGTGTTAACAAAAATAGTATAATTGTAGAAAATTAACTAGTGATGTATAACCACTCAAAACAAACAAAATAAAGCTCGTTATTCTAGTGCTTCTTTATCTGCAATAAAATAAATAATATAAAAAGCACTTTTAACAAAGATTTGTTGTGAACTTTTTTTTTATTATTTTATTAAATACAAGTTGGAACATATCTTTTATTTTATAGAAACAATATTTCTCTGAAAACCGACAAATAAACAAAATAGCCACGAGTACTTTGTGAGTTAACAATCGTTGTTTTGCAGAACTAATATGCAAGTGACAAATAAAGAATACAGTGTTGCCACGATATTTTAAAAAAATTTTGTTAATTGATTTTTAGTTAAAAAACTGATTATGAATACCAATATTTAAAAAACGTTATTTAGCCTTAAAACGTTTTTTAACTAATATGAATTTTAAACCTCAATCAACTTTTTTTTATGAATACGGCTGTTAAATTTTAATTAGTTTTTGTTTTAAATAATAAAACCCTAGAGAAATCTTAAAAAATATACTCACTCGTATTCTATATATTCCCCAAAATCGTCCATACTTTTCATACCTCATTAATCTGTCACAAAATGGTGCATTTGGCATCACTAAACAACATGGACTCTGATATTTCTTCTTCATTTATCAGTTTCTTAAACTATTTCCAACAGTGCGTGGTCGTTCGTATATCAGTCAATTAAAATTAAATATTTAATAGTTACAAGTGAATTTTCGTACCAAATTTTTTCATAACAATAAAGTGCATTAATTGTTTTATCTGTGTGTAATAAAATATTTTGGGAAAAATTTCATATTAAGCATTAATTTTATGTGTTAAAAAACATGCTTAATTAATTTCATCATCTTAGCTTAAATAAATTGATACTTCGTCGCGTTCGGTCGTTCGTGTAACATGTGTACGTGTGTATGTATGTTTATGTTTTTATCAACGTAATAATTGAGAGCAATAAAAAATTACAAGAGAACAAGGAGAACAACAGTGATAGAATATTAATAATGTAAGTTTATGAGAAATATTTGGTTACATACATATGTACGTACATACATATGTATGTATGTATAAGAAATGGAGGAGACTTGACATTGTTTGTTCAAAGACAACAAAAATTGATTTACATATTTATTGTGTGTGGTAATGATCCTGTTATAAAAGTACAATTTATGTGAATAACAAAATTCAAATAAAACTGAACAGAGGTTTTTGTAAAAATACCAACAACCTTTAAAAAAAAATAATGTTATGAAGTTAGCATAAGTGGCGAAATTGAACTAATGTTAACGAGTTCGTCCATACAATTTGACATACAAATCGGCGCATATTGTAGTTTTAATGAACTGTTAAATCCTAGGGAGATTTTTAATGTAAAATTATATGGCAAAAATCATTAAAACTATGTTAAATTTTGCCACTTATGCTAATTTCATATCAGTTTTTATACCCTTTACCAAAAAATGGTAAAAGGGTATATATATATATAAGTTTGTCATTCCGTTTGTAATTTCCAAAATATTAATAAGCAAGCCATAAAGTATATATATTCTGGATCCTTATGCATAGGGAAGACGAATAAGCGATGTCCGTCTGTCTGTCTGTCTGTACGTGAAATCGGTTTTCCGAAGCTCCCAGAAAAGCTAGAGACTTCGTTCTTGGACTTGTGGGTCAGAAGTGGTCGAAATAAGATTGGTATTGAAAATCAGCAAAATCGAGCAGACGGTTTCAGAGCTGGGAGACTTACTGCCTGTTCCAGGATGTCACTCATTTTCGTTCGCAAGCCTTTTAAAGGACATACAGCTGTTTTGCGTTCCACTAAAAGCTTTAGCACGACAAGTCGAAAGAAAATTAAAGCGAACGATAACGTAAGCATTTCAATACAAATATGAGCCCCAATAAAATTTTTTCAGTCAGTTGTACGAACTCAAATGCCAAAAGAAGGCACTTGTATTTTTATTGTCGACTGAGACAAAATACAACAAATTATTTTTTTTTTTACATGAATAAAATATTTTGCTTTGCCAATGAGCAAATGGGTTCATTGCTTAACCCGTCGTTGGCAATCTCCTCACGTCTGAGCTTGTAAGTAAGCGGTTTTGCGTCCTTGGCTGGTCTTTGTGATACTCTTCTCTCGGTATGTATGTATGTGTGTTCGACAACAGCTTCAATGAGTAGACATTTTCTGCCTACCACCACTTCCGCTAGTTATAGTGAAGGTTGGTTAGAAACTATCGGTCTTATGTGTAAGAAAAAACCGTCAAGAAGTTAGATATGTAAATCACGCTGGGACTTAATAGTGGGCTAAAACTACATTATGCGCCGATTTTTATTGTCAAAATGTATGAAGGAACTCCTTAGCACCTATTTCAATGTCGTCACTTACTTTATGCCAGTTTTTTCTTGTACATAAGGATGTATTTATTCATATAATCAGTTGTTCTACATATACAGAGAAGAGAGAGAAAATTATTGCACCCGTACAAAGGCCGACAAGGTAGAACACTTTTTCTGGGTCTGTTGGTATTTTAAAGATAATGACAATCACCCAAATGACAATGAATAATGACCTAAATAAATGGGCTATTGGTCATTTTTCCTTTTGGGTGATTGTTCACAAAATTTTGCATAGCTTGTGGTTTTTTATGTCTTTATTTATCATAAATAAAAACCCTTGAGTAATTATGTATGTACACTTTTTATCATTTACAAAAATTGTTTTGTCAAGTTTATTTTAATTTATTTTTGGGTGCCACTTGTTGCAGGTTAAATTAGAACAGAGTTTCATTTTTTAAAGCACAATTTACACATTTGAACGATTTTTTTATTCCCAATTGTCGATGAATGTGTGAAATTGTGGATGTGGCAATATAGATATTTGACAACGGGTATACGGCTTACGTTAGAAACGTAAAGCCAATCGAACGATAAGTCGAAAGATAGTGGAACACTTTTATAGAAGAAAATGAGTGACTTACTTTCGTTCTCTTAAGGTTTCTTTCGACATCGTGGGGGAGGCAGATAAACTTCATTTTGTCATACAAAATAACTACCGAACTCTAGTTTTTAATAATTCTTTATTAAATAAACTTATTCTATACTTCAGTATGAATAAAATTGGTATATCTAGCTGAAAAAAAAATTTAAAAAAAATTAAAAAATTAAAAAGACGTTTCCAGGGTTGGAAAACCTTAACTTTTTTTGTTATACAAAAGTAACTTAAACAAATTTTTCCTTTTTTTTTCTTTAAACTTAACATATGTAATGTTCTTAAAAGAAGGAGATTGATTTCAGAAATAAGAAAAACAATAAGGATGATTCCAGGGTTGGAAAACCTACGATTTTTGTGATATATACAATTAACTACCGTAAACTAATTTTTTATTTATTTTTATTAAATAAACTTATTTTATACTTCACCACGAATAAAATTGGTATTTCAAATAAAAAATCAAACTTCAAAAAATTAATAAGATGTTTCCAGGGTTGGAAAACTTTAACTTTGTTTCTTATACAAAAGTAACTTACTAAAACAAATTTTTCCTATTCTTTATAAATTAAACATATCTAATGTTCTTAAAAAAAAGAGATTGATGTAAGAAATCAGAAAAACAAAAAGGATGATTCCAGGGTTGGAAAACCTACGATTTTTGTGATATATAAAATTAACTACCGTAAACTAATTTTTTATTTATTCTTATTAAATAAACTTATTTTATACTTCACTATGAATAAAATTGGTATTTAAAATAAAAAAATAAAAAATAATTTAAAAAGACGTTGCCAGGGTTAGAAAACTTTAACTTTTTTTCTTATACAAGAGTAACTTACGAAAAGAAATTTTTCCTTTTCTTGATAAGTTAAACATATCTTATATTCTTAAAAGAAAAAGATTGGTGTAAGAAATCAGAAAAATCAAAAAGGATGATTCGAGGGTTGGGAAACTGAAACTTTTTGTGATATAAAAAATTAACTACAGAAAATTAATTTTTATTTATTTTTATTAAATAAACTTATTTTATACATTTGTACGAATAAAATTGGTATTTCAAATTAAAAATGAACCTTCTAAAATTAAAAAGACGTTTCCAGGGTTGGAAAACTTTACCCTTTTTTATGCAAAAGTAACTTACTAAAGCAAATTTTTACTTTTTCTCTATAAATTAAAGATATCTTATATTCTCAAAAGATATAGATTGGTGTAAGAAATCAGAAAAATTAAAAAGGATGATTCCAGGGTTGGGAAACTTACTCTTTTTTTGATATAAAAAATTAACTACCGAAAACTAAATTTAATTTTTTTTAAATAAATAAAATTATTTTATACTTCAGTACGAATAAAATTGGCATTTCAATTTAAAAAACTTTAAAACACGTTTTCAGGGTTGGAAAACCTTACCTTTTTTTATAGAAAAGTAACTTACTAAAGCAAATTTTACTTTTTCGCTATAAATTAAAGATATCTTATATTCTTAAAAGAAAAAGATTAGTATAAGAAATCAGAAAAATCAAAAAGTTTGATTTCAGGTTTGGTAAACCCACACTTTTTGTGATATAAAAAATTAGCTACCGAAAACTAATTTTTATTTTTTTTTATAAAATAGACTTATTTTATACTTCAGTATGAATGAATTTGGTATTTCAAAATAAAAAAAATTAAACAAATTGCCAGGGTTGGAAAACCTTAGTTTTTATACAGAAGTAACTTACTAAAACAAATTTTTTCTTTTTCACTATAAATTAAACATATCTTATATTCTTAAAAAAAGATGGTGTAAGAAATTAAAAAAAAATCGAAAAGGAGGATTCCAGGGTTGGGAAACTTACACTCTTTGTGATATAAAAAATTATCTACCGAAAACTAATTTTTATCTATTTTTATTAAATAAACTTATTTTATGCTTGATAACGAATAAAATTGGTATTTCAAATAAAAAAATAACAATTAAAAAATTAAAAAGACGATTCCAGGGTTGGAAAACTTTAATTTTTTTTGTACAAAAGTAAGTTACTAAAACAAATTGTTCCTTTTTTTATAAATTAAACATTTCTTAAATTCTTAAAAGAAAGAGATTATTGTAAGAAATCAGAAAATCAAAAAGGATGAGTTCACGGTTGGGACACTCACACTTTTTTGATATATAAAAGTAACTAAGTCTAATTAATTTTTATTTTTCCTTTATAAATTATTTATACAGGGTGGGCCAAAAGAAACCAAGGGGTGTAGAAGTTTAATAACTTTTTTGTTTATTAATTTTTTTTATATTTTTTCTTTCATATTATATAGACAACACTTGGAGAATTTATAATGAATGAAAATAATAAATGAAAATCAGAAAATAAGAAATGAATAAATGAAATCAACTTTATTGAAAATTTGATTATGAGTGATGAAGCTGAGTTTCATTTGAATGGCTTTGTTAATAAGCAGAACTGTAGGTTCTGGGGTTCTCAAAATCCAAGAGCCATTCATCAACGCCAATCGCACCCCATCAGGTGTACAGTATGGTGTGGGATCACATCTGAAAATGTCATTGGGCCCTACTTCTTCGAGAATGAAGATGGAAGTGCTGTAACCGTAAATGGAGAGCGGTATCGGTTTATGATAAAAAATTTTTTACGTCCTGCTCTTGAAAACAGACCTGGTATGTGGTTTCAGCAGGACGGAGCTACTGCCCATACTGCCCGAGACACAATGGCACTTTTAAGTAAAATTTTTGGAGAGCGAATAATTTCTCGAAATTCGGAAATTATTTGGCCAGCGCGACCAGATTTGACAGCAGCCGACTATTTTCTTTGGGGTTTTTTTGAAGGAGCGAGTATATGTGAACAAGCCAGAGACAATCCTTGAACTCAAGGCAAAAATTGTTGCAGAAATTCCAACGCTACAGCCACAAGTTTTGAAAGATGTTATGGAAAATGCTCTAAAAAGAGCCCATCAGTGCGAAGCTGAAAACGGTGGTCATTTAAGAGACATCATTTTTCATACTTAGTGAAAAAAAATTTCCATTTTGTATATTATATAATCTGAAAGAAAAAATAAAAAAAAGTTAATAAACAAAAAAGTTATTAAACTTTTACACCCCTTGGCTTCTTTTGGCCCACCCTGTATATTTTACGTTTTGGAAAGAAAAGTTTGGTATAGGAAATTATAAAAATAAAAACCACAGCTCCAGAGCTGAAAAGTATGATTTTTTTCTAGACATTAAAGTAACTAAATAAAACATTTTATTTTGAATTTCCTTTGCTTTCACTTAACACACTTTCTATATTATTTTAAGAACTACTAGATTGGTATAAGTAATCAAAAAATCTAAAATTATGATTCTAAGGTTTGCAAATTATTATTTTTTTCTTTGTACATAAAAGTAACTATGTGCTTACATATGTATGCATCTCTCTGCTACACAAACGCACTTTGGTAAAGGATATATAAGATTCGGTACAGCCGAATCTAGCACTCTTACTTGTTTATTATAGTATATAGCGAGAATTAGGTGTTGTACATAAAAATGAAAGATTGACAAGCAGACTTAAGGTGCAATCAGACGTGTCACAACGGGCAGCACTGTTGACTCGCCATTACACCATAGCCATTAAGATAGAAACCAATTGAATTTTGGTTATCCGATTCAAATTTTTTTATTAATTTTGACACTGATTTTAAATGCACATTTTTTTCATACTTTTAGGGCATATTTTGATACTGTATAGAATTTTTATATTTTAATATACCTTACAAGCCATATGTTGGTAAAACTTTTTATTTTTATTTGTTTTTCTCCGTCTAAGTCTCATTTCCAGTGCTCTATGCATGTAGTGTATACATTTGGTTTGTATGTTACACCATACTGTATGGCTGGAAAAAAACTAGTATGTATGTAGAAGCAATATTTTGCTATCATTATAAAGTTAGATTTACAAAAAAGTATTTGTTAACGTGATTTCTGAGTAGAGAAATAATACCGAACAATACTTTCTTTGCACGGCTTATATAAATTTCAGGCGGTTGAATTTGTTCAATAAATTTCAAAAAAAAAAAATTAAAAAATAATACTCCTAAGGTGCTGGCCAATCAGCTTAAGCTGATATCGTGATCTTTTTTGAAGTTAAACTTAAAATATGTGTTCTTAAAATAATTTAACTCACTTTTTGACTTCGTTTGTTATATATATCAGCTAGAAATTGTTTTATTTCGCGGTAGCCTGAGGTAGTAAAAGTAAATTACTAAAAAAAATACTACATTAATTCAATAAAGTGCAAAAAATAGGTAAATATGTAACGATATAAGTTATTAGTTTTAGAAATTTTAGCAATAGTAATAAAAGAGAAAATTTCATCTAAATTACAAGTGTAGAACCAATAAATGTTTGCGACAAACCCTTTTAACATCATCGTTACTAAACAAACAAATAAGCACACACAACCACTCAATATTCTATTTGTCAATAAATTCAGTTTTAAACTAATACAAACATGACAAATCATCTTTTTTTGTATTTTCTATTTCAACTCTGACACTTCTGGCAGCAGCTGCAGTATCAGTGTATCTGTAAGACACAACTTATGCATTCAATATACGAGAATGTTTCAAATTACGACAACTTGAACTCCAAGTGCATTACTCATGCTGTTACCATACAGTTAAACATGTAAGCAGCATGCATTCCTGTGTTCTTATAAAAACGCACACACACACACACACACACACATACATAAATAAATAAAGAAAGGACATCTTTAACACTAAAGCAAACAAGAGATATAAAATATAGTATAATGTAGCATACAACAAGGAGTTAAACTGTCACAGCATACATATTCATGTATGTATTTGTATGTTGAAAAAAATTCCTTTCAAATACAATTTCAAACAAACAATTTCGTTTCATATATTGCTAAAAAAAGAATTGAGGCATTGTTGTCATTTAAATGTATAAAATATGTACTAAACATATTTCTTTTTTATTCGAAAACTTTTGAAATTTATTGCATTTTTTCTATTTAACTAACGATATGGGCATTTCCACAATGTCGAACGTGACTGTTGTGCACATATAAAGTGAAAAGAAAATCAAAGTAAAAGGGATTTTAATTTGCTAATAGTTTTAACTTATAGCTAAAAATTATCTGTATAATTGGAGTTAAGTTTGAATTTTCGAAATAACTGTAAAGAAAACAAAAGCATTCGCATGTGACAAAAACAGAATCTAATTTTGCAGCCAACAATTAAAAAACAATTTCAGCGAAACCTGAAGCAATATTTTAGTGTCACAAATTTTAGAATGTTGTTGAAATGGTTTTGCTTTTACTCAGAAATGATTTATATCTATTGCATGTGATATGTCGCACGTGACAGTTTCATTGATATTCTTGTGGTTTATATTGCTTTTTTCACGAATTTAGTACAAATGTTTTCAAATTAACAGAGGTACTCATTTATTTTAGGTATTTATTTTAACATAATGACAAACAGCTTGAGAAAAATAAGTGTTATGAGTAAGGTAGTATGAGTAATAAACTAAGATAAGCTCAAATTAAAATAGTATCAGGAATAACTAACTCAGTTTTTTCACAATAGGCAGCTCTATCTGCTTTTACTCCTACATACTGGTATCAAAACATGTGCAGCTGCCCTATACCTGGATGTGTTTTCCTAATTTATGTTGTTTTTAACAATATTTCATCTTTTTTTTAATTTTTCCCTCTGCCGTTTCAAACTATACTTGTTTATTTTTTTTTTGCTTTTTTGCCCATGCGTAAAATTTTTAATGTAAAAATTTTTTTTACACTTATGGTGTCGCAAGTGACCAACTTTACAAAGGTGCCACGAGCACAAATTATTATATGTTTATTTCAGCAAAATTTTTGAACTTTTAATTGTATCAAATATCTCTGTTTGTACTGATAACAAATGTTTTCAATGTCACACGTGACATACATATAAGCAATTTTGCAACTCCCTTTATTTTTCGCCGTTTTTGCCCATCTATATTTAAATAGTTTAAAAGTATGCAATGTTTTTAATGTAATTTACTTTAATTTAATACTAACGATGTCGCACGTGACAAGATTTTTCATTTGAATTGTATAAAATATCTCTGTTAGTAGTGAATATTTTATGAGCTTGCAGCATCTACTTGCGATGCACTGACAACAAATGTTGTTTTTCAAGGTCGTGCGTGACATCGAAATACGCGATTTTACAAACTTTCTTTGTTTTTGTTCTCCTTTTTGCTCGACTAAATTTAAATAATTTATAAGTATGTAAAACATTTTGTGTAAACATATTTTTCGGCACTTTGATGATGTCACATGTGACATTGAAAATTGCAATTTTGTAGCTGTCATTGTTTTTTTCTCATCCAAATTTAACTCATTTAAAATTATGCAACGAATGTATTTGAATATAATTTGTTAACCCTACGTTAACGATGTCGCACGTGACCAAATTTATAAAGGTTTTTTTTATAACTGTATTAAAGATTTATGTTTGCACTAAATATTTCGATGCATTGAAAATAAGTTTTCCTTAAAATGTCGCACGTGACATCGAAATCGATGATTTCGCAACTTTTTTTCACCTTTTTGCTCATTTTAATTTAAATAATTGAAAACTATGTTAAAAAACTATATAAAATATTTGTTTTACACTTATGATGCCGCACGTGACCAGCTTTACAAAGGTGCCACGATCACAAAAAGTTTTTTTTAACTGTATCATATATCTCTGTTAGTAATTAATAATTGATGAGCTTTCCGCACGTACTTTCGATGCACTGATAATAAATTTTGTTTTAAATGTTGCATGTGACATCGAAATACGCGATCTTGCAGTTATTCTTATTTTTTTCTTGCAGTTTTTACTCATCAAAATTTAAATAATTTAAAAGTGGGTAAAATTTTTTATGCCAAATTTTTGCGATACCATGCCCAACTTGACAAAGGTGTCACGAGCATAAGTCTTTATACTTTTCAGCAAGGTTGCTTTATTTTAATTGTATAAAATATTTCTTTGTACTGATATTTCATGTTGTTCTTAAATTTCGCACGTGACATCAAAATACGCGATATTAAAATATTATTTTTAATTGCATAGTTTCTTAAGCGTTCTCAAAAAAAATTCGAGATTAAAAGTCTATGCATAATGATTTTCTTTAAGAACGTTTAACAAAACAAAACTTGGAAAATAAATATCTAAATTATGAAAACTTGAGTTTTGTGAGTTTACATTAGAATATGTATGTATGTAGAAATGGTTTATATATAAATGTAAAATTTTTTACGCTAGTTATATATAATTTTTTTTATGAAAATATAATATAGCAAAGTTTTTTCAATATATTAAAATTTTTTCAATGTGGAAATGCCCATATGTTTGAACAAAATGTTGTTTATGTAATTTATCGTTTTGAAAGTAAATACAGCACACTATTGATTGAAAGTCAATATGAACAAGTGAGAAAATGGCATGTTGAGCTTGTCTGTTGCTTGAAAACAACTGTAAATATGAAATGTACACTGTAGCGGACGGAGGACAACAAATAAACTATTAATTTGAGATTAAAATTTAACAATGGAAAATTTATACGAAAATATGGCTTTTAAAATAGTGCCCAACTTTTAGAAAATTTATAATTTTGAATCTTATAAGTAATGATTGCCACAACTTGTCAAAATAAAAAACATATCAAATGTAGTCCAATAAGCAAAAGCTTAGCAATCGGCAAAAGTTCCAAAACTGATATAAATTACTTGTTTAGGAATAATTATTTTTGTTTTTTTAGCTCTAATGCTAATTAATCATTTTAGTGTAAAAAGAAAGTATCTTCACAAAACAAAAATTTAAAAAAGGCCAAGTTCCTACACAGAAGTTTTGGCCATTAAATATTTATCACTACAATCTTATATGTATTATATAAATTTCTCATCGTTAGGGTGCCATCTAATTTCTAGGATCCGTAACTCGGGGATTTTTGTCCTTAACTTTTTTTCTTAGAATTAAATTTTCTATCCGCATAATTTTTTTATTCGGAGTCAAAAACCGGCTTCCACAAAGTATTTTTGCATTGCCTGCCTTCCGCCTGTCTCACAGATTTTCTCCTCATTTGGTACTTATTTTCTATTTTTGGGATGTTATTACATTGGGAATTATCTCTTTTTCCCCGGCAGTTATTGCATTATGAAATAAGTCCCAATATTTGGGCTTTATTTCATGTTCAGTTTTGGGAGTAATTTTATTTTGTAGGGACGTGTTTCTTTAAAATTTTGTGGAACTTGTTTTATTTTTCTTAGGTCCTATTTCATTGAAAGTAATTTCATTAGAAGTATTTGCTTAAAAGCATAGAATTAAAACTTTAATATATTTTTGCTGAATATGTTACTTTATAAAAATCCATATGGTATTAAGAACATGTATTAAGTACCATAAATGCTAATTCTAAATAAGCTTTTTAATAACAAATGAGTCAAAGAGTAACATAAAGATGATTTGTTAATACATTAGTTTGCAATACATTTTATGTTAAATCTTGCTTAAATCCTTGATACGGAAATGACAACAACACATTTATTAATCGCTTGAAATTTTTCTCTAACATTTCCCTTGCTCTCAAAAGTATTAACTAAATATAAAATATATGCATATATACGAGGGTGGATGTATGCATATGTGTGTATGCTATTTATTGTGTTATGTGCAGCTTTTACTTGATTCTTAAGTCTAGGACTCACTATCTTATATAATCCTACAACCTAAAAAAAATTCTAATCCCGATCTAATGAATTCTTGTTGTTTTTTGAAACTTTTCATAAACTCCATCATACCAGGATTTTTTTTCTCAAAATTTGTATGTGTTTAAGTGTGTTGCGCTAAATGGAAATTATTAGTAGACAGAATGAACTGGTTCTACTGATATTAGGGAGCATTGCAAGCGGTGCTACAAGTAATACTTGGCAGATATTCATATGAATAACAAACCATATTTTTACTTTTTAAGCGCAATATCTCCATCTGCCTCTTTTGTGTTACTGTTAGTGATACATACATATATGTATATGTAATAAATGTCTGTATATTCATATTCTCAACACATAAATGGTTTTCTGACATATGCTAATTGTTGCAATATAAATAGCATTTGTATAGCATGAATAGCATATCATAGAATTATCTGTATTTGCTAATTTATAATTTTTTCTTCAATATATATTAACTTATAGCATTTTTTTTTGCATATTTGGTGAAAAAAATTTGTAGTTTTTTAGTAAACCATCTCTATTTTTTCTATCTTGTGTTACTCTTTGTGAAGTATATACTGCGTATCTATAATGCAAAGCAAAAACTTGATTCTCTGCCATTTGCTATTATTTTTATAATATATTAAAGCATTTGTTTGGCAATAACTATTATAGTTTATAGCAATAACTAACATATCATATAAAAATTTACAATTTCTTCTACAAACATTTGCTAATTTTTGTAACATTATAGCATTTTTATAGCATGAAATATTATAGTGTATAGCAATAAATAGCATATCATACAATACACTGTATTTGCTAATTTATTATTTTTTGTGCGACATTTGTTAAGTTTTCTAATATATTATAGCATTTGTTTAGCAGGATTTACTATAGTTTTTAGCATAAACAAATTGTATAATTACCTATAGTTGCTAATTGATTATTTCTTCTACAAAAATTTGCTAATTTTTATAATATATTATAGCATTTGCTTAGCAGAATTTACTAAAGCTTTTATCATTCAACAGCATATCATAAAACTACCAGTATTTGCTGATTTATTATTTATTCTACAAAAATTTCCTAATTTTTAAAATATATTTTATAGCATTTGTATAGCATGAACTTTTAAAGTTTATAGCAATGAATAGCATATCATACAATAAATGGGAATTACTAATTTATTATTTCTTGAATAAAATTTGCTAATTTTTATAATACATTATAGCAAATGTATAGCATCAGCTATTAATGTTTACAGCAACTAATAGCACATTAATTTGCCGACTCGTTATTGCTTTGTAACATATAAGAGTTATTATAATATTTATTAACATTTACATACAGTATGCATTTTTGTAGCTTCTAGCATTTGAATAGCAAAGCATAGCATTACTTCTAATTAATTTTGCTAATGAATTTATGTTTTTTTTCTTATTTTAAGAAAATAACACTTATAATCTTCAATTTTTGCAGCAAGAATATAAGTTTTTTTATAAATACGAATCACCGAAATTTGGAAAAATGTAACATTTCTTACAGACAACTTTGTGAGCAAAAATATATTGTTATATTGTTTTTTTTTTTGCAAACATGCAATTCTACTTAAAAATTATTTAATACTTGTTTTATATATTGCCGCTTAACACATAAATTTTGTTCTATACAGATAAATATTAAGTGCAAAATTGAAGAATAGTTTTGTTACTTTTAACATATAAAAAATCTACCACCTTGCTAGCGTTAGACTAGTTTGTAAAATGTATTACACGTTTTTAAAGCAATACTTTTATTACAAAGTACAAATTATTTTAGCATATTATAGCATGTGTCTAGCATAAATCATAGTTGCTTATAGCATCAAATACCGAATAGAAAATATTAAAAAATTGGCGATATGCCATAAGTTTTCACATATATATTGCTCTATATTACTAAAAGACTTATATAATTTTGCTTGTTACTCACAACTCCCTATATGCTATTTGGTTTTACCCACACATTTCGGGATGTTGGATTTTTAATGCTAATCTATCTATTAATTTTGAAATATACAACCTTTTCTGTACCACAAACTAATCCTTGGAATATCTTGTAGCATTTGTTTGGCATGAATTGTTGTAAATTGTAGAATTAAAATAGCATAGCGTAGCATTATATATTACTTAATTTAATTTGAAAGAATAGGGCACAGCGATATTATTTTACTACATAATATAGTGTGCCTCGCATAAAATTTTTTGAAACAAACAGAAAACTGCTTAAAGTAAAATCTCTAACTAAAATGTTTATTTAAAAACGAAGGAAAAACCTCTGCAACTGGCAATGGCCGTCAAAAATCCCATACCAACTTTTTTTATACACACTAAAGTCTAATGTTTATGATTCTCCCTGATGAGCAGGATAATACGTTTGTTGCTGTTTTAGATGCTGGTGATGATGGTTATGTTGATGTTTATGCTGATGGCGCTGGCAATGGCAATGGCAATTTTGTTTGTTAAAATACTGATGATTCTATTATGCATTAAGACAGCGTTGAGGAAAAAAAGCTTTTTATAAGTACTTAAAAAAAATGTTAGGGTAGCAAAATTGCCAGCACTATTCTCCACTTTTATGAATTTGTTATGCTTGTACGCGTATGCAAGCTGATTTCATTTGGAATAACAACTCTTCAAGATTTTAACACTTACTTCAATATTTCAGTTGTATCTATGGGGAACTCTGATGGCTTACGTCTTTTATGCTTTGCATTACTTTTTTTTCCTTCTTCTATACTTCTTACAAGCACAGACGGTAACAGCTTAAATGGGCTATATCGTTGTGTCAAATGTAAAGCTATGCCAGTAGAATTTTTATAATTTTTTGGCAGCAAAATGCATTTTCAAGTAACTATAAAAAGTACATAGTATGAATAATTTGTCCTTATTAGGACACAAAAGACACAAGAGCCAAAGGATCTTGTTACTATTTTTTACAGGTTATATCTTAGTGAGAAATAAATTCGAAGAAAACCAGTAACTATACACAGAAAAACTTCAACTTAAAATCTACGTAAGCAAGGTTAATTTAACCTTTCTCGGCAATGATTTTTTTTCTTATAAAATGTTTGATGATTTGCAGTAATCTTCAAAGAAATTTTTTCCTTTTGAAATAACTTTATTTCATGTTGATTTAACATTCCCTTACTGTTAAATCAAAATGAAGAATCATGTTGAATCAACGTAAACTCGATACTGAATTAACAAGAAGAGCCATGTTGAATGAAAATTATTTCAAGTTGAAACAACATGAATTTAATTCAATAAAGTCATTGTTATGTATTAATTATTTAACTTTAACGTGCATGTTTACATTATTATTTGCTTCCCCCGCCAAGATTCAAACTCGGAACTCACCACGTGGTAGTAAACGTCACAACAACCTTAAATATTCTTTAGATACACACAAAATATATATTATCATGAATAAAATTTTAATTCAACATTATTTATTTGATCATTTAACAAAAAATTTATTTGAAAAGTTATAGTTAAAAAATACAAACTGCGAGGCTACTTTGACTTGTCTCCAGGATTCGACTATATTCTTAAATAATAGCTCTTGTTATTTTATATATTCCAGAATTTCTGTGTAATATAATGGTTCCATCCAAAAAGCTATATTCCTAATTCTCTCGACGAATGCAATTATCTCATCCCTTCCTAGTTACTAGATACATTTTAGGGATTTCAGAGCCGCTTAGCTATCAGCGAAAATGGTAAACATGCATAATTTTCTATTTTACTTAATACAAATATATCGTCGCTGATTTAACTAACTGACCTAACTAACATTTTAAAAATTTAACAGGAGAGCAGCTTTTATGGTTGTTTTATACATTCATCCTTATGGCTGCGTCAGAAATCTTTTTACTTATATAGGCACAAAAGTAATGCTTACAGTCGTGAAAATTTTAGACAATGTGTATTATCTTATCTTATCTTATCTTATAATAATATATATAAAAATCAAAAACACGTTTATTTGTTAGGGGTGAACTCTTCAATGCCCCAACAGATTTTTGCCTTCCACCCCACAAAATATTTGTAAAAGACCGGCGCGTGTTTTTGTATATATTCTACCCCGGTAAATGCTACGCCCCTTTCAGAAATAGTGATTTTAATAATAATATATAAGATCGTAGTGTGTGTTTGTTCGTAACGCATGATCTCTGGAACTATAATAGCTGTGGGGCCGAATTTTTTAACACAGGTTCGGGTCAATACCCGGAAGGTTTTTGTTTTGTTTCGTACCAAACAAGTGACCACGGTGTGAAGTAATTTGTAGTTAAAAAAATATAACATAATTGAGGGTAATACAACGTTTGCCGGGCTCAGCTAGTGACTTATAAAGTCTAGTAGAAGACTTAACTCATTTTTCAAAAAAATTTCAGTTAGATCAGTTAGTTAAAACAGCGCCGATATATGGTGACTACCCATCTCCTCTTTGCCTTTCGTTCAATTGCCCCTGTTTTTTATTGGATCAATGAATATCTCAGCCAAGTTCATTTACAATTTTAGATCATGCCAAAGTTCTATAGTATACTGGAGGGTTAGATGCTGCTCATATAAATCCCCATTAGCTAGAGGCACTGAATCTTCTGCCAAATTTTGAGTGCACAATCTATGCTGCCAATTCTATTGTGAACGTAAATAGGAACAAACTAACAGTAATTAATGATGAGATGGGAAGCTCGTATTTAGAGGCTGTTGAATGTGCGTTGGCTGAAGTAGTTAACACGTTGACTAAAAAACCAAAGGTACTGGGTTCGAACACGGTCTCCGACAGTCATTAAACAACAACATGACGCATTTTTCTGATGTGCATTAGTGTCCTTTTGTATGCATAGACTTTGGTCATATTGTCAAGCAGAACCATCGACAAAGTAAAATAACCAATAAAATGGCTACTAAACACAGCTTCGCCAGAGGCGCTGCAACTCTGCCTTATTGCAAAAGAATGAAGCTTTAATCTATCACTTCCCGCACCACCTGTCTTCTCTATTACTATCTGTTTCCTAAAGAGATAACACCCTGTAATAGTAATAGGCATTCATTACCTGAGTGTTACTTCTCTTTAAAAAAAAATTAATAATTTAAGATATCAACTAGGTAACCATTTATAATTAGTTATTTGTTTATTTAAATAGCAGTAACTAAAAATTAAAAACAAATCCGAATTGGTTCAATTAACCAAACAATATGTGGGTATGTAGTATTAAAATATTCTAGAAGAATATTTATTATATTATATTTATTCTTTGACATACAAAATCGTTAGAAACATTCCATTTGGATAACTTAAATCTCCACATAGCTTTCATTTTCATTATCAATGTATTTACTTAAATATGGTGTGGTCATATTTAAATTTGATAGCTTTTTTCACTTCAACTATCGATATGCATAAGTTTGTACATAATGTATTTGCCATATTGCAACATAGAAACTACCTCAAAATTTAAGTAAACTGTAAGCCCTCCTGTATTTTTTTTTTTTTTAAATATTATATTCCTAAAAGTAATTTCGTATGGGCTTGGGAAAAGGAAACTATGCATGTGTATGTATGTCTATATACATATGTATGGTTGATTGTCCAGTAGTAGGTGGCGTGTTACCTTTAACGTTTGACTTTGTCACACAGATTATATTTACTTAGGTGATTACTGTTGCGTCTCTTCTTAATATCTAATATAATATAACATTTTTTTCCAGCATAAGTGACAGCTAGGAAATTTTTCCAACTACTTTTGCAATACATACATACATACATACATACTTACATACATACATACAAACATAGACTATTGATCATATGGTTAGAATCATTTTAATTTTCCTTTCTAGTACGATTATGTTGACCTCATACGAGAGAACATTTTCTTAAAATAAAAAATTAAGCTACATAGTAACAATTTTAATTTAATTTTAATTACATAAATTAATTTTAACGAATGACTTAGGGCCTTATTTTGTAAAACGCGTTGACAAATTTTGTATGAAAAAAATTTATTTTACAAAAACAAAATACATATGTATAAAATTTGTCAACGCTAAGCGTTGCGTTTTACAAAATTATTCCCTTAGTGTACTAATGGTACATACACTATTGTACTTTTCGCGTTTGAATAGTCCGAAAAAAGTGCAATTGTACCAATTTTGCCAACCCCGTTCTGGATATTTTAACCAAAATCGCCAAATACTTTCTAAACAATTTGATACAACAAACACACCAATACCCCACTAATACTTTTTACTCAGTAAGGGCTAACCTTAACATTCTCAAAGTATTTGAAACAAATATGAAAATAAAGAAATTCGAGACTTTTTTGCTGTGGTTTGTGTGTATAGCAACACAAAATACCTATTAAAGCCTGGTACGGAGTACGGAGGGGATACGGAATTTCAGGTTCTCATAAAAACTGTATGTAAAAAAATTACGGAAATTCAGGTTGGTAAATTTCATAAAGAAATTTTCATTTGCTAGTACGGACTTTCAAAAGGAAAATACACGGAATTTTTGAAATTTATTGCCTATCTTGGGGAGCTTTATATATAAATGGAGACTTTTTCCGTCAACTGAAACAAAAATTAATGTTCAAACAATTGTTTGGTAACGGAATTTTTGACATTTATAATTTTCATCAATTTGTGATTAATTTTAATTGTTGTTGAGTGTTTTAAATTGAAAAATAAATGAATTTGTGTGTATGAAAACATAATTCTCCACAAAAGCCTATACGAATATTTTTCCGTGTAGAAATAAATGTAAAGTTACAAACGTGAAATTCGGTAAGAACTGCGCACCGGGCTTAAATTTCAATAAAAAAAAAGTCATGAGCGCATACTTTTAGGCGTTAAATGCAAATCCCGACGTTATTTAAGGTACCAACAGACGACATGTTTTTTACATGCGTTTTTTAAGTTTTCGACTCGTATGTTTTTCTTTATGCTTGTCAATATTGGTTAATTTACATAAGGTTTATAATTTTTGGCCACAAACGTACATGTAGTATCACTTCTTCTTTTTCAGTACATAAATATCCACGTAGTTTGTTTTATAAATGGCTTGCAGCCGTCGAAATATTTTTGGTTCCGTCGCTGTAGTACTGGCGACGCAAATTTGCTTTTTTAATTTTTTCTTTTTTGAACAAGACGTTGAGGTTGTATCTAAAAATCTATACATTTTTGGACTTATTTTAATAAAACGACAACGTTAAATTAAAAAAAAAAAATATATAATTAATTTGTCTTGCAAAATACTTCATTCAGACGGCTAATGATAGTGCACATAATCAACCGCCGGCGAATTTTTTCGCATGACATAGACATTTGGAGCTGTATGTTTAACATAAGAAAATAGAGCACGTTCTATTTCAAATAATGTCTTATGTTTTTTGTCATGTTTTTTACACAAGCAATGTTTAAAGGTAACACACGACATGTTTTCGTTTACATATAATACATAAATTCTGGCACATACAATGTGAAAAACATGTCGTCTGTTGGTACCTTTAGTGTTGACCACAAAAAATTAACCTTTTAATTGCTTTTTGGTAAGCCAAGCTTCATCGATCGCGACTTAGCCAATGCACACATCGTTTAACATTTTCCTCCCCAACGACATTTAGTATTCTATAACACACAACTGTCCCGTATTCTGTAACTCGCTAAAGCTAAATCTCTGTCGCTAAAAATCTATATAGTCGACTTATTGATTTAGGGCCTCGAATGTAATTTTCAAAAGTAAATTTGCTAAATCAGGCAATGGCTTAATAATGTAATGCAACAATATTTTAGTGTTTTATATCATCGGAACACACACTTTTTAATTTTCAATTTGTTTATCATTTTAGCTTTAGCGAGTTACAGAATATGCTCATCCAAAAGCCATAAATCAAGATTTTAATTGATTTTGGGGTAAGCCAAGCCTCATTGATCGATACTTTACCGATTGACACACATTTTACTTTTCTTTTCATCGCCAAGTGGTGTAAAATCAGCTCTTACTTGGTCAATCTACAATCCTTTCTACCTTTTTAACAACACGATAATTTATCCAATTCACAAACATTTGTAAATTTTTCTCACCACAATCTGGCAGCACCAACATCGCTATTTAGCCAATTCACAAACCTTTGCATCTTTTTTATTGTTTTCCTCGCCCCCTGGTGGTGGATTTATTTTAATTGCTCTTGAAATGATTTAGAACTGTCATTCCCTACATACTCATATTGCTCTTGAACTACGACAAACACTTCTGAGAAGATGTCACACGATTGCGATTGTGGTCGTTTGTAAGTAAACGCGGCACCCATCTTGAGGAATGTTTTTTTCATACAAACTTTAAAGCATGAAGCTTAAATTAGACGTGACTTAGCCATAATGCCATAGCTATAACCAAACCAAAATTCCATTGGTTTCTATGGTGATAGTTATGGTGTTATGGCGAGTCACCTATAATCAAATACAGTGTCGCCCATAAGTTTGGTTCGAACAGCTGTTTTCTATAGTTATGGTTATGGCACGTCTGATTGAACCTTGAAGTCATGTAAGATTCTAATGGCTTCCATTCGGCCATCATATCGTGAATATTTATTATTATAATTTTTTTTTTTGAGTGAGGATACCTCTACTGTTTGTTTAGAACATTCGGAATGTTCCGTCCTTGTGCAGGGAATACGAAATTAAGTAAACCACTTCTTTACTATTGACATTGATGGTGCAGAGTCCCCAGAGTATTTCTCAAACTTAGCCTTTGTTTGAGTGATGGTTATTTTCCGCAAAAAATAATACTTAATGATCACACGAAATTTACATTGTTCCACTTTCTTCTCAAATCATGTCACACAAACTGAATGACTCCTGTTAAGATTTTAACAGGAGTCAACAGGACAGTTGCCTAAGAGGCGGGAAATTCAAAAAGTCACTGACATACGGAACACCCTTATGTAAAGAAAGAACTAAAAGCTTTCATTGCAACTATGCTAAAAGATTAAACTTTAAATCGCCTTTCGTTTTTTTTTTTTTTTTTTTTTTTTGTTTTCATAATAATATGGATTAGTCAAGTATTAGTCAAGGCAGCAAAATATCTGTACCTTTCTCTGAAGATTGTACTTCTAATCAAGTAAAAAAAAATCGTGATTATATTTATTTATTACCTTTTTCCTTCAAAATTTCCTAAAGGTCATTTTATGCCTTTCCATCTTAATTTGCTCGAGTTTTTTTTTGCAAAAAAAAAATATTAAACATTAAGTACGTTCTTTATCATTTCTAATTTTTTTTTCTCTTCTCTATCTCTGTTCTCCGATATGGACAAACTAAGGCAGCATCTCAAGTGTAAGTTGATGGAATAGAAGGAGAAAAGTTGCAAAGAAACGAAGAAAAAAAAGCAACACAAAATGAAATGTTTAGTATCTTTTTAATATTGTACTAAAGTAAACATAGTTTGACTGTCAGCTTAGAAGGGTGCCTTGCCTGGGTGCAGAAGCACTCGTATATACGAGTACACGCATATGTAATTATGTGTGTGTATCTGTCGCTATATCTGCGTAATTGTATATTTATATCTTTATATTTACATACATTTAAGATTTTTCTTTTTCGACTTTACCCTGCAATCAGTCTTATATAATATTGATACAGTTGAGTTGATTGTGTGCCCAATGATGATGATGATTATGATGACGATAATGATGATGATAGTGATAATGATAATGCTGGTAGTGGTGAGTGGTAGTTGTGGAAAAAGTGTATAGTTTTTTTCTGCCATCTTAAATATTTTCCATAGTATTTTTTTTTCTACATCATTTAGTTGATGGCATGTTTGAAATCTTAAAAGGCAGGAAAAAAAATAGAAAACTAAGTTGTGTTTCATGAAAGTAGGAACAATCTTTACGCAGACGAGGTTAGTTCAAAAAGTTAATTGTCAGAGAAAATGGCAATTCAAAAGAATATGCCAAGACTGAAAAACATTTTGATAGTTTTCATATATAATATGTAATAAGAAAACTAATAACGATTAAACGATCAAACTATTTAATTAAAATGCAGACTTTTTGTTTGTTGTGAATTAAGCAAGTCTAGATGCATTTCGTTTCTACTTAGGATACTCATCAGTAGACTTCAACTAAAAAATTATTGAACAAAGCTAAGAAAACTTCATATGTTTCTCAAAGTTAGGAAACCTAAAACACAAATTTTAATTCAGAATAAACAATTGTAGTAAAATATTTTATTTTTATTTTACGCCTGTCAAAATGAATACGAATTTAAATTTTTTTTCTGCTTTATATACTAAAAGCCTTATTTATAAAACTTATTAAGGCTTTATAAAAGGTTTTTAAAGCAAAATTTTCATACTAATTTTTCTTAGAAAACCTTTATAAACCCTCATTAGTTTTTATAAACAAGGCTGTAAGTTCTTAGTACAAATGGAATATGTGAATTGTTTTGATTCATCGTATTACAATTTGCTAAAATCTTTTTTGTACCGAAAGCTCAATTTTACCATCTCCAAATTTACAACAGTCTTGCCATTATCATTTGTTCTTTACGAATTATGCTATTACTAATTGTATACAATTTTAATTATACTCGTACAGAAGCAATAATCTACATCAACTGACACCACCTACAGTGGAGCAAAACTCTAAATTTTTTATTTTAAATACATTTTTAATAAAACTAAAAAATATCTTGTCAATGTCCTATTCATACAAAATGTTTTTGTCTTAAAAAACTTTTATAAAATATATTTGTTTTTATAAATTAAATGTATGTTTTACGAATCAGGCAGTTAATATATAAAATAATAATTTTTAATCAGATAATTTTTCAATTAAATCACTATTTGCATTAACTAAAAATTGTAAAACTTTTCTTTTTTTTTTAGGTGAGTACCAACAGTAAAAAAAATAATTGCCTACAACGTTTGATAAGCTTGAAATCTGTAAGTTTTTTTGTTATATATATTTTATTAATTGGAATAAATAATATATATAAATTTATATAAAAATGTATTAGGAACTTCTTTTTTTTTTTTTTTTTTTTTTTTTTTTTTTTTTGTTAAGCATTTAGTTCGTATGGAACTAATCAGTAGACTTCAATCTAAAATTATATTTCATTGCTACTGATTAACTTTTTGGACACCACTGTACACTTCGTTGTGGAAGATTTAGTTCTTTTGCAACCCTATACTCTAGATCAGCTACGTCCAAGCCATATGCACAATGTGCAAACTTTTACAAAAGAGCTTTTATGCTTTCACACTGACTATAGTACAACATCCACAACAACATCACAACAGACAACAATGCTTGCTCTTACTTTGCAAAGAAACAATAACAAATTTAAGGGCACTGCTACAAGTTCAATACATATTGTGATATTTGGATCGCGATCCATTTTATGGATTGATGGATCACGAGCGTATGCTACATGTTCAATGTTTATCGCGTCAGTATTTAAGTTATTTTTGTGCTGTGCGGATCGTTTATTAAAAAAAATAATAATAATTAAATAAAGTCTTTCAAAATAATTTTTTCGGTCGTTAATTCCGGTTCCACCGGCAGAACCCACTCGCTTTTACTATCTTCTGCCACTACCCTTTATTAAAACAAACTTTACACAAATGTAATAAACTTTTTTACTTTTTATTTGTTAAATTTTTTGCACTGCGTCTTTTATTTTATTTGTTTTATTTCACTTCTTATTAACGTATCGCGATCTAACATCATGAAAATGCTACACGTTCAATATTTATTACGCGATTCGCGATCTGGATTCCATAATTTAGATCATTCTGCAATATGGATCGCGATTCATCAATACTGCATGCTACACGTTCAATAAATATCGCAATACTGGATCGAGTTCAATATGTATTGAACGTGTAGCAGTGCCCTAAGAGCTTTTAAAGCTGTTTACCTCAAATGCAAATATCAATGTATGTGTGCTTGGACGTAGCTGCTCTAGATCAGCTATACACACTCTGATATTTGTACTTGAGATAGGCAGCTTTGAAAGCTCTTACCATTTGTTTTAATTTATTTTCAAAGTAAGCAGCAAGTATCAAAGTTGTTACATAAGGCAATTTCTCGCCAAACGTGTCAGCTTTTGAACTTGCTTGTCGTGAAAATTTTTGAGTTGCAAATATGGCAATTTTTCTGGCGATAAATAAATTTGTTGGCGATATTTATGGCAATTTTTTTATAAAAAAATTTTTTTTTATTCAGGAAAATTAGTTTATTTTATACAATTCGAATTATTTTGTTTTTCTTATTACTTGCTTTTGTTTGAAATTATTCCTCGGGAAAAAATTCTATGGCAAATTTATTCGTAATTGCTTTCAGAGTAATTAATGCGTTTTGAATTTGGATAAGAAAAATTTATAAGAAATAACATTTTACGATTTTATTTCCATTGTTTTTTTAGTTTTCTACGATTATAACTATAATTATTTTATACACATTTATTTAAAAAAAAGCTTCAAAAAAAAAAGAAATTTATTATCAAATATTTATTAAGAAAAACTACATAAAATTAAATTTGGTGACTTCTGGCGATTTTTAAAATCAATTTGATGAAATGGGTTAAAAAATCTATCTGAAAACCCTGGCATGTATTGTTGTCGCTGCGATCTGGTTGGCTGTTGTACTCTCGTGGGTGTGAAAGCACAAAGCTCTTTTGTAAAAGCTCGTACATTGTGCATATGGCTCAATACATTGAAATATTCGGGCATGCTCTGTATTCCACTTGGAATTACATCATTCGGAATTATCATAGCATTGTTGTTATAAAACAATGTTTCCAACAACAATTCTATGGTAATCCCGCATGTTTTAATTCCGCGTGGAATAGAAAACATATTCGATTGTATTGCACAAACATCTCTAGTATTTTTTAATTTTGTTTATGCAGAACGTTTGAATTTAGGTTTTTCACTCCTCGATTCGATTTTGAATTTGTTTTGCTTGAATTATTAAATTTTAAGCTTTTTTTTGGTGTAAAAATAACTTTAATTTCCTACCTCGTGCAAAGAAATTTCTTAATATTCTTATTCTCCACTCGTGTTTACGTATTTTATGTATTTTCTTTTCAATGACATGTAGTCGACTTGTGTCAACAATTGTTAATAGTTTGAAGGCTAAATTAAGCTGCAGACATGCTTGCTCGTGTGTGTGTGTGTGTGTGTGTGTGTGCATGTGCTAACAAAAGCTAAGCAAACTATATTGCATGGCTTAAACTTTGCAGGCCTAATACATATATCTAAAAAAAAAACCTTCAACTTTCATCAAAAATTTAAAAAAATTAAAATAACTTTTCGAAAGTTTTGTTTTTCATTTTAAGAAAAGCAATTGATTTTTTTTTATTTATAGGCCTTGTACACCTGCACAAAATCTAGCAGATTTCAATTAAAATCTTTATAAAAATCTATACAGTTCACACCAACTTTTTTTTAGACATTTATAAAGATTTTCTTTTTTATCCAAAACAAAACCAATTAAGTGAAAATTTTCCAAAACTACAACCAAACTACTACAATATAGCCGATTTACACACCTTCTTAAGCACACATGATGATTTTGACAAAATCAAGTGACGAAGTAGAGTTTGGTTTGTATGAAAAATCTGCTAGATTTTGCCCAAAATCGCAAGTACAAAACTTTTACCAAATGCAAACGCAATATTGAGGGCCCAATATGCAGTCATTAATTTTTAATAAAATAAAATGATAACTATTGTTTAACTAATGCTTCATATTCACAGTGTATTGTTTAATTAAAGTTCTTAATATAAGCAAAGAATGGTAACCCTATCAAACTGCTAATTTTCACTATTAGCAGCTCTGCTATAGCATATGGTTTTTGTTTACATATGCATTATCCCCTTATAGTGAATGGCGTTGTCGACGTCAGATCAAGACGGCAGTAAATATTGTAACTTGTCTACTTTTTGTCGACAATAATTCACTAATATTAACATGCTCCATTCATTTAAAAACCCTTACATAGCGTCTACAACTGCGATTAACTCTGACATAATATTTGAGAGAACGTCGGCAGAATAACAAAAATAAAATGCCGATATTTCTCTTCATCTCATACAACAGGAACACGTAATTTCAGTTTTCTTATAACATTTCATTTAATGCAAACTCTCATCGAGTTAACATGTTTTATTTTTGTATAATTAGTTATTTTATTTTCGCATTTTCACACAAAATTTAATTTATGAATCAATTAAGCACATTTAAACATATAAAATCCCAGAAATGTTGTCCAAATCATTGTTTTTCATTTATTTTAATAAACACTCACACATGCATACTAATTTACTTTCAAATACGTGTGTTTTTTGACACTTCATCTCATAGGATTGTTGTTATAGGATTTCTTATAACAACGCTCTTATAAAAAATCTTATAAGATTGAGATAACACTAATTTGAAGTCTACACGTAACATGATTCGCTCTGCGATTGAATTTGACGCTCTTATCTTACATATTATGTTAGGTGTAGACCCTATGTTAGAGATTAGTAAGAGATTGTCAATAAGATCCAATTGTTGCCGATAAAGAGTAGACAAGTGACAATATTTACTGTCGTCTTCATGTGACGTCGAGGACGCCGTTCACCATGATGGGGATTATTTCTTAAAAATGGATTAACAATTAATTACTCGTCTAACCTTTTTCTTTCGAATTAGTGCTGAAATGTGTCTAAACCCCTGTTTGTGTAAGACGCTTGAGTTAGAAATCATGGCGTTTTTGTAATAGATTAAAGGAAACTTGTACAGTTTATAACGAATCATCTATCGTTTAACTATTTGTTAATCACTGACATTTTGTGGATTAACTAATGCTAAAGAACTAATTATTAAACTATTGCTATTAGTTAACTAATGATTGTGAATTTGCACCTAAGATAAACATACTATTACTAACTTTATGTTATGAGAGGGAAGGAGGAATACATTTTTGTACTTGAAATTCTCTCGTTAGTTATGTTGATTTATAACAACGAGAGAATTTCTAGCAAAAAAATAAATATTCCACTTTATATTCCTCCTTCCCTCTCGCCCGTATAGCGAAAATTTTCATCATTCTGCTCGAAAATTTCCATCATTTAAACTGGGATTAAGATCGGTCTATGTAAAGCTTTCGGTTTCTTACAAAATGTTCACTCTTATGTATGAATAAGGCCTTTTACTGGGCTTACATTTTGCTTAGTTTTCCCTTCTTTATAAATACGCAAAACATCACATTTATCACGTACAAATATGTATATATTAATTTTTTCTAACATATGTTTATTACAATTCATACTATTCCTGCGACTTATGAAGTGTAGATGTGGAATGGAAAATTAATGGCCAGAGATAATTGTGTAGAGCTTTGTTTTAGACATATTTATTTAAAGATTGATAATGAATTTTTTCTCCCCTAAGAATATTTCACATTCAAAATAAACAAAAAATGTGATACTAGGGGAATTTTTTGCTATAAAAAATTTAATTAACATTTCTTAATCGCTGCAGTAATTCATTTAGCAGAGTAATTTAAAAAAGAAAGACTTTTCTATATTAACGAAAAATAGGATTATTTTTTTCAAATGAGAGGTATGCTGTGTCAGGCCCGAAAAATCCCTCCATAGCAACTGCATTCCCAAGTGCCACACTACTGATAGATATACGCCTTATCCATCTCACTCATCACGCTACACAAACATTAACTTTTTTTTGGGACAGCCAATAAGCAAGGGAATAACTAGTTCAGATCGTATTCAGATTTTTAACATGTTATTCTCTGGACTCAGTTGCTAAAAAATATACTTTCTCGAAATAAATCTTAAACACCCGGTTTTCGGTTAGTTTACAAGGCTGCTTGCTACCTTAAAACAATCAAGCAGTATTGTGAGATTCCTTTTTGATATACACTAGAGGCCTGCGTAAACAGTCTTGTTTTTTAAATGTATTCTCATGGCATGTGCCTAAACTTGCATAAAGAATTTTGTATTTCTTGTAAAATTAATCATTTGAATTGTATTGAAATTTAATTGTTTTAGGATTAACTATTGTAAAATTTGTATTATCTAAATAATTAATACGATTATCGTAAATTTTTATTTAGAACTTTATAAACACAGACGCTCATAAACTTTACAATTTGTAAAGCAGTGAATCGTTTAAATTATAAACAAGTGTAAAGTATCTGAACTTCACCTTAGAGTTGTATAATATTAACATTCCGAATTGTCATCTTTCGCGCCAATTGAGGCCATCTTTTTTTTATTGAATAGCCTTCGTGGTCTGTAATAAGTTTTCGTAAGACACTTATTCTTGAACAAGCAAACAGTGAGCATCGTTTTATATTAATTACTTCCTAAGACAAATTTATATAAAAATAAGATTAAGTTGAATTTTAAACTAAATACTGAATCTGGTTTTCATGCATAATTTATCCGCAAATTTATTACTGTCACCTACACATATGTACATCTATTTCCAAAATTATAAGTCCATCAACATTCAATCAACCTACATACTCATCGGCATACATAGTCTACCCTTTATTGGTTACCAATTTTGATTTCTCTTCATCATCTACCTTAATCAACATCAACTCACTCCTCATCCCACTAAAAGGAATTTAGTCCCTAATACCCGCAGCAATTTATTCAGCATGTAACTCAGTGTCTTTTTGAATTTCCCGCCTCTTGCTTGAAATGGCAACACTGCTCCGTATTAAGATTTTTTTTATTAAACCATCCAAGAGTATTATTTTAACGCATAAAAGTATGCAACGTAAGCTGTTATTTTTTAAATCAAGTAAGACAGTACACACTAGAGGCCTGTGTAAACAGTCTTGAAATGTAAATACGTCTTGTTTTTTAAATGTATTCTCATAGCATGTATTATACTAAACCAGTCCAAGCCACACGCAAAGAAAAAATATGGTTGAGGTAACCATAATCAAACAGCAACATACTATGATTGAATTATATGGTTGCAGTCAAATCATATTATTGTTAATAAAAAAAGAACTTTAACAATATTATTATCTGAGTTAATTATAATATTATCTGAGTTAATTATATTATAATCTTAGTATTGTAAATATGACAACACTATTGTTAGATGTGACTAAAATATAATTGAGACTCACCATACCATGTTCTAATATTATATTAATATTGTTAAATACGACCACAGTATTATTTAATATAATAATACTATTTTATATATATTTATATACTTATTGTAGAAACAGCTGTGCGTTAAATTCGAAATAAAAATAAATTAATATTATTGAAATAAATTGTATATATAGAAATGTATACTTACACGACATACAGACATGTCTGTATAAAGAGATACACAAATGTTTATATATTTTTATTGGTCTACCCTTTTGTTTATACTTTATTTATTAATTAATTTATTTAACACCAGCCGTGCACTACCGATAGCTTTAAAACGAAATACTGAACTGTCAGATATTTCTGAAAAATATTTTTTTAAAACCTTAACATAGTATGGTTTTGGATAACATTATATTGTTATTTACATCACATTCTTTTTAAATAATAATACAAATTATGTTGTAGTCATAAATTTTTAACAAGACTATATTGTTAAACTCTAACCATATCACACTTTTTTATGGATGTGATAATGTAATTATTAAAATCAAACATTACTCTGCTTATTAATTATGTTTAAAATAACAATAACTAGTTTTCGACGATCACATATTTGTTTCAGAGCACATAATATTGTTTTATCAACCATATCTTTTTTTTGCGTGCATATGCACAATGTGCAAACTTTTATAAAGAGATTTTTGTGCTTTCACAGCGACGAGAGCACAACAGCCAACCAGATCTCGGCGACAGCAGTGCTTGCTCTTATTTTGCAAGGAAATAAGAACAAATTTAAGAGCTTTCAAAGCTGTTTACCTCATATGCAAATATCATAGTATGTGTGTTTGGACGTAGCTGTACTAAACCAATAATAAATAATAATTTAATAAGTGTAGCGGGATGAATGCATTAGTGTTGCGTGTATATGAGTATTAACAAGCGATGTCGCGAAAACTTCTTGTTCGTAACAAACACTCAAAAGAATTGTAGTGCAGATGCGTGTCTGCTTGTTATTTTTCCATATAGTACGTTTGAGTGTGTGTGTAAGATGTAGATGGTAAGCTATTATGTTTTTAAAGGAGGTTTTTTTAAAGCAAGCGCACACAATGCCAATGCATGTGTGTGTTTGTATGTACGCAGAAAAATATAATAGCATACACAGAACTTATGTGTGTATGTATGTATGCACATACATGACGTTTAAGCGCAGTATTCACGGTCAAAATGCATGACATAAGCATCGTATACGTGTGCATGAAGAACTCAGCATACACGTGCATGCATTGCACGATAAATTGATAGCATCTTGTTGCAAGCTTATTGCAAGGAAATTGTCAAACTACGTACAAAAACTTTTTACGTATAGAATTTGACAGCTCTTTGAAACCTCACTGCTTTGAGTAGTTTATCTTGATATGTTTGTATTGTATGCATGCATGTGCAAAAATCAAAAAATTTAGATTTTGCTTCAAGCATCGTCGGTGTGGCTCATAAAAACAAAATTTAACTAATATTATCATAATGCAGGTCATGCATTTTGACCGTGAATAATACGCTTTATATACGCACCCATGCATATGAAGAAGTAAGCATCAAAAATTTTTCCGTCACGAAGTATTTTCTTCTTTAATCCTATACCTGCAATAACTGAAAAAAATGTCTTGCCAATAGTGTTGTTTAGCGTTTGTTTTAGAAAATTTGAAAAATCCCTCATGTCTTAAAGTTCTTGTAAGTGGTCTTGTGCAGGTGTATAATATGCATATATATACATCGCTTCACTAGACCGATTCATAACCTATAAAAAATGTCAAGCTATAGCTATTAAATTCATCTCCTTGAGTTGAGGTCTTGCATAAGATCGTTATGTATACAATTTTTACTTCAACTGAACTTCTCTCAAACGCGTTCAGGTGACGTAAAGGCAGCAAGAAATAAAGGATTTTTTTTTTAAAACAAATTATAAGGAAAATGCGAACACTTGCCACAAGCAGATGTGGTAATGTATGAGGAAATCAATGTATAATTATTGTGTCTGATCAAATTATCCTCTCACTTCCAAAGCAATGGAAAAATAATACATTATATCGTCCACTATGTACACACACCTTCCTCCCCCCCCCCCTTCGGGTTATTAATAGTAAATATCCTCATAGCAAGTTTCTCTTGGGATTTTTTCTCAAAGTTTCTAATACTAAAAGATACTAAAGAAAAACTATTAGGCTTATATCAAAAAGATTAATATGTACATGTATAAAATCTATTTTAAGAAATTTTTTTTCAGAAAAATTTTAAATAAAATACATTTTAAACTCATTTGAGTTTTTATGAATAAGGGTTTTAATATTTAACCTCAAAAAAAATTTAGTACTTACACTAAATTCATGCATAACTTCTTAATTGCATATACTTGTAGTAACAATTTTCTTTTAACAAAATTACCCTCGAGACATTCTGTAAATTATGGAGTTTTTTTACTTCACCAAAAAAACCCCCACTTTATGTTTAATACTCATATATGTATATATAAAATCAAACTATAATAATGCTTGTTACGTAACTATTAAAGCTACAAGCAACAAGAAGTAAAAAAAATAAAATAAATAGAAATAGCAACAATAATAAGGAGCTACATACATACTTCAATCTCTATGGACTTAACCCCAATACTAAAATATATTTTCATAGCATGCGTATATTTTTTTTTATTGATAACTGAATATGAAAAAGCATAGCGAAGTAACATAAAAACCAGTTCAATAATAATTCATAACACGAAAATTTATACTCATATGAACATGTGGTATCGTATTATCAGTAGAAGAAAAAATATATATTAAGTGAAATGTCTGCAAAATGTTTGCATAACAGAAATGCGTAAAGTACAAAAATATTAACGTGTTATGTTAAGTAATATTAAAAATATAATAATCTTCTTAATAGATCTTAAATGGAAGTGGAAAAATTTATGTTTGTAACACATACAGTGCACTCTCCATAGTGTCAACCAACGCAATCTAACTAAGTCCAACTTTCATTACTTTTTTTTTATTAACTATCATTAATGTTAAACTCAAACAAATGTAAAGTCATATAAAAACTTGTGCTTTTTTTAATGTACAATTTGTTTACAGTATTTTATAGATCAGATAGGGCAGATACTGTTAAAATATTATATATTAATTTAACTGTGATAAGCAATATCTACCATAATATTTTTTTTTATTAAACAATCCAAGAATATTATTTTAACGCCTAAAAGTATGCAACAAAAGCTGTAATTTTTTATCACGCAAATGGGCCCATACACTATAATAGAATGCATGCGCAATCAAGTGTTTGTGCGATTTTACGATTTGCTATAGCGATGTCAAATAGAGTTTGATATTTTGCTCATGGTACCAGATTGCTGGTGTGGTATATGGTGAAATTAGCTCAGGTGAGCAAAGTTGTCATGGAGTAAACATGTAAGTAATATAATTTGTTGAAACATACATAATTTGTTTCAATGGGAAACAGAATTTTAGCACTTTAGTTATACATCAGGGAAAGCCAAAAAGTTACTTTTTGGCTGCTCAATACATATCGATACTCCAACGACAATGAGTATGATACCACATTCGCATCAACAAGCATGCTTACATACAGGCATACATATCTATAGCTATCAACACAAATAAGTGCGCATACTGATAGGTGCGGGTTCGATCAAACAAATATGCTATAGATATTCGTATCAATACATGTGCGCACAAGCATGTAATGACGAGTATGACTATATGAACAATGTTACCAAATATGTTAGTAAATAAAAAAAATCGTTGTGTATGAATTTAACAAATGCCTAATTTATATTATGCATTTTTTTCATGAAATCTATTTCACGAAACTTTTTCTATTTGCCAATAGAGACGACACGTAACATGAATTTCTGAAGCATTTTTGACAACTTTTTTTTAATCTAATTTGGTTCTCCAGGAGCCTGTTTACAAATGAAAAAATTTTCATACAACCAATTTTATGAAAAAATGCGTAAATACGACGCGGGTTTCTTTAGCAAATAGTTATTAAAAAAGTTATATATTGCAAAAGTTATACATACTCGCAAGTATTAAAACAATAAAAAAAACCCATAAAGCTGATTATATAAACCTCAAAAAAGCAATAACTTGAAAATTTATTCCGCATATTAATCGCGAAAACTTGCAAAAATGCGAATATTATTTAAAAAAATGTCCAAAACATAAAAATGTGAACGAAAATACTCAGTAGATTTTAAAAATCAAAAACAATCTCACTTACAAAAAGTTGCGAAAATTCGTGAATAATTTTTTAATTGAAAAAAGCCTTAAAATGTATTTAAAACAAAACACCAAAATTGTAACGAATGTCAAAAACTTGGAAAAATTTGCGAGCATGTCGAAAACTAGCAAAAACTTAATATAATAATATAAAATAATAATAATATAATATAATATATTATAGTAATATAAAAAAAGATAAAAGATATCATAGTGTGATACTGGTTGAAAATATTTGAAACTGCCAAAAAACAAATAATTGGGAACAATCACTTTTATTGCCAAAAGAAAGAAAACATTTGCGATAAATTTCCCTAAAATAACTTACAAATAATTAAAGATCTAAGGAATGTCGAAGTGGCGAAAATTCGCTAACATCAAATAGATATACCGATGGATTAAAAATTGTTAAAATGGCAAAAAAAAAAAAGCCAAGATTTGGCTAAAAATTCAGTTTCATCGCGAAAATTGGCTACAAAAAAGCGCTAAAATTGCTAAAATTTTAAGGAATGCCATGGTTCAACCTTTCTTTTCTTTCATTAATTCGGCTCTTAGCTCAAATCTAAAATGGAACGTGTTTCTATATTCGCGATCAAATTACTCCCGTAAATATTTAATAGGGCTTTTAGATCTAAGGACTGCGAAGAGTGTGTGTGTGTGTGGGTAAAACATTTTTATTGAATTTTGTGCTAAAATAGTTTGAAAAAAATGTTATTACCTCAACAGCTACAAACTAGTATTTCTGGCAACACTTATCAAAAAATATTTAAAAAACCGAATGTGTTGCAAGTCATGGGTATGTCGATAGATATGCGTAGATATGCGGGATGTAACGAAGAATGCGCATCGATACATACAAGTATGAAATAAAGTACGTAGGGGTATACGCAAGTATGAGAATGAATAGATATCAACACGCACTAGCATAAAAAATGTTCGATATGTGCGGTAGTATCCAACATTTTTTGTATCGATTGGCTTTCCCTGTTATACATACTCAGCTGTTAATTTTAACAACATACTAAAAATAATTGCAGTAAAAACTGTGTCACCATTCTTGAGTTTTGTTTCATTGGGCTTTTTTAATTAGGCTTCATTTCATTTATTTTGGGCGTTATTTATTATATTTTACCTTGGGCCTTATTTCATTTTTTGGGTTTTATTTTATTGGTGCTTATTTCATTTCTTATTCGGGCATTACTTCCATGGGCCTTATTTCATAGCGCCTAGTTATGGTTATGGCGTTATGGCGAGTCAACTATAATCAAATACAGTGTTGCCTATCAGTTTGGTTCGAACAGCTGTTTTGTATGGTTATGGTTAAGGTACGTCTAATATAAGTTGAGTTTCTACGCGGGAAAAAAATCCCGGGAAATTTTTTACAAATCCCGGGAAATTTTCAATGGGAATTTTCGGGAATTTAATATTTACTTTTTGGGAATTTGCTTTTTTTATTACTTAAAAATACAATTTTTTAGGGGTGGCAGTCAGAAACCCGGACTCACTTAGACCGTTTTGGTCCATTGTAATACCACGGACCACGGAGACTCTGAAATCAAGAGAGCCCATTGTGGCCATTTTCTTTCTTGCAAGTTCAGGATACTGACAAAGAAAATGCTCTATGCTTTCATCTTCATCGATATCCTGGCAGCTACGGCAAACATCATTGTGTTCAACCCTTAGTCTTTGTGCAAGCCTACCAACAACTTCAAGAGTTACCAATTATTTGCAGCCTAAAAACTCTTTATGGGAAATAGTATCTCGATTGGCAGATGTAGATGGGATTTTCATTCATGCTATAAGTCACAGCATAAGAATTTATCTATTTTTATTTTTGATATATTGTTGTTCTTGAAATGAACGAATGAAATTGTTTTGTTTTTAATTTAAATGTTGTATTTTAATGGAAATTTATTTGCTGGTGGTTAAGCATTGTCTATATATTTCATTGGTGCTTAGCCAAATCATCAGTAGACTTCAACCACATATTTTGAACAATGACAAACCTCTTATGTTGTGGAAAGACTTTCAAAAACTGTTTGAGAATTCACAAACAATAATATTTTTGAAAATCAAAGACAATGCTTAATCACCAGCAAATAAATTTCAATTAAAATAAACTTATGACAATATGTCAAATAATAAATTTCTTAAATGTTAAATGCATGTTGTTTTTTTTTTAATTTATATTTTTTATTAAGGCCATTTAATTAAATTCATATGATTTTGAAATTCCCGGGGAATAGAACATTTTTTCTCGATTCCCGGGAATTTAACAAGTACGGGAAAGTAGAAACCCTAAATATAAGCTTAAAGTTCCTATATTATTATATATTTAGTGTCCGTACGGAACCCTTTGTGTGCGACTCAAAAAAAAAAAAATTAATTCAATAAAGTAATGAATTTTTTTTTTTGTAGTGCATTATAATAACTTTTTTCTGTTTGTTTTAGAACAAATTGCATTTCATTTATCAATCGCGTTTAAAAAAAAATGTTCTGTAGAGCTAATGAGGACAACAAAGAAAATAACTAAAATATACTTTAAAGCTGGTAAACGAATGAAGCCATTGTATGTATGTATGTATGTATGTATATAGTTGTTATAAATTAGGTCAAATGAATCAAAATCTGCCAATAGTTTGAAAAATGCCATCTAATAAATAAGTTAATAAACAATTTTTGTTTGTGAGCAGTATAGCTTTCAAACAAAAAAATAAACTTAAGTTTGTCATTAAATTAATTGTGTATAGTAATAAGTTCAAAAAAAAAAATTATAAAAAACAGCAAGAAAATTTAAATTGAAATATTTTTCTTGAAAAAATTGTGATTATTATGGAACTAGGAAAAAGGTTAACTTCGTTGCTGTTTCTTAATATTTTATTTCAATCTTTTCATACTGATAATCTGCTTTAATTAAGTTGACACAAAAAAAATCCTTTAGAATCGAGATTTGTTTTTATATTTTTTTTTTGAAGAATTTTCACTACAAAGTAATCATGAATTATATTTCTCACAAAAAATATATATATATATTTATATATGTATACTGAGCTGTAAACGCACTAGCTTACTTAAAATGTGGAAGTATTTTTTGGTAATTTCCCTTTAGTCGTTATGAAATATACGAGTATAAATACATGCACACTAGTGTCCTGCACAAGACATCTTATAAGAACTTTCAATACATGAGGGATTTTTCAAATGCTTTACTACAGCGAAATCTTATAAAACAAACGTTAACAACACTGTTTGCAAGAAATTTGTTTGAGTATTGTAGGTATAAGAGTAAAAAAGAAAACATTTTGTGACGGAAGAATTTGTGATACTTGCTTCTTTTTACGCATGAGCGCGTGTACAAACGTCATGCATGTATGTGTGTATGATCTTTTATTTTTCTGCTCACATGTAAAGGCACACACATGCATTAACATTAGTTGTATGCGGTTAATCACATAATAGCTTACCATCTACATATTACACACACACTCAAACGTACAATATGAATAATAACAAGCATACACCAATCAATAGTACTTCTTTTGAATGTTTGTTACAAGCAAGCTATCTTGCGACATCGCTTGTTACAACTGATATACACATACACCAATACATCCATCGTGCTTCGCTTATAGTACGACAGCATTTATTATTGGTTTAGTATTATACATGCGACGTGAATACATTTAAAAATCATGACGTATTTACATTTAAAGACCTTTTACGCAGGTCTCTAATACACACACACATACATACACAGCTATATATGAAAAGCGACTAAAAAAACTGTTGAAAACAAGCTTGATATCGTAGCAATTTTTCCTACATTATTTTCAGGAAGCAGAAAATAGTGTTAATGAGACTTTCAACTTGAAAATGTAATAGTTAAAGGAAATTAAGGTCTAAATAGGATTTGGCAAAAGTGCTTAGAGCCACAAAAAAATTATGGCACAAGCAAAAATAACAAATTTTCAACTTTATTTACATTAATAATAAACTTGATTTAAAAATTACTCAGGAATAGAGTAGAATAAAAAGAACTGGGATAATTGAGCTAAATAGACAGAATGTTTATTCATTCATTAATTCATTATTATTTCCAATAAAATAAGTAAAAATTAAATAGTTATATGTATTTAAAGCGTAAATTAATTATCGCAACTCCTTTAATATGTATGTGTAAGAAAATAAAGCATTAAATATAATTCTGGTAAAATGTATGTAGTATGTTTGTATTTAAAAAGTTAATTGCATGACCTTAAAGTTTATTTTCACAATATATAACATAAACGTAATTTTTCACATGATCTCTCATGGCTTAATGAACATTAGCTTCTATTTTTTTAAAAACCTTTTTTAATGTTCATATTGCGTGTCTTATAGGTTTCAGAAACCAAGTTTAGGCAACATAAAATATAAAAATAAACATAAAAACAATAACATAAGGTCAGAAGTGAAAAGTAATTTTAGTGAGAGACTTTTTTATTTTCAATATTTTATTCAGAAAATTGTATGGCTGTACGAAATAACGTCCAAAACAAATACGCCGAAAAAAGTAAAATAGCTCCCAAATTTTTCTCATATCTTGGAAGCTGTTGCATTAACTCCCAATTTTTTTTTTTTTTTTTTTTTTTTTTTTTTAATAATTTCATTTATTTATTGGGTTTTTGAGAAATGAAATACATGCAGGGATATTAAAAAACTTTGCTTCATCGGCTAAGAAATTTGGAACTAATATCGGCTGTATAAAATAACGTAAGAAAAAGTGAAATAATTCAAGAAAATTTTTAAATTTATTTAGGGCCTAATTGTGTAAAACGTATGTATTTTGTTTTTGTAATTTAAATTTTTTCCATATAAAATTTATCAACGCTTGGCGTTTCGTTTTACAAAATTGGGCCCTTAATATTTTTAAATAATAAGGTTTTTTTGAGATATTTCATTATACACAAAAAAAATCTGCAATAAACAACTTTAAATAAAAATAAAATCAAAAACTAATTCAAAATGTATTTAAGTCAATTAAACTTTTGTTTAAAAAATAAAATATTCCTGCAATAAACAACTTTAATTGAAAGTAAAACCAAAAAACAACTAAATATGTAATTGAGTAAATTAAACTTTGTAATTAATAAAATTTTAAAACAAAAGTTTAATTGACTTAAAAACATTTTTAATTAATTTTTGATTTTATTTTCAATTAAAGTTGTTTATTGTAAATATTTTGTCTTTAAACAAAAGTTTAATTGATCTTTGATTTTATTTTCAAATGAAGTTGTTTATTACAGGAGTATTTTTTCTGTGTATGTATCGAAAATAAAACTGAAAATGGAAAACCTGCCAAAACAATTCATTTCATCGACCAAAAATTTGAGAATTTTTTTTATTTTATTTGAGAGTTATTTTGCTTCCCAAAAAGTTTTTATAGGTTTTCATAACAAAACAAGTTGTGAGCTGTCAGATTCAGATATGACGATTTCTCATCAGAGGTGGTGATTTTTCAGCTTGTTTGTGCGTCTAAATTTTTTATTTGGCAACATGACATTTTTTCAGGCAATAAATAAACTATGTCGACGATTTTGTGGCTACATTTTTTAGCGAAATTGAAAAATAAATCCTACCAAAACTCATCTGCAAGAAATTAAAACAATTTGATTTTGATGATGGTTCTTATTAGAGATGTGCAAATGTCGTGATTTTATCGTGTCACACGTGAATCACGCGTGATTCATGCATGATCGTGATCTAATTTATAATTAGTTACGCGTGAGTGCGTGAGCGTGACTTAAAAAAAATTACTCGTGCGTGATCGTGCGTGAGCTACTTTTAATAATCACGCACGAATTCTCATGCTCTCACGAGATATCATTCCTGCATAGGTGAATATCAATGTACTATACCATTTTGCATAAATAAAATTATTTTAATATATTTTTTATGGTATTCAACTATATTATCCCTAAATTTTTACTTTTTTCAGAAAATCTGCGCTTATGTCAACATTTATGAAAAGGCTCTCTAAAATTTTAGTTTAACATGTTGAAAATTATCTACGTAATTAAATGTTATAGTTAAAACTTTGGAAATTTACCGTCAAAACTTTTTATAAGCGCTTAAACACAAAAAATATTTTTAAAATTGCCGATTTTTGGACATTGCTGAATATAGAGTACATGTCTAAAATACCAAATAATTGACTCTAACCACATTCTTAATACATTGTCTTTAGCGCTATGCAAACAAAAAGTGAATATATAAAAAAAAAGTTTTTACAAAACTGAAAATAATGAAGATAATTAAAAAACACACGCATTTTTGAAGGAAATTTTAAAATTTTAATTTTTTATCCTTTCCCCGATTTCACGAAATGAGTATTAACAATTTTTTTCCTATTTTTATTTAAAATTTCGTAAAAAATTTAATGTTGTCTTTTAATTTAAGATCCAACAATAAACTAAAAACTAATAGGCGAAATACTAAAAAGAGTCGTGGCTAGACATTTTTTTGTCTTAAGTAAAATATTTTATGAGAGATACGGAAACACATCTTGGGAAATTATTTCCTAAAAATTTCAAGTTTATCTCAAAATGTTTTATCATGCAAAAATCGGAAATTTTTAAAAAAGTTACAAGCCTCAGAATTTTTTTTTAATCAAATGTAGTCAACTTTGGCCCACTGTAACTCTTTTCCAGCTCAAGCCAGAAGGCTGTCATGACATGTGTTATGTTAGCGTGTTAGCGTAAGTCTTCCCCTTCAATAGTTTAGAAGTTCCAGATTTACTGCAATTTACTTTGTAAAAGTCCCCACTGTGCAATGTAGCGCCAATTTAGCGCGTTTTAACTATGCCCAACGCGCTTTTTTTCGTCATAGCGCTTTTAATTAAACAAAAAAGCGCTAAATTGGCGCGTTTTGATTAAAGTCGATAACATCAATTCAGTTCAATATTTTTTACTTTTTTTGTATAAATTTAACAATTTTCTAGTACACAAAACTCTGATAAGAATTTTTAAATTGGTTAATGATTCAGCTGTTGCAAATAAAATTCTTTGACTGTGGTTAGAATCAAAAACGCATTTTAATACTGCAAAAGGTAAATATTTTGAAATTTCACAACTAAAATTTAGATGACCCAAAAAAATTACATAACTTATTATACATTTTTTTAAAACTATTCGTCAATTTATATGTTGTTACAAAGTCTGCCAAATAAAATAAAAATAAAAACTAAGGATTTCGATTACTTGGAAGGCGATGTGAGTCTGTATTCAATGATTTTAGTTATTTAGGATATATTTAATTTCGTAGAAATAATATAATAAAATCTGAAAATAAGTTACTAAAAAGTCAATTGTATTTACCAATACATCGAATTTTATTAAAATTCAATTTACAATTTGTTGACAATTCTGTAACTTAGTGCGTTCTAGCGCTTTTTGTGAAGGGGAATAGCGCGTTTGGGTCACAAATAGTTGGCTTCGCTGCGTGCATGTACATACATACATACATACATACATACATACATACATATATATATATATATATATATATATATATATATATATATATATATATATATGTGTGTGCAAAAACCTATTTTTCAAAAAAAAAATACAAATTGGATTACATACATACTTTTTCGTGAGCGTGCGTGACCGTGATAAGATGTGAACCACTCGTGCGTGATTAAGCATATTTTGTTCGTGAGCGTGCGTGATCGTGAAAATTTTCAATATCATTCCTGCGTGAAAGTGCGTGAGTAAAATATTTTTCTGCGTGAGCGTGCGTGTCGTGAGTCTAAGAACGCTCACGTGTACATCTCTAGTTCTTATATTAATATTAGTATTTTATTAATTTCTTATATTAATTTTATTTTTTTTAGCGATTTTGCTTCTATCTTTAGCGATTTTCTGTTAAATTTTTATGCGATTAATTTATAAAAAACTATATTAAAAAAGACTATATTAAAAAAAGGGATATAAAATAAATTGATTATGAAATATATATTAAGAAAAACTACATTAAACTGATTTCGGCGATTTTTGAAATCAATTTGGCGACCTAGGTCGGAAAAATCTGGCAACCCTGTTTGTTAGCTGTTTCGCTTTTTTTACTTTGCTTTTTAAAATATTTCTGTATTCCCGACTTCTCTGAGGAATCTCTAACATCGTCTTCACTTTTCAAAGCTTTACTGCATTGCCGGCCTTCGGTTTGCTCAAATATTCCCTAGTCTGAGGTATGTTCAATCCTAGTTTCGCTTGGTAAGGCATTTCTGCTTTGGTGACCCTCGGACGGAATGAAAGATAGTTTTATCTATAATACCTCCGAAACTGTGCCCCATTTCTGTAACTTGTGTGATGTTCTCCCATCGAGAAAAATTAAATAATTATAGTGGTTGTCCTATTTTACACAGGGTTAATTACATAAAAACTTATATAAACTTGAAAAAATATCAACAAATACAGTTTTTTTCTTACTCACCCTGTGTTTCACCCTGTGATGGGCTTCTTAAATATTTATGCATTTGGGACTTTTTCATAGTTTTACTATTTCATTTCACGGGGAATTATTTAATTTTTATTTTTACCTGCTTATAGTTTTTGTGGCAAAAAGGAAAAAGTGCTTAAGTCGTTATTAGCTAATTTTGAGGTAATGTCACCCCTGTAATTTTCGTATACAAAAGTACCCCTAGGCATAATTTCAATTATCTTGTGCGATTTTTGAAGAAAATGTAGCGCAATGATTTGCAGGTTATCTTTTGTCGTAAAATTTTGTTACTAAAGTGACCTTCTTTATTTGTGTAAAATGAAATAACTTTCATTCGAATAAATTATTTATTCGCGCTGTCGAATAAATTTTTATTCGGATAAATATCGAATAATAATTTTTTATTTGAAGAATGGAACGAAATTTAATTAAAATCGACTACCTTTATAACTTTAAAGAGATTATTCATCGACTAATCGGAACAAATTTTATTCAAATGATAAGCACTTATTAAATATATCAGCTAGGAATTATTGCAAAACATTTTTTCAAAAGAGCATTCTATAAATAAAAGAATGATTAATATTAACTCGTTTAGAATCCTGAAAAATTTTATTAATTCGCATGAGCAAATGCATTTTTAATGGGATAAATTTTTATTCTAGTAAGCGGATAAATTTTTAGGCAATTGAACAAAAAGTTTAATTCGAGTAAATTTAATAAAATAAAATTGAGAAGTGGGGCACTTTTTTGACTTTCAGTGGGAGGATCGATTAATCGACTACATTTTACTTGATTGAAAATTAAGTTTAACTAAGGGCCTGTCCCACGATGTCGACAACGTTCGACTTGTCGCGCGGTTACATTGGAAACAACAACTAAATTTTATAATTTGTTTTTGTTTTGAATGTAAGTGTGCGACATGTCGAACGCTATCGACATCGCGGGACAGGCCCTAAATTTTATTCAAAAAACCGAAAAAGAATTAATTTTTATTCGAATTGTTTTTATATTATCCATTGTTTGTATTATTGAATAAATTTTCTTATTCGAATAATGGAACATTCTTTGAGCAAAAGTTTCAATAAACGTTTTTCGAAAAATCAAAGTAGAACTATTTGAATATAAGAAAAAATAATTTGTTGTTGCTATCGAAAAAATTTTTATTCGATCAAATATCGAATAATGATTTTTTTATTTAAAGAATGTAAAGTAATATAATTAAAAATGTTTAACTTTATGACTCTCAAAATAATTATTCATCGAGTAATAGGAATAAATTTTATTCGAATAGAAACACGTGTTAAATATTTCAGCGGGGAATTGTTTCAAATCTTTTTTTTTTAAGAAAGTTCTATAAATAAAAAACTAATATTAATTCGTTTATAATCCTGAAAAAAATTATTTATTCGAATGAGCGAATAAATTTTTAATCGTATAAATTTTCATTCAGTAATCGGATAAATTTTTAGTCGATTGTTTGAATTAATATCGAATAAAAATTTTAATTAATACTAGAATCGAGGATCGATTAATCGAATACATTTTACTTGAATGAAAACCAAGTTTAACTAAATATTTTTCGAAAAATCCAAAAAAATAGTTCATATTCGAATTTAAGCTAAAATGTATTGTTTTTTTTTATTATCGAAAAAGTTTTTATTTGAATAAATATTGAACAATAATTTTTACTTGAATAATGTAACCTAATTTAGCTAAAAATGTTTACCTTAATAATTCTAAAGAAATTATTCATCAATTAATCGTAATACATTTTATTCGAATAAAAATACTTGTTAATAAATATTTGAGATAACCATGGTTGCAAAAAAGTTTTTGAAAAGAGTAATTTATTTATGAAAAAAATATTAATTTTAATTCGTTAAAATACTGAAAAACATTATTTATTCGAATATTCGAATACATTTTTAATCGATTAATTGAATAAATTTTTATTCGATTGTCTGAATTAATATTGAATAAAAATTATAACTCGAGCAATTTTAATAAAATAAATTGAGAAGTGGACATTTTCATAGTTTTCAACGAGAGGATCGATTAATCGAATAAATTTTACTTGAATGCAAATACTACTGAAAACAATTTTTTTTTTGGATTTTGTAAAAATATTTGTTATATACTTATTTTAATTTATTATATTTTTTATCAAATGATTCAATTGAATTTCCTATTTCAGTTTTCCTTTTGATAATAGGAAAAAGTTGTTTTTTTTTTGCTTTTAGCTTATCAATAATGTAATTATTGTTCCATTAGACTGTTAAGTTATTAATATGATAAGAATCAAATTAATTACAAAATATATCACATCTAGTTATTTAACACTAATGAAATGCTTACGAATAATAAAAGGAAACTTATAAAAAAAAATATGAATTATAGGGTGGAAACAAAATTGGAACTAATGCGTTTAAAACCACAACGAAGTATCTTTTAAATTTGTTAGCCTGCCTTAGACGTTAAACAAACAATATATTTGTGGTAACATATTCAAACACACACACACATAACACATACATGAAACTCTCTTAACAAACAATGTCAGCTGTGAGTACAGTAAAACAGTAGGCGTTTGTATGTGCGTGTGTGTGTGTGTGTGTGTATGTTCGTGTGTATGGCGTATGTATTTCAACAAATTTTATACCCTAAAAGTTTTGTAATTAATTTCAAATAAAATAATGCATGTAGATGACACATTCATACAAATTTACATAAAACGAAAATTTTACATTATTCTTTGGTTTCTCTGAATCAAGCTCAAGCTCTCCGCACCCTCCTCCTCCACCACCGTTCTAATAAGTTTAACGTTGTCGTTGACTGCTTCTTCGAAATATTACAAAAGTTTATGTAATTCTTTTTTTTAATATTTCCAAGTGGTGTTTTTGAAGTAGGAATACTTTTTGTATGAGTAGGAGTACTTGTTGTTTTAAGTATTCGGCACTGAGTTTTAAGGTGGCTGCTTAATTTATGTTTTATACTGCTAAAGAATTTGTAATTTTTAGCATTCAGACACACACCATAAAAAAACTCTTTTTTCCAACTTTAATTGACAATTATGTTTGGTTTTGTGTACTTTGAGGTTTGTTGGTTGTATTTGCTTCTTTGGCGCTGTCGAGCAAAAATGACCAGAAAAAGTTAAAATCTCTTTAATACTCTTGATAAATTTTAATTATAGGACAAGTAGATGTGTCAGCTGCCGTGATTATTAAATGATTTATTTCTAGAGGGCAAAATGTACGAGGGCAGGAGCAAGAAATTAAAAAGAAAATTAATTAATTTGGTCTAGAAAAGTTTTTGATGGTTTTAAAATGGAAACTCGCGAGCATGTGAAGGTCTAGGGCGCTTGTAAGGAATTACACTGTGTGACAAAAAAAAAATACCTGGGATGTGTTACTATTTTTCTAGTAAGTATGGTCGGGTGTAACAACAATCTGTTTTTAACATTTTCCAAACACCCCAAAAATCTGGAGTTACGGGTTAAAAACAAATTTTTTGTACCCATATGCACTTATTTTCCTTGAACTAAGCTGAGTATCAATAGCTTTTAAGTTTATAAACCGATTTAGAAAGAAGAAACCCAGACCTTTCAAACAATGTATATTCTACTTCAGTAAATTTCACAAATATTCTACCTTGGATTCGTTTTTATGCTATATTTTATAACTTTATAAAAATAATTAATTGGAACTACTTGCCATATAATGACTTACTTTTCTGATTACCAAATTTCATTACTCGCTTACAAATCACATTACCTAAAATTTAAAAAAATTATGTACAAGTTGCTAAATGAAAAGAATGATTCTTTTAGATTAAATCAATTACGTGAACAAGTTTCCAAATCAAAAAAGTAAGTACTTCTCAATGATCGATTATTTTAGTCTCACGCCTTGTTAAAATCATTAAGTTGGTAATGCAGTAGGGAAGTGCTTCCACCAAAAATGCTTAATTCTAAACTCGATTACCTCTTTTGAAATTTTTTTGCTGGGTAGGTTTGTGTTAAAAAAATCGGTTTGAAATTGGCTGAGTTCTTAAATATTTTATTACAAGATCTTTTCTTAAAAGACTAGATGCATAATGTGTTTCGCGTTCTATTTGTGAGCATTCTGGGTGTTAAGCTTCCAGGATGAGGAAAGTACAATTTTACAAACTTGGATCAGGGCAGAGTTAAAATTGGCGCAACAGTGGTCGCCAAACTTTTTCCTTGAGAACCATATTTTTCACATATACTAACCTTAAATTCAGCTGTTTCTTGCAAATGGCAAGTTATTGAGATTTCCAAACAGGCTTAAACTAAAAAATTCTAAAATTAAAAAGCTGCCAAAACAAAAAATCGCCAAAATGAAAAAAGCGCTTAAATGAAAAATATCACCAGAAATAAAATAAATCGCTAAAATACAAAAAAAAAAAAATACAACAAGTAGAAAGGTCGGCAAAAAACTAAAAAAAATCGCCTAAAGCCGAAAAAACGCTATCACTAAAAAAAACCGCTAGAGCTGAAAAAAATCGCCAAAAACCGGCGAAAAACTCACCAAAATGAAAAAACGCCAAAATTCAAAATAGCGTCAATACTAAAAAATTGCCAAAAACCGAAAACCCCGCCAAAAACTAAACAAATTGCAATAAAACCAAAAGAAAACAAAACTTAAAATAATTTTTAATACCAAAAAAAACTAATCGCCAAAAACTGAACAAAGTCGCCAAAAACCAAAAAATCGCCAAAACGAAAAAAACACCAAAACCAAAAACAAGCGTCAAAACAAATATTTAGCCAAAACTCGCCAAAAACCGAAAAAAATCGGCAAAAAGTTGCAAGTGCCAAAACTAAAAAGTTCGTATAATAACCCAACAAAAAATCGGAAATAAATCGAAAGGTTAATTTTAATTATTGTTGTTTGAACTTCATTTGTTTCTATATTTATGGTTTGAACAGGCTAAAATCGTATCGTTCTGTAAGCCAAATTACATGTGATAATTACACGGTGTTACAGTGAAAAAAAAACTTGGAAAACGACCTAGCGTGAGTTGTAGATCTTGTTGAGTACATTAAAAATTGTGTCAAAAAATTTCAGAAACACCCTCAAATTCAGAAGTTATTCTGAAAATACCGTTTCCGGTGATGTTCGTCAACTTACACAGTAAAACATTTTTGAAGTCATTGATTCGGGACTCAATTCTGACAATTTCACGTGAAAGTAGGCCCAAAATGAAGAACTTGTGCATCATTCGTTTTGTCTTCTTACCTGCTAAAATATTTTTAATATCGATTTGAAGTTAGTAACTATCGTATAGGGGAATTTTTCACGTTTTAGGCTCTTTTGTTTGACATAACTCGAGAACCAATAGTCCGATTTAGCTGAAACAAATTTAGAATTACAATTCCTCTAATCCGTTCTTATACCGTTTTCCTATGTGTGCAACACTTTCGAAGTTAAAAATGAATGTATGAAGGGAAAAAAGTATTTTTTGCCTAAAAATTAAATTTTTTTTTTAAATTCATAAAAAATCAAAAATGCAAAAAAAGTGTCAAATCTAATTTAAAAAAAGAAAGCAATAAACGCTAATAAATGTGCGTGAAGAATTAAAAGGAAAAAAAGGATAGTGGACTGTTTTAATTATTTGGGGTTTTCCGGTAACTAACTGTATGATTTTTTTTACAGAAATTGCACCCTCATTCATTATTTGGAAAGTTTTGCACAATTTGAAACGTACAAGTGGTGAATCAGGTATATAGCCAGGTACCCTTAAAACATGCGCCCATTTATAAGTACCTGCCAGTAAAATATTGAAAAATACGTAGTATTTATAGTTGATCGACGAACGCGAACAGTGAAAGTGATTTCTCTCCAGTTTTTTAAAAGTAAATAACAAGAAAACATAGAATATATAAATATGGAAAATAACAAAAGCCCAAAATTGGATAATTTTTGTTACGTTTGTGGTCAAATCGTCCTAAAAAAAACAAAAACTATCGACAAAATTTGTGTACTGAGGAACTCAAAAAAGCGTATTGTGATTATTTTGATGAAGCAGATTTAAGTGGTTCAAATTTTACGCCGAACACAGTGTGCAAAAGTTGTTATAATACCCTTGTAAATTGGATACATGGAGGAGGTGCAACGTTGTCTTTTATGAAGCCAGTACTTTGGGTGGAAGACACAACTGGACATGCATAAATTTTCGTCCTGGACAGACAACAATTGAAAACAAAAGTATACACTGCTGCATTTACTGCCACACTTCCAGTTAACCGCCCTGCTGATGTCGATGCACCTAAACCTCCGAGTCTGGATACTGTGTACCTGCAAGCCGAAACCGTTTTCACCAATCCGACCAACGTGAATGATGAGGATTGGACACCCGATATTGAAAATAATACAGGACAACCGCTAACACAAATCGAAATGGATTACATTGTGGCCAAGCTCGGAATATCACAACAAAACTCCGAATGTTTATGATCTTAACAGGCTAAAGTTCGTATCGCTGTGATAATTATTAATGAACAAATAACACCAAACTTAGTTGTAAATATTCTGACAACACATAGTTGAACGGAACAGCTAGCCGTTTTCGAAGGCCACTAAACCTTCATCATCAGCGTTTTTCTGTATTTGGTCCATTGTGTGTTGTGTCAGTTGATGTAATTAATTGATCATTAATAATTATCACATGTAATTTGGCTTAAAAAGCGATACGAACTTTAACCTGTTAAAATCATAAATATAAAACCAAATGGAGTTCGAATAATAATTAAAATTAACTAAAACTCCGAATGGTTGACATCATTTTTGAAGAGAAGAAAGCTCACACAGCAAAATGTCAGCGCAACATCATACCGACAACGCCAAGCTGATTTCCAGAAATTTTATTCCGTTGACGAAGCAAATACGTTCACGTACTCCCATGATATCCCAGGTTTAGTGAAAAAATTGGGAATGGATTATATCGCTGGCGACTGGCGTTTCTTCATCGATGGTTCAGTTTCCAGTTTGAAGGCTGTGCTAACAAAAAACCGTCCATTCCATTGGGATTCAGCACAAACAAGGAGGAAACGTATTAATCTTTGGCCAACATTTTGAAGGATATCAAATACGATGAACACAAATGGAAGATTTATTGCGATCTGAAGGTGGTCAACATACTAAAAGGCATTATAGAAAAGGGCGGCTATCTAAAATACTTCTGCTTCCTTTGTAATTGGAATTCACGATACACAGGGAATCAATATCAATGTAAAGATTGGGAAGCAAGAACTCCCGAGCTCAACAAACAATTACAATTACGCAATGAACCTATGATAAAGGACCTGGATGATATTTTGTTGGATGACGTCGGATGACGACGCAAACTCAGACCACGAATATCAACAACCTACGAAGAAAAGCAGATCATCAGAACCACAAGTTTCACAAACTTCAACGAGAATGGATATTGACAATAATTATCATTATAATTGAAAATGTTTTAAATTTTGTTTTTATGCATAGATTCCATAAATTCCATATTTTCTGTGTAACAATAGCTGCAATACAAATTGGAATTTTTATTTTAAGTTTTGTGTATATTCATTCATAACATTATTGGAATAAATTTATTTATCGATTTTCTCAAAAAATGTCTCACTTTACTCACAGGTTACGTGGCTTTATGCGAAAGTAATTAGATTTGTCACTTTTTTGCATTTTTGATTTTTTATGAATTTCAAAAAAAAAAATTTAAATTTTTAGGCAAAAAATACCTTTTTCCCTTCATACATTCATTTTTAACTTCGAAAGTGTTGCACAAATAGGAAAACGGTATAAGAATAGATTAGAGGAATTGTAACTCTTAATTTTTCTAAATTTGTTTCAGCTAAATCGGACTATTGGTTCTCGAGTTATGTCAAACAAAAGAGCCTAAAACGTGAAAAATTCCCCTATACGATAGTTACTAACTTCAAATCGATATTAAAAATATTTTAGCAGGTAAGAAGAAAAAACGAATGATGCACAAGTTCTTCATTTTGGGCCTACTTTCACGTGAAATTGTCAGAATTGAGTCCCAAAATCATATGTTGTACTGTGTTATCGAACTGTAACTAAGTCAGTTTTTATATTTATGATTTTTAACAGGCTAAAGTTCGTATCGCTTTTTTTTTAAGCCAAATTACATGTGATAATTATTAATGAGCAAATAACACCAAAGCTAGTTGTAAATATTCTAACAACACATAGTTGAACGGAACAGCTAGCCGTTTTCGAAGGCCACTAAACCTTCATTATCAGCGTTCTTCTGTGTTTGGTCCACTGTGTGTGGTGTCAGTTTATGTAGATTTCTGCTTTATATACTTAGCATTTTATTGCAAATGGAATATGTGAATTGTTTTGACTCATCGTATATCAATTTGCTGAAAGCTTTTTTGTATTATAAGCTCAATTTTACCATCTCTATATTTACAACAGTCTTACCATTGTCGTTTTGTTCTTTTACTTATTATACAGTTTTTGTTAGATCTAAAATTTTTTAACACTTTTAGAAAGAAAACTGATTACGCTTTGCAACGATGTGTATATCTTGATATATTTGTAAATTTTGAGTATTGTTTTTGTTAAGAATATTCAAAAAAATAATAAAATTTATCAACTTTTTTGATTTGCGTATCTTTTAATTGCTTATTTTGATATGAAAGCTTATAAAAATTTATACTAATATATAAAGAAAAAAATTTAGTTTTTAGCAAAATTTGGTTTTAATGATTCAAATCAGATAAAAATTGTGAAAGTTATTAAACTTTTCATTAACACCCGTTTTTAACATTTTCTAGACCCAGTGCGAACAATTTGAATAAAAACACAGTTAACGAAAGAAACAAATTCATCAACTTAATTATGCATTTTTTTTTTGTTTTTGTTTTTTTTTGTAATCTTACAGTTATTTTTTTTTTCTTAAAGCCTTATACATAACAAAAACCTTCATGCCAGTTAGCATAAGTAGCAAAATTGACTATATGTCTTAACGAGTTTCAAACTATTTGACATTAGAAATCGGAGCATGATGTAGTTTTAACCCACTATTAAATACTAGCCTGAATTGTAATGTAAAATTGTCTGGCAAAACTTGTTGGGACCATGTTCAGTTTCGTCGCTTTTTCCAGTTTCTCGTTATGTATAAGGCTGTTAATAAGTAAAGTTATTATATTCGGTGATGCAGAAATAAATACACTCTTTCTTATTGTCAATTTGTCCTAAACTGGAAAAAAAATTAAACTGGAAGATAGTACAGATGAATGAGGGTTATTTTGTCCTATTTTTTTAATTATTAAAAAAGTTTAGAATGTTTTTATAAGTAAATTTCTGCTATATATATTTGGATAAACACATAAAATAAACGAATTTAATACGAGTACCAACACAATGTGGTGAAGGTTATTGTTTTTAGAAAAGAGTAAAAAATTGTAACTAGATTAATATTTATTTTAATTAAAATAAGTAAGTTTGTAGATTTTGTAATCATCATGCAGTGTGTGATAAGCATAATATTTTTTTATGTTTGCGGTTTGAATTCTACTGGAATACCTGCGCAGCCACTCAAAAGATGCCTTCAAAACAGATTTTGACTGCTCATATAGTTCTAGGAAATGGTATGAACCCGAAAGTACTTGTACAAGCTGTTCCAGTGTACTTAAGAAAATTAAGTCTGAAGAGTTTATAAGCCCCTCATTACCATTATATTTCTCAATGATTTGGCATCATCAAATATTCCATAAAGCAGAGCACTGTAATTTGTGTGAAGTGGCTTACCAAGAAAAAGCCTGCAATCGCAATATTTGTACTTTAGAAAAAGTTTAATAACTTTTACAAATATTAATCGATTCTAACAAATGATATCTCATTCTTTTGTATATAAAATTTCCTTTAAAGTTCTGTGCAGAAAAGATAGATCTTCATAGAAAAAAATTAAAATAACAATTAGTTAATTTTAATTATTATTCGAACTCCATTTGTTTCTATATTTGTGATTTGAACGGGCTAAAGTTCGTATCGCTTTTTTAAGCCAAATTACATGTGATAATTATTAATGAACAAATAACACCAAAGTCTGTTGTAAATATTCTGACTAACAACACATAGTTGAACGGAACAGCCAGCCGTTTTCGAAGGCCACTAAACCTTCATCATCAGCGTTCTTTTGTGTTTGGTCCACTGTGTGTGGTGTCAGTTGATGTAGATTTCTGCTTTATATACTTAGCATTTCATTGCAAATGGAATATGTGAATTGTTTTGATTCATCGGATTTCAATTTGCTGAAAGCTTTTTTGTATTGTAAGCTCAATTTTACCATCACTATATTTACAATAAATAGTCTTACCATTGTCGTTTTGTTCTTTTTTTACTAATTATACACATGTTACTTAATTTGGTTATTTTTTGTTCTACTTAAGACAAACTTTTTTGGTTTGTTACTATTAAGTATATTTTTATTTAATTTTTGCCACAGGCCCATGGCTATTAATTTTTAGTTAATTTTAATTATTATTCGAACTCCATTTGTTTCTATATTTGTGATTTGAACGGGCTAAAGTTCGTATCGCTTTTTTAAGCCAAAACGACAATGGTAAGACTGTTGTAAATATAGTGATGGTAAAATTGAGCTTACAATACAAAAAAGCTTTCAGCAAATTGAAATACGATGAATCAAACCAATTCACATATTCCATTTGCAATAAAATGCTGAGTATATAAAGCAGAAATATACATCAACTGACACCACACACAGTGGACCAAACACAAAAGAACGCTGATGATGAAGGTTTAGTGGCCTTCGAAAACGGCTGGCTGTTCCGTTCAACTATGTGTTGTTAGTCAGAATATTTACAACAGACTTTGCTGTTATTTGTTCATTAATAATTATCACATGTAATTTGGCTTAAAAAAGCGATACGAACTTTAGCCCGTTCAAATCACAAATATAAAATAACAATTGTTTATTTTCAAAAATTACGAAAAAAAAAATATAAAAAAAAATTTAAATGTCCGATAAAAACTTACCCAATTTCTTGAAACATACAGTTAATTCTTTGCCTTTCCAAAACTGTTTAAAATTTTAAAATTAGTCAAAACATGAGTGAGCTAGAGGTACTAAAGTACTACGACCCACTCTTAAACAGTTTTTTTTTTCAAAATAACTCGAATTTTTGAGGGTGTTTCAAAATCTTTCAAAACGGTTCTTGTATGTCCTCACCTAGGCCTACAAGTGCAACTAGGTCCCTTTTCAAGTTCTGACAAAAAGTGTTTTTTTGTAACACCGTGTTATTAATGAATAAATAACATCAAATTATTTGTAAATATTCTGACAAACATTAAGTTGAACGGAACAACTAGCTGTTTTCGAAGGCCACTACATCTTTATCATTCGCCTTCTTTGTGTTTGGTCCACTGTGTGTGGTGTCAGTTGATGTAGATTTCTGCTCTATATACTTAGCCGTTATTGCAAGTGGAATATGTAAATTGTTTTGATTCATCTTACTTCAATTTGCTGAAAGCTTTTTTGTAATGAAAGCTCAATTTTACCATCTCTAAATTTACAACAGTCTTGCCATTGTCGTTTGTTCTTTACTAATTATGCACATGTAGGTTTATAAAGGTTTACCACTTTCATTGCACACTAATCAGTACTGGTACTGAATTTAATATTCTAAAGGTGTTGTTTATATCAAAAATTTTTCTAGGCAACTTTTTAAGTCTATACTATTCAGTTATTTGGATGACTTCCGTCCTATGATAACCATGTGTTAAATTCATTGATGATTCACCAGAAATAGAACTACTTAGAGCTGAGTTCATCAATGCTGTAACTAATGATTTGTATTGTCATTTTTTGCTGGGAATGGGTGATTTTTTAGGAGCTTTCAGATTTGATTTCAAAAAATAAACAAAAAATTTAGATAAATTTATGAAATCGTTATTTGAGTCGATAGAAGAATCTATAAAACTCAATGTCTAAAGATGATTTCATGTAAATGTTGACCGCGGCTGGACTTCAATTGGTTCATACGATGGGTATAATTTTGGCATACTCTATCCAACATATACGGCGGTATCTCACTAATAAATTCTTCGATATTCGCTTTCAGTGCGTCAACCGTTGCGGACTTGTCCCTATAAACATAAATGAGCCTTAATATAATCTCACAAAACTACTCCATAGGCGTTAAATCGAACGATCTAGATGGTCAATTGAAAGCGCCCAAACGTGAAATAAACTGTTCACCGAACTCGCCTCACAATTGGACTATTGGTTCTGTGTGATTGATTGCTGTGTGGCATGTGGCATCGTCTTGCTGAAACCACATGTGAGCCAAGTCCAGCTCTTTCATTTTGGGCAAAAAAAAAAAGTGAAGTAACAGAGGACCAATTGATGAGAATGGTGCCGAATTGGTAATTCAAGTTCACCAACTACACTGGCGTATGCAACTGTGTTATTTTCCTCTGTGCGCACTCTACATACGCGTGTTGGAGACTTAATGTCCTAAACTGGCCATAAAATGGAAGAAGCGCACGTTGCAATATCTTAACCGAGCATGAATTTTGATAATAAAATTCAATAATCTGCAAGCGTTGTTCGTTTGTAAGTCGATTCATGGTTAAATTATATACCAAACTGAACATGCTTAACACTAATATGTTACAGGAAAATAGCTGAGCTGTCACAAACAATGTTGCCAAAAAGAAAGTTGCTAAAAAAAAATCACCCTTTAGTGCATATGTAGTGTCCATACGGAAACCTTCGTGTGCGATTCAAAGACACACTTTACTGAATTTATTTTATTAATTACACGTATAAAGCATACAGAAACTGAAAACATTGGATCAAATTGTGGACACAACTTTGAAGAAGAGAATACTACATTATATAATAAAATTTAGAAAACGCCTTTATTGGAGGCAGATTTACTCAGAAATCTCTACAGGAATTTTTATAACATACTCGCATCAAAATATCTTTCAATCACGGCTTTTGTACCACCACGGAGAGAAGCATATTTACTCCCTTTCTTTTAAAAAAAGGCATTATCAAATACAATTTCAAGGAAAATTTATATATTTATATTTGGAATATAGTATTTTGAAGAATTATATGCATACGTCCTTTAAAGAGCTTAATTCCCTCAAAACCTTGCTTCGCCTAAAAGTAGGCTAAATTGTACTATTTATAATAAATAAATAAATCGTACTTAGACTTTTTTCATAGCCTAACTTAAGGCTAAAAAGAGAACGTAGTCTTCGTGCAGACTTGCAATTTTTGTTGCTGCAATTTCTTAAAATTCTGCTTTGATATTGCATAAGTGTCCGTCCACATTATGAAATTCAAATATTGCAATTATGAATTTAAAATTTTTATTATACCACAAATTTCTATGAAAAATTAACAATTCTATTTACTTTTTAATATATTTTTTGTTTTTCATACAACTGAAGAAATAAAATTATAAAAAACGTCAAATACAACTTGAAATTAAGAATTACGAATTTCAAATCAAAAAAAAAAGAATTACGGAGCACATGAAACTGTGTACCCGTCCCCAATCTTCTCACCCCTCTCACCAATAAACTCAAGAATTTCTGCAACAAAAATTGCAAGTCTGGAAAGAAATTGTAAGAGAGAAAATATGATTTCCTTTTGTTGCAGCTTGTCTTTTAAATAATAGCCTTAATGTATAATAAAAAATACGAATATTTTAACCTGCAAACTAAAGCAATTTCATTATCACTACATTTAATACAATATATTTCTTCCTTTGAAAATTTACAATATTTATTATGCATAATATTTTTTCGTTTTTTCTCCCATAATTTTCTTTATAAGTATTTATGGCTTTACACATAAATTATAATGCATTATAAACATTGTTTGGTCAAGTGACAACAAAAGAAAGGACATAAACAAAAATTTTAAATTGAGATGCTTTAGCATTGAAAATTTAAGTCGTTATTTTTTTTTTTTTTGAAATCTGCTGTATAAGTAATAAATAAAATTTCCACTCTAAATAAATGAAAATTATGTTCAATCTTCAGGCCCAGCAGTGGCAGCAGGAAGTGGCATTAAATATAAACAGCAAACAACAAGAACAACAACTTTCCTATTTTACAAATAATCAGCCATATAAAATGGTTCAATTTTCGCTTTTCTATCGTTGATTTAATTATTTGATATAAAGTTTGCAGCTCATTGTGCAGACAATTTAAAATCTAATAAAAAAGAGATTTAACATGAAGTAAAATAAAGTGAGACACTTTGTAGTCTCACCCTAGTAAAAAGGAACAGTGTTTCATTTTTAGCTAAAATATTCTAAAGTTACAAAAAACATATCAAAAGTCCTTTCTAAGTTGTTGCTAAGTTTTTCAGAAGAATAAAATAGGAAACGATAGAAGATATTTTATGACCTTTATAAAATATTATACCAGAGAAATGTGAATTTTCTAAGCAAAAAACTGTTTGTAGCCAATTAATGAGTTCCTAAAAATATGCAGTGGATTATAGTAAAAACTTTAAAGTGAAAGCTTAGATGTAAATAATAAAGTTTTTATTAAAATAGTTTTTTTTTCAAAAAGAAAATTTCTTGTTATTCAAAGTTATTCTTATTTGCTCCATTTCCACAAAAAAATTTCTGAGCTACACCTTGGATAGTATAAAAATTGATTTAACTTAATTTACAATGGCTCTGAAGGTTATGAAATGTATCCTTGTTTTTTGCCACATTAAAAGGTTAGGAGTTTGCAGAGAAAATAGCTTTAAACTGGCTTAGAAACTAAAAGCTGTTCGAAAGGAATATTTGAATCTTCAAAACTTTTAATTAATACTTGCTTAGAGTATTTTAATGATATGCTAATAAGATGCTAATGTGCTAATTATTTACTATCGTTCCGTTAAACATCTGCTGGTATTTAAATTGTGGTTGAAATCTTGTAAATGCTATGCTAGCTGTTTAAAAGATGCTAAGCACATGCTTATAATTTGCTAATTTACTAGTTTTGTTTTGCTAATAGTACATCTATGTACATTATTTTAATCATCAACTAGCACTCTGCTATTAATTTGTTACCAATTTATTTACGGTTAAAAGTTTGCTAATGCTATGCTAATTGTCTTTATATATATGTCTTTAAGCTATTAAACATTTCTTAACCTCTTGCTAGTTGCCTGCTTATATTTCTCAACAAATAAATCTTTTAATTAGTTGTCACATTCAAAGTTTTCATGCCTTTATGTCTAGATTATATCAGCTGTATGCTAATGCCATGCTAATTATTCGATAATTTTTCTCATTCAAAAATTATTTGCTAATTAAATACTACCCCTTTGGAATTGTGGCTGAAAGCTTGTAAATACTATGCTTATTGCCTAAATAATGCTAATCATGTGCTAATAATCTGCTAATCTACTAGTTGTTTTTTGGTAATCGTTTGATTTAAACAAACAAAAAATCTTTTAGCCACCTACAAATATTATGCTAATCATCTAGTAGCCTTTTGCTATTAATCTGCAGCCAGCTCGCTTACGTTTAAAATTTTGCTAATGCTATGCTAATTGTCTAGGTTATATAATTTATCTGTCTTTAACCTATTACTCATCTCTTAGGCTCTTGCTGGTTATCTGCTAATTTTTCTCAAAAACTTATATTCGAATTAGTTGCCATATTGAAAGTTTTCTAGTATTATGCTAATTGACTAGATTATATGAGCCATATGCTAATGCCAATCCAGTTATTCGATAATTTTTCTCATTCAAAACTAATGTGCCAATTGTCTACTAGCCTTCTGTTAAACATCTGCTGCATTTAAATTGTGTCTGAAAGCTTGTAAATAATATGCTAGTTGGCTAAAAGATACTAATCAAGTGTTAATAATCTGCTAATTTACTCGGTTTTTGCTAGTCATTTGCAAATATTATGCTAATCATCTACCAGCGTTCTGGTATTAATCTGCTGCGCATTCGTTTACGGTTAAAAGTTTGTTAATGATATGCTAACTACCTATTGTATGCTATTTATCTCCTTATAATCTCTTAATCATCTATTAGGCTTTTACTATTTATCTAGTAATTGTTATCAATAAATAAACCTTTTAATTAGTAGCTAGTCTTTTTCTAGTCATATTTTAGCCCTCTGCTATCCATCTAAATTTAAGTTAAATATTTTTTAGAGATGTCTTAATTGTATGGAGAATGCTAAACATTTTCTAAAAATTTAATAGTCGTCCATTAGCCTTGCGCTAATCATCTGCTAACATTTTTTATCGGAAAACAATTTTATACTAATTTCCTAGCCTTTAGTGCGTCATCACCTAGCACTCTACCATTAATTTTTGACTATCTTCTTAAACTTTAATGTGTGTTAATTCTATCTTAATTATGCGAAGTATTCTAAAGATGTGCACAATTTTTTTTGCTAGTTCTTCTTAGTACAAAAAATGCTAAAATCAGTTGCTAGTTTTTTTCTAGTCATATCCAAGACCTCTGCTATTCATGCTAATCATTCAATTAAAGTTGCACGTTTGCTAATGCTACTCGTATTTGAATTGTCTATGGCATGCTAATCATGTGCTAAAATTTTAATAATCATTCACTAGTCTTCTGCTAGTAATCTGCGAATACTTCTTAACAAAAAAAAAATCATTTAAACAGTTGCTAGCCTTTTACTAGTCATTTCCTAGCCTTTAAGTTTTCATTTGGTTGGCATTCAATTATAGTTAAATGCTTGTTTAAGCTATGTCAATTGTCTGGAGGATGCTAAACATCTGCTTAAACATTAATAGTCATCCACCAGCTTTTTCTAATCATCTGCTAACACTCATCATTCAAAAAATGTGCTACTTATTTGCTTGCCTTTTTTCTAGGCATTTCCTAGCCCTCTGCTATTCATATATTGGGCATTATATTAAATTTAAATGTTTGCTAATGATATCTAAAATATCTGGAGTATGCTAGTTATGTGCTAAAAATCTAATAAAGGCTAGCCACTAGCCTTCTGCTAATCATCTGCTAATTTTTCTCAACCAATTCTAATCTCCCTAATAGTCTCCTAGCCCACTGCTATTCATCTACTTGCCATTCAATTAATGTTTAATGTTTGCTAACGCTATCTAAATTGCCTGGGGCATGCTAATCATTTGCTAAAATTTTAATAATCATCCACTAGCCTTTTGCTAATAATCTGCTAATATTTCTTAACAACAAAAAATCTTCTAATCAGTTGCTAGCCTCTTGGTAGTCATTTCCGAGCATTTTCTAGGCACCTCCTATCCTAGTCCTCTGTTATTCATCTGTTGGTCATTCATTCAATGAAATGTGGATGTTTGTTAATCCTATATAAATTCCATGGATGATGCTAATCATCTGCTAAAAATCAAATAATCAAACATTAGACTTCTGCTAATTATCTGCTAAGCATCTGCCAATTTTTTCTCAATTAATTATATTCTCCTCTTCATTTTCTAATCATCTTACTTATTCAATATTATTTTAAAACTATACAATTATTTAGTTTAAATAGTTATTCTATGTAATACAAAGTTGTAGTATTTACCACATAGCTTATTTGCAATTTGGTGGAACTTGTAAATATTGATGTATCGCACAAGTTAAATTCTTCTTGATTTGCTTTCATTTAATTTTACTCAGTCCTTGCTTTTATGTAAACTTATATTCACAAATTTCTGATGACATTTTGTTAAAACTATTGAATATAAAATCTAGCAAAAATTAGGATAACACAAAATAATCTTTAGAGAGTAAAATTACACTTAAAACAACCTGTGTACTATGCCATTAATAATAAATCAAATCACTTTGCCACAAAAAAGTATAACACCAAAAAGCAGTAGACATAAAACATGGTCTGTTAAAACATTTAAAACATATTCGAGGCAAATTTATTAAACCTTCCCACTCTATAATATTTAGTTCTCTGGAAACACTGCTTCCTCCCTCCTCAAACAAAAAAAAAAATTACGGGACATTTTTCACATAAAAATGTATGAGAGCATAAAACATAAAATAATAGTGCTCATAGTCGCAATAGCTGTGGCAAGCAGCAGCAAACTTTATGCTACAAAATAGCTTCCACAAAAACAAAAAACTTTAGTAAATTATACATATTTCCATATACATATATTATATAGTATTTATATATGTATGTTTGTAGGTATACACTGAGTGGAGTTTGTTTGGCTTTTTGTTTTATTTTGTGATGTTTGTTTTTTTTTCACTAGAAAAGAAGCAACAAAATATCATTACAGCGCGCTTTAGCATGAATGTGTGTGTGCAGCATACGGCAAAAAGTTGCAAAAAAAAGAGGACATTAAATCACAAAATATTAAAAAGCTTCGAAATAGAAAAATAAAACAACTGACAAAAAATGGTCTTTGTACAAAATTCGTATTATAAATAATCGTAGATAAACGTATGGGAAGTCTATAAAACACTTATGAAGATTTTTATGGAAATTGTTTGGTTTTGCTTTTGTAAGCAAACCATATACATATATGGTTTCAGTGTCATAATTTATGATGTTGGGCACTTTTATATTATTAAAAAGAATATTATAAAAATAAATATACATAATTCATACAGGCATTCAAATTAATATATCATTTGTTTAAGTATAAACCAGATATATATACCAATTATTACTGCAACATTTAAATTATTATTAAAGAGAAAATTGACATGCGATGCAATTGTGAGATTTTAGTGTTAAAAGCTCTTCAATTTCAAAAATAGAATGATAGAGTTTTGTACAGCAATGTTTAAGTATAAAATGTTCATTCATGGATTTTTAGAAAAATTGTGTTTTAGTTTTGAAGAACTAAAGTAAACTCCATGCAACGTGCTAAGCAAGAAATAACACCTATCCCTCGATTTTACACGATAGATACGTTCCTGAGAAAGTCGTGTAAATCGAAATTTTAAATTTTTCTATGAAAAACAGTGTAAATCGAAAATAAAGGCAGAATTGCGTAAAAAATTGATTTTATTAAGAAATTATAATTGTATTTCAACTTAGTTTTTAAAATATCAGAAGCGTTTATTCAAAACACATAAATCACACATTTATCGTGTAAATCGAGGTATTTCATAAATCTCTCAATTTACACGAAAACCAAAATAATCGTGTAAAGAAAGTATCGTGTAAATCGAGGGATAAGTGTATATTCTATTTTCACCCAATTTCAGAACTAAAAAAAACTATTGTTTTTTAAGTAAATAATATCTTGTGTAAAAGTTTCTTATTAATAGTTTGTGATACCACCTGCTGAGAAAAAAAATATTTTTGCATGTCTTCAGAAGTTGTATGTAAATTGAAAATTTTAAACGCGTTTTCTGCAAAACTAGTTTTTTTTGAGTTGTGAAACTATTGAAGTAAACGAGCAATATGATTTTCTTGTTTATATCATTTGATTTTAATATATATTGTTACGTTTTTATTCTTTTAAAATGCTTTTACCTGCGCTTGTACCGAAGCGATTCCCATTCTCTCTGCTGCTCGTCACACACGAGACTCACTCTACTGACGCTCTTTGCTTGTACAATTACAATGACTCACTATCCCAGGTTTATTTATTAGGTCTATGCAACTCTACAAAAACACAGCAATACAAAAAATAACACTTTGCTTAAGCTGTCAGAAACACACACACACATGAATGAAAGTATATGGTGCAAACAACTTTTGACAGTTTAAACACGAATATACTGAATATCATCAGGACGATTGCATTGACCTGATAAATAGACCTTGTCACTGTCTTTACTTTTACACACTTACATATATATGACTATCAACTGCTTTCAGCTGATATTTAGGGCCTGCCCCACGATGTCGACAGCGTTCGACTTGTTCCACAAATTTTACAATTTTGTTGTTGTTTCCAATGTAATTATGCGACTAGTTGAACGTTGGCGACATCGTGGGACAGTTCCTTACTATTTTTTCACAACAATTAACGAACTCTTTAATAGACAACTCTTTGCAAATAACCACTGAAATTCAGCAGATGCGTCTCCCTTTTTATACGTCACACAAGGCTTCCAGAATGTGACAGCAACGTCTAGACACTCTCAGCAGCATTTGAAATGATTGTTTTCAACCGCGCAATATGTTCATGTGTTAACTAGGTACATGCATCATTAAAGAAGCATGTAGGTTGTTTACTTTATTTTGTACATATGTCGATCTTCAAAAGTTGTAGTTTCATATTAAAGTCCTGCACAAGACCACTTACAAGAACTTTTATGACATGACGGAATGTATTACTGCAGCGAAGTCTTCTAAAACAAACGCTGAACAACACTGTTTCAAAGACATTTATTTCAGTTTCTGCAGGTATAGAAGTAAAGAAGAAAATACTTCGTAAAGAAAGAATTTGTGATTATTGCTTTTTCTTACGCATGGGCGCGTATGCAAACCTCATGCATGTACATTATGAATACACACGTTGTGTGTATGCTCTTTTATATTTCTGCGCACATACAAACGCAAACATGCATTGACATTAGTTATGTGCGCTTGCTTTGAAAAACCACCCTTGAACAGAAACATAAAAGCTTACCGGCTACATCTTACACATACACGTAAACGTACAATATGCAAACTAATAAGCATATACGCATCAACACTACTTCTTTTGTATGTTTTTTACTAACACGAAGTCTTCGCGACATCACTTGTAAACACTCATATATACGAACATTAATACATCCATCGTGCTTCGCTTATTAAACGACATCATTTATTATTGGTTTTGTTAGTATAATACATGATACGGCAATATATTTAAAAAACAAGACGTATTTAAATTTCAAGACTGTTAACGCAACTTGCTATTAGATATGCTTTGAGTATGAATCTATGTTTTTGCTGACATTCAGAGTTAAAAGTAGAAAGTTCGTATTTGTCAAATTCATATTGAGTGAATTTGCCAAACGCACTAAATTTAAAATCGAAAAAGTACAAATTCAGTACTTTTTTTTCAAAAAAGCACCTAGTTGAAAAAAGTGCACAATGGGCCTTGGTTTCGCAACCATGAGTTTTGAAGTGGTCACCAACTTAAGCGTTCATAATTTAACACAATTTTTTCAGTAAACAATTTCAACACTAGTGTTCACTGTAACTGTTAAAATAATTCATTTTCAACGTTGCGAATGCACAAAGCATTGTTCTAAGAAGCTTTGGGTAAAGGTTCCCTGATGATCTGCATTAGCAACAGTGAAATGCGCATAGGATCCAGCTAAACCCCTCAATAATCAATTTCAATGTATTTTTAATAAAAAAATATTTTACTTAATAAGTAAAATATTAATTTGGGATTATTAGTGCGTTTAAAAATTTTAAACTTAAATTTTAACAATTCCCATAAAAAACACTAATTATTAACTTGACTGCACCCGGTCAGAAAAATACTTGTGTGGCAACACTCTATACTTAAATAGCTGTTGTTGTTATTTACATTTATTTTCTTTTACATACTCTTACGACTACAATTTGAAGCTGAAAAAAAGTCAGCCAATGTAGCAATAGTAAAGTAAGAAAATAAAAAACATGTTGATTATCGAGTTCTTGTTTCAACTTTGTTATTTGTTATTGAGCTTCTCATTTGTTTAAATGAAAGTTTATAATATAATAACTCTAGTTGTTCTAAGAAGCTTTGGGTAAAGGTTCCCTGATGATCTGCATAAGCAACAGTGAAATGCGCATAGGATCCAGCTAAACCCCTCAATAATCAATTTCAATGTATTTTTAATAAAAAAAATATTTTACTTAATAAGTAAAATATTAATTTGGGATTATTAGTGCGTTTAAAAATTTTAAGCACAAAGCAACAATTTAACACTGAAATCGGTGAACACTTCAAAACTAATCGTTGCGGTATTTAGCCCCTGTTGTGACTCAAAAAGCTCTAAATATAGTGCGAAAAATACTAACGGCCCTATGTATAAGAAAAAACTAGCAATAAGTTAGCATAAGCGGCAAAATTGATTATGATCTTAACGACTTTTGCTATACAATTTTACATTTTAAAAATCACTTTAGGATTTGATAGTGGGTTAAAACTACATTATGTGCCGATTTTTAATGTCAAATTATATGGAGGAACTCGTTATGCAAACTTCATGCCATTTTTTGCTTATACATAAGGCCGTAAATTTGCATCGCTGTAGTTGGATTTCTATCAAAATATGAGCAACCATGTTTGTATGGGTGTGTGTTTACGTATATCTACCCTGTAGGAACTGTTAATATTACAACAATACTGATTTACTATTGACTTTGTCGCCAGTACTACTGACGAATTATACTCGAGACAATGATTTTTACTGGTGAGTGAGACATTTTCATGTTACAATAATATAAAGGTACAACCACATTTGACGTATAAAATTAATTCTGACTTTTGCCCCAATTATTTGATTACTGTTTTTTTTTTGTAAACAGAGAGGAAAGCGTTGCCACACACATATAATGGCAACTTTTATTTAGGAATGCTTCTTGAAATGTGTAATTTGAGTTTAGAAATTGTAGTTAAACACACATGTTTTTTAATGTTAATTGAACATGAGAATAACGAAATCTGTGTAATAAAACCTACAAAAGCAAATATTTGATTAATTATTTACTTCATTAGATAATAAAAAAAAGCCTCACGACTAGGGATGCAACATCGTTCTTAAAAACATCGATATAAAGAAACGCCGTAAATAAAAGCGATACATCGATGTTTTATTAGCGGAATTCACGGTTGTTTCATACATATGAAAGTACAGAAAGCTCTTTATAAAAGTTTACACATTGTGCATATGACTTGGACGTAGCTGAATAAGAGTTAATGCTTTGTTGATATATACAACAAACATTGTTCTCCTTTTTTTGTTTGCAAATTACTTGGCCTATGATTGGACTAGGAACATGTTGTAATTATCCCATTTCTCCTTAAAATGGACCTACGACCCGGATGCTACAACCCGTGCAACAATTTCATCCGAATAATGTAAGGCAGCTATGTCCAAACACACATACTCTAATATGTATATGTATTTCAGATAAACATCTTTGGAAGCTCTTAAATTTGTTATTGTTTATTTGCAAAGAGCAAGCAATTTTGTCGCCGATATCCCGGTACAAATCGAGGCACTCGTTATTAAACGAAATTACGAAATATTTCTATATAAACCCGATTGAAATATTTCGTAATTTGTTCCGATAAGTAGTTCCGCGATTTGTCCTCTGCTTGGATGTCAGTGTGAAAGCACAAAAGGTTTTTTGTAAAACTTTGCACATAGTGCATATAGCTTGGAGGCAGGTGATGTAAGGCAATAAACCAGAGAGTATAAAGACAAAGTTCCGCCTTGATTCAGTTGGAAATTTCCTTGCTGTTATATTTTTCTTGCTGCCGTTGTTGGTGCTGCTGTAACTTCTTTGCTATTTATTTTTTTATAAATTTATGAAATGTACCTGATTTACATTAAGCGTTTTTTCATGAAATTTCATGAATTTTGTTGCACGCAACTTTTTCTATTTGCTAATTGCATCGCTATAAAAGAGAATTTTATATAAAAAAGAGCGTAGATTGAATCTCTGATGCATTTTTGACAACTTTTTTGATATAAGTTGCTCCTCGAGGCCTCCTAGTGACAAATAAAAAATTTTCATGCAACTAATTTCATGAAAAAAAAATGCTTAATGTAAATTAGGTAATAATTTAAATATTTTCCATGATTTTTAATTTAAAAAACAAGAACGTCAAAAAATTAATGAAAAACTCGGATTTCATAAATTAATAAGGCAGCATTAATTTTGAGAGAGAAAAATAATCGGGACAAACGTCAGAAGGTTAATATGGCGACGAAAAGAGAGAACGGTTTTACCTTTATATTATTGTATCATGGACATTTTACATGTGAGTGTCATTGGGAATCTACTACTGACGCGTCATGACGTTAGTACTATTGGCTAGGTAGTTCTTTTAGGAGCAAATGTTTTGGAGCAAACGTTGCTACTGAAACTGCACATATTATTCAAATTTCGTAATTCTTTAAATAGCATTATAAAAGATAAAAAGAAACTATGCATTAATATATAAACACTTTGTTGTTTATGGCGCCAAAAAGTATAGAACCAAGACAGTCGACAAAAATAAAGGTGACTTGGAGACACTTAAATCCAAGCTTCCTACTGGGTAAATACCCATCATGTTTTGTCATAGTGATTCATCTTTTTTATGCTATAGCCAATAAATATGCATATTACAACAATGTATATGTCATACATTAAAATATATAATACACCATCGTTGTCCACAAAATATGAATAGTTTTTTTCCATATGGCTGCTATTGGTTAGTGTTGCTCACATTTAGCGAGAATGGAAAAGTTTTATGGAAAATATGTTACCAAATAATAAATATTAAATAGATTTATAGACACATAATAGAGTTTGAGAGATATAAAAATGTATGGACGAGTAAGCAAAAAAACAGAATTGTATTGGATTTTATTTAACTTTGAATTTTTTCTCCCTTTCCTTTATAGTTTTTCGTTTTATTCAAGGGTCACGTAAAACTTTAAATAAAGTAACTTAAAAAGTGCTATGCTTGCCATATTCTTAGTACGAAAGATTTTAAGATTTTACATAAAAAAATTAAATTAAATTGACGAGGAACAAAATAAATAAACTAGGAAACAAAGAGAGGCTGTTAACACTTTAGTTAATTAATAAAATTTTTGGTGTCTGGTTCCTTAGGTGGCATAACTTTAAAGCAAGAAATTATCTTTCAATTACGAAAACTTTATACACAATGAATTTAATTATTATAATTCAACCAAGAATTTTACGTTCAGCTATGCAAATACAAACTTTTAATTGCACAAAAAAAATCATTTATTAATTATAATTAAAGGTATTCACTAACACAAGCCTCAGTTAGTGCTGCTCCCAATCTCTATGATATTGTATCTAAACGGAATCCTGATCACACAGAAAGAAAAATACCAATTTAAAATCAACATGCAAAAATTTTGATTTCCAACCCTGGATCTATTTATTTTTTTAAAATCTTCTGATTTTTAATAATAATAGGGCATTTACACCTGCACAAAATCTAGCATATTTTAATTAAAATCTTTATGAAAATCTATACCGCTTACATCATGTTTTTTGACATTTATCAAGATTTTTTTTTATCCAAAACAAAACCCATCTTTTATATAAACATATTGTACAGGGTAATAAAAATAAAATAAAAATATTAGATTTTGAATAGATTACCTACAAATCTACTCACAAACTAGATTTTGTTTTGTATGGGAAATCAAGTAAAAATCAGTTATATTTAGTAATACTAGATTTCGAGATAATGTAAATGCATTATAAGGTCTTTCTTTCTTTAGTATAGAAAATATGTATACATAAATGTACATGCACTTAAGAAAGGAAAAAATTAATTTTATTTAGTTACTTTTAAGTACAAAAAAAGTTTTAGTTTTCCAGCTCTGAAGCTGTGCTTTTTATTTGTCTAATTTTGTATACCGAACTTTTCTTTCTAAAACATCTATTGTTTTTGATTTTGTTTTAAGAGAAAGAAAAATTTTTTTTGACCAGGTTACTTTTATATACAAGAAAAGTATTAAATTTTCCAACCCTGGAATGATCCTTTTATTTTTAGAGTTCTGTGCATCAAAGGTGAAAAGTAACCCTATTGTTTTCGCTGCGCTGTCTATCTGTCCGTCACAGGCTGTTTTCTCGAGGACCTGAAATTTTGACAGAATATGTAGAACTTTGGCCGCTACAATAACAAATGTATAAAGGGCGTTCCAAAACGAGCAACGAAAAATTTTAAAATCGTGTGTAATATACATATATACAATTATATATAGACACTTGAATTTTGCAAAGTAAGTGCATTTTTATACAGACTACAACAATTAACACTCAAATTTAAAAAAAAAAAAAATTAAAACTAAAGGTTGTACTATCAGTTAATGTAATTTTGACTATGTAGTTTTGAGAAATTTTTGTGTCTGGGAAACCGTAAGAGGCAAACTCCCGAAATTTTCCAAAACTCTAAATCAAAAAAATCCAAAATTTGTAAAATCGCCAAACCGAAAATAACGCAAAAAACCGAAAAAATCGTCAAAACGAAAAAACAGCCAAACTAAAAAAATCTCTAAAACTAAAATAAATTGCTAGAACTGGAAAAATTGCTGCAATGAAAAAAAAATCGCCAAAATAAAAAAACGCCAAAAACCGAAAAAATCGCTAAAAAAAACGAAAAAATGCGTCAAAACTAAAAAATCTCTTGGACTAAAATACATCGTCCAAAACGCGACAAAAACACAAAAACCAAAAAAAACCCGAAATAAAAAAAACGCAAAAACTAAACAAACGCCAAAACTTAAAAAACGCCAAAAACCGAAAAAATTCCAAAATCGAAAAAAAATCAAAACTGTATGTTATACAGTGAAACCTCTCATTACGGACACCTCCTATAAGCGGATACTTCTAACAACCAGACAAGTTTTGTAGATCTGGCACGTTCACTAGTTTTTCCATACAAAATGCATTCCCACAGCCAAACACTCTAATAACCGGACGCGGCCACTCTAAATTTTTAAAAATATTGTTCGTAATACCTCACATAAGCGGACAGAAGAGGTGAAACACGGCAACAACAGTAGCATTTAAATAATTAGTAGGTCTTTCTTTATTCAACTCCGATTGATGTTTGTAAAACTAAAAAAATGTAAGTACTGATGTGTTGAAAACGACAAAAAAAACACTGTTGATTTGAATGGCACAGGAAAAAATTGTTTTCATCAGTTAAAGAAAAAAAAAATTGAGATTTTAAACGATTTTGAAAGAGAAATGTGGTTCGGTGCGTAAAATTGTGAAGATGTAAAGTTTCTTGTGTATTTTAACAATTCATATTGATACATTTCTTATACAAACCTGTTCGAAGCATTTTTCTAGAGACGACTTTATTGCATTCCAACAAATAAAAATATTGAAAGTCATTTTGAAACCCAACAGCTGAAATTATACCAATCTACATAATTTGAAGCAGTGCACTCTTAATTTAATTTTTCAACTACAATAATGGGCCAAAAAATGTGCATCTCTCATAAGTGGACACCTCTGACAACCGGACAAAAATACTGCGACGGTGAGTGTCTTGTTATGAGAGGTTTCACTGTCAGGATAAAGTTCGTATACATATCAAGGGTCCGTACGGGACCCTTCGTGGGTGAGTCAAAGTCGCAGTTTACTGAATTTATTTTCCGATTTCTTAGCATAATATATTTTGTATATGGATAAAAAGAAATATTTGTTTTAGTATGTTATTCTTATACACCAAAAAAAAATCAATTTTCCAACCCTGGAATCGTATTTTTTATTTATTTTGATTTTTAATGCCAATTTAGCTCTAAGTGAATTATAAAATAGGTTTCAGTTACAAACAAAATTGTTTCAGCTAGTTACTTTTATTAAAAATAATTTAAGTTAATTTAATTATTATTTTTCGAACTTCATTTCTTTCTATTATTATGATTTGAACAGGATAAAGTTCGTATCGCATTTTAAGCCAAATTACATGTATTTAGACAACACATAGTTGAACGGAACAGCTAGCCGTTTTCGAAGGCCACTAAACCTTCATCATCAGCGTTCTTCTGTGTTTGGTCCACTGTGTGTGGTGTCAGTTGATGTAGATTTTTGCTTTATATACGTAACTTTTTTGCAAATGGAATATGTGAATTGTTTTGATTCATCGTATTTCAATTGGCTGAAAGATGTTTTGTAATGAAAACTCACCTTACCATCTCTAAATTTACAACAGACAACACAGAAGAACGCTGATGATGAAGGTTTAGTGGCCTGTTCCATTCAACTATGTGTTGTCAGAATATTTACAACTAACTTGGGTGTTATTTGTTCATTAATAATTATCACATGTAATTTGGCTTAAAAAGCGATACGAACTTTAGCCTGTTCAAATCATAATAATAGAAAAATATTTTAAATTTTCCAGCTCTGAAATCGCCTTTTCGATTTTGCTGATTTTCTCAATAACAATCTATTTCGGACAATTTCTGATATACTAGTCCAAGACCAAAGTCTCTAGCTTTTCTTGGAGCTTCGGAAACCCGATTTCACGTACAGACAGACAGACGCACGGACAGACAGATGGAAATCACTTATTCACTTATTCTTAAGCATAAATTAGACGTGCCATAGTCATAACCAAACCAATATTCAATTGGTTTCTATGGTAATGGCTACGGCGAGTCACTTATAATCAAATACAGTAGGCAATGAATACCTTCCACTATTACTAGGTGTTAACTTCTTTAGGAAAGGGATAGTGATAGAGAAGAAACAGAGAAAACCTTCATTCTTTTATAACTCTGCTTTTGCACGTTTTTTGATAATGCAGTGTGGCAGCGCCTCTGTTGTTAAATGAGGCACATTAAATTTCTTTAGGCTGTGTTTTTGTAGCCTTCCTTCATCGGTTATTTTACTTCGCCGATGATTCCTAGCAGAATTAGTATCTGCTGAAGACGTTAAAGTTAAGTGATCAGTGACAGCTGTTTTCTATGGTTATGGTTATGACACGTCTGATTGAACCTTTATTTATGAACCTTTCAGTCAATAGTTTATGTTTTGAATAAGATAAAGATTGTAAATGACATCTACTAAAATTCGGGTAGATGTAAATGTTCTATTACATATAAAATAGTTTGTTTTAGAAACATTTAACGCCAACTGAAGAATTTTATTCACAAGTTTTAAAATATTACCTTCAGTATACATTCTTAGTTTTTTTGTTTTAATTCCTAAATAACTTTGTGCCAATTTAAGAAGCAATATATTTGTTGCAAATACAACACATGAAGGCACATACATACACGCAAAGAAAAGATATGGTTGTAGAATGGTTGAGAAAACAATATTATGTTCTCTGAAACAAATGTGTGGTCGCCGAAAACTACTTATTGTTATTTTAAACACTTATTTCGTTACGTTAAACAGAGTAATGTTTGAATTTAATAATTACATTATCACATCCATAAAAAAGTGTGATATGGTTAGAGTTTAACAATATAGTTTTGTTAAAAATTTATGACTACAACATAATTTGTATTATTATTTAAAAATAATGTGATGTAAATAACAATATAATGTTATCCAAAACCATACTATGTTAAGGTTTTAAAAAAATATTTTTCAGAAATATCTGACAGTTCAATATTTCGTTTGTAAGCTATCGGTATTGCACGGGTGGTGTTAAATAAATTAATTAATAAATAAATTATAAACAAAAGGGTAGACCAATAAAAATATATAAACATTTGTGTATCTCTTTATACAGACATGTCAGTATGTCGTGTAAGTATACATTTCTATATATACATTTTATTTCAACAATATTAAATTATTTTTATTTAGATTTTGACGCACAGCTGTTTCTGCAATAAATATATGATTAAAAAATAAAATAGTATTATTATATTGAATAATACTGTGGTCGTATTTAACAATATTAGTATATATTAGAAAATGGTATGGTGAGTCTCAATTATATTTTAGTCACATCTAACAATAGTGTTGTCATATTTACAATACTAAGACTATAATATAATTAACTCAGATAATATTATAATTAACTCAGATAATATTATAATTTACTCAGATAATAATATTATTAAAGTTTTTTCTATTAACAATAATATGATTTGACTGCAACCATATAATTCAATCATAGTATGTTGCTGTTTGATTATGGTTACCTCAATCATATTTTTTCTTTGCGTGTACATACATATATTTTCGAATATAAATCTACCTCCCTCAAAGTTTTTCATTTATTTCATTTTTCCACAAAATGTTTTTGCTACTTTCTATAATAAATTAAAGTTTGATATATTTTTTTCAACTTTTTTATTTTTTCTTAATTTCTGTGAAAAAAATTTTAAACGAATTTCTATAACAAGTAAACTATTACAAGCAATTGTATACGAAAAAAAAACTTATAATAACTTTAATCAATATTTATTGGTCAATTGTTGAAAAAAACGTAAAAATTGTTTCCCAAAAAAATTCAAGAAGGAGTTTGTGCTACTTACAATGTTTGCTCTTTTCAGCTGCCACTTGATGCGGTGTTTGTGCCAAAATGTTAAAAAGCATTAGAAACATTAAAATCCATTTTATAGAAGTTGTTGTAGTTGCCCTGGTAGATGTTGTAAAGTTACAATAAAACTTATTCCAAATGTTGGCAACATTTGCCACGGCTACTGTTGCTACTCCAGTTGTAATTGGTTGTGATGATGCTAAAGCAAAAATGTGATTGCCAGCACCACTGGAACAAGAAGAACTAGAAGTAGTAGAAGTTGTTATTATAGTCGAAATGGTGGTAGGAGTAGCAAACTTTTTTGCTAATGCTCTTGTTGTTCTTGCTGTTACTGTTGCTGTTGCTGTTGTAGCCAGTTCAGCAAAAGTTGTTGAGGAGCGAACATTATTGTTATTGTTGTAGTTTGATGCTGCTCTGCTTAGGGCAGAGTTTGTGGCATGTATCTCTATATTTGTATTTGTTGTAGCTGCAGTTTTGTTCGAATATAATTTGATGTTTTTTAAATGGCAGCTGTAGTTGTTGTTGTTGTTATTATTATTATTATTGTTGCTTCTGGTTTGTTTTTGCTGTTGCCCATAGCTTTTCGTTAGCTTTTCACAAACATCATCATTGCCAATGCTGCCAACACAAATATAATTATTATCATAGTCATCAACCATTATGCTATTTTCTGCGTTTTTTTCTTTTTCTTCATCTTCTTGTTCTTCTTCTACTTCGTGCAGTGATTTTTCTTGCTTCATTTCGTTTTTATTATTATTATTAAATTCAAATGTTTTATCCGGTGGCCCTGGGCCACATGATGTCGGTTGTAGCATGTTTTAAATATTTCTTCTCTATTTTGTTTTTGTAGCTTTGCCTTGTCCTTGTTTTTGCTCTACGAACACTAATGCTGCTGCAGCTGGTGCCTGCCTTAGTTTTTATTTTAAATGTGTTTTTAGTTTTACTATTTTGCTGTTTTTATTATCGCTTTTCTTTGTTTAGTAGGTTTCTATTCATCGTTCAACAATTAAATATTTTTTTTTTTATTTATTTAGTTTTCCTAGAAAAGAAAAAGATATGGTCAGAATTTCTTTTTAATATTGAATTTTAGTTTAGACAATATTTTTTCTTTCTTTACTTTATCAAATATTTGTTTGTTTTCTTTAAGCTGAATGGCACCAAATATGTATATATAAAGAAATAAATGTAATTAGAAAGAAGTGAGAGTGCTAAATTCGGCTTAATGAATGTTATATATCCTTCATTACATTCGTATGAAAAAGCCCTAACTCATTATTTCTCGAATTCTTTTTTTTTTTTGTATATTTCGATAGAAGAACCATATCATGCCATGACCGCCAAAAAAAAGCTTAAGCAACTTAATTTTCGAAAATAATTTTTTTAACAAAAAATAGATTATTTGCGATCGTAAATAATGTAAAACCAAAAACGAGTTAAAAAAATGGTTAAGCCATTAGGGCCTGTCCATATATTACGTAACGCTCTAGAGGGGTGGGGGGGTGTTCGAGTATTGTTACGATTTGTTATGGTGGGGGGGGGGGTCTTTGAAAATGTTACGTAACGGAAAAAATTACTCATTTATTTATTTAATTGATCATTGCCTGCATATATTATGTACGAGTATGTATACTACATACATCTGCCGAGTGCCAACTTTTGATATTCGCGAATTCGAATTCGAATATTTAAAACGATATCCGCGAATACGAATATTTAAAACGATATTCGCGAATACGAATATCTATTGTATGTGAAATTTATGGACATTTAATTAGGGGTCTATATTATTCTGCAAAATTAAATTAAAAAAATGTGTATGGAAAGAACTTCATAATTCTGTCCGCGTACATTAAAGTTTATGAAAACTATCCAAAAGTTAAAATAACATTTGAAAATTATACAAAGTTTTTATAATAAATTAAATAAATTGTAGTCAAACTGAATTGAACTGGTTCTGAATTCCTCATCTTTCTTTATCCATTTACATTCTTAAATATTCTTAATATATGTATGTACATAAAAACTTCTTTCCATATTAAACTGAAACATATATTAACATTAAATCCATCAAATACATAGAAGGAAATGGTATTTGCAGAAGTTTAGGAAAAGGTTTCTTGCAATTCTCATGGACAAAAAAGTGTCCTTTCAAAAAATATATTCTTCCATATATGTACGTGACAATATCAAATTATTTAGTTTTAACATTTTTGTTGGTCAACTTGAGGCTACAATGTTTAAGTTTTGAGAGATGTGTTAATGGAAACTTGCATACATAGACGTATTTTCATAAGGATATTATTTTAGTTTTTTATGCAACAGAACTTAAAAAAAAAAATATTTTGACAAACAACATTGAAATGGGTTTAGGAACTAGATTTTGTGGCCCCTAATTTTAAGGTATTTTTAAGGTGTATTTTTTTTAATGGGCAAATATCTATTGAAAATGTAATGTTGTAGAATGGACAAAAATCAAGAAAAGAAAAATTGCACATCTTTCGTAATTGACATCATTTTGAATCATTTGATATCCCAACAATCTGTATGTTTAAAGCGGGTTAAAAATGTTCTCTTTTAGAAAATGAAATATAATTCACCATGGCAAGATATAATTTTTTTTGTTTCACGCACATTTTACGTTGATTTGAAGGTGGCCAAACGGAGTCATCTTTAAGCTCTGAAATACACGACGACTTCACTTATAGAAACTAGTGAAAGCGGCCGCAAGGCTAATGCCAATTCTCTTCTTGGTGTTTCAAATACTGCTCAGTCATCAATACGGAAAACTATAGCAGATTATTTGGCAAACAACGCATAGCAAAAAATAAAAAAGAATTTCCTTTTTAGTTATTACAAACTAATATTTGTGTACCAATCATTTAAATTTCGTTTTGAATTTATGAATTTCTTTATATATTTTTTTAAATGAATACGAATATCTAGAAACGGCCGAATGTTTTGGAATTCCAATACACATCACATACAGTTTAGGAATAAGCTCTTTATAGAGAGCCATAATTTTTGGAGTTTGAGGATACTTGGGAAGAAATTTCAAAATAGTTTCGCCAATATATGGAGTACGTTCATATGTAAGCTTATTTAATTTTTGTCTACGCACTGTGCTAGTCTAACAAATGAATTTAATAAAGCAATAAATTAAATTAAATTTTTTTTAATAAAAACTTTTAACTATTTAATTTATTTTTTATCTCATTGTTACGTTATTCCTGGCGGTGGGGGAGTTCACAGTTTTGTTATGATCTGTTACTAGGGGCCAGGGGGGGAAGGTCAAAATTCGGGGAAAACAGCGTTACGTAATATATGGACAGCCCCTTAGACAAAGATCTTAAGGCTTTTTTTAAATTAACCCAGAAGTCTTGTCCACGAAGCAATTTATATGTAAAAATTTCCAGAAAGAACAATCAGAAACAGCTGTTATACAATTTGTCAAATAAGTGTTATATAAAATAGAAAAAAGTACAACAACAAATACAATTATTTATACAGGAGATTTCTTACAAGCCATATCCTAAACCTAGGCTTGTAGTAAAAAAAAAACATGTCATAGGTACAAAAATAAGCAAATTTACAGACATGTGCACGATTAGTTGTAAATTTAGAGATAATAGAATTGAGATTTCATTGCAAAAAAGCTTACAGCAAATTGTAATATGATGAATCAAAACAATTCACATATTCCATCTACATTCAAAACTATGTACCATATGGAGCTGAAGATTGCATCATAATACTAATTTTTTCACTGTTAATTGATGGAATAGTATCAAAGAAGTTTCCCATTCCAATCGACATATATTTTCAAGGAAATAGTACGAACTAGCTTAGGAGAGTAGGGACGACAGGCCATTTATTAGTATTCATAGAATGTAAGAATTATATAAAAAAAATGTAAAATTAAAAATATTTGAATTCCATAACCTAAACTGAAACAAACAAAAATTAAAATCAGAATATTCAGATATTCGTGAACACGAATACGAATATTTAATGTGAAATTTATAGACATCAAATTATGGTTCTATTTACGACTGCAATATGATATATTAAAAAAATTTTATGGAAAACAACTTCATACTCCTGTTGGCGTACTTTAAAGTTAATAAAAACTACCCAAAATTTTAATGATCGTCAGTAAATAATATTTGAAAATGGTACAAAGCACAAATTTCTATAAAAAATTTAATGGATTCGTACAAACTTATGTTTACACAGAAAAAAATAGTCACAATTTTGGTTGGCTACGGAGATGAATTTTGACAACTTTATCCTTTAATTCAATAATAATATTTATCAGTTCAGCGAGTTTTCAGAGTACAACTCAAAAAAACTATTTGATAAATAAATTATCAAATATATTCATACATTCAAAAAAATAAATACGGTTTTGACAACAACATGTACAACAACAACATTAAATCTTATCAAATTTTACAAACACTGATTTGAAAATTCTTTGCTTTTTGAAAAAAAATTTCTTTGTTTCAATAACTCATTTTTTTAACTAAATATCTGATAACTTATTTATAATTGTACTTATCAGTTCTGGAATTATTTTTTTCACAGTAAATTTAAAAAAAAGTTGTTGAATACCGGCATTTTTGTTATTGAAACTGAAAAGTATTTTTTAGTGTGTATCCATTTATCCATTTATTTAAATTTCGTTTAGGATTAATGCATTTATTTATTAAATTTTTTGGAAAAATATTCGTATTCGTATTTGCCTGAATTTGACGAATGCAAATACGAATATTTAAAAATGTCCGAATATTTGGCAATTCGAATACGAATACGAATATTCGTGCATCACTAGTATGTATGTATGTATTTAAATATGTGTGTATGTGTGTTCCTTTGTGGCAAAATATGAGTGTAAACCGAACGCGTAGAACGATTTTGATGACTCTTACATCAATCGATTTGTCTTAATCCTGGAAATGTCACTAAAGATATGACAGTAGTCAAAACTCAATATGGCGCCCAACAGACGCCATTTTGTAAATGCAAAAAAATAAAAATTCAGCGAACTATATCAATCATTCGTATCATTCGACAGATATTTTAAAATCATATTTAGGTTTCTCTTATGATTCTTAATTTCGAACGACCATTTAGTATATTTAGCGGTTCAAAATTGGTTGCAGTCGGGTTTTTTATTTTTTTAATTTTTACCTATTTTGAGTCTATTTTTAAATTCGTATATTACAAAATTTTTACTTATACAAATTTTCTTTTCTGTTACAGGCCCTAAAAAATCTCCAACTGTATATCGAATTGGGCAAAGGGTGAGTCAATTGAAAAATTGTTATTATCAAAACTTATTTCAATTACTGTGGTACAATTTTAATCTTAGTTGCATTGTGAATTTAATTAAAAATTTAATTATTATTTAAACAACAAAATCAAACTTTTTCCAAAAAAAAACGAGCTTTTAACGATTCTGGCAGGGGTGTAGAATATATTTGTATCAGCATTTTTAATGCTTGATCAAAGTATTATTAGAAAGGGGTTTGAAATTTACAGGCTCTCATCCGTTTTGCAGATTATTGTGGTGAATCCATTTCGGAAATTGTGTTACATACATATGTATATTCAGCAACTTTATATATATTAGCAGACAAATTTTTATGGAGCTTTTGAACCACATCGTCTTTTTAGTTCATTTAGAAATAAATGCAAAAAGTACCCCTAAGCGGTAATATCTGGGTTCAAAGTCTTCCACGAAAATATTTAACACTGCATTCATTTAATTATAAGTTTCATTAAAGTAAGAATTAGCGAAAAGCTTTAATCTGTCTTAGGGTTAACATGTTTAAGGGGATGCGGTTGGGGGAAATAGTTAGTGCGTCAACTACAAAGCCTGAGTTCAAACCCTCGCCAGGCCCACTTATATCAACATCATAAATTTTTCTGATTTGTGTTAAAGTCTATACTAATGTATATCGCAGCACCCTGCTTAGTCAAAATTTGTAGCAATCTATCGTCAGCGATGTAAAATAACTAATAAAATGGCTACATAGCTTAAAGCAATGCGCCTATTTCACACTAGAGGCGCTACAAAGATGTTGTAAAAATTAACAAAATGCACAATAACAGAGTTGTAGAAAGAAAAAAATTAATTAAGCTTCTCTTCTCTCTATCTATCTGTCTCTTCACCATCTGTACTTTAACTATTCATTTCCTACTCTTAAGTAACACAAAAAGACCTGTTATTTGGACGCGAGATAGCTGAAAACTAACATTCTCTTCTCAGCAACCTGCTAACCTAACCTATCCTAAGGTTAACTATGCCCTTATCGAGCATTTCGTTTTAGGCAGAGTATGTGTTCGGTAGTTCCATTTAAAATTCTACAAGAATAATTTTTGTGAAACGTTTTAACCCTCTAACCCTTTCATATTCTTAAATGGAAATATAATGATCAGAAATATTTCCCAAAAATATTCTTCATGAAACTCTCTTACATGTGACAATTTAATTTTTACACAAAATCTACGAACAAAAAGTAGAAAGTTAAAGTATTCCATTAAAACGTTCCTAAAAATAGTTTAAAAATAAAAGCCGAACACATTCTATGCTTAAAATTGAAGCATTAGTGAGAACGAAATTAACCCTTTAATGGATTGAAATTAAAGTTCTGGCTTAGTTCTTATATTAAAAAACTTTATTTCGAGATTTGCTGTATTCAGATACTTATATATTGAATAAATTTATGTCAAATATTTTTTAAAACAAATTTGACCAGATACATCACAATTTCTTGGTACTTATTGCAGGCCTTTTTTTAAAGTAACAAAAAAAAACGAACTCCCACAGAGAAGAGCAAAATGTTTCTCGCAAAATTAAACATAAAAATTACATGGTTTTAGATGGCCTTTCACCGCAATAATTTGTAAAGGGGGAGGGAAGGGGACAGAGAATATTTCTATATGATTTCGCTTAATGTGGTTTTTGAACCATATTTTTACGAGTTCTTATCTCAAGGCCACGAGTCTCGCCTTTTTGGATTTTTCACAGAATTTTGAATTCTTTAAAAGATATTTTATATTTTGATAATCTATAAGGAAAAATGCAAAATAATGGATTACAGGGTTTTATTATTAAATTGAATAGACTTACAAAATTATAACAAGAAATTATTAAAAAAGAATTTTTTTTTTGCTTAAATAAATTTTCGAAATCTCGGATATAATTTTATATAGTTTCTCTTACTCAAACAAACATATACCGCCTAATGCAAAAAAATATTTTACTTTAGCTTTAAAGTTCATAGAGTTCAAAAGACAACTTTAAATATTTTGTGATTTAATAATAAATACTGGTAACACCACCGTGTTCAACAGCCACTTCACAGCTTATGATGTACAAAATTGAATACAATTTCATTCGGGTATTCAAATATTTTTTTTATTTTATTAAATAAATTTTTATTATCTTGAAGTAAAGCAACCTAATTTAAAAAATATGAGCTTCTGACTCAATAGGAAAACAAATAAACACAACCATGAAGTAAAAGTAAAAAAATGTGAAAAATTATCACAATTTGTTTTATTCGAATGAAACGAGTATTTGAATATCCATCTTTTTTCGATTTGTTTTGATTGTATGTACATCACTAAAGCATTTTTGTATAATTGTATTTATTTTAATATTTTTTTATGGATTTTGCTATGTATTTCGAATCAGTTGGATAATTTGGTGATGTTTCCCATTACATGACAGAAATAATAAATTTAAGATAAGAGCAGGCACTTCTAGCTTCATTTTCAGATGTAACATGAATCAGTATATGCTATATTAATAAAAATATTTGAGGTACAAAACACATATTTTGGAAATATCAACTTAAAGTAGTCTTAACAAACGTGGGTGCCTACTTTAGAATTTTTATACAATAATTTTTTTAGAATACAACGTTACTTAACATTGCTTGGCAAAGCTTTATTAAGTTTTTTTGCATAAGACCCATAGTTAGCAAAAATATAATTTTACAGGAAAAGCAAAAAACTAAACAATTTTGTAGTTAAGTTCCATTCTTTTTTTTTTTTTTTTTTTGTTAAAAAAAAAGAATTTTTGATCGTAGAAGTGTAAAATTTTTTCATAATCAATGAAAAACTCGATTTTAATTTTTTGCATTTTAGCAAACGATATGTATGTGTCTACATAAATTCCGTTTTACTTAACATATTACTGTTTACATATATTTCATTTTATTACTTTCATAAATTTTTAACTCATATGCTGCTGTCCCTATTTTCATATCCTTAACATTAATTTTTTAAAACACCATTTGCCAAACAATCATTATCGTTGAAAGGATAGAAAAATTAGAAAATCTGAAATGAAAATCAATTATATTGAAATTTCAAATTGTCTGTCTCATTTCCTTTTTTTTAATATTTTACCAACAGCAAACATAAATGACTTTATGTTTGTGTATGTGTGTGTGTGCGCAAAGAAGAAATAAATAAATTGAAAAATAAAAACCAAAAGATGCACAAGAAAATGACTTCTATTTTAATTGATTTTTCATTAGATTTCTGTAAACATCATCAGCAAGTTGTAAAGGTTTTTGTAGGGGAAGTCTTTTCTTGGATTTAATGTTTCTGTTTGGGCACCTTTGTACTGGTTTGTAATCCCTATTGGAGAGGCAGACATTCAATTATCTTTGAAAAAAAAATTAATAGATTTGTGTGTAAGGTATTTTAATCGAAAAATTTATATGTGTATGTAGATAATCGAAAATATAGTTGCGAAGTATTTGAAGAAAAAAACAAGTAAAATTGTTAAAACATTGAAGGAAACAAAAAAAAAATTAAACTAAAATTGATTACAGTTCGTATGTAAGTGCAAGTACTCGTATACATAACGTATGACAAATATTTTCCTAAAATAATTTTATATTACTCATACGTTTAGACAAAATAAAAAATTTCCATAAATTTGTGACATCGCATTAGTGACATTTCATTGTGTAGCATTGCTTTCCACATAAAAAAAAATTAGTACAGTCAAATCCCGATAATTCGTAATCGCAAGGGACCTGCCATTTCTTACGAATTATAGGGGTTCTTGATTTAGCGGGGTTTCGATTTAACGGGCTTAAAATAAAATAAATACGAATTAACGGGGTTTTTCAATTTATTTACTAAAACAATAAAAAAACAAAAAAATTTTTAAAAATAAAATACAAAATAAAAATTTGTTGTTTTTGCAACACTGACTGAGTTTTATGCGTGCGCTTTAACATTTTTGATTATTATTCATTAACAAACTGATCTTAAGAAAATAAACACACACACAAGCAAAAGCAAAAACCCACGCAAAAAAAATAGCGGTAAACAAAAAATCATTATTTTCATGTTTCTGTTATTTTTATTTCGAATTATAAGTGGTAGTTAGCAAACAATTACGATTTATAAGAGGTAAAGAAGATTTTATATGAACAAAATTACGAATTAGCGAGGGGACCAAAATGTATGGAAATTTTACGAATTAACGAGATTTTTTCAAGGGACCGACAGTTTATTACGAATTATCGGGAATTACGATTTATCGGGGTACGAATTATCGGGATTTGACTGTAATACATAAATGTCGTATTATGCACAAAATTTTTTTTAAAAAATTTCATTTGGAGTGTTGAGTATTAGTGCCCTTGTGTCCCTCTTTTTTAAGCTGATGTGTCCAGTAAAATTCAAGATATTACGAGCCAGGATATTAGGATGAGACTCGAGTTTTGTTAAATATTTGCCTGCATATTTTGCAATTTCTTTAGCGAGTAGTGGCATATTTAAATCACGATGTATATTTGAAATTTTAATGTACCATGTAGCCGATGTTATCAAACGTAAAATTTTATTTTGCCTTTGTTGGTTTTTCTGAACATTTGAAACTGAAGCAGTGCCCCATAGCTGAATTCCGTAGTACCATATTGACTTCAAAAGCAACTTGTATATATAGTAAAAGTTTGCAGTCAAGGCTGAGTGTTGAATTTTTGCCAATTAATCAATATATTTGAGTTAATTTAAGTTTCATTTGAGTTAGTTTAGAGTCAATATGATGTTTCCACGTCAGCCTTCGGTCAAGGTGTATATCAAGTTATTTCACTTGAGAATGTTGAGGAATATTTTGATTATTGATTCGAAAGGGGGAAACAAGTATCTCTTCTTAGGATAAACGTTATATGGACGTACTTTTGTTCATTTACTTTAATTCTCCATAAGTTTATTTATGCTTCCAGCTGGTTAATATATTCCTGAAGATTGTGAGATGTCTCAGCAGAGTTTTCGTGAATACTCATACAGGCTGTATCATCGGCAAATATAGAAATGTGGATATTATTGTTCACAGGCATATCACAAGTATATATTAAATGTAAGACAGGACCCAGAATACTACCCTGTTGCACACCGGATGATATAGATTCGGGCACACTTGTAAACTCTCCTTTCTCTAGCTACGACATTGAACTTCCTATCAATGATATAACTTTCCAAAAGCTTTTGTATGTTTATTGGCAGATATGTCTAGGCCTTCGTGCCACACTTTATCAAATGCCTAAAAAAATATAAATAAAGAGAGCAGAACAATACTTCTTTTATTCAAATGTTTTTCTTATAAATTGAACCAATGTATGCGTTTGTTCAATAGTGCTATGCAGAATTCTAAAACCAAATTGATGGTCCGGGTTGCACCCAATATCAGCTAAAATTTTTGGACAATTTAGTCAGGAGCAACTTTTTGAAAAGCTTTGAAATTGTTGATAGTAATGTTATAGGCCTATATGACTCAGCCTTGGTAAGATCTTTACCCGGCTTTGGAATCATTTTCATCTTGGCAAGTTTCAAGTTATGTGGAAAATACTGCATTCTTAAAATGGCATTAAAAATAAATAGCAGGATTCTTATTGCAATATGAGGTAAGTTCATAAGCATCTTGTTATTAATGCCAACAATATCTGGAGCTTTCTTCGGGTCGAGTTCAGAAATTATTTTTTGTACTTCACGCATCTTAAACCTTAAGGGACGAGGGGGTAGAGAAACTACACTCGGTAAATCAGCAGCACCCGTACATGAATTGAGACTGAATATAGATTTTAAATGCTCAGCAAATAAGTTACCTTTCTCACTATCGTTTTTTTGTCCAGCCTCCGGTCGAAGTGCGCAGTGGTGATTTAAGATCAACGGTTCTTTTAAGATTTCTAGTAGCGCGCCATAAAGAGTAACCAGATCCTAACGTGACATCGAGATCATCACGATATCTTATCTCATTTTTGAAATTGTATTAAACAAAGCTCGACCTCTAGATATAACAAGACACGAGCTTCAGTACATACTAGTGATGTAACGAATGTCAGTTTTTGATATTCGCGAATACGAATGCGAATACGAATATTTGAAACGATATTCGCGAATACGAATACGAATATTTCATGTGAAATTTATAGACATTAAATTAGGGCTCTATTTACGCCTGAAATATAAAATATTAAAAAATTGTTATGAAAAGGAACTTCATACTCCTGTTGGCGTACTTTAAAGTTAATAAAAACTACCAACAATTTTAATGCTCGTGAGTAAAGAATATTTGAAAATGATACAAAGCACAAATTTCTATAAAAAATTTAATGGATTCGTACAAACCAATATTTTTATGCATTTCTTTATTTAATTTTTTTGGAAAAATATTCGTATTCGTATTCGCCTGAATGTGACGAATACGAATGCTTCGTATTCGCATTAGAAATGGCCGAATATTCGGCAATTCGAATACGAATAAGAAAATATTCGTGCATCACTAGTACATACACAGAGAGAACAGATTAGATAAAAATCTGTTGGAGCAACAAATATTTAATTATGTATTCCAATGTTCCTTATTTGCTATCAATTATCAATCAAATGTAAAATTGTTTCATATTTATAAACAAAAAAACATAATTACAATGCAAATAGAATTCTTACAACAGTTTTATTAGTAATAACAATTGATTCCGTTCATTTCTAATAACAATTTTAAAGTATTGGTAGACACAACTGAATTAAATATAAGTTAGAAGGTAACGTGACTGAATATTGGATTTTGAAATTAAAAAAAAAAACTATTCTTGTAAACAATATATAATTTGAAAAAATAAATTCGGTTATTGGAACTAATTAATCATTTGCCGCTGTACTGAAATTCTATTGTAATAAAAGAAAAGAAAATAAAATATATTATTGATATTCTTAGGGCCATTATTACAACTTAAAGATAGTTAAAAGTAGGATTTTATCGGACTTATAAAAAGCTTTCCATTATTGCAAATTGGATTTAACTTACCAGGTAGGATAAACTTGCCTATAATATATCGCTCACTTTAGATTAAAGTAAAATTTTGCAAATGGTAAAGTTTTTATACGTCCGATAAAATCCTACTTTTAACTATCTTTAAGTTGTAATAATGCCCCTTAACCGAATATAAAGAATTAATTCAAACAATTTTTTATTCTGAATACAAAAGGAAAAACACATTCGTTTGCTTATTCCTCATTTCTGGAACAAATTTGAATATAAGAAACAAAAAGTAAAAATTAAATACAAATATAATATAAAAAATATATTTTGCAGAATAATTATACAAAATTCTGATTTTATAGAAAAGCTAAGGACATTATTATATAAGTACATGTATCGCAAAATATTCAAAGTGTTATTCTGAAGTGAAATTATTTGTGCAAATAATTTCTAGTTTCTTGAAAGGAAAAAGTCTCTGTGTAATAAAGGGGTTGTTACAATGCACCACGTGGATAAAAAATTTGCACATTTAACTTAAGAATATAACAAATTTAGAATAATTTGCGATAAATATAATAATGCACTTAGCTTTTTTTATCTACACAAATTGTTTTTATGTATGTATGTATTTATATGAGCCATGTCTACCAATGATTCCTTTAGAAATACCAATTTATTGGTTGTATCAATTAATTATTTTTTTTTGGCCACAATTAAAATTTTCTGTTGCAGTAACCATTTAATTCTAAAAATACACATATCGCTAACGAAAAATTGCTGCTTACAAAAGCTTTATTCGTTCTTTACAACAGAATTGTGCGTGGTTGGAACCGACAAAATTCGATTGGCTACAAATTCGGTTATCACAACAAATCTGTTTTGTAGAACTTTTCATACTGATCTTCGGTAACTGAAAGTCTGGGAGGTGAGTAAATTGATGAAATCATGAAACTCGCACAAAAATTTTTTACTACAATATTCGTTGCTTGCATATATTCTTCACTAACGTTGTCAAGGATATAGTGCTTGAGTTTTGACTTAATTAAAATTTCAGATCCACCGCATGCTCTCCCTCGAGGGTCTTTTGTATCATATATATAGTGTAGCCATTAATTTTGAAAAGGCTTCTCGAAGTCAAATGAGTCTCAGAGAGCAACCTTATATCGCTCATTTACTTCAATAGTGGCACAACTCAAAAAAACCAGTTTTGCAGAAAATGCGTTTTATATTTTCAATTTGCATACAACTCAATGGAGAAATGAAAATAGATTCTTCTCTCAGGAGGTGATAGTACAAGCTATTTACATGAAATTTTTACATAAGATAAAATACAAAATGCCGCATCTTTTTGCATTATTAACTCAAAAAACTCATTTTTTGAGTTATGCCACTATTGAAGTAAATGAGCGATATCAATATTTTTTTTCCGTAAGGAAGTGCTCAAGTTCATTTTTGCGTTCCAGAAACGCAAACTAAGAAAAATGTTTTCTACTTACTCAAGCAATTTAACGTTTCGTATGCTGGTTTCTCTGCTTATAAATACATTTAAGCTCCTCTCAATCAAATAAGCAAAACTATGCTCAAAGCAAATATACAATACAACTTTAACACCACACATATAAATACATACAATTTGGCTTGTAGCTATAATAATTGCCAAATCATGCTTGTCACGGTCTTATTTAATTTTAGGCCATAAAAAAATATATCACGAGCGTTGCCGGAATATGCTACAGTACGATTAAAAAATCATTGAGCATAAAAAACTTTACTACTTGCTAAGACAAGCAGCTATGTACGAGTATAAAAACAAAATTAGAGAAAAAAATTGAGCTTAAACGTGCTTTTTTATGTATATTTCATTTTTTTTATGGTACAATTACAATTTTCTTCCTGTTTGTTAAGTTGTTTCATGCTTTCTCTCTCTCTCTCTCTCTCTCTCTCGCTCGTTTTCTTTGTTGCTTTTCTTCTATGGCCAAGAGCAGCCGTAACAATTACACTAACAGTAACAGCATCAGGTAAACCGATTTAAGTGTTGTTGTTTATTTATGGAGTGTAACTTTGTGCTGCAGGGATTTTTATTCGTAATTGTATTTTTATGTCCTTAATTAACACGCAGTATTACTTGTATGATTCTTAATGGATTTACATACATTTTACATTTTGCGCATTGGAAAATTCCATTTTTCTTTTTTTAAACAAACTTGTAAATTTTCTTAAATTATATTTTGTTTCGTTCATATTTATGAATTATATTTATTGCTGGTAAATTTTCTTAATTTATGTGCAGCACAAGAAAAAAAATTTAATTGAATTTGTTATGCGTATATTTTCCCAAATTGTCTGTATACATACATACATATGTGCGAATGTATATTTATAAACGTTTAGTTGCAGCTACAGCTAATTAATGTTATTGTTCATTCAATGTAATTGATTTACTCTTTTTATTAAATCAGTTACTGTGCACAAGCTGCAACAATCTTTATTTAAGCTCAATTGAACAAAAAAAAATTATTTATATACACTGCGAATCACTTAAATAAGGAATTTAAATGCATTAATTTTAAATGGATGTTTCTTTGCCTACAAAAAAAGGTTTAATATCGATGAACCAAGTGGTTGAAACTTTTATTTCCACTACTGAATAAAGTAAGAAATATTTTTGCAAACAGTGGAAATTTTTCAGCTTCATATTCCTGCTATAGATTCCGTTTCCAAGCAATTTTGAACTTTAGTTTTATTCGAGCTCACCTGAGTGAAATTTTTTTCTACATTTGCCGCTGAATGTGGTAAAATTATTATATTTTCTATCTTTTGAAAACGTTTCATATGTGTAATTTCTTTTGTTTCTACTCGCTCTTACTTCTGCTTCTGAAAATCCCCCAAGGGGAGTCTATTTTTGACTACGGCTGTGGCAACCCCGGGGCCCCAGTTGGGGTGATGTGGCTTTTTCCATTGACGTACCTTTGGTACATTACCCATAGAACTTATGTGTTACTACCCGATCTCTGGCAACAGAGCAAATGATGTGCATATAAATATTTATAAAAAGAAGACAGGTCCTGTTGATGTCAGTTAGGTGCAGCGTCGCCTAGAACTGCCCCTGAGTTCAAAAGACGATAGAGGTGAAGCCCTTGTGGTGGAACTTCGAGGTCTGACCAGAGGCTGCTTCTGGTGCCATGTGTGCCGGTTGCCCGACAGTCGAGCTGCTTTGAAGTTTTGAGTGCATGTCGCGGTCGTCAGTTTACTTTGCTAAAATGCCGAGTTCGTCATTTTAAAGGGGTTAAAGGGATGATTTTGGTATGTGTGGTGTAGGCACTGGTTATTTGGTGACACAGGCATGGGTTCATCTCGGATGAGTGGTTGAGCTGTGCCGGCAATGGTTGAGGAATTCTCTTGGGGACCTCGCTATGGGTGTATACACAACACCTTAGCGTGGAAGCCGGAGAATTATTGTGGTGGCTGTGGTTGCTACTAAAATCGCTGGGAGAATAGTCTTGGCTTCCCAGTGTTAAATCAATGCTAGTGGTTGGTCTGACGCGGTCAGCCAGACACTGTTCTAGGTGCTGTTGCCATTCAACAGAGCTGCTATGGGCACAGACATAGCAGCAGAGTTTAGACAGCTCAAAGTACCTCAGCAAGGTACTTGAATATAAAACAGGGATAACTATATTCAAAGATTGCAACCTATGTGCATTATAGAATGGGCCATAGGTTAATTTTAAAAGGGTCCATGGGGGCGTTGATCTGGCGTCTAACCCACACTCCGTGCTTTGGCACACGTGAGATTAGGCCGTAATGGCAGGTACTGATATAAAGCAATCGCACATCTGCTTCTGCAAATGCAAATAGTCGCAGTCAAAATTAATGTATAACGAAAAGTTATACACAACGAAGAACTTCAGTAGTCGGCATGTTCGAACAGTTTTTGGTTTGACTGACTGCTGCTTTAAATATAGACTTAGGTCGGACTCGTTCAGTCGCTTGTTTTTGATACAAACCAATGATCAAACCCATTTGTGTCTAAAAATACCGACTGAATGAGTTCAACCCAAGTCTACTATTTAAATAAATTCGAAAGTTAAAGCTGTATAGATTAGACTTGTATCGAACTCTTTCAGTAGCTCGTTTTTGACGCAAACCTATGGTCAAACCCATTTAAATTACATGGGTTTGATCATAGGTTTGTCTCAAAAATGAACTAGTGAACGAGTTCGACCTAAGTCTAGTTACCGCTTTGTTAACTTTGTATTTATTTAAGGTAGGCTTGTGTCTAACAGCTCTTTTTGAACTAGTTCGTTCTGGTGGGCACAAGTCCAGCGAAAAATATCAATGTAAATTAAATGGATTTGAAACAACTTTTAATTCGAACGTTCTCAAACTACTTTTTTTTTTTTTTTTTTTTTAAAGAAAAACACAAACACAATTCGCAAAGCGATTAGCTTGTCTGCGAAAAACACCCAGGGTCTATGGGGGGAATCGAACCCACGACCTCTGGACTGAGAGGCTAGCATCGCTACCACTCAGCCACAGGGGCACACTCTAACTCAAACCGAAAACTGTTCGAACGTGTGCACAACTGAAGCTCTTCGTTGTGTTTAGCAGTGATGTCAACCCGAAATCTTTCTAAGATGTAGATTGCATGTGGAAAAGAGGTAGTTTCCAACAAATCTTACTTTGAAAAGAGGCAGATCTACCACTTTTATTTTAATTTTTGTACTTTTGATTAACCTTTCATTGCGATAAGAAATATTTTATAAGGAAGGTTATGACAAATCTTGATTGAGGATCGTTAATACTGACGTTAGGTTAGGTAAGATTAGGTTAGGTTAATCTGGATGGTCAAAGACCTCGCATAGACCGAGATTGATCCTTAGCAATACTATTATTTAGATGAGAAAAGAACCTGTAAGTATGGCAGCCTAGTTTTTGGTGCCTGTATAGAATGGCTCCCATACAGATTTAACAAACTTTAGCAATCTACAGAGTTCCACTCTCGATACAAGTTCAAGACTACGAAAAGTGTGAGCACCATGACGGTTATATCTAGTGTTGCTTAGAGCCGGCCAATGACACAGTAGATATTTCATTGTTCAAATTACTTTACATTTAATGCAGGTAATGTCAAATATTTGTCCTATTTTGGCAGCATACGAAGTTGCCCAGCAGTGTCCAGTTAATACTCCCACTAGAAATTTGCAGTTGCTTCTAGTTAATGATAAAAGGAATTTAGTCGATTTGGGATCATACACAGAGAAAACAGGGGGCAAATCGTCACATCCGTGAACGTACAACTCGTCACGTAAAAACATCATTTTCGGATTATGACATACGTGAATGTATTGAAATCCCATTCAGTTTATACGAATGACGTATTACTTAATTTGTTTTCGTACGATTGCCGATACGATCACATATGTAATGATTTGCCCCCTGATTAGTTGTGGCAACCGAATTTGTTGCCAATTGAATTTCGGCGGTTGCAGCAACTATCATAGCATTCTGCTATAGCGACTGAAATTTTCTTGTGGTACCACTATATTTTAATTATAACCCTCAACCCAATAGTTGCAACAACAGAAAAAATTGGTTGACAGTATGCTACCGAAAATTTGGTTAATATAATTAAAACAATATCATAAGTGGTACCTGTAAAAGAAAAATTGGGCTTCCTTGCTGAAATATAAATAAACAATAAACGCAAATAAAAATATACAATTTAAGAAATTTATTATTTGACATATTGTCATAATATTTTAATTGAAATTTATTTCCTAATGGTGAAGCATGTCTATATACATTTCTTCAACCACACATTTTGAAAAGCCACAAACCTGTTATCTTATGCACAGACTTTCAAAAACCATTTGAGAATTCACAAATCATAATATCTTTGAAAGTCACAAAAGTTAATTTTTTAATTTGCTGCTATAAACTATGATAGTAAACACAACCTCTAGTTAGTTGCAGCAACTGATTGAAAGTTTTTATTTTAATTTTAATATAGAACGACAATTTTTTAGTTGCTAATACCAAAAGTTGGTAGTAAAATCTAATTTGTAATATTTTAATCGGTTGGGTTAACTAATCAGCTAATTAGCCATGACAAAAGCATACTCTCGGTTGATGCAATCAATTTAAGTATTGTCACAATCATATCTTTGTTACAATTATGCCCTTATGGCAATGAACATGGATTGTTTTTTGGATTAACAGAAAATTGATAGCGTGAACTGAAATATAGTTGATGCAAATGATATTTTATTGTGTGGTGTCAGTAGATGTAGATTTCTGCTTTATATACTTAAGCTATGTACAGACGGTTGTTAGATCTTACAATATTGCCAGTAAAATGTGCTCAAAATTTCTTACAACCGTGTGAACTGACAATTTTTGTCAGACGTCGTTGCCAGAAAAAGTATTGTCAGTCCATTGCAAGACTAGCAGCTGACAACAAATTGTCAGACATCTCACAATCGTGTGAACACATTGTACAATTATTGCCAGATATTTGTCAGACATTTTAATATTGTTAGATGTGAGAAGTTTATGCATCTGACAATGGCGTCAATTTAAGAGATTTTTTCTATGGGCAACGCTGTACACGCTTGATTTTAAAGAAAAAATTTATAACAAAATATACATATGCACACAAAATCATTGCAATTGCTTCTTTATGGTTCATAACAACCCTCTCGCCAGCCTAGAACCATATGTCTCTATGTCAATACTATTTCTCCAGCAACAATTGCACTAGTTAAAATGTCGACAACTTTCCTTTTATGTGCGAGTAAAGATACGTTAGAGACAACAGTTTTAGTGTATTTCTGGTGATATTGACAATGGATGCGTCAATAGATTGTTTTTCTCTTTTATCATGCTGTGCAATAATATTAAAAAAATGTATGTAGGCGAGGGTTACTAAAATCTACTAGTAAATCTTTGGTTCAAATATCTCCATATGCTCATAAAAGAACTACCTTCTCAATAGTGCTAAGGACAGCTGGTAGATTTTCAATGACAACCCTATGTTATATGTCAATAGGCGATTACATTGGCTGGGGTGCACCTAGTCATTAGCACTGTTGACAATGTCACTAGAAAATCACTATAATTTTACTATTGACAACGAGCGAGACTAGACTAGAGCCCGTAAAATTTACTAGTGAATCTTTGGTGTCAATATCTCCATGTTAACCCAAAAGAACTATTTAGTCAGTAGTGATACAGTCTAGTGGTGGCTTTTCAATGACAAGCTAATGTTAAATGTCAATAGATGATTACATTGGCTGGGGTACACCTGCTCAGTAGTACTACTGACAATGTCACTAGTAAATCATTACAATTTCACTATTCGCACTTTCTGCAGGGAATTTATACTTTCACGTTTACAACACAAGCGATTGATATTTAACAATTTCTAACAAATGCTTTGAGTCTGACAACGCATAACAAGAGATCTGACAATTTGTGCATATGACAATCGTGTGAACTGAATTTATTGTCATATAAACGTCTGGCAACAAATTGTAAGGTTTTCTGACAACCGTGTGAACTGACAAGGGATATTGTGCTGGCAATTTTCGATTGCCAGTACATTGTCAGCACATTGCCAGATCTGACAATCGTCTGTACATAGCTTAACTCTGCTGCCATTTTGGCTGCATAAATTTCCGCCTGGAAGATACTACAGTGATCAGGAAGTTTATAAGATTCCTCTATACCGAGCTCTGGACAGTAGACCTTTAAATCTGAAAATTTGAACAACTAAAAAAATATAAAAATTAAATTTTGCCATCGTAACATCATTTGAAATATTTTGTATGTGCAGAAGAAACACATCCATATACACATACGTATGTATTATAAATTTTCATTATTCCCATATCTAAAGGAATAAACATTTTCATAAAATAATTTGTAATGCTCCTCTGTAGGAGTAGGTTGTCCAGCGCTAGCGCTGACACATCGTTCTGTATATAGCACTACTGGCAGGGCATCAGTAAAGTTTGTTTCTACAAACACTTTTCAACGAATTAACTTTCAACACCCGAACTATTTATTTATGTAGACAAACAATTTCTCACAAACAATTTTCTCACAAACTCCCAGTAAAGGAAATATTTGGGCATGTAGCAGGTTTTAAATAGTGTAATCACCGCAGCGTTGTTTAAATGCATTGCTGGAAATATATTTCAATTGAACTCTAGCTTGGATTAAATAAAAACTCGGGTAACTTTACTTTAGTATTATTATTGAAAAACTAAAAAAGTGGTAGATTTTCATCTGAAAGTTGTAGAGTTGAGTGAGATATCCATAAGAGGTAGATCTATCACAAAAGTGATAGAAGTGGCATCGCTGCTGTATAGCAACTAGATTATTGAGGTTTATTGTGTTAACTTCGACTACGACTGTTTGCATTTTAAGAAGCAGAAGTATAAGCTAAAAGTTGTGGTTGGTAAGTCAAAAATAAAAAGTCTAAGAAGTAGCAAAACTTTATCGGCCGTATTCATAAAAAATATTTAAGGTTTATTAAGTGCATATTTGCCATATTTCTGTGAGAAATTTGTCAAATAAACCTGTAATAAACCAAAAATATTTTTTTATGAAAATGAGGGTAAGACATTTGCTATTTCAGAATAAGTATCAGAATCTTACCAAAGTTTCATTTTCTCTTTCTTTCACAACATCTTCAAAAATCAAAAATTGTAACTCTCATAAGTCCGAGTTCTTCGGATACAAAGGAAACAAAAGGTAGTAGCAATAGTAGGAAAATTAAAAAAAAAAAAAGTTTTCCATATTTTTGGAGTTAAAAAAAATCTGCGTTTGTTACAGCAAAAATTTTCAAATCTGTATTTCGTATTTTTTAACTCCCGACCAAAAAAAAGGGTGTTATAAGTTTGTAGTGTGTGTCTGTGTGTCTGTGTATCTGTGTATCTGTGTGTCTGTGTATCTGTGTATCTGTGTGTCTGTCTGTGTCCACGCACAGGCCAAACGTCTGGACCGATTTTAATTTAGTTTTTTTCTGTTTGAGAGGTGACTTGATCGAGAGGGTTCTTAGCTATGTTTAAAGAAAATCGGTCCAGCCTTTTAGAAGATATAACATCTTTTCTGAAAAAATTCGGGGGTTTTTAAAATTTTTAATTTTTGTTATTTAATATAAAAATCTGCCAAAATGATTCTTGTGAGACAGAAAAACATAAAAAAAATTATTCAATATAATTAAATTGTCAGGAAGTTATTTTCTTATTTTTCTTATTCTTTAGGTTTGATAATTGTTTCGCTATATATTTTTTTTGTTGAAGATCATTGTACATATTATTTACACTCCTTGCAACTTAGACCTCAGTGCCAAGAGAGCATGCTTGTTTTTGTTTAATCTTGCCTAGATGCATTATTATGAGTAATTTTGAAAATAAATACTAACTGGCAGTTTTTAATAATTCCAAATTGGGAGGGGGCGGGGACAACAACAATGGTCTCAGAATCATTTTTCTACGCCATTGTCTGAGAGGGTATAGGATCCGAAAAATGCGCAGGTATAGACCCACAATTTTTTAACTGATTTTTATGATATTCTACTTCTTTGATTTCTGGGCAACCTAGCAATTACCTTTGGTGCTTGTAGTTATACAATTTTAAAATTGAAATTATGGGCGGAACTACGCCCCTTAAAATTTATTATTATATTTCACGTGGTTTTACTTAACCGGTTCTTATGAAACTTTCCACGCACCTTCAGCTCTAAAAAAGACACAATCTTCTATTTAAAAAAAATGGGCGGAGTCATTCCCCTTCAAATTTAGTATTTTATTTTAAGTGGTTCTACTTTACCGATTTTTACAACATTTAACACGCACCCTGAGCTCTGAAAAGACACAATCTAACATTTAAATAAGTGGGTGAAGGCACGCCCATTAAAATTAAATTTTAAACTTCACGTATCTCATCTTAACCAACAGATTTTCAAAACAAATTTTTGTTTGAAAGAGTTTACTTCCAGTTTGGTCCCATACTTTTTTTTCGAAAATGTTCTAACAGAGCTTTACATTGAAGTCGGGGTTTTTGCCTGAATTATTTAATAAAAAATAGAAGTTAAGTTTTCTTATTTATCTGTTAACTATTACATAGTTCCTTCCATATATTTCTCAAAATTGTTTTTGAAGTTTTACTTGTTGCTTAATTAAAATTTGGCTTCAAAAATTTCATTTTCTATTAACATGCTCACTACATAATATAAATCTTATTTCCCCCTTGGCAGTCTTCTCAATTATTTAATTAATAAAAACACACACACACATAGAACAGTAAAGGTATTTAAATTTCAGCTATCGGAAAAAAAATATTTTTTAACAAAAGCAGTGTGTGCAAAAAGATTTATAAATTTTTAATATAATTTAATGTTGCACAACTTAAATACCATATACAAAGAATGATATACATATGTATGCATATCATATGTATGTATGTATATACACAATCACACACAAACTCATCGAGTTTTATGTGATATATTTGCAATTTTTGCCATTTATATTCAGCAGCTATTATATCACCGAGAGCCAAATTTCAATTAAAATTAACTATAAAACAATAAAATAGAAACCTGCCGACAAATGCGTTTTTTCTTTCTTTTTAACAACTTTACGGAAATGTTTGGGCTCTAGAAATACAACAACAATAGCAATATTAACTGAAAACCAAAATAAAAGAAATAGCACAACAAAAAATAAGAAAATCTACACACTGCAAATTATTAAGGCAGAAGTTTTTAAAGGAAGCAATTGAAAGCCAGAAATATGTTTGCGGCTGGAGGTTTTTAATTATTCGATAAATACTCGTAAATGGAAAAATTTACACTAGATTGTAATCGAGTAAACGTATTGATTTTATTTATTATTAGAGCAAATAACAGACAAATAATTCTATAGAATTTAAGCCATATATATTTAAATTTAATTGAACCATATTGAATTTTAATCAGGAATAATTTCTTAATCGATCATAAGTCAACGACTAGTTTTGAGATAAACGTCTTCAAAGCTTATTGATGATATCTCGGGAATGTAATCATATAATAATTGCAATAGAATATTTTTAATTTATTTGAACTTTATAAATTTGTCGTAGATCATACACAGAAAAAATTATTCCCAAAAATTTTCAAACAAACTTGTGTTTTGAAATATAATTTAGTTTCAGTAAATATTTTTTACTGTTCCAGTAAGTTATTTGTTCCAATTTTATTTTATGTAGAAAAAGTGTATAGAATGAAAATTATCTATATAAAGTAAAATTTATAAAAAATTTTTTTAGATTTATTTTTTTTATATTTAAATTTGTAATTTTCAGTTAAATTTATTTTTATATACTAAAGGTATTCACATCAGTTTTTTTCTTATTGGAAAAATGGAAAAATGTAATTTCTTACAACAAATACAGGGAAAAAAATTCACCAAAAGTTGAATTTAAAAACTCAACAATAAATAGGTGGAATTTTTTTTTCTTTGTTGATTGTAAAAAATTTACGTTTTTCCATTTTTCCAACAAGAAAAAAACTGATGTGAATACCTTTACTGTAAAAAATTTTGTCTGATTTTTTTTAATTTTTTCTACCAATTATTTTATAGATATAAAAAAACATTTTTTTTTTCAAGATTTTTGTTTGCGGTTTTCAAACTTATTATGTTTGTATATTGTGACTCTCAATATATTATTAAGGGTCTTACTATAAACACACGGAGTTTGTTAGCTAAACATTGGCGTAGCTAGACATTTTTTCCGGGGGGGGGGGGGGGGGGCAAACACTATTTTTTTTAATTAGTGTTTTTTATGGGAATTGTTAAAATTTAAGCTTAAAATTTTTTAAACGCACTAATAATCCCAAATTAATATTTTACTTATTAAGTTAAATATATATTTTTTATTAAAAATACATTGAAATTGGAAATTAAAAAAATATATTTTACTTAATAAGTAAAATATTAATAAGTAAAATATTGGTTTGGGATTATTAGTGCGTTTAAAAAATTTTATACAGATTTTTTTTATTTAACATTTTTTTTATTTAAGTTAAAACATAAATTAACAGTCCAGTTTCAATAACAAAAATTAAGTTATAATTAAAACTAAAAAAACAAAACATTCAAAACAAAAACAATATACAGACAAAAAGTAAAGTATGTATTAGAAAAAAACTAAATAATAATAATAATAATCTAATAATAATAAACTAAATAATAATAAAATTAATATTCGTTTCCAACAAGTTTATGTGTTCATATGGAAAAATTATTTATGTATATACTATATTTGAATACAATAGTTTGAAAGGATACAAGCAAGAAATGATTTCATTCATCATTCATGATTTCATTTCTTAATAATTTATTATTTAATTTAAAAAAAATTTATCTGTTGGTGCATAAATAAAAATAGAAAATTGCCATTTATTATTTAGTTACCCTTCCAATATTGAAGTTCTGAATCAATACTATATTGTTGCGATGAATGAACATACATACATAAATAAGTACAAACATATGTATGCAAGTATGTATGTATACGTGTTCAATTGAAAAAAAAAATTTATGTGCATATACATATATACATGCATACATATCGATAGTTGACTTTTTCAATGATTTCAATAAATTTCACACTAATACACCTCATCACAAAAATTTATTGCAATAGTGTAAGAAATAGCGCTTTTACAAGCAGTTGTACAAAAAAGTTACATTTTACCTTCTCCTTTAAGTTACAATTATTTGCGTTAGGGCCTTTCCATTTGAGACCAACGATATATTGACCTGTGTAAGTTGATATCCTATCAAAAATTTCGATCATCAAAAGTACTGATACCAAAATTTGGACCTAGGAATATTTTTCACAAGTTTTCTACTAGTCTAACAAAGTTGTATATGAACATGAATTGTTTTGTTTTGTTTTCTAATAAAACTAAAACATATGTATACATGTTTAAAGAGGAAATTTTGATTTGTTCGATTTTCTGACGATTTTTCGGACATGAAATGAAGATTATTTTATATTTTATCGGGATTTCGGTGATTTTTCCATCATTTTATCTGGCAGCCCTCGATTAAACCATAAATATGCATACATACATACATGCATGTGTGTGTACGAGTATATATAGTATATGAATATATTCAAGGTATTTGCAGATCATAATTTTTCGCTATTTTTTTAATTTTACTCTAAATAAAAATTATTGGCTATTGTTACAAACAATTTGACAGTAGAAAATCTTAAGAACACCTTAAAACAACTTGTCTTGCTACTAACTACGTACACTAATACAATTTTATTAAGAATTTGTTGAAAGCTACATACACATATAATGGGTGTTTTTTATTGAGGTATAGAACTTTAAGTTGGCATCACTTTTTTAACTGGCGGCCATTTTGTCAGCTGTCAAGTGATTAATATTTAGTTTGGTTTGCCATTTCATCATGAACAGGTTGACAAAAGAACAACGCTTGCAAATCGTGCAAATTTATTTCGAAAATAATGGTTCAGTTCGCGAAGTTTACCGCAAGCTCCGTCCATTTTATGGTCGACATAATCGTCCATCAGAGCAATTAATTCGGTTAACCATGGATCGTTTTCGCACTACGTTTACTCTATGTGATAATACGCATCCGCAGAGACGTCGAACAGTGCGCACCGAAGAAACAATTGCCGCTGTAGAGCAAAGTGTTGAAGAGGACCCGAATGAATCGATTCGCCACCGTGCACAGCAATTGGAGCTTTGTTCATCAACTTTATGGAAGATTTTGCGCAAAGATCTTGGCTTGCGACCTTACAAGATCCAGCTTGTGCAAGAATTAAAGCCGCGAGACCATGCAATGCGTCGTGATTTTGGTGTATGGGCCGAAAATGAGATTGATCTCGATGCTGATTTTCATCGCAAAATTTTGTTCAGTAATGAGGCTCATTTTTGGTTGAATGGCTACGTCAACAAGCAAAATTGCCGCATTTGGAGTGAAGAGAATCCACATGAGACCCTTGAGACGCCATTACATCCACAAAAACTGACTGTTTGGTGTGCTCTATGGGCTGGTGGAGTCATTGGGCCATACTTCTTCCGAAATAATGCTGGAGAGTCAGTTACCGTTAATGGAGACCGGTATAGAGCCATGATAACCGACTATTTTGTTCCCGAATTGGATGGCATGAATGTGGATGAGTTGTGGTTCCAACAAGACGGCGCTACATGCCACACAGCGCACGTCACAATCGATTTATTGAAGGAAACATTCGATGAGCGCATAATTTCGCGGAATGGACCTGTCAATTGGCCACCAAGATCGTGTGATTTGACACCATTGGATTATTTTCTTTGGGGATATGTGAAGTCGCTCGTCTACGCCAACAAACCAGAAACGTTACGGGACTTGGAAGCCAACATTCGTGGCGTTATTGCCAACATACGGCCCCATATGCTCGAAAAAGTGGTTGAAAATTGGACCTGTAGAATTGGCTTTATTCGAGCCAGCCGCGGCGGCCACATGCCCGAAATCATATTTAAATATTAATGGCATAAAATTATCCTTCCAATAAAGCCAAATTGATGGACATTAAAACGATCTTCTTGTGTTTTATTTCAATTCGAAGTTCTATACCTCTAAAAAAACACCCGTTACATATCTACACACATGCATTATAAATTCACATGGAGTTTACTATTTGTGATGTTTTGAAGTGCTGTAAACTTATAGTTTTTTGGGTATTTGTTATCTAATAAAAGTATGCATATTTAGCGATTATTCGAAAAGTTTGTATAAAAATTACTGGTGATTTTCATGAGTAATTTTAAAATAAATAAAAAATAGAATTTTTTAATATTACAGGCAAAAAAATATGTTTTAAAAATAATTTGTAATAAATCCTGGGGGGGGCAAAATCAAGTCTGGGGGCATTGCCCCCCCCCCAGAAATGCCTAGCTACGCCTATGTAGCTAAATTCAAAAATTTTTTGGGTTGAAGTCTACTGACGAGTTCCAAAAGCGGGAACGAAATGCTTAATCATAAAAACAAGCCAGTTTTTGAAAGTAAAAAAAAAAATAGTTAAACCTTTTATTTGATTCAGTTATTTTTTTTTTTAAATAAATTTTTTACTAATTTTCTTTAGAAAAATTGATAAGACTTGTTATTGATTCAGTTAAGTTATTTTCTGATAATACGAAAAATTTTAGTGAATGTGTTTGTAATATAGCATTGCACAGATACATCTGTTTGCACTAGTTTTGCCTCTTTTTTGGTTCTGGTATGAACAAATATGTTATTTATCGTTTTCTGTTACTAGTTGTTAATGTTGATTCTTTAAGCAATTATGTTATGGTGGGACAATGAGGAAATGAAAACAACACATTTATTTTTTTTTTTTTTTTGTTTTTCTAAGACAAATAAGATACATAAAACTGCTTTTACCATAAGTGCCTTATGAGGTGTTGAGAAAAAATGTAATTGGCTGATGAATGAATGAATGAAAGCAAAATTGCACATACATATGTAAGTAAATGATACATGTACATGAAACACATGCATTTGTAATTACTCTCAGAGCAAATTGTCTCTTTCTCTCTCTATACTTTGGCTGCGCCACAAAATAACATAACGAACGTCCGCACATACATCTGCACATCATGTATTTGTTTCAATAGTGGTTTTTTCATATATTTGTATTACAATATGTATTTTTTGAGCAAAATCAGATCAAACAGTTGCTCAGCAGCAATACAATAAGCAATTGTTATTTGTTTTCAATTGTATTTTAATTTGGAAAAGCACGCACACACAATAACTCTTATACTAGTTCTGTCGCTCACACTACAATTATATGGTACATACAATGGTATATTTGTTTTGGCTATACAAACGAGTATACAAATGCAACCCTTTAGTTTGTAAATTATAAAAAAAAAATTTGCTGAATAATACAAAAAAAAAAAATCTGCAAAAATGTTTTTCTGTTCCTATTAATACATTTGAATGAAAATATTTTGAGTTTCAGTTAACTTTTTTCTCTAATGCCATAAGTTAACTAAAAATAAAATTTTTTTCCAGTTAAATTTTTACAAAATTGTTATCAGAATCTACAAATTTCGTTGTAGGTCCGTATTCATACAAAAAATTTGCTGAATCAATTAATATATTTACTGAAAACGAAATTTAGTTTTTTCTGTGTAGTTAAAAGTGACTAAAAATCACAAATCTATATAATAGTAAGATTTCTTCTCACCTACAATGGTCATCTAAGTACATATAGCATGTTTTAGTTTTCGTTTTTTAGTGTACTTAAATTAAACATTTAAAAAGGGAGGTTTTTATTTTTGCTCATAACTTTTGATAGAATAGTCCGATTACTATCAAAATTTTACAGTTAATAAATGATGAATTTAGAAATGCTACTCCCAGCATAAAGTGTTATGCCGGCTTAGCATGTTTTGGAATGGAGCCGTCGAAGTTCAGTATTTTCAATTCTTATAAAATAATTTTTGTTTATTAATTAATGCGAGCTTCTAACGAAGTGAAGAAAGACTAAACTAGACTTTTTAGGTAGGGACAATACCGGTATTTTTCTGTGCCGCCACGCACTTCATCTGCAGCCATGTCTAACTACTCTGCAGAGATTATTTGTTAACATGAGCTATTAAACATGAGATTTTAATGAAATAGATTATGAGAAAGGATTATATTGTTTATACAGTTATTGATTAATTAATAAAAACAATTAATACAAATATTTCATTCTATAAAAATTTAAAATATTAAGCTTAAGCCCAATTAAGAAATTATTCCTGATTAAAATTAAATAAAATTGCTTAAATAGAAAGAAGTTGAAAGAAGGTACTCGGGTAATCGTATAAACGTTAAAATATATACGAATAAAATGTCAACTTTATTCGAATTAAAAAAATTTAAAAGGACTCCAAATAATTCAAATAAAAATATGAAAATCATAGAAATTTTAACTTTTCTATTCGATTATTTGTGTGAATAACAAATAAACTAATATATAATGTTTTTTAGTTACTGAAATAAATTTCTTATAATTGATTAAATATTGAATTTTATTCAACTATTCAAAGGAATAATGGACAACGAACACGACAAAGTTCTTAACTATGCGAACTCTTTAATAATCGCCTGAACGCTGTGTTTAAGTTTATTCGATTCTTCGAATTAATTTCAATTAAAAATTATTAAAAACTTTTTAAATTAACTGCGCTCAAAGTTTATAAAAAATATTAAAAAACATATATTCGAATAACCGACTCATTTTAAATGCTATTCAATTATTCGAATGAGTACCGAATAAAATATTTTAAGCTTTGTTAAGTATTCACACTTTAGAAGTTTAAAATAAATTATATTCGGATATATATATAAGCAATTAAAAACTCAAAGATCTAAAAATTATTGGAATAATCGAGAAAAATTTTTTAATTCGATTATTCGTTGAAATTATTCGTATTGGAATATCTTCAAACAAAACTTGAAAACATATTTTATTAAAAAAGTCGAATAAATTTTAAGTTTTAAATTGAATCATTCGACAGAATAGCGAACACAGCTGCTTTACAATTGTGAATTAATCGATTTCGAAAACATTGTAGCAAAACTTAAAAAGTTGGATACAAATAAAATTTTAAAACTATTTATTCAAATAATCCCACAGATTAAAAGTTGTATCCGAATATAAAATATATACCAAATTCTGTTTGGATTTTCTAACCATCAAAAAAGCTCGGTTCTGTTAATTAAATGAATAACGAATGAAAAAAATGAGGATTTGTTAATTGTTTTATGTTTTTTTTTTCCAATAACCGAGTAAGTTTTTAATTTTATTGGATTAGTCGATGGAATAGAATTATTCAATTATTGGAATAACAAATATTTTATTCGAATAATCGATTTATTATTGCAATAACCGAACAAGTTTTTAAGTTTTATCTTTTTATTATTATTATTATATTTCAGCAACAGCTAAAAAAATATTTTATACGAATAATCGATTTTATATAAAAGTTCCTTCGATTATACCAATAGCCGATTAAGTTTATTCGATGGAATAAAATTATTTCATCTAAAGCTTAACAAATATTTTATTCGAATAAACGATTTATTCTACAAATGCATTTGGATATTGAAAATAATAGTGAAGAACATTTTTCAAGCTTAATAGCGACTTGAATAAATAAAAAAATGTGTTTTTATATTTATTAAGCTTGAGATCTTATTTTTTTATTATTATTTTTTATAAAAGAATTAACAAATTTTATTTATATTCCAATATTTCGTTGCCACAATGGGTAACTTCTTCAGGGAAATATGTTTGAAGAAGTTACCCATTGTGGCAACGAAATATTGGAATATAAATAAAATTTGTTAATTCTTTTATAAAAAATAATAATAAAAAAATAAGATCTCAAGCTTAATAAATATAAAAACACATTAAAAACAAAAAGATCGAAGAAATTTAAGCAAATATCTAAAAATAATTAAAAAAAAAATCATTTTATTCCATTAAATGCTTAATGCCCCTATTACGGTTTACAACTCAACCAAGTTTAGTTGAAATTGTAACAACTTAACTTTAAGACAACTTAACTGTTTTTGGCATTCTGAATTACAACTAATTTTAGTTGTATTCGAAACATTGTTCGAAAAGAATAGGTTTTTATGTATGCTATATTTTTTTAAAACAATGCCAGCCATCATAAAAATGTTTTGTTTTAAGATTTGGCCTAGTATTTTATTCTTAGATTTCATGTTTTATGAATATGGCAACTAGGGTGATCGATTATTCGACTTTTTCCAGAAACCGGTTTTCGAATAGTTCGAATATTTGTAATTATGAAAAAGCCGGTTTCGGTTTTTGCAATTCAGGAAAAACCGGTGAACCAGTTTTTTTAAGTAAGAAAATTATTATACAAAAGTTTTGATTTTAAATTGCTTTATAAAAAAAAGAGTTAAGAGTTCATGTAAATACTATAAAACAATACAAAAATGAAAGGTAAAACGTAAAAATTAACTTCATATACTTATGTATAGTACATAAATATTTATATATAATATACAGTTGAGGAATAAAGTCTAGATACAACCATCATTTTTAGGGTTTGTGGAAACTTGGGAAGAAATTCAAAAATATGCCAATATTTAGGTTGCTAATAAATATGTTTATACAAAATATAAAAAAACAATTATAGCACCTACAGTAGCAAAAATACTAAAAATACATAGGAGAAAAGTCTACATACAGGCATAAAATACATGAAAAAAATACGTGCAAAATGTTTGCTGTCGTCAACTTGTTTGAAAATTCTGTGATTTCCGGTACGAAGCCGTCAACAAATGACATCCAAATATGGTCTGTTATGTTGTTGCTATTATAATTATTTTTTAATTTTTTATTTTTTGTATAAACATATTTATTAGCACCCTAAATATTGGCATAATTAATTTTTTGAATTTCTTCCCAAGTTTCCTCAAATCTCAAAAATAATGGGTGTATGTAGAGTTTATTCCTGAATTCTATATACATATGAATGTATGGACAAGGTGGATATCTAGCTCTATATAAAATATGAAGCAAAATGGCACCAAAACTAAAAAACACTTTTTGCAACTGTATTTTGACATCCATTGTACACCATAAGGCCAATTAAATTCGCCTCTGCTATTACCGGATCTCTTAAATTTCATAGTTCAGTAAATGTTGCCATGTCAAAAAAAGCTTAGAGCTATTACAATAAAAAAATACTTACGAAAAACAACAAAACATGCAAAATGTACAAACCGAAAAGTATTCAAATCAGCCGGTTTTTAAATTGTAAAAAAATCGGACTATTCGACATTCGAAAAATCAACATTTTGAAAAAACCGACAACTTTAATTTGAAAAAACCGGGTTTTAAAACCGGTTGAAAAACCGAGTCTATCGCCCTAATGACAAACGGGATTGGTTGGCGTCCGGAATATTGAAGCAAATCTAATACAACACTCGAAATAAAAACTAAAATACAACTGATAAAAAGCAGTTGTCTAATACCTGATTTACAATAAGCATTTTTTCATGAAATTTCATGAATTTTGTTGCACGCAACTTTTTCCATTTGCTAACTGCAGCGCTGTAGAAGAGAATTTTATATAAAAAAAGGATGTAGGATAAGTCTCTGATGCATTTTTGACACCTTTTTTGATATAAGATGCTTCTCCAGACCTCCTTCTGACAAATAAAAAATTTTCATGAAAAAAATGCTTAATATAAATTAGGTATAATTGTGAAAAAAGTTGTAATCCATAATAAAAATTTTACAACTACAACTATTCATTTAGTTGTAAATCATAATAGGGGCCTAAATTTTGTTTTATTCGATTATTCGTGGATTAACAAATAAAACAATGCTATGGGACTGACAATTATTTTAAGTTTGGAGAAAAAAAATTATAAACAAATTTTATTCGAATAATCGAATACATTTTAAATTTTATTCGATTGAATAAATTTAAAATAAAATAAAAAAAGCTATGGTACTGGTTGTTTGTTATTCTTGTTTGAAAATATTTCCAAAAAAAATTAAACAAATTTTATTCGAATAATCGGATCAAATTTATGTTCATTGGATTAATCAATTAAATTACGAATAAAAACTGCTTGAAACTGTGAATATTCAAACGAATACGAAAGTATAAAAAAAATTATTTCAATAATCGATTAAATTTAAACCTTTGTTCGATTGTTCGAATGAAACAACGAATAAAAATTCTCTGATATTTTGAATTACTTTAGTTAGAAAACACTAAAGCAAAATTTGACAAAAAACTTTATTCGAATTATTGAATAATAATTTAGCTTGATGTTTTTCGCATCAATTCAGCTTGTTTTAGCCTCCTTTATAAAATACATATGATGAAGTATAAATATAGCCAATATTTTTCAAAATAGCTTTTTATGCTTAGTTTCATTCGATTGAAAGATAAGAAAAATTATTCGAATTAAAAAAATTATTCGAATAATCGGTTAAGCTTTGAGCTTTATTGAAATGAAACGACGAATAAAAATTCTGCCCTAAATCTTATTTTCAATAGTATAACTTCACACAAAATTATACTCGTATATTTATTATATTTTTATAACTCACAATAACTAAACTAATAAATTCTAAAGTTATGTTTTCTTTTAGCCGTATAAAGCATTTTAGTTCTTTAATTTTTATTTGATTTTATTTTGTTAAATTAGCTTATCATGTTTTGCATATTGTTTTTTATTTATGTGTGTAAGATAACAATTTCCAACTAAAAGTGATGAAAACCAATTTATCTTTAATCGCGTAAAGTGCAAAATATAAAATGAAAAGTGAAAAACGTGAAAAATATGAACAGTGGTTCAAAAGCTGCTTAGCGCGAACAAGGAGCAAGCGCATTCAAACTTAAGATTTAGTGATTTTTTCTTGCCAGCAAAAAAGTGAATACAAATTTTTTTTAAGATTACAGTGGGAAAAGCTTTAAATATTAAAAAAAAATTGTGTATATATAATACGCGATTGCTGAAGCATATCGTTTTCCATGAAATTAAGTTGAATTGTAAAAGTTTAGTACTACGCACATCTTTTAACCCACTGTGTTATATAAAATCTATAAAACGCTTATTTATGTTTTAATAAAAAAAAATAATAAGAAACTAATCGGCTTAACGTAAATCTTAATTTTGCTTTCTGGTAAAACAAACAATTCTATCTGGAAAACAACAATTATTTTTTTGTAAGAAAGAAACTAGACCAGTTGCTTCGAAATCTTTCCAAGAAAAATACAAAACAAAGAGATATAAAAAAGATTAGAAGAAAATCTTTTTTTTTTGTTTCTACATTGCTTTTTAAGTGGCAAAGACACTGTTTATTTAAAATAAAATAAAAGCGCTTAAGGTTTTGTAAAATAGTAAAATACAAAAAAATAATCTAAGAAAGATTTTCATTTAAATTTAAATATCAACTTAAGTGTGCCTTTGTACGTAAGTGAATGAAAAAAATTATTTATTAGTAAATTGCAAGACAAGTATTATGATAATAGAATATTTCCTCGGAACTTTAGAAAAACATCAAAACACTTCAGAAATATTGGAGATTAACCCCCATATGCAAAAAATAAAAAATAACCTGTGCTTGAAGTGTACGTTAAAAGATAATTTTCATACAAAAACCAGTTTTAACGTACACTTGAAGCACACGTTATTTTTCGCATGTGGGGGTAATTGAATAAAGCTAAAAAATTGCTACCTGAGATGATTTACAAAAAAAAAAATTGTTTTTCAAAATTTTACATATATAAAATTGGTGGCTATGGTATGCCCACTGCCCGACCGGCCTTAAAAATTTTTGGGTGGATAAAACCTTAAAATTAAAAATTTTCAAACAAACATAAGAATGCACTAATTTTCAAAAAACACGATAAAAAAACTCAAAATCCAAAAAACTCAATCAAAAACACTTCCAATATTGGTTTTATAAAAAAGCACCAAATTGCAAATTTATAATCAGGGCAATTATGAATAAAATTCGGCGGGAAATTTTTTCCTGGGAACAATTCCAATTAATAGCACGTAACAGGGAAAACAAAAAATTTTAATTGGAAAAGGGAGATATTTCTCGCGGAATTTTATTTATAATTGCCCTGAATTCATATTTTTAATTTATATTTTACTGTTGGGTAGCAGAGCACTTTTAAAATTTCAAGGAGATTTTCAGAAATTTATTGTTGGTACTCAAAATTAACTTATCTCGACTCAAGCACTTTTTCCTTTTATTGCCACAGAAATAGATATTCAGGGCTATTAGGAATAAAATTTGACGTGTAATTTTTCCCGGGTAACATTTCCAACTAATAGCAAGTAAGAGGGAAAACAAAAAATTCTAATTGGAAAAGGGAGAAATTTCACGCGGATTGTGAAAATACGCCATTACCTTACCGCACTTGGTGCGTATGCGTAATATGAAAATGCACTCAACTATCATACGCATTTGCTTTAGTTTTTCAATAAGTATAGCATACTTTTTGGCATTTTCTGTGAGTGCGTAATACAGTGGAACGTGTAACTAATAATAATGCAAATGAAAGTACACCAATGCATCGCTTTGCGTTGTTTCGTTTTGCGTTCCTTCGAAGTTGCCTCGCTGTTGAATTAGTACTAATTTTCACTGTGCGTCGTTAGATTTTCGAAGTTGCGTTGTTTTGGGTTCAAGTCTTTAATTTTTTTTTTTTTTTTTGAAATGTTCTTTTTTTTCAAATTAAAAATTTAATTTAAATTTACCTAGAGAGTCTAATTTTGAAGGTATGGAGGAAACTTACTACAACAGCCACTATGGACTCATCAGACAGTGATTAATTTTTATTTTGTTTCTTATAAATTAATTGAATATTTTTTTTTATATTAATTGAATTTGTTTTTGGTTGTTTTTTGTCTGTTGTATAATAAAATTTTATATTATTTTTGTTTTTTTAAATATTTACTTTGTTCAATTTTCTTTTTAAAAAGTAGTATTTTTGTAACCCTGGAACCTGTCTTCGATCTTTACATGGTTCGCTATAGAAAATCACAATTCGCTTTGCGTCGCGTTCTTTGGAACGTAATCACGACACAAAGTGAGATATTATTGTAATCATAATAATGCATAATTGTTAGCAAAGAGTGGCATGTTCTTATTTATTTATATACAAAATTTTAAATAGTTAAAAACTAAACTGAAGAAATCAAGCAGTTTTCAAATGGAACTTATTGTTATAAGAAAAAAATTATATAGATATAAAAACAAGTAAGAGTACTGTACTTATAATATTTATAGTGAGTGGGCTACGATATTTTTCGACAAAAGAATTAGTTTCATAGGTTGTATTTCTTAAAATAATCCTAATATTGTACCTCTATAGCTACTAAGCTAATTTATTTCATATTTTCAGGTATTTAATAAATCTTAATACTACAAAACTGTCAAGTGTTTCAATTCAATTCTTACAGCCAATATTGCAAGTTCACATATGCTTATCGCGATACTATGTAAACTATTTATTTCCAAAGAATTTTTCGGTTATGTTCTTTAATTAACTTTGTAGTTATGACTGTTCTTTAGCGATGTATTTTATATTATCTCAATTGACTAAAAATTAATAAGAAATCGTTGCAACCTCAGAGCTTAATATTTACCAAAAAAACTTTAAATTTTCCAACCCTGGAATCTTATTTTTGATTTTTCTAATTTTAAGACAAATTTATTTCATTATAAAATATGCTTAATTAACGAAGAAAAAATATTCGTATATGGCAAAAAAAAATTTTATTTTAATTTTCCAGCTCTGGAGCTGTTTTATATGTTTAAAATTTTTATACCAAACTAGCTTCTTCTGAAAGATAAAACATATTTAATTTATAAAGCAAAAGTTAATTAGACCTAGTAACTTTTATATAAAAAAGTTTAAATCTTCCAACCCTGGAGTCATCATTTTAGATTTTTTTTGTCAATCAATCAATCAATTTATATCAAAAATACAAAATATTTTTAATTTATGGATATAATGAAAAAATTATTTTAATAGGTTACTTTTTCTAACCCTGGAATCGTTTTTTTTTTTATTGTTCATACCAATTTAATGCTAACTAAAATATAAAATAGCCCAATTCACAATTTTGTGCAAATGGTCTTGCATCTTAGCATTTGCAAAATGGTATAGTATACTATTACTCACCACTTAGAATTGTTAAGTGGTAAGTATAAACATACTAACCATTTTGCACATGTTACGATGCAGGACCATTGGAACAAGTTTATGAATTGGGCTAATGTATTTATATGTTTAACAAAAAAGCAAAAATTAATTTTTGATACAAAAGAAATCGGGAGCTTCAGAAAACCAATTTCACGTACAGACAGACGGCCAGACGGACATAACATATTCGTCTTGTCTATTTATAAGTCCGCTTTTACAATTGGGAAATTGAAAAGCAGACATTTTTTTTATTCTCTTTTGAACTTACCTAAACCTTTTACAATTGGGAAATTAACAGACAGACAGAAAATTTATAGTTTGTTTACTTCTTCGGGTTATCTACTCACATTCACGTACACATAAATACACACATATACCTTGATACATATCAAGTGTGCATACAACCCCTGAAAGGAGAAAAAGCATGTGAAGCAACAAGAAAAAATTACGAATAGTATAAAAGAGAAACAAAAAATGTCCGGTACAGACACTGTACTACACACTCTACCTCTTGAACCCCTCGCCAACAAGCTTCGTCTGTCTGCCTTTCAATTTCGCAATTGTAAAAGGGGACTAAGGACCCAGAATATATGTGCTTTATGGGTCGCATATGAATATTGAAGAAATTACACACAGAATGGCTAACTTATATAAATATGTACATATACCTTTTACCATTTTTGGCGAAGAGTATAATAACAATTTATTTTTAATAAAAATACACCATAGTTCAATTAAAATCTAAAAATGTCTCATTTAATTTATCATGGACACGTGACAAAAATATGTTCACTTGGCAATCACTGTTCACTTGGCAATCACAAATGTTGGAATACCAAATAAACGGTAGAAAGCAACAACAAAGTAACATAATATGCACTACTATAATACTTATATGTATGTATGTACCGACGGTACATCGAATTAGTAAAAAAAAAATAATTAATGTGATGATCGTAAAAGATAAGCAAGAATAGTTAAACATACGTAGGTAGAGTAATATAACTTCGTGCTAACCTAAATAGAAAAATGGGGGAAAAAATGGAAAAACCGGGGAAATGAATAGTGATACTTACATATGTATTTACCAAAGGTAAATCAATAATTGTACACAACAATCATTTCTCACATTCCGTTTCATTAGAATTTAAGTTAAATAGCTGATGTTAATAACAATCTCTACCCAAGTAGATAGACTAGGGTGCTGATGAAGTGCGTTGCTGCATAGAAAAATATCGGTATTTCCGTCAGCTTAAAAGTCTAATTTAATTTTTCTTCTCTTCTTTAGAAACTCACATTAATTAATAAAAATATTTCATTCAATAAAACAATTGAAATTACTGAACTTAAGCCTGACTAAAAATTAATTCTGATTAAAAATTCACCATAGTTCAATTAAAATCTAAAAATGTCTCATTTATTTTAAGAAGATTTTATATAAAAAAAATTTAAGGAAATTAAACATGAAACACATTTAAACGTGTACGAATGTTCGGGTTTAAGGGCCTGTCCCACGAAGTCGACAGCTTTCGACTTGTCGCACACTTACATTTAAAATACAAACACATTTTAAAATTTTGTTGTTGTTTCCAATGTAACTCTACGACGCGTCGAACATTAGTGACATCGTGGGACAGGCCCTAATATTTAGTAGATCGATTAAAAAATAAGTAACCCTTTTACCCAAACATTGCTTACAAGTTACTTAAATACTCAATATGAGTATTTATTTCCCAAAAATATCATATCATCAATTTCAAAATCTAATTTTATGTAATATTTCATTAAGTACACAGAGAAAACAGATTCGTTGTGACAACCGAATTTGCTGCCAATTGAATTTTGGCGGTTGCAGCAACTATCATAGAATTCTGCTATAGCGACTGAAATTTTCTTGTGGTACCACCATATTTTAATTATAACCCTCAATCCAATAGTTGCAGCAACAGAAAAAATTAGTTGACAGTATGGAATTTGAAATAAATGTTATTCTTGCTACCGAAAATTTGGTTAATATAATTAAAACAATATCATAATTGGTATCTGCAAAAGAAAAATTGGCCTTCCTTGCTAAAATAAAAATAAACAATAAACGCAAATAAAAATATACAATTTAAGAAATTTATTATTTCACATATTGTCATAAGCTTATTTTAATTGAAATTTATTTCCTGGTAGTGAGGCATGTCTTTACACATTTCTTCAACCACACATTTTGAAAAGCCACAAACCTGTTATCTTATGCACAGACTTTCAAAAACCATTTGAGAATTCTCAAATCATAATATCTGAAAGTCACAAAAGTTAATTTTTTAATTTGCTGCTATAAACTATGATAGTAAACACAACCTCTAGTTAGTTGCAGCAACTGATTGAAAGTTTTTATTTTAATTTTATTATAGAACGACAATTTTTAAGTTGCCAATACCAAAAGTTGGTAGTAAAATCCAATTAGTAATATTTTAATCGGTTGGGTTAACTAATCAGTTAATTAGTCATGACAAAAGCATACTCTCGGTTGATGCAATCAATTTAAGTATTGTCACAATCATATCTTTGTTACAATTATGCCCTTATGGCAATGAACATGGATTGTTTTTTGGATTAACAGAAAATTGATAGCGTGAACTGAAATATAGTTGATGCAAATGATATTTTATTGGACTAACCGTTTTCCAACCAATCTTTTTTCTGGGTGTATTACGATACACATTAAATTAATTTAAAAAAAAAGAAAGCACATACGAAAAAAAGTTTATCAAATCCTCTATATAATATAATTTATTGAACACTAATCTGAGAAAGCAAGAAATTAAAATTAACTAATAACTATATACAACTTTCTTTAAGATCTTGGATTTTGTTAAATTAAAGAGAAAAAAATACAAAACTTATGATTTCTATTTGAAATGTTTTTATGTTTTTATTTAAAAACATGTACAGGGTGGGCCAAAAGAAACCAAGGGGTGTAAAAGTTTAATAACTTTTTTGTTTATTAACTTTTTTTTATTTTTTCTTTCAGATTATATAATATACAAAATGGAAATTTTTTTACACTAAGTATGAAAAATGATGTCTCTTAAATGACCACCGTTTTCAGCTTCGCACTGATGGGCTCTTTTTAGAGCATTTTCCATAACATCTTTCAAAACTTGTGGCTGTAGCGTTCGAATTTCTGCAACAATGTTTGCCTTGAGTTCAAGGATTATCTCTGGCTTGTTCACATACACTCGCTCCTTCAAAAAACCCCAAAGAAAATAGTCGGGTGCTGTCAAATCTGGCGATCGCGCTGGCCAAATAATTTCCGAATTTCGAGAAATTATTCGCTCTCCAAAAATTTGACTTAAAAGTGCCATTGTGTCTCGGGCAGTATGGGCAGTGGCTCCGTCCTGCTGAAACCACATACCAGGTCTGTTTTCAAGAGCAGGACGTAAAAAAATTTCTATCATAAACCGATACCGCTCTCCATTTACGGTTACAGCACTTCCATCTTCATTCTCGAAGAAGTAGGGCCCAATGACATTTTCAGATGTGATCCCACACCATACTGTACACCTGATGGGGTGCAATTGGCGTTGATGAATGGCTCTTGGATTTTGAGAACCCCAGAACCTACAGTTCTGCTTATTAACAAAGCCATTCAAATCAAAATGAGCTTCATCACTCATAATCAAATTTTCAATAAAGTTGATTTCTGGTTTAAATAATAAAATTCTATTGTTCTGGTTCTCTGTTCAGTTGTGAACCTCTCCATTATAAATTCTCCAAGTGTTGTCTATATAATCTGAAAGAAAAAATAAAAAAAAATTAATAAACAAAAAAGATATTAAACTTTTACACCCCTTGGTTTCTTTTGTCCCACCCTGTACTTCAAAATTAATTTTCCTAGAATTATTTACAACAGAGAAACAGCTGAAAGAAAAACCAACTCAACAACTTAAAAGTCCCTACTGAAAAAGTTTCAAACTGTAGCGAAAGTAAAGAAACAGCAATCAAGTTTTCAGAGAAGCAAGCAAGCCAAATTAATACCTTTCAAAAGCAATTTGTAGCAAAATTAATTTAACTCGGTTAACATATACAAGAACTAGTAATAGGAATATTGTGGAAACAAATTCATTATACGACCCTTTTGTCAAAAGAAAAATAACTTTTCTTTTCATGGTTTTCCCATATAAGACCAAGACAAATTAAAAACAAACTAATATTCTTCCAAAAACTTAAAAAGCAGTAGCTATACATATACATACATATATATCGAGCCATTACCGCCAAATAAGCTTAACCAACAACATGATTTTCGAAATGGGATTTTTTATAAAAATCATTAATTCGTTATCATTGCCATTATAAGTCATATATGTTTTAATTTTATAGCAAAAATAATTTAAGCTTAAGTACAAATTATTTTTTGTTTACAGTTTTTGTAACAGCAACATGTTAGTTAAGTTAAAATTTCCTTTTGACAATAAAGCAAGTAAGAGTGCTATATTCGTATTAGCCGAATATTATATATCCTTCACCGACATCGGACGACGTATATGCATACATACAATGTTAAATACATGCATATTGGTTTTGTAAAAGAAAAATAGTTTACTTATTTTTTGGTCTATTGCAATTTTTCGACTAACCAATTTGATTCAAATATTTTATTTTCGATATTAGCAATGTTGTTGTTGAATAATTTATTTTGCATTTTTTCTATTTTTAAAATAATTAACTACAGACGACATCAACATGGAACAGCCTATTCTGATAGCACACACATCCACATCTAAAAATCTTGAATACACATTTGACCACCCAAATTGCCCAAAGTATTTATATTATTCGCTCCACCGGCAGTTTCTGATAGACTGGCCATAAAAAATCACTAAAAATTGCACTGATACCTCGCGTACCTACCGGCCATGCGCTTTGCACTTTTCACCTAAAAAATAACCTATCCTCGCTATAAACACTGTTGGCACCATAACTTTTAAGTGCGGCGATTTTCGGAAAATTTTTTATAACCATTTTTGTCTAGAACAAATAACGCAACATCTTTCTCTTTCTTCTACATAATTTTCCCCTAAATATGGCCTATGATAGTCCTTTAATGGAATGAAACCAAGTTTTTAAAAATTGGATAGCAATAGTTATAATTCGTTTTCATTATTTTATAGGGTTAGATGTGTATATATAGACGATAGAGGAAACCATATTTTCGTGCAAAAAAATCTGCGTATATACATACTTGTATACAAATATTATGTAAATCCATGAACATATCATTAGAATTCTTTCTACAAAAAAATAAAAGTACATAAATAACGTATTTTGTAATCTAGAATCAAATTTTTTTAATCGAAGTCGAAATACACGAATCACGTTAAAGCCCATTATTCAACTCTACACCTAATCCAAAAAATATGATTGTATTGAAGTGAGTTACCATTGTTTTAAAGGCTATGTTTCCAAACTTGAAAAGAAAAATCATCCATATGTCTTAAATATGGTTATTTTGATAACTTTGAAACAGTTTATAATGATTTAAATCTGATTACGCGATCCAGGCAAAAAAACTGAGATTAAAAATTTATTCACAGAGTATATGGACTTGAAAATTCTTTCTATCAGTAAAACTATGCACAAAAAATTTAATAGCGAACTCTTTAATTTGAAAAGTCATAAGTCTGTAGAAGATTCACTACATGGATTCGATCAAGAAGTCAATAATTAAGCAATTTGGAGACAAGTTTACGTAAAAAACTGATAATTACTTCTTCTTAAAAATTTTTTTTAGCTTAACCAACACAAAAATATACACATTAGGTTGTCAGGGAGACAGCAAAAAAAGCTTAAGGGACAAAAAATACCGTTATCAAAGTAATATTTACATAAAATTCGTTGCGTTACTTATATTTAGCATAATAACACCTAAATACCAAAATTCAATGAATTAACTGAAATAACAGCGAAGATAATTAAAAAAAACCTTCTCCTGTAAAGTTTTGTTTTTGTTACTTAAGCTTTTTGTGCGGTTATGACCCGATATATGTGTAACAATCAATTTAAAATAATAAATAGTATATTTCAAACCAATATTAACCACATGAAATAAGAACAATAGTTAACAACATAAACTTATAAAAAAAAATGAAATAAACAAGTCTTTCTTCGAACAACCATTATTCAACACGTTATAATGCTTTATTGTGCTTCCCCCACCTTAATTTTTTATACATGTAAATACATACATATAATTTTTTGGGTTTTGTAGACACATTAATTTTGTTAAACAACCAAAAACAATACAAAAAAACATTAAAGACTCCTAAAATTACGCAAAACTACTGCACATACATACATATGTACATACTAAGTTACTCATTTGGAAAAATAGCAACAGTACCGGTAAAATTGTTTAGCCAAACAGTAACAATGGCGCCAGCACGTACTCACATATTTTTCTATGTGCCACTCCTGATACAAAAAAAAAAACTACAAAAAAATAAAATATTAAATCTATGTATCTATGCTCTGTCCAGCCAATACAATAAAATATAAAGGGTGTTTTTTTAGAGGTATAAAACTTCAAATTGAAATAAAACACAAGAAAATCGTTTTAATGTCCATCAATTTGGCTTTATTGGAAGGATAATTTAATGCCATTTATGTTTAAATATGATTTTGGGCATGTGGCCGCCGCGGCTGGCTCGAATAAAGCCAATTCTACAGGTCCAATTTTCAACCACTTTTTCGAGCATATGGGGCCGTATGTTGGCAATAACGCCACGAATGTTGGCTTCCAATTCCCCTAACGTTTCTGGTTTGTTGGCGTAGACGAGCGACTTCACATATCCCCAAAGAAAATAATTCAATGGTGTCAAATCACACGATCTTGGTGGCCAATTGACAGGTCCATTCCACGAAATTATGCGCTCATCGAATGTTTCCTTCAATAAATCGATTGTGACGTGCGCTGTGTGGCATGTAGCGCCGTCTTGTTGGAACCACAACTCATCCACATTCATGCCATCCAATTCGGGAACAAAATTTGATGGACAAAGCTCCAATTGCTGTGCACGGTAGCGAATCGATTCATTCGGGTCCTCTTCAACACTTTGCTCTACAGCGGCAATTGTTTCTTCGGTGCGCACTGTTCGACGTCTCTGCGGATGCGTATTATCACATAGAGTAAACGTAGTGCGAAAACGATCCATGGTTAACCGAATTAATTGCTCTGATGGACGATTATGTCGACCATAAAATGGACGGAGCTTGCGGTAAACTTCGCGAACTGAACCATTATTTTCGAAATAAATTTGCACGATTTGCAAGCGTTGTTCTTTTGTCAACCTGTTCATGATGAAATGGCAAACCAAACTAAATATTAATCATTTGACAGCTGACAAAATGGCCGCCAGTTAAAAAAGTGATGCCAACTTAAAGTTCTATACCTCAATAAAAAACACCCTTTATAAAACCTACAACCCTTAAAGTATTTTTGTTTTGTTGTGTATTTTATTTTACAAAAAAAAAAAAAAAAAAAAAAGAAATAAACATACACTTTAGTTCCAATTGACTTTCCCAAATAAAAAATAATAAAAAAATTATATACAAAAGTGAGCGTATTTAATGCAAATGCATGCGTGCATACACACAAACATTTCCATACATACATACATGCATACATAAATACATATATGTAAGAGAACACTCTCCCAAATACATATTTACATGAAAGGACGGCGCCATTTACATCAGTGTTGCCACCTTGTGAGTAATTACTTGAATTAGGTGTAATTCTTAATGTGGTGAGAAGGACGTGGGTAATTTCTTTTAGATGTAGATCAGGAGTAATTGAAAATTCTTTCGGCTTAAAACAATACATAACCTTCCATTTGTAATGTTTCCTTTTGTTTTTATATTATGCTATGAAATGTTTAAATGAAAAAAATTATTGCTTTCTGGTTTTCTTATTTCATTTCATTAAATTTTATAAAAACCGCAGTTACTAAAGCTAAGACTATTTGCTTAAACTTGAAAATTTTAGAGAATTTTATATTGAAGAAGTTTCCCAAATAAAATAAGGATTTTAATTTGATGAAATTTTTATCAGTTGATACACAAAATAAACAGCTTTCTCAAACGAGTTCAATCGTTTGAAAAAGCTTAAAGTTCGATAAATATGAGCTTCATAGTGAATCCGAAGTTTATTAGAGAAACATATTCAAAGTAACAGATAAGCTGGGGAAAAAAATAAGTGGCACATATTAAATTTAATTGAACTTGAGTGAATTTTAATCAGAAATAATTTTTTAATCGGCCTTAAGTTCAGTATTTTCATTTCTTATTGAATGAAATATATTTTTTTTAAATTAATGTGAGTTTCTAAAGTAAAGAAAAAAATTAAACTAAACTGGGGAAAATACCGATATTCTTCTGTATTTTTTTAAGGTAATTCAATAGTTGTATACACAATATAATCATTTCTCATATTCCGTTTCATTAAAAATTTACGTTAGTTAGCCGATGTTAACAATAACCTCTAACCAATTACATAGACATAGTTGCTGATGAAGTGCGTGGCTGCACAGAAAAATGCCAGTATTTCCCCCAGTTTATAAAGGCTAGTTTAATTTTTCTTCTCTTCTTTAGAAACTCATTCATTCAATAACAATTTAAATTACTGCACTTAAGCCCGATTAAGAAATTATTACTGATTAAAAGAATTAGTTTATTCGTTCCCTCATTTGCAAATGTTTCAGTTGAGAGAATATTTTTAGCATCTCATTATTTTAAGTTTTTTTTATTTTTTTGGTAATTTCATTTAATTTGTTTGAGAATCTATATAGTATGACTAATACTGATCTCTATTAAATATTTTTTTTCTTCTTTATAAAAGCTTTTAATAAAAAAAAACGTAAATATGTGATCAGATGTTAAATCGGGTAATTTTGCTTTATATCAAGTGCAATTTTGAATTTCGCTGGTGGTAACACTGCTTCACATTCTCACTTTTAAATAAAGAGATATTGTGTGATGAACTGTTTTGCCTGTATATAAACTTAAAAACAAAAAAAAAACAAATAATGCAAATTTACGGTGGGCTGGACGTCAGAACTGAAAATTTAAAAGAGTTTCCCAATACAGCGAGACTTCAAAGATGTTGTTAATTATTTTATTTTGTCTAGGATTAGAAATACATATATAGGGTGTTCCAATAAAATGTTTAATTTTCATGATTCAGGCTGTAATTACTTGACAGATGAAGTAAACAAGTAAGAACTACGCCTTTAATAAAAATTGAACGTTGTACGCTTAAACAAAACATTGAAAATATTAAAATTCACCACAGAAATGGGTGAAAATTTCGGAGTCGCGAAGCACCTTCTGTGTTAGGAATTTTGAAACTGATGGACAAATTTTATCGGTTTGGATAAGTAATGGTTGTGGTTTATATGTCAAGTAGTCAAGTAGAATCGTTAAATTCCGTTGTAATGGATAGCACACTTTTTGCCCGAGTCCTACCTAACCACTGAAAAAAGGTCTGGATCAGTACCAACGGCCTGCCCCACAATATCGATATAAGATGTTCTATCGACAATTTGTATTGAAAACAACAATAATAAAATTAACTTGGTTTTTACTTGTAATGTAAGTAATCGATCGAAATAATATATCCAGTTAGAATTTGTACTATATCCAACCTTTTGCGTTGATATAACGAATAATGTCACTTTTAAATATCCGTGATACCTCCGATAAGTCGTATAGTAAATGTTTGCTAAGATGTTTGTGTCGCGTCCTGTGTTGGGCATTCACAGATCAGGTGAAAAACTGTCTCCTCTTTATCGCTTTCTTGACATCATCCAGTGGCCCGTCAAAAATACTACCAGACGTGGGAAGTTTCTGAGAGAACATTTGTATGGTGTGAACCGTGAATGTATGTATATATTGCAAATATGCCTCCCACCGGGTAATGACTTGCATTACACTGCTTTATTGTTGTTCTCTTTTTACTTCATTATTTTTTTTTAATATATTTTTTTCTATACAAACTCTTTTTTTTTTGCTTGTTTTATTTTTGTTATGCTTCATTGTTGTTGCAGTTACTAGTAGAATATGTAAGAAAACAAATACACATACTACAAAAAGAAAAATAAAACAAACAAAAAATAACAGTAACAATACAATATGCAAGTGTAACATCAAAGCCTATTTGTAATTACGTTTATTTTATAATTTTACAGCAATCTATTTACAATGTTATTGTCTTCACGCTTACACATTTGTAAGTATAGTTGTGTATGTGTGCAAGTGTGTAAGTGTGTATTTTGCTGTTCATTTATGTGATGTAATTTAATTTGTGTATTTGCCTCTGTGTATATGTGTATGTTCATAAATGCATGTCTGTGTGTGCCATTTTAGTCTGTATGTATGGAAAATATATACATACATATGTATATAGGGATATATGTATAAGTACAATGACAAATACCGGTAACGGAAACCTTAAAATATTGTGCACAGATAAAATCAAATAATACAGTTCAGGGACCGTAACGGTTATAAGTTTTATTCTAAAAATTACTTTTTAATCATTATCTCTTTAGTTGTATTTATTCCTCAGAAAATAAAAGTTCTTTCTTGACTTTTATTTATTCCCCAAATACTTCATGAGAAATCGCCCAAAACCAAATCGCCCATAAATAAAGATGAAAAATCGCCCAAAATTTTCAAAATGAAAAATCACCCAAAAAAAAAATTAAAAATTGGCCCCAAAAAATTAAATATCGCCCAAAATTGAAAAACATCAAAAAAAAAATATTCAAAATTATAGTAATTTAATTTTTATATTAAAAAGAAAAAACAAAAGTTATAGAGAAGCGTAAAGCGGGCTTAACGATTTTCTCCACTCCACCATGGTGTTTCCCGACACGGCGCTGCCTAATAAGGATTTTCTGCTTTGCAAAGTTTTTCTGTTTTCTGTTAAATGAAATTTTCATGCAAGAAAATCCTTAAATCTACCATGGTATTTGGGTGTATTTTTCCCTTTAATTTTTAAATGTTTGAAAAATTTTGGACGATTTTTCATATGAAAAATTACTTAAAATTTGTATGAAAAAATTTTTTGGCGATTTTTTCATTTTTATTTTTGGGCGCTTTGGGTTTGCGTAAATTTTCATGGAAACATTTTTCATATGAAAAATCGCCAAAAATTTCAAAATGAAAAGTCACCCAAACAAAATGAAAAATCACCCAAATTTTGTACGAAAAAATTTTTGGGCGATTTTTTTCATTTTTATTTTTCAGAGCTCAAGGTGTGTGAAAAGTTTCGTAAGAATCGGTTAAGTAGAGGCACGTTAAATATTCTATTAAGCTTTAATGGACGTGGCCCGCCCACACTTTTTAGCACAAAATTATTTCATTCTAAGAGTCAAAAGCGTTCGCCAAGTTTTTTGTGAATCGGATAAGTAGAAGTACATATAGTTGATTACTAACCGTTCGTGGGTGTGGTCACGCCCACTTTTTTAATACAAGATTAATCCTTTTTCAGAATTCAGTGTTTGGGAAAAGTTTCGTAAAAATCAATGAAGTAGAAGCTCATGAAATATAATATTAAATTTTAAGGGGCGTGGCTCCAATGTGTGCGCTTAGTTTTCAGCAATTGGATAAATAAAATAATTCATAAATATAAAGAAAAGATTAGTAAGCGTTCCCCGCCCATTAAAAAAATGAGTTTTGAAATCGCGTGGTGTCACCCATTTTTTTTTTTTAATTTTAGATTCCATAATCAAAGAAAAAATTTTAAGGCGTGCCCACCCACTTTTTCGACAAAAGAAAATACTTTTAAAATCGGTCTAAAAGGTGCGAGTTATGAAGTAACAAATATTAAAATAATTTTGCCAAAAAACCGACTTCAATGCAAAGAGAGAACTTTTTCAAAAAAAATTATGGGACTAATCTGGAAGTAAACTCTTTCAAACAAAAAAAAATTGAAAATCTGTTGGTTAAAATTGTGTGTTTTTTGAGGTCAGTTAACTTTTGTAAAAATCGATAAAGTAAAATATAAAATTTTATTGGGTATGACTCCACCCATTTTTTAATGGCAGACTATGTCTGTTTTAGAGATCAAGGTTTGTATTAATTTCCGTAAAACTCAATTAAGTAGAGCTCATTTTTTACTTCAAAATTGTGCAATTACAAGAACTAAAGGTGTTTGCTATGTTTCGCAGCAATTAAATATATACCCGCTCTCAGCTATTTTAAGTTTAACGAGATGCAATTTTTTCTAAGAAAAAATGTAACCTAAGCAAACAATAAGACTAAATGAATATAAATTAAAATTTTCCAAAAAAAAGATTTGATCCGATTTCTATAATGATAATTATATTTATTATGCTGCAAGTTGCAATTTCGAAATCCTTTAAACTATTATGCATACATATGTTTTGTACACGCAGGGAAAAACTGCAACTTAAAAATAAGAACGCGTCACATTAATTCAATAATTTTCAATATAATAGAAAATGTATTTTGAGATACTTAGAAATAAATAAAATTAATAAATTAATACTGTAAATTAATATTTTTCCATATTGGAATAAGAAATTTCAACATGACTAGACTTTCGTTAATGTTTCCTATTATTACTTCATATGGTTTTTATTGATTTTAAGCTGATTTTTCTCTGGGTGTATACACGTGTATTTGAAGGTTTATTATGGAACTCCTCACGTACATTAGGCTTTTACTATGGCACAATTTCATAATTAAATAAGAGAGAAGTCCCATACCCACAGTAATTTAATTTATTTCTTATGTTTTTAATAAAAAAATCTCATTAGCTTGTTTAAAGTTTGAAATATAGTTTCCAATTATATATCTATTATATAATCCCATCTTATTTAAAGAAACAAATTAATATCTTTGCTAAATTGTTTCATTCAGTTTGCTTTTTATTTAAATATATTTATATTATTGCTAATGATGTTGAAAATACCCACAGTTTTATTATCATGCCATTTGCTTAGTACGATGATGTATTATGCAAACACCAACTTTGTCCTCTTGTAAAGAGACCAACACACACACACACACACACAAATAAATACTCGTACGTGTGTATATATAAGATATGGCGAAATAATTTTATTACCCACTATAAAAACCCACATCTTTAAACACTGCATTCAATGCAAGCACAATAGTTAGTCTTTCAGAGTCAACAACCCTGCTAAGGGTCAATTGACCAACATTGGCCTAGATAGTGTTAAATAAATATAATTTCAAGAAACTAAAGCTCATAAAATAGCAACAAACAAAAAACGAAACAAATACAGTGTACAAATACTTTAATTAAGAAAAACTTTACAAAGCACAGTACAAAAGCAAAAAGAAAAGAAAATAAAAAACTATTTACCACCAAAGATTAACAAGAACTCTGGAACAATTGCCATCAGAAAAAAACTGGAGTAGATTTATATGAGAAGAGACATACATTACAAAGCGCTGCTTATATGAAACACAATATAAAATGTATGGAGGAAGAAAAAAAAATAACATGGAAGTAAAACAAAAGCAGTACAAGGATGGTGATAATGATGATGATGCCGACGAACTACGACGACAGTCTGACTAAAGCAAACAGAATAACGACGACGACATCATTTTTAAAACCACTGCATGTGAATTGTGTCAAAGGGGGCAGGCAAGAGAATAAAATGTAACGACTTTTTTACTGCAAAAAAAAAAATGTTTTAAATAGACGACACATATCCTTAACCCACGTCAATAAAAATAAAAGATTTAAACAAAAATTAAATTGCAGATATCTGAGTTGTAACCACTTTGTTCAAAGTTTAGTACTGTTTTAAGCACAAATACAGGGTGTCTCAAAAGAAGGTACATACATATATATATATATATATATATATATATATATATATATATATATATATATATATATGTATATATATATGTATATATATATATGTATTTGCTTAACATATTGAGTGAACGCAAAAAATCTGATATGGCAATCAGAGTGTTGCTCTTGGAAATTCAAACTCTATGGATTGTTTCTTGCAGCCGAAAAGTCTTACTCGTAAATTCAGTAAAGTGGGACTTTGAGTCGCACACGAAGGGTTCCTTAAGGCGGTTGTTTCTTTTGGGCAATTTTTTCGATTCTTGGCGATTTTTTTAGTACTGACAGTTCTTTAAGTTTTGGCGTTTTTTGGCGATTTTTTGTTTTTTTTTAATACATATTTTTAGCTTAGCAATTTTTTAAATGTGGCTCTTATTTAGTTTGGCGATTTTTCAGGTTTTTTGGCGATGTTTTTTCTCTTTAGCGATCTTTTTATTTTTTGTGATTTTTAAATTTTTGGGAATTTTTTTTATTTTTGGTGATATTTTTGAATTTAAGCGCTTTTTCATTTTGACGATTTTTTTGGCATTTTTTTAATTTTTAAATTTTTTTTAGCGTTTTTGAAAATTTCAAGATACAGCAAGTTATCAAACTTAAATTAACTGATAGAAGACCTTTTAAATTTGATTTTTTAAATGTCAGTGGCCGCATTAAAAATACACTAACTTTGAAAATTTCAATTGTCTATATATAATTATCTGCTGATTTTACATTAGGATTTCAAAATTTTTCGTTGCTCGCCTTAGAACTGTTATCTATTTGTTGTTTTAGTGGTCCAAATTTTATACATTCTGTTAAAATTTCAGGTTCATAGCTCTTATGGTTCTCGAGAAAACATCCTGTGACAGACAGACGCACGGACAATAGAATTCCTTTTCACCTTTGGCTTGCTTATTTATTAAACGAACCACTAAATATAAGCTTTCTTTTGAGACACCCTATATAATAGGGATGCCAAAAGGGACTAGGTTTTTTAAAACCCGGGATTCGGTATTTTGAATTTAAAAAAACGGGATCCCGGGACGGATCGGGATTTTTCGGGATTTTATAAACTAAAATATATTAGATAATCTCATTTATTAGCTTTTAGAATTATAATTTATTATTAATGTAAGTATAAGTATTAAAAAAATTCTTAATTCATGAAAAAAAGTTAAATTCATTGCAGAACCAAATAAAACATTTTTAATGTATTATTGGTAGGAATAATTTAAAGTAATATGGAAGTAATATTTGTATATTAAGTCGTATCTCTTAAGAAACTTCTTAAAAAAATTAATGCATCTAGGGTGGCAGCCGACAATCGAGATCTTATTTTAGTGCAAACATAAGCTGCTGACGAAAAACAACGTTCGTTTGGTATTGTAATTGCGCTATGAAATAAGGCCCAAGGAAATAACGCCCAAATAAGAAATGAAATAAGGCCTAATAAAATAAAACCCAAAAAAAAATTTATTGAGGCAAAGAGCACCCAATATAAATGAAATAATGCCCAATTAGAAATTCCTTAATTTTGCTGGGCTTTATTTCATTTTCCTATTTGGCCGTTATTTCCTTGGGTTTTATTTGATAGCGCCAAGCGACACCTCTTTTTGTGGGCCAAGGAAGTTAGTAATTTTTAGTATTTTTGGTTAAGGTGCAACCTTCTCATGTCGTTTTTCTAGCTGAATATCATGGGTCTATAAAAATATTTAAAACATTTTATTTCAAATATTTATCTGACAAAGTATACTTACATTAATATGTGTCAAAAGACCTTTGAACCTAGAACCTCCATAAAGTTTTTAATACCTTTTTGCAAAATTTGCTTTTTGCGTGCGTAGTTCCATTATCATCCACTAAAAAAAAAACACCAAACCGAGCTTCCGACTTTGTTTTGTGTGGTACAAAATTCATTACTAATAATTTTTTGGCCTACGACTTCTTTTTATAACCAGTAAAAAGAATTTGATTCATGGCTACTATGATTAAATTTCAAATATTCAAAATTATTTTTAACTGGGAAACTCATGTTCATTTACAAACGTTAACATAGTTGCATTTAATAAAAAAAAATTCAGATTTTTAATGTTACCAAAATCCCGGAATTTCTGCTTAAAAATCCCGTGATTCGGGATTCAGTTTTTTAGAATAATCCCGGGTTTTCGATATTCGGGATTTCGGTATTGGCATCCCTACTGTATAATAAAAATAGTTTTTACAAATTTCTCTTAACAAAACCTTGAAGTACTTTCATTGCTTGAATTTAAGGACCAAAAGTCTCCAAGAAGAACCAAGATTTTTATTTCTAATAAAATAAAAACTTAAATTACATTCAAAGATAGTTACTTGTTAACAAACTTTTATAATCACAAAAGTCCTTGCAGCTCCTTAAACTTTGAGTAAGGACATTTTAACATAATTATATTATCCCTCAATAGCTCACCATGCCTTAAAACTTTAAGCTCAATTTTTTTATTGCAATTATTGTTTATCTGCTGCATTAATAAAATTAATAAATTTAAAATGCCAATCGAATGATTTCATTTTCCTACTCCACTATAAATTTCTCTTTATTCTTCTTTTATTTTTCACTTCCGTTAAGAAATAGAAAAATAAAATATGTATGTAATTGCAAACGTTTTCAGACAAACAGGCTACGAATATTGTAAAATTACACACCGTCTTAAACTGCAAAAAAAAATCCGCATAGAAACCAAAAAAGAAAGATACATATTTACTAGAAATGTTTATTTGTAGTTGGTGTGAATTTGATTAGAAAATGTTTTACGATACCAACAAATGAGTCATTGGCCAAAGAATAGAGTGAAAAAGTATGTATGTATGTAAGTACAATTTAAAATAAATACAAAAACCTTAAGTGACTGTAAAGCTACAAAAGAATTAAGAACACGAACAATTTATCTTTTAAATAGTTCAACTAAATATGTAATAAAATACATATAAATGAAGGAATTACGATTTATTAGCTTATAATTATATCTTAGTATATAGCTAAAGTTAAGATTTTATAGGACAAATTTACTTGAACCTAAAAGGGACCGATAAACTAACGGCAGATTATAGTGAACTTTATACACTTAAAGTTTTCATATTTTCTGCTGAAGATATGGTAACTTCAACAACACTTTTATGTTAAGCGGACCACCCACTTACAATATAATTGTAAAATTTTTCGTATTTTACAATAATATTGTCATATTCAAATGTGGCACACACAATATATTGGATAAAATTAAAAGTCTTTAGATTTTTAATCTACAATCGAGATAATTGTGTAATGTGGCGGCAACATTGTTCAATGTGGTTTACTTTTTTACAGTCAAACAAATTACGCAAAATTTTCTTTAAAAATTTTGTGCAACTTATTGCATAGTATATGTCGAAATGATAATAATATGTACAACAACATATGCAATAATTTTGTATAATGGATGGGCCGCTTAAGATACACAAATTTAAATTGTTTGAAGTTTTAAACAAAATATAATACAAAACAAAAAAATAACACAAATTAATTTTCCCGTTCCTGCGAAAAATTCCTCATGTTCTAAATAGCCGGGGAATAAGCAAATACGGGAGATGGATCAGCTGTTTAATGTTTACATTTTAAGTATTTAGCACTGAAGCAGGAGTGCAGTAATAGAAATTGAATAAAAATTGTATGTCTTCATTGCTAATAAGATTGTATTAATATAAATAGAAAGTGGAGCGAACATTGACCCAGGTGCAGATGGAAATATATTAAAGTCCCAATGCTTTTATATACAAAGGAAATTGTAAATTTTATAAAGTTTTTCTTATCATTATTGATAATATTAAAGAGAAACAAATCTTCCAGTTACATACCCTTTATGTGCATTTAAAAAAGGTGTGCATAATTTGCTGCAATATTTTTTCTAAAGGCAGTAGTAGTTCATATTTTTGAAGAGCATGTTAGCACAACTTGGTTAAAAATTCCTAAACCGAGAGAGAAATATAGCATTCCGGTGCTTATTTAAACCTTTTTTCTTAACGAATGCTTACAGCCTTGATTTACAAAATTTTTTTTATTTCATTGTTAAATTTGTCCATTAATTCCTTTCAAAATATTTAGGGAGAAAACTCGCAAAAACTTGTCCCCCTCCCTCATATTTAGAAAACCTACTTTTTCCCCCGGGAATTTTCCCCAGGGGGACTGTAATTCATAATAGGAGGAATGGAAAAAGGGAAAATATTCTCTGGGAATTGTTATTCGTAATTGGCCTGATAAACAAAAAAGATTTTATTCTCTTCCTAATTGAGCATACGAGTATGTGTAAAGAAATAAATCGTTGCCACTACATATTTCCCAATATCACATTCATGATGAATTAATGCAAAATGAAAAAGGAATTAAGGTATTACAACTAACCCTTATAATTGAATAAAAAAAACTATTAATAACACTGACTGGAAGAAAAAATTGCTTAATTGATAAGCCATGTTGTATCGTTTAAAGTTGTAATTAAATATAAAAAATCTCTCAGAACAAACAGATTTTTGAATTAAGTTGTTTTTGCTTAGAGACATTTTGGTTGAAACAGATAGTTGTATAATGATGATTAGACCCCATCGAAGTAAATTTAGGAAATTCTACAATGAAAGCTTTCTAAGACATTGAGGTGAAAAAATTGCATATTTTGACTGACCGACTGATTCACTCATATATATTATAAAGCACTTCCGCTATATAATAAAATAGCCGTCCTCCTTAATCCATTAATTATTATTTCTAGATTAATGTATTTTTGACAGTTCTTCCACTAGACAACTATAAACTGCGAACAATTGCAATTCAATTTATTAACTCAGTTTTTATATTAGAAGTGAATAGCAGTTGAAAGCCAAAAATCAATTAAGTTGACGCTATTGCTCGACTTCATGTTTAACGATTGTGCTAAAAAAAATAGCAAAAAAAATGAATTTGCCTACCCTCTTATGTGTAAAGTTTAGAAATATAAAACACATCATTCATACGTTTTGCTTATCTCCCATTTTAGTTAATAAGAACTTAAGCGATTAAAAAGTTCTCGTTTGTGCCGGCAACACGGCCAAAAATGTCCATCAAATAAATCACAAAAAGCAACGACTTAATACATGCAAGCGATACAGTAATTGAACACTAGGAACTGGGAAAAGTTCATCAAAGACTTGCTTGCACAGATCATAAAGACAATAACAAAAAATTAAAAAAAAAGAACGAAGAAAAATAGAGTAAACAAGTGTAGTAAAGCAACGTATGCTAGAATCTAGAGTGAAAGACATTGTTACAATCCATAATAAAATAGTGAATATAGCGCAATGAGGTCTTAACACATACATACTTCGTTGCAATAATACACACATACATCCATACATACATACATAAATATAGATATTAAAAACCAATATGCAAACAACATTAAATATAAGTATCTTTAGACATCGGCGTAGCTAGGCTGTTTGTCTGTGAAGGCACATTTGTTTGTTTTAATTACCCCACAGGAGGATACCATGAATACTAAAGTAAAAGATGAAGTCATTATTACAATATCGAAATCCGATTGTCACACCTACTACCATTGGAATTAGTAGGCTACCTGAACTTTATCCTTGGCTGGTTATTGGTGATCACAATTTTTTTAAGAGAAGTAATATTCAGTCATTGAATGACTACAATTTCTAGGTGTTACCTATTTTAAGAAAGGGATAGTAATACTTCAGTCAATGCCACCCTTATGAAATTAATAGGCTCCCGGAACTTTGTCCTTTGCTCATTATTGGGTGTCTAATATTTACCTGATCGTCTGGCTTTCACTCACAGTACAGGGTGTTCCTTATATTTTTCCTTAAAGAAACCACCATGAATGATGTTTGTATGAGCGCACAACTTGTTGACGTGCTTTAAGGCGTTATAAAGACGCTTCTTACAAATGTATACATCGCACCCCGACTATATGAAGGTAAAAATAGTTACGTATAAATCTGCAGGCGCCTGTGGCCTCCTATCTATACTATTTAAATCCGGGAGCGAAGAATTGCACCAACTCTTATGCAAAATATGGCCATGCCTAATGATTGGAATCTCAATGTCATCTACTCTATATACAAGAAAGGAGACCCTACGATTTGCACTTCGCCTTTTCTAGACGAGCAGACAAACCTACTTTTTCCTTTATAATATGTACTTGTAAGTACTTCCATTAATATTCATGCTATTTTATAGATTGAGCACTAAATTACAAATTTTTACATCTAGTCAGATGGAGGATAAGGTCTGAGAAAGCCACTTGCGGAGAGAGCTCAAAAACAAGTTACTATAGGTCACCAAGGTACATTACATACAATACCCCTGATCTCCAAATTGGCCTAATGCTTGGACTAAGTGTCACCTACTGAGGCCTAAAAATATAGTACTATGCAACAAATCTTCGAAGCTTCTCATTTATTACATTTATAAGGTGGGTATCAAATTGGGATACAAGTCAACTTTTATAGAAGAAGAAAGTGATGTGATACAGTCGATTTTCCTAGAAGAAAAATGTTCTGTGACACATTTGACTTCATACAGAAAAAAATACCAATTTAAAATCACCATGTAAAAAGTTTAATTTAAATTCATTCAAATCACATTAAATTTACAAGAAATAATATGTTCTTTACACTGCTGGCTGGTAGGCAGTATACTAGTCTTGCAGTCGGAGGATCGCAGGTTCGAATCCTGGAGTTAAGTCAAAGCATTTTGTATTTTTTTTTTTTTAACTAATACTTTTCAAGTCAAAGTATTTGGTATTGTTTTAACTAAAACTTAAAATAAATTTTAAGTTTAATGATCAATGAAATAATGTTGAATTAAAATTTTATTCATTATGGTACATATTTAATGTGTATCTGTAAAATATTTAAAGTTTTTGTGGCTGCAGGGGTAAGCACGTTGACTACCACGCGATAATTTCCCAGTTCAAATCTTGGTGGGGGAAACCAAACAAACAAACATTTTTCTGATTCTATGTCTACCACACGTAAGTTAAATAATTTATAAAATACAATTACTACATGAAATTAAATTCATGTTATTACAACTTGAAGTAACTTTGATTCAACATGATTCTTCATTTTGATTTTAACAGTACGTAAATTTTAAATCAACGTGGAATAAAGTTATTTCAAAAGGAAAAGTTTTCTTTGAAAATTACTAAAAATCATGTAAGATTAACATGAAACACATATCAAGCCAAATGATTGCCGAAAAAGATTAGATTACCCTTGTTTACGTAGATTTTAAGTTTAAATTTTTCTGTGCGTTCTTTATAGAAAAGCGTACTTCGACACAGTGAAATTTTCTATAATAAAAGAGTAATTTGACACAGTGGAAATTATTATAAGCAAAGTGTGCTGTGATATAGTCGACTTTTCGGAGAGTAAATGAACTTTTTCGAAAAAAAAACGTGTGCATTGACACACTGAAATTTTCTGCAAAAAAGGTTTTCTGTGGTCATTTTACTTTTCCCATTAGCTGGATGCTTGGCCCTCCATATAGACATATGTATATCTATAACAATGCCTTTTGTTAAGAGTATTAGAAAAAGAAATGAGTCTATGTGGCACAACAAAGTATTGCTACTTGCTCGAACTAAATAAAATTGAATAGAAGGTTGAATGAAATGTAAACCAGAATACACATAAAAATACAGCTATAAATATGTTTATGATTATAACGTTGATAAGCAACAAATTACCATTAGTGGTTTGGATAATACTGACAACGACGGCGACGACGATGATGATGATGGTGGCAGAGATGAAGTAAGACATCTTTCTTTGGTTGTGTTGATAAAGTCATAACTATAATTTTAGAATTATTTTTATTTACTTAAGTAGTATGATTAGAAGAGTTGGTAAGTAGCACAACTGCATGTTGGGCGCCAGTTATAATCTGACACTATTAGACTTATAAATTTATTATCTTCTTTTTATTAGTTTTTAATGCAATTTAGAAATTAAATCAGTTTTAAATTCCAAATAAACAAAGTGAATACTTTGCTATAAAGATGTTCTTAAGAAATAGGTAATAAAATGATAATTAGTAAGGAGGAAAATAAGAATCCAGCCCACTTAATTTGAATATAATCACCCTTATTCCAGTTGTCAACATCCACGTCACTTCAATACAATACCAAAAAATTAGGGCTTGTCTACGCGTTGTCGAAAACAAATGATTGCTTTTGACAAGTTTGCGCTATTTCCTATACCTTGAAGAACATAAATAGACTGTCAATAGCACAGAATTGTTCTCGAGAGTGTGTAGACAATCCCTAATTTTTGGGTATTGTTTTGACGTGACGTCGATGTTGACAACTGGAATAAGGTTGAATGTTTAAATAAAGTTAAGAAATAACATCACTTACCTAGGGCTTACACGGCAAGTACAAGTTCGAAAAACTCAATAAACTCAAACCATTTTACTAACACAACTACACTTTCGGCACTTACCAAGGAATTTTACACGACAGTTTTCATTTGTAGCAGGTAAATGAACAGTTAGTTAACAGTGTTGCCCTATTAATACTTTAGCACAAATTAACTGGATTGCAGTGTAGTGTTATTTAAGTTTTTACTAATTTTAAATACATTTGGAAGCTAATTTGATATTTTTTTTCTTAAATATTCATAAATCAAGCAGTTAATGAATTTTTAGACATAAGTAGCATTTAAACAATACGATTAAACTTTAATATGGACAACTCTGCACAAAGAAGTAAAGATGGAATTTGCAAAACCATCGGGCATTTTTGAGAAATTTTCGTAGATAATACGTACCCAGAACTTGCATGCAAGTACTTGCACGTCTAAACCCATTATTACTGGTTTAAATTGTTATTCCAATATTAACTGTCAAATTGAAACTTGTTTACACAAAAATGATTCCTTTATATATTTCGGATGACTGATTTTTTTCATAAATGCTTAAGTTACTTATATTAATACTTTACACTTGCCAAAAGCCAAAAAGAAAGAAATACCTAGTATATCTATAAATCCCATATTTTCGATTGCCCAAAAATAAAAATTGGCTTAAAAACAATTGCTGACCATAAATAACCAACTTCAACTAATTTGTCTTTTTTACTACAAACTAACCGGCATTTAAAAACAATACACACGATACGAGCATACAATATACACATAGTGAGTGTGAGCAAGTGAGTGAGTGAATTATTGAATAAGTGAGTGGGGTTGGAATACATTTACAAGTTGGTAGTAGTCATTTTACTACAACTACAAGTTCATGCAACAACAAACCACACTCCTGAGGCATTTAGCAATAAAAAAATAAAAAAGAAATAAAAAAAAACCTGCTTTAGTTGATACTTTTTAAACTTTTTTTGTTGTAATTGAATTCGAATTTTAAAACCACACAAAACTAAACAAGAACATGCGTATTTTAAGACAAACTAACAGTTGGAGAGCATAATCAAAAATGCGAGAAAACATTTGACTGTTAAAACTTTAGAGAGAGAAGGAGACAGATTTAGAGAGCGCATAAGAAAAACAAGGATAATAAAGGAAGAACGATTATGATGAATGACAAGTGCGGTTTTCTTATATCCGTTCAATGTTTTTTTTTCTTCTTATTGCAATCTAATAATATTTGTTGGATTTTATAGTTTAGTAGTGGTCGTTAATTTTTGCATTCTTTTTTTCTTGTTGCTAAAATACGCAACTTTAGTACTCGTATGTTGATGAATGAGTTTTTTTAATGTAACAGTTTCAGTTTACAAGCATGTTTGTGTGTGTGTGTGTGTGTGTGTGCAGGTTTTATTTTTCTTTCTATCTTGGCACTCGTTACATTTTAATGTAGGTTTGTTTTGTAAGAAACGAGAAAAGAAATTCAGAGTTGTCAAGGTTTTTTAATGGTACTTAAACAGCCTTGATTTAATGACACATTTTTTTTCGATTTATTATACTCAAGATGTTGTAGTTATGATTTCCTTTCAAAGCTAAATAAATGCAATAATAACAAAAATTAAAAATTTTAAAAACCCCCGACTTTTTTCAGAAAAGATGTTATATCTTCTAAACGGCTGGACCGATTTTTTCAAACATAGCTCTCGATCGTCATTTTTCAAACAGAAAAAACTAAATGAAAATCGGTCCATCCGCTTGGCCTGTACGTGGACACAGACAGACACACAGATGCACAGATACACAGATACACAGATACACAGACACACAGACACACACTACAAACTTATAACACCCCTTTTTTAGTCGGGGGTTAAAAAATAAGTTATGTAAAAAATTAGATTTCACTAAATTTCTATAGTATCTCTGGGAAAGATATATTATTTTTTGAAATGTATGTACATACATATATGTATATGTATGTGCACTAGAGTGGCATTGAAAATTCTACTTTTAATTTATATAAAACCCCGGGCGGAATATTGTGCCAGTTTATAGAAGCCATGTAAAAATTCTCGTCTGTCTATTTATATTGAAGACAAAATCAAATTTGAGTGCTTTGTTTTTGTTTTCAATATAAATAGGCAAACGACAATTTTGACATGGCTTCTATATACTGTCATAAAAATTATAAATTATATTCCAAGATTTTTTTAATTAACCCTCGGCACTTAGGTGCACCTAAATTTGAGTGCTTTGTTTTTGTTTTCAATATAAATAGGCAAACGACAATTTTGACATGGCTTCTATATACTGTCATAAAAATTATAAATTATATTCCAAGATTTTTTTAATTAACCCTCGGCACTTAGGTGCACCTAAGCCATGGCTTAAAATTACACTCATTTGTTTAACTGAAAGTTCAAAGTAATTTTTTCCAGAAACCAGAAAATTTGTCCCAGAAAATTTATCGGTCTTATTTATAAAACTTATTAAGGCTTTATAAAGGCTCAATAAGAAAAACTTTGTATGAAAATTTGTCTTAAAACCCATTATAAAGCCCTCATAATTTTTATAAATAAGCCTGTATGATTTTAAACCATTCTTCATTTATTTTAAGAGAAGTAACACTCAGGGAATTACTACTATTACTAGGTGTTACCTGCTTTAGGAAAGTGACAGTGATCGAGAAGACAAATGGTGAAGGAAGAGATAGAGGAAAGTTTCATTCTTTTACAACTTTGATTTTTTTAATTCAGTGTTGCAGCGTCTCTGGTGTGAATGAGACGTACTAAACTTGTTCTAAACTTTTTAATATCCATTTTATAGGTTATATTATTTTGCCGATGATTTTTCTACACAATATCGATGAAGGAGGGTGCTCTGATGCTACTAATGTAAGCTTCTACATTTTGGTTCCAAAATAACACAATCAAAAATATTTTTCGAAAATTGAAGATGTAAAGTTTTTGACTGGGTAATTTTTGATCCAAAGCATGGAAGGATTAATATTTTCGTTTATTAGATATTCTTTTAATGGTTTTGCCGAATAATTTTAAGTTTCCAAAAAAAAAATATTTTCTTATATGTGTGCTTGACTCACATCACAACAAAGGATTCATTTTTCCAACAGAAATTTTTCAATACCATTTATTATATTCAAAAAATCACCTCCGCCAGTACAAAAATATCGGATTATCTAATCAATTGTTGGTATATGGGTGAATTTTGCAGTATTTGAACTTTGACCTCAAAAGAGCACAGCTGAGAGTATTCCGATTCAGTTCAAATTTTCACTTTATCAGCTTAAGCCTAACGACAATTTTCACAACTTGCCTTTAGTTAATGGTAGTAATTTGTCTGCATTATTACAACTTAATTTTTTTATTGTTATTACTAAAAAAATGATAAATGAAAGTTTTATATTGCAAAGTTATTTATCGGGCAGACAAAATCCTTTTCTTAGCTAAAGACAAGTTGTCTATTCATTTGAAATGCCAATTGATGCCATTATGTATGGAATATAACACATATATGTTATGGTATCCATATCATTCAACTATTGCCAAACGTAGTTGGTAATCAGCGCCTTGGCGACCATAAAATAAGTGAAACGCGTGTAACGTTTCCCGAACAGAATGTCCATTTTAATAGAATTTTTTTTTTTCATTTGCACATGTTATTGAACTCTACATACACTCTGTTGGTTAGAAGACATGTGCCGATACACCTTTTTACCGATACGATATCGATACTCAAAAAGATGTATCCGTGATACCGATACTCCTCTTGAATTTGAATTCATGTTAGACTCAAGTAGAGTAATTTCTTATTATACAAAATAACAATGTAAGATATTATTAACATATAAAATTGATATTAATTATATTTAAAAAACAACAAATTGAATTTGAATTCGTGGTAAAATTAACAAACAAGAAATTATTTTGTATATATATTTAAAATCGATATTAATAAGGGTGTTGCTAAAAATACCTCGTTATTCTCAACATTTGCAGAGAAAGACGATTTTGCAAATACGCTTGAACCAGACTTGCAGTGGAAAATAGCATCTGGAACTGCATCTTAAAATTTAGCAATGTGAGAACATAAGAATTAAAAGAAACAATTCCATAGTATGTTTTGATATTATGCTCTGCTTTTTAATCAGCTATTTTACTTAAATGTTAGGCGAAAGTTAGCATTGAAAATTAAATTGTTCCTTAAATTCCCTGTAAATACTTAAGAAGAAAGTTGGATATCGCGGTAAAATATCCTCGATACCGATACATCGGTAAACCTGAGGTATCGCCGATATATCGGTATCGGTTACATCCCTAGACAAAATACATTAAATAAATGATAGCCAATTCCATAGAGGTAGCTTTAACAATATGGCCTCGTCCGACTTAGTTTGGAATGCGCTGCATGTTCGCAGACAGCATACACATATGCACAGTTTCCAATGTACGATAATGCTCCCTACTAGAGCAGCTTTCTCTGAATATATCTTTTGAATCTTGTATTTAGTTTGATCTGGAATAGATCTAAATAGGTTTTTTATGCTTTGGAGCCCATATGCATATCCCAAGTGTTTACGAAAAGATAGACATGTATCAATCATTACGGCTACTTAGTTTATACATGTCTTAGTACCGGCTCACACATGTCAACTTTTGTTGATCAAGTTTTTATTCAGCTGGTATAAAAAAGAGATATTTGTATTTCCTTCTCCACTTTTCATATAGAATAAGAGTTGATCAAAAAATGTTGACGTGAGCGAATCAGGACTAAGACATGTGATTCTGTGAAATATGTGCCAACATTCAGAGTAATGGTTTTCTTAGTTTCCCGACATAAGTCTTCAGTTTTATGATCAACACTAACACGTACTGTTCCAGTTCGTAAACGTCCGTATACGAGTTGAAAACTAGCTTTGCTAAAAAAGTGACTGAGTATAATGTTACGATGGTGGTTCATTGAATTTTCTGCTCTTAATTGAAATGGCAATATGCTTTCTATCAACAAGCCACCGTCAGTTGATTCTTGTCTAAATTTGAAGAAACTGGGTCATTTAGTTTGTGTTTGGCAGCCGTTGATAACAGACTACCTCGGAAAAGAATGAATTTCGTGTGCTCATTAAATATTATTTTTGCGGAAATGAAAAATCACTCAAAGCAAGGCTAAACTTGATATATGCAGTTCTGGGCGTTCATCGTAGAGATCTCTACATACGAAACAATTAAAAAAATTCATGACATGCTGAGTGAGATTGTGGAAGGCATAAACAACTCACGTGGTTCAGTGGCTTCAATTTTGAATGATCACTTGGGTATGAGAAAGCTTTCTACAAGATGGGTGCCGCGTTTGCTCGCAATCGACCACAAAAGCATGTGCAGTTTCCATTGGAAAAATCCATAAATTGTGCTACGAATTGCTCCCTCACCCGCCCTATTAGCCTGAGTGACTATTTTTTGTTTCCAAACTTGAAGAAATGGCGTGGTGGAAAGAGGTTTGACTCCAACTACGAATGATCGCACAAAAAAATGCATATTTTGATGACCTCGAAAAATCATATTTTTCGGAAGGGATAAAAAGGGAGAAGCGTTGGACTAATTGTATAGAACTCAAAGGAGACTATGTTAGAAAATAAAATAACTTTTTATATAAGCCTGTGGTTCTTCAAAAAGTCAATGAGTTAATGGCCCACCCTCGTATATTGAGGGCAGGCATTGTTGATTTTGCAACGTCTTCTTTCACTCAGTGAACGTTCTGAATACCGCTACTTGCAATGTTTTCTGCCTATAGTAAATCTTTGGCTGCAAAGCCAACTACATATATGCATATATCCATATAAATTTAATGTCAAAACTCCACCACACGTTACGTTAAGCATCTTGTAATATATCTTAACAAAAGTTGCATGTCTTCTATAGATCTATACTCAAATTTCCTTTTGAAAGACCACTTTGTATGAGACATGAATCATACAAAGTGGTCTTTAAAGAGAGATTTTCGTTACGAGTTTATTGTATTCATGTTATTCATTTGCTAACTCTTCTCTCTTCAACTTCCTTGTTGGAAAAGTTAGTGGCTAATCTTAGAAAATTCTCGAGATGTATATATTTAGCTGTGTTTTTGTCTTTAGATACAGCACCTTATCTGTTATACCCGTTAAAAAATATATTCCCAAGAAGTCATGAAAATTTAGAATTTTCGGTGAGAAAGTAGAGTACTCCAACTAGGATCATCTCTAATTATTTTTGCTTAGGTTTACCATTCCTTCAAGATCTCTTTTATGATTCCTAATCACCGAATTGTAAGAAATGTTAAGAAAAATGTTATTTTCTACGTACTATAGTTTTATTTTCAATTCAAAAAATTCGTTTGTTTTTATACGAATTTTATATCACGTATATTTAAGTAAATATTGAAATATTTCTAAGATGAAAGTTACTTCATAAATTTCTTTAAAAAGATGGATAATCGTGAGTATTTTCTAAATGCATTATTAAAAAAAATATTGTAGGTTTAGTAAGGGCTTATTTGCCATATTCTATGAAAATTTATCAAATAATCCCCTTGTATCCATAAAATATTTTTTCATAAATACGGCCGCAAAAATGTGCAGGAATTACAAATTTTTATAGGACGAATATATATAAACATTTGCCCTCGGTTCTAGTAATTATATGCATATTTTCAATTTACATATACATATATATTCTTTGGAAGCGATGAAAATGTAGTTTGTTAAGAATTACTTCCAATTTTTGTATTTACTGGGCAAGTTTCAAAAAAAAAAAATATTTTGAAATTATGAATATTCAGTGTATAAATAAGGCCTAAATAATATTTTGAATAATCATACTTTATTTCACAAAATATACTAGCAGTGCAAAAAATGTTAGTGGACTTGTCAACTCTGTGATGAATTGCAATGTGTGGCAGACTGGCGATATTGAATGAGTAATAAATACTTTAATGAAAGTTAAAGAAGAATAAGCTACATTTTATTAAATAAATGAAAATTAAAAGTCTTAGCTGTAGTCAGCTTATTTTTTTTTTTCAATATAGAATAGGTACATATGTATATGCTTAAAGAAAATTCATAACATAATAAATTTATGTAGCAAAGTAAAAAAGTTGCTCTGTAACATTTCTTATAAAAAATTTTAAATAGTCAGAAAAATGTATTGCCTTTCAAAATATTTAATTTTAGTTTTTCATCTTAATTTTAAATTTTACAAAATGCATTTTCAATAACATGATTTATTTAACTACATACACACATACATACATATGTACATAGCATTAACATAAATATTACAAAATAAATAAATATGTCTTATTAACAGCATGGTTGACATGACAGGATGCGCTGTAAACTCTTACTCAACATGTTTTTTATTTATTTAATTTTTTTGCCAGGAAAAAATTTTATTTGTTTCTTTTAACAAACAAAATTAAATATATTTTAAGTTGAGAAATAACAAGTTGAAATATTAAACTGACTAAATACATACATAAATATGTAGAGATATACATATGGATATGTATAAATAAATGTTAAAATGTTAAAGTACATATGTATATATACATGTATAAATACATACATATGGGTACTTGGACTTTACTTATTGTATGAAATAAGCCACAAAATACGTATATTTAAAAAAATTAAACAAGAATTTCTAATTTTTTAATATCAAAGAGCAAATTTACCATAATTATTTAAATGAAAATCCTTTAGATTTTTTTAAATAGTTCTGCCAGCAAGCAGCAGACAAACAACTTTTAAATATTACACTTATTTCCACTTCACTTGATGGCAAAGAATTTTATTACAACTTACTTTTCCTTTAAAATTTTGAATTAAATTTTTTAAGTAGAATTTCTTTTGTTTTCTTGAGAAAAATTTTATATTGGTTATCTTTTTATTTTCTTAAGCATATTGCACGACGCGCTATTTTAATTTTATTCAAAATACATAGATTTATTTGCATTTTTTTAGATTTCAAGTTTCCCATAAGAAAGTCCGTCAAAACGTTTAACCCGAACAGTGATCAAAATTCAAATAAGTTATTCTAGTTCGAACGAGTTACATGCATAAGCTGTAAAAGCTATTATTCGTTACTTTTAACACACACTCTCTCTCTCTCCCTCATTTATGTCTTTTATGTGTCAAATTTCTCTCAAATACCGTTAAATGCTAAACAGCCAAAGAGACTTTTGAATAATGGCCACATTAACACTACAACTTTGTTATCGATTATTTTTTCCTTGGCCTTCGGCTACTAAGCTAGAAAGAGACCACTATACACACTTTTCACAATTTTCTAACGGTTAATAGAAAAGCACCAATGTATACTTAAAGTTAGTTATTCAAACCCAAAAAAAAAAAAAAAACTTTTTTGGTTTGACAGCTCAACAATTTTTTTCTCATACTTTTTATTAAAATTTAACACTATATGGCAAAAAATTTTATCTTAAAGACTTTCAAAAACATCTTATAGATATTAATACATAGTTTTTCCACTTTTATTTGTTCCAAAAATTCATTGAAATGTAAAAAATTTCAACCGCTTTCATTTAAATATTAATTAAATTATGTTTTTAACTTTTATTCGCTCTTCTAGATAAACAACCACCTTCGCTTGCTGCTGCTCTCCGTTAACTAATATTTCATGGGAAATTTTTAGCTTATGGAGCCTTTTCGTACATGAAATTCTGTTTTCCACCCCCAAAATGATAGTAAATAATTTTATTGTTTCATTGTTGTTCGCCTTTTACGCATATTTTGATTTTTTGACTTCGTTTCTTGGTTTTCTTTTAAGCCTTCATGTCCTTTCATATTATTTTGCTTGCATCTTGTGTATTTTACTCCCCTTCTTGCGGTTTGTTTCCCTTCTTGTCATCTATAATAATAATTATTGCATGTAGCGGCGCTTAAAACAACCCCTCGTCATTTTTGTTTTTGTGTTGCAAACGTACAGAAGGGTATAAATAATAGAATGATGGTTTTATTGTTTAATTAAAACTGTTATGTTAATGACATATCTACATGTATTGTCAAAGTTTTGTGTGTTATACTCCTGCTGTTACATTTCTTAACAGTTTTATGGACTGCTGGTAACCTTAATCGCTTCTAACAGTGTTGTAAACTAACAGTCTTATGTAAACTTACAGCCACGTTGAATGTTTAGTTTAAAAATCAGCTAATCTTTATTTGTATGTTCTTTGCATTAGATTTTTAGGGTTCCGTACACCAAAGGTGAAAAGGAACCCTATTGTTTTCGCTACGCTGTCCGTCTGTCCGTCACACGGTATTTTCTCAGGAATCGTAAGAGCTACGGACCTGAAATTTGGACAGAGTATGTAGAACCTTGGCCGCTACAACAACAAATACATGAGAATTAAAAATTAAAGGGTGTTCCAAAACGAGCAACGAAAAATGTTAAAATCCCATATAATATACATACAATTGTATGAACATATGTATGTATATTGAAATTTGAAATTTGTAAAATTAGTGTATTTTTATACAGACTACAACAGTTAAGACTAAAATTTAAAAAAATTTAAATTAAAGGGTGGTCCATCAGTTAATGCAATTTTGACTATGTAATTTTGAGAATTTGCTATATCTTGGAAACCGTAAGAGGCAAACACTTGAAATTTTCAAAAACGGTAAAACTATGAAAACCGAAAATTATAAAATCGCCAAACCAAAAAAAAAAAAATCGCCAAAAATTAAAAAAAAATCGTCAAAAACGAAAAAAAATTCTAACACTAAAACAAATCGCCAAATTCGAAAAAATCGCCAAAATGAAAAAAAACGCCAAAAATCTAAAAAAAACGCCAAAAATCTAAAAAAAAATCGCCAAAATCGCGAAAATGTCGCCAAAACTAAAAAAAAAAATTTAAATAAAAAAAATCGCAAAAATGAAAAAATTGCCAAAAATAAAAAAAAAACGCCAAAAACCGAAAAAAATCTCCAAAACAAGAAAATAAAAAAACGCAAAAAAAAACGCCAAAACAAAAAAAAACCGAAAAGACCCCAAAAACGAAAAAAATGCCAAAACTATATATTATATAGGATGAAGTTTGTATTAAATTACATATCTAGTGTTCGTACGGAACCCTTCGTGCGCGAGTCAGAGTCGCATTTTACTGAATTTATTTTTAAGTTGTGGCATTTTATGCATAAATTAGGGCTATAAATTTCAGTTTCAACAAATAAAATCTGTAAAATTATGGCAAATTAATAGACAGCTTTAAAATTAAAAATAATTAATAAAATACCGAAATACTCGTTAATTTATTTGACGCCAAATCTGTGATGTTCGAAAAAAATAAAAACAGATTCAAAAGCAAATAAAAAAGTGTATTATGAATTTAAAGTTTCAGTTCTCAATAACATTTTTTTGACAGTTTTCCTATAAATAGGTATATAAAGCTTTTTACCTTTTTCCTAGAGTCTACTGATGAGTTGCTTAAGCAGAAACGAAATTGCATATGGACTTGGTTAATCAATAACAAGGAAAAATTCTTCATGAATTTAGAAAAAAAAAATATCTAAGCAGTTTTTTATATATATGAACGCAGTTGTTTCGAATAATTAACTTTAAAAAAAGTTTGCCATAATGCGCATAATGCAACATCTTTTCAAAATATGAAATACTGGTTTCATTTGGACAACATATTTTCGATTAATCGTAATAAAAAAAATATTCCACAAATTTTTATTGGTTATTCATACAATCAAAACTTTCTTATTCGTTTTTCAAGCGAAAAAAATTTATTCGTTATTCATTCGAATTAATTCTATTTCAACAAGAATATTCGAATAAATATTTTATTCCTTTCTCATTCGAATAAAGTTTTTTCAGTATTCATTTCAACATCAATTAGAATAAAATGTTTTATTCGGTATTTATTTGAAAAAATATTCGAATAAAATTTTTATTAGCTTTTACTTCGAACAAAAATTATTATTTGCTACTCATTCGAATCATATTGTTGCACATATTGTTTACGAAAAATTTTATTCATCATTCATTCGAATAAAATCTGTTGTTCGTTGCATACTCGAATAAATATTTTATTACTTTCTCATCAAAATTTAGTATTCACTTTTTATTTAAATATTTGTTTTGGGTTCTAATTAAAGTTTTTTTTCATGCAATCAAATTTATTAATTTTTTTTTGTAATTTTTTCGAACATATTTTTCATTCACTTTTTATAGCAAAACGTTTATGTAGCGTTTATTATTCACAAGAATAAAATTTATCATTCGTTATTTATTCGAATAAAAATTATTATTCGTTCTCGATTGAGACAAAATATATGGTTCGTTCTTTATTTGAATGAATATTTTTTTATTTGTTAGTTATTCGGAAAAGTTGTGTCATGCGTTACTCCTGCGAATATAATTTGTTTGACTCTATTCGAATAAAATTATTTTTATGCAAGCAAGCACAAAAGTTTTTTATTCCATATTTATTTTAACTAAAATTTTAATACGTTATTAATTCGAGCCAAATTTACATTTCGTTATTTATTAGAAAACAATTTTTTATTAATTGCCTAAGAATGGAAAAATTTTCAATAAAATTTTATTAATTTTCAATTAAACAAATTTTGTGTTAGGTATTTCTTAGAATAATATATATTATTCGTCAATCTTGCTTAATAATCATTTCTTTTAATTTATTAAATTTAGAATGCAGAAATATTCAATAGATTTTCTTCATTATTCGAATTATTTAAAATTTCTATTCCATTCAAAGAAAATTTTTTGTTCGTCATTCTTTCGAATAACAACTATTATTCTTCTTTTACTGTAATTAAATTTGTTATTCGTATTTATTTGAAATAATTTTTTTCCGTTATTTTTATTCGTTATATTATGTTTACTAATTCAAATAAAATTAATTTTGTGTTGTTTATTTGTATGTGTACTTATGAGTTATTTAATCGAATAAAAATTTTTATTCGCTACTCATTAGATTTCAAGTTTCGTATTATTTTAATACAAATACACTTTTAGTATATTAAACATTCAAATGAATATTTATTTTTATTTATTCGAACAAAATTTCTTAATTGTTACTTGTTGGAATAAATTTTTTAATCATTATTCATTCAATTAAATTATTGTATTTCTTAGCCTTTACCAAAAAAAATTTATTCGCTACTTCGAATAAAATTTTTTAGTTCACATTCATTCTAATAGAATCTCTCATTCGCTATTCATTCAAATACATTTTTTTATTCGTTGTTGAATATTATATAATATGTATTTTACTTTGTTATTTCTTCGATTAATTTTTTTATATTTTATTTATTCAGAAATCAAACATAACCAAAAAATGCATGTAATTTTTCTTTCAACTTTTATTCGAACAATTTTTAACTCGATTAAATGCAAAACTTGTGTGGGACGTTATTGGTTTTTTATGTGAGGCTATATAAATGTGTTTATTCGAAAGTGTTAATTAATGTTCTTGTCAATATTTTCATCTGCAATCAATTTCTTTATATTTGCGTATATACCAAATATTTAAGATAACGAAGTCAACTTTGATAGATTTATTGAATAATTTAGAAAAATAAAAAAAAATTTAAAAATAAAAAAAATATGTGATAGAAAGGATGGAGTACATAATTAAGCTTAAACTTATATGACGAGATTCTATGTATGCAATTTCTCTGTTTTTGTAACATCGCAGAGCAACTTCCATACAGCCATCCCTAAACAAGAGCTGCAAGCGTTTTGTAGCTGTCAAAAGTTCTCATGTCCATACATTTTGTATGGAGCATACCGAAATAACGCGGCGGCAAAGCAACGGCAACGCTTTGCTGTTGGAAAATGCGATTTTGACATCGCGTTTCACAATGAAGTTAGTTGCAAAAGAAAACAATTGCCTTTTGTTTGCCATCATCAGCGTTACCATATGTGAAGATTTATCTTATTTTCGAAGTTTTTCGGGATGTTAAAAAGACTAACAGATTTCTTTGTTAAAAATAAGATTTTTATGAATATGTTATTTGGAACTCTTAAGGCCATTATTACAACTTAAAGTTAGTTAAAAGTAGGATTTTATCGGTCGTATAAAAAGTTGTCCACTAGTACCATTTAACTTCGACCTAATCTAAGGGATTAGTTAAATTCAAGTTTACCTTACTTGGTAAGTTAAATTTAATTTCTAATAATGAACAGCTTTTTAAACGTCCGACAAAATCCTACTTTTAACTAACTTTAAGTTATAATAATGGGCCTTAGTATATTATTTAGTGTATATTATTTAGTATATTATTTAGTGTTAACGTGAACTTTAACTGACAGTTCTTCATATAAAACTTGCCGTTAAAGTCCCTGTTAGCTTTAAATTGTACATTGTGAAAAGAGTCGTCATTCTGTCTGTGAAAATTAAAATTTATAAGTGTTGAAAAAGATAAGTAAAAACAATAGTAAATAAAAGAAATTCACAAAATTTAATTTAATATATACATATTTCTTTTCAAAGTTGTAGATATTTGTAAAAAGCAGGATGCGTTGGCCGTAAAATGTGTGAAGAGTGCTAGATACCTTTTAGGTTATTCTGTTTTTGCTTATTTATATCTTTAATTTTAAATATTTTATTTATTTGTGTATTTTGAATGGACTTTTTAAAATAAAAAAAAACGAAAATTATATTTATATATACATATATACAAGCTGAACTCGGCAAACCTTGTCGTACCTTCAATAATTTACTTTTTAACTCTATCACATTTTTCATTTTGCCCTTAATAATCTAATAATGGGTGTTTTTTATTGAGGTATAGAACTTTAAGTTGGCATCACTTTTTTAACTGGCGGCCATTTTGTCAGCTGTCAAGTGATTAATATTTAGTTTGGTTTGCCATTTCATCATAAACAGGTTGACAAAAGAACAACGCTTGCAAATCGTGCAAATTTATTTCGAAAATAATGGTTCAGTTCGCGAAGTTTACCGCAAGCTCCGTCCATTTTATGGTCGACATAATCGTCCATCAGAGCAATTAATTCGGTTAACCATGGATCGTTTTCGCACTACGTTTACTCTATGTGATAATACGCATCCGCAGAGACGTCGAACAGTGCGCACCGAAGAAACAATTGCCGCTGTAGAGCAAAGTGTTGAAGAGGACCCGAATGAATCGATTCGCCACCGTGCACAGCAATTGGAGCTTTGTCCATCAACTTTATGGAAGATTTTGCGCAAAGATCTTGGCTTGCGACCTTACAAGATCCAGCTTGTGCAAGAATTAAAGCCGCGAGACCATGCAATGCGTCGTGATTTTGGTGTATGGGCCGAAAATGAGATTGATCTCGATGCTGATTTTCATCGCAAAATTTTGTTCAGTGATGAGGCTATTTTTGGTTGAATGGCTACGTCAACAAGCAAAATTGCCGCATTTGGAGTGAAGAGAATCCACATGAGACCCTTGAGACGCCATTACATCCACAAAAACTGACTGTTTGGTGTGCTCTATGGGCTGGTGGAGTCATTGGGCCATACTTCTTCCGAAATAATGCTGGAGAGTCAGTTACCGTTAATGGAGACCGGTATAGAGCCATGATAACCGACTATTTTGTTCCCGAATTGGATGGCATGAATGTGGATGAGTTGTGGTTCCAACAAGACGGCGCTACATGCCACACAGCGCACGTCACAATCAATTTATTGAAGGAAACATTCGATGAGTGCATAATTTCGCGGAATGGACCTGTCAATTGGCCACCAAGATCGTGTGATTTGACACCATTGGATTATTTTCTTTGGGGATATGTGAAGTCGCTCGTCTACGCCAACAAACCAGAAACGTTAGGGGACTTGAAAGCCAACATTCGTGGCGTTATTGCCAACATACGGCCCCATATGCTCGAAAAAGTGGTTGAAAATTGGACCTGTAGAATTGGCTTTATTCGAGCCAGCCGCGGCGGCCACATGCCCGAAATTATATTTAAACATTAATGGCATAAAATTAACCTTCCAATAAAGCCAAATTGATGGACATTAAAACGATTTTCTTGTGTTTTATTTCAATTCGAAGTTCTATACCTCTAAAAAAAATACCCGTTAGAAACTTTGTTCTATGATGAACATATCCTGCATGACTTCCGATCAAATGACTGGTCAAAACACTGATACTATTCCTGTAGGGTTAGTTCATTTGAAGCAAAATAAATTTTTCCTGAATTTGAATTCAGTAAAATCAATGCATATTACGTAATTTATTTTGATTCAAATCATTAAAAAAAAATATTTTTAATGAGAAAAAGAGATTTTTTGTTCGATTTGAAGGATTTTGAGAAAAAAATATGGCAACGCTGACCATCATCCTTAACACAAGCAAGTTTTCCAAATCTTCTAAATAGCTAATTTTTTCAAAATTATTTATTATTTTATTTTAATTTATATAACAAAATTTATGTAACCAAATATTAATAACAAAATCACAAACAACAATGTCGTCCGTCCGTCTGTTAAAATAATCAGGGTTGTTTTATTTATTTGTTTCATAACCCTGTTTTTATCGTTTTGACATAACATTGCCGCTTTTGTTTAGGTATGGCATTTCAGCGTTAAAGCTCGGCGAAAAAAAAACGTTCCGCTTTCCGTCCTTGTTTAGGGATGGCTGATATAAATTAAAAGAAGTTATAATCGTTGCATGTCTATTTTTTTTGTATATATAAAGGAACCTTTCACTTACGGACTCTATGTAACTACCTTAAATTAGTTATTGATATAAAAGAAGTCGTTCTTATAAAAAAAATTATATGCTCCAGCACTTGACAAATACTTTTCAAAAGTTATTACATTGTTATGTACATACTTACATACTTACATACTTACTTTTTACTTAGATGTCCGAGATACAAAATAGTACAAACTACGTGCAAATATCATAATTCGCCTACAAACCAAACTACGAGTACAAACAATCTCATACTCAGTTTACATCCAACACGTTCGTTCGCGCAATAACGCACACACTATGAAATACCGTTCATTTAGTGATATACTTACAAACCTACAAAACATTTTCAAACACACACACACACTTGTACACATATAATTTTGTCGATGAAGGAGGTATGAAGGATATGAAAATTGTGAATTGTAACAGTTAAGAAAGTACTTTTTTACCATTTATTACAAATGTAGGTGTGAAGAAATAGAAACTTCCCACTGGCGTACTAGGCTGAATTCACTTGTTCTCATTGACGTAGCTATAAATTTTTTTTCAAGGGGGAGGGGGTGGGGGCATTATAACAACTGGTGAATTTCATGAGTAATAATAAAATAAATAATTACATGCAATTTTTAATAATTCTTGGTGGTTAACAGCAATTCTATGGGGGGGGGGGAATGCATCCCACGGAATGGCCTTGCTACGCCTATGCTCATTCTAAAAGAAAAGTGTTCTGAGGAGTAGTTGACTTTTCTGTGAGAAAAGTGTGCTGTGATACAGTCGAATTAAGAAAATAAAACTCTTTAAAAGAAAAACTAAGCCGACTTCAAAAATAAACACTAGTGGTATTCACACCGAACTTGTTAATTTGTTACTTGGTAGTTTGTTAATTTGTTAAAGTTACCAACTGTGAACGACCCCCTTTTTAAAACTTTGTTAGTCTGGTAACTTTCGAACTAACAGCTGATTTATTGTTCTGACATAATTTATTATATTAATCCGGTAGCGCGTTAAATATACAAAAACAAAATGCGTGTAAAAAAGTAACGACTAACAAACTAACAAGCTCGGTGTGAATACCACTAGTAAAAAGTTAGAAACAATTAAGATTCAGTTAAGTAAAATATTTTTATATGTGTTATCTATAATGCATGGTCACGCCCAATGTGTGTTTCTCAATTCTATATTGCGTCACTTTCATAGCTCAAAGTTTGTGTTAAGTTTCGTAAAATTTAATGAGGTAGAAGAACGTGATATATAACATATCGAATGGGCATGGTCCCGCCTACTTCTTTAATCACAAAATTGTGTCTAAGAGCTGAAACTCTTTGCCAAGCTACGTGGGAATCGGATAAGTAGAAGTACATATAATTTAATACTAACCTTTCGTGGGCATAGCCCCGCCCACATTTTTAACATAAGAGTAAATACTTTCCAGAGCTCAATGTGTGTGCCAAGTTTCGTAAAAATCGGTCGAGTAGAAGTACGTGAAATATAATATTAAATTTTAGTGGTCGTAGCCCCGCCCATTTGTTTGAATGCACGATTTTGTCTTTTTAAGAGCTCAGTGTACCAAGTTCCGTAAAAATTAGTTAAGTAAAAGCACGTCAAATATTATATTGAAATTTAATAGGCCCACTTTTTTTAATTCTAGATTGTCTATTTCTCCGAGTTCAGGATATGTACCAAGTTTCGTTAAAATCGACAAAAGAAAATCATGTAAAATATAATGTTAAGTTTTATTGGGCGTGAATCCTCTCATTTTTTCAACTTCGAGATTGTGTTGTTACGAGTTAAAAATTATGCGTGACAGATTTGACTCTTCTATAAGAAAAATGTGTTCTGTGACAAAATTTTTTATGTATAAGTTCTCTTCGTCATTTCTCCTGCCCTCACTTAAACCGAAATCCCAAAATCGACGCAATGTACTGATTTCCGTCGTCTCACTGTAATATAGTCATGAGTAATGCAACAAACTGGCCTTATTTATCAATTAATTGAAAAATAAGGACGTTATTATACTACACTGCAATGGAATTAATTGAGAAGCAAGGCTATTTTGAAAAGAATACGAGCAGAAAGATGAAAGGAATATTCTAAAATATTTGAGATTTCTCACAAATTAGAAAAATCTACAATAAATTATACTTCCGCCGAAATATTGAAAGTTTTCAATTTTCGAGGCGCTTAAAATTTAAATTCTGGAAAACTTTTTTTAGTCAGGCTTAAGTTCAGTAATTTCAATTCTTTTATTGAATGGAATATTTTTATTAATTAATGTGAGTTTCTAAAGAAGAGAAGAAAAATTAAATTAGACTTTTAAGCTGGCGGAAATACCGATATTTTTCTATGCAGCAACGCACTTCATCAGCACCCTAGTCTATCTACTTGGGCAGAGATTGTTATTAACATCAGCTATTTAACGTAAATTCTAATGAAACGGAATGTGAGAAATGATTGTTGTGTACAATTATTGATTTACCTTTGGTAAATACATATGTAAGTATCACTATTCATTTCCCCTGTTCTTCCATTTTTTCCCCATTTTTCTATTTAGGTTAGCACGAAGTTATATTACTCTACCTACGTATGTTTAACTATTCTTGCTTATCTTTTACGATCATCACATTAATTATTTTTTTTTTTTTACTAATTCGATGTACCGTCGGTACATACATACATGTAAGTATTATAGCAGTGGATATTATGTTACTTTGTTTTTGCTTTCTACAGTTGATTTGGCTTTCCAGCATTTGTGGTTGGCAAGTGAACAGTGATTGCCAAGTGAACATATTTTTGTCACGTGCCCATGATGAATTAAGACATTGAGACATTTTTAGATTTTAATTAAAAAATTATTTTAATCAGAAAATTATTTCTGATTAAAAATTCACTACACTCAGAAAAAAATCCTATGAAATTAATAAGAATAATAATTATTTTAATAGTTTTTTACTATTGTTTTCAGTTAATGGGATAAATCACTTTAAATTAATAATATTCAAACTATTGAATCAGTAGTCGGTTTCTACTATTATTTTAATAATATTATACTTTTGAATTAATAGTACACCGAATTATTTTTTAATAGTATGTACTATTATATTTAAAGTGAACCGTATTGATTTAATTCGGCTAAGATCATTAGAAACTAATGGGAGCTCCTTTAAAAATAAAAAGAAAATCATATTAAAACTCAGCAAAATACTAGTGAAGCCACTATTGCTTTAATAGGATTGTCATATTATATTAAACGTAGTATATTATTTATTTTATATTATATCCTGATTAAAGAAATAGTACTCCGTATTAAACTTTAATAGGATGTGCTATCATATTTAATAGGATTGAAATATTACTTCAAATGGTGTAAAGCATCCCAGCAAAAAATTTCAAACAAGGTAATCGAGTTTGGAATTAAGCATTTTTGGTGGAAGCTGTTCCTTACTGGATTACCAACTTAATGATTTTAACAAGGCGTGAGACTAAAATAATCGATTCTTGAGAAGTACTTACCTTTTTTATTTCGAAACTTGTTCACGTAATCTATTTAATCTAAAAAAAATCATTCTCTTCATTTAGCAACTTGTACATAATTTTTTTACATTTTAGGTAATGAGATTTGTAAGCGAGTAATGAAATTTGGCAATCAGAAAAGTAAGTCACTATATGACAAGTAGTTCCGATGGTAATTTGTAATTTTTTGCTGGGATTATTCAATTGGACCCTGACATTTTCAAAAACTTTAATAATTGAATCAAACAAACATTTCTTTAAATAACAAAATTATTATATTTATTGAAGTACATTTGATATATATTTTTTTAGCCCTTTTTCCATCTTTTAGAAGATGTAAATGAGTTGTAGGACCGTCAAATTCTTCGGCATCATGTAAAGTAAATGTATTAATGTGTGTATGTACTATGTATGCTTGGTAATGCTCACTAAAATAGTAAAAAAAAAAACTAGCGGTAAAATTAATAGTGTTCCTATTGATTTAATAATATACTATATTAAATTAATAGGAATATACTACTCATTAGTTTCTTGAACATACTGTTAACCTCTGATGTGGTTCTGGAAACCTGGAACGCCGGAATGCCGTGCGATGGTTGTTGTGCTAGCTGCTGGCAACGCCGGAAAGTCGTGTGATGTTTGTGGTCCTGGTTGTGGAAAAGCCGCAACTCCGTCCGATGGTTGTGGTGCTGGTTGCTGGGAACTCCGGAAAACCGTACGATGGTTGTACCTCAATTGTTTTTATTTTTTGGAGCAAAATTCATACAATAAACACTTAGGTTTTGGAACAACATAAAGTACATAAAATAAACACTTTGTTTTTGGAGCAACACAAAATTCGACTTCACTCTTCGCGTTGAAAATGAGAATGCATAAAAAAAAGAAAGTCAAAGACAGACATTTGCAAAAACGCGAAGAAGCATCTGTACACGGCTGGCGCATAACGATAACCGGTGGTCACATTATTTTAATAGTTTTTCACATTGATATTTAAACTTCATATGTTTAAACTATTAAATCAATGGTATTAACATTAATTTTTGCGTAAACTATTAAAATAATTGTATATCTTATAGAAAATATAATGTGAAATGTCCCATTGAAAATTAATAGGAACACCACATTAATTTGATACTGCGTTTTCGCTGATTTTTAATATGGTGATCACATTACTTTAATAGTTTTTCATATTGATACATAATAGTTTCAAAATAATTGTTTCAATAGTACAACACTATTCAATTCCTATTGTTTTAATGTGATTTTGAACAAATTTTGTCCCTATTAAATTAATAGGGACCCTTTTGGCGAATTAATAGGATGCTTTTTTCTGAGTGTAGTTCAATTAAAATCTAAAAATGTCTCATTCTGGAAAACATTAAATTCTAGTAAATTTTAGAACGAACTAGAAATAAAATCCAAAATGGGAAAAATTGCTAACAATTACAAAATTAACCCGATAAATGAAATATGTATTATACTTGTTGGCTCCTTGCCTTTATTTAATTGTATATTCTCTAAAAAGTACGATTGTGCCAAATATTCGATTCCATCCCTATTACAACCGCCATAGACAATTTGCTATGCTGCTATTGTTATCCGCACTTTAAACGATAAAGCAAACAACCGTAAATTGTAAATGTGTGTGAGTGAGTTTGCCGTGAAATGAACCTTCAAAAAGCTTATCAGATGAAAAGCGTACTATAATGGTCAAAAAATTACAACAAATGAATGGGGAAAAAAGAGAAATTCAAAACGAAGCCAAACTCCCATATATACATGTACATACATACATACATACATACATATATACATACATACATACATAGTTATCGCTTAAAGAGGCAGGTGTTGTAAGTATTATGTGGGTGGTCATTTACCGGGGCGTGCGTGTGTCTGTGTGTATGCTTGTGTATCTATGGCAGACAGGTATTGAAGAAATGGTAAATGCTTTTTATGTCTGTCCTTCTTTTTAAATTGTAAAGATATTGAGTAGACTGAGTGGTCGGCCGTGTACGTTAAAGAAATTATATTACGAGTATGTATGTATGTATGTATATTTGTGGCATGTAGGCAGCCAGGAATGAGGTGGGGATTATTGAGAGGGAATAAAAAGCAAAAACCAAAACTGAAATGAGTTAAGTTGAAATATGGCCAGGCTCAGACACCTTTACTCACACTTATTACATTTGTAAATTACGTCTAAATATTAATGAAGAAAATCGATTTTACGCAGAAAATATTTGCAAGGCCAGAAAAAATCTGTAGTAATAACTGATTTCATTCTAAGGAATAGTATTTAATTAATTAATATTTTAAGCGGTCTGATTGTGAAAGAGTGATCTCTGGACAATTTAAAACTCAAAGAAGCCGAAAAAGAGCTCTAGTAACCGAGTACATACAATAGGAATTGAAATAGCAAAAAGCGAGGTAGAACGAAAGTTAATTAAGAAAAAGTTTGTTCAAATGTTCTTGTTTTTTTTTTTTTTGGGTAAGCCTGTGTACATTATCATAAAGGCTTCATTAGTCTTTACTTGCTGTTGCTGTTCTGTGCTGAGCCGTTCTGCTTCTAAATTTGAGTACTTACTTTTTCTGTAGCAACTTATCAGCTGTTTCTGACCAGAAGGGTCGCAGTTTTCCACTTACGCGATGAGTTTTGCATTGTCCATTCATTGATAAGTTTCAATATAGATTTGTTTTTCTTTTAAAAACTATTATTTTTTAATTCTAAAAGTTCAATCACAATTTATTTCAAAATATTTTTATTTAATTTATGCTGTCACTTACAATTACTTAAACATTTTTTGATTTTCACAGGTTGAACCGTAACAGAACAGAACGAAACAGAAAAACTAAAGCCATAAAAAAAATTAATAACAAAGAAATTGAACGAAAAATAATAACAAACAAATTGAGAAATGTCAACCATAAAGTCGACTTTTTTCAAACAAACTCAAAACAGCTAATTCATCAGTAGATCGAAAAAACTAGTTAATTCGCTCATTATTGTAAAAATAAATGATGTGGCCCTTCCATAATATGGTTTAAATATGCTTACTAATTTATAGGTCTGCAAAAAATATTTTATTTTGCACTGATTTGCGTATTTTTATGAGATAGCATATTTTAGTAGATCAAAAACAAATATTTTTTTAGAGTTAGCATATTTTGCCGGGGAAAAAATATGATTTTTTTCAATATATTTACCCCCATATTTGTAAAAAAATAAAATGAATTTGAAATTCAATTTAGGAAAATTTTGTATGGAAAATTTTGAAATAAAATACATTTCAAATTCGTTTCAAATTATATGAATATGGGGGTTATTTTTTAATCAATTTGTGAAATAGTTTACTCAATACTAGACATATGTAAGAATTTGAAAGCTACAAAAAAAAAAACTTAAAATACCATAAAAAATAACTTAAACCTGACTGAAAGCTTCTTCCATCTCGAGGTGGTCTGGTTTAGCACTCTTTAACTCACTCAAATTATCAATTTGAAAAGCTTATATCATTGACTATAATCGGTCCATACATAATGTTTCTATTCGATTAACAGTTTAAAAGTTATGCATAGGTACATTACCAATTTATTTTTTTTATCGGAACCCCTATATACTAATATGTTAAAAGTGACCATATCAAAAACTATCCGTAGGATATCAAAATCTTTACCAGATTCCTGTTCAACATGCCAAATCCAATAAGATATGAGGTAGTTTTATTTTCACTTACTTTCACAAAAAAAAAATTATACTTTGAGATAGCAGAATAAGGAAAATTGATATAAAACGGGGAAAAAATCATTTTTTTGATTCGAAATTTATACTACAGATGAATGTTGCATAGGGGAGCTATTTGCCATCAGAAACTCATTTTGAGTTGACATATTTTGAATATAGTCTCTCGATATATTTCAAATAACAACAAAACAAATTTAAGATTTCAATAAAGAAAATTAAGTGTCACACTGTAGAGATTGGAAGACCGTACCTACACTTAACCCTTATTATAGCACAATTCATGGTAAATCTTCAAAATTATACAATTTTCATATTTCCATAGTTAAATTAGCGTGTACACGTGCAAGTTCGAAAAAGTCAATACACTCAAACTTTTTTACTAAAGCAGATGCCAAACACATTAGCCCAGCGGGAAAAAGAAGGAGTACGGATGCCTTCTAAAAGGCCTCTGTAAATTTTGAGAAAGATACATAACATTGATCGAACAAAACAACTGTATTATTCAACGTACAAAACACAACTAAAATTATTTCAATGGAATCTGAAGTTTTTTGCTTTGCCTTGGCAAAAAAAAAACAAAGCAAAATACTTTACTCCTTCTATTCTACCTTCTCATAGAAGGAAATGTGGAATGTTTACCTTATAAAGGGCCCGCCATGTAACGTTTTTTTTCAACTAGTGCTTATTTCGTGAATGGTAACACTAAGCTCATGTCTGATTTGTCAGATAATTAGTTTTATCCTTCCGCTGAACGAGCCAACTGACCATCCAATGCGTTTTCGCTTCGCTTAGTGGGCCTGCGATCGACTTACAGAAGATGCCGATTTTGCCAAAAAAAAAAACATCTTTTTTGATCTTGGCGGGTATGTAAACAATCAAAATTGTTGCATTTGGGGCACAGAAAACCCGCACGCATACATTGAAAAGCCGACGCACCCAAAACGAGTCACTGTTTGGTACGGATTTTGGTCCATTTTTCTAAAATGAGCAAGGAGTGGCCGTTACAGTCAATGGCGATCGTTATCGGGCCATGTTGAACGAATTTTTGTTCACAAAAATTGAAGGAGGATATTGGCAACATTTGGTTTCAACAGGACGGCGCTACGTGCCACACAGCCGAAGCTTCAGTAGTTTTTTTTTATAGCATTTCCAAAAAAAAAGTTATCTGGCGGACCCTTTATTTTATGCGGAAAAGCTGAGATCTTTTATAAGGCATTCTTTAGCAGTTTGATAAGAATGGTAATGGAATCGAAAAAATTCGTGAACAGGCCTTTAATAAGGCCTGAAGTAAGAAGGTCTTCTGAGTCTTACCGCTGGGAATATTCAGCTTCAATACATGTGTTTGTGTGCGTTTTCTTACCAAAAATAGTCACATATACATACATATGTATGTGTGTATACTGTTGGTGTGAATATTTTTTTGTAAACAAAGGCACACAACCACATATGTGTATATATTGAAGCTGAATATTGACGTCTCTGGCACCCGCTTAACACACTTACACTTTCTTCACTTGCAGCCAAATTTCAACTCAACTTGCTAGGACTTTTACAAGACAGCGAGTTTTTTAAACTAAATGACAAGTTGAATAATAATGCTTCCCTATTAAAATTTAAGTACAAATTAATTGGATTGGAGTATGATGTTACTGTAGGTTTTACTTACTTTAAATATATTTAAAATCTAATTTAATAATTTTCCCTAAATGTTCATTAATGAAGCAGTTAATGAAATTTAAAAACTCAAATAACATTGAAACCTAACGATAAAAGTTCAATGCTATCTGGTTCCCTTAAAATTAAGCAAGCAATTAAGGAAGTTTTAAAACATAAATATCATTGAAAATAAATAACATAATTAACAACTCTGCATTAAAAAGAAGACATGTAACTTGCAAGCAGCGTTGCCGTTTTGGTTACTTGTAACCAAAATTGGTTACTTTTTTTTCCAATGTGTGCTTGTGTACTTTTTTCCATTTCGGTTACTTTTTTTCAACACAAAAATAACCATTTTTTATACATATACATATGTACATATGTGGTATGTTAAATTTGCACATAACTAATTATCTTGATAAAAGATCACAATTTAAGCGTTTTTAATGCGTTGTAAATACAACACTGGTTAATCAACATAGCGTTTAAAACAAATACATGTCTGTCTCTGAACATAACAAGCCTGGTTTCAAAAATCAGGTGCATTCATGGTTGCAAAATCTTTAAACGTCAAACAGTATCAGCCCAATTATGAATATTCCCGAGAAGTTTTCTCCCTTCCTTACCATTTGTTCCCGGGAATAATCCTCCTATTCAAAACAGCCGTGGAATAAGAAAATACGGGAGAGAGTAAAATCTGCATCAGCTGTTTAATGTTTACATATTTTTTGCACTAACGCAAGAGTTCAACAATAGAAGTTTAATAAAAATTTTATGTTTTCATTGCCAATAAGATTGTGTGTTAATATAAATATTTGTTTGCGCTTAAATAAAAATTATATAAACCACTAACACTAACCATTCACAGGCATTCGTAATAACTTTGTGCTGAGAAGGTGGAGTGAAAACTGAGCCAGGTGCAGATGCAAATTTATTAAATTCCGAAGGACGGTGTGTAGAAAGAAAATTGTAAATTTTATAAAGTTTTTCTTATCGGTCTTGATAATATTAGAAGGAAACAAATTTTCCATTTACCTATTATGTGAACTTAAAGGAGGCCTGCAAAATTGAGTAGTTTAGTATGTATATCTTCTGAATACAGAAGTGGTTTATGTTTTTGAAGTGCATGTGCGCAGGGTTTAGATAAAAATGAAAAAATACAAAAGGGAAATATAATAATTCGGTATTTATTTAAACTTTTTGTTCTAAATAAATGTTTGTACTATTGTTTTGCAACATTTATTAATATGATTTTTAAATTTTTGTATTAGTTCCCTTTAAAATTTTTAGGGAGAAAACTATCAACAAATTCTCCGTCTCCCTCATATTTAGAATACCTACTTTTTTCCCGGGGAGTTTTCTCCCGAGGAAATTTTAATTCATAATAGGAGGAATGGGAAAAGGGAAAAACTCCCGGGGAATTGCTATTCATAATTGGGCTGTATGTAAAAAGTTAAAAGAAATTTTTTTTATATTTAAAGGCTAAGTTAGCCGACTGTAATGTAATATAACTGTAACGTAGAAAACAGCTGATTGATATTTTTATATGAAAAGTAGGTTACCTTCCGTTACATCTCTATAATCATTTTCATTACTTTTCACATAAAAAAATCGATGAGCTGTTTCTTACTGTTCCAATTACGTTACATTACAGTCGGCTAACTGAGCCTTTACTTGCAAGTACTTGCACGTATAACCGCAACGTAAACTATGACTGAATATCAGTGATACCAACTCAGCGAGGATCGCGTTTATTGAAAAGCCAAAAAGCGATTTTTTTTATTTAGATCAGAATTAGTTAATTAGTTTAGTAGTTAAAAAAAATACCTAAAACAGAATATATATCTTTTTATTTACCACGCTCTCTTCTCTATCCCCTTCGCCGATAAACATGAACAAACGTGTTTTAAGAAACATTGAACAAATCAGAGTGTTCATCTAAGCAATGTACATACTTTATTTTCTACATCTCGTTTTAAGAACTTGAAAAAGTTTTATTTAAATTCGTTTAAATTCGTTGGAAGTAGACTTGTGTCCAACAGTTCTTTTTGAACTAGTTTGAGAGCGTTTGAATCAAACGTTGTTTCAAAACCATTTAATTTACATTGATGTTTTTGATAGAGCTAGGTCCAACTCGTTCAATCGTTCATTTTTGCCACAAACCCATGATCAAACCCATGTGATTTAAATTGCTTTGATCATAGGTTTGTGGCAAAAATGAACGAGTTGGACACAGCTCTAGTTTTTGGCCGTATTTGTCTCCGACGGAATGAACTAGCTCAAAAAGAACTGTTGGATACAAGTATATTTGGAAGCAGACTTTAATTTCTATGTTTTACGGACTGTTCCACGATGTTGACAGAAGACGTTCGATCGACAACTTGTCTTGATTCTTAGAAATGTTTTCTAATGTTTTAATTTTACAATATAAAAAAGGCACCACTTCTGGATTCCTTAAAAAATTTATAACAACCACATCTCAACCATAGTCTCCTGAGAATAGCAAAATAATTCCTTATCCTAAAATCTATACATATTATAAAAATTTAATTTTATTGCTTCCCCTTTGCCTCGAACATTTCTTCGAGTGTAAGCCCAATGAAGCCGTTATAACAAAAAAAATAAATAAAACTTGCAATAACAAAAGATATTAAAAAATTGTTTAGTATCAAGTTTTTTATGACAAAATTGAGTCAATGAGTTTTTGGCATGTTTCGGAAGGCCATAAATGGAGGTGTTTATCAATTTGTTGTACAGTGAGTAAATATAACACGTACTGCAAACATTAAAAAGATTTTTATAAAGTTATGACAACTTTAATGTGTACTTTATTTAAAAGGCAAAGAGGGAGAGAAAAAGTTCTATAATAAAAAAGTTTTCCCAAATAAAATCTAAATAACATGCATATTTTCTAATTTATATTTTTCATCAGATTATGCCATGAAATTTATAAAATAAAGAAAATACTGGCGTTTTCAGAGTTATTATGAATACATACATATGCATATGTACATATATAATGTAGGCTTAATGTTTAATATATGTGTACATGAGGGTGGGTCAATTATATCTTCGTAAAAATTCAATTCAAAAAATTAAGGAGAAATTATAAAAAAATCTTGATAAAATTCTACCCATAAGAGCTAGAAAAAGAGTTTATAAAAAAATCATATCTACTAAAATGCTCTCTGTAAATCGTGTGATTCTCTAAAAATCTGGTAATAGGATTTTATATTATAAATTGTCGCCCCAGAATAGTTTTGCTCCACCGACCACTAATAATATAATGGTAATAATAATAACCTCTTGTTTAATCAAAAACGCGTTATTATGGTGTCTGAGATATTTAGCATTCACTTTGCTCCATATCCACTATTTTTATGTTTAATAAATATTGTTTTGCTGTACACGCCACTGTTTAGCGATTGCGTCAAATTCTTCAAACAAAAATATACGAAGTAAAGTTTACTCTTGTTTTGCTTCATTTCTATAAGAAATGAATAATAAATAAATTCAGTAAAGTGCGACTCTTACTCACGCACGAAGGGTTCCGTACGAACACTAGATATGTAATTTAATACAAACTTCATCCTATATAATATATAGTTTTGGCATTTTTTTCGTTTTTGGGGTCTTTTCGTTTTTTTTTTTTTTTTTGTTTTGGCGGTTTTTGCGTTTTTTCGGTTTTGGCAATTTTTTTAAGTTTTGGCTCTTTTTTTAGTTTTGACACTTTATTTTCTTGTTTTGGCGATTTTTTCGGTTTTTGCGTTTTTTCATTTTGGCGATTTTTTTTCTTGCGATTTTTTTCATTTTTGCGATTTTTTTTATATAAAATTTTTTTTAGTTTTGGCGACATTTTCGCGATTTGGCGATTTTTTTAAATTTTTGGCGTTTTTTTTCATTTTGGCGATTTTTTTTTTTTTTGGTTTGGAGATTTTATAATTTTCGGTTTTTTTAGTTTTACCGTTTTTGAAAATTTCAAGTGTTTACCTCTTACGGTTTCCAAGATATAGCAAATTGTCAAAATTACATAGTCAAAATTGCATTAACTGATGGACCACCCTTTAATTTAAATTTTTTTAAATTTTAGTGTTAATTGTTGTAGTCTGTATAAAAATACACTAATTTTACAAATTTCAAGTTTCAATATACATATGTTCATACAATTGTATGTATATTACATGGGATTTTAAAATTTTTCGTTGCTCGTTTTGGAACACCCTTTAATTTTTAATTCTCATGTATTTTTTGTTGTAGCGGCCAAGGTTCTACATACTCTGTCCGAATTTCAGGTCCTTAGCTCTTACGGTTCCTGAGAAAATACCGTGTGACGGACAGACGGACAGCGTAGCGAAAACAATAGGGTTCCTTTTCACCTTTGGTGTACGGAACCCTAAAAAAGAAGGTGTCTTAAGAAAAATTCAACGGCGACTGTTAAGCATTACATGTTTTAATACAAAGTTATTAGACACTAAAATCAAATAAAAGAAACCTTAATTATGCATGTTTGAGTATAATAGAAATCATTTAATTTCATTCTTTATATTATATAGTTAAAAATATTGCAGCGGCGGCTTCTTGGTCGGTGTTAAATGATCGACTTATTTCTCTAGACAGCAAGAAAAATACACAAAGCAACAAAATTCTCAATTCACAGCAGTAAAGTATACGTATAAAGCACAAAAAGGCTACTTCTTGAAAATAAATTAAGAAAACATATTTTTACTTTTACAATAAAGTAATATTAATTTCTAACTTCATTCATGAAAGTTCACAAAAATTTTCATTTATCTTCAAAACATGTATTGGAAGCAGTGGTGCAAATACAAAAGAAATCCATCGGTTATATCTGGAGAAAACTTCATGTAAATCTTCTTTGTGGCTTATGGGCTAAACCAATTCTTAGGCGACGAAATGTAATGTAATATAACAGTAATGTAACAGTTACATACATATTATTTATTATTATTAGGTATTTAGGTATATATACATATATAGGTATCTATCCCAGCAAAAAATTACACATTACCATTAGAACTACTTGCCATATAATGACTTACTTTTCTGATTGCCAATTTTCATTACTCGCTTACAAATCACATTACCTAAAATTTAAAAAAATGACGTGCAAGTTTCTAAATGAAGAGAATGATTTTTTTAGACGAAATAGATTACGTGAAATGTTGACAAATAAAAAAAATTTAAGTACTTCTCAAGAATCGATTATTTACACCTTGTTAAAATCATTAAGTTGGTCATCCAGTAGGGAAGTGCTTCCACCAAAAATGCTTAATTCCACACTCGATTACCTTTTTTGAAATTTTTTGCTGGGTATATTACTGTTGCCAATTTAGCCATTTTCAGGCTAGATCTAGCTATTTTTTTTTCATCCAGCTACAAATAAATTACAAAATTTCATCTATAGCCGGAAGATTTAGTTGGATCCTATGCGCAGTTCACTGTCGCTAATGAAGATTATCAGGAAATCTTTACACAAAAATTTCTTAGAACAATAACCAGGGCAGTCATGACCAAAATTCCGCGTGAAATTTTTCCCTGGGAACAATTCCAACTAATAGCAAGTAATAGGGAAAACAAAAAATTCTAATTGGAAAAGGGAGAAATTTCACGCGGAATTTTATTCATGATAGCCCTGAATATATTAAACTTCTATTTAGAAAAGGTTCAACTAATATCAGAGTTGAAATAAGAACTCAATAATCAATACACAGAAAAAAATATTCATCAATTAACGTTGATTGATTTAATTCATTCAATTAAATTTTTAATTGCATTAATTAATTTGAGAGGGAAAACTTAATTGATATTATCAAATTGCTTAAAGGTGAAAATTTAATTTATATTTTAATTGATATTACAAATATTTTAATTAATATTACAAAATTATTCATATTACTTTTTTGTGTGTATGTTTTTTTTGCAATTTTATGTCCTCACAAACTCACAAAAATGTAAATGTGACAAGACGTCAAGTTGCTTTCCAAAATTTCGGCCAAAAAACTGAGATAAACATTTGTACCAACTCCTTGTTTGGTACAATACTTCTCACTACAATCTGCTATCGAAATTCGAATTCAAATTGATACGGTCAGTGTAACATTATAAGTTCGGTGTATGTGAATAGAAACAATTAAGAATGCTATATTCGGCTGTACCCTTTACACATTCATAGCCAAAAAAAATAATTAATTTGAAATTTTATGAAATATGTAAATTTAGTGAAGTGCGACTCCGACTCGCACACGAAGGGTTCCGTGTGGACACTAGATATCTGTGGTTTCCTTTAATAACAACGTATATTAGATATTTCTAATTTCGAGTTTATGATATCAAATTGTTATATTTTAAGTGCTTTTTATAGAAAATTGTAAGAAATTTTTATTTATTATTTTATTTACTACTGAAAAAAAATTATTTTTCGACATACATACGCTGTTATTAATAAAAACTACAAATATGTTATACTACATATATAAACGTTTGAGTTTTGCTGCTGGTTTCTTTTTGGCGATTTTTTCAGTTTTTGGCAATTTTTTTAGTATTGACGCTTTTTTAGTTTTATCGTTACATGTTTTTAGTTTTAGTAACTTTTCAGCTTTGACGCTTTTTCTTTTTAGCGCTTTTTTCCGTCTTGGTGCTTTTTTTTTGCCGCTTTTCTTTTGTTTTGGCGATTTTTTTGGTTTGTTGATGATTTTTTACATTAAAACCTGATTTACATTAAGCATTTTTCATGAAATTTCATGAATTTTGTTGCACGCTACTTTTTCTGTTTGCTAATTTCAGCGCTATAGAAGAGAGCTTTATATGAAAAAGGGTGTAGAATGAATCTCGGATGCATTTTTGACAACTATTTTGATATAAGTTGCTTCTCCAGGCCTCCTATTGACAAATAAAAATTTTTCATGCAACTAATTTCATGAAAAAAATGCCTAATGTAATTAGGTATAAGTGAATTTTTAGCGGATATTTTATTTTTGGTGATATTTTTCATTTAAGCACTTTTTTCATTTAGACGATTTTTCGTTTCGGCATTTTTTAATTTCGGGATTTTTTTAGTTTTAGTAGCGTTTTTAAAAATTTCAAGAGTTTTCCTCTTACGGTTTCCAAGTTACAGCAAGTTGTATCAAAATTACATTAACTCATAGAATACCCTTTAATTTTGATTTTTTTTTAATTGCAGTGTTAACTGGCGTTATGTACATAAATATATACTATCTTTAAAATTTTCAGGTGTCTATATCATACCTGTTAAATTACGATTACGATTAGTAATCAATTACATTGCATTTTAAAAAGAATTGTACTGATTATATAATTGCCTTTAAAAGAATTCCTGATAAATAATTGATTACGATTACTAATAATCGAAAAGTAATCTGAATTACTTTAAATTACTACAAAATAATCAAAAAGAATCAAAAGTAAACAAAAAGTAATCCGATTACTTAAAAAGATTACTTTTGATTCTCTTTAAGTAAGATTATTTTCAAACATTTTGAATTAAGATTACTTTATTTTAAAAAAGTTCGAAAGAAATTTATATAATTAGATGTTTTTTTGTTAAGAAATTCTTAACATGTTCGAACACACATGTTAAAATCACAAGAGAAAAAAAACATATACACGCTAATTTTTTGAATAACTATAAAAATGTATCAACAGATATCTTGTCTCCTTTGTCAAATTATTAAATATTTTAAAGTTTAATATAAGAGAAATGCAATAAACTTAATAAATATCAATAATAATTAAAAGTAATCCTTAGAAGTAATCGGATTATTTTTTGATAACTTTTGATTCTTTTAGATTATTTTGTTGTAATTTCAAGTTATTCAGATTACTTTTCCATTATTAGTAATCGTAATCAATTAATTATCATGTGAAACTGAATATAATCGTAATTTAATCATTACTTCACCTTAAAAAAAAGTAATGAAATTAGTAATCATTACGATTACTAATCATTACTTAACAGCTATGGTCTATATATAATTGTCTGTATATTACGATACGATTTCAACATATTTCGTTGCTCGCCTTTAATTTTTAATTATCATATACATATGTATATTTTCTTGTATTTTCAAGCTATAATTTTCTAGTCAAAGCTTATGGCAATATTATGTACGAGTAGTTATTTGTGTATAGGTTTCTAAGTTTGGAGTCGAAGTCGTTTATTTTTCGTTTCTCCAAAAATTGTTTTTGCCTTCGTGTTTTTTATTAAGATAAAAATAAGCAATTAATCAAGCTTATTTCTTTCTTACAAATAAAACCTAAAAAATCCAACTAAATAAAATTTCTAAATACAAGGATATGTACATGTGTACTTGCATACATACATACTAACATATGCATGTGAATATGTCAGTGTGTAAATATACATATGTATGTGTACATACATGTATATTATGTATGTATGTATGTACGTATATCAAAATTACCTTTTTTATAATTGTGTCAGTGTTTTCATTGCAAAAAAATACTCGTATGTATGTTGTGTCTTAATTAGAGTTATTCATCGTCGTTCTCCTTCTTCTAAATCATCAGCACACTCACAATTGTGGATTCTTTCACTTTAACTACCATCATTATATTTTTAAGGTCTTAAATCTTCCTTAAAGCTGTATTGCTTACAATTTGGAAGGATATTTATTTTGTGGTATTTGAACTTTTTGTTTCTACACATTTTTTTTTGCGAGACTGTCATCTAATTAAATTTTAATGTGTAAAGTTGTTAGTTTTAAGATTGTTGGATAGCTCATTTGCTTGTGTACGATTTTCGCGCTTTTTGCTTTTGGTAACGCGTTATATTGATACCCTACATCGAAAACAATCAGACTTGTGCTGTTTTACTCGCTAAGTGAAAACGTTATGGAGCATGCCATTCGACTTATCCTCATACCTAAATAAGAGCGGAAAGCGTTGCGTTTGCAGCAGGGTACGTATTTTCAGTACAATCAAAAAATATTTTTACATTTAAATGTAATAAAAATACTTACCCTGCTGCTAACACAACGCTTGCTACTCCTATTTAGGTATGAGGATTAGACATTTCTAAAAAGGTATCGTAGAGGAATTAAGCACAATAAACAAATTTAATTTATAACTTCCGGATATCTTTGAGGGAATTCCACATTAAAATATTGTTTCACATGTGAAAATTTTCAAAATATACATATGTATACGATAGGAAAATATTGTATAAAACACTTTCTTCATATATAATAGTAAAACTATTCGATATACACACTTGTAAATGATACTTAGGTCGTACTATACCGGTTAATTGTTTCTAATTATTATGGTTTATTCGTTTTTTTAAATTTCAAGAAGTCTTACAACAGCAAAAGTCAGCCTACAAATTACACTCAACTAGGAGTTTGTATACATATATTTTAAGGAATAAGAATATGCTTAGTTTATTTAAGGTTAAGCTGGAAATTAATTGTTTTAATATTTTGTGTATCAAAAAACAAAAAGGAAAAATTATTTTATTTTTCAAGCAAATTTAAAGTAAAGGGTGTTTTTTAGAGGTATAAAACTTCGAATTGAAATAAAACACAAGAAAATCGTTTTAATGTCCATCAATTTGGCTTTATTGGAAGGATAATTTTATGCCATTATTGCTTAAATATGATTTCGGGCATGTGGCCGCCGCGGCTGGCTCGAATAAAGCCAATTCTACAGGTCCAATTTTCAACCACTTTTTCGAGCATATGGGGCCGTATGTTGGCAATAACGCCACGAATGTTGGCTTCCAAGTCCCCTAACGTTTCTGGTTTGTTGGCGTAGACGAGCGACTTCACATATCCCCAAAGAAAATAATCCAATGGTGTCAAATCACACGATCTTGGTGGCCAATTGACAGGTCCATTCCGCGAAATTATGCGCTCATCGAATGTTTCCTTCAATAAATCGATTGTGACCTGCGCTGTGTGGCATGTAGCGCCGTCTTGTTGGAACCACAACTCATCCACATTCATGCCATCCAATTCGGGAACAAAATTTGATGGACAAAGCTCCAATTGCTGTGCACGGTGGCGAATCGATTCATTCGGGTCCTCTTCAACACTTTGCTCTACAGCGGCAATTGTTTCTTCGGTGCGCACTGTTCGACGTCTCTGCGGACGCGTATTATCACATAGAGTAAACGTAGTGCGAAAACGATCCATGGTTAACCGAATTAATTGCTGATGGACGGAGCTTGCGGTAAACTTCGCGAACTGAACCATTATTTTCGAAATAAATTTGCACGATTTGCAAGCGTTGTTCTTTTGTCAACCTGTTCATGATGAAATGGCAAACCAAACTAAATATTAATCACTTGACAGCTGACAAAATGGCCGCCAGTTAAAAAAGTGATGCCAACTTAAAGTTCTATACCTCAATAAAAAACACCCTTTACATACATACATATCGTCAGCCCATTATTGGTTTGGAGCATATGCCAAAAAGTCGGAATGGAGAAAAACGACAAAGAAGGTTTACATGAAGTTTTCTCAAAGCCGGGTATACTTTTTATATAGTTTAGTATAGTTTAGTATAGTATAGTATAGTATAGTATAGTATAGTATACTATAGTTTTTTTTTTTTGTATTTTCACCATTGCTTACCTTTCATGAATAAAGTTAGAAGTTAATATTACTTTATTCAAAGAGAAAAATACTGTTTTGTGCCGCATACGCCATGAAATTATTTTTTTTTTTTTTTTTTTTTTTTTTGTAGTGCTTCATATTGAGAAAGTTGTTGTTGGGAAGAAAATTACTGCCTCAAAATTAAATAAAAACCTTTACGAGACATTGCAATTTCTGCGATGTTAGCAATATTTTTGCGATTGATCTAATTTTCTGAAGTTTTGTTATTCCTTGCAGTGTAAGTAATTTCTACAATGCACTTCCGATCTTTTCGCGATTCTGATCCATTTTAAGGCTTGTTTTCGATTTTACAATTGCAAATTTTTGCAATGTTCGCGATGAAAGCGAGTTTTTGCAAGTAATTTGCTTCTGAATACTCGTAGTTTTCGCGAATTTTAAATAATATTGGACTTTGCTATTATGCTATTGTTAAGAAGTTTTTGCTTATTTTCGCCATTGCCGAATTTTTAGCGTTCCTTATAGTTTTAGCGATTTTTAATAAAAATTATAGCTTGTTTAAAATTTTGCAATTACTTTTGCGAATTTCTGTTTTTTTTTGCGAAAGATGTAATTTTTCCAAAGTTTTTGAGTTTCTTTATTTATTTTTATTATCTTCATAATGTTTGCCCTTTATCCCGAGTTAATAACTCAATTTTAGTTTTGGACTTGTTTTCAATATTGCGAATTTTCAAGATTTTCGCGATAGATGTGATTTATTCCAAATTTCAGCCTTTTTAGATTTTAAGAGACTTTTATTAATTTCAAGACTTGGTATCGATTTTTGCATTTATTTTTATTTCAACTATGTACATAATCCAATTTTTTTTGCATATTATGCAACTGATTTTGAATATTTGCATAACTTGATATCCATGGCTACAAAAATAATATAGCAAAGCAGAGATTCTTGAAGGCAAATTTATCGAACTATGCGAAGTTCGTCGGTTGTCCCAATTATATTTATAACATTACGGAAATGAAGCAAAACAAGAGTTAAATTTACTTTGTACGTTTTTGTATGAAGAATTTTGAGCAAACGCCAAACTGTGGCATGTAGAGCAAAACAATACTTATTAAACCTTAAAATAGTTTATATGGATCAAAATGAATGATAAATATCTCAGAAACCATAATTAATTTCGCGAAACATTTTTTGGATTCAGAAAAGGGGCATTCAAAATATATATACACCATACCTAACTCAATTTAAAAAAAAATGGTCGGTGGGTCAAACGAATAATGGGCTGACGATATGTATATATGTAACTCAATTAAGTTTTATGCAGCTTGTGATTCATAACGGTTAAAAGTTGTTTCAATCCAGTGCCAAAAGCTTTTTTATTCAGAGAACTGCACGTGCTTGAATTCGTAGCTTTCACAAAGGTACACAGAGGGACAAAATAATACCAACAGCTGGTATAAAATTGACAATTAATCGTTTTTAATTTTTTTTAGAATAAAATTTTATCAGATCAAGAACGTTGCAATAAAAATATTGTAATTTCTCTAGTGAAGAATGAAACGTCAATTTTATAACAAAAAGATGAAAATTACCAGACGTTCTCGGTACGAGAAGAACTATATTTATCAAATAAAAAAAATACTATTCTCACAATAAGAAGGCAAAAACGAGTAAATTAAATTAAGAAAAATTAAGAACGAACTTCTGATAAGTAATGGTGTCAATTGCGGTGTTTTTCGACCGTTCGTTTTTCTCTGTGTAGTTTTGTTCGGCTTAAATATACATTAGAAGCCTATTACTTTTATCTGTGTTGTACAGTGTAACACAAATATCTAAAGTTGACCTAAATTGTTATCTACAAATACGAATACGTTATCTGATTCTACACAACTGATAGCATATCATTTATTATTTTGCACGTCATATACAATTTTTTATAATGAATTTGAATACTGATAATTGAAATTAATAACAATCTTCAAGCAATTTTCATACACATATGTATGTACATAATTGACTCAAAGAATAACAGAAATTACATTTAGATATTAATCAAGATGTAATCGAAAACCGATTTGGTGATGATGATTACAAACATATTTTTTTTTTTTTAATTTTTTGTCGTCAGCGAAAATTTTACTACAATTTGAAAGAATATTGAGTCTTAAAAATAACAACAACAAAAAATAATAATAATATAACTTCGTGCTAACCTAAATAGAAAAATTAAAATATGGAAAAACAGGGGAAATAAATAGTGATACTTACATATGTATTTACCAAAGGTAAATCAATAATTGTACACAACAATTCATTTCTCACATTCCGTTTCATTAGAATTTACGTTAAATAGCTGATATTAACAACAATCTCTACCCAAGTAGATAGACTAGGGTGCTGATGAAGTGCGTTGCTGCACAGAAAAATATCGGTATTTCCCCCAGCTTAAAAGTCTAATTTAATTTTTCTTCTATTCTTTAGAAACTCACATTAATTAATAAAAATATTTCATTCAATAAAAGAATTGAAATTACTGAACTTAAGCCTGACTAAAAACTATTTCTGATTAAAAATTCACTAGAGTTCAATTAAAATCTAAAAATGTCTCAAAAAATAATAACGTTTGTTTCAACAATGTTCAGTAGTCCCTTTTCCAGAAAAAGACGAAAAATTTTAAATTTTTTTCATTAATATGATTGGAACTTGGGATATTTTTTTAGGACCTTTAAAATACTGTTGCCTTAAACTTTTATGTTATCGTTATTAGCCAGTATTGCCATAATTTCTAAGGATAAAATCGGCAAAATTTAAAAATTTTTCACGAAAAAATCTTCAAAATCTGCATTTTATTTTTAAAACATTCAAAAAATCTTCAAAGTAATTTTTAAAACAATTTTTTTTTATATTTTACTTAAAAAATGTACATAAATATGTATGTACATGTGTAACATAAATATTTTTTCGTTAACCCATATTCATACAGCCTTATTTATAAAACTTAAAAAGTCCTTATAAAGGTTTTTTAAAACAAATTTTCATACAAAATTTTTCTTAAAAAGCCTTTATAAAGCCTTTTTGAGTTTTATAAATAGGCTGATAAAATTTAAACTCTATTTAAAATGTATTTAATTTTTTTAGAAAAAAATTTCTTAAAATAACTATCAATCACGTTTTATTTTTTTATGAATAAAAGCCTTTAACGTATGAAGAATGTGTATTTCGTTTCTGCTTAAGAAACTCATCAGAAAACTTCAGTCAAGAAATGTTTGTTAGGACGACTATCAATATGTTATTAAAAATTACGTATAAAAACATAATAGGTAATATCCATAAAAATTATTTTGGGTTACAAAACTTTTAACAAACAAATTTCCATACAAAGTTTTTATGAATACGGCAGAATAAGCTTAAAAGCTGCAAGCAAAAATTTTTTTAAGCTAGCATCTTCGATTTTGAATCCATTTTTAATTTCACATTACTTCCTTACAATTGAAGTCTGCTGATGAGTTTGGCTGCTTTTCCACACGCAAAGTTTACTTTGCAAAGTCTTGAGTTTGTTGAAGAAAAAATAATATAGAAATTTTCATAGTTATGTGCAAATCAATCACAATGAACCCAATTGATTTTTAGAGTGGTGATGCGGTATATCCCCACTCTTCCTAACCTATATACAAATAATATAAAATTAATGAGAAAAGAAATCGGATATATTAAAAGTTATAGAAAAATTAATTTAATTTGTTGCATAAATATCCAAAGCACTTCGAAGTTTTGTTATATTCAAGCTTATTTGACTGGAAATTCTTCAAGATTTGCAAATGATTGTGGTAAAGACATTACATTTTGAATAAACTTAAGGCTGCAAAATCGTAATCAGAAAAAGCACGTCTTATATCAAATATTCGTTTCCAGAAGCTTGACAAAGTTACTTCTTCTTTTCCTTCAATGATGTCTTCTAAGTTCAAAAATTTTAACTCTCTAAACTGTTAGTCGTTCACACATAAAAGAAAAAAGAAGTAGTAGCAGTATTAAGCTAAGTCTAGACGATATGTTGAATCAGCATATTTATGGTGAAAAATTTGTTATCAGAGCCAACATATCGTGTAGACACTAAATATTTTCAACATATGTATGCTTAACTACATATGAAGGGCATTTGTTAAAGTTGTCAACAAACGTATGTTCAAGATTTTTTCATATCGTGTAGACACCATATTTTTAGTTTGTAACAAATTTGCTATGTATGCTGTCAGATATGTTGTTTGTTGAAAATCCTATTTAAGCTCTTCAGCATACGGCAAATTTGATAGCAAATGGAATTGTTATTTTAACTCTGCTCGTTAAAATATAGTAAAAATAAACGTTTATTTATTGGAAGATATTTGTAATGGGTGACTCATTATAGATAAGTATATATTTTTAGTATTACTATTCCTTACAATAAAAAATTGTTGTTTTATTTTCAAACATAAACATATCGTTGGCTTAGTCGGGATTATTTTAAGTCCATTTTTATGTAAATTGAGTTTTTAATGTAGAATGCTACTGTAACTCAAAACGCATCATTTCCAAAACCTAAAATGTCGTTACGGTATTTTTTCTTGCTGTTATACAGTGGTAAGCAAATATGCTAAGACCAAAAAAAAATTAAAAAAACACGTGTTAGTCTAGCGGAAAAGAATATGTATGCATCTAATGTACTTGCATTTACTTAGCAAATAAATTTTTTGTGTTAATTTAAAATAGCCAAATTAATAGTTTCGTTTTCCTCACACATATTCAGTTTAAATAAATTTAGACAGACTCTCCTGAAAAATTAAAAAGGGACTTATCATATTTGCCGATTAAGCAAACGATATGTATAAAGAAATGGAAACAGTGATTACAGGTTTGTTGGAAAATGCTGATTGTTTAGAATCATTTTGTGGCTTTGATACAGATGATTCTGCACGTGCAACACCTGAAAAGTGCAGGCAGTCAAAAAAGTGAAAAAAAAACCTACAAACAAATTAAGCCAAAAGTCCATACTGAATGGTCTAACGATGAGATTTATATCCATACGTATGAAATTTTTGTATAATATTTTCTCTTCTTTGAATTCCTTGTATAATTTTGCACAGAAGCTCTTCTCCTCTCTTCTTTCTAACCATTTCTTTTGCCAAACTCTACGTCATTTTTCTTTTAATTCTGCATCACCAGCAAAAACAAATGCAGTTAGGATAACGGCAAGGGATATATCATTTGATGACATTATGTTTTTTATATATTAATTATACACCAAAAATATAAACTTTTCGACTAAAAGCGATAATTTATACAAATTACTAATAAAGAAATATAATTGTCAAATTTATTTTACATTTAAGCAAATGCTCACATGACTTAACATATATATCAGCATACGAAATTCAACATATCGTATAGACACAAAAATTGTATGCTAACTCATATGTTGTATTATTATTTGCTGACATATGTTGACTTTAAAAAATTTGGTACTTTCAGCATACTGTGTAGACGCCTAACATATGTATATGCTGACAGCAAGGATTTGTTGTTATTTTTAAGCATATGAATGTAAGCATATATTCGCTGATTCAACATATCGTCTAGACTTAGCTTTAGGAAAAATTTTCTTTAACTGAAGTTGAAAAATTTGCGTTTTAAATCTGCATTTCGTCTTTTTGGAGGTTAGAAATCTGCAAAATCCAGATAAACACATGCAACGATGCATGAGTAAATGCTTCTAATGCGATATATTATTATTATTGCGAATAATAAATATATCACCATTTAATATAAGCTTTCAGAAATAAAACCGTAAAACTTTAAGCAAGTTTCCTAATTATTCTTATTTTTATATCGTTAGTTAGAAAAAGAGGCTACTATACCACATCACAAAATGCAGTACAACTTCGATAGTCCGAACATGCGCCAGTCCGGTCACTCCAGTAATTCGGACGCTTCTACATTTCGGACAATTTAAAGTTTTTACCTCCACAATCCGGACAAATTTTTTTATGCAAGAACAAAAACTAAAATCCAAGCAAAACATGCGAGTTAAGGGGAATTTTTGTTTTGTTTTGTTATTCGTAATTTGCTTTACATTTTTCACTGTTATTGCTTCAGTTTCGGTTCATTATTTCGCAAGCGTGTTTGTTTAATTCCATTCGAAGTTCCATATTTTTAAATAATAAACGCAAACATAAAATACTAACCTTACATTAGAAGTGTCATATTTTAAAATGACTTGATGAGGGAAAAACTATTAGGCAGGTTGCCGAAAATTTCCATGTTCCTAAATCAACGATTTATGACATTAAAAAAAGTAGAAATGGATGCAAACACAAAGATCTCTAATGCAGATGCAAAGAAAGGATTTCCAATTTGCATTCAGTGGGCTGATGAGAGAGACTAGAGCAAAAGACACAAATCAACCACCTCAACAAAGTTAGTCAGCACAAAGTAACTTCGTCTTTTTATATATGTATCATAGTATGTAGGTATATATGTACATATGTATGTATGTATGTATTTAAATCACTTAGATTATTTTAATATTTTCAACTGCTATAGTCCGGACAACTCGTTAATCCAAACGAGTCTAAAACTATATGTGTCCGGATTGTCGAAGTTGTACTGTATACAGAAGTGTAAAAAGTGACAGGTAAAAAAAACTCGAATCAGTAGTGCAACTTTTAACGATCCGACAATCGTAATTTTTGTCTATACATTTTGTCGCTTTCAATAACGATTGTGTGATTCTGTAACTTCTTTTTAACGATAGTACGCACCTGATATTTTCTGTTAATTTTTGTCGATAAAATAAACAGCACATAAACTATTGTCGCTTAAATAACGAAACAGCTGATATTAATCTACAGGGAATGTCGTTAAAAATGTTACGGAATAGCAAATTCGATAAATTTTCGTTATAATTATTTTAACGTTGCGATTATCGTTAAAAAAAAAGTTAGTGAATCGTACTACAGGTTTTTTAAAACTCGTGGAAAAAAGAGACAAATATAATGTATTTGTCATTGTAGTTAGTTGAATTTTGAGCTGAAAGGGCCAAAATAGCTTAGAACAATACCACAGGGCCATCAAATACACAAAAGTGCCACAAATGGCCCAATTGTTGTACATTTTGCATAACTGACCCGCATCAAGTTTATTGGCAGCGGGACTCATTAATTTTATTTCGGTTTATAGTGTGCAATTGGGCCTACCGCTGGTACTTAAATTCAAAAGTACTATATGCATATGGATATACACATACATACATATGTACATACAAATGTTAAATTTTTTAACTTTACGCATAAATGTGTGTTAGTTTAATTAATCATAAAAAATACCTCAACTTTTAATAGGCCCCACCACAATCGTTTGCTCTTATTTGCCGCTGATATGGCAATCACACTCTGAAACTAACTGAACTTCTATCAAAGATAACAGTTAAGCAAATAATCTATTTTTAGCAAAAAAAAAATAAATTATGAATAAAAAGCTTTGTTATTTGATAAATTTTAGAAAACATTTCAAACGACTTTCATACCATATTCAGCTGCTGTTCTTATCGTAACTTGTATGGCTTCGAATGTACCGAACTGAGGAAATTGAAATGTTAGAATTTTGTTTCCGTGGGTATTCGAGCCAACAAGTTCGTGGTCAAACTTTCATTTTATCTATTTTATTAATTTTTTTTTATAACTTAAAATTTTTTTCTCCTTATTTTTAAAATCAATTGTAAGAAACAACAAAAAAAAAAGACTGGTAGATGACAAATAAACATGTATAACAACAAACATTAGTGTAATCTTGTTTTTTGCCAAGTTATTATTATTCATTTTTATTAAGTGGATGATGATAAGGAAATGCAGAATGAAAGTTATTAAATAACTTTATGACGTTAGACATACAAAAAATATAAGCCAAAATAATTATTTATTTATATTTCCCAGACAAACAAGAGCTAAAGTTGATAGAAAATCAACAAAAATATTAAGCGAATTTTTTTTTCTTTCAGCAAGAATATGGCACAAATATCAGTTTGCACACTGTGTCTGGTAGAAAGTTTACAGAAGTTTTAACGCATATCGTAAGATATCTGTAGATTTAATAAAAAAAAGGCGGTTATTTGACTTTTTGTAAGGAAACAATCGCCTCAACAGTATTGTTGTTGTTTTACAAAAGTACGTTCTTTATATTTGCGTGCGATAGAAAAGTGTACGCACGGGGTGATACAACAAAGCACAGTGGGAGACACCACAAAATACGCACAACTGATAATAAATATGTAACTTCTAAACAATTTACTATTACATAATTCCTAAACTATTGTTTAACTATAAATTATTGATTGTTTGAGTGGGCATATGAATGAAATTGTTGTGTAATTATTTCGAGATTAAAATCTTCTGATCTTTCTTTCTGGAAAATAATTTTAAAATTGTGAAATTTGAAAACTTTCGATAGGATTTTCCTAACAAACAAATGAAGGGCTGGTTAATTGCAATAACATCATATGCCACAAACAAATTATTTTGAGACAATCGGCTGTTAAGAAATTTATTATTTAACAAGTTGTCATAATCTTGTTTTAAATTAAACTTATTTATTGATAGCTCTACATGCATTATTTCATTGTTCAAAGGTATGGTTGAAGTCTACTGACGATTTGGTAAATCACCAATGAAATGCATATAGACATGCTTAGCCATCAACAAATAAATTTAATTTAAAATGAGATAAGCGACTTTGAAGTTAAATAAAAATTATTAAAAATAGGTCCTTCATGAAATTATACTGTACACCCTTTCAAGAACTCCTTTAAAACAACAACTCGTTGGACAACAACAATATAACGGAAATCTTACATTTTTTCTGACAATATTTGGCAAAGTTGTAGGTACATTAAAACTGGAAAAATTTTTGTAAACATATCAATATAATTTGAACATATCTAGTAGGGTTGAGCGATATTCAGAAACCTGTTACTTTTTCACAGCGATTGAAAAATCACAAATCATAACTGTGAATGAATTTATCAAGTAACAGGTTTTGGAAATATAGTTTTTTCATACAAACTGTGATTGTTCTTGCATGCTTACTTTACAGTAAATAAAGCTTCCACATTAATTTTTTTATGCCTTCAGCTTTTGTCAAGAAAAAAATCGTCAAATCGTCACATCTCACATTTTTATATTTGCAATTTTATTGTCTCTCAGCCTCTTATATTTTTTTATTTATTCTCAATATTTGAACGGGGTTGATTTGTAATTGATTGTTCTTGCCGCTCTTATTAGTATTTATCAAAACAACCAATACTAATAAATACTTTTAAAGCAGAAGAGCTGAAATGTGTTAAACCGCGATCACAGTCACTGTTTAATTTCACTGCTGCTCTTCTTATTAGATTTTCGCAAAATAACAGAACAAACAAAATACAGCTAAACTGTGATCAGTCACAGTTTAAAAGAACAGCGATTTAGAAATCACTTTCACAAGGAGCAACATTATTAAAAAATCAGGCTATCGCTCATCACTAATGTCTAGGTACCCTAAATACGCCATTAAGACCACTTTTTAAGTTTATAACAATATACATGTGTATCAGAGAACGACAAAAATCACGTATTTCCTGATTTAATCATACTATAAATTCACTTTTAATCATGCAAAATAAATCAACATTGAGTATAATCATCATCGTAATGGTGAACGCTTCATTTAAGTAAATGTGAGTCCAGTGATCGAACATGTTTTATTCACATCATTCATCATACATTAAACTTTTGTTCACATTTAATCATGCAACAAAACTTAATGTTTAGACTTGGGTCGAACTCGTTCACTAGTTCATTTTTGCCACAAACCAATGATCAAACCCATTTAAATTACATGGGTTTGATCATTGGTTTGTGGCAAAACTGAACTAGTGAACGAGTTCGACCCAAGTCTATTAATGTTGAATAAAATCCGAATCATACTTACGAACGTATCGTTTGGTTAGTTGCAAGTAATTTCATACATGTTTTATTCAAATTTTTATATAATCAGGTTTTCATGTTGAATAAAATCAAAACAGAGGAGTTATGAAAAATATTATTGTTTTAATACAAATCAGTAAGCAAACACTCTAAAAAGAAAAAATGGAAAACGAGCAGGATTTTGTGCTAGACCAAATTTCTAAAAGTGTTTATACTTTTTCACCGAGACGAAAAGGAAGAAGTGAAATATGGAGTATATTATCACAAATAAATATATATACAGGCAAATCTCGGTATAACGAATTCGCTTTAACGAAAATCCGATATAACCAATGTCCAAATTTTTTACATTAACTACCTTATATTACGAATATTATCCTAATTTTATACTGGATATAATGAATGATAAAGAAAAGATCGCAAAATAAAACACAAAAACTTGCTAGGAACATATCTCTAACATTTAGTTATACCTTATATAGCCAATGTTTTGATAAATAGGTATATATGTGGTTTATATAACGAACGGCAAAAAATATTAAACAAAATCGACAGCCGCAATGAAAATGCAAAAAAATGTGATACCATTACTTTGCATTTGGTAGATTATTTGAAAACAAATTATCCTTATTATTTTTATTGTATTGTATCTTGCCTACAATAATAATAATTAAAATAACACTTGAAAAAACTTTGCGATATAACGAATTTTTCGGTATAACGAATGGGCCTGACATTATATCGTTCGTTATACCGGGATTTGCCGGTATATATATATATATATATATATATATATATATATATATATATATATATAAATATATAAGTAGAAGGTCCATAACAAGTAATTGCAACTTTACAGGAGAAGGTATAATAGAAACTGTAATATTCACAATGTAACTTTTTTGTCCAATTGCTTGTAAAAGCGTTATTTTTTACACTATTGCATTAAATTTTTGTGACGAGGTGTATTTGTGTGAAATGTGTTGGAATCACTGAAAAACTTAATTTCGTAAAAAATACGAAATATGGCTTTTCTACTTGATACCATCGGTATATAAATTGCTAAATACATAAGTACATAATATTCCCTTGTTTCTAAAAAATCATCATCACTTGATGCATACGCGCTCATACGCGCTCATTTTTGCTTTTTTGATTTTATTCATCATACAAATATTTGTTGATAATCAGAACGAACGCTTTTGCCTACTTATTTTATTTTTCATCAAAATAATCAATGAATGGGAAAAAGGAGGAAACACCGAATTGATTGGTATGATGCGACACATGTTTAAAGTCGTAGAGCCAACAACAACCGTATGATTGGAATGATTAAAAAGCAGCAACGATTATGTATGTTGGAACCAGTTAGGATACTGATTACGTATGAATATTTTTTCAATCAGATTTTGCCGTTCTCTGATGTGTATGTATTTATATGCATAGCTACCAGCGTTGCTGTTTTGGTTACTTGTAACCAAAATTGGTTACTTTTTTTTCCAATGTGTACTTGTGTACTTATTTTCCATTTTGGTTACTTTTTTTCAACACAAAAATAAAAATTTTTATGCATATATGTACATATGTGGTATGTTAAATTTGCACATAACTAATTATCTTGATAAAAGATCACAATTTAAGCGTTTTTACTACGTTGTAAAGACAACACTGGATAATCAACATAGCTTTTAAAAAAATACATGTCTGTCTCTGAACATAACAAGCCTGGTTTCAAAAATCAGATGCATTCATGGTTGCAAAATCTTTAACGTCAAACACTATGCAAAAAGTTAAAAGCGAATTTTTTTTATTTGAGAGCGTAACAAGCAGGGAACGAAGCCGACCGATCTGTGAGTCGGCTAACACCCGCCGCTGGCAAAATTTCTAAATTAGAAGTAAGTGATGATATGGACATAGTTGAATTTTGGGACGCGGTTCCAAAACATACAAATGGATTGAACGAAAAATGTTTTTATGATTTAATTAATTTACTGTAAAATTTAATGTCACTGCCACACAGTTCGGCTGCTGCATAATACTTTATCTATACAGTCTTGTGTTTTGATAATGAATGTAAATAAATTACATATTCTTTGTGTTACTAAAAATATTTTGGTTTGGAATTTCTAATAAATAAAATAGATGCACAGTTGAATAAAGATGCTTGTTTTGTAAAGATTTTTGTTTGAGGTTTTTAAAATTATTATGTTTGTATATTGTGATTCTCAATATAGTATTAAGAGTCTTACTATAAACATACGGAGTTTGTTAACTAAATTCAAAAATTTTTTTGGGTTGAAGTCTACTGACGAGTTCTACAAGCGGGAACAAAATGCATATAGACAATTGCTTAACTATAAAAACGAGCCAATTTTTGAAATTTCTAATAATTTACCTGGAGTATTTTTTTACAAAATTGATTTTATTTATTGTTAATTATAATAAGATATACTTTTAAAACTTGTTTTTTTGTTCCACTTTTATTTTCAATCTATTCTACAATAATTCAAGCAAAAAAATATCACATGTGTTATTAACTACATTAAGTTAATAAACTATATACACATACATACATACATACATACGTGAAGTACCATATCATATATTAATATATCGCTCATTTACTTCAATAGTGGCATAACTCAAAAAATGATTTTTTTGTGTTAATAATGCAGAAAGATGCGGCATTTCGTATTTTATCTTGTGTACAAATTTCATATAAATAGCTTGTACCATCAGCTCCTGAGAGAAAAAATTTTTTTCATTCCTCCATTGAGTTGTATGCAAATTGAAAACTTAAAACGCGTTTTCTGCTTGACTGGTTTTTTTGAGTTGTGCCACTATTGAAGTAAATGAGCGATATGTATGTATATTTTTCAACCGAAGTACAAATAAAACAGTATTTTAAATACATAAAAATTTTGGTTACTTTTTTCTGCATTTGGTTACTTTTTTTTTTTTTGTATTGTGGTTAGAATTTTTTTTTTGGTCGTGGCAACGCTGATAGCTACATATGTACCCTGAAGGAAATGTCGATAGTGAAAATGTACTGAGTCGCTTTTGACTTTGTTACCAGTACTACTCTACAATTATTCCCCATACAATACTTTATGCTATAGACATTTAGCATGTGCTTGTCATTGAAAATCTACTAGTAACACTAAAACAATTGACTAGATAGTGAATTCATAGTTCTTATGGGAACATGCAGACATACCAACCAGAAATTTACTGGTACATTTCTATACCTTAATTTATGTATATTGACAAGTTGTTTTAAAATCCACCAGAAATACACCACATCTGTTTTCTCTCTTTATTTTATACGGACGAATAAAAGAGAAATTGTAGACAATGTAACTACTACTAGAGTTTTAGTGTTGACATAGAGACACTTGGCCCCAGTCTTACTTCAGGGTATATACACTACTACTACAATGGAATCAATATGTAGGAATTCCACCATGTTTCTCTCCATTTGAAAGTACCGAAAATGCCTTTCATTTAATAGCAATATTAGAGGTGGAAAACTATCGATAGTATTACTATCGAAAGTTTTCGGTAGATTAAAAAACTTTATCGATATATCGATTCAATACTATCAAAAGCTAGAAAAACTATCAATATATCGACGATACTGTCGTGATAGTATCAAAGCTGTATGGTTCTCATATAGTGTATTTATTTACACTAAAAATTCAAAACAAAATAATTTCTAAACAGAAGTTTATTTCTCAGTTCAATAAATAACAAAACTAAAATAATTGTATGAAAAATAAGTGAGATCAGTGGAGAGATTTTAAGTCATTCAGTTACTTTTGTTTATCAAAAGCAACATATTTAAAATTTTCGCTTTTAGTGGTGTATCATTTATTGTCGATAGTGAATAAAAAATATCGATTGTTTTCATTAATTGTTGTATTAATCGATTGCAGAATAAAATCATCGATAGTCCCAAAAAAATTAACTATCGTTTGTATCAATTATTTCTGCTCGAAAAATTCAAAATCAGGAACTGATTTATATTTTTGCTCCAAAAAATATAAATCACAAAACAACAGTTATTTCTGCTCAAAAAAAAAAATTAAAAAAATAACTGTTATCTTTCGACTTTTATTATAAGATTCATAACAATTACTGTCCCTGGTTAGAAATGCTATTTCACTTTTCGCTACTGAAATCAGAAGAAAATAGGTAGTGTAAAGATAGCTTTACAAAATTTCATATGAGCAAAATATTATTTGCGAATGTTATGAAAATAAAATGTCATTAATTTTAATTATTATTATTCGAATTTCATTTGTTTCTATATTTATGATTTGATCAGGCTAAAGTTCGTATCGTTTTGTAAGCCAAATTACATGTGATAATTATTAATGAACAAATAACACCAAAGTTAATTGTAAATATTCTGGCAAACACGTAGTAGAAAGGAACAACTAGCTGTTTTCGAAGGCCACTAAACCTTCATCATCGGAGTTCTTTGTTGAACTTCCAATAATAATAATAAATCTAACTAAAATTAATAGCCATGGGCCTGTGGCAAAAATTAAATAAATATACTTAATAGCAACAAAATAAAAAAAGTTTGTTTTAAGTAGAACAAAAATAAGCAAATTAACTAAGGTGTGCATAATTAGTAAAGAACAAACGACAATGGCAAGACTGTTGTAAATTTAGAGATGGTAAAATTGAGCTTTCATTACAAAAAATCTTTCAGTAAATTGTAATACGATGAATTAAAACAATTCACATAATCCATTTCCAATAATGGCTTCGTATATAAAACAGAAATCTACAACGAAAACAGCTAGTTGTTCCGTTCTACTAGGGGTTTGTCAGAATATTTACAATTAATTTTGGTGTTATTTATTCATTAATAATTATAACATGTAATTTAGTTTACAAAGCGATACGAACTTTAGCCCAACCAAATCATAAAAATAAATTGTTTTAGATTTGAAATTGAACAAGCTTCCAAAAAAGTTACTGTGCTTGGTAGCTTTTTTACATAAAATTTAATTTTTTAGCGAAGAAAAGCATTTCAATAGTGCAATTTTACTGCTCAAAAAAATTAATTAAAATTTGCATACTTGAAAAAAACTTGCATTGGATTAGAGTGGTCTCGAAACTATGAATCTATTTATGCCAGTCAAATTAGCAAATTTTTGATATTCCATATTAATTCAAATGGCATAAACCCCAACTCATTAGCTAGCGAAACCATTCCAAACACGATAACAATAGATCTTATGAATGATTATCAATTAAAGACAGTAAATAAAACTTGCGCCTCTTTCCGCGCTTTTGTTTTTCTTATATCTATATGACAACGCACGATGATTTTTACAAAATGCAACTTTTATTTACTAGATAAGAAAAAAATACGACTTATTCTATATTTAGTACAATAACTAATGCATTTCAAAACAAAAACAAAATCTGCATTACAACATTTTTTTGTTAAGATAGTTATCAGTATACGTATTTTATTAACGATAATTTAAATGCAAAACTGTTTTTTTATTTTTTAAATCTTGAAATGATTTCATTAAAAAAATAACGGAATTGACGGAAAAATAAGTCGTATACCGAAAAATTGCATAATCATATAGTCCACCGGCACCATGAAGTCTCAAAATGGGATAAAATTGTATCGAGATAAGCAATAAGCCTTTCCCCGACTCTTGCACCACCACATTTGCGCTGAATTACGCACATTAACTATAAAGTAATCTATCTATCCTGCCTTCCCTGCAGAAAGTTCGAATAGTGAAATTGTGGTGATTTACTAGTGACGTTGTCAGTAGTACTACTGACCAGGTGTACCCCAGCCAACGGTATCATCTATTGACATTTAACCTTAGCTTGTCATTGAAAATCCACCACTAGACTGTATCACTACTGACTAAGTGGTTCTTTTTGAACAAATAACACCAAAGTTAGTTGTAAATATTCTGAAAACACATAGTTGAACGGAACAGCTAGCCGTTTTCGAAGGCCACTAAACCTTCATCATCAGTGTTCTTCTGTGTTTGGTCCACTGTGTGTGGTGTCAGTTGATGTAGAATTCTGCTTTATATACGAAAGATTTCTGCTTCATGGACCAAACACAGAAGAACGCTGATGATGAAGGTTTAGTGGCCACTAAACCTTCATCATCAGCGTTCTTCTTCTTTACTCACGCACTTTCACGCACGAATGATTTTGAAAATTTTCACGATCACGCACGCTCACGAATAAAATATTTTTAATCACGCACGAGTGGCTTACAACTTATCACGATCACGCACGCTCACGAAAAAGTATATGAATTATATAATTTTCAACCCAAAAACATGAAAATTATATAATACATATACTTTTTCGTGAGCGTGCGTGATCGTGATAAGTTGTAAGCCACTCGTGCGTGATTAAAAATATTTTATTCGTGAGCGTGCGTGATCGTGAAAATTTTCAAAATCATTCGTGCGTGTAAGTGCGTGAGAAAAATATTTTTCTGCGTGAGCGTGCGTGTCGTGATTCAGAAAACACTCACGTGCACATCTCTAGTTAATTATTTCGCTATTATTTTAAAATTTTTCAATGTTACCAACCCTATATTTTTATTTATTCAAAAGGTAATACTATAATGCCCATTTCTTGACTTAAGGCCATGATACACTATCATAAAAAGTCGTGCGATCTACGAAAATATACAACCCTGGTGTGATGAATTGTTATTGTCTTTTGAAAATTTTCATTAACTCCATCATACCAGCGATGTACTTTTTCGTAGATCGCACGACTTTGTATGATGGTGTATCACGGCCTTTAATAATCAAACTGTAATTATTTTTAAGTTCTAATTAAATACGAAATTGTGTTTTTGAGTGCATAATTAAATAATAATTAAATGCCCAACCTTGTGTAATTAAATCAGTAACCCTCATACCTAAATAAGAGCGGCAGGCGTTGCGTTAGCAGTAGGGTACGCATTTTTAGTACATTGGAATGTGAAAATATTTGTTGATTGTACTGAAAATACGTACCCTGCTGCTAACGCAACGCTTTCCGCTCATATTTAGGTATGAGGGTAACCCGCAAGCAGGGCTGTCAGATGTGGCGATTTCTCGCCAAACGTGGCGGATTTAAATCTAGTTTGGCGTCTTAATTTTCGATTTGGCGACATGGCGATATTTTGGCGTTTTATAAAAAAGTTGGCGATTTTGTTGGCTATTTTTGATGAGCCTTGAATTGGCTTGAAAATCGTTAAATATTATTTTTATTATGGTATTTTTATATGTTGTGCTAAGAACATTTAATACTGGCAGCAACCGTTTTAGAAAGCTTGTTGAATGAAATATTTATATTAATTAATGTGAGTTTCTAAAGAAGAGAAGAAAAATTAAATTAGACTTTTAAGCGTTGCAGAACAGAAAAATATCGGTATTTCCCGCATCTTAAAATTCTAATTTAATTTTTCTTCTCTTTAGAAACTCACATTAATTAATAAAAATATTGCATTCAATAAAAGAATTGAAATTACTGAACTTAAGCCTGACTAAAAATTTTTCCTAATTCAAAATATATATAATGGCGTTTTTTCCCATTTTTTGGCGAATTTTAGAGATTCGGAACAAATAAATTTTTTATAATTTATAAAATAAATTGTTAATAATTTATAAAATATATATTTCATTGTCAAAAAATAAAAAAAGAGGATTTGGCGATTTTGAACATTGGATTTGGCGAAAAAGGTGAAAATAAATCTGACAGCCCTGCTCGCAAGCCATAATTGTTCGTATGAAAATCACATACATGCTAGAGCTGCAAAACTATCGATTTTGGACTTTCCCAATTTTCTCGAAAACGGCCTCACCTATTTTTCGCACGGTTGTCTCATTTTGTTTTCCTAAGTGTCCACTTTAAGAATATATGACTCTTTGGCATGACAGTTGAACGGTGCTCCTGGGAAAATTCATCCACGGTTTTTATTTCGGTTCCCCCTTGAATTCCCAAAATCGATGCTAGTCTGCTGTAATATTTTCAAAAATACACAGAAAATTTCCCCCATTTTTTCCCGGTTTTTGAATTCCCAAAATTGTCGCTATTTCGTCGACGCTATCTTGGCTCACGTATTAAATACTACTTAATTTTTATGAGCGTACCATATGTTTTTATACGTGTGTCTTTATTGAAAACATACACATGAACATCATGTGGTTGGGTTGAAAACATCATGTGGTCGTATTAGGATAAATTTCGTTTAATTTTCATAAATATATAACAAATACAATTCAAAATCTTATATTATGGAATAAATAAATAGAAAAATGCATTCTGATGCTCCTTTGGTTTCATAAAATGTGTTTTTATGCAAATTTAATTTTCTGCATTTAGATAACCTAACTTTTTTGTTTATGTTAAACAGCTGTTCTTTGGAAAGCTTTCCATCCCGAGCATATGTCTGAGCAAAAATTTTCGCTATGAGATTTGACGTTCGCAACAATTTGCAATAGAAAGAAAAGAGACAGACCGAAATTGGTAAATATTCCATCTCTATTGCACTACCGGAAAATACTTTGATATGCCTGAACATGGACATCGCACATGTTCACCACAACAAGGAAGTTGATGAATTTTTCACAGTTGCTCTGCCGGCGTCATGTCCAAGTCGATGGCTAGTGGAGACGTAGGGTAATATAATAAGAACTTTAATTAACCACTGAAAAAATGAAATCGTATTTAATTACAACTTAATTTTAAATAAAAATTAGCTAATTACGTACTTAATTTTTAAGTTAAAAACTAGGGGTTAATCTATTACAAAAACGTCGTAAGCAAAGTCGCAAAACGCCAACCCTGATAAGAGGGATTATTTTGTTAAAGGAAAAATTGATTCTTTGGCGTAGGAATTTAAATATAAATTTTCTATTGGCATCACTTCAAGTTGATCAAAGTGCCGTAATAAATTAAACCCCAAGCGTAGTGATACTAAAAAATTAAGGAAATATTTTAATAAAACTTTTTTAAATAGGAGTAGTTTCTAAAAGGTAAATAATTATATTAATAATAAATAATAAATTATTTTTTTTAGTTTCTCATATACTAAATTTTTAGAAATCGAACAACTACGGTTGAGGCCACAAAGTATACTCTGCGGTTGCGGCAATGCTGTGCGGGACTTTTGGACATGTTTAAACAAGTCGAAATCTTTGATGAAAAACAGTAGTTTCAAGAAGATGGGACATGACAGCCACTTTTTTAGACCAAAAATCTTTAGAATGCAAACGTCGCAAAAATTTTGTTATAAGTATGTGATGTACTTATTCACAGCCTGTGCAAATCTGTTCATCAGCATTAGGCATAGGGATTCTGAGGAATTATCAGCTACATATGTATATTAACATGAAAAACGTTCCAACACATCAAAAGTTTCTATCTAAAACGGAAAATATTTAATAAATTTACTAGTCCAACATCGAAGAACAATGAAGGATTTGCAAAGAATCAACAATCATCATTTAGAGCGACTACACCGAAATATACACATATAAGTATCTGATGGCAGACTCAAAGGTAGCTGCAACTTACGTATGTATGTATGTAGTGCTTATATATGACTCCATTTCAAATCCACATCTTCATTATTGTATTTGTAATATGGGTTCGCCCGCTTCATATCGTTCACCCGTTTCAAATTCTTTCCTGGTGTCTAATGTTAGCAATTTGTACAATGAACTCAATTATATGCTTAATTCTCATCTAGCAACAACAGAATCGTACACATTCCAAACCCTTAAGCGGATGCTAAACATATCGATATTCAGCTTCAATACATATGTGTAGCTGTGTGCGTTTTTTTTATAAAAAATATTCACACAAATAGTATATGTATGTGTGACTATTTTTCGTTCAATGCAATTTAAAATAAAGATTAAAATAATTTTGGATGCTGAACATCTCGATTCCAATTTAATGGAATGTATTATAATTAATAAGTTTTCATAATACATGCTGTAGACGATGAAAATTATAAAAGATCGATTAAATTTGTTTGTTCAACATCGAAGAAGGAAAATCTATATACATTGAAATACCCAAGTGATGATTTACAAATCTTAAAGCTAGGAATTAGCAAACAACCAAGTTTTCGAAATACGCAAATATTTCAAAATTTTGTTTAGTTGTTTTGTTTTTAATTCCTTTGCCAGAGTCTTAGAAGCCTTCGAATCTCGAGACAATCGCACTTGTAGCGCCTACAGCAGACACACCGTCATATCTGATGATAGCCTTAAAGGAAACTGCAATCAATATACGTATGTAACTATGGTCGCTGCTGTACAAACAACAGCTAATATATGACTACATCTCAAATCTACAGCTTTAATATTGTACTTATCACCCGTTTCAAATTATTTCCTGGTGTCTAATGTTAACAGTTTGAATAATCAACAACTCGGTTATATGCTTAATTCCTTATCAAACTAATCATCCACCAACAAACAATACAATCACACACATTCCAAACCCTAAAGTTCGATCAATGCATCTATTTAAGCTAGTCCTTAAAACAATTTTGGATCCTATACACTACGCTTATTAACTTTTAAACATCTCGATTCCAATTTAATGGACTTGTTGCATTATATATAACAAATTCTCAAAATGTATTTTTTGTGTTTTTAGATACAGGCAATGAGAATTATAGAGGATTGCATAAAATTTGGTAGCACAGCATCGAAGAAGAGGGAAATTCTACAATGAAATAATCAATTGAAAGTTTACAAATCTTCCAGCTGGAAATCAGCATTCATTCCATCATGTATGTATATGCGAGTAATTCTGCAATGAGCCGGACCGGCATATTCATGAAACCACTTGACTTATACATTCCATGAAGAAAAGTAAGTTTTCAAAATATGTACTCGAATATTTGAAAATAATGGGCCTTATCGTCATTGTGGACTTATTTTATTGCATTATAATTAATATGTTTTAAAATACATTTTTTGTCTTTTTAGATCCTGTGCTTTAGAAGAATACGAACATCAAAGAAAAGGGAAATTATACACTGAAGCAATCAATTGAAGAGCCCCCTGGCATATTTATGAAACCACTTCACTTATCCCAAATAGTTATTTTTAAAAATATGTACGCAACTATTTTTCAATAATTTTTTGTTGTTTTGTTTTTACAAGTTGAAGATATAAATTAACAAATAGCCTTTGCGGCTTTGGGGCTTCGAGCAGACGTTTCCATATACGGGGCCCTCATGAGATTTATGAAACCACTTGATTTATCTAATAATGATAAGTAAGTATTCAAAATATATAATTTGTTTTTATTCTGGCCTTATTTAATTATTGTGGCATCATTTTATAAACATCCGAAACTTTAGACAATTCCAGCAGCCGTTTCTCTATACGGGTCCCCATGAGATTTATGAATCCACTTGATTTATCTAATAATGATAAGTAAGTATTCAAAATATATAATTTTTTTTTTCTGTGTTTATTGAATTATTGTGCCATCATTTTAGAATCGTAGACAATATTTGAACAAATTTTGTATCGAACACGAAGAAGCCTAGAAAATTCTGCAATTGAACAATTAATTTAAACCTGAAAGCTACAAATGAACATACAGCCTTAATGCCCTTCGAACCTCCAGTAATCACATCTCCGTGTATATAAACAACCAGCTGAACACCGTTATTAATTTCAAAAACTATAGATCCACGGAGAGCACATACAATATAGCAGCACCGTCCATACAACTCCAGCATTATATCTCTAATTTGGAATCGTCTAATTCACTTCATTCATCCATTTTAAATTCTTCTGCAATACGCAATGCTAACAACTGGAATAACCACCTTAATGATACGCTTAATTCCTCATCAAATTTATCTTCATCAGCAACACTCAATCACATTCCAAACCTTCAAGTCCATGTAATACATCTTCTCAAGACAATACTAGAAACAATTACATGCCGGACTCCACTCGTAAATTTAAAGCTGTTAGTTCGCATTATTTTTACTTCCTGTGACAGCTTTAAATAAAACAGCCTTCGAAGCTTCATCCTTTATGCAATGAAAATTATGGTAAGTTTAATTTTTCTCTTTTTACTATTATTTTATATATTATTAATTATTTAGATATAAGTAAAGTACTTACTGTAAGCATAAATTATTAGCGGAATTCACGGTTGGCCTTGTAGATCTTTTACATCTTTTAGCTTTGGTAAATTGTTGTTGCTTTGCTTTAAATTTAACAAATTTTACCAAAGCTACAATATGTGAAAGATCTACAAGGCCAACCGTGAATTCCGCTATTACTGTTATTACTGTTGTAAGAATTTTTCGATCCGACTTGGACAGATTGTACTATGCCTGAGTATCTCGACTACGCCTAGAATTATATTAAAGCCGCAACATTTTTCATTAATCTAGTAATATTCGTAGTCGAAATACGCCAACCGTAATCGGGCTGACTAAATTAAAGAAAAATCTTCCATCTCTCTTTAATCTAGTACAAAAAGTCGATTGACATTATTGCACATTTTAATTCATATTTGTATGTAACTGTGTTTTCTTAATAGTCCTTGTTAATCATGGCTTTTTCTTGCTGGTTGTAATTATGTGTATATGACATTCGTCTTACATGTACATACATATTAAGAATTTCTGCCACTGTTTAAGGTTTATTTATAGTAAAATTATTAGTGAGCTCATCGTTGCCCATGCGATACTCATTTTGTGACTTTAAGAGTATCAGTAAACAAAAACAGAGCGACCATTCGTTTAATCTTTTCCTAAATAAGTTGTATTAATTGTAAAGCCGGAAAACTCACTCACAAAAAGTTCAAATATATCAGATTTTATATTTATAAACTTCTTAATATATGCAGTTACCCTGCTGTTATCTTTGCTTTCAAACTAAATAAGTAACTTGACAACTCTTACTGTTATATATCTTTATAACAATCAATTACTTTAAAGCATCGATGTCATGGCTCCGATTTGAAGACTCACTGTTGTAATTCCGCTTTTATAGAATAATTAATAATTTTATTTTAAGTAAATACATTCCTCGCCGCTACTACTCGTAGTAAGCATGACTAATTTAGAAGACTGACGATCTTCAAGAGCAAGATTTCGACCTCTGGACAAACAAAGAAACAAGAGATTTTTCGAATATCGGATACTATTATTATAAGTTTTACACGTTTCTCTTAAACTGAAACTACGGCCCTTATTATGAGTTGCATCGATCTTCACTGATTATCGAAAATCGAATGTTCAATTCATATTAGGTGTGTTCCACAAGATTTTGTACAAGTTCGGACTAATGAGAGAAAAAAGAAAATTACTCTCTGAACATGCAAAAGTTATCCAAAATTGCTGGAACGCAAAAAACCATAATTGCACATCTTGAAATACTAATGTTGCTTACTTTTTACATTAAATTTAATTTAAGTGATTTTAGTCGCATGGAACGCATAACATTATAAAAACAAAAAATTTGCATCATTGGCAACAGCTGTAAAAAGTAAATGAAAATAAGTTCCAAAAAAGTGAATTATTTAAAAAGAGCATTATTTTATATTTAAGAAATTGAGAAATATGCACAAATGCACTTACAACTTCAACTTTGCTCAAAAAACCTTCCATTTTGCTTTTTGATAAGTTTGTGTGTAAAAACTTTTTTCTTATATTTGCAAATTTTCTGATTAAATTTTCAGTTTCATATGCAAACAAAAACAGCTGATTATTTAATTCTTGTCCGAACTTACCCAGAAGAAAAAGTTCGTACTAGTTTGTACAGGAAATGAAAAAAATACTCTCTCATTAGGTCTTAAAGTTGCACAAAAATTGCTATCTGGAACGCTTTCGGATAACGTTGTACAAGTTCGGACTGTTTTGTTATACATCTGGAACAGACCTATTATTTATGAGCATCGAAAATTTTGTTGAGCAAAGAATTTTCTATCGAACAGAATTTAGCTTTCGCAGAATTATTTTAGTATAAAAAATTATAAACGATTGAATTTTATTTTTAGGTAAAGTTTTTGCAAATTTTAAAAATCACATTGAGTGATTCTCACAATAAGGGCAATCTTTGTCGAATGCTCGTATTAATACCAAATGAAAATTCGTTGGATCAGTACTTCGACTACAGTCGAAGATCGAAAGTTGCTCATGAAATTAGTTGAATAACTTTTTTTTAATTTGGTAGTAGGAGTTTTGGAGATTCTAAAAAATAAAAATTCTAAAAGATATAAATTAATTCACTCAAGAAATTATATGGGATTTGTCTTTTGAAAATATACTGGTTGAAATAAGCTGTGATCCACTGAATGTTAGATCTTTTTTTTTTCTTTTTTAAGAGAAGTAACACTTAAGCAATTAATGCCTACTTCTATTACTATGTGTTACCTTCTTTAGGAAAGGGATAGTGATAGAGAAGACAGGTGGTGAAGGAAGAGATAGAGGAAAGCTTCATTATTTTACAACTATGCTTTTCGCACGTTTTTTTAAATAAGGCAGTGTTGCAGCGCCTTCTGGTGTCAAATGAGGCGTATTAAATTTTTGAAGCTGTCTTTAGTATCCATTTTATTGGTTATTTTACTTCGCCGATGATTCTGCTACACAATACCGACGAAGGAGGGCGCTCTGATGTTACATTAGGATTAGTATCCGCTGAAGCCGGTGTAGTTTTCGTAACCAGTGCCTATGCCTTCATCACTTGAACTTTCCTACAACAACTGATACAAAGGGACACTAATGTACATGAGAAAAATGCGTGGTGTTGTTATTTTAATGACTGTCAGATACAGGAATTGAACCCAGGATCTTCGGTTTTGTAGTCAACGTGCTAACTACTTCAGCCAAAGTACGTTTTCACTGTGCTTGTGCTGCACAGTGGGGTTAAATCTCTTGGTAAATTTAAATCTAAATCTCATTTTTTAGTACGGCACCCGATAACGAAATAAATCCCAAAACATTTCAATCAGGTTTATATGAAAATATTTGTAAAATTTCGATCAATATCGAATATCATAATTTGCCCCCTGACTTCAAATAAAAGCACTCGACATTTATTGTCTATTACTCGGATGTTACAAGAACAAGGATATAGATACCTTTCCCATCAACGTGGGCCTGGCCCACGATGTCTTCAAGAAACTTTCTATCGCTTAGTTATATTGAAAACAAAAACAAATTGTCTTATTTTATTTTTGTTGTAAATATAAATATGCGATAGAAACTTTCTTGTCGACATAACAATAAAAAGAAGCTCATAAGTTAATAATTGACGCTGACAAATGACAAACTCAAAGCTAATTCTTTAATTGCATATTTTGAATTAAAATCGTTTAAAAATTTACAAGTTTTCCCTGTTTATGATTTGATGGATAAAATTCGTATCGACATGTAAGCCGCGAAATTACATTTGATAATTATTAATTGCACTAAAGACAATTGTAATTGATTATGGCAAACGGAACAATATGCTGTTTTCGAAGGCCACAACTACTTTATCATTAGCGTTCTTGCATTTGGTGCACCGTTTGTGCTGTCAGTTAATATAAACTTCAGCCCTATACATATATATATATACTTTTCAATGCAAATGGAATATGAGAATTGTTTTGGGTCATCGTACTCCAACTTGTTGAAAATCTTTTTATGCAATGAGAGCAAGTGTTTATTCAAATAAAAAGAAACCATATTAAAAAGGAAGAACTTCATGTTACCAATCTGGCATTGAATGAACAAGTTTTTTTTTGTGTTTTTTTGGCCACGCAGCCATGAGCAGTTCTGAGCTGAATTTTCTTAAAAAGGTTGTTCAATTTTTTTCTAAATGATCCCAGAAGTGCTCGAAGATGGAGTAAACTATCACGATTTTTTTCATACCTAGTATTTAGGATGGAAATCCTTAAAAAGGAAGAACTTATGTTACTAATCTGGCATTGAATGAACAAGTTTTTTTGTGTTTTTTTTTTTGGCCACGCAGCCATGAGCAGTTCTGAGCTGAATTTTCTTAAAAAGGTTATTAAATTTTTTCTAAATGATCCCAGAAGGGCTCAGTGTTCAAATCTGAGCTTTGTGGAGGAATATTAAGCATGTAGGGAATGTTATATACATGCGACATCTTCACATCAGGATATTTGTCCTGTTGGAAGTAATAATCATTTCGAATTTTCAGTTTTGCATTACTTTGACTTAAATTTCTTTTAACTACCAAAAAATGGGTGTTATAGGTTTGTAGGGTGTGTCTGTGTATCTGTAAGGACGTATGAGTCCATGTAGAGACCAAACGGCTGGACCAATTTTGATTGGATTTTTTCTGTTTGAAAGGTGACTTGATCGAGTGTTCTTAGCTATGTTTGAAGAAAATCGGTCGTGCCGTTTAGAAGATATCCCATCTTTTCTAGATACGTATGTATATCAGCGGTTTTTAAAATGTTTAATATTTGTTATTAAATATGTTGTCTTATTCATAATTTAATTTATAAATTCCAAGTTACCCACACGTGCAGCTGACATACACCTACTCGTATTAAGAGTTATTATTTATTTGGCCCATCCAAGCCAAAAATATTTTCTTGACACATATGAAAAAATTACTATTTCAAAACTCATTTGTTTTGTTTTTATATAGAGTTATAGAGTTTCTTACGTGTTGTACGTGTATTGATCTGTATCTGCAGAAAAAATTTGCCTAGAGATTCCTGCCAATCTTTGGTGCACTTTCTAAAGGATCATTATTATAATAATTATAATTATAGCTTTTATTGTTTTCTTTCTTCTCTTTTAATTAGTTTTCGTAAAATTGAGAAACTTGCTTATTTCAGCCGGGCTGCCTTGTGTTTCTAACAGATTTAGCAGATTTATATTTTCAAACTTAAATAAAAAAACGTAATAATTGACAAAGTTTTATTAAGAACATTGAACGGTAGAATGGAAATGCGGATTTTATTTTTAAAGAGTATGTCATCCAGATGTCTTCCTTCGAGTTGAACACACTTTTCAAAACGGATCCTTGTGTTCTGCGCCACACGCTGCAGTAAACTTGGTTCAATTGAGGTGATTTCTTGACGAATATTTTCCTTTAAAGCCACAAGAGATTGGGGATTATCATTATAAATCCTATCTTTGAGGTACGGGTGACCTCGGTGGCTATGGGATGTCCCAAAACGACTGATCAGTTGTTGGGGGAATAGTTTTTGATGTTTCAATCGAGGGTTGCGAATTCTTGGAGACCAGTAACGGCAGTTTTGCTTGTTGACTTGGGAAAAATTGTTTCCGGTATGTGAGAAATACAGGCCCTTATTGCGGGAAACTTTTGATCTTCGATTGTAGTCGAAAGTGCTAGGAGTGCCGCTATTGTGAATTTCACTCACTGTGATTTTTAAAATTTTCAAAATTTTTAATTGTTTGCGCTCAAGAATCATATAGATTAATGGAACTTAAAATACACTTGGTGCCGCACAGCAATTTGAGGATTTTCCTCTATAAGTGAAACATTTCTAATTGTTTATTCCTTACGACCTTAGATCAACTCGAAATCGCCCAAAATAGTTTATATTTTGTGTTTGGTTGTCTGAAAATTAAAAACGATCGTGAAGACTTACAGTACCTCAACTAATCGATCACATGATGGTATCACAAATTAAAATTCGTTAGTAACTTTTTTGGGTTTGAAGCTAGATAACTTCGATTTTGTGAATATGTTTATAACTATATGTTATTTAATAAAAACTACAAAAAATTAAACTAAGAAATATATTACAAAAATTTTATTAAAAGAATTTATTAGATGAATGTGATCAATTTATTTACATTAACAAATTATCAATTTTAATACTTAATATGGCCCCCTTTTGCTTTTATTATTGCTTCAATTCTTTTTGGCATGGACTCTACTAAGGTTCTACAAAATGTCACACTAATATTTTGCCAAGAATTTTGAGTTTTTTGCCATAAGACCTCGAGGTTAGGGCAGTCAGTGGGAGAATTAGAAATTGCGCGCTTGACCTCAACCCATGCATGTTCGATTGGGTTGAGGTCAGGGGATTGAGGAGGCCAATCAAGTACTTCAAAACCATTATCTTGGAGCCAGGCTTGAGCTACACGTGAAGTGTGTTTCGGATCGTTATCTTGCTGGAAGATGACATCCGACACACTTTTGCCCCACATGTCTAAACTTTTGTACAAACCGTGCTGAAGAATATCAACATATTGATTGGCATTCATTCTTCCAGACACTCTGATGCACTCACCCACGCCTTCCATTCTCACACACCCCCACATCATTATGCTCCCTCCGCCAAACTTTACTGTTGGCTGTACAATGCGTGTGGTTAGGGGCTCGCAAGGCTACTGCCGTCCATCTTTTCCCAAGCGATTAATTTTCGTTTCGTCGGACCATATGACTCGTGCCCACTCATTTAAGGTGTAGTTTTTGTATTTGTTTGCAAATTGAAGACGTAATTTTCTGTGTCGTTTTGTTAGAAGTGGTTTTCTTACTTTTACGCGTCCATGCAACCCATTTTTCCGCAGTTTCTTTCTAATGGCCTCAGTTGTAATATTTATACCCTCTGTCTGAAGAAGATCTCGTCTGATTTGAGCAGCATTTTCATGAACACCATACTTTATCTGTCTTATAATGCGTCTTTCGAGTGCGGCGTTTAAAACTGGCTTCCGTCCGGGCTTGTTTTTGGGGCCCAATGGGTTCCATGTCTTGCGAACTTTAGATACCATTCCAACAGAAACACCTACCCGACTTGCTATATATTTCCCAATGTGTGGTATTCAAATCTAATAATCTACTTATTTCCTGGATTTCGGTCGAACTTAGCTTCTTCATCTGTATTTAATGCAAATGCATGAAATATTAAACAGAACAAGTAGAGAAGAACTCACATTTTTTTAAACTTTGCCAATGGATATTTAAACGGTAATTAAAAAACAATAAAAGTCAAAACCTGAATTATTCCACAGCAAGTTACTGACCATAAGCTGTTGTATAACAAAGTCAACTAAATGATCATATTCTTTTCTTTACATGTTTTAATATTACTTAAAAAATAACTGAATATTTCCAGATGCACTGTAAGTTTTATTATTATTTCTCTGTAGCTATTAAGTTTGCTCAGAGTTTTTGGTCAAAGTGCATTATTAATAAAATAGCAACAAAAATAACAAAATTTCAAAAACATGTGATCAATTATTTGAGGTACTGTATGTCCCCTTCTTTTCTGGAGAAAGTGAAATATTTTTTAATTGTTTATTAAGAAAAATGCAATTTAGCGCTCGTTTAAAGTAAAAATTTACGCTCGTAAGGGATGATACAATAATTTCTAATGAACTCTCTATTTCAAAAAACCATTTTATTGAGATTTTTTATTGAAAAATTCAATAAATGTAAAATTTTTTCTAGAAAAGAAAACGCCATTATATTTTTAATAATTGTTCATATTTTTATCAGGAATAATTTCTTAATCGGGCCGCCCTGTTGCTTTGCTGTTTTAGAAAGAATCATTCTCATATAAACATGTATTCTATATTGTAGTCGGTAGCTTGGTGCGGTTGCGGACGTACACCTATTCTTTCAAATAACCCAAAGAAAGAAGTCCAACGGTGACATCGCCACTACGTGAGATAACACGGCCATTTAATTAGTTTCGTTAGCTATGTGGCAAGTGGCAACGTCCTGTTAAAACCACATATCGTCCACATCCATATCTTCCAATTCGGGCCATAAAAAGTTCGTTATCATCTCACGAAAGCGAACACCATTCACAGTAACTGCCTGAATGGCGTAATTTTAGAAAAAATACGGCCCGATGATGCCGCCAGCCCATAAACCGCACCAAACAGTCACTCTTTGTAGGTGCATTTGTTTTTCGACAATCACTCTTGGATTATCATTCGCCCAAATGTGGCAATTCTGCTTATTGACGATTCCACTGAGGTCAAAATGTGCCTCCGAAAAAATCACGAAGTGCACGATATGCATTTTGATTTGAACGCCCATTTTCATAATAAGCCTGAATAACTTTAATGCGTTGCTCGATTGTGTATCTTTCCATGGTTCAAATTGAGTCAGTCTGAAATTGAGAAATGTCAAATGAAATGCAGAAAAGACTTGACGTTTAGGTTTGGTTCACATTCAACATTGGCCCTTAAAATTTAACCACCCTTTACATAGAATTAAATATTTTTGTTAATTAATGTGATTTTCTAAAGAGAAGAAAAATTTAACTGTACTTTAGCTGTTCTGTTCTATAGAAATTTCGTTGTCCAACGATGATGTTGCTCATAGATAATATAAATTTGACATTTGATGCCATGCTCAATAGCGAACAAAAATCTAAAACCTACCACAGGTTCAATTCTTAGTTCCATAACAATGAGAGCGGAATGCCCAAGCATTTCGATATTCACACTCTCAAGCACAGCTCACCTACGTCCTAGATTGTCCATTATTAAATTGCCGGTAATAGTCAGCCCATTTGTTTTGATAGGAAATACATTTTAATCCTGAATTCTTCAATATGACATCGCACAACAACTCCCTTCTCTCTTCTGGAGCCATTTGTATATGGATGGAAGATAATCTTTGGAAAATTTTTACAATTTTCTTTTGAATAATAATCTTGGAGTGCAAGCCTATAAATCTGGGATAAAACGTGTGATCTACAGTAATTTCCCAATTTTTTTAGCTTGAAACGCATCTATTACATTAACTTTGATAGCAGAACGCTGCTTCATTTTCTTACCGGTTCAGTCTACAAGGCGCTTTTGTTAGAGTTGATTTTATATCACTAGTTATAATGAAAGCTATGGTGCGAAGACCTTTTCAAGACGTAATCGATTGTTAAACGGGTCCAGTACTGTCCTTTGATGACTGTCCCCAATAGCCAGTTATTTTTTGTAGCACTGAACCCTATAACCCCGTTATTGTTTTTTACTGTGTTAGTGTCATTTCACACTTATGCCTTTTTAGCCTGCCTTGTTTGGACTATTTTCTTTTAAGCCCCCTGCGAAGTAACGCACATGTAAATTAAGCCTTTATTCTTCATGCCTTTTTGGCACTAAATAGACGCTTAATGGTGAGAGTACGGAAAAGGGAAAGAGAAATATCAAAAATCCACTCGAATTTTCATTTCGTGCCTTTTATTTTACCCCCTTTCACCAGCAAATTAAAAAAAAGCCTGCCCGCACAGATAAGCAGAAAAGGCACAGTGTAAATTCCGTCTTGCTGCCTAAAATTGTGTCCAAGCATTTGGAATTAGCCGGCAAAATTAAGGTGATTCTATAATGGGCCTTATCGTGGTTGGCGTTTTTCGACTTCAAATTCGACTAATTGTAGTTGTGAAAGAAAACAAGTTACTTTAATTATTAAGATACGAACTTTAGCCTGTTCAAATCATAAATATGAAAACAAGTTACATTTTTCTTTAATGCGCTTAACTTTCGCCGCGAAATTGCCAATCACAAGAAGCAGGAATATATTTCACATCATTCTGACCACGTGTTATTCAAATGGGAAGTTGCATTTTCGAAAATTCGAAATTCTATCACAATGGACCCAACTGGTTCTCCGAGTGGAGGTGCGTTATGGCACCACCCTTTGGAAATTTTTGAAAAATAATTAAATTCGAGTATTTTAATACCTTTATTGTGTATACGTAAGCATTTAAAATGAATGAATTATTACAAAATGCTGGTGAATCGCTAAAAGAATTTATAAACATAAAGTTACTTTAATATAAATTAATAAAAATAATTGTGCTTTGAAAATAACAAAATAAAAAATATTAAGACTTTTTGTATTTTTGTTTGTTAAAAAATTGCAATACATACATAAATAATTTGTTAATTAAAATTAATTTTTGTTTGCGTAATAATAATTTGGAATGTGACATCACACTTAAATATACAACAAAAAAATGTAATATAAATTTTCTTAAAATTTGTATTACAATTATAATTTATAAAATATTTTTATTTTTTTTTATCAACAATTCCATGCAGCGTAAATAAATAATTTGCGTATGAGTGTTGATTTTTATAACAGTTTCTTATTATCCAGTTATTGTTATTGTTTTTGAAGTTGTTAACTGCATTCCCTGCTTTTAGTACAATGTGTGTGTGTGTGTGTGTGTCAGCTGTCACAAAAATTTAATCACAGAGTCAGTGACGAGGCATTGTACCCAAACGGAACCAATCGATTAGTTCTTGTCGTAGATCATATTTACTTAGATCAATTTGAAAGCCTCCTAATAATTCGTTTTCTTGTAGAGTATCATGTGACCAGACGGTAACATGTAAAATACGATTTTGTATAACTTGTAAAGGCATACGATATTCCAGCTGTAAAATATTAGAAACAACATTAGGATTAGTAGAACTTGTATTTGAAAACAAGCACAAGTTAATTTTTCTGCCTACCGTTTCCATATAACTTGGAACACAGGTTTTGCGCACAACTTTGGTTTTACGTTTTGTTGCCTTTTTGTCATCCGGTTTTAAATAACATTTGACATAAGTATTGGGTTCCTGGCCACCCTGCAGCAGAGGCAAACCTTTGGCATGATGAATCTGTGTTAAATAAAAATTGATGTCAAATGTAATTTGATTTAAATTTGACAAAAAGATAAAATCTACCCTACCATCACTGTTAAAACTTCTCTGCGATATTGCATAGACAATTTCAATTGGCCCCCTTCGTTAGTGTGTTCCCTTGAGGTTTGAGATTTTATTTCTGCAGTTAGAAGAAAGTATTAATTATAGATAAATAAAATAAGGAATAGACCACAACTTACCTTTAACTTTTGACAAACCTAATTTAGCCTCTTTTTGATCCCTTAAAAGTGGATGAAAGAATGTATAAACCAAATCGGAATGAGCAATTTCATCGGCCGAATCGAATAGTGAAATAAGAAATGAACGTATTTCCGGTAAACGTCTTTCGGCCACAGATTTTACATTCGAACGTCCAACGTGTATACCACTTGGTAAACTGAAAAAAGATAAAAAAAAATATATTGTTTAAGTAAGAACAACAAACAATGTGATAAAAATAGAGAGTGATGTGTTAAAAAGAACAAAAACTTAAGTGATTGGGTGCATGGAATATGTACTAGCTACTTGTTGAAGAGAGGTGGAGCGAAATGAAAATTAATTTACGACATCATCAGTTGCCAAGTTCGAATTCCATGGGAAAAACTACCGCATTCAATATAAAATGAATGAATTTAAAAGGAACGAAATATGAAGTTTTATTCGATATCGATCGAGTGCCTTAAACCGCAGCCCAGTAGTGGTTACTACTGCTAGTTACCACGAGTTCTTTCAATGGGCGTTTACTTTATAACACCAGATGTGTATCTGACTTTTAGTGGAACCTTATTATACAATGACATTAAAGGACCAGGAAAGAGCAAAATGGACACTCTCCCCCACAAAATTGGACAGTGTCTATCTGAGACGGGGTTATTAAAAAAAACTGATGCTTATATACCTAAACTACATTCTTGCACAACTGGCCAAACAGGTAAAAGGAAGGCGTTGAGCAATCCGTCAAATATAGGACCTCTTTGTCCAGTTTGCCTCATAAAAAGAATTCTAGATCACATGAGTGCTGTCCTCTTCTTTTAATCTCCCTAACGTATTGTCGCTTAAGCAGGTTCAGAGACATCGACTACATTACGATACACAAACTTTAGAATGTGCAACTCTACCAGGACTGTGATTCACACTCACACATCAAACCTTGGAATGTGCAACTCCACCAGGACTATTCTACATGCTCACATGCATGGGGATGAAACTAGTTAAAAAAAGCCTTCGTATTTTAACAGCTCCGTTGGAAGACACAAAAATATTACGCATCCTTTGTGCACCGGGGGATGAAGAATCCTAGAATACGTTTCGCCTAGTGCAAGCATCAATTTTGGATCTTTTCATAAAAACCATTTATCTTTCTTAAAAAACAGGATAATGCTTTCTATAAAACCTACTTGGTATCAAAACTGAAAAGTGTATGCCGAATTCAGAGTCCATGAAGTGCGAATGCATCAGCGGGATCTGATCCCATCCTATTAATCAAGAAAGCTAGCTTAACTTAAGAGAAACTATTTGACCACGAGTTCAGGAGACAATGGGTCCTAAGAACCACCATGTATATCAGTGACACTCACTTGAGACAGCCCAGGTTCCCAAAACAGCGATTAGCTAGATTTCGATCATTTTTGTAGGGTCGGAAAGTCAAAGGGAATGCGTTGGACTCATTCTATGTAACTCCCATCATGGAGGAAATTAGACGTTATTTCATACGTTCGATGGTATAGTGTACAGAAATTATTCTAATCAGGAATGCAGGTAGATTACTTCCAAATTTTAGAAGCAGTTTTATCCAGCGCAGACGAAATAGTTCTGCATATTCTGCAAGTGGTAATTGTGAACCAACTGAGTGAGTGCCCGCTTGAGTTAATCTTTCAGATCACAGCCACTATTTTGATTTGAAGGCCTAATCAAAGTAGCATAACCCTTTCGTTTCCCCGGATTCATGCATATAATAGAACCCAGCGTATACTCAACTGATGACACTTAAGGTTGATCAGAGATTTTTTTTACCATATCACATACTCTTAGATTTCACCGTCTTGGAATGTATGACCCTAATAGTGGGCACATTACCAACGTAGGTATCGGTTGTACTGAGGTCTAGTCGTCGCTTTCCATAACGAGCTTATTCGAGCACAATTTTTCAGTTTAGAGATTATGTCATTCGTTATCGAACAATATTACATTGTTCGGTAGCGAATGCCCATAATCTCAAATTGAAAAAACGTGATCGAATCAGGAGACAAATTGCGGCATTCAAAATCGACCGAAATCTACAAAATATTTTAATAGTTTAAATGGAAAAATTTTAAAATTTCGTTCGATATCGAATGCCATAATTTGTCCTCTTATTTCTAAATGAGCACAGCAAATCTTCTGGCAGCTTTGATTTTGGCATAGATTTTCGCCTGGAAAACAGTATACGTGCCGCGAGTAACCTGAGTGAGACTGAAAGGAAAGTATCCTCGGAGAATACCATCGATCCAACAATGTCATCAATTTTTAAGCTACCCGTCAAAACTATAAACCCAGTCGTCCTTATTTTATATCGCAACTGAATTATTCCTGACAGGAGTCATATATTATATACCCAGTAGGTCGTTTCTGTATTTCTCGCATCGTAAAATTTCGCACATGAAACGAGGGAATCGTACCAAAAACAGTGTGAATTGAAACACAAAATGGCTTTTCTCACATAAGTATTTCTGTATATTTACTTTGCGAGAACTATCTATCATTTAAATAAATTTCCAGCAATTATTGGAAGGATGTGAGAAAAAGTGTTTCTTTAACAATATTTTGTGAAAAGTTTCTCGCAAGAACTGTCAAAGCAACTCGCATTTTAAATTGGTGCAAGAACAACCAAATTTGTACAAAAGCATATGAATTTTTGAATTTGTTTTTTAAAATATAAAAATAAACTAGTTGAAAAGATATGCAACGAATTGTTGGGCTAAAATATCATTAAAAATCGATATGTTTACACTTATTTAGAATTTTTATTTTGTGCAATTGTCTTATGTAGACAGTTGATATAAAAAACTTCTTTTGAGGATTTTACATTCATTTTATATTTTTGTTCATAATTTCATTTCCTTTATCTTGTTAATTATTTCTTTTTTTATTGAAATAATATTTTTGTGACATTTTGTTTTCATTTGACACTTGATTACTGGAAATTTTCCAGTAAAAACAGAATCAGTGTCGTATGTTCTCGCATTCAAATACAGAAACACTTTTTTCTCACAAATCGAGAAACGATGAAATTTTGTGTTTCACACTTCATGTGAGAAATTTTACTATGCGAGAAATACAGAAACGAGCTAAAGAATTTATTTTAGCAATCTTTTTTATAAAAGGATGTCGCCCACATTCTGAGCCATATCGAGAAACCATTGCCTCCATACTAGCTCAAGGAGTTTATCTTACTGCACACCACTGATTGTAAAATACGTCAGTCTTTTTTAATCTTGCCTAGTATAGATAGATGCAGTCGTCTCTACGGTCTTCCACCAGACAAGTGATCCATAGGTGAGAACGGACCTGATCATAGCCGTGTATACCCTGTGCAAGGCTTACTACAACTTCAATCCCATATTTTCCCAAAAGCACTGCAGTGCAAAAGGAGCTCAACGCCATTTCTACCATATTTCAGCTTATGGTCTCTTATTATACCGAGGTACTTCTAGAATTCCAGAATAATAGCATTCAAATTTCATTTGTTGAAAATCACCATCTTATCACGTCGACCATTTCCTTTAGTTTTGAAACCAATATCTCGCATAGTTTCGATTTGGCAAAACTATCTCTGATATCGAATGTACTCGTAACATGAACGAGAGTATATTTCTGCTGTGTTCTTTCAGGTCAATATGGTTATACTTATGGCAAGGATCATCAAGAGAGGAAACCTATAACTTGTGGTTCTCTTCTTTTGCCGAAATCAATTCTTATCGAGGGTTTCTCCATAGTGATATCGTATGCAATGGCGTTTCTACTGAATTAATCCTTTTATATGCGTTTGTGACCCGTACACCCGTCAACTAATCTTTCAATAAAAACGATGACAGACTAATCGGTCTATAATCTATTGTGACTCCATTTTTTATACCTTCCTTTATTTCCTTAGTTTTTATTGAAACATTAGTTGACGGGTGTACGGGTCACACACTCCTATAAAAGGATTAGTTCAGCATATGATATCACTAAGGAGAAAACCTTCGATAAATCATAGTTTACACTTGCAAGTCTTATTGATAAGCTGATTAGTTTGTTGGAAGAGAGAGTCGATGGGGAAAAGAAATGTTTCCGTTCCTCTCGTCTCTCTCCTAACAAACTAATCAGCTTAGCAATACGACTTGCATAGTGTAAACTAGGACTATGAACTGGTTTTGGCAAAAGAAGAGACCCACAAATTATAGGTTTCCTCTCTTGGTGAACCTTGCCATTAACCTGAAAGAAAACAGCAGAAATATACTCGTTCATGTTACGAGTACATTAAATATCAGAGATAGTTTTGTCAAATCGTCACTACGCGAGATATTGGGTTTCAAAACTAAAGGAAATGATCGATGTGGTAAGATGGTGATTTTCACCAGATTAAATCACGTTTGGGTGCTATTATTCTGGAATTCCAGAAGTACCTCAGTATAATAAGAGGCCATAAGCTGAAATATGATGGAAAAGACGTTGAGCTCCTTTTGCGCTTATAGTGTTTTTGGGAAAATATGGCATTAAAGTTGTAGTAGTAAGCCTTGCACAGGGTATACACTGCTATGATCAGGTCCGTTCTCACCTATGGATCACTTGTCTGGTGGTAGACGGTAGAGACGACTGCATCTATCTATACTAGGCAAGATTAAAAGACTGACATATTTTACAATCTGTGGTGTGCAGTAAGATAAACGCCTTGGGCTAGTATGGAGGCAATGGTTTCTCGATATGGCTCAGAATGTGGGCGACATCCTTTTATAAGAAAGGGTGCTAAAATAAATTCTGGGTATATAATATATGACTCCTGTCAGGAATAATTCAGTTGCGATATAAAATAAGGACGACAGGGTTTATAGTATTGTATTCCGAGATATCATCTCGGTTTTGACGGGTAGCTTCAAAATTGATGACATTGTTGGATCGATGGTATTCTCCGAGGATACTTTCCTTTCAGTCTCACTCAGGTTACTCGCGGCACGTATACTGTTTTCTAGGCGAAAATCTATGCCAAAATCAAAGCTGCCAGAAGATTTGCTGTGCTCATTTAGAAATAAGAGGACAAATTATGGCATTCGATATCGAACGAAATTTTAAACTTTTTCCATTTAAACTATTAAAATATTTTGTAAATTTCGGTCGATTTTGAATGCCGCAATTTGACTCCTGGGGTATAATCGCCGCTTTCGGTAACGAGCTGATTCTTTCATGTTTTTTCAGTTTGAGATTATGGCATTCGATATTGAACCATATTAATTATTACATTGTTCGATAGCGAATGCCATAATCCCAAACTGAAAAACAGTATCGAATCAGCTCGTTATCGAAAGCGACGATTAGACCACTGGTCTCTAAACATCGTGTGCGATAACGAGCTGATTCGATCACGTTTTTTCAGTTTGAGATTATGGCATTCGATATCGAACCATATTATTACATTGTTCGATAACGAATGACAATCTCTAAACTGAAAAATCGTGATCGAATGAGCTCGTTATGGAAATCGAAGACTAGACCTCAATACAACCGATACCTACGTTGGTAACGTGCCCACTATTGGGTCCTACATTCCAAGGCGTTGAAATCTAGGATTATGTGATATGGCAAAAATCTCTGATCAACCTAAGTGTCATCACTTGAGTATACTCTGGGTTCTATTATATGCAGGAATCCAAGGAAACGAAAGGGCCCATGGTTACGCTACTTTGATTGGGCCTTCAAATCAAAATAGTGGCTGCGATCTGAAAGATGTAACTCAGGTGGGCACTCACTCAGTTGGTTCACCATTGCCACTCGCAGAATATGCAGAACTATTTCGTCTGCGCTGAATAAAACTGCTTCTAAACTTTGGAAGTAATCTACCTGCATTCCTGATTAGAATAATTTCTGGACACTATACCATCGAACGTATGAAATAAACGTCTAATTTCCTCCATGATGGGAGTTACATAGGCGAAGAATGAGTCCAACGCATTCTCTTTGACTTTCCAACCCTACAAAAATTATCGAAATCTAGCTAATCGCTGTTTTGGGAACCTGTACTGTCTCAAGTGAGTGTCACTGATAGACATGGTGGTTCTTAGGACCCATTATCTCCTAAACTCGTAGGCAGCTGTGATTTTATTGGTCAAATAGTTTCTGAGTGATCTAGCCTCAGCGGACGCCGCCCTCTTTAAGTTCAGCTAACTCTTCTGATATCTGCCAGATCAAAAATTTTAATCAGAAGGCATCAGATCCGATGGATGCTTTCGAAATACATGAACATTGTCATGAATTCGGCAAACCCTTTTCAGTGGTCGGCTCAAATAGGTTTCGCTGGAAGCATTATCATAATTTTCGAGATGGATAAATGGTTTTTATGAATAGATCCAAAATTGATGCTTGTACTGAACCAAAGGTATTCAGAGATTCTTTATCTTTCTGTCCACAAAGGATGTTATACTTTTAGTGTCTTCCAGGCGTAGAACTACTCCAAAACCGGATCACTAAAATAATACGAAGGTATCTCTCAGAAACTAGTTTCATCGCCACACATGTGGATAGCATAGTCCCAGTGGGATTGCACATTCCAAGGTTGTGTCTCTTATGTATGCGATGACTGTCTGACTGTTTAAGTGACGAAATAAATGACAGGATAGTATAGTCGCATAGCTTTAAAGCACCCAATATATCAAAAACAATAAATAAACCCGCTAGGGCCGTTGTTGAATTATATTTTAGATTCTTATGCTAGATCTATATTCTTTTATCCTAGATTTTTTTTTTGCTTTATTCTTATCCTAGATTCTATTTATCCTAGATTTTTATATTCTTATCCTATATTCTTATCCTAGATTCTTATCCTACATTCTTATCCTACATTCTTATCCTAGATTCTATATTCTTATCCTAGATTCTTATCCCAAATTCTATATTCTTATCCTATATTCTTATCCTAGATTCTATATTCTTATCCTAGATTCTATATTCTTATCCTAGATTCTATATTCTTATCCTAGATTATATATTCTTATCCTATATTCTTATTCTTATCTAAGAATCTAGGATAAGAATATAGAAGATTCTTATTTTACATTCTTATTCCATTTACATTTTCTTATCCTAAATTCTTATTCTATATTTGTATTACAGGTTCTTATTCTATATTATTCTAGATTCTTTTTCTACATTCTTAAGCCTGCAGTGCACGGCATGTAAAAAGCCACATGCGGATGTGTTTCCGACGTCATAACGAAGCTACATTTTTATCTGCAAATATGTCCCCTAAGGCTAGCTACATCTGACACATTTGGATTTTGGAACAAAAATACTTAATATTTTACGGCATGTTGTAGGCACTACTCCTCAGTAAAAAAGAGCTTCCAAGGAAGTCGATGAGATCCTAAGCTTGTGATCCGGATAATTTCTAATGATTTTTTCAATGTTCTTTTTTATTCCTAATTTTATTTTTAATAAATGTTTTTATAAATAAAAATCTAATACTTTTGACATTGATTTCATTTTCCCACAAAATCAAGACATATGGTAATTATTTGCGAAAACTACAAATGACCTTCAATTTTGCATAAGTGAAACAGCTTCTTAATTAATTATCTGGTTGTTAATAATCGATTTCCGAAAAGTCAAACATACACACATATTGATATTTTGGAAGTATAGAAAAAGTAGTTCCTGAATAATTACTTGCATTTTTTTTTACTGGGTACTTATTTTAAAAAAATGCAACCAACATGCTTAAAGTTCTCGTGACGTCATAGCCACATTCGCATGTGGCTTTTTATATGTCGTGTACTGCACTCTATTCTTATTCTATATTCGTTTTATATATTATTATATATTCTTATTATATATTGTTCTTATTCTCTATTCTATATTATCATTATATAGGTATATGTATGTATATGTTCTTATCGTTTATTGTGATTATTAAAGATAAATTTCTTTGTTTTTGTTTTGTCCGACAGAAGACATTAACCTAGTTCACAATCTTGTGCAAATGGTCTTGCATTGCTGCATGTGTAAAATGATATAGTATATTGATACTCACCACTAGGAATTGTTAAGTGGTGAGTATCAATATACTATACCATTTTTGCACCTGCTACGATGCAACACCATTTGCGCAAGATAGTGAATTGGGCTATTGTACTTAAAATCGCTTATTAGCAAAACCAGCCGGAGATAATCTTTGTGACCGACCAGAGGATTTGCCGATTCAATTAATTATGGACCTAAGTTTTCTTTTTCAGATTGACGATATTTTATATCTGTTTGATTCATAATTATTTCATTGTGATTTACTGGAATTTACGAGACATTTTGTGGAACCTAACAAACCTATATGACACAACTCAGAATGGCTCAACCGATCGCATATAGAGATGACTTTATTTGGAGTTATGATTCAAAATTATCTGTTCAACAGCCCGGGAACTAAAATGCCTTAATTACAAAGTTCATGAACTTTGTCCTTTGTTAACTTATCTTAAATAGATACTATTTAGCTATGTAAATTACATGCATATATGAATATAATAAAGAATATATATGCAACATTAAAATGCTACATATGGAAAGAAACGATTACACAAATGTGTAATTATGAGTTAGAGCCTTTAATATAAAATAATAGCACCAATAAAATAAAACCCAAAGTAATTCTGCCAAAAAAAACCGACTTCAATACAAATATCTGATAGAACATTTTCGAAAAAAATGTATTTGATATAAAAATAAATTTTAACCAGCGTATTATACCTCCGTCGATTTTTTAAATGCAAGATCTTGTCTTTTGTGTGTTAAGTTTCGTAAAAATCGTTAATCGTAATCGTTAGAACCACTTATAAAATAGTAAATTTTAATGGGCTTGACTCCGCCCATTTTTTAAATGGAAGATTGTGCCTATTTTAGAGCTCAAGGTGTGTGGTAAGTTTTGTAAAAATCGGTCAAGAACCACGTAAAATATAATCAAGGCTATCATCAATAAAATTCCGCGTGAAATTTCTCCCTTTTCGAATTTTTTGTTTTCCCTATTACTTGCTATTAGTTGGAATTGTTCCGAGGGGAAAATTTCACGCGGAATTTTATTTATGATAGCCCTGTATAATAAACTTTAGTGGGCGCCACCCCGCCCATTTTTTCAACTATAAAATTGTGTAATTAGAAGAACCAAAGGTGTTTTATAGGTTTCGCAGCAATCAAATAAGTAGAATATCATAAAATCAAATAAAAAACTGTGGACGTATCTGCCCACTTTTTTTACAACGGGACCAATGGGAAGCTATACAAAAAAAAAATAGTTTTTACAATCTATAAAAATTAACCAAGTTATGAAGTAACAATGTCAAAACAAAATACAGACGAGTTTATAACCAGCTCTTTTTTTTAAGTCGGTTAAAAAATTATATAAGGCTCAAGAGAAAATTTATGAAAAAACAACCAATATAAATGTTATTTCAATTCCCAATGAAATCAAACACAATCACCCCTATCGTGAATAAAATGTGAAATTTTTGTTCCCATGAAATTTTCATTTCCCATGAAGGGAAGTTTGCAATCGTGAATTTCATGGGAACTTTTTTCCCCGCTATCAATGCGTAGTGAATGTAAAAAAATGGAAGACTTGTAAAGCTTAGAAATTAATTGAAAATCAAACAAATTAAGTTTAATAATAAGAAATACATATGTGACCTCCGAGAAAAGGGAACTAGTGTGTGAAAATGAAGTTTTGAGAAAAACGCATTTAAAGTTTCATAACGCATTATCACTTTGAACACCTTCAGTTGGGAGATGCGATTTGGCATGGTTAGTTATGATTGGGTGCCGACTTTGGTGACGTCATGCCTATGTGGTGACGTATTTTTTTTTTTTTTTTTTTTTTTGCTTTTAGTGTGACAATACCTTTGTTGCTGCTCCGTACACATTGCAAAAATAACTAAGAAAGGGAAATAATAAAGTGACGCTTCAGTCTTGTGTCAACTGTTTAACTGTATGATGTGCGTATACTAATACGAAGAACATTGTAAAAATAACTATAAGAAAGGAAAAGAATAAAGTGACGCTTCGGTATTGTGCCAAATGTATAACGAGTGTTATCAATATCTCAAAAGTTGTTTCTCAATTTTTGTTCTTTTGTAATTTTGTTACTAAGCTGATGTTAATTTGAAGTGATTTTTATAAAAATGGATATTTCTGACAGTTTTGATGATGATTTAAAAAGACTAGACTCGGTTTATGGCGATGATGAGATCGATATGACGTTATCTGAAAGTGTCGGGGCTAATACTTCGGGACTAACTGAAAAACAAAGTTTTTTACATGATGTTTCCGAATCCAATATTATATCCGAATTGGAGGAATCCGTTGAAGATATACAAGATTCGATTAACATCGATTTGATGTACGGAGGAAAATCCGAAGCATGTTGTTCCAAAGAATGTAATAAGATAATTCCAGAAAATCTTGCTATACAAAGCTGGTAATTTTTTCAAGAATTAGATAAACCAGAACAAGATTTAGTCCATTTGAGCCATTTGGAATTTCATCGACAATTTAAAACCAAAAAATCAAAGAAAAAAAAATTAATAAATAAAAAAATTTAATAATTTCAAGTTTTTTTCTTTGGAAAAATGAAAAATGTAATTTTTTTACAACGAACACAGGAAAAAAAATTCACCAAAAGTTGAATTTTTAAATTCACCTTTTGTTTGTTGTAAAAAAAATTGAATTTTTTTTTGAAATGAATGCCTTTAATGTTTTTCTCATTTTTATCGATTTTCCCAAGTTCGTTTTGTACGCTTTTATGGGATAAATAAATTTTTATCAGAAATCTAACTCATTTCATCTTATTCTACACCTTTTTAGGTACCAGAATCCACTCCTTAAGTCAAAACACGTTTTTGAACACACTAGGTCCCTTTTCTCACATATATTTTGGATTTCCAATGAAATGTTTTTGAGTGTAAACTTGTGTTTTTAAATATTTTTGGTGACATGGAAAAAATTCTTTCGTATACCACAACCATAAAATTTACTGCATGTGAACCAAAGAGATTCGTGTTCAATGAAAATCGATGTTGCAAGGAATTATTGTGATTAATCATGGATATTATTTACTGATCTTGTCCTAAAAATAATTATTTATAACTTTTAATATAAAGGGTGTTTTTTATTGAGGTATAGAACTTTAAGTTGGCATCATTTTTTTAACTGGCGGCCATTTTGTCAGCTGTCAAGTGATTAATATTTAGTTTGGTTTGCCATTTTATCATGAACAGGTTGACAAAAGAACAACGCTTGCAAATCGTGCAAATTTATTTCGAAAATAATGGTTCAGTTCGCGAAGTTTACCGCAAGCTCCGTCCATTTTATGGTCGACATAATCGTCCATCAGAGCAATTAATTCGGTTAACCATGGATCGTTTTTGCACTACGTTTACTCTATGTGATAATACGCATCCGCAGAGACGTCGAACAGTGCGCACCGAAGAAACAATTGCCGCTGTAGAGCAAAGTGTTGAAGAGGACCCGAATGAATCGATTCGCCACCGTGCACAGCAATTGGAGCCGACTAACCGACTATTTTGTTCCCGAATTGAATGGCATGAATGTGGATGAGTTGTGGTTCCAACAAGACGGCGCTACATGCCACACAGCGCACGTCACAATCGATTTATTGAAGGAAACATTCGATGAGCGCATAATTTCGCGGAATCGACCTGTCAATTGGCCACCAAGATCGTGTGATTTGACACCATTGGATTATTTTCTTTGGGGATATGTGAAGTCGCTCGTCTACGCCAACAAACCAGAAACGTTAGGGGACTTGGAAGCCAACATTCGTGGCGTTATTGCCAACATACGGCCCCATATGCTCGAAAAAGTGGTTGAAAATTGGACCTGTAGAATTGGCTTTATTCGAGCCAGCCGCGGCGGCCACATGCCCGAAATCATATTTAAACATTAATGGCATAAAATTATCCTTTCAATAAAGCCAAATTGATGGACATTAAAACGATTTTCTTGTGTTTTATTTCAATTCGAAGTTCTATACCTCTGAAAAAAACACCCTATATAATTCCCAGCATAATATTGAAATTACGCAGTCTGTTCGAGTTCAAAAATACAGTGAACAAAACCAATGGAAAAGTGAAAAAAAATCCTTGTGAAAAATATTATTCACGATAAGGGGAATCAAGAAAAGGAACACATTTTTGGGGAAAAGTTATTCACGATTGCAATTTGGGGAAAAAGGAAAATATTTCGAGGGGAAAACTGTTCACGATACGGGTGAATATGAAATCGAGCCCAAAATAAATGAAATAAAGCCTAATTAAATTTTTTTTTTAATTTTATTGGGCCTTATTTCATTTTCTTATTTGGGCGTTATTTCATTGGGCCTTATTTCATAGTGACTTCGAAAAATTCTGCTTTGCTGAAGTTTATTGAAGCAACTATTGCCACAGATATATTAGTTTAAATCTTCAAGACCAACCATACTTTTAAAAACTTCACCATACATTTTTCTGGTTTCCCTATTCACATGCTAATTGTCATTATTATTCATACATAATTAAGATAATTAACTAGAAATATTAAGTAATTCTGTTTGTTTATACGGGTCAATAAGAATTAAAATTTACCATAAATTGCAATAAGAGAAGTTCGGTTATACTCGTATGTACATAATAACTGTGTGTATGTACAATTGTTCATTTATTAAAAGTTTGATTTAACCAGCAAAACATAAAAATATTTGCTGGTGTCACTCACTCACTCACTTTTTTTTCAACTTAGCCACATATTAAGAGTGGAAACATGTTAAATAAAGAGAAATCAAACAAAGAATACCAAGTACGAAAAGTACAAAAAAAAAGAACAGATTGATAACAGAAAAACACCTTTTCAAAGCAAAAAATATGATAATTGATAACAAAAAAAAATATTAAATATTTTATAGAGAAGTCATAATAATTACTCCCGCCGTAGCGTTAACAACTTAATAAAAAGTTTCTGGTTTAATAACAAATTTTAGTATAAAAAAAGACTAAACAAACTTGAGAATGTTACAAGCGGATAAATAAAAATAAACAAATTCCACAAGTCAACAGAAGTAACAAAATGTTAAGCAAACAAACATTAAAATTTTTAAGAAATGGCTAAAATTAATTCAACAACTCAAGACATTCAAGGTTTGATAAAAAAAAAAAAAAAATAGTTTTAAAAGAAGTGTGTTGATATTGCTATAATGACGTTGATAATTTCATAACATTTCTTTTCTTTCTTGTTCGATTTCTATGACGAAAAATGTTTTCATTAATGTTTAAAATTAATTAATTTTTTCCCTAAAAAGAAAATCTCAGTGCTTTGGCCAATTTGGGTATATTAATGTGTATGGTGGTCACCATAGTCGGTATTAAGTTGTGGTGGTTTAAACATCGTTTATCCTTTGAAGAGTCCTGTACACACAATAATACTGGCAGCAGAGCTACACCGGCAGTTATAGTGCCACGCAGAAGCAAACAGCAAAGATACAAAAAGGACAAAAGATATTCGCAACAAGTAAGTGAATGTAAAGTTACATTAGGGAGAGATGCGTATTGGAAAAGGCTCAAATGACCTTTTGGTAGAGCTTCTCACAGGTATCACAATAATGACAATAAATATCTGCCTCCTATAAACGGCTTATACGATTGCAAAATTATGTAAACATAAACTATAGACAAAAGAATTGAAGTCTTAATCACGCTGCTGTAGCGCAAATTCGACAATTTTGGGTTCTAAAAATCTTTCAAGTTCGTAGCTTTTACAAATATGGCCGACTTCATTGATTTTTAATTTATAAAAACGTTATACTTAACCCCCCAACCAAAAAAGGGGGTGTTATAAATGTGTGTTATTTAACTTAGTGTTTGCATAGTGAATTTCGTCTGCTCATTAAGCAATATTTTTTGTGAAAAAAAACATCACTAAAACCAAGGCTAAGCTTGGACTTTCTGGACGCCCACTTGAGGTCTCTACATCCGAAACAATTGAAAAAATTCACGAAATGGTTTTATGTGGGAAGTGCGACGCCAACTTCAGTCATTGAAAAATTAATAGCCTATTGTTAATTCTAGATCATCAGTAATACGCTGTAAGCAAATCAGCAAGATCGGCAAAAATATGCACTATATGAGAGGCATCAACAAGTGGGGGTGTTAAATTCTGAAGAAATACACAATATCAACAGATTTATCCCCACAAAATTTTAAGGTTTTCCCTATGTAAGTTTTACAGATATCTCAAAGTAAATATATTTTTCTTACGGGAGGTGTCACACCCACATGTCCCATTCGAACTTTTTTTTTTTTTTTGTAAGACAACGCACATTATAAAAATCAGTTACTTTTTTTTAAATAGAAGTAACACTCAGGCATTGAATGCGTACTACTATTGCTAGGTGTTACCTTCTTTTAGGAAAAGAATAGTGATAGAGAGGACAGGTGGTGAAGAAAGAAGAGGAAAACTTAATTTTTTAGAACTCTGATGCAGAGCCTCTGGTGTCAAATGACGCGTATTAAATTTTTGAAGCTGTGTTTAGTAGTTATTTTACTTCGCGGATGATTCTGCTGCGTAATACCAACGAAGGAGGGCGCTCTGATGCTACATTAGGATTAGTATCTGCTGAAGCCGGTGTAGTTTTAGTAACCACTACCTATGCCTTCATCACTTGAACTCTCCTACAACTGATGCAAAGGGACACTGATGCACGTCAGAAAAAATGCGTGGTATTGTTATTTAATAACTGTCGGAGACCGGGCTCGAACCCTGGAAATATGTTCAGCCGATCTTAATTGATGCGATACCAACGAACGACATTTGATTTTTATTTGTATATAAATATATTGTTTATAAATATTTTTGTTTATTTAAAAGCGTTTGTTTTGGGTTGAAAATTGTTTCCTAAGCACATATGAAATATGCACATACACATACATATGTGCATATTCATACGAGATCGGATGAATTGTAATACAATAAAATATCAATATTTTGATTTATATTTTTGTGTGTCTTCTGCCTTTTATATCTATCTATGGGTGTAATAAACCCGATTACGAAGGTTCTGTCATATGCATGCATTCTGGCATATCCCGCAAACCTATAAACTTGCAAATGTACAAACATTACTTCTTTGGAATATTAATTAATACTGCCTTATTTATAAATTATGTATATGAATAAGGCCCATAAATATTAATCTGCCTATTATAAATAACATATGCATACATAACATACATGTACATATGTATGTATGTATCTCTCTGTAAGACTGATAAGTATTGGCACGGAGCAAAATAGCATTTGTTTCACATTAGAATTTGAACCAGGTGTTTTTTTTTACGAAATTAATATAATTTTTAGATTACAAATATTAATTAAAACAATCTAATTGGCATTGATAGACAAAGTATAGAGCAACAGTAATAAAATATAAACAATAAAACAAAATGAGTAAAAATAAATTTTTATGATAAGATTTTCTGGATACGTGGATGACACAATATTCATTAAGATACAAATACTCTTTACAAAAAAAATGAGCGCTTTTATTCTCTTAATAGAAAAAAGAAGATAAAAACTTACTGATTACAATTATGTATACAAAACGTTTTTTATAATTATAGTAATGCCTACATATGTATTTCGGATTTGTGTAAGAATCAAATAAGGTGAAAGTAATATAATGAAAAACAATTTCATAAATCTTAAGAATTTTTTTTTCTCAAAATAGTAAAGAAGAAACGATCAGCAGCAATGACAGGTAGTGCGACGTTAACAACTCCTCACTTATAACGCAAATCTTTTTAGCTAACATTTTGTTCAGTCCGATTCTCAAAAAATTTTTCTTTAATATTTTCTCCCCGTCTATTTAGAATTCGAGGAAAACTTAAATGCTCGGGAGTGACCTATCGTGGAATATTTAGAATTGGTCTAAATTATTTTACAATATTTTTTCAATATTTTGTCGAAATCTGAAGTTTGTGTGGTCAATTATTATGATCAAATTTAGTGAATTCAAAAGATCATGGTATGCGTTTTGATTAATAAAATGAATTTGTATCACAGCTTTTTTGATAATACTAATTCAAGTGAGTAACAGAGAATGGAGAAGCTTGCCTATTATAGTTAGGGTTGTCATTTCTATTCGGAGAAAAAGAAGACGTCAACCTTAGAAAAAGAGGACATTTTCAAGACAGAGGACTTCTTTTTAAATAAAAAGAAAATACAATAACATTTAAAGAACCACCAGAATTAAAATTTAATATAAAAATTCAATATAAAAATAAAAAAAGTAAAACAATATCAATCAAATCTAATAACACAGCACAACCAAATAGTACAGGTTTTTTGAGTTGTTTAAATAATAACAAAAATTAAAAATTTTAAAGACCCCCGACTTTTTTCAGAAAAGATGTTATATCTTCTAAACGGCTGGATCGATTTTCTTGAAACATAGCTAAGAACCCTCTCGATCAAGTCATCTTTCAAACAGAAAAAACTAAATGAAAATCGGTCCAGCCGTTTGGCCTGTACGTGGACACGGACAGACACACACTACAAACTTATAACACCCCTTTTTTAGTCGGGGGTTAAAAATAGCTGATCCTTGATTACGATGGCGTCATTATTTTTCCCTATCAGCTCTAGTTTTAAAGATATAGTAACATTTAGCATTTGCTAAACGTTTTGCATTTGCATAATTTACACTTTTGAACCGACACCAAAAAAAGGAGGTTAACAACTCGTCTCTATTTTTTTTTTTGGAGAGGGAGTGTTATTTCATAACTCGGTACATTTTAGAATGATTGTAAAAATTCTTTTTTTGTCTGCGAGGGTATAGCTTCACATTGTAAAGAAGTGGGCGGAAACACACCCACAATTTTTAAAATTTAATTTTATGATATTATACTCATTAGATTGCTATAAAACACCTTTGGTTCTTGTAGTTACACAAATTGAAAGTGAAAAAATGGGCGGGGTTACGCCCATTAAAATTTAATATTTAATTTTAAGTGGTTCTACTTAACCGATTTTTACAAGACTTAAAACGCACCTGAGCTCTGAAAAACACACACGTACTTCTTATCTTCTTCTATCAGGGGGCAAATTACGGCACTCGTTTTCGAACGAAATTACGAAATATTTCAATAGAGTTTCTATGGAAATATTTCGTAATTTCGTTCTATAATGAGTGCCGTAATTTGCCCCCAGGTCTTTGCATTGAAGTTGGTTCATTTTTGGCAAAAAGAATTATTGTACTATTCGTCCAAACTTAAAAATACTTTCTGGATTATTAATCTATACAAAAATCTCTTTCATTTGGATAGAATCACATTGATGAGTATGTCAGGATATCTCACTATTATTGCAAGGATGTTAAAATCATGTGTTTTTAGTTTAAAATGAAAGATTTTTATGTACATTAATAATCCTGAAAGTATTATACATTTTGAGGACCATTTGTAGAATATTAAGCGAATTATAAAAAAAGATGTTGTTGTTTCCTTAAATTAGGAAATTCTAAATGTCACTATATCTTTAAAACTAGAGCTGCTGGAGAAAAACTAATGAAGCCATCGTAATCAGCAGATAGAAATACCTAACTATGGGTTATTTTTATTTAAACATCAAAACCACTGTTCTGCTGTGTAATCAATATTAATTTTTGTGAAGCACATATATATCTGTGATAGAAAAATTTTTTAAATTTTCAAGTTACGAAATTTAAAATTAGAGCTAATGGAAAGAAACGGATAGCAAAGTTGGGTTCAGCATCCCAAGTAAGATAAGATGCAAATGCGACAATTGTCCAGCATTAAAACATAAAATTTGATATACCAAAAATTTCTGAGGTATTGCAATTCATTCATATAGAACGTGTGTTAGAAGCACAGGAGACACAAAGACAAGAGAAGCTGGAAACTTTTTAAAAGGTATCATTTAGTCGAAAGTTGTTGGGTAAAAAACGAATGTTTTCATGGTTCCAATAGCGATTTAGCCTGGGGTCTAATCGTCGCTTTCGATAACGAGCTGATTCGATCACTTTTTTCAGTTTAAGATTATGGCATTCGATATAGAACAATGTAATATGGTTCGATATCGAATGCCATAATCTTAAACTGAAAAAAAAAGAAATCGAATCAGCTCGTTATCGAGAAGCCCCTGCTTCATACCACATTATTTCGAACTTGTATGTTAATAACATGCCAATTCGAAAGCAACTTATTTTGGTTCGAATACTAATGATTTTCCTAAGCGAAATAAAATTTTCATCTGTTTGAGGGTGCTGTTGGCTGAAATATTTAGTGCGCATACTACAAAGCAAATGGCAAAGTCATATCAATATTTATCTAATATGCAAATAAAATCCTCCTATCCTAAACAAATGTTCAGAACAATTAACAATTAAAGAAGAAGTTTTAATTTTTTAAGTCAGCGATTTTGTTTCCAGTTGTTTTATTCAAGCTGAAAACTTGTAAATGATTTTTTAAATCATAGGGATAGATACAATCAAATGAACACGTATGCATGTATGCACTTATTTTAATATTAACTTAATCTCTTCTACAGATATACGATAGCGTTGAAGTTCATGGAGTTTTTCGTCAAAAAAGTGAAGATGATTTGGAAATTCAACGACCACAACTATTGCCACGTAAGCAAAAAATTCACAAACAAACATATAAATGAAACTAAGAGATTTAATAAAACTTTATACACTTTCAGCAATACGTGGACGTCAATTTTCCGATACTACATCATCACTTATACTACCTCCTCCACCGCATACCAAAAAAAGGGACCAAATACACTCCACAGCATTTGAAGATTTAGAAATTACAACACATTCCCTTACTACAGCTTCGTCTTCAGATTTAACAGAAACATCTGAGATTAATACAAAAATAACGCTAACATTTGAAGAATTTGAAAAGCAGTTTAAGTTAAAGGAAATAAAATTCAAAGATGACGCTGAAGCACCAATCAACCAACCAAACAATGAAGTAATTGTAGTACCCGTGCCACCGCTACGTTTAAATCGTAGCAGTTCGGCCATGACAAAGCCAGAAAGATCGCAGCGTATTTTGAAAGCAACGCAGTCGATAACCTTACCAGAATTTCATGGTAAAGTGATAGAGAAACGACCGAGTGGGTTTTCTAGTCCCAAAGAAGATTTAACCAAAATCGATGATTATGATCAGCCAAAAATATTTCAGAATTTTGGAGACCGGAAACCTATTGGCTACATGCAAGAAGAATATGAAAGAGAATTAAATTCAGAAGTAGAAGAAAACAAAGACATTTGCGAAAGTCCTGGAGTAGCGCCTGCTCTGAAGGCTTTAAGAAATGAATGCATTGTTTATAACAAGGATTTGGATGAAAGTCCCGATTTTCAATCCACTAAGGAATATAATTTCAGCAAAAAATCTAACGAATGGGAAGATTCATATCATAAGAAAAACGATTTAAATAATCATAAGCTCCAAAGTCAAGAGACATTGTCTGCAAAATTTGCGAAATCAAACTCTATTAATTCTGAGCATACTAAAGAAGTGCTCCTTCCTACTGACCATGAAACACTTAAGGACTGGGAATCCTCTAAATTAATGAAAGATACTAAAAATTTGGAAGAAGAGAACTCTCAAAAAGGTATGAAACTTGGGGAGAGTTATGAAAAAGAACTAAAACCTGCACATAGTGCGGAAACAAAAAGTCTTGAAAAGGTGTTCGTAACGGATTGGCGCTTAACCAGCGCGAGAGCACAACACTCCCAAGCTGTTGGTAAGCAAATTCTTACCACAACAAAACATGAAGTCCAAAAACGATCTTTTAACAAAGAAAACTCGAAGGAGTTTTTCAAAGAGACAATGACTGATATTGTTCCCAACGACAAAATTACAGAAATTTTTGATTCTTTAAGTTTTGAAGAAGAATTCGATAATCAGTTCGATAGTTGGCCACAATTTGATGAGAAAATTGAAACGCCAAAAGTAAATGTTCGAAGATTTAGCAGCCAAAATTTAGAGGCTCAAAACAGTTTTGAAGAAGATCAACTTAAAACCACAGGAAAGAAGGCAACCGGTTCTCTAACTCCTCCAGAATCCGAACATATACAAAAACGTCAAGAAGATTGCAGTAATAAATTTTACAGTCAAATACGTTCTTTCATGACTACAGAACCTTCGAAGTTCGACTCAGCAGAGACACAAAACTATGTCAGTGAAGACCAAAACAATTCAGCAATAAGAGAAAGAAGACCTACTGGTTTTATAAATGAAAATGAATATTATGTTACGTTTAGTGATGAGTCTGATGATGATTGTGAACAAAATGTAGAAGCAAAACGAGAAAATTCAGCTGGTGGTTTTTGTTCTAATGTAGAAATAGTCGAAATTCATTCACGCAGTGTAAACTTTGCAGACAGTGATTATTCCCCTTGCCCAGAGAATGTAATTGAGAAGTTTACACTCAATCAAAGAAGATCAACAGGAATTTCAACAGCTCTGAATACTGAAGGAAGTGGTAATAATATTGAATATCAAGATGATTCCAAAATCCAAGTGAAATTTGCTGAAAATACAGACTTTAAAGATGAACAAGAAATTTGGAATTCCAAAATCAAAACAAGAAGGCCAACAGGTTACATAAAACAGTTGGAAATAATGGATTTGTCGGACGATGAAACTGCTATTAACAAGCAAACTCAGTCTAGCAACAACAAATTTTCCAGCGAATATGGTGTAAATACAAACAACAATTTAGAAAATTCTGACATCTTTAAAGATGGAAATAAAATTGAATCTTTGCTAAAGGAACGGAGGCCTACAGGATACGTGCGTAAAGAAGAGTTTCATCATTTGGAAAAACAAGTCAGTTTTCAATTGAATAATATAGATAACGATGGCGGTTCCACGAACAATGAAGCCTTAAATCAACGTAGACCCACCGGTTTCATAAGAAAATACGAAGTTACGAAGAATGTTAATTTCCAATTAAATCATGAAGATGATAAAACTCGATATGGAAATGAACAACTGAAACAACGAAGGCCAACCGGTTTTGTTAGAAGAAATCAGCTTAAATGTTTAGATCAAACTGCACCCATATTTCACCCTTCAAACGCTGATAACAATAACGATTTTGATAACCATTTGTGGCAAGAAATAGAAAAGGATGTAGAAAAAGATGTTACCAGTAATTTCGAAGAAGAATTTGCCAAAATAAGACATTCCTATGAGTTAAATGAAGCCGATTTCCTGGAGCCTAGAGATGAACTACAAAAATCACCTACAAATAGTCCACAAGAACCTTTGGGCTTTGGCAAATCAATAGACGATGATTGGGAAAATTTTGAAAAACTAAAATCCAAAGTGATTATAAAACCACTGCAATCTCCACAAGCAATTCAAATAACTTTTAGTGATGCTGAATTGGCTGCCACAACATCGATACTCAAAGAATGTAAATCAGTAGAAGAACCGAAACCTCGTAAGAGTAAAGTTACTTTTGATTTTAAAACCGATGAGCGAGTCATACCCGCTAGAAATCAAAACAATAGCTTGGAAGAAAATTCGTACTACAAACCCTCACCGCCGATACCACCACAACCTATGCAACGTGTAACAACCATAAATTATAATACCGAAATGTCAGTATCACCAATTGTTAACAAGCCAAAAGAAATATCATTGTTTGGTACCCAAACGTCTCAGGAAGATAATGATTTCGAAGATAGTTGGTCGGCTATACGTAAACATCGTAACTTAACCAAAGAATTTGAAAATTTCTCTGTAGACTCTAAATCACCTACACCACAGCAAACTGATTTTAAAATGCCACCTAAGCCTTCCTACCGCAATCCCTTGGCGCAATTGGCCATACAACGTGCCAAAGAGGTTCGTGCCGATATGGATGGTTTTAAGTCACGTTCCATAAATGACAGAAAACCTGAGACGACGAAAAGACAAAGGCACCAACTTTTAAACTTAAGCAACAATGATTATGAAAGCACTGAGGCCTAAATTGTAGAAATAAATTTGTATTTGAAAGTATTCTATTTACAATAATTTTATAAAAATTAAATAAAACTTTGTTTTTATAAAAAGCTTCAAATATATAAAGTAAATTAAAAAATTATTAGAAAGTACAAGAACTACCAAACTATATTTATTTGGCATTTAGTATTTAATATATTAAAGTCTACTTATGAGTTCCTTAAGTAGGAACGAAATGCAGATAGATGTTGCTTAACCACAAAAACCAGTAAACATATAATTATTTGAACATTTTTAAAATATATCAAGAACATTTTTATACATTTTGCTCAGGAACGTCTTTAAGGCAATAAACACAAAGAAATTAATTAATAAATAACAATTTTAGGTTAGGTTTGCTGAGAAGAGAATGTAAGTAAGCTATGCGAAAAATTATGAAGGATACTTTAAATTATGATTTAACAAAAATTTCTGAATAGTCATGCGAACAGGGAAGATTTTAACGCTCGTAAGACCCAATGGGGCTATAAATATTATGGAATCTGAATCTCTCGATGCTCTTGGCATGAAAACTCAATGGACTGAACACATATTTCAAGTCTCAAAAGACCATTCAAGTGCCTAGGATTTTTGAAACGGTCCTTACTTTTTATACCACTTATATCTGACAGAAAATGGAATACAACTCTCATGTATGGAACAAACTACCTGTAGAAGTCTTTCCTGTCACTTTCAAATTATATTGTGACTACGACAAAGTGTTCCGGTGTTCTTTAGTATAGTACAAAATAAAAAAAAATCATAAAAAGGATGAGGTTAACAATTCGTCTAAATTTTTTTTGGCGTTACTTCATAACTCGGTACATTTTAGACCGATTGTAAAAATTCTTTTTTTGTCTGCGAAGGTATAGCTTCCTATTGGTCCCATTGTAATATGATATTCTACTTATTTGACTGCTGCGAAACCTATAAAACACCTTTGATTCTTGTAATTACACAATTTTAAAGTTGAAAAAAAAATTATTATATTTCACGCGGTTCTACTTAACCGATTTTTACGAAATCTACCACACACCTTGAGCTCTAAGACGGACACAATCCTGCATTTAAAAAATGGGCGGAGTTACGCCCATACTTTGCCGATTTTTACAAGACTTACCACGCAACCTGAGCTCTGAAAAACACACAATCTTGGGAAATTGATGTCTCTATTTCTGACTATGTATGCACGAATTTCGCTATAAATATCTGAACTACTAAAAAGACGCCTTCGCAATTATCTAAGCTCATATCACTAAACTAAACTTCACTTAATTTCAAGTGGACGTAATCTATGCAAAGATGGACCGTGAAAAGTCCTTTAGCACACAAGAAGATGTACAAGTGAATTTAAGAAATAACGAAAAAATAAAATATAAAAATTTTAAATTCTCCATTTTCTTCAAGTATTTGTCGACGTAATGTTAACATGCCATCATAAAACTGGCACTTTTTTACTCTTTGTCGACAACAATTGATCACTTTTGAGGGCCTGTTGCCATTTTCTTGGCCTTAGAGAATAGTAAAAAACTGTCAATAAATAGTAATCAATTATTGTCAGCAACAAGTACAAAAGCGCAACATTTTTAACTGCTGTGTGGGCACTAGGTCTACAAATAGTTATAAATATAACAATTAGAGATAGTTATGGTTTAGACGTGCATTATTTACGTTGCCCTGACATTTAATATCACGAAATAAAAACTTTTTAATTAAACTCACCTGTGCAATTTAGCTAATGGAAAATGTAGACATAACTTTTGATGAAATTCGGTGAATTCTTTGTAGGAACGGAATAAATGTGTTGGATCAGTTTGTCCGTGACGTGTGACACGTAATATGTAGGTGTAAAACTTTTCCATTTCGTAATGTTTTTGGCAGCGTACAACCGCTACACTTTTTAGGCGGCCATCTTGTTGCATTCTATGAGAAGTATAATATTTTAATTGTTACATGTACATATTATAATTATTATCATCCCACAACTTACGTATATTTTCTAGGAACAAAGGATAATAGTTCGCCGCTTCCTTCATCGTTGCTAAAACGCATTTGTGCTAAATTGTGCAAAAAGAAATTGAACTGCGTGAACAAACTCTTCAAAGAAAACTGTATCATTTTAGCAAATGAGGCAGCTGCTTCAGGATTCGATTGTGATGGCAATAAAGCCTTGCGCACATAAGTAACAGCATCGGCTGTAACACCTGGTATGCCTGCTGTAGCCATAAGAGCCAACATGTGTAGCAAGAGATCACCATGTTTGCGTATAATATTGAAGGCACGACAACATAAGTCAACGAAGTAATGAAAATCCGTAGAGGGTTTATCACCACCATTAATCACATAGGCCATGTCGGAGGTAAGAACAAAAGGCGTGCGATCTCTGTCAAGAGAATAAATCGATTTGCAAAAAGATGGAAATAAAAACATTTATTTTTACCTTTTGAAATTGCCAAACATTTGAGCATCTCCTAAAAATTTACCAAAGTCTATGTGGAATAAATGTCCCGAAGTCTTTAACATAATATTGTCGTTATGTCTATCACAAATTCCCAATATATAAGTAGCCACACTATATCCAGCGCAGGAAACTGAGAAAGAAATGTATAAATTAAATTAAAAGTAATTTTAAATTTTTTATGTTTTGATTACCTGTAAAATTCTTAACAGCCCTTTGATACTCCAACTGACTAGGATTTTGTTTAGCCAACCATTCAGCTATGGGACGATCTTTAAACGAGCCTGTCAAGCCATACTCCACTTGAATTTTCCTTAAAGTCTCCGCATCCGAAACTAGTTCGATCATGCCTTTCTTAAAGCCGGTGGGTACACAATTGAAAGTGACCATTTTTAAATCTAAACCATCAGCAAGCCACATTTTATTCATGACACGTATAAGTTGTATGGTCAGCATGTCCTGCTGTAAATCATCGCCAGACTGAAATCCAATATATAATTATGTTATGTGTCATAATAGTAAATTGGGAACAAATCAAGTTTAGGAGCACCTCTTAAAAATTAAAAAAAAATGTATCCTATAGAAAATTGAAAAATAAGATAAGAAAATTAAATAAAAAAAAATTGGCGGCTAGTCTTAGTTTGCGAGTTATGAGCCTCTGAAATTGTACTACAAAATTGTGATCATATGGTGTATTTTTCACCGACTGCGACTTTTTTTATCGCTTAATGACAAGACAACGCAATTTTCGAACAGAATTAAGCCATACGAATTTTCTCCACCATGTTATTTCCGAACACGGTGCACTGCACGCCTTCGGCCGGGCTGAAGGATTTTCTCCACCATGGTGTTTCCGGCACTGGTAGCCTAATAAAGATTTTCTGCTTCAAAATATTTTCTTGCATTTTACCATTTCATGAAAGGTATTGTTAAAAGCTTTAAAATTATACCAATATTTGTCATATTCGTTGAAAAACACCGCATAATCACACTAATGCACTAGAATTTCAGAGTCCCATAGCTCGGAAACTACGCCGCTTTTTTTAATTTATTTTTTTTCATATTTTTCAATTTTTTATAGGACACTTTTTTTAATTTTTGAGAGGTGCCCTAAACTATATTTAAGACGTAAATTGTATAATTTACCTTAAAAATAGCCGGTAATATTTCACAATCCGGACCGATGAAAGAAATTTTCAAGGGCAAAGTGTAGGAATTGAAGTAACTACAATTGCGCACATTAACGCCGGTAACCTCCAATTCTGGACCCAAAGGCAGTGAAGTTGGCTTGTCTAACAGCTCTTGATTGACACTATCCATGCCGGCACATAAGAATTTTTGGCGCAAAGATTCTTTCGCTTCTTTAACAGTTTCAGCAATGTTGGCCAGGTTCTTGAAATGATATCAAGTAAAATAAACATTCACAATAAGCATTCACAACCCAGCAAAAAATAAATGAACGCGTTCAAAATGAAGTAGTGTTTCATTAGTTCTTGAGCATGTGTTTCTTCGTATGCATTCTGAATGGCATCGCAAAACGTAAATAATGCTATAGTTTTTGAACTCATTACAAACGCATGCGACGAACGCATGCATACATTGAAATTAATATCCAGCAAAAAAGGCATGCAAAAACGGAATTAAATCATCACATTGAAACATTTTCATAAAACAAGTTTTATCTCAAATAAATAACAAGAGTTCAATAGCTCATTGGTAGAGGGTATGCCTTAACAGTCAGAACAGCACGGTTCGTATCCTGGGTACGAAATTTTTTTTTTCGTTTTGTATTTACGTAAAAAAACGTCATCGAATCATGGGTTCTTGCATGGGTTCTAAGCACTAATTAGAATGATGAGCAGTTTTGTTAAATGTGAACCCATGCTCGTCAATGACACGCCTGTGTTTAAATCATGCGTTCTGCACCTAAGTTGAACCAATGCATTTGCAGTAGAACCCATGCATTAACTATTTCTTTTGCATGTCTTTTTTTTTGCTGGGAATATAATGCGGGGTAAACACTATGGAATTCTATGACATCACAATACATATATCCAGCAAAAAAGGCATGCAAAAACGGAATTAAATCATCACATTGGCGGTATTCACGGTTGGATATTGTAGATCTTATTGTAGCTTTAATAAATCGTGGTAAATTTAAAACACGGCAACAACAAAATGCATACAGTTTTAATTAAAAACTGTAGTAGATGTTGTAGCTGAATTTATTTACCAGAGTTTGTACAAAAGAAGAACAAGCTACATACAAATTCTCTCAGAGAGTATCTTTGAATTGAACAATAAATGTTTTTTACAATACAGAAGAAAAAATCGCTCACGCTTGAACCCTTAAAATCGTAGTATATTTAAAAGGGTTTTAAATTTAATACGAACAGTGAATTCCGCTATTGACTCATTTTCATAAAACAAGTTTTATCTCCAACAAATAACAAGAGTGCAAAAGCTCAGTAGTAGAGAGTATGGCCTTAACAGTCAGAACAGCACGGTTCGTACCCTGGTTGCGAAAAAAATTTTTTTTTGGTTTGTTTTGTATTTACGTGAAAAAATGTCATCGAATCATGGGTTCTAAGCACTCATTGAAATGATTTTGAATGACGAGTAGTTTTGGTAAATGTGAACCATGTTCGTCAATGACACGCCTTTGATAACATCATGCGTTCTGTACCTAAATTGAACCAATCCGTTTGGAGTAGAATCAATGCATTAACTATTTCTTTTGCATGTCTTTTTTTTTGTTGGGTATGTATTTATATATTTTTTTCTTTTGCGGTACTATAGTACCGCATAGTAAAGGGTCCGCCAGATAACTTTTTTTTTTTGAAAATTCTATAAAAAAACTACTGAAGCTTCGGCTGTGTGGCACGTAGCGCCGTCCTGTTGAAACCAAATGTTGCCAATATCCTCCTTCAATTTTTGTGAACAAAAATTCGTTCAACATGGCCCGATAACGATCGCCATTGACTGTAACGGCCACTCCTTGATCATTTTCAAAAAAAATGGCCCAATTATGCCTCTGGACTAAAATCCGCACCAAACAGTGATGCGTGCATGTTTTCTGTGCCCCAAATGCGACAATTTTGCTTGTTTGCATACCCGCCAAGATCAAAATGGCTTCATCTGAAAAGATGATTTTTTTTTGGAAAAAATCGGCATCTTCTGTAAGTCGATCGCAGGCCCACTTAGCGAAGCGAAAACGCATTGGATGGTCAGTTGGCTCATTCAGCGGAAGGATAAAACTAATTATCTGTCAAATCAGACATGAGCTAAGTGTTACCATTCACTAAATAAGCACTAGTTGAAAAAAAACGTTAGATGGCGGACCCTTTATATATGTAAACCGAACGCGTGGACCGATTTTGATGATTCTTACATCAATCGATTTGTCTTAATCCTGTGAGTGTCACTAAAGATATGACAGTAGTCAAAACTCAATATGGTGGCCAACAAGATGCCATTTTTTAACTACAAAAAATAAAAAGTCGGCGAACCATATCAAAATGGGTATCATTCGACAGGTATTTTAAAATTGTCTTTAAGTCTCTTTTATGAATTTTCATTTCGAATGACAATTTAGGATATTTAACGGATCAAAGTTGGTCGCAGTCGGGGTTTTGATTTTTTTTAAATTACTACTTGTTTTCTAATTTCTTACCCTGCACATCAAATTTTGCAGCAAGAATCTTTTTGATAACTTCTCGCCACATATGGCCAACAAAGCCCTCAACATCATTTTATTTCTGCGATAATAGCGGGCCTGTGTTACCAGCGCATCATCCATTTCCCCCGAATTACTGGAGGAAGCATCTATAGAGTTTTGCGGTCCATCTCCCGGTAAACTATGCACCAACAGCCAATACATATGATGTGCTATGCGAGGAGATTCCAAAGATTTACACAGTAAAAATCTAGCCATCTCAGAGGCTTCGTAAGTATCATGTTTTAAGGCTTGTATTAGTTGGGGCAAATAGTCCACCAACTGGTCATTGGGTAAATGGGATATCCATTCTACAGCTCTTTCTCTCACTTTGGCATCGGGATAGCGTGGCAATAGCAATTCTAAAGCTTGTAAGGGTGATAGGGATGACCACGAATATAACAATGAATGTAAATCCATGAGACTAGCATAATCCCAACTATGGGCAGCATGTAATACTTTAGGTAAAGCATGAGGAATATTTTGCAAATACAAACGTTTCTCCCAGAAAACTTCACGTTTATCGATGGCGCCCGGATAGCCCTGTTCGGCAGTGTCTAGGAGTTCCTGCTGCAGATTGGTATCCAAGGAATTGAAATCGTATCTAAATAAAATATAAATTTTAATAAATAGTATATTTTGGAGGCATTTTTGCTAAAGAACTTACCTGGGTGCTGGTGGTGGATTTTCTAAAGATTCTGGAAATTGTATTTTACCACCATAGGGCGGCACTTCTATGCTCAAAACGGGACAAAAATCTGGCTGCGGATGACACCCTCGAGCTGGCGCTGGACCCAAAAACTTATCGGCTGTAGCCGGCCACATGGATAACAAATATGAGCCACAAATCATTTCACGTTTATAATCAAACAATTGTATTGCACACCAACCCAGCTCTGTGGTAATTTGTCTCCTCTCACCATTTTCTGCATTATTCTGTTCGTTTTCTTGCGCCTGGGTGCCATATAAAACAAATATTAAGCGAGATTCTCGGGGCAAAGTACAAATGGGATTTTTCTCAAATGTTATCCAAGAGGAAAATGTCAAACGGGGAAATAGACCGCCCGTGGTGTCATTAGAGCATTTTGTCACTACTGGATCCGAAATAAAGCGTGTTCCATAGTTGATTTGTACGCCCAAAGAATAGTTATCGTAACGCCATAAAGGTGGAGGACGATGTAGACAATTGATACTGACTACAATGGGCTTGGAAACATAAGACACATGTATGGGTGCTTCAAATTGATGTATTAAATTAAATTAAATTAAATTATATTTTTAACACTTTTCAACTACTTACTTATTGAATAGTCTATCGTTTTTACCGAAAATCCCACTCTAAATACATTTGAATATAATTCAATGAGTTCTTGTACCGCATCCCGTAGCTTGTTACATTTCAATTTGATTCGCTCTAGAATAGAACGTGGTCTTAAGGATACTTCAGCATAGTCGCCACAGTCGGAGATAATTTCGGGATTAGCTGAGGAACTTGAATATTTGGGTTGATTGTCTTCACAGACTTGTTTTAGTTCGGCCACACAGTCTGCTAGTTCCAAGGTATCAATGGAACCTAATAAGGCACAAATGGCTTTGACGCCCTGCACAACACCGGAGCAAGAGATTACAGTACGTGAGTTATTATCACTAGCCACCGATTCCAATTTATCGATTTCAGTTTCCAAAGTTTCTGCAATCAAGTAAAGAAGTATGTTTTAAGGAAATATAATTTATAATGTATGTATTTTTATTTCATTAAGAACCTATTAATATCATCATGCTTTCATATGTTATAGTGGTGGCCACTTCATTGGGCAGCACATCCTCTGGCCGCATTTCACATTCATTTTTATCATCCCTTTGGGTGCGAGCAATCACTTTCATATTTTCATCGGTTTTTAAGCACAAGCCTAATTGTACATCCTTTTCCAGTTTCAAGCTATTGTGAACACATTCAAGTTGGCTTAATTTAGAGGAATTCGAAAGCCATTCCGCAACACCTATGGGCCTTACCGCATAATCATTTACACTACCTCTTATCTGGCCTTCCAGAGAATAGAATGCTTGGCTTATAACCATTTCGACGGGCGTATTAACTACAAAAATAACTCGTGATTATACAAACCTTGAAAATTTTTATATTTCTAAACTTACTGTCACAGGTGAATTGTATAGGTGCTCCGTAACCTTTGAATTGGCCCTTATCGGAAGAGGCAGTAGTTTCATTGTCGGGAAACAGAGCATTCAAAGCAGGATGCACCAATATTTTAATACTTGTCTCCAGTGCATAGTGATAATTAAATTCTGATGCTATAACATGACCCACATTATTAACTTCATCATCGTAAGGATAACGTTGTCTGAGCTCCTTAACCATATAATAAAAATCGAGCAGTTCCAAATCGACTGTACGTTGATCCGTTACAATTTCATAAAGACGTGATGCAGCTTTTCGTCGATCCAATACATGACTTGCATTTAATACTGGTGTATATGTTTCATTGTCCCTGTTGAAGGTGCTAAATGAGGAGAGGCCTAGAGCATTGCTATTACCACCACTATTACGTGGTGGCAAAGGTGGCGGCGGTGAACTAGAGGCGGTGGAACATGGCGGCAAACCGTGCTTTTCACTAATGTCGGGACTAGTATCGGGACGCCAACTAATAGAGGAAACTACGAAAATTTTTAATTTTTTTTTTTTTTTTTGTTTTAATACGAATTAAAAATTTCCGATTTGGTGTCATTTTTAGAATGTGTCATGAACTCTTGGTATATCCCATAAAAAACACGTTAAATATTATTAATTAAAAACTAAAATAAAATGCGTCACAAAACGCAGAATTTGAAAATTGAAACTTAAAATTATCCTTTAAATGCCGAGATCTTAAAGTAAGTCAGTTCGTATGTACTCGTCTATTCTTTTATTCATTAATTATTTATAAACTAAAGAAAGGTAAATATAATGGGAATATTAGTCGGTTATCATTTTAACCCTTCAATTTTATGTAAATGTTCATGAATTTTAAAATTTTTATGTTATCCAGCAGAGGGCATATGTATGAGGGAACATTTAGAATTTTCGAAGTCGACTATTTTGTTTCCAGTTGTTTTATTTTACCTGAAAGTTTGCAAATGATAATTTTAAAATGGGGGAGCAAGGAGTAGGGAATAAACTCCCGGGAAATTGTTATTCATAATAAGGCTGATAATTTCTAAAAACCTAGAGAAATTAAAAGACGATCATATTTATACTATCATATCATATTATCAATTAATCAAAAAGGAATAATTTATATATTCTACTTGAATACATGAGGGCAGCCTCGCAGATAAATCATCAATAAATCATATGTTGGACAAAGCATACATGGTTTACTTGGGAGGCAGTGTTTCTTCAGAAATCAGTTGAACTTCTTTAGGGTGCTGTTAGCTGAAGTAGTTAGTACAGTCATTAGAAAGAATTTGATGGTCATATCACCATGTTTTACTGAAATGGGCAATTGTATAGTGGACGTATATTGGCATGCGGGCATCATATGTTAGACAAAGCATACATACATACATATATGGTTTACTTGGTGGGCAGAGTTTCTTTAGAAATCAGTTCAACTTCTTTAGGGTGCTGTTAGCTGAAGTAGTTAGTACAGTCATTAGAAATAATATGATGGTCATATCACCATGTGTTACTGAAATGGGCAATTGTAGAGTGGACGCATATTGGCATACATACTTCTTAAAAGAGGAAAAGAATATAATTTTTCGATAATTTTTTTAGTAAGGGCAAAAAGACTAAGCAGTTCGATTAAGCAAATCTTTCAAATACGTTCATAAATTTTCTGCACTTAGAACTGGGGTTACATACAGCAAATTTAGGTTAGGTCAGGTTAGCAGGTTGTTGGTAAGGAGGAAAATGAAAATCCAGCCCACTTGTGTCCTATATAATGATCACTTTGAATTACCTGTGGGTAGGAGGAAAAGAAAGGATAAATCATAAGTAGGGAAGAGATGGAAATATACAGGAGAGAATGGGGTTATGTGTGTGCAATTTCAGTTGGCCTGCTGAAAGATAGTCTACCAAGGAAGTGCAGTCGCCATCCTCCAGAGCGGGGGAAAGGCAGAGGAGATACATAATGCCTTCCTCCTCATCTTCATCATTACATCATCGTTCTACAGGAGACTCATGGGTATCGAAAAAACAATGGCCGGTCAGTGTGTCTAAGAGATTCGTCAAGTGTTTCTTTATAAAGTCCATGAGGTTCTTTGTTTTATAAGGGTTTAGGCGAAGCCAGGGGGTCAAACTCTGTCTTTCGAAACGAATGAAAATGTTTTCGAATTTGTATGTTATTACAATTCGAAAGCATTTGCTTTCATTTCGAATTACATAGTATACCTTGCTATTAAGAAGGTGGACTCATTGTGCCATATTTCTTGAGTTAACTCGAGAAGTGTAATGTCGAAGGATCTCCAGCAGGATGAGAATGGGAGCCTACAGGGGTTATCGATATCAACTTCCTTAATTAATTAGGTCATCCGCACACAACAATTTTTGTTGAACGAATTTTTAGTATATGGGCGAGAGAGAAAAATACAGTGGCTCTCCCCTATAAACTCCAAAGTTGCTTAACAAAAATTCCTGTATGTGGACCCAGTCTAGATAGCCTTCACTCATCTGAAGAGTTTTTATTTCTACGGCATGTACAGGGAAACAATAAAATAAATAAAGAAATTTTGTATTACCGGTATTTCAAAGTAGCGGTGTTTCCACAATTCAGGCAGACGACTCGTCCAAAAAATTAGTGCTTTTCATATACATTTTATACTCAAGTCGATCGTATGGGTTGTAGAAAAAGGAGGTTAGATTTATAAATGAATTTTTATAAAAAATTCTATTTAGACTGAATTTACACCTCGAGAAACTCGGTTTTATTTCTATGTCTATTATACTATTCATATTAGCAAATAAAAAAATTTCGTGCAATAAGTTTCATGAAAAATTACATGAGCCCAATTCACAGTCTGGTGCAAATGGTCTTGCATCGTAGCATGTGCAAAATGGTATTGTATATTGATACTCACCACTAAGAATTGTTAAGTGGTGAGTATCAGTATACTACACCACTTTGAACATGATACGATTCAAAACCATTTGCACAATATTGCAAATTGGGCAACGGTGAAAATTCGCTAGTATATACCTTTTACAAAACATAAATATTTTTAAGAATGGTGGAAAATATTTTGTTATCAATTCTGAAATGGTTTAAAAAGTTATCTCTTCTGTTGTACAAAGCTGTAATTAAAATTTCCATATTATTTTTTTTAAATTTTTTGAATCTTAAGAACATATTTTGGAACTGATCGTTTTAAATTTGTGTTATTTCTATTGCTTTATTTGGAAGGATTACATATTTTCTTTGCGTTATTATGACGAATCACTTGTAATTTTTAGGTAATTGCACACAGCTGAAGTTAACTTTAATAATAAAAACTAAAAAGACGTTCAACTTTCGCTTGGAATTGTATTTATATTTAAATATTGACACATTTTATCCACTTTAGAAAACAATTTTTTTTTAATTTCCAAAAAAATCAACATTTATTTGTTGCTATGTACTTACAAATTTTTTTCTTCGTCAAACCGAAACTCATTGCAATTATTAAAGCGAACAGGCCAAAAAATATCAAAGTGTTCTCGAAATATTGAAACATTTTTTGCACTGACACAAAAAACACTATTTTTTAACTCAACACATTTTTTTTTGCTTAATTTATAAATATATATTATATGTTGTATGTATGTATGTCGTTTATATTTTGCAAAATTTATTAATTTTTTTGAATACTTACCATTTGGACTAACAGCTGATTTATCCAATTTATTTACAGCTTCATATACGGGATCGGAATACTGAGTACTGCCGCCACTGTATAAATAATCAAAAGGATCATACTCCGCATAAAATGAAGTGCAATCAGATGCATCATCATTGTCTGAAAATATTGAATGTAACATTTAGAATTTAAGAATTAAATAAATTATAAACGATGTAAAATCTTTATTATTATTGCAAATTTTTCTATAATTATTCTTTCTTGTTTCTATTTATTTTTAATTGTTGTGATTAAAATTAGAAAAAAAATTATATGTACATATGTACATATATATATATATAAAAAGGCACACACGTTTAAACGCCACACAATTTAAGATAATGCATAGATTTATATTTATATATATATATATATATATATATATATAATTTTTCTGCACAAATTTATGAATAAAATAAAAACAGAAAATATTAAATCGAAAATAATTCGTCTAGTTGTTGTAAAATCATCTAATATACAACTGTTTATATATTTCTTATTAAAAAAAAACGCGACACGATAAAACAACATCAAACAACGCAAAAATATTAATAAATAGAATAAAATAAGCAAAAACAAAATATTGTTAGCCGATTAACTAAAGGGTGATTTTTATAGAGGTATAAAACTGTTTAACACTTTTTTTGAACAAGAATCCATTTTGTCAGTTTTCAAGTGATTTATGTTTAGTTTGGTTTGGCATTTCAATATGAATAGAACAACGCTTCCAAATTGCGAAAATTTGAAATTTTGAAAATCATGGTTCTCTTTATGGTCAACACAATCGTACATCAGGACAATTAATTCGATTAACTATGGAAAGTTTTCGCACCACGTTTAGTCTGAATGATAATAGGCATACACAGAGACGTCGTACAGAAGAAGTCATTGCTGCTGTAGAACATAGCGTAGAGTAAGATCCGAATCAGTCTATAGAGTCTATAATTACACAACAAAAAAAAGACATGCAAAAGAAATAGTTAATGCATGGGTTCTACTGCAAATGCATTGGTTCATTTTAGGTGCAGAACGCATGATTTTAACACAGGCGTGTTATTGACGAGCATGGATTCACACTTAGCAAAACTGCTCATCATTCAAATGAGTGCTTAGAACCCATGATTCGATGACGTTTTTTCACGTAAATACAAAACAAACAAACAAATTTTTTTTCTCAGCCAGGATACGAACCGTGCTGTTCTGACTGTTAAGGCCATACTCTCTACCACTGAGCTATTGCACTCCTATTATTTGTTGGAGATAAAACTTGTTTTATGAAAATGTGATGATTTAATTCCGTTTTTGCATGCCTTTTTTGCTGGGTATTAATTTAAACGTATGCATGCGTTCGTCGTATGCGTTTTTAATGAGTTCAAAAACTATAGCATTATTTACGATTTGCGATGCCGTTCAAAAAGGATTCGAAGAAACACATGCTCAAGAAATCATGAAACACTACTTCATTTTGAACGCGTTCATTTATTTTTTGCTGGGTAGGCTATGGAGATATGATTATTGACTTTTTCGTTCATTAATTGAACAACCGTGATGAGCAGGAGCTGTGCTTGCAACAAAACCGCGCAAAATGTCACACAGTTCGTGCAACAATTGATTTATTGAAGGAAACATTTATTAACCGCATGTGGGACCGAATGTGGGACCGAATGTGGGGACATGTGAAGTCGCTAGTCTACGCCGATAAAACCGAAACGATTGGCCACTTGGGGGAAAACATTCGCCGCGTTATTGCCAATATGCGGCCACAAATGTTGGAGTCATCAAAAATTTGACCACCAGATGATATTACGTCCGCTAGCAGTGGCGGTCATATGCCAGAAGTAATATTTAAATTATAATGACAGAATATTATCTTTCGAATAAAGTAAATTTCATGTCATTTAAAATAAAATCATCTTTTTTATATTCCATTTCAAAGTTCTATACCTCTATAAAAAACTCCCTATACATACAACATGATTCTGACACTTCGTTTTCGTTTTATTTATTTTTTAATTTTTTACATTTTGTCCTAAAAACCACCAAACCAAAAAAGAGAATAAAACAACTACTAATGGCCAAAAGTCAAATGAATGCATACATACATACATACATATGTATGGCAGAGCATGATTAACATCGTCCCACAGTTTTGATTAGTCTGCTTAGCCATAAAAAAAGAGTACATGATTTCAATACAAATTCAATTATTATTATCATAAACAAATATTATTATAGATAAAATTGTTTTATTTATTATTAATTAAATTATTATGTGATTTTATTTGAGTCACTAAACCCAAGTGTAAAAAGTTAATGTTCAAACTATGAGTTGAAAGTAAAAAACTTACAACCGGCTAAAATCATTTTAAAAGCACAATCATACAACACTATTTATTTCACTTTAATAATTAATGAATTTAAATCTACATTTTTAGAGAATATTTTTTTAAATTTTTGTTTTAATTTTCTTACGTGCTTTTTTGCTAATAGAACATTATGAAAATTTCTCGTGTTAGGAACTTCACTACAATTTCTTTCACATTAATAACAATCTATGTAGTTCTCAATTTTGCAATTTTTATTTGTCTTTTTATAGTTATGTACATACATACGCACATACATTTGTATATATGTATGCATGTACATATAAAGGGTGTCCCAACAAGAACGCAAGATTTAAATTTGGCGCCATTCGAAGTGTCATTGTTTGACATTTGAACAATTGTTATTGTTTGCTAGTAGAAAGTACGAGGTTAGTAAAAATGGAGCGCTACGCGAATTAACAACGCATTTTCATTGTGAGATTGTTTTACCAAAATGGTGAAAGTTTTGCGGCCACAGTTCGCAAATTTGGGATCAATTTGGGGTCACAATAATACTCCAAAAGAGTCAACTGTAAAAAGATTAATGGATAAATTTGCCGAAACTGGGTCTGTTAGTGATGTAAAGACAACAACGCGCCTTCGACCAGGTCGATCGACCGAAAATGTCGCAGCTGTACGTGATGATGTCGCTCAAACGCAGGTCAAGCGCAAACAGTCAATGGTGTTCGGTTATCGTGAAATGATAACCAGTTTTTTCGTGCCTAGAATTGAAGAAATGTATGTGGAGGGCATGTGGTTTCAACAAAAACGGCGCCACATGTCATACAGCCAGAGAAACAATTCAATTGCTACATCAGTCATTTCCCGGTCGTGTTATTTCGCGTTTTGGAGACCAGAATTGGCCGCCTAGATCGTGCGATTTAACACAATTAGACTTTTTTCTTTGGGGTTTTTTGAAGTCGATGGTTTACGCGAATAAGCCGACGACGACGCAAGCCTTAAAAGAGGAAATTGAACGCTGCATTAATGAAATACCGCAGCATTTATGCAAAACGGCCATTGAAAATTTCATTAAAAGATCGCGTGTGTGCCAGCAAAGCTGCGGCGGCCATCTGCCCGATTCTTTGTTCCACACATAACCTCATTTTGTCTACTTTACGATATAATAAAGTTTCACGATTTTTTTTTTAATATCTGTGTTTTATTTAAAATTTAAATCTTGCGTTCTTGTTGGGACACCCTTTATATGCACACATATATTAATTATTGGAAAGTCGATTTCTGAACTGGTTTTTTATTATTTTTAATTCAAATTAAATTTTTCTTACTATTATTACAGTGGCACACTATTTCAACTCTATTCAATAACATACACGTCTTACTCATCAATATTTGATGAACAAAACTCAACAACAAATATGCACTTTCTGTAGCTCTTTACCACTAACAGTTCTTCACATCTTGGCAGACTGTCCGGTCCTCTTAAACTTACGTATGTCGGTTTGTAAATCTTCCAACATCGTTGATTTGCTAAAAACTCCAACTAATAATAATATTAATAAAGTCCTTGAATTCTTGAAAAAACTTCTTTGCACAACCAAATTTAAAATTCTCATCACTAGTATTAACATTCTACATGTACATTTACATGCATATATGTATGTGCATATATGTATGTATGCATGCATTCTCCTATTGAGGAAATAAAAAGCCGATAGCCATTGCTGCTAGTGCTTTTAGGTTTTAATTTATTGTAATTTTAATTATAATAAATTTGTAAATAAATAAATAAAAAAATAGACGTGCTTGTGCCGACAAATAATATAAGAGAACTAAATAAATTTATTAATCGGAAACAACATGCTAGGTGGGTCATACAATTTTATTTTAATTTAAATCGTCATAATCATTATCAGATCATGAATTATTCTATTGATAGTTAAAGACTTTATTTTTGATGGATTTTTTGAATAGGGAAAAAATACTCGTAACAAGTTTGTGTTTCAGTAAAAACGCGAAATTAAACTTGTTCACACAAATTCAAATAGTCATACAGTGGGCAATTTGTTAGAAAAATATCTTTTTAACCGACTTCAAAAAAGGAGGAGGGAGGTTATCAATTCGTCTATATTTTTTTACATTGTTACTTCATAACTCGCTACATTTCAGACTAGAGATGGGCGCGTCTCAAATTTTTCCAACACGACACGCCACGAACACGAATACCAAGACGATCAACACGCACACGAAAAATTTCGTCAACACGATACTGCAGAACACGCACGAAATATTATTGGTATGGTATTGAAGATCAGAAAATTTAATTGATTTTTTTAAAAGTCGCTTTTCAAAATATGGCACCGAGTTGGCACTGCCACCACAGCTGATACTATAGGTTTACGTACAGAAGTTTAAGCTTCAGAGGCCCATAAAATATCAACAAATATGCTGGTGTTGTGTGTTTACAAAATATTAAATTTGATCTCTACTGGAAATTCATTCACACTTATTTTAAATCTAAAATCGTTTCGTGTTTTCCGTGTCAATTTTGCTCAACACGAAACGATCCGAATACGCACGAAATCCATACGACTTACTTGGTATAAATTGATTTTATTCATTCTGATTGTCATAAGCAAAGAACGGAATGTCCTACAGTAAACTTCTTGGTACCCTTTTGTAGAAATTTGAACGCTCTACAAAAAAAGTTATATAAAATTTTTAAATAAGATATCTGGATCAAAAGTTATTAAGCAGCTCTGGGTTGATGAACATCTCTCGCGTCATCGTAATTATTTCTTAAGTGCGGTCAGGCTTGTGCGTGTTGTTTAGCCTTCGAGAGTTTTTCGTCTCGCTCGCACTGGTTGACTGATCTGCCACGGATAACCGTATAATCTTGCGGTTTTTTTTGTGGAATTTCTTTAACAACCACGTTGCTACTTCCTATGTGAAGGCATAGGTCGTGTACAGTCAGTCACAAAAACTTTTAAAATACTGTTAATACCATCTTGGACATATGGTCTAGTTACTCCGCCCATACTTGTGCAACACCATATTATACAAATTTACTTGGTATAATATGTACTAAATAAATAAATAAATAAATATTACGTTATTCCAGGAAAAAAATTGACAACAAATTTTTTTCGTTATAATAGAGAAAAATAAAACACTTTTATAAATTTTTCAATTTAATTTAGCCATAGCTGTAATAAGTGAATGGAATGAAAAATAAAAATATTTTGATTTCAGATTTAGTTTTTATTTTAATTTTTTTTATAGAACCCTCAATTTTCTACAAAAGCGTACCAAGAAGTTTACTGTTAGACATTCCGTTCTTTACTTATGACAATCAGAATGAATAAAATCTATTTATACCATGTAAATCGTATAGGAAATCGAAAAGTGCGATGTACCATCTCACCATTAATATTATGAGCTGATATTTTAACAGGCTTATTTTTTACCTAAACAAAAGTTTGAAACCTGGTTCTGAGAAAAAGTTGAATTTTTTTTTTTTTTTTTTTTTTTTTTTTTTTTTGAGAATCAACCTAATGTACATACATACATACATATGTATATGTGTATGCACATACATAGATTAAAAACAAACTAAAAAAATTTTAATATTTGTTTCTAACCATGTGGTAACCCTATTTCATATGATAATGTTTTGTTCTATTTGATTTGTATCTGATGAATGCCTTTTAATATAATGAACTCTGTGTTAGTGTCCTGCATAAGACATCTTACAAGAACTTTCAAGACATGAGGGATTTTTCAAATGCTTTACTACAGCGAAATCTTATAAAACAAACGTTAACCCCCGTCTAGACTGGCAATAAATACGTTGGCAATATAGCAATAACGCCGGCAGAATAGCGGAACAATATTGCTTATTGCTTTACTTATGTTAAGGCTTTGGGAAATCGTAGCCACAATATGGAAAAAGTCAGCAGGGAAGGTGCAGAATAAAAATATAATTCACTTGTAAAAATCTGGTTAATTGAACAATTTTTTATTTTTAAAAACTTATAATACAAATTATTTCACTACACACGTTTTTAAGAGACTATTTTCCTTTTTTAATATACATACATATGTATATTTTATAAATTTCAATAATATTATCGAAATGCCAAACACAATACAGAAAAGTCAAACATAAATTAACACCGAGTTTGACGTTTTACGTTCGCAATAATTGTCAACGAAAAACCGTTGACAATTATTGCCACAATTATTGCAAGTACTGGCAATGAGCTATCTCCATTGGCAATATCAATAATTTGACATTTGCTGCAATATATTTTAATGATTTTATTGCCAGTCTAGACGGGGGTAACAAGACTGTTTGCAAGAAATTTGTTTGAGTATTGTAGGTATAAGAGTAAAGGGGTTTAGACACGGTCAAAATGCTTGCTGAGATTGGTTATAGTATGAGTGAAAATTTGTTAGTATGTGTGACACCAACGATGCTTGATGGAAAATCAAAAAATTTGATTTTCGGCATGCTTGCTGTCACTTGTTAATGCGTGTATATTGTTACCCCATCAAGCGCGTACAAATTTTCATTATAATTATATTTCCATTATGAACGGTTGCCTAAAATATCGGAATTAAAAAACAAATATGACTGGTGAAGAAAAAAGAAGTGTTAGAACTTTCTTATTTTGCTTTGTTCTTTTTTGTAAGCAGTGCTGCCATTATTGTTATTGAATTTCTTTATTTAGACATTTTTATACATTTTTTTTTCAACCAAACGAACAACCCAAAATCAAAATAAAAATGAATGCTTGGTGGGGCATCAAGCATGGTAACATCAAGCCGACAAGCACACGAACTTGACAGCGAGCATTTTGATCGTGTCCAAAGCCCTTAAAGAAGAAAACACTTCGTGACGGAAGAATTTGTGATACTTGCTTCTTTCTACGCATGACCGCGTGTACAAACGTCATGCATGTAGGTGTGTATGATTTTTTATTTTTCTGCGCACATGCAAAGGCACACACATGCATTAACATTAGTTGTATGCGGTTAATCACATAATAGCTTACCACCCTACAGTCAGACTTGGGCCAAGTGTCTCTATGTCAACACTAAAATTCTAGCAGTAGTTACATTGTCTACAATTTCTCTTCTATTTGTCAGTATAAAAGAAATAGAGAAAACAGATGTGGTGTATTTCTGGTGGATTTTGCAACAACTTATCAATATACATAAATTTGTATGTACGTAAGGTATAGAAATGTACCAGTAAATGTCTGGTTGGTATGTCTCGTGTTCCCATAAGAACTATGAATTGACTACCTAGTCAATTGTTTTAGTGTTACTAGTAGATTTTCAATGACAAGCACATGCTAAATGTATATAGCATAAAGTATTGTAGGGGGAATAATTGTAGAGTAGTACTGGTGACAAAGTCAAAAGCGACTCAGTACATTTTTACTATTCGCACTTTCTGCAGGGCATCTACATACTACATACACACTCAAACGTACAATATGAAAAATAACAAACATAAACTAATCAACAGAGGCCTAATTCCTGCACTCGTGATCGGAATTGCATTCGAATAGAAATTAAGTTCGATGGCAAGAAATTTTCCGATGATGTCACCCGCTACAAAACGAATCGAGTTTTTGTTTCAGTGTTCGAAAAAGGCAAATATACATATTTATATATAAATTCATTAGAAATTTCGATATGTGTTATTCGAAACCGAATGCGAATATCCCAAAAGTTAAAAAGCTCGCTTGAGTGAAAACTCGCTCGCAATCGAATGCGGGAATTAGGCCCCAGTACTACTTTTGAGTGTTTGTTTCAAACAAGCTGTCATGCGACATCGCTTGTTACAACTGATATACACATACACCAATACATCCATCGTGATTCGCTTATAGTACGACAGCATTTATTATTGGTTTAGTATAATACATGCGACGTGAATACATTTAAAATTCATGACGTATTTACATTTAAAGACCTTTTACGCAGGTCTCTACTCTGTGTCTTACTTAAACGAAATACTACATACTTATGTATGGCATATGGTGTATTCCATGCCATTTTGTTCGTTTTTTTCCCCATTATTCGTCCAAAAGATATTGGGCCTTATTACGAGTGTGGTATTACGACTTCGACGATTTTGTACTAGGTTAAAGAACACTGCAACAGTTTTTCTTTAACCTATTACAAAATCCTCGTAGTCGTATCCAAAATACGACACTCGTAATTAGGCGCAATAACTTTTCAAAAAATCACATTTCTTAACCGGGTTTCCATCTGTGTGCCAAATGCCACACAAACGTAAAAAAAACGTAACCCCTAATTACTAATGAAAAACAGTTTGAATCAGACACGTATTTATTAAGTTAAATAGTTTCATACATAACTAACAGACAATTTTATAGAATCCACCATGATTGCAAACTGTTTAAATCAATAAATATATGTCTGAATCAAACAGTTTTTCATTAGTAATTAGTTGGTTACGCTTTTTTGTGCAAATGACACACAAGAAATGCCAGATGTAAACTCAGCCTTAGTTTCATGTTTTTGAAAATGAGTGTATTTTTTTCAATTTTTTTTTTTAATTTTTAATTTAAACTTCGATCCACCCAACAACTTTTAAGTTCGTTCCGGTAGTGGGCATTCCGAAACAATTTTTTTTAATGTAAAAACAAAAATTTCACACAAAAAAATTCAATTTGGAACATTATTAAGAAAGTTATTGACAAAAAACTTAAAAAGAGATTTTTTTGAAAAGTTATTCCATTTGCCGACATTCAAGTCACGTCAATACAATACCAGAAATTGTGGCATGTCTACCCAGTTTCGCAAACAACTGGTTGCTATTGAGAGACTCATGCTATTTTCTAGGCCTTAGGGAACGGAACTAGACTTTCAAGAGCATAAAATTGTTTTCGAGAGCAAGTAGAGAATCTCCAACTTTTTGGTATTGTATTGACGTGACGTCGATGTCGACAACTGGAATAAGGATGAATATCTTTTGAACAATTAATCAAGAAATCCCCAATTTTACCAGGTAGGCTCTTTTGGAGTGGAATGCCCCATATACATAGATGTGTACATCTTGAAACATGAATATACATACACACAGTAAGACTCTTTTATAACGAACAGCAATTGAATAATATCAGATAGAACACTTTTTATAACTTTCTGTTTTATTTGATTAACGGCCCTTTTCACAATGTACAATTAAAAGCTAACAGGGACTTTAACGGCAAGTTTTGTTTGGCAAGTTTGAAGAACTGTCAGTTAAAGTTCACGTTAACTCTTAATCATACATTGTGAAAAGGGACGTAAGATGTTTGCTATAATTTTATTAAAAGTAACAATTTAGCAAACATGGTCACGAACACACCTCTTTTCGTCATGATATATACATACATATTAGTGATGCACGAATATTCGTATTCGTATTCGAATTGCCGAATATTCGGCCATTTTTAATGCGAATACGAAGCATTCGTATTAGTCAAATTCAGTCGAATCCGAATATTTTTCCCAAAAAATTAAATAAATAAATGCATAAATTCTAAACTAAATTTAAATAAATGGATAAAAATATTAGTTTGTACGAATCCATTAATTTTTTTTAGAAATTGTGCTTTGTATCATCTCTATCTCTACATATGTATGTATATAAAAATTACGTGTATGTTCGTGATCGCTAAACTCAAAAACTACTGGACCGATTTTTACCAAATTTTATATGCATGCTCTATGGGCCGTGAGTAGTGTTTCTGTGTAGTTTTTTCGTTTTTTTGCCCGATAGATATTAGCGCGATAAGCCTATGCTGTGTTTCACTGAAGGCGTTGGGTCCTTAATCAGCGTGTAGTGACGTTAATTAGCCCAATACCCCAGACTTGCAGTGAAAATAAAATTTGAAGGCAAAACAACGTTTGCCCGGGTCAGCTAGTTTTCAAATATTATTTACTGACGATCACTGAAATTTTTTGTAGTTTTTATTAACTTTAAAGTACGCCAACAGGAGTATGAAGTTCTTTTTCATTACAATTTTTTAATATCTCATATTGCAGGCGTAAATAGAGCCCTGATTTAATGTCTATAAATTTCACATGAAATATTCGTATTCGCGAATATCGTTTCAAATATTCGTATGCGCATTCGTATTCGCGAATATCAAAAATTGACATTTGTTACATCACTAATACATAAATACCTACTATCTGTATATACTAATATGTGTGTCAATAGTGACCTAATGCAGAATAATAATCCATTTCGTATTTTATCTTGCATAAAAATTTCATATAAATAGCTTTTTTTGTACTATCACCTCCTGAGAGAAGAATATTTGTTCATGCCTTCCTTGAGTTGTGTGTAAATTGAAAACTTTAAACGTGTTCCTTTAATTTTTTTTATATTATTCACGTGTGTATGGTAAATTTTTTTTCATTTGTTGTAAAAAGAAAGGATGTTTATATTTCCTCAGTTCCAAATCACATATTCCACTTCACTTAGATTTCCTAAATATCTAGCTATGTATTTAGAAAAATTTAATTATTATTTTTAATATTAGCATTAAATTTTTATTTACGGTCAGTTTCTTTAAATGGAGGAGAATTTTTCCAACATATTAAAAACAATAACAAAAAACTAAAATTTTGTTTTTTATATGGATTTAATTCTGAGACTAAACTAAATTAAAGAGCGCTATATTTGCCATCGGTTCAGTATATTTAATATTTATATAAAATGAGAAGTGACCTTAAGCTTAATATATATACATATATCACCTAAGATAATTACATACGAAAAAAAGAAGTAAGAAATTCATATCGTTATTTGTAGTGACGACAATTTTCTTTTCTTTTATTTATTTTTTGGTCATAGTTAAGTTTCACTGTAACTTATTTAAAACCACTTCCACTAACACAACACTAGTGTACTATTAAATAAAACCACGCCCGAAACAACAACAAAATACTCATACACGTCATGCGCACAAAATAAGGCAAAATATATTTTCATGAGTCTGGTGGTTGGTTGTGTGTTTTTTCTTATATTCATATATCTGGGAAGTTAGTTGTTTATTTATTTCTGTTTTTATTATTATCTATTTTGCTTTTAGTCTTGATAATTCTCATTTGCTTGATATTGGAATCGCTACAAATAATTTGAGTTTAGCAACGAAAAGTTAAGACTATACTTCACAGGATCATTTCTGTAGTGAGTCTTCATTTATTTGCATTGCAAAATGTAAAATACTGTAACCGCGATGAAGAGATATATCGTTTTATCTATAGCGTGAGGTTTAGAACTTTGTCTAATTTTGGTCTTCATTGATCGATGGGATAAAGTTTCTTCGATGATCGCAGTTTAATGGATAAAGCGACTTCTGAGTGGCTATATAATAAATAAATTTCAAAATCATTTTCTATTTAGATGGAGTAGTGCCGGGGTATTCTAGATATTTTTTACTAGTTCAGACAGATTTCACTGTCGATATTACTACATATCGGCTGAATGTTTGTACTTGGTTAAGAAAACTTAAATATTTTTTTATCACTTTAATTGAATATTGAATATATTTTTTTCAATAAGAGGTATATATTATGTATGTGTGTATGTATGTAAGCCAGTTAAAAATATAAAAATATAATAAAAAGACAGAAATATGTATGTAAGTTAACAATGACTCAAATCAAATAATACTTAATATCAGGAAAAAACAATGTAAAAATACAACAATGAAAAAAAACAACATGGTTTTTAGTTTATGCGAAATGTCAAAAATAGCATTTGTTTAAAATAATAATAATAAAAATTATTCACAAAAAGTTGAAAAAATGTCTCCACAGCCAGCTACCACTAACAAAATTTGCAACGTTTAGCAATTTTCACAATTTTTAATAGTTTTTTCGTATTTTTAAATTTGTTTTAAAATAATTTTTTTAATAAAATATTTTTCACCTTGAAAATTTAACATTTTTTAAATTTCTTTTTCGTAAACAATTTTTGAAATTTCGGATGAACTTTAATTTGAAAATTTTCGCTACTACCTGGTGAATGTGCCTTGCTTAAAATATATTTTAAAATTTATTATAATGTAATTAGCACCTGCTATAATGTTTAAAATATCATAGTTTTTATGTAGTAACACACTGCAAAGTTTAATTCATTTAATAAAGGTAAAATATTTACCTTTCTTAATATTTTGCTTTGGGAGAAAATACGAAAATGTGCAAGAAACTACAAAAGAAAAATAGACGTTTTTTAGTTACGGTCCAGCTCACGGACGGTCATCACTAGACCCCTCAAATATTTTTGGGAATACTCATTAAAAAGACCGAACTTTAATTTGACAGGCGTAACAAAAACTTCTAATGTGCATACATATCGAGCCTTATTTTCGATTTAATCATAAGCGACACAAATTAAGTTTTTCAGGAGAAGTTTTTTTTAAATATTCAAATATGTTTTTGTATGTAAATTGTCGCTTACCGATAAAATTTTACAGCCCGTATCTTGAAAGTTATCAACAATTTTGGCATTTTGATAATTTTTAACTATGGGTAGGCCCATAAAATTTTAATTTCAATAAAAAAGTATATTTTCGATAACATGTCGCTTACGATAAAATCGAATATAGAAATTAAAATTTTATGGGTTGATAACTTTTAAGATACATAGGCTGTACAAAAACATATTTGAAAATGTATCGGCTATTTCACAACTGCGAAAGAAAACTTTCGACTTACAATTTATATTGAAGACGAAAACAAATTTTCATATTTTATTGTTGTTTTCAATATAAATTTGTAAGTTGAAAGTTTTCTTTCGCGTTTGTAAAATAGGATATTAAAAAAAATTTCTCCTGAAAACTTTAATTTTTGTCACTTACGATTAAATCGAAAATAAGGCTCGATATACTATATTTAGGGACTTGTTGTTAAAAAATATTTTTGTTTTATGAATAAGGTAATTAGTATGCATTTACAGCACTTAATCGCCGGCGAAGTAAAACAACTAATAAAATGGCTACATAGCTTAAGTAATACACCAGCTTAACACCAGAAGCGATGCAACGATGCTATAAAAAATAATAACAAATACATATCTGTACTTGCACTATCCCTTTGTTATTCACACAATCAATTGTCAAGGGTTGAATTATGCTTGATTTAAACTTTAACTCAATAGCATTCTCCAGTGAAAAGGCAACTTGAGTTCAATTCGAACAATTCAGTTATATTTCGATTCGAAAGAAATGACTTACTTATTCGAACGAATTGTACTGTGTATTACGATTTTCGTAGTACTTGTTTCGAATTTACGAACTTTTTTGTACTCTATCGAAAAATAAAAATCTCTTCCGAAACAGCAACTCTGTATTACGAACAATAAAAATCCCTTTCGAAAGTGCAACTCTGTACTACGAAAACAAGCGTCAGTTATGCAAAAAGTGTTAGGAAATTGTTAGAAATTCATTTTGCTAGTGCCAACTTGAGAGAAAAATAGAAAATTGCAATAAAATTTTGTGACGTATGTATGTATGTATTTGTGGGAATCACTGAAAAACTCTGTTTCGTAAAAATACGAGTTATGTATGCTCTTTCTACCTGAGACCATCGATATGTATGTATGTACGTGTATCGCCAATGAAATTTGCAATACAGTATACAAAAATAATTAATAAAGGTCGAAAAACCAAATACTTATATGTATTGTATACAAAAATATTTATGTATAACTTAATTCAATCGGCTGATATAGCTCGGACTAAGGGAAACGAAACAGTCACCCTTATCGGGAATAAGAGGCGAACAAAATTAGAAAATAATACAATGACACAACAACAACAACAACGCAAAAATTGTCAATTACAATTTTAGGGAAAGGAAACACATTTCACGTGAATTTTTATTCCCGCTAAGGGTGATTATGAGTAAAAATGCAGCAGCAAGCTAAGGAATGTTTGGTATTTAATAGGTACGGAATTCCAAAATCAAATCAAATAATATAAAAACAATATAATATACATATATAAAAATAAAAGAGGCTAATGACTGATAACAATAGTAACGAATTATGTATTTAAGCTACATAGCATACCTGCCCGAATAACGTATTTTCTTTTAATTTATAAGAAATAAAACAATCGATTTATTTTTTGTTTTTGTTTTTATTTTTGTTCGAAAATCAAACAAATCATTTACAGCTACATACATGGAAATCAATAAGTTTGAATAGATAAAAATATGTACGAATATAATTTATTTTATTAACTATTGTTTCTTTTTTCGTTAACATTATTAATTAATTAAACAGAATAAAAAAAAAAAGATATACGGCCTGGCCCACGATGTCGACAAGAAATTATCTGTCGCTTAGTTATATTGAAAACAAAAACAAAATAAGAAAATTTGTTTTTGCTTTCAATATAAGTAAGCGATAGATAGTTTCTTGTCGACATCGTGGGCCAGGCCGATAATTTTGGAATACTATATACTTAAAATAGTAAGTATTGTATTTTCACAAAACGGTTAGTTATTCTTTCTTTTTTTTTCTTCATTACAATACAAATTAATATTTTATGAATTAATTTAAATAAGTTTGAATGTCTTTCAACTACAATGCAAATTAATTTTAAATTGATTTGTTTTCGATTCGAATTAAAACATCAGAAAACACAAAATTATTAAATAAATAAAATTTAATGAAAATTGTTTTTAAATAAAATTTATACACTCAAGCTTATCGTGATTGGCGCACTTATGACGGATAGTAGGCGTTTTAGAAAAATGGAATCGTGTTTTGCAAACCGCAAAACCATTCTTTAAAACCGTCTAACTGTTGAGGTAAATACGCGAACTGTGATAAGCGTAATTATACGAGGGCGATCTCTGAAATACACATACACACTTTATCGAAATTATACAAAAATTGCAATTGTGAAAATTGGCGACCCATCTTACTTAAATTTTTAAAGCTTTAAATAAATTTTAAACGCAGAAAAGCAGAAGCAACGGTACTTTGCTTTATAGTAGCGGTATTCACAGTTGGTCTTATAGATCTTTAACATATTGTAGCTTTGGCAAATTTTACCAATTTACCAATAATTTTGGTAAATTTTACCAATACCAAGGCCGATAGTGAATTCCGCTAGTATTTTCTTATACTTGACATAATTTGAAAATATCGAATGCCATATAACTTAATAAGGAAATTTTTTTATTTTTTTTAGCTTTAAAGAAATTTTAAAAGCTTTATTCGATTTTCTTATACTTGACATAAGTTTAAAAGACCGAATGTCATACAATTTAATACTGAATATTTTTTTTATTTATTAAAGATTTCAAGAAATTTTAAAAGTTTATAAGATTTTCTTATACTTGACATAATTTTAAAAGGGAATGCCACACAATGCTGAATATATTTTTACTGAAGACTTTTTACCATATAAATATAAGTCAGAACCAAAAATTCCAGCTTATATTATTAGTGCTGACGTTCTTCACAAGAATGCGGAATATAGATAAGATTTATTTTTTCAAAATCTTTACATTCGCTTGTTAAAGAGGGTACAAAAGAGGTTCAAAAGCCGCCTTCGTATATAATATTTTTATTGTTTTTTTTTTTATTTATTTTCTTTTTAAACTATTAAATATTCTATGGTACTATTTTTTTATTTTTAACATTCCTTAGCTCAACGGCTGCATCAGAACTCGAAACTTTGTGTAACGTTTTTAATAATTTGATTATTTACGCAAGAAATAGGAAACGCAAAGAGTGATAAAGCAACAAAAACTGAGACTAAACACAATTTTTTTGTTTAGTTAAAGAGAAGTTTACAGTGTTTCGCTTAAGTTCGAATATTATCGATAGTTAATTTTTTTCTATATTTGTTTTTTTTTTTGGTTTCATTTCGTTTTGTTTTAGTTTGCTATTTGTTAAGTCTTTTGGAAACTGAAATATAAGAGAAAGTAAAAACATAAAATTTTATAATGAATTGCATAATTATATTGATACGATATTTGTTATAAAATAAACGGCAATGAAACATAATAAAAAAAATATACAAGTTAATGTGGGAAAACAATAACTAGTAGTGATTAGCATGCTACTCAATACACAGTAATTGAAGAGAATGATTTGGTTAAAATAAATTAAAACTCAATGAATAAGGGTGATGTCGTAAACCAAAAACCAATGAATAGTTTATGTTTCTACGAAACTCCGTGACTTTTCTAATAAAATAGTTATTTCGACAAAAGGGCATATTTTGTCAATAGCTTCCTATAGTCCATAGACTTTTTAATTTGATTGTATTCCTTCCAAATAATAAGTTGTTGAAGTTTTCAATTGGTTGTTTGCTTCAGTGTAGAAACAAATATCTTGGAGTCACGATATTTCTTCAGGTTTGGAAACAGAAATTAAAGAAACATTTTTTTATGATTATTGAATATGACCACTGTTGTGAAGATAATCGACATGAATTACTTCGCAGGCATGTTAAAATACATAAGGCTAGATGAAGTTTGCCGACAATCCCTTCTTTGGCCCAACTTTAGTGAAATCCTTCGCTCTCATTGTAGACGGATTCCTTTGGATTGCAGTTGAATATCGCCAGCAGCCATTCGAAATTCTCGTGTGTAGTCCTTTGGGATTTCTGTAGCCTTATCCAACATAAGCTGACCATAAACTTGCGAATTTCTCGCATATCACTTCTCAATACACACGCAGCAAATCACAATAAGTGTAAACTTATACAAGTTAAAACAAGTAGCGGAGCGGACGGAGCGTAGTTCTAGTTATTTATAGTTTTTATATTTTTATTTCAGTTTGCCTCTTGTCCTTTACACTTATCTTTTTTCGTATGGCAAATAAATTTTTTTTTCTTTTAAAATTTCAATCAGTCTTTTAAAAATTATTTGCTTTTCATCCTTTCGATACACATACACTCCGAAATAATGGCAAATTCCTTGTGATATCTAATGCCCTGGTTTTGCTTGTTGAAATTTTGTTTCCTCCTTAATTTTGGAAGCAGAATTTATTTGTGTTTTTTTTTTGGAAATATAATATAAGGACTGTAAAATACTATTTTATTTATATAAATTCTGCTTAAATGGAGTATTAATTATATTTTGATGTAATCTTAGTGCAAAAAAAAATATAGTTCACTTCGTTCATAAAACCAAACTTTTTAATTTAATTTAAACATACTGGTTTCGGCTACGTTAATTAAAGAAATTTAATGCGGGATGACGAAAAATCGATCCAAATTAAAGAAAACCTCTTCTTCCCGCATTGTATTATGAATAGGGGAAGAGCAAAAATGAAAAAAAACTTGCGCGTAATTTTTATTTAAGATTGGGATTATTTTATAAAATTTACTATTTTACATTTTCATTTAAATTCACAATATTGTCAGCACACAATTTAAATCACGCAACTTCGTCAAAAAATTCTACATTACAGAAATTTCCCGTTTAAGCCGTTTCGATTTAAAAAATTTTTATGCTTTAAGAATTTCTAATTTTCGATCAGCATCATTATATGGAAACAGTCGCTACATAAATCGAGGGACTACTGTAGTATTTTAACAGATATTCCCCCTTATTGTGATTGGCGTTTTATGGCTTTGTCTACGACGTTTCTGTAATAGATTAAAGAGCACAGCAACAATTGGTCTTTAACCTGGGCCCAAAATGTCGAACTCGAAACACGCCAACCATGACAAGGACCATTAATTTTTAAGTTCAGAAAGTCACGGAGGTGTCTGATTTCGTACATGCATATGCTTTTCAGTGTAGCATGTCCTAATATGAATTTATGCAAAACTAGCAGAGACCACAATTGGCATAGACTAAAATAAGCAACAGTAATATTTATTTGAATTATGCATTGTGCATTTTTAATACAACGAATAGTTTTTCAATATTTAACAAAACATTCATTTTTAAAATGAAAGCGCACTTGTTAACTTATTATTAAAATTGAGTTCGAATATTGTCGTTTTTTTTTAATAATGTTTATGTAATTCAAATGTATATTACATAGTTAACTCTAAATAAACAAATAGTAAGTATATTATATTATGTCGTTTATGGCACGACATAACTGAAGAATTACAATACTAAGTATTCAATGTTGTTAGTTTTCAAGGGACAAGGTGCTAGTCATGTAGGGAACTGTCAGGAAAAGGATATCTAGCCAACATACAAAATCTCAATAGTAAATCTTTGTATAAAAAATTAGTATCCTTATGTGAAGAATCAAGAATAAAAGAGCATTTTATGTTATTCTATCAATCAGAGACTTTGGATGTATCGTTCTTTAATTTATCATTCTCTTACTAATAATAATACATTTTTCAAAGGTTTCGAAGATTTAATGATGGTGTTTCAGAATACATAAATTTCTAGGGAGTCTATTCTGAAATTCGAAGCGAAAGAAAATACTTTAGAATTTGTATACTTATTATGTTGTTATGTTAATTACATACAAATTCGAAGGTATTTTCTTTCGTTTCGAATTACAATGTAGACCCGTAGTTTTTATACGATGGAAATTTAAATAATGCGACTAGGGCTCCAGCGCTCAAGCCATCTATATCTACTTTGTTTCCAAAATACACTCTTACAGTTTTATATTATAAAGTCCTAATAAAATTACTCTAAGAGCTTCTTTCGAAAGAATCCGAATGACCTATAACTTCCCAATGGAAGTTGGAGCTTCCAAGATCCAGTTTTTGTTTTGTTTTTTATCTCCATCAGTAGATATTTAATTAAAAATAGTTGGACGTGGGTAATGGAAAATACCACAAAAAGAAACGCAAGCAAGTGAACAGCGAATTGGTAACAGCCAAGAAAAATATAATATAATGGGAAAACGCATATGTAATTTGTACCAACAACTAAAAAAAGCCATGAAGTTTGGAAAGCATTAAGGAATTCGAGTTACAGACAAACATGAAAAATGCATACACAAATGGTAAAGTGCCATAATAAATTCTATATAATGTTTATAGTAGATATAAAAAACAAAAAAAAAATGAAAAAATAATAGAAACAAAAAAGTAAAATTTAAAGAAGAAAAAACTCAAGCTTACTTACCATCATAATTTTCATTGAGTAAAGGATCGAAAGCTTCCAGCACGCTGACACGGGAACTAAAAAAATTAAAAAAACAAATACAAGTAAAATTATCAAATCATTCTTTACATGGTAGCTTCAAAAACTTACTCATCTTCATGCGATAAATCAATTAAATCGGAACCAACTGTTTTAAATTTGCGAGCGGGTGGTGTGTGGCGTCTAAAATTGTTTTGATCATTATTTTGAATAGATGCATTGGACGAAATTGAAGGTTTGGAATGTGTTTGACTAAATGTGTTTTTGGAGGATAAATTTGCTGAGGAATTAAGCTCAGGATTAAGTTGATTGTTCAAATTGCTGATATTGGATGCCAGAGAAGCTTTTGAAACGGATGATTGTGATGAATTGGACGAGGCCAAATTAGAGGGATAATAGGGATGCTGTGTGGCCGGTGCCGCCATATTGTATGGGAAACCAAAGGGATTAGAGTATTGTACAGGGGCAGTATAAGGCACGCCAGCAGCACCCACCATAACCGGAGGTGTGGGCGGATAGTAAGTGGGTCCTTGTAGTGATGGCATAAATCCTAATGGCCGGGGTCCATATATGGGCGCTGTATATGGAGGTTGGGACATGCTGTATAGTTTTTGTAGTTCATCATGGGTTAGTGGAACTTTTTGTTGTTGAGGTGGGGCTGTAAATGGTACCAATTGCATGCCGGCAGCTCCAGCAGCTGTAGCCACACCATAATGGGCCGGTGGTTGAACCGCAGCAGCACTACCTGCGTACATGGCGCCTGCCGCTGCAGCCGCTGCTGATGCATGATAATTTGAATATATGGGTGCGGCTGCTGTAGGCCCCAAAGGCACTAAGGCTGTTTGTTGATTTGTAGCTTGAAGCTTTTGTAAATCCTCAATTAATTGATCAAAAGTGGAATTTTCCGGCTTCTTCGATGTTGGACTGGCAAAATTTATTAAATCCTTCTCCGCTGTAGAAATGGGAGGTGTTTTGGACCGTTCAACATCAGTTAACAAAGTAGTTGGAGGTATATTATGCGTAATTTCCGAATGACGTCGTTGCGATTGGTTTGGTTGTGGTGGAGGTAATGATAAGCTATACTGTACGGAAACTGATGTTTCCGCGGAATCTCTACGAGCATAATGCTGGCGACGTAGTTGAGCGTAGTTGCGATTTTTGGCCTCTTGTTGTAAAGACTGTGAATAAGCTGTGCCATACTTTTGGCAACGCTTAAATTCTTCTAAAGCTTGTTGTTCTAAACTTAAAGCGGTTGCTTTGGCCAAATCCTCTTGAAATTGTTTTTCGTAATCGATTTCGGCTTGATTAGACATGTTTTAGTTAAATGCCTAAAAATACAAGAAATAAACGAAATATATTTTATTTAGAAAGGTAACTACATACATATGTATTTGATTTATTTGCAATCGCGTGTGAACTTCTTTGTTTGAAATGGTTCCAATTTAATGAATTTTCAATAAAATATTTGTTTTTGGTCTTTTCTTTAGCTTTATCTACGGCCCAATTTATTGAGACACTTTAATCACGAATTGGATATCGTTACATGTATGTATGTATGTATGTATGTATGTATGTATGTATGTATGTATGCATGTTGTTTCTTCTTGATATTATATTGATAATAAAGCCATAAAAACAATATTATTTACCTTTGTTTCTTTGTGCCAAGCTGATAATAAAATTTTTATTTTTATCTTCTTTTCATAAATTCATTGATTACACAAAAGAAATGGCAGAAAATACAACAACGACATTGCAACATTTTATTTAGGCCCTTGTTATGAGTTGCATTCGATTTTCGATCTTCGCGTGGCTATCGAACATCGAAAATAGAATGTTCAATTCATATTAAATAGGTTTTTTTCCCTAAATTTTTGCCTTCAAACAAAAATGATGTTAAATTATAATTAAGTAGAAAAAGATACTTTTTGCAAATTGTAAAAATCACTGTGTGAATGCTTGTCACAATAACAAATGAAAATTCGTTCGATCAGTAGTTTTGACTACAGTCGAACATCGAAAGTTGCTCATAATGAGGGCCTTAATCAAAATTTTATATTTTACAACAATTTTTCGTAGGAAATAAAATTAAACAATTTAATAAATATAGTGACCTAGATGCTTATATTTTCACTTTACTATAAAAAGAGTATTCGTTAGCTAATTAGCTAATAAATCAATTCTATTTTTAAGTTTTAATTAATTGCAAGAACAAAAACGCTTAATTGAGCAGAAACAACAAAATTCAAAAATTCAAATTGCTTTTGTTTCCAATATAAATTGACAAACGAAAGTTCTTTTTCGTTTTATAAAATCATACAGTTAAAATACATATATGTATAAATGCTCAACCTATAAAATGAAAATAAATGCGTACAATTAATTAATTTCTTTGTTGGGTTTTTAATAAAATTTATAGATATGCATTCAATGAAGACAAATAACTCAAAAGTATATTTTAAAAATGTTAATTTGGAAGTTGATAAATTCATTTCATTAGAAATGAGTTATTTGGCCTAATTACGAGTGTCGTAGTCGAAGTCGAAATACGACACTAGTAATAAGGACCATTAGCACCTTCTCTTCCCCCATCTAGACATGCTGAACAGTAGTCGTTATATGGGAATAAGCAGAAGAATAGGACATTCTTTTAGCATGCGTGCGGAAAGGACTCTGTCCCATATGTTTGTTCTCTTGGAAACTGGGTGTAGCAGTGAGCTATTTTTCCTGTTAATACAAGGCCATAGTGTTCTTACTTTTTTTTTTTTTTTTTGAATTTATTGCTGGTCGGCCTTTGCCGAAAGAGCATTATTTAGACGCTTCCAGCAGGAAAGCCGCTGAAGTTATCAATATCTTGATCCTGATCCATAATTAATTTTTCCTTCATCATCCCACTTACTCGTTATTAAACAAAACTAATTTTTGTAGAATATATTTCTTCTTTTTTATTTTCGTCTCTATTTTTTTTATATTACTTTATAACTCGGTACATTTTAGACCGATTGTAAAAAATCTTTTTTGTCTGAGATGTTATAGTTTCCATTTGGCTTCATTGTAAAAACGATGGTCAGGAAACCCATACCAATTTTTTTATTTCATTCTATGATATTTTACTTATTCTATTGCTAAGAAACTTACCGAGCACATTAGACTCTCGCAACTTCACAATCTCAAAGTTGAAAAAATTACCGATTTTTACGAAACTTGGAATAAACTCTGAGCTCTTTACAAGACACAATCTTGCATTTCTAAAAGTGGTCGGGGTTACGCCCATTAAAATTTAATATTATATTTCACGTACTTCTACATTATCGATTTTTACGAAACTTGGCACACACCTTGATCTGCGAAAAATATTTAATCTTATTTTCAAAAAAGTGAGCGGGGCTACAGCCATGAAAGGCTAATATTAAATAATGTATAGATATGTACTTCTACTTATGCATTTCACACGAAAGTTGGCAGAGTTTCGGCTCTTAGATTGAGATAAATTTGTGCTTAAAGAATAGGGCGCAACTGTTATATCATCGGCATATGCTACACTCTTAAACATCATAGAAACTAACTACATGAGAAAATAATTTAAAGCAATTCTACAGTATGTGAGCTAAAACCCCCAGTGGGCTTCCCCTATTTTCCACTATCATTATCGTAGTCTGTCTTCGACTGGACCGTATACATCCGTATTAACAAGTACGCTCTAAATAAGCCGATATGATGCCATCCTGCCTGTATGATTTAAAATGTCTAAAACTGAAACGCCCATGTACGCCTGCCTCTGTTTATGGCTATGTGTGCCACATTCGGACGGTGTGATATATCAATCTCACGCTTTTCCACATGAGAAGTGAATCCAGGAAAGTGCGTGTTCATGGGTACCTCTACGGTCTCACTTCCGCTGGTATTGGTTATTGAAGTTTCGTATAGTTGGAGTGGTCGACTGGATATTGTGTAGAGAAGTATCAGAAGTACTTTCCACATTGCTGGAGAAGGTTGTTTGTCTTCGCGTCTCTTAATATAATCTTGGGGATTCGTAAGCCGTCTATATTCCTGGGCTATATTAAATAGTTTTCGCGACTCTGATCGAGCTTTCGCTATTCCAGTGTTCCACCAGAATGGTTTACTTTTCCATCTGAAGACTTTAGATCTACAAGCTTCTGAAATCGCTAGGTAAGGTGTGCTGATGAGCGCACCCATTGCATTTTTTTAATGCTATGCTTATCGTTAACTGCCGGAGGTTGCGGTAAGACTCTCCTGAATATTTCTGCTTTGAATTGCTTCAAGATTTTCCTACAGAATAGCTTACTGTCTAGAATGATGGCCAAATATTTATCTTCATTTGACAGTGCTGGGTTGACACCATTTAATTTGGGTGTGAACAATGGAATCTTGTGGTTCCTACTATAATGTGCAAGATATGATAGAGAATGTCCGGTGTATCAAAACAAAATGAGAAATATTGGCCTACTATCATAACAATTAAAGGAGTTTCGCATAATGTATACAAATATACAAGGGCTTATTAATAACTATAACCAACTTGAAATTATTGTAGCAGAAGAAGGACCGGAGTTTTTTATTTTATCGGAAACTCATATAACTGCAGAAATTGAGGAATCAGAATTACAATTGCAAGGATACAAATATATCAATGTGTTATCTACATCTTCTAGAACTGGAGGTGTGATAATATATTTTAGGAGTCACTGGAATATTATTAAATTAATTGAAAAGGTGGATAATATGAAGTACTGGATTTTATTTTGCATTTGGAAACTTTAGCTTTATAATTGGGGTAATTTATAGATCACCTAGTCATTGCGAATCTGTATTTTGTACTGCATTTGAAGAAATAATAGAGGAAATCTGTGATAATTACTTAAACAACTGTGATATTCTAATACCGGGTGATTTTAATATATATTGGATGAAAAACTATACGTATAAAAATAGAATTAAGAGTCTGTTCCATGATAACGGTGTAAAGCAATTAGTAAATGAATGCACACGTGTAACAGAAAATTCAAAAACAATAATAGACTACGTAATATCGAATAACTTTAATACGTTAGTAAATAATAATGAAAAAAATAAGATCTCAGACCATGAAATTATAAATATAACTGTCCAAAATGTATTTCTTTACAAAATGAAAGAAAAATAATCGAAATATTTAAATATAATAAGGAAATTTTCAATAATGAATTATATAATAACTTAAAATACGATAGCGCCAGAGATATAAATGAAAATGTGGAGGCTTTTGATGAATGCTTGAAAAATAATGCTAAAAAATGCACGTTTAAAAAACAGATTCGTGAAAATAAAAATGTTTACAATTGGTTTACTGATGAACTACGGGTGATGAAAAGAGAAAAAATAATGAGATATTTGCAAGCTAAAACAGAAAACACTAATCAAAAATGAGCAGAATATAAAATAATTAGAAATAAATATAAACAACAAATTGAAAACAGTAAAAATAATTATATAAACAGAAAAATTAGTAACTCAAGGGACCAGAAACAAATGTGGAAGGAAATCAAAAATGTAGTACTTCATGATAATAAAAGTATGATCAAATCTGTGATATTTGACAATGTAGAATACAATGATAGTTATAACCAGGGATCGCAAATAACGATTATTTTCCAAATTTAAACTGAAAAAATCACAGTAATAGAGAAGTGCTACGTGCACAAGGAATGTACCACGATACTCTATGTCACATGGACTACCTATAGATGCAATGATTGTTATATTTTTGATTTTTATTTATTCCTCAGAAAATAACATTTATTTCTTGATTTTTATTTATTCCTCACAAAATAAGAGTTATTTTGTGACTTTTATTAATTCCTCACAAAATAAGAGTTATTTTGTAACTTTTATTTATTCCTCACAAAATAAGAGTTATTTTGAGACTTTTATTTATTCCTTAAAAACATTTTAATTTTTAAAATGAATAAACTATAAAAAAGTAAATTTAATTAAACATATAAGAGTTTTTTTTACAGACTCTGGCGATAAATTCAATTTTAAATCGGTCAATATTAATTTTAACGCAAAAATTACACTTTCTACATTTTAAAAATTAAGCAAAAAAATAAAAATCAAAAAGTAATTGTTATTTTGTGAGGAATAAATAAAAGTCACAAAATAACTCTTATTTTGTGAGGGATAAATAAAAATCAAGAAATAACTGTTATTTTCTGAGGAATAAATAAAAATCAAGAAATAACTGTTATTTTGTGAGGAATAAATAAAAATCAAGAAATAACTGTTATTTTGTGAGGAATAAATAAAAATCAAGAAATAATGATTAAAAAGTGATTTTTAAAATAAAAATTATAACCGTTACGGTCCTTGGTTATAACATCGCTAATAAATTTAACTCTTATTTTATACACAGCATTAGTAATATACGGGAATCGATAGACAATGTGCAATATGTAAACAGAATAGCTACAATGTAACTGATTTTTTTACATTTCGTATAATAAATAATTTAGAACTATATAATATAGTGAAACAAATGAAAAATAAAACTGATTACGATAAAATATCAAATAAGATTATATTGGACAACTGGAATGCAATTGGTAGCGTATTATTAAAAATAGTAAATACATCGTTGCAGACTGGCTGTTTTCCGGACAATTGGAAAAAAATAATGGTTACGCCAATTAGAAAAATTGCAAACACAAATAAATGCGAAGAATATCGGCCTATTAACACCTTAAAAACATGTGAAAAGATACTGGAAACAGCTGTAAAAATTGGAGATATATATAGAGGAACATAATATACTATCCAAATATCAATCAGGATTCCGTAAAAAACACTCATGTGAAACGACCGTTAATTATGTCATTAGTAAATGGAAAGAGATAGGAAATGATAAAAAAATGATTGCGATTTTTCTTGATTTCAAAAGAGCATTTGAAACCATTGATAGGGAAATAATGCTAGAAAAGCTATATATGTATGGAATAAGAGGAAAAGAGATGAATTGGTTCAAATCGTACATGGAAAACAGAATACAGACAACTAAGGTAAATAATTCAGTATCGGAGGAATTAGTGAATGACTTTGGAGTTCCACAAGGCTCAATACTAGGCGCACTGCTATTTATTATTTATATTAATGACTTGCCAAATGTATTAGAAAGATGTAACATAGTCCTATACGCAGATGATACCTTAATATATACCATTGCAGACAAGGAAGAAGAATGTCGAGAAATTATAACTTATAATATAGATAAAATAAATAACTGGTTAAAAATGAATAAACTTAAACTTAATGAAAATAAAACAAAGATAATAGAAATTAACATCAATTCGAACGAAATAAATAAATAACTCGGTAATTGAAAAAGTCGAGCATATAAAATACCTCGGGTTTATAATTGATAAAAAATTAAAATTTAATGAACATATTGAGCACATATGCAAAAAAAAATCGGTAAAAAAATCAGTTTTCTTGGAAGAATCAGAAACAAAATATCGAAAACTACCGTAATAAATATATATAATACCATAATAAAACCACACTTCGAGTACGGGTCTACTATTTTATATACATGTAGCAACACACTCCAATTAGAAAGAATGCAGAAACTTCAAAATAAAGCTATGAGAATAATATTAAAATGTGATAGATTAAAAAGATGAAACAAGGCGACACACCCAGATACCTTTGTGAACAAATAAGATATGTAGGAGAAAGCCAACCGTACGGACTAAGAAATGTGAACGATTTTCGATTAAACAGGGTTATGTCAACGCAGATGCAGAGATCACTGTTTTACAAGGGCTTACAACTGTATAATACACTACCAAATATGAAAAATGAAAATAGCGAGAATGTATTTAGAAAAAATGTATTAATTTTGCAAGATTTAATGTTGATTTATAATGATAGGAAGTTTAAATCATGTACATATGTATATTGTAAAAGTATTTTTAATACTAATAATAATAAAAAAAAATATATCTTTTTGTTGAGTCAACCCTGAGGCCGCCATACTAACACTAGTTGCTGACCATTTCCAGCACTACTTCCAGTCTGTCGCTAACGCAATTGTTACATCGTCTGCAAATGCCACATTACTAATACTTTTTGCATTTTGTTGTATTTTCTACCAATACATCAAATAAAGAAATGCTACAGTTTTTAATTGTGTATTATATTCAAAGGAAAGGACGCGACTTGAAAAGACCTTTCAAATAATGTAAAAATTGTTTTGTTGTCTTTGCAGAAAATAAAACCAAATGCAAAAATATCAACTAAAGCCCGTTTTAAACGCATTCCGTTTCACAAAGGATTTCTCCTTAAATTAATCAATCTATAATTTGGGAGCGATAACAAAAATCTTTTTCGTGAGGCGGCCTAATGAATATTCATATGTGTGTATATATGTATTACATATGTATGTAAATATGAATAAATTAATATTTTCCGCAGGCTTTGGTACTGCTGAAAATTTTATTTGTACGTATGTACATATGTATATGCAGATTTAAAATAAAATTAATAATAAATTTGCTTATTGGATAAATTGTACAAATTGATACTCGATTTAACTGGTTTTCGTACGCTTTATTTTCAAGTCTTGTAACATGGGAGCGAAAGGTATTTGATTGAGTTTATTTGCAGAAAAATTGCTATTGGAGTAAATATGATATATATTAGTTATTGTGGTGTAACCACAAAGGAAACAGTAACAGAATATTAACAGGTAGCGAGTTTAAAAGTGAGGACATTTTTAATTATTACTGAATTTCTATATACAAATTATACTTTATACTATGATACAATGTATTGTATTATAATTTTTACACAGAAATATGTTATTCGAACGACAAAATTACTTTTTATAAGATTGCCAAATTTTGCTAATGATTGCTGTTTCTTTTATCGACATACTATTTCAATAAGTAAAAGGTAGCAAAATAATATAAAGAAATACAATAAAAATATGACTTAAAAGGTCATATCCATATTTAAACATCAATTAAAGAAATATTTCTTAGCTTGAGCGAATATGAAGATAGCTGCGGGTAAAATATTATAACAATGTATCTCTTATTAAATACATTTGTAAAATTTATAAATGTACAGTGTGTCGCGCCACGACTACCAAATATTAGTTTATATTTATATTTATATTAGTTTATATGTACCTGAACAACTTACAATATGAGTAAAACTTAATGTTTTGACAAGTATGGCCACAAACACGAGATGCTATATAGAGCTCAAAAACGCACCCACATGTAACATTTTATATTTACTTTTCATTTGGTATTATGCTTTGTTTTACAATCTTCCAGCAAGTAGCACAAAAAGAGTACACTCACACCAAATTAAAACAGTAAAAAGATTTTAGAGTAGTTACTTTAATATATGCTCAAATTATAAAATGAACATTTGTATATATTTTTGTGCAGCATGACTAAACCTTAGCTGGCGGTAGGTATTAAATTTTCCTTGAAAGTTAAAGTTCTCATAAATTCTCGATGACTTTGGAATGTATTTCACAGCCTTATACAAATTCTTGCTTGGCTTACGTCCTCGTTTGAGTTTTACAAGGATTTTTAGGAACATTTCCATACCTACATTCTTTACGTATCTAAGGTTTATTAAAAATGTGTTTGCGATAAGCAATTTCATGCTCAAATTTGTTAGGTTAGGTTAGCCGGTTGCTGGTGAAAGATGAAAATTAAGGGACATGGAGGGTTATTATCTAATCCGAATAGAACGGAAATGTGTTCGAATTGTAATGTTAATAACATATAAATTCGAACAGTTTCCGTTTCGAATCGAATTACATAGTGACCCCCCCTCATTTGGGTCTAATACGATGATCCCTTTGTGCAACCTGTAAGTTGGACAGTATGTATATGGAAGAAGGGAAAGGGAGGATAAAGATGAAAGAGGTAGATATTGATGAATAGTTATTAGAGAAGAGCAGAGTCGGTCTGGAAAATTGTCGTTTGTGTACACACGCCATAAAAATGGGTTAACGGCCGTACTAGCGCCTACTACTAATATAAAAACTGAGATTTTTTATTCTTATTTCTGATATTTCGGATATGCTACTGAATGCCAGAAGCAGAAGAGATACGAGATGCTTTCTTCGTCTTATTCATTACAACTGGAGCAGTAATTATTATACGGAAGAGCCGTACGTTTATCACGTTTTACGAAAGTTCTGGTGCCGAGAGATTGCCCCAGGGATTCCTCAAGTGCTTCCTGGTGAAGTTCATTAGGTTTTTAATTCTGTGGGGGTTTAGGCGAGCTGGCTCATTGAGCCATTTGTCTCGAGCTGAATCGAGAAAGGCAACGTCTCCAGCAGAATGAGCTTTGATGAGGGAGCCCACAGATCTTGTCGACTACTATGAGTAGGGCTCCTCTCTTAGCCAGGTCCAATACGTATAGTTATGCCTTTTATTAAGATTTCCAAATTCTGGAAGGAAAATGACATAATGTTAAAACTTTTTCTTATAATGTTATGTATACATACATAACATATCGTCCCTACCACGTCAAACTATCAGATATGCAAAATTGGTTTTTTAGATTCGTTATCTTGGTACCCTAATTTTAACGATATGCCCAGTTTCAAAATGCTGAAATTCTCATGGACGCTAGATAACTCAATAAGAAATACTTTTAGGAATACGATGACTTTAAATTCCTAATTGACGGGTCTTCGTGCTCTTCTGAAAAGTTCAAATTTTAATATTGGATAGTTTGACGTGGTAGGGGCGATATGTACATATGTATGTAATGCCTCAGTTAATTTCTCGCCTAAAGTGTACTGGAAACGATCAAATAATCTATTCAACCAATCAATAGGCGTGCAGTCGTATTTTAATTTTTGGCTACACGTGCGCACTGTCAGCAATGATTGATAAGGACAGTTTTAAATATTTTTATTTGACGGCTAATTATTTGATCGTCTCCAACTCTGATAGACAAAACTACACCAGTTTATGATTATTTTTAATCATGCAGAAGTGCGCGAGCGAACAAAAGATTAAAATGCGCTATGATCTAAAAATAAAAATAGTTATTGTCGTTATTTGATTCGTCTATAGTTTACTTAAAACCAGTAGAATTTTATCTCGTTGACGTTCTACTTAAATCCTTTTGGACACAACAATTAAGAGAAACTTACATATAGACGACCTGCGACTAGCAAGTGGTTGAACTTCAATTCCTTTTTTATACACTTATTTACAATTTAAAATTCTTCTTTGATGTTTAAACGATATTAAATTCTTATTAAACAAAGATGAAATTAAATAATTCATATATGTATGTATGTACATAAAACAAACTATACTTCTTAAAATTTAATAAAATCAACAAGCAAACAAATGCAACAACGACAATACGATAAGAAAATAACAAAGACAAAACTTGCCATAAAAGTGTACAATGAAGAAAAGATAAAAACTTAATGTAAAAAAAACATAATTATAAAATAATATATAGTTTTCCAAAAAAAAAAAAAGAACAGCGAAGCTGCCGACAAAACAAAGACCGGCAAAAGATTAAAGTCCAATGGGTCAACACTTCAGCAAAACGCAAGATATGGAAGGGGGAGTAGGCAATTTATAACATTTTAGTTTAACTAGAATGAATATAAACTAACAACAGGAATTATGTACATATATGTAACCCAAATATAGAAAAAATAAAAGAATATTGGAGAATATAATAAAAAAGTAATGAATAGTTATGACGTCGTAATGCTGCAATACTCGACGCACACACACACACGCATAAACACAATATATAACGGCATTGAACAAAACGGGGCTTCTTTACAAGCCAAAGAAAAAATTGCATAAAATTTTGATAAAAACCATTAGATACTAATTAAAACTTTGTAATTTAAATAAATTTGAAAAAATATCTGAAATATTATTGAAATAAATCATGTTAACATACATACCTGGGCTGTGGCCAATTTTTTTCTGCAGATATTTAATCCAAGTAAAATTTATAAAACTGCTATTTTTCTTATAATTAAACTTTATCTTTTCTTATTACAACCTCTTTAAAACAAGTAAGTTTCACTAACACTTCTTTTTTAGATTCTTTTAATATTTTATTTCATTTTTCTAAGTTGTTGTTTCCATACACAAACACATCTACAAATGCTGAGGTGACTCCATCAATTTCCAATTTGAGACACCCAAAAAATGTATTGCAAAATTGTTTTACAATTTTTTTGCACAATTTTATATCACAGTTTTTTCAACTAATACATTATTTATAAATTTTTAATGACAATTTCTTTTAAAAGTTAATGCTTGCAAAAAAAAAACAAAATTTTATTAATTTCCCGTTTCAAAGTTTTGTCGTAATGTAGAAAAAAATTTATGTGAACTGCAAAAAAAAAATCAGAGCTTGTGGTGTCAATCAGGGCTGCCAGAAGTTTTGATGAAAAATCTGCACTTTTTCGAAAAATTATTGGCATTTTCGGCACATTATTTTCGGAAATCGTCAAGAATAAATAAAACTGAAGACCTTTAAGTTTTCATTAATTTTTATTAATGAGAAAAAGAGCAATCATCTGTAATTTCATGTATTTGATAACATAATAATACATAGGCGGTATTCTGTGTTTGATGCAAATAGTCTTGCGTCATAGTAAATGCAAAATATCGTAGTTTTTCTTTAAAATCCAACAACAAAATACAAACACAATCCAAAGAAATGCTTCGGTATTTTACATTTGCACTTGCGCAAGACCTTTTTGCATCAAACATCGAATAACGCCATAGCTATTAGAAGCATAAACTATATATTTTTATAAATATAAACACAAAACGTTTGTATATGTAGATTTTATCATTTAACCGGATTTTACAAGCTAAAGTGCATATTTCATATACAGGTATGAATATATTTCAGAATTTAAATTTCTAAACCATGTTTGAAATGAGTCCCGAAATAATCGGATTTATTAAGTGTCAAATAATTTTTAGAATACAGAATTCCTTCTAAGGTTTCATTTTCTAGGGAACATAGAAATTTCGTTTTATTTAAATTGGTGGCACTGAAAATGCGTTCGACATTTGCGGATGAATGTGCCAGAACCGTAAGTTGTTTCACAAATTCCGTTAAAACTAAAAAAAAGTTTTGTTGAATCTAATCTCGTCGCTTTATTTCAGAAATGTTTTATCAAAGATTATATACACTATTTTATGTTAGTTTCAAAATTTAACCATTTCCGTATTTGGGTGGGTATTTTTACATAAAAACTTACACAATTATTAGTTATATTGTTAATTTCAGATTTGCTTAGCTTAGATTTTAATCTTAAATCTGTGACATAAAAGGCCAAATATATTTTATCAAATTCCAAAAAGTTAATTTTGTCTATGAAATCTATCTAAACTAATTTCACTATTTTTTATAATTTCTATTTTTTTATAAAGTTATAGAATATTGTTTTAAACAACCTTTCCATCTATTTATATAAATCATGTATTTTATGTGTTTGAACACGGAGTTATCGAGTTTTCATTTGAATGCGCTGATTTACACGGGCATAATTGTGCTGGCATAGCATGCCAGTTTGTAGGTGAGAGAGGCAAATAGAGTTGTTTTGCGGTTGGCATAACTTTTCAACCAGCTACAACCCCGCATTAGCAGCATAAAACCAATACACACACACATTAAAAAACAGCAAGTGTTAAATGAGTACGAAAAACACTAACGCACACAAAGCTGTGTATACGTATACATTTTGTGCCAGATGAATTAGTCTCGTGTAATTTTGAAGAGATTAAAAATTGTTCTCGTCTAAACTACCTCTATTGATATAAATCGGCATTTTTGACCTAAAATCGGCATTTGTTGGTTTTTTAATGGAAAAATCGGCAAAATGCCGAAAAATTGGTACTTTTGGCAGCCCTGGTGCCTTGGCATTGAATATGTAAAGTGTGAGGCCAATTCAGCGATTCCAAAAGAGGATATTTGTAATACGTTTTGCAATTATTTGCAATACCGTTATATAGTGCTTAAACTTTTTAAAGTTCAACAATTGAAAATTTATTATAATTTCTTTATTGCAAATGTATAAAAGAACTAAAAGTAATTAATTAATAATGAATTTAAATAATCCCCTGCAACACAGGGTGATTTACAATAAAATTAATTTTCTCCATTGCTGCCACATTCAGAAATTTAGTAATACCTTTTCATAAATACCATAAAAACTTGGCGTTACTAACAGCTGATGCTGTAACAAATGTACGTAAACAAACAATATTCATTGAATTTAATTCTTCAAATAAGAAAAAATGGGCTCAATTAATTTTGAAATAAGATTGAAACGTGAAAATAAAGTTTATTACGAAGGAGTGAGCATTTTAAAACTTAAAAGATGTTTGAAACTATAATTTTCATTTTGTAGGAGCTTTTAACTGGATGCGTTCAATTTACATGCCCTACGGAAACCAAACATGATGGAATTACTCTTACATTGGAGGGGGTAGTAAATCTACAGTTGAGTAATAGCAAGTCTGTCGGTCTACTGGATGCCTTTTATAATTCTATAAAGCCAATTACGCTTTTTAATTCTGTATTTGAACTTTCTGCTCCTGGTAAAATCTCTGCTGGTGTTTCAGAATTTCACTTCGAATTTCCTTTGCAATGTAAAAAAGAACCACGTATACTTTACGAAACATATCATGGCCTTTTTATTAGCATAAACTACCAACTTAAATGTGATGTCAAACGTAGTTTCTTAGCGAAATCTTTACAGAAAACTCAACAATTTTGCATACAATATAAACCTCTAGGCGAAGAAAGTATTCAACTGCCAACTAAAGAGGTAAATTTCAGTATTAGTCCTGAAAGTTTACAGAAACACTCTAAGGAACGCATAACTATGCCAAGGTTTTTAATAACTGGTAAATTGGAGCGCACTGAATTTTGTGTAACACAGCCGTTAAGGGGTCAATTGACCATACAACATACTGAAGCAGCCATCAAATCGATCGAATTGCAGCTAGTGCGTGTAGAAACGTGTGGCTGTAATGAGGGTTACGCCAAAGATGCCACTGAAATTCAAACTATACAAATAGCTGATGGCAATATATGCCCCAAATTCGAAATTCCCATTTATATGATTTTACCACGTCTCTTCACTTGTCCTACATTGTTAACAAAAAATTTCAAAATTGGTAAGAACATAAATATGTACATACGCTCCTTTATTGCAACCTGAAGCATACCTAAGAATATCTAGGTTTGCATAAAACAAGAGTTCAGTTTTCAATTTACATAAAACTCTGAAGGTATAAAAATATTTGTTTTTTTCTCAAGAGGTGCGTGTACAAGCTTTTTATATGAAATTTTTACTTAAGATTAAATATGATATTTTCTGCATTATTAGTTCCAAAGACGCATTTTTTGAGAAACGCCTATGTTGCAATAAAGAAGCGATATGTAGTTATAGTTTGATTATATTTTATCCTAAATTATGGTTCGATTTTTTCAGAATTTGAGGTGAACTTGGTAATTGCTTTCAAAGATGACTATATAGTTAGTGAAAACTTCCCCCTTATTTTAAGAAGACTGCATGGACCCCCTGGTGTAAAGTTCTTGAATCGTGGAGCATAAATTATATTAGTTTAATCTTATTCAGAATATACATAGGAGTATGTTCTCTGTGTGTATATGTATACTCGTACATTAGAGTTGGTCGATTTGTTCGTGTGAGAAAAAAAGCAACAGGCGTCTAGCAAAAATGAAGTTTACACAAAATTCTAAGAATATTACCCTAAGAAACTATAGGTCTAAAATCAAAACCTAGCTCCCGCCGAGAGGAATCAAAATTCAAGCTTTTCGTTGGGTAAAAGCATTTATAACCAAATAACAAAAATAACATTTTTAAAATTTTCACTTCCGATTTTGATGAATCATGATGATTATTGTTTCTATTATGATATTATTTAGACGTTTTTCTTGTTTAAATTTAAAAGAAATTAAAAAAAAAACAATTCACTTTGGCCACATTTGCTGCCTGCGCCTCGAAGTTTTGTGTTCAATTGCTCCTAAGATTATGCACTAGTTTTTAATCTTTTAAACAAATTCAACAACACGTTTTGCATAAAATTTTATTGGATTTCTTAAAGGCTTAAAGGTAGTGCATAATCTTAGCAGCCATTGAACACAAAATTTGAGATGCGGCCTTCAAGTCATGGCGTTACCAACGAACCTCTCATCATTTTTAACTATGTACTAATAAATGTATTAGGTTATCGGCTTGTTTTTGCAAATAAATCAAAATTGTTTTTGTTTTCAATATAAATTCTCAACCGAAAATTGATATTTTATTGACAAAATCGAGGCAGTTTATATACTGTTTAAAAACATCAATCTGATCAACGAAAATAAAAACAACGAATAACGTTATTGAATTGTTTTAAAAGGTTTATTCTCGCCAGAAATAAAAAACTATTGTTATGTGCAACTTTTATTACATTCTAGCTAACGATTAACTTAAGTAAATAAATAAAAAATAACGTGTTTTAAAATAAATATTTATATACATTCATACATACATACATGCATATGTATAAAACTTTCAGAAATTATGACTTCTAGTTCTAATTTCAAAGCGTTCATTCAGTACGTTAAAATCACAAGATTTAGGGCCTAATTTTGTAAAACGCAACGCTTGGCGTTGTCAAATTTTGTATGTATTTTGTTTTTGTAATTTAATTTTTTTTTCATATAAAATTTATCAATGCTTGGCGTTGCGTTTTACAAAATTAGGCCCTTAATTTTTGAATTGCTCGAATTTAAGAGAGTCTAATTTTGAAGATCCAACTATAAAACATAAATTAGTTCATTCTTAGAGCTAAAACATTGTTCAGTTTTTTTGACCTCCAATAGTTAAAAGTTCACAAAACTTGAACATTTTGACCTCTTCCAAACTGGATCAAAATTTGCAGAACGTTAAATTATCAAAAAAATAAATAAATACTACAACAAATCAGCTCCTTTTAAGGGCTCATAACATTTTAGAGTTTCTTGACTTCGATAGTTACAATTTAAAAAAAAATTAAAATTAAATAATGCTCGTTAAATAACGCGCAAATAATTATATAATACAAAATTTTGTTAATTCTTAGAGCCAAATAATCACATATGTACATATGTACCATTGAAATTTTTGCCTGAACTGAAGTGAAAAAACTTTATCTTTTATCAGAAATGCTTTGATTTTCACTTGCATAATTTGCAATGCTGACGCCACTGCAAATTCATTAATTTCTTGATCATAAGAGAATGTGTAAAGCTGGCCGTAATGAAGACTTTTGTTTTGATAATGACCGCAGCAACACACAAGAGCACACACACAGTCATACTTATTCGCAGCTTATCTAGGCTTTAAGCTTGAAAACTAACATACACAAAACTATAATGAAGTGAGTTAAATTTCCGTTTCCGTTTAAATAATGAATCTTGCTTATGTATTTAACACATTTAAATAAAAAAAATATGTAAGTCTGTCGCGTAAAATTAAGTTGAATGTGGATTAATGCAGTCGGTCATCTTCTGTTCAATGAAAATGAATTTAAATTTTATTTTGCTGCCAACAAAATGAGTATTTTTTATTTCTTTATTTATACGTGTTTGTGGAAATGAATACGCATTCATCTTCATTATTATCAAGTGAGAGTAAACATCTGTTTGTCGGCCGAGCAGTTATTCCATTTTCGGTGTTGGTTTTTTTGTACTCCTGTCGTTTTAATTAAAAATGTGCTTGCTCATGTAAAGGACTTAATATCAATACTGAAGTATATTTTTAATGACTGACCATAATCTTTGGCTTGTAATAAATGTTCTGTTTTTATATTTGTTTGTTTCTTTATTGGCGTATGATGTCCTACTTTTCGGGCGGAAATTGTACATACAATGAATGGCATGTTGAAAATCTGAGGTTTGCACGCTTTTTTTGTCTGTAAAATTTAAAACAGAATTTCAGATTAAAATTTAAATAGGAAGTATGCATTTAAGGAAGTACATTTCAAGTGATTCTTTGAACAGCGTTTTTTTAAGGGAATTTAATAAGTGCAAATAAAATTGTGTATTTAAGTAATGTTGAGTTTAAATTCGATTCAACTTATGAACAAAGTATTTTTATAGAGATTTATTAAATATTTTTTTTTTTAAATTTACATTTGAAAAATTACCTTTTATAAAAGTACCTTTTACAAAAGTAACTTTTTAAAAGTACCTTTTATATAAGAACCTTATAAAAGGAACTTTTTCATAAGATATCTTTTAAAAAAAGTACCATTAAAATGCAACCTTAAAAATACCCCTGGAAAAAGTATCTTCCAAAAAAGCACTTTTTACAAGAGTACTTTTGAAAAGTTCCTTTCAAGAAAGTATCCTTACAAAAGTGCGTTTTTTAAGAAAAAGTTACGTGTTGAAAAAAGTAACTTTAAAAAAAATATCTTTTAAAAAAATATTTTTAAAAAAATTACCTATTAAAAACTTACTTTCTTAAAATGCACGTTTAAAAAAATTAATTCTTAAAAATGTACCCATTAAAAAGTACCTTTACAAAAGTAGTTAAAAAAAAAGAAAAAAAATGCCATTCAAAAAAGGTTACTTTTAAAAAGTGCATTTTGAAGTAAATACGTTTTCAAAAAAGTGCCATTGTAAAAAATTATCTTAAAAAATACCATTAAGAAAAAATACCGTTAAGAAAAGTATGACTCAAAAAGAAATCTTTCACAAGAGTACTTTTTATGGGAAGAACCTTAAAAAATGTCTCTCTTAAAAAAAGTGAGTTTAAAAAGTATGTTTAGCATAAAGTACCCTGAAATAAATTTCCTTAAAAGCATTAATTGAGAAAAACTAATTTTTGAAAAAATTATATTCTATAAAAAAGACCTTTTAAAAAAGTACTTTTTAAAGAAGTGCCTTTAAAAATACTTTTTAAAATAACTGGGCCTTTTAGGACCACATCGACGGTCCTATTCCGAAACATGCTAAGTCGACATAACATGCTGGGAATAGCATTTCTGAATTCATCGTGTACTAACTTAGATTCTGTAAAATTTTGATAGTATTGGACTATTCTATCAAAAGTTGTGAGCAAAAATGTACTTAGCATAATTTGTCAATTTTAAAAATCCTCAATTTTTAACTGGCTTATTCATAAAAAATATTTCAGGTTTATTGAGCGCTTATTTGACATATTTCTTGGGAAATTTGTCAAATAAACCTGTAATAAACCTAAAATATTTTTTTATGAATGAGACCGTAGATGTTTTAAGTACACTTAGCATGATTTAATTTGCAATTAAGTAGTCAAAAAAAAAAAAAAAAAAAAAAATTAATTTAAATTTTTCTCCAAAATAAAAAAAGCTAAGTGTACTCAGATGAACATTTTAGGTGAGAAAGAACTTTACTTAGAGAACTAGGTAACAAATTTGTGATTTTAAGTCACTTTTAATTATGATCTACGACAAATTTATAAAGTTCAAATAAACTACAAAAAATTTTATTTCAATTATTTTATGATTACAAGAAGTCTCAAGTTTCTATCTAATAACATTCCCGAGATATCATCAATAAACTTTGAAGGCAATTATCTCGAAACTAGCTTTTTTGACTCAGCATGCTTTAGAATGGATCCGTCGATATTAATTTCATGAATTTTGTTATGCAATTAAGAATTCCAGAAGCTTAAAAAAAACACACACACATTCCTGCGCTATTAAATCATTTAGTCTTATACAAAATTATTCCCTTGGTATGAGCTAATTTTTTTATAACTTTGTTCATTCGTGTGTGTTTGTGTTGTGTTGGCTAATTATTTTGCGGCTTCAAATAATTTTAACACTCAAATAGTTTTAAGCAAATAAAAATTTTAGAAAAATAAATAAAAGTAAAATGTGCGTATGAAAACTTAAACTGTTTGCCTGCAGGCCAGGGGGTATTTACAGGAAAGCACAAAACGAGAATCCCCAACTCAAATAAATAAAAAAAAATAAAAAAAAAATATAATATTTAACTCTCAGGTAGTAAAAGTGTATGAGTGTGCATGCACTTCCACATAAAAATATATAAAATGGCAGTAGGTGAAAAATAACGGAAGCTTTAAAAGCAGCAAAACAATGCGACATACCCAAACTATGTATGCAACTTATACTTTACGAGTATTAAACCGTAAAAAATAAAACTACGGAAAGAGGAAATATAAACGTAGCGTGGAAACAGCGCAAGCTACACAAGCAACACAAGCAGCAAGTTAAGGCATGCTTTAGATGTGAACATTTTTTTATCGTATTTTTTTTCTTTTTTTTTTAATTTTATTATGTTTTCAGTGTTTTAGGAAAACAATATAAAAATTATTGTGGTGAATAAAAAAAAAAATATGAAAAAAAACCAGAAACCAACTGCCATTTAAAACGAATAAAAAGATATATAAACTTAATATGCTGCTTAGATGTACAACTTATTGTATTGCAGTTGAGTGCAATAATTAATAGTTCAAGTTACGAGCACGTACGAGGACTTCCTACAACATCCAACCAAATACACTCTTGAACACATCTCTTGGATAGTTTTCTATAGAGCAGCAAAAAACCAACAAATATGAACTGAAGCATGCATGTCTTAACGTTTTGTAAATAAATTTAAAAAGCTGCCATATGAAACTAGTTTGTGAACAAATAATATATGTATTATTATAAATCGTTTAAAGTTAAAGCTTTTAATATCAAGAAATATCAATTCAAAAAATTAGATTGCTTAAAAAGGGCAATATATCTGTTTCGAAAGCAAAAAAGGTTTCATTAAAATTTATATCTCCTATTTTGATCTGCGTTCTGATACTATTTGTAGCTAGCACTTGATTTTTTTAAATTAAGGATATATGGGAGAAATTCATATCCTTTTTGGCCTTTGAAATTTTATTCACCAGCGAGCAGTAGTTTATCATTTTACATGCTGTTAAAAGCTTTCACTGTATTCTGGTCATACTTGTAACTAAATTAAACAAAAAAACTTTGAATTAAGCAGGTTTGAGAAGAGATCATATCCTTTTCCCAATGGAATTGAAATTTAATAGGTAGATTAATACCTAATTTACATTAGGCATTTTTTCATGAAATTTCATGAATTTTGTTGTAGGCAACTTTTTATATTTGCTTATTGCAGCGCTATAAAAGAAAATTTTATATAAAAAAGGACGTTGAATGAATCTTCTATGCATTTTTGACAACTTTTTTAATATGAGTTGTTCCTCCAGGCCTCCTACTGACAAATGACAAATGAAGAATTTTTATGCAACTAATTTCATGAAAAAAAAATGCTTAATGTAAATCAGGTATAATTGTACAATTCGGTAACAGAAACAACTAATCACTGCATCCTGTACACCGTAGTAAAAAAATTTTGATTTTTTAAATTAAGGATATATGGAACATAGGCACATCCTTGCGAAGATTAATAGGGAATTTAAAAATTCTACCATAAAGTTCTAGAAATAATTATTGAAAGTTCTTGCTATATCCAGTTCGTAATTCCCTAACTTTTGATATTAAGTATATATGGGATGTAGCCTTATACTCGTACCGATTAAAATTATTTTCGTCAGAGTTATTTCAAAATGTTGCTTGCTTTTATGTTTAAGCAATTGTCTATATGCATTTCGTTCTCGCTTTTGGAATTCATCAAATAAATATACTGCGGTGTTTCAAGTCAAAGTTATTAACAACATGATTTTAAAAATTAATTTTCGATCAGTATTCTAACAAAATTTAAAATTTTAAATTAAGGATTTATTAATGGTATCCTTGCATCAAATAAAATGTTTTCAATTAGAGAGCTTTAGAGCATAATTTTAAAAATTAATTTTTTTAATGCTTTATGACCACAATTTTAGCTTCAACTTAACTTAACTAGGTATGTCCTTGCTAGTAAGATTGACTGCAATATTATGGAAAAAGTCACTCAGTATTTTAATCATAACTTAAGCTTTAGTTAAGGATTTAATATTAAGGATGTATGGGAGGCATGTCCTTAGACCCATTGAAATAAAATTTATAACAAATCTTAATGTTCTAGAAATAGTTAATAATTTTTGCTATATTTTTATAATTGTAGCCTAAACCTACTTTTAAAAAATAAGGATATATGTATAAAGGGAAGGAATGTCCTTCAACCGTGTAAATTTAAAATTAAATTTGTATTAATTTAAAAAATATCCTTGTTTTCGTTACATACTTCACAAAATTGAAGCGAAAGTTAAATTAGTGATGCTAAGGATACATGCATATATTATATGTATGTGGGCAGGTCCTTGCACGGATTGAATTAAATATTTCAATCTAGATATTTTTGTACTGCATAATGGATATAATTAAAGCAAAAGTTAAGCTAATTAAGAATGTATTGCAGCTAGGAAAGTTTTTAGAGTGATTTATCTCTTTTCTTTCATAATTGTAGTCAAAATTTGATTTTTTCAAATTAAAGACATTTATTTGTATAAGAGATAGTCATGAAAGACATTCCTTTCGGGCAATCTATTTTTTTTTCTATATGCTGAAAATAATTGAAGCTGAAACTAGATTTTTAATATTAAGGATACATATATGGTAGCAGGCTATATCCTTGCACTGATTGAGGCAAAATTTGCCTGAAACCTCAACTGTATGGGTCTATAAAAGTGTAAGGATATTTTTGATGTGTTCTTTTTACAATTGGATCAGATTTTTTTTTTAATTTAAGGATATATGGGAGGTAGGCATGTCCTTGCAAAAATAAAAATGAAATTTATTATATTTATTAGTTTTATTCTTATGCTGATAATAATTAAAGCTGAAATTCAATACATTAAATAAAGGACAAATGAAAGCTGACCATGTCCTTGCAACGATTAAATCAAAATTTACCAGAGGCCTTAACTGTATGAATCTAGAAATGATAACAACTGCATTATAATCATAATTTTGGCTATAACTAACCTTTTAGATTTGACGACATAAGGGGTTAGGCATGTCCTTGCAAAAATAAAAATAAAATTTATTATTTTTATTAGTTTTATGCTCATGCTGATAATAATTCAAGGTGAAATTCAACATCTTAAATTAAGGATATATGAAAGCTGATCATATCCTTGCACCAATCAAAAAATTTACCAAGTAGCTTAACTTTATCAGAGTATGAATATTAATGATATTTTTACTGCATTATGATCAGCATTGTAACCGAAATTAACCTTTTAACGTTAAGGACAAATGGGAGGTGGGCATGTCCTTGCAAATATGAAAATGAAATTTATTGTTTTAATTAATTTTTATCATCATGTTGATAATAAATTTAGCTGAAATTCAATATATTAAATAAGGTATACATATATGAAGGCTGGCCATATCCTTGCACCGATAGAATCAAAATTTACCAGAGACCTCAATTGTATCAGTCTGAAAATTGTAAGAATATTTTTGCTGCATTATGATCACAATTGTTGTCGAATTCAATCATTTAGTTTTAAGGATATATAAGAGGTAGGCATGTCCTTGCAAAATAAAAACGAAATTTATTATTTATATTAATTTTCTCTGCATTTTGATAAAAATTGAAACTGAAATTCAATATATCAAATAGGTGATATATGAAAGCTGACTATGTCCTTGCACCGATTAAATCAAAATTTACCAAAAAGCTTTAGTGTATGAGAGTATAAATAGTACTGATTTTACTGCATTATGATCATAATTCTAGTTAAACCAAAGCTTTTAAATTTAAGGATATGTGGGAGGTAGGAATGTCCTTGCAACAATGAAAAAGAAATTTATTATTTGTATTAATTTTCTCTACATGCTGATAATAATTGAGACTGAAGTTCAGTTTCTTATATTCAGGATATGTATATGGGATTCCGGAATGTCCTTGAACACATTGACACAAAATTTACTTAAGAGCTTAATTTTTGTTGCCTACCAGATATAATTATAGCAAAAGATTTTGTTTAAATTAAGGACATATGAGAGGTAGATATTCATATCCTAACATCGAGTTGCCTTAAACTATAAATTTTTTGACCCTGATTGATCTGCGAAGGCTCCAATGGGTCACTTTGTTTTGATTCTTTTTTTTTCATATCCAAATGTTTTTTTCTGCCGGTAGTCAAAAGCAGCTAACTTAATTTTTTTTAAATTAGTATGTATGTATGTATAAAAATACTTCGACTGATTTATTCTGGATGTCACTTATAAACATCAAGAAAGCCTTGTTTTCCTTGAGTTTAACATTACGCCCTTAAAAACTTATCATCTGGCATCCTTTGCAAAGGATTCTGCATGTGTGGAAAATATATAAAATATAACGCAACTTTTTTTTAATGTAACTTGAATTAGAAATAGCATTAGTTTGCTATACACACAGCATATATGTATGTACATAAGTAAAACGTGTTTGTGCATGCATAAGAGTGGCAGTCAGAAAAAATTTTGCAACAGCTACAATAGTTTAGCAACTTAAAGTTCTTCCACATTATGTAGTTTTTTTTTGTTATTATTGTTTTTGGTGTTTGTGATTTTGTTGTTGTACACTTTCTGTGCTGAACACAGTTGTTAGTTCTGTGTATTTATTTTTTGTTGGTTGTTTTGTTCATTGGGTCAATGGGTTACCATTGACTTAAATTGTAATGTACAAGTGGAAAACAAGCTAACGAATGTAGTTATAGTTGTTAAAATACATATACATATGTATATATGTTTGTACATATACACAGATATTTTTTAAAGACTTCAAGCACGAAATGAGAAAGAAGAAAATAAAAAAAAAGATTCACCAGCATAATGTAATGGATCAGGACGACTTGTAAAGAAACCTTAAGGGCTTAAAATAAGTGCTGATATAAAACATATGTATAATGAGTCCTACTTGATTATTTAAATTGCCTATTGAAGTAAATAAAATTCCATAAGTGCCTAAGGGCAGATGTGTTTCAGATTAACGTGAACACCTGCCTTTATGACCTAATCTAACGTTGGTCTAAACACCTGATGAAGGTTAGACGACCGCTACACACATTCAACTCCTAGAGCAGCTCGGCTGTCGGGCTAACGGCACTCGTGGTACCAGAAACAAGCCTCTGATTAGATCTCGAAGCTCCACCCCGAAAGGCTTCACATCTATCGTCTTTTGAACTCAGGGCAGTTCTAGGTGACGCTGAGCCTGCTCGACATCATAGCAAGCTACGTATTTTTGTAAATAAGGGCACATCCGTTGCTCTGATTGTGTAGTAACAGATAAGTTCTACGGGTAAAAAACCAAAGGTATGACGAAGGAAAAACTTATTTTACCTCGCCTAAGGTCCCAGGGTTTGCTACACCCGTAATATCCGAACCCAGAGTGGAGGTGCATAAGCACACAATGCAAATTTGTTACTGTAAAATTTTTTGCTGTCAAAGAGCTTATTAATATTTTGCTTGATTTTGACACCAGAGAAACCAAACGCTGATCATTATCTGTTAAAACAAGCTCACTTGGTATGAATTCACCTTGAATATAATCGAATAGAAAAATTTCTTATGACACTTCAGCAGGTAGACTCCGTGATGGAGTAGAGGAGTTCAATTTTGCAATGAAGTCGAACCTATGATCGATATGCTGGGGTCTTAATCTCCGTAACGATGAATTTTGTAGGAAAACAGTTTTAGGTCTTTGTGAAAATGTGGTATAATGACAATCTATGCAAACATTTAAAGCACTTGCGCGCTTTCTAATTAAAAGGTTCGGTTCGTCGTGGACAGACTGATTAGCAATTTCTTCGTTTTATACCATAACTAGAGCCTAGGTTTGGGTCTTTCCCATATTATGCTTATTATTTGGACTTTAAAAAAATACAGATTTTTTCTTTAAAATTTATATGCCAAAATGAGGCAGTAAAACTATGACATCTCTTGTCAGTATAACTCGCTGTAGGGTATTTAAAACTAACATAAAATCTATTCTATTTAGCTTGTTTGCCTAACACTCCTCACACATTTAACTGTGTTTGTTGGCACTTTTTTTCTATGAATTGTTTTTGTTCCTTTGTTTTTTTTTTATTTGGTCCTTTTCTCGCTCTCTCTCTCTCTCTCCAAAACAAAGTACAATACATATAAAAATGTTGTTGCAAGTTGTTATTTAGTAGTCAGTATTCAGTGCTGGTATTTGTATTATATTTAATTGGCATCTTTGCTGACAGTGTTGGTTGTTAATAGAGATTCTTTTCTAGATTCTACATCACAGCTCGTGAGGATGCTTGTACGTAAGAGTATAAAAGTTCATCATGCCGTTTGTATTTTTTTTTTCAAGAATACTCATGTGTGATCCGATACGATTGTTCTTCGATTCGGGAGTCCTTCTATATGTTGATCATGTTTTGAAATTTTTAACGCTTTATTCATATATTTTTCTTTTAATTTATAAGAGGTATTTCATAAAAAAATTTTTTTTATAAATACTTTAGAAAACAAAATAATTTTTTATGAATAAGGCAGGATATAACCCCATGTTTCTACAAGCCAGTCAGTTGACTTGTTTAGAAAATTTGTACGAAAATCACTCATATAAATTTGTGGAAATATAAGATAATTTTTACTTTTGAATATCGGTAAAATCATCATACACATAAAATATTGAGATGTCGGGTTTGGTTAGATTGACAGATTACGTTGGCAGAAGAAAGTGCCAAAATAAGCTCACTTATGTAGATTAAATAGCAAATCGCCTCTTTGTAGAACTTTAGAATAAACAATAAACAATTTTAATTGAAAATAATGAAAATAAAACGAAAAATCAATTAAAAACTTATTAAAGTCAATTAAAATTTTGTTTAAAAACAAAATATTTTTGCAATAAACAACTTTAATTGAAAATAAAACCAAAAATCAATAAAAAATGTATTTAAGTCAATTAAACATTTGTTTAAAAGTTGTTTATTGCAAAAATATTTTATTTTTAAGCAAAAGTCTAATTAACTTTAATACATTTTTTATTGAATTTTGGTTTTGTTTTCAATTAAAATTGTTTATTGCAGGAATATTTTTTTCTGTATAGTGAAAGCTAAAAGAAGTGAAGAGTACTTAAAGGGTAATTTTTTAGCAACTTTCTGTGTGGCAACACTGTTTTTGGCAACTCAGCTGTTTTCGTGTATAATGTTGCTCTTAAGCGGCCCATACACTACAACAGCATGCACGCACAATCAAGCGATTGAGCATTCATGCTCGAACCACACAACATACCAGCAAGCTGGTACAATATTCATTTCTTACAAAATTTCGGGAAGGGTGGTTATGAATAGTGACATATATTTTGTTGAAATTATTATTGGTATGTTGTTAAAATTAGCAGCTATATATAACTAAAGTTTTAAAATTCTGTTTACCATTTCAACAAATTATATTACTTAAATGCATGTTTGCTCCATGACAACTTTGCTCAACTGAGCTAATTTCACCATATACCACATCAGCGAGCTGGTACCATCAGAAAAATATCAAACTCTATTTGACATCGCTACAGCAAACCGTACAATCGCACAAAATGCCCACACAGGACCAAACCGCTGGCACACACACTTGATTGCGCATGCATGTTGTTGTAGTGTATGGGCCCCTTTAAACACGTTGTGCGCATGATCTTTTATTTTTCTGCGCACATACAAACGCACACATGTATTGACAAAAGTTGTGTGCGCTTGCTTTAAAAAACCACCCTTAAACACATAATAGCTAATCATCGACATCTTACACACCCTCAAATGTACAATATGCAAAACAACAATCATACACGCATCAACACTACTTCTTTTGAGTGTTTGTTACGAACAAGAAGTATTCGAGACATCGCTTATACACGTACATCAATACATCCATCGTGCTTCGCCTTATTAAACGACATCATTATTATTGGTTTAGACAATAAAACATATTTACATTTCAAGACTGTTTATGCAGCCCTCTATTTAACATATTCAGTTTGGACTATAATTTAACCTTGAATAGATTTACAAACGAACAACGCTTGTAGGTTATTGAATTTTGTTATTAAAATTCATGCTCGGTTAGAAAAGTGCTTCGTGCAGTTCTTCAATTTTATGGTCAGTTTGAGCGACCTTATGAGGCGTCTATTCGGAATCTTGTGACTAAATTTCGCACCAAAACTACATTACTGGGCATTAAACTACCAATACGCAACACGTAGAGTGCGGACAGAGGACAATATCGTAGCTGTATCCGCCAGTGTTGTTGATGACCGTGAATTATCGAATCGGCGCCGTCCTCATATGATTACAAATTTTTTTGCCCAAATGGGAAACAATGGCCGAAATGAGACGCGAGTTCGGTGAACAGTATATTTTACGTTTGGGGCCGGACAATTGGACGCCCAAATCGTACGATTTATGGCCTTTAAACAATTTTTTGTGGGGCTATGTTAAGGCTCACGTCTATAGGGATAAGCCCGCAACGTACTGGAAGACAACATTGAACCATTTCAGACGTATCCGCGGTCAACATTTACATCAAACCATCTTTAAACATTGAATTATATAGATTGTTCTAGCAATTCATTTCTCTAAATTGTATGGAATTTTTTTAATCAAATCCAAAAGTTCTTAAAAAATCACCCATCATATTAAAAATATCTAACTTCTCTTTTTGCTGAAGGAGGGTACATAAAATTCGTCACTGCTAAACCAGACACTCTCAATTATTATAAATTTATATATTTCTTTTCTTTCTTTTATCAACAGCAATTGTTGTTAAATTAAGTGCAATTGTATGTTGAAAGGTGGTATAATTTAAACAAAAAACGGAAGTATTGCATTATACCTACTTGAATGTTAGTATTAATATAAGTTCCTTTTTCCTTTGCAAGTTTATCTGTATGTTTGTCTAGAAATAGTTTGTTTTTACAAGTGGTACAATAATTTTAGAAGAGGTTTCTTCGTTAAAAAGAAGAGGCCAAAGAAAAAAAAAATAAAATGAAATATACTCCTACTTCTCAAGGAGTGTAAAGTATTAAAGCCTATTAGTATGCAATAGACTAAAAAAATAGCTTGCTTAGAAGGTAAAAAAAACTGTTTTGCTTGTAAAAAATTTTATATAAAAGAGAAAATAAATAAGAAATCAAAAGAAACAAAAACTAAGCCTTTTTTAATTGCTCAAAATGTTTTTCCAAATTTCGAATTCGAAGATGGCAGTAGTGAATATGCATAATAAAATTATTCTGCAATGCTTTTAGATGCTTACTTGTGATTCTTTTAACTCACATATCTACTGCATTAGCAACTTTTATAAAAGGCTATTCACATTTTCGTAGTTTTAATACCCCCCCCCCCCACTCTTTCCCAATTCCCCCTTAGAAACCAAAATTTCAGTATAAATTTTTTAAACCTTAACAATTCCTTGATACCCTCCTCCCTTCCTGAAGCGTAACGTAACATGTGAACAGCCCCTAAGCACTTATTTGTAATGAATATACTGCAGAGAGTTCCGTTTCCCACTATATTACAATTTCCGTATTGTCACTTTCGTCGTGTTTTGGATGTTATGTGAATGGTCCTTCGAGTTGTATTGGAAATACGATGAAATGCATCACTCTCTGCTGCTTATTTTTGAAAAGTCGCTTTATTTAATGCGGGAACCTTTTAAATTGTTCTTTTTAGCATAAAACTCATGGTGAAAAAAACTTCTAGTCGATATTATGGAATTAACTCGTACCCCATCGAGTTCAAAGTTCAGGCTAAGGGGCGAAAAATCCACGAAAAGTCTCATAACTGCCCCTCACCAGCCCCTAGGCAGATAAAATATGTGACTGACACAGACTAATTCTTTCTCCCCAAAATTTTTTCAGAATATATCAATCCTCTATTTCCTTTTCTTAAGGGTGTTTAAATATAAAAATTAAATTTTTAAAAATTTTTTCTCTACAGTTCTAACAAGCCCCAGGGTGCGTCTAGAGCAGCAAAATGTATGACCAACGCACATTAGTTTTTTCTTCGCTACATCTTTTTCTAAACATATCAATGCCTTATCTCCCCTCCTTATGGGCGCTCCCGTATAAAAATGTTTTTATACATTTTGATCACAGCAAAATGTAGAACCAAGGTTAGGTTAGGAAGGGTGGTGCTTTTAGCGCTGCCTGGCTGTCGACGTAGAAGGTTTCCTTCTCACCTTCAGCTACATTCCTGGCCACCAGCTCCGTGGCCCTAAGGATCGCCAAGATCTCAGTCTGGAAAACACTACATTCATTCGGCAGTCTAAAACAACTACGAATGTTCGTTCCCAAGATATAGACACCAGCCCCTGTGCCTTCACCCATGTATAACCAACGTTCATTCATTTTTTTAAGCATACCAATGTTGTATTTCCCCTACTTAGGGGGCTCCCACACAACAATGTTTTTATAAATTTTGACCTCATTGTCCTAACTATCCCCAGGGTGATCCTCAATACATTCGCTACATTTTTACTAAACACGCCATCCATAATCACCCCTCCTTAGCGGCACTCCCACAAAAATGTTTTTATAATTTTTGCCCCCACCATCCTTACTAGCCCCAGGATGCGTCTGTAGCAACAAAATGTATGATGGATCCACAATAATTTCTGCTCCGCAAAATTTTTTTAACAATGCTCTATCTCCGCTCTTTAGAAGGGCTTCCATATCTAAATGTTTTTATAAATTTTAACCTCATCGTCCTAACTAGCCCCAAGGTGCCTCTAGAGGTAGCAAATGTATGACCAATCCATATTAATATTTTCTCTACTACTTATTTTTAAACACACCAACGCCCTATCTGCCTTTCTAAAAAGGGTTCCCTGTACATTTCACCCTTCTAGGAAGAACTCATGGGCAGTTATGAGACTTTTCATGAAATTTTAGCACTTTACTACGTCGAAATTTCACAACAATATCGACTTAAAATTTTTACAAAATAAGCTTCTAGATAAAGTTATGAATTTAAAAGGTTCCCTCATTAAGTGTTGCAATTTTTCGAGAATAACGACAAGTCTGCTGAACATTTTACAACATTTCCAATATTAAAGCACCATTATTATACCGGACCATATACGGTTCGAAGGACCATGCAAAATATGACAAAAGCCAACAAGTTTCGAAAGTTAATTTAATAATACACCACTTCATACTCCGAGAGCCAGGCAAACTTATTTGTGACATCACTATAATTTATTTGCTTCGAAGGACCATGTGATTTAAAAATATATAAAATATAAGAAATTGAAATTTATTATTTGGTATACTGTCATAAGTTTATTTTAGTTGAAATTTATTTGCTGGTGTTTAAGCATGTCTATATGCATTTCACTGGTGCTTTGAAGTCTACTGATGATTTTGCAAAGCACCAATGAAATGACATACAGAAAATAAATTTAATTAATATTTAAAGTATTTAGAAATCGATTTTAAGAAAAATTTAAAACTTGAACGATACACTCAAAAAAAAAAACTAACTAAAACTTTGGAAAATTTTCTAAATTTGAGTAACAAAGAGTTGTCGTATGGCGCCAAAGCTGTTTTTTACTTGAAACCAGTAAAACATTTACTAAATTTCCTGTTCATTAATGAACTAGTTTATAGTAATTATATTTTTATATTTAAGTAAAATTTTTCTAAAATTAAGTAAAATTTTCCCATAAAATTCGGAGCTTTGCAAAAAATGTTTTTCATCTTTGATCTCAAATACAGCAAATTTTCGAAGTTTTTTTATTTTCTTAATTCTGGTACTTATTTTTAATTTTAATTAAATTCTTACCACATGGTATGTTTTTTATTATATCTTCATATTATATTCTGAATTAATTCACCATATCATACATACATATTAATTTCTTGAGAGGAGGCAAGTATTGAACCAGCAACATTCTGACTGATAGGCAAGCACTCTAACCAATTGCCTAACAGGGCAGCCTGAATAAGCATTGAAATTTTTGAGTTTTAAGATTTTATTTTATTTTCAAAAAAATATATTTCAAGTTCAAATATTCTTCGAAAATATGAAAACCTTACTTAGATTTTTTGCTTAATGCAAACAAAAGATATATTCTATAATTTAAACAAAAAATACTTAAAACTGGTAAATGTTTTTCTAAAATTTAGAATACCTTTTTATATCTTTAAAGTAAGTCAAATTTGATGAACTAATTATGAGTGTCATTTTCTAAAATTTATTTTTTGATTTAAAACGAGATTGATTAGTTCTTAGGATACAATTTCCCTAATTTTTTAAACCATTTTCAAATTTTTGGTAAATATTTCCTTTAAGTCAGTAAAGGTGTCTTTGAATGTGGGAATTTTTGTGTGTATATCAAGTAATTTTTACTAGATTTTTGGAAAAATTTACTTAAACTTAGAAAAAATTACTTAAACTTAGAATTTTTTTTTACTTAAATTTAGAAACTTTTTTTCCTTAATAATATTTAGTATATGTCTTTTTTTTTGAGTGTAATTATAGCGCAAACATTCAACTCTTTATATCGCTCTAAATTAATATTTTTATAAAAATAAAGTGTGCTACGGCTACATATTTGCCTTTATTACAGACAAACCGTGTCTATCCTATTAAAGTATTTGATTTTTTATTAAAACCTTAAAAAATTATGATTATAGAAATTTGAAAATCATGTATTTATGTTATTAATTCAAAAACGTTTGCATTAGTTTTTATACATTATTTGCTCTCCATTATATAAACTAAATACTAGGTCACGTTCCTTTCTTTGCATTTATTTAATGCTTGTTTGTGCGTTTTTTTTTATGAATTTGTGTGTAAGTGTGCATGAGTTCAGTTAAATATTTTAGTTTTTACCTTTTCCTCAGGGAATTTACACATGTTCTCAAATATAGAAATGTGTGAATGAGTGTGAAGGTTTGTGTATATGTTTGCGAGTGCATACAAATGTGGGCTTAAAATCAAATATTTTAACTAAAAAGTATTTGACTGCAGAGTATAAACACGTTACACGAGTGCTTTATAATTTACTACTGCAGGTGTACTTATTGCCGTTTCAACAAAAACAATTCAAAAAGTTTAAAAGATGTGTATGCAACGTATACTGTGGGCAGGATGCCGGATAATAGTTTTTTAACATAAACAAATATTCAGCAACTGCTGGGGGAAAAATATTTTTAATTGGAAAACATTTGAAAGATTGCGATAAAACTATTCGATTACAAAATTTTTATACAAATTTATTTATTACAAAATATCTATATATCTTTGGCAAAAGAAAAAGTGCTTAAGTCGAGATAAGCTGATATTGAGTTAATAACACTACTATAATCTTCACACTCAAAAGTATTCCTGGGCAAAATCTGAAGTATTCAATGCGAGTTTTCTGGAAGTTAGAGCGCAATGCCTTACTACTTCTCCTTTTTCGATTTATATTCTCACATAGAATAATATCTTAATTTATCTTCTACTTTGCTCTATTTGAAATTAAATGTTTTGTTTATAGTTTGTAGATGTTTTCCTAAATAAAATAAAAAATAAACACCGAATTTCAAATTTAACCGCAAAAGAAATAAATTTCTCCAACAAAACTGTAAAATATGACTTAAGCACTTTTTGCTCATTGCCACAGATACTTAGTCGTTACAATTAGTCGTCTTAAATTTATTTGATTGCTTCAAATATTTTTATCGATTTATTGAAAAATGTTTATTTGATTATTTGAATAAAATTTAACAGATTAAATGAAGTGATTAAAAAACAGATTATTCGATTGTTTCTAAATTTTTTATAACAAAATTTAACTATGGAAAAAATATGTATTTATTCACATATCGCTCATTTACAAAAAATGGAATTTTTAAGTTGGTAATGCAGAATTAATGCTCATATCGTTCTTCATATTGCATAATAATTTCATACAAATATCTTGTTTACTCAACTCTTTAGAGAGTTGAAGTAAATTTTCGATATATATTCCCAAAATTATTATCTATTATTTGAAAAAAAAAAATATGTAGTTGCTTAATTAAAATATTTTCCAATTAATCGAATAATTTTTTTAATTACCTCAAACAAGTCATTTAGTTAATAAATTTAAACTATGTATTAAGATTATTCAAATAAATTTTATTCGATAGTTCCGATGAAACTTATTTAAAAAAATCATTCAATTACTCGGATAAACTTTAGTTGATACATGGAATGATAATTATTTAATTAGTTGTTTTTTATGGGAATTGTTAAAATTTAAGTTTAAAATTTTTTAAACGCACTAATAATCCCAAATTAATATTTTACTTATTAAGTAAAATATTTTTTTTTTATTAAAAATACATTGAAATTGATTATTGAGGGGTTTAGCTGGATCCTATGCGCATTTCACTGTTGCTAATGCAGATCATCAGGGAACCTTTACCCAAAGTTTCTTAGAACAACTAGAGTTGTTATGTTATAAACTTTCATTTAAGCAAATAAGAAGCTCAACAAAAAATAACAAAGTTGAAACAATAACTCAATAATCAACATGTTTTTTTATTTTCTTACTTTACCATTAATACATTGGCTGACTTTTTTTCAGCTTCAAATTGTATTTGTAAGAGTATGTAAAAAGAAAATAAATGTAAATAACAACAACAGCTATTTAAGTATAGAGTGTTGCCACACAAGTATTTTTCTGACCGGGTGCAGTCAAGTTAATAATTAGTGTTTTTTATGGGAATTGTTAAAATTTAAGTTTAAAATTTTTTAAACGCACTAATAATTGTTTAATACAACTCATTCCATTGCTGGAAAAAAATTCATTCAATAAATTGAAAAAAAAATTTATTCGATTTACTTTAAAATGTGGCATAACAAGTATTTAATAAAACTTATGCCATTGCCTAAATAAAGTGCATTCAATAAGTTGAATAAAATGTTTTTTTACATTACACGAATAAATTTTTTTTCAAGTAATATGAATAAAATTAGTACATAAGCTCGAATAAAATTAATTTTATTATATCAGCGAAATTCATTAGATTAGTCGAATAATGTTTAATCGAGTTATCTAAAAAATGTATTCAATGACACTAATTAAATAAAAAAATATATATTGTTACGTAAAAATATTCCTACAGGGTTAATGCAAATAACTATCTAGAAGTATTTAACTAACCTTGAGGCTATACGTTCAATAAATTGCTTTCAATTTTTTCACACATATGGTTAGTCAAAATTTGCTAAAATTGAAGTTGTGATGTAGGCTGCAAGTAATTTGATTACCAATTTTATGTTCAAAGTGCCGTCGTCGAGCAAACAATTAAAAATTTTCGCCTACATATTTTATTTCAGCAAGGGAAATTACTTCTGTTTTACATTTTTTACAAACACAAAAATTATTTTAAAACAGCTGTTATATTGAAAGACAAATTGAATGAAGCGTTGAAAGAAAAATTGAAGGCCACCTGGTATTCAATTCCCAAATGTATGAGTGTGGTAGTAAAAAAGTGTGATTGAAACAAAAATTGAAGCAAACATTGAACGTGTAGCCTCCAAGTAAAGCACTAAACGTACACACATATCAACGTGCAAACACTATAGCAAAAACAATAATTGTATACATAGCTACAGACATACACACATACAAAAAAAAGTGCGACCACTTATGGTAACCACCCTGTACTACCAGTAGCACACCGCATTGCCAACATAAGAGTCGTTACTTTGAAATTCAAAAATAACGGCCAATCGAATTATCTACAAACGCCTAGAAGCAGCAACATGAATTTTCCCGATTGTGCTAGAGGACTGTTTGAACATCTGGCTACCAATAGTAAATGACAATACAGATGGCAACATGCACAGATGCCATTACTAAGTACAGACATGTTATTACGCCACTTATCGGGCGAACATTTGAGAACCGGTTCCTGTACTATAAAAAGTGGCAGCATGTGCAAGAACAGGGCAGTGCTAATCAGAAATTGGTCAAGTTAAGACCTCGTTGAAAATGGATAATAACGATAAGAAGTAGTTAAGTAAAGACAAGTTGTAATTTGCTTCGTTAAGAATAAAAGGAAAAACAGTAGCAAATAAAAATTGTGTGTTATTTATTTTTATTTTTGAGCAATCAAAAGAACTCACATGTTTAATAAAATTTAAACGTAACAATATATTCGGTTATTGGAATAAAATTCAGTGGACTGCTAAAAAATTTAGTCTTTCGAACACTGGAATAAAATTTATTTTCTTATCCGGTAAAGTTTTTATTCGATTGCTAAAAGGTTTATTTTACCATTGGAAAAAAATGTATTACAAATAAATCTAATATAAATTACTCTAACAAAAATTTATTCGATTATTCGAATAAAATATTGTCAACTATTCGAATAAAATTTATTCGGTTGCTCGAATAAAATTTGTTCAATTATTCAAATAAAATTTATTCGCATTTTCGATTGTTTGAATAAAATTTATTCGGTTATTAGAATAAAATCTGGTCAGTTATAGTTGATTGAAATAATATTCTGTCACATCCAAAAAAAATTAATTTGGGCTTGAAATGTGTGTTAAATCAAAATTTCCTTACAAACTTTGACTTAAGATCGTTTGAAATACAAATTAATTTTAAAATTGTATTTGATAAAAAAAATGTGACTGCTTTTGAATATGCATGTCAACAACAAGACAAATCAAATACGTTTTATTTTAAATTACAAGACAAAAGTTATTTACATCAAATACGGATCATTGTTAATTAAAAAGTAGGCTTTTCTTTCCAAATACATACAAGCTGATTAGTTGAACGAATTTTTCCGGAATCGCAAAAAAAATTATTCGATTATTTGAGCTTCATTTAATAGATACTCGAAGACAATTTAATAGACTATGGGAAGATTAGTTTAATCACTATTCGAATTAAATTCATTCGGTTATTTAAATCAAATTTATTCGATTACTCATTTATGATTTGAGTAATAGTATAAAAATTATTCCACTATTCGAATAAAATGTTTAGTTATTGTAAATAAATCAATAAAATTAATTCTAATGAAACTTTTTTGATTATTCAAATACGATTTCTTCCATTACTCGAACAAAAACTAGTTTTATTTTCGAGGGAAAACTTAACTTAAGATTAACAATCACGCGGCCAAGCCAATAAAATTTGTGTAATTACCCGAACAAAATAGTCATCTTGAATTTTTTTTCGAGCTTGTTTTGTAAGAATAAAAGGCAATTCTAGACTACGAGTACATTGTCCCTTCAGGAGAACTGGTGAGCATTATTATACTTTTAATATATAAAAGCATTTTTGAATGAATACACTTCTGCATGAGCCCACTGTAAATGTTGCAAAACAGAATTAGTGGTATGTATTTATGTTAATTGATGTATACATACAAACATATGTACATCCATATGTGCATGTGTTTGAACACATTATAGTTTTTTTCCACCAACTTTAAAATATAATGAATGTATTTGATGCCATTGGGGCTAACAACTAAAGCTTAACGTCAATTAAAAGCTAAACGTGTGCATGATTGCGTTTGTTTGTATGTTACTAATACAGGGAGATTTGTTTTTTTTTAAAATAAATTATATAAGTAGTTTTTAAATATATTTTCCATGAAATATAAAACAAAGTTTTAAACTTCAATAAGACATATGTATGTATTATGTATGTGCAAATTTATTTAAAGCTTGTTATATGATATTCATGCTAATAAATTTTATCGGATAAATATGACAATTAGGAGCTGGCTGTGGTTTTGGTCTAAGCCTTGTTTCTGATTTCGTAAATATTTCCGGTAATAGAATAAACAAAATTTTCCAAAAAATATTTTGTAATTTCTAGTAAAATTATTTTTATTACGTAAGACAAGTTTTTAAGTTATCTCAACTCATGTAGTTCAAAAAAATCAAAGTCAAGACTTTGAAATGAGAGTGAAAAACACGTAAATTTTGACAAAAATAGAACTTAATTGTTGTGTGTTTTTCCCAAAAATGTTTGAGAACTTGCACTTTTCTTTTTTAATACTTCAAAGGAATATATTGAAATCGAAGGAATATGTGGCTTTCTTTGAAAGATTTTATCAACTTATTAAATCATGGATGCATTTTTCACAAAACTAAATCATGGCCTTAAGAAGCATTCCAAGTTTTTCTGGTTTTTTTTTGCTTGCGTTTTCAAAATAGAATATTAAAATTAAAACTATCTTAAATATTTTCAAGTCCCGATTTGTTTTAATGAACTTCAAAATAAGGAGCAGGATCTCAATTCGGTTGTAATTTTTTAGATATAACATATGTACATTAGTGCCCCAAAATTTTTTTTCGATTTTTATAGGTAACCCAGTAGTTTTTGAAAGCTTATAGGACAAGGTATTTTAGTGATTTTTTCAGATTTTTCGGAAAATGTTAAAAGGTGGTTAAATCGCATTTAATAAAAAAATCAGGTTTTCTCGACCTTTTTTGAACTTTTAACATTTCTGTCGTAGTTAAAAAACTAATGATTAAGTTAAAAAAAGAGTGAAAAACTTTTCAGCGCTACCTGAACGGTGTTAAAAATCATTCCTAGGAAGTTCATATGTTCCAAGAAGTTGTTTATTGAGATTTTAGGTACATTTTTGTAGTTGGTTGTATCCTTGAATTTTGAACGGTTTGCTAGTTATGGACCTGAACAGGGGAAAAAAGATAAGAAAAATAAATTTTTAAAATTTTTTGCGATATTGATCTTAAAGATGAAGTTTTTTGATCTTATATGTTCACAATTATTAATCTTAATGACAAGATCTACAACTTTGCCTCAGAGAGTAAATCAAAATTCTGAACGGTTTACAAGATATGAGCCTGAGAAAATGCAAAAATGACATCGCGGTTCCAAATCTTTGAGGGCCCATAAAAAAGGTGCGTGCATGACCTGGGGAAAAACTGGGAGATACTGGTTTTTTTTAAATCTTTTATCTCGTAGTGGTGTCCGTATATGGTTATATTTCCATGACTTAAAAATTATACACAGTGCCATCTTATATTACAAAATTTTGCTCTTGTTTAGTATAATAGCGTATGAGTGATAAAATCATCTAATAATTTTATTAATCATACGCAATGAACACCCAGATTGGATTAAAATATTTGCCTGAAGATATGCTGAATGCATTTATCAAGTAAAACGTTTATTAAACCAAACAGATATAATGGTACAGGCAAATTCGTTATATCGAAAAATTCGTTATATCGCAAATATTTTTTATAAGTGTTAATTTTATTATTATTATTGTAAATAAAAAAAAACTATTTACGGCTTATTTATAAAAATTATTAAGGTTTTATTAAGTTTTTTAAAAACAAAATTTCATGCAAAATTTTTTTTATTAAACTTTTATAAAACCTTGCTAATTTTTATATATAAGGCTGTTAGTTCATTGGGGCTTATTAAAAGCAAAAATTCTAGTGTTCTTTAAACTAGAAGTTAATAAAATGTACTCAAAGTATTTTAAGGAGTATATTAAGGAGTTGCAATTTGAATTCTGTTTCTATCTTAAGTTTTTATTATGTTCTGACAAGAAATAAATTTTTTCAAAATTTTCAGAAGAATTTGGGACTGACAATAAATACTTCTACTACAATTTTCGAAAGTTCTAAAGATATTGTTTATAATTAACATAGTTTTTTATTTATAAATTTATTATTATGGTTTTATTCTTTTGTCTTTATAATTCTGATTAACTCTTGCGTATTATGCATTTTTAGTTTCGTTGCACTCTTAAGTATTTTATTACAATTATATAGTCTGTTTGTAAGTCACTCTTGTCTATTATGCATTTTATTTTAATTTGTTTGTTTTTTGTAGTACGATCACCTTTTAGACATTAAATTGCATGCTAAGTATTTTGTTCGCCTCATGTTCATGATCACACAGCCAATGAACTTAAAATATGATACATAATACCATAAATGCTAAGTATGTAAAATTAACAGTAAATAATACTTTATATTAAATTAATAGTAATCAATATTTCTGTATAAAATGAAGAAAAATTTAAATAAAGAAAACCTTTTTGTTATTGAACATTAAAGAGTCTACATCAAATCATTTCTTCAAACAACTCGGTTCAAGTACTGTTTGTTGTTGAATAAACCTTAACACTTTAACACTTTAATCCAGTTTATGTGCTGAGATTAAAACAAGCATCTAATTAACAAACGAGTTAATTAACAGATATTAATTAATTAACTCTTGATTTATTTGTAAAATTTAATATTTTGTATTGTTTTGTTCACTTGGAAATATTTGAATATTTGAATCTTCATTTAAATTGCAAAATAATGTTAAGAAATGTCATTCGGGAAAATCATGATGATGATCCAATGTTCACTTACTAGGACACTGAAGATATTTAGCTTTAAGTATAATAAAATATTTATATTACTGACTATTTAAGATAAAAATACCTATCAAAACTTTACAATTGTAAAAGCAAATATACTTTCATAACTAAACCACGAGCTCTTTTCACATATTTAAATTCTCATTTGTCTAATTTAACTGAAAAAAAATATATATACATGAAATTTTGTTCAAGGTATTCAAAACAAATAAATCAAACAAACTGAAACAAACTCGTATTAAGCTCTAAATTCATGGCAAACAATAAAACAAGTTGAAGAAAGTATAAAAAATTTACGTGTCTCAACTTATTTGTTTTGTTGTTTCAATTCATTTGAGAACAAAAAAAAAAAAAAAAAAAAAAAAAGCAAGCTAACAAACCGCCTGTTTGTGTAAGACGTTTGAGTTAGAAATCTTGGCGTTTCTTAATAGATAAAAGAAAAGTTGTACAAGTTTCCTTTAATCTATTACAGAAACGATAAGATTTCTAACTCAAACGTCTTACACAAACAGGGGGAAAATAATAACAAAAGCTCAAAATAAATTACTTGCCAACTTCAGTTTACATTTTGGTTCTCAGAACAAACGAATTGATAGTCGTAAGCTTGGCGCGGCAACCAAATGTTCGCTAACACGAAATATACAAATTATAAAACGAAATTTCTTAAGACAAAAAAATCACGATAGAGATTAAACGAAACCTTAAAACAATTATTATTTTTCATACTGACTGATTGTAGTTCGTATGTAAGGACTTAAAAGCAAAAAAAAAAAACTTTTCATAGTGGGACTGTGTGTAAATTTATTTCCCGCTATGGCTTTTTCATTAGTTCTTGTTGCCGTAATTTCATTTAAAATACTAATAGAAATAAGAGGAAAATAATGGCAAATCAAAATAAGGTTTATATGGCTTTTCTGCTCTAATTATGTGTTGAATATAAACAAAAGGCGCTTTAGTCTGAATTCTAAATATTAAATTAATTATACACAATAATTTGCAAAATATTTCACTGCATGTTAAGCAATTTTTTTTTAATATTTTTATGAATGTTTATAATTTTAATATCAGTGATTTAATCGGCTGTGATGAATTTTTTATACATGTCTTGTGTTTATAATCTCCTAAAATTAATGACATATTTAGATCTTTTGTTAGGAAAATATACGTAAAATAGCCTAATACAAAGAATAATAATTCAGATATTATTAAATAAAGAACATAAATACGCCAGCATAAAATTATTATTATTATTATTATTATTATTTAAAGCAATTACGTCCAAGCCATCATCACTATGTAAGAGCTTTTACAAAAGCTTTGTGCTTTCATGCCAACAAGAGCACAATAGCCAGTCAGATGTCGGCTATTGTAATCATTCTGCCTACTTAAAAAAAAAACACCAAATTGTAAGAGCTTTTAAAACTGTATAACAAATTTATATATCAAAGTGCTTGTGTTTGAATGTAGCTGATTTAAGGCATTTGTTATGCCAAAAATTATGCTATACATTCTACTTATTAAGGAATATACAACCACACAAACATAAAGCCAATGCAGACGCCAAAAGCGAAAAGCAGCAACTGTAATGCTTCTACATTATAATACAATATAGCATAATTGTAAATATAAAGGGTGTTTTTATAGAGTTATAAAACTTTAAGTTGGTAACACTTTTTAACTGGCGGCCAAATGATTTAGTTTGGTATGGCATTTCAACATGAATAGACTGTAGTCTGAGCAATGCTTCCGCATTGAGCAAATTTATTTTGAAAATCATGGTTCTATTCGAAATACGCATCATATCGTGCACTGAAGACCAGAATCAGTCTATCCGCCGCTATAGGCTCATGATTACTTACTTCTCCGTTAATCAATTGAACAACTATGATATGCAGGAGCTGTCACACAGCTCGCTTCACAATTGATTTATTGAAAGTAACGTTTGGTAACAGCATATAGCTTCAAGTTTTTGACACGTGAATTGGACTACCAAATCATGCAATTTAACGCCACTAGATTATTTTCTGTGGAGATATTTGAAGTTGCTGGTCTACGGCGATAAGCCCGAAAGATTTTGACCACTTAGAGGACAACATTCGCAGCATTATTGCTAATATACGGCCACAAAAGTTGAAAAAAGTCACAAAAAATTAGACCTCAAGATTAGACTGCTTCTTACCCAGCAGTGGTGGTCTTATACCAAAAGTCATATATTATATTATAATCCAGAAGATTATCTTTCGGATAAAGTAAATTTCATGTAAATTTAAAAAAATCCATCTTTGTTTTATTCCATTGCAAAAATCTATACAATGATGTTCTATTGTCAACGCACAGCACACGAAAATGAAGTACGAATTGTAACACGAACTAGAGACGTGCTAGAAAGTTAAAAGGAAGAGGCTGTTAAATGTGTTGAGTCTTTTTGGATATGAATAACATTCTTCTAGAAGCTTAATGTTAAGTCTTGTGTAAAGCACAAAAAAGTTAACATCGTGGTATTTTAGTAGTGAATAATTTAACCTTGTGTATTTAAAAGCTGTTAATATCAATGCCGAGTATAAAGGTGTTCTGATTTGAGAATATACTAGGCACCTTTCATTTAATTGCAAATATTTGAACCTACAAAATAACATAAAAAAACACTTTATTTGCTGGTGGCTCAGCGTTGTCTATATACATTTCATTGTTGCTGTATATATCATCAGTAGACTTCAACCACACTGATGATTTGTTACAGCAACAATGAAATGCATATAGACAACGCTGAGCCACCAGCAAATAAATTTCGAATTAAAATAAACTTCTGACAACATGTCGACTAATAAATTTCTTAAAAAAGAAAAACGTAACATTATGTATGTTTAAGCTTAAAACATAAAAAACGTAACATTATGCATGTTCACACATTATGTATGTTCACACAGAAAAATCTTCATATTAAAATGTATGAAAACAAGGTCATGTTAATTCAACATGATTTACAGTAGCCTTTAAAGAAAAATTTTCCTTTTGAAATAAGTCTATTTCATGTTGATTTAACATTCAAATAACAGTTAAATTAAAATGAAGAACTGTGTTGAAATAAAGTTAATTTAAGTTCAAACAACGTGAATTTGATACTGAAACAAAACGAAGAACCATATTGAATCAAAGATATTTTAAGTTGAAACACCATGAATTTAATTAAATGTAGTCATCTTGTTTTATTTATTGTTTAATTTACATGATTTTGTCTATTCATACAGGAGATTGGGAAATGTTTGCGTGTTGGCCGCCCCGACTAGTCTTGCTTTTAAAACCATTAGGCTGCTGAATTCATATACTACAAATTACAAACAAAATGGCAAACTCAACTACACCCCTCTACACTTGTTAGATCAAGTAAAAAAAGGTCATAAGGCTTAATTACAATTTCACAAAATGAATTTTTATTTCTTGTTAGCAAAGGATTTTTTTTTTGGTTTTTCTTTCTCTTTTTACCAAAAAACAGGTATTGCGGGCAATAAATAATTTGTATTTTTGCTACTTAATGACCTTGAATTAGTGATAAAAAAAGAAAAGTTTGTTCGCAAATTTCGCAAATTTTTTATTTTATGTTTTAAAAAAGTTTTGTTACATTAAATTTTTTGCTTTAGATTTTTTCTTTAAAATATACGTGCAAAGTCATAAAACAAATGAAATCTTGGTGAAATTATACTGATAACAACTATTTAGTATTCAAATTCTTTTTGTGGTTAACTAATTATTGGTATAATTTATGATTTAAGAAAATGTTTTTTGTGGCCTTAAAACGGCAATGAAGTATTGTTAAATTAAGGCATAACAGACGAAGGTCTAATGCTTTGTATATATACATATTTTAAATTTCTCTTGTTGTCATTTTCAAAATGTTTGCAATGCTGTCCACATTGTCGCGGTTGGCGTATTTTGAATTCGAAATAATAATTTCGTGTTTGAAATAATAATTACCAATTAAATCCTATTGATTTAAAAATTAATTCATGATGATATTTATTTAGTGTGTATTTAAAGAATATTTTAGGTTTTTGTACGCTCACTACCACGAGATGAGTTCAAGTTCAAATCTTGGCCTGGGAATACAATTATATATACAATATACAAACATTTACCTGTTGATTGTGTTAATAATCACAATCACATAAGTTAAATAATTAACAAAATAAAATTAATGTATTAAATTAAATTCATGTTGTTTCAACTGGAAATAACTTTGATTCAACGTTCACGTTGTTTCAATTTGAAATAACTTTCATTCAATATGATTCTTCATTTTGATTTAACAGTACGGGAATATTAAATCAACATGAAATACAGTTATTATTTTATTTAAATTTCCTGTAAATCATAGTGCAATAACATGAAGCAAAGTCATTGCCGAAAAATGTTAAATTAACCTTGTTTTCGCAAATTTTAATATGTAACATGGAAAGTTCCCTTTAACTTGGGTATAAAAAATAGTTGTTTACTTTTTTTTGGTAGTTCTTATAGTAGACGACAGGATCCTTCTAATACAACAAACAGCTGTTTTCTTTTCTGCATTAGTTTTGTTATAAATTAGCTTAAAAATAAAAAAAAATTAAAACAGAATCCGATGTGACAAACTTTTCTGCAACTGATCTAATTAGTTTGAAGTTCGTCACTCAGTGGTTTTTTTTTTGGGACGCTGATTGCGAATCTGGTATTAGAATTTAAGAGTTCAAGATGGCGGATCCAATATGGCGGCTGAATTTTTTTTAACTTGACAGATTTGTTTTTAAAATTGTTACTTAAAGGTTTTTGTGGTCGCTGATTATGAATTTAAAGTCAGATTTTTAAAATTCAAAAAACATTTTAAAAATTTATCGGGATAGCTTTTAAAAATTTAAGATGGATTTATTTATAATCATCCATTATATGATGTTTTCAATAAAACAAACAGCTGTTTTGTAATTTAACTATTTATTTTAAAAATCATAAAAACACATCAACTTAAATAACGAAACACCAGAGTAAGTAGCTTTAACCAAATCAGCTCAATTCTTAATCAAAATTTCGACATTTTGAATTTTCAAAGCCTGATTTTAGATTCATAATCAGCAACATCGAAAATCCCTGCGTGACGAGTTTCCAGCAAGTCAAATAATTAATTACAAAATAAGGTCCGTCATATTGGACCCGCCATTTTGAATTTTCAAAATCTAATACCAGGTTTGTAATTATAAAACCACCGAATAACGAACTCCAAGCTATAATAGCAATCAGACGCATGAAAATCAATTTGTTCACTTCGAAGTCGATTTTCTTCTGAAGTTATTTTTCGAGCATAGCTCGCTTTTAACTTTCCGTGTAACATAAAAAAAATATATAAAATAAAAAAATGTTGATTATTTAAAGATTTTAGGAATTTTATTTTACTACAAAGCAATTGAAACTCCAGGGAAAAATAAGTTCATTTCTTCCAACAATTTTATCTGTATGCTTCATCTGTGATGTATTTCGAAGCCGATTTGTTTAAACAGAAAAAGAGCAGAAAAAAATAAATATTTAGCTTAAAATTTAGCAACCTGCAAATGTTGCTTTTTATTTTGTTGAATACAAAAAAGCTTTTCAGCATTTAAAAGCGAAACTATGTTCATATTGCAGCTGCAGAATTATTGCCCTAAAAACTGTTAAATACCAACAGTAATTGATTTTTATGTAAGCGTTGTTATCTGTATATAAATAGGCAAGTGAAAAACGTTAAGAACCATTTTAACTGACTTATACTCAACGTATTGGCTTGATTTTTTTTTTTTTTTGGTTGATAGATTGTCAATAGGAGCAGTGCAGAATGTATTTTTTCTTCTACATTTTTGTGTCTAAGATAGTTAAAAACAGTTAAGAATATTAGCCAATCATAAAGCCATGATCTCTCTTTCTCTCTTAATTTGCTAAAAAATTACAACAAAAAACTCAAAATTAACTAAATTAAATTTGGCTTGGCAACTCCGTAAACACTCAGAAGCAGTGATGGGAAATGAGATTTGCATTTCGGTATCAAAAACAATTTTTTTTGAGTAATTTTTTTAACAAAAAATTATATAAAATTAATTATAAAGAAATAAAAATGAAACACAAAGCATATGGATAGGATGATTCTAAAAAAAATCGTTTATTTTTCTCAGAACCAGGTTTCAAAATTTTCTTAGGTAAAAAATAGGCCTGTTAAAATATCAGCTCATTATATTAATGGTGAGATGGTCCGTTCGATTTCCCATACGATTTACATGGTATAAGTTGATTTTATTTATTCTGATTGTCATAAGTAAAGAACGGAATGTCCTACAATAAACTTCTTGGTACGCTTTTGTAGAAAATTGAATTGATTTTTTTTAGAATCACCCTAATATGCATACACACATATGTAAGTATGTACTCGTTCATAGGTACAAGTGCTAAAGTTATAACAAGAAGTGTTTTAAGATTTTAATAAATCTTAGGCCTGGATAAGACTTGATACTGTTGGAACATAAAGTATGTTCCTTTGTTTTGTTTTCATGACATTTTGTAAGAGAAAATCCTTTCGACGTTTACAGAGGAGTGAGGAATAGACAAAATTCGGTTAGCTACTGTCGATTTACCTGGAAACATGTATTCATCTAATGCGTTTTTAGTTTTAGCATCGGTAGGCCAAGAACTGCATATACAGGCCTGTTTTGCAAATCATGATATGTCAAATCACGGTGATTTCAAAAAATTAATAAAAGCTAAATTATTGCTTTTGTAAATTTCACGATTTATGGTTTATACATGACTATAACTTAAAATAAAATAAATACCCACGAACAAGTCAGCTATTAGTAGTTTGTTTTTAACACCACCGTGATTTAAATCACCGTGATTTTTAGAACAAGCCCGATATTTTCTCTTGTTAATAGTTTTAATTCTTCCAAATCATCCAATGCTCTATATTGATTGTTAATATTTTAAAAATTTTGCTTTTCGCTGGGAAACATTTTTATTCAAGGCGATATAATGCTATTGGTTTTAACAGATAAATCATTTTCAGGGGAAACTTACTAAGCTAAGTTAACATTTCATTGTCAAAGTCCACTTTTGCCCTTAGAACTTGACAGAATTTAATATAAACTTTTTACATTATTCTTTAAACTGATCTAAAACATAGATCAACTTCTGTACCACAGAAAATATCATTGAAAGAAATATGGTTTTTATTTACATACATTTAATTGTGAAGGGTTACAATTTTCTAAAATATCTTTACTAAGAAAGTTTCGTGCCATTTGTCGAAAAAGAAATTGAATTCTTGGCAAAAATATATGTGTACGCGCGTCTTCTGACTGTATTACCAACAGCGTTTGTACGAACTACGACTCCAACAATAGGTTGCGAAATGAGCATATGTATGTTTATATAAATATATTTAATTACTCAACACAAAGAACTATAGCTAAAATGTTTAGGCTGTGCGAGCTATAATCGTACGTATGAGTATAAAAATACTCTGAGTATTAATTGGCTGCAAATGCGTATTTACAGAGCTATTTTATTTACACATACATAAAATATGTTTTCAACCAGCTAAAATAAATTTTCCATTCCATTTTATATACACAAATGTATGTATTCAGTGGCTACTGATGAATAAATATCCCGAGTATTATGTGTATATTTTTTTTGCCCGACTAAATATCCATATCTCGAGTATAAGCACACAAAAATATATGTGTACGCGCGTCTTCTGACTGTATTTCTGGGTTGGCCGAGAGAGTATCAAATGTATTGCGGGAGTAGTACGGTACTTTTTCATGTTTATCCTATTCTTATTTCCATTTTTGTATGTACTTAAACGGTTATTGTTGAAACTAATAAAATTTGGATATTTAAATAACGAGTAAGTTAAATACATTACGGTACTGTATTATTTTTCTTTAGATGCTTAAAAATAATGGGCAATAACCATAGACAAACATCAAAGTCGGTTCTTTTTAGAGACAACTTAAATTTTAACATCTTTGTTAGCTTTCTTTCAACTATAGTCAAAATTAGAACCGGTTTTAAGTTGAATCAGCTTTAAGAGGGTGATGAGTAAAATCTTGAAAATTTTGCATGCAATTTGGTATGATTAATAAGCAAGTGGCATCTCTGAACAGCTGACAGAATAAAAACGACAAGAAGTTATATGAAATAGAATCCATTTTGGAGAAAAAAAGTTAAAAACATAAACCGGAGAAAAAATTAACATCAAAACCGTTTCTATTATTTATTTGGAAAGCTCACATTAATAGATACAATTATTAAAGACTGGAGTAAGTACGGTAATACATTTTATTACAAATGAAGAAATATATGACATTTTATCTGAGTGGTTTGTATTATTGCAATAATATTTGAATTTCAACCACTGGGCGAACACTAGTTCTATTAAAGAATGTACTAACTAAACTTAAAAAAAAATATTACAAAATTTTGCTCTAAAGCTCAGAGAGCCAGCTAAAAGCGAGAGTAAAAAAACTTGTTTCATTTCCACTTTTTCTGAAGCTATATGCTTCTAAATAAATTTCGCTGAGTGCTAATCTAAGTTCTACTATATTTTTGGCGGCCTCTTGTAAATCTAAAATGTGTTAAAACTTTTAACATTGTATACTACTACAGGCACGGCATCATCGCTTTCACTTAAAGCAACAACAACTGCAACAATATTTTTTTTGCTGTACAGCTGGTGTTTGGCGAGTATATTTGTAACATAAATGATAGTGTATGTACAAGATTATGCTGAATGCAACAATCTTCAACTTTTGAAACGAATATTTTAACGTTTTAAGCAAACAGAAAAAAAATTTTTAAAAATGCAGTTTTGTTAGTGTTACAAGTTTTATAAGCACTTTTATGTTCTATGATAAAATGTAACCTGCAGTAGTTGTGGTAACCACTTTAGAAAATTATATTTTGCTCCAATACTGAAATACTAAGTGCTGTATCATATACGTCTTTACATTCACCTTGCTCTCCGATAAACTCGGAAATGCAAGAAAGTTCACATTTGTTAAGATAACTGCGTGAATAGAACTAATGTGACCGCCCTGTAGGGCATGTCAGTTGGAAAGTCAGTCGCTCTGCGCATTGCATTTCTAAAAGTTTTTCTAATATGGTAATTCATTTGATGCCTGTAGCAGGTAGAATATTCTACAAATTTAAAGGCCCAGAGGTTTTTGCTTAAATTATGCACCAAGCATACAACTCATTCGTAAATAAATAAAAAATTTCAAGATATAGATACCAGAGAATAACAAAAGTATGACCTTGAGTACTCTTAGAGTATTGAAAGGCATATTGTAATTGTAAATATGTACAGCTAAAAATAAAAACCATGGTCATACTCCAATGCCCGCATTTATTTTAAACCGAATACGTATAACTATAAAAAATCAAAAACTATTGCTAAATTTACAACCTAATGTAGGAGTCGTAGGTTCGTACATGAGTTCTTGGTAGTTGCAATAAAAACATTACTTATAAAAAAATGTTTACATAGAAATTACAAAACAGCGTTTGTACGCACTACGACTCCAACAATAGGTTGCGAAATGAGCATATGTATGTTTATATAAATATTTTTAATTACTCAACACAAAGAACTATAGCTAAAATGTTTAGGCTGTGCGAGCTATAATCGTACGTATGATTATAAAAATACTATGAGTATTAATTGGCTGCAAATGCGTATTTACAGAGCTATTTTATTTACACATACATAAAATATGTTTTCAACCAGCTAAAATAAATTTTCCATTCCATTTTATATACACAAATGTATGTCTTCAGTGGCTACTGACGAATAAATATCCCGAGTATTATGCGTATATTTTTTTGCCCGACTAAATATCCATATTTCGAGTATAAGCACACTTCAACTATAATTATGGCAGACATTCAATATGCTGGATATGCATGTGCCTTTTTATTTATACTTGTAGAGTATTTTAAGCTTTCGCATAAACGGAGTAGATATGCTCTTGTATAGTCCTAGTGGATTCAGAGAAAATATCTTTCTAACTGTTTGAGCTGCAATTATGATTCTATGCAGTTACTAAAAATAGCACCGTTTACTTAAGTATATTTTATTTGAGTACTTATTGTCATCCTCTGATACAGGTGCACCTTTATAAAAAAAACCCAAATTGGGACTACCGGCCAAGAACGATAGAATACGTGAAAAAATATTAATTATCAGTCTGTTCGTGATGATTCTAACTTTTCAATTAGGCAGAGCTCAAGTACTTTAAATATGCATATATCTTCATTAAACCGTATGTTACATAAAGACCTAAAGCAGTATCTTTACAAAATTCAATTGGTGCGCGAACTAAAGCCCCATAACGTCAGTTAGAGGCTTGACTTCTCTGAAAAATATATATATATTCAGAATAGCAGACACAAATTGACCCCCATGCAGTCCTGGTTTAGTCGTTATGGCCTGTCTTCTGTGGGCTTATTTTATAAAGGGTCTTATAATAAGAGGCTTCAATTTGATATTTAAAACCAATGATTTTTTTTAAGTGAAATCATCAAATGTTTATTTATTTCTAAAGAAAAAAATAGAAGAATATCAGCCATAGTTACGGTAACAGGACCATACTCTTATCATGATATTGTCCATCTTGACCTTGTTTTTACAATAAAGATAAGGATCACTCATGGATACTACTATTACTAAGTATTTTTTTTTTGTATAAACAAACACAACCCGTGGAGCGATAAGCTTGTCTGCAGAAAACACCCAGGGTCTATGACAGGAATCAAACGACCTCTGGACTGAGAGGCTAGTATCGCTACCACTTAGCCACAGGATCACATTCTTTAGGAAAGAGATAGTGATAGAGAAGACGGATGGCGAGTGAAGAGATGGGGAAAAGATTAATTCTTTTGAAACTTTGCTTATTGCACGATTTATTTAAGGCAGTGTTGCAGCGCCTCTGATGTCAATGAGACGCACCCCCAGGGGAGTGTATGGATTAATTCTGTAGACTACGGGTGTGGCAATCCCGGGGCCCCAGCTAGGGTAATGTAGCTTTTTCCGCTGGCGGACCTTTGGCTCATTACCCGTAAAACTTATGTGTTACTACCCAATCTCTGAATATAAACAGAGTAACGGATGTGCACATATTTATAAAAGGAAAACAAATATTGTACGCCCGTTGTTGTCAGCTAGGTGCAGCGTCACCTAGAACTGCCCCTGAGTTCAAAAGACGATAGAGGTGAAGCCCTTGTGGTGGAACTTCGAGGTCTAACCAGAGGCTACTTCTGGTACCACGGGTGGCGGTTGCCCGACAGCTGGGCTGCTTAGAGATAAATGCATTGCGGTTGTCAAAAATTCTGTGCTAAAATAGCTTTTCGTCCTGGATATGACCCCAGGACACTCTCACTTTTTAGTGTCGGGTCTTAGTAGGCGCAGAAGTTTTGGTGGCGAGCTTGCGTTCTTCTCGCGTGAGTGGTCCTCGCTGCTCTGAAGTTTTGAGTGCATGTAGCGGTCGTCAGTTTCCTTTGCTAAAATGCCGAGTTCGTCCTACCCCAAAGGGGTAGACCCCTAAGGGGTTAAAGGGATGATTTTGGTAAGTGTGGAGTAGGCACTGGTTATTTGGCGACACAGGCATGCGTTCTTTATGGATGAGTGGTTAGCTGTGCCGGCAATGGTTGAGGAATTTTCTTGGGGACCTCGCTTAGGTGTATACACAACACCTAAGCGTGGAAGCCGGAGAATTATCGTGGTGGCTGTGGTTTGCTACCAAACATCGCTGGGAGAATAGTCTTGGCTTCCCAGTGTTTAATCAATGCTAGTGGTTGGCGTGACGCGGTCAGCCAGACACTGTTCTAGGTGCTGTTGCCATTCAACAGAAGCTGCTATGGGCACGGACATAGCAGCAGAGTTTAGATAGCTCAAATTACCTCAGCAAGGTAATTGAATATAATACAGGGATAACTATATTCAAAGATTGCAACCTATGTGCCTTATGGAATGGGCCATAGGTTCATTCTAAAAGGGTGCATGGGGGCGTTGGTCTGGCGTCTAACCCACACCCGGTGCTTTGGCACACGTGAGATTAGGCCGTAATGGCAGGTACTCACGTAAAGCGATTGCACATCTGTCAATGAGACGCATTAAATTTTCGAATCTGTGCTTAGTAGCCATTTTATTTACAACGACGAAGGGGGGCAATCTGATGTTACGTTAGGATTAGTATACACTAAAGTCAGTATATTTCAGTGACCAGTCACTAGCTATGCCCTCATCAATTGAACTTTCCGACACCAAAAAATAAAAAACTCCAAAGTTGTTGAATCACAAGATTTTGTTGACTAATTGTGAGCGCCTCTTCAAGAAATCACACGTTCAAGAATCTTTTCACACTAAAGAGTGATTTTATCGTTACTTGTGTGACACGCAGCGCCGTTTTCTTTTAATAACTGTTAAGACTTAAGTTTTTATCCAAACTATGGTTCAGTGTCGTATGTGGAATGCCAAATTCCAAATGTCATTGAAAAATGGATAAACCTGGGGCTTCCCCAGCACTGTGGGCTACAACAGCAAGCCTTAGTTGCTTTTGAACGAAGTGCACGAGTTTGATTCTTTACATCATTAACATGCCCTAATAGCTCAAATTTTTGCAGCAGTTTCACAATTGCTGGCCGAAAAGATGCTTCAGGACAACTCAAAAATTTATTAAATTTGCAAACTGTGATTGATAAATTTTCATTATTTTTTACAGTCCAATTAGGAGGACTAATAAGTCCTCCGGGAGATTTTTCCTTTTTCCCATTCTTTGTATTAAGAATTAAATTTTCTGTGGGGAAAAATCTCTGGGAAAAAGTAGCGGGAGGGAGTTTTTTCCTGCGAGTTTTTGCCTCAAACATTTTGAAGTAAACTAATGCAAAAATTTAAAAATCAAATTAAAAAAAAAAATTTTGTAAAACTTAAACAAAAATTTTAAATGAGCAAACGAAATGATATATGTATGTATTTCCATTTTATTTAAAAAATGTTTATTCAAACCGTCCAAATGTGTATTTCAAAAACCTGAACTACTTCTGTCTTCAGGAAAAATACTAAAACACACTCAATTTTGCATGCCTTTTTTAAGTTTGGATAATAAAATAAATGGAAGGTTTGTTTCCCTCTAATAATATTACCCACACCGATAAGAAAAACTTTATAAAATTTACAATATCATGGACACATGCAATCATCGCGAAATTAATTCATTCGATTTGCACATCGTTCAATTTTCGCTCCACTTTTTTAGCATAAAAATATTCTACTGTCTGTTTTTATTTTTTATTTAATCATAAAAGGATATTTTAATTAACAAACAATCTAATTGGCAATGAAAAAATAAATTATTTATAAATTTTTATAACTGAACTCTTGAACAGAGCAAAATTTAAGCCTGCAATATCTGATGCAGATTTTTTTCTCTCTCCTATTTTCTTATTCCCAGGCAATTTAGAATATTTTTCCCCGGCGACAAATCTAGGCGGGTTTTTTGATATTTTTTAACTACTACTTGTTAAATCTATCCACTAACTATAACTTTGTTTGTCACACCCTGTATTAACACAAAAATACGCTCACAATTTTTTATTATTCAAAAATTATTGCTGCCTCTAACAAAGAACTTTACAGCACAACCTCAAAAGCACACCAATAATACAAACATATTTTGCATATTTTATTTTTTATCTTTTAAGCTATTTTCAAGTGTCATTAAGCATTAAGGTGGCAACACTTTGCAATATGCATACATGTCAGTGTGTGTGTGTGTATGTGTGTGTGCAATATGCATTAAGGAAATTGAATCCGTTATCTTAATGTTTGTGTGTCTGAGTGTTGGTAATATTTGCTTAGTTTTTATAACCAATTTCTATGCTAATATTGAAAAAGAGCAGCAAAATAACTGGAAATAGAGTATATACAACAACTACATTGGCAAAATAAATTCAAGGTTAACTTGGCCATTTGGCACAAAGTTTGTTGGTTGTTGCATGTGCAGTTGAATAGTTTTTCTTTTACATAGTTTCTTGAGTACGGTTTCTGTTGTATTGTCTTAAAAAAAACTATACTCGTAATATCTCGAAGCGTTGGCAAGTAGTTAGCACCTTGACTACAAAACCGAAGGTACTAGGTTCAATACCTGTATCCAGTCGTTAAAAAATACCAACATCATGCATTTTTCTGATGTGCATTTGTGTTACTTTGTATCAGTTGTTCTAGGAAAGTTTAAGTGATGAAGGCATATTCACTGGTCACTGAACTATACCGACTTCAGAAAGTACCAGAGCTCGCAAAATATGCTCAACCAAATTTCTCTGTGCGGTCTTCTCACTAAAAAGACCTAAAAAAATGAGACAGAATCACTCAGTGTCTGAACAGCAACCCTCTTTTTCGTTTCAATCGTGTTCTCGCTCACGGGTTATGGATTGAGCGTAACTCACGAATCGGTCTCTTACTGACCGCATGATACGAACAAAATCGTTATTTGCTCAGCTACTGAGGATCAGTAAGTGAGCCAAACAAGCAAAGTGTTCACAAAAAAGGTCTTTAATTTTGTTGAAGCATTTACTTTATGTTGTTGCGTTAGATATTTCGTCACAGGCAAATCATTAAAGAGGAAGGGAGAAGATAATAATAAATAACAATAAAAATATTTGTAAATCAAACTATTTGTCAACGAAGTGTAAATGTAAAATAAAAGACAGATATGTGTACAACAAAAACAAAATTAATCGTCATGTATTTTGTTAAATAATGTTTATAAAATAAAATAATAAAAACAACAAATCTCCATGACGTACATAGTATGTATGAAAATATTTACTTATCCACACTCGCAACACACATACATGATCAAAAGACCGTTTGCAGAGATTTTACGAAATAAAGATATTGAGTGAACACATGAGCCAAGCGATTGAAAAAAACGGGCGTTGGTTGAGCGAGGAGCAAGCCAAAGAAGAACGAAGTTTGAGGGTTTTTTCGCGACAGTGTCGCATAGTGTCAGTGGATGAGTGTTTTTTTCTGACAACAAGCACGACAGAGACCAATTATTGCGAGCTCTGGAAAATACTAATCCTAATGCAACATCAGAGCGCCCTCCTTCGTTGTGTAGCAGAATCATCGGCGACTAAAATAATTGATAAAATAGCTACTAACCACAGCTTCCAAAAAAATTTAATACGCCTCATTTAACACCAGAGGCGTTGCAACACTGCATTATTAAAAACAAACGTGCAAAAAAAGCAGAGTTGTAAAAGAATGAAGCTTTTCTCTGATTCTTCCTTCACCGCCTGTCTTCTTTATCGCTATACCTTTCCTAAAGAAGGTAACACCTAGTAATGGTAGTAGGCATTCATTGCCTGAGTGTTACTTCTCTTTAAAAAAGAAAAAAATTAAGTTTTTTAAGTTTTCATTGATGAAAGTATCTTCTGCGACAAGTTGGCTAATTGGGTATTTTCATATTGTTAGCAACCATATTGTTTTGCATATGCATGTTGAAAAAATTGAAAATAATAACCCTAGCCCCCACTGGACTAGTGAAAATCTCAATTTTCATAATAATAATACAAAAATTAACTGATATGTCTTAGAGCCAATTTCACCAACTTATTTAAATATCAATTCATATTTAAAAGTTATTTTTCCATACAAAAATGAATGAAAATCGACATTTAAATATGAATTGTTATTTAAATAGAGTTGGTGAAATTGGCCCTTAGACGTATATTAGTTTTATAATAATATGAATGTATATCAATATCAATTGATAGTAATAAGATAGCTATTGTCATTATACAGTTTATTTATTCGTTTTCCCTGGAAAACTAATAATGTGCGAACCATATGGGTTCACTAAATACGCGCACATACATAAATAAAAGTACTTACACACAAACATACAAACATACAGCAGTCGTAATATTAATCTACACTGCAAACGATAGGTAGTAATTTCCAAGAATATCACATGTGCTTAAAATATACATTCAATACGCAATTCATATTCATAGCAAAATAATAATATCAACCATAACAATACACATAATAAAAGATATTAAATAATAATTCATTTAATTTTTGTTTTTGCCAGAATCCAATGACATCCAAATAAGACCACATTCTCGCATATGGACGTAACAAAAGGAAAGAAAAATAAATGTTTGATATTAATGACCTGAAACGCTCATATAACAGGTCATTGATATATTTTGATAATATTTTTTCCATTAAGTCAATACAGTCCAATAAAATAATAAATTGTTTTGTGACAATATATATTTTCTTTAATAATATAATAACACTGTACAACAAAACAGACCTAGAGTGTGGCAGAGTAGACCGAAAAAATATACATACATGCACCTACTATATCTACGTTTATTTATGAAGTTTTAAATAAAATGTGAATTTAAGTCCAATTTTTCGGAAAATTTTAGTCCATTGGGGATTTTGCCTGATGTACATTAGAGCGACTCAAAAAAAAAAGTGATTTTGTTATCCCTCTGAAAATAAAGCTTGATATGTTTTATGATGATTCCCAAAATATATTGGTTCTAGCGTTGACCATCCGTGAGCTGCACCATTTTTAAAAAAGTTCTTTTTTTCAGTTTTTCGAATTTTTTTTTGTACTTTGCTTATCACCAAATTATTATAATTTAAAAATGAAAAAATATGATACCCATATTGCCTATATTAAAAAAAGATGAAATATATCGTGATTTTCGCGTTTTATGTGAATAATTACAAAAAAAAAAACCGAATTTACATTATTTTAAAACAGATTCAATTTGAAAAGCAAAACATTATTACATTATACATAGAATACTTATGAAAACCTGAAACGAAAATATGTATTTAGTTAAATATCTCAACTAGTAGTTCGCAAGTGGTCTAGTTTTATGTACCATTGGATGCTGCTTCAGAAACTCTTTTCAATTATACCAAATTTTATTTATGTCGTCTTGGAGCAAAGTACAACAAAACTCGAAAAACTGAAAAAAAAGAACTTTTTTAAAAATGGTCCAGCTCACGGATGGCCAACACTAGAACCAAAATATTTTGGGAATCATCATAAAACATATCAAGCTTTATTTTCAGAGGGGTAACAAAATCACTTTTTTCTCTTCAATACAAGTTGAGTCGTTCTAATGTACATACATATACATACATATATGTACATACATACATATATAGTGTTTTACTGCCAGTTCATAGAAGCCATGTGAAAATTCTCGTCTGCCTATTTATATTGAAAACAAAAACAAAGCACTCAAAATTTGTTTTTGTTTTCATTATAAATAGGCAGCCGAGAATTTTTACATGGCTTCTATAAACTGGCAGTTAATTGAATTTCTTTGCCAAGTGTATTTAAAAACTTAAAGTGAAAATTTTTTGTAGCCCCGTTTAAAAGTGTTTATTTGACAAATTCTGACGAAAGTAAGAAAAATATATATCATGCCTCAACCGCCAAAAAAGCTTAAGCGAAAAAATGTGTCACTTAGGATATTTTTTTTAGCGGTAATATCTCAATATGCGGTTGAAATAAATATGAAATCAATTTTAATTTTTTATACTCAATTTACACAAAGAGCCTAGAAGTTATAATAGAATTTCTTAACAAAAACTTTTTTATAACATCTTGCCCTGATATTCTTTTAGATGCACTTTTTTGCCCCCTCTTTTGAAAGAGGTAAAACAAGCCCTACAAAGAAGAGTTATTGGATTAAGCTGTTAAACTTCAATGTGCCTGAAGGCATAATATGCCAAAAATGCAAAGGCTTTGTGGTTTAATTTTTATAATAATTCGGCCTGGAAAGGGAAAACTTCAACAACAGGAGTATTGAATATCAATAAATTATATTAATCGGTGGCTAATTTCCAACCGATTATTAGCCGAAAAAAAATCGGCGGAGGGGGCTGGTCAAAACTATTCAGCGGCTCGGCTTGGCCGGCTCTCATCCGATCGGCCTCATATAGACCTTGAGGGTGGTTAGCAAGTTGTTTGCTGGGAGTAAGGATGCCAGTTGTTCACATAACATTAATCAGGTTTAAATGTATAAACTTGAATCATGCCAATAAATATGGATATGTATACAATTTGTCATTTCGATGCATCGAAAGAAACCTAAATGTTTTGCGATTGTTTAGGAGCAAAAAAAAAAAAACATCGGATTATATAGATGTTTCGACACAATACATCGAGTGTTTTTAAAACATCGATAATTTTTGTCCATCCCTACATAGAGTTCTTTTTCATCTTTAGTGTACGGAACCCTAAAAAATTACCAACACACTTAGATACTCGAATTTATTTATCTACTCTGCCGAAAAGAACTTTTTGTTTTACTTTTTTTGCATTTAAAAATAAATTAAATTTTTGAAAAGTACCTTTCGGAAAGGTACATTTTCGAAAAGTACATTTAAAATAGTACTTCTTTAAAAAGGCACCATTGAAGTACATAATTAAGAAAAACTTTATTTTAAAGAAATTCTTTTTAAAAAATTCTTTTAAAAAAATTAACCCTTAAAAAATTATTTCACAAAATGTACATTTTAAAAATAAAGACCTCTTAAGCAGATACCTTGAAAAAAAAATCTATAGAAAAAGTACTTTTTAAAAAAGTACAATTTGAAGAAGCTTACGATAAGTACCATTTGACTGCCATTTAAAAAATATCCTTAAAGAAAAAGCTCCTTTGAAGAAGTACACTCTAAAAATTTTTGTTAAGAAAATACTTTTTGAAAAAAGGATCTTTTTTTTTTTAACAACAAACACAACTCGCAAAGCGATTAGCATGTCTGCGAAAAACACCCAGGGTCTATGGTGGGAATCGAACCCACGACCTCTGGACTGAGAGGCTAGTATCGCTACCACTCAGCCACATGGTACCCTAAAAACATTATTAAAATAAGTAAAAAAGCACCTTAAAATAGTGCATTATAACTTTAAAAAACTACGTTTAAAGTACCTTTCTTATTTATTTGTTTCGGTAACAGCTATAGGCCCAAAGAGTGAAAAAAGCTGTAGATAAAATTCATTATTGGACACAAGTTTTATTTATGTACATATTTAAGAAAAGTACCTTTTGATAAAAGTTATTTCAAAAAAGTACTTTAAAGAAAGTACATTTTAAGAAAAATTCACTTTAAGGAAGGTAGCTTTTCAGAAAAGTACTTTTGGTAATGTAAAAAGGAGTGTTTTTTAAAAAGCTACCTATAAACATTTTTTTTGGCGAAAAGTCCCTTGTTGCTTTCAAAAAAGTACCTGTTAAGACAAAGACGTCTTATAAAAGTATTGCAAAGTATATTTTAATTAGTTTCGCTAAGAAAACTAACAATTTAAAAAGTATGTACATTCAGCCAAGCTGTAAATCTTTCCAAGAATAACTATCGGTTATATATCACATTCCACTGCATTGAAAACAATATGATTAATACTAATAGTGGCGACATAAATACGGCCTCACAAATCAAATAGTTTAACCAGAACATTATTTTCCACCGATCTAATTCAATTCAGGCAGTAGTAAAACTTTGATTTAAGCCCACACACTTAGTGCCAGAACGCACACACTCTCATACACAAAATTTCGCCTGATAACGACTGTCTGACTGAAGCGTTTGTCAGTCTATTAATGTGGTTTAAGGAAATAATTCGTATGTGTATTTATGTATGTATTTGTAAGTGATGTTGGTGTCGGTGTAAAGTGTTGAGTTTATTATGAACTGTGATTTTCTATTTGAAATCGTATGATTTATTTGAAGGCATTTGGCAAAAAGAATACACAAGCAAGCATATTAAATTGCTTCATTGATAATAAATAATTGATATTTATTAACCTGTAGATCGTTTTTGGCATAAGGATAAGCCATTTAAACATTAGTAGATGATTGCTTTTAATAGTTGGGGTTAAATTGCAAATATGTATTTAGTGTTTAAGATAATTGATAAATTATAAGAGACATAAAATGTAGTTTTATATGAATGTCTTCAAGATAATTTGGCACTAAAAATATTGTTCGAAGTATGTGATTGTGCGTGATAAATTTTGTACAAGCAAACTCATCATAATCATCAGGGTAGAAAAACATGAGGATTTAATTGAGAACATTTAACGAGAAATTCTTATTTCAGTAATTTTTGCTAATTTTTGAATAAAGTCTGTGTAAAATAAATCTTTTATACAGAAAAACTTTTGCAGATATTAAACGTTTTACTTCTACAAGTTTAAAATTTTTTTTCTTTTGAAAATATTCCTTAATTTGATTCACGTGGTTAACCAAGAGTCCAGGATTTGAGATATTTCACACAAATTGGCATAGTGCCACACTAGAACACTGTAGTTTGCTTAAATATTTCACTGGTTAGCTTGTTTCCTCAAAATTTTTTTTAATACTGCCTCACTGTGCAATGTTTGAAAATTATTGCCCAAAGGCATTTACATATTTCAAATCCGAAATACATATGTGACAGCGCATAGAGAAGGGGACCTAAGGGTAAAAAAAAATCAATTTTCACTTTTTTTTTTGAATGAGACCGATCCCATGCCCCAAAAGTTTTCCCTCCCAGAGATATGCGCGTTTTGTGAAATTGAAGTACACCAAAGATACACGTATTTAAATCTTTAAAATGGCTCTCCTGAACAAAACCGTTTTTTACCCTTAGGTCCCTTTCTATTTTGCGCGTCACATATGTATTTCATTTTACTAATGGTTAAGTAAACATTTTATATAATTTAAAGTTTTTTTTTATTTAAAACTGTTTGTAAAATTTTGTAGACTTTAAATGTATCACAATTGTTAACAAAAAATTAAGGTTTTTTTATCTCTATATCCTCTGGTTGAGTAAATGCAATATATTTCTTCTAGGCAAAAAAAAAAAAAAAAAAAAAAAAAACTAAAAATGTCACAAAAAGAAAAGAATTTGTTTTTAAAATTCAAAAATTTAAAGTAGAAAACGTACCCCGTAGGAAGCTTGGATTTAAGTGCATCCAAGTGACCAATTTTGTTGACTATTTGAGTGACTTTTTGAAGACATTGTCAACGGAGCGTCTATATATTAAGGTTTGCTTTTGATGACTGTTATTCATACATGACATTTCACACTCTGCCTTATCGTGGTTGGTGTATTTCAAATACGACTACGACTGTTTGGTAATAGATTAAAGAACACTTCAACAGTTTTTCTATAATCTATTACCAAACAGTCGTAGTTGTATTTAAAATACGCCAACCACGATAAGGCAGACTATCTATTCCTTTTTAGCCTGCCTTGTTTTGACAGTTTTCTTGTTAACCTCCTATGAAAAGTACGCTACATTAACATTACTGCCCTAATTCTGTTCGATGATAATCATCTTGTCTATGGACGAAAAAAAGCCGCAGTTGTAATTCTTTAAAACAATCTATCTATCGGGCCTGTTCTGAAAATCATGGTGATTTAAATCACGATTTCAAAAGTAAACTATTAATAACTGACTTGTTAGTGGGTTTTTGTTGTATGTTAAGTTTTTGTCATGTATAATAGATTATTTTAGTGCAACTTCCATCGCTATAAATTGTCAAGTTTACAAAAGCAATGATTTAGGTTTTATTGATTTATTGAAATCACCGTGATTTGACATGTCGTGATTTGCAGAACAGGCCCGTATATAATTAATAGGCGAACAAGTTTTTTGTAATCCCTTTTTCGCTGGTACCACTACACCGATTTTAAAAAGATTTATATGGTTTTAAAGGATTTTCTGTACAGATGTGCAGAATCTATATTTTATTGAAATCGGTTTAGTATTTTGGGAGCTATAAGCGTTTAAAGTTGCTACTACTACATGCACACATATTACACACGCATTTATTAGCTTACAAGTAAAAAAGAAACAAAACATGAGTGTGTGTGTGTGGGTTTGTAGTATTTCTCTTGATCTAACAATTTTTTTTCTCTTATTTGTTGTTGTATGAAAGCTATAATACTTAAAGGAAGAGAACTAAATAAAGCGAATTAGCTTGGTTGAAGGGATTTTGTTTAAGTTTTTTTTAATTTCATGTATTATTTAATTCATAATATCAGTGTGACCAGATCCTAAAAATTTTTGCGGCTAAATTGACTTCAAAATAAAGCTAAAATATGCTAAAAAAATTATTAAAGTGCTAAAACATACTGTTAAAACTTAATATTTACCTCTTTTAATCCAATTGTTTTTTTTAAGTTGTTATTTTTGTAATTTCTGCTTACATCGCCTTACTAATATTAAATAAAATGTATTTCCTTTGAATGAAACAGACATTTTTTTAATTACAAATTATTTCTTGAACCTAAACTGCATTATGTATAATGAAAAACTAAACATTATGTATAATGCCACTTAGCATAAGTGGCAAAATGAAACATACGCTTAACGATTTTTGGCCCATAATATTATTACATTAATAGTGGGTAAAAAGTACATCATGCGCCGACTTTTAATGACAAGTTTTATGCAGGAGCTCGTGTATAATAATAATGTTTTTTAGACTGCCGGCCTTTGGCCGGGGTTAAGAACTTTCTCCACCAAGGTATTTCCTGAAACTGCGGAGCATAATAAAGATTTCTGTCTTTGCAAAGTTTCCCTGCTTAAAAACGTTTTCTAGACTGCTAGAAAATTTAACTTATTTAAATTTCGTCACTTCCCAGAAAAAATAGTGATTTGGAAGCAATAACAACAACAAGCACTAACGTAAGGCGGACTCTCTAGCAAAATAGAAAGTTATCACAAAAAATTTTGCAAGCCAGTAATTTTTGCATCTGAGTATTACTTCCTTGAAGCACTTTAGTAAGCTAAATATGTTGATTCTAGCTGGCTCATATCGAACAAAAAAATTCCTTATTCATGCGCAACATCAAGTGATTCTGTAACATTGTATCCCTCACAAATATGCTTTGGGAAAGCAATAATTTTTGCTGGGTTATGCTAAGTAAATACTAGTTTGTCACTATACATAAAGTATTTAAAGTAAACCAAAAATATTAATTCACGGACGGTTCTTCGAGAAGAATTCGTTTCTCACTTACGTTTCGTTTATAAACAACGTTTAAAAATTGGTTTTTGTAAAATATTCTAAAGCTTTCGTCTATTCAATTTTTACGTAAAAAGTACAGTCTTAGGATACGGTATTTATAACGTGCACAGATCCAAAGTTGCGAAACATTGTAACCATGAGCACCAACTTTGCAACCGATGCGCTGATCGATTGTTTGCGGTGTTCTAAATACTTGTCAACGACGTTTTGAAAGGGTATGCATTGTCAATGTTTTGTTCTGCAGTGTTATGAAACACTACACTTTGTTGGAAGGCAGTTGACGTTTTGGAAGTCAGCCTCTTCTACGTATAAGAGATATTGTTAAAAGTTATGTAGATTAATATGAAAAAATGCTAGAAAATGCTAAATAAAAAATTGAAAAATGCTAACGAAAATGCTAACTGCTAAATCGAAAATTTTGCAGCTAAATCAACAACAAAAATGCTACATTTAGCTGCAAAAATGCTAAAATGGTCACGCTGTTGCATATGTATGTAAGTTTGTGTGTGGCTGTGTTTTAATGAATTTTTTATGACGTTTAGATAGGTACATTTTCTTTGAATCTTAAATTATTTACATTTTGATTCTAGAATACGGACGAGTGTGTCGTCCGTTTGGTATATCTAGTTATTATTTATTGTCTATGCTAGAACGTTCGTGTATTTGCTTTATGATTTTGTTCCAAACATTATACCCAACACATAATTTTTCATATATTTTTCAAACTATTGTATAACGCTTTAATTTAATTTTTATGTTTTAAAAACATGACAATAATATTTTTATTTTTCATTATCAAAGACAGCAACCTTCTTTTTGAAGAAAATAATTTAGAGAATTCAAACACAAGAACTCAAAAGTATTTTCAAACAAAAACGCGCTAAATCTTCTTACTGAATTAGGGCATAAGACTTTTGCTTCATGCCTTTATGACACTTATAGACACTAGAGATGAGCGATATTTCCATATATGTTACTTTTGCATAGCGCTTGAAAAATCACTAAGCACAATTGCGACTCGATTTATTAAGTAACAGGTCTTGGAAATATAGTTCTTTCATACAAACTGTGAATGTTCTTGCATTCACCACAAAAATTATTTTTTAAACCTTCAGTTTTATCGAGAAAAATCTTCTTTTCTGGCAACTATTTATAGGTCTCACATTTTTATTTTCTCTCTGTCTTTTTTAACGACAATATTCATTATTTGAAAGGTGTTGATTAATAATTGTCTGTTCTTGCCGCTCTTCTTAATAGTTTTTCAAAAAACTAATACTGTGATCACTATTACAATTTAAGAGAACAGCAATCACGTTCAAGATGAGCAACATTATAAAAAACACGGTATCGCTCATCACTAATACACACGCTTAATGCTGAGAGTATGAAATAAGCAAAGAGAAATGTCTGTAATCCTCTCGAATGTCGATTTCGTGCCTCTTATTTTACCTAGATTGTCTCACCGACAAATCTAAGAAAAGACTGCCTATAAAGACAAGCAGAAAAGTCATGCTGTAATTTGCTTCATTGTATCATTTCATTTTTTAGGGTTCCATACACCAAAGGTAAAGAATCCTATTTTTTTGCAGGCTGGTTTAACGAGAACCGTAAGAACTACATAGCTGAAATTTTCTCAAAATATGTACAACTTTGGCCACCACAACAACATATATATGACAGTTAAAATTTAAAGGGTATTCTAAAGCGAGCAACGATAAATTTTTAAGTCCTAATGTGATATACTGACAATTGTATATATACACTTGCAATTTTTAAATTTATTGTATTTTTATGCAGGCTACACCAACTAACACTGAAATTAAAAATAAACCAAAAAAAGGGTATTATATCAGTTAATGTTATTTTGACTATGTAATTTTGACAACTTGCTGTATCCTGGAAACTGTAAAAGGCAAATCTTGAAATTTTCAAAAACGTCAAAACTAAAAGAAAAACACCAAAATAAAAAATCACCAAAACGAAAAAACTGCCAAAATTAAAAAAAAAAATCGCCAAATCTAAAATAAATCGTCAAAAACCGTAAAAAACCGCCGTAACGAAAAAACGTTAAAATAAAAAAAATCGCTAAGACTATAATAAATCGTCAAAAACAGAAAAAAATCGCCAAAAAGGGAAAAATGTAAAAACTAAAAAAACGTCATAAAAGAAAAAAATCCCAAAAACGAAAAAATCCCAAAACTAAGAAAAATCGCCAAAACTAAAAAAATCGCTTAAAACCAAAAAAAAAAAGAAGAGTGGTGTTTTAGGACACCCTTTTATAGCCATGCTGCTTAAGGCGGTTTCAGACTATAATAGAAGTATTTATTAATACTTTTGTGGAAAATGCAACTCTGACATATTGAGTTGTTATTGTTTTTTGAAATTTTTTAAACAGAAATTAGATCAGGGAAGCATTTTCGTCAAAAGTATTAATACTTGTATTATAGTCTGAAACCGCCTTTAGTTATACAAAACAAATTTCATGTGCGAAATAACAATGCAATAAAATTATATTCTATGATGATGTCAGATTCTCTGCAAATATTTCAAAAAGTTTCTATTTATTTTCCATTATTTTATTTTCTAGCGGCGTACAATTAAATTAATGTACTGTTAGTGGCTGGTGGCGGCTATTAGCGGGTTACAGCCAATCGGCTATATTTTCTGATTTGTGCTCATGTGCAAAAACAAAACAAAAACAAATTGAGCAATCGTTCTCATTGTTTTCGTTTTATTTTTGTTTCACTCACTTCAAAGAACGAAACAAAGCAAAATGATTTTAATTAAAATGAAATCAAAACAAAAATACATTTATAAATGTAATAGTGTCGGTTATTTTTGTTACTCCTGTGTCGAGCAATAAATAGCATAGCTATACAAATTACCAGGTGCTTAACATTAAACAAAATGTCTTGATAAGATATTCGATTATGTAGGCTAAATTTCGTATACGAGTAGTATTACATATGCAGTGTCCATACGGAACCCTTCGTGTGCCTGCCAAAGTCTCACTTTACTGAATTTATTATAATTTTTCTTTAATAAAACACCAAATGTTAACAAATTATGCAGTTTCAAAAAAATAGATAAAGTGTAGACCAGAATTCCTAAAATGAACTAGGGAATATCTACAAGTATTTCCAATGTCTGCATATGGTCCAAGAAGAACTGTCAAGTCAATATATTGATTAGAGTGCCAACATCACTTGTAGATTTTCAATGGCAGGCAAAACGTATTGTGTGGTGTCTAATGCTACAGTATTATTGGAGACAAAGTTAATAGTGAATCAATACTATTTTACTACTAGCTAAGGTTTTTTCTCCTGGGAATTACCGGAAAAATTCCATATTTCCCGGGATTTTTTATGCGGGAACTCTGGAAAAAATAAAATTGTGTTAATTGCTAGCAAATTTAATTTTTATTATTTCTGTGGAGCGGGATCCCGGGATCCTGGGATTTTCCAAAAAAATTCCCGCTTTTCCGGGAAATGAAAAAAAGAGAGGAAAAACTCTACTACTGGTACTTCCTACAGGGTGCGAGCTCATGCATATACCACACATACATTTAGGCACCTGCAATGCAAAATTAAGTAAGTAACAAAAAATTCAAAAAAGTATTTTAAATTAATTATTGAGTATTAGATCGAAGCACATGACCATACAAATTTTCAAACAATCACCCAAAATAAATATTTATGCAAGAAATTTTAGTTTTCAGTCACTTGAATAATTTTGTTTAGTTTTTTCTCTTTTTTATAAAATTTAAAAAAGTGTAGTTACCTGGTTTTGCATTTCAGCTAACGATATGTAAGTATTAAAGTGTGTGTAAAGCCTCAAATTTGTGGTTAGATTTATATGAAAAAAAAAACAATTTTGTCACAACCACCTCTAACAGAAATGATGATACATTTGATTTACAATTTCATATGTGACACAAACTTTTAAAAATCCTTTGGGCAGATTTATTTATGTTTAAATGTCAGCTATTTAACCAGGCTTTTTAGTATGTACGTATGATTTTAGCCTTAAGCATTCCTTATTTTACAAAACATCTAATATAACACAAATGATAATGAAATTTATATTAATTTTTCCTCATTTGTGTATGTAAAATTCGTACGTGTCCATGTCCACGTCCATGCCCATTTAACACAGAAACTTGTTTGCTTTACTAAATATTTGTAGCTTTTTATTTCGAACGAAACCAAGCCACAAAATAAAACAAACTGACGGGCATGTTTTAGTTGTTGCTATTTTCCCTTTAAAAACTATACAGAAAGATTGTAAATAACTATGTATACAAATGATGCCCAGGCAAACATACTCGTACATCAGAAGGGACTTGGAAAAAGAGATACAAAATAAAATATAGAATAGAAAATTGTTGGCACAACAGCCCAAAGCAACTTTTGCTTATTTAGACATGTGAAAAACATATTGGTTTTTGAATTAAACCAAATAAATTTTCATTTGTTGCCTGCAACGTGTGTGTGTGTGTGTAAAATATAGTTTTTTCATTGTTGTTGTTCTTGTACCCTTTTACCATTTAACTGACAACAGCAAGTGGAAAACATGCAAGTGCCTGATTTAAAGAGCAGAAAAATATACAAATTTCTGGCATTTAGTATAAAGTATAAGGACTAGAGAACAATATTATAGACAAATATGTTAAATAAATATTAGACCAAAAATATTTTTTTTTACCCTATAATCTTTTAAAGTGTGTGTTGTTTAGCTTTATTTACTGCTTTTCTTTTCTTTTTTATGGCTAAAACTTGTAAATCTAGACATTATTAGACATTAAGTTGACTAAAAAGGCTTTAACAGTAAAGGAAAACTTTGCTCGGCTTTTTGATTAGATTATTTATGTTGCAAAGGAAAATAAATACACAGACACACACACACACACGCACACACACACACACACATTCACACACAAATAGGCAAAACGTGTATTTTTCAGCTTCATGAAATAAGAAAAAGAAAGCAAACTTTTTAACAAGATTCAGACATTTAATTTTGTGTGTTAAAGCGTAGGAAAGTTAGCAATTTATTACAGTTCGTAATAAATAATTTGTTTTTTTTTGTATTATCTAGAAGCAAATATTATAAGCACTGATATAGAAACTTTGGAATTTCATAAATTTTAATAAGTGACTGGCGAATTTCCCAGCAAACATTTTTAAGAGAAATACAAGGCAAAGGTGTTACCGATTATTTTTATAAAATAAAAAAAAAAATAATAAAGTATAGAAAACTTCACCTTTTTATAAAGTATTAATTGATCAATACATTATTAAAAATTAAAAGATCAGTAAAGAAATACTTTCGAACCGACCATAGTGCACTGTAACACTTATCCTCACAAAAACATAAATGTGGAAAACGGCCAAGTTCCTATCCAAAATTTCGGCCATTAAAAGTTGTGAGATATAAATTTTGACCAAGTTCTTCTTTGCCACAATACCTAACACAGAAATATATTATGTATGATATAAATTTGTAATCGTAAGGGTGTCATATAATTTCTGGATAATCTGCCAACTTGACAATATTTTTATCAATATAAAGAAATGAACATTTATACATTATTTTCTCCTTTTTTGGAAAGGTAAAAATATTGCCAAGTAAGCAGACTATCTAGAAATTATACGACACCCTTACGATTTTTAATTTTTGGACTTTCTGATTGAGTAAATCAATTACTATTTGTCTACAAAATGTTAGCTCTCTATAGTATAATATTACGTAAAATTTTCATGAGCCTGGCCCCGCTGACTTTTATATCTGCTAGTGCTTATGGTTCATGCAAAGTTTGGTATTAAAAAGTTAATAACAAATACCTGAGTTTTGAATTAAAAACTGCTAAGCCGAAGTACCTGAACGAAAAAGCTAAGATTTATGGGTGAAGTCACGGCTACTTTTCAAAATAGGGATTTTTTTTTGGATAAGTGCAATGTGTATGAAAAGTTTTAATAAAATGTATGTTAATTTTGAATTTGAAGTATTTGTTTCCGCCCTCTGATAGCAACTTCTGGATTTTCAGATTTTTCTTAGTGATCTCTTATCTAGATTTATTTGTGTATCAAATTTAAGACCGCTAGTGCGAATTGGAGTTTTAACGTCGTGGCCCCGCATACCTGGTAAAATTTTTTGATTTTAAGATTTTCCCATTGGCTTACGCAGCTACACTTACTAGTGTATAAAATGTCAGCTCTCTAGCGCGAATTATATCTTTAGATTTTATCAGCATTACCTCTCCTCACTATTCCTAACTCGAAATTTTGTTGTGAGAAGCCCTTATAATTCATGCTAATTTTCTTCTAAAATATGCTAGACCGATGTAGATTAAACACAAGGCTAACACTTTATGGGAGTGATCACGCCCAATTTTTAAGGTGATGCAAGATTTCACTAAATTAGCTTGAATTAAAAGCTGTATATTAAGTATTTAGTTCAAAACAATATTAGCGTGGCCCCGCCCATTCTGGTAAAATTTTTTGGGTTTTCAAATTTTTCTAGTTTGTTTCTCACTTAGAGCTACTTGTATATCAAATTTCAGCTCCTTAGCGCAACTTTTAATTTTTAAGTTTTATGGGCGCAGCCCCGCCCCTTTAACTAAAATTTTCGGGTTTTTAGATTTTTCTAGTTGGTTTCTCACCTAGACCTACTTGTATATCAAATTTCAGCTCCTTAGCGCAACCTTTAACTTTTAATTTTTATGGGCGTAACGCCGCCCACTTTTCCAAAGTCAAATTTTTTTTCGGTGAGTGCTTATTATTTGTGTCTAGTTTCGTTACAAACGGATAATAATAGCCAGATAAATAGTATATCTAGATATGCTGAGCCGCAGGGCATTAAAATGAGGTTTAAATTGTATGGGTGTGTCAACGCCCACTTTTTTAATGAAAAATTTATAGCCTTGCATTACCGCAGTATATATGCCGAATTTCAATAAAATAGCTTCTATGAAGAGCCTCAGATTGGCATTTTGAATTCTGACCTTTATGGGCGTAGTCCCGCCCTCCTGGCTTAAATTATCGGGTTTTCAGATTTTTTTTATCTTATTTCTCGCCTAGACCTAGCTCTGTATCGAATTTCAGCTCAATAGCACAAATTTTAATTTTTATGGGCGTAGCCACGCCCTCCTGGTTAAAATTTTCGGGTTTTCAGACTTTTCTAGTTCATTGCTTACCTAGATCTTCTCGTGTACCAAATTTTAGCTCTCTAGCTATAGCGGAAGTGCTTCATCAATTTGATGAGTGTGTCAGTGGTCAGTGGTCAGTGAGTATGTCTTAAAATATGCACTTTTTACACCTCTATATCTCCGGAAGCTTTCATTGTGAAACTTCAAACTTCGCATATGAGGTTATATGAATTTATTCTAATTATGATTTAAATTTCATAATTTTACGGTCGCGGGGAACAAAGTTATGAGGTGGGTAAAAACAGCTCGAATGGCTTCGTGTAAATATACACACTGCGTGCATTGGCCAGAACTTGGCTAGATCTTTTCAAAGGTTTTTGTTAACTTTTATATGTTTTTTTTAATCTATTAAAACTACTTATTAGCTTAATTGCTAATTTTCCTATATTTATTTAACTTTGCTCTGCAAAATATTTAATATTTGCAAACGAAAGCTACAAAACATGCAGATGACCTTTAACTTCTACCAATTTCAGGTGTGAGTTATGGCCATACTACACATGCATATTTAATAGAAATCTTTTAAGCAAATTTCCCAACATCGTTAAGCGATAGCATGTGCAAAATATCTAACATTATAATTGCATAATTTAGAAGGCTGAAATTTCCTTGTAAGTATGTATGTATGTACTCTGTCAGTAGTTGTGTTAGTGAGCCACAACAACTCGGGCGTATGAGTGATATTTAATTACTTTTTAATTAATGTTTGTTGCAGGTGGAACAAGCAACAAACATTTGCCTCAAAATTTAAGCAGGAAAATTCGTTTAGGTAAAACAAAAATAATTTTCTTATAATGAGATTTTCGGTAGTTGGTATTTAAGCACTTTAAAGGTTCTATTAAATTTATATTTAGTATTTTTTTTATTAAACTCATGACAAAATGAATACGACTCATAATTTCTTTCAAATTCATTTCTTTTTTTTAACATTTATTATAACTTTATCACGATATCATTTTCTTTTTCTTTGTAATGAAATTTGCATTATAAATATATTTTGATAAAATTGTTTATATTCATTCTTTTTATTTATTTTTTTTTGACAGAGGAAAAAATAGCTCAAAGTACATTAAGCAAAAAGAGAAAAAAAACACATAGAATTTGTATTAAATTTCACAAATTTTCTTTATAAATACTATTGTTATCAAGTTAAAGCATACGACAAAAGTGAACAAGTAACAAAAAAAGAATTTGTTGTTTTTCCTCTTACAATGAAATATATAAAAAAAAATCTTGGAAATAATATGTACTTAAGAAAAACTAAACTGTGTTAAGAAAACACCACAAACATTGATGGTTTAAGAGCGAAGAGAAACCGAATAAAAGCTAAAATTATGCGAAAAACTTGAAGCAAAACAAGAAGAATAATAATAAGACGATATCATCGTTAAACATGCCAACACTATTTATGCAAAAGCAAAGAAAAAAAGTATGATGCAAGCATCATACAGAAAGTTACAAAATATTTAAGCAACCTTAAGCAAATAAGAAAAATATATTTCATTCACTCAAGAAATGCAAGGGAAATCGAAAATTTTTAACAAGATTTACTTTCTCGTATAGAAAAGTCCCCTCATAGTGCTCTGATGAACATAGGAATCACGCAAAATTACAGTAAGTGCTTTAAATCAATAGTAGGCCGAGAAATATGGGTGCAAGGACTCTTTCCCTTTAACACATTATTTATTTTATGCTGCGAATATTGATAAAATAAAATATTAATAAAATCAAAAGAAATTGGTCATAATTTCTTTGTTTAAAATCTTTATAATAAATTTTAATACAATCCCTGCCAGGATATGCCAACTTTTCAAATATCCTTAAAACAAAAATTGAGAGCAGTAAAAATCCTTAATAATTGATAAAATTATACAGTGAATTTCTGTAATGAATTTCATTGTTTAAACGAGCAAGAATATTGTTACCTGCCAGATATACTTAATTTAATAATGCAATATTGAACAGAATTTAGGCAGCTACTAAGAAACATAGGTGCTCAAAATCTTTGAAAAAGTTTTCTTTCAAATTTCATTAAAATTTGTGCAAGGATACGCCTATTCTCCATATATCCTTCTTACGAGAAGTAAGATTTTAACTAAAATTATAATTAAAATGCATAAAAAATTAATAAATCTAAATATTTCATTATTAAAATTTTCAAGGACATGTCTAATCCCGTATATCCTTAAGGTAAGAAAAAAATTTTATTTAAGCTAAAATAATGTTAAAAATTTAGCTGGATGTAGACAAAATTATTTTGTTGTTTTTTTTTTTTTTTTGATAAAAATTCATTTAAGCTGGTATAGGACATGCCCACCTCCCATATATCCTTGATGTCAAAATTATGATTTTGCACAAAATTCTGATTTTGGACAAAATTATGACCGTAATGCAGTATAAATCATTAATGAATTTTAAAACTATGCAATTTAGCTTTCTGATGTATTAAATTTCAATTGATGCAAGGACATGACTATCCCTCACATATCCTTAATATAAAACTATGCGTCTTAGCTACAGTAGAGATGAAACTGTAGTAAAATTATGTTATTATGATACGTTTTAGGTATTTAAGCTATCTGCAAATTTTTTTTTCAAACCTTGCAAGGACATGCCTCACCTCGATATCTCATGCCTCACCTTTATCCTTAATTTAAAATTTTCGATTTAAGCTACAAGTATGAACAATATGCAGCAAAAATTGGTAATTATTTATGAAATTACAGAGCTAACTTCTATGATAAGTTTAATTTCTTTCAGGATAACAACTAGGATATTTCACACATATCCTTTTTTGTAAAAAAATATAGTTTCAGTCTTATTTTTAATCAAAATACCACAAAATGTTGTAGTTGCTTTGCACCATTTTTTCTATTATTAGGTAAGGGAATGCTTTCCTCCAATATGTCCTTTATGTGAAAAAATTGTTGCGAACACATTTATATTATATACAGATCAGAGATTATACAGTTAATTCTTGACTTTTATTATAATTTTATTGTTGAATTTTTCGCAATTTTGAATATTATTAGGTGCAAGGACATGCTTGCTTCCCATATGTCTTTAATGTAAGAATGTGAATTTAACTACAATTGTGCTCAATATAGAGCACAGATTATACAATTAAGTTGTTTCATATAGTAGAGTACCTTGAAAATTTTTATTTCAACTGATCCAAGGACTTGCCTCCTTTCCATATATCCTTAATGTAAAAAGTTGTGTTATAGTCGTAATAATTATCACAATGCAACTAAAATTGGTTATTAGTTTTTTAATTAAATAGCTAACCTTACTACCTCAATTTATACAAATCAATGTAAGGATATGTCAAGCTCTCAAAGGTCCTTATTTTTAAAAACTATCTTTGAGCTATAATTATGATCAAAATAAAGTGTAGAGTTCCATCTATTTTTAAGAAATATGCAGTAATATCTATAGTTTCAATTCTTACGGTTCTGGCACATAATTACCCTTATCGTGATTGGCGTATTTCGACTACGACATATTGGTCCTAGATTAGAGAAATAAGAGGAGCAAACTGAGACTTTGAGTCACACACGAAGGGTTCGGTATGGACACTATATATACATATGTAATACTATACGAACTTTAGCCTATATAATGGAATATTTTATCTGATGTAGACATTTAAAAAAAATTATGTTTTGGAGTTTTTTCTTTAGTTTTACGTTTTGTTTGTTCTGTCAATTTTTCGATTTTCGGAGATTTTTTAGTCTTAGTGAATTTTTTAAATTATAGCGCCTTTTTAGGGTTCCGTACACCAAAGGTGAAAAGGAACCCTATTGTTTTCGCTACGCTGTCCGTCTGTCCGTCACACGGTATTTTCTCAGGAACCGTAAGAGCTACGGACCTGAAATTTGGACACAGTATGTAGAACCTTGGCCGCTACAACAACAAATACATGAGAATTAAAAATTAAAGGGTGTTCCAAAACGAGCAACGAAAAATGTTAAAATCCCATGTAATATACACACATTTGGATGAATATATGTAACGGGTGTTTTTTTAGAGGTATAGAACTTTGAATTGAAATAAAACATAAGAAAATCGTTTTAATGTCCATCAATTTGGCTTTATTGGAAGGATAATTTTATGCCATTAATGTTTAAATATGATTTCGGGCATGTGGCCGCCGCGGCTGGCTCGAATAAAGCCAATTCTACAGGTCCAATTTTCAACCACTTTTTCGAGCATATGGGGCCGTATGTTGGCAATAACGCCACGAATGTTGGCTTCCAAGTCCCCTAACGTTTCTGGTTTGTTGGCGTAGACGAGCGACTTCACATATCCCCAAAGAAAATAATCCAGTGGTGTCAAATCACACGATCTTGGTGGCCAATTGACAGGTCCATTCCGCGAAATTATGCGCTCATCGAATGTTTCCTTCAATAAATCGATTGTGACGTGCGCTGTGTGGCATGTAGCGCCGTCTTTTTGGAACCACAACTCATCCACATTCATGCCATCCAATTCGGGAACAAAATAGTCGGTTATCATGGCTCTATACCGGTCTCCATTAACGGTAACTGACTCTCCAGCATTATTTCGGAAGAAGTATGGCCCAATGACTCCACCAGCCCATAGAGCACACCAAACAGTCAGTTTTTGTGGATGTAATGGCGTCTCAAGGGTCTCATGTGGATTCTCTTCACTCCAAATGCGGCAATTTTGCTTGTTGACGTAGCCATTCAACCAAAAATGAGCCTCATCACTGAACAAAATTTTGCGATGAAAATCAGCATCGAGATCAATCTCATTTTCGGCCCATACACCAAAATCACGACGCATTGCATGGTCTCGCGGCTTTAATTCTTGCACAAGCTGGATCTTGTAAGGTCGCAAGCCAAGATCTTTGCGCAAAATCTTCCATAAAGTTGATGAACAAAGCTCCAATTGCTGTGCACGGTGGCGAATCGATTCATTCGGGTCCTCTTCAACACTTTGCTCTACAGCGGCAATTGTTTCTTCGGTGCGCACTGTTCGACGTCTCTGCGGATGCGTATTATCACATAGAGTAAACGTAGTGCGAAAACGATCCGTGGTTAACCGAATTAATTGCTCTGATGGACGATTATGTCGACCATAAAATGGACGGAGCTTGCGGTAAACTTCGCGAACTGAACCATTATTTTCGAAATAAATTTGCACGATTTGCAAGCGTTGTTCTTTTGTCAACCTGTTCATGATGAAATGGCAAACTTGAAATTTGTAAATTTAGTGTATTTTTATACAGACTACAACAATTAACACTAAAATTTAAAAAAATTTAAATTAAAGGGTGGTCCATCAGTTAATGCAATTTTGAATATATAATTTTGACAATTTGCTATATCTTGGAAACCGTTATACATATGTATAAGCTAGAGTTTTTCTTTTCCCGGACTTTTTCATTTCCCGGGAAAGCGGGAACGACTTTTCGGCAAAATATTTTTAATTTAATTATTTAAACAAAAAAAAAAAAAAAAAATATTTATATAATTCATGAGATCGATTAAAAAAACGTTTTATAAGCACATTAGTAAAACAAATAATACCATTTGAGTTCTTTAAATAATAGTAAATTACTATATACCAATATTATATTTAAATGCCAAAAAAAATTATTTATTTATTTATTGATACATATTATACAAAGTAAATTTGCATAATATGTTATTGAACAAACATGGGTGGAGTAACTAGACCATATGTCCAGGATTTTATTAACAGTATTTTAAAAAAGTTTTGTGACTGACTGTACACGACGTATGCCTTCACATAGGAAGTGGCAACGTGGTTGTTAAAGAAAAACCGCAAGATTATATGGATTAAAAACTCTCGAAGGCCAAACAATACACACAAGCCTGACCGCACTTAAAAAAAATATATTATTAAATAAATATTACAAAATATTTCTTTGAAAATAGGACTTTAGTACAGAACAGTAATGTAACGAATGTCAATTTTTGATATTCGCGAATACGAATATTTGAAACGATATTCGCGAATATGAATACGAGTATTTAATGTGAAATTTATAGACATTAAATTAGGGTTCTATTTACGCCTGCAATATGAAATGTTAAAAAATTGTTATGAAAAAGAACTTCATACTCCTCTTGGCGCACTTTAAAGTTAAAACAAACTACACAAAAATTTTAATGATCGTCAGTAAATAATATTTCAAAAAGAGCAAAAATTTCTATAAAAAATTTAATGGATTCGTACAAACTAATATTTTTATCCATTTATTTAAATTTGGTTTAGGATTTATTTAATTTATTTAAATTTTTGGAAAAATATTTGTATTCGCCTGAATTTGACGAATACTAATGCGAATACGAATATATAAAAATGGCCGAATATTCGGCAATTCGAATACGAATATTCGTGCATCACTAGTACAGAATAACCATTAATAGAATCGTTCTTTTTATCAAAGAGAATCTGAAATTATTTTGTAATTTTTCTTTTATTTCCTTGCACATTTCTGTTTTTACTTTTATGAATTGTAGAATTAAATTTTTAACGTCGCGTTCTGCTTATGGCAAATAAAGGCCTCTTAGTCCCAGAGCACATGTGTGCCAGATGTAAACTCGGCCTTAATTGTTGTAAAGTTTTAGCTATTGTGCTAGTGCCATGGCATTATTATTGCGCCATCGCATTCATAAAATGAATAACGACACTCATCAAGTTGCCATAATATCAAAAAATCCCGGAAATTCCCGCACATTTTCCGGGAAATCCCGTTTGAAAAACACTAGTATAAACATTTATAACCAGGCTGCCCAGAGATGCGTCAGAGTGCCGAAAATCAAACGGCTTTTTATAGAAATGAATAAACATATGGTATACATTTCTCTCAGTTTTCCCTCTGTGGGCAGCTCTGATCTAAACATATTTACGCATGTATGTATGTTTATACAAACATACAAGTTTACACTACAATTGTGTAAATAATCTGTGCAGGATATAAAATAAAAAATATAAAAGTAATAGCGGTATACCGGTATTTTAAACTCGATAACGGTATGTACCGGTAATACCGATGCCGAAATAAAAAAAATTACCGTTACCGTTACCGATACCGAAATTTTTAAAATAATTGTACCGGTATCAATACCGATACCGTTATTTGTTTCGGTTTCCAACCTTGGGCAAAACTAAAAAAATAAAAATTATCAAATCGCCAAACCAAAAAAAAAAAAAAAAAAATCGCCAAAAATAAAAAAAAATCGCCAAAACGAAAAAAATCGCCAAAATTAAAAAAATTTCTAATACTAAAATAAATCGCCAAATTCGAAAAAATCGCCGAAATGAAAAAAAAACGCCAAAACGAAAAAAAACGCCAAAAATCTAAAAAAATCGCCAAAATGAAAAAACGCCAAAAACCGAAAAAATCGCCAAAACAAGAAAATAAAGTGTCAAAACTAAAAAAAGAGCCAAAACTTAAAAAAATCGCCAAAAACGAAAAAACGTCAAAACAAAAAACCCGAAATGACCCTAAAACCGAAAAAAATGCCAAAACTATATATTATATATATATAGGATGAAGTTTGTATTAAATTACGTATCTAGTGTTCGTACGGAACCCTTTGTGCGCGAGTCAGAGTCGCACTTTACTAAATTTATTTTTGTTTTTGTGATTTTTTTCGGTTTTTGGGGATTTCTTCGGTTATTTTTAAGTTTTAGTCATTTTTAATTTTTTGCGATTTTTTTCATTTCTGTAATTTTTTTAGCCTTAACGATTTTTTAGTTTTGGTGATTTTTTGGGTTTTTGCGATTTTTTTGGATTTTGTAGAATTTTTTTGCCGACCTTTTTAATTTTGATGATTTTTTTTTGCATTTGAACGATTTATCTTATTTTTAGTGATGTTTCTCATACAAGTGCTTTTTCATTTTGGCGATTTTTTGTTTCGGAATTTTATCAATTTTGTGATTTCTTAGTTTCAGCGTTTTTGAAAATTTCAAGAGTTTGTCTTATATGGTTGACAAGATACAGCAAGTTGTCAAAATATCATAGTCAAAATAACATAAACTAATAGAATACTCTTTAATTTATATATTATTATTTCAGTGGTAATTGCTTTGGTTTGCATAAAAATATACTTGCTTTTAAAATTTCAATTGTTTGTTTATTACATTAGGATTTAAACGTGTTTCGTTGCTTGCTCCAGAACACCCTTTAATTTTCTACTGTTATATTTTTAACACTTTAATTTTTATCTTTCATATATTGTTGCAGCCATAATTTTACATATTCTGTGAAAGTTTCATTTACGTAGCTCTTACAGTTCTTGAGAAAATAGCCTCTTATACATAGACATATGGACGGACGGACAGAAAGACGGACATCGTAGCGAAAACATTAGGGTTCCTATTTGCCTTTGGTTAAGAGAACTCTACAAATATTGTGATATACTTTAAACTATTAGAAAAACATCGTAGTCAAAGTCGAAATGCACCAATCACGATAAGGAGCAATATTTTTTTCGAACTTTTAATTTAGCGCTCTCGCCAAGTATTTTGTAAATTTTCTAGAATTTAAGGAAAAATTAAAAGGATATATTTTTGAAGAAAATATCTAAATAAGATTGAACTTTAAGACTAGATATTAATCTAAATTTTCGTGTGATGAAGCAGGCTAGTTTATTGGTAAAGCATTTTACCAGTAATTAAGTTCTAGTTTTTAAAAGAATTGATTAAAAATTTCAAGCACTCTTCTCAAGCAATCATTCAACATAAAACTATCTATACTTTGTTAAAGACTACCTGCAAGCTTGCAGATTTCTAGCGTCTCCTACAACTTTTATCCCTCCAGCCTCGTGTCCTTAATTTTTTAATGAGAGACATGAAACAGGAGACATAATTTTGTACTCGGAACCTCTATTTTACTTTTATAAGAGGCCACAAACTGTAGTATTAAATATTCACTAGAACAATTCAGGTCATTGGACCACATACTTAATTCAAATTATGCAATTTTGTATATCCTTGACTGTATTTTAAATTTTTTTTCTATGCACGTATATACGTATATATTTTTTTTTCTTAAGAAACTTAGTGTATATTTACATTTTATAAGAAAAAAAAAATTATAAAAATTGTAAACATTTTATGCAAAGTATATGAAAAAGAAAATAAATGCAAGAAAGAAAAGTTTGCTTATCATTGCAAACAAAAGTGAAAATAAACAAATAAACTTCTACACATACCAGCTGCTATTATTATACACAAAAAAATCTACAGCAAAGTAAATAAATAACAACTAAATTTTTATTAAATTAACAAAACGGAATCTTTCGATTATATATGATTTGCATTCAAGCATTCCAGAAATAACACCATAGTCTGCTAAACAACAATTTTGTCCCTTTTCCAAAGTTCTTACTGTAGTAAAAAAATTTTGGGGTAAAATTATAATACATGTATATCACAGATGAAATTTAACTTGTAGCATAACAACAACAAAAAAGGACTCATCTTAAAAGCAACTTTACATTAGTATAAAGTCAAAAAGATGTGAATATATATATATATATGAGCATGTTTCTTATGCTAAGCATTTTGTAATAGGACCATGTAATATGTTATAATATGGTTATGACTATTTTCCCTACTTTTTTGGTTTGCACACATTTAGGTTTGATGATGTGCCAAAAAAATCTATATGTATATACAACAAACTCCTATACAAAGAATAATAGTATGTATCAACAATAGAGAATAGAAAGAAAACTATGAATGTATATAATATATATATGCATATGTATATTGAATTGAAAACTTTTACAAGCAAAACAACAAAAGCCTAAAAGTAGGCAATATGCCACACATACCCAACAGCTCACTGGAATGTTTATGGCCGCCTCTAATTTAATTTGAAATTGTGTGTTAAGCAAAAAAATGTCTTTTGTTATTGCAAAATTCAATTATGTATCTAATTTTCTTTAAAAATAAAAAATGAACTTACAAATTAGGTTTTAGTTCAGTTCCTCTTAGTGTTACAATGATTTTGATACAGGCAGCACTCGTTCGTTATATTTTATTATACACAAAGGAATTATAGGCAAGAATATTATATAAAATAAAATAGTTCTATAGGCAAAAAAAAAAAAACACTTTTCTATAACTTTTTAAATTGTCTAACTGATTAAAAACTATTATCTTTGATAAACATAATCAAATATTGTATCGTCGTAGCTAAATTATAAGGAAATTGAAAACATACAAAAACATGCATATTTAACTTTATCCTTGAAGTAAAGATTCAATAATTTTGCGTATTCATTTGAAAATATATATACAGGGTGGCGCAGAATGAGCTTTATGGTTTGAATTTTTTACAACTTTTTTAATTATTATTCTTTCTTTGTTTTTTTTCAGCATTTTGTGAAAAAGACTTGGGGAATTAATTATGAATCATTACACGAATAACGTATAAAAATAATGGAATTTCATTTTTCAAACAAACAGTCTATTGTGTTGACACAGTGTGCATATCGTCGTCATTTTAATATGCGCATTGCATCCACAGTTCTCTTTGGGGATATTTGAAAGAAAAATGGTACGTTAATAAACCAAGTACGATACTACAACTAAGAACCAACATTCGAACTGAAATCATGGCCATTACAACCGAAATTTTGCGAAAAGTTATGGAAAATATGAGATGTATACTCTGTCTCGCTAAAAAGAGCACGTATCGTCGCTGTTTTAACTAACTGACCTAAGTAACATTTTAAAAATTTAAAAGGAGAGCAGATTTTATGGCTGTTTTATACATTTATTCTTATGGCTGCATCAGAAACCTTTTTAGTTATATAGGCACAAAAGTAATGCTTACAGTCGTGAAAATTGTAGAGAATGTGTATTATGACTTATAAAGTCTAGTAGAGGACTTAACTCATTTTTCCAAAAAAAATGTCAGTTAGGTCAATTAGTTAAAACAGCGACGGTATGTGCGAAGCAGAAAATGGACATCACTTAAAGGATATTTTTCAAAGCTAATATTCCCCAATAATCTGTATTTCCAAAAAAATATTATAATAATCGCATAAATAAAAAGGTTATAAAAGATTTAAACCATATAGCTTATTCTACGCCACCCTGTACATTTTATTACATTTATTTTGCATTAATCCTTAATTAGACAAGAGAACTTCCTAACGACAAATCGGCTATTGCATGTGGCTTTTCACATTTCGTGTACTATAGATTTAAGTATAGTTTGTTTAAATATTCGAATGAAATTTTTTCAATTAAATCGTATAACTTTATAAGATTATTTTAATCAATTTGAGTAAATTACCAGAATAAATTTTCTCTGCAATTTTATCCGAACTCCTAGAAAAGTATAAAATATCCATTAAATTTTGTATAAATTTTGTTTCAATATTCGAAATTTTTCTCAAAGATTATCATTAAAAAAAATTGATCCGATTATTGAAAAAAAATTCGATTAAATAATTTATATAAATTCTATTTCATTTGTCGCATAAAGTTATTTTAATTACGACTACTTAAATAAAATTCCATCAATGGTTCCAATAAATATTAGTTTATTTTAAGCAATGTGATTAAATTACCTGAATAAAGTTTCGATTAAAATCTTATTCGAATACATTTTGTTTGATTTTTCGTATATTTATGTAAATATATAAATATAATTTAGTGCATTATTTAAACAAAGTTTGCTTCAATATACGAATATTTATTTAAGATTATTCATAAAAATTTGATTCGATTACTTAAAAAATTCGATGAAACTACATTTAAATAAATTTTATTCTATTAGTTGAATAAAGTTTTTTAAATAATTAAAAAAAAAATAAAAATTTCATCATTATTCGAATAAATTTTGTTCCATTATTTGGATACTTCTTTTTCGATTATTTGTTTAAATTTTATTCCATTGTATTAACCAATTTGACAAAGTTATATGGGTAAATTTTTGTAAGAATTTTAAACCATAATTGTAAAAAATTTGATTAAATTATCTGAACATATTTTATTTGGTTAGTCATTCGGCTATTAAAATAAATTTTCTTGAATTACTGGCATAAATTTTGTTTGATTATTCGAATAAGTTTTATATATTTTTTTGTTATCAGGCCAAGTTTGGTTGCCTATTCGAATATTTTTGGTTTATTCATAATTTTTGTTTGTTTGAATGAATATTTTTATTCAATTTTTCGAATAAGCTTTATAAGCTTCAAATAATGTTTATTTAGGCATTTAGATTATTTACAAAATTTTGATTCCATTAATTAAAAAAAAAATCGATTAAATTGTCTAAATAAGTTTTTTTTTGGTTTACCGCATAGAGTTCTTTGAATTACAAAAATAAAATTTCATTCATTATTCTAATTAATTTTGTTTGATTATGCGAAAGTTTTTTTTTTTTTTGATTATACGTATGGATTTTATTCGATTATATTAACCAATTTGATTTAATTTGATTAAGTTATATATGTAAGTACATTTTCGTTCAAATTTTATTCGATTATTACAAGAAATATGATCAAATTATCTGAATAAATTTTATTTGGTTAGTCGAATAAAGCTCATTCGATTATTAAAAAATTTTTTTTCAATAATTCGAATAAATTTTGTTTGATTATTCGAATTAGTTTTATATATATTATTTATAGTTTTTTTTGGCTTATACGAATAGTTTTTTTGTTTTTGTTTTTTTGATTATTTTTATAAATTTTATTGGTTTGTTTTAAAAAATTTAATTGGATTATTTAAATATTTTTGTTAAATTTTTCGAATACTCTGAACCGAGTATTTTAATAAATTTTAGTAAATTATTCGAAAAATTTTTATTTGATTATTTTTATAACTTTTATTCACATATAAAAAAATTTTATTCAAATAAAGTTTAGTTAAATAAAATTTTTAATAAAATTCATTCAAGTATTTGAAAGAATTTACAAATTTATTTTGATTACCATAATGAATTGTAAGCTTTATTCGATTATTCGAATTAATAAATTTATTTTAGGGAATATTCGAATAAGTTGTAATCTCTTTATTACTTATTCACTTACATTACTTATTGCAACATATTTCAAGCTTCGTACCAATATTCTAATGAAATTCCATTGATTAATCAAGCAAAGTTTTTTTTAACTATTCGACAAGTTTTTCGATTATTCGTATACATTTTATATATTAAATTTGATTGCATTATTTACAAATTTTTATTAGGTTTTTCGAATCAAGCTAATTGGGCATTCAATAAACTATTCGAGTAATTTTTATTCAATTATTCTGAAAGCTTTTATTCGATTACAAATAAATTTTTTATTCGATTATTCGAATAAATTTTATTCAACGACTTGCATGAATTTCTTTTTCTACCATTTGAAAGAATTTTTAAATGTGTTTTAATTGTAATTATGTATACTAGAGTAATGGCACGGAATATGAATAAATTTTATTCGAATAAATTTTAAGCTGTTACCCAAAATTTTACAAGTCTAGGATCACTTTCAACTTGAAGCTTCAATGAAAACCACAATGACAATGAATAGAAAATACTAAGGTTCACAAAACGTGCTTTGCTTCCTGCTGCTCATGAACATTTTTAAGCCACACGCTGAGACTAAATTCCTATACGCATTATAATACTGTTTTATGTGGCATATTTGTCCTTGGATTTCCCATTTTTTTCTTCCTTCTAGCAAATGTTACATACAGAATGACAGATTTGCTTTAAGCCTCATACAACACTGGCGGTGTTGGATCGCGGCAAAAAAAAAAAAAAAAAAAAAAAAAAATGCTGACACAGCTAAACTAGAGAGCGAAAAACAACGCGAAATTAAATGACTGCACTTTATCCGTGTAATTGTAAGCGCATTAAAATGTTAAATACTTGGATAGCTTACTTGCTTCCTTTGTGGCCCACTACAGGCTCTTTATATCGTATATAGAAATACATACATACGATTTACATACATATGTATATCGATGGTCACAAGTAGAAAGGCCCTAACTCGTATTTTCACGAAATTGAGTTTTCCGTGATTCGAATACATTTGACCCAAATACACCACGTCACAAAAATTTATTGCAATAGTATAAAAAATAACGCTTTCACAAACAGTCTTACAAAGCAGTTATACAAGGATTTGTACTGTTTATTATTATGTTTTTACCTTCTCCTTTAAAGTTATACTTATTTGAGTTAGGGCCTTTCTACTTGTGACCATCGATATATAAATGTTAACACAACTACTTGCACAAGGACTCTTCTACACCTGCAAACAAACTATTAAAATGCTGATGAGCGTAGCAAACGCCAGAAGAGCAGCACAAACAAAAAAGTACACACTATTTGCAATTACAAAAAATTATAAAAAAAGGGCTGAAGTATATCACAAACACTGTCTACACTAAGTATATGTATGTATTTATGTATGTCAACCGTAGGTGTTTGTGCATTACATGCATCCGTGCTTGTATATGACATCTAAATGTTTAATATGCATGTCTGTTTATAAGAGATGTAACTATGTTAAGTACTTGTACTAAAAAGTAGAGAAGCGCAAAACTTGCAAAAAAGATTTCATGGATGAGGTAAAATTAATTGTAAAATGAGTTGAGCAAAAATAAAAAAAGAATGAGAAAGGCAAAGAAAATTGGTTGTACTTACATAAATACGTGTATATGTATTAGAGATCTGCGCAAACAGTCTTGAAATGTAAATACGTCATGTTTTTTAAATGTATTCACGTCGCATGTATTATACTAAACCAATAATAAATGCTGTCGTACTATAAGCGAAGCACGATGGATGTATTGGTATACGTGTATATCAGTGTTAACAAGCGATGTCGCCAAGACTGCTTAATTGTAACAAACACTCAAAAGAAGTACTGTTGATTAGTGTATGCTTGTTATTTTTCATATTGTACGTTTGAGTGTGTGTGTAATATGTAGATGGTAAGCTATTATGTGTTTAAGCGCGTACAACTAATGTCAATGCATGTGTGTGCGTTTGCATTTACGCAGAAAAGTAGAAGATCATACACACATACATGCATGACGTTTGTACACGCGCTCACTCGTAGAAATAAGCAAGTATCACAAATTCTTCCGTCACGAAGTATTTTCTTCTTTACTCCTATACCTACAATACTGAAACAAATTTCTTGCAAACAGTGTTGTTAACGTTTGTTTTAGAAGATTTCGCTGTGGTAAAACATTTGAAAAATTCCTCATGTCTTAAAAGTTCTTATAAGATATCTTGTACAGGACACTAATATGTATGTATGTATATGCAAAAAAAAGAGACTCTAAGAGTTGGAAGTTTTTGAATGAGATAAAGTATTTCGGTGTAATAATGGAAAGAAAATTTTCGTAGAAACACAATGCTGAGAAATGAATGCTGTCTTAGCTCATCTGATGGAGGCTTAAGGCTCAGTTAGCCCACTGTAATGGAATGTAACTGTAACGATTCGAAATAGCTGATGTTATGTGAAATGTTCGAAACTGCAAAAATAAAGTTCTTAAAATGTGAATACGTACCCAGGAAAAGCTCAGCAAGCTACACTAATTATTTGGTAGATTTATAAAAAAGTACTAATGAGAGCTAATATTTTGAGTAAAAATGTTCGTATTTAAAATAAATGGGTAAAACGTAACAATCAATATGTTTCTATTTTCTTACTTTGCTATTACTAACTTTTCCAACTCTTAAGTGCAGGTTTTAGTTTTCTATCGAATTTTTTTAGGATGTAATATTTAATAAAAATATAAAACTATAAAGTTGGTATTTATTTGCTGTTCATAAAATTGTTTGAACATTTTTAATCCAGGTTGTGAGTAAAATAATGTATTCAATCTTTTAAAGTATAACAAATTTAATTAAACTTACTTTCAGCACAAAATTTTCTTCATAAATGTAGTAAGAACAATAAACAAGCTAATCTTTCGAAAACAGAAAAATTTAATCTAAAAATGTCTATTTTGTTTAAATAAATGTAATATTTTTTTTACAATACAAAATAAAGAAATTGTAGTAAAACAAAAGAATAAAAATATCTTAATGGAATATGCTTTTGTTGCATTTTCTTTTATATTTTGCTGTTTCTTAGAATACGAGTAAAGCATATTTTAAAGAGGAAATAATTTTATTCATTTCCAAACAAATATCTCTTGCGGTGAAGTTTTAAAATTTTCTTTAGAAACTCAATTTATGTATTCATCTTGTGGTAAAAAATGGGAGATCTTTTAGGAGGCATTTTTTAAATAATTTTTTGAGACTAAATTTTTGCACCCCGTGACATGGAATGCCTTCAGGTATTTCTCAACAAGTGCCTCCGAAAAATCTTAGGGATTTTCTGGCCTGCAATAATATTCAATAATCAACTCTCGGTCGAAGCAAATCAGCCAGTGTTGCCAGAAAATTATGATGAGAGAATGCTAAAGCGGTCAAAAAATTCAGCTAAAATGTTCTACAGAAGAAAAGTATAATTCCAGATTTAAATGTAGAAAAAAATATTGAAGTAGCTTTGAATTTCATGTTTATACAAACTTATTAGTATTTAGAGGTATTTTTATAGCACTACAAACATAAAATAGTTAATAATTGGTGTTTTTGGAAATGTTACAATTATGTTTAAAATTTTTTTAACGCGTTATTAATCCCAAATTATTATTTTGCTTATTCAATAAAATATTTTTTTATTAAAAATACATTGAAATTAATCATTGAGGGGTTAGCTGGATCCTATGCTAATTTCACTGTTGCTACTGCAGACCATTAGGGATACTTTACCCTGCAATGCATGTACATTTATAAAAAAAATCCTATATAGAGAAGAATTTGTGTAAAAGATTAAAATTTTTTATTTTCAACAAATTCTGCCAGAAAGCATTTAGCAGAGTTTTTTGAAAGTTGAATGCTTTTTAACTAATGAAAATGCCAGATCTAGCAGTGAAAATCCTAAACTGGCAAGAATGAAATCAGCAGTCTATTAGAATGGAAATAAGCAAGCGGAAGTGGGTCACACTCTCCGTAAACCAGACCATTATATTGCCAAGAAATATCTAGATTGGAACCCAAAATGAAGCAGACGAGTCGGGAGACCAGCGCATACTTGGAAGCGGCAACTGACAACAGAACTTTCAAAATTGGGTATGAAGTGAAACGAAGTGAAGCATCGAGCCGTCCCTATGCCATAACATATATTTATATATATGTGAATGTTTGCTATTTTACATCAAATAATTTAAACTTTTAAGAAAGTTTTTAAATCATTAACCTTAAAAAAATCTTGCAATGCTAAACTGAAACAATGAACACATTCAACCCTTCTAATAATAAAAAAATAAATTACAACATAATTATAATATAGAATGTCACAATTACATACATTTAGAGATAATTAACAAGCTTGCAAACTAAACATGATTTAAAAGGTGTAATTAGAAAAACTTAAACTGCTCGCATGACAACAATTACAAGGCAAAACTGAATGTTGCCATAGTTTGTCTTTATACAAATATTATAAAATTTTCCTACATTACATCGGCAACAAAACTTGAGGTTGTTTTAAACAAATGCAAAAAAAAAATTCAAGAACGCAACAAAAAAGGAAATATAATAATAATGGCTTCCGGTGCGAAAATAAAAACGCTGCTATAAAACATTGTACACAGAAAGAAAAAATCCATACTAAATTCAAATTTTTGTTACTCACTTTTAGTACGAATCGTATTTAAAAATTTAAGTACGAATAAAACTAACATTTTCTTAAATCAAGCCGAAAACAGGATTACTTTAGGAAACCAATCCTGAAGTTTCTTAAATTGAGTATCAAGTGCTTAAATTATGTACACAATTTTAAATCAAGTCCCAGTAAAAAAAAAATGGAAGTCATTCTGAAGGAACCACATTTTCATTGCTTCCAAAAAATCGATATTTTTAATTTGCCGATAGTTAGCAGAAAACCAAGTAAAAGTTTATTTTAATCATACAAAACCTTGTAGCTTTTCCATAGTTTTAGTAAATACTCACCAAAATGTTCAAAAAATCGATTTTTTTGAAAGAAATTTATGAACCAATTTTGGCCTAAAATTTAGAAGTTATTTGCTTAAATTTATATGAAAACACTATTTCGCGCTTAAATTCGTATAAAAAGAAACGAATTGTTAAAATATGTAACTTTTTAAAGTATTTCCTAGATGAAAATATTACCATAGAACACAAAAAAATAAATTTTTCTTAAAATCGCTTCTAATTCGGTGACTAGGCATCGAAAAAGAGAACTTCTTGCAATGACAACCCTATGTAAAAATCATTAGATCGGATCGAAATTTGAGCTACTTCCAGACTGCAAACTCTACATTTTCATAACTTCTTTGGAGTGTCTTTTTCTTACTGGGGTACAACGTTTTTGAAGTGAGTAAAAAAAACTTGTTTAAAGTACGACTGCGTGCACAAACTTTATACACATATGAAAAAAAATGAAAAAAACATTTTTACCAAAAAATTTCAAGTTCATTAGTATGCTTATGATAAAAATTCAATAAAATTAAAAAAAATTAATTCAAAAATCAGTACATTAAAATAAAAACAATTTAATATTTGTAATTTTTAACGGATATTTATTCAATTTAAGTGTGAGTAAGTGCGGTTTATTCTGAATACTCGTGTGCAAAAGTGTGGTTTTAAAAATATAATGGTAAATAAAATAAAACTATAATGTTCAATGATAATTAATTTAATAAAACTATAATATCAATATTAACTAAAAAATAAAAAGTAAAAGCAAATGACGACTCCAAACTGCTCCAGCTTCTGAGGGGCTTAAGTGCGAATACCTAAAGAGCTTTTTTTATCGAGTACGAGTGTTGTTTTTAACAAGTCCCGTTTCAATATATATATATATAAGTACATATGTACGAGGGCGGTTCGGAAACTTCTTAGCCTATCAATGAAAGAGAATAGTTAGTTTTTCAAAAATATTTTTATTTTTCAATATAATCTCCTGAAACTTCAATACACTTAGTCCAACGCTTTTCTAGCAATTCTATCCCTTGATTAAAATAGTTTTCCTCAAGGTCTTCAAAATAGTGGTTTACAACTGTAATTGCATCTTCATTTGAGGTAAAACGCTTGCCAGCAAGGAATTTTTTTAGATTTGGGAACAGGTAAAAGTCACTGGGAGCCAAATCAGGAGAATAAGGTGGGTGGTCAAGCAACTCGTACTTTAATTCGTTGATTTTAGCCATTGTTAAAACATTATTGTACGCTGGTGCGTTGTCTTGATGAAAAATAACTTTTTTGTGTTGTAAGCCAGGACGTTTTTCTCGAATTTGTACATTTAATTGATCCAAAAGGTTGCAATAGTACTCTGAATTTATTGTTTTACCCTTTTGCAGATAGTCAATCAATAAAATACCTTTGAAGTCCCAAAAAACCGTTGCCATAACCTTACCAGCCGATTGAATTGTTTTTGCCTTCTTCGAGGCACTTCCTCCAGCTTCAGTCCATTGTTTGGATTGTTCTTTTGTCTCTGGAATTTAGTGGTGAATCCATGTCTCATCAACAGTTATGAAACGACGCTTAAAATCCATTTTATTTCGCTTAAAACGATCCAAACAAGCTTGAGAAATGTTCATTCTTATGCGTTTTTGGTCGACTGTTAACAAATGCGGCACCCATCTTGCAGAAAGCTTTTTCATCTGTAGTTCTTCATGCAAAATTAAATGGACTCGATCATTTGAGATGCCCATGATATTAGCTATTTCACGCACTTTTATTCGTCGATCATTTAATACCATATCATGCACTTTGGCTACAATTTCTGTTGTTGTTGCTGTTTTTGGACGTCCACTACGTAGTTCATCTTCAATGCTTGTACGACCACGTTTAAATTCAGCAACCCAATTTTTTACTGTTGCATATGAATGAGCACTTTCACTTAACACATTCACCATATCATTATGAATTTCTTGTCCCGATAAAGCTTTTTTATGTAAATATTTAATGACACCACGCATTTCTAATTTTTCCATGTAAAAAAATCGCGGATGCGTCTTTTGTGAACACCTGTTTCTATATGAAGGAGTTGCCAGATCGAAACAAAATTTAACATGTGTTCATAGCAGAGATGGAAGTTTCCAAAACACTCAACTTTTTTCTGTTTATACCGCGCTTTTTGTGCTAGGCTAAGAAGTTTCCAAACCACCCTCGTATGTAAATAAAGATACATACATATTGAGTACAAAATAGTAATAGGTACGAAAACTTCCTGCATATGCATGTCTCATGAGTACTCATTGAAGAATTATTTTCTTATGCTCAACTCGCTGTAAGACCGGACTCAAACATATGTTATCGCTCTAGTTGAACAAGAACCCCTAGCTTCTTAATGACATAGTTTCGCTTAGAGCACTGATGGGGTTGCACTTTTGGAGCGATGACGATTATAAATGTAACCAGCTTAAAAACGTGGGCTTTAGTTGAGAGCAAAACATATAATTATTCATTGATGACAAAGAGGCGGTATTGTGCAGGGCAAGTTCCTATTATTATTTAGTAAAAAAGCATTAAACAAATAACCAATATAAATTTAAAATTTAGTATTTTTTTGTTCCATTGAACAGACATCTTGGACTCATTTAGCATTCTTCCATCATAATTTTCTGCCAACACTGTTAGATATGCATGTAATAGAGCGACGTAAATTTAATTGTTATTACCATAGAAATTCGTATCAATAATTAAAACAAACAGAAAATATTAATATGGACAATAAAAAGTTAATAAAAAATTATATTAAGTCTTTAATTCAATAAATCAAGTTAGTATTACTTAAAACAGGCGTTTTTGGATTATTTCAAGTACGGATTCGGGATTAAATGAACCCCATTTTTAGATTAATTCAATCCCAGATTTTCTTAAATCAATCTCGTTTTGCGAGTATTTCAAGTATGGATTCGCATTAAATCAAGTTAGAAATTCTTGAATCAAGCGTATTTTGGAATTAATTCAATCTGAGGTTAACTGAAATTAATCTGGTTTTGGAATTATTTCATTATTTTCATATATATTTTCATATTTTCATTATTTTCATTATTGGAATCAGGATTAAATATGGATAAAATTAAGTATTTAGCACTTGAATAGTCCGTACCTAAATCAAGTCTTTTGTACTTGATTTGAGTAAATCCGTACTTACCGTACTTATGACACCGCTTTGAACTGATTTAAGTACGGATAGATTGATTTTTATTTTGAGTGTATTCTTGCTTTACATCATTAGAGCTTAAATACATAACGTAAATGTTGTAACTGTGCGACAAGTGGAAATTTTATAAACGAACTTACACAATTGTTTTTACTGGCATAATCACAAGACTAGCAACAATCTGTTCCTGTTTTTTGTTTCTAACAGATAACTTAAGTTTGCATTTTTTTTTAAAGCAACTATTACAAGAATTAGAAAAAGAAAAAAGGAAGCGAAATACCTAAAGGCATATGCAGCGGAAACTACTTGTAGAATTGCGAGAGATATTTTATGACAAGAACTCTTCTAGAAATATATAGACATATATTTTTTTTATAAAAATTTATAACACATAAATGGAAAGGCGGAAACTTCCCGCCGTGCAAGCAAAAACTAAAATTACTTTAGTTATTAAAATAGCAACTAGATAAAAAATTGCAATAAACACAAAAACAAAATCTATAAAAGCAATCACATCTTTTTTTTTTAAAGGTGTGGCATTTTGTGCTCTACAAATCATCAAATTATACAAGTAAGAGTGCTGTATTCGGCTGTGCTGAATATAGTATGGAATATATACATACATATGTACATAAGTGAAACAAGTATTTATATAAAAAAAATAAAAAATAAAAAAACCCGACTGCTTACAACTTTGAACCAGTAAATATCGCAAATGGTCACTCGAAATGAATTATTATTGGAGAAACCCAAAGATAATTTTAAAATACCTGTCGAATGATACCCATTTTGATATATTTCGCCGACTTTTTACTTTTTTCGTATTTACAAGACGGTGTCTGTTGGCCGCCATATTGAATTTTGACAACTGACATATCTTAAGTGACACTACCGGTATTAAGACAAATCCATCATAAAAAAACTATCAAAATCGGTCCACGCGTTTTGTTTATATAATGCCGCAAATGAACAAACATACATAGACTGATAAACACAACACTCCCTGTTGGAAATTATGTTAACTTTAAACTAACTTTAAGCTAACAATTTCGCAACTAGTACCGACTGACACTTGGATTACTTTTCAATGTAATCAACTGACTACTTTAACATTGCAACGTCCTAGGCGGTAGTCAATTGTCTCACTCTGCATTACTTTTCAACTAACTTAAAGTTGATTTATTTTAAACCACCTGGTAGTCAGTAAAATAAAATAGTAATAAATAGTAGCTGAGAATAAATTTGTTGGCTCTCATCAAATTCGATGAGTACGTACATGTTAAGAATTAATTTTGGGTTTGTTCTGGATGACATTGTAGTTAGCTTTTAGTCACTCTAAGAAAAGTGAACTATAAGCTAACTATTTTTTTAGTCAACCACAAATTCTCCGACAGGGCTCTTCTTCTTCACACATACATAAATACATAATACATACATGCATAGACTGATAAATACAATACCCTTCTTTGCGTTGTGCAGTCGGGTAATAAAAGTTTTTTTTTTATTTTCTAAGATTAAAATAAGAAACATTAAAAAAATATTTAAAATCAATGAATATTTTCTGCTGCTGCTTGTTTGAGTTTAAAAAATGCATAAGCAGTGTTTTTCGTACGGAATGTGCTTCGTTCAGTTAGGCACTTTACTTAAGCAAATGACATTTGATGAAACTTGTAGTTTACCACTACGGTTGCCAGTTTTGAAATCGTAGAAATCAGTACATGAGAGAAAAAAAAATCAGTTCAATTGAAAAAAATCAGTACGTTAATTTTATCAATATAAAAGGCTTTAACTAGGGATGTAACTAATAGCAGTTTAGCGCATGCGAATGCAAATACTACATTTTAATTTATGCGAAAGCGAATGCAAATATTACAATACGTTAAAAATGACATGTAAATAAATTTATATAAGAACATGAAGTTGTATTACATTCATGGATGTACAGGGTGGGCCAAAAGAAACCAAGGGGTGTAAAAGTTTAATAACTTTTTTGTTTATTAACTTTTTTTTTTTCTTTCAGATTATATAATATACAAAATGGAAAATTTTTTACACTAAGTATGAAAAATGATGTCTCTTAAATGACCACCGTTTTCAGCTTTGCACTGATGGGCTCTTTTTAGAGCATTTTCCATAACATCTTTCAAGACTTGTGGCTGTAGCGTTCGAATTTCTGCAACAATGTTTGCCTTGAGTTCAAGGATTGTCTCTGGCTTGTTCACATACACTCGCTCCTTCAAAAAACCCCAAAGAAAATAGTCGGGTGCTGTCAAATCTGGCGATCGCGCTGGCCAAATAATTTCCGAATTTCGAGATATTATTCGCTCTCCAAAAATTTGACTTAAAAGTGCCATTGTGTCTCGGGCAGTATGGGCAGTGGCTCCGTCCTGCTGAAACCACATACCAGGTCTGTTTTCAAGAGCAGGACGTAAAAAATTTTCTATCATAAACCGATACCGCTCTCCATTTACGGTTACAGCACTTCCATCTTCATTCTCGAAGAAGTAGGGCCCAATGACATTTTCAGATGTGATCCCACACCATACTGTACACCTGATGGGGTGCAATTAGCGTTGATGAATGGCTCTTGGATTTTGAGAACCCCAGAACCTACAGTTCTGCTTATTAACAAAGCCATTCAAATGAAAATGAGCTTCATCACTCATAATCAAATTTTCAATAAAGTTGATTTCTGGTTTAAATAATAAAATTCTATTGTTCTGGTTCTCTGTTCAGTTGTGAACCTCTCCATTATAAATTCTCCAAGTGTTGTCTATATAATCTGAAAGAAAAAATAAAAAAAATTAATAAACAAAAAAGTTATTAAACTTTTACACCCCTTGGTTTCTTTTGGCCCACCCTGTACTACATATAGCATTTTATTTAAACTGAGTCTTGCATTGAGCAAATATGTATTAATTTATTAAAAACATGAATTCATAAAACAGAAAGATACATACATATGTTTGTATATGGCTGAGTTTACATCTGGAATTTCTTGTGTGTCATTTGCCCCAAAAAAACGTAACCAACTAATTACTAATGAAAAACTGTTTGATTCAGACATATATTTATTGATTTAAACAGTTTGCAATTATGCTGGATTCTATAAAATTGTCTATTAGCTATGTATGAAACTATTTAACTCAATAAATACATGTCTGAATCTAAAAGTTTTTCATTACTAATTAGTGGTTACGCTTTTTTTACGCTTGTGTGGCACATGGTACACAGATGGAAACACGGCCTATGAAATTAATGAGTGACACTTGTTTCGCATGGAATTTACTACAACAATGACTAGTTAATATTGTTAGCGATTCAAATTTGTTTGTAAGAAGTAATGAATGGTGCTCAAAACATTTTTTAAAAGTTTTAACAGACTAGTCTTAAGTAGAAAATACTGCTGCCGAAAATACAATACCTTCAATTCAAAAAATGAAATAGGTATATTTCCAAACACCGCTGGACTTTAGTTTAATTTTGATGCTTATGAGAACTTTTTTATAGAAAAGCTTTCTGATAAAGCTTTGAAGAATGCCTTACTTATTAGTCAGCTACGTCCAAGCCATGTGCACAATGGGCAGAATTTTATAAAGAGTTTTTTTGTGCTTTCACATCGACATGACAACTTTCTTAAATAAAAATTGTTTGCAGTTCGTTCAAAAATGCCAACTATGCACAGATATTGAGCAGTTGCAAAGCATGTGCAACAGTTGATCACGCATACGCAGAAAAAAATCGCAGAACTTCTGCATAAATTTGCTGAATCTACGAACGTACCCTATATTTGTCTTTTTCATGCTGGCTTAAAATAATTTTCGTGTTTTTGACGTTTGTTAATGGCAATTTTTTTTTCGTAAAAGAAGTACAAAATTTTTTCGTCTTATATATTCGCATACATTTTAGCAAATGCAAATAGCAAAAATAAGCGAAAAATTTCCAAGTGCGAACATTCGTTACATTCCTAGCTTTAACCATTCGTAAAACAAAACATGAATTCAATGTATACTTTGTACCAAGGCATATGTAATTAATAAAAACAATATCAAAAAAATGTTCGAAAAAGAAACTTTAAATTCATTATTTGCATGTATCAGAAATCACTTATAGCAAATCTATCTTGCAAATTTAAATTAAAAAAATCTCAATAAAATTAACATTAACTTAAACTAAAATTTATATGATCTCTGACAGTTTTGGCAGAATTTGCTTGAGCATTATATGGATACCAATCTGAAAATAAATTCGCCTTAAAGCGAACGTAAAGTAAAGATCAAAGAAAATAAATAAACACTATATATTGATCATAATTAATATATAAAAACAGTACAAAAACAGTACATACATGAAAAAATCAGTACATTTGCGTACTGATTTGCTATTTATGCATAAATCAGTACTTTAAACAAAAATCAGTACATGTACTGGCAAAATCAGTACGACTGGCAACCCTATTTACCACATACGTTTTATATGTAACCGGACAGTTGCTTGAGCTGGCTTATGCATATTATAATTGGGTCTTTAATAAGAGATGACTTTAATAGAGATCAGCACTTTCTAATGTTAGTTTATGCACTCACATCTAAAGTAATTTCAATCAAATCCTTATATATACATATATGTGCCCATAATTATGAAAGTGGTCTAAGCCGTATGCAGTTTTGCTTCGAAATTTAAATAAATCTTAAAAAAACTTCAACAAATATTTCATAAATATTAGTTAAATGTATATTAACTGAGGCTGCTTACAACTCTAAATTAAAATGTTGCATAATATAAAAAATATTTTTTGATTTCTTCAAATGTAATCTACTAAATAAGTCGACCAAAGATATATATGACCTAGACCATTTTCATAATTAAGGGCACATATACATATATAAAATAAATTTCTTCAGACGAAAGGCCTTCCTTCTTCCTGATATTATGAAAATAGTAACTATAACCATAGGGAATAGCGATATTAAAACACTTTTCTTCAGAAAAAAATACTTTTTTCCAATAATTCGTTTGATGACCTTGATGCACCATCTACGTCATGCGGTCTTTCCCAAAGTTTAGTTTGTGTTGCTTGTGTACGTCTTACAATGGTGGCTTTTTTTTGATGATTTAGATGCTTCAAGTACTCCGTGGTTTGTATAACATTATGAATAGTTATTTTACTGACGGTAACTCCGACTGCAGTTCTAATTCTTTTAGAGAATTTTGCGTCTATATTGAGATGAAAACTTCTTATAAGTCTTTCCTTTGCACCATTTGGAGTACTCTGCTGGATTCTTCAAGTAATTGCTTATAACTTTTGGTCTGCGACGAAGCTTTCCGCCAATAGCGCGGTTAGAAAGCCCTAGATCGTGATACGTCTCAAGTTTTGCGATTTCCGTGGAACTAAGCGACGGCTTTTCCCTAATACTTTTTTTGTGCAAATAAAACGTTTTTCTATTGCACTTAAAGGTATTTTGGCATAAACATCAAAGATCAATTGAAAACTCATAACTGAGGCTAATCTATATTAACACTGAAATATTAAAATTTCTCATGCTGTTTACGAAAACTATTATGAAAGTCCATTTAATGTTTACTGACCCATTTGGAATTTTTATCAATAAAGCAACAGAGTATCCTCTTAAGAACGACTTAAAAACATATTTTCTATTTAATTAAGGAATCACGAAAATGTCTACTATTCTCTAAAATTTCAAGGGAGGCTATCCTGTGTTAACGGAGTGTATAAATTAAAAATTTTGCCAGCCTTTACCATATTGATCCCAACACTGAAAATTCAATTAAACAACTATTGCAATGGCATTTAAATTAGATTTTCAAATAAAAATAAGTAGTCATTAGCAAAAAATTTTAAATTTTCCAACCCTGGAACTATATTTTATAATGATTTTTATTACTACGAGTAATGTCTGTCCTTCTTTAGTATAGAAAATGTGTATTTAATTAACAAAGAAAAAAATTAGTTTTAGCAAAGTTTAGGTTTCCCAGCTCTGGAGCTGTGCTTTTTATTTTTATAATTTTTTATAACAAACTTTTCTTTCTAAAACATTATTTATTTTTCATTTCTAAAGAAAGACAAAATAATAAATTGATTTTTATACACAAAAAAGTTAAACTTTCCAACTCTGGAATCATTTTTTTTTATTTTTTTAGTAAAATATTTCTTTCTAAACATAAAATATGTTTAATTTATAGAGAAAAACAATTTCTTGTTGTATACCAAAAAAAAAAAATTAAATTTTCAAACTATGGAATCGTCTTTTTGATTTATTTTAATTTTTAATGCCAATCCAATTGTAACTCAAAAAAATATAATAGGTTTAAATTACAAAAAAAAAAAAAAATTGTTTTAGATAGTTACTTTTTTTTGACAAAAAAAAAAAAAAAGTTTGAACTTTCCAGCTCTGGAACTGTATTATAGATTTTGCTGATTTTCATCTATGTCGGACCATTTCTAGTACACCAGTTCAAGATCGAAGTGTTAAGCTTTTCTGGGAGCTTTGGAAAACCTATTTCACGTACAGACAGACGCACGGACAGACGGACATCACTTATTCATAAGGAGCAATAATATATATAATAACAAACCTATACATTTTTGGTGAAGGATATAAAAAAGCTGATTTCGATACTGAATTTAATTTGTAAAATACTGGGTTCTAATCGTTGCTTTTGATAACGAGCTGATTCGATCACATTTTTCAGTTTGAGATTATGGTATTAGCTATCGAACAATGTAATAATATGGCTAGATATCGAATACCATAATCTCAAACTGAAAAAACGTGATCGAAACAGCTCATTATCGAAAGCGACGATTAGACCCCAGATTTTAATGCATCAACTTTTCTCCTTCGTATAGAATAATTTTTAACTTTTATTTGAATTTTTTTAAATATTTTTTAAGCTATCTTACAATAAAAAGTTTGCTTACTTCTTAAATAACAAATTCTACATGAATCACAGCAACACTAACTTCATCATCATTTATATAAATTAAAAAAAAAAACTAATCCTACTTTAATCAATAGTTAACAAGAATCTAATCATGCAGAAATTGTTAAAAATATAAAAAAAATATGTTTTTTACTTAGTTCTGGATAATAAGTTAACAATTTATTTTTATTAGCTTTTTACAGAAATTTGTTAGCTTAATGTACTTAAATTTCCTGTTAAAACAAATACAAACACAGAAAACAATTTGCCTATTTTTAGGCTTATTTCGCAGTCGCTCAAAAACCCTCTCTAATGGATACGAACACACACCCACACTCACGCATACACACATACATGCACACTAGTGTCCTGCACAAGATATCTTATAAGAACTTTCAAGACATGAGGAATTTTTCAAATGCTTTACTACAGCGAAATCTTATAAAATAAACGTTAACAACACTGTTTGCAAGAAATTTGTTTCAGTATTGTAGGTATAAGAGTAAAGAAGAAAACACTTCGTGACGGAAGAATTTGTGATACTTTCTTCTTTCTACGCATGAGCGCGTGTACAAACGTGATGCATGTATGTGTGTATGATCTTTTATTTTTCTGCGCACATGCAAAGGAACACACATGCATTAACATTAGTTGTATGCGGTTAATCACATAATAGCTTACCATCTACATATTACACACACACTCAAACGTACAATATGAAAAATAACAAGCATACACTAATCAACAGTACTTCTTTTGAGTGTTTGTTACAAACAAGCTGTCTTGCGACATCGCTTGTTAACACTGATATACATGTATACAGATACATCCATCGTGCTTCGCTCATAGTACGACAGCATTTATTATTGGTTTAGTATAATACATGCGACGTGAGTACTTTTAAAAATCATGACGTATTTACATTTAAAGACTGTTTACACAGGTCTCTAGGGCACACACACGAGTATCATAAAAATCAATCTTATTAAAGAATTTTTCTGTTTAAAATAAACTTATCAACAGCAAATAACAAGTCATTTACTTAAACAAAAAAAAAAAAAAAAAAAAAAAAACTAAATAAGTCTTTTGATAAACATCTACTTTAATATCCTCTGCCACATTTGGCCTGCTGCTACTCACCATCATTGGCGTTCGTATCTGTGACTATATCAGAGTAGAAAAACGTATAAAAAAGAATTGTTGCCATCTATTTGTAGCAAAAAAAAAAAAAAAAAACTGAAGAAAAATTCAAAATAAGAAAACCCCCTTTGCTTAATGAAACAATGAACTTGGATATATTTTTCTTTTTGAAAGTATTGCCATTGCATGACCTTTTAAGAGTATTGGAAATTAAGTTAATACAGATAAGGGAATGTGCTACAGAACCCCAGCTATTTGTTTAAAGCCTTTGCTTAGAGGAACATGCACACACACACACACACACACACACATACATACTCGTGCTCTGTTAATGCCACTTTAATACACGTAGACAAATTTAAAAATAATCCTTAAAGGAATGCGTATGCAATATCTTTAACTTTTAGTTATTAATCGAAGATTTTGTTTTTGTTTTTCTTTGCAAGATTTTTTATTTGCTTTCAGAGATTCGTTGTGAGGATAAGCTTACGATTTTATGCCAATCATCGCATATAACCAAGCCTGGAGTTGGGGTTTTTTTTTTTGTGAGAGCATGTAGACAAAAAGCTAAATTGTTAGAAACATTTTTAAACTATGCAAGGAGTAAATTTTGTACAGTGCTTGAAATTGTAGCAGATTTATATGAATTATTTATATTTAGTAATATTAGTAAGTTGAGAGAAAACTATTTCTAGTTATTTTTTAATTTCTATTAGAACTTAGTTTTGTTGTTTCTTTGTTTGATTTAATTAAATATAATAAAGTTCATATTTTAAAGCAGTCAAAATTAATATTTTTTTGTTTATAAATGATGCTGCATCTTCATAATCAGTGTACATGTGCTTGGTTCACCTCACATTTGTATAAAAAAAATGTCAGTGCAAATGGAATACGAGAATTATTTTGATTCATCCAATCAATATTTGTTGAAAGATTTTGCATACCCTTCACCAAAAATGGTGTAATATACCGTCTATTGTAGGTTTGTAATTTCGCGTGTAATTTCCACAGTTTTCGTATGCGACCTACTTATGAGGTAAATATACATATCCTAGGTCCTTATAAATAGGGAAGACGAGTAAGCGATGTCAGTCCATCCCTCTGTTATACCGTCTGTCTGTACGTGAAATCGGTTTCCCAAAGCTACCAGTAAAGCGAGAAACTTTGATCTTAGACTGGTGTGCCAGAAATGCTCGAAAACAGATGGGTTTTGAAAATCAGCAAAATAAAAAAAGGTTTCAGTGCTGGAAAATTTAAACTTTTTTTGTATATAAGAGTATCTAACCAAAAATTATTCTTTTTTTTTTGTTAATGAAACCAATTTTATACTTCAGTAAAAAATAAATAGGTATTAAAAATAAATAAAAGTCAAAAATAAAATTCCAGGGCTGGAAAATTTGAAACATTTTTTGTATATAAAAGTAAACTTCTAAAAATAATGTTTTTTCTTTCTTATAAATTAAACATATTTTACATTAAAAAAATATTATTCCAGGTTTGGAAAATTTAAACTTTCTTGGTATATAAAAGTCACCAGGTCAATTTAATTTTTTCTATTTCATAATAAATTAAATATATTTTATATATAATAGGGAAATAGTTTGAAATTTTTTCTTTTCTTTATAAGTTAAATATATTTTATATATATAAAAAAAATAAAAACCCATATCCAGAGCTGGAAAAGCGATGAAATAAAGCTAATATTTTTTGTTAATTTAACATATTTTATATATTGGAAAAATTAAATTACAAGTACTATTAAAAATCAGAAAAATCAAAAATATGTTTCCAGGGTTGGAAAATTTAAATTTTTTCTGATACATACAAGTAACCAGGTCAAATTAATTTTTTCTATTTCTTTATAAATAAAATATATATTATATATAAGAGATTAATACTTTGGTAATAAAAATCAGTAAAATAAAAACACAGCTCCAGAGCTGGAAAAGTAACTAAGTAAAACTAATTTAATTTTTTGTCAATTTAATATATTTTATGTTTAAGAAGGCAGTTAATTAGTGTTAAAAATCTAAAAAAATCAAAAATTTTCAGGGTTGGAAAATTTTAAATTTTTTTCTTTATAAAAGCAACAAGATCAAAATTAATTTTTGCTATTTCTTTATAAATTAAATGTATTATATATTCAAGATAAAAATATTTTGGTATTAAAAATCAGAAAAAAAATAGAAGAGCTGGAAAAGTAACTCAATAAAACTAATTTTCTTTTTTCTTAATTTAATATATTTTATATTTTAGAAAAAAAAAAAATAAATTAGTATTGAATTTTTGATCAAATATATGGTTTCAGGGTTGGAAATGTCGAACTTTTTTGTGGTACATAAAAGTAACTATATAAATAAAAATATATTTTATTCTTCTTTTTAATTTAACATATTTTGTATGTTAGGCAGATTGCAGTAGAGTTTTTTATTTTTGTTAAATTTTGAAATGAAATTCTTATTTAACTATAAACATGGGCAGCCAACCTTATCTTTATCTTATGAAGCTTTGTCAGATGTTGCTTATTATGCTCTCAGCACAATTATGTTTTAAAGCGATGGTGATACGTTGAAAGCTTGCAAAGAGTTTTTGTTGAAGTTTAGTAGAATATATCGTTTCCCTAAAACTGTTCCCACAATCGAAAAATTCATTGGGAATAAATTGTTTGCATAATATGGTGTTATAAGTGAACGTGTAATATTGGCAATGGAATGTTTGATTTAAGACCCTAAACAGTTTTGTAATATTAAGATCTATTAAATACAGGAAAATATGAAATAAGTTAGCTTAGCTGGTATGAAAGGACAACACTAGGATTATTTTAAGATTTTTAAATAGTAGCAAGGTTTATAAACATAATATTGATATCAAAAAATTTTGTGATTGTATAGACTTTTCTACCCTTGCCAGAACTTGTGTTGCCATAGTTGAATTAAGATTGTTGCATGTAGAATGGCGCACTATGAGCCGTTTACGTAAATCGTGCTTCTAAAACATGGAGACACTAGAACACACAAATTTTTTCTTTGCTGCTAATTTTCTAAGCTCATCTGTAGCAATGAAACTTAATAGCCCAGCAAGATTATTTTCTTCATATATGAACACTTTCATATACTTTGTTCTTCATCTTCTCTTCTAGTGTTTTTTTAGCAATGATTTAACTTGCTTAAAGGTAACTTGAAATTGCCACAATTTGTTAGGGATTATTATTGAATTGAACAGACAAGAGAAAAGAAAAGAATAGAAAAACGCACATACTGTGCAAAAAAAAAAAGATTTTTTTTAACGAAAAATTGTAGTAACAAATGCTATCAAATCCTTTTAAGTAAACAGCTTTTAAGCAACATCAATGTAATGACTCTCAACTGAAACATTAAATGTAGGTAATGCTGTATACAGCCAGTCTTCCACAGATCCCATTTTTTTTGTAGGCATTAAAGGATTTAAGGGAAAAGTTACTGTTTTTTTATATGTAAAAATTTTAAAGCAATAGATAGAACTTATGTTTGTTATGAAGCTAAAAAATTGTTTTTTTTTTAGGAATTTCAATAAATGTTTTGTGTTTCTAAGGTTCTGAACATTAAAGGAAATTGCAATGATTTGTAATTTTATGATTTTTAACTACAGTTTAATATAGTTTCTTTTTTTTTTTTTTTTTTTTTTTTTTTGTAAAAAGGTTTGATAGATGGTGTTTATGTAAGTCTACATATAAAGTTTATTGAAGCTTAAGAACGATATTTTGTTGCTTTAGAAATGAAGAGTTAAGGCTGCTACTAACTACCTTTCATAATTTTTTTTCTTTGTGAATATGAAACCCTGAACTAATGGAGTTTATAAAAAGGTCATGGTTTAAGCAACATGCTTAGCTACAATTTTCTTCACTTCTCTTAGTTAAGGCAAAGTTGATAAGAAATCAAATTACAGGACTTAAAAAAATTACTTGAATTGTTGAATTTTTTTTTAATTTTATCCTGATTTTTAAATACATTATTTAATTGTGGGCTCAAAAATTTTTATTATACATTCTACAAATCTCCAGATATGTATATATATTTCAGTGTTAATTGTATAAAAATTAAAAAAAAAAACTCTTGAGTAAAGATCAGCCAAACATATAACATATGTTCAATCAAAAAGAAAAAAAAAATATATTTATTTAGTTACTTTTATGTATCAAAAAATCTTTAATTTTTAATTTATTTTTTTTTCATTTTTTCTACCAAACTATTTTTTCTTTAGCAAACAAAAAATTTAATTTGAATTTTTTGCTTTTATGTATCAAAAAAAAAAAAGATTTAAATTTTCAAATCCTGGAATAATTTTTTGTATTTTTCTGATTTCTTATACCAATTTTCTTTTTTTTTAAAATGCAAGTTGTGTTAATTTATAGAGAAAAAGAAAAAAATTATTTGTAGTAGTTTACTTTTGTATACCAAAAAAGTTAAAATTTTCCATCCCTGGAATCTTATTTTTTACTTTAATTTATTTAATAATAATTCTTTCTGAAATAGAAAATAGGTTTAATTAACATGAAAAAAACAAAAATTACTTTTGGTTGGATACTTTTATGTACCAAACCAAAGTTTAAATTTTCTTCTTTTCGATTTTGCTGATTTTCATTATCAATCTCTTTTAACCTGTTTCTGATACACCAAGATAAAAGTTTCCATCTTTTGGGAGCTCCAGAAAACCGATTTCATGTACAGCAGATGGACGAACGGACAGATAAACGGCCGGCAGATACAGAATATATAAATATATTATATGTATCCTACAGTAATATTGTGGAAATTACACACAAACCTATATATACCCTTTAACATTTTTAGTGAAGGATATAAAAACATGAAATTAACATTTCCAAAAAAAAAAAATTCTTTAAAACTTTTAAATTTATGAAGCTCTTTTTTTTAGAAAAACGAAAGATTTTTAGCTAAATTTTAAAGAAGACTTAATGAATTCAAATATTTCAAAACTTAGCGGCACAACTAATTTTTGAACCTCATTTTGTAATGAAAATCGATTATTTACAATCGTAGATAATCGATTTTCAAAGTTCCAAAAAAAAAAGATGCGTCTTAAGTTTTTTTTGGCGGTTATACATAGCCCGACATGTTTACAATTCACATTTCGTTCCGGAAAAATATTAGAATATGTTCTGCATATTTGAAATATAAACTTGAAATTTTTTTTCAGTTATAGTTTTAGAGATACACCGTTTGACAGTACGAGCCAAAGCCAGCCCATTCGCTATATTGTTTCCGAGCAAAAATCTATGCACAGGTAAACAGATTAAGTCTGAGTTGAAATAAAAACTATAACTTCTGAGATTTTTGCATTGATATATTGTAAAAATCCATTTCCTGCATTCTATTCCATTTAAATTTTCCTCATCTCAGCTTTATCACACAGAAAAAAATACCAATGTAAAATCATCATGCAACAATTTTGATTTAAATTAACAAGAAATAATGTAACAAGACTAGCTCACTGTTAGGCAGTTAAGTTATTTCAAAAGGAAAAATTTTCTTTTAAAATTACTAAAAATCATGTTAGGTTAACATGCAACACATATGAAAGCAAAATCATTGCCAAAAAAGATTAAATTAACCTTGTTTACATAGGCGCATATTCAGAAATCGTAACCAAAGTCGAAACTAATAAAACAGAAACTAAAATATAGTTCATAGATAGTTATAGCTCTTATTCACAATTCATAACTAGTGTAGCAACTGCTTTCAGCTGGTAAACGAAATGCAACCTTGCATATTGTTATGTGAGAGCATAAAATGTCGATAATATTTTGAACGATAAATTCTGTAATTGATTAAAAAGCTTATGAATCTATTAAAAAACAGTTTAATTTCCTTTAAAAACATTTACAAAATCTATAAAAGTAATTTTATGGTTATAGTCTGTATATAAATCAATTAAAATATGGGCCTGTAAAAATAAAAATATTCAATAGAATTTTGTTGACCAAAAACACATCTCTAATTTATTTTATTGCTTTATATGGATATTTTTTTGGACGCAATAGAAATAAATGCAAGAAATAAAGATAAAAAGGAAAGCTTATTATATAGAAATTTTTTTAGAAAATAAAGAGTTTTTGTTGTTTTGTGCATTTTAAAGAGCCACAAATTGATTTTACTTTTCAAATAAATTGTAAATGAAATCAGTCAGCTGTTCTTTGAATGTATTAGTTAGTCGGCATTTAGTTAGAGCTTTACCCATAATTAAGTGTAAACTTTTACTGCTGAAAGTAATCAACTATGAATAACTTAAATAGGTACTTAAAAAAGTTAACACTTAGTGATAATTTCTGAATATGCGCCATAGATTTTAAGTGGAAATTTTTCTGTGTGATTGCACAATCTATAACATACATATGAAGTAAACCATCTACTATCAAACTTTTATTGGCTTTCATTTGCCTTTGCTAAAAATCCTGTAACATTAAATAAGTTAATCTTTTGTTACATCTAAGTCTTAAATTGAAGAGCAAAAATTAAAGTAATCAACAAGGGAATAGTAAAAAAAAAACTTTAACACATGCACAAATAAAAATGTTAATATCCCTTTTAAACGTCTTGAATATTTGCTATGAAAAAAAAAACTAATACAATTTCGTTCAATGTGAATAGAACAATGGCACTCGTTAAGGAATTTCTTTAGCAATTTTCAAGGCGAATGCCATTTCTTTTTAACAAACCAACATCTTTTTCCCATTTCTGCTATGAATGTAATTTTACTTACTAACATTCACCCACCAGATAAAAAGAAAAAAAGTTGTCAGCAAAACGTTAAACAAATCCTCACGCTTCATTTCAATAAAATTTTATATGCCCCACAATAATTCCAATGAAAGTTTATATATGTGTGTATTAAATTTTCCTTCGTGTGTGTTTTCCTTTTATTGAACACGTAGTTGTACTTTTTTATTTCCTTAATTTGATTTTTGTTCTTTATTTTGTATTAGAATGCGTAGAATTTCAAGGTACAACTGTGATGGTTTTTTTTAAAGGCAGTCTTTATCATAAACATTAGCATATTCTAGGAAATCTTTGTAAATGAACAACAATAATTTGTATTTGAAATATAAAATCAGTTAATAGCTTTAATGTTAGGATAAAAATAACATCAAGAGGCTTATACCGCAATTCAATAATTACAAATTGCGTGTGACAAATTATTTTCATGGAATATAATACAATGAACGAAATAAAATAAAGTTCATTAAAATGAGACCTAAAGAAATAAAAAAAATAAAATCCGCGACAAAAGGTAATGAAATGATGTATATTTTTTTACGTAGGATATTTTTGGTCAGTTTTCTTAATTATTAAGATGCAAGTAAAACAAATCTCCTGAAGACGTCGGAAAAAAGCTGACGAAACGTTGAGGAAATTTCATCTTTTTCCTCAACGTTATGTAACTGAAGAATCGCGAGTACAACATAAAAACAAATATAACACACAAAAACTATAAATAACAAACAGTTTGTAATTTGTTGATAGAACTTAATAATAAAAACTTCTCCTGAAGACGTCGGAAAAAAGCTGACGAAACGTTGAGGAAAAAGATGAAATAGATTTGTTTTATTTGCATCTTAATAATTAAGAAAACTGACCAAAAATAGCCTACGTAAAAAAATATATATATAAATATAAATAAATGCGTCTCGATAATGACCATTAATTTTCTAATGAAATACCTCTAATGCCAAGAGATGAAATAAGGGAGAAGGATACATAGTGCCTATAAAGTTTTTAAATTTTCGCACCGTTTCAGAATAGACCTTAACACAGAAAAATTTCATATTAAAATCTACGTAAACAAGGTAAATTTAACCTCTTTCGGTAACGGTTTTACTTCATATATATTTCATGTTAATCTACCATGATTTATAGTTATTTTACTTTTGAAAGAACTTTATTTCATGTTGATTTAACAATCCCGCAAGGTTAAATGAAACTTAAGAATTATGTTGAATCAAAGTTATTTAAAAATGGAACAACGTAAATACAATACTCAAATGACACGAAGCATCCATCATGTTGAATCAAAGTTATTTTGTGTTGAAACAGCACGAATTTAATTTAATGTAATCATTGTAAATATTTTATAAATTGCACTGAGCAAAAGTGAAAAATCCACATAGTCTTAACAGTAAAGGTTTGATAGTTCTACCAGAGGGTAGTAAAACTCTATACTCAGTTTGACGATTTTGGTGACCAATTTTTTTTAATGGGCCTGCAAAGATTTTGAAAATCTATGCGCCCTCACCAACAACTAGTTCAGACTCGGTGATACCTTTAAACTATATTTGGCAATAATATAGCCAAAAGTTCTCGTAATAAATCTGATTAATATTTTCTATCAAAAAAATAATATCTTCGTGCAATATTTTTTGCAAAAGTAAAGAAAAAATTATTTTTTTACTTTTTTCAGAATAGCTTTTAGGGTCTCTTGATTTTTTTTGCTAATAATATTTGGCAAAGTTGTAGCTTTGGTAAAGCTGAACAACTTTTGTAAACATATCAATACAATTTGAACGTGTCTAGGCACCCTAATAGGTCATACGGACCACCGTGTACTTTAAAAATTGCCATTCTTCACAATTTTTAGAGGCAAAAAAATTTTAAATTTTTTTTTTCAAAACCATATAAACCCAACGCACATTTCTCTTTTGAATTTCAGTAACACTTTGTGCAAAAAAAAAAATTAATTTCTATCGAACTTTTTTTTAAAAAAAAGCAGAGGAAAAAAAATTTTCAATTTTTTTAAGAGAAGTAATTAACATTTAGGAAATTAATGTCTACTACTATTATACTTTCTTCAGGAATGGGATCGATTTTAGAGAAGACAGGTGGTGAAGGAAGAGATAATGGAAAGCTTCATTTTTTCACAACTCTGTGCCTCTGGTGTCAATGAGGTATACTAAATTTTTTTTGAAACTGGGTTTAACAGCCATTTTATTGATTATTTTACTTCGCCGATGATTGCTGCTTCACCATACCGACGAAGGAGTGCGCTCTGATGTATCTAAATAATATTTAAGGATGTTGCGCTATGAGTTCGAGTTTGAGTTCAAATATTGGCCGGAGAAGTCAACTAAACAATACATTACACAGTTTTCCCGATGCCTGTACCCAATACACGCAATCAAGTAAGTTAAATAATTCATAAAAAAACGGCTAGATTAAATTAAATTCATGTTGTTTCAACTTGAAATAACTTTGATTGAACATGGTTAAACGTATTATTTCAGTATCAAATTCACGTTGTTTAAACTTGATATAATTTTAAGTCAACATGATTCTTCAGTTTGTTTTAACAGTACTGGAATGTTAAATTAATACGAAATAAAGTTATTTCAAAACGAAAAATTTTATTTGAGGATTACTGTTAATCATGTTGAATTAACATGAAAAACATATGAAGCAAAATTAATGCCGAAATATGTTGAAATAAACTTGTTTTCGTACATTTTAATGTGAAATTATTCTGTCGATTTTCACGGAGTGATTATAGAGGCGATATTCAGTGTATGATGCAAATGATATTGTAAAATATCGTAACTTTTCTTTAAAAACTAATAATAAAATACATGCACAAACCAAAACAAAAGCTACGCTATTTTCCATTTGCACTTGCGCAAGATCATTTGCATCATACACTGAATACCGCCAGAGTGCTTATACGCAATGCTCCTCTGAATTTGGACCGGACAGCACTCCACTACCATCCGAAAACCGATTGTTGAGCTGATAATAGTTAGCATATCGCTTATCCGTATTTAAAGGCACTAAAGTACAGCGTTGAATTAGCTCTATTGAGTTCTGCAGGTGGAAAAGTAAAATTTGCCACAATTGATGCCACCACTACGTTCATTACTTTCTGGGGAGAGGGAAGTGATGCTAATCATCTAGTGGTTAACATTCCAAACTATAATACTTATTTGAAAATTATGTCTTTTTACGTATTACATATTAAACAGGACAATTTAGTGACTGTTACCTGTCATCTGTCTGTCACTATACATTTTAGTCTCCCTGGTATTCCTTGCAAAAATTAGTAATCTCCTTATTTTTTATAGTTTCCAATGCGAGCAATTTAAAAAAAAACTAATTTTACTAAGCTCAATTTTAAAACAACATTGGTTATAAAGTTTTAAGTTTTACCCTGCCTTGTATTTATTGCAATTGAAAAACAAATTTATTGTTTTCCAGAATCCGACAGCTGTTACACATCTACATGCCCATAAAGCTTATAAGAACTTAAATGAGAAAGTGTGGGGCATAAAATTCGTTTAAATCACATAAAATTTGAAATGCTTAATATGCAATACATTCATGACAGTTACGGCTTTTGATCAGTTTTGCATTAAAATATTGTTGAGTTTTTAAAAATTGTTTAATACCTTGGAAGGCATGGGGAAAATTTTAAAACTCTCCACAGGATATTTATTTGTTTTTCAGTTTATTAAGCAGAAAGAAAGAATTTAAACTAACATAAAGCATTCAAGCTTGTACTGATGTTGTAAATTTTTATTATTTACTACCAATGGTTTTGCGAACACGGTCGTTAAAACGTGCCATTTGTCCATACACGTTGTTGTTCTGTTCGTTTAATGTTGATGAGAAGGAAATTTTTTACATACACGCACGTATGTTTACAAGTAAAAACACCTACGCAAATATAAAGTGGCAGCAAACAATAAAATTTTGGACAGTAAATGGTCTTGCAGCAGGAAGTAGAAGTGCTTTTGTAGAATAAATAAAATTGCTTAAAATATATCGGAATGAGTTTGTAGGCTTAAAACATTTTCGATTGGATCTATCATTGTATGTTAACATCTTTAGCTGTTAATTTCTATATTTACCCTTCTATATCTCTGTCTCTTATTCTTTCAAAAATCATCTGTTATATTATATGGCATATAACTGGTAGAGAACAGAATGATATAAGCGTTTTAAATTGTCCTCAGAGAAGATGTTTCCATTCACTGCGGCTTTACCTAAGCCCAGATTACTGCCAGCTTCACTGAACTTTCTTAAATGAATTTAAGAAGTGACAATCCTTATAAAAGCAAATTGTTCTATTTTTATATTTTATTATTATTTTTTTTTTTTAAGAGAAGTAACACTCAGGTAATGAAGGCGATAGTGATATAGAAGACAAATGGTGAAGGAAGATATAGAGGAAAGCAACTCCGTGTTTTTTGCACGTTTTTAATAAATCATTGTTGCAGCGCCTCTGGTGTCAATGAGGCGTACTAAATTCCTTGAAGCTGTGTTTAGTAGCCATTTTATTGGTTATTTTACTTCGGTGATGGTCCTGCTATATAGTGCTGACGAAAGAGGGCGCTCCGATGTTACATTGGCATTAGTATCCGCTAAAGCAGGAGTAGTTCAGTAGCCAGTGCCTATGCCTTTATCACTGGAACTTTCCTACAACAACTTCTAAAAGGGACTGCACATCAGCAAAATGCGTGATATTGTTATTTAATGGCTGCCGGAGAACGAGCTCAAACCCAGGACTTTCGGTTTTATAGTCAAATTGCTAACAACTTTTTCCGTATTATATCACTGCATTTAAATTTAAAATTTAGCTTTCAATGTAAATTTCTGTTTAGCATTTTCCTTCAACTACACCACATCAGTGCAGTGTTTGCATTTGTGTGCCAGTTTTATTATGTTATATTAAGTTTGGCATTAAGAGAACATGCCTCGGAGAAATCTGTGACAATTGTAAGGCTTAGAAAGACAAAACAATTGCAGCAATAAAAAAAGCAATTGTAATGAGAATGAGTTTCTCAATACACACAAGTGCTGGTCTGTGTATTATTATACCAACTATGTGATAAAAATAAAGTAATACACACTTCAAAGGACCTTGATTGCTAAGGTAATTGTGTTAACAATTATCATGGGATTAACCATCACATTAAGCCAATAACTATTGGGAATATTAAAAAAAAGGATAACGCTTTTGAATTTGCTTCAAAAATTAATAGCTTTAATTTGCTGTTAAAAGTATGAAGGTAGAGAGCTTAAGGTAACTTTTAATATTGGATGAAAATAAAAGGCATACATTAAATTGTGAAAAACTTTTTCTAGTTGCTAAATAATCACGTTTTAATTATTAGATATAAATATTAAAAATAAACTGACGTTAAAGATTCTAAAATAAAATTACTTTAATGAACTTGAATTTACAAAAAGCGAAGGCAAAGAAGAAAATGTTAAAAGAGAATTCGCGCAAATCATTCATGCACACACAAGGGCCATTATTTTACCAATTTGATTTTCGTAAATACCTTTTGAGAACTACATTTCTGTCAAAAAAGGCTCGATTTAGTAATAGGTCTGTTCATTTACTTTCCTAGCAGAAACCAACAACAAGAGAGTAAGGCAGAAATTTACAAAATTACTCTCCTAAATATGAAAAAGTAAATGAACGATTTACTTGTAAAATCTTGCAGGAAAATTTTATTCATATCACAACCATGGATGGAAATCATAATACAATTGTTTTTTTCTGATGTATTTTGTTTGATACTATTTTAAATGGCATTTATTCTTTAGAAATTGACATTTAATATGAAATTCTTTACACAGGTACTATTTTTATGAATTTTTCATAATTTTTTAATTTTATTCATTAACAAATACAAAAATGCAACTTTCCATCCCTGATCAGATATGTGAAACAAACAAAATTCTCTGACAATAAAATTGAATTTATGTGGCTTAATGAAAGAAAAACAATAAACTAAGAAAATGTGCTTCCTTTTTTCATACGTATACATGTTTTTTTTTCACAAAGAAATTAAAATTTTTCTGCCTTCCTTTTTCAGATATTTTTTTGAAATAATTAATTTGACAACAAAACATACAACAGGTGGTTGGATAATTCCTGCAAGTAAAAATTTTACTAGTAATAATTTGTAAGATTTTTTTGTCTCTCAATTCTTTTCTCTCTTTTGACGCTCTCTCTTTGTAACAATTGTTACAAATTCGTAACAAATTTTAGTAAATGAACAAACCTAATATATCCCTGAATCTTGGTTTATGTTGATTTATGGTTTATTTCTGGTGTTTAAAAAGAACTTAAAGTTTTAAGGCCTTATTCAGAAAAAAAAATAGTTTAGGTTTATCAAACGTTTAACAAACAAGATTCCATAAAAAAAATTTGTTTTCTAAACTAAATAAGTTTTTCTTAATATGATAGTTAATGTATTCAAAATTTTGTGGCGAATATTTTTGTGAAGATCTTTTTTATTTTGGCAAAAGACAAAAATTACCCTGGGGTGGAAGAGGTTGAGGGTTAAAAGTTTTCAAAACTGCATCTTGTCATATTTGAGACTTTGAATGCTGAACAGAATCTATAGCTAAAATTTAAAAGAGTTTCGTAGTTTTTTTTAGTCCTTCTAAAAGTATATGTAAGCTTCTTTATAATTTAAGTTTTGTGAGCGCAATTTGATAGGCCGAAGTGGTGAATTTTGATACCTTTTTTTCTCAGTTTCTATTGTTCTATTGTAAGGGAGTAAATATTAGTGGGCGTTAATGCAAATTTTGAGACAATTTCCAAGTGGTTTTTTTTTACCACTAGACTCTTAATTTTGAGCTCATGAAGCCTTATTATCATAATGAAATCCCACTACTGCTATTTTGGAATGAGTTTAAAGTACTTTCCATAACGACCCTCGTTAGCTTAATATCAACCTTCAATAAATTGTTTATCTATAAAAAATTTTTTCTGATTAAAAGGAAAAAAGACAAAAACTAATTACCAAAAAATAAAATAAATATAATCTTGAAGAAGTTAACCAAAGGTTAACGAAATATCCATATAAAACTAAAAATATATAAAATTTTATAAAAAATAGTTTCATTGATCAACCTTCAATTTTTTATTTTCCATTCAATTAAAATCTTCTCCTTGAATTTACAAAAAGACGACCCTGCACTTGCACTAGCACTTGCACCAGCACGACGACAATGTCATGAGCTTTGCTCTTCGAAGTAAGTGCAGGTAGAAAAAAAGCCTTTCAGTATTTTAAAATCACTCTTTTATAATTCTTCAATGTCATTTGCCACCTTCTTGGGCTGCTTTTTTTTGTTTTTGCATTTTACGGAAATTGTTTTGCGTGATTTTGCTGTTGTTCTTGCTGGCTATTAGCCATGAAATTTGTGCCAACTCTAAAAATGAGTATAAACAAACAGTGAAATGTCGAAAAATGGATTGAGACAAAAAATAAATATGAATAAAATTTATTATATGTGTTATATTTTTTAAAACATTTTTTCATAAATTTATTAAGCTAGATATTTTGTATTTTACTAACGAAAATTTTTAACTTAAAAAAAAATATTATAATTTTTTTTAACAATAATTGTGTGTGCCACTGTTTTGATTTTCATACTTAATTGATTTTGTGTTTTTCTTCGAAAAACTATTCCTTTAAAAAAAAAGAGTCGAGCGAGCGACTGCATTAAAATGCAAAAAAATTACAAAATTGATTTCAGTTTTAAACCAACAGCTGAAAGTATTAAAACGATGAATTTTCTTGCAATTTTTTTCATTTTGCTCTCAGTTCAAATCATTAAAAGTGAAGTAACAAATCAAAAAGAATTAGTAACAGCAACAAAAACAATAACAACAACAGCAACAGTGGCCACAAACAGTGAAGTTACAGTTAAGCAAAAAATTTCCCCCAAAAAAGAGGGAATACAGCCAACAGCTGCTGTCAAAGCGAAATCTTCTATTTTAGAAGTAAAAGTAAGTTAAAATGTTTTAATTATTTAATTGAAATAAAGACAATAATCGTTTACAGGCTTATGACGATGCTGCCTTAAAGTGGAATATAAGTGACTTAAATAGAAGGTATTAAATTTAATTTTTCATAAAACAACCAAGTTAAAAAATTTTCTTTGTAATTACCATATATATTAACATAGTGCTGTTTTAATTTTTTCCCCAGACAAGCCCAACAGGATGTCGTCCTCAAGCAACTTTTGGACAATATGGCCACCATTAAGAAATTCCTTATAAAAATTGTCAATCAAAATTCCCATTGGACTGTCATACAGCGTAGACAAGATGGCTCTGTGGACTTTTTTCGTTCATGGGATGAGTATAAGGAGGGTTTCGGCGACTTACAAGGAGAATTTTTCATTGGTCTAGAGAATTTGCATGAAATGACTTCGGGCGATGATGCTCAAGAGTTACTAATTATTCTCGAGGATTTTGAGGGTAAAACGCGCTATGCCAAATATGATTTGTTCAAAGTGGGCGGAGAAGAAGATAAATATATTATTGAAGAGCTGGGAGAGTACAGCGGCAATGCTGGCGACTCAATGACTTATCACAAGGGTAGAAAGTTTTCCACAAAAGATCAAGATAATGATAATAATTCAACAGCGAATTGTGCTAAGGATTATAAAGGAGGCTGGTGGTTTGATAACTGCTATTCGAGGTAAGTTGTTGGCTAATAAAATAATTATCAAAAATTTTAATATTTGTGTCTCATTTTAATTTAGCCATTTGAATGGTCCTTATTATAATAAAGGTGCCCGTTCTTGTAGAGGCGGTATTAATTGGTATCACTGGCATAATTATGCCTATTCATTGAAGTTTGTGGAAATGATGATAAGACCAAAGCCAGCAGAGGGTGAATAATTTGTTAATATTTATAACAGTATTCTAGCATTAATATTATTATTATCTGTATGTATTGTTGTTGTTTTTAATGAAACTGATGTTAAAACATATAATTAGTGTTTTTTATGGGAATTGTTACAATTTAAGTTTAAAATTTTTTAAACGCACTAATAATCCCAAATTAATATTTTATTTATAATGTTTTCAACTTTGTTATTTGTTTTAAGCTTCTCATTTGTTTAAATGAAAGTTTATAACATAATAACTCCAGTTGTTCTAAGAATCTTTGGGTAAAGGTTCCCTGATGATCTGCATTAGCAACAGTGAAATGTGCATAGGATCCAGCTAAACCCCTCAATAATCAATTTCAATGTATTTTTAATAAAAAAATATTTTACTTAATAAGTAAAATATTAATTTGGGATTATTAGTGCGTTTAAAAAATTTTAAACTTAAAATTTTAAAGTTAAAATATATAATTGAAAGCTTTGTGAATGTTATTAAATTTAAAAGTTTATAGACTCTTTAATTCTTAGTAAGTGAAATTTGAAATCATCTAGAGATCACACATATTCTAGAATGGAAACTGCATTTTTTCACATAGAAGCCATTAATATTATTCTTTGAGAACTTATAAAACTCTGTATTCTTCAAACACTGTTTTATTTAAAGATACAACAAACACCAAAACGAAAGAGATAAAACACACACACAAATTTTTCTGATGCTTGTGCCAATACACAGAATCACGCAATGGAAATAATTAATTAAATGAAATGACTACATTACAATAAATTCATATTGTTTCAACTTGAAATAACTTTGATTCAACATGGTTTTTTCATATTATTTCAGTATAAAATTTACATTCAGGTCTATTCGGGAAGTCACTTTCACCACAAATACGCGCATCTTTCACCTTTTGCCATTCTAAAATACTACGTTGAAGATGAGTGATAGAAAACATATGTTTTCTTTCACTTTGGAGGTATTCTAAAATACTTCGTCACCACGATCAATGTTACATTCGTTCGACGTCAATTTTAGCGCGTTTAGTTTAAATAAATAAAGAAAAAAGAGATACGAAGTGTTTGTATGGTGTCTACCACTGTTAATTAAGCTTTAATGGCGTTCGGCCAGGCTCTACAAGACAATTAATTTTTCTTAAATTCTTCAAAGATGTAGTAAACACGTTTTTAAAACAAATAAAAAAAGTAACTAATTTTACTTTTACTGTTTATTGTTTTTTTTTATGTTACTTAGCACTTGTACTGTTAAGTTTTTTATTAATTATTTCTTTAAATTACTTCTTAAATCCCTTTTTGTTTTCAACTTTTTCTGCATACAAGTCAGCTGTTTTCAATGTTGTTGATGTTTTTATAAGAGATAACATAATATCGATTACTGAAAACGATATTTATTCGCACGTATTTTAGAATCTGTCGACGTCGAACTGTCGAAAGTGAACGTTCGATGATGAAGAAGTGAAGCGCGTATTCTCGAATAGATCTGATTGTTTTAACTAGAAATATCTTTGATTCAATATGAATCTTCATTTTCATTTAACTGTATTGGAATGTTAGATCAACATGAAATAATGTTATTTCAAAAAGAAACATCTTATTTAAATCATGTTGAAATAAAAGAAGCACATGATCTAAGATGAAGCTGTTGAATATTCACTAAAGGTGAAAAAGAACCCTCCGTATTGGTTTCGCTATGATGTCCGCGTCTCAGTCTGACCGTCTATCTGTCACAGGTTGTCACAGAATTGTCACAGAATATGTAAAACTTTGGCTGTTACAACAAAAGTTTTTAGCCTAATTATTGTTCAAATAATTTTTGTTGTAAGCCTTCTTTAGATAATTTTTAATCAAACAAAATATTATTATTATTATTGTTCATTTATTTAATCTACAGAATAAATTCTAAGACTAAATTTATATATATAGGCATTGGCTACTTTGGCCATCAGCCCCAAACAAAAAAAATTGTCGAAAAGTTTTTGGCCAAATTATTATTGTAATAATTTTCGTTGAAGACTTTTGCTTAAGATAATTTTTACTCAAATAACTTTCAGATTAATTTTATTCGAATAGTTATTCGAAGAATTTTTATCGCATGTACATTAATTGGGTTATTTTTCAAATAACTTTTATTCGAGTAATTTTTTCTGAATATTGTTTTAATAAAATAATTTTTATGGAAATAATTTTTATACGAATAGTTACAATACAATAACATTTTTAAGAGTGTTTAAACCACAATTTTACATGTGAATTGTATTACAGCAAATTTTGTGTTGAAATAGTTTGACTCCTTCACATTAGTTAGTTTAACCAATTTCCTTGGTTAGTGCAACAATAATCGTCTATGTATTTACACATAAAACATTCCAAAAATAGAATTTTATGAATATTTTAATATATAAATTTTATATAACAAAAATGCAAATAACTTTTTATTTTTTAATATTTTTAACATAGGAATGAAAAAGGTATTAAATAACTTTTTCTTTTATATTTTTTTCCAAGTAAATTTTTTAATAACAAAACTAAATACTTCTTTTTCTTGATTATTAAATAAAATACATATTTTTGTTGCACTAATCTTTATCTGTTTTGTTTCCATCTTCCCTAGGCCTTAGGGTAAATTTACAGATAAATAAGTTAAATCAGATTATAAATTTTATATAAAGAAATCTTATATTTTTTTTTTTGTAGTTTGCAACTGTATTTTAAGTTTGTAATAATATTTGCCTCGTAGATGCGTTTATACAATTCTTACACTTTTATTTAAATATTTATTTTAATGTAAAGAAAAAAAAACTAATTTATATACCTGAGCAGCAATATATTCCTTTTTTTTTGAACAAGTGTGTAAAAAGGAAAATAAAAAAGTTTAATTTCCATATACAACACTTGGAATATCCTTCCGTATTTTCCTGTTCATACGCAAATATTTAATTTTATGTTTGTGTGAGTAAGTGTGTTTGTATATTTTTTCTACTCTTGTGTTTGAGTACGTTGGATGTGTGCAGAGAAAAATATGTGAATGCGAGTATATTGAAATATTACACACATTTTTGTAATGTTTGCTTGATGTATGTTAAGCTTGTCAGAAAAATCTACCTGAAATTACATGCATACGTGGGCTGGTTTGCAAAGAAAATTAAGAATTGAAAGCTTATACTAAAATAACTAAGGGGAGTTTAAATGAAAAAAAAAATATATATTAAGATAGCTCTTTAAAGAAAATCCATTATTTGATATATTGTCAGAAGTGTACATAAAATAATTGAAATTTATTTGCTGGTAGTTTAGCATGTCTATATACGTATTTCATTGGCGCTTGAACCAAATCATCAGTAGACTTTAACCACAAATTTTAAACAGTCACAAACCTCTTACTTTATGCATAGACTTTCAAAAACTATATGAGAATTCATAAAATAATAATACTTTTGAAAATCACAAAAGAAAAAATAAGCTTAGTTTTTATCCGAATAAATTTTTATATTAATGGACTCACATAAAAACATACATACATATTGTTTTCAATTAAATAAGTATGATGATAATTTAAGCAAATATTTGTAAGCAATTATTTTTATTAGAATAAATTTTATGGAAACTATTATTCAATAATCAGATATATGTGTATGGATGTATATAAAGCTTAAATTAGACGTGACATAGCCATAACGCCATAACCATAACCGAATCAAAATTCAAATGGTTTCAATGGTGAGAGTTATGGCGTTATGGCGAGTCACGTATGTGTTGCCCATTAGTTTGGTTCGAACGGCTGCTCCCTATGACTATGGTTATGTCACGTCTGATTGAGCCTTAAGTATCTTTAACTATCCCCATAATTTTTTTCGATAATTTTTGTTATAAACTATTTTTTATTCGAATAACTTTTCGAAAAATTTTCGTGAGCTGCTTATACTGGGAATAATTATTCGCATATTTTTTATTCCAACAATTAATTATTCGCAAAATTTTTGGTAATTAATTTAATTAAATAATAATTAATTATTATTCGATTGATTTTTATTCAGATGTATTTATTCGAATAACTTTTTTTTTGAAATATATTTTTCACTTAAAAATTTTATATGAATAGACAGACGTACATGTAGTTTTCATTTAAATAAGTATAAGGATAGTTTTAGCAAATATTTGTAAAATTTTTTTTTAAAAAATTTTTTTCATGATTGTTTTCAATTATTAATATGTATGCACAATTATTTGAATAAGTTTTTAAAGATTTAACATTTTGATATTTAGTAATTGAATAATTACTCCGAAATTATTATTAAAATTTTTTTTTATCAAAATATTTTATTCGAATAACTTTTCGAATAATTTAATTTTTGTGAGTTATTTTTATTGGCAAAAATTATTCCCAAATATTTTATTCCAACAATTAATTATTCGCAAAATTTTTAGTAATTAGTTTAATTAAATAATAACTAATTATTATTCGACTAATTTTTATTCAAATGTATTTATTCGAATAACGTTTTTTCGAATATATTTTATACGAATAAATTTTATGTAATAATAATAAGTATAATGATAGTTTTAGCAAATATGTGTAAAATTATTTTCTTTTTTTCAGATATTTTTTCATAATTATTTTTTAATTATTAATATGCATAATTATTGGAATAATTTTTTCAAGATTTACCATTTTGATATTTTGTAATTGAATAATTGCTCCAATATTTTTCTTTAAAAAATTTTTTTTATCTAAGTTTTTTATTCGAATTTTTTTTTAATCTAAATTTTTTATACGAATAATTTTTGTGAGTTTTTTTACTGGGGAAAAAATTTCCGTATTTTTTATTCCAACAATTCATTATTCGAAATTTTTTTGCAATTATTAATAAATTGTTTAACCATTGATTTTTATTAAAATTATTTTATTCGAATATAATTATTCGAACAACTTTTTTCAAATAAATTTCAAGCGAATAAATTTTATTTGAATGGACTTACATATATGTGGCTTTCATTTAAATAAGTGTAATGTTAGTTTTAGCGAATATTTGCAAAATTGATTTTTCTTGAAAAAATTATTCGAATACAAAAATATATAAATAATAATTAATTATTTCAGAGAAAAAATTTTAACGACATAATTTTCTATATATAAATTTTATTTAAGCTTTTGGCCTTTTGTACACAGAAAAAAATATCATCGAAAAGCAACCAACAAAACAAATTGTTAATATTTAATTTAAAAATTACCAATGATCATTGTTGATATAACAAATTAAAATTTTTGTAGTCAATTAAACTACTCAACAAAATTATTTGTTAAATTATTTCATAACAGAATGCGCACATGTAGAAGAAACAAGAAATTATTTTTTGTGTGTATTAATTTTTTGCTTATCTAATAAAGTGTTACTCTTTAACTGAGAGGTAAGTGAGTTAGTTTATTAGTCCTGAGGTTGCCAGTTCAAGTCCGCCCAAAGACATTTAGTGTTTTTCGCAGACAAGCAAAAATCGTTTCCAGGTAAAAAGCTTGTTAATATAACAATTATGATACGGAAATTCAACAATTCATATTGTTATTATAACAATAACTTTAATTGAAATAACTTTGAAATTCAACAAAAATAAATGTTGAAAAAATAAATAAATTTCAACAAATTATTTGTTGATATATTTAATTGAAAATATTTTTAAGATTTTCCCTTAACTTACAATTTCGTTAATTGTATTTACAAAAGTCGTTGTAGGTTCAAAATCAATTAATTATTTAATTGATATAACAAAAAAATTAATTGTATTTACAAATCATTTTTTTCTGTGTAATCAATTTACAATTTTTTTGTTAAATAAATTCATACGCAACAATATTGGCTTTTGTAATACCAGGCTAAAAATAATGTAGGAAAAATCACTGGCCATTTTATTATTTAAAAGAATGCAAATGGCATTTAATTAAACGAACTATTGGATACATTTTTTAGTTTTCTTCTTCAAATTTAAATTCATTTAATAATAAGCATCCACCTTTAAAAATATTTAAGCATAAATTTGCATGTGTAAATGTAAATTGAGAGTGCGTAAGTTATACATGTCATATGTAGTCCTGACAACTTGTGAAAAACAGACTTTTCTATACCAGTCAGAATAAATAAATACATAAAAGCAAAAAAAAATCACAAAATAAAAATTTCAAATATTTTTCTCAACCTTCTGCTTTGGCTGGCAAGAGATGACAACATGCTGTTTGATTTTGATTTTAGAATTGAGTTTTTAGAAAAAAATTGTATATTTACACATGTGTGTGAGTGTGCCTATCTGCTTTTGATCGTAAGTATGCTTATTTAAACATTTTTATTGACATTTGCATACTTTTTCTTCTTCTTCTTGTCAATTTTATTAAGTTAGATTGAAATTGAAAGGCAGAATTGCACTTTATTTTCGAAGAAAATAGAAAAAAGTTTACGATTTTTTTGAACAAAGTTAAATGATTTTGATTCCTTTCTTGTTTTGTTTGTTATTGGTGAAAGATTGTAGTATTTATTTTGGTTTATTCAATTGTTTGCATTCGTAGGTAATACTTTTCTTTTTATTTCTTTTATTTATTAACGTGGCTCAGAATTGTTTAACAAATTCATTTTTATATTCTTGAAAAGAGATAAAATTAGTAAACGACTTAACGTGATATATGTATTATAGACCAGTATATACAGTGAGCTGTTGTTAGTATAAACTTGCAAGAATCAAAGATGATAATTTTATATAATTTAAAAATTATATGATTGAGAAAAATTTTAATGCTTTACTATTATGTTCTCTCTATCTCTCCAGAAAATATTGAGAGTAAAAAAAGATGATGAGAGCATTGTGCACACTTAATTTTCTTTAAATTCGGTAGGATCGACAAAAAAAATCGGTAGATTTGAATGAAATTCGGTAGAAATTTTTTTTTATTCAGAGAAACATAAAAAATAACAATTCAAAGAAACATAAAAAATAACAAAATATATGTACTTATATATATAAAAGGTAAGTGCAAGGAGTATCAAACTAAACAGGTTCCAAAAGAGCATTTAAAACTTCACATGTGATTGGAAATTAAACTGCCATAAACAATGAAGCATTTCCAATACAAAAAAGTGTCATCCCCAGTTATTTTCCCTTACCCTTTATATAGATATGCTTTGCATATATGTATAAAATAATATACATAAATAACAGGAATTCAGTTTTTGTACATAGGTTTTATAAAGCTAGGTTAGGTTAGGTTGGGAAGGGTGGTGCTATACCGCACCTCCACTCGGAGACCCAATTGGGTCCATTGTGATTCCCTTCTGTTGCCCATAAAAAAGTAATAGTCACCCTCCCATTTGCAGCCAGAAGTGAACTTATTATCCATCACTAAACCACCGAATTCCCATAAGAAAGCCCTTGATGTTGACGTTGCAGCTTCGGGCAATGACAGATAATATGTTCAATGGTGTCTGGTTCCTCTTCATCCCCGCACATCCTACAAAAATCTGGAGTGCCAGTCTCCCAAATGCTGGTTCTTGCTCTGACCGGGCACTGACCAGTCAGCTCGCCTATTATGATTCGCATCGCCTTCCTATTCATGTCCAGTAGTAGTTTAGATCTTCCTGATTCTAGTTTTGGCCAAAAACCCCTGGAGACTCTACAATCCTCCCTACTTCGCCATGAATTGTTGGTCCTGCTTTCTACCCAATCACCGAGTTCCTTATAGTAATGACCTATCGGTAATTTCACCGATCTGTCCGACAATCCCTCATCCAACGCCGACCCTACTCTTGCCAGCTCATCGGCAATTTCATTTCCCTCAACACTGCTGTGGCCTGGAACCCAACATAGTTGGATACTATAATTTTCCATAAGCAAGTTGAGGGCCTTCCTGCAGTCACTAACAAGTTTCGATTTGACATTGTGTCCCTTCAAAGCTTTTAGCGCTGCCTGGCTGTCGACGTAGAAGGTTACCTTCTCACCTTCAGCTACATTCCTGGCCATCAGCTCCATGTCTCTAAGGATCGCCGATATCTCAGCCTGGAAAACACTACATTCATTCGGCAGTCTGAAAGAACTACGAATGTTAGTCCCCAAAACATAGACAGCAGCTCCTGTGCCTTCCCCTGTAAAGACTGCACTACCCTCATACAGCCTATCGGATTTGACCCAATAGTCCCTATCCGGAATTACCATTAAGGGTGTTCTACTAAAATCGATCTCAGCGACCTTATAGTCCGTAAACCCAGGGGTTACGGATTCCTGGTCACCAAAACCGATCTTATTTAAGATTGATGTGTGACCTGATATTCCTGTCCTCACCAAACCTGTTTCAACGAGTCTAAGGAGACTTCTAGCCGCCGTTCCCATCACAAAGTCCTCTATAGGAAGTACATGCAGCATGACGTCCAAGGCAGCCTGAGGTGTGCTCCTCTGAGCACCTGTGATGCCCATCGAGGCACATCTCTGAACCTTAGCTAGTAATCTCCTGTGACTTTCCTTCCTCAATGGCTTCCACCATACCACACAACCATATGAAAACACCCAGGTATTTAGCCCCCTCTCAGCTCCACCCCTCCCATCCTGGGTAGTATAAAGCTTTCTACTTTGTATCTCCTATTAAAGAGGACTAGCTCGGTTTTCTCTGGGTCGACTCCTAGTCCTTTACTGCTGGCCCAGGAGGATAGATCACCCAACGCCGACTGCATGATTTCACTGATAGTGGGAAGAAACTTTCCCGTTACCAGCAAAACCACGTCATCCGTATATGCAACTATCTTCCGTCCGCTCCTATCAAAATACTTAAGAATTGCGTTCATTGCCAACAACCACAATAGAGGTGACAAAACTCCTCCCTGTGGTGTATCTCTTGTCACTAATCTCCTCAGGCTTCCTCTTCCCATACTCGAGTTGGTGATTCTGCTTTTAAGCATGATAATTATCCACTCCACTAGAAATTTGTGAACCCTAAGAGTCTCCAGCGACTCCAAAATAATTTTTTTTGACAAACATTTGTAACTACAAAGATTATATGTAAGATACATTTATGAATTTAAACTTTTGTGCAAAAATTATTAAATCATTGTTAGGAATAAATATTTCATCCCCAAGGCACAATTCTTTGGCAAATATTAGGTTACTTATAGTTTCAGTTTTTAACCGATTTCTTTGTTCTGTTCTAATGATTTTCATCACAGAAAATGACGGCTCTGCAGCCGCACTGCTATGTGGCAAAATAGGTAATTGACACATATATCGACTTATATTACTAAATAACAATATTCTATAGATTTCAGGTTTTGTTCGGTAGAATTGGTAGATTGTTAAATTCACAAACATATTCGGTAGAATCTACCGAACATCGGTAGAAGTGTGCACACTGGATGAGAGATATCTTAGGACACCCGGTTAGAGCTATGCTACTTAGATTAAATAACAATTTTATAAATTTATATTATATGATGATGTCAAATTCGCCGCAAATATTTCGAAACATTTCTATTTATTTCACATTATTTTCTTTTCTAACTGCGTACGATTAATGTCTTGTTTGTGGCCGGCGGCTGCTGTTAGCCGGCTTACAGCCGATTGGCTTCGTTCTATGGTTTGTGTTCATGTGCAAAAACAATACAAAAACAAAACTTAAGTACAAAAAATCACGTCCTAACTCTTGTATCGTATCATAAAGAGCATAGCTCCAAAAAGAAAGTACTGAGTATCCTTGAGCCCACAATATTTGCAACTAACTGTTGAATTACTTGATGGTTTTAGCTGCCACATACTGATTCATCTTTGGTGGGCGCTTTGCTGATATCGATTTCCTTTATTGGCATTAATAATGGAAACCTCTTTACAATTAAACATATATGCTTTGATTTAGATTAAAAAACAACTTATCTTTATATATATAATTCTACTGTACGTGTATATGCTCTGAACTCCTCCTAAGCGGCTGGACCAAATTGAATGATTTTTATATTTGTGATTTGAACGGGCTAAAGTTCGTATCGCTTTTTAAGCCAAATTACATGTGATAATTATTAATGAACAAATAACACCAAAGTCTGTTGTAAATATTCTGACTAACAACACATAGTTGAACGGAACAGCCAGCCGTTTTCGAAGGCCACTACACCTTCATCATCAGCGTTCTTTCCTGTTTGGTCCACTGTGTGTGGTGTCAGTTGATGTAGATTTCTGCTTTATATACTTAGCATTTTATTGCAAATGGAATATGTGAATTGTTTTGATTCATCGTATTTCAATTTGCTGAAAGCTTTTTTGTATTGTAAGCTCAATTTTACCATCACTATATTTACAACAGTCTTACCATTGTCGTTTTGTTCTTTTTACTAATTATACACATGTTACTTAATTTGCTTATTTTTTGTTCTACTTAAGACAAACTTTTTTGGTTTGTTACTATTAAGTATATTTTTATTTAATTTTTGCCACAGGCCCATGGCTATTAATTTTAGTTAATTTTAATTATTATTCGAACTCCATTTGTTTCTGTATTTGTGATTTGAACGGGCTAAAGTTCGTATCGCTTTTTAAGCCAAATTACATGTGATAATTATTAATGAACAAATAGCACCAAAGTTGAATGATTTTTTTTTATATGTACGTGTTTTAGTGACGCCCTGGATGGTTTACATTCACAAAAGTATGACCAGGGGCCTAATTCCTGCACTCGTGATCGGAATTGCATTCGAGTAGAAAGGCGCATAGGATCCAGCTAAACCCCTCAATAATCAATTGAAATGTATTTTTAATAAAAAAAAATATTTTACTTAATAAGTAAAATTTGGGATTATTAGTGCGTTTAAAAATTTTAAACTTAAATTGTAACAATTCCCATAAAAAACACTAATTATTAACTTGACTGCACCCGGTCAAAAAAATACTTGTGTGGCAACACTCTATTCTTAAATAGCTGTTGTTGTTATTTAGATTTATTTTCTTTTACATAGTCCTGATTCACACACGTCAGGTCTGAGTCGTCAAGTCTTGAGTTTTTAGGAGAGAGAGGAAAAGAGAATGGAAATAGGTACAGAATTGACCGTACCAGTCAAGTTTGCTTTTTCCTTTTGTTTTGTCATTCGTAATACTCTACTACAACACAAATTGATGAGACTTGATGAAACAAACTTGACGGTGTGTATGAACGTAAATGCAGGTTCAAAAGAAAATTGAACAAAAACTGATCAGCTAAACCTGATGTGTGTGAATCAGGACATACTCTTACGACTACAATTTGAAGCTGAAAAAAAGTCAGTCAATGTAGCAATAGTAAAGTAAGAAAATAAAAAACATGTTGATTATTGAGTTCTTGTTTCAACTTTGTTATTTGTTATTGAGCTTCTCATTTGTTTAAATGAAAGTTTATAATATAATAACTCTAGTTGTTCTAAGAAGCTTTGGGTAAAGGTTCCCTGATGATCTGCATTAGCAACAGTGAAATGCGCATAGGATCCAGCTAAACCCGTCAATAATCAATTTAAATGTATTTTTATTAAAAAAAAATATTTTAGTTAATAAGTAAAATTTGGGATTATTAGTGCGTTTAAAAATTTTAAACTTAAATTGTAACAATTCCCATAAAAAACACTAGAAATTAATTTTGCTGGCAAGAAATTTTCTGATGATGTCACTCGTTACCAAGCGAATCGAGTTTTTGTTTCAGTGTTGGAAAAAGGCAAATATATTTATATATAAATTTATTTCACAACACTGAATAAATTGTAAGCAAAAGCATGTGTTTGTATATATGTTTGTGTGCAAAAATATATGTATGTACGTACATACACACGTATATGCAGAAAAAAGAAACGAATATACATAAATGTTATTTTCATTTTAATTTAATTAATACTTTAATAATAATAAATTATGTAAGGTTGGAGAATAGAGTACTAGCCACATTTTCGATTCTTTTATTGGTTGACCAGGAGCAATTGATTTGTTATTTCGATGCTCCCAGAGTTGTTTGATTTTTTTATTTTCCCCGACAACTCTTAGGCAAAATATTATTTGCCAAGTCAGTGTGTTTTGTTATATTTAAAGTCAACTAGAAATTCTTTAATTTATATTTTTGTATACGTACATTTGTGCATTCATTCATTTATGAAAAATAAGTCAAATATTGCAATACATTTTCTTTTTCTTCGCTTTTTCTATGTTAAACATGATTTCGAGTGCTTTTTTTGCTTGCGAGTAAAAACACGAACGGTTGCATTGCATTGTCATTAGAGATTTCGACATGTGTTATTCGAAAACGAATGCGAAAATCCCAAAAGTTAAAAAACTCGCACATTCGAGTAATAACTCGCTCGCAATCGAATGCGGGAATTAGGCCCCAGGAGAGCGATACGAAGGAAATTTCTGCCCCTCCGAAATGTTAAAATAGATTTTAATGAAATTTAGAACATAGATAGATCTGCATCTAAGAACTCACAAAGCATATGCACGTTTCTAAACCTAGGACCAGGAGGGCGATAGGGGGAAATTTTTACCCCCGCAAAATGTGAGAACAGATTAAAATGAAATTTAGAACAGAGATAGGTCTGCATATAAAAATTCATATAGGTTATGTAGATTTTTAAAAGTATGACCAGGAGGGCGATAAGGGGGAAATTTGTGCCCCTCCGAAATGTTAGAACAGATTTTAATTAAACTTAGAACATAGATAGATCTGCATCTAAAAATTCATATAGGTTATGTAAATTTTTAAGAGTAGTACCAGGAGGGCGATTGGGGGAAATTTCTGCCCCTCCGAAATGTTAAAACAGATTTTAATGACATTTAGAACATAGATAGATCTGCATCTAAAAATTCGTACAGGCTATGTGCATTTTTGGAAGTAGGACCAGGAGGGCGATACGGGAGAAATTTCTGCCCCATCGAAACAATCAAACTGATTTTAATAAAATTTAGAATATAGATAGATCTGTGTCTAAAAAGTCACAAAATGATCACAACCATTTTAAATATACTCAGTTTCTTTCTGGATGCTAACGAAGTCGTTGGAAAATTCTAGTTTGGATATAAATCAAATTAAGTTGATACGAGTACCAACAACTTTACGCTTTAATTTGATTTTTCTAAGATTCAAAAATGATTTAGGTTCATGATATATTTATATAAAAAACAGCTTGAATTATGAAAAAGTCTTTAATGAAATTAAAATATTTTCTACACATGAAAAAAATGCCTGTTGTCTGATAAAAAAAATCCTTATACATATTTATAACCCTATACCCCTCTACCCCTCTAAACCAAACTTGTTTGCATTTGATTTACTACAAATATTTTTATTTATGTATGCATATGTGTATTTCGGAATATTTTATTTTCTTGATTTGCTTTCAATTGGCTTTCATGCCATCAAAGCATATCGAACCTTAAAAAAGTTGTTCACATTAGCATAATTGAGGATATACATAATGGTATTTATTTGCCTTAACACACTTAACACACAACAAGAAGTATATACACTTAAGGATTTATGGAGTGTTGAAAATACGTCCTCTTTGCCCAAATAGTTTGGTTACAAGATAAAATAATTCAAGGGGAGGATTTGTTGTGTTTATAATCTTAGTGAAATCTTTTCCATAAAATTTTTTCTTCAAATTGATTTAAGAAGTCAAATGGTAATTAACATAAATTGTATGCCAAGAGTTAGTTGTCAAGAATTATGGGCCATTATTTTAAGCAGCAGCTTTTGAAATAATTTTTTTTTTATGTTTGAGCAAATATGGTAAAATTCAGAGAGAAAAAGAAGACATTTTACTTACTCAGAGGTTTCCTGCAAAGATAAGAAAGAAAAATAAATATATAAATTAATTTTTACATTTAAGATGAGAGAAAATATTTTATAAAATTTTTTAGTTTCTTTTAAGACTTACAGTAAATATATTTACACTTTACATCAGCTACGTCCAAACACACATACACTGATATTTGCATTTACCCTCCGTTGCCACATGCAAGTGCAAGTGAAAAAAACTCAATACACTCACATTTTTTTACTAACACAGTCACACTTTTGCCACTTGCGAGTCAGCTTGCAATTAAATTTTGAAGCAAGTAAATTTTCACACTTGTCGCAAGTAAACTGACAAAACGAAAAACAGTGTTGCCGAGTAGAGAGTTATTTCATTAATTTGGTTAGTATTATAGCTGATTTTTTGTATATATAAAAAGGATATTGAGAAATGGCATATACTCATTTTAGAGCTAAGTTTGAACATAAATTTTATGTTTTATTAAATGAAATATATTAACAATGCAATTAAAGTTCAATATTGACTTCTTGGCAACACTGCACTAAGAGTTGAAGCAAAGCTGTTATCTAGAACTTTACTTGTTGACGACATTTTAACTTGCACTGTGCTGTGTAGCCACTCAAAATATTGTTGTGTTTTTTATATTTCTCCTGATTTTCGTCAGTAATACGTATACACTACTTGCAAGTAACTACTAGCATGTGAAAGCTCTTAAAATTGTTTTTGTTTCTTTGTTAAGGTAAGAGCAAGCATTGTTGTCTGTTGTATTGTTGTTGTTGTGGCAGTTGTACTCTCGTCGATGTGAAAGCGCAAAAGCTCTTTTGGAAAAGTTTGCGCATTGTGCATATGGCTTGGACGTAGTTGTTTCAGATGAATTTAAGTTTTAAACTTTTTTTCATTTATAGCTTCTTGGATTGGAAAAAATTATATAAAAGGAAATCCTTAAAGATAATTCTTTTTTAGCAAAAAAAAAAAAAAAATTAAATTAAAGTCAAGCCACAAGGAACCATCATCGTCAAACCATCGTTACGAATCGATGTCAATCAGTCAAAATCAGTCAAATCGCTTTTTATTAACTAATAACTTGATACCAGGACATGCCTACTTTTTTACCATTAAAAGTAACAACCCAAAAAATTTTTCTTTTTTAAGTAGAAGAAAAATAAGCACATTAACAGAACAGGCATGTGCATACTTATTAAAAAAACAAACGACAATGGCAATATTGTTGTAAATTTAGAAATGGTAAAATTGAGCTTTCATTACAAAAAAAAAAAAAAGGTTTCAGCAAATTGTAATACGATGAATCAAAACAATTCACATATTCCATTTTCAATAAAAGTTGCATATATAAAGCAGAAATCTACATCAACTGACACCACACACAGTGGACCAAACACAAAGAACGCTGATGACGAAGGTGTGGTGGCCTTCGAGAATACCATATTGTTCCATTCTGCTAGTGCTTGACAGAATATATACTATTAACTTTTTTGTTAGCTGTTCACTTTCAGAGCGATACGATTAAAATAAATAAAATATAGAAATACTCCACGTTGATATATTATAAAATTAATGTCAAATAAATATATCGTGCATACATTTTTTAGCCCTGTTTCTTTGGGTCCGATTTTGGTCCAAAAATTTTGTTCGAAAATTATGTCGGTTAAGCTTTCTTTTTTTTGCGATTATGGTATAATATATACTTCAGTTTTTTTAAAAGGAAGCTTTGGTATTTAAGGAAACTTTTCTTTACTCCCAAAAAGCAATTTAACAAAAATGAGCAACAAAATTAAGAGAAGAAAACAGCACAGCGAACAATATACTTTAATGATGATAACGCAAAATGCAACAATATTTTCAACTACAATGCTGGAGTTATCAATAAAATGCAGTTGAAAGTAACAACGATGCCAACCAAGGCTCCTGTATAAAGGGTGTCCCAACAAGAACGCAAGATTTAAATTAGGCGCCATTCGAAGTGTCATTGTTTGACATTTGAACAATTGTTATTGTTTGCTAGTAGAAAGTACGAGGTTAGTAAAAATGGAGCGCTACACGAATGAGCAACGCATTCTCATTGTGAAATTGTTTTACCAAAATGGTGAAAGTTTTGCGGCTACAGTTCGCAGATTTGCGATCAATTTGGGGTCACAATAATACTCCAAAAGAGTCAACTGTAAAAAGATTAATGGATAAATTTGCCGAAACTGGGTCTGTTAGTGATGTAAAGACAACAACGCGCCTTCGACCAGGTCGATCGACCGAAAATGTCGCAGCTGTACGTGATGATGTCGCTCAAACGCAGGTCAAGCGCAAACAGTCAATGGTGTTCGGTTATCGTGAAATGATAACCAGTTTTTTGTGCCTAGAATTGAAGAAATGTATGTGGAGGGCATGTGGTTTCAACAAGACGGCGCCACATGTCATACAGCCAGAAAAACAATTCAATTGCTACATCAGTCATTTCCCGGTCGTGTTATTTCGCGTTTTGGAGACCAGAATTGGCCGCCTAGATCGTGCGATTTAACACAATTAGACTTTTTTCTTTGGGGTTTTTTGAAGTCGATGGTTTACGCGAATAAACCGACGACGACTCAAGCCTTAAAAGAGGAAATTGGACGCTGCATTAATGAAATACCGCAGCATTTATGCAAAACGGCCATTAAAAATTTCATTAAAAGATCGCGTGTGTGCCAGCAAAGCCGCGGCGGCCATCTGCCCGATTTGTTGTTCCACACATAACCTCACTTTGTCTACTTTACGATATAATAAAGTTTCACGATTTTTTTTTTAATATCTGTGTTTTATTTAAAATTCAAATCTTGCGTTCTTGTTGGGACACCCTTTATAAACATACAGAAACCAAAACTGCAGCATAGCTTTTATTCGCATTGATTTTTTTTTTGTTCATCTCTATTTATTTACTATTTTTGCAAGATTTTCCTTTTTTTCGTAGACTTCCACTTCCGTTGGTATTTTGCTGGCAAAAATTTTTGTAAAATTTTATTTTCTCTTTTTTTCCTTTTTTTTTTTTGGTAATTGTAATCTTTGCGCACAATTTTGCAGGTGTTTATGGTTGTAGATTTAAACGCTGTTCAAAAGAAATTTCTTTTGTAAACTTATAGTGCCATCAACATTTGCTGCTCGTTTAGTGGCAGTTTCCATTGTTTCGCTGCAATATGAAATTTGTTTTCATTGTGTATTTTGTTCGGTTATTTTATAACGTGTTGCACATTGGGGAATAATTTTAAGATTTTTCTTTCTTTTTTCACTCATTCAGTGTAGTTAATAGTAAGTGTTTTCTTCATACTTTCGATTTTGGTTGCAATGCAACAGAAGTTGCAAGTATGATTCGTATTATCTGTGTTAAAACATGTTGATGTCTTTAGTGTTGTTGCCATTTATTTTCAATGTTTTCACATCTGTGGCAGGTGTTTGCTACGGCTGCCGCTGCTACAACACGTCTATATGTTGCGGATGTGTAAGTGCATAATGCTTTAACTTAAGTATATATGTATGTGTGTGTGTGTGAAAATTTATATATGTAAAGAAATTTGTAACATTTCGTTGATTTGTTTTTCTTTTGTATGTTGTTGTAGGAATGTGTATTTTTTAGGATTTTATCTTTCAATTTATGTTCAATTTTTTTTTAAAATAATTTAATAACTCTGTTTTATCTTTAAAACTGTTTCTTTACAAAAAAAAAGTATGTATATAAAAAAGTTAAGCTTTAAGACAAAACTGAGCGTGCATATGTACAGGGTGGGCCAAAAGAAACCAAGGGGTGTAAAAGTTTAATAACTTTTTTGTTTATTAACTTTTTTTTATTTTTTCTTTCAGATTATATAATATACAAATTGGAAATTTTTTTACACTAAGTATGAAAAATGATGTCTCTTAAATGACCACCGTTTTCAGCTTCGCACTGATGGGCTCTTTTTAGAGCATTTTCCATAACATCTTTCAAAACTTGTGGCTGTAGCGTTCGAATTTCTGCAACAATGTTTGCCTTGAGTTCAAGGATTGTCTCTGGCTTGTTTACATACACTCGCTCCTTCAAAAACCCCCAAAGAAAATAGTCGGGTGCTGTCAAATTTGGCGATCGAATTTCGAGAAATTATTCGCTCTCCAAAAATTTGACTTAAAAGTGCCATTGTATCTCGGGCAGTATGGGCAGTGGCTCCGTCCTGCTGAAACCACATACCAGGTCTGTTTTCAAGAGCAGGACGTAAAAAATTTTCTATCATAAACCGATACCGCTCTCCATTTACGGTTACAGCACTTCCATCTTCATTCTCGAAGAAGTAGGGCCCAATGACATTTTCAGATGTGATCCCACACCATACTGTACACCTGATGGGGTGCAATTGGCGTTGATGAATGGCTCTTGGATTTTGAGAACCCCAGAACCCCAGAAATTCTGACGTTAAAATGTCGACGATATGCTCTTTGCGTTAAAATAATTGATCTCTGGTTTAAATAATAAAATTCTATTGTTCTGGTTCTCTGTTCAATTGTGAACCTCTCCATTATAAATTCTCCAAGTGTTGTCTATATAATCTGAAAGAAAAAATAAAAAAAATTAATAAACAAAAAAGTTATTAAACTTTTACACCCCTTGGTTTCTTTTGGCCCACCCTGTATATGCAATTAAATTTATAAAGCTTAACGAAAGTTTAAATATTTGACAGGGACCTTAAATAACGATTATTTTAAAAATTTTAACTTCAAAAATCAAACTAATAGAGGCAGTTAGTTTTATTTGTTTAATTTTTATTCAAAAACTCAACTCCACCGAGATTATTTTTTGATCTTTATTTATTCTTCATAGAATAAAAGTTTTTTAAAAAGCTAATTTTTAAACTTATTAATATTAACCGATTTAAAATTGACTTTATCCACATATTATGTAAAAAAAACTCTTATGCATATGTTGATTTAAATTTACTTTTTTAATGTTTTATTCAGTTTAAAAATTATCTTTTTGAAGCAAAAAAAAAAAAAAAACAAAAATTAAAATAAAAAAATTAACTAGTGTCTTATAAGGTATATATAAAAATCAAGAAATAACTTTTATTTTCGGGAGAATGCATAAAAGAAATAATAATTAAAAAATAATTTTTAAAATAAAGCTTGTAGCCGTTGCGATGCGGTCCCTAGTGTTTGTGCAAAGGACATTACACTTAAAAAGTTATTCCCAACAATAAGTTCAAAGTCTTTCCTATTTAAGATGGTGTAGAAAATAAGTGATTACCATCAACTATTTTATGTGGAGAGCCTTTACATTAGAGGTGGAAAACTATCGATAGTGTCACTATCGAAACTTTTCCATAGTTTTAAAAACTCTTGTCCCTATTTACACTATGCAAGTCTTATTGCTAAGCTGATTAGTTTATTAGGAGAGAGAGACGGGGGAAAAAGAAACGTTGCTGTTCCCCTCGTCTCTCTCTCCCTGAAACTAATCAGCTTAGCAATAAGACTTGCACAGTGTGATTTGGGACCTATCGATATATCGATTCAATGCCATCGAAAGTTAGAAAATCTATCGATATATCGACGATACTATCGTGATAGTGTCGAAGTTGTATGGTTTTCGTATAATGTACACATTTATTTACACATACATATGTATAAACAAAATATTTTTAAACAAAACAAAATAGAATTTAATTAATCAGTTCAATAAATAACAAAACTAAAATAATTGCATTAAAAATAAGTGAGATCAGTGGAAGAAATTTTCCGCCATCCAGTTTTTTTCGTTTATGAAGAGCAACAAATTTACCGCTTTTTTTTAGTGGTGTACCGCTTACTATCGATAGTGTCTAAAAAATATCGATTGTTTTCAAGTATTAATCAATTGCAAAATTAAAACATCGATAGTCAGGAAAAAAGTTAACTATCGATAGTATCGATAGTGCCATCGATAATTTTATACCCCTACTTTACATCCACGATAGCATTTATACAAGGTCAGTTCTTTCAAAGGACGAATACAATAATTATGAGTCGAAATGCTAACGAAGTTGCGGCCTGTGCACTTTTGGATGTGAAAAAAGGCTATGAAAATATTAACCACACTGCCGTTAGGTCTGTACTCAGAATGATGAAATTTGGCAACACCTTAGCTAGTTGGATACGGACTATACTTGCAATAGGACTGCTAGAGACCCAAGTAAGGAAGGCATCTATTTATCCATTTCTGTGGAGTCTAGTAAACGATGAATTTGCACAGACTAACGTCTAATAAGATATAATGTGAAGCATATGCCGAGAGAGAGAGAGGTTATTTGACGTTACACATAGCAGACTCAGGAGGGTGAATAATTTTTCAACCTTTTGTATATATTAAATTAAACTATTTTTTTAAGTTTAAGGTCTTTATGGCGCGGTACAGAAAAAGAATATAATGGGAAATAAATAGAAACGTTTCATTATATTTGCAGCAAATTTGACACCATCATATAATATAATTTTATTGCATTTTATTTAACACGAAATTTGTTTTATATATCTAAGCATCATAGCTCTAACCTTGGTATCCTAAGACACTTCTTTTTTTTTAATATATAGTTTTATTATCGATATTTTTTATATTTTAATTTTAATTTTTTTTCTTTTTTCCATCTCATAAAAAATTTAAAATTAAAATACAAAAGATATATTTTTTTGAATCTTAACTTTCAAATATATTTTGTTTTTTAATTTGATACTAATTTTTGATGTGTAAACATCTATACGCTAGGGGGTAAAAATTTTTTGGCTTTGCTTCTTTGCTGAGATTTCTTTGCTGAGATTTCTTTGCTGAGATTTCTTTGCTTTTTGCTTTTGCTTTGCATTGTCAAATCGGTGTGAGCTATGTATGAGTGTATTAGTGTTTGAAAGAAGCAATACCAAGCAGAGAAACAAGTCGACTAGCTCGAAGCCGACGGTGCGCCGCCGCCGATTATTTTTCTGTATATTTCCATACACCAAAGGTGAAAATGAACCTTAAGAGCTACGGACTTGAAATTTGGACACAATGTGTAGACATTTGGCCACTACAACAACGAATACATGAGAGTTAAAAACTAAAGGGTATTCCAAAACGAACAACGAAAAATGTTAAAATCCCATGTAATATACATACAATTGTATGTATGTACATATATACTCTTGAAATTTTAAAAGTTAGTGTATTTTTATACAGACTACAACAATTAACACTAAATTTAAAAAATTTAAATCAATGGGTGCTCCATTAGTTAATGCAATTTTGACTTTGTAATTTTGACAAATTGCTGTATCTTGGAAACCGTAAGAGCAAAACTCTTGAAATTTTCAAAAACGGTAAAACTAAAATATCAAAAAAAATATAAAATCACAAATATAAAAAAATCGCCACAAACAAAAAAAAATCGGCAAGACGAAAAAAAGCACCAAATTAAAAAAAAATCTCTAGGACTAAAATAATTCGCGAAAAAACGGAAAAATCGCCAAAATGAAAAAAAATCCTTAAAAAAAAAATCGCCAATATGAAAAAATCGCCAAAATTAAAAAATCGCCTAAACAAAAAAAAAAACCCCAAAAAGAGAAAAAAATAGCCAAAATGAAAAAACCCCAAAAACAGAAAAAAATCGCCAAAATGAAAAAAAAATTGCGAAAACTAAAAAAACGCAAAAAGGAAAAAAAAACGCCAAAACGAGAAAAAAGCGATAAAACTGAAAAAATCGTTTAAACTGAAAAAACTTAAAAAAAGAAGAAAGCTAAATCAAAAAAATTATCAAAACCGAATGTGCGCGAGTCAAAGTCGCACTTTACTGAATTTATTTTAATTGCAATGCGTACGCAACAACAACAACAGCAACAACTAAACGATGAACAATAGGAATTAAAAATTAGAAAGTAAAAGTAAAGGCATTTACCATATATGAGCACTGCAGTACCACTAAAGTTTCAGTAAAAACAATAAAAAATGTTTAACAAGTAAATTTTTACTGATTACTAAAATTGTTTTCTACAATTTTTATAAATTGCCTAAATGATTTGTTATATGATGAGGTGCATTAAATTTTCAGTAATCAGTAATGCCCGTATTCATAATGAAATTCTACCAAGTGGCTAAATGTTTTTCATACAAAAGTTGCAAATTTTGAATGAAAAAACTTTGCCACTTGCTACAATTTTATTATGATTACGGTGTTACGATTTTACTGGTAATGCAAATTAAATTTCATTAGCAGTAAAAATTTTACTGAATTTTTTTAGTAATCAGTAAATTTATTGCTCACTGCAATTTTGAATGCAGTACATATACATATGTACATATACTGCAGTGTGCCCATTTACTAACCAAATAAGTTTAATAAAACAAACAAAAACCAACAAATTCATACGTATTTACAATATTAAAAGCTTTGATACTTTTAATTAATTAATTTAAAAAAAGATACTAAAAGCATAAGTACTTCCAACTTAAAAAAAATGTTCATTACTAGATGTTTACACATCTCCTCTGTGATCGGACTCACATTGCTTTTTTTTGTTTACAGTTTCTGTAACAGCAACTTGCTACTTAAGCTGAAATTTCCTTTTGAAAATAAAGCAAGTAAGTAAGCCAGACATCGGACGACATACATACAATGTTAAATACATACATACACATGGTAAATACATACAATGTTACATACATACATATTTGTTTTGTAAAAGAAAAATAGTTTACTTATTTATTGGTGTGGTGCAATTTTTGGACTAACCAACTTGATTCAAATATATTATTTTCGATATTACCAATAGAAAAGATGCTATATCTTCTAAACGGCTGCACCGATTTTCTTCAAACATAGCTAAGAACCCTCTCGATCAAGTCATCTTTCAAACATAAAAAACTAAATGAAAATCGGTCCAGCCGTTTGGCCTGTACGTGGACACGGACAGACACACAGATACACAGATACACAGACACACAGACACACACTACAAACTTATAACACCACTTTTTTTTAGTCGGGGGTTAAAAATAAATTTCCTGAAGAAGTTAGCAAAATATATAAAAATAAAGTCTTTATAAAAGTTAATTTTTTCAATCTCAAAAATATATGTGGCAGCGCATAGAGAAAGGGACCTAAGGGTAAAAAAAACAATTTTCCTTTTTTTTTTTTTTTTTTTTTTTGATGTGGACAACATCTGAGCATCGAATGAGACCGATCCCATGCCCCAGAAGTGTTCCCTCCCAGAGATATGCGCGTTTTATGAAATTGAAGTACACCAAAGATACACGTATTTAAATCTTTAAAATGGCTCTCCTGAACAAAACCGGTTTTTACCCTTAGGTCCCTTTCTATTTTGCGCGTCACATATTTGTTTTGAGATTGACAACATAGTCGTGAATTATTTTACGGCCTGGCCACGGTGTCACCATAAATCATTCGATCGAATACTTATGTATATTGAAAACAACAACAATTTTTTTAGTGTTATTGTTGTTTACAATAAAGGTTGCCGATCAAACGTTTGCTGGTAACATCATAGGACAGGCCCTTAAGCTCAAGACATAGAGTAAATCACTAATAAAAATAAATTAGAAAAACCCTTCAATATGATATCAAAAGACCATATTTTAAAAAGATTTAAATTTCGCACTTAAAATCATTTTTTCGACCATCATCTCTGGCGTATGAGTAACTTTTAATTAAAATCGAGCCATTGCCAACTTCAAGAATTCATTTGTTCTTCTTCTCTCTTCAATTTGATTTCTAGTGTTTGTTTAAAACCTAAACATCAGCTCATGCATGTGATGCATTGAGACCGCTATCAAAATGTCTTTCAAATAATTCGAATGCAAATCCATGTGCTATTCCAGTTAACTTACACTAAAACTATGTGACTTGTACAACTAGAAATTTAGAAAAGGAAAAACAAAGAAAAGAACAAAGAATTTTTTTTTTCAACTAGTTGGATGGCTTGTTTTACAAGCGGAAAAATTTTGTAATCAAACAAAAACAACAACAACAACAGCAAACAGGCAGATGACAGTCGGGCAAACAATGCAAGTTGTTACAAGAGGAATATGAGGAAACTAAAAAAAAATAATATCCCTAAAGCGAAATTTGTAAAATGAAAACGATACACTGAAAAAATTATAGGTATAGTTGTTTTAAAATTATTTTCTTAAGTGAGAAAAAAATTATAAAAAAAAAATTCAATTAATATATTGTTGCGAATATATTCATGAACAGATCCAATACAAATTTTTTTCCATGCATTTGCTTAACAAGAAAAATCCAGAAATAATTGGCTAAAAAGTATAAAAACACAAACATACACCATGATATTGAAGTAAACATTCAAAGCTAAGCAACATTGTTAAGAAATATACAACCACACAAACACATAAGCCGATGCAGACGAAACACACAAGACACAGGTAAAAATTATAATGCTTCGACGTTGTAGAATATAAAATGATGTCTTTAGTTAATTTAATTATTATTGAAAGCTTTGCGTTATATGTATATAAAAAGGATGATGCCTCTGCTAATACCCAACAAAAAATTATTGACACTTAGCAGCACTAAAAGCTGTTATAAGCAATACGTTGCATCTCTAGAAGCACTAACGTAAGCTAGACCATTAAAATATGTTCTACGATCCTACACGAACATTACACAATTGTATATGTATGTGTATAGTACAGGCATACGTTTAGTGGATGATTTATTGCTATTGCTTCTAAGTGGCGCATCGCGAACAAAAATCATGCATTATAAAAGCGCAATTGCAAGTGATTCCGTTTCATGGTCTCCCTTACAAAAATGCTTCCAGCAAGCAAAACTTTTTGCTGGGTAGTGGAGTTAGTTGAGCTGTGTTACAGCGAAGGTAACATCGTGGTGTTTCAACAGCGATTTATTTAACATTATGTATCTTAAAAGCTCTTAGTATCGATGTTGAGTATGATAATAATTACAAACTTGGATATTCTCATTTAATTGCAGATATTAGAACCTTAAAAAAGGTTTTTTTTTTTAAAGTAAAAGTGTAACAATAAAAAATGATTCAAGCATTCTATGAAATGAAACAAATTATTTTTAAACTATTTTTCAAGCTTTTTAGCTTGTTATACTCATATGTTTAGCAATTTTCAATTATGTTAGCAAATTAAAAAAAAAGACATTGAGTACGAATGTGAGTCCCGTGATAAGCTGCCACCATTTGCTTAAAATATGTTTATCATGTTTAATTTTTTTAAATAAAATTTTTAGTTTATTATGATTATCCTTTCATATATCAAGTTTTTTAATTTAATCATTTAGCCTTAAGTGACTACTTCTCGTTACTAAATCTGAAGAAATGGTTTTACAGGAAGAGATTTTACTCTAGCAATGAAATTATCTCACAATACCTATTTTGATGACCTTGACCAATCTCGTGTTTTAAATGATTCTTTATCAAAAAACCAGCGTTTCATTCAAAAAGCCACGGACTTATTGATCTGACATTATTACTTATAAAGTACTTAGCCTGACCCGTATTAAGAAATTATTCCTTTATTACAAATTCATTATATTTCAATTGAAATACTCGTAATAAACATGTATCACACACAAATTTAATTAAATTTTTTCTGTGTATATACACAGAAAAAAGCATTCACCACTTAATATTTTCAATTAAGAATTTAAGTGATTCAAATAAATTTTTATTTGTATTAATTAATTTGAGTGGAAGAACTTAATGTTATTATCAAACTGTTTAAAGGTGAAATTTTAATTATTTCTTTAATTGATATTACAAAATTATTCACATTGCTTTTTTGTGAGTGTAAGCAACATACAGATATGTAAGCAAACAAATGCATGCTCAATACTTATTTGTGTTATTGATAGAGTACATATCGCTGGCTCAGAGCAACATAGTCATAAGTCAGTAGAAATACTTTTGCAAAAAATAAAAGTTTAAGGAAAAGGAGAATGGAGTTTTCAATTCACACACAACTCAATTAAGTTATTAACTGCCAATTTATTGAAGACAATCAAACATAGTTGTCTGTCTATTTATATTGAAAATAAAAACAATGCACTTAAATAGAAAGACAAGAACTTTTGATTTTTTCGATAAATTGGCAGTAAAAAATTTTCTTCTGACAAGAGGCGAGGACTTAAAAGTTTTTACACAAAATAAAAAATTAAGACATAATGAATTAATCTATAAAATTTCATTTCTTGAGATATGATAATATTGCAATAAGGAAGAAATTGTAGTACATCACATACACATACACATAAGCATACAGAAACTTTTAATTCAAAACGAGAATTTCAAAACGAAGAAAAAAACACGAAACGAAAAAAAATTTTCTAAACGTTTGAAAAACAAAAATAGACAAATGATAAACAATGTAAGCAAAAACCTGCATACATACATACATATGTTCATGCGTATGCATTTATGTGTGTATGTATGTAAACATGTCTAAACAATAGAAAAATCGTCAAAGCATAAAAAACAAAACTAACGTACAGTTTTGAGGAAAAAAATCCGAAAATAACAGAAACCGAAATGAGGATAAATCTAGCACTGACATTCACTAAAAACAACGTTTAATTTTTATCAGTTGCAACATGCGTTTATAAATGTGTACTTTGTGTGTTCAAGTTTTGTTTTACTATTAGCAATTTGTTTTTAGAGCGACATGCATGGACAGGAAAACAAACAAATAACCTTTTAAATCTTTAACATCCCTGCAGAAAATTTGGTGACAATTGATCTAAACGTACTGGTCCTATGACTTGAGAAAATATCCTGTAAACGGTTACAGATTTATCATTGTCAAATGTATCGTCTTGATCTTTTGTCATTTTAATTTGAAATTGGTCTAATATTATAGTATAATAAACGGCACTGAACTAATTCGATGTGGTTGGATCCAGAATTTATCAAGTAGTATAAAGACAATGTAAATTGTTCCCTCCCATAATACCGCCAAGCCACTCTGGTACCAGTCCTGTAATTATAGTTAGATATTAACCTTAGCTTAACTAGTGTTTGTACTTTTAAAATATTAGTGTTCCTGTGGTCGAGTGGAGAGCGTGCAAGCCTGTCATGACAGAGGTTGTCGGTTCGAATCCCAAAAAAATTTCTGCTTAAAAAAAATATAATTGCATTTGTAACAATAAAAAATTATAAATTTTTATTGTTACAGTTAAGTGACGGGATTTTAAATCATTTATATTATTCTACACCGACTAGGTCACTATGAGATAGTTCAGTGGCAAGTCACAAGGTGCACACGAAGTATCAATTAACCGTCTCCTAGGCCATCATCATGTAAAAGTGACTGGTCCGCTTGATAGGAATTGCTAGATCTCTAACTGGTCCCTGCCACTTGAGGCCCGGTAACGTGACTAGTCTTGTGTCAGTTATATTTCCTGCAGAGAAACAATAGGGTTTTTTGACCTCCAGCCATAGGACTAGGAAGGTAGCTCTGGAGAGGTGGCATTCCCACCCCCCCCCCTTTTTGGAAAGAATTATTAAGAATTGCCTGTAATTATTTCTTTTAATATTGCTCATGAAATCAGCAGTCTAACGGATCTTTTATGCATTGACAACATATTTACTAGAAAATGTCACGTGCGACATATTAAAGTTCTTAAATTTATAACATTAAAATATTGCTGCCGGTGTCCCTAAAATCAGCTTTTCAATCGAAGGTAGCAAAAACTGTTTCTATTTTTTTTTCACATACGAATTATGCAATTATCTTTTAAGGCAAACATTACAGAAAATTAAACTTGGCACTTAATATAGGGTTAATGAAGAGCTATGGTTAGGCTTATTAACAAAATATATATCCGTTTTATTTTTGTGTCGTTTTTTCACTTTAAATATGTACGACAGTCACGTTCGACATCGTGGAAATGCCCTATATGAGACTAAATTATAATGAGCATGGTAATGTCAACTTTTCTAAACGCAATTTTAGGTCCCTCTTAGAGCTTTGGATGTGGTCAAAGTTTGTTAAGAATCAGTTAAGTAGAAGCAAGTGAAATATGCCACTAAATTTTAATTGGCGGCATTTTGCCCACTATTCCAAGCATCGAGTCAATTCTAGAGCTCAGCATGTGTGCCCAATTTCATCAGAATCAGTGAAGTAATGGCACGTTATGTATTAGACTAATTTTAACTACACAAAGAAAAAACTGCCTCATAGAATCAACAAGGGGTATCCCAGCAGAAAGAAGCGAAGATTTTTTCATAGAGATTCCTTATTGTTTTTATGTGGTAAATCTTATTAATTTTATTAAGAAGAAAACCACATAAAATCAAGAAGAAATCTTATTATTCCCAACTTTTTTTTTTACTCAATTTCCGTTATTTTTGGCACCAAAAAACAACCCATAGAGAAAAACTTCTTGATTCTATTAGGTTTTCTTATAAATTGTAAGCTATATGGATTTCTTATTGATTTTATTAGGTTTTCTTATTGATTTTATTAGGCTATCTTATTGATTTTTTCAATAAGGGTTTCTTCTTGATTTTATTAGGTTCCTATATGATTATGTGTAAAGCATCTTATTGGTTTTTTTAATAAGGAAATCTTCTTGATTTTATGAGGTGTCTTTTATTTCATATCTATAAATAGACACAGACAATTTTTTTTTCATGATCTTTTTCGTTTTTGTATGAGCATGTTTGCAAAATTATTTCAATGGTTATTCAGACTGCTTGTTAGCATATTGGTTAGAGTGTTTGTCTATGAGTCAGAAGTTTGCTGGTTCAATACTTGTCTCCTTTCAAAGTATATGGTATAGAATTTAAATGAAAATATATAAGCAAAGCACAAAGAATAAAGAAAGACATAATTTTTTTTTTATTTTATGAGATCGCCTCATAAAATCAAGATGAAAAGCTTATTAAAAGAATCAATAAGATAACCTCATACAAACTACAAGATTTCTTCTTGATTTTTTCCAAAAAGGTTTTCTCTATGAAATTAATAAGATTTCCTTATTGAAAAAAAAACCATAGAGATTTCTTATTAATTTTGTTCTATTTAATAAAACCGCCGACGCCTACCGCCTAACTACCATACAAACCAAATCTATTTGTTCATTATAAAACTTATCCTGTCCTAGAAGAAATCTTAAAATTTGGTATATCACTTTCTAGCATGAACAGAAAAACAGGACTGAATTCATTGATTTCAGGCGGTGGGCCGCACCCACTGCCCATGAAACCCTTAATATAGATAAGGTTATTTTATATTTTGTTTATCATTCCCAAAAAAAAAAAACTTTATTTACTTTTTCATCTATAAGTTGTTTCCCATTTCTGTTTCGACGGCTTATTCCATTTGGTGGTTATAAAAGTGTCTGATGAAAGGAGTAAGTGAATATATGACTTAAACCTTTTGCAAAATAATTTGCTAAGTGTTATGGTAACTTTCGTTGCTTTTACTGAAAATTTATAGCTTTCTTCCTGTTCCGAAAAATTTCGAGAAACACTTTATTAATGGAAAGAAGACATCCCCACCTTTCATTCATTGAAAATATATGTAATACAATATGTAATAATAATTTTTTTTTTTAAATAATGGAGAAGTAATAAGTTTGTAGAAAACATTAAAGTCAAAGGATATTAGCAAAGAAAATCATGCATAGAGATATGTACCATTAAAATACGTGAAAATGTAAGTAACTTTTGGTTATACTTCAGTTGGTTACTTCAGTTATTTAAAAATAAAATAAAATTTTCATATCTAAACATTTCTCTACAATATGGCATGATTCGATTATTAGAAATGACTGATACAAATTTGAGGTTTTTTGATACCAAAATCCCACTATGCGTTGTTCTAACTAACGCTTTCGGTAAGACAAATATCTTTTTATATTAAAACTTTCATAGCAGGGAATTTTATTCTCTTATACTCTTATTTAGTGTCATTTCAAAGTGACACGTATGTATGTATTCAACAAAGAGATGTAGATACTAATGAAGTGCGTGGCAGCTCAGAAAAATGCTTCTATTTTCCCCAAGCTAAGCTGAAGTTTAATTTTTCTTGACTTCTTTAGAAAATTACATTAATTAATAAAAATTATTCTTTCTACAATAAATGAAAAAAAAAAAATTGGATTTTGGATCAATTCACCTTGACTTTAAAAATCAATTTCATGTTACACGCAAAGAAAAAATATGGTTGAGGCAACCACAATCAAACAGCAAAATACTATGATTGAATTATATGGTTGCAGTCAAATCATATTATTGTTAATAGAAAAGCAAACTTTAATTATAGTATTATCTGAGTTAATAATAATATTATCTACAAGAACAATTGACTTTGTTGTACCTAATATTATTATTGTTAATATGACAACACTATTGTAAGATGTGACTAAAATATAATTGAGACTCACCACACCATGATCTAATATTATATTAATATTGTTAAATACGACCACAGTGTTATTTGATTTAATAATACTATTTTGTTTTTTAATCATATATTTATTGTAGAAACAGCAGCTGTGCGTTAAATTCGAAATAAAAATAATTTAATATTGTTGAAATAAAATGTATATATAGAAATGTATACTTACACGACATACAGACATGTCTGTATAAAGAGATACACAAATGTTTATATATTTTTATTGGTCTACGCTTTTGTTTATACTTTATTTATTTATTAATTTATTTAACACCACCCGTGCACTACCGATAGCTTACAAACGAAATACTGAACTGACAGATGTTTCTGAAAAAGATTTTTTTTAAACTTAACATAGTATGGTTTTGGAAAACATTATATTGTTATTTACATCATATTATTTTTAAATAATAATACAAATTATGTTGTATTCATAAATTTTTAACAAAACTGTATTGTTAAACTCTAACCATATCACACTTTTTTATGGATGTGATAATGTAATTATTAAATTCAAACATTACTCTGTTTATCGTAAGGAAATAAATGTTTAAAATAACAATAACTAGTTTTCAACGACCACACATTTGTTTCAGAGAACATGATATTGTTTTCTCAACCATTCTACAACCATATCTTTTATTTGCGTGTAGACTCCAATATATACTTTCATATTGTTACCTTAACCTTCATAGGGTCTTTAAAATCGTTGACGTTAACGATCTTCGGGTGAAATTTGACCCAAGTTGAAAATTATGTATTGGTTTCATTTATTTGTGATTCATTTATTGCCAATGAACGAAAACATTATTTCATAGATTTACAGCCTGTTTTTTGAAAATGAATAAGTGAATACGTTCTTTTAAATAACGAATGAAATCATGTTTTCGTTTTTAAAACATTTATTTAATTTCATGTGTGTGACAACAAAAGAGCTTTCAGTTTTTCACACTCATGAAATTTTTTATGTAAAATTAATTGAAAATCAGTCAACATATTTTTCATTTGTGTTTAACGAAAATGTTATTTAATTTTTAATATTAAAATGTAAACTGACTTAAAACAGTGGAAAACAATTTTTTTCTTTTATTTTTTACTACATATAAATTACAAATAAATAAATTAAACGAAAAATCTAAATGGCTTTTCCTATAAGCGGATTAATTTAACTTTCACAAGAACGAATCTCGACTTCCGTACAAAGCAAAGATGTTTCCCTTGCTTCTATAATTTTTCTGTGAAAATATCAACACCAAATTCATTATAAACAAATAATTTTTGCCTTATTCTCCACAATTTAACTGTCAAACAAATCACAAAAAATTTAAGTATTGAGTCAAAATAAAGTAAAGGTTATAGGAAAAAAAACTTAGTTCTAATAAACAACGGAAAATACAAAATGCAATGAAAATCTGTTTTAATGGGTAAATGGATTTCCAGTTGAATGCTAAATAAATTAAAAATTAAATTGCTTATCCCCTTATTCATAAAATTTAAAATTAATTTCAAATGAATTTTATTTAAAATGTTTGATAGAAAATTTTTTTAATAGACATTATTTTTTGTATTCCTTCACTGTAATAATTTTGTGGGTGTGAATTTTTGGCTATATGTACCTAAAAAGCTCAATTTATGTCAAAACGAAAGCTTTAGAATATGTTTTATAAAGATCAAATTTTAAACGTTATCGTTTATAAACGAAACATAAAAACGAAAGATCTTATGTTATCTAAAAACATGCTGTTAATTCCATTAATACATGATACATAAAAACGTAATATTAAATCGATATTAATATTAATTGTACATAAAGCAATTGTTTCAGAGTGCAGTTTTCATATAAAGTTTTTGCAAGTTATAATAGTATCTAATGATGTTTTATTTTCTGTGTTGAGGAATAATTGGCAATGACTTTTTTGGCTCTGTTTTTACCCTGTTCAAGTATTTTTCTTTGGATTTAGTTGAAGTTTATGGCTACTCATTTACCTCACGTAGTTTTAGTGCACCTTTCTATAAAAATACTGACATTGATAACGTCTTTTGTTGCTTTATATATAGAAGTGTCTACTTTTTGCAAAACAGTTTATTTCCAGCCGATATTAGCTGATGTAAATATCACAAAAGCATTGTGAGCTTATATATCTAGCATGTTACTCACCACCACTTGACAACATTGATTAGTCTTTCTTTTGTAAGTAAAACATGATCTAACTTTATCCAGCAAATAAACCCTTCCCTTTTATTTATTGTAATCTAATAATATTTGCAGTTTTTTGTCTTGGCGATTACTAACTTTAGAGATATGATGCAAAGTACTAAGAAGGTTAGGTTAGGTTAGGTTAGGAAGGGTGGTGCTTTACCGCACCTCCACTTGGAGACCCAATTGAGTCCATTGTGATTCCCTTCTGTTGCCCAAAAAAGTAATATTTATCCTCCCATTTGCAGCCAAAATATGGTCATTATACTAAGAAGATTGACAGACTTTTTTTATCGGAATATATGTATATAAGAAGAGTACGAGTACAACAAAACAAAACAAAACAAAAATAATGATAAACACGTATGATAATAACACATGTACTATCTCTGGTAGTAACTCATTTATATTTTTAGGTGTAGTTTGAACTAAAATGATTTGTGATCTCAGTATTTATTGTTCCAACCGATAAGATGTAAAAAAATTATCTGCAGTCGTGTTAGATTTTTGAAATCGTCTGATAATGTATGCAGGACATTTTCTATTTCATTATCTTTCATTATATTACAAGAAATACCAGACACAACACTACCAAACTTTAAAATTGGTCAAATTTGACCCGAAGATCTCTAGTGTAAAATCTTGCATACAATTTCTTTGGCAAGTTTATATATCCGCAAACCTACTATATCTGTTAAGATATAAAATTAAATAAAATTCAGAAAATATGACATAGATCAATCACTTATTTTCAGAAAAAATTAAAGTTTTTTCCTGAAATGGGTCAAAATTTACCCAAAGTCCCTATGAAGGCTAATATAGAAGGGCCATATTTCATAATTATTTTGAAATATTTTTTTTTGTATACTTTGATAGAAATATATGTACATATATATATATGCAATTTTTTCTACACTTTATTCTAAATGCAAAATTTTACTTCCTAAAAGAAACATACAATATATAGTTAATTTTTAAAAGAACTTTGTTTTACAAAATTAGTTCTTCTTTCATTACATACTTTAAAGATTAACAACACAATCAATAATTTCATGTGATTACTTTGTTACATCAAAAGTAAATTTACTTTAATAATTCAAAGTACTCGTATTACAAAATTTACATATACTGCCTTAATAATTTTTTTTTTCTTAAAAAGAACTAAGAAAGAAAAAAATTAAAAAGTTTAATATTATGTTGAAATGCAAATCAGTTAGCGCCTCACATATACATGTGTATATGTTAAGGTGTCTTTACATGGTAATACAAAGTATTACGACTTTGTGGAATCAAAATATTATGAAATTATCTCCGTGTTTAAAAAAAAAGAGAACAAGAGTCTGTTTTAGGTATTTTTCATGTTTACACTGACACTATAAGTAAAATGCAAGCAAAGACACTAAACTTTTGAGCTAAAAATAAAAATTGGATAATTGCAAAAAAAAAAATGTTTACTAATATAACTAAATCTTGGAGAAAACATTTTATTATTGCAATGTAATTTTACTACAAAATATATATTTTTTTTATAGGTTTGTTTATTGTTTGTTTGGTTTTGTGGTACGGGTTAAGTAGGTGATGGTTGCAGTTGTACAATGATTACAAAAACAACATGAACATTTCCTGAGTTGATTTTGGTTGTTTTTGTAAAAGTGTTAAACTCTTCAATAAATACCATCAGTGCTGGCAAGGTTTACTTTGAAATACACCTCTGATGTGATGAGAATACATAAGTTTCTAAAATGGTTGAGAAAATGAACATTTACCGACCGCTTGTCAGATTTTCTATCCGTATTCTCTCCTACTCGATACATTTTGCTTTTACACGATAAGATTTTGTATAACCTACAGCATTTTTTGACATGTCGTAATACTTTGTATTACCATGTAAAGACAGCTTTAGTATGTGTATATTTTGAAATGAAGTTATATATGTATGTATGTCAGTTCCTTATATACGAAAAGTAGTACTAAATAAAAACAAAGAGAATAAATCATAAAAAAATTAATTTGAACAACAACAAAAGTAACAACAAGATAAATTAAAGAAAGCAAGAAATGAATAAAAATTGTTAACAATACACAAGAGACCCGTTGTTAATACAAAAGAATAAAGACACGCACATACATACACACACGAACCCATTTAAAATAATTTTATGTTTACACACACACACAGCCACGTTTTCCAGAGACTCAACTTAAATTGAACAATATGTATAATTATAACAGCTTTTTAAAGTGTTCTGCTTAAGTTTGCTTAAGTGTGTGTACCTGCAAATGAGTGAAAGTGTTTATTTGTTTGCAACTGGAGGTGTGAGCAAAAGCATGTTTATAATAAGCTGGAGGTAAAGAATATGAGCACAAAAGTAAAGTATTTTATTTATGTACTTGATTCAGCATTTTTCTTTTTAGTATTTTCTTTTTTTCCAAAGTAAATAAATATTTCATCTGAGAAAGTAAACAGAAACCAAAGACGAGCCAAACAAAAACTAAAGGGGTATATTCACAGAGGGCAGACTGAAAATTGAATTGCAAGAATTTAAAAATTCTTGAATAGGTTCTCTTTTTTTTCGAAGAAAATTTTCACAAATGAATATTAGAGAAAATATATTATTAATGCATCTTAAAGTTAATTGAATCAATAATTGTATACCCAATATAATCACTTCTCATATTCCATTTCATTAAAAAGAATGTGAAATAGCTGATGTTAATGACAATCTCTACCCAAGCAGATAGGGCACTAATAAAGTGCGTGGCTGTACAGAAAAATGTTGGCATTTCCACCCAGCTAAAGTGTAGTTTAATTTTTCTGCTCTTCCTTAGAAACTCACATTAATTAATAAAAATATTTAATTCAATAAGAATTTAAAAATACTGAACTTAAGCCCGATTAAGCAATTATTCCTGATGATAATAAATAATTCCATGTGAGTGAAAATAAATTTGAAAATTTATAACCCTAGACACAAACCGTCGTGCTTAACAGAGCTCTGTTAACAAAGAGACAGACTTCTGTTAAATAATAAAAATTAGTTTTTTCTCCTAACATGGAGTTGATCTTCATTTTAAAAGCGAATTATGCTAGAATACTGAATCCGAGGTCCTTCGCTTTGCCTCCATTATTTAGATTTAATACTTCCAAGGATAAAGAAAATTCATATCTTTACCCACAGTCGTAATATGTGTTTTGCTTATTGCTTCAGTATTTGTAGGAGATGGGGAGAAAAAGAATATTGCACAAGACTGCTCAACATCTCCAGATTAATGTCCTATAGCCGTTGTTTTTGGAAAAATTACAGCACAATTTCTAAAAAAATTTTCAAATTGCAAAAGACTCACAGGAGATAAAAAAAGAAGTGTAGCAAGGGAGACTCCTGAATGTCTTTAAAAAATCTTTTACAGTCAAAACTCATAAAATCCTTCTATTAAAGAAATCACAACACAATCTCTACAAGTTTAAAGACTATTGCGGTTTCTTTTTCAAAATCGTAGGGCATGAGGAGAAACAAATATTTAAGAAGACTGCAAGACGTCCCAAAACTTATTTCGAATAGCTGAAAGTCTTAACATTTTGTCTTTGTAGAAATTGCAGCAGAATATTTAAAAAAAATTGGAGTTGAAAACAAATATTGAAGAAGACTTTTTGACGTTTGTAGGTTAATTACCAATAATCAAAAATCACAGCATCCTGTTGTTTTTTACAGAAATTACACCCCAATTTGTAAAAACAAACATTAAAGTTGAAAAAGGATTTCGGTAATTTTTTTTGTAGGAGATGGGAGAAAACGAATATTGAGAGGGACTTCAGGACGTTCCTTAATTTATGTCCAATAAATAAGAGCATTAACTACTGCTTTTTGCAGAAATTACAACAAAGTTTCTAAATAAAATTTTCAAGTTGAAAAAGATTTCGGTTATTTCTTTTAAAAATCGTAGGAGATGGGCAGAAGAAGAATATTGAAGGAGACTCCTGGACAGCTCTTTTTTTGTATTAATGACCAATGGTTGAAAGTCATAATATAGAAATTGCAATACAATTTAAGAAAAACATAAACAAAATTTGAAGATGACAAAGGATTCCGTCACTTTTTTTTTAACAAGAGGAGTTGGGCAGAAAAAGAATACTGGATATTTTTTTTTGCACTTGTGGGTTATCCTGTAGAAAAGCAAACTGTTATGACTTGTAACAATTGCGCGTTATTGTTACAAATGTCCAGAAGCCTGAGTTATAGGGGTTCAAACTTAAAGTTTGATCACTCTTTTACTTTCCAGCAGTTAGCAATTCGTGAAAAACACAAAACCTTTCATCAAATTATAACTCTGAATCCCTAGAATAGAATATAATAGAATAGAATATAATATGGAGAAGATCTGGTCCAAAGAGGGGCACTGCGACACCTGATGCATCTTTTGTATCATATATCTGTTAAATAAATTAAATCAATTTCTGCATGACTCTCATTAAGAAAGTCAGTGCAGATATTGGAGAAGCCCGTCTAATGTCATCTGAACGCAGAAACTCAGAATTAAAAACTTGGTTACTTGGTTACAAAGTGACCAAAAAAAAAAAAAAACCAGTAGCAGTAGCATTTTGATTCGGTGTAGCTTTTCAGACAAGTTTTAGATTACTTTAATTGAACAAGTCTTTTGTGTTGGATGAAGTTTTAAATAGAAGTACATATATATCGAAAAACACAAATATTTCATTATCTGGATAATGGCAGGAGGGAGAATTTTGATTTTATTTATCTCGTGCTTAGCACACCCTAATTACTTTAGAAAATGTTCCTAAAAATTTTATACTTCTTGCTTGTAAGGCATTGTTATATAAAATTTGATTACAAAAGCTTTTTTTTTTGATATTCATAGGGTCAAAGAAAAATTATCAACAACAATATTTTTTAAGTAGTTTTATCGCCCCTTTTCCCAAAACTAATACTTAAATTGTTTCGTAAAATATTAATTTTTTCTTGGAAATACTAGATACTGCGCGCATCTTACTATTTTTAGTGCCAGATCATCAATTTCAATTGCAGATAATTCGTGCTGAAATCAAATCAGTTAATGTAGTAATGGTAAATTAAGAAAATAGAAAATCTGATGAATATTAAGTTCTTTTGAACTCCCAATTTGTGTAAATGAAATATTCACATAATAGGCCTGAACCACGATATCGACAACGTTCGACTTGTCGCACACTTACATTTCAAACAACAACAAAATATTAAAATTTGCTTTTGTTTTGAATGTAAGTGTACGACAAGTCGAACATTGTCGACATCGTGGGTTTGGCCCAATATCTCAAGTTGTGCTAAAAAAAAATTGAAGTAAAGATTTCCTAACGATGTGCATTAGCTATAGTGAAATGCGCTTAGGATGTATCTAACAATCTCTCAATAATCAATTTTAATGTATTTTTAAGAAATAATTAATACTAGGTATACCAAACGGACGACACGCTCGTCCGTATTCTAGAATCAAAATTTAAATAATTTAAGATTCAAAGAAAATGTATCTAAACTTCATAAAAAATTCATTAAAACACAGCCACACACAAACTTACATAAATATGCAAGCATAATTAAATAATACATGAAATTAAAAAAAACATAAACAAAATCCCTTTAACTAATTTAATTCAATTTATTCAACTCTTTTCCTTTAAGTATTATGGCTTTCATACAACAACAAATAAGAGAAAAAAAAATGTTAGATCAAGATAAATACTACAAACCCACACACACACTCATGTTTTGTTTCTTTTTTACTTGTAAGCTAATAAATGCGTGTGTAATATGTTTGCATGTAGTAGTAGCAACTTTAAACGCTTATACCTCCCAAAATACTAAACCGATTTCAATATAAAATATAAAATCGGTGCAGTGGTACCAGCGTAAAAGGGATTACAAAAAACATGTTTGCCTATTAATTATATAGATTTTACTGAAGAAGTTATATATTAATTTCGTGAAAATATTTTGATAAAAATATTAAAAATTAATATAAAAATCTTAATACTAAATCACAAAATATTTAATTTTTATTTTTGCAAAAAATAATTAATTATTTTCCTAATAAAGTATAAATAATTTCATTAATACTCGCAGTTCATGAATTTGTCATACAACCGTATGATTAATATTACGAGTACTTCAAATATTAATCATACGCTTGTTAATATCTTAAGCATTATTCCCTAAAGTATGCTAGGAATTTATTATTTCATTATTTCGTTAGTGGGCAAGCAAACGTATATACATATAATTTATATTCAAACTCAGTAGCACTCACACATTAATTTCTCTAGTTGTAGTGGCGGGTGGGGGGGGGGGGGGAAACAAACTGCCATAATCAATAATATTTCTCGTTTCGATGATATAGAGAGACAACATCTACTTCATATTAATTATTAAAATTGGGAAAAGCATAATGATTCGGCAAATTCATTTCTCATATTTTCATTCAAACATATTTATGTTGTATAGCCTAGATAATATTGCGCATATGGCACTGTTTGACTCGCCGAATAATACCATTAAGTAAAGAGCGTGTTCTTTTCTTTTTTTTTAATTATAAACATGTGAATCAATAGTAGAACCCAATTTTTCTTGGTCCTAGTTTACACTATGTAAGTCTTATTGCTAAGCTGATTAGTTTGTTAAAAGAGAGATACAGAGAGCAGGGGAAAATAAACGTTTCCATTCCCTTCGTCTCTCTCTCCCTCAAACTAATCAGCTTAGCAATAAGACTTGCATTGTGTAAACTAGGACTTATAAAAAACCAACAACATCAGGAGCAATATCCTATTTTTACATATCTAAACAGGTATCTAAGGCTTTATAATAAAATTAAAAAAATTAAGCCACTTGCAATTGGTTAAAAGTTCTGAAAGGGATAAATCTTTTATCTCCGCGTTAAACGTCACTCAGGAAAAAACATAGAATTGCATAGTTGAGGTTTCCCTGATCATCAGTTCTGTTTCAATTACTGTGACCATTTAGAGTGTTTTATATTAAAGAAGATATATATATATATATTATTTTCGAGCCATGATTTTGACAGAGATATGAGGGAATTTTTAGGACTTAAACACTCCCCTATTTAAACTCTTAAGTTAAAGTTATACATTATTTCATAAAATATACACCCAGAAAAAAGATTGGTTGGAAAACGGTTAGTCCAATAAAATATCATTTGCATTAACTATATTTCAGTTCACGCTATCAATTTTCTGTTAATCCAAAAAACAATCCATGTTCATTGACATAAGGGCATAATTGTAACAAAGATATGATTGTGACAATACTTAAATTGATTGCATCAACCGAGCGTATGCTTTTGTCATGACTAATTAACTGATTGGTGAACCCAACCGAATAAGATATTGCGAATTAGATTTTACTACTAACTTTTGGTATTAGGAACTAAAAAATTGTCGTTCTATATTAAAATTAAAATAAAAACTTTCAATCAGTTGCTGCAACTAACTAGAGGTTGTGTTTACTATCATAATTTATAGCAGCAAATTAAAAAATTAACTTTTGTGACTTTCAAAGATATTATGATTTGTGAATTCTCAAATGGTTTTTGAAAGTCTGTGCATAAGATAACAGGTTTGTGGCTTTTCAAAATGTGTTGTTGAAGAAATGTGTATAGACATGCTTCACCATTAGGAAATAAATTTCAATTAAAAAAAACTTATGACAATATGTCAAATAATAAATTTCTTAAATTGTATATTTTTATTTGCGTTTATTGTTTATTTTTATATCAGCAAGGAAGGCCAATTTTTCTTTTGCAGGTACCAATTATGATATTGTTTTAATTATATTAACCAAATTTTCGGTAGCAAGAAAATCATTTATTTCAAATTCATACTGTCAACAAATTTTTTCTGTTGCTGCAACTATTGGGTTGAGGGTTATAATTAAAATATAGTGGTATCACAAGAAAATTTCAGGCGCTATAGCAGAATTCTATGATAGTTGCTGCAACCGCCAAAATTCAATTGGCAACAAATTCGGTTGTAACAACGAATTTGTTCTCTCTGTGTATAAATAATATTTGTTCAATTCAAAACCTAGTTGTATCATTATATCGTCTATTAAAATCTGTGCCAAAAGCTAATTTTCAGTCAATGGCACCCTTGCAATTTTTATACTCTAAAGTTCACCTGGGCAAAATCTTTATAATTATGTGCGATTTTTAAAAAATTGACTGCCTGTCCTACGATGTCACTCGCAAACGTTCGAATGACAACTTATATTGAAAACAACAACAAATTTTCTAGCAATGATGGGTTGCTTAGCTTTTTTCGATGCATAATCTCATATGAAATAACAACTTAATTAAGTTTATATTTTGAAATGTTTCAAATTGAATGCAATAGTTATATAAATCAAATAAAAGCGTATACCAAATTTCTCAATTTAACTGCAAAAGAAGTAAATTTCTGAAAATCTAATTGAAAGTTTAAAATTCCTCTCCTAAAAAACAATAAAATGTTGCTTAAGCGCTTTTGCCTTGTTGCCACAGAACTATAATAGTGTAAATTGAAGTGAATTTGGTACAAAATAGTAGAAGTACAACTGCAATATTAGTCGCAGTTTTTATAATTTTCATAAGTTCCTCGTTAATAAATTTTTCAAAGAGTTGTGTGCTTATAAATGCTAAAGATGTGCACAAATTCACTTGATTGCACAAGTTTATATAGGTATTCCTATCATATATCATCGCGGTTTTAACTAACTGACCTAACTGACATTTTTTTGAAATATGAGTTAAGTACTCTATTAGACTTTATAAGTCATAATACACATTGTCTACAATTTTCATGACTCTAAGCATTAGTGCCTTTTGAGCCTATATAAGTAAAAAGATTTCTGACGCAGCCATAAGCATGAATGTATAAAACAACCATAAAAGCTGCTCTCCTGTTAAATTTTTAAAATGTTAGTTAGCTCAGTTAATTAAGACAGCGACGATATAGAAGTAGAAGCGTATTAGTCAGTGGCAGCGTTTCACTTAAAAATTGATATTGTTACTCAGTGTGAACAGATAGAAAAAAAAAATAATAGAAATAAGAGTGGTAAGTCAGGCACTTATTGCTGAACACGTATGCTATTAAAACTAGGACATAAAAAATTCCTTATTCGCATACCATACCGCAAATATTTTCAAGTGTTCATTGGTACGACATTTATAAATGAGTATATGCAGGAAAACTTTTGTAATTCAAAGAGATATTTAAGAAAAAGAAATTTGTTATTTTGTGACTTCAATGAAATACAACAAATAACTTCTCTCTATATTTCTTTTATGGAGTGTGTTTGTAAAGAAAACAAAAAACAGACAACTTATTATTTTTATCATTTATGCAAGATATATAATGAGATAATTCCTTTGCATATATATTTAAGTAATACTTTATGGCACACTCTTGCACGCCTTTAATACATCCATACATACATAAACACGTTATAGCTTTATTTTTAAGGGGTACTACAGGGTGGGCCAAAAGAAACCAAGGGGTGTAAAAGTTTAATAACTTTTTTGTTTATTAATTTTTTTTATTTTTTCTTTCAGATTATATAGACAACACTTGGAGAATTTATAATGGAGAGGTTCACAACTGAACAGAGAACCAGAACAATAGAATTTTATTATTTAAACCAGAGATCAATTATTTTAACGCAAAGAGCATATCGTTGACATTTTAACGTCAGAATTTCGCCCTCTGAAGCGATGATTCGTTGCTTAGTTAATCGTCATCACCAACACGGCAGCATAAGAGATTTGCCTCGAACCGGTAGACCACGTTTAAGTCGCACTGCGGAAAATATTGAACGAGTACAGCAAAGTGTTAACGAAGCACCAGAAACATCTGGCATAAGGCGTTCTGCTCAGCTAGAAATGTCTCGTACGTCACTACGGCGCATTTTAAAAAAAGATTTACAGTTAAACCCATATAAGGTGCAATTGGTCCAAGAATTAAAACCCGCAGATCATCGGCAATGTCTAAATTTTGCAGTTAAATTTCAAGAGTTGGCCAGAAATGAAATCAACTTTATTGAAAATTTGATTATGAGTGATGAAGCTCATTTTCATTTGAATGGCTTTGTTAATAAGCAGAACTGTAGGTTCTGGGGTTCTCAAAATCCAAGAGTCATTCATCAACGCCAATGGCACCCCATCAGGTGTAGAGTATGGTGTGGGATCACATCTGAAAATGTCATTGGGCCCTACTTCTTCGAGAATGAAGATGGAAGTGCTGTAACCGTAAATGGAGAGCGGTATCGGTTTATGATAGAAAATTTTTTACGTCCTGCTCTTGAAAACAGACCTGGTATGTGGTTTCAGCAGGACGGAGCCACTGCCCATACTGCCCGAGACACAATGGCACTTTTAAGTCAAATTTTTGGAGAGCGAGTAATTTCTCGAAATTCGGAAAATATTTGGCCAGCGCGATCGCCAGATTTGACAGCACCCGACTATTTTCTTTGGGGTTTTTTAAACTCAAGGCAAACATTGTTGCAGAAATTCGAACGCTACAGCCACAACTTTTGAAAGATGTTATGGAAAATGCTCTAAAAAGAGCCCATCAGTGCGAAGCTGAAAACCGTGGTCATTTAAGAGACATCATTTTTCATACTTAGTGTAAAAAAATTTCCATTTTGTATATTATATAATCTGAAAGAAAAAATAAAAAAAGGTTAATAAACAAAAAAGTTATTAAACCTTTACACCCCTTGGTTTCTTTTGGCCCACCCTGTACATATGAGTGTCATTATTTATTTTTTCCATATTTATACAACAACTTTAAGAAATATATTTTCATTGTCATCGTTGCACATAAATAAATCATAATTTTAATGTCTTATAGCCTAAGGATTTTTCTCCTGACATATCAACAAAAAGAGAATTGTAAATATCTACGCAAACATAAACAATAAAGAAAATCAATATTTATAAAGTATAAAATTCAGTAGGAAAAAATTAACAGCTCTTTAACACATTTGATACTTTATATATGTATTTTAATACATTTTCTGACCCCTTTGAGTTCTTATAGAAATTCAGGATATCTTTCGGCATACGTCTTTTTCGTAAGAAAATTGATTTTTTTTTAGATTCTGAAAGATTTTTAGAAACAAACTTTTATTGAGTTAAAAATTACTGCAAAATCTTTAACTTCTAGTATTAAAGTAGGAAAAAAAACCTTAGCAGAAGTTGAGAGAGTTTTTCACAGCATAGAAAGTGGATAATGAACTTCGACGGTATCAAATTAGAGACCACAAAGTCTGCTTTGATGCCTCTCAAATAAAATTGAATTGTTAATTCAGGATTATAAAAATACTAATTAAGAATCGCAGTTTGTTCAACTTTAACGGGCTTAATTATGAAAAAATGGTTTTACTAGATTTAAAACTAACACTTGTTGTTTAAAACTTTAAGCTTCAAAATTAATTATTACAAAATTATTATTCTCACGCACTAGATAAAATATAGCGAGTTATAAATAATTTTGTAGTTAATGAGATTTCATTCGAATATTGATATAAATAAAAAGCTTTTTATTAATAAACGTTTTTGAGTCAATATTATGTTGTAATTAAATAAGCCTTGTTTACGCATAACTTGTGAATCATGACCGAATTTATTTTTGAATAAACTTTTCTATAACAAAAGTGGGGTGTGCCAGAGTCAAGACTTTTATATGAAAATTGTACTGTGTCATAGTGGGCATTTCTTTAACAAATATTTGTTGCGACACAGTCGACTTTTCTAAAGGGTGTCCCAACAAGAACGCAAGATTTAAATTTTAAATAAAACAGAGATAATTATTTAAAAAAAGCAATATGAGTCCGATCACAGAGGAGATGTGTAAGCATCTAGTAATGAAATTATTTTTTTTTTTAATTTGGAAGTACTTATGCTTTTAGTATCTTTTTTTAAATTAATTAATTAAAAGTATCAAAACTTTCAATATTATAAATACATAGGAATTTGTTGGTTTTTGTATGTTTTATTAAACTTATTTGGTTAGTAAATGGGCACACTGCGGTATATGTATAAGTACTGCATTCAAAACTGCAGTAAGCAGTAAATTTACTGATTACTAAAAAAATTCAGTAAATTTTTACTGCTAATGAAATTTAATTTGCATTACTAGTAAAATCGTAGGGCCGTAGCAAGTGGCAAAGTTTTTTCATTAAAATTTTGCAACTTTTGTATGAAAAACATTTAGCCACTTGGTAGAATTTCATTATGAATACGGGCATTACTGATTACTGAAAATTCAATGCACCTCATCATATAACAAATCATTTATACAATTTATAAAAACTGTAGAAACAATTTTAGTAATCAGTAAAAATTTACTTGTTAAAATTTTTTTATTGTTTTTACTGAAACTTTAGTTTTACTGCAGTGCTCATCTATGGTAAATGCCTTTACTTTGACTTTCTAATTTTTAATTCCTGTTGTTCATCGTTTAGTTGTTGCTGTTCTTGTTGTTGTGTACGCATTGCAATTAAAATAAATTCAGTAAAGTGCGACTTTGACTCGCGCACATTCGGTTTTGATAATTTTTTTTTTTGATTTAGCTTTCTTCTTTTTTTAAGTTTTTTCAGTTTAAACGATTTTTTTTCAGTTTTATCGCTTTTTTTCGTTTTGGCGTTTTTTTCTCTTGGGTTTTTTTTTAATTTTCGCAATTTTTTTTTTCATTTTGGCGATTTTTTTCTGTTTTTCGGGGTTTTTTCATTTTGGCGATTTTTTTCTCTTTTTGGGGTTTTTTATTTTGGCAGTTTTTTAATTTTGGCGATCTTTCCATATTGGCGATTTTTTTGTTTAAGAATTTTTTTCATTTTGGCGATTTTTCCGGTTTTTCGCGAATTATTTTAGTCCTAGACATTTTTTTAATTTGGTGCTTTTTTTCGTTTTGCCGATTTTTTTTTGTTTGTGGCGATTTTTTTATATTTGTGATTTTATATTTTTTTGATTTTTTAGTTTTACCGTTTTTGAAAATTTCAAGAGTTTTGGTCTTACGGTCTCCAAGATACAGCAAGTTGTCAAAATTGCATTAACTAATGGAACACCCTTTGATTTAAACTTTTTAAATTTAGTGTTAGTTGTTGTAGTCTGTATAAAAATACACTAACTTTTAAAATTTTAAGTGTATATATGTACATACAATTGTATGTATATTACATGGGATTTTAGCATTTTTCGTTTCTCGTTTAGGAACACCCTTTAGTTTTTAACTCTCATGTATTTGTTGTTGTAGTGGCCAAATGTCTACACATTGTGTCCAAACTTCAAGTCCGTAGCTCTTACGGTTCATTTTCACCTTTGGTGTACGGAAATATACAGAAAATTAACCGGCGGCGGCGCACCGTCGGCTTCGAGCCGGTCGACTTGTTTCTCTGCTTGGTATTGCTTCTTTCAAACACTAATACACTCATACATAGCTCACACCGATTTGACAATGCTGTAAAAGAAAAGCAAAGAAATCCCAGCAAAGAAATCAAAGTCAAAAGATTTTTACCCCCTAGCGTATAGATGTTTACACATCAAAAATCGTGAAACTTTATTATATCGTAAAGTAGACAAAATGAGGTTATGTGTGGAACAATAAATCGGGCAGATGGCCGCCGCGGCTTTGCTGGCACACACGCGATCTTTTAATGAAATTTTCAATGGCGGTTTTGCATAAATGCTGCGGTATTTCATTAATGCAGCGTCCAATTTCCTCTTTTAAGGCTTGAGTCGTCGTTGGTTTATTCGCGTAAACCATCAACTTCAAAAAACCCCAAAGGCGGCCAATTCTGGTCTCCAAAACGCGAAATAACAAGACCGGGAAATGACTGATGTAGCAATTGAATTGTTTCTCTGGCTGTATGACATGTGGCGCCGTCTTGTTGAAACCAGATGCCCTCCACATTCATTTCTTCAATTCTAGGCACGAAAAAACTGGTTATCATTTCACCATACCGAACACCATTGACGCGCTTGACCTGCGTTTGAGAGACATCATCACGTACAGCTGCGACATTTTCGGTCGATCGACCTGGTCGAAGGAGCGTTGTTGTCTTTACATCACTAACAGACCTAGTTTCGACAAATTTATCCATTAATCTCTTTACAGTTGACTCTTTTGGAGCGTTATTGTGACCCCAAATTGATCGCAAATCTGCGAACTGTAGCCGCAAAACTTTCACCATTTTGGTAAAACAATTTCACAATGAGAATGCGTTGCTCATTCCTGTAGCGCTCCATTTTTACTAACCTTGTACTTTCTACTAGCAAACAATAACAATTGTTCAAATGTCAAACAATGACACTTCGAATGGCGCCAAATTTAAATCTTGCGTTCTTGTTGGGACACCCTTTATAAGAAAACTATCCTGCGACGGAGTCAACTGTTCTATACAAAAATCGTTAAACAAATTAAGTCCAATTTTCGTTTTTTTTCTATAAGTAAAATAGGCTGTGTTATAGTCGACTTTTCTCTAAGAAACTATTGCTGTAGAGCAGTCGAATTTTCTATAAGAAAATTGTTATATGACACAGTCGACTTTTATAAAAAAAATAAAATATCCTGTGACGCAGTTAACTTTTCCATACGAAAATAGTAAGAAAAATTTAGTCCAATTTTCTATAAGAAAAATTTGCGTGAAACGATCAGCCTTTTAGTAAAAAAAAAGTGTTCTGTGACATAGTTGACTTTTCTATAAGTAAATTAGGCTGTGTTACAGTCGACCATTCTATAAAAAAATATTGCTGTTGAGCAGTCAAATTATCTGTAAGAAAAGTTTGCTGTTATACATTCAACTTTTCTATAAGAATGGTTTGCTGTGGCGAATTAAATTTTTCTTTGAGAAAAGTTCGTTGTGATACAGTCAACTTTTTTACAAGAAAATTTTTGTGATCCAGTCAACTTTTCTGTAAGAACAGTTCTTTGTGACACAGTCAACTTTTCTTTAAGAAAAGTACTTTGTGACACAGTCAGCTTTCCTGTAAGAAAAGTTCGCTGTAAGATAAAAGAATTTTCTATAAGAAAAGTTCGCTATAAGACAGTAAAATTTTCTATAAGAAAAGCTAGCTGTGACACATTCGTCTTTTCCACAGGAAAAGTTTGCTATGACACATTCGACTTTCCTATTAGACATCTGCATGAAACTAAATAATGATGTTTATGAAACTTTCGCTATAATTTTTTATTCGTTTCATTTCTATTTCATACATATGAATAACTATGAAACAAGAGCAATGAATACTCAATAGTTAAGAACGCAGTAAAATGATGTTGGTTTGTTTACTTATACAAGAGCATACTAACATTTACAAATGTGAAACAGAACATGTGCTAAGTAAATCTCGATTAAGTTCATGCAAAAACAATATGCTTTTAAAGATCAGTGTTGCCAGTTGTAGGAAAAGGGAAAATATAAGAATAATCGCCGAAAAGGAAGCTAAAAAATTACACATAATTATCTTTCTTTTCAATGCAATATTATTGTTGTTTAAAATTTCGTATTTTTACATAGGGTTTTTTGAGTTTTATTACAAATATTAATTTGAAAAATAATTGTTAGTTATATTTTTGCTTGGAAGAATATAAATAGTTATTTTCGCTTGGAAACGAGTACTTTTGTTGTGTTTTGTTTAATTTTTGTCAATTTCAAGTTTTTTATGTCATTTGAAATTAAAAAAAAACAAGCACGTGACCAAAACCCTTAGACACCTGCACAACTAATAATCAAATTTGCTTAAGAATATATTAATTTCTCATAAAACAATTCCTTTTTTTAATTTTTCATCTAAAAGTGTGTGTTTCTTTCCAAAGCATTTCATTTCAGGGTTGTGTGCAGTTCATTACAATAATATATAATATATTAAAATAGTTTAAAGATTTATATTATTTAAAAATGCAAATGACAAATTAAAATATGTCTTACTAATATGTATGGTTTATACATATGTACTTAGTTATGTATGTATGTGTAAAAGTTAAAACTTTAATTTAAAACTGAAACCTATTACACATGTGCGACCCATACAAAAAATACCATGATTTCACTATACTGGCAACATTGCTATTGCGAATTAATAACAAAAGATGAGATGAGAGAAAGCAGCATTAAAAAAGTCGTTTCAATGAACAATCTCTTTGTGTTAACAGTATGAAACGAAACGTTTTCACTCACAGTATGATAAAAGCAGCAGTTTGTTGAGTATTACAGCCATCCCTAAACAAGGACGGAAAGCGGAACGCTTTTTTCCGCCTAGCATTAAAGCTGAAATGCCATACCTAAACAAAAGCGTCAGCGTTGTGTCAAAAACAGGGTTATCAAACAAATAAATAAAACAACCCTGATTATTTTAACTGCTGCACGGACGACATTGTTGCTTGTGATTTTGTTATTAAAATTTTGTTACATAAATTTTGCTACTTCAATTAAAATAAAATAATTAAAGTTTGAAAAATTTAGTTATTTATAAGATTTGAAAAAATTGCTTGTGTTAAGGATGATGGCCAGCGTTGCCATATTTTCTTCTCAAAAACCTTCAAGTCGGACAAAAATTAAAAATCTTTTTTTTTAGTGATTTTACTCAAAATATATTAATATGTATTGATTTTACTGAATTCGAATTCAAAAAAAATTTATTTTGTTTCAAATGAACTAACTCTACATGAATAGTATCAGTCAGTTGATCGGAAGTCATGCAGGATATATTCATCATTACGCAGAACAAAGTTGCTATCACATTATTAAGGGGAAAATGAAAAATGTGATGGAAACTTTTGTGTACGTGTGATGTTGCATCTCTCTATAACTAATGAATATAACATTTAGTCGAACTGCTCACGAGTGCTTTTTACTAATCAATGATAGCATAAATATTAATCAAGTTTGACTAATCATAATTGACTAATATATCCCCCACAATTGAGCTATCATACATTGATTGATATACTGGCAAAAAATATACAGCCTTATACACAAAAATATTTTACTTGAGCTTTAAAGTTCATAGTAGCTACGAAGTACTTTAAGGCTAACATTGCTTTGTTAAGAAATCATATGCAAAGGACAACTTTAATTATTTTGTGATTTAATAATAAATTCTGGTAACACCACCATGTTCAACAACCATTTCACAGCTTATGATATACAACATCGAATACAATTTCATTCGAGTATTCAACTAATTTTTTATTTTATTAAATACATTTTTATTATCTTGAAGTTAAGCAACCTAATTTATAAAATATAAGCTTCTGACATGGAAGCAAAACAGATAACCATTTTTATGAAGTAAAAGCAAAAAAATATGATGAACATAGAAAAATTATCTCAATTTATTTTATTCGAACGAAATGAGTATTTGAATATCCAGCTTTTTTCGATTCGTTTTGTTTGAATGTACATCACTAAAACATTTTTGTGTAATTGTATTTATTTTAATATTTTTTTTATGGATTTTGATATGTATTTTGAATCAGTTGGATAATTTAGTGATATTTTCCAACATAAGACAGAAATAATAAATTTAAGATAATAGCTAGCACTTCTAGCTTCACTTTCAGATGTAATATGAATCAATATGTGCTATATTAACAAAAATATTTAAGGTACAAAATACACATTTCGGAAATATCAACTTAAAGTATCCTTAACAAACGTAGGTGCCTACTTTAGAATTTTGATGTAATAATTTTTTTGAATACAACTTTACTTAACATTGCTTTTCAAAGCTTTGCTAAGTTTTTTTGAATACGACCCATAATTTTTATTATATTAATTGTTTTTATTTCAAAAAGTCAATTCAAAATATGCAAGTAAATAAAATATTTAAAATTAAAGATAGAAATAAGCAAAATCAGAATAACCTAGGCGGTATCCAGCCCTCTTCACACCTTTTCACCGCCAACGCATCTTGCTTTTTACAAATATCTACAACTTTGAAAAGAAATATCTACATAATTAAATTTTGTAAATTTCTTTTATACATATTATATTGTTCTTACTTATCTTTTTTAACACTTATAAATTTTAATTTTCACAGACAGAATGATTTGTATTTTTTGTAATAAAACTCGATTTTTAAAAGTTTTGGCATATTTATATTAGATGTCCTACTCTAACATACATAGAGTGGACCAGTCAATTGACTGTCACTATTGAATTCAGTGTAAAATTGCTGAAAATGTGATATTGAAAAAATTCTGTTTGTGTTAGTTTCATTCATTCATTTCTTGTAGGGAACCAACGTAAAGGTAAATAACACAAAATATTTTCGGAATAGAACATGTATAAGATAAATATATGTATGCACATAATTCATACTTTTAATGAAGGAAAGAAGAAAATATGTCAATACTTTAGTCAAAAGGTTATTAAATGATATATTAAAAGTATTAAATATCATATTCTTAAAAATCTTATTTTTAACAAAGATATTTTTTGGTATTTTTAACATCCTAAAAAACTTCGAATGTAAGATAAATCTTCACATATGGTAACACTGATGATGGTAAACAGAAGGCAATTGTTTTCTTTTGCAACTAACTTCATTGTGAAACGCGATGTCAAAATCAGATTTTCTAATAGCAAAGCGTTGCCGCTGCGTTGCCGCCGCGTTATTTCGGTATGCTCCATACAAAATGTATGGACATGAGAACTTTTGACAGCTAAAAAACGCTTGCCGCTTTTGTTTAGGGATGGCTGTTAACATATTTATTCGAAGTTGGGCTTTAGTAAACAAACATTTCAGTAGTTTCATGGATGGAATTGCTCATGCAACTCTATATTTCCTATAAGAAAAGTTTACTGTAAAAAATTCGATTTTTTCATAAGAAAAGTTTGCTGTAAAACAGTCGTCTTTTCTATTAGAAAAAGTATGCTTTTGCATAGTCGTCTTCTCTATAAGAAATGCTTGCTGTGACACATTCGACTTTTCTGTAAGAAAAGTGTTCCATGGCATAGTCGACTTTTCTTTAAGTAAATTACGCTATATTGCAGACTACAAAAAAAAAATTTGCTGTGACCCAGTTGACTTTTCTACAAGAAAAGTTTGCTATAAAAAAAGTACTTTCCGCGTTTTCTAACGCATTTCATGATCTTTGGCGCAGCGATTTTGAATTTTTCAATATTGTGCCAAAATCTTCAAACTAAGTGGTATATTTCAATATGAAAGGTACGCTTAACGCTTAAAGTTTCACAAAGCTTTGATGTTGCACACCCAGCTACGAGTTATGGTTGTCATATTATAATTTTGTAAAACTCTCGTACGTGCAGTCCTAATCCTCGAAATGCCGCACATACATTGAGTTCCTGAGAGCCACGCCATCCGTTTACATATACTGCATGCTCCTAAAATTAGTCACATACACGCAGTAAACTAAATAAATTTAGAAAGTTTGTACTCGAACTTTCTTTTAAGACACTTTGTACAAATTTTTTTCTTTGCTATTTTTAGTGAACGAAAAATATTTTGTTTTATTTACTCTTCTTAAAGTGTTTGGTTACAAGATATTTTGTGCGAAAAGAAACTCGTTCTTTTCTAATTTTCTTTACATTTTATTTTCTTTTTATTTTGAAAAATTTAACCATTTGCCACCTTAACGCTTGAATTGTGCCAGTTCATGGCAAAAATAATTTAATTAAATTAAACAAAGTTGCTTGAATGCGTAGAGGGGGGGGGGAGGGGGGATAGTAAATGTCCAGTGATTCTAATCGTGTGTTTGTATAAGTTTGTTCATGTGTTTTACCTAAATAAACTCTTAGTTTAAGAAACAAAGTTAGTGAGTGTGTGTGTGTATATGCGTGTTTATACGAGTAAATTTCATTTTCTAATATATTTCGATGTTAAAAGCAAGCAGATTTTTACACATACTCATACATATACATACATTGCCAACAAAGAATTTATTTTGTATTCACAACTGAATACATAATATATTTATACAACACACTCGCTTGAGATGACTTAAATCCAATATCTAGATATACATATACCAAAATTTTTTTTAAAATTTCGTGGTCACAGTTCGCAAAACTAAAAAGCATTTTCGGATCTTGGGTAGGCACCTTCTCGGCCATAAATTATGAAACTGGTGGAAAACTTTCAGCTGCTAGAATAAGTTAGTGATGTAAAGAATTGAACCCGTACAAGTCGATCAATAACAATATTCCTAATATAATCTATAGTTTTGAGGAAAATCTAGGTTTGTCCACTTCTCGTCGATCTTTCGAATTGGACAACCATGAAAATACAAGTTTATTCATTCCTCGTTAATCTTTGGAATTGCTCATCCACTCCAGTCATCTACATTTTATCTTAAATTACTTTTATACATGTCTTCAACTACACAAGTCAGCCAGCTGAATGAAATAGCTTTAAAGCAAACACTCCCAATGAAATAAATTCTAATGAAATTGCACCCACAAAAATTGTATCTGTAAGTCCCAACAAAATTTTGTTAAAAGTTAAATTATTGCCAAAACTGAAAATGGAATAGTAGGCAGGTAATGGCGGCCCGAGACCTGTTTTGGGAATTTATAACCAGGAAAAACCAAAAATAGTGATTGCCCTATTGCAAATGGCGGATTTTTTTTGGGAGGGGGGGGGGGAATTTTCATGCTAATCTAGTTTACAGATCAGGTTATCATATATTCCCTGAAATCCCCCAAAATCCCCCATTTGTAACAAATTTGCCACCATTTTTGGTTTTTCGCGGTAGGACTAAGACCACCATTATCTCTCTACTTGAAGTAAAGCTCAAATATTTGGAAAAAATTTAATAATTTGCGATGATATATAACCCAGAGGCATACATTTTTATAGAGGAAATACAACGCAGAAATTCTTTGGTATTAGAAGCCGCTTTCAGACATAGTTTGGAGACGGTAATCCTTGATCTCAAAAATGGTTTAGATAGCGTAGCTGGTCTTGCACATGCCTCGGAGAAGTAAATCCTTGAGTCTGGCCAAAGGACTGTAATACAAAAGTGCTTTGGTTAGCTAGCGTAACCGGTCTTGAACACACCTCAGAGTAGAAAACCCTTGAGGGCGGAAATCAAGAATTTAAAACGAATGAATAAATAATTTACAAACAACATGATAGATCCCAAATTGTTTCCTTGTGGAAACCTAAGATTTTTTTGGAGAGCGAAATAATTCCTAAATGAAAAGAAATAAGTCCCAGATCTCTTCGCCGATGTAATAAATCGCAAAAATTTTTTGGAAGTTATTAAATTTTTAGTTTCGTGGTATGATAAAAAATTAATAATTAAATTATTAATAATAATTAAAACTATATGCTTTCTTAAAAATATGTCGGCATTCTGCTGACACACTAATACCCTTTGCAAGCGTAGCAAATGACAACAGAAAGTTCTTTTAAGTAATTTCGGGAACTCCTAAAAGTTAAAGTTAAGTAACGAAATATAAATGAGATTATTTGCAATATATGACTCTAAGCAAAGGCTTTCCTGTCTTTATTATTAAATCAAAATTTCATTTGCTTATGGCAGATTTTCTACTACTTAAAAGAAAACAGATTTTCTTTAATGTATCTTTTTCTATAAAAAAACAGGTCCTCTTTTTTATCTGTCAGCATGTCAACCAAACGAGCCCTGTGGCTTTTTATAAATAGTCAACAGAGGCAGTAAAGAACTGTTTTGTTTTGAAATCTCAAGGTCTTTATCAAACTAATTTTTTTCATCTATTAAAAAATAAAATAAAATGTGATAGGTGGGGAAAAGTTCTCCAATAAAAGCAAATTACTTGAAAGCACGTATATTTTTTTTATCAGACATATCGTCGTTCGCAAGTTATTGTGTTTTATACCGCAAAATATAAAAAATTGAGATAAGATTGATTTTTAGGAAAAGTTTTGGAGATCTGTCGATCTGTGTAATCAGTTTGTTCCTATCATTTATAGTTTTCGAAATATGAGACATTGACTTTGTGCTATACAACTCTTTAGTGACAAGCTTCGTAACCTATTGTGTTCTACATATATGCAAAAACTCGTGCATATAGAACAAAAACGCACCAAAAATACTTAATAAAACAAATAATTTTTTATTTTGTTCTATATGAAAGACTAAATAAAGATTGTACTAATCTGGATCTCTTTGCATTATTTGTTTTTGTTTTATTTATTTGTTGTGACTTCACATCGCACTTGGAAAATGGAATAAAACAAAAAAAGAAAACAATGACAAACAATCAAAAGTATTCAAAAGCCGTTAATTTTTAATTAAGTCCGGGTGTTTTCTTATTGATTATATCTATGAAATTTTATTGTTACTAAGTGACTAGTCTTGTTTTGTTGCTAAATAGGATAGTTGTGATTTCTTCATATTTTTTGTTAGCAGTTTCTCGATTTTGCCGAAAGTTAATGTGCTGTGTCAAAATATAAAATTTCTGTTGAAAAAAACGAAACATTTTTTGAATTGTTAATCATTCCTCCAAATACTGACCTGATGTACTGGCTCATGCTCAACATGCTTGCCATTTCGTGATTCATTCACAACACTTGTGCATGGATCGCAAAGGTGCTCGATATGATAATAGCTTGCAAAAAATTTGGTGACAATTGATCCAAACGTATTCGTCCTATGGCTTGAGCAAATGGGAGTGTTACCAAAAGTAAGGAGTAGTGTATGGTGAAAAAAGGACATATCGTGTAAATGGTTATATATTTGGGATTTGGTCTAGTATTATAGTAAAAGGCTCAGTTCGATGTGGTTGTGTCCAGGACCTATTAAACAGTTGTCCCCTCCAATGGTCCCGCCAAGCCGCTCTGGAACCAGTCCCGTAACTATTCTTAGATGTTAACCTGAGCTTAAGTGGTGTTTTATACTTTTGAAATGTGAGTGCATCTGTGGTCGAGTGGGTAGTGTGCAAGCCTGTCATGCCGGAGGTTGGCAGTTCGAGTACCAAAAAATTTCTGTTTAAAAAATAAATTATAATTGCATTTGTAACAATAAAAAGAAAGTTAAAAATTTTCATTGTTACAGTTAAGGGTCGGAACAGCGGTGCCATACTTGCTTTCTCAAAAGTCGAACACAAAAATCTTTTTTTTTTATTTATTCAAAATATATTAATATCCATTGATTTTAATAAATTAGAAATCCAAGAAAAATGCATTTTGTTTCAAATGAACTAACAAACGTAAAGTTAAATAAATAACACAATATATTTGCTGAATAGAACATGTATGTATAAGACAAATACATGAATGCATATAATTCATACTTTTGTTGAAGGAAAGAAGAAAATATGTGAGTACTTTAGTCAAAAGGACCTTAAATAATATACTAAAAATACCAAATATCATATTCTTAAAAATCTTATTTTTAACAAAGAAATCTTTTGGCATTGTTACCATCCCGAAAAACTTCGAAAATAAGATAAATTTTCACATGTGGTAACGCTGTGTCGGAATGACATTTTTAAATAATTTATGTTATTCCACACCGATTATGTCCCCATGAGATAGTTCAGTGAAAAGTCACAAGGTGCATACAAAATATTAATTAACGCCATCCTATGCTATCCCTATGTAAAAGTGACTGGTCCGCATCAAAGGAAGTGGTAGAGCTCGGACTGGTCTCTATTCCTTGGGGACCGATCACGTGACTAGTCTTGTGTTAGTTCCATTTCCTGCAGGGAAATATCCATCATACACTTAAAGTATTTAAAACACTACACGTTCTTAAATTTTGTTCTATATGCTATAAAACAATGAGAGTTTCGTAAATAAGTGCATATAGACCAAAACGATTTTTTTTTAAACGCGTCTTACTCTTAAAATCTTTTCCAAGGACTAAAATTTTTTTTTACAGAAAAACCCAGAAACTGTGGAAGTTTTCTTGGTAAAAAGGTTGCGACAACTTTTTCGGTTCAGTTTTTTGTAACTTATAACTAAACTTTAACAGCGATTTCCCAAAAAAACATTTTTGTCATATAGAACACAATAACTTACGAACGACGATATGTTACATATTTTTCTATATAATATTTTTATATATATTTATTTCCTTTTTTCTCTAAACTGTTTTTATAACATAGTTTATTACCCTCCATTATTAGTTGCTGCTCTTGTTTATAATATTCACAATGGGTTTTTTTCTCTCTCTCTACCTCTCTCTCACTCTCTGTCACTTTCTTAGCTGTTTTTATTGATGGGGTGGTTAATGAGTTATGGCAACCCATTTGTGGCTGGGGGCACAATGTAATGTTTTATTCAAGATGATTTTTATTTTTTTGAATGTCAAAATTGAAAAGAAGAAAACTTGTTGATGATTTATTACCGAAGTTTATGATGTGCGGTATATTTTGTTGCTTGTTTTGGTCTTGAGTTGTTGTAAAATTTTCTAAAGATCAATATTTTTTTTTTTTTTTTTTGGTTTCATAATGTACTATTAATATTATAACAAAGAATCAGTTAATGCGAAAAAGTTTTGTAAAATTATAACTTAAGAAAATAATATGTTTATTATGCGCAAGTTATTTATTGTGCATGAGAGTATGACTGATTAATGAAATGAAGTTTTCTACTTAAATTGTAATATAACATTAATAAAGAAGCCATTGAGAAAGAAGTTTACTTAGCTGGATTAGGTAATTATTCAATAATGGCTAACAACGAAGTCGACTAAAACACAAGTGAGTTGGTTTTTGTGAAATCGGTAATCTGCATGAATTATTTATGTATCTCAAGTCCTTGAATAATGGTTAAAATTTTAAGTCTTGTAATTTTAATAAAAAACTCTCTTCGTTTATACAGAGGTTTAAAATAAATAAGTACGAGTAATGAATAAATTAACATCGTTTTTATCCAAAATTAAAATTTAAGACAAGAAGGCTAGTTGACACCGAAAAATTTTATTTTTAATTTTTTGTTTGAAAATATATTCCTTAACAAACCAACGATTGTCTAAACTTTATTTTTATGTTGATTTCTCTTTGAAAGATCATTTAATCAAAAGTAATATTCTAATCGCATTGAATAATTAATAACTTTTGCGAAAATTGTATATACGTACATGTATAAATAGTCTGTAAGAATTGTAAATTCATAGACTTAGTAAGTAAATAAATAAGTCTGTAAGGATATGAGGATAGCAGAATACTAATAATATATATAATATTAAGGGGCTCATAATATGCACTTCCGATCTTTGATATTAGCACTATGACACTTATGACTACCGTTTGAATTCCCCCTATTATATTTTACTGGATTTTAACATTTTCCTTATCGTGTACTTTTATATGCAAACGGTTTAATTGAGAGTAATTTTTTTATATTATTCATTATTTACCACAACATTTTTTAATTTTTTCTAGCAGAAAGAAGTAGGAAAGATAATTAAAAACAAGTAAGAGTGCTATATTCGGCTGTGCCGAATCTTATATACACTTTACCAAAGTGCGTTTATGTAGTATAGAGATACATACTCAAGCACATACTTACTTTTATGTACAAAGAAAGAAATAATAATTTTCAAACCCTAGAATCATAATTTTAGATTTTTCTGATTACTTATACCAATCTAGTAGTTCTTAAAAAAATATAGAAAGTGTGTTAAGTGAAAAAAAGGAAATTAAAAAACAAAATATTTTAATTAGTTACTTCAATGTCTAGAAAAAAATCATAGTTTCCAGCTCTGGAGCTGTGGCTTTTATTTTTATAATTTTCTATACCAAACTTTTCTTTCCAAAACGTAAAATATATATAATTTATAAAGGTTACTTTTATATATCAAAAAAAGTATAAGTGTCCCAACCCTGAACTCATCTTTTTTGATTTTTCTGATTTCTTACACCAATCTCTTTCTTTTAAGAATTTAATAAATGTTTAATTTATAAAAAAAAGGAAAAATTTGTTTTAGTAACTTACTTTTGTAGAAAAAGTTAAAATTTTCCAACCCTGGAATCGTCTTTTTAATTTTTTTAATTGTTTTTTTTTATTTGGTAAATTGGTATTAATTTTATTCGTTATCAAGCATAAAATAATTTTATTTAATAAAAATAGATAAAAATTAGTTTTCGGTAGTTAATTTTTTATATCACAAAGAATCCTCCTTTTTAGTTTTTTTTTGATTTCTTACACCATCTTTTTTTTTAAGAATATAAGATATGGTTAATTTATAGTAAAAAAGAAAAAATTTGTTTTAGTAAGTTACTTTTGTATAAAAAAGTTAAATTTTTTCAACCCTGGAAACATCCTTTTAATTCTAGAAGGTTAATCTTTAATTTGAAATACCAATTTTATTCGTACTAAAGTATAAAATAAGTTCATTTAATAAAAAAAATAAAAATTAATTTTCGGTAATTAATTTTTTATATCACAAAAAGTTTCAGTTTCCCAACCCTGGAATCATCCTTTCTGATTTTTCTGATTTCTAACATCAATTTCTTTCTTTTAAAAACATTAGATATGTTTAATTCATAGAAAAAAAAAGGAAAAATTTGTTTTAGTAAGTTACTTTTGGATAAGAAAAAAAGTTAAAGTTTTCCAACCCTGGAAACATCTTATTAATTTTTTGAAGTTTAATTTTTTATTTGAAATACCAATTTTATTCGTGGTGAAGTATAAAATAAGTTTATTTAATAAAAATAATTAAAAAATTAGTTTACGGTAGTTAATTGTATATATCACAAAAATCGTAGGTTTCCCAACCCTGGAATCATCCTTTTTGATTTTTCTGATTTCTAACATCAATTTCTTTCTTTTAAAAACATTAGATATGTTTAATTCATAGAAAAAAAGGAAAAATTTGTTTTAGTAAGTTACTTTTGTAAAAGAAAAAAAGTTAAAGTTTTCCAACCCTGGAAACATCTTATTAATTTTTTGAAGTTTAATTTTTTATTTGAAATACCAATTTTATTCATGGTGAAGTATAAAATAAGTTTATTTAATAAAAATAATTAAAAAATTAGTTTACGGTAGTTAATTGTATATATCACAAAAATCGTAGGTTTTCCAACCCTGGAATCATCCTTTTTGTTTTTCTGATTTCTTACATCAATCTCCTTCTTTTAAGAGCATTACATATGTTTAGTTTATAGAAAAAAAGGAAAAATTTGTTTTAGTAAGTTACTTTTGCATAACAAAAAAAGTTAAGGTTTTCCAACCCTGGAAACGTATTTTTAATTTTTTTAATTTTTTTTTTAATTTTTTTCAGTTAGAAATACCAATTTTATTCATACAGAAGTATATAATAAGTTTATTTAATAAAAAATTATTAAAAACTAGTTTTCGGTAGTTATTTTGTATGGCAAAATGAAATTTAAGTCTCCCAGCTCTGAAACCGTCTGCTCGATTTTGCTGATTTTCAATTCCAATCTTATTTCGACAATTTCTGATCCACCAGTCTAAGAACGAAGTCTGTAAGCTTTTCTGGGAGCTTCGGAAAACCGATTTCACGTACAGACAGACGGACAGACGGACATCGCTTATTCGTATTCCCTGTACATAAGGATCCAGAATATATATACTTTATAGCTCGCTTATTAATATTCTAGAAATTACAAACGGAATGACAAACCTATATATACCCTTTTACCATTTTTTGGTAAAGGGTATAAAAAGACTCACAGTTTTATACAAACAAATTCACAACATTCTCTTTTATAAGTTGCTTAATACTCGTAAAGTCTAGAGTTTCTGAATTAGCTTTACAATTTGAACTTTATAAGACCTGCTTCTTAAATAAATATTTTGTTTTTTTCAGCCTCAATAAATTTTAGTCCTTTATTTATTCCCTCTCCCTTAAAGATAACCCTTAACATACGCCAGTCTATAGACAGGTATGCTGCTTTAAAACCCATAGTGCGGCTTCGCAAGTCATGTGTTCATTCATTTTAATTTGGCAAAGTAGTATGTTCATTTCCTTACAAAAGGACTCTCTAGTCAAAAGTAATGTGGTAATGGAAAATACGTATTTCTTTTTTTTTTTTTTTAATTTTTACTCATTTTCATAATATTCTTTGTGAGCTGTAGCGTAAATGCGAAATGGCATTATATTAATGAGCTGCCTACTATTTGCCATCATCATCATCATCACCATCGTCATCGGCCTCTTCCATAAAATATTACACACAGTTTTTATTTCGTAATATAAATACAGTGTTTTATAACATATATAAAAATCATAAAAAAATCAAATGTAGCTAATTAAAATGAATTATGTAATAAAAAATTTGTGTTGTATGGAGCTTAAAGGATCTTCTCAATTACGTTGTCTAGGTGGCTTCTTTTCTCAACGCATATCTCTTTGCAGGCATTAATGTTACACATGTGCAATCTTAAACACATTTGTGCATTTGCTCCTTGGCTACTTACTTTAACACACTATTTCTACAAGTCGTCGGGGAGGAAATAAGAAAATAAATAGAAAATAATTATGAAACTCGCCTTGGATATATAAATTTTCGTCTCAGTTCGGCCGTCTGGCTTGTGGAAAGATAAGGTAAGCCTTTGTTTCAAAATTTGTAGCATAATACAATTATACAGGTAACCGCGAAGAGCCAGCTGTTTTGCTTGTTTCGTGATTTGATCTGCCAAATGGTGTTTATGTTTTACCAACACACGCGCACAGTGCCTATTAAAACTGTACTAATACAAACATGCTTTGCAAAGCCAAGAGAAAACGCAAATACATGTATATTGTTTTCTCTTGGTTGTCTCTCTTGTCAATCACAAAACAGCATTAAAAATTACTGTTGTTTTATTTGTTGTACATTTGTTGTAGATTCCCGGCTACATGTATTATTGTATCATGATTTGCAGGAAAATAATTGAAAGAGTTTATTTTTCCTTCAAGAGCTGTTGGGAAAGTTATGGCATTTGAAAAAAAAACATTTTAATACGAACTGAGTGCAAATATTTTGAAACTTTGCTCGATACTTAACAAAGTTTCATTTGCATTAAGGAATTTCTAAATGAAATATTTTTGATTGCGAATTTCGCTCATTCTACATAAGCTACTGTCAAGGTAACAACGAAAATTTTCATTTATTACGTAGTAAATGTAAAATATAAAAAAATACGTATTAAATTTGCTGCGACACAGCTAGTGTCAGGTAAAATTATAAAATTCATGAAAAATTTTCTAAGTTCAATTTCTTTTTATTAAAACAAATTTATATTAGAGTAAAAAGATTTTATGGCAAAAAGCTTAATTAAATAAATTTCTTTAACTCTTGATATTAATTTTAGCTAAAGTTCTATTTTAAAAATTAAGGATATATGAGAGTTATATATGTACATATATCCTTGGATATGAATCGATTTTAAACTGCACGAACCCTCAACTGTTTAATTCTAGATATAACCACAAACTTTTTCCTCATTTTCATTAATAATGGTTGATAAAATTATGTTTTCCAAAAAAAAGGATACATGGGAGGATCCTACATCCTTGCACAGATTTCAATAAAATTTATAACACAACTCAATCACATAATTTTGAAAATAGTTATACATAAATGTTGGATTTAACGCACAATTATAGGCAAAATCGAATTTTCAAAATTAAGGACATATGGAAAATCAAAATGTTCTTGCACCCATAACAATAAAATTAACTGCAAAGCTTAGCTGTAGAAATCTCTATACATTTCTTGATTTGCGCTGAATTTCAAGCATAAATGTATGTGTTTTTTTATAATTCAAATAAAGGATATATGGGAGGTACTCTAGCGCTTTGACTGATTGAAATGAAATTCATAAGAAAGTTTCATTGCATTATTATGAAATCATTTATGAAGTTGTGCTGCTGTAGAGGCATTTTTGTTGTTGAAATTCGATTTTTATCAAAAAGTACATTTGATAGATATGCTTATGCTTGCTTCTATTGACATGACACTAAGCGAGGAACTTAATTTTATAATGGCAAAGAGTGTAAGACAGTTTAGTTTTATTGTAGCAAAAAAAAAAAATTAATATAAAGGATATATAGGAAGCATGAGTGTCCTCGCACCAATTGTTACTAATTTTACCAAGCAGGTTTGATATGTGATTTGAAAAATAGTTATAAAGTTTTGTATTACATTCTGGTCGCTTTTATGGCTGCAATTTGATTTACATGGGAGGTAGGCTCATTTTTGCATGCATTGCCATCAAATTCAATAGAAAGTTTAAAAATGATGTTCTAAAAGTAGTAACAAAGTATAGTTGCATTCCGCTCATAATTATACTAGAAATTAAAGTTTAAAAATTAAAGATATATGGAAGGAAGTACTTGAATCGGTTGATATTGAATCGATTGAAAAAAATTCTTCCTAGATTTAAAACATGACATTATGGAGACTTTGTAAGCTTCTCAGAGTACTTTAATTTTTAAACGAACTAAAATTTAAATGTTTAGCTTTAAGGATTTCTGAGAGGTAAACATAAGTTTGCATCAATTGACATGAAATTAACTGGAGAAGTTAAACACACGATTCTTAAAGTATTAGCAAATTATTACTAATAATTAATTATATGTTTATTTGAAAGTTGTCTAGTTGAATTCTGCTACTTTCTAGTTAAAATTTAATTTTTTATAAAAAAGGATATTCGGGAGGTAGGCCTTTGCTTGAATCGATTGATATAAAATTTGGTACAGAGCTTTATTGTGTAATTCTACAAATAGTAAACAAATTTTTTGTGTATTCCAAAGGATATTTTTAAACTAACTAATGTTTAAATTTTAGCATTAAGGATATATGTGAAGTAGACATATGTAAGTATGCATCAATTGAAATGAAATTAACTAGCGAAGTTAAAGGTATGATTCTAGGATTATTAGCAGTCTGGTTGTTCTTCGATCATAATTCTAGTCAAAATTACATTTCTTTGCACTAAGGATATATGGGAGCTGAGGAATATTCTAGCATAAATTACAATGATATTAACATAAAAGCTTAAGTGTATGTTTTTGACAGTTGTCTAGTTGAATTCTGCTATTTTCTAGTTGAAATTAAATTTTTATAAAAAGGACATTCTGGAGGTAGGCTTATACTTGGATTGATTGATAAAAAATTTGGTAGAGAACTTTGTTGTGTAATTCTACAAATAGTTACCAGTTTTCTGTGTATTCCGAAGGAGATTTTTAAACTAACTTACACATGTTTAAATTTTAGCATTGAGGATGTATGGGAAGTAGAGATATGTAAGTATGCATCAATTGAAATGAAATTAACTAGCGAAGTTAAAGGCATGATTCTAAGAGTTTTAGCAAATACTGGTTGATTTTCGATCATAATTCTAGTTAATTTTTTTATTTTTTATTGAGGATTTATGAGAGCTAAGGAATATTCTAATATAAATTAACCTGAAATTAACAATAAAGCTTTAATTTATGCTTTTGAAAGTTGTCTAGTTGAGTTCTGCTACTTTCTAGTTGAAATTAAATTTTTATAAAAAAGGACATTCGGGAGGTAGACTTATGCTTGAATCGAGTGATACAAAATTTGGTAGGGAGCTTTATTATATAATTCTACAAATAGTGATAAATTTTCTGTTTATTATGAAGGTGATTAAAGCTGAAATTAAATTTTCAAAATAAAGGATATATGTTTAGTAGGCATATTCTGCCAAGGAATAAAAAGAAAAGTAAGCAGAGAGCCTTCATTACTGATTCTGGAAGTTTTAGCAGTTTTTCGCTGCCGTTTGATGATAATTTTGGCTTAAATTAAATTTTAAAAATTTCACTAAACGACTTGAAATTCTTCAAGGAGCTTAACTATATTTTTTTTTATAATTAGTGAAAACCTTTTTTGCATTATATAAAATAAAACGAGGTTAAGCATATGGGCAAGGATTTGCCCATTTTTTATTTTTTTATGTATCTTCAATAACTGCTTACATTTTGCTGATTCTTTTTATGTAAGCAAGGCACTGTGCTCGCTCTCCCGTTTTTTTTTTTTTTTTGTAATTATTTCGTGTATTTCTACTTTGTAGTATTTTAAAATTAAAAACTGAAACGTACAAGTTTTGTATTTTTTGTTTCATTTGCTACATTTTTTACTTTTCTGTGGCTTTTTATGCGGTTGTTTGTGGTGGCACAAAGTTTTTTGCATTTGTTTCTGTATTGTTGTGAATTTTGACTGACTGACTGGTTGAGAGTTTGCTGCCTGGCTGGCTGGTTGGGACGCTTGGCTGGCTTATTTGAGGCTTATTTCACCTTTTTTTTAATTCATGCTCTAATGATTTAACGAAAAAGAAAAATCGTAATATTTTTGCCAGGATCCTTTTTATACACTTTTTTTATTGTGTTATTTTATGGAACGTATGTAAGACTCATTATGAAAAATAGCCTGTGCACTTTTGTCGATTGAAATTAGCATGACTTTAAAAAATAATTGAAGGGTTTTTGTTTCAGCATTTTTTTGTTGATGTGTAAACATCTATACGCTAGGGGGTAAAAATTTTTTGGCTTTGATTCTTTGCTGAGATTTCTTTGCTGAGATTTCTTTGCTGAGATTTCTTTGCTGAGATTTCTTTGCTTTTTGCTTTTGCTTTGCATTGTCAAATCGGTGTGAGCTATGTATGAGTGTATTAGTGTTTGAAAGAAGCAATACCAATCAGAGAAACAAGTCGACCGGCTCGAAGCCGACGGTGCGCCGCCGCCGGTTATTTTTCTGTATATTTCCGTACTCCAAAGGTGAAAATGAACCGTAAAAGCTACGGACTTGAAATTTGGACACAATATGTAGACATTTGGCCACTACAACAACAAATACATGAGAGTTAAAAACTAAAGGGTGTTCCAAAACGAGCAACGAAAAATATTAAAATCCCATGTAATATACATACAATTGTATGTACATATATTCACTTGAAATTTGTAAAGTTAGTGTATTTTTATACAGACTACAAAACAATTAGCACTAAATTTAAAAAGTTTAAATTAAAGGGTGTTCCATTAGTTAATGCAATTTTTACTTTGTAATTTTGACAACTTGCTGTATCTTGGAGACCGTAAGAGCAAAACTCTTGAAAATTTCATAAACGGTAAAACTAAAAAATCAATAAAATATAAAATCGCCAAATATAAAAAAATCGCCAAAAACAAAAAAAATCGCCAAATCGAAAAAAGCACCATATGAAAAAATATCTCTAGGACTAAAATAAATCGCGAAAAACCGGAAAAATCGCCAAAATGAAAAAAATCCTTCAACAAAAAAATCGCCAATATGAAAAAATCTCCAAAATGAAAAAAACCCCAAAAACAGAAAAAATCGCCAAAATGAAAAAAACCCCAAAAAACAGAAAAAAATCGCCAAAATGAAAAAATCGCCAAAATGAAAAAAAATTGCGAAAACTAAAAAACGCAAATAGACAAAAAAAACGCCAAAACGAGAAAAAATCGATAAAACTGAAAAAAAATCATTTAAACTGAAAAAACTTAAAAAAGGAAGAAAGCTAAATAAAAAAAAAATAAAATATCAAAACCGAATGTGCGCGAGCCAAAGTCGCACTTTACTGAATTTATTTTAATTGCAATGCGTACACAACAGCAAGAACAGCAACAACTAAACCATGAGCAAAATGAATTAAAAATTAAAAAGTAAAAGTAAAGGCATTTACCATAGATGATCACTGCAGTACCACTAAAGTATCAGTAAAAACAAAAAAAAATTTTACTAATTACTAAAAATTTTTTCTACAATTTTTATAAATTGCCTAAATGATTTGTTATATGATGCGGTGCATTGAATTTTCAGTAATCAGTAATGCCCGTATTCATAATGAAATTCTACCAAGTGGCTAAATGTTTTTCATACAAAAGTTTCAAAATTTGAATGAAAAAACTTTGCCACTTGCTACAATTTTATTATGATTACGGCCCTACGATTTTACTGGTACATTAGCAGTAAAAATTTACTGAATTTTTTTAGTAATCAGTAAATTTACTGCTTACTGCAGTTTTGAATGCAGTACTTATACATATACTGCAGTGTGCCCATTTACTAACCAAATAAGTTTAATAAAACAAACAAAAACCAACAAATTCCTATGTATTTATAATATTGAAAGTTTTGATACTTTTAATTAATTAATTTAAAAAAAGATACTAAAAGCATAAGTACTTCCAACTTAAAAAAAAAATTCATTACTAGATGTTTACACATCTCCTCTGTGATCGGACTCACATTGCTTTTTTTTTTTGCTTTATGTGTATAATTAATGCCTCAATTGCTGTTCAAGTTTTTAATATTTGTTATAAATTAAAATATTCTTTCAGCAAAATATCTTTAAGTTTTTAGGCTTGCGAAAATTATATGTTGCTAATTTGTTACAACTTTTTACTTCGCATGAGGCAGTGCATGGTTTAGGTCTTCACTGCTCCCAGTTTTATACCAGACAAATCAAGGCGAATTCTCTCTAAGCGATCTCGTTTCAGGAGATGATGATCAGCTGTGAATTTTTCTGATGTCAAAGCATAAAGTTTTTAAATATATAACAAATATACATGACTTTTCTGCACTGTTCAATTTCATTTCAAACTGAGATCATATGGAATGAACTCGCCTTGAGACAACTATTTTATGCTGTCAAACTCCTTGTTTGGTCTTTCATATTTAAGTTAAAATTACCCACATTTTATCAAATTTCATACAAAAAAAAAAAAATAATTTTCGACAAAAAGTTTTCTTTCTTCTTGCAAAACAATTTTAACTTTTTTATCTTAGCCTTAATAAAATATAAGACGTTATTCTTCGAAATGTTGGCTTGACCAAAACATGTTGCAAGGTAAAAGATATTAAAAATGTTATATTGCATCTGTTGTTACTTTCAAATACTTTTTGTGGGTATTCTTGTTGTTGCATTTTTAATTTCTTTCTTCTTGTTATGAATTTGTTTCACTTGGTTGTGGTCTCTTTTTTAATTTTGTTTTGTTTCTTTTTGCCCACAAAAAAAAAACAAACAAGCAGCACAAAAACCTTAAGAATACTCTTCTTCTACTCCATTTCTTATCGGCATCATTTGTTCTTGAGAGGCTTCCCAGACTTTTTTGGTCATGGCATGCAAATGCAAAAATTATGCACAAAAGAAGTTTGTGCAAGAGCGTGTAATGCATTAAACACATTCGCCACAGCAGGCTACACAAACACACGAATTCAAATGCCGCTAGCAGCATTTGTCGCCTCGTAGCCTAGGCTACTTAATTATTTTGGAGACGGCAACAACACCATCTGCAGCTGATATTCAAGTACAAATAAATAGTTCAGTATTGCCACTTTTATATATTTTGCATTTAAAAAATTAATTACTATTTTAAAATGTACTTATTTCACGTAAAAGTACAAAAATGAATCAATTTATTCTTTACATCAATTTACTATAATTGTACAAAATCATTCATTTAACTGAATTTTCTCATTGTAGCCAAAGAAATAGAAATTAGTTTAATTGCACTACAACGAAAAAATCAGCATAGACAACAACCTGTCGCCCTGTTGCCTTGCTGTCTTCAAAAGAATCATTCTCATATAAATATGTGTATTCTATCCTCGACATTTGGTTGTCGGTAGCTTGCTGTGGTGAATGTGTTTAATGCATGAGAGTGTATGAGCTTGAATTTGCATTGAAGAATGCATGACAACCTTGTGTCTCAAACTCTCGAGGCAAAAAACTAGTAATATAAGGTTTTGTATTTTGCAAGCAGATACAGTGAAGGGCAAAAACTGTACAATTCTTAAAAGTTTTTGCACTCTAAACTTGTTTGCAAACATCAAATTTTCTCGATCTAGTTTTAATTTCGATTAAAAGATATAAGAGCCATACATGGACATATGTATATATTTTCTGTAAGCTTTTCTCTATTTATTTCTCAGTATAAAATTGAAATTTGAGTCAGATAAATATGCTATTAGATAATAAATTAAAGTTAATACCCCGTTTTCACAAGTCAAGCAAACGACTTAACAGACAATTTATATGAAAACCACTCCAAAAACTGAGCCTGTTCCATATAAACTTTCTACTCAAATCGACGTCTGTGCTGTAGAAACATGCACTAAAAAATCAAAATCGCTAGAAGTCCAATGACTAAGAACTCTTAGCCTTAAAGAGGACCAAGCTGGGAATGTTACAATTATTACAAATCAAAAAAAAATTCATTATTTTGTAACTAAATTAAATGTTAAATAAATTCGTCAACGTGAGAGTCATATACTTGCATACACAGAAAAAATTTTCCTGCAATAAACACGTTTAAAACTATTTATTAAGCCAATCAAACTTTTAATTAAATTAAATTTTTATACAAAATTTTGAATGACTCAATTACACTTTTAATTAATTTTTGTCTTTTTTTATTCAATTTTTCAGAGGCGAAAATCGCCCTCTGCCCTTGTTTGGTCACAGTTTTAGAAACAAAAATTAAACCTATGCACAGATGTTTTGAATTTCATAAATATCAGTTGGATAGTTTGGGAGGGTAGATATCACCTCCCTGACCTCTTTTTGATCCTGCTTTTTAAGCAATATATAGATTCTAGGTTCCTTTAGACTGAGATCGATTTATGTTTCAAATTTCATTAAAAACCGCCCGTTAATACAATACAGCAAAGCACACAAACAAAGTTGCATTTGCATCAGCACATGTGACGGTTGGGCGAACAATCAGAGTAGAGGGCAAACAGGCACACTAGAGAGCAAACAGCGTACTCATCTTAATAGGCTTCTATTTTCTAGTAAAATATGCAACTCTTAAAATTCTTGCTGAAATGGATATCTGCTAAAGCGACAATAAACATTTTGTGGTTAAGGGGGGTTTACTGACTCTCGGGCATTTCAGGATTTTTCCTATTATTTTTTAAGCGAGCAAAACAAAAAAATAAGTATTAAAATTGGTCAAGCCGTTTCTTTTTTTTTTTTAGCGAGACTAGCGAACGGCGATTTATTTTGATATATAAAGATAAAGAGGTTTGTGAGTGTGTGAGAGGAAGAAAGGAAGAGAGGGAGAGAGAGGGTATATCCACAAAGGGTAATTATATCAGCACTTTTGAACTAGCGCGATTTCTATAAGTCTTTGCATGACAACATTAAAGAAATATTATATTTGAATATATTCCTCGTTATAAATAAAAAAGACGAATATTTTTTCGCTTAAAAGTTTTCATTCTTCCATGCAAAATACCAAAGTTTTTCGTGAACAAACTATACGTCTTTTATTCTTGACAAGGGCCATTCAGTAATTAAAAATGGTCACATATAGCTTAACTCAAATAGTATTAAATCTGTAATGCTGAATTTATGTTACATTAATTGTTATGTTATATTAATTGTAATACGTTGTTTTGTTTTGTATGGATATACATTTTTTCTTTGTTGTTTTGTCATTTAGTTTTTTTTTCATGTAATTTTTGTTGGCAGCATATCCAATGGGAGGGTTGGAACCCGCTGAGGTAAATGCCACGAGTAGAGCTAGTTGGAAACCCCATTGGACAAATATCGCTGTAACAACAAATGTTACAACTTCTTTTCCCTACCGTTATTAACTCTAAAGGCTCAGTTAGCCGACTGTAATGTAATGTAATATGAAAAGAAAGTTACGTTACATTACATCTCTATAATAGTTTTCATTAATTTTCACATAATAATATCGATCAGCTGTTTCATGCTGTTGCAGTTACATTATATTACAGTCGGCCAACAAACAAGGAGTTGTGAGAGAATATATAGGCAGTAAGCACATTCGCCACAACAAACTACCGACTTCAAAATGTCAAGGACAGAATACACATATGTGACGCGCAAAATAGAAAGGAGCTTAAGGGTAAAAACCGGTTTTGTTCAGGAGAGCCATTTTAAAGATTTAAATACGTGTATCTTTGGTGTACCATCACATCATAAAAAGCGGATATCTCTGGGAGGGAACACCTTTGGGGTATGGGACCGGTCTCATTCGATGCTCAGATGTTGTCCACATAAAAAAAAAAGTGAAAATTGATTTTTTTTACCCTTAGGTCCCTTTCTCTATACGTTGTCACATATTTATATGTGAATGATTATTTTGACGACAGCAAGGCAACACAGTGGCAGATTGTTGTATATGCCTATATTGTCGTTGTAGTCGAATCAAACCAATTTAAACTTTTTTTTGAGACACTGAGCAAATAGCGTGCTGTCACTATAAAAAAAATTTTGAATGAATAATATCTTACAACTATTTCATATTATTTAACAGAAATAACATCCCGAAATTGATGTGAAGAAATAAATTGAGTAATTTTTATGCTTTTTAATATTATTGTTGAAGATGAGGAATATTTGAAAGTGGCAACACTGAACTATGTATTTATACTTAAAAATTAGGTGTTGATAATGCTGTTGTCGTCTCGAAAATAATTAAGAAGCTGGCTAGTGGCATTTTAAATCGTGTATTCTTGTAGTCTGTTGTGGTGACCGTATAGCAAAATGCTGTCAATACATTTGAATTCTTGAAATAGAGAAATTTTTTAAAGTCCCTGCACAATAAACTAAAATAAGCTAAATTTAGTATGTGCTTGAGCATCAATGAAATGTATATACAATACTTAACCATCAGAAGGAAATAAATTTCAATTCGGATGGACTTATGACAATATGTCAAATAATAAATTTCTTAAATGTTAAATTTAAAAAATTAATAAATAAAATCCGCCAGAAGTCTTTTAAAGCGCAACATTTCTTAAAAATTAAAAATTCTTAATGCTGAATTTAAATTACACATAATTTTTGCCATCACTGTCACTATTGCTCTATGTACGTAAAAGAGCGCCAGCGAGAGAGACAGAGCACAGTGGCACATTTTGTGAGTTGGCGGTCAAAATTCTATAACTTTTAACTGGGTTGAAATTTTTTAATGAAATTCGTTTTGTTGGATAGAAGACATCTTAAGCTTCAATTTAATGTATTAACAGTAAAATCGAGCAATATTAAAGTACACTTATATATGATTGAAAAATGACTTTTAAAAATATAGGTATTATCGGCCTTAAAAAAAATAAATTTGTGAATGTAGTGATTTAACATTGCATTTTATAAATAGTAACGTTAATTGAACTAAAAAATTACATACTTAATTAAACCGTCCACCCGGGTCCATTTTATTTTGACCTTTAGCCCTCTTCTCCAATGGACCACTTAGAATACGGGTTTGAAGCTCATAATTGTTTTAAATATATTAATATTGATATAATATTTAGCAAAACTAATTTTATTTTAGTCGTTGATATCCCTGTGAAATTTTAGGGCAATCGGTCCACATTTACTCATAGGGCCCTTGTAAGTCAAATTTCGTAAAATAGCCTTGGTGATCATAATTCACTAACAAATGTAAGTTCGACAGCTTTAAATGTTATTATTATATGAACAATTTAAATATATTTTAAACGTGAATCCATAACTGATATTTTGGAGATCCATATCCGAAAAAAGGTTTTACCATAAATTCTAAGAAAATCTTTTTATTCCAAATAAAATAAAATTTCTTCTATAAATTTTCAATATTTATTGTGCTTTTTTGCCCTAATTTTTATGTTAATTTGCATAGAATACATTTTTCATTTAACTGTCTTAGTGAAAATTTCATCTAAGTATGTCTCCTGTTCTTCTTCAAGGAGCTGCTTGGCGTCTTTGTCCAATTCCATTTTTGTCAAATGCTGGAGATATATGGATCAGAAGTGCACAGTAAAATATTAAAGAGGTCTTCGTTGGTACTATATCTAGATATCTTTCTTGTGTTGTGCTCGCGAAAATATCTATAATCTTTGTTCCTTTTTTCTTGCGCTTCTTCAGAGAGATCTCCAATCGGAAGCATATTGTGTTGAATAATGTTTTCCCCATGATATAGTATTTTATGGACTGCCGATGGCATATTCCTCCAATCATATTTTTCGTTGTATAGTTTCGCTGCTTCATTACCATACTGACCAAATTTTCTTGCATTTACCTTTTTGTTGCATGATATTACTTGCAGTATGATTTTGTAGCGTTTTATTAATACAAAATCTGCTCCTTTAATAGCTGCAGCAGTTTCAGGATCATAAAAAAATTTTCTTGCTGTGTTGCCATCATTTGTTTTCCAGATCAGTAAAACCAATTCTAAATATTTATCTTGTAAGTGTTTCTTTTTTGCCTCTCTTTTGGCTTTATTTTCGTCACTATTTCGTACTGTTCCTTTAAAATCTAAATCATAGCTTAGCTTTAATATGTGTTCCATAAATCGAATTTTAGCATGGAGTGGGGACAAGCCAAACTCATAGGCTTCTTGGAAAGTAGTGTCTTCTGTTGGAAGTTGACTTAATTGGCTTGCAATTTTTTTTGCAAATAACAAAGCTCGAAGATGATTTTGTTTCAGTTATGACCTGTGCAACTTTTCGATCAATCATTGTAAGTAACATTTGATAATTTATTTGAATCTCTTGATCGTTAAGTAACAAAGTTATCGCTTGAAGTTTATCTCTTTGTTGTTTAAGTTTAGATACTTCTTCTAATATTACATCCTTCGTTTCCTTCTTAAAAGCAAATTTAATTGGTCTGCAATATTTTTTTGAGGAAGGTATTTCGTTTTTCCATATGTCAATATCGGTTTCTTTGCTAGTAGTTGGCTCAAAATTAATGTTATTTGTTTTTAGTCTTAACGGAACAAAAGATATCATAAATAAGTCAGAATCTGATATTTTTCTGCATTATACTGCTTATATCGCTTTTGTCCAGAAGATCCATCGCATCCCCATTTAGAAATTACAGTCACCAAGCTTTTTGATATTATCTGCGTCCAATGTATTCAACAATCTTTCCACAGTATGATTTAATATGTCTTGCAATACCACCTCTGCTGAACTTTCTGTAATGTTTATAGAATTTTGTAATGGTAAACAATCTTTTTTAATTAAAACCAAATCTCTATATTCTGGATAAATGGAGCAATGTTTTCCAACTGCCCGCTTTCGCAATTCCATATACTGATATTTTGTTAGCTTTAAGTCCAGAAATATTGAAAATGCTTCTTCAGAAGTAAATTTTTTATCATCGGTTGGTGTTGGAATGCTCTTTAAAATCCTTTTTACACGCTTGGGGCTCGCTTTCATTACATTTTCTATTATATCAATTTTTTTAGTTTTATTTTTTGTTGGTCCTAGTTGATGGAAAAACGTATCTTTAATTATTTCTTGAGAAAATTCTTCATTCATGCTTTGCAGCTTTCGTCATCGGGACCTTTCACTACACTCCTCAACTGGTGTGGCAGGTCGGCCCACATTTGCTGGTTTTGGTTGGCTTTCAAATACAAGTTCGCTTGTAAGCCATTGTTTGTTGCAGTTAAACATTTTTTCCTTATTTCTATTACATTCATTATACCGTTTATTTAATCGCGTTAAAAATTTCTTAATTTTTTTTAAATGGTCGCACAACTCAAAATAAGGGTCTCTTAAAATGTGTAATATAACATCGTTTTTGTTTTTTTGTTCAAAATAAGTTTTAGCAAGATCGTTATAACTGAACTTAGCCATCGTTTTGACAATACTGATCGTCTTTATTAATTTTGTCTGTTTTTATACACATCAAGTTTTCTTGAAGCAGGTATGAGTTTCAACGAGAGAGAGAGGAAAGAAGAAAGAAGAAGAGTACATACATGCTTGTACCGACAAGTTACTTCAATTCTCTTTTGTTATTTCATTCTCATATTCAAAACTCATTAAAAACTTGAACACAAACTGTCAGCGTTGTCAACTTTTAAATTTCAAAAAGCACTGAAACCAGTAAAAAAACGCGTAATTTAAGTAAAAAAGCACTAAAATAAAATTTTTTGTTTTATAAAAAAAATTTGTATATAAAAAATATAGAGATCGGTTGACCTTGCATTTTATCCCTAAAACTTCAAATTTGAAGCATTCGATACACATTTTGAATTTATGAGAATCAGTGAATTCTAAAATCAATTTGACGAAACCTTTTTAAGTTATTATAAAAAATTTAATTTTTTTCGTCAACGAAGAAACTAATCACCTGAAATTAGTCAAATTAGCAGCAATTGGCAAGTCTTTTTGGCTTGCTGATTAGATTTTGAACTCGATGGGAGTAGTAGTTAATTTTTTTAAAATCAATACTTTCAAAATTTGATTTTTATTAATCAATGCTGTGGAAACATTCTTTCACAGCAAATGCAATATTAGTAACTAAGTTACAAAATTAAAAAAAAGTAATTTGCAAGTTAGCCAAGTTATATAAACTTAAATTATATGTACTATTATTTTAGAAAAAAGGAACGAAGCTCTATTAGCAACACAATTTTCTCGTTTCAGACCGCTTTTATTTTAGACTTAAATTTGATGGGAATGCAATTTCGATAATGCCCCAAATAAGTTTATATCAAATGAGTCGTTAAAAGACTTTATTTCTTCCCAAAACTCGATAGCGAACTCAAAGTTTATCCATTGCATTAAGTGAATTATTCTCTATTTACTGTATATACTAGAAATTATTTCGCTATTGGACTATACTTGCATTATGTCTTCTTTGTTGTGTGGCAAAACACTGTTTCCATTAATTGTGCTTAGAATGTGAAAGTTTGAGAATAAAATGCACGTATTTCTTCAACCAAGTTTTGTACAATCTTATTAAAATATTTTTAAATGTTCCATTAACTTCAGTGCTTATGTTTTTTAAATGTTAAGACTTCTTCAAAAAAATATATATATTATACACTAACTTCAAAATTTTTCGCGTCGAAAATTTCAAAAAGCACTAAAAACGGTGCGAAAAGCACCGAATTGACAACGCTGCAAACTGTGTTTCTAGAGAGAATTAAAGAGACCTGCTTCAAGAAAACCTGATGTGTCTATCGTATTTTAACCTTTATATGAGCAGCAGCTACCTGGGTACACAATAAAGTTATAACAAAAGGTCGAATATATCAGTCCAAATACAACAACTCATGTACCTACCCCCGCTTATATGTAACTATACATTTTTTAATGGCCTAAATTACAAAAATGCATTTAATGCATTATAATAACAGTCTTTTATTATAACCTTTTCATTAATAAAACTTCTTCGAAAAAAAGAAAAACAAACACACAAACACATGTAGATATACCGCACTCCCATACCTAAAATATCCGACTTGCTAGCAGTAAAATCATTGTAGTTCCTAGAGATGCAAATATAAATTTAAAAAATTAGCATATAATAACAGCCCAAAGTACGTACTATAACGCGTTATAAGTCATTTTACGAAGTTTTTTGCAGAAAATAAGTTGCGTTCCACTGAACATCGAGATTTGGGTATATTTTAGACCTTTATTACAATCCCCAAATCTGGGACTCGAGCAAAGTAAGGCACGATTTTTTTAATTTATTTTATAAGTTAAGAAATGATATTGTGTGAAGAAAAAATTCTTTTCCAAAAATATATAAAACCAAAAAAGTTATGCCCACTTGAAGTTCAAAAATTTTCTAAAATATTTTGAATTTTAGCTTCTCTTAAAAAAAAACGCGTTTTTGATCACCCTTATCGAAGAGAAATAATCGAAATAAAAACTTAAATTTCTGAATTTCGAGGTTCCTATGTGTTTACTTTTCTATAAAAAAATAAAAAATTAAATCGGTGACACAAAAAAAAATTGTTTTTTTGAAGACCGCCATTTCTTCAAATGTGCCACTGTGCAGAGGAACAGTGTAAAATAGAAAAGAGGCCAACTAAAATATTAATGCTTGCTAATCCCATAGCGACAGCTGGCAAAGTACAGTGAACATTTTGCAGCCACAATACAAACAACAATGACAACATGCGGCAACATCATTGATGACAACTTTAAAGTTGAGCAAAAATTTAAGATAAAATAATATGTATGCATGAAAAAAAATATCATTTCCCTTTGTCAATGTTGTCTTGCTGTTGCTGCTGCTCTAGATTTGTGCAACTCGTACTTGCAAAGTTTTTTGAGTTTTTATTTTTTGTTACTTTACGTAGTTGCAACCGCATGCTGTCGATCTTAATAACATCCGTTTAAGCCACAAGGCTTGCTGTTAGTGTACTGTTGCTTTATTGTATAACTACATTGAATCAGCAAATGTAAAGTTGCTGCCAGCATTTTATACAAAAATGTTCTTCAACATCCTTTTGGCTTTAGTGTTTTGCACAGACAAGCCGAGCAAAAAAAATATTATATAAGATACAAAATTTTATTTTTGTTTAAAATTTTCAGCCACAACCGCACAGGCGGCAGGATGAACTAAATGAAACACACAAAACAAGAGAGCAAATAAGAAAACATCATCCTCGTCTTTATCAGTTGTGGCATTAGCATCAGTTAAAATTGATGAAGAACTTTTTCACGTTGCTGCTTCCAACTAAAATATAGCAGCAACTAGCACGTCATTGCTTAACATTTGCAAGATGACTAGAGATATTAAATACGAGTATACATACATGAATTCATTCATTCATTCATGCACTTATGTATGCCTGCTTAACACATCCATCCATCTATGCAACCGACCATAAAATCCTCAACAGTTAAATACGTCTATCAGTCAGAGTGTGAGTCTGTCTGTGTGTCTTTCTTTTCCTTTTTGACTCTCCTTTTTTCTTGACTAGGAGTAGCATACGTACTCGTATTTAATTTCAAAAAACTAATGCCGCCAACAGCTTTTAACTGTTGCTGTTGTAGTTATTGCTGCCGCCTGCTACTGTTGCTGCCAAAGTTGTTGTTGTTCATTGATGACGCTGATGAAAACATTAAGGTTTCTTTATCATTTTTTATATACAAGTATTTTATGTATTTGCTTTTATGTTGCCAATGCCATTAACCCAACAAAACCTCATTCGTGCCAAAATAATTTTTTTTCTTTTTCTTTTGTATAAAGCAGCACATTTTTGGATTTTGCTTAAATAAACTTTTACACAGACATCAAGATGAGTTGCATATCCTTCCGAAAACTTTACATCTTAAAGCGATCTTCATGTTGACATTTCGAGGAAAAAAATAACTTGTTTCAAAAAGCTTTAAACACATAGGCCACAACAAACTACCGACTACAATCGGTCAAAAAGGATACACAGGTTCATATGAAAACGAAAATTTTTGACGTCATTAAAGCTACATACATGTCGCTGTCGTCAACTTATGCATTAAGCCCAATCACCGCAGCAGACTACACGACTTCAAATGCCGCGAGCTAATTCATTCTTTTGGAGCAGCATCATTAGAACCTTATATTCAGGTAAAAATACACATTTCAGTGTTACCTAGAGCTGGCAAACTATCGATAGTGCTATCGATAGTATCGATGGTTTTGTTTTTATTAGACTATCGATAGTCTTTTCTCGATAGCGATACTATCGTTGGAAAAATTTATTACCAAATTGTCAACAAACTCGACAAAATTTAACATATTAGTTGTCTTCTATTGAAAATACATTAGTACATATCGCTCTATTAATATAATAACGTCATAGCTCAAAAAATTAATTTATTCAGTTAATAATACAAAATGCCCCGGCAATTCATATTTCATCTCACGTAAAAAAATTCATGCAATGGCGTGCAATCTCACCTCTTGATAGAAGAAAGCTTTATTAATTTATCCACTGAGTTGTATGGAAATTGAGAACTTAACACATTTTTTCCAAAAGTAGTTGAATTTGAGTTATAATAATGAATAAATGAAAAATGAAATTCAGAATTCCTAATAGCATGATCACACGGACAACAAATATCGAGGTTCGCTCTCACTCACATTCACGATTCGCGCTCGAATATTGATTGAAATATACAAAATTTTGTGAGCGAACCATTTTGTTCCATTTTGAATCTTACTGAATTTTTTGATAACAAGTTATCGCTAATTTATCTCAATTGGCTATTAAAACAAAATTATTACATACATACGAATATGTACATATCGTCACCTCAAATGCAAACGTATCTAACTACACTTTTATATTTTTTGCAGCAGAAACAAAAAAAAAAAACGTTACAAAATCAATAATAATAAAGTATTCTTGAAAATTTTCTTCGAAATTTACTTGTAGTACGTATGCTTATATCTTTTTAAACATTTATTTCCTTTTTATGTATTTTTAAGCTTTTATGTTAGTTACGTTCCACGCAATAAAAAAACATGCATTCTTAATTACGTCTGTTTGAATTTCTTTAATAAAATCGTCATTTTTCATCGCAGAGGTCTAAATATTTGCGTGAATATGTAGTTTGATAAAATGAACTATAATCAATCAAAAACTCGATTTCGAATTTTTGTGTAGTTACGTCTGTTTGCATTTTAGGTGACGATATGTAGGCATGTTTTTGTAAACAAAAAAAAAAAAAAGATATGTATTTAAAATTAAAAAATTAGAATAAAATTAAACATAAAATTAATTATTTAAGGCCTTATTCAGAAAAAGACAATTTAAGTTTAAAAATCGTTTAACAAACAAATTTTCATACAAAATTTGTTGTGTAAACCATTTGTAAACCAAAATTAGTTTTTATAATTTTTACCTAATTTTTTTAACCATATCCATATATCAACAGTCAAAACGACTGTTCGTGTTGGCGTGTGAACATAGTGCAAAATAATTCGATACTATCGATAGTATCGATTGTTTTTCAACAAACTATCGAAAATATCGAATGGCATGACTATCGATAGTTTGCCAGCTCTAGTGTTACCACAATCAAATGTCTCTCACATATAAAAATATAATTAATCTATTATAAAAATACAAATTAATCAACTTATTTCTTGACATTTATTTAGGGAAGTTCTTTCTGCTAAATAATATCAAATAATTGTAAGGCACATTCATTCAATATTTTGTATTATGCTGGCAACACCATATTTGCTCAATGTCGCAAATAATATAAAGAAATGAGTTTAATTGGACGAATGCATTAAACGCATTCACCACAGCAAGCTACCGACTACCAAATGTCGAGGATAGAATACACATGTATATATGAGAATGATTCCCAGCGCTAAAACTCAGAAGGCCTTCTTGGTGCAGGCCTTATTAAAGGGCTCTTTCACATAAAATATACGATACACATTCCACACTCGCTTCTATGAGAAGCGAGAAGAGAAGGAGTAACATGTTTTGTTTTGTTTTTTTATTACTTTGAAGGCCTTCTAGAATCTCTGGCGAAAGAAGCAAGAACAGAAGGCCTACTTCGCAATGACAACGCGTGTAAAAAGGATATGAGTATGGAATGGAGCGGGCAGGCCTTCTACATCCAAAAGAAGGCGTACAGAGGCCTTCTTGAAGGCATCCCTACTCCTTCTAGTTCCCGCTGGGATTCTTTTGAAGACAGCAACGCAACAGGGCGACAGGTTGTTGTCTATGCTGATTTTGTCGTTGTCTAGTCCAATTAAACTAATTTCTATTTCTCTGACTACAATGATAAAATTCAGTGTTGCCAGTATAATACAAAATGTTGAATGAATTATTTTGTGCAATTATTTTATATTATTTAACAGAAACAAATTTCCAAAAATTGATGTAAGGAATAAATTGAATCATTTTTGTACTTTTACGTGAAATAATTACATTTTGAAAGAGTAATTAATTTTTATAAATTCACTCGTTATCGAACATAATTACGAAATATTTCAATAGAGTTTACATGGAAACATTTTAAAATTTCGAACCGTATCGAATGCCGTAATTTGCCCCCAGGTGCAGATGGTGCTGCTGCCGTCTCCAAAATAATTAAGTAGCCGGCTACGAGGCGACAAATGCTGCTATCGGTATTTGAAGTCGTGTGTTCGTGTAGCCTGCTGTGGTGAATGTGTTTAATGCATAAAACGAGAAAATCAGCATGGAAACAACATTTCGATGTATTGCCTTGCTATCGTTAAAAAAGTCATTATCACCTTAGCATGTGCATTCTGTCCTTGAGGTTTAGAAGTCGGTAGGTTGCCGTGGTGAATGTGTTTAATGCTTTAAACTAATTTTTATTCCTTTTGGCGACAGTAAGCAAATATAGTGCTACTAATATAATAAAAAATCTAAATAATATTGGAAATTACACTGTGTAATAAAAAAAATTAACCTCTAAAATGAGATATTTTCTTAGCTAATTTAGGCATTCATTTATATTTCTTAAGAAGCGTTTTCAAGATATTCGCTATAAATGTGTTATTTTTTGCAGCTTGCAAAGATATTTCCAAAAATCTTGAATGGGAAAAAATACAGAAGTTAGTAAATTACATGCCAAAAACACTAAGAGACGTTTTAAAATGACGCACAGTGAGGTGAATGGTAGAGCAAGTGGCGATTAATTCATAGAAGTCGTAATTTTAAAGTGTTGTTATTTTTTATTGATTAATATTAATTAATAAATACATAAAAAATCAGCATTAATTTTTTTTTTTTTTTTTTAATTTTAACCTTTTAATCAGAAATAATTTTTAGTCAGGCTTAAGTTTAGTAATTTCAATTCTTTTATTGAATAAAATATTTTTATTAATTAATTTGAGTTTCTAAATAAGAGAAGAAAAATTAAATTTGACTTTTAAGCTGGGGGAAATACCGATATTTTTCTGTGCAGCAACGCACTTCATCCGCACCCTAGTCTATCTACTTGGGTAGAGATTGTTATTAACATCAGCTATTTAACGTAAATTCTAATGAAACGGAATGTGAGAAATGATTGTTGTGTACAATTATTGATTTACCTTTGGTAAATGCATATGTAAGTATCATTATTTATTTCCCCTGTTTTCCATATTTTAATTTTTCTATTTAGGTTAGCACGAATTTATATTACTCTACCCACGTATTTTAACTATTCTTGCTTATCTTTTACGATCATCACATTAATTATTTTTACTTATTCGATATACCGTCGGTACATACATTTAAGTATTATAGTAGTGGATATTATGTTACTTTTTGTTTTTGCTTTCTACAGTTGATTTGACTTTCCAACATTTGTGATTGCCAAGTGAACAGTGATTGCCAAGTGAACATATTTTTGTCACGTGCCCATGATGAATTAAGTGAGACATTTTTAGATTTTAATTGAACTATAGTGAACTTTTCATTTTTAATTTTTTTTATTTCCCCCAGCTTAAAAGTCCAATTTAATTTTTCTTCTCTTCTTTAGAAACTCACATTAATTAATAAAAATATTTCATTCAATAAAAGAATTCAAATTACTGAACTTAAGCCTGACTAAAAATTATTTCTGATTAAAACTTCACTATAGTTCAATTAAAATCTAAAAATGTCTCACCAAATTTTAACCTTTTATGGGCTATTTTGTATTTTGGAGAAAATGGTCTTATTTGACTATTTTTGCTGTAACTTTGGAATAAAAAAAGATAAATTAGAAAATTAAATTGTAAATTTGAGCATACTTTATCTGCCTTTAAAAAAAATATCTTTTTTGTTTATATAACAAAAAAATATTTAATATGTATATTTCACATTGATTTTTAGCAACTGGAATTCTCTCATAAAAGCCTTCATAACTCAAAAATCGCATAAATGCGCAAATAGGTGTTCTGGGATTTATTAGCTAAAATCTTATATTTTAGGAGCATAAAAGCATTCGTCCGCAAAGTTGTTGAAACTCAATGTATATATCAAAAATACCACATTTTTAGAGCAATTTAATTTTTTTCTTTAATATTTCTAAAACATTTATTTAAAAAAAAAATAATTTTTTAAATGCTCATATACCTGAAGTTGACGGTTCCATTATAAAACTTTTACTTATAGAAGTCTTAACAAAAACTATAATCACTTGATATATCAAAATTTTCTCTTTTAATCAATGTTTGCGCGCATTAAAATTTATATTTATAAATTAAAATTAATGAACTTTAAATACACACTGCCAATAAAGTAAACTACCAAGAACTTTTATTTTTGTATGTAGTTAATGATGTAGACTTTTATCTACTTTCATATGGTACCAAATTCGTTTGTGAAAGTTAAAGTTCATCTTTTGAATTAATCGCCACTTGTGAAGGCTTTCACCCCACAGTGCGACGGTGCTATCCAATCAAATACCTTTTAAATTAAATTTTTCCTTATAATGGGTCTTATTACGAGTGTCGTATTACGACTTCGACTACGACGATTTTGTACTAGAGTAAAGAAAAATGTGAAATTTTTTCTCTAATCTAGCACAAAATTGTCATAGGCGTAGTTGAAATACGACACTAGTAATTAAGCCCAATGTCATAAGGCGTTGCTATTTCTTTTAATAGTAAACTCAGACTTTTTGATTACACATCGCACATTTACTTAAAAAATGTCATACGCAACTCAAAAAAAGCAATAATACCACTTTTGGAGTTATGACGTTGTTATAATAAATAAGCGATACGTACATACATATGTAAGTACATACATATGTACTCGTACATATTTTTTGGCCGCATGCTGCCAAATAATAATAACTTAAGCCAACAGTACGCGGCATGCAAAAAACCACATGCGCATGTAGTTCTGACGTAATTTTGACGTCATCACGATGCTATATTTGCTATATGCCGTGTACTAGCAACATATGTGCATGTAGATATTAACATGCTTACAGATGAGCTGCCCCAGAAAATGTCTTCGATTCGGCTACATGTGCCAAATATCTATTTTGGAGCAAAAATACTATAAAATTTTTACGGCATCTAGCCATTACTAGTAATTTAAAAAAAATACAACGAGCATGCTGAAAATTATCGTGACGTCATCGCCACATACTCATGTGGCTTTTTACATGCCGTGTACTGTAGGCTTTAGGTTGAGTTTACATCTGGCATTTCTCTTGTGCCATGTGCCCAAAAAAAAACGTAACCACTAATTACTAATGAAAACTGGGGTCGAATCGTCACATCAGTGAACGGACAACTGGTCACGTAAAAACACCATATTCGGATTATGACATACGTGAACGTACTAAATTCCCATTCAGCTTATACGATTGACGTATCAGTTAACTCTTTTTCGTACGATTGCCGATACGATCACGGATGTGACGATTTGAGCCCTGTTTGATTCATACATGTATGTATTTAATGAGTTAAACTGTTTCCAATCATGTAAGATTCTATAAAATTATTTATTAATGATTAAACAGAATACCGGCTTCAACACATTTTCCATACAAATTGACACAAAAAAACAGCCGCAGAAACCGGTCGTGAGATAGAATCTATTTTATTTTGAGAGCGTTTTTTCTTATACTCTCACATATCAATGTTCATTCTCACAAAAATGTTACCATACTTTCAATAAATTTCATACATTTTGTAACCAAAACTACAAAGAAAAATAAGCACAAAAGAAAATAAAACAAAAATTAGAGAGCATTTGAAGTTGCTGCCGTCGATGTTATTATGGGCTTGATTAATTTGTCAGCGATTTTCCTGAAGTTAAAATCTTTATTCTGTTTCTACATTTAGTTATGTATGAAACCGTTTAGCTTAATAAATACGTGTCTGAATCAAACTATTTTTTATTAGTAATTAGTGTTTACGCTTTTTTTACGCTTGTGTGGCACATGGCACACAGATGTAAACCCGGCCTTATATTAAAATATGAAAATAAAACGATGAGATAGATAATTATATTCGTATGTATGTATGTATGATACAGTGTATCACTGATACATACATACAAACATAATTATCACTCTTCATTGAAATGTAAAACATCTCCAATTCTTAATACATTAATAAACATGTAGACAAAAATTTCTCTTTATATTACATACATATGCACATAATTATGTTTGTATGATACATACATACATACAATCATAATTATCACTTCTTATTGAAATGCAAAATATCTCCAATGCGGTGAATATTAATAAATAAATATGTAAGCAAAAATGTCTCTTTATATTACATACATACATACTTGCATATTTTTATAATTCTCCATCATCTACTTCTCTTTACGTTGCTCTTGTATAGAAACTCTCTATCTCTCTCATTTACAACGATGATAAGCACAACAACAACAACAACACACATTACAAGACCGAATGCCACGAAATTATCTATAAATTTAATTGATGATTATTAAATTAATAAAAAACATTTTTTCACACTTAAAATTAATACAGAATATAAATATTTTTTTAAATATTTTTTAGCGCAAATGTGAAAAAATTATTGCAGTTTGTTTTTATGTAAAAATTATCACAAGACTACACTTTTTAACTAACTAATATTTAATTTTTATTTACAACATTCCGAGAACGAACCGTACTGATTGAAAAAAATTATACACTGATAGATAAAGTTCAATGAGGCCATTTTATTAAATGCTGCAAACTTATCCCTTTTTTGTGATCTATTGAGGACGTTTTAAAAGAATTGTGATATTTTTATATAATTGAAGGTTAGCCGCGAATAACGTTGTAAGTGACAAAATAATAATTTTTCAAGAGAGTCAAAAAACGTATTTTAAGGCAAGTTTGTTTTTTTTTCGTTTAATTTTTTTACCTTAACGAAAATAATGATAATAAGCATTAAAGCTGGATTCACCCATTGTTTCCGAACAAAATTTTTTTACTGAGAGTTTTATGCAGCACGATTCATCCATTTCGAACATTTTGTCTGGAAAATCAAAGCTACCATATGAAATACGTGTGTAAACGATGCGTATTAATTTTATAAGTGGCAGCTCAGCGGCAAATGATTACAATTCGCTGTGTACTTTTAATTAATTAATGCAAATCATTCGTTCAGCTCCACATGTATATGTTTTATTTTCTGTGTTTTTATTATTCATATAACATGACGTGGCAGCTCAGTTCAACTTTGGCTGAAAAAATAAAATACTTGGCAGCTCAGTTCGATTTTGTCCGGACAAAGTATAAAATTAAACCAATTCAAACTGAGAGTTGTTCGTAAAAAATATTTTCTCTCTCTCAAGAAGAGAGAATTCAAACTACATCAAGGCGCATTTATTAGGTGGCAGCACTACACCAGGTGACTAATGTCATTGTACCAATCTAAATGTCAAATTTGGATTGTGTAGGTATAAGCCTAAAAGCATGCTTTTATTTGGGTATACATAAACACCTTTCGAATATTCAGTTTTGTATGGTGTTTGACATTTCCTATAAGAAACATGCAATCTGACGATGCTACCCTGTTTTGAAAAGTAAGATGGTAATTTATACCAACAAAGTACATGTGGTTGTTGCTGTTGTAATATTTGTTATAGAATCGCGGGTACCTGATTGATGTGCCTTGAACTACATATAAAAAAAATTTTGTCCGGACCAAAAATTTTGTTCGGAAACAATGGGTGAATCCAGCTTAACACTTCTGTTACATTTATCAATTATTTTTGACAATTACGTTTGCAGGATTTTTTTTAGTTATTTACAAAGTTCTTCCACGGGCTGACTGTTGGTAATTGTATTTTGACGGCGATTAGGTGCTTAATTTTGGATGGTTTTATGTTTGAACAATGCAATAGCGCAATGTTAAAGGTATTCTGTAAAAAACAGGTTTTGTAAAAATTTTCTTTTACAACGTTATTCGCGGCTATGCTTCCATTGTTGGAATAATAATAAAATTATGTACTATACACTATGTACATATATAATGAATAATATTGCATTATTTACTTATTTATTTACTCATTTATTAATAATTTTTTATATTAATATATGTATTTATTTATTTAATTATTTATTTATTTGTTTATTTATTTGCTTATTTATTTATTTTGTTATTTATTTATTTATTTATTTGCTTATTTTTATAATGATTTATTGATGTGTTAACATCTATACGCGCGCCTCTAGGGCAGTAAACTATCAGTTTCAATACATACGCAAGTGTTATGTATGTATGAGTAAATCATCGTTTGTTTGTTCGTTGCTTGGCAGTCGGTATTGAAAGTGATTATTGGGCGATTTTCATATAATTTTCCTACGCGATTTTCTCCGGAAACTCATAGCCGATTTTATTAATTTTTGGATTAAAAAGCTAGTGCGGGTTTCAAAGAAGAGTTTAGGCCAAAAATTAAGGCGATCCGATATCGGCGAGCCGAGATTTAAGTGTTTTAATTTGGAGTATTAATTTGGAGTAATATTAAAAAAGTGTTTTATGTTGATCTTCGGTTTTGTCTTATGCATAGCAAAGAGAATAGTGACGTGGTTATACGTACATATATAAAAATGAGATAGCAAGACAGCAACGTATGTAGCTTATGTACAAACATAACAATGTATGTATGTACATTTATCTGTTGCTTTGCATTCTCTTTGTTTTTTGTGGGTTTAATATAAAATAAATAAAAAGTATTAAGCAAGAAAATAATGAAATCATTAGCACTTCTGTTTAATTTTTTTCATTTTGAGTGCATCTACTAAATTTATATATATATATATATTATATATACAGTTAAGAAATTAACTCTATATACACCCATCAATTTTGGGGTTTGAGGAAATTTGGGAAGAAATTAAAAAAATAATTATGACAATATTTAGGGTGCTAATAAATATGTTTATACAAAAAATAAAAAATAAAAATATAATTATAATAACAACAATAAAAGCAAAAATATTTAAAACCCATAAGAAAAAAGTCTACATACAGGCATAAAATACATGAAAAAATACGTGCAAAATGTTCGAGGTCGTCAACTTGTTTGAAAATTCTGTTATTTCCGGTACCAAGCCGTCAACAAATGTCATCTGAATATAGTCTAATATGTCCTTAAAAAGGCAACAATTGATATTAACCTCGAAATAATCAAAAAAAAATTACCACAAATGAGGCTATTGAATTTAAGTTTACGTTATTTGTAATAATGACTTAATTTTAACTCTACTTAATAAGCATGGTTAATGTTTAAAAGGCAATGGCGTGATTTGTGGTAAATGTTTAGGTTCTTTCAAAGTTAACGGGAACTATTACTACTTTAAGAACATATTCGACCATATTCGGATGCCATTTCTTGATGGCTTGGTACCGGAAATAACAGAATTTTCAAACAAGTTGACGACCTCGAACATTTTGCACGTATTTTTTCATGTATTTTATGCCTGTATGTAGACTTTTTTCTTATGGGTTTTGAATATTTTTGCTTTTATTGTTGTTATTATAATTATATTTTTATTTTTTATGTTTTGTATAAACATATTTATTAGCACCCTAAATATTGCCATAATTATTTTTTTAATTTCTTCCCAAATTTCCTCAAACCTCAAAATTCATGGGTGTATGTAGAGTTAATTTCTTAACTGTATATATATATATATTATATATTAACTGTGCTGAAAACATAACATTAATAAATTATACAAAGTAAAATTAAATTCAATAAACTATTCTTTTTCATTAAATACTTTATATTAACTCTACCTCCGGGTTTGTGGGCCTGTGTTCATAGAAATCGAACAGGTACCGTGTAACAAAAAGCTGTTAACACATCGCCCGTGAGTTCGAACACTCATTGTTTTTTTATACATGTTTATTTATTTATTTATTAATTCATCAGTTCCATAATACAAGGATATGGTAGGCCAATAAAAAATATAGTATACCTTGCGTTAAATAATTATTAAAAACAATATACACATTTTACTTTCAACTTTAAAGAGATGTTATCGTCATGTGAATGCAAAAATCACATACATACATATGTACATTGTTATTTTGTAGATATGCTGGGTACAATAATTATGAAATTAATTTTCATTTTCAAAAAGTGAACAGACACACATTCTTTGTTAGAGATCTTAATATTATTGCTGGCTATAAGATAATCTTTGATTAAACACTTTATTCAATAATTAGTGCAGTTTTTGTTAAATTTTTCTATTTGCTACTTCTCCTTCAAATGGTCCATAGAATTATGATTTAATCAGTTTATTATCTATTTCATAAGTGTTGGTAATTCTAGCAAGGAGATTCAAGTGTTCGTTATCCCAAAGTCCCAAATCACACTGTGCAAGTCTTATTGCTAAGCTAATTAGATTTATGGAGAGAGAGAGAGACGAGGGGAACAGCAACGTTTCTTTTCCCCTCGTCTCTCTCTCCTAATAAACTAATCAGCTTAGCAATAAGACTTGCATAGTGTAAATAGGGACTAAGCATTGTTCTGATTTTCTGCAGAGCAAGTAATTTTCTAAATTTCATTTTCCATTTGTTTTATCATTTCACATCACTTGCAATCGAAATGCTTTAATGACTTTATTTTACCGAAAATTGAAATTCTTTTAAACTTTTCATTCTTTTCATACCTAGTGCTCAGGTACAGTAGAGCGGGAATTGATAAATCGAACAATTTAATTAAAGTCTTACTATCAAAACGTAATAGCCGGAGTTCCAAAAAATCAATATTATTTAGGAGGGAGCTTAATATAGGGTAAAAAATTTTTGATTTTCGTATACTTCATTAATAAAAATTCTAAACTTTTATGATTCTTCATGTTACTTGTAGTAACGTCTATTCCCTGCATTAAGTGTATGAAGCTTTTTTTTTAGCAGTTTTTTATTCGTTGTAGCATTTTCAGTCAAAGTCAATTAAGATGCTAAATTCTTATTAGATTTGACCAACCTGATTAAAAATCTTTATATGTATGTATGTATGTGTGTAAGTCTAGTCAAGATCACATCAGTTGTTATATCAGCTGTTTGATTTTTTTCTCGTTTAGTTTGAATGCTTAGCTGTCAAAAGTGGTGTACAATTTTCGTATGCCATTTTATTTTGTATTTCTTTGTTTTTTTCCCCTATATTTCTAAAACTTTTTATTGACTTGTATTTAATATAATTAATTTATAAATAATTTGTTACAGAGACACAGCCCATGTTTCTACAATCGAGATAGACTACTTGAATATAAAATTTATATGGAAAGAACTCATATTTTTGAGTGGTTTTCAAGTCTGTACCACTCTTCTTTCTTTCTCTCTCTCTCTCTCTCTCTCTCTCTCTTTCTCTCTCCCATAAAGTTGGACTTGCTTCAAAAAAACTGGCGTGTCTAAAATATGACTAAACTATTTCTTTCCTTAAGCTGGGTTCACACACGGCAATTTTAGTTCAGCAACTTTTTTACTAATGGAAGAGAGCGGAGAAGGTAATCAACAGAAAAGCCATCTAACTAAGTTGTTTTTTATTAATATATTAAATAGATTCACCACAGCAGGCTACCGACTACAAAATGTCAAGGATAGAATACACATGTTGATATGAGAGTGATTATCTTGAAGAAAGTAAGGCAACAGAGCGGCAGGTTCTTGTATATGCTGATGTTGTCGTTGCAGAAAATTCAGTGTTGCTAGTGTAATAAAAAAAATGTTGAATGAATGATCGTACAATTATTTCATATTATTTAACGGAAACATTATTCAAAAATTGATGTAAAACCATAAATTGATTCATTTTTATACTTTTACATCATATAAGTACATTTCGAAAGAGTAATTTAATTTTTATAAATGCGAAATATTTGAAGGTGGTAATACTTGGCTATGACTTATACTTAAACATGAAGTGCAGATGGTGCTGTTGCCGTCTCCAAAATATTTAAGTCGCTGGCTGCGAGGCGACAAATGCTGCTAACTGCATTTGAAGTCGTAAGTTCGTGTAGCCTGCTGTGGTAAATGTGTGTTAATTCATAAATTTTAATATTTTTATCGCACTTTTTCCCAAAATTAATATTTTACTTGTTCAATAATATTAAGAAGCAATAATTGTTTACTTGTTTGCTTCACTGTATCTTAACACGTCATTACCCTTTGCCTAGGTATGTGTATGGTTCACCACACGTGAAATACTAAAATACTTATATGACATATATGACATCACAACATGTTGCTACAAATGTGGAGTTGACACTTGCTTCTTGTCTAAGTGTCCCTGATATAAGATGACATACTACGATTACTGAATGTAATTTTCATTGTAATGTTGCAAGTAGACACGTGCATACGAAGATGCAATTTCAATTTAATGAATGCTAATTTTTGTTTAATGACAATAAAGTCATTTATAGGAGAAGTGACACACGAATCTTAAAGTGATTGCTTGTGGAGATTGGAAACATTTTATAGGTTTTTTTTAAAGAGCAAACAACAGGTTATAAGAGCGTAAAAGTAATCCGTGATGTGATTAAATTAATATTGAGAATGGCGTTGGCTGAATTAATTAGAACGTTGACTACATAATCGAAGGTAGCGGGTTCCTTTGTGTCAATTGTTGTAGAAAAGTTTAAGTGACGGAGGCATAGTCAGTGGTCACTGAACTATACTGACTAGAGTAAATGCTTATCCTAATGTAACATCTCAGCGCTCTCCTTCGTGGGTATTGTGTAGCAGAATCATCGTCAAAGTCAAATAACTAATAAAATCGCTCTAAGCACAGCTTCGAAGATTTATTATCTAGCCAACTTCACACAGAATCTCAAAATTTCTTCAAATCCTACCATTACATTTTTCTTTCACCAGATTTAATGCGGCTCATTGACACCAGAGGCGCTGTAACTCTGCCTTATTAAAAATAAAGTGCAAAAAGCAGAGTTGTAAAAGAATGAAGCTTTCATATCTAACTCTTTCTTCACCACCCCTCTTCACTATCATATCTTTTAATTTTTTTTTTTGTGCAAAAAAGGTGACATCTAGTAATATTAGTAGGAATTCATTACCAAAAAAAATTTGTGTGATCCTCTTTTCAATCTAAACTAACCTAATTTTTACTATGAATTATTCTGTATTTATAGTTAATGCAAAGAAATCAAGGAATTGCTGTTAAGTTATATTATACGTTATGTATAATTCGACTCTGTTATGTTTCTTTTAATTTCCCTGAGAAAAAACCTTAATATTTTTCTCACTCCCAACAAACAGCAGGTGCATGATGGATGAAAGGCAACTTGATACTTGAAAGATTCAAACTTGAAAAATATCTCAAAAAAACTTTTGGCAACATCATCTTCTTCTTAAGAGCTGATAAGGCTCATCTGTGCAAGTAGTATTTTGTGGCATTAAATCGCAACTTGGCTTTTGCTTTTCTAATGCTGCTGCTAAGCATTTTCTATTTTTTTTTCAAATAATTTTTTTTCCATATAACTGTTTTGTTTGGAGCCAAGTATGACAACTCGTTAAAACGTAACATTTTCAACCTTTATAAGCCCAGAGGCCAAATAGGCAGTGTATGCATAATTGCATAAGTTTACTTGTATGAATGCATGTACATAAATTCAAGCAGCAACACACTTGCTAACAGCAGGCAAAAAACTAAGTACTAGAAACACATTAGTTATATAGGGTGTTTTTTTGAGGGGTATAGAACTTCGAATTGAAATAAAACACAAGAAAATCGTTTTAATGTCCATCAATTTGGCTTTATTGGAAGGATAATTTTATGCCATTAATGTTTAAATATGATTTCGGGCATGTGGCCGCCGCGGCTGGCTCGAATAAAGCTAATTCTACAGGTCCAATTTTCAACCACTTTTTCGAGCATATGGGGCCGTATGTTGGCAATAACGCCACGAATGTTGGCTTCCAAGTCCCCTAACGTTTCTGGTTTGTTGGCGTAGACGAGCGACTTCACATATCCCCAAAGAAAATAATCCAATGGTGTCAAATCACACGATCTTGGTGGCCAATTGACAGGTCCATTCCGCGAAATTATGCGCTCATCGAATGTTTCCTTCAATAAATCGATTGTGACGTGCGCTGTGTGGCATGTAGCGCCGTCTTGTTGGAACCACAACTCATCCACATTCATGCCATCCAATTCGGGAACAAAATAGTCGGTTAGTCGGCTCCAATTGCTGTGCACGGTGGCGAATCGTTTCATTCGGGTCCTCTTCAACACTTTGCTCTACAGCGGCAATTGTTTCTTCGGTGCGCACTGTTCGACGTCTCTGCGGATGCGTATTATCACATAGAGTAAACGTAGTGCGAAAATGATCCATGGTTAACCGAATTAATTGCTCTGATGGACGATTATGTCGACCATAAAATGGACGGAGCTTACGGTAAACTTCGCGAACTGAACCATTATTTTCGAAATAAATTTGCACGATTTGCAAGCGTTGTTCTTTTGTGAACCTGTTCATGATGAAATGGCAAACCAAACTAAATATTAATCACTTGACAGCTGACAAAATGGCCGCCAGTTAAAAAAGTGATGCCAACTTAAAGTTCTATACCTCAATAAAAAACACCCTTTATGTGTATATGTGAAACTATCAACTGTTTCTGTATGCTTGAGTATATATACGACACCTTCCTTCCTTCACTTACAAGCAGCACACTAGGAGAAGTGTCAATATAGCATTCAGCAAAAAAAAAAAAAAAAAAAAAAAAAAAAAGCAGCAAGAAAAGATAATTGTGGCATGGTACTAAGGAAAAACAATAGCGCTGCTGTTAGCCAAACAGCAAGACCTAACCATTTGCAATCATATACAACAAAAAGTTAATTTTTTGTGTGCTTTATGCTTTTTTTTTATTCTAAAAATACAAACACTGCAAGTCAACTTGACCTTCAACCATAGAGGTCACAAACAATCAATTACAATTTTTCAACCACAACAACACTGTTACAAATTTATGTAGGTGTACAACAAACAGTTTTTATGTGATTAATGCAACCAACCAGTTTTAACAGTCCTAAGGCAGCACGGTCACACTTGTCAAACATTTGCCCAAAAAAGCGTAACCAACAAACAATAATCAGAAGAGTTTTGATCCAGTTTCGATCACAACTAATAGACAATGTCATAGAAAATCCAACATCATTGGATACTCTTTAACTTGACAAACTTTTGTCTGAATTGAAAAATTTTTCATTAGCATTTAGTGGTTACGCTTTTTCGGGCAAATGTTTGCCAAGTGTGGCCGTAGCTTAACAGTGGGATTTTAATAAAAAGAAAAAAAAAATAAATTTTTAAAGTTTTTAAATAGGCCACTTAGTTGCAATAAAATATCTCCCTCTCGCTCTTTCTCTCTTTCTCTCTTGCTCTCTAGAAGAAAACTAGTTGAGCTTGAGTTTTAATTTTAACTTTATGAGGGTAATTATGAATAAAATTCTGCAAGAAATTTTTCCCGGGAACAATTCCAACTAATAGCAAGTAATAGAGAAAACAAAAAATTATAATTGGAAAAGGGAGAAATTTCTCGCCAAGTTTTATTCATAATTGCCCTATATATTCCTAAAAAGGCTGTTGACATAAAGTTCCTAAATATTAAATTAGACGTGACATAGCCATAATGCCATAGCCATAACCAAATCAAAATTCATACGGCAATGGCTATGGCGTTATTTTAATGTCACCTTTAATCAAATACATACAGTGTTGCCCATAAGTTTGATTCGAACAGCTGTTTTGAATTGTTGTGGTTATGTCACGTCTAATTTAAGCTTAAATAGGAATCCTCGCATGTGAAAACATTTGAAGCATAAGCGATTTTTTTAAATCATTCATTACATTATTTAAATTTTTTTATATTGATATTCTACACAATCGTACGACTTTTAACAAAATACAAAACTGACCCCATGATTTCTTTTTGTCCTTGAACATTTTGCAAAAACTCCACCATACCAATATTGTATTTTTTGCGCTTATGTAGAATAGTGTATCATGGCCTTAAGCCATTATTTATTGCACTATAACTGACTAACGGTTCCACCATCACACTTAAATTTTTTTAATCTAATCATACTCGTATGTAAAATAATAATGATCTGGTCACATTTATTTCCAATTCACAAGAAACTTCTAACACTAACTTTGTTATCAAAGCAATCTACAATATTACATCTAGTTTTAAACAAAATGTCTGTCTGTCCAGTATTTGGCTGCACTTTCAGTCTAACAGATTGTTTGTGAAGTTTTACAGAAGGATAATGTGGGAAGGATAACCAACTTAGAGGTGTAAGTGAGTGGTGCCTCAGCAAATTTACCTTAGATTACACTGTACAGCAAATAATAAAAATATATACAAAAAATAACAAGATCCTAAAAAGCAATTTTAGCAGATGAGATAAACCAAAAATAATGTCGTATAAGAGTGTCGACGTTTTTAAAGTTTACGTATGATCACTAAAGTGATGGATTGCACGGCGATTGCATGAGTGAATCTAGATTGATAATATATAGTGCACCTAAAACTTGGCTATACTTGCACATTCTGACATTATTGAATCAGTGCAAAAACAGTTTCTGATTTACGGTCTCCGTGGACTAAACTTTAATCCTAGAAATATACCATCTTATTCTGCAAAGCTTGCTCTAATCAAGCTACCATCCCTTAAAAGCCGTCGAATTGTGCTGAACATCTCGTTTATTCCCAATATAATTAATGGCAACGTATGCTCTGGATTTTTAATCAATTACCTAAATTTTAATGTTCCACATCGACCTTCACGTCATTTAATACTTTTATCGGTTATATTTGTTAGAACTAATTATGCTAATACTGATTCATTGAGAAGGATGTGTAACGATTTCAACATATTTTATAAATTTATTAATTATTATGCATGTACTCCCTACTGCTATCAAAAATAATCTATTAATACATTTAGGGCCATTATTACAACTTACAAATAGTTAATTTTAGGATGTTATTTGACAGGTAAATATTTTTGATTATCACAAGTAAACATTAATGTAAAAGTGACTGATAAGCTAATAGCAGGTTTATCCTCACGGTAACTTTCAAAGTGAACTTTAAGCATTTTAACAGTCAAAGTAGCAGGTATCTACACCAATGTTGTCACAATACATCATTTGTATTATTTATTTTATCGAACAGTTGTAATAATGAAAAAAATTAATGGTCACTTTATCGTTCACGTTAGCTAATGTTAATTTTAATTATCAGGAACTTTAACTTTAGGTTGTAATAATGGCCCTTAAACTCGTAACTTATTGTAACTTATAGCGTAGACAGACGACTGCGTTAATTTGCATTAAAATCTCACTAATGTGAATTAAAAATTTACCCTGACAGACGACATTGTTTGCATTAAGTAAACAAAATCTGTGCATCCCTTTTGTAAAGGGTGTTTTTTATTGAGGTATAGAACTTTAAGTTGGCATCACTTTTTTAACTGGCGGCCATTTTGTCAGCTGTCAAGTGATTAATATTTAGTTTGGTTTGCCATTTCATCATGAACAGGTTGACAAAAGAACAACGCTTGCAAATCGTGCAAATTTATTTCGAAAATAATGGTTCAGTTCGCGAAGTTTACCGTCCATTTTATGGTCGACATAATCGTCCATCAGAGCAATTAATTCGGTTAACCATGGATCGTTTTCGCACTACGTTTACTCTATGTGATAATACGCATCCGCAGAGACGTCGAACAGTGCGCACCGAAGAAACAATTGCCGCTGTAGAGCAAAGTGTTGAAGAGGACCCGAATGAATCGATTCGCCACCGTGTACAGCAATTGGAGCCGACTAACCGACTATTTTGTTCCCGAATTGGATGGCATGAATGTGGATGAGTTGTGGTTCCAACAAGACGGCGCTACATGCCACACAGCGCACGTCACAATCGATTTATTGAAGGAAACATTCGATGAGCGCATAATTTCGCGGAATGGACCTGTCAATTGGCCACCAAGATCGTGTGATTTGACACCATTGGATTATTTTCTTTGGGGATATGTGAAGTCGCTCGTCTACGCCAACAAACCAGAAACGTTAGGGGACTTGGAAGAAAACATTCGTGGCGTTATTGCCAACATACGGCCCCATATGCTCGAAAAAGTGGTTGAAAATTGGACCTGTAGAATTGGCTTTATTCGAGCCAGCCGCGGCAGCCACATGCCCGAAATCATATTTAAACATTAATGGCATAAAATTATCCTTCCAATAAAGCCAAATTGATGGACATTAAAACGATTTTCTTGTGTTTTATTTCAATTCGAAGTTCTATACCTCTTAAAAAAACACCCTATACTACACACTTCGAAAATTTTCTTTGGAAATATTTAAAATGGAAAAAATGTGTCTCGATTTTATTATCGGCCAGGTTCTACATTCTACTACAATATGAAAATGAAAACGTTTTTAATTCCGAAAGGTCGATATCACTGTGTTCTAGAAAAGTAATGAAACTTTTTTTCCACCACGATTTCATTCCCAGTTTATTTCAAATAAATATTTCAAGCAACATAGAAAAAACACATCTTATGCTATAAACACAATTGCAACTAACGGCGAACTTCGCATAGTTCGACGAACTTGATTTAAAGAATTCGTTGCGAAAATTCGTCTTTTAAAGTACAATTAAATTTGACGACCCAATATTTGCATATATATTCACACCCAAAAAAAAAAAATGATTATGAACTTGCAATAAAAATAAATGCAAAAATCTATATCAAGTCTTGAACTTGATTAAAAGTCGAATAAATCACACATCGCGAAATTGTTGAAAATTCGCAATATTGGAAACAAACAATAAACTTAAAATAAATATATGTAACTGCTTTTCATTGGTTGGTTTAACCAATTTTGTTGGTTAGTGGAATTTTTAACGTAAAAGTTGGTTAAATTTAACTATAATTTTATTTCTGTATATTTTTTTATTTCTATTACCCATATGAAGAATGACTAGAGGCTTTAAATGTTCCATAGAAATTTTTTTTTCAAATTTTTTACATAAAAAGCTTGTAACATTTCGTTTATCAAAAATGCGAAAGTTAATAATTTCCTAAGCAGTGTTTGTCTATAATATTATGCCTAATTAAAGATGGAAGAGGGGGAAGGGCAATAGGGGTTAGGACATTTTTGACACTTAGTTTAGAATCTAGTTTAGTAATCTACCAGAAGCAGTCGTGAGAATATTTTTTTAATTAAAAAAAATTTAACTTTGTTATACCGTGTTATTAACAAAGCTAATATTTAATGTGGTTCTAGGTTAGGGCTAATAAATGAATGCAAGCTTAAGCGCTGGTTTAGTTAAACTAAGTTTAAGTTTAGATTCCAGAGCGATAAGTCAGTGTAGCATATACAGGGTGGCCCAAATAAGACCAGCTAATGTGAAACACAAATAACTTTTTGATGTGTAAACATCTATACGCTAGGGGGTAAAAATCTTTTGACTTTGATTTCTTTGCTGAGATTTCTTTGCTGAGATTTCTTTGCTTTTCTTTCACAGCATTGTCAAATCGGTGTGAGCTATGTATGAGTGTATTAGTGTTTGAAAGAAGCAATACCAAGCAGAGAAACAAGTCGACCGGCTCGAAGCCGACGGTGCGCCGCCGCCGGTTATTTTTCTGTATATTTCCGTACACCAAAGGTGAAAATGAACCGTAAGAGCTACGGACTTGAAATTTGGACACAATGTGTAGACATTTGGCCACTACAACAACAAATACATGAGAGTTAAAAACTAAAGGGTGTTCCAAAACGAGCAACGAAAAATGTTAAAATCCCATGTAATATACATACAATTGTATGTACATATATACACTTGAAATTTTAAAAGTTAGTGTATTTTTATACAGACTACAACAATTAACACTAAATTTAAAAAAATTTAAATCAATGGGTGTTCCATCAGTTAATGCAATTTTGACTTTGTAATTTTGACAACTTGCTGTATCTTGGAAACCGTAAGAGCAAAACTCTTGAAATTTTCAAAAACGGTAAAACTAAAAAACCAAATAAATATAAAATCGCCAAAAACAAAAAAAAAAAAAATCGCCAAAACGAAAAAAACACCAAATTAAAAAAAATCTCTAGGACTAAAATAAATCGCGAAAAAACGGAAAAATCGCCAAAATTAAAAAAATCCTTAAACAAAAAAATCGCCAATATGAAAAAATCGTCAAAATGAAAAAATCGCCTAAATAAAAAAACCTCAAAAACAGAAAAAAAGCACCAAAATGAAAAAATCGCCAAAATGAAAAAAACGCCAAAATGAAAAAAACGCCAAAATGAAAAAAATTGCGAAAATTAAAAAAACCCAAAAAGAGAAAAAAATGCCAAAACGCAAAAAAAGCGATAAAACTGAAAAAAAATCGTTTAAACTGAAAAAACTTAAAAAATTAAGAAAGCTAAATCAAAAAAAAAAAAAAAAAATTATCAAAACCGAATGTGCGCGAGTCAAAGTCGCACTTTACTGAATTTATTTTAATTGCAATTCGTACACAACAACAAGAACGGCAACAACTAAACGATGAACAACAGGAATTAAAAATTAAAAAGAAAAAGTAAAGGCATTTACCATAGATGAGCACTGCAGTAAAACTAAAGTTTCAGTAAAAACAATAAAAAATGTTTAACAAGTAAATTTTTACTGATTACTAAAATTTATTTCTACAATTTTTATAAATTGCCTAAATGATTTGTTATATGATGAGGTGCATTGAATTTCCAGTAATCAGTAATGCTCGTATTCATAATGAAATTCTACCAAGTGGCTAAATGTTTTTCATACAAAAGCTTCAAAATTTCAATGAAAAAACTTTGCCACTTGCTACAATTTTATTATGATTACGGCCCTACGATTTTACTGGTAATGCAAATTAAATTTCATTAGCAGCAAAAATTTACTGAATTTTTTTAGTAATCAGTAAATTTACTGCTTACTGCAATTTTGAATGCAGTACATATATGTACATACATATACTGCAGTGTGCCCATTTACTAACCAAATAAGTTTAATAAAACAAACAAAAACCAACAAATTCATATGTATTTACAATATTGAAAGTTTTGATACTTTTAATTAATTAATTTAAAAAAAGATACTAAAAGCATAAGTACTTCCAACTTAAAAAAAATTTCATTACTAGATGTTTAGACATCTCCTCTGCGATTGGACTCACATTGCTCTTTTTTAACGTAAGATCAGAGCCCACATCTTCCATGATTACAAGTTTAGTTCGCCATTTTGAGAAACTGGGTTTAGTTGCCGACCATCCAGGAAAAGGTGCTCATCGAAATATTTGTACTGTAGACAACGTGGAAGCTGTACAGCAGAGTATTGCAAATGATCCATATGTCTCAACTCGTCGCCGTTACGGCCAATTGGGTATACCCAGAACAACATTACAGAGAATTTTAAAGTTGGATCTTAAGATGTATCCAAAGTTCAAATTGTGCAACAGCTTCTACCGCAAGACCCCCAACAAGGACTACAATACGCATCACTAGGTCTCATTTGGGCCACCCTGTACAATGTGTATCTTAACAAAATAAAAGCTGAAAAATCAACGACAAGCTAAAAAATTATGTCGCTTAAGCTTTTTTACCGATTACGTCAGGATATATAGAATTTTGTTTCTTAATCTATATACTGGCTGGGCCGATATCTTTCATTCCTTTTTTGTTTTGTTTGTTAAAAGAAGAATATGTCTGGAGAAGAAGAATATGCAAGAAAAAAAATTAAGAAAGTTGCTCAAAACAGGGTAAAACGGGAAAAATTTGTGCTGTTGGTATTGTTTCGGTTTTTTTGATAAGTCCTAATTTACACTTAGCTAAGCTGATTAGTTTGTCGGAGAGAGAGACGAGGGGAACATAAATTTTTCTTTTCCCCTCGGCTCCCTCTCCTAAAAAACTAATCAGCTTAGCAATAAGACTTGCTGAGTGTAAATTAGGACTAAGCTCGGTATAATTTCAGTTTAATGACTACTCAGTATCTTTTTGAATGCGAACGAAGTCGCGGGGAAACTCTAGTTTCATATAAAAACTTATAACACTTCGTTCATCATTTGTTTTTAAATCTTTTTTCATACACTTTTTCATATATTTGATTTTTGGCAAAATTTAATTTTTTTTTTGCTTTTGTTTGTTTTTCAAGCAGCTGATCAGCTTTCTGTGTGTCCAAACTATCACGAAGACAAAGTACTGACTGTTTCATGCAAGCAGAAGAAGAATATTACTCTCTCAAAACTTCTCACATCTACTCAATTTTAGAGTGCGTAAAAGCTTTTTGTGCAAATTGGGATCCCAATGTAGAGTACAGCTGGATTCACAAAAATTTGGTGCGAAAAATTTGTCCAAATAATCAAAGCTGCTATATGTATGTAATGGTTCTTATTAAATTTTTTGCTGGCTTAAACTCATTTTAAACCAAACATAGAGATTAACTTGCACTGATTTATTAGCCCTTAGTGTGGTGTTGGTTTAACTATTTTAACTAGGTCGCTGCAGGTTAATTTCCCAAAACAATGCGAGGTAGAGGTATTATAAACAAGCCTTGGTTAGAAATATACAGTTAGACTAAAAACCGTTTGGCCAAGTGGCAATTGGTTAAGCTAAACAAAGACACCAGCAAGACAGTGGGTCGGATACATGAACAGGCGGACAGCGGGTTGTGGCAAATGTTTTGCAAACCTAATGAATGTGCGTTTTGTTGCATTTAACTTTTTTTATAATCATGACGATGGTGATGTTGATGATAATGATGATTATATTCTTGTCTGTGTGCTAGCCTGTTAAGTTTCCTTACTTAAGGTCATACTATGTGTCGAGTTATTTAAGTGTGTCTGTATATTCTTTATTTCAAGTTGTGAGCTTTTTGTGTAAATATTCTGTGTCGAGCGAGGTCTTGTTTTAATATCGTGTAGTCCAAACATTTAAACAACGAAATTAATTGAAAAAGTTGTAGGATTAAACTTCCTTTTTGGTTTTTCTTTTTTTTTTGTCTTTCTTTATCTTTCTTGCTACTTTAAAAAGAAAAGAAAAAGAAAATAAAAACTGCAGCATTTAAGTGTTTTTAGATAGCCAAGAAAAAAATGTTGGTTAAATGTGGACTTTTAAGCTGAAAGCACTTTCATAAGCTCAGTATATAAAAACAAAATATTAAATATAATTTCTGTGGCAAAAAGGAAAAAGTGCTTAAGTCGATATTAGTTGATTTTGAGTTAATAGTACCTTCGTAATCTCAATTAATTTGTGTGATTTTTCAGGAAGTTATAGCACTATAATTTGCGACTTATTCTTATTAAGACTTTTAATCTCATTTGGCATAATAACTTAATTTAGGTTATACTTTGGTAAATTTCAACTTAAATGTGTAAAACTATGTTTGCTTAAAAAAATAAAGCTTACCACAGAATTTTTCAACTTAACTATAAAAGAAATAAATATCTGAAAATCGACTTGAACGCTTAAAAGTGCTCTCCTGCAAAACAGCAAAATATGACTTGAGTAAGCACTTTCTTCTTATTGCCAGAGATTTATATATATTTTTTTTGCAAGATTATTTAAAAAAAATGCCTCAACTTCGAAAAAAAAACATTTTATATCTGCCCGCAAAACTTCGGGTGTACAAAACTGTGTGTGCATTTTATGTCAGTAATTCTATGTGCGCTTCTTAAGAAGTTGAAAGAAAACCTTGAAAAATATTTATTTATTTTTTGTATATTTATTTTATTTTTATACTTCTGCTTGCAATGTTGGCAAACTTATAATTGTCTGCGAGTGTCAAGTTTTCGCTTAAAGTCCATCGGTAATAGTAGTAGAGCAGAAAAAAATAGTTTTAAAAATTGTTCTGCGTGTAGATTCTTGGAAATGTTAAGCTTTCAATCGTAAAACAGATAAAGTTATATCAACTTGTTCTACTGGATTAAAGTTATTTTTTATGGAGCACTGTGAACTTAATTAAAAGCAAGAATTTTTCAGTAACCAGCAGTAGCGATGAGCATTTAATGTTTTTAACTTAAATATCAACTACATACATGCATAAATAAAAAGGAATTAATGTTCGCTAAAGGTGCAAAAAGTTTCTACAATTTTGCTATTACCTTACGATATTGTAATAAAATGTGTTGCATTTTCCAACGCATCCTGAGAGCAATAAAAAACGATCAAGTATTTGATGTTACTTAAAAAAAATATTTTTATGTCTAAATAATCTTCGACTTATTATTTATTATTGTTTTATAGATAACATTAAATAATTTTTGTCCTTATTTTGTTCAATAATTGTAACGTCTTGGCTCTCGCAGTTGTGCCAATTATTATTTATTGTCTACGCTAAAAGGTTCGTGTATATGCTTAATGCTTTTGTTCCAAACCATTGTAACCATTAGTAATTTTTTTTAATATATTTTTCAAAATAGAGTATAAAATTTTAATTTAATTTTTGTGGTTTAAAAAAATGGTAATAATATTTTTCTTTGCACTATCAAAGACAACAACCATTTTTGAAGAAAATGATTTGTACTGCATTTACATTGTTTTGTAATATAGCAAATTTAATTTGAAATCTTTTTCGAAATATATAGGGCATTTACATTGCCTCGCACTCGTACTCATGAGATTTCGATCTAAATTTAGTTGCTTTTTGCTAGATTTCTCACACAAAACGAAATCTTATTTGTTAGTAGATTCGTAGGAAATCTACTCAAAATCTAATATTTTTATTTGTTTGGTACTATCCTATGCAACATATTTATATAAAAGGTGATTGAATTAGCTACACTCCACAAACTTTTCTATTCAAGGTGTGTGAATGAGCTAAGTAGGGTTACAAATTTTAGACAAGAATTTTGTCTTGGATATGAAATCTTAGTGTAAACTATGCAGACTTCAATAAAGATTTCAAATCAAATTTAATAGATTTAGAGACAATGTAAATGAAAGTTGTTCAAGATTTTGTATCTAAGACAAAATCATTTGTCCAAAATATTGTCAAGCTGTAATCAAAAAAATGCTGACTTAGCTCATTCACACACCTTCAATAGACAATTTGCAGAATGTAGCTAATTTACTAACCTTTTATATAAATATGTTACATAGGGTAGAAAAAAAATTATAAAAATATTAGATTTAGAGTAGATTCTGTGCAAATCGTTTTTAGTAAAAAGCAACTAGATTCAGCTCGAAATCTCGTAAGTACTAGATTTCGACACAATATAAATTCCCTTTTACTGAATTGGGGCATTAAAAATATTTTTAAACAAAAGCGTTTAAAATCTTCTCATACTGCGTTTCCACTTGAGCAACATCTTATAGATTTCCCTTACAAAAAAATTCATTTTATCACTAGATTTTGTAAAAATCCACTTAAAATCTCATAGAATTTATGGTTATCTTTCTTAAAATTTGTGCTAGAAAATCAGCTTGTGTTCATTAAAAGATGCAAGAACTGGGTCATGGTTTTGGAATATTGTCAGTTAATGGGTTTTGTCTTGGATAACAAATCTTAATAAATGTAAAAGAAACTGGGTGCATAAGTATAGATTTTCATTCAAATTTTATTGAAATCTGCTAGATTTTGTGCAGGTGTAAATTACCTATACGATTCTCTTTCTTATTTCTGATAGGAAATAATAAACATTTTTTTAGATTTTCTAGTATATTTTGTGTTATATTTATATGTTTGTATTTGTAAGCATGTTGTATGTACACACATATATGCTGCCCTTATTTGTATTCCTATTTTTTAATGCACAAAATCTAAATTAATATCACATATTTCACTAAATTAAAATTTTTAAATTTACATTAACTTTTTTAAAAATGAAATGCTTTCTCTGTTTGTTAAAAACAAAAAAAAAACTTTTCATAACAACTTTGTTATCAAATTGTTTGCTCAAAAACATCAGAATTTTGTTACTTAATGCAACTCGAGATATTAAAAAAGTTTTAGTGTTATAAAACATTATATTTGCAAGTGAATTTTGTAGCATAAAAGCTTTAATTTATTAAGGCTTCTTTATTGAATTTTGTTTCAAAATAAAGTAAATTTAAAAAAGTATTCAGAATTAAATGGCTGCCAATTAAATGGCTACCAAGCAACAAGGCTAGTAATTGTTATTAAGTTTTTAGTGCAAACTATTTTAGGACTGCTTAATCGTAATTTACACTATGCAAGTCTTATTGCTAAGCTGATTAGCAATGAGACTTGAATAGTGAAATATTCTGTTGAAGTTATCTAACTAATAAATACAAATATAAACAGACCTTAAACTAAAACAAAATACTTTAATTAAACATATAAAAAAAGGTCGAAAAAGTAGATAAAAAATTTGTTTAATGCAGTTACTAAGGTGGAACATCTACAAACGGGTTCGATAATATAAAATATAAAATATATTTTTCATATAGAAGATTGACAAAAAATAAATGTTTTTTTTAACAACAAAATAGTTAATATTTTATCAAAAAATTTAAATTACACGGAAAAAAATAAATTTCGTTTTCAGTAACCAAATTCATTGAATCAGTAAATTTTTTGTGTGAATGCGGACCTACAAAGGAATTTGTAGATTCTGATAACAATTTTGTAAAAATTTAACTGGAAAAAAAATTTTATTTTTAGTTAAATTATTATGACATTAGAGAAAAAAGTTAACTGAAACTCAAAATATTTTCAGTCAAATTTATTAATAGGAACAGAAAAACATTTTTGCAGATTTTTTTTTTGTATTATTCAGCAATTTTTTTTTTATAATTTACAAACACATTCACTAAAATTTTTCGTATTATTAGAAAATAAATTAACTGAATCAATAACAATTCTTAAAAATTTTTATTAAAAAAATTATTAAATGTTTTATCTGAAAAAAAAATAACTGAATCAAATGAAAGGTTCAACTATTTTTTTTTACTTTCCAAAATTAGCTTGTTTTTATGGTTAAGCATTGCGTTACCGCTTTTGGAACTCATCAGTAGATTTCAACCCAAAAATTTTTTTAATTTGGCTAACAAACTCCGTATGTTTATAGTAAGACTCTTAATACTATATTGAGAATCACAATATACAAACATAATAAGTTTGAAAACCGCAAACAAAAATCTTTAAAAAAATAAAATGTTTTCTAAAATTAAAAAAAATCAGACAAATTTTTTTACAGTATATAAAAATAAATTTAACTGAAAAAATTAAAAAAAATCAGACAAATTTTTTTACAGTATATAAAAATAAATTTAACTGAAAATAACAAATTTAAATTAAAAAAAAAATAAATCTAAAATTTTTTTTTTACAAATTTTACTTTATATAGATAATTTTCATTCTATGCAGTTTTTTTTACATAAAATAAAATTGGAACAAATAATTTACTGGAACAGTAAAAAATATTTACTGAAACTAAATTATATTTCAAAACACACGTTTGTTTGAAAATTTTTTGGGAATAATTTTTTGTGTGTACATTTATTATTATTTTTCAGTTTCCTTTTTTTTTTTTTTGAATTCTCCAATAGAGCATTTCTACACCTGCACAAAATCTACCAGATTTTAATTAAAATTTTTATGAAAATATTTACAGTTTACACCAAGTTTTTTTTGACAGTTGCAGTTATCAAGATTTTTTTATCCAAAACAAAACCCACTCGATTAAAGTTTTCCAAAACTACAACCAAACAACTGCAGATGTAGCCAATTCACACACCTTTCTAAGTACAATAAGTGACTTTTTTACCTTTTTTACGCTGCAGCCACACGTTCAATAAATCGCTTTCAATTTCATTGCACATACTGTGTGTCAAAATTCCTTGAAATTGGTCGTTGACACAATTTCATTTTTTAAATGCCACCGACGAAGAAATAACTCAAATTTGTAGCTTCAATCAATATGTGCTGTGACCAGCCGTTCAAGTTACTAGATGTTGCCCGAAATCCCGTAAGCAGAGTTGTCAGCTTTTTTCCGACCCCTTTCGCTAAATTTATTATAGAAATCAGCAAAATCAATTTTATGTAGTTTTTCTTAATATACGTTTGATAATAAATTCGTTTTTATATAACAATTTTTTAATATAAATTTTTATAAAATAATCCTATAAAAATGTAACAGAAAAGCGCCAAAAGTAGGAATTAAATCGACAAAAATTATTTCTTAAGGTACGGTCACACTTGCCAAACATTTGCACAAAAAAGCGTAACCACTAAATGCTAATGAGAAATCTTACAATTCAGACAAAAGTTTGTCAAGTTAAAGAGTAACCAATATTGTTGGATTCTATGACATTGTCTATTAATTGTGTTCGAAACTGTTTAATATGATAAACAAGTGTCTGGATCAAAACTTTTTTCATTAGTGTTTGTTGGTTACGCTTTTTTTTTGTCAAATGTTTGACAAGTGTGACCGTACCTTTACAAATTTCTTTCATTCAAATTCAAAACGCATTAATTACTCTAATTAATATTCGAAAAATCATCAAAATTAAATTGTTTTAATTTCTTGCAGAGATTTTTGAAACTACTCCATCAAAAAACTAATTTTGTTGAATTACAAAAATTTTAAAGTTTAATTTTATTAGCAAAAAAAAAAAAAAAGCCGTAAAAATCTCCAACGAATTTTTTTATCGACAGAAAAATCGCCATGTCGCCTAATCAAAAATCGAACCGCCAAACAAGTTGAAAAATTGCCACGTTTGGCGAGAAATGACCCTATTTGACAATCCTGCTTGAGAGTATAAACACAATGTTTGCGGTGCAGTGCGATTTCTTGTTGCGGGAGAGAAAAATAAACATAATAAAACGGAGGACGGCGGCGGCAATACTTGTCATTGTTTGTTTAAATTTTTATTAATATTTTTGTGCATACGTTTTTATAAAAAATTTACTCTTTGTGTTAAATATTTTATAATGGCAGTAATTAAAAACAAAAAAATGATTAACATTTTATATATTCGCAGATATATTTGATATATTTTTTAAACTTATATTTTATGACAAAAATTTTTGAACTTCAAATCATGTTTTTTTGTTTACAATAATGTTGTGAACACCGCCAATTTTTCAAAAACTATGGCAACATCAGAAAGAGAAAGAGTGTCAAAAATTGAGAGAATAAGAAAGTCCGCAATGAAAATAAAATAGATTTTAATTTTATGCCGTCCGCACTGCAGTTTTATACTTCAAATTCGTTTGAAAAACCGCACCGCAATATATTATCGTTACATTATGTTCAGACTCTTAAAGTAGTAGATCTAGGTCAAGTGCAATTGAGCAGGGATTCGTATACCAAAGGTGAAAAGGAACCCTATTGTTTGCGCTACTATGTCCATGGGTATGTTTATCTTTCTGTCACAGGGTGTTTTCTCAAGAACTGTAAGGGTACGGAATTGAAATTGTGACAGAGTGTGCAAAACTTTGCCTGGTACAATAACAAATATATGATAGTTAAAAATTAAAGGGTGTACTAAGGCGAGCAATGACAAATTTTCAAATCACAATTTAATATACAGACAATCGGTTATAGACACTTGAAAATGTTCAAGTGTATTTTATGCAGACTACACCAACTATTAGTGAAATTACGAAAAATCGAAATCAAAGGGTATTTCATGAGTAATGCATTAAACACATTCACCGCAGCAAGCTACCGACTACCAAATGTCGAGGATAGAATACACATGTTTATATGAGAATGATTCTTTTGAAGACAGCAAGGCAACAGGGCGACATGTTGTTGTCTATGTTGATTTTGTCGTTGTAGGCCAATTAAACTAATTTCTATTTCTGTGGCTACAATGAGAAAATTCAGTGTTGCCAGTATAACACAAAATGTTGAATGAATGATTTTGTGCAATTATTTCATATTAATTAATAGAAACAATATCCAAAAATTTATGTAAAGCATAAATTGATTAATTTTTGTACTTTTACGTGAAATAACAAAAATTAAAAATTTAAAAAAACCCCAGACTTTCTTCAAAAAAGATGTTACATCTTCTAAACGGCTAGACCGATTTTCTTCAAACATAGCCAAGAACCCTTTCGATCAAGTCATCTTTGAAACAGAAAAAACTAAATGAAAATCGGTCCAGCCGTTTGGCCTGTACGTGGACACGGACAGACACACAGTCACACAGACACACACTACAAACTTATAACACCCCTTTGTTTTAGTCGGGAGTTAATAAGTACTTTTTAAAAGAGTAATTAATTTTTATAAATGCAAAATATATGAAAGTGGCAATACTGAACTATGTATTTGTACTTGAATATGAGGTGCAGATGGTACTGCTGCCGTCTCCAAAATAATTAAGTAGCTGGCAACAGAGGCGACAAGTGCTGCTAGCGGCATTTGAAGACGTGTGTTCGTGTAGCCTGCTGTGGTGAATGTTTTTAATGTATAAATGTAATTTTGACTATGTACGAGTAAATTTGACAACTTGCTGTATCTAGGAAACCGTAAGAGGCAGGCTCTGGAAATTTTCAAAAATGCTAAAACTAAAAGATCGAAGAATTAAAAAATGCTGAAATGAAAAATTGCCAAAATGCAAAAAGCGTTTAAATGAAAAATATCACCATAAATAAATCAAATCGCTAAAATGAAAAAAATCAGTAATAGTAAGAAAGTCGCAAAAAAATTTAAAAAAAGCCAAAAATTAAAAAAATGGCCAAAACGAAAAAAACGCCAAACCGAAAAGAACGCCAAAGGTGAAAAAGGCTTAAGGCAGAATTACCCGACTGTAAATGTAGAACTGTAAATGTAAATGTGTCAGCTGATCGAATCTGTTGCATGAAAAGCTATGCAAACGCATACCTGACTGAAATGGCACGTAAATGTAACGTCTGAACCTGCAGAAAATAGAATTTCATGACGACGTTACGTGACATTTGTAGACAGACAGTGATGGGATGTATGTATATTGAATGAGAGTGTGGCACAATAGCCCTGATTTGGTACTTTTGTTTCTTTTAATAATTTAAGCTTTTGAGTGGTTAATTTGTATACATACATGGCATATTTAATAAATTTAGTTTTCTAAAAAAGTTTTTTTTTATAAAATCTAACTAGAGTTTGACAATCGTATGTGTTTATTTTTGGTTAATATACATACATACACATATGTATATGTACATATGTATGAATTTGTACAATATACATACATATGTGCGTACAAACTAACATTCAAGCGTACAAAAAACTATTTTTATTTAAAAATAATAACAATAAAAATAAAAATAGGTACGTATAATCAAAATAATCATAATGATAATAAAAATATAAATATTTTTTATAATTGTAATACGTTGTAATGTAAATATGTATATGCGGGTATGAAGCTTAAAGTGTAATTTCACTAAATGTCAAAGTCATTACAATGTTTGTAAGTATAAAATAATGATTTGATACCATTTAAATAATTTTGGTACTTTTTCCATGCAATCAAAAATAATGTGAAGATGTTGAACTCTCGTCAATGTTTCGAACAGCTGTTTTTCATTTTATATGATTTTTTTATACTGATAAACACCTAGCAAACAAAAAGTCCTGTATATGTACATATGTATGTATTTTTGTTAAAAAATATACATATGTATATTGTTCGTAAATAAAACTAAATTATTATGAGTAGGTACGAACATTAATAAGAAAAGGTTAAAACGAGAAAGTAAAGATTTGATTGAGGTGCTACTGCATGCATACACATTCTTGGAAATTAAAGAGCTAAATACTTCGTCTTTCCGATGAAGTTGCTCAAAATCTGTTCTGGTAATGTACAATGACAAATATTACGGTTGAGCGTTACAGCTGCTATTAAAATTATTATAATTGAGTTCAATTTGAAATTTCTTTGCTAGTGGTTCAGCATTGTCTATATATTTCATTGTTGCTGTAACAAATCATCAGTAGACTTCAACCACACATAGTTCTTGAAAGTCTGTGCATAAGATAAGAGGTTTGTGACTATTCAAAATGTGTAGTTGAAGTCTACTGATGATTTGTTACAGCAACAATGAAATATATAGACAATGCTGAACCACTAGCAAATAAATTTCAAATTAAAATAAACTTCTGACAATATGTCGAATAATAAATTTCTTAAACATAATTGAGTTCATTTAAATAAAATAATAATAATAACTTTCAAAACCTCTGGGCGCATTTTCGTTCTAAAAGGTGTTATTTCAAAAACTCAATTAGTTTTTTCCAACAGGCTAAATCTTGCCATCAAAAGAAAGTAAATTAAAATAGTTTCAGCGAAATTATTAAAAAATCTTGGATTAATTAAAACATTACTATTTAAAATATTATTTACTTATAAGTTCTAATATATACAAACATACTCGTGTGTATGTCCGTATACATATGTACACCGAGAAAACAGATTCGTTGTAACAACCGAATTTGTTGCCAATTGAATTTTGGCGGTTGCAGCAACTATCATAGAATTCTGCTATAGCGCCTGAAATTTTCTTGTGATACCACTATATTTTAATTATAACCCTCAACCCAATAGTTGCAGCAACAGAAAAAATTTGTTGACAGTATGGAATTTGAAATAAATGATTTTCTTGCTACCAAAAATTTGGTTAATATAATTAAAACAATATCATAATTGGTACCTGCAAAAGAAAAATTGGCCTTCCTTGCTGAAATAAAAATAAATAATAAACGCAAATAAAAATACACAATTTAAGAAATTTATTATTTGACATATTGTCATAAGTTTATTTTAATTGAAATTTATTTCCTAATGGCGAAGCATGTCTATATACATTTCTTCAACCACACATTTTGAAAAGCCAGAAACCTGTTATCTTATGCACAGACTTTCAAAAACCATTTGAGAATTCACAAATCATAATATCTTTGAAAGTCACAAAAGTTAATTTTTTAATTTGCTGCTATAAACTATGATAGTAAACACAACCTCTAGTTAGTTGCAGCAACTGATTGAAAGTTTTTATTTTAATTTTAATATAGAACGACAATTTTTTAGTTGCTAATACCAAAAGTTGGTAGTAAGATCCAATTTGTAATATTTTATTCGGTTGGGTTAACCAATCAGTTAATTAGTTATGACAAAAGCATACGCTCGGTTGATGCAATCGATTTAAGTATTGTCACAATCATATCTTTGTAACAATTATGCCCTTATGGCAATGAACATGGATTGTTTTTTGGATTAACAGAAAATTGATAGCGTGAACTGAAATATAGTTAATGCAAATGATATTTTATTGGACTAACTAACCGTTTTCCAACCAATCTTTTTTCTGGGTGTATGTAAATTTCAATCAAAATGAATTTCACGAATTTAAATATTATACATAAGTATATGAACTTTCGCGTTTGACTTCAAATAACTCGCAATTTAAAATCAAAAATGCGTGTTTGCTGGGCACAATGCAATTAGTATGTATGTGTGTGTGCACAAAGAAGTTTTTTTTTGTGTTGAAAACACATGACACGTTTTTAAGTATTCTATAAGCGCTCAAACGTTTACATTTACATTACATTTACATTTACTTTACATCTGCGATTTCTACAGTCGGGTAACGGAGCCTTAAGGCTAAGTTAGCCGATTGTAATGTTATGTAACTGTAACGTAGAAAACAGCTGATTGATATTTTGTATGAAAAGTAGGTTACGTTACATTACATCTCTATAACCATTTTCATTACTTTTCACATAACAAAATTGATCAGTTGTTGCTTACTGTTGCAGTTACTTTACATTACAGTCGGCTAACTGAGCCTTTAAAGCTAAAAAACCTTAAGAAAATCGCCAAAAGCTGAAAAACCACAAAGAAGAAAAAATCGTCAAAAAAAAAAAAAAAAAAAATCCCAAAACAAAATTAAAAGTCGCAAAAACTAAAAGAATCAGAAAAAATCGCGAAATCGAAAATAATCAGTATAACAAAACAAAATATCCCAAAAGAAAAAAAAATAGCCAAAACGAAAAAAATTTCAAAAACTAAAAAAACGCTTAAATTAAAAAACTTTAGGAAAATCAAGAAAAGCCTAAAGACCGCCAAAACGAAAAAATCGTCATATACAAAAAACGCCAAAAAAAAAACAAAACAAAATAGCTAAAACTAAAAAACATCAGAAAAAATTGAGAAACTCGAACTTAATCACCAAAATTAAAAAAATTGCTGAAGCTAAAAAACTTGCACCGAAAACAACGGGTAAGCGAAAAACGCGTTAAATTTAAAAGCTCTTAAGCAATTTTTTTTTAATATCTACATCAGGTAAGATAGTCGATTATTTAGGCTAAAGTTCAAATAGGATTATATATTTAGTGTGCGTAATTTTATTGATTTTAAAAATGTTTGTCACAATATTGAAACACATATTTTATGTTTACATTTGTGGCAATTTAAGTTGCATAGAGTTGTTTTATTTTTCTCATTTCAGGGTTTTATTTATTTAATAAAAAAGCGTGTAATTTATGAAATTTTCAATAAGGCAATATGTTAATTTGACAATGAGTAAATTCATTTAACAACGTAAAGCCTGACGACCGACAAGTGGATAGTTAGTGGCTCGCTTATGCTGAAGGATAATAAGTGACTTGTTGTCGCTAGCTCGAGTTTTTAATCGGCATAGTGGGTTTGGCTGCAAATATTGCAATTGTTCTAATTGTTTTTATTTTACCGTTTGCAAAAAAACATGATTAAAGCACACGTTTTCTTTTATTAATTTCCGTACTCTGGTTTCACTTAGTATCTTGAAATCGTTCGTTTTAGCTGTTTTATATGTTTGAACTTTTGTTTAGAACTTTAATAGCAAATCTTTTATGTATGTAATTGTGATTTTTAGTGTTTTCCTTTTTGTACATTTTGCAAAACTTATTTACTAAGTTTATTTTTTATGGCAGCAATGCGTATTTTAAACTTGGCTCAGTTTACCCTGCGCATTTTATAAAATAAATTGCAGTACTTTTGGACAAAAATTACTTATAAAATTATTTCCTTAAGCTGTATTTTTTTAACTGCAAATTAATGTAGTTTTCCACTAGGTTTTTATAAAAAAATGCTTAGAAAACAATATATTTTTTTTTATAAATTCGCTTTAAGGCAAACTTTTACATGACCAGCTTAAATCTCTCCTTTGATTATTTGTGAGTGTTTGTGTATATGTTTGTGTTTATTTTCTATTGTTTGCCAATAGATTAGTTTGTAAGATATACGACCGCACCTGGTTTCTTAAGAATTTGTTACTAATTTCATAAAAAAAAAAAATTGTGTATAAAAAATATTTTTTTCTTACAAGCAGAAAAACAATTGATTTAAAAGTATTGATATCTCTGGCTACAAAACAACTGCAATAGCGACAAAACAGTTGGGTTTAAAGTTTAAAATCTTTTGGCTGGTTGTGGTTTTATTTTGCTTCACAGTTATAGTTTTTAAGGAAGTACATAAATAAAATATAAAGACTGTTGAAAGAAAGGAAAGTTTTTGTGTTTGTGCTTCACTGAGACTAAAGAAAAAAAGTATTATTTGCTTAAGTCTTAATTGCAACTTATTTATAATTTTTTTTTCTTCTTTCAACTCATTGCTAACAAAGCCACAGCTCTTTTATTAGCCATAAATAAGAAAAAATATATTTGAAATTTAAGTAAGTCGCTGAGATTATGTTACTAAAAACAATAATAGCAAATTACAGTGGAGTCCGTTTATAATGAACACCATTTATAATGAATTCTCCCTTATAAGTGACCACTTTTCCGGTGCCAAGAGTTTTGTATTCAGAATTCTTAGAAGTTGAAATGCTTAAAACGATCTCTGTTTACAGGTAATTTTCGCCTAAATGAATAATTTTTTAAATTCAAACCAACTAAACTTATAGAAATTTATATATTTTTCATTTTATTGTGTGTCTAAAAAAAATTAACCTTAGATATAAACATTTTTCAAAGGTTAGTGGTTTTTAAAATTAGATGCAAGATTTTGATATTATTTTATAAAAGTAATGCAAAATAAAATATAAAACACTTTATTTTTATTTTTATATTTTTATTTCGCTCTTTAAAAAATGACTGCTCGGTTTCACCTGAATTCGTTATAACCAAACTCTATTGTATTTGATTTAAGTTCAATAATAACAATCAGGATCCTGTCATATAATAAAATAGTCAAGGAAATTTGCTTTAATACTCATGTGACAAAAAGCAATGACTTTTGCACTGCCTCGATCGAAATTCTCTGCCGGGTTATTTAATTGAGTCAGATTATATTTACAAGGAAATATATCCATATACAGCCGAGATCATACTATCTCCTCTCCTCTCCTATATTCTCAGCACCTCTCCTCTCCTCTCCTCTCCTCTCCTCTCCTCACCAGCATCTCCTCTGGTCTCCTCTCCTATCCCCTTATCACCAGCCTCTCCTCTACTCTGCTCTCCACTCGTCTCCTCTCCTCACCGCTCCGCTCCACTCCGTTCATATCCACTCCACTTCTATCCTGTCCTCTTAACAACTCTCCTCTCCTGTTAACAACTCTCCTCTCCTGTTAACAACTGTCCTCTCCCCTTATCACCTCTCCTCTTTTCTGTCTCACCTCCTCTATCTCCTCTTCTCTCCTCTTGTCTCCTTTCGTTACATCACCTCTTTTCTTCTCTCCTCTTGTCAACTCTCGTATCCTCTCCTCTTCTCCCTACTCCTCTACACTCCACTCCTCTTAACAATTTTCCTCTTCAGTCGTAACCTCTCCTCTCGTCTGGTCCCGTCTCCACTCCTCACATCACCATTCCTATCCTCTCCTATTTTTTGTACGTTGTTCACACGGATATTTTTATTTGATCTCTTCTGTTGGAAAAAGTTTGCCGAATTGTTGCAGAGAATTACCCATTATTAACTTGAGGTAGAGGTCCATAGCTCGCTTTTTGTGCACTATACTTTACACGCGTTTCATCCTCTTGTTTCATTCTATACTTTGTTCGCGTTGAGTTACATGCACTGCTTTTCACGCGCCATTTTATTTTTGTTTTGATCAGCTGTATGCATTTGTTTATAAATATTTATAAAGAAAAAATGGAGAGTGAAATCGAGTTTTTAAAAGAATTTGTGGAGTTAGTCGAGTTTGTATATTTAATTTATTAAATTTTCTTCCATTTTCTTGTTTAAAAATATGTAATGCACACAATGTAAATAATACAGATTTAGCGGAGATGACACTCAGTAAGTAAAAGTAATCGATAACTAATATGCAAAATTTGTTACTGAGAAAAGTGTGGTGAAAAGTTAATTAAAATACATCGCATTAATGAAAATATTCACATATTTTATTAAAAAGTGTTTTTTACTAAGAAATTTTTTTTTTGTTGAAAAAAAAATAAGAAAAAAATTATCCACGGCAAAATAATATTTATCGATAACATAAGAAATAAAGTTTTATTTAACATCTTTAGCTTTCAGGAACAGCTTACGTTCTTTCATGGTGCTTGTAGCGCACGCAAAAACGAGCTATGGACCTTTACCTTTAGTTGCAAGCTAATGCTTTTGAATAAATTTTCCTCAGTTTAAATGATGTCGATTGGCTTGTGCCAACAAACCGCTTGATAAAAGGAATGTTTTGTGTAATCTATCCCAGAATATTTTACATAAATGATCTTGAGAATTAGTTCGCAATGATGCAAATAATGTCAACAGTTTTCCTCATGCAACACATAAGAAGATTAAAAAAACATTTGTCCTTGACCAATGTAATCCCTTTTTAAGAATCTTCACATTTTCATCAAGGAAATTCCTCTTCATTTTCATTATCATACAGTATTCGCATTCAAAAGAATTCCCCTGTCACAAAAGAAAACAAAAGTGTGAAAGGAATGTCATTCATGTGATACTAGTACGTTTTTATATGTCTTATCATAAATTTTTTCTCTTCTTACATTCAGTTTGTCTTCCCATACTCACTCACGCACATACAACAAAGAAGACTCTTATTTAAACTTTAAAAATTTGAAGAGCAAGACTTTTGAAATTATTAAAACTCATATCGTAAAATACACATGAATAGTCTATTATATTGTACTTAACAACACAAAGAATGCAACTAACCTTTACACATATATTTATATGATGTCCTGTTATACGCTTGTGTGTATGTTTTGCACATCATCTTCAAGTAATACTGCTGGGTCAGGAAGGGAAGAAAAATATAATAACTTCTACTAAGACTTTTGAACTTGAAGTTTATCTGTAACACTTCATCAATAATGGTTTTTGTGGACAAAATGGATAAAGCACAAAATTGCTTTTAAATCATAAACCACACTCTAGTATGTTTCCTTTGTACGGACTTGCTAAAGTATTTTTCTTTTTGGTCCAGTCAATTTTTTAGATTTTTATCATAAATTGTCTGTGGAGCACAATTTTGAAAGATGATTAATGGAATTTTAAGTTTTGTGTTAAGAAATTTAAATTAATGTTATAAACTTCTTTAATGTATTTAAGGACTTTACAAAGCATTTTTTTTTTGTCTGTAGTTTTGCAGAGCACAAAATTATTATATAATCAAAATTTTAAGGTGAAGAAAAAAAATTTATTTAAAAAAATTTATTTTACATTTAGAAAACAGTAATATTACAAAGTTTTCAAAAAGTTTAATTGTATAAAATTCCCAAAATGTCCTTAAAAAAAGGAGTATTTAAAAAGTACATTTAGATAAAAAAAAGCTTTTCAAAAGTACCTTTTCAAAATAGTATCCTTGAAACAAGTATTTTTTTTTTAAAGTACCTTAAAAGAGAAAGAAAGTGAAATTTTAAGTCGAAGATCTACAGGCACTACACTACCACTTCCTCTATTCTCCTCTTCATAAGCTATTTTCCTAGTTCACAATGTATTGTATGATTAGGATTTATCCGCTGAGTAATGGTCCTATCATAAATAAATTACCTGTCCGAGAAAAAATTTTTTCAGAAAAGTATCTTTTGAAGAAAAACAAAGTACTTTTTAAGAAATAGTACATTTTAAAAAAAGTATATACTTAAGAAAAATACCATTTTATGAAAAGTATTTTTCTAAGAAAATGACATATTTAATAAAAGTACATTTTTAAGAAAAGCTAATTTTTAAGAAAAGTTAATTTTCAAGAAAAGCTCTTTTTAAAGAATAGTACATTTTCAAGAAAAGTACCTTTTAAAGAACTTTTTAAAAAACGTAACTTTAAAAAACCTATCTTTTAAGCAAGGTACCTTTAAAAACATTTAATTTAAAAAAAATACCTTTTAGACAAAAGAACCTTTTAAAGAAAACTACTTTTTAAAAAAAGTAACGTTGAAAATAAAGTAAATTTAAAAATAAAATTTGTTTTTAAAGAAAAGGAACTTTTTAAAGAAAAGTAACTTTGCGAAGAAAAGTACCTTTTTAAAGAAAAGTACCTTTCCAAATAAAAGTGCCTTTTTTGAGAAAAGTACCTTTTTAAAGAAAAGTTCCTTTTTAAAGAAAAGTACCTTTTTAAAGAAAAGTACCTTTTTAAAGAAAAGTACCTTTTTCAAGAAAAGTACCTTTTTAAAGAAAGGTATATTTTCAAAGAAAGTGCCTTTTTAAGGAAAGTAACTTTTTAAAGAAAATTATCTTTAAAAAAAAATTACCTTTTTAAATAAAAGTACATTTTCAATGAAAGTACCTTTTTAAAGAAAAGTACCTTTTTAAGGAAAAGTACTTTTTTTTAACGAAAACGACCTTTTTAAAAAAAAGTATTATTTTAAAGATAACTGTAATTTGAAGATAAGTACCGTTAAAATATATAATCTTTTAAAGAAAAGTTCCTTTATAAATAAAGGCACGTTTTTAAAGAAATTTACATATTTGGAAAAAGTGTCTTTTTAAAGAAAAGTGCCTTATAAAAGAAAAGTACATTTTTAAAGAAAATTATCTTTTCAAAGAATAGTACCTTTTCAAAGAAAATTATCTTTTTAAAGAAAAGTACCTTTTAAACGAAAAGTACCTCTTTAAAGAAAAGTACCTTTTTAAAAAAAGTATCTTTTTAAAGAAAAATATCTTTTTTAACGAAAAGTACCTTTTCAAAGAATACTACATTTTTAAACAAAAGGAAAATTTTTAAGAAAAGTACCTTTTTAAAGAAAAGTACATTTTCAAAGAAAAGTACCTTTTCAAAGAAGAGTACCTTTTAAAACAAAACTACCCTCATGAGAAAAGCCCTTTTTTAAACAAGACCCTTCGATTAAATTTTGATTAAAAAATGTGAATTAAAAAAAGTAAATTCGAAAAGATTATTTCTGGGTTTGAATTAATTATAATTCTGCAAAGAAAAACAACTTCAATGCAAAGATCTGACAGAAAATTTTCGAAGTAAACTTTTTCAAACATAAAAAAAATTTTTCGAAAATCTGTTAGTTAAGAAAAACATACGTGAAATATAAAATTTAATTTTAATTTTAAATGCAAGATTTTGTATTTTTCATAGCTCAGGGTGCGTGTTGAGTTTTGTAAAAATCGGTTGAGAAGAATCACGTGAATTTTAATAATAAATTTAAATGGACAAAGCTTCGCCCATTTTTTCGACTTTAAAATTGTGTAATTAATTACAACAGCCAAAGGTGTTTGCTAGGTTTCGGAGCAATCAAATAATTAGAATATCATTAAATCAAAAAAAAAAAAAAAATTGTGGGCATGTCCACACCCACATTTTTTACAATGGGACTAATTGGAAGCTATACTCTCTCAGACAAAAAAATAATTTTTACAATCGGTCTAAAATTTATCGAGTTATGATGTAAATATTAAAAAAAAAATACAGACGAATTAATAACCTTCTTTATATAAGAGATAAAAATACTTTCGAAATAAAATTTACGACCCTTTTCACAATGTATGATTAATTGTTAACGTGAACTTTAACTGACAGTTCTTCATATAAAACTTGCCGTTAAAGTCCCTGTAGCTTTAAATTGTACATTGTGAAAAGGGGCGTTAATATAATAAATTTTAAGTATAAGTTCTTAATTAAAATTGCTGCTTATTCATGTTCTGCGTCTTGCTGTTCGTTTTACCTCTCTATCATTTAATTTATTTACTTTTTTACAACATGAACTAAATATGCTAATTTTAAGAGTCGTTCATTATTTGTAAGCACTCGTATTTTATTACATTGTAAAGCTAATTGCCATTATAAATTTAAACAATATCCATATTTAAATGGACTCAAATTAATTTCATTCACTGACATTAATGTCTCTTTAGGTTCGTAATTTTCCTTTTTTTTTGTTTCTGTTTTTGTTTTTTTTTTTTTTTTTTTTTTTTGTTGACACTGCTTGTCGTTTGGCCAAATTAATAATGACATTAATGTAATCGTGTCGGTGGAAGTTAGCCAGACTGCGCTGGCCTGTGTATTAATTTAACACAAAAAATAATTATACAGATAACATTCAATGTTAATCAGTATCATTGTGAAAAATAATAAATTTGATTAATTTTCACACCCACTTTGGCACACAATACATTCGTGTTGCCACCACTGTTTGAGTTAAGCGTGGAGACAACAATTTGTTTATACAGTTTATTTTTTAAATTAATTTATTTATGTATAAAGAAATAAGTTTTGCAAGCATATAAGTTGTTGAAAACGCGGAAATAATATATTTAAATAAAAATTCGTTTTATATTGGCTTTAAATTGCTTAAATGTATTTTTTTTTTCAACAAATTCTTAAAAAATGTTTTTTATAATAAATTTTCGAAAAACAACTCAAGGCAGAAGGTAGTGTTGTAAAAAGCGGATACTTTTGAATACTTAGTACTACTTGATACTTTTTCAATTGGGTACTCGATCCTACTCAATACTTTATATATATATGTATGTATATGGGAAGTTAAAAATTATTATTTATATTATTTTATTGATAATGCAATATGGAAAAACAAAGATTAAATACAAGTATATTTAAATTAATTTATAACAAATGAAAATAAATAAGTTTGAAGATTAGTTTTTGAACATAAATTTTTTTTAACGTAGTCTTAACACTTCTAGTTCATTAATCTCTTAAATTATTTTCTAAATATTTTTTAATAAACATTTTTTTCTCACAATTGATGTTATTACTTAGTCATTGTTGAAATGTAGAAATAAAATTTTACCGACATTACAAGAATTTAAAATATTTTTCATGTTTGTGAGGACCTGACTTGCTGGTTATATTGTATCACGTGCCTTCCTTCCACTATTCTAAAGGGTCACTTTTTCTGTCCAATAGTATTTATTAATGACTGAAGTAGTTTAATAATGCATTTTGTAGTACTTTTTTTTAGTGGCTGTTTGTTACACTAACTCCATGAGGTTCAGAGTCATATTTCTTTGTATCAAGCTCACAGAGTTGTATAATTCTGATGTATTTTAAAGGAAGACTTTCGCTTGAATACTACAAAATGCAACCCTGAAAGTATTGAGTAGTTACTTTTGTGTATTGAGTATCGGGAAAAACTCACGGTATTGAGTACTCAGTACTCAAATACTCAATACTTTTACAACACTAGCAGAACGGCTAGGTGAACATTTTGGAAAAACGAGAGGCTGAAATTCAGTACGAAATGTCTGCAAAATATATCTGAGAAAAATTTTTACAGAATTTGCATTTTCTGTACACACATGCCGAAACAAAATAAAAATAATTAAAATAATAAAGGAAGAAAAAAATATATATCTATAATTTTGCATTTTAAAAACAAGTTTTTGTGGCCTTATGTTAGATATCGCGGCCAAATTTATATTTTGAGTATTAAGGATATAGGGAGATAGGCTGATGATTTCATCTATTGACATGAATTTAAACTCGATCTTCTCATAAATACATTTCAAAATATATTAAAAATTTCTCTGTATGTATTTCGCTAAAAGATCAAATTTTCAAAATAAAGGATATATGGGAGGTTTTCATATGCTTGCATTGTTTCAAATGAAATTAAGCTGGGAGCTTAAGTATATAATTTCATAAATAGTAATTCATTTAAGTTTCATTTTCTCCGCAATTATCCGCTTCAATGTATTTTGTAAGATTAAGGATATATGGTAGGTAGTCATATCCTTGCACATATTGAAAAAAAAATTGAGCAGAGAGTTTAAGTGCAACTTAATCGTGATGATAAATAAAAACTAAAAATTAAAAATAAAGGATATATGGGAGATAAGCTTATACTTCCATAGTTTGCAATCAAAATAAGCATAAAGCTTAAGTATAGCGTTCTGTAAATAGTTTACAAGTTTCACTTTATTTCGTTCATAATTATAACTGTAAATAATTTTTTAAAATAAAGGATATATTCAAGTAAAGCTTATACAGTTAATTATTGAATAAAAAGTAATAGGGGGCTTTGACCTAGACTTTGAAAGTTTTTAACACTTTATGTAGCAGTCCGATTTTGAGAGAAATTTTTTAAATTAAGGACATGCATATGCATAAAATTCCTTGAAAATACACAGGAGTTATATGTTTTCAATTCTTAAAATATTTCAAATTTGTCGCTGCATATGTATATACATATATTATAATAATAACTAAATTCAACTTTTAAAATAAAGGATATATGGGAGACTTGTAAACACATGTACTGATTGGAATGAAATTTTGTAGGCGTCATAAGTGTATCATCCTATAAATAGTAACAATCACAATTCAAGCTTAAATCGAATTTTTTAAATTAAGGATATATTGAAACTACGCCTATCCTGGCCCATAATTTATATACAATTTAACAGAGTAGTATTTAGTATAACCTTTTACAAATAGTAAATGAACGTCAACTTTCGGATCGTATTTATATAAAAAAAATTAAAATTTCAAATAAAGGATATATGGGAGGTAGTCCTATACTTGCATCGTTTAAAATCAAAATAAGCCTGAAGCTTTGGTATATCATTCTGTAAGTAGTTACCAATTTACACTTCATTTCGTTTATAATTAAAATAGTAAATACGTTTTTGAGGAAAAGGAAATTTGCTAGGTAAGCTTACACTGTTAACTATTGAATAAAAATTAATAGGGACCTTTCGACTAAAAATGTAAGTGTAGTTACCACTTTCTGAGGCATTGCCATCATAAGTACAGCTTGAGTAAGAAATTATATATATATATATATATATATATATATATATATATATATATATATATATATATATATATATATATATACATACATCGCTACATTTGCATTTATTATACATAATTATAACTGTATTCAACTTTCAAAATAAAGGATATATGGTAGACTTGTGCACACATGGACCGATTGAAATGAAATTAGGCAAGCAGCTTAAGTGTATCATTCTACAAATAGTTAGAGATTTGGGCTCAATTTCAGTCAAAATTAGAGCTGTAACGTTTTTACAACTAGCGATACATGGAAGCTTGGCATATACTGGCACAGGTTGAAATAAAACTTAACGGACAGTTTTAGTGTAATAGTATATATATAGTAATATATTTTGCGTGCATTTCGATCGTAATTCCAACCAAAAATATAAAATTGAAATAAAGGACATGTGGAAGGGAGTCATATACATGCTTCGATTGGTATGAAATTAAGCAGGTAGATTTGGCGTGCATTTCTACAAATTGTAACAAAGTATCGCTGATATCTGCTGGTAACTTTTTCTGAATTTCAAGTTTTAACTTTAAGGATACATTGGTTGTATTCATATCATGTAAGTGCATATTAATGATAAGAGCTGTGAAGTTTCTCTAAATTCTGAACACTCTAACTTCGCAGTGTGTAATTACAGTTTTAAAAATATACCGCCCACTAAAAAAGGAATGTTACAAATCTATTTTCCTTAAGGTTTACATTACTTACATTTTCCTCTTTATTTAATGGAAAAACTTAAGCTCATCATTAAATTTATATTTTTAATACAGCGTAAATAAAATTAACAGCGAATTAAAGAACACAACACTTAAAACCACAAAACTGAATTATTGCAACAGAACATATTGACACAAATTTAATTTCATTTCGAAAATTGTGTTTATTTTTATATTTTGTTTAATTAAGTTTTTACCTTTTGCTTTTATGCATGTATAGTATTTACAAAGTTTATATTTATTTAAGTATAATTTGTAAACTGTTTGTGTTTAACAGTTTATGTAGATTTTCAAATATAAAATTGTTACTTGTTTTGGTTTAAAGTATTTAGTAATTGCAATATGTATATGCATATAATTTTTTATACACTCGGAAAGAAAGTAGAAGAACTGATTTATTACAAGCTATAAAGTTGTTTTGTATTATTAAAAATGGTGTTAAAATAATGAAATTTCAATTTGACTCCACACACATATAACCTTATTATATCAATAATAAAATTCGGTGTGCCAAGAAAAAATTGTTTAAATTAATCTTTCATTTTAAATGGAATGCAACCAAAGTTTGTTAATATTTGTAGAACTATACAATTAAGCTCTCCACTTAGTGTCATGTGAATCGATGGAGACGTACGCTTAGCTCCCCTATGTCCTTTATTTCATATGTATATTGGATCTAAGCTTTTGTCTTTATTTATAAATGTATATTTTAAAAATGGAATCTTATTATTTTTTTAAAAATTCAGTGAAAGCTTGTTACTATTTGCAAAATTGTGCATTTAAGCACACTGCTTAGTTTTATATCAAAAGATGGAAGCTTATGCCTTCCTCCCATACATCCTTTATTTGAAATATTATATTTTATATGCGATTTGAACAGTACAGTACGGAAAATCCGGCAACTATTCGAGGATTTATGCACTCGAGTTTTCTAGGAAGTTTCGTGTCAATATAGAAAAAAATTTGCCTACCTCCCACATATCCTTTATTTCAAATATTTCATTTCATCTAAGATTTTTATAGGATAAATTCGCCACTATTCATAAATTTTTATACTCTAGTTCGTTGCTAAGTTTCACATCAATCTGTGGAATGGTATCTTTTTCTTCCATATATCCTTTATTTAATATATTAAATTTCATCTAAGATTATAATAGGATAAATTCGCCACTATTCGTAGATTTATATACCAGTGTTCCCTGCTAAGTTTCATATCAATCTATGGAAGCATAGCTTTTCCTCCTATATATCCTTTATTTGAAATGTTGCATTTTATCAACTTTTTTTTATAGGAGAGCAGCGAAAATTCGAAACTATTCGTGGATTTATGTGCTCGAGTTTCCTGCCAAATTTCATACCAGTTAGAGGCAGAATATGCTTACCTCCCATATGTCCTTTATTTGAAATATTTAATTTTAACTACGATTTTCACAGGAGAAATTAGCCACTATTCGTGGACTTACACACTCGTGTTCTGTGAGTGGTTTCACATCAATCTATGGAAGTATATGCTTACTTTCCATATATCCTTTATTTGAAATATTGTATTTCATCTACGATTTTTAGAGGAGAGCAGCGAAAATTCTTAACTATTCGGGGATTTTTACACTCAAGTTGCCTGCTGAGTTTCATATCAATCTATGGAAGCATGTGATTAGCTCCCATAGATCCTTCATTTGAAATTTTGCAGAGAGATTAACCACTATTCGTAATTTCATATAATCGTGTTTCCTACTTAGTTTTATATAAATCTATGAAAGTTTAGCATATCCTCTCATGTATCCTTTATTTGAAATATTAAATTTCACCTTCAATTTGAACAGAGGTGTAACGAAAATTATAAACTATTTATGGATTTACACATTTGAGTTCCCTGGTTAGGTTGTTATCAATCTATGGAAGCATATATTTATCTCCCATCTATCCTTCATTTGAATTATTACATTTTATCTAAAATTTTATTAGGAGAACAGCAAAAACTTCCAACTATTCGTAGATTTATGCACTCGAGTTCGCTGCTAAGTTTCATATCAATCTATATAAGCATTTGTTTACCTCCCATATATCCTGTATTTTAACAAATAAGTAATGGCTTTAATTATGTTCTAAATTCTTAAGTTTTTTGAGTTATACACTTAAACAATCTCATTCACTTCACATAAATTAACGCAGGGATATGTATACCTATCAAAAAGATTGAATTTAAAGCAAAATTACAATCAAAATTACAATCCAACTAGAATGCTAGAGTTAAGCTTTGAAGGATATGTAAATATTTTTTCATTTAAGTTTTATTACAATTATTCAACACTATTGTATATATATTTTTTGAAATATCCCTTATTTTTTCCTGCAGTGTATTTGCTTGCACTAAAAATTTTGTAATCAAAATTTTATTTATTTTATTCAGCTGCAAGAAAACATAAATAATAACGTTGACATTAATTTACCATAAAATCGCAGTCGAATTAGCTGTCTAAATACTGTGTTGTAAATAATTAAAAATGATAACACTTGTTTTATTTATTTTGCAGCCGTAACTCTGTGTACTGTGTGCTGGTACTACTGGCGTAATTAAGTGGATATTTTGCATTTAGGCAAAACGTGATTATTTGTAAAATACTTTGTTTAATTAATGGGCAAATAATAATTTAAAGAAAATTATATATAGAGAGGGAGATGACCAAGGATACGTTGGCCCAAACTTAAATGAAAAACAATAAATTTTAGCTGATTTGGCATAAATATAATTAAAAATCCAGCCTCATAACTTTCAATTGTAAGGACTTTCTTGCATCTAGAACAAATTCATTGCTTTTTTTTTAATTTTTATAATAATACATACATGTGCTATAGTCTCAAATGGAATATTGATACACACATACATAAGTACATACACATATTTATTTTATTAAAACCACATTAACATGTTCGCACATATGTATGTATGTATGGCTATAAAAATATATTTGTATTTTTTTTATGTCATTCCAGTTATTAATTCACTTTTACATCGCTGCATTTATGTTTCTTTTATATGCTGTTAAGCATTTTATAGCTTTCAGTTTTTTATAACTTAATAAAATCCGATTTTCACTTTATGTTGCACTCACATAGAGCAGATGTTATTTTCAATAAGAGGGAGAGAGAGAAAGGGGGAAAACAACAAACAAATTGTAGACACTTCAAACATGATTTTTATTCCCTACAATGCGGACTGAATTTAGTGGCAACTAAAATGTGGCACAATGTTTACCACAATTTGTTTCTAATTTAATTAATGCATAATTAATTAAATCAGATCTATGTTATTTTCTTTTGATGAAGCCATAGATTAATTCAAGACTCATCAATTCAATTCTTATTAATTATTTATTTTGTATTTTTTAATCAATATTTAAAACTTGTTATGTACTGTTTTCAACTATAATTTCATAGTTTTATATATGTATATATAAAAACAATAATGTGACAAACAGTTTGTACACAAACTATTGTCACACACTGTATGTCTATAAGCATACAAACTAGGGATGTAACGAATACCAGTTTAGCGAATGCGAATGCGAAAGCGAATAATACATTTTAATTTCTGTGAAAGCGAATGCGAATGCGAAAGCGAATGCAAATATTACAATACGTTAAAAATCACATGAAAATTAATTTATATAAGAACATGAAGTTGTATTATATACATAGATATACTACATATAGCATTTTATTCAAATATATCTTCAACATTTTAAGTTTCATGCGACTAGTTAATATTGCTTGCATTTAGAATTTTTTGTACGAAGTAATGAATTTTGTTCAAGATTTTTCAAAAGTTTGAATATACTAGTCTTAAGTAGAAAATATGTTCACGCAAATCAAACACTGCCTTTTCTTTTTCAAAAATTTAAAAATATTTCCAAACACCGCTGGATTTTGGTTTAATTTTTATACTTATGAGAACTTATTTATTAGGGTATTCAATCGGTTTAACCGTTAATCGGTTAAATCGGTTAATTTCAGCCGATTACCCAAAGCAACAAATTTTTAAATATTTTGTACTATTTATGTAACGTATTTTTTGTGTGTTTAATTATTTGTTTCGTCTCACATACAAAAGTTAATTGTTTAGAAATTATTTTTCATACAAACAAACAAGTATATTGAATGATTCTAACTTAACTAAAACTTCAAAATCTTTCGACGTTGCCAAAAAAAGGGTTTAGTAAAGACTCAGGTACTCTAATTGAACTTTTTTTTAATAATTTAAAATAATTAAAAGCTAATAGTACTGTTATCAACGATTTAAGTAAGGATTAGATCTAACAAGAGACGAATTCCATTATTTTATACATACTCTCTGAAATGTTTTTTTGTAGCAACAGTGTTTTAAAGTACAAAAACGAAAACTAAGAAATTCAGAAATAAACTTCTTTACAGAATATTCGTGGCTGAGTCAGAAGAGGACAGGCCAACAGAAAAAGTATCGATAGCAATACAAGAAATGTGCTAAAAAAAACTAACCGAAACAACTAGAAGTGTCAAGAATTTAAAAAAATATATAAAACAGGACTCTATTGGCATAATGAAATTAGATACACATTCTGTATTATGGATTTCGATTTTCTCAGCGTCTACGATAAGTGAAAGGATTTTTTCCAAGTCAAGTTTTATCAAAACTTATTCGCTTAAATCCTTAACACTTAAACCAAATTATTTTTCTGAAAAATTTTGTTAGAATATCTCATTAAACTACTGAAGTACTAACATACATACATATATGTATATGATGTGTATTTTTTATTTTACTAATAAACTCAAATTAATAAATAATTTATGCGCTTTTACTTGTTCAAATTACTTGATTTATAAAAAAAAACTTTATTAATCGGTTAACCGGTTAATACCGAAATTAACCGATTATTAACCGATTAAGCCAAAACCTCGATTAATTAATCGAGCGATTAACCGATTAAAACAAAACCCCGGTTAAATGAATACCCTATTATTTATAGAAAAGTTTTCCGCTGAAATCTTAAAGCTTTAATTAGAATGCTTTACTTGTCAGTATATGTATCTTTTTCATGGTGGCTTACAAAAAATTTTCGAGTTTTTGACGTTTGTTAATCGCAAACTATTTTCGTAACAGAGTACAAAATTTTTTTTCTTTAGTATTCGCTTGAAATATTCGCATATTTTACCGAATGCAAAAGCGAATGCAAATAGCAAAAGTAAGCGAATAATTTGCGAATGCGAATGCGAACATTCGTTACATCCCTAATACAAACACTTAACAGTTATGTGGGGGAAAAATATAATGCCCAAAATGAATATCATTCAAATAGAAACCATCGTAGCGAGAATAACCTTTGAAAGTGAATATGACGTGCAGTACTCACATAGTGAGTGTTTGCTAGTCACGAGAACGATAGAGTTATAGAAGCAAAACGCGGTCAAAGAGTCTTTAAAAGATTATCTAGATACGAATACTACTCTAAAAATTCAATGTGGTAGTGTAGTTGTGTTATGTTATAATATATGTTTAGTGATTCTGTAGTCACGAAAATATTAATAGTGGTGGGTCTGTGCCCGTTCAGTGATTTGTTAGTTATCAAAGCGCGAGAGTATAGAACAATAGAACCTAGCGCTGTGTAGTTTAGTGATTTACTAGTCATGAAAACGTACGTAAGAAGGAATAGTTATATGTAATTAATGTCAAGTGTGCTCACGTGAGTGATTTCGCGAAAACGGACGAAAGTACTTAGCTATATTTAATTTCTCATGAGTCCACGGTGATCACGAAAGTGGATATAAGTCGCAACTTACACATTTTCAGTGTCTTATGTGTCCACGTCAGTGATTAGCTAGTCACGCAACCGGAAGCAAGTATTTTGTTACACTCAGTGTCTCGTGTGTGCACTTGAGTGATTTCCTAGTCACGGAAGTGGACATAAGTAGTAAGTTATATTTAGTGTCTCGTGCACCCACGTGAGTGATTATCTAGTCACGAAAGCGGGCGTAAGTAGTTAATTATGCCCTGAATTTTGTGTGTCCACGTGAGTGATTTAGTAGTCACGAAAGACCGCATGATTATATTATTAAATTCAGTGTCTCATATGTTCACACGAGTAATATACTAGTCACCAAAGTGAACATAAGTAGCAAGTTATGTATATTGAGTGTCCCGTGTGTCCACGTGAGTGATTTAATGGTCACGAAAGAGGACATAAGTTTATAATTAAATTCAATTTTCCCGTGCGTCCATGTAAATGAACTTTTAGTCACGAAAGTTTACATTATTCAGTGTCTCGTATGATTATATTAGTGATTTAATAGTCACGAAAGTAGTCACGGTAAGACTTAAATTCAGTGGCAGTAGTAACGAAAGAGGACATAAGTGCATAATTAAATTATGCGCTCCCGTGTATCCATATATTATAAAAGTGGACGTAAGTAGTAAGTTATATTCAATGTCTTCTGTGGCCACGTGAGTGATTACCTAATCAGGCAACTGGACGTAATTAGTTAATTGTAACTTTTATTTGATGTGTCTACGTGAGCTATTTATTAGTTGCGAAAGCGGGAATAACTAGATTTCAGTGTCTCTTGTATGCACGAAAGGGACATAAGTTTATAATTAAATTCAGTATTAACGTATGCCCATGTGAGTGAGTTGATTTTATGCTGTTTTTCGTGTATACGCGAGAGTGATTTACTAGTCACGAAAGAGTTCATAAGTATATAATTAAATTGAAATTTCCCGTGTGTACATGTGAGTGAGAGAGTCAGCAAGCAGACGTAAGTAGTAAATTATAACTTGTATTTCGTGTGTCCACGTGAGTGATTTTCTAGTCACGAAAGTGAACATAAATAGTTAGTTATATTTAGTATCTCATGCATCCACGTGAGCGATTTGGTAGTCACTACAATGGACTTGAGGAGTATAATATTTGAACATAACTCGGGTAACTTGTTTCCTAGTCACGAAGCCGACGTGATTGGAATGATTTCCACCCAATAATATATAAAGCGTAAGAATGCCATCCGAGACGAGCAGCAAGAATTTAAAATAATAGTAAAGGCAGAGAACATAAGAGGAGTCCAGTAATATAAGGACAATATTCTGAATCGAGTATGAAAATTTGACACACCATATTCATAATATTTAAAATGAGTTTGAATGTATGTATTTCATTTAAAATTTTTTATACAAAATTTTCTTAGAAGGGACTTCAAATTCATTTTACGTTTTTATGAGCGGAAATATTTACATTGTATATTGCGTATTAGTACAAATGAAATTCATTAAACTTGTTAAATCAAAAAATACAAGTTACAACTGTTACTCTTGTGGTGCGACGTGGAGTTTAAAGGCTTAAGCCCAGATAAATACGTTATTAGAACACATAGAAAAATAATTCCCCAATCAACAACTTTAATTAAGAAATAACGAAAATCAAGTAAAAATGTAGTTGTGGTAATTGAAATTTGCACTTTTTTTAAACTTTTTCAAACAAAAAATAGTTGACTCAATTAAAATTTTAATTCCACTTTTAAACAATTATATTTTTTTAAATAAAAGTTAGATGCACTTAATAAAATGTTTAGGTCCTAATTCATTAAAAAATATTTTGGTTTTATAAAAGCTTTATTAATCAAATGTACATAGACACTTTGTTTTATTAACCTCTTATAAAACAAATATATTTTTTATGAATAAGCCAGTTAGTATATTAATTTTTTTTTAACGCATAATTTGTTTAATTAAATGAATTAAAAATATTAATTGAAAATAAATTCAAAATCATTAGCCAATGGCCTTGGCTGCCAGTGCTATCAATGTATATATTAATGTTATATTTTATATAATTTTAATATCAAGTAATTAAAATAAATAAATAAATAAATAAGTTAAAAATTAATTAATATAATGACTGAATTAAAATACTCATCAGTTGAATTGTTGACAAAAAGAAATTACAATTTTTTTTATTAATTACAGTCGACTCCGCTTTTCTGGAAATAACCAAGGCCAATTTTTTCAGTTATCCGATTTGTTCTCTAAAACGTAATTCGGATTAGTGAAATTTGTTACAGTTAAGCGTACTGCTTAAAATCAGTAAATATCTAGCCACTTGCATTGACAATATAATATAAAAATACAATAAAGTACGTAAGAGCGAAAACGACAAATACATTTTGCCATTTAATTTTTTAATGGAGAAAAGATGCAAAAATTTTTCAGCCTTAAGTTATGCAATCGATTTATAAAAAATTAATTTTTCATTGTTTATTTTTTCACTAAAGCGAAGTAAGTTTCATACAAATCGTAGTTGTGGGCTTGCTTTTGGTTTTCAGCGATATGATATTTTCAGTAAAGCGATGTTTCGCCTAAGCGAAGTGAATAAGACTAGCTGCGTTTAAAATTAGTGCGGGGATTTGTATCACTTTCAGTAATCCAATTTTTTCAGTAAAGCGTGTTGCGCTAAAGCGGATTCGAGTGTATCTCAATAACATTCCCAGTTGCTTCAATTAATTCAAGTGGAAAAACTTAATTGATATTATTAGTTTGTTTGCTGGCGAAAGTTAAATTAATTTTTTAATTGATATTAAAAAATTTTTACATTAATTTTTATGTTTGTATAATAGGTATAACTGAAAATTAAAAAAGTATCGAAACACACTCAAAACATAATAAAAACGTTCAACAAACGATTAAATCAATTAATATTTCAATTGAATTTTATAGAAAAATCAGTAAAAATGTTGATTTGAAAAAAAAAAAAGAAATTTATATAATTTTCCAATATTGTAATTAAATTTACGGCCTGGCCCCCAATGTCGACAAGAAACTTTCTATCGCTTACTTATATAAAAAAAAATTATTTTTCATGCTTTGTTTTTGTTTTAGGAACAAGTTGTAAATCGAAACTTTCTTTGTCAACATCGTGGGCCAGGATGTTATATAACATATCAAATTTGTATACCCTTTACCAAAAAATGGTAAAAGGGTATATATAGGTTTGTCATTCCGTTTGTAATTTCCAGAATATTAACAAGCGAGCCATAAAGTATATATATTCTGGATCCTTATGCATAGGGAAGACGAATAAGCGATGTCCGTCTGTCCGTCTGTCGTCTGTACGTGAAATCGGTTTTCCGAAGCTCCCAGAAAAGCCAGAGACTTCGTTCTTGGACTGGTGGGTCAGAAATGGTCGAAATAAGTTTGGTATTGAAAATCAGCAAAATCGAGCAGTCGGTTTCAGAGCTGGGAGACTTAAACTTCATTTTGCCATACAAAATAACTACCGAAAACTAGTTTTTAATAATTTTTTATTAAATAAACTTATTTTATGCTTAAGTATGAATAAAATTGGTATTTCTAACTAAAAAAAAATAAAAAATTAAAAAGACGTTTCCAGGGTTGGAAACCCTCAACTTTTTTGTTATGCAAAAGTAACTTACTAAAACAAATTTTTCCTTCTTTTCTATAAACTAAACATATGTAATGTTCTTAAAAGAAGGAGATTGATGTAAGAAATTAGAAAAACAAAAAGGATGATTCCAGGGTTGGAAAACCTACGATTTTTGTGATATATACAATTAACTACCGTAAACTAATTTTTTAATTATTTTTATTAAATAAACTTATTTTATACTTCACCACGAATAAAATTGGTATTTCAAATAAAAAATTAAACTTCAAAAAATTAATAAGATGTTTCCAGGGTTGGAAAACTTTATTTTTTATACAAAAGTAACTTACTAAAACAAATTTGTCCTTTTTTACTATAAATTAAACACATCTTACATTCTTAAAAAAAGATTGATATACGAAATCAGAGAAATCAAAAAGGAGAATTCCAGGGTTGGGAAACTTACACTCTTTGTGATATAAAAATTTAACCACCGAAAACTAATTCTTGTATTTTTTTTATCAAATAAATAAAAATAAAATTGGTATTTCAAATAAAAAAAAAACAATTAAGAAATTAAAAGGACGATTCCAGGGTTGGAAAACTTTAACTTTTTTTGTACAAAAGAACTTACTAAAACAAATTTTTCCTTATTTTCTGTAAATTAAACATATCTTAAATTCTTAAAAGAAAGGGATTGGTGTAATAAATCAAAAAGGATGATTCCAGGGTTGGAAAACTTACACTTTTTGTGATATATAGAAGTAACTAAGTCTAATTAATGTTTATCTTTTCCTTTATAAATTATATATATTTTACGTTTTAGGAAGAACACTTTTGTGTAGAAATTTTTAAAATTAAAAACGTCAGCTCCAGAGCTGGAAACCTTGAACTTTTTCTGGATATTAAAGTAAATAAATAAAACATTTTTTTGAGTTTTCTTTTTTCTTTTTTCACTTAACACACTTTCTATATTTTTTTCAAGAACTACTAGATTGGTATAAGGAATCAGAAAAATCTAAAATGATGATTTTAGGGTTTGAAAATTAATTTTTTTTGTACATAAAAGTAACTAGGTCAAATAATTTTTTTTTTTCTTTTTGTTTATACCTTATGTATGTGCTTATGTATGTATCTCTATACTACATAAACGCACTTTGGTAAAGGGTATATAAGATTCGGCACAGGCGAATATAGCACTCTACTTATTTTAATTGAAAAAATAGGAATAATTTTTTGTCGATTTATCTCTTTGAGAATAAGCTTGTTTTATATAAGAAAATCCATTCACAAAAGCAACTATAATTTTTACAGGATTTTATCCTGAATTGTTATTATTTATTCAAAAAACAATAACGTAAAAAAAGAGATCAAATATACATTTTAATAAAATACCTTAAAAGCATTTTTAAAATGTGTCATATTTATTTTATTACGAGTATATGTAGATCTCATAAAAACATATAATATTTATACTGTTATTCGTAAAAATTGTAAATGCTTTTGTTCAATAATGCAAAATAAAAGCCATAAGAGTGTATTGCTGCATACAGTACTCGTACATACAAACGTATGTAATAAATCAAATATGTTTGATTCATTAAAATTTTAAAATAAATAACAGAATTTGTTTCTTTTTTGCCTTGTAATAATAAAACCATAAAATTGCGAGAAAAAAACGTCATTATTTAACATTAAACTGTGAATAAACTGTTTAATTTTTTATTTTTTTTGAAAGGAAAAACATTAAAGGTTTTATAATACAAAATAAAATGTTTACACAATAAAAAGTAAAATTATATGACATGTGAAAGCCATAATATGCCAAAATACAAACTTAACATACTGGAGGTTTTTCAAAAGGGTGGATTGTCCTGTATTTCTGTTTATTATATAAAATATAAAAATTGTTACAAATTCTTACGATCAAAGGATCTCAGGATCTTAATTTAATCTTAAGTATCAGTAGAAAGAACAGCGGCGAATAAAGAACTTTTTAGAGATATGAATAAAGAGTCGAAGAAACGACCCTGAAACATAAATTCGTATGTCAAAATAATTTGACTTCAATGCAAGGATCTGGAAACAAATGTATGGGACTAAACTGTACCTAAACTCTGTGAAACATATTTTAAATATGTTGGTTAAGAAGAAGTATGTGTAATATAAAATTGAATTTTAATGGGCGTGCCTCCGTCCATTTTTTAAATGCAAGATTGTGTGTTTTTCAAAGCTCAGGGTTAACCATTGCAAGAATAGATCAAGTAGAAACACTTAAAGTCAAATACTAAATATTAATGGGCGTGCCTCCACCTACTTTTTTTTAATAAAATATTGTGTCATTTTTAGAGCTCAAGGTGTGTGGTAAGTTTCATAAAAATAGGTTGAGTAGAACCACGTGAAAAATAATAATAAATTTCAATGGGCGTAGCCCCGCCCATTTTTTACTTTTAAAGTGTGTAATTGTAAGAATCAAAAAGTGTTTGCTAGGTTTTGCAGCAATGAAATCAGTACAATGTCGCGAAAAAAATTAAAAAATTTGTGGGCTTGTTCCCGCCCAATTTTGTTTACAATAGGACCAATTGGAAGTTATACTCTCTCAGACAAAAAATAATTTTTAAAATTTATCGAGTTATGAAGTAAGATGTAACAAAAGAAAAAAAATACAGATGAATTGATAAACTTTTTTGAAATCGTGTAATAAAAATCCTCACAAAAACATAAATGTGAAAAAACGAAAAGTTGCTATCAAAAATTTCGGCCATCAAAAGCAGTGAGATATAAATTTTGACCAAGTTCTTGTTTGGCACAAAACCTTTCACTAACATATGCTATGCATTATATACATTTGTAATCGTAAGTGTGTCATATAATTTTTAGATAACTTGGGAGTTTCATTTCTATTTATGATCACTGTGCCAGTTGAAAATTTCATAGTTGCATAAAATAATGGGTTAGAGCGTGATGAGTTTTGGATTGTACATCTTAAAAATTAATTATTGTGTTATTACAACGGGTCGCCAGTGTTTACGTAATTTGTTAAGAATCGTCTGGAAAGAAATATGTAAAAAACAGCGTCAATTTTAGTGGGAGTGATCCCGCCTATTTTTTCAATATATTTACATATTAAAGTCTGCTTAGCCGAAGTACATAAATCAAAAGGATATTCCCAATTTGCATGCTTTAATTTTTGGATTTTCCGATTGAGTAAATCAATTAGGACTATTTGTTTACAAAATGTCAGCTTTCTACAGTATAATATTATGTAAAATTTTTATGGGCCTGGCCTCACCGATTTTTATATCTGTTAGTGCTTATGATTCATGTAAAGTTTTGTAGGAAAAAGCTATTGAGAAATACATGAGTAATAGACTAAAAACTGCTAAGCCGCAGTACATGAAAGAAAAATCCAAGATTTATGGGCGAAGTCACGGACACTTTTCAAAACAGGAAATTTTTACTTTGGATAAGTTCAATGTGTATGAAAAGTTTCAATAAAATTTAACTTAATTTTGTGTTTACAGTGCTTGTTCCCAAACCCTGATTGAAACTTTTAGTTTCTTAAATTTTTTTAGTGATCTCTAATCTAGATTAATTTGTGTACCAAATTTTAGCTCTCTAGCGCAAATTAGAGTTTTAGCGGATAAAACTTCTTGGTTTTAAGATTTTCCCACGGGCTTACTCATCTACAAATGCTTGTATATAAAATTTCAGCTCTTTAGCGTGAACTATACCTTATAATTTTATGAGCATTACCCCTTATACTATTTTACACTCACAATATTGTTGTGAGCAGCGCTTATAATTCATGATAATTTTCTTCTAAAATATGTTAGACCGAAGTAGATTAAACACAAGTCTAAAATTTTATGGGAGTGACCACGCCCACTTTTTAGGTGATAGTTTAAAGTATTGTATACGTGCAACGTATATGAAAAGTTTCACTAAAATGGCTTAAGTCAAAAGCTGTATACTAACAGCCTTATTAATATAACTTTTTAAGGCTTTATAAAAGGGTTTTAACACAAATTTTCATTAGAAATTTTTCTTAGAAAGCTTTAATAAGTTTTATTAATATGGCTGTAAGTTTTCAGGTTCAAACAATAGTAGCGTGGCCCCGCCCATTGTGAGAATATTTTTTGGTTTTTCAGATTTTACTAGTTGGTTTCTCACCTAGACCTACTTGTGTATCAAATTTCAGTTCATAATCACAACTTTTAATTTTTAATTTTTATGGGCTAAAATTTCTGGGGTTTCAGGTTTTTCTTGTTGTTTTCTCACCTATACCTACTCGTATATCAAATTTCAGCTCCTTAGCGTAACTTTTAATTTTTAATATTTATGGGCGTAACCATGCCCACTTTTCCAAACTTAAGATTTTTTCGGCCAGTGTTTATTATTTGTGTCAAGTTTCGTTGCAAACGGATAATAATGCATACAGAAATAGTATATCTAAATATGCTGAGCCGTAGAACACGAAAATGAGGTTGAAATTGTATGGGCGTGTCAACGCCCACTTTTTAATGAAAATTTTTTAGGCTTGCCCTATCGCAGTATGTATGCCGAATTTCAATAAAATAGCTTCCATTAAGCGCCTTAAATTTGTTTTTTTAATTCTAGCCTTTATGGGCGTAGCCCCGCCCTCCTGACCAAAACTTTTGGATTTTAAATTCTTTTTTGTTTATTACCCACCTAGACTTAGCTCTGTACCAAATTTCAGCTCACTAGCACAGATTTTAATTTTTATGGGCGTAGCCCCGCCCCTTGTTTAAAATTTTCAGGTTTTCAGATTTTTCTAGTTTATTGCTCACCTAGATATACACGTGTATTAAATCTTAGCTCTCTAGCTATAGCGGAAGTGCTTCATCAATTTGATGAGTGATCAGTGTGTCAGTGGTCAGTGAGTATGTCTTAAAATATGCACTTTTTGCACCTTCATATCTCCGGAACCTTTCATTGCAAAATTTCATAATTTTACGGTCGCGGGGAACAAAGTTATGAGGGGGGGGGATAAAAACAGCTCGAATGGCTTCCTGTAAATATACACACTGCGTGCATTGGCCGGAACTTGACCTGGCACACTGCCGTGCGCCGATATGTTTTAGTTATCATTAAAAAATTATAATAATCTTCGCATAAATAATTGTTTACCAAAAATAGTGAATTTTGTTAATCAAATTTTAAATTAATACGATTAATCGAATAAAATTGATTTCTACTTTTTAAATATTGCTTATGTGTAAATCATATCTGCAAATAAAATGTTTATCATTCACTCTTATAACCGAATAAAATTTTTTATTCGCTATGTGATCGAATAACTTAATAAAATTTCTCTATTCCTTTTGGATTGATAGTTCAACAACTTGTGCAATTCATACACTAGTGTTGACAATTAGCCAATTCCAAACTGGTTCCAGTAAAAGGCAAGCACAAAAAAAAAAACTATTCGAATAATTACATACACACATATATGTTATATATAACATTAAACGTTTACTTGATTAAATACACAAATAACAAAAATTTCATTAAATTATTAAAATTAAATAATTAAATAAATAATTAAAATAATAAATAAAAAAATAATTAAATAAATAAATTAAATAAAATTAAAATAGCCAAATAATAAAAAGTTTTATTCGAATCGATAGTAATACTTTATATATTTTCGTGTAAAGTAACCGAATATTAAGTTCTAGTCGATTACTGCGTGGACGGATTACTTAAAAGCCCTATACAAAAAGTACGAATAAAATTTTTTTCGTCTACCCGCATAAATTTTATTTGGTAAAAACCGTTGTATTCAAGCCAACGACTAAATTAAAATATTAAAAATGTTATTCAAAAAAAACGACATGCAACAAGAAGCTGGAAAAGTAGAAATTTATATCGATTAACCGAATCAATATTAAATTTTAATCGATTGCTGGTAAGACTGAGCAGTAAAAAGTCATATGTAATAATATTCGAATAAAATTTTAAAGCAAACGGTTTAATTTTAATATTATTCGAATAAGGAGATGCAATAAGGAAGGAATAATTGAAGCTGAAAAAGTAAAAAAAAAAATTGTCGATTAGCCAAATAAATTTTAAGTTTAAGTCGATTAACGGAGGAACTAATTACTAAAAAGACATATATAAAAATATTCGAATAAAATATGTTTGAATACCCGAGTAAATTTTATTTGATTCAAACAGTTGTATTTAAGCAATCGAGTAAATAAGAACGTTTAAGATTTTATTCGAATAATCGAATGTTATAAAGAAGGAATGTTTAAAGCTGAAAAAGTAATACTTTTTGTCAAGTAACCGAATAAAGTTCAGGTTTAAATCGAGTTTTTGAAGGGCTGATCAATAACAAAATTCGTATATAAAAATATAATTTTATTTAATTAAAACAGTATTCTTCAGGGCAACTACTAGTAATTGAAAATATAAAAAATGTTATTCAAATAATGAAATGCTACAAAGAAGAAATAATAAAAGCTAAAAAATTAAAATTTTTATCAAGTAACCGAATATATATTAAGTTCCAATCAATTACTCGAAAGCAAGATAAATCAAAGGCTATATATAACAAGATTTCAATAGAATTTTCAAGCCAACGATTAAATTGGAACATGATGCATGTAATTCGAATAACAGAATGCCTTAAAAAAGGAATACTTAAACCTGGAAAAGTACAAGTCTGTATAGAGTAACCGAATGTACTTTAATTACTGGTACGACATATCTATTAAAAGCCGTTTATAGAGATATTCGAATAAAAACTTTATCGAGTACCCGCATAAATTGTATTTGATAAAAACCGTTATATTCAAGCAAAAGAGTAAATCAAAACAATAAAAATGTTATTCGAGAAATGATATGCAATAGGAAGCTTGAGAAGTAAAAATGTTGGTCGAGTAACCGAATAAATTTTAAGTTTTAATCGAATGATCGACTGATCTATAAAAAGCCGTTTGTAAAAAACTCGAACAAAATTTTGCCATCCCACGACAAAGTTTAAACATCATATATATTATTCGAATAATATAATACAATAAAGAAGGAATACTTGAAGCTGGAAAAGAAAACAAAATTAGAGTAACCGAATAAATTTTAAGTTCAGTTCGATAGCTGGCAGGACTGAATAAATTTTTTTCGAATAAATTTTTTTCGAGTACCCTAGCGGGTTTCTTATTTGACTAGTATATTTTTATTCAAGTCAACGAGTAAATTAAAATATATAATAAATTGTTCGAATAAAGAAACTGGAAAAGTTAAATTGTCTCGAGTTCAATTTTAAGTTTTAATCGATTACTCGACGCACATAAAAAGATTCTAATAACAAATTTCTCGAGCAATCGAATTAATTTTAAGTTCGAGTCGATAACTGGAAGGACTGATGACTCAAAATTCGTACATAAAAAGATTGTAACAAACTCCTTTTAAGTAACCGCATACATTTTATTCGACTACCACAGTTGTATTGAAATCAACAAGTAATTCAAAATATTAAACATGTTATTCGAATAATGGCGTGAAATAAGAAGCTGGGGAAAAGAAAAAATGTTTGACCAGCAACCGAATCAGTTTTAAGCTTAAATCCGCCTGTAAAAAAATTCGAATAAATTTCTTCGAGTAAACTTTATTCGATTAATTGATTTTTTTTACATATTATTTCAAGTTAATATTGCTTTTTTATCGAAATTATAACTGTCGTGACTATACTTTTTTTTCTTTTGGGTGTTTCCAGAATTAACGTTACATACAGCTATATTATTTTAAATTTATGATGTTTTATTAAACTGTCCAGTGCAAGCAAAAATATCATAAATATCCTGAGTCATTTGATGTCAAATAAGCAAACCAAAAATATTAAAACGAAAATAATAAATATGAAGAGCAAAAGGTCTTACCAAAACAAAAAACAAAAATACGAATAACTTTCATATATAAACATAACAACCCAAAAGTACGACATAATTTGCATACTAATGAGTCTTTTCGAGCCTTTGCCGCATATGCAGCAGCAGCAGTAGAAAATTAACAAATTTTCTGTTTACATAAAATAACCAAAAATTTAAAGTAGTTTAATGCATTATTCTCTGGGCAAACAAAATATTTTTTTTTGGGTAAAAAAAAGTGATGACCACAGCAACGTGCGCATTTTTGTTTGTGTTTGTGTGTGTGTGTGTGTGTGTGTGTGTATGTGTGCCTTGATTTTATGATTCGATGATTGTTTCCTTAAATTTATTTTGCTCTGGTGCATTTCTGCAAGAAAAAAAAATATATAAACGTGATAATTACACTGATAATGAGCCACAACACATTCATGTGTTTCTTTTTATGGGTTCGTTTAATTTTCTTATTGGGATTTCTGCATCAGCAAAATGATTGTACGGTTTTTGCTTAATTTTATATCAACAAAAAATTACACAAAAAAGTGTTTTTCTCCTCATACACAAGTTAAACAAACATTGTTTTTAATTAAAAATTCAAATCATACAAAAAAGACGTAACTTTCATTCAAAACTTTTTGGTTGTTTTTATTATTTTTTTTTTTTGCACTGTGCAACAAACTCCCCGAGAACATATTAATGATGAGGAGAGAGTTGCCAGTATAGATTTTTTGCAAGCTAAATTAATGGCAAAATTTTTTTGCTTGCTAGTTAATTAACTTCATACCAGTTTAGATGATAGAAAACCTTTTTATCAGTGCCAACTTTTCAGTGCATTCTTTGCCCATTTAAAAGGTCCCTATTATGTTCGCTGCGATGTCTGTCTGTCCGTCTGTCCGTCTGTTACAGACTGTTGATTCAGTGTTGAACCGTAAGAGCTGCGGATTTCAATTTTTCACAGAATATGCAAATTTTGGCCGCTAGAACAACAAATAGGTTGGAAAGGGTGCCGCATCTCTACTCGGAGACCCAATTGGGTCCAAATATATGACAGCTTAAAATTAAAGGGTGTTCTAAAGCGAGCATTGAATCATATTGAAATCCTTATGTAATATACAGACTTTTATATTTAGACACTTGCATTTTTCAAAGTTTATTATATTTTTATGCAGACTGTACCAATGAACACTGAAATTGAAAAATAATTAAAATTAAAGGGTATTCTATCAGTTAAAGTTACTTTGACTTTGCAATTTTGACAACTTACTGTATCTGGGAAACCGTAAGAGGCAAAATAAAACTCTTGAGATTTTCAAAAACGCTAAATTCAAAAATATCCCAATATAAACAAAATCGTGAAAATGAAAAAAAAGCTTCAAAACTAAAAAAAATGCTTAGACTTAAATAGATCGCCAAAACCGAAAAAATCCCAAAACTAAAAATATGTTGAAACAAAAATCGCCATAATAAAAAAGCGTTTAAATGCAAAATATCACCAAAAATAAAATAAATCTCACAAAAAGAACTAAAAAACAAACAAAAGTAACAAAATATCACTAAAACTGAAAATAACTGGACAAATTGCAAAAAAAAAAAAATAAAAAAACGCCAAAAAGAAAAAAGCACTAAAACTAAAAATATGCTGAAACAAAAATCGCCATAATAAAAAAGCGTTTAAATGCAAAATATCACCAAAAATAAAATAAATCTCACAAAAAGAACTAAAAAACAAACAAAAGTAACAAAATATCACTAAAACTAAAAATAACTGGAAAAATTGCCAAAAAAAAAAAAACGCCAAAAAGAAAAAAAGAAAAAAGCACTAAAACTAAAAAAATCACTTAAACTAAAAAACAACCGGAAAATCGCAAAAAGGCGAACAAGATCGCCAAAACGAAGTAAGTGCGTCAAAAATTAATAAAAACGCTAAAGCTAATAAAATCGAAGAAAAAAAAAACAAAAACAAATGCCATCTACATCAGGTACGCGTCAAGTGACATTTGAACGACAAAATGTTGAAAAACAGTTTGAAAATCATTTTTGGAAAAATTTTTTTTTTAATCAGAAATAATTTTTAGTCAGGCTTGAGTTCAGTAATTTCAATTCTTTTTACAACAACACAACAATCCTTTCTCACATTCCGTTTCATTAGAATTTACGTTGAATAGCTGATGTTAATAACAATCTCTATCCAAGTAGATAGACTAGGGTGCTGATGAAGTGCGTTGCTGCACAGAAAAATATCGGTATTTCCCCCAGCTTAAAAGTCTAATTTAATTTTTCTTCTCTTCTTTAGAAACTCACATTAATTAATAAAATATTTCATTCAATAAAAGGAATTGAAATTACTGAACTCAAGCCTGACTAAAAATTATTTCTGATTAAAAATTCACTATAGTTCAATTAAAAATCTGAAATTTTTTTTTACATTTGAGAAGTGATTAAATAGCTCTATATTCAGTGGAGATAATGCTAAATATCAAACCTAAGTTACATTGCAAAAGTATCCTTTTCTCAGGAAATGCCCATATTCGATTATATAGGCAAAAGTTCTTATAGTATTACATATGAGGAGTCGCAGAAATTTTTAATTTTTTTAGAAAATGGCTTTTTGATGTATTTGAATCAATTTGCTTAAGTTATATTGGAAAAAAATCTTATTTACATAATATTTCTTCCCTTCACATAGAAAAATTTGGTCTTTAAAAATTCGTGCAGAGCAAAACGTACTTTTTTCTTTTATTTTAGCAAAACGAAGTTTTTTATAACAACTTATTTATGTTTATTTCATTATAATTAGATATGGAAAAATATCGTTATTTTCTTGAATCACGCTTGATCGAACGTGCGTGATCATGAGGCAAAAAAAAAAAACACTCACGTGCAAAGGTCTAATTATACTCGTAACAATAATTTTCGCCGAATGTCTCATTTCATATAAATAATAATAATACACAGAGAAAACAGACACACAGAGTTGTGGCAACCGAATTTGCTGCCAATTGAATTTTGGCGGTTGCAGCAACTATCATAGAATTCTGCTATAGCGACTGAAATTTTCTTGTGGTACCACTATATTTTAATTATAACACTCAACCCAATAGTTGCAGCAACAGAAAAAATTGGTTGACAGTATGGAATTTGAAAAAAATGTTATTCTTGCTATCGAAAATTTGGTAAATATAATTAAAACGATATCATAATTGGTACATGCAAAAGAAAAATCGGCCTTCCTTGCTGATATAAAAATTAACAATAAACGCAAATAAAAATATAAAAAAGCATTATTTTCAAAATCGATTATTTCAATTCCCAAAATTATTTGAGAAACGTGAACACTTGGATCGCATTTAGGACCCTCCAGAGTACCACACCTATATGGTGTAGTACGTGTGCTCTTCCATATTTTATCCAAATGACCACTGATCTTCTCAAGAAATTTCACCAAAAAAAGCATATTTTTCAAAATCGATTATTTCAATTCCCAAAATTCCCACTTCTTTAAAAAAAAAAAATTACTAAAAAAGCATTTTTTTCAAAATCGATTTTTTCAATTCCCAAAATTATTTGAGAAACGTGACCGAGTGGAATGTATTTAGGAACCTTCAGAGTACCACACCCATATGGTGTAGTACGTGTGCTCTTCCATATTTTACCCTGAGCTTCTCAAGAAATTTCACTAAAAAAGCATTATTTTTAAAATCGATTATTTCAATTCGCAAAATTATTTGAGAAACGTGAACACATGGGTCACATATAGGACCCTCTAGGGTACCACACCCATATGGTGTAGTACGTATGCTCTTCCATATTTTACCCAAAGGAGCACTTATCTTCTCAAGAAAATAGTGTTTTCTTAAATCTAATAATTTATTGGCTCTACTAGACATATTTTCACCAAAATTCTTTTATAATTTCATAAACTACATTTTGGAGCAATTTTTCCATTAAAAAAAATGTATCTATCCCGATCCAGTTCCAAGGATTTGGAATAATAATCCATTTAGTGACTACCGTTAAATAGCTAACAGTGCTCTGTTATGTGCTTAACATGCTATGTTAGAAATGTTGGTTCCTGTCTCTGCTAGTTAAATTCGAATTTATCTTCACACACATGATAGTAAACACAACCCCTAGTTAGTTGCAGCAACTGATTGAAAGTTTTTATTTTAATTTTAATATAGAAAGACAATTTTTTAGTTGCTAATACCAAAAGTTGGTAGTAAAATCCAATTTGTAATATTTTATTCGGTTGAGTTAACCAATCAGTTAATTAGTCATGACAAAAGCATACGCTCGGTTGATGCAATCAATTTAAGTAATGTCACAATCATATCACGCCAAAATAGCTTAAGCGACATAATATTCGAACTTCAATTTTTGACCAAAATCGATTATTTGCGATCGTAAATGGTCGATTTTCGTAAAAAAAACGAAGTCCAAAAAATGTGTCGCTTAAGCTATTTTAGCGGTTATGACTAGATATCTTTGTTACAATTATGCCCTTATGTCAATGAACATGGATTGTTTTTTGGATTAACAGAAAATTGATAGCGTGAACTGAAATATAGTTAATGCAAATGATATTTTATTGGACTAACCGTTTTCCAACCAATCTTTTTTCTGGGTGTAGTAACAATCAATAATTTAATTATTATCTGGTATTTGAATGTTATTAAATATAACATAGAGCCTACAAAATATAGATTAAAGATGGAAGATAAATACTGGTACACGAAATTAAAAAAATCTTAACGATACTAAAACGTTCTTTTTGCATTTTATTTGAAACAAAACGTTTTGTTTTGTTTTATTTTAACAAAACGTGCTATTTTTATATTAAACGTCCTTTACTTTCATACATACGAGTAATTAACATTTATTGTTGCGACCTATTGTGGTCTGATGCAGTTTATAACATATTCTGCATTCATACTTTAAAATAATCGGGTGAGAAAAATAATATTTGATTTTCCAACATTTTGAAATAATTAAAAAGTCACGTTTTGTTCTGCGACTCCACATATGTATGTACGTAGCTTCCGTTACACATATCACCAACAATTAAATAAATCGCTCAAGCGCAAAAAAAAAACACCAAAAGTATAAAAGTCGCCAAAAAAATAAAATAAATCGCCAGGGAGGGAAAAAATCGTCAGAATGTAAAAAGCGCCTAAAATAAAAAATCGCTTCAACTAAAAAACAACCAAAAAATATCGCAAAAGTCGCCAAAACGAATTAAAGCGTAAAAACTAAAAAGTTCGCAAAAACTAAAAAAATCGCTAAATATCAAAAAAAAAAAAAAAAAAAAAAATCTAAAAAAATCGCAAAAACTAAAAAATCTGTAAAACTAAAAAAATTCCAAAAAAAATTTTTCTTTTTAAATTTCGATATTCGATTATATGGGCTATAATAATATTACATACTTAGGCCGGATTTCCATATGTGTGCCATATGCCACACAAGCGTAAAAAAAGCGTAACCACTAACACCGCGTTACAAAAACGAACTTTTTTTCTGTCCTATGAACCAAATATACTTTTCCGGAATGGGGAGAAAATTAAAAATACACATGTATCGGCGATTTTCATGTACACGTCAGAATTTTTTTTTTTATAAAATATAAAGCTCTTAGTGTCCGTCTGTCTGAAAAACTTTGGATAAGTTTTTAACCCTTTTTCCGTTATCCAATCGAGCTGAGTTTTTGCAAGCAGACTCGTGGAAATGTCTGTTTCATGTCAAATTTCAAAAAAAAAAATTGATTTTTATCAATTCTCAGATTTTTTTTTGAAAAGTTTTTTTCTCTTTTTTCAGCATAACATGAAAGGACTCCAAATTTTTGAACTACTAAGGCGTTCCGGAAAAAAAAGATTTGTTTTTCGACCCATCCTACTCCATGTATTTGCGGTTTATCAATGTAGTGCCCGACTCGAAATAACTTTTGTTACGTTTGTGGCTTATTCGCACCAAGTAAAAATTTGAGAAATATTACGAAAACAGTGGTTAATTCGTTTCAGAAAATATTCAAGACTGCTTATGTTCCTTACTTGTGGTATACTCCGGAAGTCGTATGCGACTATTGCTATAGAAATTTATGCAAGTTTACTGATGGAAGTCAACAATAAAGTACGCTGTACCAACAATTTGGCTACCACGTACGGAGCACTGCAATGAATTGTGCTACTTTTGCGTAACTTTTCCTCAAACTAAAGGGTATCAATACTTTCGCCGCAACAAAGTTCGCTACGCTAATATGGAATCGGTTATTCTAGCGGTTCTGTACTCCCCAGAAGAACGTTAAGCGGCTTCAGTGGAGATTTTTGATGATGTTCCCGAAATAAGCGATGGAAAATCAACAGTAGTTCCAACAATGCTATCAACATTTCTTGCATCGAATGCGAGATGCGAGAGTTCAGAAGTATCGGAATATGTACCAACATCCAGTGAACTTGGGACTGCAGTGCCGCATTTAATAACACAAGCCGACTTCAATGACCTTGTACGAGACGGAAATTTGTCGAGGAGAACAGCGGAACTCTTTGCATCACGCTTTAAGCAGTGGACTATAGTGGCGGCTGATTTTAAAATAACAGCCGCTCGTGATCGAGGTAGCACTATTTCATATGACGAATTTTTTAAATTGCACGAAGATCGGGAAAAAGCCAGGCTTATTGTTATGATATTGATTTGATATTTGCAAAAATTGGTTACCCTCATATTTCAGAGGAGTGGCGGCTTTTCATTGATGCATCGGTCAACAGCCTTAAAGTCGTGCAGCTTCATATAGGTAACAAACATCCATCTGTCCCGATCGCATATGCCACAAACCTCACCCCCGGGGGAGTCTATTTTTGACTACGGGTGTGGCAAACCCGGGGCCCCAGCTAGGGTAATGTAGCTTTTTCCGCTGACGGACCTTTGGCTCATTACCCGTAAAACTTATGTGTTACTACCCAATCTCTGAACAAAAACAGAGCAAAGGATGTGCACATATTTATAAAAGGAAAACAAATATTGTACGCCCGTTGTTGTCAGCTAGGTGCAGCGTCACCTAGAACTGCCCCTTGTGAAGCCCTTGTGGTGGAATTTCGAGGTCTAACCAGAGGCTACTTCTGTTACACGGGTGCCGGTTGCCCGACAGCTGGGCTGCTTAGAGGTAAATGCATTGCGGTTGCCGGAAATTTCTGGTCCAAAATGGCTTTCGTCCTGGATTCGACCCCAGGACTCTTTCACTCTTTAGTGTCTTGCCGTAGTAGGCGCAGAAACTTAGGTGGCGTGCTTGCATTCTTCTCGCATAAGTGGTCCTAGCTGCTCTGAAGTTCTGAGTGCATGTAGCGGTCGTCAGTTTCCTTTGCTAAAATGCCGAGTTCGTCCTACCCCAATGGGGTATACCCCACGGGGTTAAAGGGACGATTTTGGTAGGTGTGGAGTAGGCACTGGTTATTTGGTGACACAGGCATGCGTTCTTTATGGATGAGTGGTTAGCTGTGCCGGCAATGGTTGAGGAATTTTCTTGGGGACCTCGCTTAGGTGTATACACAACACTTAAGCGTGGAAGCCGGAGAATTATCGTGGTGGTTGTGGTTGCTACCAAAATCGCTGGGAGAATAGTCTTGGCTTCCCAGTGTTAAATCAATGCTAGTGGTTGGTCTGACGCGGTCAGCCAGACACTGTTCTAGGTGCTGTTGCCATTCAACAGAGCTGCTATGGGCACGGACATAGCAGCAGAGTTTAGATAGCTCAAATTACCTCAGCAAGGTAATTGAATATAATACAGGGATAACTATATTCAAAGATTGCAACCTATGTGCCTTATGGAGTGGGGCATAGGTTCATTCTAAAAGGGTGCATGGGGGCGTTGGTCTGGCGTCTAACCTACACCCGGTGCTTTGGCACACGTGAGACAAGGCCGTAACGGCAGGTACTCACGTAAAGCAATTGCACATCTGCCACAAACCTCAAAGAAACATACGAAGGCATGGAATTAATATTACAGCTGATAAAGTACCAAGAGCATAATTGGAAAATATGCTGCGATCTGAAAGTGGTCGGATTACTCATGGGTGTTAAGCGTGGATTTCCAACTCACCAGTGCTTTTTGTGTACATGGGAAGGTCGCAAAAGAGATCAGCCTTACACTGAATTTAAGTGGAAGCCGCGAAAATGCTACAAAGTAGGCGTAGAAAGTATAGAGCATCTACCATTGGTGCAGCCATCTCAAATTATTTTGCCACCACTAAACATTAAGCTCGGTCTCGTATCAAATTTTGTTAAAAAACTGGATCGTGAGGGCGAGGCGATTGCAACTTTGCGCAAATTTTTTCCAAAATTGAGCGGCGCAAAGATTCATGCAGGTACTTTTTAAGAAGTCATTCAGTAATTTTTTTTTTATGATGTGTATGATTTAAGGTGTTTTCAATGGTCCGAAGATAAAAAAAAAATAGTTGCAAGTTATGAATTTTCATCTAAATTGAATGCTATCGAACAACGTGCATGGAAAGCCACAGTTGCCGTTATTGAGCAGTTTCTTGGCAACAAACGAGCTGCCAATTATAAAAATATTGTCGCAGAAATGATTTCGGCGTATGGCGAAATGGGCATATTAATGTCGCTAAAGATCCATTTCCTTCACAATCATTTGGATTTTTTCTCTAATGATTTAGGAGCTTGTAGCGATGAGCATGGCGAAAGGTTCCATCAGGACATTGCGGCTATTGAAAAGCGCTTTAAAGGACAAGATATTACGCATATGCTTGGCGAATACTGTTGGTCTATTTGTCGCGATGGTGTCACAAATGCTTACAAACGTAAGAATAAAAGGCCGAAGTTTCTTTAAAAGCATTAAAATTTTTAATGTAACAATTTTCAATGTTAATATAACAAAATTAATTAAAAAAATCGGTTTTTTAAGGAGCTGAAACCGTTACAAAAAAAAAAGATAGCAAATTTTTCAAAAAAATTCAAAAAAAATCTGAGAATTGATAAAAATCTATTTTTTTTTTAAATGTGACATGATACAGACATTTCCACGAGTCTGCCTGCAAAAACTCAGCTCGATTGGATCACGGAAAAAGGGTTAAAAACTTATCCAAAGTTTTTCAGACAGACGGACACTACGAGCTTTATATTTTATAAAAAAAAAAAAATTCTGACGTGTACATGAAAATCGCCGATACACGTGTATTTTTATTTTTTCTCCCCTTTCCGAAGAAGTATATTTGGTTCATAGGACAGAATGTGTGTAACGCGGTGTAATTACTAATGAAAAACAGTTTGATGCAGACACGTATTTATTAAGTTAAACAGTTTCATACAATAACTAATAGACAATTTTATAGAATCCAACATGATTGGAAACTGTTTAAATCAATAAATATGTATATGTCTGAATCAAACAGTTTTTCATTTGTGATTAGTTGGTTACGCTTTTTTGGGCAAATGACACACAAGAAATGCCAGATGTAAACTCAGCCTTAGTGTCCTTATAGCACCCTTCGTGTCGCGCTTTACTAAATTTATTAAAATTATTTGTATTTATTGTTCATTTCTGAAAAATATATTTATATTTTCTTATTTTACAACAGCTCCTAGCAACTCTTTTTTTCCAACTTTGTATCAAAAATTTATTATTTTTTGTTTTTTAATGTTTGGACACTGTCACTGAAAATAACAAATTTTGTCCCGCTGCGACGGGGTGTTGTTATCTAAAATTTTAATAAAATGCTTTTTATCTACATTATTTGTAAAACTTGTTGAAGTTTCTATTCTAGCAGTCGAGGCCTTTGTTAAGCTCTGCAATATGCAGTTAGTTATATTCTAAAACCATTGGCGTAGCTAGACATTTTTTCTGGGGGTGGGGGGCAAACACAATTTTTTTAATTAGTGTTTTTTATGGGAATTGTTAAAATTTAAGCTTAAAATTTTTTAAACGCACTAATAATCCCAAATTAATATTTTACTTATTAAGTTAAATATATATTTTTTATTAAAAATACATTGAAATTGGAAATTAAAAAAATATATTTTACTTAATAAGTAAAATATTAATAAGTGAAATATTGGTTTGGGATTATTAGTGCGATTAAAAATTTTATACAGATTTTTTTTATTTAACATTTTTTTTATTTAAGTTAAAACATAAATTAACAGTCCAGTTTCAATAACAAAAATTAAGTTACAATTAAAACTAAAAAAACAAAACATTCAAAACAAAAACAATATATAGACAAAAAGTAAAGTATGTATTAGAAAAAAACTAAATAATAATAATATAGGGTGTTTTTTTTAAGAGGTATAGAACTTTTAATTGAAATAAAACACAAGAAAATCGTTTTAATGTCCATGAATTTGGCTTTATTGGAAGGATAATTTTATGCCATTAATGTTTAAATATGATTTCGGGCATGTGGCCGCCGCGGCTGGCTCGAATAAAGCCAATTCTACAGGTCCAATTTTCAACCACTTTTTCGAGCATATGGGGCCGTATTTTGGCAATAACGCCACGAATGTTGGCTTCCAAGTCTCCTAACGTTTCTGGTTTGTTGGCGTAGACGAGCGACTTCACATATCCCCAAAGAAAATAATCCAATGGTGTCAAATCACACGATCTTGGTGGCCAATTGACAGGTCCATTCCGCGAAATTATGCGCTCATCGAATGTTTCCTTCAATAAATCGATTGTGACGTGCGCTGTGTGGCATGTAGCGCCGTCTTGTTGGAACCACAACTCATCCACATTCATGCCATCCAATTCGGGAACAAAATAGTCAGTTAGTCGGCTCCAATTGCTGTGCACGGTGGCGAATCGATTCATTCGGGTCCTCTTGAACACTTTGCTCTACAGCGGCAATTGTTTCTTCGGTGCGCACTGTTCGACGTCTCTGCGGTATAGAATTTTAAGTTGGCATCACTTTTTTAACTGGCGGCCATTTTGTCAGCTGTCAAGTGATTAATATTTAGTTTGGTTTGCCATTTCATCATGAACAGGTTGACAAAAGAACAACGCTTGCAAATCGTGCAAATTTATTTCGAAAATAATGGTTCAGTTCGCGAAGTTTACCGCAAGCTCCGTCCATTTTATGGTCGACATAATCGTCCATCAGAGCAATTAATTCGGTTAACCATGGATCGTTTTCGCACTACGTTTACTCTATGTGATAATACGCATCCGCAGAGACGTCGAACAGTGCGCACCGAAGAAACAATTGCCGCTGTAGAGCAAAGTGTTGAAGAGGACCCGAATGAATCGATTCGCCACCGTGCACAGCAATTGGAGCTTTGTTCATCAACTTTATGGACGATTTTGCGCAAAGATCTTGGCTTGCGACCTTACAAGATCCAGCTTGTGCAAGAATTAAAGCCGCGAGACCATGCAATGCATCGTGATTTTGGTGTATGGGCCGAAAATGAGATTGATCTCGATGCTGATTTTCATCGCAAAATTTTGTTCAGTGATGAGGCTCATTTTTGGTTGAATGGCTACGTCAACAAGCAAAATTGCCGCATTTGGAGTGAAGAGAATCCACATGAGACCCTTGAGACGCCATTACATCCACAAAAACTGACTGTTTGGTGTGCTCTATGGGCTGGTGGAGTCATTGGGCCATACTTCTTCCGAAATAATGCTGGAGAGTCAGTTACCGTTAATGGAGACCGGTATAGAGCCATGATAACCGACTATTTTGTTCCCGAATTCGATGGCATGAATGTGGATGAGTTGTGGTTCCAACAAGACGGCGCTACATGCCACACAGCGCACGTCACAATCGATTTATTGAAGGAAACATTCGATGAGCGCATAATTTCGCGGAATGGACCTGTCAATTGGCCACCAAGATCGTGTGATTTGACACCATTGGATTATTTTCTTCGGGGATATGTGAAGTCGCTCGTCTACGCCAACAAACCAGAAACGTTAGGGGACTTGGAAGCCAACATTCGTGGCGTTATTGCCAACATACGGCCCCATATGCTCAAAAAAGTGGTTGAAAATTGGACCTGTAGAATTGGCTTTATTCGAGCCAGCCGCGGCGGCCACATGCCCGAAATCATATTTAAACATTAATGGCATAAAATTATCCAATAAAGCCAAATTGATGGACATTAAAACGATTTTCTTGTGTTTTATTTCAATTCGAAGTTCTATACCTCTAAAAAAACACCCGTTACATGCATACATATCGATAGTTGAGTTTTTCAGTGTTTTCAATAAATTTCACACTAATACACCTCATCACAAAAATTTATTGCAATAGTGTAAAAAATAGCGCTTTTACAAGCAGTTGTACAAAAAAGTTACATTTTGAATATTACACTTTCTATTATGTTTTACCTTCTCCTGTAAAGTTACAATTATTTGCGTTAGGGCCTTTCCATTTGAGACCAACGATATATTGACCTGTGTAAGTTGATATCCTATCAAAAATTTCGGTCATCAAAAGTACTGATACCAAAATTTGGACCTAGGAATATTTTTCACAAGTTTTCCACTAGTCTAACAAAGTTGTATATGAACATGAATTGTTTTGTTTTGTTTTCTAATAAAAATAAAACATAGGTATACATGTTTAAATAGGAAATTTTGATTTGTTCGATTTTCTGACGATTTTTCGGACATGAAATGACGATTATTTTATATTTTATCGGCATTTCGGCAATTTTTCCATCATTTTATCTGGCAGCCCTGGATTGAACCATAAATATGCATACATACATAGATACATGTGTGTGTACGAGTATATATAGTATATGAACATATACAAGGTATTTGCAGATCATAATTTTTCGCTATTTTTTTAATTTTACTCTAAATAAAAATTGGTGGCTATTATTACAAACAATTTGACAGTAGAAAATCTTAAGAACACCTTAAAGCAACTTGCTTGCTACTAACTACTAATTTTATTAAGAATTTGTTGAAACCCTGCAGAAAGTGCGAATAGTGAAATTGTGGTGATCTACTAGTGACATTGTCAGTAGTACTACTGACCAGGTGTACCCAAGCCAATGTAATCATCTATTGACATTTAACATTAGCTTGTCATTGAAAATCCACCACTAGACTGTAGCACTACTGACTAAGTAGTTATTTTGGGACCACATGGAGACATTGGCACCAAAGATTCACTAGTAAATTTCATGGGCTCTAGTCTACAATATCGACAATATCGTCGTTGTCAATAGTAAAATTATAGTGATTTTCTAGTGACATTGTCAATAGTGCTACTGACTAGGTGTACCCAAGCCAATGTAAATGACTATTGACACATAACATAGTGTTGTCATTCAAAATCTTCCAGTAAACTTTAGCACTATTGAGAAGGTAGTTCTTTTACGACCATATGGAGATATTTGAACCAAAGATTCACTAGTAGATTTTAGTGACCCTCGTCTACATATAATTTTTTAATACAGGGTGGGCCAAAAGAAACCAAGGGGTGTAAAAGTTTAATAACTTTTTTGTTTATTAACTTTTTTTTATTTTTTCTTTCAGATTATATAATATACAAAATGGAAATTTTTTTACACTAAGTATGAAAAATTATGTCTCTTAAATGACCACCGTTTTCAGCTTCGCACTGATGGGCTCTTTTTAGAGCATTTTCCATAACATCTTTCAAAACTTGTGGCTGTAGCGTTCGAATTTCTGCAACAATGTTTGCCTTGAGTTCAAGGATTGTCTCTGGCTTGTTCACATACACTCGCTCCTTCAAAAAACCCCAAAGAAAATAGTCGGGTGCTGTCAAATCTGGCGATCGCGCTGGCCAAATAATTTCCGAATTTCGAGAAATTATTCGCTCTTGAAATTTAACTGCAAAATTCAGACGTTGCCGATGATCTGCGGGTTTTAATTCTTGGACCAATTGCACCTTATATGGGTATAACTGTAAATCTTTTTTTAAAATGCGCCGTAGTGACGTACGAGACATTTCTAGCTGAGCAGAACGCCTTCTGCCAGATGTTTCTGGTGCTTCGTTAACACTTTGCTGTACTCGTTCAATATTTTCCGCAGTGCGACTTAAACGTGGTCTACCGGTTCGAGGCAAATCTCTGACGCTGCCATGTTGGTGAGGACGATTAACTAAGCAACGAATCATCGCTTCAAAGGGCGAAATTCTGACGTTAAAATGTCGACGATATGCTCTTTGCGTTAAAATAATTGATCTCTGGTTTAAATAATAAAATTCTATTGTTCTGGTTCTCTGTTCAGTTGTGAACCTCTCCATTATAAATTCTCCAAGTGTTGTCTATATAATCTGAAAGAAAAAATAAAAAAAAATTAATAAACAAAAAAGTTATTAAACTTTTACACCCCTTGGTTTCTTTTGGCCCACCCTGTATTATTACACAACATAATAAAAAAGAAAAACAAACTATTGACGCGTTCATTGACAGTATCACCAGAAATACACTGGAACTGTTGTCTCTAACGTATCTCTACTCACACATAAAAGGAAAGTTGTCGATATTTTAACTAGTGCAATTGTCGCTGGAGAAAGAGTATTGACATAGAGACATATGGTTTTAGGCTGACTAGAGGGAAGCTACATACACAGTTTTCTATTTGTGATGTTTTGAAGTGCTGTAAACTTATAGTTTTTTGGGTATTTGTTATCTAATAAAAGTATGCATATTTAGCGATTATTCGAAAAGTTTGTATAAAAATTACTGGTGATTTTCATGAGTAATTTTAAAATAAATAAAAAATAGAATTTTTTAATATTACAGGCAAAAGAATATGTTTTAAAAAGAATTTGTAATAAATCCTGGGGGGGGGCAAAATCAAGTCTGGGGGGCATTGACCCCCCAGAAAGGCCTAGCTACGCCGATGTCTAAAACAGCCCCACTGCATAGTTATCAATGACATTCAGAGTTTATTATTGCAAAATATAAGAGACCTTTGCAACCACATTATTAGAGCTAACCCATGTTAACATAATAGCAATCTTTGATAAAACACTAATTTACATTTGCCAATTTGTTGACAGAAAATATTATACACTAACCAGATTCCCAGCCCAATCATTGTTCGCACTAACTTTTCAATTTATGTATTTGCCTAACAAAGTTGCAACAGCAGCAAATTTATATGACTCGCTCGCATTGTCACTATACAAATTGCCAACTAAGGCTAAAGGAAACACATACATACATACATTAAGTTGAAACTAAGCAAATATTTTTTTTCTTCTAGCGACTGACTTAATTCCAATTGTAACTTTACAAAAAAAAAAAAAAAAAAAAAAAAAAACAAAATAAAAAAATGTTGGAAAAATGAAGTGTTAATTTGCACTTACCCATGATTTATTTGTTAAAACATGTGCATGCGCAATGTTGGTTTGCAGCAGTTGTATTTATAATTGTTCGCAGGTTTTGTAGACAGACGGTTTGATTGTTGGCTCTGGTGCAGTAGAGTAAGAAATTAAATTATTTGCCACCTGAAATGGAAAAAAATATTAAGAAAAAAATTATTTTTAGAATATTAGTATTATAAAAATCATGTACAAAAACTCTATTTTACACAATATATCCATTTGATTTAATAATATTTCATTATCGTTAGTGACATATTCGAAACGCAAGAATGAACAACTGAGATCTAAACAAGAAAAATACTTGTGAATAACAGCTTAAATATGATTGATTAGTTTGGAAATCTACTTGTTATCTTTCAACTACGTAACTTTCATTTTCCTCGAGACTGTCACAAGTCACAAAAGTTCAAATCAATAAAATCAAGATATCCTTTTTAGAAAATTTCCAAAAAAATATATGTAACAAGAAAAATTAAAAATTTTAAAAACCCCCGACTTTTTTCAGAAAAGATGTTATATCTTCTAAATGGCTGGACCGATTTTCTTCAAACATAGCTATGCTATGACCCTCTCGATCAAGTCATCTTTCAAACAGAAAAAACTAAATGAAAATCGGTCCAGCCGTTTGGCCTGTACGTGGACACGGACAGACACACAGATACACAGACACACAGACACACACTACAAACTTATAACACCCCTTTTTTTAGTCGGGGGTTAAAAATAATTTTAATGGAATATAATAATTATTTTTATTTATTTATTTCTTAAATTGCAAAAAATAACACAAAAAATATTTTTTAAATAATAATTTTTTTAAATATTTTTCATATTTCTTTATTTATTTATTAATTATTTTCATATAAATATATGGGGGATTCAAACGGTAGTCTTAAGTGTCACCACAAAACTTTGCGAGACCACGACTTCTATTCCTTTTTCTCCCATATTATGCACTTTCATTTATCCGATTGCGAAGAAGCTTTTCACACACCTTTTGCTCTTGTAATAACACAAATTCTTGCTTAAACAAGTGGGCGGGGATATGCCTACTAAAAATTCATATGTTCGTATTGTAGTTTAAGTACTTCTACTTAAACAGTCTTTACGAATTTCATTACACATCCTTAAGTCCAAAAATTACGCGATTTTTTCATTTGAAAAGGGGTCGGGACACACCCACTTAAACTCAATGTTATGAGGGTGGGTCATTAATTCAGTGACTTTTTGAAGAAACTCAGGTTTTATATAAAAAGTTATTTTATTTTTAAACATAGTGTCTTTTGAGTTTTATATACTTAGTGCAACGTTTTCCCTATTTTTTATTACTTCCATAAAATATGATTTGTAGAGATCATATAAATAGGCTATATCTTGAGTATAGGGTGGATAAGAGAGAGAGCACCCCAATTCATCGATTTATGCCACGGAAACTGCACATGCGCTTGAGGTCGATTGTGAGCAAACTCGACACACTCATCTTACGGATCATTCAAAATTTAAACTATTGAGCCATGTGAAGCTGCAGTTTCAAATCTCCATCATAATGAATCATTAAAATTTCCATACAAGGAAGTAGTGAGGAGAATACTCCCCCACAACAATAATAATTATTATTATAGAACCTTGTATAATAATCTAAGGTTCTAGCAAGCTAATTGTGTGGCTTTTGAGCCACCCTAAGACAAATTAATATTGTAATGCTGGATATTATGATAGAGTCGCTCGACGAAAACCATCATATCACTTTTGAACATACATTGGTTTTGAGTCTTGGAAACATGTAAAATATTCAAACAAAAGTAAGCTGTGCTTATTTGGTATAATAGGCCGTCAAATTGTGTAGCGCACGCCATGACCTGCGCTTAATAAACAACATCTTTTTGGTACAGTAAAATATGGTAGTGATGCAATAGAGATATTGGGCTGCATGGCAGCTCCTGGCGTAGGTCATCGTCAACTTATTTACAAAAAAAAAAAAAAAACAATTTGAAACAAATTGCAGCAAACTTGAGATCGCAACTTTTTGGCTTTTGCACAATGCACAGAGGACTATTTGACCCAAAAAGCTGGCCAAAATTATTAAGTGTGTTTTTTGTTTTAAAAGTCTAACTTTTTTGATAGTTTTAGCTTTAGTTTGATAGAAAAAATTTAGTGGCAGATTATTATTGGGTTAGTGTTATTTTTGACACCGCCCCAGCCACCAACCCACCCACCTTTTATAAGTTTGTTTAATTTTTTTTTTCATTTTTAAGAGAATTTAATTTTATATATATATATGTATATTAATTTATTATCCGTTCACGGTATGCCTCGCTATACGATTGTTGTGTATTTTTAGAAAAATTATTTATTATTACGTGTGCCGGTCTCCCCCTCGCATTCCGCAAAAATTTGGTTTGCAACTGTACTTTATTCTAAGAGCAACTCAAATTAAATTTAGATAGTCGAACTATTGTAGTTGTCTAAATACAGGGAAATAAAACATAGCTTATTATGGATGTTACAATGTCCCCCTTTGTCAAAATTGTAATTTATCCAATATTAAATAAGCAAAACATATTCACTTTTATTTATTATTCATTTTATATTATTAAATACTCATCACATAAAAAAATTAAACTAATTAAAAAGTTCAAAATTATGATCATGTCATACATATTTCATCATGGGCGGCATCATCCGTATCAGGAAGAAGTAGTTTGATAGTATCTGATGAAACAGGCTTTTTTATCTTTCGTGTTTTTTGTGTATTGCAGCTTAAAAAAGGGTCACTGCTCAAAAATAACCTATTTATAACATCTCGATTTGTATCGATTCTGCTGAATTTTCTCAAATAATTAGCACGATATAATCTGAAGTGCTTATTTCTGGCCTCGGCAGCTTCTTCTGACAATTGTCCAATGGGCAAGATTGCTTGCTTTATTACAGTACCGCCATGCATTAGAATCTTGTGCATCGTTGGACTCATGGGATGCCAATTGTAGAGCTGCACATACATTTCGACTGTTTTATATATTTTAATATATATATTATAATTTTTCAATATTAATGCGGTGCCCGCTAGTTATTGTTTCCAATATTATATTCAGGCGTTTGATTAGTTCTTCATTTATGCCAGTAATTTTCGAAACAGTTGCTGGATCCGAAAAAAATCTTCTTGATGCATTGCCATCATTAGTGTTGCCATATCCCGGTTTTTGAATATCTACAAGTAGCCCCATCTCTTCCTTAAGCCTCTTCTGGATGATTATCTTTCTTTCTTTAACAAGTGCTTTATCTTCATTGCTCCTTACTTGCCACTTTTGAAGTGTCAGTTTATATGAAAGATGAAGTATCTATTCTAAAAAGCGTATGCGTGCGTGTAAAGTTGATAGCCCAAAATTTAAAGCATAAGGGTTTTCAGGAAGATTTTTCCGCAATGTGTTAAAATCTTTTGAAGATTGTCCGCAAATGTAACACCGCATTGTGGATTTTGTGTCCGTTGTAGCATTGCACACTTTTCCATCGACCATTGTTAATAGCATCGTGTGTTTAATTTGTGCAATATTTCCATTACATGGTACTTCACTTTTCATTAACAATTGAATTTGGTTATTTATGTATTCTATTTCTTGCTTTGTGATATCAGTAGTTTCGTGCACAAAACGGATTCGGATTGGTCTAAACAACCTAGTTGAGGATGGTGTTGGATTTCGCCATTTCGTTTTTATTTTTCCGTTAGCTGTTGTGATTAATTTAATTGGCACACAACTACTTTGAAATATATTAGTGTCACTGTCGTTTTCATTTTCGAATTTTTGCTTATAAGATGATTGGTGCGATCCATCACAGCCCCATTTGCTTATAAGTTCCAGAAACTTAAGTTCTTCATAATCCAACTGCTGTAAAACCTCATCAAGGTATGTATATAATCGTGTTGCTGTGTGGTCGAGGAGAGATTGCAGCTTCACTTCCGCTAATGTCTCAGTTACGGTTATGGCATCTTCACTAGGATAGCAATTTTTTTGGCATTTTTTTAGCAATGAGTAGCATGGATATACATTTTTGTTGGCATTGTATAAAATTTCATACTGGTTTTTCGTGAGATCAGCATTTATAAACAATGCTAAAGCACCCTCCGCTGAAAGCTCGGAAGTTGTTAACGATCGCTTGCAAATTTTTGCTTTTCTTGGAGATCGTGTTATATCCATTATTAATTTAGCCGCATCATTATGTCTCGCTGCTCTCTGGCTCATTGATGCAGCAAATGTGATCTCCTCTGTTGTTAATTGCTGACGAATTTTTTGTGTTTTTCTTCGTTTTGTTATTTCACTTGCTTCATTAAATTCTTGTTTTGGTCGCCCTGAAGATGAACTGCCAAATACTGGTATTGTCACAGTTCCTTCCAGCCATTTAGCATACGTGCTTAAAAATCGGTCCTCTTTTCGTTGTGCTAAATCCCAATATCTTTTGAAACAATTTTTGAAATTTTTAACACACTGCTTTACTGCTTGTATATCCCCATCTCCTTGGCATTCTGAAATCGCACACAATTTACTAGCTAAAAACTGCAACTTCTCGTCAACGGTTCTAGCATTAGATTCCTGTACTATTTGGAATAACTCAAATCTTGCGTAAATTTTTTCCATGTTATCTCTCAAAGTTGCAAAACTCTTATAATAAGAATTTTGGGCAATAAGCCATATATGTATACTTTTCAAAGTGCATTTTCACGTTACCTAGTTAATAACCTGATACTTGGGTGCATTTTTTATATACCTATACCCTTTTTAAGGGCAGGTAATCCATCACATTGGTAGTTTTTAAAAGTGATGTAAATAATATTTCACATCAATAATTCGAAAAATACAAAAGTGTCCTGGAGACGATCAAGTCTTATATAGACCGCAGGTAAACAAAAACAGTTTTATAGGTGTGTATGCGTGTGGTTGACTTATAAATATTCCTGATAATAAGGCAGGTAGAAAATTTGAATTTATGAACTACGAACTGAATTTTAAGAAATTCCTTTTTTAAGGGCAAGCAATCCATCACATTGGTAGTTGTTAAAAGTGATGTAAATAATATTTCACATCAATAATTCGAAAAACACAACAGTTTATGACGACAATAAAGTATAAGTATGAGCAAAAATAGAAAAAAGATAAAATTTTCAAGAAATCACCAAAAATAATGGCGCAAGCTTGCGCAAACTTTTTTTCTTTTTTCTTAAATTAGAGATCTCGTATTTTATTGTGGTATATAACATTATTTGTACACCAGCTACCTTCACTTTCAAAAAACTTTTCCTTTTTTGTTTTGGTAAGAATTTATATATACATACATATATATATATAGCTTTTTTTATAATTAATATTTTTGAAATAAACATTTGAGATAATTTTTTCTTTTTAAATATTGAAAATAGCTGCTGATGAAATCTTTCAGGTAAAAAAAATCAATGTAATACCTCTATTCGTTTAGCCACAAAAAAATATCATATAAATATCTTGAAATCGAAAAAATTCAATAAAAACGCATGCAATTTTCTTCACTTTCCTGACTTTAACAGTGTCCCACAACTACAAATCTTAACTTACAATCTTTAAAATGCGCGATATGATCTCTATCGATCTGCGTAATTACTTCTTAGGATTTCATCAAATTAATTTTTGCCTTTATGGCTAGCTTTTTGGGTCAAATACTCCTCTGTGCAATGCTCCCAGAAAGTTTAAAATGCCTCTTAATCACTCGATAAAAATGCTTTTGAGTATCTTTGGAATCTTTAGCAGAAAAAAAATTTTTCAGCATGTAATTACAACAAAGAAAACTATGCCAAGTGTTATGCAGGCAGAATGGGAAAAGATTATGGCTGAAGAAACAAAGATGTTAGTAAATTCCATGCAAATACACTAAGAAAAGTTTTAAAACGTCGGCACTATCCAATAAAATAAATTTTTAAATTCAATGTTTTCTTATAATTTTTAAAGCTTTTGTTATTTCTTTTAATACTGATTTGAGTCAATTTGTACATATGTATGTATATATATATATATGCACACATTGCTCATTTACTTGAAAAATGTCGCACGTAACTAAAAAAATCAAAAATCCCATTTTTTGAGTTATGATGTTGTTCTATTAAATGTACGATACGAACATACACACGTACATACTTACATACATATCACTCATTTATTTCAATAGTGTCACAACTCAAAACAACCAGTTTTGCAGAAAACGCATTTAAGTTTCCAATTTGCACACAACTCAATAAAAACATGAAAAACTATTCTCTCATGAGGTGATGGTACAAGAAATTTATGTGAAATTTTTACTATAGTACATATTTTTTTGTTCGCATGCCGTAATTAACTTGCATTAAAATACGAAAATAGAACAAATTACATAAATAATTATGTTTGTGTGTATGTATGTATGATACAATGTATCATTGATACATACATACAAATATAATTATCACTCTTCATTGAAATGTAAAACATCTCCAATTCTTTACACATTAATAAATGTGTAAATGAAATTCTCTTTATATTACATATGCACATAATTATGTTTGTATGATACATACATACATACATAAATGCATACATAAATACATACATACATACATTCCTACACACATACATACATGCACAAATAATTATCACTCTTAATTGAAATGTAAAACATCTCCAATGCGGTGAATATTAATATATAAATATGTAAGCAAAAATGTCTCTTTATATTACATACATACATACTTGCATATTTTTATAATTCTCCATCATATACTTCTCTTTACGTTGCTCTTGTATAGAAACTCTCTATCTCTCTCATTTACAACGATGATAAGCACAACAACAACAACAACAACACACATTACACGACCGAACGCCACGAAATTATCTTTACATTTAATTGATGATTATTAAATTAATAAAAAACTTTTTTTTCACACTTAAAATTAATATTTACAAAATACAAAGATTTTTTTTTAATATTTTTTAGCACAAATATGAAACAATTATTGCAGTTTGTTTTTATGTAAAAATTATTACAAGAGAAGACTTTTAACTAACTAATATTGAATTTTTATTTACTACAATCCGGGAGCGAACCGCACTGTTTGAAAAAAATATATACACTGATAAAGATCAATGAGTGAATAAAGATATTGAGTGCTGCCAACTTGTCCTTTTTTGTGATCTATTGCGAAGGTTTTGAAGGGATTGTGAAATTTTTATATAATTGTTTTGGTAATAATAAAATTATATACTATGGGTCGTATGCATAAAAACTTAACAAAGCTTTGCCAAGCAATGTTGAGTATTCTAAAAAAATTATTATATCAAAATTCTAAAGTAGGCACCCACGTTTGTTAAGACTACTTTAAGTTGATATTTCAAAAATGTGTATTTTGTATCTCAAATATTTTTGTTAATATAAGGCCCTATTATGAGTTGCATTCGATTTTCGATCTTCGCCTGGCATCGAACATCGAAAATCGAATGTTAAATTCATATTATGAGCATCGGAAATTTCGTTGAGCAACGAATTTTCTATCGAACAAAATTTAGCTTTCGATGAAGTATTTTAAAATGCAAAATTGTTAAGAAATCTAAGTGTAGAACAATTTTTATTTTTAACTAAACAAACACAAATTTTAAGTTTTTTTTGGCGATTTTATTCACAATAACGACGTTAGTTGTCGAATGCTTGTCATAATACCAAATGAAAATTCGTTTGATCAGTACTTTCGACTACAGTCGAAGATCGAAAGTTGCTCATAATAAGGGCCATAGCATATCGTCATGTGAGAACTTAAGTGTCCACTATCCAATAGTTTATAGTGGCGTATTGGACACTTAAGTTCTCACATGACGATATATTGATTGATTTGGTGCCGCTGTGGCTGAGTGGTAACGATGCTAACCTCTCTCCTGGATGTTTTTTCGCAGACAAGCTAATCGCTTTGTGAATTGTGTTTGTGTTTAAAAAAAAATATTACATCTGAAAATTAAGCTAGAAGTGTTAGCTCTTATCTTAAATTTACTATTTCTGACATGTGATGGAAAACATCACCAAATTATCCAACTGATTCGAAATACATAGCAATATTCATTAAAAATAATAGTATAATAAATGCAAATATACAAAAATGTTTTAGTGATGTACATACTAGTGTCTTGAACAGGACCATTTATAAGACCTTGCAAGACATGAGAGATTTTTCAAATGCTTTACTACAGCGAAATATTCTAAAACAAACGCTAAACAACACTATTGACAAGATAAACAACTGAGGTAGTTTAGACGAGAACAATTTTTAAGCCGCACAATTTTTGTTCTTTTCCAAATTACACGAGACTAATTCATCTGGCACAAAATGCATACGTATACACAGCTTTGTGTGTGTTAGTGCTTTTAGTATTAATTTAACATTTGCTGGTTTTTAAGTTGTGCGTGTATTGGTTTTATGCTGCTAATGCGGGGTTGTAGCTGGGGGCAAATTACGGCATTCGATACGTTTCGAAATTTTAAAATGTTTCCATATAAACTCTATTGAAATATTTCGTAATTTCGCTCGATAACGAGTGCCGTAATTTGCCCCCTGGTTGAAAAGTTATGCCAACAGCAAATTGGCATGTTATGCCAGCACAATTATGCCCGTGTAAATCAGCGCACTAAAAAAATGTTTTGCCAACAGTGTTGTTTGGCGTTTGTTTTAGAATATTTCAGTTGTTTGTCTTGCCAACAGTGTTGTTTAGCGTTTGTTTTAGAATATTTCGCTGTAGTAAAGCATTTGAAAAATCTCTCATGTCTTGAAAGGTCTCATAAATGGTCTCGTATTTTTTGACTTAGGTTGCTTTACTTCAAGATAATAAAAATTTATTTAAAAAATAAAAAAAATTATTTGAATACCCGAATGAAATTGTATTCGATTTTGTATATCATAAGCTGTGAAGTGGTTATTGAACACGGTGGTGTTGCCAGTATTTATTAATAAATCACAAAATAATTAAAGTTGTCCTCTGCATATGATTTCTTAACAAAGTTATGTTAGCCTTAAAGTGCTTGGCAACTACTATGAACTTTAAAGCTAAAGTAAAATATTTTTTTTCATAAGGGCTTAATATAAAAAATGCCTAACTCGAATTTTCTATATTTTACCGGAGAACCAAAAAACTAAAGAAAAAATAAAGCATTTACATGCAGAAATAGCTTTTTAACTTGCCATAAGTCCTTGATTTTGAAATGTAACGTACTAAGATCTTCAAGGAGGATGCAATTATACGTTGTCGCCCAGAAAACATTAAAAACGTGATTTCGAAAAAAATTTAGTTAGGCCCTTTTTATATTAAGCCATCGATATGTATTATTAATTTTATTTATTTATGTTTGTATTTATTTTTTTATTAATTTTTCCATTTATTTATTTTGATTTCCTATTGGCTGAAACTATATCGTGAAATTTTTAGGGTTCCGTACACCAAAGCTGAAAAGGAACCCTATTGTTTTCGCTACGCTGTCCGTCTGTCCGTCTGCCCGTCACACGGTATTTTCTCAGGAACCGTAAGAGCTACGGACCTGAAATTTGGACACAGTATGTAGAACCTTGGCCGCTACAACAACAAATACATGAGAATTAAAAATTGAAGGGTGCTCCAAAACGAGCAACGAAAAATGTTAAAATCGCATGTAATATACATACAATTGTATGAAAATATGTATATTGAAACTTGAATTTGTAAAATTAGTGTATTTTTTACAGACTACAACAATTAACACTAAAATTTAAAAAAATTAAAATTCCAGGGTGGTCCATCAGTTAATGCAATTTTGACTATGTAATTTTGACAATTTGCTATATCTTGGAAACCGTAAGAGGCAAACAGTTGAAATTTTCAAAAACGGTAAAACTAAAAAACCGAAAATTATAAAATCGCCAAACAAAAAAAAAAAAAAAAAAAAAATCGCCAAAAATTAAAACATAAATCGCCAAATTCGAAAAAAAATTGCCAAAATGAAAAAATGCCAAAATGAAAAAAACGCCAAAAATCGAACAAAAATCGCCAAAACGCGGAAATGTCGCCAAAACTAAAAAAAATTTAAATAAAAAAAATCGCAAAAATGAAAAAAATCGCCGAATTCGAAAAAATCGCCAAAATGAAAAAAACGCCAAAAATCGAAAAAAATCGCAAAAAACGCGAAAATGTCGCCAAAACTAAAAAAAAATTTTAATAAAATAAATCGCAAAAATGAAAAAAATCGACACAAAAAAAATCGCCAAATTGAAAAAACGCCAAAAATCGAAAAAAAATCGCCAAAACAAGAAAATAAAGTGTCAAAACTAAAAAAAGAGCCAAAATTAAAAAAAATCGCCAAAACCGAAAAAACGCAAAAACCGCCAAAACAAAAAACCGAAAAGACCCCAAAAACGAAAAAAAATGCCTAACCTATATATTATATAGGATGAAGTTTGTATTAAATTACATATCTAGTGTTTGTACGGAACCTTTCGTGTGCGAGTTAGAGTCGCGCTTTACTGAATTTATTTAAATTGTTTCTGTTGTATAGACCCCAACTGGCCGTGTAGAACGTTCGGCTTGTACGGCCATTACAAAATGCAGTAAGTCACTCTTTTACCAATGAGTTTTGATGGTGAAACGTCCCTATGGTATCTATCAATCTTGGCTTTGGTTTGAGTGATTGTTTTTTTTTCGCAAAAAATAATGCTTAATGAGCACACGAAATTGACCTTTCTCCATTTTCTTTTCAAAACGCTTTCAATGACTGCCAAACGCGAACCAGATGAAGCAGCTTGTACAAATTTAGAAAGGAATCAACTACCAATTGCCTGTTGATAGGAGCAGTGTTGCCATTTTAATTAAAAGGCACCCTCGTGTATTATAATGTTAGCTTACTCAACCGCAAACACTTTGAGTTCTTACAATTACATAATATTGTGCGTAAAAAAGTGGGCTGGACCACGCTTATTAATAGATTTCATTTTATATATGATGTTTTGTAGACATATAAGTAATTACTGCCAAAAGCGAGCAGTGGTTCAGGGGCCTAATTCCTGCACTCGTGATCGGAATTGCATTCGAATAGAAATTAATTCCGATAGCAAGAAATATACCGATGATGTCACTCGTTACCATGCGAATCGAGTTTTTGTGTCAGTGTTGGAAAAATGCAAATAAATTCATTTCACAACACTGAATAAATTGTAAGCAAAAGCATATATTTGTATATATGTATGTGTGCAAGAACATACACACGTATATGCAGAAAAAAGAAACGAATATACATACATATGGAAATATTCAGGTCTATTCGAGAATACGCGCTACACTTCTTCGTCGTCGAACGTTCACTTTCGACAGTTTGACGTCGACAGATTCTAAAATACGTGCGAAGAAATATATTACTGAAAGTAATCCATATTCTGTTGTCTCTTATAAAAATATCAACAATATTGAAAAAAGCTGACTTGTATGCAGAAAAAGTTGAAAACAAAAAGGGATTTAAGAAGTAATTTAAAGAAATAATTAATAAATAAACTTAACAGAACAAGTGCTAAGTAACATAAAAAGAAACAATAAACAGCAAAAGTGAAATTTGTTACTTCTTTTATTTGTTTTAAAAACGTGTTTACATCTTTGATTAAAGAAAACTTAATTGTCTTGTAGAGCCTGGCCGAACGCCATTAAAGCTTAATTAACAGTGGTAGACACCATACAAACACTTCGTATCTCTTTTTTCTTTATTTATTTAAGCTTAACGCGCTCAAATCGGCGTCGAACGAATATGACATTGATCATGGTGACGAAGTATTTTAGAATACCTCCAAAGTGAAAGAAAACATATGTTTTCTATCACTCATCTCCAACGTAGTATTTAAGAATAGCAAAAAGTGAAAGATGCGCGTATTTGTGGTGAAAGTGACTTCCCGAATAGACCTGATTATTTTAATTTTTATTTAATTATTAACTTAATAATAATAAATTAGTGTAAAGCTAGAGAAGAGAGCACTAGCCACATTTTCGATTCTTTTATTGGTTGACCAGAAGCAGTTAATTTGTTATTTAAATGCTCCCAGTGTTGGTTGATTTTTTTTTTTATTTTCCCGGACAACTCTTGGGCAAAACATTATTTGCCAAGCCAGTGTGTTTTGTTATATTTAAAGTCACATAGAAATTCTTTATATTTGTATTTTTTTTTATACGTACACAGAAAAAATTATTCCCAAAAAATTTTCAAACAAGCGTGTGTTTTGAAATAAAATTTAGTTTCAGTAAAAATTTTTTACTCTTCCAGTAAATTATTTGTTCCAATTTTATTTTATGTAAAAAAAAATTGTATAGAATGAAAATTATCTATATAAAGTAAAATTTGTAAAAAAAATTTAGATTTATTTTTTTTTTATATTTAAATTTGTTATTTTCAGTTAAATTTATTTTTATATACTGTAAAAAAATTTGTCTGATTTTTTAATTTTTTCTACAAATTATTTTATAGATATAAAAAAACATTTTATTTTTTTTTAAGATTTTTGTTTGCGGTTTTCAAACTTATTATGTTTGTGTATTGTGATTCTCAATATAGTATTAAGAGTCTTACTATAAACATAAGGAGTTTGTTAGCCAAATTAAAAAATTTTTTGGGTTGAAATCTACTGACGAGTTCCAAAAGCGGTAACGAAATGCTTAACCATAAAACAAGCCAATTTTTGAAAGTAAAAAAAAATAGTTGAACCTTTTATTTGATTCAGTTATTTTTTTTCAGATAAAACTTTTACTAATTTAAAAAAAAATGCTAATAATTGTTATTGATTCAGTTAATTTATTTTCTGATGATACGAAAAATTTTAGTGAATGTGTTTGTAAATTATAAAAAAATATTGCTGAATAATACAAAAAAAAAAATCTGCAAAAATGTTTTTCTGTTCCCATTAATACATTTGACTGAAAATATTTTGAGTTTCAGTTAACTTTTTTCTCTAATGCCATAATAAGTTAACTAAAAATAAATTTTTTTTCCAGTTAAATTTTTACAAAATTGTTATCAGAATCTACAAATTTCTTTGTAGGTCCGCATTCAGACAAAATATTTACTGACTCAATGAATTTGATTACTGAAAACGAAATTTAGTTTTTTCTGTGTACATTTGTGCATTCATTCATTTATAAATAAATAAGTAAAATATTGAACATAAACTTTCTTTTCCTTGGCTTTTTCTATGTTAAACATGATTTGAATGCCTTTCTGCTTGCGAGTAAAAACACTAACGGTTGCATTCGAATGTATGCTAGTTATCGAATGCTGTCATTAGAAATTTCGATATGTGTTATTCGAAACCAAATGCGAAAATCCCAAAAGTTAAAAAACTCGCACATTCGAATAAATTTATCAAATTCTTTTAGTATAATTTTATTGGAAATATGTATTTAAGTAGAAAACCTTAAACTCTAATATAAAGGGTGTTTTTTAGAGGTATAGAACTTCGAATTGAAATAAAACACAAGAAAATCGTTTTAATGTCCATCAATTTGGCTTTATTGGAAGGATAATTTTATGCCATTAATGTTTAAATATGATTTCGGACATGTGGCCGCCGCGGCTGGCTCGAATAAAGCCAATTCTACAGGTCCAATTTTCAACCACTTTTTCGAGCATATGGGGCCGTATGTTGGCAATAACGCCACGAATGTTGGCTTCCAAGTCCCCTAACGTTTCTGGTTTGTTGGCGTAGACGAGCGACTTCACATATCCCCAAAGAAAATAATCCAATGGTGTCAAATCACACGATCTTGGTGGCCAATTGACAGGTCCATTCCGCGAAATTATGCGCTCATCGAATGTTTCCTTCAATAAATCGATTGTGACGTGCGCTGTGTGGCATGTAGCGCCGTCTTGTTGGAACCACAACTCATCCACATTCATGCCATCCAATTCGGGAACAAAATAGTCGGTTATCATGGCTCTATACCGGTCTCCATTAACGGTAACTGACTCTCCAGCATTATTTCGGAAGAAGTATGGCCCAATGACTCCACCAGCCCATAGAGCACACCAAACAGTCAGTTTTTGTGGATGTAATGGCGTCTCAAGGGTCTCATGTGGATTCTCTTCACTCCAAATGCGGCAATTTTGCTTGTTGACGTGGCCATTCAACCGAAAATGAGCCTCATCACTGAACAAAATTTTGCGATGAAAATCAGCATCGAGATCAATCTCGTTTTCGGCCCATACACCAAAATCACGATGCATTGCATGGTCTCGCGGCTTTAATTCTTGCACAAGCTGGATCTTGTAAGGTCGCAAGCCAAGATCCTTGCGCAAAATCTTCCATAAAGTTGATGGACAAAGCTCCAATTGCTGTGCACGGTGGCGAATCGATTCATTCGGGTCCTCTTCAACACTTTGCTCTACAACGGCAATTGTTTCTTCGGTGCGCACTGTTCGACGTCTCTGCGGATGCGTATTATCACATAGAGTAAACGTAGTGCGAAAACGATCCATGGTTAACCGAATTAATTGCTCTGATGGACGATTATGTCGACCATAAAATGGACGGAGCTTGCGGTAAACTTCGCGAACTGAACCATTATTTTCGAAATAAATTTGCACGATTTGCAAGCGTTGTTCTTTTGTCAACCTGTTCATGATGAAATGGCAAACCAAACTAAATATTAATCACTTGACAACTGACAAAATGGCCGCCAGTTAAAAAAGTGATGCCAACTTAAAGTTCTATACCTCAATAAAAAACACCCATTACATATAATATATAGTTTTTAGCCTTTTCTTGTCTGTTTCATAAAATGTTCCACTTAAATGTCATTCATAAGATTTTACAACTGTTGCATAGAATGCAAATATAAATTGTAAGGTGATGTTACAAACATTTACAACTTTATTCGTATTGAAGTGCAAATAAATTTACCTTATACCGTATGCCCAAATAAAGCACGTCGACAAACATCCAAACCGGTATATAAAATTATCTCACACACATGCAAACATAACCACTGATTAAGAACAATAACTAAACACAAAGAATGCTTCTCATTCAGATCATGTTATATTTGTCATAAGTAATCAACGGAACAAGTAGCGATATCATACGAACGTGTCGAAGAGTTCGAAGAGCTATACCGATTCTTATTCGAAGTAGTTATCTCGTAGTAAAACCGTACATTATTTCCCGTATTATTTTTATTATTATTTAAATTAACTGGATACGAAGTCAACAAAATTTTCTGAAAGTAATATATACCAGCCTTCCTTTTATAATCACCCGTATTGCGTATGTCGAGTCGAATATTCGTCTACGAGAATTTTGTATTTGATTAAACAAAATTTGTACAAATTTTCTTTATTCTATGACAAAATTCTTGTAGACTCAACATACGCAATATGGGTGAATAAGTTCAGAGAAACAACTTGCAAACGCCCATACATGTATTTATATGTTTTATATCTCCTGTGCCAAAAAAAACTTGTTTTTTTGTGTCAAATGCATAGGCGGAAACGCATATGACCTAAAAATTTTGTTATATAAAAATAAAATCAAATCTATTAAGCAATCTTTTTGGTTGATTGCGTTTAGTGTTCTGTTTTTAACTAAACACTTATACAAAATAATCAATTATAATTGACTGCATGAATACACAAACAAAAAACAAAACAAAACAGACTCTCCAGTTTTTGGGCCAATGAGCATGAATTAATTACAACTTATCATGACAAGTTAATCATGAAATTCACTTCATTTTACAAAAGCAGATTTTTGTAATAATGAGCTTACTAAACATTAAAAAAAATCAGAACAGAAAAAAAATAAAACACAAAATCAACGTTACTGAGCTGTCCATATTTTCCATAAAGTACCATACAATAATAATAAATAAGAATTCAATTTATTTAACGAATGACAGGCGAAGGAAGAGCAAGCAGCCCTCCGGACAATGATTTTGTCAAAGCCAAAGTGCACTGATCCATAACTGTCAAGTACTTAAACTCTTTGGCCATAAATTATTGTAACTCATGTGGTCTGGAAAAATGAGAACAAAAAAATAAAACGCAACAAGGGTGGCATTAAGTTATTCCATTTTTTCATTTAAACATTTATTTTGGGCAACATTCAACATTTTATACATTCAAGCGCTTGTCAATTCGTTACAGCATCGCATCAATTCTGCCTCAAGTGTCAAATGTGTTAAAGAGTGTTACAGAATAAATGGTATTTTTATTTAAGAGTTTTGTTTGAGTGAAAACGCTTAAGATTTCAGCAAAGCAAAAGCACTAAAACTTTCGTAATAAAATATGCACATTATTTTATTTATTTTTTTTTTAGATATCACCTCGTCTCGAATTCCCCTTTATAAGCCGGTAATTTTCATGTTGCAGTTATTGATATCAATTATTAAACACCAGAACTATAGCAGAGTACTGAAAAGTACACGCAACAGATATCTTGTAATAAAATCAGGATGTTTTTGTTTTTAATCTAAATTGACAAGCTTGCTTGTGTCAGCTGAAGTTCTCCTGTAATATGTTTGCTTCTCCTTTCTCTTTTTTTTTACAATTTTAATGCCTTATGACAGGCAAACATTATGAATGATGAATAAAAATTACATAAAATAAGATTAAATTTATTACTGTCAACTCATTTCCTCATACTCAAAAGTTTCCTTAAACAAGTCTTGCGAGTAAAATATGAATTTTAAGTGGACAGTTTACTAATGAAACTTAATGCATACCGAATCTTAAAATAAGCTCGAAAGATTATTTTTATGGTATTTATCAAAATCATAAATTGTCTAGAGAGGTGTGAGCAATTATTAATTCTAAGAACAGTGTATTGGATACAGGAAAATTTTCAAATTCTCGTATAATATTAAAGACAATTACAAAGGCACCGATTGCACTGCTTTTTAAAAGTAAGCATAAGATTTCTTATGATTTCAAAAACAACTTTAACTAAACCTTTAAACTTGATATTAGGGCTCACATTATCTAATTGTTTAGAACTGTACCTTAAATATTGTTGTTATAATTATTAAAAATTTCCTTTGTATTTTGGTAAAATTTAAGGCTAAAATTCAATTTTAAAAATTAAGGATCCAAGTATAATGAGAATGTCTTTTGCATCATTTGTAAAAAAAATATACCAGAATAGTAGCTTTTTATAAATACTTATAAAATCTTAGTTTATTGTAATAAAATTTTTACGAAAAGTTAAGTTTTTTGACAATAATGATGTACTAAAAGTAATTAGGTTCGTGCAAAAATAAAATAGAAATTACCCAGCAAGTTTAAATATAAGGTTTAGATGTTTAGTTGACAGCTAAAGCTGAAATTAAAATTTTCGAAAAAAAGGATATATGAGGGGCTAGCAAGTCCTTCGTCCCATCACCTTAAAATTTACAGAGAATGTTGAAAGCAATATTCTTCGACCATTGACCAATTTTCGTTGCATTCTGAGGATAATTACGGCTGAAACTTAATATTATAAATGAAGGATATACAGGTGCTAGATATATCCTTGAACCGATGTAAATAAAATTTAACAGTTACATTATTTATAGCAATATATTAAAATTTAATGCTATGGCGCCCATAATCCTGGCAAAAACTAAATTTTTTATTATAAGGACACACCGAAAGTAAATATGTCCTTTTAGGCAGTACGATAAAAAAAAAAACGAAAAGCCTTATCTATTTAGTTGAAGAATAACTTTGAAACTTTTCGCTTAATTTTCATGAAAAGGATATATGATACCTTGCAGGTGCTTTAGCACCTTGCACCAATTTTAAGAAAATTCAACTGATATACATACATACATATGTATATCTTAATAAATAATTATAATAATCTCGAAATTTATCAAATTTAAGGTTTCTTGTTTTTCCATAAAAATTTTCTATTTATATTTCGATATTTCGCCACTCCTTTTTGTGGGTCTTATTCATCCTGAAGAAAATCTTAATTCTTCATTTGAAGAATATCGGGTATGTTCTGCATTCCACGTGAAATTAAAACGAGTGGAATTGCCATAGCATTGTTGTTATAATTACATATTTCCAACAACAATTGTATTGTAATTCCACTCGTTTAAATTTCAGGTGGAATGCAGAACATACCTGTATATACCTTTTTTGCACTTTCACGTCTAAAAGTTAATTTGAAGTTTTTGGTGCATTGTGATGGCCGTTAAAAGAGAAATTTCAATTTTTTATATAAAGGATACATGGCCGGATGCCAAGTCTTTTATTCGATCAAATCAAAATTTTCCCGAAAGCTTTTGTATAATATTGTACGACCATTTACAAGTTTTCATTTTATTCTAATTATAATGTAAGATAGAATATAGTTTTTAAATTCAGGAATATATGGTCGGTTGACAGTGATAAAAATCAAATTCATTAGATTTATGTTTTTAGATATATTTTTGAATATTTTTCTTATTATGACAAAAGTTTTAGCAAATAATACGTTTTTCAAATAAAGGACATTCGGGCGCTAGGCGTAAGACTGCATGTTTTAAAAAGAAACTTCCCGAAGAGCAAAAGTATAATATTCTGCAACCTTTGCATTCTTATTATAATGAAGGCTGCAAATTATTTTTAAATTCAAGGACATATGGTCGGTTGACAGTGATCAAAACCAAAATCAAATTCATTAGATTTATGTTTTCAGAAAAGTTTTTAATACTTTTCTTATTTTGACAAAAGTTTTGGCAAAAAATTGTTTTTTCAAATAAAGGATATTTGGCAGTCAGGCATGATCTTGCACGGATTGGTAAAATATTTCACAAAGAGTTAAAATATAATATTCTACGATCATTTGCTAATTCTCTTTCTATATTAAGTATAATTAAGTCTGAAAACTTACTTTTAAATTAAAGGATATATGGGCGGTTGACAGTGATTTTAACTAAATTTTTAAGTTTTATAATTTTTAAAATAACTTCTAATGTTGGTCTTATTTCGACCAAAGTTTTAGTTTTTCAAATAAAGGACATTTGGGCGCTAGGCGTGCAACTGCATGGATTGAAAGGAAATTTCCGTGGGAGCTTAGTTATGGCATTCTACGAACATTTTCGAGTTAGCCTTGTGCTCTAATTATAATTTAGGCTAAAGCGTAATTTTTAAATTAAAGGATATATGTGCAGTTAAGACCGACTTTTATTAAATTCATTTGATTTATATTTTTTGAAATAATTTTTAATAGTGGTTTTGTTCCGATCATTGTTGTGGTAAAAATTAAGTTTTTCAAATAAAGGACATTTGGACCTCAGGCATGATCTTGCACGAATTGAAAAAAAAAATTCTCTGGAAGCTTAATTATAATATTCTGCCACCATTTCCGACTTATCCTTGTATTCTTATTATAATTTAAACTGAAATGTTATTTTTAAAATAAAGGATATATGGGCTGTTGACAGTGATTTTAATTAAGCTCAACATATTTATATTTTGAGAAATAATTCTTGATTTTTAACATATTCCGATTATAGTTGTGACAAAAATTAAGTTTTTCAAATAAAGGACATTTGGACGCCAGGCATGATCTTGCACGGACTGAAAGGAAATTTGGCTGGAAGCTTAGTTATAATATTCTACGATCATTTTCGAGTTGTCCTTGTATTCTAATTATAATTTAGGCAGAAGCGTAGTTTTTAAATTAAAGGATATGCATATGTGCGGTTGACAGTAATTTTAATTAAACTCAATAGAATTGTATTTTTAGAAATAATTCTTAATACTGAACTTATTCCGCTCATTGTTATGGAAAAAATTTATTTTTTCAAATAAAGGACATTCTGGCGCCAGGCATGATTTTGCATCGACTTAATAATAATTTTCTGGACAGCTTGGGAGTATTATTTTACGACCATTTTCAAGTTTCCGCTGCATTCTGATTAAAATTGTAGTTGAAACTTAAGTTTTTACAAGAAACGCTATATAGAATACAGACACATCCTTGCACCGATTTTAATAAAATTCATCACCTCTATGGTTTTTGTAAAAAAAAAAAATTTATTTGGGTGTTTTTCCAATTATATGTATGTAGTTTCAAAATTAATTAAGGATATACATGCAAATTTCTCATACAGTTTAACTACCTAGTTTTACGAGTAGCTGTACGTTTTCATTGCAGTTTATTTCAATAAAACTTAATTTTTTACAGGTACGGAAATATATCTTTGCAACAGCAATAATGACAACTCTTAATTCTATTATTGTAGGACAATTTTATAACCTTTTACTGCCCTCTATTGATAAAAAAAACCTAGAATGTTCTTTTTACACTTATACCTCTTTGGTTTTCAGCCCCTCAATTGTTCTTTTTTAGAGTACTTTTCAATAATCGAATACCAAACCTTAGATTGCCAATGTGGTACATAAACCATTAGTTTGTTACCTGCATTCCGCCACCCGAATACGTTTTTTTCCTGGTGTGCTTAAAATTTACTTTGTAGCATTGAAAATGTACTCTACTTAAAAAAAGCAAGTACACATTTTTATTAAGCATTCTAATATCATGTCAGATGTTTTGTTATTGTACTTCAACAAACATTGTATGTGTGTTTAAAGGCCTAATAGAAATATGCCCATGTGTGACTGTTCTTTCCTTTTATTACTTACATTTATATTGAAGGAAATCGCAATTAATGAAACATTGGCGCTGTATGTGTAACTTGTTTAATTAAAACCCATTTATCTTTACAATTCCAAAGACAATACCTTAACAGCCTAAATGTTTGACCAGAAATTTCCTACAATTTATGCGCACATAAGTCCTTGTTACTCCTCCCAAAGATGACTTGATTTTGATGAAACTAGAGCAAATGTATAAAAACACAAACTCACACATGCACGCCCACTCATTTTAAGAGTGTTTCTCTGGTTCAATTGAAGTTACAGTTCCAAAAAAAAATCTTTATTTAACTTTTAAGTGTAACAAATAAACCCAGTTAAGTGAACCTATTTGCATGTGCCTGTCAGTTTGCTACATTTAGTTAAAATATTTAAATATTTAAAAGAAGCACAAGTCTGGCGTATACAGGACTTTGCCAACAATAGGCTTAAAACATAAGGCTTGAAGACCTGCAACAACCTCACCTAAATTTTACACACACATAAACAATATGGCCAAGTGCTCTATATGCAAAAGGCCATGCATGCACAAGGCACAAATGCTTAAGAGCTAAAGAACATAAGTGAAATATAGGAGAGCTGAACGAAAAGTTCCTTAAACTTTTTTTTATACTAAGGCATTTAAGATTTTATTTTATTGTATTTTTTCCTTTTACAACAACTTTATATTTATAATTGAATTTTATTGTTTAAAATAATTTCGCGTATGAGCTTCGCACTATAGTGGCTTAAAGGTATAAATACTTTGGAATTTGCATATCTTTGAGTGTTGATGCACAGGACTGTGTATGCAAATGGGGATTATTTACGTGTTTGCGTTTCTGTTTGTTTGACCCACAACAAAGAAATAAAAATAAGCACACACACAAGAAAAAAAAATGAAACGAAAGGCAAAACTGGGTAAGTGAAACAATATTAAAACATTTGTTACACAATACAAATGTTAAATGCTAACTGCAAAAGCAAAAGGCCAAAAAGGATACTGGGTCACAAAAAATGTTTTAAAATGCAACTATTTTATCTTAAGATTAAAGCTTTTGCAAGGGAAGCTTTCTAAAGGCAGTTAGGACAAAAAGGATAAAAAAAAAATTAAAATCCCTGGAAGAGTTCCTAAATTCTTCATTTAAAGTGATTAATAAGGGACTTTTGCTTTGTATTTAAAATTTATGACTTTTAATCACAAGATAATCGTACAGTAAAAAAAAAAATCAAAAGCATGTAGTCATTCGTTGACTTTAGTTTTTCACTCAAACACAAATGGAAAACCAAATACTACATGCGCAGATCTGTGTGCCACTTTTATTGCCCACTGTTCTCTTAATAATATTTTATATTTCCAAAAATTTAATATCCCTTAAATTTCTCTATACCCTAAAGTTAGTTGTTCAACTCTTAGTATAATTATAATTTATTTGCAATTATTGTTGCAAACTTCGGCAGCCAACTACTAACTAACCAATGACTTAATATTCATTATGGAAATAATTCGTAAAACGATTGTTCCTAAATAGTTTCAGTTTACCATGAGTATGAGTTAACTGGATGGAGGGCAGTATAGATTTTCTGATCAACAGTTTGCAAATTAAAAAAAGCATAATAAATTTGTACACAATCTTGAGATTGTTAAGGGAAAATATTAAATTTCAGGAATTCTATAAAATTAAAATAGATTTTTTTATATTCGAAAATCATCTCTGAATTTACATATTGAGACATAACAGCAAAAAGACCTTAAGCGACAGATTTTTTGAACTTTGTTTTTGATTATATGCTATAGTACATAATCGATTTTTGACAAAAAATTAAGGTCGAAAATAATGTAGCTTAAGCTTATATTAGACGTGCCATAACCATAACCATACAAAACAGCTATTCGAGTCAAACTAATGGGCAACACTGTATTTGATTATAAGTTTCTTGCCATAACCCCATAGACATACAACCATATAAACCAATAAAATTTTGGTTTTGGTTATGGCTATGGCAATATGGCATGGCACGTCTTATTTCAGCTTTAAGATTTTTTTTTTTTGGAATTATGTCATAGCATGATTCAGGACATTTTACACATATTCGTGGCCACAATTAATTACAGCCACCGGTCTAATAATTTTTTTCTTAACGTCCTTGATATTTTTATCACTTAATCTTACGAAGAAGTTTTTTTTTTGTCACTCACTCTCACTTCTTCTCACGAATGACTAATTATGACTAAAATTATTTCAACATTATTTTCCATTTTATTTTATTTTTATTTGCGAAAATTATAAATTTTGTATCATGGAAACTTTAAATACACTCAGTCGTCATTTGAAATCACACACAAAAGATTTGGAACCAAGTTACAGTAAATGAAAATTGTCGAAAAAAATTTTAAAAAGAGCCGTTTGTTATTCTTTTTCTTTGTTATTCTATTCATATTAAAGCAAAACTAAATTACTTTTTTACTCACGCTCACGCATTTTCAAGCGTGACAACTTTTAAACTCTCCTATTTTAGGACTTTTCAATTGATTTAAGCAGTCATTAAAGAAATAAAAATGTTCGCAGCTGAAATCTTTCAAATTCGAAGGATAATTAATTTACCTGAAGAAGTGAATATAATTTTTAGGTTTCTGCTTACCAAAGGTAAAAAGGAACCACAAAAAGTATAAAAGTCGCCAAAAGCCGAAAAAAATCGGCAAAACGAATGAAGCGCTAAAACAAAAAAAAAAAAAAAAAAAAAAAAACGCCAAAAGAAAATTTTTTTTAAATATTTACATCAGGCAAGATATTCGATTATATAGGCGAAAGTTCGTACAGTATGAATTATGCAGTGTCTGTACGAAAACCTTCATGTCGCTCTTTACTAAATATTTTTAAGTCTAATGACGCTTTTCACAATCTACAGTTAAAAGATAACAGAGACTTTAACTGCGAGTTTTGTATGAAGAACTTGCAGTTAAAGTGCATGTTAACTCTTAACCACACATTGTGAAAAGGGACGTAAATGAAATAGTTTTACTTTGAACTAATACACGAATTCAGCAAAAATATTTAGAGTTTATCAACTCTTACTATTCATTTGAAATTTACACTGTATTCCTACTTGTTAACTCGTTTAGAAACATCATAAAAAATATATTACAACGTATTGATATAGCAAAGTGGATATGGAAAAGTGGCAAAGACATTTATTTAGTTATATTTTAGATGTTTCAGAGCAAGAATAATTGCCAAGTTTAAATTTTTTTTTTAGTTTTGACCAAAAAATTAGCAATCTCCCATAGTGCGCTCCAGTTTCATTAGTGCTTAAGTAAATACAAACAAACTTCATATTAAAATCTACAAAAACAAGGCAAATTTAACATTTCTCAGCTTTTATTTTGCTTGATATGTCTTTCATGTTGATTTAACATGATTTACAGTAACTGCTAATGATTTTTTTAATTTTTATTAAAATAAATCACAATTTGTGTTGCTGGATCTTTGTAATTATATTTTTCAATATTGTTTTGCTTCTTTTGATCCGTTTGAAAATAAAAAACAATGTAAATTGGTTTTAATCTATATATTTCGAACCTTTTTGGTTCATCTTCAGGATCTACAATAATACATTTTTTAGTTTTTTATTTATTTTAAGTTATTATAATTAATATCTAATTACCTTCTTTGATTTGTATTTTTCTGACAATATTCAAAAATCAAAAATTAAATGTAAATCAAATTAAATATAAGCTACTATATACAATCAATTGAATTTAGAAATTAAATTACAGTAAGTGTTTATGTAATTTTTCTTATCGGTTTTTTTATTGCAAGTAACATTCATAGAAAAGTTTTGCTTTTGAAATAACTTTATTTGAGGTTGATTGAGCATTTCAGTGCTGTTAACTGAAAATAAAGAATCATGTTGAATTAAAGTTATTTCAAGTTGAAAGAAACGGGAATTTGATACTGAAAGAACACGAAGAATCATGTTGAATGGAAGTTATTTCAAGTTGAAGCAACATGAATTTAATTCAATGTGTCATTTTATTTTACTGGCTTCCCTGGCAAAAATTTGAACTCGAACTTATTGCGTGTTAGTAAACGTACTTGCGGCTGCAGTCACAAAAATCTTAAATATTCTTTAAGGCCGTGATACACTATCATACAAAGTCGTGCGATCTACGAAAATATACAACCCTGGTGTGATGAATTGTTATTGTCTTTTGAAAATTTTCATAAACTCCATTATACCAGCGTTGTACTTTTTCGTAGATCGCACGACTTTGTGTGATAGTGTATCACGGCCTTTAGATATACAGTAAACAAATAATATCAAACATTAATTTACTTTAAAATTATTTAATTGATCATTTAAAACAAAATTTATTTGCAGTTAAAGCTATAGTTACCAAAAAAAAAAAAAAACAAACTGCAAAGCTACTTGGGTTTGTCTGCAGTAAAACTCAGAACGGCAGGAATAGAACTTGCGGCCACCCGACTACAAGACTACTATTCTGCCTACTAGCCCCCAGAAGGAAGCTTTCGCTGGCAATGCGAAGTTTGTCGACTATTTATGAACATCGAAGCGAACAAGAACAAAAAAAAAAAGACTACATAATAAAACTGAGCACAACAACTAAGCGTAGAAGCTACGATCAAAGCAAATAAACACCAACACACTTAAACAACATATCGCTATATTAATATAGAATATCTCTAACACTTTTTTTTTTTTTTTAATTGAGTTTTTTGTATATTTCAATAGAATAATTTGTAATGTATAGAGAAACGTAAAAATCTCATTCACAAAAAATAATAAGTTAGGGCCTTTCTATATTAAGGTACCGGTATTATTTCTAATGTAATTTATATTACTTAATTTGCAATTAAAATTTTTTCATGGTGATTTTGTTTGGTATTTCTTCTGAGTGCAGAATATTTTTGAAAACTATATATATTGCAAATACATAAGGTGTCCTTGAAGCTCCACATAGAAGTGGGAGTATTTTTTAAATAGAAGTAACACTCAGGCAATGAATGCCTATTACTAGGGATAGTGATAGAGAGGACAGGTGGTGAAGTAAGAGATAAAGGAAAGCTTCATTCTTTTACAACTCTGCTTTTTGCACGGTTTTTAACAATGCAATGTTGCAGCGCCTCTGGTGTCAAGGTAGCGTATTAAATTTTCAAAGCTCTGCTGAGCAGCCATTTTATTGATTATTTTACTTCACCGATGATGCTGCTACACAATACTGAACAAGGAGAGCGCTCTGGTTTTTGCATTAGCATTAGTATCCGTTGAAGCCGATATAGTTCGGTGACCAGTGTCTATGCCTTCATCACTTAAACTTTCCTACAAGAACTGATATAAAAAGACACTAATGTATGTCAGAAAAACGCGTTGTGTTGTTACTTAATGACTGCCGAAGGAAGACCGGGCTTGAACCAAGGACCTTCGATTTTATAGCCAACGATCCTTTTGCATGTCTCATTTAGCATGAATAGTTTATTTCAAAACATTTAAACTTTACCAACTCTCAACTGATTTGTAGAATGTAAGTGAATTTTATTTTAAGGCCAATAAAGTGCGCTTTAAAAATAAACTAATTTTTTTTTTAATAAATTTAAACTTTCTTTTATTTACAACTCTTGGAAGAAAGCAAACAAATTAACCTCCCAGCAAAAAATTACACATTACCAAGAGAACTACTTGCCATATAATAACTTACTTTTCTGATTGCCAAATTTCATTACTCGCTTACAAATTACATTACCTAAAATTTAAAAAAATTACGTGCAAGTTGCTAAATGAAGAGAATGATTTTTTTAGACGAAATAGATTACGTGAAATGTTGACAAATAAAAAAAATCTAAGTACTTCTCAAGAATCGATTATTTTAGTCTCACGCCTTGTTAAAATCATTAAGTTGGCAATCCAGTAGGGAAGTGCTTCCACAAAAAATGCTTAATTCCAAACTCGATTACCTTTTTTGAAATATTTTGCTGGGCTTTTATACAAATAACATACGCGAATTGTTTTGATTCACTATACCATAATTTGGTAAAAGCTTTTTTTTTTAAATGAAAGCTCAAAAATATGCTCGAAACACCTCTATTAGCTACAATATCATGAGATTTTACTGACAAGTATTACAACAATTATAGCCACTAATCGTATAAAGAAACTAACAATAATGCAGAGTTGAGGAAAAATTGTCACAAAAACCTCTTACAAAAAAAATAAAAAATTTTACTTGCAAAAAATGCCGCCAAAAATTAAATAAATTATTTTTTTTTTATTATTTTGTAACATAGTTTCTTTATCACTCTTGCATATATTTTAATTGAAATTAATTCTCATTAAACGTATGCCACCAACCAAGTGTCAAATATAACCCAAAATTTCAATAATATATTGTTGACCTTTCGAATGTGCCAGCAGCATGTTTGGAAAATTTTAAATACTTTAACCTTCACAGGGTCTTTAAAATCGTTGACGTTAACGATCTTCGGGTCAAATTTCACCCAAATTGAAAATTATGTATTGGTTTCATTTATTTGTGATTCATTTATTGCCAATGAACGAAAACATTATTTCATAGATTTAATTCGATTAATATTTACATGATACATAAAAACGTAATATTAAATCGATATTAATATTAATTGTACATAAAGCAATTGTTTCAGAGTGCAGTTTTCATATAAAGTTTTTGCAAGTTATAATAGTATCTAATGATGTTTTATTTTCTGTGTTGAGGAATAATTGGCAATTACTTTTTTGGCTCTGTTTTTACCCTGTTCAAGTATTTTTCTTTGGATTTAGTTGAAGTTTATGGCTACTCATTTACCTCACGTAGTTTTAGGGCACCTTTCTGTGAAAATACTGACATTGATAACGTCTTTTGGTGCTTTATATATAGAAGTGTCTACGTTTTGCAAAACAGTTTATTTCCAGCCGATATTAGCTGATGTAAATATCACAAAAGCATTGTGAGCTTATATATCTAGCATGTTACTCACCACCACTTGACAACATTTATTAGTCTTTCTTTTGCAAGTAAAACATGATCTAACTTTATCCAGCAAATAAACCCTTCCCTTTTATTTATTGTAATCTAATAATATTTGCAGTTTTTTGTCTTGGCGATTACTAACTTTAGAGATATGATGCAAAGTACTAAGAAGGTTAGGTTAGGTTAGGTTAGGAAGGGTGGTGCTTTACCGCACCTCCACTTGGAGACCCAATTGAGTCCATTGTGATTCCCTTCTGTTGCCCAAAAAAGTAATATTTATCCTCCCATTTGCAGCCAAAATATGGTCATTATACTAAGAAGATTCACAGACTTTTTTTTATCGGAATATATATAAGAAGGGTACGAGTACAACAAAACCAAACAAAACAAAAATAATGATAAACACGTATGATAATAACACATGTATAGGGTGTTTTTTTTAGAGGTATAAAACTTCGAATTGAAATAAAACACAAGAAAATCGCTTTAATGTCCATCAATTTGGCTTTATTGGAAGGATAATTTTATGCCATTAATGTTTAAATATGATTTCGGGCATGTGGCTGGCTCGAATAAAGCCAATTCTACAGGTCCAATTTTCAACCACTTTTTCGAGCGTATGGGGCCGTATGTTGGCAATAACGCCACGAATGTTGGCTTCCAAGTCCCCTAACGTTTCTGGTTTGTTGGCGTAGACGAGCGACTTCACATATCCCCAAAGAAAATAATCCAATGGTGTCAAATCACACGATCTTGGTGGCCAATTGACAGGTCCATTCCGCGAAATTATGCGCTCATCGAATGTTTCCTTCAATAAATCGATTGTGACGTGCGCTGTGTGGCATGTAGCGCCGTCTTGTTGGAACCACAACTCATCCACATTCATGCCATCCAATTCGGGAACAAAATAGTCGGTTAGTCGGCTCCAATTGCTGTGCACGGTGGCGAATCGATTCATTCGGGTCCTCTTCAACACTTTGCTCAACAGCGGCAATTGTTTCTTCGGTGCGCACTGTTCGACGTCTCTGCGGATGCGTATTATCACATAGAGTAAACGTAGTGCGAAAACGATCCATGGTTAACCGAATTAATTGCTATGATGGACGATTATGTCGACCATAAAATGGACGGAGCTTGCGGTAAACTTCGCGAACTGAACCATTATTTTCGAAATAAATTTGCACGATTTGCAAGCGTTGTTCTTTTGTCAACCTGTTCATGATAAAATGGCAAACCAAACTAAATATTAATCACTTGACAGCTGACAAAATGGCCGCCAGTTGAAAAAGTGATGCCAACTTAAAGTTCTAGACCTCAATAAAAACACCCAATACTATCTCTGGTAGTAACTCATTTATATTTTTGGGTGTAGTTTGAACTTAAATGATTTGTGATCTCAGTATTTATTGTTCCAACCGATAAGATGTAAAAAAATTATCTGCAGTCGTGTTAGATTTTTGAAATCGTCTGATAATGTATGCAGGCCATTTTCTATTTCACTATCTTTCATTATATTACAAGAAATACCAGACACAACACTACCAAACTTTAAAACGGGTCAAATTTGACCCGAAGATCTCTAGTGTAAAATCTTGCATACAATTTCTTTGGCAAGTTTATATATCCGCAAACCTACTATATCTGTTAAGATATAAAATTAAATAAAAGTCAGAAAATATGACATAGATCAATCAGTTATTTTCAGCAAAAATCAAAGTTTTTTCCTGAAATGGGTCAAAACTGCCCCAAGAACCTATGAAGGTTAAATGGTTTAAATTTAAAATTTTTGCCAACCATTATCATCATTAATCAAAATGTCAATTTAAATTTATATCCACACATACGTATATAGTTTTAAACCATTTAAAATTTATTTTATTGACATTTTGCGAACACGCAGATTGTTCGTGTTCTTGCAGCACACGTTTTTCTCATCAAACTAAATGTCAATTTTATCAGCAAATAATATCAGCAGCAAAATCATCAAAAACGACAGCAACACAAAATGCAGCGTTAGCACCAGGCGTCATCATACATATACATAGTTATAATCGTTTTGACAAAATAAACAATCAAACAACAAAACTTCATACAAAAGACCAGAAAGCGAATTGAGAGTTTATCAAAAATCAAAAATATTAAAAACCAAAAAATAACTGCAGAATATTAAAATGAAATAAAATAAATTATATACATGAAATAAAAATTTATTAATGACTGGCAGTGACCATAAAGCTTGTCTTTCAATTGATAAATGGAAATTTATTTAAATAGGCTGAGGTACGGTTTGTTAAGAAAGCTAAATTGTATTTAATGTTTATTTTTAACAAATTAAACCAAAGAAAATTTTATTAATTTTGACAAACCATAGCAAAAGAGAACAACATGCTAAAGGGTGTTTTTTATTGAGGTATAGAACTTTAAGTTGGCATCACTTTTTTAACTGGCGTCCATTTTGTCAGCTGTCAAGTGATTAATATTTAGTTTGGTTTGCCATTTCATCATGAACAGGTTGACAAAAGAACAACGCTTGCAAATCGTGCAAATTTATTTCGAAAATAATGGTTCAGTTCGCGAAGTTTACCGCAAGCTCCGTTCATTTTATGGTCGACATAATCGTCCATCAGAGCAATTAATTCGGTTAACCATGGATCGTTTTCGCACTACGTTTACTCTATGTGATAATACGCATCCGCAGAGACGTCGAACAGTGCGCACCGAAGAAACAATTGCCGCTGTAGAGCAAAGTGTTGAAGAGGACCCGAATGAATCGATTCGCCACCGTGCACAGCAATTGGAGCCGACTAACCGACTATTTTGTTCCCGAATTGGATGGCATGAATGTGGATGAGTTGTGGTTCCAACAAGACGGCGCTACATGCCACACAGCGCACGTCACAATCGATTTATTGAAGGAAACATTCGATGAGCGCATAATTTCGCGGAATGGACCTGTCAATTGGCCACCAAGATCGTGTGATTTGACACCATTGGATTATTTTCTTTGGGGATATGTGAAGTCGCTCGTCTACGCCAACAAACCAGAAACGTTAGGGGACTTGGAAGCCAACATTCGTGGCGTTATTGCCAACATACGGCCCCATATGCTCGAAAAAGTGGTTGAAAATTGGACCTGTAGAATTGGCTTTATTCGAGGCAGCCGCGGCGGCCACATGCCCGAAATCATATTTAAACATTAATGGCATAAAATTATCCTTCCAATAAAGCCAAATTGATGGACATTAAAACGATTTTCTTGTGTTTTATTTCAATTCAAAGTTCTATACCTCTTAAAAAACACCCTATATTTACACCATCAGAAATCCACTACTGGTTCCACTGTGCGCAATGACATAAAATAAAAATTTGAAACTTGTAAAAAAAAATTTTTTTAATCCAAATAGCATACGCGAATTATTTTGACTCACCGTAGAAGAATTTGTTGAAAGCTTTTTTTTTTGGAAATGAAAGCTCAAATGCAGCCTTAAAACTTTGACTCACCGTAGCAGAATTTGTTAAAAGCTTTTCGTTTGAAGTGAAAGCTCAAATGCAGCCCTAACATATGACTCACCGTAGCAGAATTTCTTAAAAGCTTTTTTTTTAAATGAAAGCTCAAATGAAGCCCCAAAATATGCTCTAAATAAAACACATGTTGCTACCTATTGTTTATAAATCATATAATTTTGTTTATTTACGCATAGTTTTAATTTTTTTTTGCCGCTTAATTCAACTAAAAAGCTACAGAGAAATAAAATTATAAATATATGTAACTTAATGTATTTGTTGCTTATTACATAGATTGTAGTTTATATTTTTAACAAGTGGACTTAAATAAAAATGAGAAAAAAAAGGAGAAAACATTAATCAAATAATATTTTAAATGATAAATCGTAAGCTTTTCGTTTTTTTTATGGTTAAAAACTAAACGAAAATTATATAAAATTACGAGTAATATTTAATTAGTTAGTTTAACATTTAATTAAAAAAAAAAACTATATTTATTTATATTAAAAGTTAGTAATACATTATTTGTATATATATGTATGTGTTTATATAAATGTTATAATAATAAGTAAAAGATGAGGCTTTAGTTAACCCAACTATAAGTACTAAATGTTTTGCGAAAAATATATGTAAGAATATACATATATTTGTAGTTTTGAAAAATGTCTGCCTTAAAATTGTTCATACAAATTTTGTTCTCTTGCATAGAAGTGATGAAATATCCTTTAAATCGTTAGTTATTTGCATATAAAAAATATATAAACTTACAGATATTAACTACATACATAAATTTTTCGTTCTCTCTTTTCTCACTTAATAATAAATATCACATAATTTATAGTTAAAATATTTTTAGGTTAGCATGATTTTATTTTTCTATTTGGATTTAGTTAACAGCTGGCTGGCTGGCTCTTTACAAATTTCACCTTTTATTTAATTTTTTTTTCTAGTTTTTTATTGGGAACTGTATAAAAATTTATATAATTTATATAATACTCAATTCCACGAAAAAGTCCACTATTTTGTCACATGCGACAGCAAGCAAATTAAACTTGTGTTTCATAAAAATGTGGCGCGATTTTTCTTTAAATTTTACCTTATGTAGAGCTGCTGGTGGCCTACATAAATTTATAAAGAAGTTAAAAAAAAGATTAATTTTCTTTAAATAACTCGACTTGTTGTCGCGCGCTACAAAAAATTGAAATTCCTGTGGATGTGAGTATAAGATAGAATTATCGTATATATTTGTTTTAATAATGTTGAGCATAATGAATGATTTCATGATGGATTAAACTAGTGGACTCTAACGGATATGAGTTCAATTGCCAGCATACGAGTACATTCTGGGAGTTTTTTCAGTAAATGCATAAAGGATCTTGACATTATTGTGCATGCCATAAAAAATAGTTGTTTATATGTTATCTTGCTAAGAAGATATATGGAATAGTAGCTTGTGTGTGGTTTAAATTACTGTTTAAGTATTTTATTTAAACTCACACAGAGCAGCCACAACTTTTCCACTCCATTTTATGTATTCAGTAGTGAAAGATGAATAAATATCCCGAGTATTATGTGTACTAATTTTTGTTCGATTATATATCCATAGCCTGAGTATAAGCATACTCAGACTTAATCTATGAAAGAGAGTCATTGTGATACACATTAGCAGAAACAATAAATCATATCAGAAAAATCTATGATGTTGATGTGACTTTGTCTGGCTAGGTTTTGAACTCGGGCTTTCGAAGACCGTCATTTGCTTTGTAGCTGACTTACTAACTACTTCAGGCAACAGTACCCAGTATAAATATATCAATTTAAATCTTCAAAAAAGCTATAGCTACTAAAGGCTGGTACTCAGTATTGTGCATAGTCAAACGATTGTTGAGAAAATGCAACCCTGGCCTAATAGAGTTTAGGAAAAATCTGCAATAGACAAAGACAAAAGCTGCATTTTCTTAAAGGTCGCACGATTATGTAGGATAATGAGTACCAGCCTTAAGCCGATTCAAACTCATCGAGTACCAAGTGGCGACAAGATTGTGACATATTGAGAAGTGAGGATGTTTCAGTCATTTAATAATGTACAAGTTTTGAAAAAGTTCTGAAAACTTTAGGCACAGGCCTAGCTTGCGGGATTACACCGCAATTCTGATTAAAACTGGAGCCTTCAATAAATTTATGATTTGACATATTGTCATTATTCTATTATAAATGCATTTCCTTAGGTCATACCGTAGAATTAATCAAAATTGTTATTCTTCTTAAAGGACACTCCCGCGTTAACCTTAATGGACACTGACTATTTTTTGCTGTAGACAACAGAAACTGCGGAGGGGAATTTAATGTTTGAGTTCTGTTATGAGAAGATTAGATTCTCCCGCACAAAAAACCTTTAGATAAAACCCAATACTAGGATAATACTCTCCAGTTTAATGCAAAAAAAGGAAACTATTGGAATTTTTGCGTTCGTAAGACCTATGCTACAAAATCGCACGATTTGCCTAAAAATACAACCCTGGTATAATGAAGTCTATGAAAATTTTCAAAAGACAATAACAATTCATTAGAACAGGGTTGTATTTTTTAGTAAGTGGTGCGATTGCGTAGGATAGTGAGGCATAGCCTTTGAGGATAAATATGTGCTTACCGCGATAGGCGTATTTCAACTTCGGCGGTTTTCTAATAGATTAAATAAATAAAAAAATTTAATAGTCAAAGTCGAAAAACGCCAACCACGATAAGTCCCGTTATTTTGAAGAGAGTTTTATGCGATTAGAATTAGGGAGTTGTACTCAAGTATTCGCTAAGACAGAAGTTAAACAACTTTCCTCCGTTTTTGTTCTCTGGATAGAAAAAAGATGATAGAGATTCATATTTGAAATCAATACTCTTTATCGTGGATATCACAGTAATAAGAGAACTGAAAATATTGGAAAGAAATGGCTTTAGAGATCCTTGCCGGATTGCAGAAGTCGTGTAGTCGATGTTAACCAAGCACACAAAAACATACGTTCTTATGAATTTGTAAAGTAATTTTAGATCTTTCCTTTCGTAAGAATTGCGGTCTAAGCATATTAAGCAGTTTAAACTTTGTTATGTACCGGATTCCTGATTATAGTGGACGCCAAATTGATGAGAAGGCAGATATTCCCTATGTAGGCCTACACCTTTTTATGGTGTCAATTGGTCAACGACGAACTTAACCAATAAGAATGCAAAGGATTTCACTTGCTTAACGGCACCTACTATCAGTAATTGTATTGTTTTCGGGAATAGTAAAAATCCTTTATACTCAGATGATATCAGGTGGGCTACTGTGTAGACTTAAATTAGAAGTATTATAGATCCTTTTCTAAAAAGAGGTGTAAGGTTTCAAAGCAGGCGAGATCTTTGGAAGCCCTGAATTCAGTCAAGTCACTGGAGTGTATCTTTATCATTGCCACAGCAATCACTAGAAATTGAATCTTAAGGTGAAGGGCATCGCAACGCAGGTTAGGTTAAATTGACATCAGCTTTAATCTTATCTCTTAGGGGTCAATAAGTGGATTAGAAAACATTACATTAGGTTTTCTGGTATTGAACGGGAAAAATCTTAGAAGAAATATCCTACATCATTTTCGGATGTCACATTACACTCTTCTATCATATTCTTGTATATTCTATGAAAAATACCTGGGCGAAGGTTGAGCAATGTCTTTATTCTTTAGCCAACCGGAAATCATTTATTATGCTTGTATTTTTTTTCTACTCAAGTAAGCATTATGGAGGACCCACTGTTACAATACGCTTGTAATCAGTAAATGCACAGGCAAGGCAGGATATTTTCTTTATAAAAAAAACTTCCAAGTAATACCTGATTTACATTAAGCATTTTTTTCATGAAATTAGTTGCATGAAAATTTTTTATTTATCAATATAAGGCCTGGAGAAGAAGCTCATATCAAAAAAAATTGCCAAAAATGCATCAGAGATTCATTATAAGTCCTTTTTTATATAACATTCTCTTTTGTAGCGCTGCAATTAGCAAATAGAAAAAGTTGCGTGCAACAAAATTCATGAAATTTCATGAAAAATTGCTTAATGTAAATCAGGTATAAAATTTAAATTTATTTGACGTCTCCTTATAAACAGTGGGTCCCCAATAGTACTCAACCAAATATTTATTTATTACTGAGGGGTTTTTTTATGTTGTGGAAAGTTTTAATAGGAAATCAATGAAATTGGTGGGTTTCTTAAATAAAATTTAAATTTAAAACTAATTAAATAAAAAAAAAATTTAACTAAAATTTAGGAAAATACTTGAATACTTTTTGTAATAAAAATTATTTTTTAATCTTTATGCAAATTTTGTTTTCGAAATGTAATTTTTTTTTTTTGTTTTTTGAGATCCTCAGCTAAGCAAAGACTGGTCTAAATATGTATTATGTGTGAAATAAATAAAGCTCTTGAGATTGGCAATTTATAGGGTTTTAGAACTAATCTATACACTTTTTTTTAAACTTACTTTAGACTATCGATATAGTATTTTTCGTTTAGCTGCTATTCTTCAGTCATCAGGACTTAAACATAATCATTCATTTTCTTGATATTAGAAGACATTCTATTGAAATTGTCATCGATATTAGAAACGGGTCTGTAGGATCTTTGTTTGGCCTTGAGGTGTATATTCCAGGCAGCTAAGATGACCACTATGACGGAAAGGCAGCCAATAATAGTGTAGAGTAGATTATTGTGCTGGCTGTAGCGCATTAGTTCGACCACTTGGGGATAGACTTGATAAGTGGCTGGAACTTCTTGACGATTACAAGGTTCGGGGGTGGTGCTGGCACCATTGTCTACTTTACAAGGCAAGCTAAAGTTGGCTGGTGCTGTGGGAGTAAGCGAGGTCTCCACCTTTCCAGTTTGTGTTGTTTTTGTAGGCTTCACTGTGGTGGTGCTGGTGGTGGTGGTAGTACTGCTGGTAGTGGTGGTGGTAGTATTTTCTAGCACAGCAGGTTTTCCTATTTCATTGATAGGTTTCAACTCTATATCTGGCTCAACTTGTTCCTCATTTTCCCCATAGTCATCATTGTTATCACTTTCATTATTTTCCTGCTGCTCAGTGTCCTCCTCATATTCGTCCTCAGCATTTGGCATGGCAAATCCTTTGGGCCAGCAAACAGGACAGCAACTATCCTTCAATTGCACTTGACGGTATTTGGGACAATTCAAACCCTTACAAAAGGTAATCATACAGTTGCTCTCACCATTGACACACTCACAGTCATAGCAACCGTTACGCCAACTCTGACCATGTTCGTAGAAAGTATTAGAGTTTTCAGAATGACACATCGTGGGTTTTCTAACACCCTCATCACAACTTTGATGACACAAACTGTGGCCGCCAATACATTTACAGCGCTGACAATTGGTCAACCAAGTAGTCTCTGTATTTTGTACCTCCGTGCAATTCGGTTCCTTTTGACACTCATATTTACCACAACAAAAACCGGGCATGTCGTTGGATTCGGGCATTAGTTCAACCACTACTTCACCCTCTTTGTGACAGTCGGGTATGTGGCAAAGTTTACAAATGCATTTTTTATTAAGACAGCATTGTGAGAAGATCTCCTCTGTTACTTCAGTAGCATTGTGAAGATTGTTTTGTAGTTCTTCCTCATTTTCCACGGCTATGAGAGGTTCAGCTATTAGCTCACGAAGGTTGCTGTCTTCAGGACATGATAATTCCGCTAATGCTGGACATTTAATGTTGTCACAAGGATGCGGTATAGTGGCAAATTCTGCAAAGGCAAATGCAGAAAATTATTAATATTTGATTGTACATACATATATATATTTTTGAATGAATGTAACGATGCAATTTTTGAGGGAAATGTTACCATGATATTTGTGCAGGTGTGTGATATATGTAAGCCATGTTAGGTTAAAAGTGCAGGTAATGTTAGATATGCAGATAAAGTTAGAAATGCAGATAAGGTGAGAGGTGTAGGCATTGTTAGCAAGGGCAGGTAAATGTATAGAAGCATTTAATCCATTCCAATAATCGATATTAAACTCCTGAAAGGCCAACAAATTTCTGACAGTTTTCAACAGGTCAGGTGAAATATATGTCCTGAGGTATTTTATTTCTTGAAAGAAGCGTTGCGCTTATGGCTAAGCTTAAGCTACTTTTGGTTACTGGAACTACTCTTCCCTTCTTGTTTGCCGAAATTTAAGATGTATGATATTCATACAGTTATTAAATGACTCCATATGATATCAACCAGGTGTTCAAGGATTTTTTTTTCTAGATGTTAAGAGCTGCTTGATCATATTTTCATACAGCAGCGGTCAATGAATACTTGACATTCTATAAAAGCTAATTATGGCCTAGTGCTCCGTTAAGTCAGAAAGGAAACTTAACACAGTTGGTCTCTTAATGGCACTTTACTGAGGCAGTCTAGCATATGAAAGAATCCTATGTTTAGACGTTTTAGCTACAGTTCTTTAGGATAAGTTTGGGTTCAATGTTTTCATCTTTATTCAAGACCTCCTACGTTTACTCCGGTTATGCATTTCAAAGCCAGTGACCAGTTTCTTAGATGCCTAAGCTTCAGTTCCTCAACATGATGCTGGGTTGACTTTTTTCAATCTTATTCATCCGTCATGGCGACCAACAAGACTTCCTGACTTTCTTCCGATTATTTAATGAGTAAAGTTTCATTCCAAACCTTAAGAGTATCATCTGGTTTAGATCTCTCTTACTTTTAATTATTACAGTGGTTTTATCCTAACCTTACCTAACAGGTTAGTGGACAGAACTTCTTTCAGATATATATATGCTTAAACTACTTTATATCACTCAAAGAGTGTCGTGGCAAGTTGTTTCCTTCTTATTTGTCATCAACCAAGATGTTCTGAGATATGACCGATTTTATTAGGATTCGTAAGGGGTTTCTATCAGGCATTAAGAGCTGCTTGGTTAATTGTGAACCGTTTGAGTACCATATTTTAATTACTTTTCCTCTATATCATCCTCTGAATGTTTTAAAGCTTTGGAAACTAAGCTATAGTGACAATATCTTTCTTATAATTCTAAGTCGAGGGATCAAATCATCTGGTTCCTTCAATACATTTTTGGTTTTCTTTACAACTTCAGTTATATCTACAGCTTGATAAGGATAAAATAATCCGGCAACAATCTTCCACTTTCCACAGTTTTTAGACAGTCATGTACTAGATGACTTTTCGGATTTATCTGAGATTGGATATAGTGACCTGACCTTATCAGATATCTCAACGCGACAGATTGGATGTAGTAGTTATCACTATGTCGGATTACTTAGTTACGGTGTTAAATAGTTTAACACCGACGGCTGGAAAGGTTTTTTCAGCAAGGAATCATCTAGATTATACTTAAATACCTGCGTGCAGAAGCCAGCAACGTTAACCAACCAACTAACTGGCAGTTAACTGTGGCCAGAGAAAAACTTTCGAGCAACTACACAAAATGTCCCCAATCTGGTTAGTGTATTCATTTTGAAGCGCTTTCCAAAATATGTTTACTATTTTATCATTTCAATTAAGACTTCATGATCAGAATTGTTTCGTTTATTCTTTTCAGAAGAAATAAAGTTTTATCCACTACAGTTATGACTTGCAATTAAGTTTTTAGAGAAATGCGAAATTATATTAAATTAGAACAGAAGAAAGAAACCAAATCACTTAAACCCTACTGGGTTTACTAAAATGCGCGATTTTAAGAACTTCAGAGCTACTCTTGTGTTGCTCAACACTTCCTCGAGATATTTTTGATCTTGAAGGAAGCGTTTGCCCAGATGTCTTAACTTTAGTTCCTTCTAGACTATGTAAGCACTCAGAGGGTAATGAGCAAACTTTTCTGCTTCCTTCTTCGAGACGCTCGCTTCATCGTCTAATAACCAACCAACCAACCAACCAACCAACCAACCAACCAACCAACCATCCAAACCAACCAACCAACCAACGAACTAATCAACCAACCAACCAACCAACAAACGAACCAACCAATCAACCAACTATACAATCAATCAAACCAACCAACCAACCAACCAACCAACCAACCAACCAACCAACCAACCAACCATCCAACCAACCAACCAACCAACCAACCAACCAACCAACCAACCAACCAACCAACCAACCAACCAATCAACCAACCCAACCAACCATCATCTAAATGCTATTCAGGAGCTCAAGCGACTTTCTTTTAGTCGAAAGTACCATTTCCGTCTATATCGAAGTATTAGTTGAGCCCCAAGCCCTTTAATTTATGTTACTCTGACTGCTTGACATGTCATTTTGCATACTAACATGCAACTTCTTTCTGGGTCCACTGAAATACCCGATTTTCAGAACTCCAGAACTATTCAAAACCTTTCACATTGGTCCATAGTTTCATTAATGACACTTCTCTGAGACAGTTTTAGTCTTTCAAGAGGCGTTTGCATAGACGTCTTAGCTTGAGTTCTCTCAAGAATATGCAAGCACTCAGAGAGTTCTTGGTCTTCTTTTCTACTTCTTATATATCAAGTGGTCCTCTGAAATGTCAGTTCTTCGCCTAATAATTTGTAGTGATTCCAACCAGAAGCTCAAGAGACTTCTTACTTTAAGTTAAAAGTACGCCTCCCATACAGAGTAGGAGGCATTAGTTGACCCACTGAGAAATGCAAGCCCGCCATTTTATTCCAAGCCCTTTACTTTTTGGGATTTTGAAGCGTTTTATGCTCTTGAAATTAAGATTTTATAAAATGTTCCCGTTTAACATGCTAACGCAAATTTAGCAACTTAAATTAAATGGTTATCCAGTGAGAAGGTTGGGATATGTTTTCCAGTTCTCTCTACAGCTTTGACTATGGTTTACACATATCTACAATTGGATAATGGTCGAAGTATCATGTAACCACAGAAAACTAAGAGATTGAAATTCTTAAATAAGAGAAGAAAGAGTTCTCTTTTAGTATATATATACATATATAAAAAAGAGATGGCGCTTCATCAGAATGCAATATTATCTTTCCAGTTTTTGTTATTAACGGCCTTATATTGAAAACAATAACAAATTTTATAATGTTATTGTTGTTTGCAGTACAAGTTGTCGATCAAACGAATTCGGGTGACATCGCGCGACAGGCCGTCAGTATCCAAACTGAAAGGAGTCCGTCAAACTTATTCACGAGAGCAATGTTGTCCGATACCGCAAGGTATCATATCTCCTTTGGTCAAGCCTTAAATTTTGCATTGCTCTGAAAATAATTTAGATACCAAGGGTAGTTTAGTTTGGCTTAAATATTGAACATAGGTTCTAGCCTTCACTACTTGCCTAGTGCAGGCAAATATTTTCCCTGACCCACTGACTGTATAAGATAAACTATTCTTAAGGGAAAAATGAACTGACCACTTTTATTTATTTAAAAAACTAACAATTTAATTTCCCAAAAATTAAAAAATTCTTATGAAATTAATTTTTGGGTGTTTCCAGATCCTATCACTGGTCTAGGTTCTGAGAATTACCTGCTTGGTGAAACGAATCAAGCTTCTGATTTTTGGATTGAGTAGAAATAACAATAATTCTCGGTGTGCTTAAATTTATTTATATTAGCGGTTCCTCTGTTAAAAATAAGACAACATCATAATAACCGAATTTCTTCCCGTCATTTATATTCAGTTTGATTGGAATTTTATTTCGGACAAGTTTCAGTAAGAGAAGAGAATATAGTACTCTTCCCTGGGCTGAGACTCTTGTTATAAACTCTCTTTTCTTACTTGTGTTGGTGGTTCGTAGTATAGAATCTGTATTGTCCTACTATATGATTTAAATTCAGTTTTTTATACAGGGTGGCTCAAATTGACCGAAGGGGTTTAAATTCCTTATAACTTTTTTATTGCATCTTTTTTCTTTTCACTATTTTGTAAAGAAGACTTGTGAAATTTAAAATGGATGAATACATAATTGAACAGCGTGTCAAAATCGTTTAACTTAATTTTTCAAATCAAGGATACATTGTTTTGACAGAGAGTGCATATCGTAGTTATTTGAAGGTGCGGGTTGGACCCTCAGAGTCAACAATAAATCATCTGGTTGCAAATTTTCGAGAACAAGGGGAAGTAGGGAACCTTCCTTTTAAATTTGGTGGAAAATATATTTTTTCTGTCTGTTCTATATTGATTGATTGAGGCTTATTAGGCTTTTTTTCCTTCCTCAGGTATAATATACTACCAGTTAGGCTGGATTATGATCAAATATTAAGCTAAGAGTTTCAGATCAGCAAACAGATTTATCTAAATATATATTCATCATCAACTAACATAGAGATTTGAATATATATTTTTTTTTAATTTGTCCAATATCATATACATTTCGATCACACGTTTTCTTTCCGTGCTGGAGATTATTTTTTTATTTTTGTTACTAATTTATTTTCCTTTTTTTCATCTGATGATTTCAAAAAATTTTAAAAACAAGAGCACTTCTTCTCATCCAATTTAACACTTCAAATCGTTAATTACATTTTTATTACTTTACATTACGACAAAGAAATTTTTATTTATTTAAAACATTTTTATTTTAACTTAAAAATCACTTAACAAAACAAAACTCATCAAATTGAAAGATATGCACATAAATAGACAATTCTAATGACTTTCTTAAGTATACAGAAATGAAATAAAATACTTCAAAAAAGAAATCCATAATCATAAAAATCTGCTACAAAATTACCACAGAGTTTCCTAAGCTAGAAGTCGTTCAGCAACACCCACTTACTGGCAAATTGATGCCATTACATAAAATAGTCGTTACATTAAATCAGTCCAAGCATTTATCTTGCGTATGCTGCAATACAATGACAATTCATTTGCCTAATAGAATTTTCATTACACATTCGACTTTTATATGAGACAATAGCAGCTAACCAGACAATCAGCCAAACAATCAGCACCCTTCCCTACAATATGCACCATTAAATTTATGCGTAATTATGCACTCTGCCACACCACACTGTTCTCTTCTTAACATTCGAATGATTTCATTGTGTAGTGCTGCCATTAAATTATTTCTATTAATAGTGAATTGTTGTGAATTTTATGGAGAGTGAAGCACTTTAATCTCTCTCTTTAAGATTTTAAGTGGCTTTGAAGGCACTTTAAACAAGTTCTCGTCGTACAACAATTTATGAGGCGTCAAGCAAAATAATATTTTTATAATGTCAATAATATTTGTAATGAATGAAATGTAAGAAAGTTTGAGTATTAATGATCAATGATTTTTTTTTTTTTTTTGATACTGATCGATTTTTTTTAAAGAGAAGTCTTACCGAAGCAATGAATGCCTACTACTATTACTAGGTGTTACCTTCTTTAGGTAACGGATAGTGACAGAGAAGACAGGTGGTGAAGGTAGAGAAAGAGAAAATCTTCATTCTTTTGCAGCGCCTCTGGTGTCAATGAGGCGTATTAAATTTTAAAAGCTGTGCTTATTAGCCATTTCATTGCTTATTTTTAATCGGTGATGATTTGTAGCAAAATATAAAATAATATAATAATATCCACGAAGAAAGGCTGCCTAATATTACATTAGGATTAGTATTTGCTAATGCAGGAATAGTTCTGTGACCAATATCTATGCCTTCATCACTTGAACTTTCCTATAACAACTGATACAAAGGGACACTAATACACATCAGAAAAATGCGTAGTATTGTTATTTTAATGACTGCCAGAACCGGGCTACACCGAAAGAATTTTGCTTCAAAAATCCAACGAAACAATTTCACATATCTAATGAAAATTTCACGAATATTGTGAAAGAATTTCATTAGAATTGCTTCGTTGGTATTCTTGTTTCATAACAATATTTCATTCGATTTATGACAACAATATTTTATTAATTATTAAGAAACACCTTCATAGTTAAGAAACAGTATTTTAATGTAAATAAAAAAATATTATTACATTATTTATCCAATGTTTCGCTGGTATTTTCCAGCTTCTTCAGGGATACGTTTTATTAATCTGGTTTTCGTGGTTTTAATGAAATTATTTCGTCGTTTTAATGAAATTATTTCGTTGTTTCAGTGCAGTAATTGCATTGCATTTATGACACTGTTTGTCACATTTGACGAAGTTTTCATTAAAATAATTTTAACGAAACGGGGGGCAAATCGTCACATCCGTGAACGTACAACTCGTCACGTAAAAACACCATTTTCGGATTATGACATACGTGAACGTATTGAAATCCCATTCAGTTTATACGAATGACGTATTACTTAATTTGTTTTCGTACGATTGTCGATACGATCACGTATGTAACGATTTGCCCCCTGGTTTCATTAATCCAATGACGTTGGATGACGTTAGTTGAATTTTAATGAATTTTTTCATTGGATTAATGTCGAAATTCATAGAACTTATGAAAAAAATTCTTTCAGTATAGTACAGAGGACCTTCGGTGCCAGAACTAGGAAAACAGGTTGCGGGGGAGAGGAATATACAGGGAGTGTCTATGGACAGGCGATTTGATTTTTTCCAACTTGCTTAAAAGTTTCATAGAACTCATATTTAAATTTTCTTTTGAATGGGAAAAATGGATAATTTTGTCAGACGTTTTTGTGGATTAAATTTTTTCCATATGCCAAGTTTCAGATTAAAAAGCTTTAAACAATATTTTAAGAACAGTTTGTTTAATCTAATGCAGCCTGGATTTCATGTTCACTTTTTAAGATGCTTTAGTATTCGTTATTCAAAGTTTCAACAAAAAAAAAAATATTTACATTTTTCATTTTTACACAGAAAAGATTATTCCCAAAAAATTTTTAAACAAATATTTGTTTGACATCAAACTTAGTTTCAGTAAATATTCTGTACTGTTCCACTAAATTAATTTGTACCAAAACACTGTATAGAGAAAAAACAGACCACGACATTTGTCGGCTACTTTTCGGCATTTACATGTATACAACACGATCAATCAAAATAAACCGCACATCAGTACGTTGTTCCTATCAACAAGCAAGATAATCACCAACACACTGAAATAACATTTTCTCTCAGCCGAACTGTGATTAATTAAAATTTTTACAAAATTTTTATCAGAATTTACAAAATTATTTGTAGGACCGCATTCAAATAAAATATTTACTGATTCAACGAATTTGGTTACTGAAAATGAAATTTAGTTTTTTCTGTGTATGTCTCGTTTATAAACGATAACGTTTAAAATTTGATTTTTATAAAACATATTCTAAAGCTTTCGTTTTGACATAAAAAGAGCTTTTTAGGTATAACCAAAAATTCACACTCACAAAATTATTACAGTGAAAGAACACAAAAATAATATCTATTAAAAAAAATTTCTATGAAAAATTTTAAATTAAATTCATTTCAAATTAATTTAAATTTTATGAATAAGGTGGTAAGCAATTTAATTTTTAATTGATTTTAGCATTCAATGCGAAATCCATCTACCCATTAAAACAGATTTTCATTGCATTTCGTATTTTCCATTGTTTATTAGAACTAAACTTTTTTTCCGATAACCTTTACTTTATTTTGACTCAATACTTAAATTTTTTGTGATTTTTTTGACAGTTAAATAGTGGAAAATAAAGCAAAAATTATTTGTTTATAATGAATTTGATGTTGATTATTTCACAGAAGCAAGGGAAACATCTTTGCTTTGTACGGAAGTCGAGATTCATTCTTACGAAAGTTAAATCAATCCGCTTATAGAAAAAGCACTTAAGATTTTTTCGTTTAATTAATTTTTTTTTGTAATTTATAGTAAAATATAAAAGGAAAAATTAAATTAAAAATTAAATAAAAATATACTTAATAGTAACAAACCAAAAAAGTTTGTCTTAAGTAGAACAAAAAATAAGCAAATTAAGTAACATGTGTATAATTAGTAAAGAGAACAAAACGACAATGGTAAGACTGTTGTAAATATAGTGATGGTAAAATTGAGCTTACAATACAAAAAAGCTTTCAGCAAATTGAAATACGATGAATCAAAACAATTCACATATTCCATTTGCAATAAAATGCTAAGTATATAAAGCAGAAATCTACATCAACTGACACCACACACAGTGGACCAAACACAAAAGAACGCTGATGATGAAGGTTTAGTGGCCTTCGGAAACGGCTGGCTGTTCCGTTCAACTATGTGTTGTTAGTCAGAATATTTACAACAGACTTTGGTGTTATTTGTTCATTAATAATTATCACATGTAATTTGGCTTAAAAAGCGATACGAACTTTAGCCCGTTCAAATCACAAATATAGAAACAAATGGAGTTCGAATAATAATTAAAATTAACTAAAAAATAAAAGGAAAAATAGTTTATCACTGTTTTAAGTCAGTTCACATTCTACCATTAAAAATTAAATAACATTTTCGTTAAAGCCAAATGAAAAATATGTAGACTGATTTTTAATTAATTTTATATAAAAAATTTTATGAGTGTGAAAAACTGAAAACTCTTTTGTTGTCACACACATGAAAATATGTATATAAACGTTTTAAAAACGAAAACATGGTTTCATTCGTTATTTCAAAGAACGTATACACTTATTCATTTTCGAAAAACAGGCTGTTATTCTAAAACGTTCTCAGCCCTGGAAGAAAATTAAGCTTATCCAAGAAAAATAATTTTCGCTTAAGTGTCACTTTATTTTATGAACACAATCAATTTGAATTTTTTCTGTAACTCTCTTTTATTGTGTTTAGATTCGTAGTATTATTATTCAAGCATAAACAGTGTATAAAGCTCATTAGCATTTCATGGCACTGGGCTAAAATTTCAATGATAATCATCAATGGACAAATGGTTTGTGCTGCTTTCATTATGCCCAGTTGTGTTTTTTTTCTAGAGGCTGAGTAAAGGCAGCAGGCCTTTCTTACTAATGTTATGGCCAGGAGACATACAGGCGCTATTTTGGCAATTTTATTACAAATTCCAGAGATAAATGCGAATGCAGTGAGTTGAAGAAAGCTAAGAAACAAAACACAAAATGGTCCATGGAAAATAATTCTTCTGTTTTAAACCCTAGAGTATCTGCAATCATTCAGCTCTCACCCATTAAGTTTATTACACTGTTAGTCATTTCGTCAATCACATCATTGTTAGTTGAAGCGAGAAGTTTTAGGCCAGCTTTTGTTTACAAGTGAAATTAATAATTGTACATTTTATTGCTAATTGAAGTAGGTGATGATGAATACACTGGACATGCTCGGTGTAATGATTAAAATGGTAAAGATGTTGGGGAAATACAGGAGGAGATAATTTTAAGAGAAAGTTTGCTTATGTTATTGGGGGGAACTTTAGTCTCGGTAGAAATTCTTTAGTGCAAAAACAATACTTATTTTTAATCCTAGTTCCTCTGTCTGAAGTATAAGTTCAACTCAAGCTTACTTTTAGTTCATTTCTGCTTAAGTTCCAGTTTTGTTTAAGTTAGCTCCTGAGATCTAGTCAGTAATTTGTGTGTGTGCTAAAACATGCAAATTCGAAAGCATTTTCTTTCATTTCGAATTACTGAGTAGGACCCCTGTATTAGATCCAATTCAGCTCGCATGTATCTCAAGTTTAAGTTAACTGTTTGTAGGCTCATGTCATTCCAAAATAAGAAGAAGTCAGTGGCTTTTTGAATATGACACAGGTTTTTAGATTTAAAAAAAATCATTTTCTTTTTGAACGCAGTCAGCTCTCTACACTTTGTCCAACGCTTTTATATTTTTTTTATATCTTACAAAATTAGTTTTTTAGAAGTCATCAAAGGCTCTTTTTCCACACAAAAAGTTTAATTTTCAAAGTCTCAATTCAGTTGGGTGAGAGACAGGGGTAAGAATACTTTCTCTTTCTATTTATCTCTCTCTCTCTCTCTGCTAAATTAGGACTTTTCCAAGGAAAACTTTGAGTGTCTTAAAGGGGTCTCCTCAAAGGCTGCTTTTAGATGTACAAAGCTCAATTTGCAAAGTCTTAATTCGCCTGGGTGAAAGACAGAGGCAAAAATACAGTCTCTTTCTGTCTCTGTATCTCTATCCATGTCTATGTCTATCTCTCTCATTGTGTTTAGACTCTAAGTCTTTGCAAAGTAAACTTTGCGCATCTAAATGAGATGAAAATATGTATCAGTGAGATAATTTCATCAGATCTCTTTCCGCCAAGCCATTTTTTTTTTCAGATTTGAGGGCAAGAAATAGAGAATAAATGATTACACAGAATACCGGCTTCAACACATTTTCCAGACAAATTGACACAAAAAAACATCCGAAGAAACCAGTCGTGAGATATAATCTATTTTATTTTGAGAGCGTTTTTTCTTATGCTCTCACAAATCAATGTTCATTCTCACAAAGATTTTACCATACTTTCAATAAATTTCATTCATTTGGTAAACAAAACTACAAAGAAAAATAAGTACAAAAGAAAATAAAACAAAAATTAGAGAGCATTTGAAGTTACTGCCGTCGATGTTATTATGGGCTTGATTAATTTGTCAGCGATTTTCCTGAAGTTGCAGACTTTATTCTGTTTCTTCATTAAGGCGGACGAAGGAAAATTTTGTAATAAAATTCATGAATTTTTGCACTGAAAACTGTACATATGTGCAACATTGCACTGACTTGGCGGAAAAGAACTTGTTCTTTTGGCAAATGAGAATATTCTTGAGTTGCCTACATAGAAAAAAATAAATTTCATTTTCAGTAACCAAATTCGTTGAATCAGTAAATATTTTATTTGAATGCGGTCCTACAAATAATTTTGTAAATTCTAATAAAAATTTTGTAAAAATTTAAATTAATCAGAGTTCGGCTGAGAGAAAATGTTATTTCAGTGTGTTGGTGATTATCTTGCTTGTTGATAGGAACAACGTGCTATTGTGCGGTTGTTGTTGTTTATTTTGATTGATCGTGTTGTATACATGTAAATGCCGAAAAGTAGCCGACAAACGTCGTGGCCTGTTTCTTCTCTACACAGTTTTTTTGGTACAAATTAATTTAATGGAACAGTACAGAACATTTATTGAAACTAAGTTTGATTTCAAACAAATATTTGTTTAAAAATTTTTTGGGTATAATTTTTTCTGTGTACGTACAGAAAAGTATACCAATGTAAAATCAACATGAAAAAATGTTGATTAGCAATTAAATTAAATTTATTAGAAATAATATGGTATTTAAATGCGTTCGTTTTTATTTGCTTTGTTAATAGCAACAATGCAGTCTTGCGGTCAGTTGTGTGAATTATTTTTAGTTCGCTGTTTGTTTTAATGTTCATGTAAATAGGCCCCAATTTTCAAATTTTCAGCGAATTGGATTAATTGGAATTGGAATTGGAATAATTGGCAGTGTACTAGTCTATTAGTCGCAGCGTCGCAGGTTTGACTTCTGCCAGAGACTATGGGTGTGTCTTCAGACAAGCCGAAGTAGCCTCGCAAACTATATTTTTTTTAACAATCATATCGTATCATTTCTATTTACAGTGGCGAGCACTGGTGGATACATACTTACTAAATACGACATAAAATCAATGTAAAATCCATAAAATAGAAGAAAACATCCAGGTTTTTTATTTAAATGATGCAATAAAAGAATAATTAAAGAAAAAAAAAAGAAATTTATGAATATCAAAAGTTAAAGTCAAGATTGAGTCAATTTTGGGAAAAAAGTTTATGTATCCACTTCTGCACGTTTAATTTTTTTTTTATTTAATTCATATTATTTAGTACTTTTTCAACCAGTTATTGAATTTAATTAAGCTTTTAATGCACCTAGGGGTATTTTTGACCAAAACTCAAGCGGTAAGATTTGGAATATTCGCCCATTCCGTTTGGACTCGGAACCAAAATTCATTAAATGTTGGCAGTGCATTGACGTACTGCTCAAGAAATTTTATTTTAAGTCCCGTACATTTTCATTTTTTTGAATTCTGCTCCTTATGCTAGTTATTGCACTGTGTAACATTTTGACTTTGAAAGCCAATTCTGTGGGAAAAACCATAAAACATGGAGGTGGAAGCTTGATTATTTGGGCCTACTTCACTTGGTGCCATCTGGGTCCATTAGTAAAAATCCATAGTATAATGAGAAAAAAAGATTATCTTAGCATCATAAAAGAGAATGTATATGATTTTGTGGAACATAGTGGTCACACAGCGGAAGAAGTTGTGTATCAACAATCTGGAGATCAAAATCATACGGCCGAAAATCGTTAGGAATTGGCTTTCAAACCAAAAATTTAACACAATGCAATAGCCAGCATAAGGCCCACAACTCAAATCCATTGAAAATGTACGGGATTTATTAAAAAAAAATTCTTGGGCAGTATGTCAGTGCGAAAACACATTTAATGAATTTTTGTTCCGAGTCCAAACGGAATGGGCAAATATTCCAAATCCTACCACTGGAGTTTGGCTTAAAATATCCCTTAATGCATTAAAAGCTAAATTAAATCAAAGAAATAGTCGATAAAGTACTAAATAATATGAATTAAATAAAACAAATTTAAACGTGCAGAAGTGGATACATAAACTTTATCTCTCAAAATTGACCCAATCTTAACATTAACTTTTGATATTCATAAATTTCGTTTTATTTTCTATAATTATTCTTTTATTGTATCATTTAAATAAAAAACCTGGATGTTTCTTTTATTTTATGGATTTTACATCGGTTTTATGTCGTATTTAGTAAGTATGTATCCACAATTGCTCGTCACTGTATGTTAAATGATCAATTAACTCATGTGGAATTAGGATTAGATTTTTGATTGTATGTACACAGAAAAAAATATCATCGAAATGTATCCAACAAAACAAAGTGTTAATATTTAATTTAAAAATTAACAATGATCATTGTTGATATAACAAATTTTGATTTTTGTAGTCAATTAAATTACTTAACAAAATTATTTGTTAAATTATATTATAACGGAATACGCACATGTAAATAGAAGAAACAAGAAATCATATTTTGTGTGTATTCATTATTTGCGTATCTAATAAAGTGTTGCTCTCTAGCTGAGAGGTAAGTAAGTTGGTTTATTAGTTTTGAGGTTGCCGGTTCAACTCCGCCCAAAGACATTTAGTGTTTTTCGCAAGCAAGCAAAAAATCGTTTCGAGGATTGCGATTGTGTATACGAAACATTGTTAATATAACAATTATGATAATCAAAATTTGTACAAAAATTCAACAATTCGCATTGTTAATATAACAATAACTTTAATTGAAATAACTTTGAAATATAACAAAAATTAATGTTGGAAAAATAAATCAATTTCAACAAAATATTTGTTGATATATTTACTTGAAAATATTTGTCAGATTTTCCTTCAACTTACAATTTCGTTAATTGTATTTACAAAAATCGTTGTAGGTTCAAAATCAATTAATTATTTAATTGATATAATAAAAAAAATTAATTGTATTTACAAATCATTTTTTTCTGTGTACTTAATTATTTATTTAGAATATTTAAGGTTTTTGGGGCTACAGCATGAATCGCGTTCACTACCATAATCAGTTCGAGTTAAAATACTGGACGGAAAAGCCAACACACTCAAAGAAGGAGTGCTTTAAGTCAGGGTCATTTCTGTCTTCCCCAAAGTCTCGACATATGCAGCCTTGTTGATTGAGGGAATGATGCCACTGCGGCTGGTAGGCTCATCCCTAGAATAACGGATTAGGTAGAAAAGAGGTATCTATAGATCAACTTTCACTTTAGCCAGTTATTAACCGAACACAGATGTGCCCATAATGTGTAGACATAAAGGAAACCGACAAGCATATCTTCCTTGATTGCCCGCGATTGAAAACCCAGAGATACTCCCTGGAAAGAGCCATCTAATCGCATATCACTTCCGACAATCTTAATGACCAAATATGAGACTTAAAATTATGTGTGTTTCTTTGAAAAAGAAGTCTTAGTGCAGCAGAGAGTATCAGAATAAAGAGATCTAATCTGTTAGAAAGCAGCTTTCGGTGAATCACCACCCCCCAAGGTAATACTTAGCAGTGATCCCGAGGGTTTGAATGGTTGGAAGAAGTACGGACGAGAATAGGTTTCAGCAAACAAATTTTCCCGATGCGCGTTCCCATACACACAATCACATAACTTTAATCATTAAAAAAATTTTATGACACATTAAGTTAAATTCATATTGTCTCAACTTGAAATAACTTTGATTCAACATGGTTCTTCGTGTTATTTCAGTATCAACTTCACTTTGTTTCAACTTGAAATAACTTTGATTAAAAATGATTGTTCATTTTGATTTAAAAGTACTTAAATATTAAATCAACACGAAATAAAGTAATTTCGAAAGGAAAAATTTTCTTTGAAGGTTAAATCATGTTGAATTAACATGAAACACATACCAAGCAAAATTATTAACGAAAAATGCTAATGTAAACTTTTTTTTCGTAGACCTTAATATGAAATTTGAGAACAATTAGCAATGGATGATTTTGGCTCGAAACCAAGACGAATAGCAGTGATCGCAGATTCTGTGAATAGAAAATAGAAATGGATTGGACACACCTTCGGAAGAAAAAAACACAATATCACCATATACGCTCTTGAGTGTGTAAGGGCCCAAACTTCTGGGAATTTAGTCCAACACAGCATATTAAATTTTATATATAAACAGTACATAATAACTGGTGTTTTATTTCTGGAGAATGGATTACATCCATCAATTACGGGGAGGGGGCAGATTACATCGGCCACGTTTCATTTTATTTCGTTTCAGGCAGACTGACCAGACGCGGCGTGAGCATGAGCAGAATAGCAAAACAACACGACCGCAGCAGAAATATAAGTCGTGGTAGAGATGTCGTGAGAGGAGAGAAACTGAAAAGCAAAAAGGGCATATGAGAGAGTAGGTGCGAGCAGAAGTAGCTTTAGCAGTAATGCAATAGCGACTCAACTACATTTTGTGGCTTACCATAAACGTACAGCAGGAAAAGCAGAGAGAATTTGATGACAACGATAAATGAAACATAATTGCAGTAACCACTAAACTACATTTTTGTGCAGTGGTGAAAATAGGGTATAAAAGACCATACAAAATAATTATTGGCTCTTTTTTTGGTTTGTACAAGCGAACAGGTAAGACGTGGTGGCTGGTAGCATAGCAAGCATAGTTTAGGAGTGTATAAGGATTGGTTACACTAATCTCTATAATATTGAATCAAGGTGCTGATTTATAATCAGCATAGTGAGGCCGACTAGATTACATCTAGCCGGAAAGGAGAGGAAAGGGCACAAGAAACAGGACTCCGCTGAGGTAACACCCCGGAGCTCAGGTTTTGACGATAGGACTCCGCTGAGGTAACACCCCGGAGCTGAGGGATTTAACGATAGGTCTCCGCTGAGCTAATACCCCGGAGCTTAGGGCCACAGAAGGTTTTTTTGCGGATTACATCCGATTCTTGCAAGTTTTTAGGAGCTAGAGAGCAGCGATATATCCTTCCGAGTGTAAAATAAAGTAATCGAAAGTAAATAAATCTGTAAAGGAAAGAAAATAAAGTGACTGAAAAAAAAATATATATATAGTGTTTTTTTTTGTGTGAGAACCCTGGACAACGACGAGCATACCCCAGCTATACACACGGTATAACCGGAGGTTCCTTACAAGTGTAATCCTTAGCAGGGCAGGAAAGACTTCCTCAGCTTCACATGGCGCCGGCACTTTGAGCAGTAAACCACAAGGATGAAGAAATAGTGGATCGACCTGAGGTGCTGTAGCACAGGCCAAGCAAAGATGGAACAAACTTAATGAGTCTCTACGCCCAGGAGAAGCAAATATTTATATGGACATGTATTTGTATTTTTTTCTATTTTTCTTGCGCTTTGGACTTAATACATCCCCTTCTCACTAACTCTGTCTCGAATAAAGTTATTTTATTATGATGAGGCTTACAGAAAATTATCAAAAGCTTTTTGCTTGATTGAATTCTGTTAAATAAAAATCATTCAAGCGCATGCTTACATTTACATATTTATAACAATGGTTAACAGAAACTCGAAGTCGTTAGTACGTCACTTCAGGCAAACGACAATAAATACTCGTAACAATCATGATAATTTTTACCCTTTTTTTATAGAGATAACTGCAGGAATTCGTATATAATGTAATAGAAAAAAAATGCTGTAAAGCATATCTCAAAATACATATTCTCGTTGATTGGAAAATATCAATAGATTTTAAATTATCTTGGAAACATTTTGACAGGAGTAAACGCAGTTTTTAACTAAAAGCGAGGGAAGTTTCAAAAGTCATTTAGTTGGCAAGAGTTCCTCCTTAAAGCTGCAGATGCTTAAATATTTTTTTTTCTAATTTGTATATAAGGTTATAATTATTCTTTAATATAGACATGGAATAGCTTAGCAAATACTTAATATTAAAATTGTTTACTTTCATATATTTCTCAGTAGCTTAAAACAATGTTTAACAAAGGACTTGATTTTATATTTAATTGCTTATGGTCATGTATATTTGTTATTTTTTATATTTATTATTAACGAAGCTTTTTTGTGACTTTTACTATGAAGACAACGCATTAAAGTATATTATTTTTTTATAACAAATTTAAAATACAATGAGTTTAATATTATTACCCTACTTAGAAGATTACTTTGAGTTTTTTTCTTATCTTTTTTCTTATTTCTTATCTTAGCCATAATAACAATTACCAGCCAAGATACAATAAATAAATGCTTTCATTATTTCTTTAAAACAAAAAATTTATACATATAGTATATTATAAAAAAACTACAAATGTTACAAATGCTTAAAGAGGAAACAAGAAATAATAATAAAAATAAAATAATAAATGAAATAATTTGGGCCAAGTCAACTCCAGCTAAGACTGTGAGAGTGCCAGTGAAGCAACCAGCAGTGAGTCGATTAAAACAAAACAAAAACTCGAGTTTATTACAATGGACCATTTTCTAGAACACGCCATGGGTGTTATAAGACTATTTAAATACAATTTCTTAGTTCTTTTTTGTTTGTTTTATAGCCATCTTAAAATTTAGCTGCGCTCCATATTTGACTGGTGCCATCAACCAAAGCAGTTGCAAAATGCTAAGGGAGTGTAAAGTGGGAGTTGGAATACAAGGCAGCACAGCAAGTGATTTGACTTTAGTTGAACATGCTGCAAATCCATATGATTTGGCTTGAGGTCATATTAAAATTACAAACAATAAAGTGATTGGATTTTTTTTTTGTATTTGTTTGTTAAACGCAATGGCAGCTGTACCAAATTTCGCAGCAAACTTTCTAAACGCAGGCCAAATGGATGATATGCAATTATTTTTATTTATGTATATATGTATATAAAAAAAGAAGGCATTAAAAAGTTTTTATTATTATTATACACAGAAAAAAATAGTAATGTAAAATCAACATGGAAAAGATGTTGATTGTTATTGTATTAAATTTATTAGATTTTTTTTTTAACAAAAAATACAACCAAGCAAACTTTTTTTAAAAACAAAAAATAAACAAAAAAAATTAAAACAAAAAAATATTCAAAAACGCTGAAACAAATAAAATGATATTTAAAAAAAATATATCGGAACGAAAAATCGCGAGAATTAAAAAAAACACGTATATGAAAAATATCGCCATAAATAAAATACAACGCTAAAGTGCAAAGAAGTGACCAAAGTAAAATAATCGCCAAAAAATTAAAAAATCGTCAAAAATCTAGGAAAATCGCATAAACAAAAAAAAAAAAGCCGCTAAAACCGAAAAATATCACCGAAAAGAAAAAAGCCCTAAATTAAAAAAAAAATCTCTTGAAATAAAATAAATCCTTAAAACCGAAAAAATCGCCAAAATTGAAAAAAATCGCCAGAAATAAAAAAAAACACAAAAACCCGTCAAAAATCGCCAGAACAAAAATAAGAGCAAAAATTAAATTGCTCAAACTAAAATAAATCGCTAAAACAGATAAAAACGTCAAAGGCGCAAAAAAACGACCAAAGCTAAAAAACGCCAAAAAACGAAAAAATCCTAAAAACTAAAAAAATTTCGGAACGAAAAATCGCCAAAATTAAAAAAGCGTCTAAATAAAAATATCACCAAAAATAAAATAAATCCCCAAACTGCAAAAAAACAAAATCAACAAAATAAGAAAATCGTGAAATAAAATTAAAAGAAAAATGACCAAAACCCGAAAAAATCACCAACGCAAAACAAGCCCAAAATGAAAAAAAAAATCGCTAAAATTAAAATAAATTACTCAAAACCGATAAAAATCGCCAAAGCCAAAAAAAGCGCCAAAATGAAAAATCGCTAAATAAATCGTCAAAACCGATTAAAACGCCAAGGAAAGAAAAAATCTCAAGAAATAAAAAAAGGAAAGTGAAAAAGGCGCCTATATAAAAAATATCACCAAAAATCAAATAATTACAAAAATGCAAAAATTCAACGAAAGTAAGAAAACCGGCAAAAATTAAAACAATCGCCAAAAACTTAAAAAATCGCCAAACTAAAAAAACTCTTAAACTAAAATAAATCGCCAAAGCCAAAAAAGGAAGTCAAAAAAATCGCCAAAAAATTTAAAATAAAAAACGTGAAAAACCGAAAAAATCGCCAAAATAAAGAAAGCGCCAAAATGGAAAAAATCGTTAAAACTAAAATAAATCGTCAAGATCGATAAAACGCCAAAAGCGCAAAAAGCGCCAACAACGAAAGAAATCCCAAAAAACAAAAAAAAAAATCAAAACTTAACTTAAAACTTAAACTTATATAGGCTAAAGTTCGTATAATACTAAATATATAGTGTCCGTCCCTTCGTGTGCGGAGTCAAATTTCCACTTACTGTATTTATTTTTCAAAAGCAAAAAAAAAATTAAAAATGCTAAAACTAAAATAAATTCAGTAAAGTGCGATTCTGAATCGCGCACGAAGGGTTCCGTACGTACACCAGATATGTAATTTAATACAAACTTCATCCTATATAATATATAGTTTTGGCATTTTTTTCGTTTTTGGGGTCTTCTCGGTTTTTTTGTTTTGGCGTTTTTTGCGTTTTTTTACGGTTTTGACGATTTTTTTAAGTTTTGGCTATTTTTTTTTTAGTTTTGACACTTTATTTTCTCGTTTTGGCGATTTTTTCGTGTTTTGGCGTTTTTTCATTTTGGTGATTTTTTTTTATTTTTGGCGATTTTTTTCATTTTTGCGATTTTTTTTTATATACTTTTTTTTAGTTTTAGCGACATTTTCGCGTTTTGGCGATTTTTTAAGATTTTTGGAGTTTTTTTCATTTTGGCGATTTTTTTAATTTTGGCGATTTTTTCGAATTTGGCGATTTATTTTAGTGTTAGAAATTTTTTTTAATTTTGGTGATATTTTTCGTTTTGGCGATTTTTTTTTAAATTTTTGGCGATTTTTTTTTTTTTTTTTTTTTGGTTTGGCGATTTTATAATTTTCGGTTTTTTAGTAAAAATAACTAGATATACCAAACAGACGACACACTCGTCCGTAGAATCAAAATGTAAATAATTTAAGATTCAAAGAAAATGTACATATCTAAACGTCATGAAAAATTCATTAAAACACAGCCACACACAAACTTACATACATATGCAAGCATAATTAAATAATACATGAAATTAAAAAAAACATAAACGAAATCCCTTCAACCAAGCTAATTCACTCTATTCAATTCGCTTCCTTTAAGTATTATGGCCTTCATACAACAACAAATAAGAGGAAAAAAATTGTTAGATCAAGAGAAATACTACAAACCCACACACACACACTCATGTTTTGTTTCTTTTTTACTTGTAAGCTAATAAATGCGTGTGTAATATGTGTGCATGTAGTAGTAGCAACTTTAAACGCTTATAGCTCCCAAAATACTAAACCAATTTCAATAAAATATAGATTCTGCACATCTGTACAGGAAATCCTTTAAAACCATATAAATCTTTTTAAAATCGGTGTAGTGGTACCAGCGTAAAAGGGATTACAAAAAACATGTTCGCCTATTAATTATATAGATAGAAGATAGATAAATAGATAGTAGGCATTAATTGCCTGAGTGTTACTTCTCTTTAAAAAAAAAAAAAAAAAAAAAAAAAAAAAAAAAAAAAAGTCAGTTCTCCGAAAACCTAAAAAATCGCCAAAAGGTAACAAGCGTCGTGCAGCGAGTCAAAATCGTAATTTACTTGAATTGGTTGCATATGAATGCTGCTTGAATGCCAAAATATTCAAGCAACATTCATATGCAACCTCTCTCGTCTTCAACTCAATTTCCAATTTCTACCTAATTTCCTATCTTCTTGCATGAATGCAGCTGCTAGGAAAAGTTGTGAAATAACTGCTTGAGTGACTCGCAATGATTTTGCGGGGGTTTTTTTTTGAGTTTAACAACAATTAATCATAACAATTTTATGGACGATGTTGCGGAGAAAGGGGAAAGAAGGCATCTTTGGCGGATGCCGATTACAACGTTAAAGTATTTAGTGCGTTATTATGAATAGTCCGACTTCTAATATCACTGTGCAGGACTTTAACGAGTTTAATAATTTTCGGGCAGACCTCTTTGCAAACAAGAGCGCTCCAAAGTGTATTGTACTTCAGAGTGGAAAAAGTCTATAGAGACCGTGTAGAGAGAGATTGTCATTATGTGGACTATACTGTTATTATACATACGGGTGGAAGCCAATGTTTTTCTTCTTACTTTCTTCAAGCCGCGAGTTCAGTTGAAGGGTGAGCCTAAAGTTTTCGATAAGACGTGGGTAGGTAGGTAAGTAAGGAAACTTTTATTATATTTTAAAATTACTTTGATATTCAAACTTTTATTTTTCAAAAAGCCTTAATTAAAGACACATGTTTCACTTAATGGCATACTAAAAAACAATTTCACTAGCCACGTTTTTTTACAACCTTTTGAATGAAAATTTTAAGCCCATAAAAAAATTATTTTTCTTCGTTTTCTATTCTTTGTTAAAGAAATGTTTGCGGTTAGCAAAATGAACAAAGTTTTGTTTGTAGCAATTAATTAAATTGTTTTGGGAAAACCACAAGGACCATCTTGTGCTTACAGTGTTGTTGTTGTTTTTTCGCTCAACTTTACCAATCAAAAGATATATAAAAGTTGTTAAACAAAAAATCAAGGAAAAACACTGTATATGCCTTTGTTAGCATTTGCTAATAATTGTGGTTGTTTTTAAATGGGCCACAAACACTTAAGGAAGTTAATTTTTAAGTTTTAAATGAGAAGGATAAAGGATGGCATAGAATACAAGAATTAAGGTTTGATCTTATGGTTTTATAAAAAAAAACTTTCCAAACAAAAGCTGTCGGAATTGTTAACAAGAGATATGATGGGAAAGGTTACAATTTGAGCATAAATAATTATAAAAATTATCTTTAAAAAATAGCGAATTATACAGGGTGGGCCAAAAGAAACCAAGGGGTGTAAAAGTTTAATAACTTTTTTGTTTATTAACTTTTTTTATTTTTTCTTTCAGATTATATAATATACAAAATGGAAATTTTTTTACACTAAGTATGAAAAATGATGTCTCTTAAATGACCTTCGTTTTCAGCTTCGCACTGATGGGCTCTTTTTAGAGCATTTTCCATAACATCTTTCAAAACTTGTGGCTGTAGCGTTCGAATTTCTGCAACAATGTTTGCCTTGAGTTCAAGGATTGTCTCTGGCTTGTTCACATATACTCGCTCCTTCAAAAAACCCCAAATAAAATAGTCGGGTGCTGTCAAATCTGGCGATCGCGCTGGCCAAATAATTTCCGAATTTCGAGAAATTATTCGCTCTCCAAAAATTTGACTTAAAAGTGCCATTGTGTCTCGGGCAGTATGGGCAGTGGCTCCATCCTGCTGAAACCACATACCAGGTCTGTTTTCAAGAGCAGGACGTAAACAATTTTCTATCATAAACCGATACCGCTCTCCATTTACGGTTACAGCACTTCCATCTTCATTCTCGAAGAAGTAGGGCCCAATGACATTTTCAGATGTGATCCCACACCATACTGTACACCTGATGGGGTGCAATTGGCGTTGATGAATGGCTCTTGGATTTGGAGAACCCCAGAACCTACAGTTCTGCTTATTAACAAAGCCATTCAAATGAAAATGAGCTTCATCACTCATAATCAAATTTTCAATAAAGTTGATTTCATTTATTCATTTCTTATTTTCTGATTTTCATTTATTATTTTCATTCATTATAAATTCTCCAAGTGTTGTCTATATAATCTGAAAGAAAAAATAATAAAAAATTAATAAACAAAAAAGTTATTAAACTTTTACACCCCTTGGTTTCTTTTGGCCCACCCTGTAGTTATTTGACGTTAAGATTGTTATATATTAAAATGAATATATATATATATATATATATATATATATATATATATATATATATATATATATATATATTTTTTTTTTTTGTTATCTATTAACCAATGTCGATTTGCATTTCCTTTAGGTACGTACGAACTTTAGCCATATACATGAAATCGAATATATTATCTGATGAAGACATCTTTTCGTTTTGACTGCTTTTTTCCAGATTTTGGCGATTTTTTAGTTTTAGAGATTTGACATTTATTTTTTATTTTTAGCAATTTTATTAGCTTTGGCAATTTTTCTTAGTTTTGGCGATTTTTTTCTGTGTTTTTTTTTACTTTTAGCGATTTTTAGCTTTCGAATTTTTTTTCGTTTCGTTGGTTTTTTTCGGTTTTTGGCTTTTTATTAGTTTAGTTACAGCGATTATTTTTAGTTTTGACGCTTGTTTCTTTTACAAGTATAAATCAAATACAACAGTGACCCCAGTAAACTTCCCTGTGCCACACGGGATGATATAGTTTCAGACATACTCATAAAGTCTCCTTTCACAAGAGTGAACTTTCGGGAAATAATGTAACTTTGCAAAAGATTGAGAATGTTTTTCGTTTTAGCGATTTTTTTTTTTTAATTTTGTTTCTTTTTTCGGTTTTGGCGATTTTATCGGTTGTTTTTTAGTTTAGCAATTTTTTTAGTTTTAGCGATTTTTTTAAGTTAGCAATTTTTTTTTCGTTTAGGCTATTTATTTTCGTTTTAGCAATTTTGTTTTCGATTTTCGGCGATAATTTTAGTCCCAAGGATTGTTTTAAGTTTTGGCGCTTGTTTCTTTTTGGTGATTTTTCGATTTTAAGCGATTTTTGTGGTTTTAGAAATTATTTAGCATTGAAGTTTTTTTAGCGTAAGCGGTGTTTTCCGTTTGGTTTGCTGTATTTTTTGTTTTCTTTTTCGGTTTTGGCGATTCTTTTCGGTTGATTTTTTTCTTTTGGCGATATATTGGTTTGTCAATTTGTTTTTCGTTCCAGCGATTTTTTTGTTTCGTTTTACCGATTTTTTCAGTTTTTAGAGATAATTTTAGCTACAGCGATTGATTTTAGTTTTGTGGCTTGTTTCTTTTTGGCGATTTTTTCTGTTTTTGACGTTTTTTTCCATTTTAGGAGATTTTTTCGTTTTTTTTTTTTGACAATTTTTTCTGTTATTGCCGCTTTTTCGTTTTAGCGATTTTTTTCGGGTTTCACGATTTTTTTTGTTGTTTTTTTTTAGTTTAAGCGATTTTTTAAGTTTTGGTGAATTTTTCGGGTTTGGCGATTTTTTTCGGTTTTGGCGATAATTTTAAGTTTTTTTTGAACCCTTTTACTTTTGGTGTTTTTTGCAGTCTAGCGATTTATTTTAAAGGGTGTTTTTTTTAGAGTGTCACAACTTTGAGTTGGCATCACTGGTTTATTTGAGCATCCATTTAACAGCTGATAGTTGCTTTTTTGTTTAGTTTGGTTAGAAATATCTTTATAAATCGACTTACAATAGAGCAAAGCGTGCAAATTGTTGAATTTTTTATCAAAATAATTGTTCTATTCGTCCAACTTTCATCGTGCACTTTCCGATGAAGTCCATTTCTGGTTGAATAGGTACGTACGTAAATAAGCATAATTTTCGCATTTGGAGTGAAGAAAGTCCACAAGCTTTTGTCGAAACACCATTAAATCAATTTTCTTTTTGGCGATTTTTCGCTTCGATATTTTTCTAATCTAGAAATTTATTAGACTTTTTGGTAATTGAGAAACTTTTAGATTTGATTGAACAGTAGTGAATTTTAACCAAAAAATAATTTCTTATTCAGAAATTTCAATTCTTGATGAATGAAATAATTTAATTAATTAATGAGAGTTTCTAAAGAAAAGAAAAAATAAACTAGACTTTGTTAGCTGGGAGAAATGCCGATATTTTTATGTGCAGCCACGCAATTCATCAGCACCCATGTCTTTCTACTGGGGTATAGAAAACAATTTTGACAATTAAAGGATTCACAGAAAAGCTCAGAGAAGCCTTAAAAACGCCAATTCTGGACGGAATCAATCTCGCAAAAAATTTTAATTTATAAAAAGGTTTAATTTTGTTGCACAGTGTTATTGTAAGAGCTAAGCATATTTTGATTTATTGAAGTCTTTATTATTGAAACTTAAAAGTTAAACCCTTTAAAAGTTTTTCTTAGTATCTAAATATATGAAATTAGTCATTTGCACTGCAGAAGTTTAAATATTAAACATCCTTAAAGTCCTTAAAACAAACAAACAAACAACAAACGAACCTTTGTTCTGAATATATCCTTTATATTTTCTTTTAAAATTACCTTAAAACACAGCAGGAAATAGTTTGTCTTAAGATTCTCATTTAAACTTGACAATAGTTTTGGAAATTTTCTCACTGCATACAAAGTTGAGCTAAAGGTGTTTATTGTTCCATTTAATTAAAAACTTGTCGGTATTATAAAAAAAAACTTTGCTGCAGCCAAATCTAAAACTTTATTTTATACCACCAACTGAAGTAAAATATCGAGAGAAATTTGTTAAGAAAATGAAAGGAAAATAATACTATTAAATATGTACTGAGGAGAAAAAGAATACATTGCCCAAGTAAGTAGTTTAGTATAAATATATATTTTTAATTATTTTTGCTCAAAGAACAATTACAATAAAGCAAGAAGCATGCATCTTTTTAATGCTGAAGTTGCAGCTGTATAACGAAAATAACGCAACAAAAAAAAAAAAAAAAAAAGAAGTTCTACTAAATTAAGTTTGTGTCAGGTCTTATTTTTATTGTTCTTTTTTCGTTTTTTGCTATTAAGCACTGACAGCAAAATAGTGGAAGTTTGTTTTAAAGATGATAAATGGTTGCAAAAGTGGGGCAATAAAACAATCCTTATGTAATAGAAGCAACATAATTAATTTAAATTAAACTCCTCAGTAAACGAATGTTGCACACGAGAAAGACTGCACATTTCCGCAAATAAATAACTATTTTCTTTTATCCATTAAGGAAATTTTGTAAAGACTAGCAATGAATATAACAACTCGTCTATGCTTTCCATAAGAAGCTGCAAATAAAAAAAATATTAGGAGTTATCGACAGAAATAAAATTTATGCTAAATGAATTCCATTTTCCTTAAAAATTCTTTCCAACTATCACACGATTTCAGGTATCGTCTTGGCAAAACATTTGAGGTCTTCAATGGCTCAACGAATTCCACTAGCAAATATTCGGAGTAAACTGAGATCACAAGGAAAATAATATCTAATATGTTTTTAATTTAGCATTATTGCACGCTATTTCTCTACATGAACCAGAAAAAATTTTAAATTTGTTAATTTCTTTTGCAGCTTTTTAGACAAAAAACAGAACAAGCGGAGTTAAAAGAGCATACCACACAAATGTTCTGTAGTACTCGAATTTTCTGTAGTCATGATCGTTTACATTTAAATCTATTAATATTTCATAAATAAATTTTTTAAAATATATAATAAAAGTTCTTCCGAACCCAAAAGCAATTGTAGATACATTTCGGAGAGAACGAATTTTCAAGAAAAGAAAAAATTCGGACTTTATGAAACTTAAAAAAATGTATTTAGTAGTCATATTTGGTAAGCTTTACTACTTTATAATTAAAACTTCTTCTTAATTATTACATTTTGTAGTGCAAGTTATTTGGAAAAAGTTTTCGGAGTTTATCTGTGAAATAATTTTTTTAAATTCTCGTAGTATTAAAAGATTTTTTTTAATTCTCGGTACACTTTTGCATAGATAATTATTTTAAAATAATTTATTCACTTATTAGAATCTAATTCTTGCATAAAATTTTTAATAGAAACTTCGGAATCGAGAAAATATTTTACATATTTTCTATAAAAAAATATTGGTACCTAGTAGTTAAGTCATACAAAATAATGAAGCTTCCAAAAAAAAAATTCAATAAATAATTTGGTATATAAAAAATAAGCAGTGGAAATTCCTAGGTATAATCAGAGAAAAATTTTAAGGGCATAATTTTTTAAAACGCAACACTTAGCGTTGATAAATTTTAAATGTATTTTGTTTTTGTAATTTACAATTTTCCCATACAAAATTTTTGAACGCTAAGCGTTGCGTTTTACAAAATTAGGCCCTAAATTTACTCATTTTAAATTTTTATGGCAAATATTTTCAAAGAAAATTTTCGGAGTAGATAATTTTCTTTTTTTTTTCTTTTTGCATAAAAAATTTATTTTAGTGGTTTTAAATGTAAATATTTTTTTCGGAATACACTTATTCCACAAAACATATTTTAAATTTTCGCAGATATGAGTATTTTTACATAATTGCCTTGGAGAATTGTTTTTAATCATTTCGTTTACTTTAAGAAATAAAGAAAGAAACTTAAGGAATGAACTACTTACATAAATTTTTCCGTGAACGATTTCGTTAGGTTTTCATGCAAATTTTTTAAGCAGCGGAAACTCATAAATTAAAAAATAAATTACATTTATTTAATTTTAATACCACTGCGAACAGTGTTAAAAAAATAACGATAATGGCAATTATTTAAGAAAAATTTCTTTAAACATATTTTATTTAAGATATATTTATTTATTTAATTTTATATAAAAAATATTTTTAAAGAAATTTTTTGGAGTGAGGTTATGTTTATAATTTATAAACAGGGTTTTCGAAACAATTAAAATTTTTACATATTTTCTATGCAATTTTTTTGCATCTATTACTTTAGTTGTACATACATATGTATGTATTAAATAAAAGCTTTCGGACTTACGCGACCATAAAAACTGTTAAATAAATAAATTCGCATAATTTTAAAAGTCGTAGTAAACGTTCCCAAACTCTTTCATTGTAAAATTTTAAATGTACAACACACTTTATCTAAGCAAATATGTTTAAAGAGAGTTTTCGGAGTAAGATTTTTCCAATAACATTTTGGTAGTTATCGATAATTTTTGTATAAAGTTTCTTTGAAAAGTTTTGCATAAAAAATTTCGGAGTATACTTATGCCATATTTTTTTGAACTTTCGGAGTTATGAGTATTTTTGTGTGTGTTTCTCAAATAGTTTGCTAGCTTAAAAGAAAGACAGAAACTTTCGAAACTAACTCGTTATAGAAATTTTGAAAGTTTCTTATGGAAAATTCCTGAGTAGCGAAAGCTCATAAATTGAAAAAAAAAATATTTGTATAATCGAATATTTCAAGTTTTGACCCAGAAATTTCAGACAACTGTGGATTTTTTAATTTTTTGTTCTGCTACTCGCTATTGTAAAACTAATTTTATTTAACTTCTATGTAGAGAAAATTCAACGAAGGCAAAACAAAATTTTACGTATGATAACATCGGCTCCATGGTACATAAAAAACTCAAATATACATCGTGATTTGAATATGCCACTAGTGACTGAAGAAATTGCAAAATACGCAGGCAAATATCTAACAAAACTCGAGTCACATCCTAATCCGCGTGCTCGTAATATTTTGAACTTTACTGGACACATCCGCTTAAAAAAGAGAGATACACGGGCTCTAATATTCAACACTCCAGATGATGAAGCTGCTTGAAAACACTTTTTTCCTTTTGTTGTTTATCACTACTTGTGTATTAGTAATAACTATCACTAAGCTTAATTCCGACATTGGTTGGGCCTAATAATTATATTTTAGATTAGTTCATATTTGAAGATACAATAAATAAAAAACATGCATTAAAAAAATAAAAAATTAACTTCTATTAAAAATATTTTTTTTTTTTGAATATTTATAAAAATATTTTTCGGAGTAGACTTGTGCTGCACAATTTTAAATAGAATTTTAGGAATTTTAGAAATTATTAAAAATTTTACCTATTTTTTATAAATATACATTTTGTATACTTTAGTTATACAAAATAAAAAACACTTTCGGACTTGAGAGGTCATAAAATTTTTTTCAATATTTAAACAAAAACTAGAAGTTGAAAACTACTATACATTTTCGAATTGAGCTTTTAAATGTACAAATTATAGCCTTTTTATAACAAATATTTTCAGAAAAAAAAGTCCGAATATTTTTTTCCAATAAAATTTTCTTAGTTATAAATAACTGTTGCATATATCGAAAGTATTTCGATATATAGAAAAGAATCTTTCAAAGTTAACTGATAAAATATATTTTTGTTAGAGGTGAATTTCGGAGTTAAAATGCGATTTCTACCGATTTAAGAAAAAATTTACTTTGGGTTATTTTAAATTGTCTTATAAATTATTTTTGAGCAAATACCTACATATATCCTCTGTACTATTGATAACTATTTGTTTTACCTCGGAGTTATTATTTTTAGTGTTAACAGTTTCGCAAGACAGTTCTTTCACTTATTTATTAGCTCGAATGCGGTTAAGCAAAATCCAGGAGCCATAAATTATACCGAAATCATAAAAAGCTTTGAAAATCCAAAAATAGATTAATCTGAAAAGAAATAAGCCATATTCCAACTCCGAAAATTTCTAAAAGTAAATTAAAAAGTCTAGAAATAACTCCAAAGTAATGATATTGTTAATTTCGATAGTAAGAATTTCTCGGAATTGCGTGAAAGTATTTTGATTTTCGGAGTTATCTATAACTTTTACAATTTTACTTTATAATTTCGTTTGCATTTTAAATCATTTTGCCTATTTTAGTACTTTGTTGTGAGATGCAAATAGGCGTGCTTTAACACTTTGGAACTATTTCTAGACCTTGTAAATTACTTCTAGAAATTTTCGGAGTTGTAATATATGTAGTTTATTTCTTTAAAGATTAATCTTAGATATTATTAATATGTACTTTTTGGATTTTCAAAGAAGATTTTTGTGGCGTCTGGATTTTTCTTCTGAAAGTTTTTCATCTTCGGAGTAAGTTTATATATGTATATGTATACAATATTGTATATTTTTGTTTAGTATATTTTCGGAATTAAATACCCAAGTGATATTTTTGTATTATTTCCTAAAGCCTATTTTTGATATATTTTTAAATATACATACATATTTATATTTTGATAAAGTTTTGATTGATTTGATTATTACTTATTTTTTCTTACACGTGTATATTTGAATTTGCCTTTAGGTTTCCTAAGCATTCTTTCAAAAGTTTTGCAATTGAAATTATGTTGGCCCTAAACCTTTTACGAACTTCCATGAATTTCACAAGTGACACGAATTTCTGTGTGACCAGCTTTGCTTGACAAAGTTTATATTAAACTTTTACAATGAAGTTCTTTTTTTTTTTGAAATTTCATAGATGTTTATATGTAGTCAATTTATAAATAGTTTCTTTTTCAATTTTATATTTTTTTTGCCCATAAAAAAGAGAACATGTTTGCAAATATTTATGCAGAAACCTTTTCTCTGGCAAAGTTTTGGATCAGCATGATTTTGTTGTACGAAATTGGGGGAAAAATACTAAAACAAAAACATTTTTATTCTTAAGCAATTTTAATTAATAAAGTTTTTGTTCACTTTTACTGCAGCTACCAGCAAGAGGGCAAAAACAATAAACTTCAATCTTAAAATTGTTTGACATTTTTTCTACAATATTTTGCAACCCTTCAATTTAATGGTTTTTCTTCAACTTGAGTTTACATACATTATTTGTAATTTGTTTTGTTAAAAAACAGACACTTAAGAGAGTGTTAACGTGGTATGAAAAAAAATTCTATTGTAGCTGCATGTGGAGTATGCCTCTTCTTTGTATAACCTAGCAGAGACAAGAACCTACAACCCAAAAAACATATCCTTACCGGGGAAACATATCCTGCCTGAAATCTTATAACAAATATGATGAGTAGGTAAAGGATTCTAATGTAAATACATGTTTTCTATCGTTGGTCGTAGATCAATGTAAATAAAATATCTTTGCGAATCAACAAATTTGTGACAAAATGGCATCGATTTGTTAGTGCGTATTTTTGCATATTTTATAGTATATACACATTTTTGCATATTTCATTATAAACGTATATTTTTAATACATTTTTTGTGTGTTATAAGTCTAATTTTGTTTTTTTTTTTTTTTTGATGTGTAAACATCTATACGCTAGGGGGTAAAAATCTTTTGACTTTGATTTCTTTGCTGAGATTTCTTTGCTGAGATTTCTTTGCATTGTCAAATCGGTGTGAGCTATGTATGAGTGCATTAGTGTTTGAAAGAAGCAATACCAATCAGAGAAACAAGTCGACCGGCTCGAAGCCGACGGTGCGCCGCCGCCGGTTATTTTTCTGTATATTTCCGTACTCCAAAGGTGAAAATGAACCGTAAAAGCTACGGACTTGAAATTTGGACACAATATGTAGACATTTGGCCACTACAACAACAAATACATGAGAGTTAAAAACTAAAGGGTGTTCCAAAACGAGCAACGAAAAATATTAAAATCCCATGTAATATGCATACAATTGAATGTACATACATATATACACTTGAAATTTTAAAGGTTAGTGTATTTTTATACAGACTACAACAATTAACACTAAATTTAAAAAATTTAAATCAATGGGTGTTCCATCAGTTGATGCAATTTTGACTTTGTAATTTTGACAACTTGCTGTATCTTGGAAACCGTAAGAGCAAAACTCTTGAAAGTTTCAAAAACGGTAAAACTAAAAAATCAAAAAAATATAAAATCGCAAATATAAAAAAATCGCCAAAAACAAAAAAAAAAAATCACCAACACGAAAAAAAGCACAAAATAAAAAAAATCTCTAGGACTAAAATAAATCGGGAAAAACCGGAAAAATCGCCAAAATGAAAAAAATCCTTAAACAAAAAAATCGCCAATATGAAAAAAAGCAAAAAATTAAAAAATCGCCTATATAAAAAAAAACCCCAAAAACAAACAAAAAATCGCCAAATTGAAAAAACCCCAGAAAAAAATCGCCAAAATGAAAAAATCGCCAAAATGAAAAAATCGCCAAAATGAAAAAATCGCCAAAATGAAAAAAATTGCGAAAGTTAAAAAAAACTCCAAAAGAGAAAAAAAAACGCCTAAACGAGAAAAAAGCGATAAAACTGAAAAAAATCGTTTAAACTGAAAAAACTTAAAAAAGGAAGACACATAAATAAAAAAAAAAAATTATCTAAACCGAATGTGCGCGAGTCAAAGTCGCACTTTACTGAATTTATTTTAATTGCAATGCGTACACAACAACAAGAACAGCAACAACTAAACGATGAACAACAGGAATTAAAAATTAGAAAGTAAAGGCATTTACCATAGATGAGCACTGCAGTACCACTAAAGTTTCAGTAAAAACAATAAAAAATGTTTAACAAGTAAATTTTTACTGATTACTAAAATTTTGTTTCTACAATTTATATAAATTGCCTAAATGATTTGTTATGTGATGAGGTGCATTGAATTTTCAGTAATTAGTAATGCCCGTATTCATAATGAAATTCTACCAAGTGGCTAAATGTTTTTCATACAAAAGTTGCAAAATTTTAATGAAAAAACTTTTCCACTTGCTACAATTTTATTATGATTACGGCCCTACGATTTTACTGGTACATTAGCAGTAAAAAATTACTGAATTTTTTTAGTAATCAGTAAATTTACTGCTTACTGCAATTTTGAATGCAGTACATATACATATACTGCAGTGTGCCCATAAGTTTAATAAAACAAACAAAAACCAACAAATTCATATGTATTTACAATATTGAAAGTTTTGATACTTTTAATTAATTAATTTAAAAAAAGATACTAAAAGCATAAGTACTTCCAACTTAAAAAAAATTTTCATTACTAGATGTTTACACATCTCCTCTGTGATCGGATTCACATTGCTTTTTTTTATTAGTTGTAAAGTATTTAAAAGCTGCAGTTTTTACGACTGTGTAAGAACAAAAATAAGAGGAAACCGAGAAAAATTTACGATTGCATTTTTTGTGATATTATTCGATATTTAAAAGCACCGCAGGACTCGTTCAATTCATTTGAAAAGTTCAGTACCTTGGCTTAAGTCAAGAATACCAATACCATTGAAAATTAAAAAAAAAAACATGTGATAATAGCCCTTTTAAACCCAAAAACGTTTGTGTATTTTTTTTTGCGCTCTCTACTGGTTCCGTATTAATTTCATGTGGATATAAAGTGCTTTTGAAGCACCTTTGCGTGTTTCAGTCTCAAATGAAAAATATCAAGTGATATGATACGGATACATCCTATAGTAACTAGATGGCGAACGTAGCAGAAGGCTGTCGGATACTAAATTTCTTTTAATAAAATTAAAGAAATTTTAAAGTCAAAAAACTTTCCCCCATATGTAAAAAAATAATGTATAAAAATAGCGTGTGCTTGAAGTGTACGTTAATTTAAAATTTCCATACAAAAACTGGTTTTAACGTACACTTGAAGCACACTTTATTTTTTTGCATATGGGTGCAAGTTATTTGGCTATAAAATTTATTTAAGTTTATTAATAGAAATATAGTACCCGACAGCTTTCTGCCTAATTGATATTTGGGCACACATAGTATTGTTTTCTTGTTCACACTATAGGGCAACGAGAGGCTTTCGTTACATTAACACCTCAAGTTGAATTAATTGAAGATTGGTCTAAAAAAATTGTGTTCTGAAAGGCAGAACAAGTGAAAGATAAAAAGTATATTAGAAATATGTAGTTAAAAAAAAATTATGGACTTAAAATATATGCAACAAATTGGATCAATAAATAGTTTATAGTTCGAAGAACTAAGAAATTTAGAAACTGAATATTCCACAAACGAAATAATAGGATTTAAGTACGCACCAGTAACTTCTGCTGACGTGGAACATTCATTTATATTACATAAAATTTGTTCAAAAAAATCTTCGGAGATTTATCTTTGACAATTAAAAAAATATTTATTCATTAATGTACGTAAATAAAAGTTCGACTGAACTTTATTTTGTTTTCCATATGATTTGACAAAATATTTATTAAAAAAGGCACTGAAGCTGAGGTTTTTATGTTTTTTAAGTTTTTAATGAGAAAATGTTAGTTAAGAGAGCAATAAAGGTGATTTTTTTTTTAATTTTTAATGTTATTAAATGTTGAAAAATTTTGATAAATTCATATTTTATTAGCTTTAAATACATATTTTATGTACTTAAAACGTGATTTTAAATGCATGAAAATCCTTTCCCTAATGATGAGTATAAATAAATTCAGTAAAGTGCGACTCTGACTCGCGCACGAAGGGTTCCGTACGAACACTAGATATGTAATTTAATACAAACTTCATCCTATATAATAAATAGTTTTGGAATTTTTTGTTCGTTTGTGTTTTTGGGGTCTTTTCGTTTTTTTTTTGTTTGGCGTTTTTTGCGTTTTTTTTCGGTTTTGGCGATTTTTTTAAGTTTTGGCTGTTTTTTTAGTTTTGACATTTCATTTTCTTGTTTTGGCGATTTTTTTTTGGTTTTTGGCGTTTTTTCATTTTGGCGATTTTTTTTTAATTTTGGCGATTTTTTTCATTTTTGCGACTTTTTTTTTATTTAAAATTTTTTTTAGTTTTGGCGACATTTTCGCGCTTTGGCGATTTTTTTCGATTTTTGGCGTTTTTTTTTCATTTTGGCGTTTTTTAATTTTGGCGATTTTTTTCGAATTTGGCGATTTATTTTATTGTTAGAAATTTTTTTTAATTTTGGCCATTTGTTTCCTTTTGGCGATTTTTTTTTTAATTTTTGGCGATTTTTTTTTTTTGGTTTGGCGATTGTATAATTTTCGGTTTTTTAGTTTTACCGTTTTTGAAAATTTCAAGTGTTTGCCTCTTACGGTTTCCAAGATATAGCAAGTTGTCAAAATTCATAAGTCAAAATTGCATTAACTGATGGACCACCCTTTAATTTAAATTTTTTTAAATTTTAGTGTTAATTGTTGCAGTCTGTATGAAAATACACTAATTTTACAAAACTCAAGTTTCAATATACATATGTACATACCATTGTATGTATATTACATGGGATTTTAACATTTTTCGTTGCTCGTTTTGGAACACAATTTAATTTTTAATTCTCATGTATTTGCTGTTGTAGCGGCCAAGGTTCTACATACTCTATCCAAATTTCAGGTCCGTAGCTCTTACGGTTCCTGAGAAAATACCGTGTGACGGACAGACGGACAGTGTAGCGAAAACAATAGGGTCCCTTTTCACCTTTGGTGTACGGAACCCTAAAAACGAACTACATACCTGACCAGAAGTAAAGCTTTTGCACTTATTTATTATACTTCTTGCTTATAGTGACATATTATTAAAAAAAAATATTATATGACAACAAATTACTTCATACAAAGTAATAAAGAACATAAAGCAGCTTACAAATAGTTTCTCAAGTGAACACTTAAATTTATATTGCCAACACTGGACTTTCTTCATTTTGAGAAGGTAAACTACACTACACTTACACATAAAAAAAATCTGCTTGAAGAGGATGCAAAAAGTACATAAAAAAGTTTAAAATGTTGTAAATGAAATTACAAAGTTTGTTCTTATTTCCTTGTAATGTAAATCACTTAAAAATGCACACAATGTGGCAGGATATGTCTTGTGCAGCTACATAATATAATATGCCATAGTAAAGATAAAATAAAAATGCTAAAGTGGACAGTAAATTTGTATTAAAGGCCACAAGACTCCTTGTGACAATAGGGTGTCAATGTTGGAGTTTATTATCTTGCACCGTGAAGCGAAAAAATAAATAAAATGTGAATTTTAATTTTAATTTATCCATAATAAAAAATAAACTTCACGTTTAGCCGGAATTTATTCCTCCAAATTATAAACTACTCGTATTCTTAAATTAAGGCTGAAAAATAAAATAGGAGCGAGAGAGAGAGAGAGAGAGAGAGAGTCAGCTGTTTTGTTTTATGTGAAAATTTGCAAATACTTGTTTTTTTTTTAATAGGAAAACAAGGCATTGGGGTAGAGATTGTCAAAGTCAGCTATTTTGCTTCCAGCTGTTTTGTTTCATGTAAAAATTTGCAAATACTTATTTTAATAAGCGAACCAAGGCAAATTCATAACAGGTAAAAAGTTGTTTATATATACAGACCTGCGCCGGACAATTTTTTCAGCGGCGCCAGCTCTTGGAAAAATTGTCGGCGGAAGCTGATAATCAAATAGCACGAAATACAAAATTTAAGATAAAAAAGAATTAAAAAATAAATAAAGTAGATATTTACGTGCTGGTGGTTAAGCATTATATATATATTTCATTGGTGCTTTGCCAAATCATCAGTATACTTCGACCATATATTTTGAACAGTCACAAACCTCTTATCTTATGCACAGGCTTTAAAAGATACCTGTGTCAAAAACTATTTGAGAATTCACAAATAATAATATTTTTGAAAATTACAAAAGAAAAACAAGCGTAGTAGGCTTAGAACTTTAACAAAACCCAGCAAATAATTTATATTCGATATGAATATATTTTATTTTTCTACACCTTTATAAATACAATTAAAAATCCATTGTATAGCAATAAAAGTATTTATAAGGCAAAATGAAAAATAAAGTATAAAGTTAACATTTAAGAAATTTATTATTTGAAATTTATTATTTTAAGACATTTATTATTCGACATATTGTCGGAAGTTTATTTTAATTTGAAATTTATTTGCTAGTGGTTCAGCGTTGTCTATATATTTCATTGTTGCTGTAACAAATCATCAGTAGACTTCAAAAATAATATAGATTCATATCGAATGTAAATTATTTGCTGGGTTTTTTGTATTAGTTTCTAGGCCTACTACGCTTATTTTTCTTTTGTGATTTTCAAAAATACTATTATTTGTGAATTCTCAAATAGTTCTTGAAAGTCTGTGCATAAGATAAGAGGTTTGTGACTATTCAAAATGTGTGGTTGAAGTCTACTGATGATTTGTTACAGCAACAATGAAATATATAGACAACGCTGAACCACCAGCAAATAAATTTCAAATTGAAATATTCTCATAAGTTTATTTTCATTGAAATTTATTTGCTGGTGGTTTAGCATTGTCTATATATTTGGTTGGTGCTTTGCCAAATCATTAGTAGACTTCAACCATATATTTTGTTAAAGTTTCTAGGCCTACTACGCTTATTTTTCTTTCGTGATATTCAAATATATTATTATTTGTGAATTCTCAAATAGTTTTTGAAAGTCTGTCCATAAGATAAGATAAGGTTTGTAATTGTTCAAAATATATGGTTGAAGTCTACTGATGATTTGGCAAAGCACCAATGAAATACATAGACAATGCTTACAAATACATATCAATTAAAATACACGTATGAAAATATGTCAAATAATAAATATTTTTAAATAAATAAAATAATTATTAGATTATATTGTTTATTGAATCTGCGGCTGTTTTTCAGGCAACATAAACCAAACTTTTTCCAGCGGCGGCGTAGCTTACTAAAATTATCGACGGCTCGGCTCAGCCGGTTGTGAGCCATCATGGCCTAGATCTCTGCTGCTTTTGACATACGAGCCTCCAAGGCAACAACAAAATACCATATTGTTTTTATTGTTTGTATTTTGTTGTAGTATTAACTTTACCTGTCATGAATTTGCCTTGAAGCGAACAAGGAATTGGAGGGAGAGAGAGAGAGAGAGAGAGAGAGAGAGAGATATTTTCAAAGTCAGCCGTTTTACTTCCTGCTGTTTTGTTTTATGTGGAAATTTGCACTTATTTGCTTTAATAGGGAAACAATGAATTGCGGGATTGTTATTCAGTTGCAATGAAAATAAAACCTTGTTATAATATGTCTTTAATTTTTGACGTAGGGTGCATTTTAATTCACTAAAATTATATTTATTATCAAGAAAATATTTGCTTTTAAAGCTTCGCTTCCCAAACACACATTTTGTTTATTATTGGATTTCTAAAGCCACTTTATAATTTTTCAACTCTCATGCTTGGTTATCTAGCCCTGACCATAACATATCCATTTCATTAACAATCGCCAATCGCAAACGTTTCACCAACAAACAAACGAACCAACCAACCAAGTCAGAAATCCACTTTAAAACATTGTCATTTTAGATTTTTTAACTCATTTGTTTAAGTAAGAAAATAATAAAATAAAAACTAAACGTTTTCTGTTTATTTTGCTTTACAAAAACAAATATTTGATTATGACATTCAATAGTTTTTATTTTCCGCTTTTTTATTCGTTTTGTTTTATTTTTTAAAGCCAACAGCAGCAAAAAATTGTTTATTTCAAACACTGGAGCCCGTACGTACATAGATCGGTGATAATGTCCAGAAATAATTGCTTAAAAAAAAGTTAAATAAAAAATTTAAAAAAAAACGTGTACAGAGAAACTTGTAATGTGATCTAAAGTCAAGGTAATGGTTACTTTACTGTACGCTAAGCGGCACAGTGGGTTGTAAGATTAAATAAATTGAAAAAAATAATTTTTTTAGCCCTAAAACCGTAAATAAAATTTATTTTTAATATGAAAAAAAGCACAACTTAAGCCGAGACCCAAACCAATGAGCTAAGCACAGATATAAACAAATTTTATCACAGATCCCTGAAAGTTTATTTTTACACAGAAAAAAATGTTTCCTGCAATAAATACGTTTAATGAAAAAAAAACCAAAATCAATTAAAAATGTAATTTAGTCAACTAAAGTTTTGTTTAAAAATTTAATTTAATCAAAAGTTTATTTTTAATATAAAAAAGAAATTAAGCCGAGACACAAACCAATGCATTTAGCACAGATATAAATAAATATCACAGATCCCTGAAAGTTTTTTTTACACAGAAAAAAAATTTCTTCCACGTTTAATATAAAAAACAAGAATCATTTAAAAGTGTAATTGAGTCAATTAAAATTTTGTTTAAGATAATTTAATTAAAAGTTTAATTGACTCAATAAAACAATAGCAACTGTCATATAGATGCTGATGAACTGAATAGAACTTTCACGAACATCCCATTTGCTACTATAGATAAAAGTTTTTACAATTTCTCTGACGATAATGATGGGAATACAGAAACTGATTCTAATACTTTCAAGTTTTCCTGTGTTACTCAATCAGATGTTTTTTCATGTTTCAGGACAGTTAAGTCGAATGCAGTGGGTTGTGACTAGGGTGATCGATTATTCGACTTTTTCCAGAAACCGGTTTTCGAATAGTTCGAATATTTGAGATTATGAAAAACCAGGTTTCGGTTTTTACAATTCAGATAAAACCTGTGAACCGGTTTTTTTAAGTAAGAAAATTATTGTACAAAAGTTTTGATTTTAAATTGCTTTATTAAAAAAAAAAAGAGTTAAAAGTTCATGTACATACTATAAAACAGTAAGGGTTTTCATGAGAACTGTTAAAGTTGCCATTTGAGCAATTGGGCAAACTTGCGAGACTTGTTTCATGAAGCCCCTTTTGCACTTGCGCAAACAGTTTATGTAAATTTCAAACAAACGTCAAAAAGTTCATTTAATAAAAATAAAATAGGAAAATTTCAAGCAATTTTAAATTTAAAAACATATTTATGTATATCTTTCTATAAAAATAAAAAAGTGTGTGTGTCTTAAAATGGCTAAAAAATCCAAAAAACCAAGAAATTGTTTTTTACAATATGCACAATTGCACAGCTTAAGTTTATGAGTCAAAATTATTTAGCGAACTTAACAGGTTTGTAAAAACAAATTCCTATAAAATTTTGGATATTTTATTTACGAGAGTGTAAAAATGCACAATTGCACAGTTTGCGAGACTTATTATTAAAGATAAAACATAAAAATTAACTTCATATACCTACATATATGTACATATATGTATAATATATATATACATATGAATGTATGGACAAGTTGTATACCTACCTCTATATAGAATATGAAGCAAAATGTCAACAAAACTAAAAAATAATTTTTGCAAAAGGATTTTGACATCCATTTCAGACCATAAGGCCAATTTAATTCGCCTCTGATACCACCTCATAAAATAATTTCGCATAGATTTCATGTTTCAGTAATAGTTGAAATGCTCAAAAAAACGCTTAGAACTTTTACACTAAAAACAAATATGTACTTAGAAAAATCAACAGAACACATTGGTCTAAGTTTTTACATAGCAAAAACTAATTTTATTGCAAAATCTACAAATCGAAAAGTATTCGACTCAGCCGGTTTTTTAATTGTAAAAAAACCGGACTATTCAACATTCGAAAAATCAACATTTTGAAAAACCCGACAGCCGTATTGTGAAAAAACCGGCTTTTAAAACCGGTTGAAAAACCGAGTCGATCACCCTAGTTGGGACAACATGCATCCGAAATTCGTAAACATTCTGCTGCCACTTCTCTTACCTTACATTACACACTTATTCAACACCATGATCATGTGTGGCATTTTTCCCTCCATTTGGAAGATTGCAAAACTAATACCTCTACCCAAAACTGAGTCTGAATTCAGGCCAATTGCTATTCTATGCTATCTATCAAAAGTTTTAGAAAAAATTCTTTACATTCAGATGTCCTTGTTTATTTCAGAAAATAACTAACTGTCTGACAAGCAATCTGGTTTTCGGGTAAATCACAGTTGTGTTTCTGCCTTGCTTGATGTTTCAGAAAATATACGACGTGTAACAGTAAAACCAATTTTTTAGTCCTACTGGACCACTCGAAAGCGTTTGATACGGTAGACCACTGCAAACTGATAATAAAGCTCAAGCACTTTTTCAATTTTTGTCCAACTTCAACACGTCTTTTGTCGTCGTATCTTACTGGCCGTTGGCAATCTGTTTATACGAGCAATGCTCAATCTTGTCCACTAAAATTATCTAGGGGAGTGCCTCAAGGTTCAATTCTTGGACCACTACTCTTCTCATTATATGCTAATGACCTGCCAAATCAACTCAACAAATTTCACATGTATGCAGATGACGTGCAATTATATTTAAGCAGCCCTGTGCAATCTGTCGCGCAAAATACTATGAGACTCAACGATGATTTATGCAATATTTATCGCTGGGCTTGCGCGAAGGGACTTTTGCTTAACCCGCTAAAATCTAAAAGCATAATAGTTAACAAAAAAACAATTAATCCTGTTAATTCTGTTGACATCTATGTATATAATTAATAGGCGAACAAGTTTTTTGTAATCCCTTTTACGCTGGTACCACTGCACCGATTTTAAAAAGATTTATATGGTTTTAAAGGATTTTCTGTACAGATGTGCAGAATCTATATTTTATTGAAATCGGTTTAGTATTTTGGGAGCTATAAGCGTTCAAAGTTGCTACTACTACATGCACACATATTACACACGCATTTATTAGCTTACAAGTAAACAAGAAACAACCCAGCAGGAGATCGAACTAGTGTCTAACTGGTATTTTACTAGTACAGAAATCACCACCACTAGTTCCCAACTGTAAACTTTCCTATACCATTTTAATGCTCAAATTAGCATTGAGTGTGTTTAGAAAACTACTAGTACCATTATAATTATTTAATTAGAATTATTTTTGTAAATATATATATATATGACTATTCGACCTTTTTTATTTAACGTATGATGTGGTTTTTATAGAATTACTCTATTCAGGCTTCCAAGGTCATTCAAATTGATTTAAATGCAAATAAAAGACAATTTTATTTCATTTTTTCATATCCGACGTTTCGTTGGGATTTTCCAACATCTTTATTATTATTTTTACATGAACCTAAAATTTTAATAATTGTATGATACCAATTTTCATACAGTGTACAGTGCTCTGTTAGACAGTCAAAATTTATTTTGCAATGTGGTGCCTTGGGACTACTTCCTATACTAATACTCAGCAGCACTAGTAATATTACACAACTTTAACCCTTTTTGCACTAGTTCTTGCTATTCTAGTAATTATACTAGTAGCTTTTAGACAATTATCGCCTACTCTCCTGCAGGGAAAACATGAGTGTGTGTGTGTGTGTGTTTGTAGTATTTCTCTTGATCTAAAATTTTTTATTTTTTTTGTTGTTGTATGAAAGCCATAATACTTAAAGGAAGAGAATTAAATAAAGTGAATTAGCTTGGTTGAAGGGATTTTGCTCATGTTTTTAGGTTTCCGTACACCAAAGGAACCTAGCGAAAACAAAAGGAACCCTATTGCTTTCGCTACGCTGTCCGTCTGTCCGTCACACGGTATTTTCTCAGGAACCGTAAGAGCTACGGACCTGAAATTTGGACACAGTATGTAGAACCTTGGCCGCTACAACAACAAATACATGAGAATTAAAAATTAAAAGGTGTTGTCCAAAACGAGCAACGAAAAAAGTTAAAATCCCATGTAATATACATACAATTGCATGAACATATGTATATTGAAACTTGAAATTTGTAAAATTACTGTATTTTTATACAGACTACAACAACTAACACAAAAATTTAAAAAAATTAAAATTAAAGGGTGGTCCATCAGTTAATGCAATTTTGACTATGTAATTTTGACAATTTGTTATATCTTGGAAACCGTAAGAGGCAAACACTTGAAATTTTCAAAAACGGTAAAACTAAAAAAACCGAAAATTATAAAATCTGCAAACCAAAAAAAAAAAAAAAAAAAAAAATCGCCAAAAATTAAAAAAAATCTCCAAAACTAAAAATATCGCCAAAATTAAAAAAAAAATTCTAACACTAAAATAAATCGCCAAATTCGAAAAAATCGCCAAAATGAAAAAAAAACGCCAAAATGAAAAAAAATGCCAAAAATCGAAAAAATCGCCAAAACGCGAAAATGTCGCCAAAACTAAAAAAAATTTAAATAAAAAAATCGCAAAAAAGAAAAAAATCGCCAAAATGAACAAAACGCCAAAAATCGAAAAAAATCGCCAAAACAAGAAAATAAAGTGTCAAAACTAAAATGGAGCCAAAACTTAAAAAAATCGCCAAAAACTTGAAAGTTTCAAAAACGGTGAAACTAAAAAAACCGAAAATTATAAAATCGCCAAATCAAAAAAAAAATCGCCAAAAATTAAAAAAAAACGCCAAAACGAAAAAAATCTCCAAAATTAAATAAAAATTTCTAACACTAAAATAAATCGCCAAATTCGAAAAAATCGCCAAAATGAAAAATAAACGCCAAAATGAAAAAACGCCAAAAATCGAAAAAAATCGCCAAAACGCGAAAATGTCACCAAAACTAAAAAAGAATTTTAACTAAAAAAAAATCGCAAAAATGAAAAAAATCGCCAAAAATAAAAAAATCGCTAAAATGAAAAAACGCCAAAAACCGAAAAAAATCGCCAAAACAAGAAAATAAAGTGTGAAAACTAAAAAAAGAGCCAAAACTTAAAAAAATCGCCAAAACCGAAAAAACCCAAAAACCGCCAAAACAAAAAAACCGAAAAGACCCCAGAAACGAAAAAAATGCCAAAACTATATATTATATAGGATGAAGTTTGTATTAAATTACATATCTAGTATTCGTACTATAGCATTGCACAGATGCATCTGTTTGCACCAGTTTTGTATATTTTTTGGTTCTTCTATGAAAAAATATGTTATTTAGCGTTTCTTTTACTAGTTGAAATTGGTAATTTTTAAAGCAGTTATTGTATGGTTGTGCAATGACCAAATGAGAAAAACAGGTTTGTATGTATTTGTTCTTCTATAACAAATAAGATACATAAAACTGGTTTTAACATAATTACCACATGGTGTGTTGAAAAAAAATCCATGGTTGATGAATGAATGAATGAAAGTAAAATTTCACATACACATGTAAGTAAATGATACATGTACATGAAACACATGCATGTGTAATTACTCTCTGAGCAAAATTGTCTCTCTCTCTCTCTGTATACTTGGCTGCGCCACAAAATAACATAACGAACGTCCGCACATACATCTGTCCATCATGTATTTGTTTCAACAATGGTTATTTTCATATGTTTGTATTACAATATGTATTTTTGGGCAAAAACAGATCAAACAGTTGCTCAGCAGCAATACAATAAGCAATTGTTATTTGTTTTAATTGTATTTTAATTTGGAAAAGCACGCACACACAATAACTATTATACTAGTTCTGTCGCTCACACCACAATTATATGGTACATACCATGGTATATTTGTTTTGGCTATACAAACGAGTATACAAATGCAACCCTATACTTCGTACGGAACCTTTCGTGCGCGAGTCAGAGTGTAAGTGTGTAAGTTTGTGTGTGGCTGTGTTTTAATGCATTTTTTATGACGTTTAGACACATACATTTTCTTTAAATCTTAAATTATTTACATTTTGATTCTAGAATACGGACGAGTGCGTCTCGTCCGTTTGGTATATCTAGTTTTAATTAATGGCGAAAGGATAGAAGTCGTGAGTGCCGCTAAAAACCTCGGTATAATTTTCAATAATAATCTCACCTGGTCGAACCATGTCAATTCTCTTGTGGGGAAAATATATCTCAAGTTGAGGTCCTTATGGTCTACGCAAACTTACACACTTAATTTTTCTTGATTTTGCTTGGATGTTATTAGTTTTTCTTTAATTATTTGATGTTATTAAAATTTCATTCTTTGCTTTTATATCATTAGTTTATACTTATTATTATTATTTATTGTATCTTGTTGCCTGTTTTATCCATATATCATTTTATGTTAAATGTAATGATTGAACCATGCTTTCCTGTACTTTAACTATAAGAATTATCTTGTTGTACAGGAAATGGATTACTTTAAATAAATAAAATAAAATAAAATAAAATAAATAAATAAAATTTTTAATTGATTTTTTGGTTATCTTTTCAATTAAACGCGTTAATAGCAGGAAAATAGTTTTTTTTTGTATACGAGTATCATTGAGAATAAAATTAATTAAGTCTCTTTTTAACAAACGAATCACAAGCAGAAAAAATAACACATTGCATTAGAATATAAAAAAAATATAAAAAATTAATATGTCTCAAGAATAGAAATAATTTTTAAATACAATTAATTTTTTTGTTATATTAATTAAATAATTAATTGATTTTGAACCTACAACGATTTTTGTAAATACAATTAACGAAATTGTAAGTTGAAGGAAAATCTTAAAAATATTTTCAATTATATATCAACAAATAATTTGTTGAAATTTATTTTTTTTTTCAACATTTATTTTTGTTAAATTTTAAAGTTATTTCAATTAAAGTTATTGTTATATTAACAATGTGAATTGTTGAATTTCTGTATCATAATTTTTATATTAACAAGCTTTTTATACACAATCACAATCCTCGAAATAATTTTTTGCTTGTCTGCGAAAAACACTAAACGTCTTTGGGCGGAGTTGAACCGGCAACATCAACACTAATAAACTGACTCACTTACTTCTCAGCTAAAGAGCAACACTTTAGTAAATACGCAAATGATGAATACACACAAAATATGATTTATTGTTTCTTCTACATGTGCTCATTCGATTATGATATAATTTAACAAATAATTTTGTTGAGTAATTTAATTGACTACAAAAATTTAAATTTGTTATATAAACTAATGATGATTGTTAATTTTAAAATTAAATGTTAACAATTTGTTTTGTTGGTTGCATTTCGATGATATTTTTTTCTGTGTAAAGAGTGTTTTTAGATCTATAAAACTTTTGAGAGGAAAGCTGTCGTACTAATGAACTTTATTTGCCTATTTCCAGTGTACTTAGGCAAATCACCATGCAAAGACTTATACCAGAATAATGTTTAGAAATCATGGAAATGTTGTTCCAAACTTCGCCCTCTATTCGCTAAACGTATAGAACACTTCATAAAGTTTACGGTGCTAATGAGCATAACCATGTACGGATCGATTCACACTAAAAAAAAAAAAAAACTAACTAAAACTTTGGAAAATTTTCTAAATTTGAGTAAAAAAAAGTTGTCGTATGGCGCCAAAGCTGTTTTTTACTCGAAACCAGTAAAATATTTACTAAATTTGAACTACTTTTGAGAATATGAACTTTTTATTTTTTACTTATATTAAGTAATTTTTATTAGATTTTTGTAAAAATTTACTTAAACTTAGAAAAAATTACTTAAACTTAGAAAATTTTTTTACTTTAATTTAGAAAAATTTTTTCCTTAATAATAGTATATGTCTTTTTTTTGAGTGCATGACCACAATTACTCTTTTGCTTTATATTTATCTAAAATGGACTCCGTACCGTGCAGCGATGCCAACTTGGTAAGACTCAAAACGCCAAATTTTGAGCCGTAGTGCCAAACTAAGAAAAAGCACTCAGTAGTGCTTTTAAGCAATTTGTGTACTTCCTAAAATTACTTTAATAAAAACTTGGTGTATTTATTTTTTCAGTGTAAGTCATATCTTTTTTGTCTGATATGTTTCATTAAAGATGATACTATTCCCAAAATAGAGATTTGCTTAGAAAATATTAAGCATTATTAAACTTCACTCGTTTGAATCTTCTCTCGTTTTTCACGTCAGTGCTTTTTGCGCTTTTTAGATCTTAAAATTACGCTTTTTAGTGCTTTTTTTTAAAGTAAGATGTGCTTTCAGAGTCAAAAAAGTTGGCATCACTGGTACCGTGTGCACAGAAGAAGCCATCGCCGCTGTGTAGACGTGAATGTGACAGAGGACTAGAATTTAGAGATTCAAAGCCAGTTATCATTAAGAATAAAATTATTTAAGCATGCCTCAATAATAGAAGTGTAAGTAAATATTGTTTTTTAGACGTTTAAAACTTTCGAGAGGAAAACTGTCTTAGTAATGAAGAGTGTTTGACTTTTTATCCCAGTATAATTTGCAAATCACCATGCACGGACTTACACCAGAAAAATGATTAGAAATCATGCAAATGTATTTCCAAAATTCGCCCTCTTTACGCTAAACTTATAGAACACTTCTGAGCAGCTAATACTCAGCACTATAGATCGATTTATGACCACATTTACTTTTTTGCTATATATATTTATCCAAAATGGACCCCGTACCGTGTGCAGAGAAGAAGCCATCGCCTCTGTAGACGTGAATGTGACAGAGGACTTGAATTTAGAGATTCAACGCCAGTCTCAGCAACTCGGTTTCTGCTCGTCCACTACTTCGAAAATTTTGAGGAAATATCTTGGCCTACATTCAGATGACATCCAACTGGTACAAGAATTAAGGTCACGTGACCATCATATGCATCGTGTATTCAGTGAATGTGCTGAGAATCAACTGAACGTTAAACCAAATTTTTTTGATAAATCATCTTCAGAAATGATGCTCTTTTCTGACTTAACCGGTACGCAGAGTTGAAGTTTTTGAAGAGAGCACCATCTTCATGAGGCTCTTGAGATGTCATTACATCCCGAAAAAAATAATTCACCCTTCTGCCAGTTGTCATACCAAAAAATTGGGTACAATCTACTCGCTCTTGAGAAAAATTTTGTGCTATTGACATTTCATTTATGTTCCTTAAGGTCTAGAAAATAATATGAGCCTGTCAATAGCTTTCGACAACGGCTAGAAAAGCCCAAAATTTCATATATAATTTTTTTTTAGTTTAGCTCTAAAGTATTTTTTTACTATCAATTATTTTGAAATCCAGCCCACTGTTCACTACTATTGCATTAAACTTTGTGCTTGCTTTGCATAACTGAGTAGACAAGTTTTATTTATTTTTCTTTTTTTTTTTAAGAGGAAGACGTAAATACTTATAAAAATCCAGTTTTGATATCAAATGTTGATTATACATACAAACTATTTGTCAAGTGTGAACAAACAATTAAAAAACAGAAAGAATTAAGAAATATAACGTAAACTTAGACTGAGTACAAAATGCCCCACGTAAACATATTTTTTCTGCATCATAATCACTGATTGTTTTGACGCTGAAATTCTGAATATCAAGGGCATCAAAGTTTAGGGCTGGAGGAAAAATTTCGTATATCTAGACTGTGCAAAAAATGCCCTACGTAAACAATTTTTCTGCATCATAATCATTGAGTGTTTTGTCCTTGAAAGATTTCATATGTCCAAGGCAAGTCGCCGCCTCTTATCCACCTCTTATCCCCTATTCCACCTCTGACCTTAATTCCTGATTTACACCTCAAGTTTTCCTGCTAAACTTTGGATTTTGTTGGAATGAAAAGAGACAGAAGTATATTTGTTGTTGATGCTTCTCCTCTGTTTGTCTCTTAAAATAAAAAATTCCAACTGCGGCAAGAAACTTTATGTATTGCCTTAATAGTTTATACATATTTTATTTTATGCCTTCTCCCCACATCTTTTGATTACAGCTAATTTTTCCATTGTTTTTTTTTTTAAATGAAAATGCATACTTCTTATTTTCCAATTTTCTTTTATGACAAATGAGTTTTTGAATAATGTTCAAAAAAACAGCAAATATATTTCCACCTGCCAATAAATCATAAGTAAATTTAGGTACAAAAAAAAGAGAAACTTGCGAATTTTGCAAGTCTTCGTCATTGGTAAAGGTGTGCATTAGGGAGAAATTGATTTTTATAAAGAAAAACTATAAAATGAAACATTTTGTAATATCATTTAGAAAATTAATTAAATTTGCACCATTAGTTAAGTTTATAATATAAAATAAATTCTTTCAACTTAATTAATTCAAGTAATTAAAAATTTATTTTAATTAGTTAAATCAACGAATTGAATTTAATTAAATAAATGAAAATTTTTAATTTACATATTTAAATATTTAATTCATGCAATTAAACTCTAAATTCGATCAATTAAAAATTTATCTGATTCCATTAAATTTTTAATTAATTCAATTAAAATTTTCATTTTAATTAAATTAAATTTTAAATTCAACTAAACTTTTATTTAATGGAATTAAATTTTTAATAATTTCAATATAATTTTTAATTGATTTAATAAAATTTTTATTTGATTCAAATGAATTATAAATTGATTAAAATATTTTTTTTTAAAAAGTCAATTAAATTTCAAATTCAAATCAGCCTTTAATTAATTCAATTAAATTTTTAATAATTTCTATATAATTTTTAATTCATTTAATTAAATTTTTAATTGATCCAAATAATGAATTTTTAATTGACTAAAATAATTTTTTTCTATAATTCAATTAAATTTTAAATTCAATTAAACTTTTAATTTATTTAATTAAGTTTTTAATAATTTCAATATTATTTTTAATTCATTTAATTAAATTTTGCATTGGTGCAATTAAATTTTTTATTGATTAAAATAATTTTTTTTTATAATCCAATTAAATTTTTAGTTAATTTAATTAAATTTTTAATTATTTCAATTAAATTTTTAATTGATTTGATTAAATTTTATAATTAGTTCAGTTAAATTTTTGATTGATTTCAATAAATTTTTAGTTGATTAGAATACATTTTTTGATTAATTAAATTATATTTTGAATTGGTTCAATTAAATTTTTAATTGATTACAATAAATTTTTAATTGATTGAAATAAATTTTTAATCGATTCAAATGAATTTAGATAATTTGTTTAATAATTCAATTCAATTTTAAATTTAGTTAAACTTTATATTAATTTAATTAAATGTTGAATTATTTTAGTTTAATTTTTAATTGATTTAATTAAATTTTTAATTAATTAATTTGAATATTTAATGAATTCATTTGAATGTTTAATTAAATCAATTAAATTTTTAATTGATTGAATTAAATTTTTAATTAATTCCATTAAATTTTTATCTCAAGTAAGCAGGTTGCCCAGAAATAATATGACACCCACTATAGCGATGACAAACTAATATATCGCATAGCAGATAGTAGAGACATGTGCGCGTATTAAAACAAACAAGAACTTGGTCAAAATTTCTATCTCACTACTTTTGATGGCCAAAAATTTTGCACATGAACTTGGCCTTTTTCGCATTTATGTTTTTGTGAGGATTTTTATTTTTAAAATTTTTTAATTCTCCTTAACGTAATACCACCCTATTGTGTTATGTTGCTGCTTATTATATCTATTAAAAATCAAGACTTGTGTTTTATATTGTGTTGTATATTTTTTGTTCGCCCCTCTTCAAAGAATGTTTGCAATTTATCATTATTGAATTTGAAATTAATAATTTGTTAGAGTCACAAAACTGAAAGGCACGAAAAACAACAACAGTCATAATTCACGAAAACAAAAAAGGGTTCCAACAATTTCTTTTCAATAAATTATTGTATCCTTCAAAAATAATGGGATGTAGTGCAACAACAAGACATGTTAAAAAATGTTAAAAATTTATTAAGCACCCAATTTACAAGCACTGATTAATAGCTTATGAAATTTGAAATGGCTTAACAACTTTTGTTGTAAATGTAGAAATATAAAAAAAGTTATTGTTGAATTGTTTTCCAATAAAATCGAAGGTCGTCTGGTGTTGATATGAAATAGATCAAATTGTGCCCAGGGCAAAGATGAAAGAAAAACAATATGTAAAAGAAACAAGAAGTAATAGAAAAACATGAATAAGGTAAAATACATAAGGATAAAATTCATAAAAATTTTCCTGCCTTCTTTCACAAAAAAAATACAAATAAAAAAAAATTTAAAAAGTTTTAAAGTAATGAACTCCAGCTTTATAAGAATTATTCATAAGCCTAAGTTTTTGTTTCGCCGTATCACTTTAAATAACCTATAAATCTTTTATTTCGATCTAAGGACAACAGCTTGTGCAGATGTAAACTAAATTTATTAAAAAACTTTTAAAATTTCTTTATATTTAGCACAGAGGTATAGAAACTTCTGAGCTTCGTTAATTTGATGTTATCAATTTTTACTTTATAAAAACCTCTTGAATAAATTTTGTAGAATACAATTTATTCATATTAAAAGTAAATTTCATGAATATTATATAGTACTTCTTTGAAGTTCTAAAAGATTTTAAATAATTATAACTAGGGCTAGTTAAAATATGCAAAAAAAAAATTTAAAATATGCGCCAGAAATAGCACGAAAAATTTCAAAATATGCACGGTTATATGCACAAATATGCAAAATATGCAAGAATAAAATCAACAATTTTGTTACCTTAAAGTATTTTTATTCAAAGAGATCGTTATTATAATGAACAATCATTTGTTTTCTTAAATTTTCAAAAAGAAATAATCTTCTAGTTATTGTCACATAAAACAGATGAATACATGGAAAATATGCGTTCAACATCAGTAGATGTAACAGGAGCGTATTTAAATGCGAGTATTTCAGATGGGGACAAATTTTCCATATATTCATCGGTTTCGGTTTTATTGAAATATATATAATTTATAATTTTGATTAAGGTCTTCAGACCTATGTTTCTGTTCAAAACTTTGTTGAATTTATCAATGAATACATTTTGGTTTGTATTTTCAATACTTTCTTTCACACGTTCTATAACAGCTAAACTTTCACTAATAGGAAGTCCTTTAGTTTCTAGTCGGGTGATGCTTAAGCAGAGGCATTCAAAATTATGTTTTATATAAACTAAGTCAGATTTCCTTGATGCTTTTTGAAACAATAATTTTGCATTGCGTATAGACTCTGCCTCATCGTCATCAAGTTCATCTAAAACGTCACAAATTTCTTTGAAATTTTCAGAATAATATGTCTGAGCAACGATGTTCGCTATGGGATTCGCCATCCGTAACCATTTACAATGGAAAGAAAAGAGACAGAACAATATTGGTAAACATTCTATCTCTGTTGCGCTACCGCAAAATACTTTGATATGCCTGAACATGGACATCGCCCGTGTTCACCACAACAAATTTAGTTGATGAATTTTGCCGGTGTCATGTTCATGTCATGTCCAAGTTGATGGCCCGTGAAGACGTAGGGTAACAAAAGGTATTTTTGAATCGAATATCTGCAAGCAAACAATCATATGCCTCTGGCGGTAATAGTTTCGGTTCGACTTTGAGGTAGAAGTTATAGAAAAGTAAAGAAAAAAATTAATAACATGCGGACATACATGTCCAAGAAGAGGAAAGATATATATTTCATGTGAATTTCTTTTACACCAGTTTGAGTTATATGAGTCGTTATATATTAATCGCGTTGCCAGAGTGAAAAATAAGCTTTTTTATGCAAGGTGATCCAAAAAAAGCATTTTTCTACAAAAAAAATTTAAATATGCAAAAAAAATGCTTTTTCTGGCAAAAAGCCTGTTATAAGCTCTGCTTATAACAGTTTCTCACTGGAAATATAAAAAATACAAAACAGTTGTTTTAGTATATTGCAAATGACGGTCTTTGAGAGCCTGAGTTCTATATCTGGCCAGAGTCATTAATATCAAGATCATACATTTTTGTGATATAAATTAATGTCTATGATAATACACAAACAGTGACTTCCTGCATCGATGTATGTATCAGAGAACAGCAATGAGTAGTGAAAAAGTGAGTAGAGCTGAATCATAACTTAAAATTTCTTGTACTTATGCGCACTCATACTTCTTGCAATGTTGTCTATGAATCATATTCACTCGAAAGTTTGAAGTGCGCATCGAACTGATACTTAGCAAAATTTATGACGTTATTGATTTCGAGTCTCCTTAACTCAATGCCTATGGGTCAACCAAAATAAGTATGATTCACAATGCGAACTTTACGTACGAACGTTAAAGTTATCATTATGTGGTTATGTGTTTCTCTGTTGTTTTCTTTTTTGTTTATTTTTGCAGGTATTGAAAAACAAATCTATTTATTACTGTTGTATACTACTTGCAAACTGTTTAATGAATAAACTTTTAAATAAACATGCATATATGCATGAATTGAGTGAGCTGAATCAATATGAGTAGTATCAGTATTTTCCTGAAATTTGAAATCAAACTGAGATCATTTATGAGTGTGAGTTTGGTATGACTATGACGTTGACGTCGCATTCATATTTATTTCAACCTATACTTATAAATCAAAGTCATCGTGAGTATACGTAAATCAGAGCAGTTGAGTTTAAGTAAGTTATATTTAAAATTTCATGAGTTAGTATAAATAGCAAAACAAATAAATAAAATAAAAGATTCATTGCCGATCACTGGTATGTATGTTGCAATGAATTGTTGGCGAAGTAAATAGCTAGCAAAAAGGCTACAAGGTTTAAAGTAATACGCCTACTTGACACAAGAGGCGCTTCAACGCTGCTATAAAATTAAACAAAACGCACAGTTGCCAAGTTGTAAAACGATCTAAGCTAAATAACTCAAAACTACACCAAATGTTTTATATTCAATATTTATTACCTAAAAGAAGGTAAAACATATTTGTATGTACGTATCGGACTATTTGCTCTAAAATGCGTCAACTCATAATTTTCAGCAGTGGAAAATAATTTATTTTTTTATTTTTTTTTTTTTTTTTTTTTAAGAGAAGTAACACTCAGGCAATGAATTCCTGCTACTATTACTAGGTGTTGCCTTCTATAGGAAAGCGATAGTGACAGAGAAGACAGATGTTGAAGGAAAGAGGAAAGCTTTATTCTTTTACAACTCTGATTTTTTTACGTTTTTTTTAATAATGCAGTGTTGCAGCGCCTCTGGTGTGAATGAGGCGTATTAAATTTTCAAAACTGTGTTTAGTAGCCATTTTAATATTTATTTTACTACGCCGATGATTCTGCTGCACTATACCGATTAAGGAGGGTGCTTTGATGTTGATGCTGAAGCCGGTATAGTTCAGTGACCAGTGTCTTGCTCACTTGAACTTTCCTACAACACCTGATACAAAGCGATACTAGTGCACATCAGAAAAATGCGTGAGTTGTTATTTAATGCTTCTACTTTCATATAAGAAATACGGAAGGATATTTGTTTGATATAAGGCCTATATTTTATTTGAAATTTTTGCTTGATTTTTTTTTTTGGTTAAGTAACGTCTATATGCATTTCCTTTCCGCTTATCGAACCCATCAATAGATTTCATCTCAAAAGATTTTTGAAATAAATAAGAAAAACTTTGTATTTTTATGGTGAGACTCTTGATATATTATGGAGAATCACAATATACAAACATTATAAACAGGGAAACCGCAAATATGCAATTCAGCGTGACCGTTTGACCGACTAAAGTGGCAAGTTGCCACTTTCTCGACCGCCTTTCCTTGCCACTTTTTGTCCCAATTTTTTTAGGGTGAGTTATATGAAAATACATTAAAAATAAAAAATTTCGTGTAGCTTTTTCGACTTTTTTTCATTTTGCCCCTTTCTTTTTGATAAATCCCCTATTTGGTGCCACTTTTGGAAAAATGTCATCGGTCACCCTGATGCAATTGCATGTTTTTTCTTGTGTGACGTGTTAATGCGAAGATAGGATATTTATCCGTTTCAGATCTTTTAATGAATTTTGGTATCGATTTGTAAGTGCATATTTTTGCATATTTTACCCTTTAAAGCATGTTTTTGCATATTTCAGTCTTACACGCATATTTTTAGCACTTTTCGAATTTTTAGAGCATATTTGACGCTTTTTGGGAATATTTTGATACTGTATAGAATACTTTTTTTATTTTAATATGCTACAAGCCATTTATCTGTTGTACAATTTATTTTTTTTTTTTTCACCAACTAAATCTCATTTTCAATGATCTATACATATAAATTACAAATTTTTATAATTTTTGCGCCATTATTGCGGACGTTAGTTTCAATAAAAATTTGGTTTTGCTATTTGTGCCCGACTCAACCCCGATTACATTAACAGACGTAGAAGGAACATTGTCAATGTATAAAAGTTTATTAAGATGTGACAAGCAGCGATTTTTAATTGAAAATATAGGTCAATATTTTATTGTTTATTCCAATAAAAATTATAAATAAAAAGCTTGTCTTATTTATCATAAATATATGTATGTAGTTCCAAAGTTTTAATTCTAATATCGTGTAGTCTCTTTTGCAGTTGACGTTAAAGTTAAATTTTTACGGTCGTATACAATAAAAATTTATTTGTATTATTTGCTTTAGTCAAAATTTGTATAATAATTTTTTGTTTTAACGTTCACTTCAAACCCAAATTATTTCTTTAATATGGAAGTTATTCTTTGTTAATTTTTTTTTGTTTGCTTTATTTTTAGTTTATTTTATTTTTGTCTTATTTTATATGCAAATATTGATGAATTGTTGAATTAAAAATATATTTTCATTTACAAATAAGCCAATTTATGTTATTTTTAAGTGCATATTTTCAAGTTTTTAGAATGCGCATAAAACACTTTTTTTAGATCATATTTCTGGTTTCCCTGATTATAAGTTTAAAAGCATCAACAAATTTTTTTACAAAACAAGCATCTCCATTCGATTTTGGATCTATTTGGACTTGTACGAGTACATTTGTAACTCTTACATTTGAAATGAAAACTAAATTTTAAAAATTATTTTTCTTTTGAAATATAAGTGTGCAACAAGTCGCACGTTGTCGACTGTCGTGGAACAGACCCTTAGTTTCTCTATTAAATAAAAATTAAAAAAATTTTATATATAAAAATACTTTTACTACATCGAAAATAATTTAAGAACTAAAATAATAAACGACAAATATTTTGTACATACTTTTGTTGGTGATAAATCAATATCTATAGATGGATTTAGTAACTTTTATTACGATAATCGTATCGCTATAATTAATTAATATATCGAAATGTTAACGAGTTTGTTATTCAGTAGCATATTTTAACGATATTCGCTGTCGGTCGCAGTAACAAGTCACAAGACAGCATAATATATGATAGCGTAAAATAGCATAAAAGAGCAATACACAACATAACATAAATTATTGAACATTCCACAACGCGACTGAATATAACATAAAATAGCAAAACATAGAATAATAACACAACGCAGCAGAGCACATATGTATATGGACTTTGCATAGCGGGACACAACATAGCATAGCATCACATAACACAGTACTACATAGCATAAGAAAAACAAAATAACATGACATAATGTAACATAAAATAGTAAAATGAAATATAATTTAACGTAACATACTATAAAACAAAATAGCATAATAATCAGGGACAAGGACTTCATGCATTTAAAAAACGTATTTTAGGCGCCTAAAATATGACATCAAAAACGCGAAATATGCACTAAAAACAATAAAATATGCACATATTTTAAAAAATTTTATCCAAAAGAAATGTTTTCAATTTACATGCAACTAAATAAAGATATATAAATATTTTATTTTCTCAAAAGATGCAAGTGTACAAGTCTTTTACATTAAATTTTTAAACAAGTTTAGATATGATAAGGATTTTTTAGCGATATATTTATATTGCAATAAAAGAGCAATACACAAATAGAAAGAGTTGTTATTAATTTATTTTCATTAAATTTATTTAATATAACGTCTATGGATGTAATCGGCTCAAATTTAAATGATTCTTATTGAGTAATTTTATATATTTATTTAACTCAACCTTTAAAATTAATTGAATACTATGTTAGATTTGTTTTTTAAATCCGTTACCATTTTTAAAAACAATATCAAGTTCCCGCAGAATGGTTTCACTACTTTCGGTTTTAATAGCAGACAATTTCCTCTTGAAATCATCAAAATGACAATTTCGATTAAATTTTTTAGATGGTTGTGCTTGTATAATCGTTCTACAATTAAAGAGCTGGCGAACAAAACTAGACATGTCCTAAGTAAATGATTTTTTTAATTTTTTTTTTCGGGCTCTCCAACTGCACATATATGCACTTACGAAATATTTTCATCCAAAGCCAGTTCAATCCTGCTTAAAAAAAAGTAACAAAAACTGACTTGTCCTTGCTAGTCTCTATCTAGGTAGCTCAGTTATTTGCCTATGCTGTAAAATAGTTAACGGCACTAGTCTGGTTTTGTTGGTCAGTTCGTCAATTCTAAAACAATGCAAGCGAATAAGTTTGCAAAAAACTCAGTTTTGCATTAATAATTTGTTAAAATTTTTTTTTAGAAATTTGAATTTTTGAAAGAATATGACAGAAAACAATAGATTTGTACCAAAATATGAGACGAAAATATGCATTCATGACCAAATTATGCAAAAATATGCATTTTCAGCAAAATATGCAAAAATATGCACTAACAAATCGATGCCATTTTTAAGCAAATTCATTGTTTCGTAAAGATATTTCGTTCTTGCGATTATAAGGGTTAAGGGAAAAAATATGCATTTGCATGAAACCACGTCCCTGATAATAATATAACGTAACATAATATAGAAAAAATAATATAATAACACAAAATTATATAATAAAAAATAAAATAAAATAAAAAGTAGCATAATATAACAAAGCATAGAAAAAAAGTTAAGCATAATGTAACACTACATGTCAAAACACAAAATATCATAAAAGATTCATTTGATTTATTATTAATATTATTATATAGATCAACTTAACATAACATAGCACAATATATTATAATATAACATAAAGTAACTTAACTTTTATCAACTCGACCGTTTCATTGTGGTAGAAACCAAGGTTAAATCTAACAGAATTTAACTTACATATTTTAAACTAACTAAGCTTTAAGTAATCTAAACAAGCTTAACTTAGCCTAATCAGGCAATTAAATCTAAGCTCACTTAATCCAATGTAAATTAAACTTACCTAAACAGGATTTATCTAATCTAATGCAAAAAGAAAGAACGAAAGAAATTAGAGCTTTATACAAAATCAAATAAAATCTTTGATTTATTATTCAGTTACCAGACCATCTGTGAGGTCACAATACTTTATAAAGTTTAATGAATTCGTCTGTTTAACAATCATGCCTTTTAAATATTTCTTGTAATTTTATATTTAAATTAAATTATTTTAACTTCGAGTAGAGCGCTGATTTTATGAACTTCCCAAGAATTTAAAAACAAACGTATCACATTGTGTCGCCAAAATAATGTGTTATTTAAAGGAATTTTATATAAAATTGCCATAATTCCATATAAAGGCCATAATAAATACTTTATCGAAATAAAATACATCATAAACAATAACACTTTTGAAAAAAAAAGAATGAAACAATTTGACAAGTAAGTAAAAAATAATTTTTCAAGCAATCAAATAGACATGAGACATAAATATGAGAGACAAATAAAGCTTTTAAGTGCCCTACAGAGAAATAAATGATTTAAAAAATATTCAGTTATTATTATTTTTTTTTTGGAATTTCAAATGTTGATGATATAATCGTTATCATATGGATATAAAGCTAAAAATTTCTTTGCTCTATTATTATACGATTAAGATTAGATCATTATTGTGTTTTTAATACTTTTATGCAGCAAACAAAAGATTTATATGCCACTCACTACACTCCCTCCCTTTTAGTATAGAGTTTAAATAATAAAAAAAAATTGCAAGGAATTAACTACATACATTCTAAAGTCATATATTGCTGACACATAATGCGCTCATATTTCATTTTCAATTCATGCGCAACACTTTTTGCCGGTCTAAGCAAAAAAAAAAGAAAAAAAAACCAAACAAAAAAATTATTTCTAATACTTTTATTACAGCCTTTGTACGTGGAAGAAAGAAAACTTGAACATTAACAATGCTAAAGCGTCTGATATTTTAAACAATAGTTCCTCTAAAGCTTTCAAAGCAGAAGACTGGCAAAACGATAATAGAAAAAAAAATTATGTTAGACTTTATGTCTAACTCCAATGAAAATATATCTAGTGGTAATTTTGGCATGATTTTTTTTTTTTTTTTTTTTTTTTTTTGATTCAGCTGAATTACTCCGTTTAGCGACAAAAGAAATAAATAAATAAAAAAAATAGCACGACTGAAGTTCTTTTCTATTTTGAAGTTACTCTGCACTTTTAAGAGTTGTCACAGAAAATGGCACAAACAAATAAATTTTAGTTGCATTGTATGCTTTTTTTCTTGTTGTCCTCTGCTATTTCACATTAAATGACATTAACAATTGAAAATTCAGCGCGACAACAAACAGCAAACACAATAAAAATAATAACTGCAATAATGGCAAAGTTGTTGCTTGCTTGCTACATTTGTGGTCTTTATGCATGTTTGACAACAGTGCGCAACATATATTTTCAAACAAAATTAGTATTAGGAAAATGTTATTTTTTACTTGTTTTTATGGCTAAGCAATTGTCTATATGCATTTCGTTCCCGCTTTTGGCACTTGTCAGCAGACTTCAACCCAAAATATTTTTGTGATCATATCACAATCACCCCTATCGCGTATAAACGTTCCCAAGACAAAACTCCCAAATTTTATGATTTGCTATCATGAATGTTCCCATAGAAATTTTTTGTGAATGCGTTCACAAACATAAAAAATATGGCATCACGAATATTTACTCCCAACAACTATTTTACAAAATTAATTCACAAAAATTCTTATTGGGAACAAGAAGTACACATGTAAGTTGCTACATATTTGTTTTTAAAATGTCCAACTTTATTAAACTTATTTTTATTGAAGGAGTATTAATAAAGATCAAAATAATTGCCTGGTGGAAGCCATGTCCGCGCAGCTAGCGTATGGTAAGGGATTTCAAAAAGAGAAAAAAGAGGATGTGGCAAAATTTTGGAATCTGTCCTGCACAATACTATTTATAAGACCTTTCAAGACATGAGAGATTTTTTCCAATGCTTTACTACAGCGAAATATTCTAAAAGAATCGCTAAGCAACACTGTTGGCAAGTCATTTTTTTTCGGTTGTTTGTCTTGGCAACAGTGTTGTTTAGCGATTCTTTTAGAATATTTCGCTGTAGTAAAGCATTGGAAAAAATCTCTCATGTCTTGAAAGGTCTTATAAATAGTCTTGTGCAGGACACTAATGCATACATACATATGTATGTAGGTGTGGATCGACCAAAAACGACACTTAAGAAAAAAACTCATCGAAAACAAAAAAAAAACCGCAACAAAACTGATGGTGGCCCAAAACATTTTACCCCTAGGAGGCAAGTTTTCTTCCAACACGTTCAGTAGCAATTGGAAAGCATCTTTGTTAAGTCTATAATATTCCTGAAACCTGTCAAAAACATTTGATTTAGAGACAAACACATTTAAATCTTTACGACTTTTACCTTGTCTCCATTAACGATAGCGGAATTGATTCATCGCGTGTATGTCTTCGCAGCTATCGTTTCGTGGATTGATTTTCTTCTTCCAAAATCAGGAAACGAAAACAAACACTATTCACTTTTCTTTTATAAGCATGCAAACTATTTATAAACCAAAACAAACAATTCAAAATAGAAATTGTTACTCCCATGATAGAAAGACAATAGCCTTTTTAATTCCAAAACATTCGCGATACCAATTTGTTGGGGGTGGGAATACAGGTTTACTCCCAAACAACTTATTCCCATAACATTCGCGATAGGGGTGAATAAAATAAAATTGAACAATATAATATTAAAAATTGTACAATATAACAAAAATTAAAAATTTTAAAAACCCCCGACTTTTTTCAGAAAAGATGTTATATCTTCTAAACGGCTGGACCGATTTTTTTTCAAACATAGCTAAGAACCCTCTCGATCAAGTCATCTTTCAAACAGAAAAAACTAAATGAAAATCAGTCCAGCCGTTTGGCCTGTACGTGGACACAGACAGACACACAGATACAGACACACAGATACACAGACACACAGACACACACTACAAACTTATAACACCCCTTTTTTAGTCGGGGGTTAATAAAATAAGAAGTAGTCAGAAATTCTCTCTGCTACTCTTCTTAGTACGTATAATATTCTATAGAGTTCAAAAATTCAGCTGCTTAAAGGGCCCACTATAAATAGTACCTAAACTTTTCGGTTGCCAGGCAAGCAAATAATATTAATATTAAACTACATGACTGCTGTTAAGCAGAATTTCTTGGATTGCCAGAAAGCACTAATTACACTGAAAGGAAAATCTTCATTCAGACAATGAAATTCTTCATTGTATTAATGAAATGTTTCATTAAAAGTCAGCTAATGAAGCACTTCATTGGATCAATGAAGAATGATTCATTGTATTTATGAAGTTAATTTTGGCGGCTATGTCATAAATAGAATGAAACTATTTCATTAGTTCAATGAAACTTTTTCATGAATATAATGTAGTTGTTTCACTGATTTAATGAAGTTTTTACATATTATAAATGAAGTTTATTCATTAATATAAAGAAAATTTCATAAATATAATGAAATATAATCCCTTCCAAACCACCTACTTCATAAAAAATATATAGTTTTTTATTTAATTTAATATATACAAATACATATGTACTTAAAATATGCTCATATGTATGTATTTAATAACGTAAAACATTTACCCCCATATTCATAAAAAAATAAAATGAATTTGAAATTCGTTTTAGGAAAATTTTGTATGGAAAATTTAAAATAAAATACATTTCAAATTCATTTCAAATTTTATGAATATGGGGGTTAAAATTTAAGAAACTCATCAGTAGATTTCAACCCAAATAATGTTCAAGTAAGCCAAAAAACTTACATGTTTATAGTAAAACTTTTAATATGTTGTTGAGAATCAGAATACACAAACATAAGTTTAAAAGAATCAAACAAAAATCTTAACAAAACAAGCATCTTTATAAGGTGTTTGGCACAACCTTTTTGTGTTTGTTTAGAGGTGAGGAACGTGAATGGATAAAAAAAAAAGAAGAAAGAGAGAGATATCTGCTATACAATGAAGAATATTACATTGTAAAAGTGAAATTATTTCATTGCATTTATGACGACTATACTGCTTTGAAATTAAAAGGGATTAGAAAAATAAGAAATAGATATTATTTTTTAACAAAATAACTTTTGATTTACTTATGTTTGACAAACTGTATACAGTAAGAAGACAAAATTTTTGGAACTTACTTATATTTGCCCCTAATTCGCCAAAAAGAAAATTCGTTTAAACAATGTAACGATTTTCATTAATACAATGAACTATGAAGAAGACACGAAGAGCAGAGATTGAAAGATTTCATGCATACAATGAAATGGTTCATTGTATTAATGAAAAGTTTCATTAATATAATGCAGAACATTTAATGAAACCGTTTCATTCTCTGAATGAATGATTTTCCTTTCAGTGTATCCACTGAAAATGACATCTGTCCTTTACCAATAGCCATCTGGTAACCCAACTGTACGTGGGTTGCTATCCGCAATGGACCTACAAAAAAGATCATAAATACGTTAAGAAAATTTGCAAAGATCAGAAAAACACTAGGTTAGGAAAGACTCCACTAGGAGACTTAGGTGGGTCCATTGTGATAAAAACACTAAATAAATAAAATAAATAAAATATATAAAATATGATAAAATAGAAAACTACCCTTTAAACTCAATGAACGACATGTTATTTAACTATACTTAGATCTCCAACTATTATGCTAACTTTTGCAAAAATCGAAACATGCACCCCATCAAAAGTTTAGTGGTGAAATAATCTTTAGTATTCAAATGAGAGCACTAATTTTGAGTTGTTTTGAATTTTTTTAAGAGAAGTAATACAATGTAGTAGCAATGAATGCCTACTACTATTATCAGGTGTTTTCTTCTTTGGGAAAGGTATGGTTATACAGAAGAAAGGTGTGGAAGGAAGAGATAGAGGAAAGCTTCATTCTTTTACAACTCTGCTTTTTGCACGATTTTTTTAACAATGCAGTGTTGCAGCGCCTCTTTAGTGCGATTCAGTAACTTTTAACGATCCGGCAATCATAATTTTTTGTCTATACATTTTGTCCCTTGCAGAATTTCGTTTTAAAATGTTATTGAATAGCAAATTTGATAAATTTTCGTTATAATTATTTTAACGATGCGATTATCATTAAGGAAAAGTTAGTGAATCGCACTACTGGTGTCAATGAGGCGTATTAAATATTTGAAGCTGTGTTCAGTATTCATTTTTTTAATTTGTTATTTTACTTCGCCTATTATCCTCTACACAATACCGACGAAATAAGGCACACTGATGTTACATTAGGATTATTATCCGCTGAAGCCGGTGTAGTTCAGTGACCAGTGACTATGCCTTTATCACTTGAACTTTATTACAACAACTGATACAAAGCGATACGAATGCACATCAGAGAAATGCATTCTTTTTTACTTAATGACTTTGGCGGTGACCGGGATCTAACACAGGACAACGTGCTAACTACTTCAGCCAACGCCACCGCGAGAGATACTAGAAATGTATTTGACTAGATGTTATTAAAATGTTTGCTGTACGTTCGATTACACTTGCTTGGAATGAACTGTATTAAAATTGATTAGACTCGATTAGAGTTAATATAAATGAGATTAGGTTGGGTTATGTTGGAGTTGGTCAGCTTAAGTTAGGTTGGATTAGTTTATGTTAAGACAGGGTAGTTTCGATTATGTTAGGTTAGGTTATGTTAGGTTTGGTTTGAGTTGATTATATCATTTTTACACTCACTCACATCTTTGAGGAATGCGTGGAATATGCTAAAAATTGAAAAAAGCTGTTCACGTTACAACATCTTTCATCTTTCATCTGTCATGTATTATAATACTATCCACGCAAAGATTTCGCGTAGACATTTGCAACTACTTTTATGTAATTTATTTCGATTTGGAAAAATATATAACAGATTTTATTTATTATTTATACATATCGTCACCTAAAATTCAAAAGGCCGTAACAACCAAAAAATTCAAAATAGACTTTTTGATTGATTATGATGTGATTAACCAAAATACATATTTTCCTAAAATTTTACTCACATATGTCCAAAAATACCGATTTTATTCATTATTCAATATGGCACCTAACATGTATGTAGTATTAAGTTTATGAAGTTTTTTGCTTCTCCTGTAAAATAGTAAAAAGTGTACTTACGGCCTTTTGAATTTTAGTTGACGATATGTATATAATAAATTCTTAGAGTAATTACGGATCTTTTTTTGGGAAGGATATTCCAAAAATCTGGCCTTCAATGTATGTACATGCATACCCAGCGGGAAAAAGAAGGAGAACGGATGCTTCTAAAAGGCCTCTGTACTCCTTCTGTAGGATGTACAAGGCCTGCTCGCCCCATCCCATCTTCATATCTTTTTGACACAAGTTGTCATTGCCAGGTAGGCCTTCCGTTCAGACTTCTTTCGCAGATATTCTAAAAGGCCTCCAAATTAATGGCTCTTAAGAGGCCGTCCAAAGAATGACTGTTAAGAGGCCTTCCAGAAAATGGATGTTAAAAGGCCTTCAAATAAAGGTCATATTGAGAGGGCTTTAATAAAGGTTTTCAACTGCTGGGGCCTGTATCTCAAAACTTACAAGTGTTGAAATACAAGTAAAACAGTTGTGAAAATATATTATTTATATGAATATAAATTATTTTCCCAACAGGTTTACTTGTAATACAGCACTTGTAAGTTTTGAGAAACAGGCCCAAAATATTAAATATTTACATCCATATACATATATGTAGAGTGTTTTGACGTTTATTTTGTGACCAAAAGGGTCGAACATATTGAAAGGAAACTTCTGAAAATAAGAACCCATATAGTATTTATATACATACATAATATCGATCGAACAAAACAACTGCCTTATTCAACGTAAAAAACTCAACTAAATTGATTTACGTTTAAAATTTTTTAAACGCACTTATAATCCCAAATATTTTACTTATTAAGTAAAATATTTTTTTTTATTTTATTAAAAATACATTGAAATTGATTACTGAGGGGTTTAGCTGGATCCTATGCGCATTTTACTGTTGCTAATGCAGATCATCAGGGAACCTTTACCCAAAGCTTCTTAGAACAACTAGAGTTATTATATTATAAACTTTCATTTAAACAAATGAGAAGCTCAATAACAAATAACAAAGTTGAAACAAGAACTCAATAATCAACATGTTTTTTATTTTCTTACTTTACTATTGCTACATTGGCTGACTTTTTTTCAGCTTCAAATTGTAGTCGTAAGAGTATGTAAAAGAAAATAAATATAAATAACAACAACAGCTATTTAAGAATAGAGTGTTGCCACACAAGTATTTTTTTGACCTACGTTATCTTTTCCTTACTCATTCTGTATTTAGCATTTGTATATGGAATTTTGTTTTTTATAACGTCATCTGAATTCTTTTGCTTTTACTTGGGCAAAAAAGCAAAACAAAATAATTTACTCCTTCTGTTCTCCCTTCCTAAAGAAGGGAATGTGGAATGTGTATTCCAACTTTTTTTACTAAAGAGCCAAAGTCTTCTATAAGGCCTTCCTCAGAAGTTACATAAGAATATTAACTGACTCAAAAACATGAATTCGTTTGCTTTTTTTTTTGGCAAACTAACAAAACAAAATATGTTAGTGCTTCTCTTCTCCCTTTTCATAGAAGGGAAAAGCTGAGGCATTCATTACCAGTTTGATAAGAATGGTAATGGAATCGAAAAAATTCCTGAGGAGGCCTTTAATAAGGCCTGAAGTAAGAAGGTCTTCTGAGTTTTACCGCTGGATATGTAGATATACATACATACATACATATGAATACATTTTTATAGTATGTATACATGCATGTAATTATATAGTTGTATAAATTTTTTCTAGTGATTACACTAAAATAATCGAAAGATGTTGAACGGAACAAAGTGAGATAGGAACATCTTTTGAAGATGTTTGAAAGATGTTGAACATTCAGCCCTGTATAACTCTTATGGGAAGATGTTATAAACTTGCCAAACTGATGAAAGATGAAAGTGAGTAAGTGTGAAAAGGCTATTAGGGTTGGTTTATATTAAGTTAGTTTCAGGTAAGTTAGTTTCAGTTAGGTTAGATCAAGTTAGGTTAAATTAGTATGGTTTTAGTTAATTTTAATTATTATTCGAACTCCATTTGTGATTTGAACGGGCTAAGGTTCGTATTGCTTTTTAAGCCAAATTACATGTGATAATTATTAATGAACAAATAACAACAAAGTTGTTAACAACGATTAGGTAAATTTAGGTTAGTTTAGATCAACTAGGTTGGGATAGTTTAGATATGGTTGGGTTAGGGAAAAACCTCATCAGCTTCACTAGGAAGCTTTTGAGGAATCCCTTCGCCACACTGAACAGGCACTGCGCTTTCAGACAAATGTAAGTCTCCGTTAGAATGATTACTGCTTTAGTTGATGAATGACAATGAGAAAGAGGAGAAGAAAGGCATATCGGATCTCCTCTGAGACAAAATCCCGCTCTGCAAGATCTTCCTCTGCCCTTATTTAGCAGATTAACCTCTAGTAGCCTATCCGAGTTATCGGAAATAAGACTAAAAAATCTGAAGCTTTATATTAGGAGCAGCGACTGGTATGGCCGCTGACTCCCTCCTAGGGAATATGTACCTAATCTCTCCTCCTCTCTAGCAACTAGTCATCTCAATTTCACATATACTTATTGCATTTTCCTCTCATCTCTTTCTCTGTTTATATTTACTGTCCAACTTACAGATAGCACAATTGGATCATTATATTGGACTCATGTGATCCAGACCATTAATTTTCACCCATCCCTACCAGAAACTAGCTAACCCAACCTAGCCTGAGATTTCGACAATAAATATAAGCAGTCACAACTCTAGAAATCCCAGATACTCAGGTGTAGTAAAAAATTTTAGCTAATGCACAAATTGCTCAAAAATTGTAGCATAAACACAGGCACAATGTTATTTGATACTGTTTAAGAGAACTTGTTTCGAGAGAACTTGTTGCTGCCGTTAGTGGTCTGTTCAGTGATTTATAAGTAACAAAATCATTTTGATACTTTTGAGCTGTGGATGTTAATGGTTTAATGTGCTAGGTTAGCTTAATTTATTTTAGTTAGGTTAAGTTAGTTGAAGTTGGGTCAGGTTAGGCTGGGCTGGGATAGTTGGATTTATCTTAAGTTAGATTTAGTTAAGTTAGGTTAGGGAAGTCTGGGGTAGGTTTGCTCAGTTTATGTTAAGTTAGCTGGGCTTAATTAAAGTTGAGTTAACTTAGGTTTGGTCATGTTAGGTTGGATTAGATTAAGTTAAGTGCGATTATGTTAGATTAAGTTATATTGAATAAAGTTAGGTTAACCTAGGTTAGGTTAGTTTATATTAAGCTAGGTTAGGTTAAATTGACAGCACGAGGTCAAAAAATACTTGTGTGTCAAAACTCTATTCTTAAAAAGCTGTTGTTGTTATTTACATTTATTTTCTTTTTACGTACTTTTACAACTGCAATTTGAAGCTGAAACAAAGTCGGCCAATGTAGTAATGGTAAAGAAAATAAAAAACATGTTGATTATTGAGTTCTTGTTTCAACTTTGTTATTTGTTTTAAGCTTCTCATTTCTTTAAATGAAAGTTTATAACATAATAACTATATCTAGTTGTTCTAAGAAGCCTTGGGTAAAGGTTCCCTGATGATCTGCATTAGCAACAGTGAAATGCGCAGAGGATCCAGCTAAACCCCTCAATAATCAATTTCAATGTATTTTTAATTAAAAAAAAAATATTTTACTTAATAAGTAAAATATTAATTTGGGATTATCAGTGCGTTTAAAAAATTTTAAACTTAAATTTTAACAATTCCCGTAAAAAATCACTAACTAGGTTAGGTTAAGTTAGATTTAATTGAGTGAGGTTAGGTTAGGTTCTGGTAAGATATATTTAGTTAGGTTAGCTTATGTAAGGTTAGGTTAGATTAAGTTAGGTTAAATTCAATTAAGTTAGTTTAGATTAATTTAGGTGCGGTTAGTTTAATATAGAAAAAAAAGGAAAAAATTTAAAAAAAGGTAATCGAGTTCGATTACGATGTTCGACAAGTCGAACGTTGTTGACATCGTGGGATTGGCCCTTAATCCTATTTTCTAACTCAACTATGTTAATGCAGTATGCGTTGGAATACTTTTTTGATATACTGTAAATCTGCTTTCCTATGTTTGTTTTGTATGTGTATTAATGTATGTCATATGAATTTAAATAACGATTATTATGTACAAAAAACAAGCAATAAGTATAGAAAATACATTCATATTTTTTTTTCTGCTGGTTTCTTTTTTATGTGTAATTTTACATGTCTATTTCCTTCAAAGTAAAAGGAAGGCAAATACGAGTACAAACATTTCTAATGCACTTAAAAAAATAGGCGTGATTACAGCATGAACAGGATGTTAAAATTCCGCGTTATGGAGAATGGAATATGAACAAAAGTTTTTTTTATTCACGAGGAATGTATTAACGATAGGAAATAAAAGCTTTCATAGCCCTACATTAGCTAAACAACTTTGGTTATGGAGATATAATATGATCATTAGTTTTAGTGAAAGTTTATATATTGCTATACTATATTATAAAATATTCTCATGTAGCTTCTGTAAAAAAAAACCCACAACTACTCTTTACATTTTTTTTCTCAGTGTGAAGCCATAAATATTCACTTTCGAACAAAAGATATTTGAATTATATTGTCCAAGTTGCAAGGATTAGATATGAGTTTTTTTTGTCTTCTCTATCGTGGGTTATTTAATTTTTTGTTCATTCATTTATTTTTTTTTTCTTTAGTATCGTGCATGCATATGCATGAATATTTTATTATGACTGTGTGGTTTTTTGTGTGTTAAAAGCCAATTTCATGTTAAAAGTACCTACATACAACATACATCATACAACATTTATGCACATACATTCTTTACAAATCATACAAATGTTCGCTATAAACGTTCATACTGCTGCTCCTGCTGCCGCTGCTGCTACTACAACCACAGTCAGTCACTTTTACCAATTTTTGGCTGAGTTAAGTCAGTCATTTCCACTAAAAGCATTCACTTAATATCACTACATAAACACTTAAAAATATAAACAACTCTTACATTTGTTTGCAGAAAAAAAAGAAGGAATGAAATACAATATATACATATGTATACAAAAACATTTTATGATGACGGCGGCCAAAGATACGACGAGTGCATTAATGTAAAAATGCACAGATGTGGATTTAGAAATAAATATGTATACATATGTAGAGTGAGTTCTAGATGACTTGCAATAGTTTGATGTTATCACATCTTGATAGACTAAAATACTTCCTGACAGTCCACGTGCAAGAAGCTCAAAATTTCAGGAGTTTTATACAGAAAACTAACTGAAAGTAGTCTCTCTAGAGCAAATATTTCCTTAAAACTTTTCCACGAAATCTCCATTTTTCACAGACTCTATTTGCCCATAAATAACATTTTATTTTATCTTCAATCTGGCAAATCTGGTTCTAGATCCGGCAACCTCACAACAACGGAAATGACGACTGCTTCTTATTATTTTACGTAGGAACAACTAAAGGCTCAGTTAGCCGACTGTAATGTAAAGTAACTGCAACAGTAGGAAACAGCTGATCGTTATTGTTATGTGAAAAGTAATGAAAATGGTTATAGAGATGTAATGTAACGTAACCTACTTTTCATATAAAAATATCGATCAGCTGTTTTCTACGTTACAGTTACATTACATTACACTCGGCTAACTGAGCATTTAGGCTTTTTCAAACTTAAAGTTTACTTTGCAAATTCTTGAGCTTGTAGGAGAGAAGTACAAAGAGAAAAATAGCTTTTTCCCCTTCGTTTCTATGAACTCAAGACTGGAAAAGCCGTTAGTTGCTCCTACGTAAGATAATTAAAAGCACTTCTCATTTACGGTGTTGCAAGGTTGCCGGATCTACGGCCAAGGCTGCCAGATTGAAGGTAAAATGAAATGTCATTCCTAGGCAAATAATTTTACATTTAAGATCAAGAAAAAAGGCCACTATTTTTGGGAACTCATCTGTTAACGCTAGTTCCTTCCTTGTCTCTGTCTCTTTTATGTTTTTTTTTTACATTTGTACGTAACACGAGGCCTTTTCTAAACATTATTTTAATAGTAACGATTACTATTTACATTTGTTGTTGGCAATGTTGTACTTATTGTTCCTTTGTGACATGATGTATATTCTGCTGCTGCTGCTATTTTGTTGTTGTTGTTGTTGTAAACTGTGTGTTTATTGCTGTCGTGTATTTGTTATTATTCCTTCTTGTTTGATGTTTGTTCCGTCTATGAGCTTCACAAATATTTTACAAAAGAATAAAATAAAACGACAATTTTTGTATATTCTTTGTTTGCTAAATTTCTCTACTTACATATACATACAAACATACATATGTATGTACCCTGTCGGAGAGTTTGTGGTTGACTACAAAAATAGTTAACTGATAGTTAACTTTTCCTACACTGACTAAAAGCTAACTGGAATATCATCCAGAACAAATTCAAAATTAATTCTTAAGTTGAGTATGTAATCGAGTTTGGTGAGAGCCAATACATTTATTCTCAGCTACTTGAAACTCATTTCAGTTTTATATTAATATATTGCTGTTATTGTGGTTATACATAATCAAACCCCAGAAAAATATTTTTAATTTACTGACTAACAAGTGGTTAAAAAAAATCAACTTTAAGTTAGTTGAAAAGTAATGCAGAGTGAGACAATTGACTAACGCCTAGGACATCGCAATGTTAAAACAGTCAGTTGATTACATTGAAAAGCAATCCACTACTTGCGAAATAATTACTTTAAAGTTACTTTAAAGTTAACGTCTTTTCCCACAGGGTATGTTCTTAAGATTCTCTGTATAGTTCCTTGCTGGGAATTAGTTTGCTTGTTGCATGCTTATGACAATAACAATGATAATGTTTTATTGTTATTATTGTAATTGAGGATTTAGTTTTTACAGCAATTTCTTGTGGTTTTTTCTTGTCATGCATGCTATAAAGAAAATTAGTTATTCATATGAATACATAAGTACATACATAAGTATGAATAAACATCATAAGATACGCTTTAGGTGAATAAGGTCAATTGTAACCGTGGCCATGTGCAAAGTTAAATAAGAACGAATCGGAAAAGCTGATTTTTTTTAGAAAATTGTTCAGCTAAACACAAAGTCTGGCAACACTTGTAATATTTACAACACTGCCTGCTGATATTTGTTGTTATTTCAAAACCTTATAATTGCTCTTCCAAAAAGGGCTATATCATTAGAGCTATAAATAATATACCAACAAAGGCGATGAAGACCATTTTTTCGATATTGCTAGTTAAAAAGGAGGCAGTTGCTCTTAGCTAAATGGCTGAAAACCGAACATATAACTATAGTTATATGTTCTGTTATGATATTTTTTTAAGTCAACCAACAATTTCATGTAGATTTAACACTGCCATCAGGTAAAAGTTGATGAAAATAACGGAATATTTTATTAACACTGTCATCGGCTTAGTATTCGATTTACATTACACTAATGTTGATATAACAAGATAATTTTTTTAAATCAACATGATATTTTTTAAATCAACCAACAACCTTGTTAATTACGCAACCAGTTTATCCATGTTAAACTAACACAGTGCATAGTGTAAATTATATTATGTAAAAATTTGAAAATTTTGCAATTTTGTATGGGATTATGAATATTGTAAATTTAACATGAGCCTTGTCAATTTTTTACAGGATGTTTTTCTCTGTGTGTAGAGACCAACGAATAGTAAACATCTTAAATTGCTTTAAACCCACTACATAAATGTGTGACAGAATATCCATTAGATATACACACACTAACTTCGTGGCCCTAATACCGGAATTGAATATAATGAAGGAAGCGAGGAATGATCCAAAAACCAATATTTACGCAGACGATTCGCAAAACGGTGCCCATGCAGAGCATTCGAAGAGGAGGGCGAAAGATTGGCAAACTACCTGTGTCATTGTACAGCGTTTAATAAGCTTACAAGACAAATTGTCATTAGGGATAACATAACAGACTTAGTATGCCTTAAGGATTTGGACTAAGAGAATATCCAGAACAGATTGGTTTCTTGGCGTGACCGGTTTATCGAACAAGTATTTTTGGGCAAAAACCTATATTGCAGGTACCTCTCATATCCTCTGGTAGAATGCAAATATGCAGGATCGAGTTTAAGTGCAATCCCGTTTGGGATTGTGTCAACGTAGTTGGCCCTCTTTTCAACCTAACCTAACCTAACTTAACCCATGTAAATTTCACTAAATTTTCCATAATGAAGTGAATTTCTGTCCTTTATCTAGAGAATTGAAGTCTCTATTATTGTGTTTGAAATAAGCAAAGGAATTTTTTCGTTCGTTCATAAAATAAAATAAGGAACAACGCTATAAGTCACAATCTTTCTCAATGATTTTTGCTTTATTTTTAATTTATTTACTGCAAAGGACAAAGCAAAAAAAAAAGCATAGTGTTTGTTTCATAATGCCTCAGTACAAAGCATTGACAATAAAGGTCCTTTAAAAACGTCATCGACAAGTATTGAGAACAGTGCGACCAAACAATCAGTGCATGGGTTTCAAAATTTGATGCTTATGGTTACAATTTTTCGCAACTTTGCATCTGTACAGGATATAAATACGTTTGGATACCTTTTGGTATCCATATTTAATTCAATAAACATTAAAAAAAAAATATTACAAATAGTGTATGAATAGAAAAGAAATGTGTAACCTTAACAGATTGATGTACATTTTTTTATTTACAGACAAATTTCTTTGCATTACTTTTTCTTGCTTTACTTCAGTTGTAAACATCGGAAGTACACTCCAATGAACTGTGACCAACAAACACATTTCTAATGTTGGTTGTCTTATTTTGGTGTAAAAACTTAATTATTTTGCATTTGAGTATGAAAAACTTGTAACATGTGATTGCTTTAATATGAGTGTTTAAATATTAAAAGTAGAGATGTGCACGTGAGTGTTTTCTGACTCACGACACGCACGCTAACACAGAAAAATATTTTACTCATGCACTTTCACGCACGAATGATTTTGAACATTTTCACGATCACGCACGCTCACGAAAAAGTATATGTATAATATAATTTTCATGTTTTTTGGGTTGAAAAATAGGTTCTTACATATACATATGTACATATCTACATATGTATATATTTATATGTATGCTCTTGTTTTTGTAAAATTTACAATGTAAATTAAAATAAAGCAAAGTTAATTTCATATCGTCTCAAATATTTGTATTCGCGGATATAATTTTAAATATTCGAATTCGAATTCTCGTATATCAAAAATTGACATTCCACATTATATATAATAAAAATGTGTAGGTAAGACGTATGATCAATTAAATAAATGATAATCAAATAAATGAGAAAAGCATATTAAATGAGAAAACATACAAATTACTAAAATTTTTCTGTTACATAACAAATCATAACAAAACTCGAACCCCACCCGTCCCCCCTACAGCGTTACGTAATATATGAACGGCACCTAAAGCAAAAAACATTTTCTGCGGTACAAGTCGTCATTAGTATTGTTGACAAAGTAGTGTTTCTCAATTGATACTTCCTACAGGGTATCTAAGAAACATACATACATACTTACAAAGGTGTATGTATACAAAACAAAATGCTCCGAATTCGTAAAGAATTCGTAACGATTGGTCGACAAAATCTTCCGATTTCGGCACCGAAATATTACCGAAATCGTAACAATTTTTGTATAAAATGGTTGACACGACTTCGTAACGATATGTCGGTACGAATTCGTTACGATAAGTCGGTACGAATTCCTAACGACATGTAGATACGATTTCTTTTTGCTTTTATAGCAGAGTACCGCTTCACCTTTATGTTGCTGCTATTGTCGAAATAATTTGCACATACTCACGTTTTTTAATATTTCTTACAATCCTTTTTTTTTATCAACATATACCGATAAAATCACGACATTTGCACATCTCTAATTAAAAGTATTATACTCACACACAACCATACACACACATACTCACATAAACATGTATGCAACACACACATGCATACACATAAGCTGCATTTATTGAAATTGTTTTTCTTTTTAACAAATTAATGTATTTTATTCGTTATTAACGTTTCCCTATAAACATAAATCATGCAAAAGTTAAATATTTATTTTAAATTGTTTTATAATTATACAACAAAGTGATTTTTATCTATCCATAAAATGCATACAAAGTGTTAATTTTTATACGTTTGTATTTAATTTGTTTTAAATGAAAATATTTTAAAGCATTTTATATGATTAATATTTGTTTCTTTTTCTTTTTTATATTAATTATGACATTTGAAATTATATTCATTATGCGTGATGATGTTTTTAAATGTAAATTGATGATGATGATGATGATGATGATGTGTGTTTAAAATTATAGAAAATTGTGCCGGTTCACAATTAATGTGGCAACTTGTGATTATTAAATGCGATAATTTGTAGGCAATTTTAATAAGATTTTAGTAATTGTTTTTAAGTGTGAAGTTATTATAAGATATTGCATGTAATATATTGCATAATAAGTTATTATAAAATTAGTCTCTTACCGCGACAATGGACTAGTGCTGGGATACAATCGATATTGTCTACTATCGATATATATCGATAGTTCAGATTTCACTATCGATACTATCGATATTACTATCGACTGAACGTTTGTACCTGAGAAAGAAATACATACATATATAACTAATTTTTTATCAGGTTACAGTTAGTTTTTTATCGCTTTATTGAAAGCATATAGTCTTATGTTTATTTTAATATGTATGTACATATGTAAAGGGTGTTTTTTATTGAGGTATAGAACTTTAAGTTGGCATCACTTTTTTAACTGGCGGCCATTTTGTCAGCTGTCAAGTGATTAATATTTAGTTTGGTTTGCCATTTCATCATGAACAGGTTGACAAACGAACAACGCTTGCAAATCGTGCAAATTTATTTCGAAAATAATGGTTCAGTTCGCGAAGTTTACCGCAAGCTCCGTCCATTTTATGGTCGACATAATCGTCCATCAGAGCAATTAATTCGGTTAACCATGGATCGTTTTCGCACTACGTTTACTCTATGTGATAATACGCATCCGCAGAGACGTCGAACAGTGCGCACCGAAGAAACAATTGCCGCTGTAGAGCAAAGTGTTGAAGAGGACCCGAATGAATCGATTCGCCACCGTGCACAGCAATTGGAGCCGACTAACCGACTATTTTGTTCCCGAATTGGATGGCATGAATGTGGATGAGTTGTGGTTCCAACAAGACGGCGCTACATGCCACACAGCGCACGTCACAATCGATTTATTGAAGGAAACATTCGATGAGCGCATAATTTCGCGGAATGGACATGTCAATTGGCCACCAAGATCGTGTGATTGGACACCATTGGATTATTTTCTTTGGGGATATGTGAAGTCGCTCGTCTACGCCAACAAACCAGAAACGTTAGGGGACTTGGAAGCCAACATTCGTGGCGTTATTGCCAACATACGGCCGGCCCCAAATGCTCGAAAAAGTGGTTGAAAATTGGACCTGTAGAATTGGCTTTATTCGAGCCAACCGCGGCGGCCACATGCCCGAAATCATATTTAAACATTAATGGCATAAAATTATCCTTCCAATAAAGCCAAATTAATGGACATTAAGACGATTTTCTTGTGTTTTATTTTAATTTGAAGGTCTATACCTCTTAAAAAAACACCCTATATCTACAAACTTTATTTTAGGTGACAGTTTTTGAAAAATTTTGTTGTCAGTTAAAAAAATTTAATAATACTTCAGGTTTTCGAAACTGCATAATATCGATATCGTTATTTTTCCTATCGATGTTTTCGATATTTTAAAACTATCGATAGTATCGATAGTACACTATCGATAGTATCCCAGTACTACAATGGACATGTAAGAACAAGGACTTTTTTAAATTTCAATCAGGTGTTCCATAAGCTTGGCACATTGTAGAGTGCTCTGTCACTACTTTTTAATTTTATGCACACGTTATCATTAAAAATTTAAAATAGTAAGAGAGAAATCTTTAGTGTGAGGTTTTCTCAGGACACTCGGTTTATGTATTCTTTAAAAATTTTCTGTCAACCTCTCTTCACTTCTTGTCCCTTTTTCTATCCCCAAACTCTCCCTCCCCCATCAATCACCATCACTCACTCTTTCTCTCGCTCCCTTTCCCACACTTTCTCTTCATCGCTTTCTTTGTATCTCTCATTCTTTCCCTCTCTCTTTCAGTCTTTCTCTCTCTCTCTCTTTCTCTCCACATTTCTATCTCCATATCAGGCATCTCTAAAGTAACTTAACAATTCCTGTTGTTGTTTGCCAATTTGATGTATAATTTGTATATTAAATTTAAAATTCCCTTGTGCGGTATTATTAAAGATGCCTGTTCTATATCTGTCCTTGTCTATATCCTTCTTTCCTAATATTTATTTCTTCTCTTACTAACTCTTTAAATCTATGATAAGATATACTTTTTTATTGTAAGCATGTATGGGCAAATGCAAAATGAAAATGCAAAAAGAGCGAACGATGTGTACATACACAAAATTGATGAGCGAAGCAGAGAAATGATATTGTGCTTAGTCTAGCAGAAAATTTCGAACGAAGCAGACGAGCATCGGATGTCACTAAATGAGAAAAATAAAAAACCAATACAATGCCACACATGCTAAGCTTTCAATGTAGTGGTGCCCATACCTGATTGTAAGCCTCGTTGATATATGACGTGATGAAGTGGTGCTCGATATCAAATTTTGGGCCGAATCGCTGCAAGGATATGTCATGCCTTTTATGTGATATGAACATTTTTATTTCGACAGAAATCATGAACATAATACAGCGAAAAACTTAGTAATTATTTCCAAAATTAGGCAAATAAGCTTTGCGTTAAATATTTTTACCATCCTTGTAAGGACATGACAGCCGCTCAAATGTCCTTCGTTTGAAAAATTTAGTTGCGGACAAAATTAAAATCGGTATGTGGCAGAACTTTGTTATTGTTTTAAAAATTATATGCCTAAGGTCTGTAATTAAATTCATTGCAATCGTTTGAAGGACATTTGCAGCTTCCATATATCCTTAAAAATAAAATCCTGAATTGAATCAAAATTATCATGAGAATGTATTAAAAATTAAAGATTGGTACACAACTAAGCTTTGCCAAAAAATTCATAGGCACCGGCAGAAGGACATAGCTAGCTCCCATATATCCTTAAAAATAAAAATTAAATTTTCTTTAAAATTATCATCAATATACAGCGAAAATAACTAAATCACTCTGAATTTACATAGAAAAAGCCTTTAATAAATTTCATTGCAATTGTTTCAAATACATACATCCTTAAAAATAAAATCCTGATTTGAACCATAATTATCTGATAATTGGTACTTAGCTCAGGTCGTCAAAAAATTTCAAAGTCACTGGCGAAAGGACATAACTGGCTCCCATATATCCTTAAAAATAAAATTTAAATTTTCTTTAAAATGATCATCAATATACAGCGAAAATGATTAAACGACTCCGAATTTATATAGAAAAAGCCTCTAATAAATTGCAATGTAATCGCTGCAAGGACATATGTAACAGCCATATATCCTTAAAAATAAAATCCTACTTTTGAACAATAATTATCACGAAAATGTAATAAAAATTGATGATTGGTGCCATAGTTACATAGTTAAGCTTTGCAAAATTTTTCATTGTCACTGGCGAAGGGACATGCGTAGCTCTCATATATACACATATCATTAAAAAATAATATTTAAATTTTCTTTAAAATTATCATCAATATAGAGGGAAACTACATAAAAGGCTTTCAAATTTTAAAAAACGCTTTGCGCTAAATTTGATTTTAATTACTGCAAGGACATGCCTGCTTCCCAAATATCCTTTAATTTAAAAATGCAATTACAACTGTAATTTTAATCAAATTGTAGTTAAAACTTGTATCAATTGCAAAAATTCTTTAGCTAAGCTATTTGAGTAATTTCTTTACAATCTGCCAAAGGACATGACTATCTAGCCGTTAGTCCTTTATAAGGAAAATTAAATTTTAGCCACAGTTATCGCCAAGAGGCAGTGGAAGTTTTTCAGTATTTATCAAGTTATAGACTTAAGTTTTTTTTTGACAAGGACATGCCTACCTGCCATATATCCTTGGAGCAAAGTTTTTTATATTTAGCTATAATTATCATTAGGATGCAAAGAAGGCTAAATAATCCTTTTTAAAATTAAGCATAAGGCTCTAAAATAAATTCTATAAAAATCGGTGTAGGGATTTACTCATTTGCCATATAAATATCCTTTATTTTAAATATATTTCTACAATCACAAAATTTAATCATAATTATTAAAAATTTAGTAGCAAATAATAAGACTTATATATAGAAGCTCTATAATAAATTCCATGACAATTACTGCGAAGACACGCCTTTCTCTCATATATCCTTGCTGCAAAAAAATTATTTCAGCCACAATTATTACCAGAATGCAAAGAAAATGTATAATTATATTTCAAAGTAAGCCTACCTCTACCTACCATATATCCTTAATGAAAAATAAAATAATTTCCACTGGACTTGTTATAAAGATGCAAAGAAAATTATTACAGAGTTCTATAATTGCAAAAGTTGCCAGTCTGAATAATTTTTTGTTCGGTCTGTTTTAGAAAGAACATGCCATCCTCCCATATGTCCTTTGGATCAAAAATTTTATTTTATTTCAATATTTTAATTCAACTATAATGAATTTTTAATCAAGCAATAATTTCTTAAGTACGCTTAAAATTATTAAATATTTTTTAGGTTAAAATATAACTACAATCAGTGCAAGGACATGGCTGCATTTCACATATCCTTAATATTAAAATATAATATAATATAAATTTAAGCAAGTGTTATTTCTTTATAAAATACAACGACTGAACTCTTTGGTAAGCTTCAATGTTCAAACGAACATCTATACTCGCGAAATAACAATAAATAAATAATAAATAAATTTTTTTTAAAAGGTACGTATCTCTGCTAAATAATAAAATTATTTTTTATTAGGACAAGGTCATAAACCTATAATTTTACGCACATTATTTGCCAATAAATCCCAGTAAAACAAAATGTAAGTCATTCTGAAGGAACCACATTTTCATTGCTACCAAAAAATCGATATTTTTAATTTGCCAATAGTTAGCAGAAAACCAAGTTAACGTTTATTTTAATCACACAATACCTTGTAGTTTTTCCATAGTTTTAGTAAATACTCACCAAAATGTTCAAAAAATAGATTTTTTGAAAGAAATTTATGAACTAATTTTGGCATAAAATTTAGAAGTTATTTGCTTTAATTTACATGAAAACACTGTTTCGCGTTTAAATTCGTATAAAAAGAAACGAATTGTTAAAATATGCAACTTTTTAAAGTTTTTCCTAGATAAAAATATTACCATAGAGCACAAAAAAAGAAATTTTTCTTAAAATCGCTTCTAATTCGGTGACTAGGCATCGAAAAAGAAAACTTCTTGCAATGATAACCCTATGTAAAAATCTTTAGATCGGATCTAAATTTGAACTACTTCCAGACTGCAAACTCTACATTTTCATGACTTCTTTGGAGTGTCTTTTTTTACTGGGATTTTATATATTAAGAGCTTTTATACTTACTACTAATTTACATTTACAAATTTTAATGCCAATAGCCAAGCAGAAAAATATTCCCTTTAATTAAAAAAACCACCCACATTTCGTCCTTTACTTATTTTTACCCTTTTTTAAAGTCAACACTTTCATTAATTTAATATTATTATTACTATTTCCCCACTTTTTCTCTCATGAATTGTTCTTATTAATTAACTTTGACTTCAATTTTCCAGTATTTCTAAGAACTGTTTTTTTTTATTAAATAATATTTCTTCATTTTAAAATCGTTTGGCACTTGACAATTATAGTCTTTTCTTTTTCCTTTCCCACTTTTCCAACACTGTGACAAAAATATTTAATGATGTTGAAAGAAAATCGGTTTCATTACAATCATTTATTTAATTTTGACCATTTGAATGAAATTGAATTGCATCAAGCTGAGTGCAAAGAATCATTTTTCACTTTCACAAACTTTTAGATGGAAACTACTGTTATGTCTTTTCTTTTGTACAAGAGACACAAACACACATCAAACGTTCTTACATTCACACAAACACACGTATATTATGTCATGTCTCAAACGCTACAACATAACAGGGATGATGCTAAAGTTTTAGTGTCAAACCTTAAATTTTACTTAAAATATAGTAAATGACTTTCAAGATAGTTGTGGCAAAAGAAAATAGAAACATTTTTATCAAATTAGATTAAAAATATTTCGTATTTAAAGGGACAAGAAGATTTTAGTATAACATTGTTAAGCACAGTGTGTTTGATAGCTAGAAAATTTTGAAAAAAAAATAGGTTATTGACTTCATATAAATAATAAATTCAGTAAAGTGCGACACTGATTCGCGCACGAAGGGTTCCGTACGAACACTAGATATGTAATTTAATACAAACTTCATCCTATATAATATATAGTTTTGGCATTTTTTTTTTCGTTTTTGGGGTCTTTTCGGTTTTTCGTTTTTTCGGCGGTTTTTGCGTTTTTTCGGTTTTGGCGTGTTTTTTAAGTTTTGGCTCTTTTTTTAGCTTTGACACTTTATTTTCTTGTTTTGGCGATTTTTTTTTTTTGATTTTTGGCGTTTTTTCATTTTGGCGATTTTTCTTTATTTTTGGCGACTTATTTCATTTTTGCGATTTTTTTTTATTTAAAATTTTTTTTTTTTAGTTTTGGCGACATTTTCGCGTTTTGGCGACTTTTTTCGATTTTTGGCGTTTTTTTCATTTTGGCGATTTTTTCGAATTTGGCGATTTATTTTAGTGTTAGAAATTTTTTTTAATTATGGAAATTTTTTTCGTTTTGGCGATTTTTTTTTTAATTTTTGGCGACTTTTTTTTGGTTTGGCGATTTTATAATATACGGTTTTTTTTAGTTTTTCCGTTTTTGAAAATTTCAAGTGTTTGCCTCTTACGGTTTCCAAGATATACCACATTGTCAAAATTACATAGTCAAAATTGCATTAACTGATGGACCACCCTTTAATTTTAATTTTTTTTAAATTTTAGTGTTAATTGTTGTAGTCTGTATAAAAAAACACTAATTTTACAAATTTCAAGTTTCAATATACATATGTTCATACAATTGTACGTATATTACATGGGATTTTAACATTCTTCGTTGCTAGTTTTGGAACACCCTACAATTTTTAATTCTCATGTATTTGTTGTTGTAGCGGCCAAGGTTCTACATACTGTGTCCAAATTTAACGTCCGTAGCTCTTACGGTTCCTGAGGAAATACCGTGTGACGGACAGACGGACAGCGTAGCGAAAACAATAGGGTTCCTTTTCACCTTTGGTGTACGGAACCCTAAAAAAACGATAAGGCGCAGAGACAACTTTTAATAAAACTAAAATATCAAAAATTTAAAAAAAAAAACGCTAACACGAAACAAACCGCCAAAAACCAAAAAAATCGCCAGAATAAAAAAAACTCTAAAACGAAAATAATTCATCAAAAACCGAAAAAATCGCTAAAAGAAATAAAGGCAAAGCTAAGTAACGCCAAAAACTGAGAAAATTCGATAAACAAAACAAAAACCCTAAAACTGAAAAAGTCTTCAAAACCGAAAAAAACGCTTAAAACGAAAAAGCGCCAAAACTAAAAAAAAGCTAGAACTAAAATATATCAATACCAAATAACGTTGAAAACCGAACAACTCTGATAAACGAAAAAAAACGCCAAAACTATAAAACCGTCAAAAACTGAAAAAAAACGCCAACACGAAAAAAAGCGCCAGAACTTAAAAAGCCTAAACTAAAATATATCACCAAAAACCGAAAAAAAAATCCCCAAACGAATAAACCCAAAACTAAAAAAAATGTCAAAGCTAAAAAAAACGCCAAGACTAAGAAAAAAACGAAAAAAAGTGCAAAAATTAAAAAAAAAAATTGTTAAATACCGAAAAAATCGTCAACGCGAAAAAAAGCGCTAGACTAAAAAAAGAAACAATTTTAGTGAACCTTTTCAATATGTCAAACATTTTTTAAACTTGGTTCACAATTGACAAGTTTATCTGATTATCAATTTTCGGGGCGGGCACCCTAATTTCGAAAATTCTTTTTATTGAACCTCTTCCATATCAAAATATTTGAAAAACAGTTTTTTGGAGCGGTCTCTATGCAGCCCCCCGCCCGCGACAAATTTTCAAAATAAATAAATAATTTTGCAAAAAAAATTTTAATTGATCTACAAATGACAAATTATTGGATAATAGATATTTGGGGCACGCACTTTGCCCCACAACCGCTCCAACAAAAATTAAAAAAATAAATGAAATGTTCTGAAAATCACCGATTTGTTAGTGGGCTGTTATCGTATTTTATCTGTTTGTTATTTATAATAGAACATTTTATTAAAACTTCCAACGCTATAAATCGTGCAATTTACAATATCAATGATTTAGATTTTATTAAGTTTTTGAAATCACTGTGATTTGATATGTCGTGATTTGCTTGATAGTGAAACTTTTGCAAGTGCAAAAAAAATTTTAAAATTGGTCCTTAAATGAAAAAGTAATTTGATAATCCATTTTTCGGGCGGACAATATAATTAACTCTCTCGCGTTTCTCACTCTCTGACATAACTGCTAAATACATAAATGGTAGCGAAATTTTCTTTCAAATTATAATTAAAACTTAATTATTTTTAACCCTTCAAGTGCCTGAAGGCCCAACTATAATATAAATAAGCTGGCTTAAGCTAATGTCAGAATTGAACGATAAGTCTGTCAAATGCTTAAACAATTCAGATGTGACTTTTAGGTGGCCACAATGTACTTACATACACTTAAGTATTCTTTAGCCACAGCTGCACATCTAGGTATTGTCAATAATTTTGTAGTAATTTGTTTTCTTCTCATAACTCCTAAATGAATGCAATTCAATCACACTAACTATTCTATCTATTAGAAATTCACATATAAATAAAGGGTGTTTTTTATTGAGGTATAGAACTTTAAGTTGGCATCACTTTTTTAACTGGCGGCTATTTTGTCAGCTGTCAAGTGATTAATATTTAGTTTGGTTTGCCATTTCATCATGAACAGGTTGACAAAAGAACAACGCTTGCAAATCGTGCAAATTTATTTCGAAAATAATGGTTCAGTTCGCGAAGTTTACCGCAAGCTCCGTCCATTTTATGGTCGACATAATCGTCCATCAGAGCAATTAATTCGGTTAACCATGGATCGTTTTCGCACTACGTTTACTCTATGTGATAATACGCATCCGCATAGACGTCGAACAGTGCGCACCGAAGAAACAATTGCCGCTGTAGAGCAAAGTGTTGAAGAGGACCCGAATGAATCGATTCGCCACCGTGCACAGCAATTGGAGCAGACTAACCGACTATTTTGTTCCCGAATTGGATGGCATGAATGTGGATGAGTTGTGGTTCCAACAAGACGGCGCTACATGCCACACAGCGCACGTCACAATCGATTTATTGAAGGAAACATTCGATGAGCGCATAATTTCGCGGAATGGACCTGTCAATTGGCCACCAAGATCGTGTGATTTGACACCATTGGATTATTTTCTTTGGGGATATGTGAAGTCGCTCGTCTACGCCAACAAACCAGAAACGTTAGGGGACTTGGAAGCCAACATTCGTGGCGTTATTGCCAACATACGGCCCCATATGCTCGAAAAAGTGGTTGAAAATTGGACCTGTAGAATTGGCTTTATTCGAGCCAGCCGCGGCGGCCACATGCCCGAAATCATATTTAAACATTAATGGCATAAAATTATCCTTCCAATAAAGCCAAATTGATGGACATTAAAACGATTTTCTTGTGTTTTATTCCAATGCAAAGTTCTATACCTCTTAAAAAAACACCCTATATATCAATCACCTTATTACTTATTTTATTTGTTTTGCCTACTAAAAAGTACAACAGTGAATATACATAAGTAAATACATGAGTATGTGTGTATATGTGTATTGTAAAACAAACAATGAAAATAAAAGTTTTGCTTTATTTTCTGAGTTTAAAATAAGAAACAATAAAAAATATTTAAAATCAATGAATATTTTCTGCTGCTGCTTGTTTGAGTTTAAAAAATGCACAAACAGTTGTTTCCTTACGGAATGTGCGTTCAGTTTGGCACTTTACTTAAGCAAATGACATTTGACGAAACTTGACGAAAAGTTTGTTAAGTGCATTATAGTCTGCCACATGCGTTTTATATGTAACCGCACAGTTGCTTAAGCTAGCTTATTTATATTATAGTTGGACCTTAATTTTTGGTAGATTTTCTTAAACAAATATTTACTATTATTGTTTAAAAATTAAATATTAATTGTTATTATTTCTACGTACGACCCCACTGTGCATCAAATTCTTTCCATAGTCATCATCTCGATCATTACTACTGCACATATTTCTTTGTGCTATCCCCCTCTATAGTATTTATTTATATATATATAAGTAATTAAAATTGATTACACTCCAGGGAGAGCAGACAAAAAAAAAACATAACACTTTCACCAAAATCTTGATAATCTGGGAAGAAAAATGATATGCTTCTTTTTGCTTAAGTTCGAAAAGAGAACTTAATTTAAATTATGGCAAATATTTGTTCTAATCAAAAATATTTGAAGAATTTTATTTATATACATATATATATATAAGAAATTGTCTTTTGTAAGTAAACTTATTTAATGAATAAATTTTAATATTTAATAAAAGTTTCTGAATTAAAAAATAATGAGCAAGGAATAAAGTAATACATACATATATAGCTATATAATAAGCTTATGAAAAGCATAAGTTCTATTCAAAACTATAACGTTATAAAAAAATCTTTTTCAAAAACAAACAGCCTGAGGAAAAGGAACCCTGTGGTTTTCGCTACAATGTCCGTCCGTCTGTCCGCCCCTGTCTGCCCGTCTGTCACAGGCTGTTTTCACAAAATATGTAAAACTTTGGCCGATACAACAACAAATTGTGACATCCCAGCTAAAAAAATATGTATGGACCATATATGATATCCCATATATGGTTCGGATCCGAAAAAGGGGGGTATATGGGCATATATGGTTATATATAAAGGGTGTTTTTTATTGAGGTATAGAACTTTAAGTTGGCATCACTTTTTTAACTGGCGGCCATTTTGTCAGCTGTCAAGTGTTTAATATTTAGGTTGGTTTGCCATTTCATCATGAACAGGTTGACAAAAGAACAACGCTTGCAAATCGTGCAAATTTATTTCGAAAATAATGGTTCAGTTCGCGAAGTTTACCGCAAGCTCCGTCCATTTTATGGTCGACATAATCGTCCATCAGAGCAATTAATTCGGTTAACCATGGATCGTTTTCGCACTACGTTTACTCTATGTGATAATACGCATCCGCAGAGACGTCGAACAGTGCGCACCGAAGAAACAATTGCCGCTGTAGAGCAAAGTGTTGAAGAGGACCCGAATGAATCGATTCGCCACCGTGCACAGCAATTGGAGCCGACTAACCGACTATTTTGTTCCCGAATTGGATGGCATGAATGTGGATGAGTTGTGGTTCCAACAAGACGGCGCTACATGCAACACAGCGCACGTCACAATCGATTTATTGAAGGAAACATTCGATGAGCGCATAATTTCGCGGAATGGACCTGTCAATTGGCCACCAAGATCGTGTGATTTGACACCATTGGATTATTTTCTTTGGGGATATGTGAATTCGCTCGTCTACGCCAACAAACCAGAAACGTTAGGGGACTTGGAAGCCAACATTCGTGGCGTTATTGCCAACATACGGCCCCATATGCTCGAAAAAGTGGTTGAAAATTGGACCTGTAGAATTGGCTTTTTTCGAGCCAGCCGCGGGGGCCACATGCCCGAAATCATATTTAAACATTAATGGCATAAAATTATCCTTCCAATAAAGCCAAATTGATGGACATTAAAACGATTTTCTTGTGTTTTATTTCAATTCAAAGTTCTATACCTCTTAAAAAAACACCCTATATTCATACATTTTCATACATGTATGTGTAAATATTTCCTCTACAGTATGCAAAGTTCATATTCATACAATCCTGATTCACAAAAGCGTACTGCTATGCAATAAATTAAATAACTAAAATTACTTTTTTTGATTTTGAACAGGTAGATTGTATTTAATGAAACATTCGTGTGGGCAAATAATGAAAAATGAACTAAGTCATTTAATTCATCATTTTAAGTCAAAAGGTGAATCACTTGCATATTAAAAAAAAACTCATATTCGTACATAAAATTTAATTTAAGAAATCAGATTAAAAACTAATGTAATTAATTATAAAAGAAAAAATAATCCGTCTAACAATAGTTTTCAATATATATATTGCAGAAATATAAACTTTGTTTCGTATCTAGAGAATTCTGTTATTTTCTATAAAATTAATGACTGGATTATCCTTTTGATTATTTGATATATTAAATGGGGCCACAATGTATAAAATCATACAATTTTTTTTTTTGTAACAAAAGTTTTTCTTTTTTAAAACGATTTTATGTGAGATTACATGTATGCATACATTTTTGTATGGCTCCATATATTACACCACATACGAAGAGCTTCATGATTAAATTTCCATATATGAGCTCATATATTATAATACATTTCATATATTAGTCCATATGTCAATTCATATATAATACTTTTCGCATGTATAATCCCATACATTTCCATACATGAATTCATACATATTCATATATAGTTATATACATTCATATATTAAAAATATATGGACCATATATAATTTTTTTAGCTGGGATTTAAAAATTAAAAGGTGCTCTAAAGAGAGCAACTTCTCATTTTGAAATTTTTTCTAAAATGGTGACAACTACATATAGACACTTGAAATTATAAAAGTTAATGTACAAAATCTATCAGAACTAATCATTTAATTAAATTTGACATTTATTTAGTGATATTTTGGCTAAAATGAAAAATTTTAAAAACTTGAATTATTATCTTCTAATTATGTTTTTACTTCTGTGTGTATTTTTATACAGAGTACACTAATTAAAATCTAATAAAATCTAAATTAAAGGGTACTCTATCAGTTAATGGTTTTATTTTGCAATTTTCACAATTTGCTGTATCTTGGAAAGTGTAACAGGTAAATTTTTAAAATTTTCAACTAAAAAATTCCAAATTTAAAAAAAATTGCTAAAACCGACAAATCGCCAAACAGACAAAAACGCTTAATCGAAAAATATAACTACAAATTTAATAAAGCGCTTAAATAAAAATATTGCCCAAAAACTAAAAAAAATTTACAAAAACCAAAAAAATCGCAAAAGCGCCAAAATTTAAAAACTAAAAGAGAACCGAAATTAAGAACATAACTAAAAAGGATAGAATGAAATCCTTAAAAGCCCAAAAATCAGCGAATCGAAAAAAGCACCAAAACTAAAAAATTGCAAATGCTAAAAAGGAACCGAAAAATAATATAGCCGAAACAATGCCGGAACGAAAAGAAATCTCCAAAAGGAAAAAAAGCGCCAAAATTAAAAAAAAAACCAAAAAATAGCCGAAACTAAACCGAAGCTAAGGACCGAACCAAAAGAAATCGTCAAAAGCCGAAAAAATCGCCGAAAGGAAAAATAAAGCGCCAAAACAAAAAAAAAATCACTCAAACTAAAAAAAAGAAAAATGTTGTCATAAACTGAGAAAATCGCCAAAAACCGAATAAATTGCAAAAACGAAAAAAGCGCCAAGATTAAAAGAAACTAAAAAAAATCCCAAACTAAACCGACGCTATAGACCGAGCTATAAAATAATCGAGATAAATCGTCAAGAACCGAAAAAATCGCCTAAACGAAAAATAAAGCACCAAAGCTAAAAAACTCGTTCTAACTAAAAAAAAAGAACCGAAAAATATTGCAATAAACCGAGAAAATCACCGAATCAAAAAGAATCGCCAAAAGGAAAAAAAGAGACAAAATTAAAAAACGTAACAAGAACCGCAACTAAACCGAAACTAAAAATCGAACTAAAAAAGAACCGAAAGAAATCGTAAAAAGACGAAAAAAATCGCCAAAAGGAGAAAAGCACCAAAACTAAAAAAATTGCTAAAACTAAAAGAGAACCGGAAAATATTGTCATTAACCGAAAGAAAAATCGCAAAAACAAAAAAAATCGCTAAAAGACAAAAACGTCAAAACTAAAAAAAACCGACACAGAACCGAAACTAAACCGAAGCTAAGAACCGAACTAAAAAAACTTGAAAAGCAAAACAAAAAAAGCAAAAACCGAAAAAATCGCCAACAGGAAAAAATATCGCCAAAACGAAAGACATCGCGAAAAGAAAACAAGCGACAAAATTAAAAAAAAAATTAAGCTGAAACTAAACCCAAGCTAAGAATCGAACTCATAACAACCAAAACCGAAACTACAAATAGAATCGAAAAAAAAATCGAAAAAGCACCAAAACTAAAAAAGAACCGAAGCTAAGCCGAAACTAAAAAGGAACCGAAAAAAATCGTCAAAAACGGAAAAAGCGCCCATATTAAAAAATCGCTTAAAGTAAAAGAGAATCGAAAAATATCGTCTTAGACCGAACAAAATTGTTATAACAAAAAAAAAAAAAAAAAAAAAAATGCCAATAAGAAGAAAAAATTGGCAAAAAGGAAATAAAAGCGCAAAAATTAAAAATCTTGAAAATAACTGAAACTAAGCCTAAGCTAAGAACTGAACTAAAAAAGAACCGAAAAATATTGTCATAAACCGAAAAAAACACCAAAACTAAAGAAAACGCCAATACTAAAAAATCGCTAAAAACACAAAAAAATAACGCCAAAACAAAAAATTTAAAAAAAAAATTTCTGCATTTGTATTACATATCTAGTGCCCCGTACGATGCCCTTATTTATTTATATTATGCAATATTTTACGTTCAGAGATTTCCTTCAGATGCAATAATATCGTATTAGTTATAATAATATGTTATATAATTTGTATTATAATATTCAATAACGTGATTGAAAAGGTTGAAAGCGATTTTATGAGGCAAACTTCTATTTAAAATTCGGTACAAAAATATGAATTTTCGAACAAAATTTCTATAGCGTTTTATGAAAACTAACCGTTAATTTCATGTAAAGAATAAAGCTACCTTATCACTTTTTTGCTCACTTCCATTCCAAAAACACGCATTAATAACAACAATAGAAATAAAAAATCCTTTCATCTACTACCGCCATCATTTACTATTGAATAGCAATTGAAATAGGAATTTATTACCATTTTGTACGCTTTTAATTTGTATGAAATCACTTCTTACAGCAACTGGCATAAATTGTAATTAAGATTCACTTATTTGTCATTTCAACACACACTTGCAACAAGGCGGCATAATATTTGTATACCACAAACTGTCGTTTTTTTTGTTGCTAGTAAAATTCCTTTTTAAAAAAAACATAGATGACACCATTTGTTGATTTAAATAGAAAATATATTAAAAAAAAAGTTAATTGAACATGAAAAAAATTCTAAAAAAGTGGAAATATTTTTTGTTTGTTTATAAAATAATAATTTATTTGTTAAAGAATAGACAGACAGCAAAAGATTTAAAAAGAAATTAATTTTAATGAAAAACTATTGTGCACAAAAACACTGACGGTCTTATTCATAAAAAATATTTTAGGTTTATTGCAGGTTTATTTGACAAATTTTCCATAGAAATATGTCAAATAAGCGCTTAATAAACCTAAAATATTTTCTATGAATAAGGGCGTGACTATATAAGTGTCAATTTGTTTAAATGAATAAATTTTTGGGGTTATTGGGGTTATAGTGGATACTACGCACCATGGTAAGAGCTTCTTCTCTCTTAGAATTCTGGGGCCGAATTTCGCAGCGAAGAACGTGAAGTGTTCACGAATTTCAGTAAAAAATTTTGACACTAGTCTTTACTTTAACTGTCTAAATAATTCATTCTCACCGTCAAATGAACACTGAAACTTGTGAAGACTATAGAGCAGCTACGTCCAAACACACATACACTGATATTTGCATTTGTATGCAGCTTTAAAAGCTCTTAAATTTGTTCTTGTTTCTTTGCAAAGTAAAGGTAGAGGTCCATAGCTCGCTTTTTGCGCGTTAAGCTTTCTATGCATCTGTCAAAAAAGTAGAATCAATGTAATAGTATGTGACAAGTTACATTGCAAAAAGCGCAGGACGCGTAGGCGCGTTCAAAGCAAAAAGTAGGTCTACTTTCTACTTTTGTACGCGTTACAAGCACCATGAAATAAAGTTAGCTGTTCTTGAAAGCTAAAGATGTTAAATAATACTTTATTTCTTACGTTATCGATAAATATTATTTTGCCGTGGATAATTTTTTTCTTTTTTTTTCAATAAAAAAATTTCTTAGTAAAAAAACTTGTTTAATAAAATATGTGATTATTTTCATTAATGCGATGTATTTTAATTAACTTTTCACCACACTTTTCTCAGTAACAAATTTTGCATATTAGTTATCGATTACTTTACCGCTAAATCTGTATTATTTACTTTGTGTACATTAGATATTTTTAAACAATAAAATGGAAGAAAATTTAATAAATTAAATATACAAACCGACTAACTCCACAAATTCTTTTAAAAACTCGATTTCACTCTCCATTTTTTCTTTATAAGTATTTATAAACAAATGCACACAGCTGATTAAAACAAAAATAAAATGGCGCTTGAAAAGCAGTGCATGTAACTCAACGCGAACAAAGTATAGAATGAAACAAGAGAATGAAACGCGTGTAAAGCATTACGCGCAAGCACTGCTGTCTGTTGTGTTGTTGATGTGGATGTTGTACTCTCGTCAGTGTGAAAGCACAAAAAGCTCTTTATAAAAGTTTGCACATTATGCTAGGAACACTACTGGGACGAACGACGAATTTTTCGGTGCGAACTTTCGTCATAAAAAATAAAACACATTTGTTCATATGAAAATGAACACAACACCGCCGTAAAACGAAATTCGTCGTGCGTGACGAACTCTGAGATAGATTTATTTCTATTTTGTAAGCCGACCAGTGTTGCCATATTTATTTGTTCAAAAATCTTCAAGTCGAACAAAAAAACAACTTTTTTTGTGAGCAAAAATCTTTTTTGTTATTTTATTGCATGAAAATGAGTTAAAATTTATTTTTTTCTTGTGAACTATTAAAAATAAAGACAAATAACACAAAGTATTTAATGTATAGAATATGTGTAAGATCATTATGAAGCAAATCAGAAAATTTGTAAGTAGTTTGGTTAAAAAATCACTCTATTATATATTAAAAGTAGCAAAAGTAAAATTTTTAAAAATCTTATTTTAAGAAAAAAATTTTTTTTTGTCGTTTTAAAATGTCTAAAAACTTCAAAAATAAGATAAATCTTCACATATGGTAACACTGACGCCGACGAACGACGATAAAAACAATTTTCTCTCATTCTTTTTACATACACAATAAACAGTGTGACCATATTTTAAAATAAAATTAATTTAAATCACGTATGTCTTTAATATATTTTTAGAGAATACGCAATTTGGATTAAAAAGGGCTAAAAGAGCTAAATCGGTTTTTAGAAAAGCTAAAAAATGGAAGCTAAGAGCTTAATAAAAATTTTAAAGCTAAATCCAGAAGAAATAAGCTTAATTTAGCCCATAATTACTATTATGGTCAAACTGACAATAACAAACTTTATTATTCATAAGAGCTGAATTCGCTGAGTAAATTCGTCGTTATTGTGCTTCACACGACGAATTTACGCAGCGAATTCTTATGGACGAATTCGTCGACGTAGACGAAATTCGTCGTTCGTCCCAATTGTGTTCCTAGCATTATGCATATATGACATGGATGTAGCTGCTGGTTGCTTTAATTTATTGCGCTGATGAACGCGTAGTCCGACATTTAAATGCATACTTTTGTGGCATTGATAAGGTGTCAGTAGATTCCTCATAATATGGCAAACCAAACTCAACGTAAAACAACTATCAGCTGTTAAAATGGCCCACTTATCAAGGAGTGTTGCCAACTCTATATCTCTATATCCTCAAAACATTACCCTTCATAAACTTTTGCGCTTTAAAAAAGAGCTGTTACGTATAAAATAAACTTGAAGCTAATTTTTTAATTTTATTATTGTACCAAAATCTTTTTAATGCATTTAATATTTCTTATTTAACATTCAAATATTTTAATTACACACATTAAATCATTTTTATGGCAAAATAAAAGACAATATGTCTGCTCTTAAATCCACAAAGAAATGAATACAGAGAATACAGCGAACAGCATTGCCAAGAAGAATATTAACAACAGTGACAGATGGTTAACAAATTATGACATTTTATTACATTCTTAAACACATACCACAAATACAGACAGGTCAGACATATGTACATAAGTTTGCGAATTTATCTCAGGCTGCAACTATTAACACAAATATGTATATGCAATATAAAAAAAATGCAATAAAACAGAAAAGAAATAGCCGACTTTGAATGATGACCGACCACGACAATGAGGGGCTGTATATTTAAATAGATTAGTCAAATTATAAATAAGGAGGCCATACATTTCAGGCCATACTTTTTTAAGCAATTTTAAGTCAATCAAACTATTTATTGTTTTGTTATAACTTTAAAGGAAAATAAAGAAATCTATAGTTTTTACTATACAAATAAATTTAATTAAATTTTTTGGCACTACATCAACAATTAATTAATTTAAAATACAACAACCATTAACACATGCACGCTCACACACACACACTTAAACTTTCGTTTGTACACAACTAACGGACGTTTAAGCACATTCCACCAGGGATGATAAAGTTGGTACAATTGTACTTTTCTTGGTACTATTCAAAACCTAAAAGTACGTTGGTACCCCCGTGACTCATTTGGAACTATTTAAAAAATTTGCGAGAGACTATCCCTTGTTTTATTTTCACAAATATAATTAATCGCGATCATTTAAAGTATAATCAATTTAAGAGAAAAGTGGAGAATTTGTTTTGTTGTTGATAGCGAATACCTTGTTAGATGTGCATTACACTTGACTGGTTTATTATAGAGAACTAACTACATCTAACTTCACCGGTGTTTCGTATTGATATAAAATTTGTAAGAAATAAAAAACTTGCTATATTATTATCATATCAATCGTTTAAGTGATGAAATTAAATGAAGCTAGGTATGCTACATACATATGTAAACGATTAAAGTTTACTTTGAAATTAAAAACTTTATATATCTAGAAATAAAATTAAAAGTTGTATAGTTACGGATTTTAAAATAAATATTAAAGAACCGGATTTTAAAAGAAATGTTATAGAAACTTTTGCGAAACTATTAAATAAAGTTTCTTTTTATAACGAAATTTTAACATGGCTAACAAAATTCACTCCCGAATATGTTAAGAGTGTATTATCTCTCTTATTAAAAAATATTCCTAAAAGAAAATGGAAATTATAATACAATAAATAACGAATTTCGAGCTTTAAAAAATTAATTGGATGAGCTAATGATCTGTCAAAAGTTATCAGGAGAATATTGTCAATTATTCACTCATCAGTGAATGTGAAAAGAGAATTTTCATAATCAAAAAGAAGACTTGAAAGTCTAATACAAACAAAGGACTTATTGGGAGGCTGTAACTCATATTTTTTACGAAATTCAGTTTTTCAGTGATTCCAATATATTTAAAATAGTTTGAAAAGTAGCGCTTTTACAATCAGTTGTACAAAAATATTACAGAAAGAATATTACAGTTTCTATTGTGTTTTTACCTTCTCCTCTAAAATAGCAATTATTTGAGTTAGGGCATTTTTACTTGAGACCAACGATATGTATTTACTGCCTGTTTCATTCGTTAATTTTAATAAAATTGCAGTTAATGAAGCAGATTAATCCTCATATAGTTCTTTTTTTTTTGAAACAAACACAAAATTTTCATTTTTCATTAAGACGTGTGTAAATTGAAAACTTGAAATTTGTGTTATGAGTTATGACGTTATTTGAGTAAATGAGCGACATGTGCCAAAAATATAATAAAAAAAAGTTAAAAATACAAAAAATACCGATTTTAGTACTATTGGGTTCGAAAAAGTACATTTTTAAAAGCTAATTGGTACGAAATTGGTTTTCCCATTTATCATCCCTGCATTCCACACAACACCAACAACACACATGCAAACACACACATGCACACACAAACAATACTTTTTTTAATACCCAATTGAAGTGTTTTCAATTAAATTTATTTCAATATTTTAATTTATTTATTCAAATTGATTTAAAATGCGTAAATGCGAGAATATGCAAACAGAGAAAAAAAAAGTAAAATAATAAACATTATTTGCATGCATTAATTAAAAAAAAAATGTGTACAGAAAATTGTGAGAGACAGTTTATGGGAAGGACAGACAGACAGACACGTCATGTTAAGTTTTCTTACAAAATGTATGTACATACATATGTATGCAAATTATTTCTGATATTATCATTAACACTATTTGCCCAGTTTTTTCCATTAATTTTATGTGCATACATATACTTACATACATACATATGTATGTATGTACATATTTACATATATATGTGAGTAAATTTCTTTTTTAATTTTTGCCGGACATTTGAAATTGTAAGCAATCTTTTATTCCGCATTCCATAAAGCAATAAATAAATGCAAGCAATAGCATGAAATTGAGACCGCTAAGGCGAATAAAAAGTGGGCGCTACACACAAAAAAAATTTTACCGCAATAAGCACGTTTAATTTAAAAAAAAAATAAGCAAAAATCATTTGAAAATGTAAGTGATTCAATTAAACTTTTGTTAAAAAATTTAAGTTAAATTAAAAGTATAATTGACTCAATAAAAAGTTTAATTGATTTTAGTTTTATTTTTTTAATTTAACGCGTTTACTGTCGGTCAATTTTTTTTCTGTGTACAGCAAAAAAGAGATAAATGTACATTGCAAAAATGCCCATAACGTTTCTACAGATTAATTTTTTCCGAAAATAAAATTATCATATTCTAAAGAAAGGGTAAAAATAAAAATTAACGAGAAAAGATTTCAAAATTTATTTTGTTTCGCTTAAAAATTTGCGGATCGTTTTTCCAAGTAGAGCAAAGCAGCTGAAGAGAAAGAATAACCCCCTTATGCAAAAACGATTGTTAAACTTAAAGTTGGTTTAGCAAACGAATTTTGTATGGCAAAACCGGTTTTAACATATGCTTTAACTTTAACAAACGTTTTTGCATAAGAGGGTAAGTAATCCTGCTTTTTTTAAAGTTCCAAATCTTTAACAGGGCCTAAATGTACAGATCAGTTAACTTTGTGATTATACTTGCTATTGGCTATTTGCCTGCAGTACTGAGGCAACTCTGGGCTGCAGATAAAGCACTCGCATCATTGTAGTTATTTCTTAATTGCAATTTTTAGGGTTCCGTACACCAAAGGTGAAAAGGAACCCTATTGTTTTCGCTACGCTGTCCGTCTGTCCGTCACACGGTATTTTCTCAGGAACCGTAAGAGCTACGGACCTGAAATTTGGACAGAGTATGTAGAACCTTGGCCGCTACAACAACAAATACATGAGAATTAAGAACTAAAGGGTGTTCCAAAACGAGCAACGACAAATGTTAAAGTCCCATGTAATATAATTACATACAATTGTATGAACATATGTGTATTGAAACTTGAAATTTGTAAACTTAGTGTATTTTTATACAGACTACAACAATTAACACTAAATTTTAAAAAAAATTTAAATTAAAGGGTGGTCCATCAGTTAATGCAATTTGGACTATGTAATTTTGACAACTTGCTATATCTTGGAAACCGTAAGAGGCAAACACTTGAAATTTTCAAAAACCGTAAAACTAAAAAAATCGAAAATTATAAAATCGCCAAACAAAAAAAAAGTCGCCAGAAATTAAAAAAAAAATCTCCAAAACGAAAAAAATCACCAAAATTAAAAAAAATTCTAACACTAAAATAAATCGCCAAATTCAAAAAAATCGCCAAAATGAAAAAAACGCCAAAATAAAAAAAACGCCAAAAATCGAAAAAAGTCGCCAAAACAAGAAAATGTCGCCAAAACTAAAAAAAAATTTAAATAAAAAAAATTGCAAAAATGAAAAATATCGCTAAAAAATAAAAAAAATCGCCAAAATGAAAAAACGCCAAAAACCGAAAAAAATCGCCAAAACAAGAAAATAAAGTCTCAAAACTAAAAAAAGAGCCAAAACTATAAAAAACGGCCAAAACCGAAAAAACACAAAAACCGCCAAAACAAAGACCCCAGAAACGAAAACAAATGCCAAAACTATATATTATATAGGATGAAGTTTGTATTAAATTACATATCTAGTGTTCGTACGGAACCCTTCGTGCGCAGGTCAGAGTCGCACTTTACTGTATTTATTTTTAATTGTTATTAATTCATTGTTTTTAGCAGCATGCCACGCCCAGTATTGTGAATATTTTAACCTATTTTTTTGATGCCTTTAGTTTTGATATGCTTCGTTTTTGAGGGTGTAAAAATTTTAAGAATCCATTGAAAGAAAAAATTTAGACTTGGGCCAATTAAAATTGATTCTGAACCACTGTGCGTGCGGTGGAGGATATTTTGCCTATTTCAAGGGAACCAAATAGAACCCTAGTGAATTAGTTCTCGGGGAACATGCAACATGCTGAGAGAGCCCGTGAATATGAGCTCTACGCAATAATATAATAAAGCTTTTCAATAGATTTGCAAAGATTTCACGGTCTTTTATCTGTTATCATGTTTTTATTATTAATAGAATCGTTTGTCTGACATGACACTTGTCATTTGATTAAAAACCCCTTCGCAAAACAAATTCATTAAATTTGTAACGGCTATTATGCACATAAAATAAAATTATTTTATATCAACATAATTCTCCTACTCCCCCCATTTGTCTTTAATTAAATATTATCGATTCGTACTGGCCGTGGCTTGCATTTAATTTGCCATTTTATATGTTGATTTATTGATTGAATTTATCTTGATAACTATGTATATCAATCATAAAAGCGAGATGTATGCATTTACATATATATTTTGCAATTTATATGTACGACTGTCGTCGCTATTAGTCTTCTGTCTTCACGTTTGAATGTATTCCCAAGCAATAATTTTTTTTTTTTTTTTTGCTTATGTTATTCACTTAACGGCATTAAATATTTTCCTTAAATAATTACATCAATATGACATTGTAATGCACAATCATCATCATGCTAATGTTGTTGCTGTTGGTGCGAGGAAGTATTTATATCAATTGAAATGTTTGTCACATATTTTTGTTTCGTTTTTTTTTTAACATAATGAGAGCAGAAACATATTAGATTGTTATACGAGTAGTATAGCCACACCCTCTTTTAGTAGACAATTGGTTAGCTTAAGTTATTTTATCATATCCGCGTATACACTTTGACTTTTACTAATAGTTAGGAATATATTGGGTATTTAGGGCCCTCAGCAAACTCTTTTAAAATTTGTATCATGTAGCAAATTGCTGGGCTATAAAAATGGTTATAGGCTTATGCTTAGGGTAGGTAAGGTTAGGTTAGCAGGCTGCCGGTAAGGAAGGGTGAAATTTAGAGTTCAGCTCACTTGGCTCCAATACAATAATCCCTTTGTGATACCTGTGTGTTGAAGAGCACATAGTGAGAGAGGGTGATAGGGAAGGGATACTGATAGTGAATAAGGAAGATGTAGGAAGAGTTAGAGGAAAGCTTCACTCTTTTACAACTCTGCTTTTTGCACGTTTTTAATAATGCAGTGTCGCAGCTCGTGTTGCAGCTCGTCTTGTGTTATATATATAAGGCGTATTGAATTTTTTTTGAAGCTATGGTTAGTAGCCATTTTATTGTTTATTTTACTTCGCCAATGTTTCTGCTACACAGTAAAGGAGGGCGCTCTGATGTTATATTAGGATTAGTATCTGCTGAAGTTGGTGTAGTTGGTGTAGTGACTATGTCTTCATCACTTGAATTTTCCTACAAAAACTGACACAAAGGGAGACTAATTCACATCAGAAAAATGCTTAGTGCTGTTATTTGATGACTGTAGGATGCAGGGATTGAACCCAATACCTTCGGTTTTGTTGTCAACGTTCTAACTACTTCAGCTAACGTCAATTGATTTGTCTGCAGTTGTGTTTGTTTTTTGAAATCGGAAGAGGAAATTTTCTCTTATATGTTTAAAAGGGTTTGCTTACAGTCTAGTCCTACAATTTTTTCAAAAATTGATGGAGAAATATTCTAAATTCCCCTCTCCCCGCCCAGCAAATTTTAAATTTGGGGGGCGGGCAGTTGTTCCCCTTATGCATAAGTCTGTCATTTGTAAACCGATTTTCAAAATGTTTGTTTTTTTGAATTTTCTATGCAAAATTAAAAAGCAAATCTTAAGTTCAACTTTAATCTTAAATTTCGCAACAACCACTAAACTGATTCTAATGAAACTATATTTGTATAAAAGCTTATCCACTAAAAAAATAATTCCGAAAAAATCTATATTAGTTCAAAAGTTACAGAGATGAAAAACAAATCTGAAGCCGCTGCAATAAACAAATCGTGGAGTGAACTAAAGACCCTAGTCAGAAAAAAATCGAATGAAATAAATTTGTTGAAGTCCTATGGTCGTTGGAGGAATAAAGTGAAATATGTGGCGGGTTATCCATTTGATGACTTCAAAAGTGCCGGTCTGGCAAGGCCGTCAGCTGTTAGATATCTGTCATCAGTACACAGATTCTGTAACTTTATGTGATTCTGTAATTTCTGTAATGTATAGAAAATGTCAAAATAAGCGAAAAACACAAAGAAAAATAAAGAGAAACTAAATGAATTTAAGCTTGTGATTTTACTTTTTCTAAATAAACTATGCTCGAGAATAGCAAAGTCGATAAATTGTTGATATACATATTTATTATAGCAATACGATAATTTAAATAAATTCAGTAAAATGCGACTCTGACTCGCGCACGAAGGGTTCCGTACACACACTAGATATGTAATTTAATACAAACTTCATCCTATATAATATATAGTTTTGCCATTTTTTTCGTTTTTGGGGTCTTTTCGGTTTTTGCGTTTTTTCAGCGGTTTTTGCGTTTTTTCGGTTTTGGCGATTTTTTTAAGTTTTGGCTCTTTTTTTAGTTTTGACACTTCATTTTCTTGTTTTGGCGATTTTTTCTTTGGTTTTTGGGGTTTTTTAATTTTGGCGATTTTTTTTAATTTTGGCAATTTTTTTCATTTTGCGATTTTTTTTTATTTAAAATTTTTTTTAGTTTTGGCGACATTTTCTTGTTTTGGCGACTTTTTTCGATTTTTGGCGTTTTTTTTTTATTTTGGCGTTTTTTTCATTTTGGCGATTTTTTCGAATTTGGCGATTTATTTTAGTGTTAGAAATGTTTTTTTAATTTTGGCGATTTTTTTCGTTTTGGCGATTTTTTTTTTAATTTTTGGCGATTTTTTTTTTTGGTTTGGCGATTTTATAATTTTCGGTTTTTTTAGTTTTACCGTTTTTGAAAATTTCAAGCGTTTGCCTCTTACGGTTTCCAAGATATAGCAAATTGTCAAAATTACATAGTCAAAATTGCATTAACTGATGGACCACCCTTTAATTTAAATTTTTTTAAATTTTAGTGTTAATTGTTGTGATCTGTATAAAAATACACTAATTTTACAAATTTCAAGTTTCAATATACATATGTTCATACAATTGTATGTATATTACATGGGATTTTAACATTTTTCGTTGCTCGTTTTGGAACAACCTTTAATTTTTAATTCTCATGTATTTGTTGTTGTATCGGCCAAGGTTCTACATACTCTGCCCAAATTTCAGGTCCGTAGCTCTTACGGTTCCTGAGAAAATACCGTGTGACGGACAGACGGACAGCGTAGCGAAAACAATAGGGTTCCTTTTCACCTTTGGTGTACGGAACCAAATGAGCGTGTGTAATATGTTTGCATGTAGTAGTAGCAACTTTAAACGCTTATAGCTCCCAAAATACTAAACCGATTTCAATAAAATATAGATTCTGCACATCTGTATAAAAAATCCTTTAAAACCATATAAATCTTTTTCAAATCGGTGAGGTGGTACCAGCGTAAAAGGGATTACAAAAAACATGTTCGCCTATTAATTATATAGATGTGCACATCCGTTACTCTGTTATTTCAGAGACTGCGTAGTAACGCATAAGTTTTATGGGTAACTAGCCAAAGCTAAGCCACGAGAAAAAGACATTTTATTCCAGCTAGGATCCTCGGGATCGCCACACCTGAAATCTTCTAAGATAATCCCCGGAGGGAAGTATTCCAGGCATTACTTCTTGATGCAACTATAACCATTAAGATAAAGTATAAATAAGGCTTATTTAATCACTGTGTTGAAGAACCAATTGTGACTTCCTTGACTTATGATTTCCGTTAACCTTTTACACGTTTGTACATACATAAAACAACACATATCTTATTCATCCTATCTTTGACATTAGGGCCAGAGGAGAAGGGACTGCACCTTAAATGGTGAACTTTTTCGGTCTCCTCCGCCAAAATCAGTTATTCGATTATTTTTATTTAGTTATTATTAATTTTTTTGTTACAGCGTTTTTTGCGTTTTTGCTACTTTTATATTTATAAATAGAATTTTTTTTTGAGCTACAAATTCCCATGATTTAACAAGCATCAAGCAAGACATGCGTGTTTAACCACTTTTCCTGCTTCATAGTGAAGGCATACAGACATATAAACGTACAATATACAACATTTAACTGTCAGTCAAGTCTGTCTTTCGGTCATTAATGTTAGTTGTATTTGCAAGTAAATTACCATTAAAATTGATAACTTATGCTGCTGTGTCTTAGTAATTTACCCCAAAACTAAACATAAGCCAACAGCAACAATTTACTTTTACCTGCCAGCAGATACGAGTAGACATTACAGCTACTGTAAGATACATACCACAGATATATAAACTTTTTTTTTCTAGGCTTTAAGAAGAAACTTCAATATAACGTTAGCATAAGTTAATGCCAAGCAGGCCAACCTCTGCAAGTAGCTAATATTATATAGTGAGGCTGCAGTACAACTTAAACCAATTAACTAATTGCAAGTTATCTAAGGAAAACCTTTTTGGCTCCTTTTTGGTATTTATATGTATGAAATTGAAAACGGCGTTTAGCTTAAACATGAGTTTGAAAAAAAAGAAGAAAACTTGATGCAAGTCATTATTTTTCTTATTCTTATTTTTTAAGTTTTCATTGCTGCTTTAGAGAAGCTGCAACATGTTTTTATTTTTCGTTCTTTGTTAAAAAAAAGAAGTATGTAGTGGTACCACATTAAAAGGTATTATTTTACGTTTAATTTTCTAGGGGAATAAGAGGTTCTCTTTTCATATAATAAATTTAATAGTTTGAACTTTAAAACAGGGAATTTAACACCACTGAGTGGTGAAAGAGTACAGTGGAGCAGACAAAATAAAATTTTCTCTCACCGAACAGCACACTATTTCTTACTTTTTATAAGGAATGATGTTTTACTCTGAAATTCAAATGATTTTGAATAGTTTTATAAATTCTTAGTTCCAACGCATATACATACTCCTTAGTAAGTTAGGAAGGTTGGTGTTGTAACGAAAAGTTGCCAAAATGAAAAAAGCGCTAAAATGAAATATATAACCAAAAGTAAAATAAATCGTTAAAATGGAAAAAAAACACCAATAGTGAAAAAGTCATAAGAAAAAAACTAAAAAATCGTCAAAAGCTGAAAAAAAATCGCCAAAACGAAAAACAGCAGAAAAATTCCCCAAAAACCGAAAAAATTGCCAAAAAGAACAAAACATTAAAACTAAAAAAAAGCTAAAAATAAAAATCCCAAAAAAACCGCTAGAACTAAAAAACGGCACAACAAAATTAAAAAATAAATTCTACATCAGCCAAGGTATTCGTTTATATAAGATAAAGTATTACACATGCAATGTCCGCACTGTACTCTTCGTGCAAGAGTTACGAACACACTTTACTGAATTTATTTTTTTTTTACGACAACGCACATTATAAAAATCGTGACTTACACAAAATTTTACATTTCCTGCTGCATTAGATGCAAATAGATCTTAGACCCCTGCACAAGACGTGTGTGAAGATAAATTTCGAAATTTAAACCCAAGACACAAACCAATTGCATTAACAGAGCTATGTTAACCTGATTACAGAGCCCTGTTAGACATGAAAATTTTGGAAGTACAAACTCAAAATGGAATCCTGGCCATATTTTTCAACAAAATGAGCTAAAAAAATCGAAACATGCAGACTATTATATTTTTCTATATAAAAACAAAAAAAAGTAATAAAAAAACTAAAAGAAACTATAAATTTTTAACTATCAAATAAATGAATTTTTTTATGGAAATTTTTGAATTCCTAGAGAACGAACATACCTGGTTGGCTAAATTTTGTTGGAATTTATGTCTTTTGTACCCTTTTATAATATCCAGATTTCAAAACCTTTAACATTTGCGTTTTTCATAAAAAAAATTTGATTTTTCTAAATTTTCAAATTTCGATTTTCACTAAAGGACGAATTTCAGGAGAACGAACATAAATTATAATTATATTATAAAAGGGCACAAAAGACATAAATTCCAAAAAAAAATTTAGCCGCCCAGGTATGTTCGTTCTCCTGAAATTCGTCCTTTAGTGAAAATCGAAATTTGAAAATTTAGAAAAATCAAATTTTTTTTTATGAAAAACGCAAATGTTAAAGGTTTTGAAATGTGGATATTATAAAAGGGCACAAAAGACATAAATTCCAACAAAATTTAGCCGCCCAGGTATGTTCGTTCTCTAGGAATTCAAAAATTTCCATAATAAAATTAATTTATTTGATAGTTAAAAATTTATAGTTTCTTTTAGTTTTTTTATTACTTTTTTTTGTTTTTATATAGAAAAATATAATAGTCTGCATGTTTCGATTTTTTTTAGCTCATTTTGTTGAAAAATATGGCCAGGATTCCATTTTGAGTTTGTACTTCCAAAATTTTCATGTCTAACAGGGCTCTGTTATCAGGTTAACATAGCTCTGTTAATGCAATTGGTTTGTGTCTTGGGTTTAAATTTCGAAATTTATCTTCACACACGTTGCACAAGACCACTTACAAGAACTTTTAAGACATGAGGGATTTTTGAATTGCTTTACAACAGAGAAATCTTCTAAGACAAACGCTAAGCAACACTGCTTGCAAGAAATTTGTTTCAGTTATTGCAGGTATAGGAGTAGAGAAGATAATATTTCGTGATGAAAGAACTTGTGAGCTTGCTTTTTCCTACGCATGGGAACTCAACATAAACAAATCTTCCGGGGTGTATGGCCTTCCTGCACTGGTCTTGAAACAGTGCTTCTCGACGCTAGCATGTTCATTAGCTAACCTCTTCGGCAAGTTGTATAATGCTGGTGAATTTCCAGTGTGTTGTAAGGTTTCTAATCTTACGCCAATCCCTAAAAAAGGAGAAGCTCATAACCCTGAAAATTATCGCCCAGTCGCAATATGTTTTGCACTTTGTAAGTGATGGAAAGTGTGGTGAATTTCCATCTTGTAAAGTATCTGGAGTCCAACAGCTTACTTAACGACCGGTAATAAGCTTTTCACTCTGCGGGAGACCTACTTACCCTCTATCCACCTTTTTGGCGAAGGTAAGGTGGTGGCTTTAGATATCTCCAAGGCGTTTGATAGAGTGTGGCATGGTGCACTTTTATCAAAATGTATTGCCTTTGGTGTCGGTGATAACTTCTCTCGATTCTTATCGAGTTTTCTCAGGGATCACACTAAACGAGTTCTTATAGATCGAATCTCTTCAAACGAGTCCAAGATAAATTCAGGGGTACAGGAAAGTCAGGTTCTTTCAGCAACTCTATTCCTTATCTTTCTGAATAACCTTCTATATCAAACTTTTAATCCTATCTTTTCTTTTGAGGAAGACAGCAGCATCTGCCATTCTTTTTCATTCAGCAAAAGACCAAACCTGACGCAGGTTAAGGCTATGCGACTAATTGTGAATAATACCTTGAACCGTGATCTAACAAATATTTCTAAATGGGGTCATGCGAATAGGGTAGATTTTAACGCCCGTAAGACCCAGTGTTGTATGATTACTCACAGACACAAGACCTAAAATGCTGCTCCGTCTATAACTATTAGGGATATAAATATTAAAGAATATGAAGCTCTTGATGTTCTTGCCAAGAAAATTAAGTCTGATGCTTGGTGGACGGAATACATTTTTCAAGTTTCAAAAGAAGCATTCAAGTGCTTAGGATGTTTTAAACGTTTCCAGCGATATTTCACCCCATCTGATCTTCTTACTATTTATACCACTTATATTTGACCGAAAATGGAAAACAACTCTCATGTATGGACCGGCGCTTCAAAGTCTGTTTTGGGTCTGATCGGCCGCATACAGGAGAGGACGAAGAAGCTCATCGATGACAGCAGGGTATCCAACTCTACTCTATTGATTCATTGGAGCATCGACGCAATGTGGATGCATTTCCTTTGTTCTATCGTTACTACAATGGAATGTGTTCTAATAAAATTAGGGAACTTGTTCCTGAAAACCGCACATTTTTACGCACAACACGTGCTTTATTCAGAGCTCATCCTTTTGTCGCCGATTGGCCAATAAATCGCACTACGCATTGCAGAGAGAATTCCTTTTTTTAGCCATACTGTTCGTTTGTGGAATAAACTACCTGCGTAAGTCTTTCCTGTCACTTTTAACGTGCGAAATTTTAAATCGAATGTCCACAGGCACTGTTCCCTCTATTCTCTTCCATAACCTATTTTCTTAGTTACAGCATAATGCATTGCATGAGTAGGGGTTAAACCCTGAGTGCTTGTCATATTATTAAAAAAAAACTGGGCGGATCTTCTGGTGATAATAAAAATAAATAATTCATATTTTTTGTCTTTCTAGAACTTGTTTTAGAAAAATTTATTATTATAATTATTTATTTATAATTATTTATTTATAATTATTTATTTATAATTATTTATTTATAATTATTTATTTATAATTATTTATTTATAATTATTTATTTGTAATTATTTATTTATAATTATTTATTTATCACTATTTCTTTAACTTATTTATAGGTTGAAACGAAGTCAACAAAAATCTAGAGTCATACTAAGAGACTGAAGTTTGCGCCAACTGTCTTGGGCTCAATTTCACAGTCTTTAGTTAACTAATGTCGGTGGTTTAACCCATGAAATTGATAAGAAAGATCTTTAGTTAAACCAAGGGCGTTAGTTAACTATAGACTGTGAATTTGGACCTTAGCAATCGGTTTTCTGAAAGGGCAAAAATTGTAATATTAAATTTTAAGGGGCGTGTATCGTCCCAATTATTCTCGGTGGTATAACTTCAAGGGCCCTAAAAATCTTTCAAGTTATGCAAGAATAGTAAAAACACAAAAACGTTCCTTATAATACTAAATTGCAACGGAAGGCATCTATATGTACGTGCTTAACGGACAATAAAAATTTTTTATAGCTTTGCTATTTATCGCGCGATATAGGAGTTAGGACGACTCTATTAAAGTTATAAATTTATTTTTGTTTTGATTTCTTTGTACTTAAAAGCAGAGTACAAAAATAAACAAAAAAATATTATTTGATTTTGTTTCGTTCTTTGAAGAGAGTGAAACAAAAACAAAACAAAAATAATGAGAACGATTGCTTAATTTGTTTTTGCACATGAGCACAAACTAGAGAACACAGCCGATAGGCTGCAAACAGGCTAACAGCCGCCACCAGCCATAAACAATACATTCATTTAATCCTTCGACGCTATAAATGAAAACAGTGAGAACGATTGCTCAAAACATTTTGAAATATTTTCAAGGAATTTGACATCATCATTTTATATAATTTTATTGCATTGTTATTTCGCACATGAAATTTGTTTTATATAACTTAGCAGCATGGCTATAAACGGGTGTCCTAAGACACCTCTCTTCTTTTTTTTAAATTCGTATTAAATAAAATAAATAAGAAATTACAATAAGAAAGTTTTTATAAAAAAAGCAATGTGAGTCCGATCACAGAGGAGATGTGTAAACATCTAGTAATGAAAATTTTTTTTAAGTTGGAAGTACTTATGCTTTTAGTATCTTTTTTTAAATTAATTAATTAAAAGTATCAAAGCTTTCAATATTGTAAATACGTATGAATTTGTTGGTTTTTGTTTGTTTTATTAAACTTATTTGGTTAGTAAATGGGCACACTGCAGTATATGTACATATATGTACTGCATTCAAAATTGCAGTGAGCAGTAAATTTACTGATTACTAAAACAATTTTGTAAATTTTTACTGCTAATGAAATTTAATTGGCATTACCAGTAAAATCGTAGGGCCGTAATCGTAATAAAATTGTATCAAGTGGCAAAGTTTTTTCATTCAAATTTTGAAACTTTTGTATGAAAAACATTTAGCCACTTGGTAGAATTTCATTATGAATACGGGCATTACTGATTACTGAAAATTCAAGGCACCTCATCACATAACAAATCATTTAGGCAATTTATAAAAATTGTAGAAAAAATTTTAGTAATCAGTAAAAATTTACTTGTTAAACATTTTTTATTGTTTTTACTGAAACTTTAGTGGTACTGCAGTACTCATCTATGGGTAAATGCCTTTACTTTTACCTTTTAATTTGTAATTCCTGTTGTTCATCGTTTAGTTGTTGCTGTTCTTGTTGTTGTGTACGCATTGCAATTAAAATAAATTCAGTAAAGTGCGACTTTGTCTCGCGCACATTCGGTTTTGATCACTTTATTTTTTTTTGATTTAGCTTTCTTCCTTTTTTTAAGTTTTTTCAGTTTAAACGATTTTTTTCAGTTTTATCTCTTTTTTCTCGTTTTGGCGTTTTTTTCTCTTTTTGAGTTTTTTTAATTTTCGCAATATCTTTCATATTGGCGATTTTTTTCATTTTGGCGATTTTTTTCTGTTTTTTTTGGGTTTTTTTCATTTTGGTGATTTTTTTCTCTTTTTGGGGTTTTTTTTATTTAGGCGAGTTTTTCATTTTGGTGATTTTTTCATATTGGCAATTTTTTTGTTGAAGAATTTTTTTCATTTTGGCGATTTTTCCGGTTTTTCGCGATTTATTTTAGTCCTAGAGTTTTTTTTATTTGGTGCTCTTTTTCGTTTTGGCGATTTTTTTTTTGTTTTTGGCGATTTTTTTATATTTGGCGATTTTATATTTGTTTGAATTTTTAGTTTTACCGTTTTTGAAAATTTCAAGAGTTTTGCTCTTACGGTCTCCAAGATACAGCAAGTTGTAAAATTTACAAAGTCAAAATTGCATTAACTGATGGAACACCTTTTAATTTAAATTTTTTAAATTTAGTGTTAATTGTTGTAGTCTGTATAAAAATACACTAACTTTTAAAATTTCAAGAGTATATATGTACATACATACAATTGTATGTATATTACATGGGATTTTAACATTTTTCGTTGTTCGTTTTGGAATACCCTTTAGGTTTTTACTCTCATGTATTTGTTGTTGTAGTGGCCAAATGTCTACACATTGTGTCCAAATTTCAAGTCCGTAGCTCTTACAGGTCATTTTCGTCTGTGGTGTACGGAAATATACAGAAAATTAACCGGCGGCGGCGCACCGTCGGCTTCGAGCCGGTCGACTTCTTTCTCTGCTTGGTATTGCTTCTTTCAAACACTAATACACTCATACATAGCTCACACCGATTTGGCAATGCATAGAAATCTCAGCAAAGAAATCTCAGCAAAGAAATCAAAGTCAAAAGATTTTTACCCCTAGCGTATAGATGTTTACACATCAAAAAAATTTCTATTAAATAACATTTTCCTTATTCTTATGAGACACCCACTGTCCTTTCCAAACGCTGCGAATTGCAGCTAAACCGCAACATGCAAAAATAGTGAATGAATTAGTATGTGTATAAATTTTATTTTTTTTAAATGCATTTGTTAATGTGAAACCGTCTTTAACTTTACATTCTTTTTTCCCTCCTTTTCTTTTACTCTACCCAAGTTAAAGCAAGAAAATTAAAAAAAAAATACTTGATAGTGCAATAAGCAGGAGAAAATGGAAAAAAATGAAGAAAAAAAAACATTATAACAAACACCGTAATCAAAAACTCGTAATTAAGCGCGATAAAACTGTAATTAAATGAGCTTAAAAGTAATACTTCTTGTAGTTACATTTTGTTTTTTTTTTTTTATTTTAGTTTTCTAGTGTGTTTTTTATTTCTTACTCGTATTTGTTGACTGGTTCAAAATGGCAAAGCATACTCGTACATACCTGCAAAGACAAAGAAGAAAAAGAAAACATAAGTGAAAGAAACGAAATAAATTAATGTTTTTTAATAGCAAACTTTATAGCAATTGTAATTTAAAAGTTGGTTTTTTATTTATTTTATCAAGGTGTTTATTTATTGGTTTATAGTTAGTTGTTGTAGCTGATTTTTATTTATCGGCCAAGACAGTTTGAAAATTATAGCCCCAACATTGAGACGGCTATTAAGCGGTGAAGGTAAAAGAGTGCAATAAATACAAAATAGACATTAAGGATAATGAATGTTGTAGAGGATCAAGGACCAAGATAAAATAACAAAAATTAAAAATTTTAAAAACCCCCGACTTTTTTCATAAAAGATGATTTACTGTATGTCTTGAGCTTAAGGGCCTGTCCCATGATGTTACCAGCAAACGTTTGATCGACAACCTTTATTGCAAACAACAACAACATTAAAAAATTTGTTGTTGTTTTCAATATACATAAGTATTCGATCGAACGATTTATAGTGACACCGTGGCCAGGCCGTAAAATAATTCACGACTATATTGTCAATCTCAAAACAAATATGTGACGCGCAAAATAGAAAGGGACCTAAGGGTAAAAAACGGTTTTGTTCAGGAGAGCCATTTTAAAGATTTAAATACGTGTATCTTTGGTGTACTTCAATTTCATAAAACGCGCATATCTCTGGGAGGGAACACTTTTGGGGCATGGGATCGGTCTCATTCGATGCTCAGATGTTGTCCACATCAAAAAAAAAAAAAAAAAAAGTGAAAATTGATTTTTTTTACCCTTAGGTCCCTTTCTCTATGCGTTGTCACATATATTTTTGAGATTGAAAAAATTAACTTTTATAAAGACTTTATTTTTATATATTTTGTTAACTTCTTCAGGAAATTTATTTTTTATATATTAATTTAATTTTTTTTCTTTTTTTCAATCACAAAAAAAAATTTAAAATTAAAGTATGAATAAAAAAAATTAAAAATTTTAAAAACCCCCGACTTTTTTCAGAAAAGATGTTATATCTTCTAAACGGCTGGACCGATTTTCTTCAAACATAGCTAAGAACCCTCTCGATTAAGTCATGTTTCAAACAGAGAATTTTCAAATGAAAATCGGTCCAGCGGTTTGGCCTGTACGTGGACACGGACTCACACACAGATACACAGACACACAATGCAAACTTATAACACCCCTTTTTTTAGTCAGGGGTTAAAAAGGAAAGATTAATAGATGGAAGTTTTTTTTTAAACAAAACTAAGATTTTAATATTTAAAAGGTATGTATTAGAGACCTGCGTAAACAGTCTTGAAATGTAAATACGTCATGTTTTTTAAATGTATTCACGTCGCATGTATTATACTAAACCACCCTGCAGTCAGAATGGGGCCAAGTGTCTCTATGTCAACACTAATATTGTAGTAGTAGGTACATTGTCTACAATTTCTCTTCTATTCGTCAGTATAAAAGAAATAGAGAAAACAGATGTGGTGTATTTCTGGTGGATTTTGCAACAACTTGTCAATATACATAAATTTGTATGTACGTAAGGTATAAAAATGTACCAGTAAATGTCTAGTTGGTATGTCTCTTTGTTCCCATAAGAACTATGAATACACTACCTAGTCAATTGTTTTAGTGTTACTAGTAGATTTTCAATGACAAGCACATGCTAAATGTCTATAGCATAAAGTATTGTATGGGGAATAATTGTAGAGTAGTACTGGTGACAAATTCGAAAGCGACTCAGTACATTTTCACTATTCGCACTTTCTGCAGGGCAATAACAAATGCTGTCGTACTATAAGCGGAGCACGATGGATGTATTGGTGTACAGTGTTAACAGTGTTAACAAGCGATGTCGCCAAGACAGCTTGTTTGTAACAAACACTCAAAAGAAGTGCTGTTGATTAATTTATGCTTGTTATTTTTCATATTGTACGTTTGAGTGTGTGTGTAATATGTAGCAAGTATCACAAATTCTTCCGTCATGAAGTATTTTCTTCTTTACTCCTATACCTACAATACTGAAACAAATTTCTTGCAAACAGTGTTGTTAACGTTTGTTTTAGACGATTGCGCTGTAGTAAAACATTTGAAAAATCCCTCAGGTCTTAAAAGTTCTTATAAGATATCTTGTGCAGGACACTAGTATGTATATGAATAATCTTAAGGCCAAGAGGAGATTTATTTTAGTACAGGGTGGCTCAGAAAGACCGAAGTGGTGTGAATTCCTTATAACTTTTTTATTATAATTTTTTTTTCTTTTCTTTTCAGTATTTTGTAAAGAAGACTTGGACAATTTATAATGGAGCAATACACAACTGAACAACGTGCCCAAATCTTTGAAATTTACTTTTCAAATCAACGGTCCATTGTGTTGACTCAGCGTGCATACCGTCGTCAATTTAATGTGCGGGTTGCACCCTCTCAGTCAACAATAAACCGTCTGGTTGCAAATTTTCGACAACAAGGAGCAGTAAGGAACCTTCCTGGTTCCGGCAGACTATGAACTGTCCACACGTTTGACAATATTCAAGTGGTACAAGAGAGTATTCGGGAGGATCCAGAAACATCAACCAGGAGACGTTCGACACAACTTGGACTCTCAAGAGGGTCGCTGCAGCGAATTTTGCATACCATAAGAATGTTTCCATACAAAATTCAACTTGTCCAAGTATTGAAACCGACAGATTACCAGCAACGATTTGACTATGCAATTTATTTCCAGCAAAAAGCACAAGAGAATCCTAATTTTATTCATAACTTAGTTATGAGTGACGAAGCCCATTTCCAATTAAATGGGTTCGTTAACAAGCAAAACTGTAGGATATGGGCTACGGAAAACCCGAGAGTACTTTATCAACGACAATTACATCCAGTTAAGTGTACAGTTTGGTGCGGTGTTTCTTCAGAAAGGATCATTGGCCCATATTTTTTTGAAAATGAACGAGGTGTCGCCATTTCCATCAATGATGATCGATATCGGGCTATGTTGGAAAATTTTGTAAGGCCAGCCGTGGAAAACCATCCGCAAATATGGTTCCAACAGGATGGAGGGCCACAATGGCTCTTTTACGTGACATCTTTGGTGAAAGAATAATTTCGCGTAGAAGCAATTTTAATTGGCCTCCGCGTTCCCCGGATTTAACCGCTCCAGACTGTTTCCTTTAGGGTTATTTAAAAGGGAAAGTTTATGTTATTAAGCCTAGGACTATTGAGGAATTAAAAACCAATATTCGGGACGAAATTAACAACATAACACCGGAAGTTTTGCGAAAGGTCATGGAAAATGTGTTGGAAAGAGCACATTTGTGCGAAGCAGAAAATGGCCACCACTTGCGGGATATCATTTTTAATAACTAATCTAAAAATATTCCCTATAAATTTACTGTATTTAAAAAACAAAAAATTAAAAAAATATGTCTTAAATAAAAAGTTATAAGGAATTCACACCACTTCGGTCTTTCTGGGCCACCCTGTATAAACCTTTTACACTCTATAGCACACAACAATAACAAGGTTCTAATGATTACCAGGGGACGGTGACACTGCGCACTTTTCTTAAAGAAAAGTTGACTGTGACACAGCACAATTTTCTTGTAGAAAATTTGGCTGTGACACAGCAGAATTTTTTACAGAAAATTTGACTGTGACACAGCACAATTTTCTTATAGAAAATTTGAGTGTGACACAGCAGAATTTTTTATAGAAAATTTTAATTTTCTTATAGAAAATTTTACTGTAACACAGCACAATTTTCTTATAGAAAATTTTACTCATAGAAAATTTAACTGTAACACAACACAACTTTTTTAAAGAAAATTTTACTGATTTCTTATAGAAAATTTGACTGACATAACACAATTTTCTTATCGAAAATTTTACTGACGCAACACAATTTTCCTATAAAAAATTTTCCTGTGATACAGCACAATTTTCTTACAGAAAATTTGACTGGCTTCTTAAAGAAAATTTAACTCACATAGCAAAATTTTCTTATAGAAAATTTGACGGAAACAGCACAATTTTCTTATAGAATATTTGACTGTGACACATCAAAATTTTCTTATAGAAAATTTTAATTTTCTTATAGAAAATTTTACTCTGACATAGCAAAATTTTCCTATAGAAAACTTTACTCTGATACAGCACAATTTTCTTATATAGAAAAGTTGACTGTGACACATTAAACTTTTCTTATAGAAAATTGTACTCTCGCACAAAATTACTAAAAGTTTCTTAAATTATTTTGATAATTTTTTTTTTTTTTTGAAAGATGACAGCAAATATAGACAGTAAATTTAGGCGCTTGATTGAAAACTATCAGATTAATTAAATAATATTCGAAAAGCACATTTTCTTGTGGTATTATTTTGAATTAAGTCATAAAGCAAATTAAATTTATGTGTTTGTGTATTTTTTAATGTTTGTTGCTCTTATCAATACTTTAATGAAGAAAAAAAATTATACCATCATGCTATAAACAACAAATATTAACACATTAAGCCATACACATCTTTTAGAGACTTTGAAGCGCTGAAGATGATATATATTTTTTTTTTTTTTTGGTCGCTTTCAATTTTATTTGAAGTGTGCCGCCTGTCATCAGAGATTTTCACTTTGGACTTTCGACACGCATACTAATCAGTAGGCAGAACCAAACAGAGTTGAGCAACAACTGGAAAAGCAATAAAAAAATTAAAGAAAAATGTCTATATACAGCGATAGCAACAAACAAGCAGCAGCAGCAACAACAACAACAACAATACAAAAATAATTGTAAGCGCAATACAAATTATAATGAGCAAAACTTAACAGCTAAAAACATACATAAAGATTATTTCAACAACGTGGAAAAAATTATCAATTGAGCAACAAAAAATATGTTTTCTTCTAATTAATTATTTGATTATTTACAGCAAAAGAAACAAAGTTGAAAAGTGGTTCAAGCTTGTGGCCCCACAAGCCAAGCGACAAATTATTTTTAATGAGAATTTTGTTCAAATGATTTTGAAATTAATAAGAAATATTTTATTTTATTTTTTTTTAACATTCTGAAATGTTTGTTTTTATCAGAGATAACAAATTATGTATTTAGATGTCCCAATCGATAAAAATTATCTGATCTTGGAAGGTATTTTTTTTTAAGAAAAATATTTATCAATTTCAGTTAAAAGAGCTGCAGCAATACTTGTTGATTAAGCTGAAAAGTCTTAATATAAAATGTCTTGCCTGTTAAGTGCTAAATATTAATATAATTTTTTTCCGCTTCATTTTATGTTTCTTTTATCTGCTATTGAATGAAAGTTCGATACAAAAAAATAAAAAATTTCGTTCGAAAAATTGTCTATTTTTTTTTTTTGGTTATGTAGAGTCGAATCCACTCTAGCGCAACACGCTTTACTGAAAAAAATCGGATCACTGAAAGTGATACAAATCCCCGCACTGATTTTAAACGCAGCTTGTCCTATTCACTTTGAAACATCGCTTTACTGAAAATATCATATTACTGAAAACCAAAAGCAAGCCCACAACTGCGTTTTGTATGAAACTTACTTCGCTTTAGTGAAAAAAATAAACAATCACAAATTTATTCATTAGAAATCGATTGCAAAACTTAAGGCTGAAAAAATCGTGCATGTTTTGTACGTTAAAAAATGTATTTGTCCTTTTCGCTCTTACGTGCTTTATTGTATTTTTCTATTATATTGTCAATACAAGTGGCTAGACATTTACTGATTTTAAGCAGTACGCTTAACTGTAACAAATTTCAGTAATCCCAATTGCGTTATAGAGAAAAAATCGGATAACTGAAAAAATGGGTTTTGGTTATTTCCAGTAAAGCGTAGTCGACTGTACTGGAATTTATATTATACTCAATGAACTAAATAAATAAAAATTTTAAAGAAACACTAAAAAACCTTATTCATAATTTTTATAGCTATGCTATTTATTGCACGATACAGGAGTTAGGATGTGATTTTCGTAACACAAATAATCGACACTATTACAGTTATAAATTTTGATTTGTTTGAAAATGATTGCTAAATTTGTTTTTGTTTTTTTCTACACATGAGCACAAACCAGAAAACAACACCGATCGACTGTAAGCCGGCTAAGAACCGCCTCCGGCCACAAACAATACATTAATTTAAATAATGGGAAATAAATGGAAAAGTTTTGCAATATTTTCAGAGAATTTTACACCATCATATAATATAATTTTATTGCATTGATATTTCACACATGAAATTTGTTTTATATAACTTAACAGCAGAGCTATAACCGGCTATAACCTTTTCTTTTTTTATTTATAAGAGGTTTAAAAAATTGTTTTTCATAAAAAATTTATTTAATAAAACCTTTATATATCACAGTTATTTTTTATAAAAAATGCAGTTAATATTTTAATGAACAAGTTAATGATTAAACAGAATACCGGCTTCAACACATTTTCCATACAAATTGACACAAAAAAACAGCCGCAGAAACCGGTCGTGAGATAGAATCTATTTTATTTTGAGAGCGTTTTTTCTTATACTCTCACATATCAATGTTCATTCTCACAAAAATGTTGCCATACTTTCAATAAATTTCATACATTTTGTAAACAAAACTACAAAGAAAAATAAGCACAAAAGAAAATAAAACAAAAATTAGAGAGCATTTGAAGTTACTGCCGTCGATGTTATTATGGTCTCGATTAATTTGTCAGCGATTTTCCTGAAGTTGAAGACTTTATTCTGTTTCTACATTTAAGTATTAATTTGGGTAAAAAGTGGTATAAAAATATTAACTGCCTTTTCCACTATGTCGAAAGGAAACTAGTCGCTCGAACTTTAATAAATTTTCATTCCACTATATCGTCAGCTTTTTTTTTTTTGCTTATGATTACGTTTATCAATTTTTTTTTGTTTTACGTGTTTGTAAATAAAAGTAGTGCCAATTTGTAAATTTCAAGTATTTCTAGCGATTTTTTTTAAACTTACTAACATTTAGATGAAAATAACTACAACCATATTGAATAATGAAAAAGAATTCATTCAAAAGAATTTTGCAAGACAACACAAAAATTTTCTTAACTGACTTGAAGGCTGCATATTTTTGCATTCAATATAATACTTTTCTCCATACACAGATTCGTAAATAAATGTCGGATGACTTTGGCGGTAATTTTTTTTTAAAGAGAAGTAACACTCGGGCAATGAATAACTACTACCTTTTTTAAGAAAGAGATAGTGAGATTAAATGAACATTTTCACTCAGAAAAAAAATTCAGATAAAAATTTTATGATAATTGGTCAATATTTCTTTCTTGAAATTCTCATTCATTTGAAAAAGAGAATGAACAAAAATAATTTTATGCCACATAAATATTTGATGAAATGACGAACAATATTTTTTTTTTTGTATTAGAATTACAAAAATAGAATTAATAAAATTTTCTGTCAGCTAAAATATTTGTTTTAATAATTAACACAAAAATTTCATGTTAAAATTTTCCAAAAAAAATTTTGTTTAACATATTTCGGCAATAATTTTGCTTCATATTTGTTTCATGGTAATTCAGCATGATTTCCTTTTGAAATATTTTTATTTCATGTTAATTTAACATTCCAGTACTCTTACACCAAAATGATGAATCATGTTAAATCAAAGTTATTTCAAGTTAAAGCAACGTGAATTTTATACTGAAACAACACCATGAACCATGTTGAATGAAAGTTATTTTAAGGGGAAACAATATGAATTTAATTAAAAGTAGTAATTTTATTTCTCTAATTATGTAACTAACGCGATGGGCCTACAAATTTTTTTAACACTATTTTTATTTATATCATTAGCAGTTTACATATGATTATAATTAATGATATTTTCTGCTTATATTTTATTTTTTTTTACTTTTCTGGAGGCTTTAGTTTCATAACATTATGTTCGCTGTCATGTTTTATTCTTAAGTGTTTTATTCTATTGTAACATTGTTCGCATTTGTAAGTGATTATGGTTAGAATATATTTGTTTTCTTTTTTTTTAGGCATTTTTAATGGGTTTTATAAATGTTTTCTAGTTGTTTTTTTTCGTCTTTCTTATACTCAATACCTTAAAAGTTGATTGACATTTTAATTGTCTATTATGTGATGAGTGACTGTTTATGCTTTTTTTTTGGGTAGTTTTTATATTTCAGTTTAACACTAAAAAACATGAATAAAATTTTAATCGCCTCAGAGTAGAAGCAGAATTTTAAGAGCATAAAACCAAAGGCAATATAAATTAAATTAAGTTCTTTGAAGCTTTTAAAACTTTTTTTGTTCCAAAAACAAATCCTCAGCTAATTCTTCTTTCCAAACAAATAACTTTTGTCTTATTTACTTATTTTTTTTTTTTTGTAAAATTTTATTTTATTTCACTTAATTTCAGGCAATATTAAAGTAAATACATGCTGCATATATCTACTTATGTATGCAATTAGGCAAACCCCTTTTATATAATAATTAAAAAACCTCACACAGAAGCCAAAAGCTGAGGTTATACACATCCACCACACTTTCGCTTTGCCCATTGTGTTTTAATTATGGCGCCAATTGAAATTTAATCTATAAAAAATATTTACAAGGGCAGGCAGGAAATATTAAATTTAAATGCATTTACAAAATAGGATTTAATAATTTAAATATGCTGCAAATAAGTTTGCAGATTAGCACATCATTTTGTTTGAATAACTAATTAATATTTGTTAGATATGTGGTTGACACCTAAAACTCGAATGACGGGCAAAGGAATTTTTTTCTACACTTTATTTCAATTAAAATAATATAAATAATAAAATCTGTCTTCTATATTCGGTTTGTTGAACCTTTACTAAAATATAAAAATGCATCTACGAGTATAAGGACTTAATAAGTCATGTTAACCGACCCTAAAAATCATTCAGCTGATGTTCACAAGACAATATTGAAAATTACGGACATATAAGAAAAAATTAAAAATATTTTATATTGTAATCAGGAATAATTTTTTAATCGGGCTCAATTCTTATAAAATGAAACATTTAAAGTAATTAATGTGATTTTCTTAGACAAATTAAATTTTACTTTTTAGCAGCTTCTCTTCTCTCAAAAATCACATTAATGAATAAAAATATTTAATTCAATAAGAATTGAAAATACTGAAACTTAGCCTGATTGAGAAAATATTCCTCATTAAAAATCATTCTAGTTCAATCAAATATATTATGTATGTATTATATTATATTTTTTTCAATTTGGAAAGTCTTTGATATTAAAGTCCTGCACAAGACCATTTACAAGAACTTTTAAGACATGAGGAATTTTTTCAAATCATTTGCTACAGCGAAATCTTCTAAAACAAACGTAAACAAGCCTGTTTGCAAGATATTTCTTTCAGTATTGTGGGTATAGGAGTAAAGAATAAAATACTGCGCGACGGAAGAATTTGTGATATTAGTTGTATGGGCTTGCTTAAAAAAACCTATCTTAAACTCATAATAGCTTTCTATCTCTATCTTACACACACACCCAAACATAAAATATGGAAAATAACAAGTATACACATATCAACACTATTTCTTTTGAGTGTTTGTCACAAGAAATCTTCGCGAGTTCGCTTGTTAACACTCATATACACGTACACCATTACATCCATAGTGCATCGCTTATTAAACGGCATCATTTATTATTGGTTTAGTATAATATAGGGTGTTTTTTTAAGAGGTATAGAACTTCGAATTGAAATAACACACAAGAAAATCGCTTTAATGTCCATCAATTTGGCTTTATTGGAAGGATAATTTCATGCCATTAATGTTTAAATATGATTTCGGGCATGTGGCTGCCGCGGCTGGCTCGAATAAAGCCAATTCTACAGGTCCAATTTTCAACCACTTTTTCGAGCATATGGGGCCGTATGTTGGCAATAACGCCACGAATGTTGGCTTCCAAGTCCCCTAACGTTTCTGGTTTGTTGGCGTAGACGAGCGACTTCACATATCCCCAAAGAAAATAATCCAATGGTGTCAAATCACACGATCTTGGTGGCCAATTGACAGGTCCATTCCGCGAAATTATGCGCTCATCGAATGTTTCCTTCAATAAATCGATTGTGACGTGCGCTGTGTGGCATGTAGCGCCGTCTTGTTGGAACCACAACTCATCCACATTCATGCCATCCAATTCGGGAACAAAATAGTCGGTTATCATGGCTCTATACCGGTCTCCATTAACGAATCGATTCATTCGGGTCCTCTTCAACACTTTGCTCTACAGCGGCAATTGTTTCTTCGGTGCGCACTGTTCGACGTCTCTGCGGATGCGTATTATCACATAGAGTAAACGTAGTGCGAAAACGATCCATGGTTAACCGAATTAATTGCTCTGATGGACGATTATGTCGACCATAAAATGGACGGAGCTTGCGGTAAACTTCGCGAACTGAACCATTATTTTCGAAATAAATTTGCACGATTTGCAAGCGTTGTTCTTTTGCTAACCTGTTCATGATTAAATGGCAAACCAAACTAAATATTAATCACTTGACAGCTGACAAAATGGCCGCCAGTTAAAAAAGTGATGCCAACTTAAAGTTCTATACCTCAATAAAAAACAAAAAATAAAACATGCTACAACAATGCATTTAAAAAACAAGACGTCTTTACATTTCAAGACTGTTTACGCAGGTCTCTATTTGATATTATCATATACTGCATACTCTGCTTCCTCTCTTTGTTATTTGATCTATATTTTAAATTTTCTTTTATTCCCTTTTTGCTGAAGTTTCGACTTTACAAGCGAGTTTTGTACATGAATTGAAATGAGTACTAAAATTTTTGGTCACACCCGTCACAATGGAAACTGTACAAAATCAATTAAATTATTGCTCTATATAATAAATACTTCCAGCAATAAACAAGCACGCACTTTAATAATATATATATATAATAAAATTTTGTGAACTTTTATTTTCATATTTGAGTAATTAGTTATAGGTCACACCAGTGCTGAGCTGCTATTTTCTTCAAATGCATGTCAAAAATAAAAAAGAAATATATGAAAGCGCAGAGGAAAAAATAGTTTATTTCTTGAAAATTTTCAAGTTTTCATACTAGGTCACACCCGTCGCGCTTTCTAATAAATTGTTGAAAAGAAAAATATAATTTTTTTAATACAACAATCAATAAGACTTTGAACAAGTGTTTTCCACTCTATTTTGTCAATCTTACCTAAATTTTATTTTAGACAGAGAAGGTGCAAAAGAAGAAATAATCGAGAAAAATAAGCGAAAAATCAGGCGACGTAAAAAGGAAGTAAACCAAGATTAATTATTACATAAATGATATCAATAAAAAGTTTTATGTCTTCAAAATATTCTAGTTTTCGTGCTAGGTCACACCCGTTACATTTTCGAATAAGTTTTGTTTTAAAAAATTTTCATCAAGCTGTTAATCCTAGTTTACACTATGCAAGTCTTATTGATAAGCTGATTAGTTTGTGGGAGAGAGAGAGACGAGGGAAACAGAAACGTTTCTTTTCTCCTCATATCTCTCTTTTAACAAACTAATCAGCTTGGCAATAAGACTTGCATAGTGTAAACGAGGACTAAGTATTGCCGTAATCTTAACTTAATCTTATCTTAATGTTATCTTAATCTTATCTAAATGTTATCTTAATCTTATCTTAACTTTATCTTATCCTTATCCTTATCTTATATTAATTTTCATCTTAATCTTATCTGCATACTTTCTAAATATTATCTTAATCTTATCTTGATCTTGTTAATTTTATCCCAATATTATCTTAAACTTATCTTACCTTATTATTTTAATTTCATATTTATCATATCTTAATATTATCTTAATTTTTGCTTTATCTTATCTGAATTCAGTCTTAATCTTATCTGAATTTTTTCTAGATCTTATCTTAATAATGCTTGATCTTATCTTAACATTATCTTAAACTGATTTCAATATTATCTTAATGTTATGTTAATCTTATTTTATTCCTATCCTTATTTAATGCTATTTTTTATTTTATCTGATTTTTCTCTAGATCTTAGCTTAATCTTATCTAAATCTTATCTAAATCTTACCTTAATCTTATCTAAATCATATCTAAATCTTATCTTAATCTTATTCTTATTTGATCTTAGAAGTTTCTTAATCTTATCTTTATTCTATCTTAGCCTTTATTTAATCTTATCTTAGTGTAACTTCAAAGCGTAATTTTCTTAACAAAGTGTTGTTGCTAAGTCCACTGAATCAGCCAACCAGACTGTACCCTTTTTTTAGTTATGAATATATACTATGGAATATGTATTCTATAAAAGTATTCTATAAATCTTTCTAATACGTCAGTAAATTATTATAATTTATGAACATTGATTCTTGTTCCTTCCATGACGAAAGTTGCATTTAAATTGCCACACTTAACAGCAAGAAATCAGCCAACGCGTGATTTTTTTGAAGATGATTCATATGAAAGAATTATATTGACTCATATAACCGGTTTGATGTTTTGACAGGCTGTGAAGCTTATAAATTTAATAATTAAGTATCGAAGAAATGAAAGCAAAAGGTGTTAAATATAATGACAATGAAATTAGCATTAAAAGTATATTTAGACAAATAATACAGATAGTTTTGCGTATTGACTGATATTTTTTGTTTGTTTTGAACACAACAAATCTAACGCCTAATGCTAAAAACAATAAATTGTTTATAACTTCTTTTTTAATTTAAATGTGAATATACGCATAACTATTACAAATTAGCAGACATCATGTTGTTAAGTTGTAGATGAAATAAAAGCTTTAGCTTACGCAGTATTTTAAAAAAATTGACAGCACTAAATTTCTTTTAATTTTAATTAATTAATTTTAATTTCTTTTTTTTCTTTAAAAGTAATTTGTAAGTATTATTATAAGAAATTGATAATGACAACAAAAGGGCCCAAGACTGAGTATTAAAATGATAAAATGTAAGGATCGTTTAGAAAATTCAGTCCAGACTAAAAATAAAAAATTAAGAAAATTTTTTATTTAAATTGTATTTTGTTTAACATGGAAAAATTATTAGAGTCTTGCATAAAAATAACTACTGCGCCAAAGAACTTCTATATCACAAAACTTTTGCTTTTCTAGCACTCAATAATTGCTCTTTTTCAAAAGCTTTCAATAACATGTTGCACAAATGCGACTGCCGGAGTTTAAAGGCACCCCTAGACTATGCAATATTATTAAGTATTTTATTGCTATTATTATTGCCGCTTTAATCCACACTATTTAGTAAATTGCACAATATTAAAAAAAATATATTGCGCAATATTTTGTACAGTATATGTAAAAGTAAATAAAATCTACACACACACGGAAGTTTAAGATATTTTAAAATTGCTTTTGGTAAAACATACTAGACACAAACAATTTTTATTAAAATAAATCATTTTTAATTAAATAACTTAAAATATGTTTAGTGCTGTACCTGCAAATAATTCTTGTACAATGTTATCAATACATTACAAAATATTTTTTTGCGCAATATAAATCAAAAATTTTTTATTTTATCTAATACATTGTGTCATACAACACAGGCAATATTATTGTACAATATCAATTATTGCACAATAATATTTCAAATGTGTGGGTACTGTAAGACCGTAAGGGTAGTATCAATCTCTAATGCAAAAGGCAATGCAGACTCACGATATTATAATTGCAGAGATAAAACGTGCCAACACATTACAAAATATTTTTTTGCGCAATATAAATCAAAAGATTTTTGATTTTATCCAATAAACTTTGCCATATACAACAGACAATTTATTGTACAATATCAATTATTGCACAATAATAAAGATAAAACGTGCCAACACATTACAAAATATTTTTTGCGCAATATAAATCGAAAGGCTTTTGATGTTATACAAAATATATTGTCCCAAATACGAAGGACAATTTTATTGTACAATATCAATTATTGCACAATAATATTGCAAATGTGTGGGTACTGTAAGGACTTAAGGGAAGTATCCATCTGTAATGCACAAGGCAGTGCAGACTCACGATATTAGAATTGCAGAGATAAAACGTGCCAACACATTAAAAAATATTTTTTTGCGCAATATAAATCAAAAGATTTTTGATTTTATCCAATAAACTGTGCCATATACCACAGACAATTTTATTGTACAATATCAATTATTGCACAATAATATTGCAAATGTGTGGGTACTGTAAGGACTTAAGGGAAGTTTCCATCTCTAATGCACAATACAATGCAGACTCAGGATATTAGAATTGCAAAGATAAAACTTCTCCTCAATTGCATTAAATTTCTCTACCACTTTCAATATTATGCTTCCCACTTGTGCACTTTAACTTTCTTTTTCGCTAGAACTCTTACAGATCGTTAAAAATAAAACTATGAAAAATAAAAATTCTTGGAATTTTTTTTCTTTTCAAACTGTTTATTTATCTCATTTATCTGACATTCCCAGTTTATTTTTATCTCTGTACATATTTGTTTTAAAGTTTTTAAAATTTTAATTAACGTTTTTTTTATTCGCTTTTATTTTACTTGCGGATTTTTAATGGATTTTATATGTTAAGTTATTTAGTTAGCAAACGTATTCTATGAAATATTTATGTAGATTTCTAGATTTTTTTTTAATAAGTAAGTAAGTAAGTACTCAACATTTTGTTTGATAAATATTTATTTACTCAGCTGAGTGTTGAGACGCATAATTGACAAATGTTTATAGATAGATAGTGGGAATGATAAGTATTTATTTTTCTCATAAATAAATTAACGTTTATTGTTCCTACTATATACATACATATGCATATATGTATATTCTCAATTGTATTTGTTGTAATAATTTACATACTAATATTTGTAACATTGAATAGAAACCTTCGAGCGAGCGAAAAATAGCAATTAAGAATTTATTGAAATTGTATAGATATTTGATTAGATGTCTGATGTTAATTAATCGAGTGAGATGCTCGCAGTAGTTAAGAAATATTTGTTTATGGAAATTTGAAAATAAATATTTTATATACATAAATATCGTTTCCTTAATATAGAAAGGCACTAACTCATTATTTTTTAAAATTTGTTTTAAAACATCATCTACTGTATCGAAAAATGCAAAAATATCTGTTTCAAAAAAATAATGAGTTTCAGCATTAATATAGAAATAAGGTAACGATGTATACATGTGTATATAAACAGCGTGCAGGCAAAATAAAAAAAAAGTAAGCAGTACACATTCGAATATAAATATTGCAAGGCAATTTCGAAAAAAAAATTGCAGAACGTAGAGGAGGTAGCCTTTTTAAAAGTTTCTTTATATCTTCGTCATTTATATTTGGATAATTTTGTCCCGAGGGGACATCTTTTGCTTCAACTTACTTCAATTATTTCGTCCTAATATTGACCCTTCATATCTCAGTTCCTACAGCTCTAATGTACCACCTTAATGCCCGATTATTAAAGCTCGAAGAAAACTTTCGAACTTTTTTTAAGACAAAAACATCGATATATAATGCTTCCAATACAAAGAAAACTTTTAAATGTCTAGCCCTACGTTCGGCATAAATTTTTGTTTAATTGCCCTAAAAATTTACAGCCTTATTAATAAGTTTTATAAATAAGGCTTTTATTTTATATTCGAAAATATACCGCGTGCTTTTTTTTATTATATTATACCTACTTCTAACATTAAAACTGCCTAATTATTGTCAATTATTTCCATACATTTGTGTTAAATCTTTTTATTCGAATATTAAAAAAAACAATTTTAATCGAATAATTACTGACAAATTTCATTGCAGCAACAAAATAGAACAAAACCGAACCATCCCGATTATTTAAATGATTATTTAAAAAAAATAAATGTTTATTCGAATAATTAAAGAGTTATTCGAATCAAAAAAAATATTCGAATCACGAAAAAAAATTATTCGGGCAATTATAAATAAGATTTTGTTCATATAAGTATTAAAAAATATTGTTGCCAAAAGAATTATTCGATAAACACCTGCTCACATTGCACGAACTCGAATAGCTATTCGAATAATTAGTTAAGAATTTTTCATCGCACGATTACAAGAATTGTTGGCATTCGCATAATTGTTTAAATAATTAAAAAAAAAATATATCAATCAAATAAAAACTAATCGACTAATTATTCGGTTAACAATGTTTTAGGGACTAATTTGACTAATTATTCGAATAGCTATTCGAGTAAGTACAATGTGAAAATGTCATTTTCACAACTTCAAAAATAATTTCGAATTTTCGAAAATAATTTCGATTTTTCGAAAATAATTTCGAAGTTTCGAAAATAGCCTAAATGAAAAATTATGCACTAATTTTAATTCAAAATTTAAAAAATAACAATAAAAACTGAATAATTAAATAAATAAAAGCAAAATTAAAAATTGTAAGCCTGTTTTAAGGCTCAAGGATTTTTAAATTTTAGCATTCACGTTCAGTAGTCCACGGGAAATTGAAACGTGTAGAATTACGATTTGTATGCATTTATAACAGCTATGGCAGTTGCGAATGATTTTATTTCATTTGGAATACCTAACATACCCGATTATTTAAATGATTATTAAAAAAACTGTAATTTCCATAATTTTAATTCAAATATTAAAATAAAAATAATTTGAATAATTTTATTTTTAAATTTATTTATATTCGAATAAAAATTATTGAAATAAATTGTTTTTATTAATTATTTAAATAATAGGGTATGTTCTGTATTCCACGTGAAATTAAATCATTAGGAATAGTTGTTATAAATACATGAGTACATATCGCACATCCAGTTCAAAAGTGTCATAACTCAAAAGAACTAGTTTTGCAGAAAACACGTTTAAAGTTTTCAATTTACATACAACTCAATGAAGGCATGAACAAATATTCTTCTCTCAGGAGGTGATAGTAAAAGCTATTTATATGAAATTTGTATGCAAGATAAAATACGAAATGCATTATTATTCTGCATTATTAACTCAAAAAACGAATTTTTTATATGTCACATAGAATACAAAACATACCCGAATATTTTACTAAGCAATTACTCAATATTTAAATTGTAAGCGTGAGTTCTAAAATGTTTAAATCTTTATCTTATAACAGGCTTAAAATTTGTTTATATAGTTTTTATTTACTTAATTGTTCGGTATTTTTTTGTTATTTTTTATTTTTGAGTTGAAAATTGTGCATAATTTTTCATTTAGACTATGTTCGAAAATTCGAAAATATATTCGAAAATTCGAAATTATTTTCAAAGTTGTAAAAGTGCGTTTTTAAACTCAGTTATGATGACACTATTTCAAAAAATTTTCAAAAGTAGCTTTTTAATTTTTGATTGTTGTTCTGTCTGGTTCATTTATTTGTAAGTTTTGAACTCAAACTATATACGTATATCCATATGCATATTTTTTAATTTTTCCTTTATAATATTATCTGTTTTTTGTTGCATATATTTAATTACTTTTTTTGTTATACATAAAGCAAAATATTTTTATTTAAGCTATGTTCGAAAATTCTAAATCAATTTCGAAAATTTGAAAACACCTATTGTTTACTAAATTATTACGATAAGATATTAAAGCAGTAAAACCAAACATTTTGATGTTTATTCTTGATTGTGGCGGTTGTGTTAAATGTTAAAAAAATTACGTAGTTTTTATTTTTTTGTTGCAAATATTTAATGAATTATTTTTATTATGTATGAGGCAAAATATTAATATTTAAGGTATGTTTGAAAATTCGAAATTAATAAAAAAAACCTGTTTTTTACTAAATTATCGCCATAAGAATTCAAAGCAGTAAAGAAAAAAAATATGCTTGTTTTTACTTGTGGCAGGCAGTTGTATTAAATGCAAAAAATCAATATAATATTGCTTTTTTATTGTTCCAGATAATTGATGAATTATTTTTTTCTTTTATTATATATAAAGCAAAATATTTTTATTTAAGCTATGTTCGAAAATTCGATATTAATTTCGAAAATTTTAAAAACCTAGTTTTTTACTATGTTATTACCATTAGATATCAAAAAAGTAATATCAAAGATATATTATTATGATCGAAAATTCTGCTTCAGTATCTAACAATTGCAGAAAGGAGATAGATATACATAGATATGAAACGTGGTCTTTTAAAAAATTGTAATAAGTTGCTTTGTGAAATAAGTTCGAAACATATTTTGGATTATTCTAAATTTCGGTTGATGCATATATGTAAATTGTTTAAAATTGTTTTCAGCTGCAAATGAAATTATAAATCACATTAAGCGCAATTTTTTTTTCGAAATAAATATTTCTTAACAAAAATTGTTTATTAAAAAATTTTAGCTAAATTATTTTTTTTTTTAATAAACCTTCTTTGATTGATTTTATAGCTTATGATTTATACAAATTCAATGTTGTTAAAAAGACATTCATTCATTTCATTTGAAATTTTCATTACAATTACTAGTCATGACCTTCAAAAACCCAGCCAAATCACACATGTCTCATGCTGTAATATTTATTGCTCATAAATCATTCAATTCATATCTTTTTTTTTTTTTGTTTTTCATTAAAAATAATTCATTATTTGCAAATCTAAACATTTCGAACTTGAAAAATCTGTTTAGAATATTTACACCCTCACATGATATTTCTTTCATTTAGCCAACAAGTTGAAGTTCATTAGAATAGAAAGAGCAGGAAAAAAATTATATTTTTTTTAATGGCAGACAGATAAAAAGTAATAAAAAATATTTTCATTAATAATTTGGCGGTGTTTTGTTGCAGTAGATATGTATATGAATAAATATTTTAATAATTTTTTGATGCTGGCGCTGACGCTGACGCAGTTGCTGACTTTGAGTTTATGGACTAAATTATGATATTTTTGCTTGATTTAAAAGATTTAAAGAAAAATGTTTTAATCAAAATTCTTAAAACTTAAAAGCCCACGTCTTTCATAAATATATATAAATCTATTTGCAAGCGTTTCTAAAATATTTGGTAGCAGAAAAATAAACATTGAATTTGCTGTTAGGTTAATAAAAAATAAATGACAACGTAGTAAATAAAGAGTGTCCCAACAAGAACGCAAGATTTGACATTTAAAAAATTGTTATTGTTTGCTAGTAGAAGGTACGAGGTTAGTAAAAAATGGAGCGCTACACGAATGAACAACGCATTCTCATTGTGAAATTGTTTTACCAAAATGGTGAAAGTTTTGCGGCTACAGTTCGCAGATTTGCGATCAATTTGCGGTCACAATAATGCTCCAAAAGAGTCAACTGTAAAGAGATTAATGAATAAATTTGCCGAAACTGGGTCTGTTAGTGATGTAAAGACAACAACGCGCCTTCGACCAGGTCGATCGACCGAAAATGTCGCAGCTGTACGTGATGATGTCGCTCAAACGCAGGTCAAGCGCAACCAGTCAATGCCCAGCAAAAAATTAGACATTACCATCTGAAATACTTGCCATATTATGACTTACTTTTTAGATTGCCAAATTGAAGTACTCGCTTACAAATCACATTACATAGGAAGCAGAAGTTGAACATTTTCTTTGGGTTTTAAAAGAAGACGTGAAAATATTTCCAAAATAAGTAGTTATTTTAAATAAATTATAAATATTTCTAAATTGCCTACTTATTTATTTCAAACTAAAAAATAAGCGGAAAATAATTATTTAAATATAAGTAGTTCTAAATAATTTTTTTTTCATTTACGGTTTTAATAAAAGTTCATCAATGAAAGCAATTGAAATTTTTCTAAATATAGTATTTATAAGTAACAATATAGGCACTGATACGAATAAAATATAAACCACTTCAATTGAGTTTATAAAAGAAATTTTACAAAATGGTGTATTTCGTAGTAAAACAATAAGTTTTTTTAAATTATTTAAATTTTTCTTAAAAGTTATTCTATGTATATTTAATCAAACTGAGTTTTTAACCAACACCTTCCATTTACTAAAACAACGGCATATTTAAAAAAAGCAGTTCAATCAAGAAAAAAATAACTACTTCCCACAACGAAAAATATAATTCATTCCTACAATAAACAACATAACTACTTCTCAAGAATCGATTATTTTAGTCTCACGCCTGGTTAAAATCATTAAGTTGGTAATCCAGTAAGGAACAACTTCCACCAAAAATGCTTAATTCCAAACTCGATTACCTTTTTTGAAATTTATTGCTGGGTGGTGTTCGGTATCGTGAAATCATAACCAGTTTTTTCGTTCCTAGAATTGAAGAAATGAATGTGGAGGGCATGTGGTTTCAACAAGATGGCGCCACATGTCATACAGCCAGAGAAACAATTCATTTGCTACATTCCCCGGTCGTGTTATTTCGCGTTTTGGAGACCAGAATTGGCCGCCTAGATCGTGCGATTTCACACAATTAGACTTTTTTCTTTGGGGTTTTTTGAAGTCGATGGTTTACGCGAATAAGCCGACGACGACTCAAGCTTTAAAAAAGGAAATTGGATGCTGCATTAATGAAATACCGCAGCATTTATGCAAAACGGCCATTGAAAATATCATTAAAAGATCGCGTGTGTACCAGCAAAGCCGCGGCGGCGGCCATCTGCCCAATTTGTGGTTCCACACATAACCTCATTTTGTCTACTTTACGATATAATAAAGTTTCACGATTGTTTTTTTTAAATATCTGTGTTTTATTTAAAATTTAAATCTTGCGTTCTTGCTGGGACACCATTTATTTTGTTCCATTTTTGTTTCAGCTACAAACAGGGAGTTTGTAAAATTTTTCAAGTTATTTGATTTTTCTTCCCTTATGGCTGGATCATGCTGAAGCTATTCTAGCAAGTCAGGACGTAATCTCAAGTACTCTGTGTGACATAAAAGCGACTTAAGGCTTCAATCACAAGGTAATACGACGGTAATACTTTTAAGTATTACCATGCAACCATTCTGAACTTCAAAAAAAAAAAAAAAGGTTTTCTTATTCCAGAATCAGGGGGGCAAATGGCTGCACTCGTTATCCAACGAAATTATAAAATATTTCAATAGAGTTTATAAGGAAATATTTCATAATTTCGTTCGATAATGAGTGCCGCCATTTGCCCCCAGATGTTATTGAATTTTTAATTTTTAATAAAGCTTATTTATTATGGTTCGTAACTGCAAACAAAAGAAAAGTTAGAAGCAAAGTTAAGCAAACTTTTTTACCACTTGAAAGGTTCTTGGACAAGGTAAATGGTAGATAAAATTGTAAAAAATTGTCATATCCATCAACAGCACGTCAATAGAAACATCGCTTATGTGTCACTCAAGCTTAACAAGCGATGTTATTTTGTCCCTATTTACACTATGCAAGTCTTATTGCTAAGCTGATTAGTTTATTTGGAGAGAGAGACGGGGGGAAAAGAAACGTTGCTGTTCCCCTCGTCTCTCTCTCCCTGAAACTAATCAGCTTAGCAATAAGACTTGCATAGTGTGATTTGGGACTTTACATTATTTTAAATTTCAGAGCCAGTGTTACCAATTTAGCGATGTAGAACAATTTTTACATTTACATCAGTGTTTAATTTTACACCTTTTAATTTCGTTAAATTACACTGAAGAGTATTTTCTATTCGTTTTTGCTGCTATTACTTTTCTTCTTCTAAATCTTTCGTTCAATAGACAGACTATGACATGATTTCATTATAATATATACAAATGTTTATCTTTTTCAAAGATAAACGCATCAAACCATTGGCCAAAAGCAACTACAGCAGAAACAACAAAACAATCAAAAAAAAACAGTCAGTTAATGCTAATACAACACCAGCAACATTAAACTCGTGGCTCTCATTAATGTTTTATAGTTAGTTGACCAGAAAACCGAACATGAAATGCTGATGCCAGACCAGCGAAAACCACGGCATGACAACTACCAAAAATATTTTTTTGTTAGCTACCGTAAATTTAAATTAACGTACACATGTCCATACATACATAAATACATATAAATGTTTGTACATATGTATGTACATACATATGTCTGTACATACTCTTTGTTTTGAGATCATTGCAGGTCGTAGAAAACTATTTTTAAGGCTAATTTGGTTTGATTTTTGTGTCATCATCATTAACATAAACACATTATAGCGTATTTATTTATTTTTTTCTTTATTTTTATTTATTATTTTTGTAGAGCAAGACAAAAAATATATTTTTGTATATGGAGCAGTTTTTTTTAAAATTAACGGACTGACAATTCATTAAATTCACCAGAACGTTAAATATTTTTTTCTTCACATCACCAAAAAGTTAACTTTCGAAACACATTAACTTTTGCAAGTAAAAGTTATAATTTTTGCATGTCTTTATAATTAATTCATAATTGTAAGCAAAAGTTTTTATCTTCAATATTATATATAAAAAAATTAGTTTACTCGCAGTCAAACTGAACAACCCAGCAAAAAAGTACACATTACCATTAGAACTACTTGCCATATAATGACTTACTTTTCTGATTGCCAATTTTCATTGCTCGCTTACAAATCACATTACCTAAAATTTAAAAAAAATGACGTGCAAGTTGCTAAATGAAGAGAATGATTTTTTTAGACGAAATAGATTACGTGAAATGTTGACAAATAAAAAAAAATGTAAGTACTTCTCAAGAATCGATTATTTTAATCTCACGCCTTGTTAAAATCATTAAGTTGGTAATCCAGTAGGGAAGTGCTTCCACCAAAAATGCTTAATTCCAAACTCGATTACCTTTTTTGAAATTTTTTGCTGGGAATACAAATGTTTTCAAATAATGTTAATAACTTTAAGAAGTTTTGAATATACTGAATTAACGCTGAAACATCAGAAAAAGTTAAGGAACCTTCTCATTATGAGTATTTAAAAAAAACTATAAATTTATTATCAGTGCTGCCAAGACCACAGACAAAATGCTTTAATATTTAACATCACTGTTTTGCAGTAAATATAGTAATGTTAAAGTGCTACTGAGACTATTATACAAGTATATATAAATACTTCCATTATATTTTACCAGAAAGAAATCTAATGACAATTGTTTTAGACCAAAAATTAAATTTTGTGTTCACACCATTTGATCTCAAATAAAATTAAAAATACTAGTAGAAAACAAGCAGCTGTTCTGAATTAACATGCCTACCAGTGATGCCAATTTTTTTGGCTCAAAATTCAAAAAAAGGACTAACAATTATTTATATTCTGAACCGTTAAATATCCTAAATGGTCATTCGAAATAAAAAAATATAATTTTAATATAATTTTATCTACCTGACGAATGATACCCATTTTAATATATTTCGCTGACTTTTTATTTTTCTTTAATTTAATTTTTAATTCTCATGTATTTGTTGTTGTAGCGGCCAAGGTTCTACACACTGTGTCCAAATTTCAGGTCCGTAGCTCTTACGGTTCCTGAGAAGATACCGTGTGACGGACAGACGGACAGCGTAGCGAAAACAGTAGGGTTCTTTTTAACCTTTGGTGTACGGAATCCTAAAAAGCGTCTGTTGGCGGCCATATTGAATTTTGACAACCAACATCACGGATGGAAATCATGGTACAATTGTACTTTTTATGGTACATTTTTGACCTTGTTGGTACCGTGGTACTACCGCGAGTTACTTGGTACAATTTAAAAATGTCAATATTTCACAATATAGTAATATTAATTTTGCCTATGTTCTCTTTAATTTTTTTGTGTGTGTGTTTTATTTTAATCTCTAATATAATAGTCGAATCTACGAATGTACCTTTATGAATGTAATATTTAATGTTTTTTTGTGTTAAGTTTCTGTTTTGATGTGTAAACTTCTTTATTTTTATACTAATTTTCTTACGTTTCTGTTTTTATTAATAAATATTAAAAATTGTTACCGTCATGGTCTAAAAAGTACATTTTATTTTCATAGTTGGTACAAAATCCAAGAAATCATTTTCCTTCTCTGACCAACATATCTTTAGTGACACACCCGGTGTTAAGACAAATCGATTGACGAATGAATCATCAAAATCGGTTCACGCGTTCGATTTATATAGTACCGCAAAAAACACACATACATATATACATACACACATACATATGTGCATAGGTGCGAGTACATACGAGTACATACATAAATAGACTTGAGCTGCCCAAAGTACAGGGTGGGCCAAAAGAAACCAAGGGGTGTAAAAGTTTAATAACTTTTTTGTTTATTAACTTTTTTTTATTTTTTCTTTCAGATTATATAATATACAAAATGGAAATTTTTTTACACTAAGTATGAAAAATGATGTCTCTTAAATGAACACCGTTTTCAGCTTCGCACTGATGGGCTCTTTTTAGAGCATTATCCATAACATCTTTCAAAATTTGTGGCTGTAGCGTTCGAATTTCTGCAACAATGTTTGCCTTGAGTTCAAGGATTGTCTCTGGCTTGTTCACATACACTCGCTCCTTCAAAAAACCCCAAAGAAAATAGTCGGGTGCTGTCAAATCTGGCGATCGCGCTGGCCAAACAATTTCCGAATTTCGAGAAATTATTCGCTTTCCAAAAATTTGACTTAAAAGTGCCATTGTGTCTCGGGCAGTATGGGCAGTGGCTCCGTCCTGCTGAAACCACATACCAGGTCTGTTTTCAAGAGCAGGACGTAAAAAATTTTCTATCATAAACCGATACCGCTCTCCATTTACGGTTACAGCACTTCCATCTTCATTCTCGAAGAAGTAGGGCCCAATGACATTTTCAGATGTGATCCCACACCATACTGTACACCTGATGGGGTGCAATTGGCGTTGATGAATGGCTCTTGGATTTTGAGAACCCCAGAACCTACAGTTCTGCTTATTAACAAAGCCATTCAAATGAAAATGAGCTTCACCACTCATAATCAAATTTTCAATAAAGTTGATTTCATTTCTGGCCAACTCTTGAAATTTAACTGCAAAATTTAGATGTTGCCGATGATCTGCGGGTTTAATTCTTGGACCAATTGCACCTTATATGGGTATAACTGTAAATCTTTTTTTAAAATGCGCCGTAGTGACGTACGAGATATTTCTAGCTGAGCAGAACGCCTTCTGCCAGATGTTTCTGGTGCTTCGTTAACACTTTGCTGTACTCGTTCAATATTTTCCGCAGTGCGACTCAAACGTGGTCTACCGGTTCGAGGCAAATCTCTTACGCTGCCATGTTGGTGATGACGATTAACTAAGCAACGAATCATCGCTTCAGAGGGCGAAATTCTGACGTTAAAATGTCGACGATATGCTCTTTGCGTTAAAATAATTGATCTCTGGTTTAAATAATAAAATTCTATTGTTCTGGTTCTCTGTTCAGTTGTGAACCTCTCCATTATAAATTCTCCAAGTGTTGTCTATATAATCTGAAAGAAAAAATAAAAAAATTAATAAACAAAAAAGTTATTAAACTTTTACACCTCTTGGTTTCTTTTGACCCACCCGGTAGCACCAGAGTACAGAATATCAATCGGTTTCTTATTGAAATGAATACACATACGCGAATACATTTCTCTCGTGTTTCTCTCAATGGCCAGCTGGGACGTAGACTGATAAACACAATACCGTTTTTTGCGTTGCGCACATAATTTTTAGCGAAGAACCCACAGGAATAAAAATCGGAGATGCCATATTTTTCGATGTATGTATGTAGCATATGGAGGGAAAATATATTGACGATAGAGTTAACTATTAACGGCTTAACAGAACATTTGTAATAATTTCATAGAATTCGACTTATCACTTCACATTAAGGCCGTGATACACTATCATACAAAGTCGTGCGATCTAAGAAAAAGTACAACGCTGGTATGATGGAGTTTATGAAAATTTTCAAAAGACAATAACAATTCATCACACCAGGGTTGTATATTTTCGTAGATCGCACGACTTTGTATGATAGTGTATCACGGCCTTTAGTAGCCAGAGTTTTCTTTTTGCTTGTAATACTGTTAATAATACTTTTAATAATGGTACTGCTAACACAATAAGAGAGCTCTGTTGAGCACATAGAAGAGAACCGAAAATCATCTAACAGGGTATTTAACAGTCTACTGTCAATATCTATTAGTGATGGGAAATGTGACATAATTGGATGTTGCCTGGCACTGTGGCACTCTCCCTCCTTTTCTGGCACTTTTTGATCATTAAGTATGGACACTTTTCTTATTGCAATAATAAGTAATCTTCTTGTTCTTTTTACGTTTTTAAGTAATGAAAACTTAGTAGGATTTCAGGCTGACAACTGTTCGGTTGTGACGATCATTTAAAATGAATATATAAATTTGTTCGTAACAGCTCATGTCGTAGAGATGATTTTATACATTTTTAGAAATATTTCAACTCTGAAATTTATGAAATTCTTAAGTATTCCGCAAACCGTTGGTTGTCTCGTCAAGTTGTTGCAGATAGAGTCTTTTAAACAGTGGGAGCCCATGAAGTATTTATTCACACTATAAAATTTTCAGTCATAATGCAATGATAAAACTTTATTCATATTAAATAGTTTAACGGTTTATATAAGCAAAATGTATTTTTTTTTTTAGCTTATGTCCTTGAGATAGTAAATTACCGAAATGCAATCTAAAAATGTGAGACTACATTTAATTTTAAAGGGGCTTTTTTATTTATATTGATGATCTCCATGTTGACAATATAGTTCGAAATTCTAACCATCTTCCAACGGAAGAAAATTATTGTTGCACTAAAATTAAACTACTCATAATCAAAAATTAATTTTCCCAGCATAAAGTTGTAGAATTCAAAAATAGAATTAAAGTCTTCTTATATTTCTTTTGTGTCATATTTGAAAACTAAATATTACTCCAAGGATTATTATTTGAATTGTTTTCTAAAGTATGCGCCAGAATATGTTCTATGTGGAGACACAAATAATACTGTTCCTTTTGATAAAAATGAAACAATTAAAAGTGAATACATATCCATATTAGACTTTGTAGATTTAAAAAAAATTCAAGAGCTTAAGTGTGAGCGAATTTTTGAAAGACATGGAGACGTAGACGATAGTTTGAATGAAAAATTTTTAAGTAATATTTATATAATCGTTCTAGGTATTCTTTTTATTCTCTACTCTTCATAAAGCGTGGAAAGTATACTTTTAGTTCGAAATTTTATCAAAAATAAAATGTTAAATGGACTGCAATTATAAACTTTAGCATCTTTTATACCTGGTAAAGACTTTTGAAGTCTAACAATACATGTATCTTGTTTTAATCCTAATATTAGGGCTAATAAATCAGTTCAAGTTAATCTCTGTTTTTGGTTTAAAATGTGTTTAAGCCAGCAAACATATAAATCAATGCAGTATTTAAACCATCTGTAAACGCATAAAATTGGGCGTTTAAATTACCAATACAGGCCATATGATTTTATTACTTACAGACCATATGTTTTGCATTTAAAAAGCATTCAACTTTTTTCCAAGCTTCTACTTTTTCTTCAGATTCGATTCGATTTGTTTGTTCTCTTACACTCTACTGTTCCTTTATACTATACTACTTTGCAAAGAATATATATAATTTATTTCTCAGTAAAATTTTAATGCTTTTAATTAAATGTTTAAATTAAAGTTTTTGCCTTTTTGATTGTACAAAGAACTGATAGCCTGCTGCAAAACAGCTGTTTTTTGTCATTTGTTCTAGTGCTGCCACAGTATTAGTTTTTAAACTACACATGAGGTATGGTTCACTGATTTACTCCTGTTGAGTTTAAACCATATATGAATTAAAGTTTAGTTCAACTAAACCACCGTTTAAACTTTAACTGATTTATTAACCCTTATACATATATAAATATGGCACACGTTTTTTTGTCGTGCACTTTTTTAAGTATCTTAACGTCCACCAATCTTGGTGAAACATATATGGTTTAAGAGGTATTTTTCTGTAGATATGCACAATATATGTATGTAAATATTTTTTTTCCAAAATTATTGATTCAAAAGTAGTAAAAAGAGTTTGAAAAAAGATAACTTTCTCATTTGAGTTTGTTTTGTACACATGTATTTATAATAAATAAAGACACACTAGGTGTCAAGTGGTCTAATTTAGACCACCTGGCGATCCAAGTACATATAAAATGATGAACCAAAAACAATAATACAAATTATACTATACCGACGAATATTTGTTTGATTAAAATGAATAGGTAACAATTATTATTATTTTTAACGTGCACGAAATTGTAAAACTCGTCAGTATATTAACCATAAAAAATTACAAACTATAATTGTCACTATATATGTATGTACATCTAATAAGAAAAAGCTATTTTATCATTTAAATTAGTTTAGGATTATTATGGTCTTTAAGTATGTCGTTTAGAATCATTACTATAAAGTAAAAAATGTTTTTATATTTGTATTTCTTGTAAATAAGTACAAATTATTAATATATGATGTGTTTATATGTATGAATATCGAGCATTATTTGCGATTTGGGAGAAGGTTTTCTTTAATATTCAAATATGTTTTACGACAATATAAGTAAATGTACCTTACGAGTACTATAAATTTTACAATTTGCAATTTTAATGTGTATATACATAATGGGTGTTTTTTATTGAGGTATAGAACTTTAAGTTGGCATCACTTTTTTAACTGGCGGCCATTTTGTCAGCTGTCAAGTGATTAATATTTAGTTTGGTTTGCCATTTCATCATGAACAGGTTGACAAAAGAACAACGCTTGCAAATCGTGCAAATTTATTTCGAAAATAATGGTTCAGTTCGCGAAGTTTACCGCAAGCTCCGTCCATTTTATGGTCGACATAATCGTCCATCAGAGCATCGTTTTCGCACTACGTTTACTCTATGTGATAATACGCATCCGCAGAGACGTCGAACAGTGCGCACCGAAGAAACAATTGCCGCTGTAGAGCAAAATGTTGAAGAGGACCCGAATGAATCGATTCGCCACCGTGCACAGCAATTGGAGCTTTGTCCATCAACTTTATGGAAGATTTTGCGCAAAGATCTTGGCTTGCGACCTTACAAGATCCAGCTTGTGCAAGAATTAAAGCAGCGAGACCATGCAATGCGTCGTTATTTTGGTGTATGGGCCGAAAATGAGATTGATCTCGATGCTGATTTTCATATCAAAATTTTGTTCAGTGATGAGGCTAATTTTTGGTTGAATGGCTACGTCAACAAGCAAAATTGCCGCATTTGGAGTGAAGAGAATCCACATGAGACCCTTGAGACCCTTGAGACGCCATTACATCCACAAAAACTGACTGTTTGGTGTGCTCTATGTGCTGGTGGAGTCATTGGGCCATACTTCTTCCGAAATAATGCTGGAGAGTCAGTTACCGTTAATGGAGACCGGTATAGAGCCATGATAACCGACTATTTTGTTCCCGAATTGGATGGCATGAATGTGGATGAGTTGTGGTTCCAACAAGACGGCGCTACATGCCACACAGCGCACGTCACAATCGATTTATTGAAGGAAACATTCGATGAGCGCATAATTTCGCGGAATGGAACTGTCACTTGGCCACCAAGATCGTGTGATTTGACACCATTGGATTATTTTCTTTGGGGATATATGTGATGTCGCTCGTCTACGCCAACAAACCAGAAACGTTAGGGGACTTGGAAGCCAACATTCGTGGCGTTATTGCCAACATACGGCCCCATATGCTCGAAAAAGTGGTTGAAAATTGGACCTGTAGAATTGGCTTTATTCGAGGCAGCCGCGGCGGCCACATGCCCGAAATGATATTTAAACATTAATGGCATAAAATTATCCTTCCAATAAAGCCAAATTGATGGACATTAAAACGATTTTCTTGTGTTTTATTTCAATTCGAAGTTCTATACCTCTAAAAAAAACACCCGTTACAACTAATTTTAGACCGTGTTTTTTTGTAATATTCGTAAATTTTTCTAGTTATAAACGCAATAAATTATCATTCATGAAGTGCCAACATTAAAATTATATAAAAAGTGCTTTGGCACTATTCAAGTGATTTTGGTACTATTTAAAAGCAGATTTGGCACGAAATCTAGATTGCCAATTCCCATCACTGATATCTATGCAAAATACTGTTAATCACTTAACAGAGCTCTGCTAATTACTAAATATGGTGTTATTATGAAGAATTTTTGTTTTTTTTTTGGTTAAGCGTGTCTAAATGCATTTCATTGCTGCTTCAAAAATCATCTTTCACTAGTCTATAGCTATGTACAGACGGTTATCAGATCTTACAATATTGCCAGTAAAATGTGCTAAAAATTTCTTACAACCGTGTGAACTGACAATTTTTGTCAGACGTCGTTGCCAGAAAAAGCATTGTCAGTCCATTGCAAGACTAGCAACTGACAACATATTGTCAGACATCTTACAATCGTGTGAACACATTGTAAAATTATTGCCAGATATTTGTCAGACATTTTAATATTGTCAGATGTGCAAAGTTTATGCATCTGACAATGGCGTCATTGTAAGAGAATTCTTTCTATGTGCAGCACTACACACGCTTGATTTAAAAGAAAATATTTATAATAAAATATATGCAGACAAAATCATTGCAATTGCTTCTTAATGGTCCATAATAATTTATACTTTCACTTTTTACATTTAAAACAAACACAAACGATAAGTATTTAACAATTTCTAACAAATGCTTTAAGTCTGGCAACGCATAAGAACAGATCTAACAATTTGTGCATATGACAACCGTGTGAACTGACAATTTTTCTACTAACGATTTTGTCAGATGAATTTATTGTCATACAACCGTCTGGCAATAAATTGTAAGATTTTCTGACAAACATGTGAACTAACAAGGAATATTGTGCTGGCAATTTTCGATTGCCAGTACATTGTCAGCACATTGCCAGATCTGACAATATTGTAAAATCTGAAAATCGTCTGTACGTAGCTTATGCATATATGCATGCATGTGTATACATTTTATAACTAAATTAAGTTTAAGATCTCTTTTACATTTAAGAAATTTATTATTCGACATATTGTCAGAAGTTTATTTTAATTTGAAATTTATTTGCTAGTGGTTCAGCGTTGTCTATATATTTCATTGTTGCTGTAACAAATCATCAGTAGACTTCAACCATACATAGTTTTTGAAAGTCTGTGCATCAGATAAGAGGTTTCTGACTATTCAAAATGTATGGTTGAAGTCTACTGATGATTTGTTACAGCAACAATGAAATATATAGACAACGTTGAACCACTAGCAAATAGATCTCTTTTACAGTTTTTATCAGTATTTTTGATATTTTAAATTGAACTAGAAAAATCATAAAATATTTATACAAAAGCAATACTTTTTGGATTGTACCCACTGTGCATCATCGTTCTAAATATATGTATCTCTATGACTAATTTTTACAAGATATTCCTTTTAAGGACAAATTGATAAAGAGTTCTAAGATGTTGTCCATTCTGACATGACTTCTAGGTGTGAATGGAGGAGGCTTTTTTTATGGGAAAAATACTCAAGAGACAGACAAGCGATTGCGTGATTCATGTTTAAGGAGACCATAAAAAAAGTATGTGTATATTTGTATTAACAGCGAACTTAATACATACAAATCAGAGCTTATTAAAAAGAGGAACTATGTACAGCGTTGTCAACTTGGTGCGTTTCGCACCATTTTGGGTACTTTTTGAAATTTTTTGTGCGAAAAATTCCTTAGTTAGTGCGTGGTGCGCTTTTTTTAAATTTTGGTGCGTTTTTTAATTTTTGGTGGCGCCAACGCAAATTTAACACAACAATGGGTTAAAACTGAAAAATTTTTGTTGTGAAACTTATACTAACTTCCTGATAGTGTTAATTACCATATTAATAGTAATGAAGTTTACAAAATATCACAATTTCAAATGAAATCTGTTGTATGACAACAATAATGATGAAAATATTAGCTTTTTTAGATTTAGTTGAACTGCAGTGAATTTTAAGCAGAAATAATTTCTTATTCGGGCTGAAGTCTAGTGATGATTTGTTACAGCAACAATGAAATGCATATAGACAAAGCTGAACAAACAGCAAATAAATTTCAAATTCATAAATATATTTATGACAATATGTCGAATAATGAATTTCTTAAATTTTTTTTGGTTAAGTTTTTTTTTAACTATGTGCATATATTGTAAAAGACTGTTTGTTTTTATTGTTATATTTTTAACCCCCGACCAAAAAAAAAGGGCTGTTATAAGTTTGTAATGTGTATCTGTGTGTCTGTACGAATCCACGTACAGGCCAAATGGCTGGACCGATTTTGATTTAGTTTTTTCTGTTTGAAAGGTGACTTGATCGATAAGCTTGTTAGCTATGTTTTAATAAAATCGGTCCATCCGCTTAGAAGACATCACATGTTTTCTAGAAATATTCGGGGGTTTTTGAAATTCTTAATTTTTTTTATTAATATGAATATATTAAGCTTCTGATAAAAAAAAAATTAAAAATATTTGATTAGAATGATAAATAATGAACTTTTATTAGTTTGAATCCTTTCTATTAATCGTTGATCTCTCTAAAAACTTTTGTAGAGAATTTATGAAATTAAAAAAAAAAATATTATCTGTGTAGTACAAATGAATTTATAGTAAAAAATTTGCCAAGTCCTTTCAGGTTTTATTTTTTTAACCCTGAACTGTAAAAGCTTGTTTTAGTGTTAAATTTTTAACACAAAAAAAATTTAATTTTTATTTAAAATTAATATAATAAACATTTTAAACTAAAAAAAGAAATTCTAAGCTTGGTGCGTTTTTTTTTTTTTTGCAAATGGCGCGTTTTTTTCTCCATTTTGGTGCGTTTTGAAATTTCAAAGTTGACAACGCTGACTATGTACATAAGTCCATGTTTAAAACAAATTTTATTGAAGTGTTTTATCACTGCAGTCTGCTTATTAGGCAATCATACCCAGTTGGCCGAGTACAAGACAATAGTAAGTCGTAGAAGACATATTGAAGACAGCTCCATACAAATCGTCGACGAAATTTTCATACAAATGGCGGCGAGATCACATAATGTGTTGTCGTTCAGATTGTCGTCAACACTGCTTTATTGAAGACAAAACTTATGACACTGTCGCTCAGATTGTTCTCAACGAAGTTTTATTGAAGACAAAACGTATGACACTGTCGCTCAGATTATCGTCAACACGGCCTTATTGAAGAAAAAACGAGAGACATTGCCCCTCAGATTGTCCTCAACGAAGTTTTATTGCAGACAAAACGATTGACATTGTCGCTCAGACAGTCATGAACGACGATTTCCTTTAAATTGTCGATTAGAAAACCTAATCGACAGGCGATATGTCGTACATTAATCACAGAAGACTATGTCGTGTGCGACGATTTGGCCAACTGGGTAGTTTGAAAACAAATTTTGATAGTGTTGGTAGCAGGTTATTGGAAAAAATTACGTTAGCTTGGGTCAAGGAAATTTATCTAGCTATTTAAGCTTTAGACTGTATGAACTTTTTAAATAATTTGTAAGTTTTAATTGATGTTATTTCAACATCCCCTTGAATATTTTCTTAAAACAAACGATCATTCCATGAAATTTAAAGTTACCCAATTTCGTTTTTATAAAGCAATATATTTTTTTAAAATATTTTAATTCCATATACATATACAAATAGTTTTTTTGGCACTACAATTTCTAATGAAATAAAGTGTAATTTAATTACAAAGCAAAAGAATCTAGCACAAAATGTTAACAAAAATACACAACACCAGCAAGAGCCAAAATTGCCAATTGTAAAACAGAAATTGTTGCCAAACAAAAAAGAACAACTAAACACACACACAACAGCAAAAAATAAAAAATTACACAAGATAAACAAATATGCCAATAAGATTTAATAGGCCATGGTCAAAAGTTCAATATTTTTATAAAAAGTAAAAACATTTAAGGTGTGTGTACGAATTCGTTGGCAAGACAACAGCACCAACAAACAAATAAAGTTTTTTGAAAAGGAGATTTAAGGAGAAAAACAAAAAAAAAACATTTCAGATTTAAAGTAACAGTTAAGCTATGGAAAAGTGAAAAACAAATGTACGCATTGACTTTCAAAAGAAACCTGAGCTGAGCTCTCCGCCAGGTCAAGCTGACGACCTATGCATGCACATCAATTTACACTGTAAACTTTACAGTCACAAAAGCATTAAATACAGAAAACATAATAAGTAAAGAAAAAACAATTCAACACCAACAGCAAAAGTATTTGACAGGTTTTAAAATAATAATTCAACTAAATGCGGGTGACTGCAAGTCTAAGTAGGAATACTTTTTAAGTATAAAAAAGCTAAGACAGGGATTGACAAACTTTATAAGTCGAAGAACCCACTAACTGTTAGGGGGCATTGAAAGTAATAGCAAAATGTACGTACATCTCCATACCAGAGAATGCCAAAACTATGATTTTAAGTACTTTTTTAGTATTGGTCGTCAAACAACTCTGAATGCGTGATTTGAAATCGAATACGTATAACTATAAACATCCAAGAACTATATTTATACACATTTTTTAAAATACGCAGCACAAATGAAAGCAATTGAAATTTATAGACTACAATCACAGGCATGAGTTTAAAAATACTCTGACTCTTAATCGGCTGCACATGCGTATATACAGGGGTATTTTATTTATACATAGAGTCACACCTAAATAAGAGCATCAAGCGTTGCGTTAGCAGCAGGGTTTGCATTTTTAGTACAATCAAATAATATTTTCACGTTTGAATGTAGTGAAAATGCGTATCCTGCTGCTAAGGTAACTCTTGACGCTCTTACTTGGGTTTAACTCATACACACACACACACACACACACACACACAAAACATGTTCTCAAACAGACACAAATGCACCCACACATTTGCCATTCCATTTTATATACACAAATGTATAAACGTTCCGATTAAATATCCATAACCTGAGTATTAGCATACTCAGATTGATATTAAGAGAGTGTCAATGCTTTCGATATTCCTGTGCCTTTTTGTTTCTAGTTGTAGCGTATTTTAATTTTTTTGCATAAACAAAGTATATATGCCCTTGTATATTGCAATTGGCTATAGTCATAGTTGCTTGAGAGAAAACATGCGAGCGTACGAATAGTTGCGGGTACAATTAATATTATACTTATGAGTACTCCTTATCATTCCTTGCTCCATACTACATACATATTAGAGAGCTGCGTAAACAGTCTTGAAATGTAAAAGCGTTATGATTTTTAAATGTATTCACGTCGCATGTATTATACTAAACCAATAATAAATGCTGTCGTACTATAAGCGAAGCACGATGGATGTATTGGTGTACGTGTATATCGGTGTTAACAAACGATGTCGCCAAGACAGCAAAACAAAACAAACACTCAAAAGAAGTACTGTTGATTAATGTATGCTTGTTATTTTTCATATTGTAGGTTTGAGTGTGTGTGCAATATGTAGATGGTAAGCTATTATGTGGTTAACCGCATACAAATAATGTTAATGCATGTGTGTGCCTTTGCATGTGCGCAGAAAAATAAAAAATCATACACACATACATGCATGACGTTTGTACACGCGCTCATGCGTAGAAAGAAGCAAGTATCACAAATTTTTCCGTCACGAAGTGTTTTCTTCTTTACTCTTATACCTACAATACTCAAACAAATTTCTTGCAAACAGTGTTGCTAGCTTTTTTTTTATAAGATTTCGCTGTAGTAAAGCATCTGAAAAATCCCTCATGTCTTGAAAGTTCTTATAAGATGTCTTGTGCAGGAGACTAATACATATTTAATAATTATTGCTTACTAATCTTTTATTAATAGCAACAAGAAGAGAAGAAGTTAGAAATCGTTATTCGTTTATGGTTCTACAAGTCTCATTTTAATAACAACCGCTGATGTTGTCATGCCGTCCAAATGGGACAAAGAATTGAACTTATTGCAGGGCTTTTCTACGGATGATAATGGCTGCAAAATTTTTTTGTAGTTGGCTTAAACCTGCTTCTGGTAGATGATAATGATGTAAAGTCTTTAGAGAGTTTTGTTTGCATTTAACAAGCTTGTCACCGATTTCAAATTGTACTGAAGATAATACAAACAATGGGCCTAATTACGAGTGTTGTATTTCGACTTCCACTATTATTTTTGTAGCGTGCGACAGCAAACTAATATGCTTGTTTTTTTTCCAAGAAAATGAAATTTTTTCTACTTCATTAGGTAAAATTTAAAAAAGAAATGGAGTCACATTGTTCTAAAATACAAACTTAATTGGTGGCTGTTGTCGCACGCGACAAAAAATGGATTTTCTCATGGAAATTCTAATACAGAAAATATAATATTTATATATATATATATATATATATATATATATATATATATATATATATATATATATATATATATGTATTTAAACTCTATGGAAAAAATTTAAAACTTTGTTCGATATCGAATATCAACAAAGATCATTTGCGGCAACTGTTGATGTGACTTCTTTAATATAAAAAAAAGCTTAGATACATTGATTGGTCACTGAAATAGTGGGAACAAATTGTAACGAGAAATAACAGAGTCAATCATACTCAAAGTTTATGGAGGCAATACTCCATGAAAACTGTTGTCAAACTCAAAAAGAACTTGCAAGGCCAGAACCAGTTTAAAAAATATTTGAAAGCAACAAAATTGATTTAAAAATAAGAAAATTGGATCTTTGAAGCCGGGAGATGTGGAAATATAATTTTGACTGGACCACAAAAAATTAATTTTTGCCACTTATCATTGCTCGCTACGAAAAATGGATGCTTTAGGGCAAACCTAAATGCAAAAAATTGTATATAAAAGCATACCGCTTTTTATACTTAACATAAAGCTTCCAGAAGAATTTGAGCAACATCCAAAAAATTTCAACATATTCAATAGTCTCTCAATGAGAGCTTTCGATCACGCCATATTAGTTCATGTTACAATTAATTCTGTAGATTTTGTGTGTCTGTACGATGAAGTAAATATAGTTGCTGTTTTTTTGTTGTTTCTTTCCTCTGCATCGGCTCATATGCTTGTGCGGTTGTGCATTTCTGAACAAGCGGCAAGTATAAAATTATTGTTGTTGTTATGGTTTCTGTAAATTATTTCAATATCATCTTCTATGTTTGTGATGTTTGTGTATTATGTTCTTTAGCTAATAATGTCCCATTCTCAAGGTTTTTGTAATAGATTAAAGATCAAGATGTTTCTTTAATCTAGGACCAAAATGTTGTACTTGAACCAGGGCTAACCAGTGTAAGGCCCAATATCTAGGGTCTAATATTCGCTTTATTCAGGGGTTTCTAATCGTCGCTTTCGATAATAAGCTGAATCGACCACGCTTTTCAGTTTGAGATTCTGACATTCGCTATCGAACAATGTAGTAATATGTTACGATATCGTCTAATCTAAAACTAGAAAAATGTGATCGAATCAGCTGTTTATCGAAAGCGACGATTGGACCCCAGGTTTTTTCAGTTTGAGATTATTATTTTATTATTATTATTTCATAATAATCCAGGAGTTTAATTGTCGCTTTCTATATCGAGATGATTCGATAATTTTTTTTTAATTTGAGATTATGGAATACGATATCGACCAACATTATAACATTGTACGAAAGCGAGTGCCATAATCTCAATCTGCAAAAACTTGGAGAAAATTATGGCATTCGAAATGACTCGTAATTTAAAAATATTTAAATAGAGTTTACATGGAAATATTTTTAAATTACGAGTCGTATATAATGCCGTAATTTGCATCCTTGATTGAATCAGCTCGATATCTAATCAATCAAGTTTTTTCAGTCTGTGATTATGACACTCGATATTGAAGAACGCAATAATATGGTTCGATATCGAATTCCATAATCTCATACTGAAAAAACTTGATCGAATCAGTTCGTTATTAAAAGAAACGATTAAAACAATCTTGTACTGAAAAAGTGAATAAAAAATTGTGATATTTCAATAGCAAATAATTCAATATTGCAAATAAAATTACTTGTTGTTAAAAAGTTCTGTGAATAAATTGGTAAAAAAAAACTGCAAACGTGTGCTTTTTATTTTGTTTGCAATTTCGAACTTATATAAATAAACGTTGTTTAAAAGCAAAAATGTAACATTAATATGAGTTCTTATATTCTTGTTACCACTAAGTAGTTCTCTTCAAATCATTTGGAGCCCACTGCTTTATATAGACGATATTGAATTTTTGTAACCAATCACCCTTATTTTTACTGTATACAACTTGACGCCTTTGCAGAAATTTTAAGAATTAACAACCTCAGCCGTCTTTACTTGAATGGTTTTATGTAAAGTTTGTCATTGTTTTAGATATTTATTTAGTGCTTTTATTATTTTCTCTATTGTTTTGTAACCCACACTTGACCATGTTTTCAAATAATTTGTCTTAAGCAAATTTATTTTGACGCTGCACATAATGTTAGAGAAATGTTTACAACACTTAAGCAAAAGAATGAACACTTTTTAGGACTCTGATTATAAAGAATTAAAGTAATAGTTTTTTTTGTATTCTAAAAATGTATCATAAGCGAAATGTTCAAACTAGAACTGTTGAAATCCTATTTTATTATAAATTAACTTGTTGCATATATTCACTCTTTTAAACTGCTGTTATTTCATATCGAACTTCAAATATTGTTTTTGCCTGTTTTGTAATATGATTGATTGTTACTGAACTTGTCATGGTTGCATGTAAATTTTCAAACTTGAAAAAAGAAACACAATTCTTAAGTTTGGTATTCACTTTTTTTTTTTTTAAATATTTTAAACGAACTTGGAGTGATTTTTCATTTGCAACTTGTAGTTTTAAACGGATTACATAAATGACTTTTTATTATTATTTTTTTTTGCCATGAAATATTCGTATATTGTGTTAAAAATAAATTAAAAAAATATATTATTTGGCTCTTTAATGGTGGGTTGACAATTTACAAGAATTTAGACAATGACAATTAATAATGTTAAACAATTTACATAAATAATAATAATAGACTTTGAAATGTAAAGAAAAAATTTTAAATGAAAAATTTATATATATATCGAAGGCTTAATATGAGAAAGGCGCAACTTGAATTTTCGATATTTTACAGGAGAAGGAAAAAACTGACCCCTAATCCCACGATGTCGACAACAAAACATTAAAATTTGATTTTGTTTTGAATGCATTCGTAAGTGAGCGACAAGTCTAACGTTGTCGTCATCGTGGTATTGGCCCTGAATAAATTCTGAAGCAGGAATAATTTTTTTAAATGGCCATAAATCTTTTATTTTAAAGTGTAACTTACTTATGAGGATATAACAATACGTTGGCTACCAGAAAACGTTAAAAACGCGATTTCGAAAAAAAAATTGAGACACACTTTTTAGGGTTACAAAGATGAGAAAGGACCCTATTGTTTTCGCTACGAAGTCCGTCTGTCTGCCTGTCTGTCACAGGCTTTTTACTCAAGAACAGTAAGAGCTACGGAACTAAAATTTTCACAGAATATGTAAACTTTTGGCCGCTACAACTACAAATATATGATAGTTCAAAATTACAAGGCAGTTAAAGCGAGCAACGAAATATATTTAAGTCCTGATATTATGAAATGTTCGAAGTTAGTGTATTTTTATGCAGACTAAACCAATTAACACTGAAATTTAAAAAAATTTAAATTTAAGGGTATTCTATTAGTTAATGTAATTTTAATTTTATAATTTTGGAAACCGCAAGAAGTAAACTCTTGACGTTTAAAAAAAAACGCTAAAACTAAAAAAATTTTAAAATAAAAAAAAATCGCAAAAAACCGAAAAAACGTCAATATGAAAATAGCGCTTAAATGAATATCACTTAAAAATAAAATAAATCTCTAAAATGCAAACAAAAAAAATGTCCTTAAACAAAAAGGTTGACAAAAAAACTCAAAAAAAAAACTAAAAATTTAAAAAAAACGCCAAACAAAAATAACACCAAACTAAAAAAAGCGCCAAAACTAAAAAAAAAAAAAAATTCAGTAAAGTGCGACTCTGACTCGCGCACAAAGGGTTCTGTACGAACACTAGATATGTAATTTAATACAAACTTCATCCTATATAATATATAGTTTTGGCATTTTTTTCGTTTTTGGGGTTTTTCGGTTTTTTTGTTTTGGCGTTTTTTGCGTTTTTTCGGGTTTGGCGATTTTTTAAGTTTTGGCTCTTTTTTTAGTTTTGACACTTTATTTTCTCGTTTTGTCGATTTTTTCGGGTTTTGGCGTTTTTTTTTATTTTTGGCGATTTTTTTCATATTAGCGATTTTTTTTATAATTTTTTTTTTTTAGTTTTGGCGACATTTTCGCGTTTTGGCGATTTTTTTCGATTTTTGGCGTTTTTTTCATTTTGGCGATTTTTTTCATTTTTACAATTTTTTCGAATTTAGCGATTTATTTTAGTGTTAGAAATTTTTTTTTTAATTTTGGCGATTTTTTTCGTTTTGGCGATTTTTTTTTATTTTTGGCGATTTTTTTTTTTTTTTTTTTGTTTGGCGATTTTATAATTTTACCGTTTTTGAAAATTTCAAGTGTTTGCCTCTTACGGTTTCCAAGATATAGCAAATTGTCAAAATTACATAGTCAAAATTGCATTAACTGATGGACCACCCTTTAATTTAAATTTTTTTAAATTTTAGTGTTAATTGTTGTAGTCTGTATAAAAATACACTAATTTTACAAATTTCAAGTTTCAATATACAATTGTATGTATATTACATGGGATTTTAACATTTTTCGTTGCTCGTTTTGGAACACCCTTTAATTTTTAATTCTCATATATTTGCTGATGTAGCGGCCAAGGTTCTACATAATCTGTCGAAATTTCAGGTACGTAGCTCTTACCGTTCCTGAGAAAATGCCGTGTGACGGACAGACGGACAGACGGACAGCGTAGCGAAAACAATACGGTTCCGTTTCACCTTTGGTGTACGGAACCCTAAAAACAACTGAAAAAACCGTAAGAGGCAAACTCTTGATATATTCAAGAACGTTAAAACTAAAAATTTCAATATAAAAAAAAAAAATCGTCAAACGAAAAAAAGCGTCAGAAATAAAAAAAAACGCTACAACAGGAAGAAGTCGCCAAGAACCGAAAAATCGCCAAAAGCAAAAAAACACCAAAACCAAAAAAAAGAAAAAAATCGCCAAAATTAAAAAAAACTCAATCCTAAAAATATCGCCAGACTAAAAAAAAATCGCAAAAACCTTTAACACTAACAAAAATCACCAAAAACCAAAAAATTCCCAAAACAAAAAAAAAAATACCAAAAACCGAAAAAGTCCAAAAATTAAAAGTCCTGTTCTTTTTTGTAATGATACTTTTTTGGTTTTGGCGTTTTTTTTTTGTTTCAGCGTGTTTTTAGGGCCATAGTTTTACTTCTGGTGGTTTTTTTCATTTTAGAGCTTTATTTTATTTTAGGTGACATTTTTCATTCAAGCGGTTTTTCATTATGGCGATTTTTCGTTTCGGAATTTTTTAATATTTTTTCAGAGTTTGCTCCTTATAAGGGCACGATTAATGAAATAAATCACTAAAATGAAAAAGTCATTAAAAGTAAAAAGGTAAAATAAACAAAAAAATCTCCAAAAATCCGAAAAAATGCCAAAAAAAAATATTGCTTAAATTAAAAAATTGCTAAACCAAAAAAATATGTATTGCAAAATACAAACAAAAAAATCTGTAAAAACCGAAAAAATTTCCAAAAACGAAAAAAAACAACAACCAAAAAAATCGCTAAGGCTAAAAGAAATCGCCAAAAACCGAGAATTCGCCAAAAACGAAATATAAACGCTTAAAACCAAAAACGCCAAAAGCGTGTTTTTTTAATATTGCTTAATTAGTTTTGGCGTGTTTTTAGTTCCGGCGCTTTTTTAGTTTTTTATTTAATTTTTTTGGCAACGATTTTATGCTTGGTGATATTTTTCATTTAAGCGCTTTTTTCATTTTGGCCAGTTTGGGCTTCGAATTTTTTTTAATTTAGTCGAAATTGCACTTTACTGAAATTTTTATTTATATTAAACAACCATCGATATTTGATTGCCATAATTTTTAAGGAATACAGCAGGAATTGTGTTTTAAAGAAAGCATTTATACTGTTAACAAAATGTTTTAAGTTCTTAAGGTTTAAATAAAATTCAAGTACGATATTACAAAAGCTGCAGGATAATTACCAAAAGTCTTTCAATACATTCTACACCAGCCAGATGCCCGTGAGACTTAAATGCACAGCAAAACTCAAGTAAACAAAAAAAAAAAAAAAAACCTTCTCAAAAATGTTTCAAACTTTCAAGTGCTGTAAGAATGCTCATAAAAATTTTACTAAATTGCCAAATGTAAATTCATGTACTTGAAATTGACCGGCCATTGCACTTTTATTCTTACACATTTCTTACAATAAAGGTATTCACGTCAACTCTTGCAACTGTGCAAAAATGCATAATTACACTTTCTGACGTGAGCAACCAATTTTGTTTAATATGTGTACTCGTATGTTTGTTTAAACGCTGAAACGTTCACTAATAAAATATCAATATTAATAATATTGGTATTATTTAACAAAATTCTAATAACTATTTTGAGCCATACGTCTTTTGAAAATAGCAAAATTATGTATGTATTTGTTATCTGAAAATCTAATTTGAAGATTTCTTTATAATTTCTAGCTAAGAATTTTTAAATATTTTTTAATTTTATAATTTTTAAATTAATTTATCTTCAATGACTTTTTTTCATTTAAAAGAAAAACATTTAGGTATTTCTGCGTTGTAATTTGGTGTATGGTTGATTTTAAAAGTACTTTTTGTCCATTTTTTTGGATTAGCAATGCCATCAAAAGTTGCAAAACTTTGCAGAATTTACCCTGATAATCTTGCACTTGCTCAGACCCTGACAATTTTGCATCATTTGTGCAAAATAATTTTCTATGTGGTTGTTGTTATATTTTTTGAAAATTTTGCAATTTTGCTTTTCTGCAACAGTGCAACTTTTGACGTGAATATCTTTAATATTTTTTCAAAGTAAAAATAAATTTCAAATATTTGCTTAAATAAATTTAATTAAAAAAAAAAATAAAATTCCGTTTCCATATTAATAACCCAAAAAAATAAAACCAACAATTAAACAAAAAAAAAAAAAAAAAAAATACACTTGAAACAAAAGAGATTTTATACGTAAATAATTCAACAAAAATTTCTCTTTGAAGCATTTCAATTTAATGTTTCACTTCAAAAGTGACCTAATTTTATTGTATGTATTAATATTTTTTTTTTTTGCACTGAGCTAAAAACGAGAATTTTTATTTCGCTACAATTATAATAATAACAATAATAATAATAATAAAAACAATCCTACAGAATATAAAAAATCATTTAGTTGATTTTCAGCGTACAGAAACTACACCTGCTACATCTGGCGTTTGTTTTGATATTTGCACACAATTAATATATTTTTGTGTGTTTTCTTTAATAATAATCATAAAAATAAATTACAAATAAATTACAAATAAAAACAAACGATTAGCCATTTATTTTCTTAATTAATTTGTTGTTTACTTTAATAATATATGTACATGCATATAAACAAATATAATTTCTAAAAATAAAACCTAATATAATCATTATATATGTGGAATATTTTTTTATAAAAAAAAAATAATAATTTATTATTAAGTTATTAGGAAGTTCAAGCAAATTATTATCTATAGTCATGAAATCCTTAATTAAATTTAAATTGAGGTAGACTTTAACTGCTTTATTTATAAAAATATTACTTATAGAACTAAACCCTTAATAAAGCATTAATTTCTTTTTCCAGAAATTTCAAAAGCAAAAGCTTTAAATTCTTTTCTCGAATTCATATATATAAGAAAACTGTTTAAATTTTGCATATAAAAAAAAATAATTTAGCACCAAAGTCTGTTGTAAATATTCTGACTAACAACACATAGTTGAACGGAACAGCCAGCCGTTTTCGAAGGCCACTAAACCTTCATCATCAGCGTTCTTTTGTGTTTGTGTGGTAAGTGTGGTGTCAGTTGATGTAGATTTCTGCTTCATATACTTAGCATTTTATAATAAAATAATAATAATTAGCATTTTATAAAATAAAATGCTAAGTATATAAAGCAGAAATCTACATCAACTGACACCATACACAGTGGACCAAACACAAAAGAACGCTGATGATGAAGGTTTAGTGGCCTTCGAAAACGGCTGGCTGTTCCGTTCAACTATGTGTTGTTAGTCAGAATATTTACAACGGACTTTGGTGTTATTTATTCATTAATAATTATCACATGTAATTTGGCATAAAAAGCGATACGAACTTTAGCCCGTTCAAATCACAAATATAGAAACAAATGGAGTTCGAATAATAATTAAAACTAACTAAAAAAATAATTTATTTTTTCGAATTTTTTCCCACTGTGCATGCCTTCTTTATGGGAAATTAAAAGAAAACACATGTAATATTTTTTCATGAGTTCATATTTATTATAGAAAAAGCTACTCCATCATGGCCTGCTTGCACATTTATATATATATATCGCCTCTTGTGGGCCAAATTGCCATAAGTGACTTTTTAAAATTTTATTTTTATTTTTACAAATTAAAAAATTTGGAGTTTCTAACAGATTATTATCTAAAGTCGTGTAAACGTTAATTTTAAATTTAGCCTAAAATATACTTTGAAGGCCTTATTTATAAAAAAATAATACTGATTTATATAAACTCTTTATAAAGCAGTAATTTTTTTAATAAGGCCATTAGTTGTTTCAGAAATTTCAAAATCAAAAGTTTTGATTGCAGTTTTCAAATTCATATTTATGAGAAAAATTTACAATTTTGCATATAAAATAACTTGATTTTTTTTCGCATTTTACCCCACTGTGCATACTTTCTTGAAGAGAAATAAAAAATACGTACATTTGTAATATGTTTTAATAAGTTCATATTTATTATTAAAAAGGTACTCACTCCAACTTGACCTATGTGTACATATGTACACATATTGACCCCTTTGGGCAAAATTGACATAAGTGACTTTTTAGCATTTTATTTTTATATTTAAAAATTAAAAGATCGTTAAACTATAAAAAGTCTAAAACTATCAAAAGTAAGAGATTATAATTTCTTACTGGAAATAGCTTCAGTACTATAATTAAACATTTTCCAACTATTTAATAAACCCATATACATACATATTAATATATAATTCAGCCCTGAAAAAACCCTTAATCTACGCATTTATTTATGAACACACAGAGCTATCATTCACTTCTTATTACATAAAATCATTTAACTTATGGTGCAATATAAATTTTTAGAATTGCAATTTCGTCCAATTTTAGGCCACTGTGCAAAAATCTTCAATGTTTTAGTGCCAAAAACAGGGTATTACAATCTATAATAGATTTTGCTGTTTCCACTTTTAATGCTTTAAAGCTTGCACTGTGAATATATTTAGATAGATATAGACAGACCCCTTATAGCCAAATCGTCATAAGTAGCATTTTTAAAAATTTTATTTTTCTCATTAAAATTATAAGATTTTTTGACCAAGGGTAAAAATGTCTGAACAAATGACGTGAACTACGCAACAAACATTTTTTAGCTCAAAAGTAACAAGGACGAGATATACATATATAAATGCCCCTTCCTTAATAAATTACAAAACAAATTGTTTTTGGGCATTTTTGATAAAATAGCATAAAAACTTTGTGAAACTTTGGAAGCTTCAAGAGAAACTTGAACAAAATTATAGTGCAAAGTACAACATAAATTTACCCATTTTTCAAATAGCAATTTCAACCAATTTTAGCCCACTGTGCACAAATTGTCTACATAGTATGAAAAGAAGCATTATAATATATAATGGACTTTAAAGTCTTACATTTATTATGTAGATAAGTATGCACATAAATATGTATGTATTGACCCCTTAGAGCCAAATAGTTATATACAACATTTTTTAAAATTTTATATTACAATTTGTTATAGATTTCAAAATATTACTCTTGTTATGTATATATTCACCCCTTAGAGCCAAAATGTCATATGTCTTTTTATATATTTTTTATTTTTAACTTTGAAAGTGTAAAATTGTATATCAAATAAAAGTGTAATCCTCTTATGCAAAAAAAAATCAATTTGTACTTCAAGTGTGCTTTAGTCAAGGTTGCTATGAAAATTTCGTTTTATCTTACACTTCAAACTCAAATTATTATTTTTGCATAAGGTGATAAGACACCAAGAGTATCAAATTCTTAAAAAAAAATCTAATTAATTATAAATTTTTCGCACTACAGTGAAAACAGGATGAACTCCAAAAAATTCCCAAAAAATTACAAGTTTACAAACTCTAAACAGATCAAAGTCCTATAGAAAAGTATATCACATAGAGAGGGATCTGCAATTTAGAAATATCTCAAAACAGGCGTTTTTTTAATTAATAATGTAAAAATATCGTTATATCATATATAATCTTCTGTAAAAACTTCATATAAAAGGCACCTCTTGAGAAAAGAAATCATTTGTTTAAGTTCTTTGAGTGGCAAGTAAATTTAAGACTTTAAACTTATTTTCTGCCAAACTACAATTTTTGGTTTAAGTATCTGTATATAAAAATATTAATTTTTAAAATAGAATTTTTTTTCCTTTTTTAGCCCATTGTGCACATATTTATTTAGATGCCAAAAAGCCCCTAAAGTTTTTTAAAATTTTTTATATCTTATATTTATTGTATACAAAAGTTATTCTAGTTAGCACTGTGGCTACACATATGGACCCCTTTGGGCCAAAGTAACATAAGTGACTTTTTGAAAAAAAAAAAATTATTATTTATAATTTTAATACAACGAACTTAAGAAAATTTTTTGATTGTTTAGAGCAGTCACAATTTTTAAAAATTGTGATTAAACGAATACATATAGAGCTAATGATATTCAAAAAGTTTGCGACACGTGTGAGAAAACTTGATCACATATTGTCATTTTATGTCTATAGCTTTCTCTTTTACGGTGTCTTAAAGTAAAATTTTTGCTATGACATGTTTTTTTTCGTACAAAATAGTTTAATAAAATCTGAATTTGTGGGACTGTTAAAAAATTCAACAAAAAATTAAATTAACCTTTAAAGCCACATTTTGAAGCTTTAAGTTGAATGTAGAGCTTTTTAACATTCAAAGACTTACGGCCCTTTTCAAAATGTACAAGCTAACAGGGACTTTAACGGCAAGTTTTGTATGAAGAACTGTCAGTTAAAGTTCACGTTAGCTCTTAATCATACATTGTGAAAAGGGAGGTTATAGTAGAATTGTATGACGAATATTTTTATAGATGTTTTTGAAGCTCTTGTATGAACTTTTAATTATGAAAGTTTGTTTGTTCAGTTTTTTAAGACTTTCAAAAATTATAAGAAAAATTAAATTTTTTCTTATATCGTGCCATAACCACAAAAAAAAAACTTAAGCGACATAACTTTCGAAATCAGTTTTTTGACTATACTCGGTTATCTACGTTCTCAAATAATCGATTTTCGTAAAACAAAAATCAGAAAATATGTGGCTTAAGCTCTTTTTGGCGGTCATGGCTAGGTATGTCAGTATCAGCTTTTAGAACCTGACTCTTTTTGTCGCACAGTGTTCTAATTTTTTTTTTTTATCAAATTTAGTATATTTGTTGATTATACATATCAGTAATCAAAATTGTCTTGTGCTACACGAAAAATTGACACTTGTTTTTTATTTAGCATTTATTTTTGTTCAATAAATTAAAGAAATTTAAAAAAAAAACAAATATTTATTTTAAAATTAACACTTGTTTTTTCTTCTTCATTTAGCATTAATTATTGTTTAATAAATCAATGAAATTTCTAGAAAAAAATTGTTTTTTTTTTTAAATCGTTGATATGTTTGTTTCTAATGGCGGTGACAAAAATAGCAGAACTTTTGCCCGGAGGCAGGTTAAATCATTGGATTCGTGTGCGCAAGAATAAAATTTATGACTGATGAAATATTGAAAAAAAAAAATATATAAGCTAATAGCATTTTGAGACGTTAGAGTATTTGAGAAAAAAATATGTGATAAATAACATGAAAAATATCTATGAGTTTTATTTTAGAATTTTATTTCTTAATTCTTGCTAATGATTTCTAAAGGTGTTAATTTATATAAATTAATGAAAGGTAGCAAAAAGTAGATAGTGTCATTTCTGGCTAATATTATATTCCAAGCAGTTTTTCTTAATTTTATTTTTAAGAAAATTTTAACCTAATTAATTAATTAAATTTCATGCAATTCGTTCTTATTTTGAAGCATCATCAGGTAAAAGCTTTAGTTATTTATTAATATGTTTTCAACTTACCTCCTTTTACTAAACATATTCCAGTTATTTCCAGTACAGCTACCAGCCACAACATGTTGACATACCAATACTGTGGACTTTGTTTCGTTAGCGGCATTTTGAAAAAAAAAATAAAAAATGTTTGCTGCTTAGTAACTGATAAATTTCACTTAATAAATTGTTCTCTTTTTTTTAAATGGGATTTTAATAAATAATCAATCTTAGCAATAAACACACACTTTTTTCTTTTGCTTTTGCTTTCCCTTTTATGGGGACGTATTCAAAACATGTTTAAAAAAAATAATTTTTTTTCAAGATTTATTAAATTGACCTTGTTTTGTTCTGGCCCGAAATTTAACAGATTTCTTTTAAGTTTTCCAAAAACTCTTTTTTTTTTGCTTCTTCTTTGATTTAAGGCAATTAACTGACTGTTACTTTTAACAGAAGACGGACGACACACAATATGATTTAAATTTTTTTTGGGATTTATAAAATTAAATATTAATTTTTAATTTTATCAGTCACGATTTAGCACTTTTGAAATGATTAATACGATGATTGAGCAGGAGAGCCTGTAAATAAATGAATGAAAACAAAAAACGATTTTGATTAATTGAATGCTTATACAGATGTATGTATGTATGTATGTATGTTGAATATAATTTATATGCAAATTAAGTCATTAATTAATAAATGCAATAAATAAGGGGGCATCTCACATGTGTTTGCCCAGTATGTGAGGGCACATATTCAATTATGATACGCAAAAAAGCAAGGAAATTAAAAATATTTAAGACAAAGTCATTAAATATTTTTCTTTTAATTGCAATGATTGTATTTAAGTAAGAAATATGTGTACAAAATAAAGCCACTGATTACAAAAATGCTTCAAATAAATCCCAAGGCTGCATATTAGCCCTTCACAGTTTTTGGAATAGAGAAAAAAGACTGGCAACCTCCGTAGATTTGTAAGTGTAAAATGTTTGTTGATAAAAATTTAACCTTTATCTGCTAAATTTATAAAAAAAAAATTTTATAAAAATATTACAACCCACCATATATTTCAATCTGAAGTCGCACAATGGGACAACTATAGGGAGCAGTGAAAGTTAGCACCGAGCATTAAATTTACTACATTAAGAAAGACATTTTGTTATCAGAAAAATCAGATACGCCCACCGCCTACTACCCGCACAAGGCAAATAAATTTTTTGCCATAAAAATTTTTAATATCCCAGCAGAAGTATTAAAATTTACCACACACTCTTTCTCGAATTAAAAGAGGAATGCTGAGTTTCTTCATATCGGCCATGCCCACAGCCCATACAAGACCCACATAAAATATAGAAAAAATCTTTTGTAATATTTTGTTTATGATTCGACAAAAAAAATTTTTTATTTATTCTTAATCTCTTTTTTTTAAAACTACATGGACACATTCAAATCCTGTTTGGATGGCTCCTGCCTTGTGATATTTACAAAAGGAGCTTATGAAACTAGTAAATGATGTAAAGCATTTCTGAGTTTGTCCCAAATCTATTGCATTTCCTATAAAACATTCACTTATACTACCGGAAAATTCCGATAATAATTTGTTTTATTAGAGAGAACACATTTCCATGTGGTTGCTATTCATTTTATAATTTACTATTAACATAACCAACTTAAATTGTTAATGTACTGTAATTTTAGTTAAAATTTCCCTCCCTCTTTCCCTCTTTCTTTATGATACATTCACTTGCTGCTGCATTTCAAAACTCATAGTGATGGTGTTACTGAAGGTAAGACACAAAATTATTGATATTTTATTATATACATAGATCCATAGAAAAGTTTCACAATAAACTATTAAAGGCATGATAAAAGAAAGTATGTACATTCGCAAAACATTTAACAAACTACATGCAAGTAATTTTTATGCAAAATTTTTTTTGTAAACCTTTTGTAAACTAAAATTATTTTTTCTGAATACGGCAGTAAATAGTTAGTTAAGAGAAAATTTCTAAATATATAATTTGAAGTCAAAATACTAATATAACAACTTCACAAATTAAACAAGAAATACAGTACAAAAGGTTTAATATGTATCAGAGCAAGGATGTACCCGTCTTCCATATATCCTTTTTTTGTAAATTTATTTTTAGCCAAAATTTGTATATAACAACTTGCCAAAATCTACTACATAGTCTATCAAGAACTTCCACATTAATCCAAAAAACATTATGGCATCACCCCATATATCCTTAATTTCCAAATATGAGTTTCAGCCGAAATTCGTGTACAAAAACTTCCCAAACTCCACTGCAAGGCTTTCTAAGAAATATCACAAGAATAAGAGCAAGGACTCATTCACCTCCCATACATCCTTTATAGCAAAAATTCCAATTTCAGCTACAAATATGAGAATAAAACAGTTTCCTTAGCCAAACTTTATGTATGACAACTTCCCAAACTCTGCAACAAGGCTACTTAACAATTTCGACATGAGTCTGAATATCGTTATGGCATCACCCCATATATCCTCAATTTCCAAATATAATTTTCCACCAAAATTCTTATGCAACAACTTCCCAAACTCCACTGCAAGGCTTTCTAAGAAATTTCACAAGAATAAGAGCAAGGACTCACTCACCTCCAATACATCCTTTATAGCGAAAATTGCAATTTTAGCTAAAAAATATTAGAATACAAACATATACTATATCTTTAGCCAAAATTTATAAATAACAACTTTCCAAACTCTGCAACAAAGCTATCCAATAATTTTCACATGTATACAAGCAAGTTTACGGCAGCCTGTCAAAATGTATGAGCTACCACCAAAATTCGAATGCAACAATTTTGAGAACTCCATTGCAAAGCTTTCCAAGAAATTTTGCATGAATAAGGGCAAGGACTAGCTCATCTCCAATATATCCTTTATAGCTAAAATTTCAACTTTAGCTACAACTATAAGAATAAAATAGTATCTTTAGCCAAAATGTATATAAAACAACTCCCTATACTCTACAAGCAAAATTTAGTTGGGGCTATTGCTTGATTCCAAATTGACTACAGTTCAAATAATGTTGTATATATTAATCAAATAGTGAAAAAAATAATTTAATAAAAATAAAATGTAATAAGTTAGATAAGCAAAGCTTTTCTACAAATTTATTTTGGTTAGTTTAACTAAAAATATGTTTTTTTTTGTTTCGACAAAAAAAAATTGTTTCTTTATATATAAAAATAACAAGAATTTCAACTAAAAATAAAATAACCAAGTCAAATAATTGGTTTTATTAACCAAACAACATTGTAAAATATATTTTATTTTTTTTTATTCATTCTTTGTTAACCAGATCAAAAATTCTTCACCAAAACACACTTTCCAAGAAAAAAATTAGGTTTATTTAATATCAACAAGAATTTCATTAAAAATAAAATAACCGAATCAAATTAGTCAAATTAACCAAAAAAAAAATAAAAATATAAAAAAATATAAATAAAAAAAAAAGATATTTAATTTTTTTCTTAAACAGATCAACTAAATCTACTTCGGCATTTTTCGATGAAATCAAAATTGCATTAAACATGTTTTAACAACAATTTACATTAACTGTATATTTAACTGTTGAAATTGGTTAGACTAACCAACGAAATACTTTTGTCGTTTATTAAATATGTGATTTGTTATTTGATCTCATTATTTTTAATTAAGAAATTTTTATTTTTCATTTGTCTCTTTTAGTTATAAATATAGATTTATTTGTTTATAATATATGTATATCATTTCCTTAATATGGAAAGGCCCCACCAACTGCTTAATTTTTTGAAATCGATTTTTTTGTATATTTCGTTAGAAGAACATCTAATAAATCGAAAAATTCAAAAATCTGGATTTCAAAACAAAAAACTGAGTTAGGGCTTTTCTATATAAAGGTAACGATATATTGCATTCGCATGTTTTTTAAACTACTACAGCAATTTTCCCTTTTCTTTTTTCTTTAGTTGGGCACGAAGTCGTGGCTGTTTATATTTTTTTATTTATAAAATATGCGAAATTAAAAATCATTTACAGAATTTCAAAGTCAAATTCTTATTGCATGAAATGCATTTTAAATTTATTAAAGATTATTTATTTATTTTTTTTTTATAAATTTTTATTTAATTCAAAGGCTTAATAAGCTGTTGCTGTTATTTCAATGAAAAATTTTTAAATGTTTAACAGACAAAATGTCATTTACTTAACATGCTTATATATTAGAAAAAAAAGCGTTAAATTTTATTTTTATTTTGTATTAAGTTAGAAGAAATCCAACAAGCTAAAGCATTTTATTAACATAAAGAATTTTAAATCATTTAAAAATTATGCAATTTTTTTAGATCTTTAAAGGTGGAGAAAATATGCAAATTCTGTGAGTCACACGACGAAAAATGATATCATACATTTACACATTTTATTTAATTCAGACAGAGTTTAGTAATAGCTAAAATTTATTTTATAAAATTGAAAGTAAAAAATAAAATAAATATTCATACATAAAAAATGTACACACCCAAAATCAAGCCACGACCTAAAAAACTTATCTGGGCTCCACGATTCGGTCGTCAGTTTATGGATAAAAAAATTTTAAAAAATAATTAAATACATTCTTAGAAAAGGATAAATTTTGTCGAATATTTTAATTTTCTTATTCTTCTTTATATAAATCTTGCTTGACCTTTTCGTTTGAAAGGTCATGTAAGTATCCTTAAACCGGGACACAATGGGTTAATTTGCTCTACCAGAACACAAAATTGAATTTCAAGCTGTAGACGTTTTGCTAAATCACATCAAAAAAATCTCAGGAAGTCTTTGCAAAATATACTCTTATTTTCAAATTAAAAAAAAAAGCAATGTGAGTCCGATCACAGAGGAGATGTGTAAACATCTAGTAATGAAAAATTTTTTTTAAGTTGGAAGTACTTATGCTTTTAGTATCTTTTTTAAAATTAATTAATTAAAAGTATCAAAACTTTCAATATTGTAAATACATATGAATTTGTTGGTTTTTGTTTGTTTTATTAAACTTATTTGGTTAGTAAATGGGCACACTGCTGTATATGCATATGTACTGCATTCAAAATTGCAGTAAGCAGTAAATTTACTGATTACTAAAAAAATTCAGTAAATTTTTACTGCTAATGAAATTTAATTTGCATTACCAGTAAAATCGTAGGGCCGTAATCATAATAAAATTGTAGCAAGTGGCAAAGTTTTTTCATTCAAATTTTGAAACTTTTGTATGAAAAACATTTAGCCACTTGGTAGAATTTCATTATGAATACGGGCATTACTGATTACTGAAAATTCAATGCACCTCATCATATAAAAAATCATTTAGGCAATTTATAAAAATTGAAGAAACAAAATTTTAGTAATCAGTAAAAATTTACTTGTTAAACATTTTTTATGGTTTTTACTGAAACTTTAGTGGTACTGCAGTGCTCATCTATATGGTAAATGCCTTTACTTTTAATTACTTTCTAATTTTTAATTCCTGTTGTTCATCGTTTAGTTGTTGCTGTTCTTGTTGTTGCTGTTCTTGTTGTTGAGTACGCATTGCAATTAAAATAAATTCAGTACTCGCGCACATTCGGTTTTGATTTTGGATTTTTTTTATTTAGCTTTCTTCCTTTTTTAATTTTTTTCAGTTTAAACAATTTTTTTTTCAGTTTTATCGCTTTTTTCTCGTTTTGGCGTTTTTTTTCCTTTTTGCGTTTTTTTAGTTTTCGCAATTTTTTTTTCATTTTGGCGATTTTTTCATTTTGACGATTTTTTCATTTGGCGATTTTTTCATTTTGGCGATTTTTTCTGTTTTTGGGGTTTTTTCATTTTGGCGATTTTTTCTGTTTTTGAGGTTTTTTTATTTAGGCGATTTTTTAATTTTTTGCATTTTTTCATATTGGCGATTTTTTTGTTTAAGGATTTTTTTCATTTTGGCGATTTTTCCGATTTTTCGCGATTTATTTTAGTCCTAGAGATATTTTTTAATTTTGTGCTTTTTTCCATTTGGCGATTTTTTTTGGCGATTTTTTTTTTTATTTGGCGATTTTCTATTTTTTTGATTTTTTAGTTTTACCGTTTATGAAAATTTCAAGAGTTTTGCTCTTAGGGTCTCCAAGATACAGCAAGTTGTCAAAATTACAAAGTCAAAATTGCATTAACTGATGGAACACCCATTGATTTAAATTTTTTAAATTTAGTGTTAATTGTTGTAGTCTGTATAAAAATACACTAACTTTTAAAATTTCAAGTGTATATATGTACATACAATTGTATGTATATTACATGGGATTTTAACATTTTTCGTTGCTCGTTTTGCAACACCCTTTAGTTTTTAACTCTCATGTATTTGTTGTTGTAGTGGCCAAATGTCTACATATTGTGTAAAATTTTAAGTCCGTAGCTCTTACGGTTCATTTTCACCTTTGGTTTACGGAAACATACAGAAAAATAACCGGCGGCGGCGCACCGTCGGCTTCGAGCCGGTCGACTTGTTTCTCTGCTTGGTATTGCTTCTTTCAAACACTAATACACTCATACATAGCTCACACTGATTTGACAATGCAAAGCAAAAGCAAAAAGCAAAGAAATCTCAGCAAAGAAATCTCAGCAAAGAAATCTCAGCAAAGAATCAAAGCCAAAAAATTTTTACCCCCTAGCGTATAGATGTTTACACATTAAAAACCAGGGATCTACCATATTTAAATCAACTAGTCAGCCTTAATTGTACTTTTTCACTACCGTTTGTATATGAAATAAAAATTCCTGCATAATTTCTCAATTTTAATCACATAAAATTATAACATAAAATTTCTATTAATCATACTAAACTTTACTCCTTGAAATACTTTAACTAAATCATATTCATAAAGGCGCAACAAATTTACATTTGACGCAACAGTAAAAGGAAGAGAAAAAAATCATTTGTATTGGCTGGCAAAACATTATTATTATAAAGGAAATATTTGGCCACAATATTATTTTAGCACGCCATGACTGGTCATTCGGTTGGTCAGCTTATCGTGCTGTGACTTTGAATTGACAAACAAAGAAATTCTATAAATAGCTGTAATTCGCAAAGAAATGTCATAACCATAAAAATTTTAATTTAATTTGTTTATAAAAGTGGGGGAAAAAATCAATAATTTATTTATATTTATTAAAAATGCTGATATGGAGAAGAACATTAAAGTTGAGCACAAAATTGAGGCTGAAAGCTAAAAATAAACAAAATAATTTTTTTTTTTTACGTAAACGATTAATTTTGAAATGCATACACCGAGAAAAAAAGTTCTTGGATTAATCTAACCTATTTCAATTGTCAAGTTTACAGTTAATATAAAGTGTTCTTTGGAAATTCAATTAAAGAAAAATTTTGTGTGGTTAATTTAAGCAAAATAAATTTTTATTTTTGACATGTATTTTTTTTATACGTGAACTTTTATAAAATTTACTAATTTCTTGGTTAACTTAACAGATATGCATAGGCTACAAAAGTAAGCAAAGAATTTTGAGCCTTATTGTAATTAACCTATTCAACAACTACGACACTTTGGTACTGGAAAAAAAATTTTGAAAATGTTCTTTAATCCACCATAAAGTGAAGCAACTCAGGCTAATATAACTCATTTCAGTTTCAGTTTTTCTATGAATAGAAGCTGTTTTTGCGCTCTAGGTTAATTCTAACCAATTAACGTTGTTAATTTACTTTTAAATTTAAATTTTTCTCGCCATTCGGCTGATGACCATATATATAATAAATTATATCCTTTGCTTGGTTAATCTAATGGGTCAACACCACTGATAGGACTAAATCTAACAAAGTAGCGAAGGTCAATCTAACCAAGTGGAATTGTTAATTCTACAGTAAACAAAAGTTGCTGTTTCGATTTGGTCGCTTTTTTTCTTTATGTTATTTATTTTATATGTTACCATTGAAAGAAACAATTTGAGCTGTTAATATCCTCCCTCTTTTTTTTGGATATATGGCCACAAAATCCACCTTTTGTCAAGTTTCATTTCTTGGTAACTTTTCCTGTTTTTTAAGAACTTAGATTTTATATAGCTTGAGCGTAATTAGCTCTACATCTGGTTAAAGATAGGAGAAAATCGAACAGTATGGCTCTTAAATAAAACTTTAATTGCCTGGTGACTTTTCTGTGGAAATGCCCATATTCACTTGCTGCTGCATTTCAAACCTGCTAATGGCAGAGGTATTAGAGAATACGAAATTGGGATCAAGGCTTAAAATTATGTAGAAATCAATTAATATAGAAAAGTTTCATATTAAAATATTAAATTAGTTTCACGATTTAGCAAGGAAGGCAAACAAATTTTTGTTATACAAAAATAATTCTACAAAATGTTTCATGTCTATCAGAGCAAGGATACATCCACCTCCCCTATATCCTTTTTTTGTATATTTATTTTTATCAAAAATATGTATATAAGAACTTACCAAACTTTACAACAAAGCTTTCCAAGAACTTACGCATTAATCTGAAAAAGATTATGGTGACTCTCTAAATATCCTTGATTTGAAAAATATATTTTTCCGCCAAAAATTTGTATGCAACAACTTCACAAATTCTTCTCCAAATATTTTTTTTTTTAGAAATTTTACAAGAATAAGAGCAATGACTTGCTTGCCTCCCATACATCCTTTAAAACGAAAATTGAAATTTCACCTATACGTACATACATATGTATGATAATAAAATAGTGTCCTTAGCCAAAATTTATGCATAAAAACTTCTTAAACTCTACAATAATGCACTACTCGAAACTTCGCATGCATCAGACCAAGGACACATCCACCTACCATATATCCTTTTTTGGAAAAATTTATTTTTAGCCAAAAATTTATATAAAACAACTTTCCAAACTCTGCAATAAAGCTTTGCAATATATTCCACATGAATCCGAAGAGGGTTATGGCACCCCGCCGTATATCCTTAATTTGAAAAAATTTATTTTCGCCCAAAATTATATGCAACAACTTCCGAAACTTTACCGCAATGCCTTCCAAGAAATTTCATGAGAATAAGAGCAAGGACATACAGACCTCCCATATGTCCTCTTAAACGAAAATTGCAATTTTAGCTACAACTATGGAAATACATTAGTAAGGCTTAGCTGTTGCATCTTAGGCTACATTATGCTTAGTTTATATTCCAACTAATGGAAGGATATTTCTACCTACCATATATCCTTAACTACAAAAATTGCATTTTTATTAAAATTTTGATTAAAATGAAAAAATTGCTTTCATTTTTAATAAACTATCATGTAATTTTCAACAAATTTTTTTATGTGAGAATAAGAAAGGACGTAACAGACTCTCATATCACAGAAAAGCATAGAGAACCGAAATGCCTAACCCACTTCTCAGATGTCCTTTGATTCAAATATTAGTTTGTAAGCTTAAATTATGAATGAAATGCAATGAAACATTTTACACAATTAAACTCGCTAGTAAATATCATTTAAGTTGGTGGAAGGATACGCCTATTTCCTATACATCCTTTACTTTTAAAATTTCAATCTCAGTTTTAATTATCTTTAAACTAAAGGAAACACTCATTATAACCTCCAGCGTGATACATTTAGGCAATCTGCAAATTGTTCTCCAAAATTTCTCAAGGATCTGCCTGCTGGCCATACATCCTTTATCTTAAATATTATATTTTAGTTGCAGTTATGACAAAGAGGCGGGAAAACATGCGCAATTCTACCTTAAAATACACATTTAGCTGTCGTAGAAACTAATATATCAGTCGTTGCAAGGACATGTTAACCAGCCAATGAATTTTCGGTTTAAATATTGACAAGATTAATTTTTAGCAAAAGTAGATATGTAACAACTCGTCAAATTCTACAGCAAAGCTGCTATGGATATTTCAAGTCAATCAGTACAAATATATGCTATCTCTCCATATATCCTTTAAGAAAAATATAAAATTTTAGCTACAATTATTAATAAAATATATATAAAAACTTGTTATTATTTGTTTAATCGTATAATTGAACTTTCTAGTATATAATATTTAAGTGGGTTCCTCAAATCTTTTTAAGGATATTACTACTCGCCATGTATCCTGAATTTAAAATATTATATTTTAGTTACAATTATTATTAGGAAGCAGACAAACTAAGTAAGTGTACCTTAAAAAGTACACTTAAGTGTTCTGGAAATTTAATTGTCAATCGCTACAAGAACATGCTAACTGGGAAAGGATATTTCGAGTTAAATGTTAAAAAGATTGGTTTTTAGCAAAAGTAGGTATGTAACAATTTGTAAAATTCTTTACTCCAACTGTTCAGAAAATTTAAAGTCAGTCAGTACAAAAATATACCACCTCTATATATATCCTTTAACAGAAATATTAAATTTTAACTACAATTGTTAAAAAAAAAATATACAAAAACTTGTAATTATTTAAGGAATGGTAAAGTTGGGTGTTCTAGTAAATATTACTTAAATTCCTGGAAGAACATGCTGATATTCTATATATCCTTTAAATTAAAAATTTTATTTTAGTTTTGATTACCATCCAACTTGGCCGAAAATACTTATTCAGTCCTTTTAAAATAATGCACTCGAGCTTCATGAGAAGTTTTAGTATAGTTAACCGAAGGACTTGCATAGGTGCCAAATGTACTCCAATTTGTACATAAGATTAAAGCTGCAATTATGCATAAAAGGCAACAAAACTTTATAACTATTTGTAGAATTATTCAGTCGAGTTATCTGCTAAATATAATTTGCATTGGCTGAAGGACATGACTATCTCCCATATATCCTTTATTTGAAAAAAAATTATTTGAGATTTAATTGTCATTAAAATTAGCCAAAAACTTTTTATTTCGTTTAAATTAATGCACTAAAGTTCCCTGGAAAATATTGCTTCAATCTAAACAAGGAAATTACTGCTTGCCGCATGTCCTTTTATGCAGATACATATGTATTATATTTTAGGTATAATTATAAAGAAAAATGCAATAAGACTTTGCAAATATATACAAACTGTTTACAGCTATAATGTTAGCAATATATTATATATATATATATATAATTTGATTTGGCCGAAGAATATTGTTGCGCCTCATATATACTTTTTATTAAAAATTTGGAGTAAGCTTTAATTATCATCAAAATTAACTTCATAGAGTTTGGCTTAGCCATTCTCAATTTTAAGATTGTATATTTTTACCGCCTTGTTGGTATAAAATAATTTTGTTTTTTAAAGTCTTTTTTAAAAAAAAAATTATGAAAAACTGTGTTGTAACACTTTTATCAATCAAGAATATTTTTTTTAATAAGGCCTCTTATGTTTAGCTTTTCCCACAAAGAAGGTTATAAAAATTTAATTCTGAAACTATTAAATAATTTCATATTCAGCAGATGAAAAAAGAAGGACAGCCCACTATTTAATGTTTTGCCATTACACTGGCACATTAAAACCCTTCTATAAAAATCTCTACAAAACAATTTAAACAAGTGCCCGCAAAACAAAATAAAAACTGTAATAAAAATATTAAATTACGACAGCAATTATTTACTCCAGCCTGTAAATAGTCCACAAAACCATCTAATTAAATATGTTAGTGTGTCAGAGAAATTGCAGTGACAACAACATGAATAAGCCTGAATATGTATAGAGAATTACGAAAAAAAAATATTTAAAAAAAAAAGAATAAGGAAACCAAGTGGTCATTTAAAAACCATAAATTTTTACAGCGAAAGAACAAGCGCATAAAAAATAATAAAAATAAAAACTGAGTTCTTGTTTAAAAAGATTTCTGGTTTCTTTTTGCAGTTACTCGCACTTTTTTTTCTTCTTTTGCTTTATTAAAATATGTATATTGATATTGATTTTCTTTAACACAAATAGCATGTGCGTTTTTGTGTTCGTTGTCATCTGTATGAAAAGTATTTGAGGAGAGAAATAAAAAAAAGCAATTTACATTAAATGTATTTTTTTACAAATTACTGGAGAATTAAAAACATTTGTGTCAATTATACGAGTATTGTTAATGGGACTTTTATAATTTTCAGAAAGTCGGCAATTTAAGAAACAGGGGTGACCTCACTGCTGCTTTGTTAGGTGGGCCTGAAAGCTTTTAGTTTGCAGCTGGAAGTGTCTTGGTAACACAAAGTATTAAGAGTTTGTAGAATGAAAATATTATGAAATTCTCTCCGTGCTTAAAACAAATGGAACAAAAGTCTATTGTAGCTATTGAAAAATTAAAAAAATAATTCTGCCAAAAGAACCGACTTCATTCAATTCCAAGATATGATAGAATATTTATTTTCGAAAAAATTTATATACTTGAAGTAAAACCTTTGAAACAAAAATAAAATTGAAAACCTGTTGGTTAAAAAGAATTGCGTGAAATATAAAACTAGATTTGAATGGGCGTGACTCCGCCTATTTTTATATATATAAGATTGTATCTATTTTAAATCTTAAGGTGTATGGTAAGTTTTGCAAAAATCAATTAAGTATAATCACGTGAAATATAATAATTAATTTTAATGGGCGTAGCCCCGCCCATTTTTTTCAACTTTAAAATTTTGTAATTACAAGAATCAAAGGTGTTTGCTAGGTTTCGCATAGAGATGGGCGCGTGTCGAATTTTTCCAACACGACACGACACGACACGAACACGAATACCAAGACCAGGGTTACCGTTAGGAATTTTTGAAAAGTCGCACAAAAGCTCGTTTTATAAAAATAAAGTAGCACAAAAAAGTCGTTTGAGAAAATAAAAGTTGCACATCTTTTTTTATTTCATAACACAGCACTTCAAAATCCACAATTTTTATTCATTTAAATTTTTTTTTCTAAAACTATTCTTTGAAACTTCTACTGAAAATGTGCGAAAAATTTCTTAAATACATTGTACATGTGCAAGGTTGCAATAAATAACAATAATCTGTGAATTGCTTTTAAATTTTGAAGATTTTTTTTTTTTTTTTTTTTTTTTTTTTTTTTTTTTTTTGATAAAAATAATAAGGAAATTTTTAATTTACTGCAATTTAAATGTTTTCTGTGAGAATCTTTATAAATAAGGGTAAAAAGTTCCAACAAAATTAAAAAAGTTACAAAAGTCGGTGATAAAAAAAGTCTCACAAAAGTCGCACACCTCTAAAAAAAGGTTTAAAATACGACTTTAGTCGGAACAACGGTAACCCTGACCAAGACACTCAACACGTACGAAACGCGCACGCGAAAAATTTAATCAACACGGTACTGCACAACATGCACGAAATATTATTGGTATGGTATTCAAGATGAGAAATTTTAATTGATTTTTTTTTAAACAGCAGCTTTTCAAAATATGGCACCGAGTTGGAATTCGATGCCTTACTTCCTCAACCTCGTAACTTAAAAAACACGGTTTTGACTTTTTCACATCAAACGATTGTTATTTTTGTGTTCTATTACTGCAACAACTTGTTATCTCAATACGTTGTCTCAATTCTGTTAATATCAATAAAATATATTTTCGTATCTCATTCACTCCTATTTTCATAAATGCATGAAACTCTTATCTTAATAAACCAATAGTTCCCAATATTATTTTGCTTGCGATGTCACAAAATGCCATAGTGTGTACTCGGCATAAGTGATGTATGCATAGGAGTCCCGTTATTTATATTTTTTTTGTACAATTTGGCTGGTTTTATTTTGTATAACACAAGTTATAAATCTTTGTGACTAACTATATAAATATGTATGTACTTACATAATTGCATTTTAGTTGTGATCTTTGTTTTGCTCGGTGATTCTAAGGAACTTTAGTTTTTACTGAAAAATGAGTACTACAGTCGCTGTTCTTGATGCTGAAACAGGATGTTTTGTTTTCAAAAACCTTTGCCAAGAACGTAAAAAACAACAACCTGGAAACATAATTTTGGATGAAGAAACAGGACATTTTGTCTCAGTGGATTCTGATCACTCTAGCCTTTCTTCCAAATCCGATTTTTCAGAAAGTGAAAGCGAGTACCATCCCAACACTGATTCCGATTTGTCTGACAATGTATCTTCATCTGTATTGTTGGATGAATCATCTGGCGTAATTACAATTAAAAGAGCACGTAAAGGACAGGGAACTAAGCAAAACTGGAGTAAAAACCGTAAAAAACTCAAGCGAATGCGTGGCCAGGGTTATTCATCAATAAAGCGGATCAAAGAAGGGAATGGGGTAATGGAAATTAGAAGAGAAAGATCTTTGAAAGCTCGTTGCCGGTCGGAAATATGTGCTAAAAAATTCAGTAAGCAGTGCAACGAAATTACAGAAGAAGATAGAAAGAATATTTTTAAAATATTTTGGCAGCTGTCCTGGGAAGAGAAAAAAGCGTATGTCGTTGCAATGGTGTCTCACAAGCCGGTCACTTTAAGAACAATGGGTACTTCTTCTCGGCGAGTAAGCACATTAGTCTATACTTTGAAAGTTTCTGGGGAGATCAAGGTTGTTTGTAAAAAAATGTTTTTGTGTACACTCTCTCTGGGTGAATGGAGCGTATCCAAATGGGTTACGGGCAATCTACATATAAGCGACGTTGGAATGGTAAAGAAAAGTGGGCCAGTCAGTCGACAAAGCAAAGCAAACATCGCCAAAGTAAGTCACATAAACTTTTTTCCACAAAATTTGCCTAAGATGCCATCCCATTATTGCCGGCAGAGTACAACTAAAGAATATATAGACGTTCAGTACAAGACTTGGACAGAAGTGTACACAGATTTTGAAAAATATTTGATGAATCGCAACATTGATAAGGTTGAAAAGCCATCGTAGAAATGCTTCTTAGACACAGTACACAAAGCCAATATTAGTATATACAGATCCAAGAAAGATCAATGTGATATCTGCTTTGCTCATAAAAATAAAAACGTCTCAGAAGATGAATATCAACTTCACATAACACGTAAGGAGCGCGCCAGGAAAGAGACGGCCAAAGACAAGGAACGTTGTTCGAGAGGTGATATTCAAATGTTAACGGTGGACTTGAAAGCAGTGCAAACAATTCCTCTATTTTCAACTGGAGCAAACTACTTTAAAACAAAACTGTGTGTGCACCAATTCACAATCTATAACGAATTTGACAAAAATGTTGCTTGCTACGTGTGGCACGAAGCTGAAGGCGGCATGGACTCGAATGTATTTACCTCTTGCTTGCTGGACTATTTAAATAATTTGAAAGACAAATCAAAGCCTATAATAGTTTACAGCGACGGATGCTGTGCCCAAAATTGTAATACGACACTTGCAAATGCCTTGCAACATTATGCAAATACCCACCAAGCAGAAATTCAGCAAAAATACCTGGTAGTTGGCCACACTCAAATGGAGTGCGATTCTGTGCATGCCTCCATACAGCGGAAGAAGAAAGGAAGAGAACTGTATGTGCCAGCTGATTTCAATATGGTTATAAAACAATCCAGATTGTTGCAACCGTATCAAGTACATTATTTAAATCACACGTTTTCCGAGATTTCTCTTCGCTCGATTACTTAAAATCAATTCGACCAGGCACAAAAAAAAGCCGACCCATGCGTAACAAATTTACGAGCTCTCAAATATACCTTTAATGAGGGAGTTCAATACAAATTATGTTTTGATGGAGAGTGGCAACTATTACCTCATCGTAAACTGCGACCACAAGTGCAACACGATGATGACATTTTACTACCGGGGCTCTACAATCAACAACTAAGTACCTATTTCAAAAAGAAAATATGACGACTTGCAAGATTTAAAACATATGATTCCAGCCGACTATCATTCATTTTATGATAATTTGCCACACCAATGATATTATTAATTTAATATGAATTCTTTTATATTTTTTTCTTTTTATACTTTCTTGCAAATAAAACATTCATTCTATATTAAATATTGTTTAAATTGGATAATTTTGGTATAATGGCGTTATTTGTTTGTATAGCTATGAGTGCAACAAACTCGTAACTTATTCATCAAGTATCAAGAATTGGAATTAATTTTAATGCAGCAAACTCGTATCTCAATAAATGCGTCTTATTCTTAAACTAAAAAAGATTAGTATATTATTATTAATAATATACATACATATATGTAATCAATTCCTTAATATTTGCATTTGAAATTTTTCCCAAACACCGAAGTATAAAGAGATGACACGTTTTTTTCTCTCCTGAAAAGTTGTATTTTTTGACATACGAGGTTGAGAAAGTAAGGCATCGAATTGCCAGTTGATACTATCTGCCACCACAGCTGATACTATATCGGTTTATGTAGAGAACTTTAAGCTTTAGAGACCCATACAATATCAACCAATATGCTGGTATTGTATGTTTGACGATACAAAATATTAAATTATTTCTCTACTGGAAATACATTTATACATATTTTACATCTAAGATCGTTTCGTGTTTTTCGTGTCAATTTTGCTCAACACGAAACGACCCGAAAACGCACGAAATCAGATTTTTTGTCACGGAAAAAATACGAAACGCGTCCATCTCTAGTTTCGCAACAATGAAATAAGTAGAATATCATCAATCAAATACAAAAATTTGTGGGCGTGTTCCGGCTACTTTTTTTAAATGATATCAATTGGAAGCTATGAATTTTTACAATCGGTCTAAAATGTACCGAGTTATGAAGTAACAATGTAAAAAAAAAAAAACAAAAATACAGACGAATTAATAGCTTCCTCATTTTTTAAGTCAGTCAAAAAACATGTTGATTATTGAGTTATTGTTTCAACTTTGCTATTAGCTAAACTACTTATTTGTTTAAATGGAAGTTTAACATAATATTCTAGGGTTGTTCTAAGACATTTTTCAATAATGAATTTAAATGTATTTGTAATAAAATATATTTTACTGAATAATCAGTTGTAAAGCAGCTCTGGGCGAGTCAACAACACGCGTCGTTGGCAATTATTTGTTAAATGCAACCAGGCCACTGCTGTTTATTGACCTTCGAGAGTTTTGCGTCTCATTCGTACTGGTTGACGACTGATCTGCCACGGACTACAGTATAATCTTGCGGTTCTTTTGTGGAATTTCCTTAACAACCACGTTGCTACTTTCTATGTGAAGGCATAGGTCGTGTACAGTCAGTAACAAAAACATTTGCAACCATATTCAGCAAATTTACTTTGTAGAATATGTACTATAAATAAATATTTTACTGAATAAGTAAAATAATAATTTGGCATATGGGCAATTCCAGAGAATGTCATTTATGATGTCACGCAGTGATCTGAAATACAAGCTTAATTGATTGGTCAACGTACGTGACATTCTGTGGCATTGCCCATATGTATGTTCAATTTAATTCTTTATTATTTTGAAAAAAAAAAAAATTTTATGCAATTATGGAACAATACATTTCATTTAAATGTTTTCTCATTACCTTTTTCGTACTTTGAGCTCTCTTTATCTCTCGAATTTCAAATAAGTGTGTGAATACCGTTTTAATTGAATGCAGTCCCATTAAGTGAATGCCTTGTGCAGCCCTTTACAGTCTACATAACAGTTTTGTGAATGTTATTCAATTAGCTGTAAATGTTATTATATTTTATACATGTACATACATATGTATTTATTTATTTATATTTGAACTCAAACAATACTCTTCTTTAATAAAATTCTAAATTTTTCTACTTCTAACAGCATATGCATATCAGAGATCTGCATGATTACAAATCTAACGGCATAATTTTGCATTTTCTTAAATGAATATTGAGCTAGCACTTAACATTAAAATATGATAGATACTATTGCATGATTGATATCAATGAGACTGCTGCTAATAAGTGCATGACACTGCTTGTAATTTCTATTCATTCCTATGATTCACTAAAACAATGAATCAGTATGATTTTTGTTTACAAACTTCTCAAAACCTCTTCTGACACATATAGTTTTATGTATGTAATATTATAAAATAAAATAGCTAGGCTCATTTTATTTTATAAATTATTTTAATAAGAGAAAAACTATTAATTAATACGCAATGAAAAATCTTTCAATTCAGACAAAAGTTTGTCAAATTAAAGAATAGCCAATATTGTTGGATTCTATGACATTTTCCATTAGTTGTGTTCGAAACTGTCTGCATCAAAACTTTTTTCATTACTGTTTCTTGGTTACGCTTTTTTGGGCAAATGTTTGACAATTGTGACTGTACCTCAAGAATTTTTTATTTATTGAGAGATTTTTAGATTTAGTTGAACTGTAGTGAATTTTAATCAGAAATAATTTCTTATTCGGGCCTAATTCCTGCACTCGTGATCGGAATTGCATTCGAATAGAAATTAATTTCGATGGCAAGAAATTTTTTGATGATGTCACTCGTTACCAAACTAATCGAGTTTTGGTTTTAGTGTTGGAAAAAGGCAAATATATTTATATATAAATTCATTTCACAACACTGAATAAATTGCAAGCAAAAGCATATGTTTGTATATATGTATGTATGCAAAAACATATGTATGTAGGTACATACAAACGTATATGCAGAAAAAAGAAACGAATACATAAATGTTATTTTCATTTTAATTTTATTAATAACTTTTTTTTTTATTTTATTTTATTTGTAGTCTATGGATTCGTGATCCTTACAGACCATTAAAAATATAATAACAATTAACATTAATTATTACGAAACAAAATAATTTTAATTTTAACAGAGTTAAGACTTTGAGTATAATCAACAAATTTATAATACTTGTTAAAATCAGAAAAAATTCTTAATAATGGATCCCAGTTGGCATAGTTAGCTCTATAAACTTGTATAGATAACGGCAGAAAATTACGAGTAGGACGTGATGGAACATTAAAACAAATATTACTTAACAAAAATTGACTGGAAACATTTCCTTTTATAAGATTTAGAACAAAAGTGACATTTAACATTGTTCTGCGACTTTTAAGCGTTGGAAGTTTTATTAAAGCCAGTCTGCTATTATAATATGGTAAATATTGCGTATTCCAATGTAAACCGCGTAGACAAAAAAGCAGGAACTGTTTCTGAACAGATTCAACAGTATTAATGTGAACCTTATAGGTTGGATCCCAAATTATCGAACCATATTCCAGAATTGGTCTAACTAGAGATGTATACAGTTGCTTAGTTTTATATGGGTCATTAAACTCCTTTGCCCAGCGTTTTATAAATCCCAAGACAGAACGCGCTTTATTAACTGTCAATGAAATATGTTGAATAAAATTCAATTTAGCATCAAGTAAGATTCCAAGATCTGATACTGCATCAACTTTATTTAATATATGACCATTCAAAACATAATTTACGTTTAAATGTGATCTACGAAAGAAACACATACTATTGCACTTTTTATAGTTAAGTTCCATAAGGTTAATTTTACACCAGGAACTAAACGCATCCAAGTCATGTTGCAAGAAAGTATAATCAGCATAACAATTATAAGTTAAAAAAATTTTGACGTCATCTGCATACATAAGGATATTTGAATACTTTATTACTCTTGGCAAATCGTTGATAAACAGAGAAAATAGCAATGGCCCAAGATGGCTTCCCTGTGGCACACCAGATTTAACATATATTGGCTTAGATGTTTGTTTTTTAAAATATACTTTTTGTTTTCTATTTGACAGGTAAGAAGAAATCGATCTTAAAGAGTTAGGTGTAAGTCCCATAAAATTGAGTTTTTTTAATAAAAGTTTATGGTTGACCTTGTCAAATACTTTGCTAAAGTCAGTATATATTACGTCTGTTTGCTTTTGTTGAACGAATCCACGATTGATAATAGTTGTCAAATTCAGAAGATTTGTAATTGTTGAGGCACCTTTTGTAAAACCATGTTGAGCAGGCGATAAAATTGATGAGACTTGGTGAGAAAGTTGATCCGTAATAATTTTTTTCAAAAAGCTTTGGCAATGAACTAAGCTTAGCAATCCCTCTATAATTTTCTATATTTCTTTTGCAGCCAGACTTAAACAAGGGAATTATAAATGAATCTTTCCATTATGTGGGGAAAAAAAACCATAAATAATTGATATGTTAAAAATGTATGTTAATAGAGAAGTAAAAGCTGCAGCGCATTTAATGAGAAGAGAACTCGGAATTCCATCAGGTCCACATTTGTATGAAAATTTTAATTTATTGAGATAACTAAATACAGTAGTTTCGTCTAAGGGTGTAATAGATATATCCAAATTCAATAAATCAAGAATAGGATATGTGGAAGTTTCATCATATGGTTTATCAGAATATGTTGTTGCAAAAAAGTCAGCAAAAAGATTACTAATTGTTAAATCGTCATCAGATTCCACACAATCAAGCTTCATAACTGGAGGGAATGATACTGAACGTCGTTTTGAGTTAACGAACTTGTAAAAAGATTTTGGATCGGAACTTAGATTAGTACGAATTCTGTTTAAATACACATAGTAACAAGACTGGTTAAGCAGATTATATTTTGCACGTGCGCTGGAGTATTTGGCAAAGTCAATATAGAGTCCAGATTTTTTATATACTTTATATAATTTGTTCTTTTTAAATATTTTTAAGAGATGATAAGTGCTTGGATCCCCATGGTGGTCCAGAACGATTTGATTCAACGATTTTAGGAATGCATTGCTCCATATATGAATAAATTTTTTTGTAAAATATATCAATTAAATTATCAATGTCTTTAGCGCAACTAATTTTATTATAGGGCAAAAGTAAATTCGTCCATTTAGTATTACTTAACAGTTCGTTCAGGAAATTATAGTTGGTTTTATTGAAGCAAAAAGTTTTAGTTTTTGACCTGGTATTTGCAACAGTTGACTTTAAATTAGAGATGTTGATTAATAATAATAAATTAGTGTAAAGTTAGAGAATAGAGCAGTAGCCACATGTTCGATTCTTTTATTGCTTGACCAGAAGCATTTAATTTGTTATTTACGTGCTTCCAGAGTTGGTTGATTTTTTTTTTTATTTTCCCCGAGACAACTCTTGGGCAAAACATTATGTATTTGCCAAGCCAGTGTGTTTTGTTATATTTAAAGTCAACTAGATATTTTTTAATTTGTATTTTTTATACGTACATTTGTGCATTCATTCATTTTTAAATAAATAAGTAAAATATTGAACATACATTTTCTATTTCTTCGTTTTTTCTATGTTAAAAATGATTTCGAATGCCTTTTTGCTTGCGAGTAAAAACACGAACGGTTGCATTCGAATGTATGCACGTTATCGAATGCTGTCATTAGAAATTTCAGTATCTGTTACTCGAAACCGAATGCGAAAATCCCAAAAGTTAAAAAACTCGCACATTCGAGTAATAACTCGCTCGCAATCGAATGCGGGAATTAGACCCCAGTAATTTAAATTCTTATTGAATGAAACATTTTTATTAATTTATGTGAGTTCCTAAAGAAGAGAAGAGAAATTAAATTAGACTTTTTAGCTGGGGGAAATACCGATATTTTTCTGTGCAGCCACGCACTTCATCAGCACCCTAGGCTATATACTTGGGTAGAGATTATTATTAACATCAGCTTTTTAACGTAAATTTTAATGAAACGGAATATGAGAAATGAAATTAAAATTTACGTTAAATAGCTGATGTTAATAATAATCTCTAACCAAGTAGATATACTAGGGTGCTAATGAGGTGCGTGGCTGCACAGAAGAAAAATATCGGCATTTCCCCCAGCTAAAAAAGTCTAGTTTAATTTTTTTCGCTTCTTTAGGAACTCACATAAATTAATAAAAATATTTCATTCAATAAGAATTGATATTACTGAATAAGGCCGAATAAGAAATTATTTCTGATTTTTTATTTATTTTTTACTAACAGCAACTAAAAAAAAAGAGAGTGAGTTAATGACAGTCAGTTGTTAGAGGTAATGCTAGGAACACAATTGGGACGAACGACGAATTTTTCGGTGCGAACTTTCGTCATAAAAAATAAAACACATTTGTTCATATGAAAATGAACACAACACCGCCGTAGAACGGAATTCGTCGTGCGTGACGAACTCTGAGATAAGGTAGAATTAGTAAAATCGTATCATTCTACTTTACAGCTTGCCGTATCGTTCAAATTTGTGCACAAGTTATAGAAAATGTAACAGGTTGCACAGCACATTTTTTTTGTCTGGCGTTAAATGCGGCATTTTTGACATTCGCTACAGAAAAATCTGTTTTCTGCAGATTCCTACGTCAGCAGTGCTACCACCACATATTTTATAACTAGTAACATGCATTGTATATGGTACGGTTTTTGTCAGCTGACACGCAACATCACGATACGATTTTACTAATTCTACCTATAGATTTATTTCTATTTTGTACGCAGATGAACGATGAAAAAACAATTTTCTCTCTCTCTCTCTCTCTCTCTCTCTTTACATATACAAGAACCAGTGTGACCAAATTTGAAAATAAAATTAAGCTAAATCACGTATGTCTTTAATACATTTTAAGAGAATACGCAATTTGGATGAAAAAAGGCTCAAAAAGCTAAATCATTAAAAAAAAATCTAAAAAATAAGCTAAGAGCTACATAAAAATTTTAAAGCTAAACCCAGAAGAAATGAGCTAAATTTAGCCCAAAATTAGCTAATATGGTCACACTGAAAATAACCAATTTTATCAATTATAGGAGCTGAATTCGCTTAGTAAATTCGTCGTTATTGTGCTTGACACGACGAATTTACGTGGAAACAAAAGCATTGTAAAAGTGAGTGGAGAGCGAAAGTGAATCAACTCATACCATGATACAATAATATAAAGGTAAAACCGTTCTCTCTTTTCGTCGCCATATTAACCTTCTGACGTTTGTCCCGATTATTTTTTACTCTCAAAATTAATGCTACCTTATTAGTTTATGAAATCCGAGTTTTTGATTAATTGTTTGACTTTGTTGTTTATTTAATTTAATTAAAAAAATTGAAAAATATTTAAATTTTTTCATTATAAAAAAACAGCAATAAAAAATACAGCAGCACCAACAAAGGCAGCAGCAGAGATAGAACAGCAAGGAAATGAACAGCTACAAGGAAATTCCTAACTGAACAGCATCTGCTCCACTTCCGAATCATAGGCGGGACTTCGTGTTCGTGGTTCACTCTATTATTGCCTTACATCAGGTACGTCCAAGGCATATGCACAATGTGAAAACTTTTAAAAAGGAGGTTTTGTGCTTTCACACCAACAGGAGCAGAAGAGATCTCATCAGCCAATAAGATCTTGACGACAGCAATGCTTATACGGGCTTTACACTATGACTTTTTACCGTGACTTTCCTAGAGTTTATTGACAAAAGGGGTACAAAGGTGATCAAAGGGGTAGCATCATAAAAGAGAATTCAAGAAAAATGCAAGGGAAAAAGTCATCGTGTAAATCCCGTATTACTCTTATTTTATAAAGAAACAAGAACAAATTCAAGAGCTTTCAAAGCTTTTGTGTGTTTGGACGAAGCTGCTGTAAGCACAACTGGAACCAACGACGAATATTCTTCGTAAAATATAAAAACACACACAAAAATTTTTACCAGACATTGTAATTTCTGCGATGTTAGGAATTTTTTTGTGATTTATCTGATTTTCTGGGAGTTTGTTATTCTTTGCAGTGGAAGTTATGTATTTCTTCAATGCATTTAGAAATTTTTTACGAACTTGCGATGTTTTTAAGATTGGTGTTGCATGCCTAGCCATGAGACTTTTTTATTATGTGGTGAAATAAATAATAAATCAAACATTTGCCAACTTTTGAAGATCATATTACATACAGATTTCGTTATCCTCATGTCCAATAAATACAGTATTTAAAAAATGTGTGGATTAAACTATAATTTTTTAACTTAAATTACACATTTCAAAAAGCATTCCTAAATGAAAGTTGCCATTATATGTGTGTGGCAACGTTCTTCTCTCTGTTTACAAAAAAACAGTAATCAAATAATCGGGGAAAAAGTCATAATTAATTTTGTACGTCAAATGTGGTTGTACCTTTATATTATTGTATCATGACTCATACAGTTCTCTGCTGCATATACATATAATATTCCTTATACATATTCTTCATTTACTTCAAAAGTGTGATAACTTAAATATTTGATTTTTTTAAAGTTAATAATGCAGAATACGAATATTTCGAAATGTAGTATTGTATATAATATCTTCTATTGCATATAAATATCTTGTGAAAAATAATATTTGTTCATATCTTCATTGAGTTGAGTATGTATGTGTGTAAATAGAAAACTTTAGTTAGGTTTTCTGCAAAATTTAGTATTTTTTCTTAGTTGTGTGTGTTTTAGCCTTAATACCATTCAAAATTTATTGTCTTAGGTCAGTTGAGTTCGCTTTAGAAGCTTTAATTCTAATTTATTTATTATTTTATGAAAAATGAATTTTTGTTGTTTTTTTCCTTCCTCAACACAGTTGCTCTTCAAGTTAATGCGGATTTTTTTTGCTGTTGCTGTGAGTGCTGCTGCTGGTGTTTCTATTAAAGTCATTGGCTTAATAAGAATGCGTTTGTGAAGGCGTGGATTTTTTTTTTTTTTTGCCAAAAACAGCATGTGTTCTCTAAAATAATATTTTTCATACTTTGTATCATCTTTTTTTGTTTGGTATCATTTTGGTTTATATGGAAATTGATCTATAATTTATAGGCGTGTGAATAAACAAAAGAAGTCAACAAACATTTAACATTTAGGATTTGCTTGGCCTGGGATATCAACAGGCGGTAAAATAAGGTTCATTATTTTTTATTTTTAATTTTACAACTCATGTAGAGAATTTGATTGGTGGACATGCACTATGGGGGAAATATGATAAAACAAGAAACATAATAGAAAAATTATGTTGAATCTTTAACGTGAGTCGAAATGAATACACACAAAAAAGTAATACGAATAATTTTGCAATATCAATTAAAAAGTTAATTAAATTTTCACCTGTAAATAATTTGATAATACATATTAAATAAGTTTTTCCACTCAAATTGATTAATACAATTAAACATTTAATTGAATCAATTAAATTCTTAATTGAAAACATTAATTGGTGAATACCTGTGCGCGAATCTAAAAAATTTAGATGCAAGCTTTTTTGAATGTTGACTGAAGCCTATTGAAGTGTTTCTTAAAAGAAACGAAATGCATCGAGACGTGTTAGTCCAACAAAAAAAAATTTAATTATAATTTTATAATATTATGCATATAGCGAGCCATAACCGCTAAAGAAAGCTTAATCGACACACTTTTTAATTTTTTTTTATTTTTATTTTTTTTATGAAAATTGATTATTTGCGATTGCAAATAATCCTTTTTGGTCAAAAAATTAAGTTCGAAAATTATGTCGCCTAAGGTTTTTTTTTTGGAGGTTATGGCACGATATAATAAGAAGTATGAAGTTTTTTATGCTATTCTTTAGCATGAAACTTGCTTTATTTACCAATAGAATATGTAAGCAAATCAATTTAAAAAAATTCAACAATAATTCAGAGACTCATGATGCGTAATTTTTTCTATGCCACCCTGTTCTCTGGTGCTTTCTTTAATAAATAGCGAAACTTTTGTATAACAAATTTCGTGAATTAAGTCATAATGCAAATTACAAATTAAGCAGAAAACTCGAATTAACTAGATTAAGAAATAAATGGGAATTCAATACATTTCCTCAGAAATGTTTACCTTGTTTTACAAAATAAATTTTTTTCTTGTAGATTCATCAATAAAATTTGCCTTAAAAATCAACTTTTCAAAATTTCACTGTTTTCTGCTTCTTCTGTAAAATTCTTTACGTTTATGTTTGTAATAAATTCTTTATTTGTGTTATTTTCAGCATTTCAAGCAATCTTCACATACCGCACTTACACACGCACATGCTAGTGATGCACGAATACTCGTATTCGTCTTCGAATTGCCGAATATTTGGCCATTTTTAATGAGAATACGAAGCATTCGTATTCGTCAAATTCAGGCGAATACGAATACGAATATTTTCCCAAACAAATTAACTAAATAACTGCATAAATCCTAAACTAAATTTAAATAAATGGATAAAAATATTAGTTTGCCCGAATCCATTAAATTTTTTATAGAAATTTGTGCTTTGTATCATTTTCAAATATTATTTACTGACGATCATTAAAATTTTCGGAATTTTTTATTAACTTTAAAGTACGCCAACAGGAGTATGAAGTTCTTTTTCATAAAATTTTTTTAATATTTCATATTGCATTCGTAAATAGAGCCCTAATTTAATGTCTATAAATTTCACATGAAATATTCGTATTCGTATTCGCGAATATCGTTTCAAATATTCGTATTCGCGAATATCAAAATTTGACATTCGTTACATCACTAGCACATACATATAATTGAAAGCTTTACAAGAATTAATTGAATATTTTCATTTTTTTTTTTTTTGCAAATCAAACAAAAATTTAATCACACATACAAAAATATTTTATTTTATTTTACTTTTGTTTTTGTTAAAAGTTGTTTTGAAAATCAATTTCTTGCCAAATAACTACTTCAAAGTAATTGCCAAATTATGCATAAAAAATATTATTAATTTGTGTATGAACAAAATATTTGCTTGTTTGCTGCTAAATAATTTGAATTTTTAATTAAAAATTAAAAAAAAGAAAATTTTTACTATAAAATTAAACGTAAACTTTGTAATGATAAATTAATTATGTTTGAATGGAAAATCACCTGAGCATATGATTAATATTAATGAATGGATTTGGTTAGAAACTTAATAATTTACATCACATGAAGGAAGTTTTGCATTACTGAACGAATTTATTGGGAAAAAATTTTTAATTGCACTGTTCACTTAAATCAAATTTCTAGCTAAAATTAAATAAATGAAATATAATGAAAATAATTTGCGTAAGGTGTTTTTTTGTAACTCAAGCAAAGATGGGTCAAAAAGGGCTAATAACTTTTAGAAATATACATATATATTTACATTAAAATTCTGTTACAAATCACACCTCACAGCTTTAGCGTAGTCACGCCTAATTTGGCAAATATTAGTGTCCGCCCACTTTTCTAAATTTAACATCGTGTCACTTTCAGAACGCAAGCTGTGTGCCAAGTTTCCTAAAATCAGTGAAGTGGAGCCACTTGAAATATAATATTAAACTTTAATGGACATTGCCCCGCCCACTTTTTTAGGCACTTAGCTATGCCATTCTAGGACACGAAAATCTTTACCAAGTTGTTTTGGGAATCGGATAAGTAGTAGTACACATAATTTTGTACTCACCTTTCATGGGCGTGACTCCGCCCACTTTTGTTAACATAAGATTAAGTATTTTTTATTGCTAAAAGTTTGTGCCAAGTTTTGTAAAAATCGTTGAAGTAGAATCACGTGATATAAAATATTAAATTTTAATGAGCGTGACCCTGCTCCATTTTTGTGAACACAAGATTGTGTACTTTTAAAAGCTCAAGGTGTATGCCAAATTTTGTAAAAATCGGTCTAAGAGAATAGCATGTAAAATATAATATTAAATTTTAATAGGCGTGGCCCTGCCTACTTTTTTGAATGTAAGATTGCGTAGTTTTAAGACCTCAGTATGTATGCCAAATTTCGTAAAAATTAGTTAAAATAGAAGTACCTGAACTGTAATATTTACTTCTAATGGGCGTGGCTCCGCCCACTTTTCACCTTCGAGATTGTGTCGTTACGAGAGCATAATAAGTTGGTTTAGCATCGTAGCAATGAATAAGTAAATTATCATAAAATCAAAGAAGAAGAATATTAGTTGGCGTATTCCCGCCCAATTGCAAGCTATACCCTCAAAAAATATAAAAAAAATTATTTTTAAAATCTTTGTAAGAGATGGAGAGTTGCTGCTTTATAATAACCACAAAAAAAAATACAGACAAGTTGATTATTGCTTCTTTTTTTGGGAGCTGGTTAAAAATATACTCTTTGCTGACGACTTCGAAAGTTCGAAATTCTCTCTTACTTTTTATTTCTCTGGCTATTTGTATAGAATAGACGGGTTTTATGGAAAAAATTATTCCCGAATTATGATAGTTATTTCCCGGGGAGTATTTAAAATAATTTAAGTAGACACAAACCTGCGTATTTAACAGAGCTATGTTAACAAACAAACAGACCTCTGTTAAATATTAAAATTTTAGTTTTCTCGAAAAATTTGTTTTTTTATTTACAATGGACAGGAAAATTGAAGCCGAGTTTCTTCTCTGTGGGTCCTTTGTTTAGATATAAAATTTAATAATTTCAAAGACACGGTTATAATATGGATTTTTAGGGTTCCGTACACCAAAGGTGAAACGGAACCCTATTGTTTTCGCTACGCTGTCCGTCTGTCCGTCACACGGTATTTTCTCAGGAACCGTACGAGCTACGGACCTGAAATTTGGACACAGTATGTAGAACCTTGGCCGCTACAACAACAAATACATGAGAACTAAAAATTAAAGGGTGTTCCAAAACGAGCAATGAAATATGTTAAAATCCCATGTAATATACATACAATTGTATGAACATATGTTTATTGAAACTTGAAATTTGTAAAATTAGTGTATTTTTATACAGACTACAACACTTAACACTAAAAAAATTTAAATTAAAGGGTGGTCCATCAGTTAATGCAATTTTGACTATGTAATTTTGACAATTTGCTATATCTTGGAAACCGTAAGAGGCAAACACTTGAAATTTTCAAAAACGGTAAAACTAAAAAAACCGAAAATTATAAAATCGCCAAACCAAAAAAAAATCGCCAAAAATTAAAAAAAATCGCCAAAAATAAAAAAAAACGCCAAAATTAAAAAAAATTTCTAAGACTAAAATAAATCGCCAAATTCGCAAAAATCGCCAAAATGAAAAAAAACGCCAAAATGAAAAAAAACCCCAAAAATCGAAAAAAATCTCCAAAACGCGAAAATGTCGCCAAAACTAAAAAAAAAATTTTAAATAAAAAAAAAATCGCCAAAAATAAAAAAAATCGCCAAAATGAAAAAATGCCAAAAACCGAAAAAAAATCGCCAAAACAAGAAAATAAAGTGTCAAAACTAAAAAAGGAGCCAAAACTTAAAAAAATCGTCAAAAACTTGAAATTTTCAAAAACGATAAACCTAAAAAACCGAAAATTATAAAACCGCCAAACCAAAAAAAAAAAAAAAATCGCCAAAAATTAAAAAAAAATCGCCAAAACAAAAAAAATCACCAAAATTAAAAAAAAAAAAATTCTAACACTAAAATAAATCGCCAAATTCGAAAAAATCGCCAATATGAAAAAAACGCCAAAAATTTAAAAAAATTGCCAAAACGCGAAGATGTCGCCAAAACTAAAAAAAAAATTTAAATAAAAAAATCGCAAAAATGAAAAAAATCGCTAAAAAATAAAAAAAAAATCGCCAAAATGAAAAAACGCCAAAAACCGAAAAAAAATCGCCAAAACAAGAAAATAAAGTGTTAAAACGAAAAAAAGAGCCAAAACTTTAAAAAATCGCCAAAACCGAAAAAACGCCAAGACAAAAAAAACCGAAAAGATCCCAAAAACGAAAAAAAATGCCAAAACTATATATTATATAGGATGAAGTTTGTATTAAATTACATATCTAGTGTTTGTACGGAACCCTTCGTGCGCGAGTCAGAGTCGCACTTTACTGAATTTATTTATTTTTTTTTGTATTTGCAGGAGATGGTGTCAAAAGGTATTTTTGGAGAAGACTCTCTAGATTAATTTCTTATAGTCGAAAGCCATAGATATCATTCCGGTTATGTAGAAATTACAACACAATTTCTGAGATACGACGGTTTGTGTTTATAGTTATAAATTTTATACTTTATCCTCACGTATATTTTAAAATAGGCCTGTTCATATACATTTTCATGGGAAATTCCACTTTTTGTCTCATGCGACAGCAAGCACTTAAGCTTGCATTTCAGAACAATGTGACTAGAATTTTCTTAAAATTTTTACCTAATAAAGCTCTTGGTGGCCTACAAAAATATTTATAATGTAGTAAAACAAAAACTTTCGTTTTCTTTGAAAAAAAAAGAAAAGCATATTTGTTTGGCGTCGCACGCGACAAAAAGTTGACATTCCTGTGGAAATGCCTATAAATATAATATATAATGTGTTAGACAGTTTTATGTCAAATCTTATGAGAAACATTTTTTTGGAAAATTTTAATCCTCTAAGTGCCAAACCCAGGATGTCCACAATGTTCGACTTGTCGCACACTTACATTTGCAACAACAGCAAAATGTTAAAATTTGTTTTAGTTTTGAACGTTGCCGACATCGTCTGACTAGCCCTAAGTCATACTCATAGTGGTATTTGTTGTATCTTCCGCAACAAGTGGGTCAAATCGAAACCTTTGAGCTAAGATATAAAAGCTTTAAATAATCTAGAAAAGTATGCGCCATAAAATTTAAATATAACTTTTTTTGGGCAAAACTTTATTTATACAACCGAAAATAATTAAAATATAAATTACTTTTGAGGGTTAAATTCGCACTTCTTCATACTCGTACTCTAATTTTAGAAATATGAAGTGTTTGGCAGCCTTATGTAAAATTGTTTGAGAAACATTTTTGGGCAACTTTTAAACCTTTGAGCTCATTCTCCTCTGTGTGTGTCTTTTTGGCATCTTAACCTAGGAGCGGAAAGAATTACCTCCAAGCAAGGAATACTTTAAAACTTTAAATTCAATTTTAAACAATAGAAACTAGCCAATACCTGAAAAACGTTTGAAGTTTAATTTTATACTTATTCACACCTGTATTTTGGATATTAAATGTAAGCAAAAATCCTGCAGGGAACATTTTGGTTAAATATTTTTACGTTATAATTCATCTGTAAATAGATGGTTTTCTCTTGTATTTTAAATAAGGGTCAATTAAAAAGTTCTGCAAAAACATTAGTCAATTTAATATGTTTGATAAGGATAGCATGCCAATAGGGTCCCCAGGGCCAAAAAATAATTGTTATTAGGTTTCGGAATTTTAAGTAAATGCATGTTTTTTTAACCTTAATCCCTTCTAAAATAAAATTACCAGAATCCAAGGTCAGAACAGCTTAATTTGTTTTCTTATTATACTGTGTTATCTATTCAAAATGTCAGCTGTTTGTAAATTGACGTCGGTAGCACAGTTTTAAGCAACTGTCTGCGCAAGTTGAAGTTTACGAAAATATGCCAAAGCTGGGAGTTTAATTGAAATATTAGCAATTTAATTAGAAGAACGAAATTATGCAACTCAAGTAAACATTTTATATGTTTGCTTAAGACTTTTCATGAGTCTTGACTAAAATTGAAAAAAATATATATATCATAACACAAATCTTTAATATAATACAATTATTTAGCAACTCCTTAGCACTTAATGACTTAACTGTCATTTTAGTCTGATATTTGATTTATATATTTCTCAGCTACAGTCATGCTTTACAATATTTTTTTTTTATTATTTTCTTTTAGTTATCTGTCATTGCTTTGGTTAACTTTCTTATGTGTCTTACGAACGAAAGATCTTAATCAAAAATGCTTGCTTACAATACTTGCAAACGTGGCTTTTACAGTTCGTTTTTGTTGTTGTTGTTGTGCCCGAACTCTGTCAGCTGTCACAAATTTTTATAACATTGTTGTTCCTGTGTTGTTAATGTTGGTAAAATTGAGACACATATTTTATTTTATTTTATTTTTTTGGTTTTCCTGCGATTTTGTTTTTATTGCAACTAGTTTTTGTTTTAATACATATTTTTTGTTTGTTTTTTTTATTAAGTTTGAGGTTTTTGCGGTTTTTTGTTTATTTGTTGGAGATTGTTTTTTTTATTTCTTTCTTCTGAAGTGTCATGTTCATGTAGCTGCTTTTTTTCGTCTTGTTATTCTTCATATTATTTTAAAGTTTTTGCAATTTTGATGGTATTAATTTCTTTTTATGAAAATGTTTCTGTTTTTTTTTGCTAAAATTGCAACACAATCAGACTCACGACTATCAGATTACTTGGGAAGACAATTGCATTTTTATACTTTATACTTATTTCCTTTTTAGATTGCAAAGTTAAGCAAGATTTTATTGCTCTTTTGGAATCAGCAATGCAAAGCGAAAATATATTTTTTTGTGGAATTCGTTTTTTAAAATCTATTATTTATTATGTTAACAGTTTTTTAAAATAAAAAATTGAAACGGCTGCCGTGAAAGTCACGCTAATTTTATAGGCGTTTAAGCTAAAAATTTAAATACTAGTAAAAAATATAATTCCTCGTTTTTCTGTTGTAATTTCAAATAAACTTTCACTCATGAAGGAGGCCGTTAAAGATGAATAGATCAGTAAAGGGATATTAGCTTTATTTTCAATTTATGGCAGAATTAATAACAAACACTTAAAAAAATTCCAAGTGATTTAGTTTAAAAGCAGTGATGGCTTTGCTGATAAAATATTTATTTAATAAATTTAAAGTTTGTAGGCAATCAGTGCAAGGGCATACCTCCTTCCTACATGTCCTTAATATAAAAAAAAACTGAACTACTACATACCACAATTCAAGTCTGAATAATTTCAAAGTGGTTAGGGACTATGCAGAATTTTGTTGTTATCCCTCCAAAGACGTATCTACCTTCCACATGTCCTTAATTTTAAGATGAAAATTTTAGCTGTAATTCCAATTAAGAAACATTAAAATTGGCAAAATATGTGAACAATTGCAAGGTTAAGTAAACATTTTCAATGAAATCAAAGCAAGACCAATGCTGTATAAAAAAATGGACTACCATCAATAATCAAAGAAATTTTTAATTACATATATCAAGAATCATAAATTATAACTAGATAAGAAGTTTTAAATCAATCAACAGCAGGATATCTCTAACAATCATATAGCCTTACTTATGAAAACTAATTCCTAGCTTCATTAAAAAAGCAAAGTTATTTCTAGAAAAACACTCCAAACGCCGGTAAGTCGAAACAAGGATACAACTACCTTCCATATATCCTGAATTTTTAAAATTTATTTTAAGTGTAAAAAAAAATTTATGATCAATTCTAAAGTCATACCAGAAAATTTTGAGCTATTTTTTAGCTCAATCCATGCAAGGACATTCCTACCTCTCATATATCCTTAATTTTAAAAAATTAAATTTTAACTATAAATCAGACAGTAGGCTATAAAAAAAAGGAAAATTATGCTAAAAAAAATAAACATATTTTAAGAACTTCGGCGCAAGGACATAACTACCTTCTATATATATCCTTAATCTTAAAAAAATTATATTTAATTTGAAACTACTAACAATATGCTGTAAAAGCGGTATTTATTGTGAAAAAATAATTTTTTTAAGGATTTCCACGCAAGGATATGCCTACCTCCCATATATCCTTGATTGAAAAAAATTTAATATTAGCTACAATTTTAAAATTATATGCCTAAAAAGAGCGTAATTATGTTTAAAATATATATTTCAAGAACCTCAGCGCAAGGAGATGCCTGCCCCTCATATATCCTTAGTTTTTCAAAACTTTCTGTTAGTTACAATTAAAAAAAGTATGCCACAAAAAGCGTATTTATGTAAATATGTATATTTTAAGGATTTGGGCTTAAGGACATTCGTACCTTCCATACATCCTTAATTGAAACAATGAAATTTTAGTTGCAATTATGAACAGTTTGCTGTAAAAAATTTTATTGTGTATTAAATAAATAATTTAAAAATTTCGGGACAAGGATATGGTTGCACTACCATATATCCTTGAATTAAAAAATTAAATTTTAATAGCAAATATGATGTAGGAAAGCATAATTAAGTTTAAAAAATATGTTTTTTTTTTAACTTCTCCACAAGGACTTGCTTGCCTTCCCATATATCCTTGATTTAAAAAATTACATTTTTGTAGCATATGCGAACAGTATAATGTAAGAAAGCGTAATAAGCTTAAAAAAATATATACATATATATATTAAAAACTTCGCCACAAGGATATACCGCAAGGATATTCCTCCTTCCTCCCCTTATTTTCGATCCTGTAAATTTTAAAAATTATATATTAGTTACAATTACGACTAATATGTGCCAGAAAAATCAAAATAATAAAGCTTTCTGGTCTATTCTAACTTAATTGGTGCAAGGACATTCCTACTTAGCAAATATCCTTAATTTCATTTATTATATTTTAATAAAACATTTTCATCATGTGGATGTATAAATTATCTCTAAATTATACGTATATGAAGTCTATGAAATGCAAAATTTTTTATATTTTCGTCATATATTTAATTTAAAACCCTAATTTAAATTTCAATTGTGCTCGGGAAGTCATAAAAACATGTATTTTTTGTTAAAATTATATACTCAGAGAATTTATAACTTTCAATATAATAACTACAAGGACACGCCTGCCCTGCAATTATAATTTGCTTCAAAAAATCAATTATAGCGATAATTATGACAAAGAAGCAATGGAAATAAAAAGGCATAACCGTTGCATGAAATTTAATTTCAGTGGAAACAAGGACACACCTACCTCCCATATATTCGTTTATTTTATTTTAATTCTAAAAGACTCATCTACTGCCTTCTTTATGTCTTTAATTTAAAAAAAATTGTTAAGTAATGTATAGCTATAGGTAAGATTGGGCAAGAACATACCTAGCTTCTATATACATATCTTTGTTTATAATTTTGTATTTTTAGCTGCAATAATAATGAAGCTGCACAGAAAATCCGTAAAGACTTGCAGAGCGTTATAGCCAATTTCGCTACTAACAGTTAGCTCTATCGGTCACGTGATATGTCTAGCTCCCATATATCCTTTATTTTTAAAATAATATGTAATTTTTTTAAAGTTGGCTACAAAAGCAAGCAAAGAAATTGAATAAAAACTTGTAGAACCTTATAGCTAAGTTCCTTACTAAATTTTAGCCCAATCGGTGAAAGGATATGCCTACCTCCAACATATCCTTTATTTTTAAAATAATATTTAAATTTTGTTAAAATATTGGCTACGATTTCAGGAACAGAAACTAAGTAAAAGCTTGAAGATCCTTATAGCAAAGTTCCCTAAAAAATTCTTGCTCAATCGGTGAGAGGATATGGTTGCCTTTCATAAATCCTTTATTTTGAAAATAATACTTAAATTATTTTTTTAATGTCGGCTACAATTTCCGGCACATAAACTAAGTAAAAACTTGAAGATCCCTACAGCAAAGTTCCCTGCTGAAAGTAAACTCAATCGGTGAAGTGATATGTCTACCTACCTAATATCCTTTATTTTGAAAATACTATTTTTAATTTTTTTTTTAATGCTGGCTACAATTTCTGGCACAGAAACTAAGTAAAAACTTGTAGGTCCCTATAGCAAAGTTCCCTACTAAATTTTAACTCAATCGCTAAAAGGATATGCTCACCTTCCATATACCCTTTATTTTAAAAATTTTATTTTAAATTATTCTAAATGTTGTCTGCAATAGTAGTTAACACTGCAGTAAAAGCTGTTAATTGTTTTTAGATTTGTATGTTTTGGTTCAATAATAAATTTAATTTTAAGAGCTGTAAGGATATGCTTACCTGCCACATATCCATAATTTTATTTATAGTACTTTGGCTGCTTTTATGATCCGTAGGCAAGAAAAATTTATAGCTTTTTGTCAAATTGTGCAACTAAGAACTGAGTTAAATGGTATATCATGCAGGACCTTGACCTGCCAGGCTGACATATATATATATTCTTTCTTTGGAAAAATTAATATCTCAATAAAATTATGGTAAATAAGTGACAATAATAAGTGATACAGTTATGAAGATAAGTTTTTCGATAAATTTCATTTATTTTGCTACAAGGACATGCTAAGTTTTTATATATCCTGGTTTTTTTCAAATTACGCGCATGAAGCGATGAAATTTGATGATTATTTCTAGAATGATTAATTTTAGTCCATGGGAGATTTTCTTATAAATACAGCACAGACAGACAGGATGAGCCTGTAGATATGTACATATGTCCTTGATTTTTAGAAAGTAATTTTAACTACATTTTGAAAATAAAATTTTATTTACAATTATAAGCTTAAATTGGTAACTGTTTATAGATTTAAGATATCTTTAAAATTTTATTTTATACGAAAAAGGACATGCCTGGCTGACATGTATTTCTTATATTCAAAAATTTCATATCACAAAAGTTATGGAGCTATATGACAGGAAATTTAATAATACATTACATTTTACTTCTGTCGACACCAGGGCACTCCTAGCTGCTATATATCCTTAATTTAAAAAAAAATCAATTTTTTTTTTCTAAAATCCTGTTTTTAATTCGATAAAATTAAATAATTATTTTTAGAATGCGATTTTTTCAGCATTTGGAAAGTTTTCTTTTAAACGCATCCTGTGACAGGATGAGCTGCATATACACAGAGAAAAAACTGCCTCATAGAATCAATAAGATTTTCTCTATGAAACGTTTTTAGGCTAAGGGGTATCCCAGCAGAAAGAAGCGAAGATTTTTTCATAGAGATTCCTTATTGTTTTTATGTGGTAAATCTTATTAATTTTATCAAGAAGAAAACCACATAATATCAAGAAGAAATCTTATTATTCACAAATTTGTTTGCTCAATTTCCGTTATTTTTGGCATCAAAAAAACAATCCATAGAGAAAAACTTTTTGATTCTATTAGGTTTTCTTATAAATTGTAAACTATATGGATTTCTTATTGATTTTATTAGGTTGCCTTATTGATTTTTTTTAAAAAGGTTTTCTTCTTGATTTTATTAGGTTCCTATATGATTATGTGTAAAGCATCTTATTGATTTTTTTAATAAGGAAATCTTCTTGATTTTATGAGGTGTCTTGTTATTTCATATCTATAAATAGACACAGACAATTTTTTTTCATGATCTTTTTCGTTTTTGTATAAGCATATTTGCAAAATTATTTCAATGGTTATTCAGACTGCTTGTTAGCATATTGGTTAGAGTGTTTGTTTATCAGTCAGAAGTTTGCTGGTTCAATACTTGTCTCCTTTCAAGTAATAATATGTATGTATGGTGAGTTAATTAATTAAGAATACAATATAATATGTATATATCTATGTAAGTATGTATAGTATGTATAGTATAAATAAATAACATCTACATATACTACATACATAGATAAGTATATGGTACAGAATATAAATGAAAATATATAAGCAAAGCACAAAGAATAAAGAAAGACATATTTTTTTTATTTTATGAGGACGACTCATAAAATCAAGAAGAAAACCTTATTAAAAAAATCAATAAGATAACCTCATAAAAACTACAAGATGTCTTCTTGATTTTTTCAAAAAGGTTTTCTCTATGAAATTAGTAAGATTTCCTTATTGAAAAAAAAAACCACAGAGATTTCTTATTAATTTTATTCTATTTTATGAGGTATTTATTAGGTACTGTTTTCTCTGTGTATCCTTAATTTTTAAAAAAGCAAATTGCAATTATGATCTTATATAGTACAAATGAGCAGATAATTTTTTTAAATAAAAATGTTAAAACATGTAAAAAAAGGTTCATCTCAAGTGAAGCAAGGATTCAGTAGCAGCATATTTGACGCAGGATCTAATGTCTTAATGTTTTAGTTATATATTATCTCACTATTTAATTGAAATAGTGTATCAATATGAAAACAACTTCTAATTAACTTAATGTACAATGTTGTAAATTAAAATTTATTGTCAATATCAAAAAATACGTTTAGCATATAAAAACTAAGCAATTTGTGTCTTAAACAGCTTTTTGTCTTATCACAAATAAACAAAACAATTTTCTAACTAGAACAGCAGCAACTCTAACAGACAGACACATTATTCTTGCAGCACTATGCTCCACTTCAAGCATTTTCTATTTTTTATATATATATAAAGACATGGCTCTAAAGCAACAAAAATGTGTGTTAAAATTTGAGCAATAAAAATAAATATTTTATCGTTTATGTGCAATCAAAATTCAATAAATCGATTAATTAACATTTTAGAAAATGCTGCTGCAAACGAACCATAAAAATGCGTGGCGTTTGTATTTTTAAAAATAAAACGAAAAAAAAAATTAAATGTATAAAACAAGAACAAATAAAACAGGGAGACCAACCATTTTAATGAATGAAAAAAATTTATAGATAAATTAAACAAATTGTATTTTAAATTGTTTTAACAATTATTATGTTTGGAAACACACACAATTAATGGGTTAATTGGGACAGTGGGGTGTCTTGGTATAAAATAAGAAGTTTGTTTTTTTAGTTTTTTTTTTCAACTAAACAATAATGCGGAGAGAAGGCCATCCGCAATTAGTGTTATAAAAAATAACTAATTTAGCATATAGGAAACAAGTTTTTTTGCAATTTGAATTAATTTTAATATGATTGATATTGTTTTATTATACGTAATTGAGTGTAGTAGTTGCTGTTGGTAATGAAATTTGAGTTCATTTAAAATCGCATTAATTTATATATATATTTTTTTTGCAGCAACATGAATTCAAGGCCACAGAGAAGATTAAATAAAAATATTATGAATAAAGAAAAAATTAAGTCGACCGTACGTGCGTGTTGCATAAACATGCCTCTCTGCTTGAATAATAAATTTATTTTTATTATAGCTATGCTACTTATTGCGCGATACACGAGTAAGGACGTGATTTTCGTAACAAAAATAATCGACACTATTACAGTTAAAAATTTATTTTTGTTTTAGTTTCCTTGTACTTAAAAGCAAAAAATAATTGATTTTGTTTCGTTTCGTTCTTTGAAGAGAGCGAAACAAAAATAAAACAAACACAATCAGGGCTATCATGAATAAAATTCCACGTGAAAGTTTTTCACTTTCCAATTAGAATTTTTTGTTTTCCCCATTACTTGCTATCAGTTGGAAATAATTCCACAGAAAAATGTCACGTGGAATTTTATTCACGATAGCCCTGAACAAGAACGATTGCTCAATTTGGTTTTGCTTTCTTTTTGCACATGAGCACAAACCAGAGACTATAGCCGATTGGCTGTAAGCCGGCTAATAGCCGCCACCGGCCACAAACAATACATTACTTTAATCGTACGCCACTAGAAAAGAAAATAATGGGAAATAAATGGAAACCTTTGGAAATATTTGCGGAGAATTTGACATCAACATATAATAGAATTATATGGCATTGTTATTTTACACATGAAATTTGTTTTATATAGCTTAATAGCATAGCTATAACCAAGTGCCTTAAGACACCTCTCTTTTTTCTTCTTTTATTGTTATTTTTATAAATTTCTAAAAACAATCCTTACTTGATTATTTCATGCTCTTATTATTATTACCAACTGCAAAAACAGACACTTCAAATACTATTCATATCGATTGTGGCAAATAATCATAAATCACCAGGAATTCCAGTCAACAATATAATAAAATGCACTGCAAATGAAGCTTAAAACATAAAAGAAATAAATTCAAAATAAATGGAATTTAAATAAAATAGCGTACATTCTTGCATTTCAATAACTCAACAATGAAGCCAGTCGTCCGTCAGTTTTACTTCTCCCTCCCTCTCTCTTTCTCTCTCTCTCTCTCTCTATCACTCTCTGTCTTATGCCTTGAAGTCATCTGAAGCTTATTAATAACGCCAAGAATAACGTGAGTTATGCAAACGCAGTCTTAACAGCAGAAACATCTTGTAAAATTTTATTGGTATGGAAGAATGGATGATATTTTTGACGCATAAATGAATGAATAAGACAGTTGCAGTGCAAAAAAAAAATATAACACAATTTTTCAAAATAATAAACGCAGCTGAATATGAAAAGCATGTTGAATGGTGGTGGCGGCACTGATGCTGCAAAATGATTAAAGGTGGCGTTGTTAGTGCTAATATGTTGCCACTAATATTTCAATAAGAATGATATGCAAACATGACTTTTAGAATAACTCCAGCAAAAGGAAAAGAAATAAATACAGAAGAATGTATATAATAATCAAATTGAAGCTAAATAAAATGCCAATCACAATTTTAAAATTGCATTCAGCTCAAAAGCTGAAAAGTGTTGAGTGACGTTTAATGTTTAGTGTTTAAAAAAATAAAATAAAAAATTAAATAAAAACTAATCTGCCCAAGTAACTAGCAAGAACTCTCAGAACACTCAAAGAATATAACCTTTAATTTTTCATTTGCCATTCTGAACACCATATAATTGCTGCCATCAACTATTTCGCATAATAATATCAATCAAAAAAAAAAAAAAAAAATAAAAAAAAAAATAAACTTAGTTGTGCTTTTAGTTTAAAGCTTAAGAAAATGCACACGTATCAGATTTTGTTTTTGAAAAAAAAATAAAAAATAAAAAAATAAAAGATTAATGGCACCATTTATTTTTAAATGATTTATATACAGAGTCTTTGTGGTAAAATGTTAAATATTTAAACGGCGTAACAGCTCAACACTCCTTAAACGAAATAAAAAAAAAAAAGAATATTGAGCAATAAAAAGCATGAAATTGATCTCAATTCTAAAAGTTAATCAGTAAACAGTCATATATAATTCTTAAATAAATAGGCAAGCACAGCAGACATTAATAACTATTATTATATTCTCAAGTAATCGTGTAAAATTTCAAGCAAGTTTAATAATGACCTCAAAATAATGGATACGTTAAAAATGTATAATATATATAACACCCTTCGTATAGTTCGAGGCCATTAAGCTGCACGTTATTGATGCTTAATTTGCTAAGCCCTTTTTATAAAAAAAATTACTTTGCAACTTTTTCTATGACATTTCATATATAAGATATGTATATATGTCAGTCAGGCATGTCCTTTACCCGTCTAAAATAAAAATTTACGGAGATCTTAAATCTATAATTTCATTAACAATTACCAATTTTAGATCACAGTTGTAAAACAAATTTTATTTTTAAAATGAAATTAAAATTAATTTCAAGGAGCCTGTCTGTCTCTGCTGTATTTATTTATGTATAAGAGAATCTTCCAAAGATTCAGTTGCAATAACGAGGAAGAAAGTACCCTGCATCTCCTGTGTCTTTGTTCCGCTCTGGAGGATCTCCGTCTGCACGTCCTTGGCAGAATATCCTTCAGAAGCTTATCCGAGTTATCGGAAATCGGGCTCAAAAATCTAAGCCTCTATATTAGGAAATTTCTTGACCCACTCTCACCTCTCACCTCACACCCCTCCTAAACAATCTTATATCTTTTTTTCTACATCTACCCTTCTCACTCTCCTCTTGTTCTCTTTCTCTCGTTCTCTCTCTTCTTTCAACTTACAGGCAGCACAAAGGGATCATCATATTGGACCCAAGTGAGCTGGATTCTGACTTTCTACTTTTCCTTACCAGCAGCCTACTAATCTATCACTTAATTTAATGGCCTCTTGCGCATAATTTTAGTGAACAAAATTGGATTTTTGGACAAGCTTAGCATGTCCTTGTAGCGAAGTAAATAAAATTTGTCAAAATTTATCTTTACAACTGTCTTACTTATTCTTGTAAATTATTAATAATAATTTTCTTGTGATATTAATTGTTCTTAATAAAGCATATATGCCAGCCTGGCATGTCCTTGTCCTGAAGGATAAAAAATTTAACTTAGTTCTTAGTTGCATAATTTGAAAAACAGTTATCATAATAGCAGCTAAAATATTATATATGAAATTAAGGATAACTGGAAGTTAGGTATATCCTTGCAGCGCTTAAAATTAAATTTGTTGTGGAAGCAAAACATACAAATCTAAAAACAATTAACAGCTTTTACTGTAGCGTTAGCTACTACTGCAGCCAGCATTAAAAAATTTAAAATTTTATTTTAAAAATAAAGGATATATGGGAGGTAGGGCTATCCTTTCACCGATTGGGCTAAAATTTAGTAGAGAGCTTGGCCAGTAGGTCCTTCAAGTTTTTACCTACTTTCTGTGCCTGAAACTGTAGCCAACAGTAAAAAAAATTTTAAATATTATTTTAAATATAACGAATGTATGAGAGGTAAACATATTCTTTCACCAATTGGGCCAAAATTTATTAGATAGATTGACTCTTAGGTCCTACAAGTTTTTACTAAGTTTCTGTACCTGAAATTGTAGCCAAAATTAAACAAATAATTTAAAATATTATTTTAAAAATAAAGGATATATGGGAGGTAGACATATCCTCTCAGCCTGGCCATTAGGTCCTACAAGTTTTTACTTAGTTTCTGTGTTCTGAAATTGTAGCCAACATAAAAAAATTTAATTTCATAGCATTCATTCATTCGAATAATTACCTCCCTATAAGTAATAAAATCATATATTTGAACTCTTAAAATAAATTAAATTAAAAATTTTTCGATTACATAACAAAGAACTGACATAATACATCATGTATAATTCTCATTGGGTTTATATATATAAGTATTCCAGTCAGCCCCAGCTAACAGTTATTAAAAAAACTGAAAGAAACCCATAGTGCAATGACTTAACATTAGTATTTAGCTTTTGCTGATTGTTTAGCTAGCAACATTTATTCAATTTATAGTAAGTGACTTGTTTGTATTTTTCATTTAAAGAATTTGATGCAGGAATTTTATTTTTCAATATCAGCAATACATATTTGAATAGTTTTACTTCTGTCTGTGTTTCAGATTTTTTTTTTACATTATTAATATTTTCCCTGTTTAAAATGAATGAGCAAAAACTAGTTAAAGATGACTTTAACAGAGATCAGCATTTTCTAACATATAAAATTTTTCAATTAAAAGAACAAAATATATTTTTGTTACCAAAAATTTAAACTTTTTAACCCTGGAAACATAGTTTTAATATTTCTGATTTTTTATACTAATTTCTATCATTCTAAAATATAAAATACATATATTTAATTAACACAGAAAAAATATTGTGTTATTTATTTACTTTTATGTACCAAAAAAAAATTTATTTTCCAGCTCTGGAGATGTATTTTGAATTTTTCTAAATTTGAATACCAAACTTTTTTTTTTCTAATATATAAAATATATTTAAGTTAAAAAGGAAAAGAAAAAAATTAGTTTGTCCTAGTTATTTTTGCCAAAAAAAAATATGATAAATTTTCCAACCCTGGAATCCATGCTTTTAAATTTTTTAAATTGGTTATACCAATTTATATTTTTTTAATATAAAAAATGTTTAGTATACAGAGAGAAAAAAATATCAGTTTTAGTTGCCTAGTTTCATATACCAAAAAAGCTAAAATTTTACAACTCTGGAATCGTTTTTAGGGTTCCGTACACCAAAGGTGAAAAGGAACCCTATTGTTTTCGCTAAGCTGTCCGTCTGTTCGTGTGTCCGTCTGTTCGTCTGTCCGTCACACGGTATTTTCTCAGGAACCGTAAGAGCTACAGAACTGAAATTTGGACAGAGTATGTAGAACCTTGGCCGCTACAAAAGCAAATACATGAGAATTAAAATTAAGGGTGTTCCAAAACGAGCAGCGAAAAATTTTAAAATCCCATGTAATATACATACAAAACTATGTACATATGTATATTGAAACTTGAATTTTGTAAAATTAGTGTATTTTTATACAGACTAAAACAAATACTACTAAAATTTAAATTAAAGGGTAGTCCATCAGTTAATGCAATTTTGACTATGTAATTTTGATAACTTGCTATATCTTGGAAACCGTAAGAGGCAAACACTTGAAATTTTCAAAAACGGTAAAACTAAAAAACCCGAATATTATAAAATCGCCAAACCAAAAAAAAAAATCGCCAAAAATTAAAAAAAAATTGCCAAAACGAAAATAAATCGCCAAAATAAAAAATAAAATTCTAACACTAAAATAAATCGCCAAATTCGAAAATATCGCCCAAATGAAAAAAATCGCCAAAATGAAAATAAAAACGCCAAAAATCAAAAAAAAAAAATCACCAAAACGTGAAAAAGGTGCCAAAACCAAAATAACTGTTTATATGAAAAAAAACGCCAAAATGAAAAAATTTCCAAAATTAAAAAAAATCCCCAAATTGAAAAAACGCCAAAAACCAAAAAAAAAAATGCCAAAACTATATATTATATAGCTGAAGTTTGTATTAAATTACATATCTAGTGTTCGTACGGAACCCTTCGTGCGCGAGTCAGAGTCTGAATTTATTTAAATTATTTTTATTTTATTTTAAATACTAAAATTCAAAATAAATTTATTTAACAAAAAAAAGAACAAAATTTAGTTTTAGAGCTAATTGATTTTATATGGCAAGAAAAAGTTTAGATTTTCCAGCTCTGGAACCATCTTTTCGATTTTGCTGATTTACAATACCATTCTATTTTGGACTATTTTCGACATTTAAATAACTACCTCTTCCGGAAGCTTCGGAAAAATAATTTTACTTACAGATAAACTGACGGACGGACAGACGGACACAGTTTTATTCCTCTTCCCTCTTTATACGGACCAAGAATATTGCATATACTTTATGGGTCAAATATGAATATTATGGAAATTACACTCGAATGACAAACCTATATATATATACATACATCATTTACCATTTTTGGGAGGGTTATAAAAACTAAACTAAACTGTTAGTTCGTTCGTAGTAATGCGTGATATAATTCTCACTGGGTTCATACCCAAATCAACGTAAGTACTTAAAGCTTATGGCAACCATATTACAATAAGGTTAAAAGATCTTAGATAAGTTTGTTTCGAACAGCTGTTTTCTATGGTTATGGTTATGGGACGTCTGATTGAACCTTAATTTGTCCGAGCCATGAATAAATAATAGGAAATGGAATGTTTTGTTTTGGATGTGATCCATATTTAAGATTTATACGACATTCACTTTTTGATTGGTTTTTTTTTTTTTTTTTTTTTTTAAATTCGTCCTAAGTTCAATAACACCATTTTTGCTTTCAGGAAACACAAACAGTATTTGCTCAGCTAAACAAACAATTATTAATAAATAGAAAGAAGTAAAAAAAAATAAAATAGATCAATCAATTTAATAAAATAAATTATTGGGTAAAGATAAAAAGAGAAGGAACAGTATAGATATTAAAAAGGTGAACTTTGATCAGTGAGATACACAATTTGTTACTTTTAATTAAAAAGAAAAATATTAAAAAAAAAATTTAAGCATGACCTCAAACTAAAAACGAAAAGCACAATCTTAAGGCTTATTTATTTGATAAGCTTGCACAAAATATTTGTATCTATGTATTTATGTAATTCCATAGCAATGTTTTTTATTATAATCTGCTATAATTATTTTTAATACCCAATATTTTTTTTTTCTTCATAAAATTGGTAGATTGTATTTGAGTTTTATTTACACACATTAAAATACAATAATACACTTCAAGGTTAAATGCGTAAGAAACCAATAATTTAGAAACAAATCCAAAAAGAAATAGAACTAAAAATCATGTACCAGAAAAAATAAACAATATTTAAAATGAACAAAAAAAATTAAATTTATCCAAAACTCAATAAAACTGTCTGATGTTTAAGTACAATATAAATGTTTTTCTAAACACAAGCAAATACATATAGGGTGTTTTTTTAAGAGGTATAGAACTTTAAATTGAAATAAAACACAAGAAAATCGTTTTAATGTCCATCAATTTGGCTTTATTGGAAGGATAATTTTATGCCATTAATCTTTAAATATGATTTCGGGCATGTGGCCGCCGCGGCTGGCTCGAATAAAGCCAATTCTACAGGTCCAATTTTCAACCACTTTTTCGAGCATATGGGGCCGTATGTTGGCAATAACGCCACGAATGTTGGCTTCCAAGTCCCCTAACGTTTCTGGTTTGTTGGCGTAGACGAGCAACTTCACATATCCCCAAAGAAAATAATCCAATGGTGTCAAATCACACGATCTTGGTGGCCAATTGACAGGTCCATTCCGCGAAATTATGCGCTCATCGAATGTTTCCTTCAATAAATCGATTGTGACGTGCGCTGTGTGGCATGTAGCGCCGTCTTGTTGGAACCACAACTCATCCACATTTATGCCATCCAATTCGGGAACAAAATAGTCGGTTAGTCGGCTCCAATTGCTGTGCACGGTGGCGAATCGATTCATTCGGGTCCTCTTCAACACTTTGCTCTACAGCGGCAATTGTTTCTTCGGTGCGCACTGTTCGACGTCTCTGCGGATGCGTATCATCACATAGAGTAAACGTGGTGCGAAAACTATCCATGGTTAACCGAATTAATTGCTCTGATGGACGATTATGTCGACCATAAAATGGACGGAGCTTGCGGTAAACTTCGCGAACTGAACCATTATTTTCGAAATAAATTTGCACGATTTGCAAGCGTTGTTCTTTTGTCAACCTGTTCATGATGAAATGGCAAACCAAACTAAATATTACTCACTTGAAAGCTGACAAAATGGCCGCCAGTTAAAAAAGTGATGGCAACTTAAAGTTCTATACCTCAATAAAAAACACCCTTTACATGCATACATATATTGAAGTAAAAAAACAAGCCTTAAAACACTACACCAATTCCAAAAGATTTAAATAACTTTGAAAAATAAAGAAAAATATATATTTTTGAAAGTTTTGAAAAACATTCAATCTTCAATTGAAGTCGCTATCAGGACTGTCAGATATCGCGATTTCTGGAGATTTTTTAACTTGTTTGGCGTCCAAATTTTTGGTTTGGCCACATGGCGATTTTTTTTGGCGATAAATATATTTGTTGGCGATCATTATGGCTATTTTTTAATAAAATTATCTTCAAAATTTCTCTAATTCCCGAAAATTAGTTTGTTGAAGGGATAGTTTAAAAAAAATCCTACCAAAAATCGTCTGCAGGAAATTAAAACAATTTGATTTTGATGATTTTTCTTATACATTATAGTCTCTACATAAAACTAATTTTTGGCGACTTTTGGCAATTTTTAAAATAAATTTGACGAAATAGGTCTGACAGCCATGGTCACTACAGTTGATCTTGCGAATTTGCTATTGTGAGCAGAGCTATTGTGAATTTCATTCAAAATAACAGCACATTTTTGTCAGCTGTGACTAAATTTTATTTCAAGTATTATTTTCACTGCTACTGCCTCTTGATTCTTAAAAGATACTTAAAAACTAAAAATCAAAATTTTACCTTTCTAAATTTTCTTTAGTAAACGGTGTACACAAATTTAAGCCACATAAAAAAAGAGTTGAAAATAAAAACCTTTTTTATTTCAACACCATGTATTCGTACATTTGCAAAAGTTGTAAAAGCCGATCGACAACAATTAGAAAATGATTGTGCTGGTTTGATAAAGAGAATGTACAATATTTTGTGCGTGTCTTTTATAATGCTTGAGTTTTTTTTTTTTTTTTTTTTGTTATACGAATATTAAGTAAAAAAAATCCTACAACACGCAAAAGAAAAAAATATAAATGAAAATAAAATTGGTATAAGCCTTTTTTTACACATATTTTTTTGTAATGACTTAACATGCTGACCTCGGAAAATTTGAAGATTTTTATCAAACACTCACAAGCTTTTCAGAAAATTGGTAAGAAGCTCCTTAAAAAAATATTTGTTCCTTTTTACTTAAAAATTTCTATTCTAATTTATTTAAAAATTAAGAGTCTTATTTATAAAAATTATTAAGGCTTTATAAAGGGTTTTTAAAACATATTTTCATAAAAAAATTTTTTCTTAAAATCCTTTATAAAACCTTAATAATGGGGATTTTTGTTTTATTTTTTTTTTCATTTTCAGCAAAGCACAAAAATTATTTGGTTTGCAAAATTGGTGAAATGAAAGGAAGAAATTTTGTTATATAAATGAAATTTATTAAAATACAATTTTTAAAGAGCTTGATGGTATATTTTTGTATAATCTGGGTATACATTTTCTTAATTGCATTAACTCAAGATAAGTTTACTTTAATGAGCTTTTGAACTGGATTTTGCTCAATGTAAGTCTTGCTTTATGTTTATTTTAAGTTATGCAGTGATATTTACGTTCCCTTTCTAGGCCTCTTGCTCTCTCTTTCGCACTATCTCTCTTTATATCTCTATTACCTTTTTAGGTCTACCATCCGTACTTTTGAACTTATTATATATATTAACATTCTTGATCTGTGCATGTGTTTATTTCCCTCTTTCTATCTATCATTTAATCTCTGTATTTATTTACCTCTTTCCACCATCTCATTTTCATTAATCATATATTTCTTTTAATTTATTTCTTTTACTCTCTTTTTCCATCTCTTTCTAGTTATTTCTCTATCCCTCTCATTTACATATCTTTCCTTTCTCTTTCTTTACCTCTTTATATTTTATCATATATTTACTCTTGCACTGTTTATTTTTTCATTCTTACTTTTTTCGCTTCTTCACTATTTATTTTTCTCTTTTTTTGCGCTCTTTACTTTTTCCTTTTTCCCCCTTACTCTCGCATTTTCCTCCTTTTATATATTTTTTCGCTTGCGTTTCTTTCGCTTTATGCCTCCTCTCTAACCTCCCTTTTTCGTTCACTTTATGTTAAGTATTTTTTAAATCTGTATGTAGATATTCCGCTCTTTCTGTCTATCCTTTAATCCCGTTCTTTTTTATGTTGTTCTCCTTCTCTTTATACATTATCTTATATTTCAGTTTTCTTATCTTTTACTCCATAATTCCACCACTTTCTACTTGTTCCTCTATTTTGCTAATTTACATATTTTTTCCTTCTCTTTCTTAAATTTTTAACCTATTTCTTTTTATCACTATTTATATTTGTTTATTTTTTGATTCTTTCTGTCTTTTTATTACTTCACTACATATATCTCTTTTCCTTTTATTTATTTTTTTTATTTTTTTTCTCCATCTTTTCTCATATTTTCATTGCTTTACATATTTTTATCCCTCGCCTTGTATTGCACCTTATCACACTTTCTCTCTATATCTATTTATTTCTTCTTTTATCTGCTGCTTTACTTTTATCCCTTCTTTTTCAGTCTTCCTTCTTATTTCTCCTTTTTCTCTCTTGTGTTATTTTTTTCGCTTGATCTATTTTTTTTCACCTTATCTTTTATTTTTTTTTTTACTCTTTCCCTCTTCTCTCTATAGTGTTTCTTAATTTTTCTCTTTTTATGCCTTTCTCTCTTTTTATCATTTTATTTCTATCTTTATCTATACTTATCTTTCAGTTTGTTTATTTTTCTCTCTATCTTTATATCTCTCAATCTTAAATGATCAAACAGAATAAGTCCACAACTTCAGGAAAAATCGCCGTCAAATTAACAAAGCCCATAATAAAATGTTAGCGTTTTTAAAAGTTTGTTGTTAGAATATGTTTCTTTTTATATATGTAAATCAAATTTTTTTTTACCAAAATTTTTTCTGCACTTTTTTACATTCTTCTTCTTCGTTTTGCACGAAAAAAATCATCGACTACAATATGCGCAGTAGTACCCGATGTCATGTTTACTCAAAAATTTTTTTGTGAAATGAAGTTGTGCGCTAATGTTGCACACGTTGTTGTATAGTTTGTGTCCAAAACACACAACTTGATAAACCAACGTGTTGTACCAACAGTCGCAAGGTCTGTGGCTTGCATAACGATAGAATTTAAAATGCAGCTTTATGACTTTTAGGGCCATTATTATGACTTGACGATAAAGTTCCGGGTAGTTAATCTTAACTTTAGCAAAACTGAACTGTAAAGTGACCGTTAAAATTTGTCCATTATTACAACTGTCCGATAAAATAAATAATACAGTTTTTGTTTGGTGGCAACATTTCTGTGGATTTTGTGGATATTGATTGTTAAAATTGCTTAGTGGCAACTTGCTTTTGTTTATTTGTCAAATTACAATCTAATGAAAACAGTTTTGTCAATTCTTTTGTTTCTTGCTTTATTATTATGTGTTTTGTGTTGGATTGGTTTTGTTTTATACCATATTTTAACCAAATAAATTTGGCAGTAATTTATAAAGTAGAAAGTGTGGCAAGGGATGAAAATATGGCAACTTCAAATGACTATACCTCACGATAAAAGTTAGAGGTAGGATGAGCTTGTCTTTAACTTATCGTTCACTTTTGGTTAAAATGAAGATGTAAGAATGAAAAAGTGTTTATCTATCCAATAAAATCCTACCTTTAGCTAACGACAAGTTATAATAATGGCCCTTAATAGAATTTTCGTATATTAGAAAAGAGAAGGAATAATTGTAATTTTTTAACAAAAAATTTCAAAGAGTTTTATTATAGAGCACATTTTATTTAAACTACTGTGCTTTCAGTTCATTTATTATTTTTATAAAAAAATAAATAAATAAAAAAAAACTATTCTCCCTACAATATCTTTTAACTGATTCATTTATTTTATTTTTCTTTTATTTAAAAAATAATTCAATTAATTTCCTGAAAGAACACACACACACACACACACATTAAGCAGCAAAAGGTCTCATACCAGGTAGTGAGTAGTAGTGAGTAGCAACACATATCACACGTATGTATTGCAATCAAATATATCATGATGGCTCACCTGTATACACAATGCAACAAGTATTATTCCCATTATTATTCCCTGCAAGACAAGTGTCCATTATGTCTACATGAAACATGCATAAATATAAAATGGATTTTGTTTTACTCTTTTATTTTTTCGTCTTCATATGCAAATTATATGATTCTCTATGGCAAAATAATGTTTTATTCATGCACATGCTGCTGTACGGATACTTTCTGTGGCAAAGCAAAATATTCATTATTAAGAAGCAGGCAGCAGCCAGCAGGCAGCAGCAGGCACATTTTTTGTCATTTAAAACAAGAGTCTATAGACGAGATATAACAAAACTGGTATAATTACGTTTATAAAAAAGAAAATCATTCAGAATTAATTTCAAAAAAAAAAAAAAATTAAATAAAGGAATTTGCATAATAAAGCATAAGTTTAGGGAGCTAGAACAAAAAAAAAATGCAGGTAGAGCTAATTTTACAGCCAGTACAGTGTTCAGACTTTCAGCTCATTTATAAATGTCGGTTTTAATATGCAATCTTTGATTTTAGTTATTTATATATCCTGCTGTTGTACGATCACGTAAAAAAGACTGAAAGGATTTCAATGAAATTTCGCACACAAATAGTTTAAGGCCTATAGTAACAGCTATTGAATAAAAATATTTTCGAACAACAAAAAATTTAATGAATTCAAAAAAAGAGACAAAAAAGTTAAGAATAATTTAGTTGTAGTTACATAAAATATTTTTTTATTATATTGTTCGCAGTCGGTGGTAAGTAAGCCTGTTGAAGAACAGGAATTTTTCAAATTTCGAAAATCTACTTTTGCCAAAAAATACACTTTGGGTCTAGTATAGACAGGATAAAGTGAACTCCAAGCTCAAAATTCCATCTTTAATTAAAAACAAGCAGAAGTTGTTTTTAACTTGAAAAATTTCACCTGCAATAAATACAGGGTGGCGCAAAAATAACCTCTTGGTAGTGATAAAGTATGGCTTGAGCGTATCTTAAACGCGATTGGCGGTCAGCAGCTAACAGCTGATGCACCGTCTGGACTTTGTATGGAAACATCTTCAAATCATGTACCAAAATTCGCTGTAAAGACCGTCGACTGATACCCATTTTGCGTGGCACGTCGTCTGGTCGATGTCGACGGCGCTTCCATGACATCCCTGGCTACAGCAGCAATATTCTCTGCAGAACGGCTACTCCGGGGTCTGCCACGCCTGGCAGCATCTCGTGTTGTGCCAGTCTCTTCGAGGCGAGCGGCTAAACGTCGCAGTGTTTCACCAGTAGGCGTTGGACGGCCAGGAAATCTGCGACGAAATGCACGACCGATTATTGGTCAAACAAATAGTCATCAATATTCCGCGTTCTGGAGCAGTGTAGCGTAACATTGTTTATTAACGTGTATTTCGCATGTGCTTACTACACAAATGTCAAAACAGAACTGACATTAGGCGCCAATCGCAAAATTTATAGCATTTTCTGATAGGAGGATTACTTTTGCGCCACCTGTTATATATTATTTATATTTATTTACACAAAATATTTTTAATATATCCCATTGTTATAATTTCATTAATCAGTCAACTGTTGAATAAATTTCGCTTTAGAAATAATATGCATTAATTTTATTAGAACTGTTAAGTGGTTAACAGTGAGCTGTTAATTGCAAAATGCGCTCTGCTAAAGTTTATGGTTGTTGTCTCTGCTATTTTAATTAAAATTTATCGTCACACACATCAGGTTTAGCTGATCAGTTTTTGTTCAATTTTCTTTTGAACCTGCATTTACGTTCATACACACCGTCAAGTTTGTTTCATCAAGTCTCATCAATTTGTGTTGTAGTAGAGTATTACGAATGACAAAACAAAACGAAAAAGCAAACTTGACTGGCACGGTCAAGTCTGTACCCCTTTCCATTCTCTTTTCCTCTCTCTCCTAAAAACTCAAGACTTGACGACTCAGACCTGACGTGTGTGAATCAGGACTTATTTTCCCATACACACTCTTTTTAAACGACTTCAAAAAATGAAAAATCCTTTATTCAATTCAATTCAAATTATTTTTAAACAACTTCAAAAAAGGAGGAGGTTGTCAATTCCTCTAAATATTTTTTTCTAAATTTTTTTTTTGTCTAAGAGGGCATAGAGGGAACTAATTTTTTCTTTTATTATATGACCTCTTAATGATCCGATGGCTGCGAAACTTAGCGAACACCCGTAATGACACAATCTCAAAGTTTAAAAAAAGGCGGAGTTACGCCCATTAGAACTAAATACTACATTTCACGTGCTTCTATTTCAAACATAATTACAAAAAATTAGCACGCATCTGAAGCTCCAAAAAAGACATAATCTTGCTTTCAAAAAAAATTAAAATATTTCACGTTATTGTGCTTAATCGAGATTTAAGAATTTTGCTACACCTTTTGAGCATTAAAGAATACAAAATAATTAATTCAAAAAAATGGGCGGTGCCACGCCCATTAAAATTCAATATTATATTTCACGTGCATTAACTTAAACGACTTCTGCGAAACCTGGCACACTTTTAACATTTAATTTAAAACGGCACAATTTTGCAATCAAAAAGTGGGCGGTGCCACGCCCATTAAAATTAAATATGATATTTCATGTGCATTTACTTAAACGACTTCTGCGAAACCTGGCACACACTTTAAACATTAAATTTAAAACGGCACAATTTTGCAATCAAAAAGTGGGCGGAGTCACGCCTATTAAAACTTAAGTTTATATTTCACACACCTTAAACTCTTAAAAAGACATAATCTTATATTAAAAAATATGGGTGTGGAACTTAATATTATTTATTTATTTATACATATTACACAAAGTAAATTTGTATAACATGGTGTTGCACAAGTATGGGCGGAGTAACTAAGCCATATGCCCAAGATGGTATTAACAGTATTTTAAAAGGTTTTGTGACTGACTGTACACGACCTATGCCTTCACATAGGAAGTAGGGAACGTGGTTGTTAATGAAATTCCACAAAAACCGCAAGATTATCCAGTTATCCGGGGCAGATCAGTCAACCAGTGCGAGCGAGACGGAAAACTCTCGAGGGCCAAAGAACACACACAAGCCTGACCGCACTGAAAAAAAAATAATTACGATGACGAGAGAGATGTTCCTCAACCCAGAGCTGCTTAGAGACTGATAATATTATGTTTCATGTGCTTGTACTTAACCGATTTTAACAAAACTTGGTATCTTAAGATTTTAAAAATTACACATTTCCGAATTGTAAAAAGTGGGCGCGGCCACGCCCATGAAAGTGTAGTATTTAATTATGTGTACTTCTAGTTATTCGATGCCCACGAAACTACACAGACAGTTTCAGCTCTAAGAATAACATAATTTTGTGATTAAAGAAGTGGGCGGGCGGTGCCATGCCTATTAAAGATAAATATCATATATCACTTTCTTCTACTACTTTGAAAGTGGCCGCCCCCCCCCTCACCAAAAATAAAATTGGCACTAAAATTTAAAGATTTTAAAAAAATTAAACCGACAAAAAGCAAGATTTAATTTTTAATTATTTTAAAGCCCATTCCTATTACTTTTTATTTGCCAAATATTTTTTGAGTATTTTTTTTTTTTGATAATTAAAATGGCATTTTAGTTATGTTCTAAAATACAACGACAAGAACTTAAAATTTTTACCCTATGAGCTCAAACTTCTATAAATTGTTTGAGAACTTATTACTTTTGTTTGTTTTTAATCACTTTTTTTTAAATATTAATTATTACACAAAATTTCCGGCCTCTATTAAGCGTTACTGTAACATTTTTTATAATTAAAATAAAATAGTCTCAAATTTTAATTCTATGATTTTATAATCTGTGCCATTTATTACCCCAATTGTTTATAGAATTCTTTCAACACTTACGAGTAACAACAATTCACTATACTTCGTTATTAACTCCCCCTCCCCACTCAATCAATGATCACGAGCATTATCTTCAACGCACTGTCTGTCTGTCATCATTATAATCAATCAAAGGGCATTTTTGAAATGAACTGATTGCTGCGTGTGTCGTCGTACTCAAAACATAAAAAACACTATTTCCAATAAAATTATTTTTAAACTAAACAGTTTTCAGTTTAAATTAAATAATAAAATTTATACATCATACATAATATGTAAGTATGTGTATACATGTATACACATGGGTGCATGTACATACATGAGTATGAAAAAAATAAAAGAAATGAAATCATAATTAATGAATCGTTAAAATGTAGTAAATGTGGAACTTTAAAATGTTTTCAAAAGAAACACAATTTTTTCATTCTACACAGTGGTTTTGGGACGAAAATATTGTGAGAGAATTTTTTAGATTAAAATATTCACGAGTTGAACAGTAAAATAATTGAAGGAACAAAAAGCTTAAAATTATAATTGTATTAAGTCCCAGTTTACACTATGCAAGTCTTATTGCTAGGAGAGGTATCAGAGGAAAAGAAGGGTTTCTTCAAAAGTTACCACAACAAAGTTCGAACGCCAGATTCAGCCTTTAGAAAATTTACATTTGAACCAGCTGTATCCCAAAAAGATTCTCCTTATAGGGAATTTACATTATTTCGAAATCTAGTACTAACGACATCTCGAGCTAAATCTTGCTGCTTTTTACTAGATTTCCCATACATAACAAAATCTATTTTGTCAGTAGATTTGTAGAAAATCTAATAAAAATTTAATATTTTTATTTATTTCTAACTACCCTATACAACACATTTATGAAAAAGATGAGTGAATTAGCTACGGTCTGCTTAAAAAGGTTTGTGACTTAGCTATAAATAATAAATTCTTTGCAGTATATATTTTTTTTGTTATTGAAGTTTGAGTTTTTAGTACGTATAACTATAAACACATAACAACTAGGTTTACACGCATTTTTAAATTACGCAGCACAAACGACAACAACGACTGTATAAGCTACGATCATACGCTTGAGTATAAAAATACTCCGGCTATTAATTGGCTACAGAAGCTTATATGCAGGACTACTTTATTTACACACACACATAAGCATCTTTTAAAACAGCCACACATACACCCACACATTTTCCATTTCATTTAATATACACAAATGCATGCAGGCAGGGTGACCGATGACATTTTTCAAAAAGTGGCACCAAATAGGGGATTTATCAAAAATAAAGGGGCAAATTTAAAAAAAAAAACGAGAAAACTGCACTAAACTTTTTATTTTTAATGTATTTTCATATAGCTCACCCTAAATAAAGGGAGTCAAAAAGTGGCAAGGCAGTCGAAAAAGTGGCAAATTGCCACCTTAGTCGGTCAAACGGTCACGCTGCATGCAGGCGATGGCGAAGGATGAATAAATATCCCAGTAGCATGCGTATATTTTTTGCCTGAGTAAATATATAGAGCCTGAGTATAAATATACTCAGACTGTAAGTAAGAGAGTGTCACTGCGCTTGATACACATATGCTTTTTTATATTTAGTTTTTCGCATAAAAGAAGTAGAGATGCTTCTATTAAATAATGTACTTTTGGAAACTTTTTACATCTTGGAAACTGTAAGAGTCAAACTCCAAAACTTTTGAAAAACGCTAAAGCTAAAAAATCCCAAAATAAAAAAATAAAAAAATCCGAAAAATGCCCAAAATAAAATAAATCGCTAAAATGCACAAAAAATAACCACAACTAAAAATGTGGAAAAAAAACTAAAAAAGCGTCATAAATGAAAAAAAAATAGCCAAAACTAAAAATATCACTTAAACTAAAACTACTTAAAACAAGTGGAAAAAATTTTCCATAACGGCAAAAATCACTTAAACTAAAAACAAAAATCGCCAAAACTAACATAATTTGCCAAAACTTAAGAAAATCAACAAAACGAAAAAAAAACGCTTAAACTAATAAAATAAAAAATTAAATGACCTTAAAAACCCCCCAGCAAAAAATTAAACATTACCATTAGAACTACTTGCCATATAATGACTTACTTTTCTGATTGCCAATTTTCATTACTCGCTTACAAATCACATTACCTAAAATTTAAAAAAAATGACGTGCAAGTTGCTAAATGAAGAGAATGATTTTTTTAGACGAAATAGATTACGTGAAATGTTGAAAAATAAAAAAAAATGTAAGTACTTCTCAATAACCGATTATTTTAGGTTCACGCCTTGTTAAAATCATTAAGTTGGTAATCCAGTAGGGAAGTGCTTCCACCAAAAATGCTTAATTCCAAACTCGATTACCTTTTTTGAAATTTCTTGCTGGACCATTAATAGTTCAAAAAGAACTTCATATATAAAAAAGTTCTACCTTAAAAAAAAAGTAACACTCAGGCAATGAATGTCTACTAACTTTACTAGGTGTTACCTTCTTTAGGAAAGGGATAGTGATAGAGAAGACAGGCGGTCAAGGAAGGGGCAGAGAAAACTTCATTCTTTTGCAACCCTGCTTTTTTTGCACGATTTTTTAATAATGCAGTGTTGCAGCTCCTCTGATATTAAATGAGGCGTATTTAATTTTTTTTTGAAGCTGTGCTATGCCTTCATCACTTGAAATTTCCTACAACAACTGACACAAAGGGAAACTAATAATGCACATCAGACAATTTCTACCTCACGTAGTATATTCGTTATATTGGCTAGCGTTTATATATTACTACATATGTAGTGTCCGTTCAGTACCCATTATTTGCGAATTCAATTATTTTTATTGTAAAAAAAAAGCAATGTGAGTCCGATTACAGAGGAGATGTGTAAACATCTAGTAATGAAAAATTTTTTTTATGTTGTTATTCTTTTAGTATCTTTTTTTAAATTAATTAATTAAAAGTATCAAAACTTTCAATATTGTAAATACATAGGAATTTGTTGGTTTTTGTTTGTTTTATTAAACTTATTTGGTTAGTAAATGGGCACACTGCAGTATATGTACATATATGTACTGCATTCAAAATTGCAGTAAGCAGTAAATTTACTGATTACTAAAAAAATTCAGTAAATTTTTACTGCTAATGAAATTTAATTTGCATTACCAGTAAAATCGTAGGGCCCTAATCATAAAAAAATTGTAGCAACTGGCAAAGTTTTTTCATTTAAATTTTGAAACTTTTGTATGAAAAACATTTAGCCACTTGGTAGAATTTCATTATGAATACGGGAATTACTGATTACTGAAAATTCAATGCACCTCATCACATAACAAATCATTTAGGCAATTTATAAAAATTGTAGAAAAAAATTTTAGTAATCAGTAAAAATTTACTTGTTAAACATTTTTTATTGTTTTTACTGAAACTTTAGTGGTACTGCAGAGCTCACATATGGTAAATGCCTTTACTTTTACTTTTTAATTTTTAATTCCTGTTGTTCATCGTTTAGTTGTTGCTGTTCTTGTTGTTGTGTACGCATTGCAATTAAAATAAATTCAGTAAAGTGAGACTTTGACTCGCGCACATTCGGTTTTGATAATTTTTTTTTTTTTTTTTTTGATTTAGCTTTCTTAATTTTTTAAGTTTTTTCAGTTTAAACGATTTTTTTTAGTTTTATCGCTTTTTTCTCGTTTTGGCGCTTTTTTCTCTTTTTGGGTTTTTTTAATATTCGCAATTTTTTTTTCATTTTGGCGATTTTTTTCATTTTGACAATTTTTTAATTTTGGCAATTTTTTTCTGTTTTTTTGGGGTTTTTTTCATTTTGGCGATTTTTTTCTGTTTTTGGGGTTTTTTTATTTAGGCGATTTTTTTTCATTTTGGCGATTTTTTTCATATTGGTGATTTTTTTGTTTAAGGATTTTTTTAATTTTAGCGATTTTTGCGGTTCTTTGCGATTTATTTTAGTCCTAGAGATTTTTTTAATTTGGTGCTTTTTTTCGTTTTGGCGATTTTTTTATATTTGGCGATTTTATATATTTTTGATTTTTTAGTTTTACCGTTTTTGGAAATTTCAAGAGTTTTGCTCCTACGGTTTCCAAGATACAGCAAGTTGTCAAAATTACAAAGTCAAACTTGCATTAACTGATGGAACACCCATTGATTTAAATTTTTTAAATTTAGTGTTAATTGTTGTAGTCTGTATAAAAATACACTAACTTTTAAAATTTCAAGTGTATATGTGCACATACAATTGTATGTATATCACATGGGATTTTAACATTTTTCGTTGTTCGTTTTGGAACACCCTTTAGTTTTTAACTCTCATGTATTTGTTGTTGTAGTGGCCAAATGTCTACACATTGTGTCCAAATTTCAAGTCCGTAGCTCTTACGGTTCATTTTCACCTTTGGTGTACGGAAATATACAGAAAAATAACCGGCGGCGGCGCACCGACGGCTTCCAGCCGGTCGACTTGTTTCTCTGTTTGGTATTGCTTCTTTCAAACACTAATACACTCATACATAGCTCACACCGATTTGACAATGCAAAGCAAAAGCAAAGAAATCTCAGCAAAGAAATCTCAGCAAAGAAATCAAAGTCAAAAGATTTTTACCCCCTAGCGTATAGATGTTTACACATCAAAAAATCTAAAATATTTCAATAATATTACCTAATTCTTTCAGGGCCCCTTAAAAAACATTACAATATTCCTCTCTTGGTAAGCACAAGAGCATGAGTGTTATCTACGAAATGGGCACCACTGATATGACATATCTTCCATGGGCACGACTGATCTGATGTGTATACATATACCATACCTTTAGGCATTTTTATTTACAATCTTAAGAGCAATAACTTTGTGAAGTATTTTAACTATCCAACTTTTTCCCATTAAGGTCTGTTTGGGCCCTTTTTAAATGAAAAAAAAAATTAAAGAATTTTTATTGAAGTTTAGATTTTGTGAATACATACGCTTTTTTCGTTGTGAAATTTGTATGAAAAAAAATATTTTTTTGAAACGAATTTTCGTTATTTTTCATTGAAATGTGAAACGTTTAGAAACGAATTTGTTTTACAAAATCTGCCTATTAAAAAAAAATCAATAATTTTGTTCTATAAAAACCACTATTATCAAATGTTTATAAATAAATTTATAAAAAATTCATTATCTCACTTATGATAAAAGGAAAATACCTTGAACATCACTCTTGAGATTAGCAGCAGATTTATTAGAAAAATTTCCTCACCTGCAAATAAAAATAAAAAATTATTATGTTAGAGAATTATAAAAAAAATATGAATAAATGTAAATAAAATTTAAAAGTAAAATAATAAAACAATTGGTGGACAAAGAAAGGAATTGGCTTTAATTTTAAACAAGAGTGTTGTATATTTTTTAATTAGGGAGCATTGCAGGGATCTACTTATAGCTTTTGTTACAGGGCTTAATCGATCATGTATATACTTTCATACACATGTATCCATATTCAAAACCATAATTTCTAATTGCAAAATACCTGTTAAAACTAACTCGTTATTTAAATCAATGATTAGAACTCTGAGGGCAAATTAAGGCACTTGATTTCGAGCGGAATTTAAAAATATTTTAAATGCAATTTATAAGAAAATACTTTTAAATTTAAGGCGTTATTGAATGCCATAATTTACACCCTGATTTCTAATTCACTTACTTTGACATCTGAGGAAAGGATAATATTAATTAATCTACCTATACCTTCAGAAGTTATGATAGGGTTAAACAACAAAATAAACAACAACTTGACTCGAAGCTTCCAGAAATCTTATTTCAATTGTGCCCAGCTACAGTTGGTCAAAATTGAGCCTATTAAAATATTACCAGGCCAGTAACCATGGCCACTGTCCATCAATTTTCGGAATTTAGGATTTTTTAAAAAGGTTTAAAAATAGAAAAATGAGATTCTTGAAATTTTCTTATATACTTTTTATGGTTAAAATATTTGTTACATTTGAACTTTGAAATTTGGATTGAAAAAATCAGGGTGCTAATTACCGCACTCGTTATCGAACGAAATTACGAAATACTTTCATATAAACTCTATTGAAATATTTCGTAATTTCGTTCGATAACGAGTGCCGTAATTTGCCTTCAGATATATCTCCTAATTTATCAAAAAAGAGCGAAAAACATAACCTTCCTTGGCAGTCGTGTATAAAAGAGATGGTACACCTTTGAACACAACTTGATAATTGCTCTGCATTTGTAAGAAGTATAAGCTTGCATTCGTTTTAATAGCCCCAGATGTTCAACGTCGATACTTTGTAGCTTAGTTTTTTTTTTGTGTCACAGTTCGGAGAAAATACGGCAAACGTTTCATTCCAAAACAGTTCTATTTATTACAGGCGTGTGCATAATTACTAAAGAACAAACAACAATGGCAAGACTGTTGTAAATTACAACAAAAAAAGGTTTCAGCATATTGTAAGACGATAAAACAAAGCAAGTCACGTATTATATTTGCATTGAAAAATATGTATGTATGTAAAGCCAAACACGGGAACTCTGATGATGAAATTATGTCGGGCTTCGAAAACAACATGTTGTTCCGTTCTGCTAGTGTTTGTCAGAATATTTAGCATTAACTTTGGCAACAAGAGTTTATAAATTGTAAAATTTAATGAATAGAAGATAATGTCGAATGTGATTAGTTTTCTGATTTATCACAGAATTTTTATGTCTGTTTAAAATTTGTGGTTGAAGTCTACTGATGATTTGTTACAGCAGCAACAATGGAATGCATATAGACAATGCTGAACAACCAGCAAATAAATATAAAATTTTGTATTTTAGGTAAATGAAATTGAAATTATTTAAGTGGCCTATTATTATAGCAAAAGGAAAAACTATCACACTTCTCAAGGACAATCAATTACGTATCTTTCGAATCTAAAATATTTCAGCTGCAAATTTCTAGATAACGAAATATTTACTGTGCGTGACAGAAGTAGAAAATTATTATTATTTATTTAAACCTGTTTATAAAACAAAAGAAATGTTTAAAAATTGTCACTTGTGCTAACGCAGAATATTTACTGCACGTATGTAAAAGAAGTCGAAAATCAGTTTTCTCTAAATCTTGTTAAAAGGAATCAGTTTTTTAAAATTGTCACGCGTGACAATGCGTTTGCGTGAGTGATAAAATATTTTTTTGTTTACCATAAAATTAATAGGAACGTGAGCAGCTCTTTTTAAATTTTTTCGAAAATTTTGATTTACTGTCACCTTATCAAGTGTTTTGTGCGTGACTTTATATAAAAGTTACCATAATAAAAATTTATAGCTTTTGTAAACTAGAAAAATAGAAAATAATGTATGAGATAAATATATTATCAATATTGGACAAAAATTGCCACGCGTGACAATGCGTGAGGGTGAATAAAAACAACATTTTTTTGTTATAAAAATAATAACAAATTTTATTTACTGTCAAGTGTTTGGTGAGTGATTTCAAATAAAAGCATCCATAGTAAAATTTAGGAGTGTAACTCCAACTGTGATATTAGAACGTTAAGAAAAGCTTTATACTGTGATAATTACAATTTTTTGATTATTTTTGCAAATATTTTTAAATTATGTGTTTTATATTGTATGTTGTCACGTCGCGTAAAATGACATTTTTAAAAACTTAAATGCAAATTTTATTAGAAGATAGTATATATTTCAATAAAAATAGTATCCCTGAAGATGTTGGAAAATCCCAACGAAACGTCGGATATAAAAAATTAAATAAAATTGTCTTTTATTTGCATTTGAATCAATTTGAATGACCTGAATAGAGTAATTCTATAAAAAACGCATTGTAAAATTTTATAATTTTTGAAACCTAGAAAAAGAGAAAATAATGTATTATGTAAATATTGGTCACAATTTGTCACACGTGAGAAGACATGAGCGTGAGTGAAATAAAATTTTTGTTATAAAGCAATAATAACAAATTAAGCAGCTGTCTTTTAACATTTTTCGACAATTTTTATTTACTGTCACCTTATCAAGTGTTAGGTGAGTGATTTCAAATAAAATTTCCCATAATAAAAAGAAGAAGTTAACCAAAGGTTAACGAAATATTGAAAATAATAAACTCAAAATATAAACTGACCGAAAGCTCAAGAAAATAGTTTAATTTAAAATATAAAAAAGGTCGAAAAATTAGATAAAAATACATAATAAAAATATATTTTCTAAAGATCGGAAAATTGGAAAATAGTACCGAAGGTGAATTTACCATTAATTTTAGTCAAAACTTGTCACGCGTGACAGGACGTGAGCGTGAGTGAAATAAATTAGTTTGGTTTAATATAAAAATAAAATATACAGCTTCTTTTAACATTTTTCCCCAATTTTCATTTACTGTCATCAAATGTTTGGCGAGTGAAAAGTTTTTGAAAAGTAGAGAAATAGAAAATAATGTCGACGATAAGTTTATTATTATAAATATTATAATATATATATATATATATATTAGCCAAAAGTTGTCACGCGTGACAGGGCGTGAGCGTGAGTAAAAAAATGTTTTTTCTTATTTACTTTTAAAGCAACAACAAAGTCAGCAGCTGCTTTTTTATGTCTTTCAACAATTTTCATTTTCTTTCACCTTATTAAGTGTTTGGTGAGTGAATTCAAAGTTTCCTTGGTAAAAATTTATAGTTTTTGAAAACTAGAGAAATAGAAAATAATGTCGAAGATAAGTTAATTATTTATATTAGTCAAAATTGTCACGCGTGACAGGACGTGAGCGTGATTGAAAAAATATTTTTTTTTACTATTAAAATAATTACAAAGTAAGCAGATATTTTTTAATATTTTTCGACAATTTTCATTTTCTGTCACCTTATTAAAATAGAATATAATGCTTAAGGTGAGTTTAATATTTATTTTAGTCAAAACATGTCACACGTGACAGGACGTGAGCGTGAGTGATGAAAATTTTTCTATGTGAAATTAAGTGATACAAATTTTAAGGAATATAAAAATAAAAATTATTTTATTTCTATTTACACTTAAATTTGTTTACAAATTATGCGACTTTACAAAAAAACAGAATAAAGCAAACATTTCCTTATGCTAATTTTCCAACTCTTGACTTTAAGTTATGTAATTGATTCTTCAACTCGGAATTAAAAAATAATAATATGGAAAAATTGTATGGTCTTTAGCTGAGAAACAAAGTAAAATAATTTTGCTTTGAATGGAAAAATATAAAAAAAAATTAGTTTTACAAATCAATTATAAATGATGGATTTGATTTCATTTACATGCCGCTTAATGAATAAAATAAAATTTGAATAATTTTTTTCCTGTTTTCCCTATTTTTCTTAGGTTTTAATTTTATTTTCTAAACAAAGCACAAACATTAATAAAAATCAGCGCCCTAAGGCAATGTACAAAAGTCGCATAGAAAAATCAATTGAATTAAATATTCAAAACACAATAGTAACACAGTTTTAAGCACCTTGCGTCACTTTCATCAGCATATATGTAAATGTTTTTTGTTTTTTTTTTCTATGTATATATATTTATCATTTTTGTAGCCGTCATATGGCCAATAATCCAAATGAAAAAAGAAGAAGCAAAAAATAAAAAATAAATAAATAAAAGAGAACCACTTGATATATTTAAAAACATGAGACCTAAAACATCGAATAAATAGACAGACAAAACATGCCGCACTAACACACAACCACACAAGCCACTTCCCAGTCAGCATGTGGAAGATTGTTTCACCAAACTGAGTCTCTTTCGACTTTCTTAAATGATCAAAAACTGATTAATCAGTTCTGCGCATAAAATATGATTCGAAAATGAATCCCAGAAACACTTAGAAAGTGCTTTGTTCAAAAAACAAAAACAAAACAGCAAGCTCGTGCAGTAAAATCAAGAAAATAAAAAAATATAAATATTTAAAACAAAAAAAAAAAACTGAATGTAAATACTCACAAACTGTCTCGAAAGTGAATCGAAATTGATCAGAAATGCGAGTCATAAAAGACTCTTTTAGAAGACTCGCGGCTAGGGTACCATTTTCTCCCGAATGAACAGTCATTTTCGACTCGAAAACGAGCGCATAAATGCTTATTTTAATCGTGAGGAGGAGTCGAAAAAGACTCGAATATGATCATTAATTTCATAAAATGCTGACTGGGTTACATATGGTACATATAATTATTATTCAATCTTAGGCATTCAATCAAAATATGCATGAAACTATGTTGAGGTTGGTTCCCCAACTCAACCACGCAGCCCAACAATAAAACCTTCACCCATGAGGGAACACACAAGCGTCGTAGTTGTTGCGCACGCAGAGCGGCAGAGTGCGATAACAAAATTGTGTGTTTTGAATAATTATCATTGCCCTTTGGTTGCGTTAGCAAGTTGTGCGTATGTATGTATGTACATATATAAAAAGGGCAGCTAGGACGTTTCAGTACAGTGGTACAAAAGCACTTGCAAGCTTAAAAGCAAGTTTTAAGCTTGATTTTTAGCCGATTTCAAATGCAAGCAAGGAGCCCTTCACATATAACGTAACGCTATTTTAGGAGTTTTTATCCCCTCCCCCCTCCCCCCAAAAACCCTTTTTCAGTATAAATTTTCTAAACCGTGATTTTTGTTTCGTTTGCTTTAAAATTTCAGTATGAATCGACTTACACCAGAGCAACGCGTGCAAATTGTTGAAATTTTTAATCAAAATAATTGTTCTATTGGTCAAACTCATCGTGCACTTCTCCCATTTTATGGCGTTGATAATCGATGAAGCCCATTTCTGGTTGAATGGTTACGTAAATAAGCAGAATTGTCGCATTTGGAGTGAGGAGGAGAATCCAAAAGCTTTTCTCGAAAAACTATTACATCCGCAGAAAATTACTGTTTGGTGCGCTTTATGGTCTGGCGATGTCATTGGTCCATATGTCTTCAAAAACTATGATGGTCAGAATGCAAAAAGTTGTTGAAAATTGATGTGCCAGATTGCGCCTTCTACGCGCCAGCCGTGGCGGCCACATGGCAGAAATCACATTTAAACATTAATTTCATAAAATATTCTTTCCAATAAAGTCCGTTTCATTTATATTAAAGTTATATTTACTTGTTTTATTATGATTTATAAAAAAATAACGTTTATTAAGAAAGTGGGCGGGGTACGCCCATAGAAAATGCGTAATAGATTTTATGCCCTTCTACTCAACTTATTCCAATTGATTTTGACACACATCACAGGCTCTCAAAATAACACAATATCGTGATGTGGGCTGAGCCGCGCCCCTTAATCTGATTAGTATATATTTTTTAACCGACTTCAAAAAAGGCAGGAGGTTAACAATTCGTCTCTATTTTTTTTTTTTTTTTGGTGTTACTTCATAACTTGATACATTTTGGACCGATTGTAAACATTTTGTTTTTGTCTGAGAGGGAATAGCTTCCCATTGGTACCATTGTTAACAAGTGGGCGGGGACACGCCCATAATTTTTTTAATTTAATTTTATTATATTCTACTTATTTGATTGCAGTGAAGCCTATAAAACATCTTTGGTTCTTGTAATTACACAATTTAAAAGTTGAAAAAATGGGCGGGGTTGCGCCCATTAAAATTTATTATAATATTTCACGTGGTTCTACTTAATCGATTTTTACGAAACTTACCACATACCTTGAGCTCTAAAATAAGCACAACCATCCATTTAAAAAATGGGCGGAGTCACGCCCATTAAAATTTAATATTTTATTTTAAGTGCTTCTACTTTACCGATTTTTACAAGACTTTACTTCACATACTTCTTATCTTCTATCAGATCTTTGCATTGAAGCCGGTTTTTTTGGCAGAAAGAATTATGTACATCCATTTAGCCGATTACTGCGAAACGTGGCACATTTTTTTTTCTTACCAAAAATCTCGCACAAAGTTTTGTAAGAAACAAATGGGTGCATTGTAGAATAGTGTTTAACGGCTCTTTTCGAAGTCAATTCGTTATAACGGAAGCAAAACTTATTTAAATTATACTGACAGTTTTGCCCTTAAGTTCAACAGCTTATCTAAAATCAAAAGAACTTAGAGAGAATATTGGGCGAAGCCACACCCATTAAAATTTTACGTTATATTTTACGTTATCCTGCCCCAACGATTTCAATGAAACTTTCATAAGAATATTTAGAATATTTGTATATTTTTCTCATAATTTATCTACTCCAACTTTCCCTTTTTTTTTTTTTTTGTAATTCAGCCCACTGTGTCATACTGGTTGCCACTTATTTAAATTTTTGGCGGTACATTTCAAATGAAATCGAATAAGGTAAACCTTTTTAATTTCATTTTTTTTTCTACTTAAATATATTTACATGTTGTTATTATGTTTTTGGTGTTGTTCGTGGTGTTGAATGTCTGTTAATTTGTCACCTGTGCTGTTGGCATAAAATTTTCTCATTTTCTTGGCTGTTTAACAATTTTCATTTAATTTTGTTTATTGAGGTTTAAAGTAAAGCTCCACTTACATATATAAAATATGTTTATACACGAAACCCTGAGTGTAAAGTCAGTTCGTTACTAGTTCCAAATACATTTAATGATTTTTAAATTCAATTCGTTTGAAAAAAAAAAACATTTTTTATCATTTTATTTACAATTTTTGTTTCATTTTATAACGATTAAAATGAATTTGATTAGTTGTTGAGTGACATTTGTCAATTAATTTTTTTTTTCAATTTAACATGTTATGCCTTTAAATTTTGAAACTAATGTTTTTTGTCGTCTGTCCAGCGCACAGTGTCAAATAGTAAAACGTTCAAACGTTCAGCCATATAGACATGATGTCTAGGATTGTATGTAATTTTCTTAAAACGCTTTTATAATTAAATACAATTTTAGTTGAATATGGATTTCTAATGGGATTTTGATTAAGTCGTTTGTTTGTCACAATAATTTGTAGTTTTTGTTTTTATCTATGTATGCATGTATGTTTTTTTTTCTAATTTGTTCATTATGTTTCATCTTATTTAATTTATGGCGTGTCAATATCATGGACATGTATGTTATTATTTATCTTTCTTTTTTTTGGAAATTGACATCAACGGAAATGAAAGACGTATTATAGTCTTCCTTTTTTTTTTTTTTTTGATGTGCTTTTGTTTAAATGATAAATAATAGCTGGCTTATGAATGAAATTCTATTTTGATTTTATATATAATAAACAATTTAAAAATAAATAGTTTTTTTTTTTTTTTTTTTGAAAAAGATGCGTAAATAATGGAAATTAATTGGATAAGGAAATAAACAAATGATTTAAGAAATTAATCAGAAAATAAACACTGAACTTTGAGTTAGCGTCTATGAATTTTAATTTTTAGTTTATAAATACTCTAGACAATCGTATCAAGGTACGAAATAGTTTAAAAAAAAATTAAAGAATAACAATAAAACCGGATCTAAGTCTAAGAATCTCTTTCTTTTTGGTTTGCATTTTACAATTTAGCAAACTGTCTGAGTAGACAAAATTAGTATAAAATATTTTTTAAACTATTTTTTAAACTATTTTTTAAATATTTTTAAAATAAAATTATCCTGCCATTATAATACAAACAATGATAAATATTTTTGTATAAAATTCTCCTTATATATATGCACATATAATACATAAGCTAAGTTAGCATAAATATATTTAAGCGACTCTTATTAACCGCAAAAGCTGAAAAATTTTGAATTTCCTATTACGGATATATGGTAATGAGCATATCCTTTTTTGTTTAAGATGAAATTCGTCAAAGTCTTGGCCTTATAAATATTCCCTTCATAAATAAAGCTGAATTTCAATTTTCTAAAAAAAAGGATATATGGCAGGATATCGTGTCCTTCTACCGATTAAACTGAAATTTAGAACACAGCTTGCATAAACAATTCTAGATATTATTATGAACAATGGAATAATTTTTAGCGAAATTTTAGTTCGAAATTCGCACTTATACATAAAGGATGCATGAGGGGTAGTTATGTCCTTTCTCTGATTAAAATGGGATAAGCCACATAGATTAAATTAAACATTTAAAGGCTATCCCTATAGTATAAATATATTCCGATTATAACTGCAGCTTAAACTCAAGTTTCAATATTAAGGATATATGGGAGGTTAGTATATCCTTTCACCGATTGAACTGTTTTTTTTTGCACAAGCTTTTATATATAGTTTTATATATAGCTACAAGCTTTTAATCGAATGCCATAATGATTGATGCAGAATTTGGCTTTTTTAAAATAAAGGATATATGGCAGGCTCACATGTCCTTGCACCAATTAAAATGAAATTTGCTAGAAATCTTAAATCTATATTTTTAGAACCATTTATTTAATTTAGTTGTAGTTTGGTCATAATTGTAGATGAAAATCAATTTTTGGTATAATGAATAAAGGTTGAGAGTGGGTGTATCCTCGTGACGGTATAATAATATAACTTTTTTTACGAAATCTAGTCGTTTAATTCATTATTGCAGTTAAATTTCAAGTTAAAATTCATTTTTTAAAATAAAGGATATATGGGAAGCTCACATGTTCTTGCACCAAATGAAGTGACATTTGCAAGAAATCTTAAATAATTACTTTTAGAACCATTTATCTAATTTCGATGCATTTTGATCATAATTGTAGATGAAATTAAAGTTTTGGTATCAAGGATATAGGGGATCTGGATATATTCTCTTAACGACAGGAATAAAAATTTTTTGAGACCTTGTAGTATTATAAATTAAGTATTTAAGTTGGAGTTCAAATTAAAGTTAAATTTTTAAAATAAAGGATATATAGAATAAACCAAATAAAGTAATATTTGCCAACAAATCTTAAATTTACACTTCTATAGCATTTGACATAATTTTATTGCATTTCATATATTATTCTAGCTGGAGCTCAAGTTAAAATTCGCTTTTTCAAATAAAGGATATATGGGAGGCTCACATGTCCTTGCAACAATGAGATTGAAATTTTCCACATATATTAAATCTACACTTTCACAACCTTTTACTTAATTTGGTTGCAGTTTGATAATAATTGTAGATTAAATTAAATTTTTGATAACAAGGAGTGGAGGTGAGTATATCTCCGTACCGAAAGTAATAAAGATTTTAGAGGCCTTGTAGTTTTTTACATTATTCTTGTCCAAGTTCAAGTTAAAATTCACTTTTTAAAATAAAGGATATATGGGAGGCTCACATGTCCTTGCACCAAACGAAGTGAGATTTTCTAGAAGTCTTAAATCTAGTCTATTATAACCTTTTACTTAAATTTATTGGATTTTGTTCGTAATTGTGGATGAAATTGAATTTTCGGAATCAAGGATATCATAGCTGTAATAAGTGAATGGAATGAAAACTAAAAATATTTTTGTTTCAGTTATAGTTTTTATTTTAAATTAGAAATAATAAAAATTTAAACAATTATTTGTTATGTAAAAATTCAATACAATTTATTTATTTTAAAACGATTGAAATTTTTTAAATTTATACATTGCTCAAATCCAATTTTTAGAGTATTAAATCAATTTACAATATTCGAAATACAATTTTGTTCGTATTTTTAAAATGAAAGAAAATTTTATGAATTTAAATATCCAAAATTTGAATAAAATTCACTTCAATATTATTTGACTACAAAAAAATCAAATAGTTTTTCTCAGAATTTAATTAAAAAAAATAAACAATAAATTAATTAAATCAGGCTATTATTTCTTGAATAGAAACTATTTCTGAAAAATAAAAAGGAATATTTATTAGACTTAAAAATATATAACAACCATTTATGATATATTTAGGTCAGAGAGTTCTATAGTTGAACTTTTTTTTTAAGCGGACTAATGGTATCAGCAATGAAAAAGAGCACTTTTTGAGCGAACGCGTTTTTCTTATCTTTTCTTACTACTGAGCCTCTGGTACTCATTTGATTTTTCACTATGAAATTTCCTTAGGTGTACAATAAAATTTGAATTTTATTTAGAGCTAGCAGATAATGATTTCGCGTAAGTTTTGCAAAAACATAATACCTTGTTATTTTTATTGAGCTAAATATTTTGTCATATGAAAATAACGTTAAAAGTAGACAAAACACGGATATGGCGCTAAATGTACATATTTCTCAATTATCCAAGGTGACATTACTAGAAATCATCTTACAAGGAGTATGTTCAATAATAAAACAAAATTTTTTTATTTGTATATGTTTTTACAATTTAAAACTATTGGAAACTATTTTTTATGAATTTGAAATAATCAATAAAGTTTTTGTTGAATAATATAAATTTGGTTTATTAACAAAAAATTATTTGAATTTCAAAAACTCAAATGAAATAAAATAAAATTTCATTCAAACTATAGAAATATAATTTAAAAAAATTTCAGTCGCTGAATTCAAATAAAGCATTAATTTGTTATATTTTTATTTGAATTTATGAAGGAGTGATTTTTTAAAATTTTCTGACAAAAAAATAAATTTACATTTGAAAAATTTTATTTCAAATCAATAACAACAAATATTAATTTATTTCATGAGAAATTTCGATAATTTCAAGGAAATTCTATTTCTTAAACAGAAATAAAATTTAAAATTAATTTAATTTTATGAAAAAATTCAAATAAAAAAAAAATCATACTGAACAGCTATGAAGGATATATAAGGGAGGTATGTAAATCTCCGTCGCGATATGAACACAAATTTTGAAGAGTCTTTTATTTTCTAGTTTAATACATTCCATTGCAGTTGCAATTCCAGTTAAAATTCGCATTTTAATATTAAGGATATATGAGGGTTCTTTATGTCCTGGTAATAATTGCTATTGAATTAGCCATAGAACTATGTTGTAAGCTTGTACCAATGTTAATTGAAATGATATACATACATACATATTTATGTGTGCATATTGGAATTTTGAATATGTGATGCAAGTATTCTTTTTGGACGTACCGAAATTTTTTTCAACTACTTTTTGAAGGTATTAAAATACATAAGTACGCTTAATTGTGCTAATTTCACATTCTATTTAACCGCATATTTTTGCTTCAATAGAGAAAAAAAAGCACCATGCAGAAAACAAAATTTTATGTGATATTAATCAAGGTTATTTTAAAATATTTCATGTGCTAAATTTAAACAATTTCATATAACACAGCACATATTTTTCTACATAGAAACGTATATATTTATATCTATTATTTCGCTCATTACGTACCATAACACACATTACGCACATTATGAGCTTATTGTGAAAAATGAAATTATCAATTTCAAAAGAATTAAATTGCTCATAAAAAAAATACATTTTAATGCTATTTTATTCCATCATACCCGTACAATGTAGGCAACAAACAACATACGAGTATTTCACAAAAATAAAACGAGATAAAATTATGAGTGTTTAAGGCATTAAATAATGAATACATAAATGTATGCATGCATTGAGTTTGAAAGAAATAATGACGAAAGTCTTTTTTTTTTGTTTGTTTGTTTTTGTTGCAATGTTTAATGATAAAGAGGGCGCCACTATAAAATTCAAGAATAATGTTATCAATGCGGGCAGAATGAATGTAGTTATGTATAAAAATAATTTCGATTTCTATTTAAAGCATATGAAAAATTATATTATGCACTATATACTTATATTATTTTTTCACATATCATGCCGAATGACTTATGTGACAATTTTGGAGAATAAAAAATTATTAATGTCCTACACGAAACCTTCATTGGTGACAATAATAAATAAAGAAAATTAAGTCACGTGTGTTTTTTTTTTTTTTTTTTTTGAAGTGAAGCAATTTTTTTTAGATATTCTTCCGGCTTCATAATTTCCCCTCAAAAACTTCAAAGTTTTGCTTAACTAATTTCTTATTAAATAAACTTCTTACACTTCGTTTTAAATGCATTTAAGTTATTTTTTTCACTCTACTGAAAATTAAAATAAACGCACTTAAGTCATTTTGCCAGTGCATCGAAGTACTAGTGCAATGCTGGGCTTTTGATTTATATGTTTGTTTTAGCTTTAAAACAAAAAGAAATACTTATATAGAGCAAGGTTAAGATATGGCAGTGCGATTAAAACTTGTCAAGTTTAAAAGCAAAAAAAAAAAAATAAAAATTCAAACAAAAATTGAGATGTTTGCAGTTTTGTTAAACAAGAAATGAATAACAAGTAAAATATTTCTAAAAGGTGATAAATGTATGGTTTCTGTTTCAACCCAGCACAAACAAACAACCAACAACTTCCAAAGTCACTTAAAACTAAATACGAGTATGTATGATGATTCAGTAGTACGAGTGTGAATTGTTTTCAGTGATTTGAACATAGGAGTGTCCTTGTATTGGATTGGAAGCTAAACATTTTATAATGAAGCCTTCATTCTTTAATAAAAGGCGCCGTATTATTTAGTTAAACCTCTGCTTCTGGCACCATTTGAATTTTATAGGGATGCAGCTTAAGGTCTTTGTTCTGTTCTTAATGATCTTAGCAGCTCCGATTACGGGTTTTCCTATCTTTCCAACAAAAACTCTTCCAGCTTTTTTAATGGGTACTACTCTTTTAATAGCTTACAAAATAATAGGTTGTACTTATTTGTCTAACTTTTATATGTATAGTAATGGCTTCCTCGCAATGAATAATATAAGTTCTTATTAATTTTATTATGTGGAAGTACTTATTTTAGTGATTTCCTCAGTTATTCGCACTTTAATTCTCATGTAACATCAGAGCGCCCTCCTTTGTTGGTATTGTGTAAAATAACCAATCGGCAAAGTAAAATAACCAATAAAATGGCTACTAAGCACAACTTCAAAATTTTAATACGCCTCATTGACACCAGATGTGCTGCAACACAGCAATAATTGAAAACGTACAAAACAGTAGAGTTGTAAAAGAATGAAGCTTTCCTCCATCTCTTCCTTCACCAAATGACTTCTCTATCACTATCCCTTTCCTTAAGAAGGTAACACCTAGTAATAGTAGTAGGCATGCATTGCCTGAGTGCTACTGTTCTTTTATTTAAACAAGAAAAATTTCAGTTTTACTGTAGGTGCAAAAGGTTAAAAAAAAAAACTCTTTTTGTTAGTTAATCTAATCAATTTTTGTTGGTTAAACTAAACAAGTTTTGTTGGTTAGTCTAACCAACTTTTTTTCGTTAACCTAACCAACTCTCTACTTAGTAATAGTAGTAGGCATTTTCTTTAAAAAAAATATTTAATTAATTTTGTTACGTTAATTTAAATAATTTAATAAATTTAATTTTACTGTATTTTTTTTTTTTTTGGCTCAAATTGCAATTAACCAAATTTTAAGGGTTAATCTTAGCAATTGGGATTAGTTCTTTTTTTAATATAAATTGTTGTTACGCCCTAGCTCAGAAAACTATATAATTTTAAATAACTACTGACTCTATGCTATAATTTTGTTTTTAAATACAAAGTTTTTCGTTAAAATACTTAGATTGAATAGTAGTGCTAACTCACTGTCCGTGAATGCATAACTGCTCTGCAGCATACAAGCAAACTTTAATCTAAGATGCAATACAAGCTCGCAAATAAGATTTTTAGCAGTAAACATGTTTTTACCTCATCTTTGACATTTATTTATGCACTATCTACTTCAGTGAAGCAATAAAGGACATTTGAATTTTCATTTGCATTGCATTGGTTCATTCACGAACAGGGCCGTTATCATTCAAACTTATTATTATTGTTATATTTTTTGTTTGTTTTTAAAATAGCCAAAACCTTCATATTAATATTTTCTGCAAATATTTTATTAATTTTTTTAATACGAAATGTCATAAAATGTTTTTTTTTATTTATGATTTGGTTAGGCTAAAGTACGTATCGCTCTGTAAGCCAACTTAAATGTGATAATTATCAATGCATAAATAACATAAAAATTAATTGTAAATATTCTGAAGAATTCTAGTAGAAGGGAACAACATGGTATTTTCGAAGGTCACTGCACCTTCATCATAGTGCTGGGATACTATCGATAGTACTATCGATACTATCAATAGTTTCAAAATATGAAAATATCGATATCGATATTAAACAGTTTTGAAAACCTGAGGACACAATTTTTTGAAAACTGTCACCTATCTACGTTCGTAGATATACATAATTAGATAAAAATAAGACTATATATAATTTTTATTAAGTAACTAACAATAAAATAGCTTTTAAATAAAAAAAAGTAAAAAAGTAACAAAAATAAAAATTATTAATTATTATAATAAAAATTATCTTTCAAAAACTTAAAATACGTTTTGAGATATTCACTTTACTGAAAAATTTATGTATAAACCAAAAACTTAAAAAACGTCCAATTAATAAAACGATTGACATTAATACTCAAAATTAAGAAGAGGTAGATTATTGTGAATAAAAACTAAATTTTCAGCGTTCGCAGACAATAAACGATTTCGCTTGTTTTCGTCAACCAAGTCAGCTTCCGAAAAAAGTCTTTCGCTATAAACGCTGCTGCAAGCAGCTGGAAGGAACGTTTTGGCAAGCGACGTTAAAAGTGGGTATTTTTAGGAGTTAAACGACCACCAAGCGTAAGGATCCTGACTTCGATCAATTCGAACTTCGTTCAAGAAGAATTCAATCTCGGTAATAATTGGGTTCTTCTCATAATCGCGAGACTGAATGTTGTTTTCATCTGTCACTTCATTAGAACAATCCCAAAATGTTTCGTGCGATTCACGAGCTACATTTGAATTAGTTTCATTTAATCGTAACTGTTTAGGTCTAGTTGAAGACGTCGATGAACAACTACTGATGGAAGACGTGTCGCAAGTCATTCTTAAGTGTTCCAATAAAATAGTCTGTCGAGCTCTTTCAGCTTCAACTTTTCCCAAAAAGTTAGCCTTAAATCTGGGATCCAGAAAAGTTGCAATAATGTATTTTGGATCTTCACTTAATGAAACAAAACGAGATGCCAATTGTGCTTTTAAGGAGGCTCTCATATTAAGTAAATCGGCTGTCCGTCGTACAGTTTCGTCCTTGTCTAAGAATTTTTTTAATGCATCTACATGCGGTATAACTTCAGATAGGCAGGAGAGGCCAGAACTTGTAATTTTAGTTATTTCTTCAAACGGCTTCAAAAGTTGTACACACTGCTCCATCAAACACCACTGACGAGTTGTTAGATTAGTAAGTGTGTCGTTTTCAGACACATAAAGGGAGATAACACGTTTTTGTTCCAATAAGCGTTCCACCATATAGAAAGTGGAATTCCACCTCGTGTTTATATCTTGCACGAATTGATGCTCTGGTAAACATAGTTCTTTTTGAAGCGCCAGCAATTTTTCTTTTGCTAAGCCTGAATGATTGAAGTGAGTTACTATACGTCTACCTTTGGCAATCAAGTCCATAACTTCAGGTTGTACCTTCAAAGACTCAAGCACAACCCTCTGAAGCGAATGAATGAAACACCTGGCGGAATTATACTCCGCCATTCGAACGCCTTTGACCATGTTTGCGCCACTGTCATGAACAATAACATGTATTTTGCTTTGTTCAATATCCCAGCGAGATGTAATACTATTGAGTTCATTTGCTATGTTTTCTCCTGTGTGAGATCCTAAAAATGGTTTCATAGCTAGAACTCCGTGTTGAAGTTAAAATTCTGCAGAAAGCCAATGAGCTGTGAAACTCAGAAAGCTGGAGTTTTTGCGCAAACACGTCCACATGTCAGAAGTGACAGAAACTGCGACAGCACTTGAAATTCTTATTTGGATTTTTTTGAAAATTCGGTTGTAAATATCGGGAACTATTTTTTTGGGTCATAAAGCATCGGCTTGGCAATTCATAGTGTGGTAAAACTATGTAAAGTAATCTTGCGAATCCAACTCTTTCAACGACACAAATTGGCTCATTATCCAGTGAAATCGTTTCTGCTATGAGATAATGGTATTTTTTCTCAGTTGCATTATTTATGTCCCAAGGCAGCTTTCTATCGAATTCCTCTGACAAAGTCTGTTGCCTTTCTGTAGAAGAGGAACTTGTACAAGCGCTGACGGGCTCCGCAAGCGACGTAGCTGCTTCGTTATTTTTTTTTTATCTTTATTCAAATTCATGAATTTTTCTGGGTGCTTTAATTTCAAATGATTGCTCATAGCAGATGTGCCTGGGGGATGATTTAAAATTAATAAGCATATGATTCGAAACTTGTAGGTTGTATTCATTAAATATGCTGCAAAAAAACATTACTCTTGCGCACCTGCTTTTTTTCCTTCACCACCACGAGAAATTTGTAGTTTGCACAATAAACAAATAGCATACCTATTATTTTCACTTTTAATTTCAAAATATTGCCAAATAGGCTATTTTCTTATCATTGAAGACATGTTCTCTGCTCTTTTCGCACAAATTATGAAGTAAAATAATTGAAACAATCAGCTGTTGATTTTCAGTAATGCCAGATTTTCATTTGTTGATTTTCAGTATTGCCAGACTGCAGTATATTATTTTCCAAAGATAACTGACATCGCTGCATCCGTTTATTGTCGTTTATTGCCTACTCGAACTAGAAATAATGAAATCTTTAATTTACCATCCGGCCGCCGGATATTCGGCTATCCGGCCTCGCATCTTGCGGGATATCCAGTATCCGGTTATCCGGCCAAATCACTATCCGTCACACCGTCACGGAATTTTTGAGTAAATGATGAAGAATTAATCCTTATACTGTTTATTCATATTGTGTAAAAATTGCATACAAATATCATGTACACCAAAGGTGAAAAGGAACCCTATTGTTTTCGCTACGCTGTCCGTCTGTCCGTCACACGGTATTTTCTCAGGAACCGTAAGAGCTACGGACCTGAAATTTGGACACAGTATGTAGAACCTTGGCCGCTACAACAACAAATACATGGTAATTAAAAATTAAAGGGTGTTCCAAAACGAGCAACGAAAAATGTTAAAATCCCATGTAATATGCAAACAATTGTATGAACATATGTATATTGAAACTTGAAATTTGTAAAATTAGTGTATTTTTATACAGACTACAACAATTAACACTAAAATTTAAAAAAAATTAAAATTAAAGGGTGGTCCATCAGTTAATGCAATTTTGACTATGTAATTTTGACAATTTGCTATATCTTGGAAACCGTAAGAGGCAAACACTTGAAATTTTCAAAAACGGCAAAACTAAAAAACCGAAAATTATAAAATCGCCAAACCAAAAAAAAAAAATCGCCTAAAATTAAAAAAAAATCGCCAAAATGAAAAAAAACGCCAAAATTAAAAAAAAAATCTAACACTAAAATAAATCGCCAAATTCGAAAAAATCGCCAAAATGAAAAAAAATGCCAAAATGAAAAAACAAACGCCAAAAATCGAAAAAAATCGCCAAAACTAAAAAAAAAATTTAAATAAAATATATTGGCAAAAATGAAAAAAATCGCCAAAAATAAGAAAAAATCGCCAAAATGACAAAACGCCAAAAACCGAAAAAAATAGCCAAAACCGAAAAAACGCATAAATCGCCAAAACAAAAACCGAAAAGACCCCAAAAACGAAAAAAAAATGCCAAAACTATATATTATATAGGATGAATTTGTATTAAATTACATATGTATCTAGTGTTCGTACTGAACACTTCGTGCGCGAGTCAGAGTCGCACTTTACTGAATTTATTTATTAAATTGTTAACCTAGTTCTTTTGAGTTATGACGTTGTTTTAGTAAATCGATCTATAACAGAAAAAAAGCTTAAACGACATATTTATTGAACTTCGTTTTTCCACGAAAATCAACTATCTACGATCGTAAATAATCGATTTTCGTCAAAAAATTCGTAAAATAGAAAATTGTGTCGCCTAAACTTATCTGGCGGTTTTGATACGAAATGAGCGATATGTATGTGTGTTTACTTTTAAATACAAAAAAAAAAACCCCGTTCAATTATTGAATAGTAACGAGTGCACGAAAACATATGAATTAGTATTGATTATTCCAAAGTAGGCCCTTTTTACAACACTAGCAGAAAGCAATAAATGAACGCATCCTTTTACAGTAGGATGCAGACATGGTGATGAAAATCTAAATTGAACTATTTAATAAATGCTTGCTTTAGATTGTTTGTCAATTGCTTGATGTTTGAGTAAATTTGTAAAGAAAAAGGGCAGTGCTGCGTAAATTTTCATATTAAATTTTATATACTTCACATTAGTTATTTTAACCAAATTGGTTGGTTAATCCAACTATTGTCGGCGAAATTGCTAAGATTTGCCCTTAGCTTTTTTCCAGTGTATATTTACTTTTATATATACTTTGCAATAGATTTAAGCTTTTTTGTACGTTATTTTCTTAAACTTTTGAATTTATTAGTATTTTTAAATATTGCGACTACTAAACTTCACTCCCCCTCTCAAGTATTCTTGGCCAAAAGAAATATATTGCAAAATTTATCTAAAATTTTCGGCATATACATATATATGCTTGAATACATATATATATATATAAATTTGAACACGTAATTTTGCGTATTATGTTTATTTTTATACAATTCAAAGTAGGATATATTTAAAAAGCACATATGTATGTATGTTTTAGTTTTTTTTTCTTGAATTTATTTGGCCAATGCAAATATATATTTTTGGCAGTAAATCATCGACAAGAACAGCCAGCATATATAATAATGTAATGGCTGTATAGTATAGATTCTACAAATACCTAAAAATACATACATAAATACATATATTTAAAAATTCTGCTAACAAAGTCGAGTGCAATAAACTTTTTAAATAAAATTTAAACGTACGACCAAGAGCAAAACATGAATAAGAGTATTTTGCACACTACGCCAGAGCACAAATGTATGTATACTTCTAAGTAAACAATGGATTTGTGTTTTTATAGGCTAGGCTTATAATAAAAATTAGGATTTTCTAAAAAAATTTAATGGCTTCACTAAGGAGTTTGAAGTTATTTTTTTTTCATTCTTTAATGAAGTTTTTGTTTAAATGTTTCTTTCTAACTTTTCAATACAATAATTTTTTTTTTTATTAACTGTAATTCATTAATGTTTTATAACTTAATATTCTACTTTTGTTATACTTTATTTTTTTATATCTTCCTTAAACGTAAGTAACACTGTGCCGCCTGCCGCGCCCCAACATGTAGTGTTCATAAAATTCGTTCTTTTGTCTGGAAAAAAATACTTTATTTGCACTTGTATATTCTGAAATATCATACCATTATTTCCTTATTGAATTCCACACAAAAAGATGTACATATTTTATTTATTTCATTTTTAATATTCCTATTGAATGAATAACAATATTTATTCAATATTTTATTTATTGCACTTTTTTTTTTTTTTTTTTGTTAACAATGTTAATTAAAAAACCATTATATTGTAAAATGATTCGTTATAACAAGGTGTCTTTAGAATTTTTAATTAAATAATAAAACAAAATAAAATGAAAGAAAGCATCAAAAAAAAAACAACAAAAAACCCTAAAAAACATTGAACAACTAAATGAATGCCGGGCACGACTGTTTTTTATAGAAGTCAAAAGTTTTTAATTTTAATTATTATCAGACACAAAGTTTTTTAGGAAAAAAACAAGGGAATTGCAAAATAGTGAAGCTTATTTTGTGGGTAAAAAAAAATTAATTTATTTCAATGTTATCAAAATGCTTTGATATACAAAAATAATGAATAAAAATTTAACTATTTTTACATTAAGACGAGAGCCTCATTGCACCCACTTATTAGCAGCTTAATAGCATTATTAGCATATCAATTTTATTTGCTATTCGGTTAAATTAGGTTGAATAGAGGGACAATCTAATCCGCAAGTTTTTTTTTACGAAAAAACAGGGGAACTGCAAATTAATGCAGCTGATTTTGTTTTTGACAATCTAATCCGCAATGGGTCAACATTGAGTGCTCCTATTTTCTGCGTAACGCAACCTTAACTAATTGAATTATGCGGCTTTCATTTATTAGCAGCTTAATAGCATTTTTAGCATTTTAATAGTGTTATTTGCTATTTAGTTTAGGTTACGTTGAATAGAGAGGGGCAATAGCAAATAAAACTATTTAAATGCTAATTATGCTATTAAGCTGCTAATAAGTGAACTAGTTTGGTTAAGTTAGCTTGAAAATGGGGACAACCAATGTTGATCCGATACATTGCAGATTAGACTTATGATCAAGCATGTTGCGAGATCTCGAAAATAAATATAAGAGCAATTCCCAATAAAGAAACCAAAACCTATCAAACCTAATTTTCTCAATGTATTTTTTTCCAATCTCATTACCTAAGTTATTCTATATTAACAATTTTCCATATTAAAACTATGTCTTCTGATTTGATTGAATACTGGAGAGTGGCATAAGGAGTGTTAGAGTATTATATCTTCAACAATACCCATACGAGCCAGTTGATTCTTTAACTCAGTACGTCCAGTTACTACGCTTGCTAGTTTTCGAATTGTTGGTCTTTTAATGTTATTAATCTAATTTTTTGCCTTTTCCCTACATAGGATTACACAAAAAATTAGGTTCACTATCCCAAACATAGAATTCTGCCAAACTCGGATGTGTTATTCTTTCGTTATTCGTTCGCTTTTTGAATTTTTGAAAAGGTTTGGTTTGGCGTTTTCTAGGGTGATTTTTTCTCCTTCTTCAAGAATACTTCAATTAAGCTCTTATATAGATATATGCAAAAATATGCTCAAAATCTAAAATATGCAAAAATATGTTATATATGCTAATATGTAATTATGTATAATAGTAAGAAAGAAATTATTTTTTTAATATGACTTTTTACCGAGTAAAATTATTCATTTGCTTATATTGCTATTTAGTTGCTAATTAATGATATCTTTACCTATCTTTTATATATCGTTGGTCATAAGTAGAAAGGCCCTAACTCAAATAAATAACTTTACGGGAGAAGGCCAAATCATAATACAGTAGTTTTCGCTTATAGTCACATTTAAAATTGCACAGAAATTGTGGACTATATCGCTAATGTGACTATAAGCCTAATTTTTTTATATGCCACGCAGAGGTATGTATATAAAAGAATTTCCATATAATCCAATTATGTCAATTAAAAAACAATGTTGTATTTAACAGGCACATTTGTGTGGCCTTTTATGCAACAATGTTTTGTTCTAAAGACATGTTCTTCTACTAAACAGTAGATGGAGGTTGAAATTTAGATTTACTTTTTGGTTTATGACTTAAATAAATAACTAAAAAAAATCTGTTGAAAATTTTTGTGACTATAACGCGAAGTGTTTGCATACAATTTGGATTTTGACTACCACAAAGTTGGTGCATATATGTCAAATATGACTATATAGTAAATGGACTATATCGTCAACTTGTTGAATGAAATTAAGTTCAAAAGTCACAAAAAACATTAAATATGGACTATATAATTAATGTGACAATAAGCGGTAGTGACTATAAACGAAAACTACTGTAATAAATAGTAAAACTGCTTGTACAACTGCTGTGTACAAGTGTTTGTAAGTGTTATTTTTTACACTATTGCAATAAATTTTTTGACGAGGTGTGTATTTGAGTGAAGTGTCTTAGAAACACTGAAAAACTCAATGTCGGGAATATATGAGATAGGGTCTTTCTACTTGTGAACATTGATATACATGCTATATAAAGTTATATATGCAAAATTTAAAAATAAGAGGATATATGCTTTAACGGAAGCTAAAGAATTTAAACTGTTTTTCAATCACAAGGTTTTACAAATTATTTGCAAGCATTTGCATGTAATAAAACATAAATATGCAATTTTTAATAATCCAGTCGAATGCAAGAATGTTAAGTAAGAAAAGTAATCATATGCTAATAATGCTATTAATATGCTAAAAGAGGATTTTTTAATGTTTAACCCTTAAATAAGATATAAAATTTTTTTATATCTTATTATTATTTATATTTATATGCTAATAATGCTATTAATATGCTAACAAGTAATAAAACATAAATATTTCGAAATAGCAAAAAAATAATATGTCAATGTATAACAATGCAATCAAATATAAAAATTATTACTAATAATCTAATTACATTTACATTAGCAGGAGACGTCAACAACGGACAAAATTATCAGTATGCTAATGGTGCTATTAATATGCTAATAAGTAATAAAATAACAATAGATGTTTATTTGAGCCTCTGTTATCGTGGTTGCCGTTTTTCCACTTCGACTATAAAATTTTTGTAATAGCGCTGAAGAAGCATCGCAACATTTTCCGAAGTCGCAGTAACGCCAACCATGATAATACCCACAGTTTAGCTCTTTAATATTTGATTAATATTTTACATTTGTAAAAAATTATTATTAAGAACCTAATTATATTTGTATTAGCACGAGAGATTAGCAGCAAATAAAATTATCCTTATGTTAATAATGCTATTAATATGCTAAAAAGTAATAAAACGTATATATTTAAAAAGAAAAAAAGTTTCTGATTTCCACGTTTAACCTTGCAATTGAATGTCAAACTGATAATTAAGAACCTAATAATATTTTGATTACCACGAGAGGTTAGCAGCAAGTAAAATTATCCATATGCTAATAATGCTATTAATATGCTAATAAGTAGTAAGACATAAACACTTAAAAACGGAAAAAAGTTTCCTATTTTCATATTTAACCCTGCAATTGAATTTCAAACTGATAAGGAAGAATGTGATTATATTTGTATTGTCACGGGAAGCTATCAGCAAATAAAATTATCCGAATGCTTATAATGCTATTAATATGCTAATAAGTAATAAAACATCAATATTTGATATAAAAAAGTTGCTTATTTCAATGTTTAAATATACAATCGAATGATTAATAGGAATTTAATTATGTTTACATGAATACGAGACGTTAACAGCAGATAACATTATGAATATGCTAATAATGCTATTAATATGCTAGAAAGTAATAAAAGAACAAAGGGTGCTTATTTCAATCTCCTTTATCATACTTTACGTTTTTTACTTTGACTACAACATATATAACATATATATATAATAGTCTAAAGAATATTGCTTTAATCTACGCCAACCATTATAAGGCCTAATTTTTTCAACCCTGAAATCAAAGGTACGAATTTAATGATAGTTTCATTAGCACAGCAGATAAAATTATCCGTTTGCTATTAGTATGCTAACAAGTAGTAAAACACAAATATTTAAAAAGGCAAACAAATTTCTTATTGCACAGTGTTAAAACTGCCCTCGAATGTATAAGTGATTGCTAGGAATCTAATTGTATTTACATTAGCAGCAGAAGTTAACGGCAAATAAAATTATATATATGCTAATAATGCTATTAATATGCTAATAAGTGAAAGTCTCATACTTAAGTGTTGTATTTCATAGAAAAAGCAAAAATATTATTTAAGTAATGGAAAATCGGATTTTCGAATACAATATTTATATTGTGTACAGATGCAAAGTTGCGAGCATTGTAACCATGAGAAGCATCAACTTTGAAAACTATGTGATTATTGCTTGTTTTTCAGAGTTCTTAACACTTGTCGACGACTTTGTGAAAGGTTGTGCATTATCTATGTTTTATACTAAGGCATTATGAAATACTATACTTTATTTGAAGACAAAGCAGCTGAAGTTTTGGAAGTCAACCATCCTGTACCATCGCTATGATGTAATTATAACAACTTTAAACTACATTTTTACTCGAGTCGGACAAACAATTATTATTATTTTTATGACGTACTAAAAATATGCATATGCTAATGTTGCTAAATAATAAAGTCCTTATATTTCAAGTATATAATATATTTATATGGTGTAATATTTTAAAATATAATTTAAAAGCTGAGAAATGCAATCATAGGTATGCTTAAAGGCTAAAATATGCATTAACTGGAGCTTTCCACCAATGTTAGAGGGAGTTTGTGTTTAAGTGATTTGTAAATGTTTTTATCACTTTAGTTAGAGATTATACTGCTTTATTTTTAAAAATCTTCTACTTAAACAAAAAATTTATAACAAACACGAGGTTATGCCAAAACTTTCCCAAAGCAAAATATTCATACCCACCACAGACGATCGCGCATTGGCTTTAGCATTCAAGTCTCTTATCTCTAAAACTTTCAAACAATTTAATCCATAAAAAAAAACTTTATTATACCTCATGCTTTAACTAAAAAAAAATTAAAAAAAAACAAGAAAACAAAACTAAAGGTACTCAAGCCCCAGAAAAAAATATTATCTCTGGAAAAAAAACATTAATTTCCCATAAAGTTTTGTGCCTGTCAATGATGACATCAGTGGCTAATTTTACACTTGTTGCAGAAACAACAACAACAAAAATATATTTGAAGTAAAAGTCATTAAATTGTTCTCACAAACAAACACAAACGTCTTTAAAAATCTTTTCCAACGAAATACCAAGTTTTATGTTTTAATTTGTTCAGTTTCTTTGACTGCTTGAATATATTTTTTTTGCGTTTCGAAATTAAAAGAATTTTTGAAATGCAGTAAAACAAGTTGTTTTTTTTTTTTTTTTTTTTTTTGAAAAAAATGGCATTTAGTCGAACGCCAAAAGTCATACAAGTGCATTTGAGGGGAAAGTTAAGAGCGGAGAGGAGCAAAGAAACGAAACAAAATAATTTATAAAAAGAGGGCGTGTAATTATATGCAATAACTCATTGAAACTTATTAATGATTTTCAAGAAATCTGTTCTGTAAGCAGAACATCATTTTAAAAAGCAATTAAGTTTTGAAACAAAAATGTTTATTAAAATCTGTCTGTAACTTAACAAATTGATTAAGCAAATCTCTGAGCGCCTTGGACAAGTGGCAGCAAGCAGTACACTTTAAAAAATAATTTTAAAATTTTTAGCAGAAAGGAAAATAACAGATAAAGATTATAAGCTAAATACTTAAACATTTTACGTAAATGACGCATCTCGTAAAAAAAACAAATGTTCCACAGTTTGAGTTAAGCTTTTGTTTCGTTTTTGAAAAATATTCATAATTGCCTTTTTTCTAACTTTACATTACAAAAAAAATTTAAAACACGAAAAATATTGAAGACACTCAGCAATTTCTTGTTTAGAAATTTCTTCTTTTGAAATAACTTTATTTTATATTGATTTAACATTTTGCAGTACTGCTAAATAAAAATGAGGAATCATGTTGAAACCACCTGAATTTGATACTAAAATAATATGAAGTACAATGTTAAATCAAAGTTATTTCAAGTTGAAACAATATGCAATTAATTTAATTTACATTAAAGCCATTTCATTTTATTAAGAATTTAACTTGCTTTGTTTATTCCCCAACCAAACTTTACTTCAAATTTCCTACAGGACCTTTCAATTCCACTGCATCGCTTAAAATCATGCTGCTGATTTATGTTTTAATAGGGTTTCGTATATCACGACTTTTAGCATCGTAAACATTTTTTGAAGGTTTTTTTTTTTCAATTTCAATCGCTGTTGGGGTTTTTTTGTTTTATTTTTTTTTTTGTTCCAGAGCTTTCATTTTCATTTCTTCGAAAACTTAAAATGCATCTTTAAAACCGCTAAAACATACGCAGTTACAAAAAGAGTCAAGAAATGAAGAGAAAAAAAATGATTGCATTTTTTTTTAATGTGTTTGTCTGTCTGCAAGACGTAAGTGTTTTTGGGAGATTTGCAAGTCTGTCTGCAAACCTTAAAAACACTTCAATTCCATTTTCAACAACTTGCTGTGTCTGCATAATTTGCCGCTTAATGTGTTTCATGGCCAGCGGCCTTTTATGTGTTTCATTGCTGCAGTCTTTAATGTTGATTTCTTTAGATTTTTTATTTTGGAAATTTTGCATTTTTTTTTTGCTTGTTTCTTTTAGTCTTTAAGTTTGCAATGAAATTTGCTGCATGCAACTACTTTTATTTTGCTTCAATTGTACTGCCAACAGGATGATGAAGTTGCGATTTGATGACGGTGATGTTATAAAAACATCACGATTTTCAAACAACGTGTGTGTTTTTGGCCCAAAGTCTGTGGACGTTGTTAGTTAATATTTTATTTAGTTGTGAGTTAATGTTATAGTTTTTTTCTTCGAGGGGCTTTTAAATTTCTGGACATTTGATGATGAAATTTCTTTTAAGATTTTGATGTTTTGTTGCTGATGATGATGATGGTGGTCAATTTATGCCATATTTTAAGGAAAGATAAAACAAAAGTTCTCAAAGTCGAAGATAAGTTCTGTTGAATTTTTTCGGTAAAAAAAAACAGCAATAACTGATTTCATGGACTGTAAAATGTGTTTTTTTTCTTGTATTGCTTCCATTAAATAATAAATTAATTACATGCTTACAAAAGGTATCTTTCATTAAATCATTATTTGTCCCCTCTTCATTAACACTCATTTCCAATTAAAACCCATATTAACAAGGAAAATATAATTAGAAAAATCACTACGCCTTACTGCCAACTTTCAATGGTTTAACACACGCCATTACATTACATTAAGTCTATGGAAAACCGCTTTATCAGCTAACCGCGTTATTAAATGAATAAAGAAACGATTTTGTACTGCCATCTATATTAATATTTCTTGTTAACTAAACAAAAACTATATACAAATGTTAAGAAAAATATTGGGGTATACACTGATAATCATAAAGTTGTTATAGAATTAGCAGGGCTGGAAGTGTTAGCGCATTGCTTAATATCAAGTTTAATTTTTAAATTTTAAATTGTTATAAGACTTTATTTTTGCCTAAAACTCGATAGCAAACTCAAAGTTTTTCCATTGCATTAAGTGAATTATTCTCTACTTACAGTATATACTAGAAAATATTTCGCTAATAGACTATATTTGCATTATGTCTTCTTTGTCGTGTGGCAAAACACTGTTTCCATTAATTGTGCTTAGAAGTTGAAAGTTTGAGAATAAAATGCACGTATTTCATCAACCAAGTTTTGTACAATCTTATTAGAATATTTTGAAATGTTCCATTTAACTTCAGTGCTTATGTTTTTTAAATGTTAAAAAAAATATATATATTATATTAGGAAAATTCTTTTTGAATTTTGGGTTTAGTGCCACCGCTCAGAAATAAAAAGCACCAAAAATTAGTTTAAAAAAGTACAGAGCACTAACTTCAAAATTTTTCGCGTCGAAAATTTCAAAGAGCACTAAAAACGGTGCGAAAAGCACCGAGTTGACAACGCTGATAGCAACAAAGATAATGAAATAGCGTCTGCTTCTTAAGAAGATACACATTCAAACACACGCTTACATGACAGAGCAGAAAAAATATAGTGAACAACTACAATAAATTGCTTGTTCAATGATGTACTATATATATATGCACATACATAGATAGTTAATACATGAGCTAATGACAGGATCGAAAGCAAGCATTGGAGATTATCTAGACGTTGCTGTCACATTCTGGAAGCCTTGTGTGAAGTATAAAAAGGGCGACGCATATGCTGGCAGTACAGTCTTTCATAAATAAAGTCAGTCTAAAGTTCAGTTATTTGTTGTAAACAGTTGTCTATTAGGAAGAAAGAGTACATTTCAGTTACAAGCAGTTAATAGTCGTGCAAAAGGGTGTAAAAGTAATGTCAGTGAGTCATTATTGTAGAACAAACTTGTGTGAAGAAAGGCAGACGGGGTATTGCAATACTTCAAGATCAGCCCAACCAGTTTTAAGAGACGTGTATGTACAACAGCGGAGTAGACTGTTGTTAACCAGTTGTGTATCATTTAAGTAATTCAAGTTGCGTGTGTATATGTATTTAAGATCTTGCTTTTATTATATAACTGCAATTAGTGTATATAGTGTCATTATTAAGCCTGTTTAGCACACTGGGGTCTTTTAATCATTTGCAAATCTTCGAGTCCCCAGAAAACCTTTTTTAAAGGTCAAAAACGTAACAATATATTCATCATAATAATATTTTTTCAATTCTGCAAATTTTATCAAATCATGTTATCAATCATTAGAAATGTAAAAAGTTGAAGAGATAATTTTTTTTACAATTATTAATTTATTTTTATTAAAAAAAAAATATTCAATTTGAACAGTATTTAATTGAATGATTCAAACTTTCAATTGAAAACGAATTTTAAGTCAATTAATATAACGTTTGAATTAAACAACTCAATAATTGAAATTTAGTACAAATTCGTGTTAAAAATTAATCAATGCCAATTCATAAAAAGATCTAAATTCAAATTCTTGAAAATACTTAAAGCTGGCTCCTGGTTTATTCTAGTTCATCGAATCATTAAATCAATGAATATTTTCATTATTCATAATTTAAAATTCAAACAAAAATTATTTTTTTGTAAATTTTTTTCTGATTTTTTTTTTATAAAGAGAAATAACACTCAGACAATTTATGTGCCTGCCTACTAAGTCACGTATGTATGCGTATTGCCGTATGTAGGAATGCTATAGAGCGAGAGTCAGGGATAGCTTAACTTGTTTAAGAACTCTGCTATTGTGCGCTTCGTTAGTTTTTTATATCATCTTTACAGAGCCTCCGGTGTTAAGTAGACGCATTGCTTTAAGCCAATGATTAATTATTAAAAATATCGATGAAGCACGGCGAATTGAATTAATCAATGATTTAATTACATAATTATAAATATTGCGTATATCAATCAACCACGGTAATAAAAAAAAAATAATTATATATGATTAATTTTTGTGTGTTTATACGATAATGAGAAACTGGGAAAATAGCCTAAACCACTCGAGAACTTGAGAACGATTTCCATCAACCCACTTCAAATTTGGTTGATAAATATGCCGGCTTCGAGTATGCGTCATCTTTAGCTTTTTTCTTGAACACTCCCGAGATTTCGTCGATTAAGGGAAAAAATTAATGTGTTGACATATTCCATCCAAGGATAATGAGGTCAAGACATAGAAAATATCTTTATTTCTTGTAGTCATAATACAAAAAGCCATTGCTTTCTTTCAAAATTACTTTACCTATAATTTTACTTCCCCATGCAGCTGTTTACTACATTCCATACCTGGCTTCTCACTTTAAAAGATCATCCAATTGAAATTGTCAAAGAAGATTTGCTTCAAGACTTCGCTTGAAGGCAATTTATCTTGCATCGTTTTAATCCTTCAACTGCCCATCTCTGTTAGGGTTTATTTGAATACATACACACTCGCATTTGTGCATGTAAGTATGTGTGTGTGTATGCTCCGTAAAAACAAATATGGAAAAGAGAAAAAAATATTTCTTTAAAAAAAAAGAGTGTTAATTAAGCACAATCGATAAGTTTTTTAAACAAAAATCTATAGACGTTTGTATGTATTAATAAATATGTTTGTGTTAAAAAACTTACAAGCAGAAATAGTTTACAGTCTTATAAAAGTAACAATTCTTTTATTTTTGAAACAGAACAAAAAAAAAAACAAAATGACATTAAAATCTTTTTAACAGAGCTTCATCATCTATTTAATACGAAAAGTTTATTAAATGATGTAGATTTCTAATCTGTCTCGAACATTTAGCATATAAAATTATCGAGAATGTCACTCAAAAATGAATGGAAAAAAGTGTAGCTGTCACTTGTTTCTTTTTTCAAAACACATTCGATTTTTAATGTTCGCTAGCAATATCAAAAGTGAGCCAATATCCAACTAATTTCGATGTCGCAAAGAGACAGCACAAAAAATTAAAAAAACGTAATTTTATTTTCTAATTTATTTATTTTATTTATTTTTAATTCTTTAACTTACGCTGCAGGATTTGAACACGGTACCTTCAATCTAGCACCTTTGAGAAACTATTGCGAAAAGTTCACTTTAGCGAACATTAAATTTTTTTTTTTTGATTGGCGAACAAATATCGAAGAATTTTGTTTTGAAATGTCTTGGCTTCAGTGGGTCTCATTTTAAAACTAAACTCACATGACTTGCATGTGATTCTTGCCTAAACATGACTTTAAAAGCTTTCGACATAAGTAAGAGCATTTAAAAGAATTTTTCGGGAAGTTTAAAATGTTGCGAAATGTAATTTGAAATTTTTGGTGGGCATTAAAAGAAGTCTGACTCTCTTTAGAAATAGATTTTGAGCAAGAGCTCTAATCAGTGATTTTGCTTTACACTCATGAGCTCTTCCACACTCAAAGTGAGCTAAAAATAGGTCGAACGTTAGCGTCTACAATAACAAAAACAACAAATATATCCTCTTTAGCCTAGAATATAATCGTCGCTTTCGATAACGAGTTGATTCGATCCCATTTTTTCAGTTTGAGATTATTGTATTCGCTGTCGAGCAACATAACAATATGGTTCGATATCGAATGCTGTATTACTACACACGAGTTATAAAATTTTTACTTTGATAACGATTCATTGTAACAAATATTGACGAAGTATGGAGCGCTGTGATATGCATAAGCATAGAAAATTCTCTCTCCCAGACCATCACTTAGTTTATAGTCAATGCACTACTTAATGCAGCCAACAGTAACAATGACATAATAAATCCCTTTCCGAAACCTTATTGAAAATATAATAACACTTTAATTAAAGACTGCATATATTTCCATCTGCTATTCAATTTAATCTAAAATATAAAGGCGCAATAACAGCCTTAGCTAAAAACAGCATAAACATGAGATAAAGATTTTTTTTCTTTCACATTCTTTCAACAGAAATTGTAGGTAGTTTGTTGCAGCATATTAAAGAATTAATACTACAGTGATGGCCATGCTAACAGGCAGCGAAACCTTTTTACAAGGCATCCAAGAAACAGGACCTTTTCGAAAACTTTTAGATGACTTCTGTCAAGGAATTTCGCTATTGTTTTCGTAAATATTTGAATATTTTAGAGAACATAGAGTAATTAAAAAAAAAAAAAATTGCCATATTTTTTTGGTTGCTTTTTCACACCTTTATAAATAACACTTTTTAGTTAAGCTCATTTCGAACTGCGTACCGCGAAACGATCTCTGTATCCAATGGAAAGTTTCTTATCATATCATTTTTGCTTTAGGGGCTTAGTCTGCCCTTCAATGCGGTACTCTTAACAAAAGGCCTTCTAAGGATAACCTTACCCCTCTTTTGCCCATGTAAAGATATTAAATAAAAATATATTAAACTTCTATACAAGTTGGTAAGAAAACAGCGTATACACACTCGCAATGACCAGAAATGTAGTGGTAGCAAAAAATAAACGCAGAAAGAAATCATCAATAAACACATGGCAATATATATACATATATACAACAGCAATACAGCAACACATTGTTATCAGTAGCAATATAATTTATCAAGACAACACAGTCAGGCATAGCAGCAACCAAAACAATAACAAGAGCACCACCTAGTTATAAAAAAGCTGACTGAAAAAATTTACAATTTGAAAATAAGAAAAAAAAACGAACAACAACAACACACAACAATAAAAGTAATTACTCATAACCACCACCTCTTGCAGTGCACAATGGGAATAATAGTAAAAAAAAAACTATATCACAGTAAACCCCGCTTAAGTGAGCAAGGTAAAATTTAAAATTTTTTTTAAGCGAAAACTTGTCTTAATGCCAAAATAATTAACTTGATAATTTTTGGAACTGCATACATACATATCGAGCCATATTTTCGATTTAATCGTAAGCGGTATGTAGTAAAAAATTAACTTTTTCACTGAAATTCAAATTTTTTAACCCCCCGACTAAAAAAAGGGGTGTTATAAGTTTGTAGTGTGATGTGTCTCTGTATCTGTGTATCTGCGTATCTGTATGTCTGTCCGTGTCCACGTACAGGCCAAACGGCTCAACCGATTTTCATTTAGTTTTTTTCTGTTTGAAAGATGACTTGATCGAGAGGGTTCTTAGATATGTTTGTAGAAAATCGGTGCAGCCGTTTAGAAGATATAACATATTTTCTAAAATAAGTCTGGGGTTTTTAAAATTTTTAATTTTTGTTATTTAATTATCAAAATGGCAAAACTGTTGTTAAATTAAAAAAAAACAGGCTGTAAAAATTTTACCGAAAGCGAAAAAAACATTCTCCTGAAAACTTTAATTTTTGTCACTTACGATTATATCGAAAATAGGGTTCGATATTAAAAATTATTTCCAAATCAATTGTTATTGAAATTAAATTTATCGAAAAGATTGTTATACAACTTATACTAATATTTTAGTTGCTAGCAGTTTTTGTGCTTTAAAGAGGTGAGGAGACTTATTTAAGCGGGAGGCAATTAAGCAGGAACTACTGTAACAAACATATGACTACTAAATTACTAATAAATTAATGCACACATGTGTTTTTAAATTGCAAACATTAAGGTCCAAATTTCAGATCCAATTTCAATCTTTAATTACTTAAAACGACAATTTATTCTACTCCACATTAATCGAGCTAGTTATATTTAAATTTTTTTTTAGTTTCTTACAGCCTGTCTCACTATCTAAACCGTTTTCGTTCGTTTTTTTTTAAGAGAACTTAACACTCAGGCAATGAATGCCCATTACTATTATCTACTAGGTGTTACCTTCTTTAGGAAAGAGATAGTAATTGATAAGACAGTAGGTGAAGAAAGAGATAGAGCAAGGCTTCATTTTTCTCAACTCTGCGTTTTTTACACGTTTTTAATAATGCAGTATTGCAGCGCCTCTGATATCAATGAGCCGTACTAAGGATGTGTTTAGTAGCCATTTTATTAGTTATTTTAAGTTCGCCCATGATTCTGCTACACAAAACCGAGGAAAGAGGAGGCTCTGATGTTTCATTATGATTAGTACCAGCTGAAGACAGTGTAGTTCAGTGACCAGTGTCCATGCTTTCATCACTTGAACTTTCCTACAACAACTGATACAAAGAGACACTAGTGCACAATAGAAAAATGCATGATTTGTTATTTAATGACTGTAGGAGACCGTGCTCAGACCCAGAACATTCAGTTTTGTAGTCAACGCGCTAACTACTTTAGCCAACGCCGCCAACACCACCAACGCTTAAGCAGCTTAAGGTATTTCAAGAGTTTCATAAGTATCGCTCCCCTAAAACTTGTTAAGTGTAATATTAGATTTTTTTCCTAAATACAGCACTTTGTCGACATTGAAGCTTAAGGCGAAGAGTGCAGAGTTTTGTTTGGGAATCTTTTAAGTAGAAATATATAAAATATTGTAGTAAAATTTTAAAGGGGAGTCGTTCCGCCTACTTGTATAAATACAAGCGCCCCAGGGAGTTGGTTCGAAGCTAAAAACCGCCGCCGGTAGTTTCAGCCAAGAGAGAGGAAGAATTTTGTAAGGCATCTGTATAGCTGATCACATATACATATTCAAATTTAATTTAAATTCTATTTCGAAGTAATTTATTAATTTCCCTATATCTGCACAACAAATATAGTGAGGCTATCCAAATTTAATGTATAATACTTATAGAATAAAGAGCCACTTCCAAAAAAACTCACTTAGACTACAAAACCGAACGTCCTGGTTTCGAGCCCACAGTCCGAATCCACTTGGAGACACAGCGTGCCTATTTCTCAGTTGTTCTCAGAAAGTTTAAGTTGCAAAGGCATAGTTACTGGTCACAGAACTAGACCGGCTTCAGCAGATACTAAGCCTAATATAACATCAGATTGATCGGTATTGCCTAGCAAATTCATTGGCGAAGTAAAATAGCCAATAAAAATACTACTACTGCTGCTACGCAGCTTCGAAAATTTAATAAGAGTCATTGACACCAGAGGCGCTGCAACAAGTCCTTAAAAATAAAGAAATAAGTAAAAAGCACAGTTATAAAAGAATGTTCCTTCACCCCTAGTCTTATCTATCACTAGCCATTTTCTAAAGAAGGCAATACCTAGTATTGGTTGTAAGCATTACTTCTCGATAAAATATACATATGTATGTACAAAAACTTCTCGGCAGTCACTTCATTCTTTATATTTGCAAATCTTTTTGCAAGTATTAATTAATAATATGATTGAGCTATGATTTCAAATACTGAATATATTGCTTTGCAAATCATAACAATTATTTATTGCAGATTGATTTTGTGAACCGACACGCTTGTCAGGAAAATCTCTTCAATCATTTAATTCATTAAAAATTATACAAGTGCATGTAAGTATTTCAATCCTTCCGACAATCTTATTTAACATCACACAGCTTTGTAGTGGAATTTTTTGTTGCAATATTTTATTCTACTTGTAATAAACGTGCTTGTCTAAGTCTCTATGTGTGTCTTTTTTGTGTTTGTATTTTTGCATTTGAAATAAATTATTCTGACCTTAATTTTGATTGAAGTGAAATTCTTCCTTTTCATTTCCAGCAATTGAATTTTATTCAGACTGCCACAAGTTAAGCCAAAAATGTTAATTTTTTTCTACGATACGAGTATATCTCAATTTAATCATTTAACACATAGACGAGTTGACATTTATGTTTACTGTGTTAATTTTTAGCATGTCTGAGTTTTTCTATACTTGTAGATAAAATATAAAAAATTTTTTTGTATAAAGGTACGAGAGATAATATTGTAAATGTCGGTGTGGTGAAAGAAGAAAAAATAAACGACATTTAATGCGAAATATTTTTAAAAAGCGATAAGCCGCACCGGAGGTATTCAGTGATAACAATTGCCAAAGGTAATAAAGAATAAAAGATGCAAACGTATTGAAATATAAGATTAAATACAGTCACGTATAATATACGGTGAGCAGCACAATGATAAGGTTACTTACTACTGCTTGTGCTGTCTATGAATATTAAATAATTTGGCTATTTAAAACAATAGCGGCAAGCATCAGCCACTCAGATATATTTTATAATATTTTATATATCTGAGAATATTTTCTGGACTGTGTGAAGCATTAAACTGCAAAAGAATTTCATGAGCGGTGATGCTTAACAGAGGGCTGCTTAGACACACTTGAAATGTAAATACGTCTTGTTTTTTAAATGTATTGTCGTAGCATGTATTATACTAAACCAATAATAAATGATGTCGTTTAATAAGCGAAGCACGATGAATGTATTGCTGTACGTGTATATGAGTATTTTTAAACGATGTCGCGAAAATTTCTTGTTGGTAACAAACAATCAATTATGGGCTGGCGGCATTATCGGGCCTTTTGTTCCAAATTGAAGCCGGTCAGGCAGTTACTGTGAATGGTGTTCGCTATCGTGAGATGATAACGAACTTTTTATGGTCCGAATTGGAAGATATGAATGTGGACGATATGTGGTTTCAACAGGACTGTGCCAATTGCCACACAGCTAACGAAACAATGGCTCCTTATGCGCGTTAAATTCAATGGTCCGATGGTCCGAGGCCATTTGGCCGATATTTTGTTCCATACATAATTGAACCATACCATATTATCATAATAAAAAGAAATGACAATCATATCCAAAATAATTTTTGTTTTATTTAAAATCAACATGGTCTCTTAAAATATAACCAGCCTTTATCACAAAAAATAATATAAATCGCTTAAATGCAAAAAAAAATCGCACGAAAACAAAAAAACGCCGAAAACCGAAAAAAACGAAAAAAAAGCACCAAATCTTAAAAATCGCTAAAAACAAAATAACAACCGCAAGAAATCGCCAAAAAACCAAAAAAATTGCCAAACGAACAAAAGCGCCAAAACTAAAAAAAATAAAACGCTAAAACTAAAAAAAAATCGCCAATACGAAAAAAGCGCTTTAAATAAAAAAAAATCGCTTAAAATAAGGGACAACCGAAAAAAATCACAAAAAACCGAATAAAATCGTAAAAAAATAAAAGCTGCAAAATTAAAAAAAAAATTGCTTGAACGAAAAAAACGCTAAAACTGAAAAAAATCGCCAAAACGAAATAGAAGCGTCAAAAATAAAAAAAAATTGCTTAAACTAAAAGACAACCGAAAATTTATCTAAAAAGGCAAATAAAATCGTCAAAACAAAATAAAATAGTCGAAACTAAAAAAATCGCCAAAAACCGAACAAAACTGCCAAAACGAATAAAAGCGACAAGACTAAAAAAATTCCTAAGGCCAAATATTGCTATTGCCAAAATATTCGCCAAAAAGAAATAATAGAAGCGTCAAAGTAAAAAAAAAATTGCTTAAACTAAAAGACAACCCAAAAATTATCTAAAAAAAAATCTTAATATAATCGGCAAAATCAAATAAAGGCGTCGTATCTAAAAAAATCGCTAAATCAAAAAAAATCGCCAAAAACCGTACAAAACTGCCAAAACGAAATAAAAGCGCCAACACTAAAAAATTGCTAAAGCTAATTAAATTGCCAAAAAAAAATCGCCAAAACAAAATAGAAGCGTCAAAAATCAAAAAATTGCTTAAACTAAAAGTCAACCGAAAAATTATCCAAAAAAACCTAATAAAATCGTCAAAACGTAATTAAAAATAGCTGCTAAATGGAAAAAAAATCGCCCAAAACCGAACAAATCTGCTAAAATGAAATAAAAGCGTCAAAACATACATAAAAAAATCTAAAGCATTAAACACATTCACCACAGCAAGCTACCGGCTACAAAATGTCAAAAATAAAATACCCATGTTTATATGAAAATGATTATTTTGAAGGCAACAAGGCAACAGGCTACAGGTTGTTGTTCGTGCTACATTTGTCGTTGTAGTCAAATTAAACTAATTTCTATTTTTTATGGCTACAAACCAAAAACAGTGTTGACAATATAGCAAAATATGGTAAACAAATTATTACCAATAAATATTATTTATAGCGAAATAAAAAGAAAGTTACACAATTTCAATGTTAATTACAAAAATAATTATATTTTTGCAAAGCGAAAAATCGACAATTTGTGAAAAATTGCAAAATTTTAAAAAAACCATAACATTGATTAAGAATCGCTAACACTGTAAGGAATGCAAAAACATTCGCGAAAATTACGAAAATTCGCAAAAAAAATTACTAACAGCGGGATGATGACAAAGTTTAATAATGTTTTTAAATCTTCAAAACTGTTAGGAAAATAAAAGACACGAAAAAGCCGCTTTTATCGCGAACTTTGCAAAAATCGCGAGAATTTGCAAAATTCTAAAAAAGCCATCCATTCTATTGATTGAACGCTAAAAATTCGGCAAAAATCGCGAAAATTACGAAAATTTGCAAAAACGTATTAACAGCGGGATGATAACAAAGTATTATATTGTTTAAAAATCGTCAAAACTCTTACGAATCTAAACACTTGCAAAAAATCGAATTTATCGCGAAGTTTGCAAAAAATCACGAAAATTTGCACAATTGGAAACAAGCGGTAAAATTGATTAGAAATCGCAAAAGCCATTAAAAATATAAAAAGTTTGGAAAAAACGCGAAAAATGCGAGAAAAAAAATCGCAAGTTAGCGAAAAATTGCTAAATGTATTGAAGAAATTACTAATAGTGTTTTCACACTGACATTGTTTTAATAAAAGTTGAATTTAACGTTAAAACAAACTGTTAAAACCTGGTTTTACCATACAAATTGTTTTTGTTAAAACCAAATTAAAACCATTTTTGAATTAGTTTTAAGTTGGTTTTATGAAATGCAACCTTGTTTTCGCTGTGATAAATTCAGTGCTGCCAAATTGAAACGACCGACAGCAGCTGGTAATGGTATGCCAGTGAATAACAATAGATGGCGCCTGAAAAATTTTCAACTTAAAAATTAAGGCAGCAGCAACAATAATCAAAAAATTATGGATAAAAAGAGTTTTTCGGAAGGAAAACGACGAAAATAATTTAAATTGAACTGTGGAAAGTGAAAATAGACAATATGGCTGACATTCATCTGCCTATAAAAAAAGGTTTATCTTATAATGTATTTGTGCATTTTTATATTACTAACAATATATCCAAGCACTTCTTCATTCTGTATAATAAGTTCCATAATTTAAAAAAAATTTATTTACAATATATAAAATAATTTTCATTTTAGAGCGCATTGTGAAATATCATAGTTTTTCATGCAAACAAAAACATTTGAACAGTATGTCCAACAAGTGTTATTAAAAAGCAGAAAAAATGCAACAACAAATACACGCATTTCGGCAGGAGATTTATTTTATTTTGAGCAAAGTTACTAGACAGCCTGTGAGTTAAAAACTGAATTTAACAAACTTGCAGTGTGAAAACAAAATCAGCTGTTTATGGTTTTAACGTTAAAACCAGGTTTTAACTTTCAGTGTGAAAACACTATAAGCCTATAAAAAGTAAAATTTGCAACAAAAAAAAATATAAAGAAAGAAACTGATTTCTTTTTATATTTTTGAACAAACTATTTTTATTTTTGTAAATGTGAAATATTTGAAAGCGGCACCACTGAAACATATATTTATGGTGATGCTGCCGTCTTGAAAATGATTAAGTAGTTGGCTACCAGGCAACATTTGTTGCCAGCGGCACTTGTAGTCGTGTAGCCATGTAGCCTGCTGTGGTCTATGTGTTTAATGCTTAATGCATTAAACACATTCACCATTTATAAAAATTAATTACTCTTTTAAAATATACTTATTTCACGTAAAAGTACCAAAATTAATCAATTTATTCCTTATATCAATTTTTGGATATTATTTCTGTTAAATAATATGAAATAATTGTACGAAATCATTCATTCAACATTTTGTATTGTACTGGCAACACTGAATTTTCTCATTGTAGCCAAAGAAATAGAAATTAGTTTAATTGGACCTGCCGCCATGTTGCCTTGCTGTCTTCAAAGGAATCATACTCATACAAACATGTGTATTCTATACTTGACATTTGGTAGTCGGTAGCTTTCTGTGGTGAATGTGTTTAATGCATAAGACTAAAAAAAATCCGCGAAAAACTGAATAAAACCCCCAAACCAAATAAAAACGTCAAAACTAAAAAAATCGCTAACAGCCATCCCTAAACAAGGACGGAAAGCGGAACGCTTTTTTCCGCCCAGCTTTAACGCTGAAAAAATGCCATACCTAAACAAAAGCGGCAACGTTATGTCAAAACGATAATAACATGGTTATCAAACAAATAAATAAAATAACACTGATTATTTTAACAGCCGGACGGACGACATTGTTATTTGTGATTTTGTTATTAATATTTGGTTACATAAACTTTGTTATTTAAATTAAAATAAAATAATAAATAATTTTGAAAAAATTAGTTATTTAGAAGATTTGGAAAACTTGCTTGTGTTAAGGTTGATGGTCAGCGTTGCCATATTTTTTTTTCTCAAAAACCTTCAAGTCGAACAAAAAATCTCTTTCTCATTAAAAATCTTTTTTAGTGATTTTACTCAAAACTGTTTTGAGTTTTTTTTTATATTAATATGCATTGATTTTACTGAATTCAAATTCAGGAAAAATTTATTTTGTTTCAAATGAACTAACCCTATAAGAATAGTGTCTGTCAGTCAATTGACCGGTCATTTGATCTAAAGTCATGCAGGATATATTCATCATTGCGTAAAACAAAGTTTCTATAACATTATTAAGGGCCGAATGAAAAATGTGATAGAGTTAATAAATAAATTATTGAGGGTACGACAACGTTTGCCGGGTTCAGCTGGTATATATGTATATATAAATATAATTTTTGTTTTTTTTTTTATTTTAAAAAGTGCATTCAAAATACACAATTAAATAAAATATTTAAAATTAAAGATATAAATAAGCAAAAACAGATTAACCTAGGAGGTATCTAGCCCTCTTCACACATTTTTACGGCCAACGCATCTTGCTTTTTGCAAATATCTACAACTTTGAAAAGAAATATGTAAATATTAAATTAAATTTTGTGAATTTCTTTTATTCACTATTGTTTTTACTTATCTTTTTCAACACTTATAAATTTTAATTTTCACAGACAGAATGACGACGCTTTTCACAATGTACAATTTAAAGCTAACAGGGACTTTAACGGCAAGTTTTATATGAAGAACTGTCAGTTAAAGTTCACGTTAACACTAAATAATATACACTAAATAATATACTAAGGGCCATTATTACAACTTAAAGTTAGTTAAAAGTAGAATTTTATAGGACGTATAAAAACCTTTCCATTATTGCAAATTGGATTTAACTTAACAGGTAGGATAAACTTGCCTGTAATTTATCGCTCACTTTAGGTTAAAGTAAAGTTTTGCAACCGATGAAGTTTTTATACGTCCGATTAAATCCTACTTTTAACTAACTTTAAGTTGTAATAATGGCCCTAAGAGTTCCACATATCATATCCATAAAAATCTAATTTTTAACAAAGAAATCTTTTAGTATTTTTAACATCCCGAAAAACTTCGAAAATAAGATAAATCTTCACATATGGTAACGCTGATGATGGCAAACAAAAGGCAATTGTCTTCTTTTGCAACTAACTTCATTGTGAAACGCGATGTCAAAATCGGATTTTCCAATAGCAAAGCGTTGCCGTCGCGTTATTTCGGTATGCTCCATACAAAATGTATGGACATGAGAACTTTTGACAGCTAAAAAACGCTTGCCGCTTTTGTTTAAGGACGGCTGTAGATCTAAAAAAATCGCAAGACCGAATAAAAACTTTAAAAAGGAAATAAAGTGTCAAAAAAACCCTAAAAATTTGAAAAAAAAATTGCCAAAAACCAAAAAATATTCGGCAAAACGTTCAAACTAAAAAACGCCAGAACATTTTTTTTTTAATTTCTGCATCAGCTAAGATAATCGAATTCGTATGAAAGATTTCGTATTTCGAGTCAAGGTCTCACTTTACTGAATCTATTGACATAATTTTTTTTTTTTTGCAAACTATTAGCAATTTTAACTTTTGCTTTCTTTTGTTTCTTAGCTCATAAGCATTTATTTTTAATAAATTTGTCTTTCACTCACCTTTATATAGTTTTTTATCAATCTCTTCCCAAAAAATCTTCCTTCAGTTTTTGTTCAATGTTTGCCAGCATGTATTATTTATTACAGTGTAGTTATTGTTATTGTTTTTTTATTTATAAAAAATTTTTCACTTTATATCACTTTTAATAAAAAATTTTTTTCTTCCCAGCAACTGAACTTAATTTTTGTAACTATATTTTTTTCGCGCTATCTTATCAAAATGTTTTATGAAAAAAAAATGTTAGTTATTTATAAGCATACAATTATTTTCATATTGTTTTTTTTTTGGTTGGTTTTGGTTCAACTCCCAAACAAGGAGAATGAATTTATGAAGATTCAAATGATTTTATATTTGTCAAATGTCCACCACTGATATACGTAATGGTTTAAAGAGTTGAGGAAATGTTTCACTGCAATTAAAAGAAAAATATACAATTTGGTTAGAATATTTATAAAAAAAAAATTCAAATTAAAATTTTTGTATAATTATTATTTTATTTTTATCTTATGGCATTTTCTTTTCTGGAAAAAAATGTTACACTTATTACACTTTTCAATGAAAATTCGCATTAAAATGATTTTCTGAAATATACATTTTATTGTAAATTATTGTGTCATCCCTTGCGACATTAAATTTTTTTCTTTAAATGAACGCTAAATGGTATTTTTTTAATAAAAAGTTAAAAAATGTTACACTTTTTCCAGAAAAGAAAACGCCATTAGGCAGAAGAAGATTTACAGAATAAATAATAATAATTGTCCTGATTTTTGATTTTTCTTGCTACAAAATGTTTAATCTAATTGAAGTATATTGAAAAATTTCAACTAACAACATGGGCATTTCCATGATGCCGCACGTGACCGTCGTACATATTTAAAGTGAAAATAGGTCAAAACAAAACAATTCTTTATTTAGCCAATAAGCCGATGCCAAGTTTAATTTTGAACAATTTTTCGTTTTCAAAATAAATAATAAACCAAGCCATTCGCACGTGACAAAAACGGTTACTTGTGTTTTGCGGGCCGCGATTAAAAAGCTGTGGGGGAGGGGGGCGAATTACGGCACTCGTTATCGAACGAAATTACGAAATATTTCCATATAAAATCTATTGAGATATTTCGTATTTTCTTTCGATAACGAGTGCCGTATTTCGCCCACTGATTTCGGCGAAACATAAAGCAATTTCTGAATGAGACTAGTTTTGTTTTTTTTAGTGTTTTTGATTTTTCCCAAAAATTAATTTAATTTTTTAGTTTAGTTTTAATCACAGTAATACATAAAATGTCGCACGTGACATTTTTTGCGTCATAATTTCGATATGATTTCCGTTGCTCTTTTTACGAAATTATAAATAAAGAAACTTGGTAAGCCTTTCCACGGGCTTTTGTCGAATTTTTATGCGCTCATTCCGCCTTTTCTCTTCAATGATTTATTTTTTTCTTTCAGCCAACGCTTTCCTGCAATTCCGTATTCTTTACTTTTTACTTTTCTACGCTTTCGCGGACTTTTGGTGAGTTTATATGCGATTATTCCGCCTATTCTCTTAAATCATTTAACTTTTTCCTACAGCCAACGCTTTTAACTTTTTTCTAGCATTCAGCATTATTTTTTTTTTACAGTTTTTTTCATCTTCCTTTAATTTTACTCTTCACTATTTGCAACTCTCTTTATTTTTTTCATCCTTTTTGGTTCATCTCAATTTAAATAATTTAAAAATGTATAAAGAAATCAGTTCTTTTTAATTTTTTACCTACGATGTCGCACGTGACCAACTCTAAAAAAGTTTTATGATCACAAATCGAAACTGATTTTGATGAAACTTAGAACATAGATAGATATGAGTTCAAAAGAAGACATAGACCCTTACCTTCCCCTTCCATGAGTTAGGCAAGGCAAAATGTATTCCTCTTTAAAACTATTTATCCGATTCTTATAAAATTAAAAAAATAGACAGATAATGAGTCTACATGAAGATATAGGCTATAAAGTTTTTAAAAATAGCACTACGAGGAGGATTAGGGAGCAATTTCTGCCTCTTTGAAACTACCTAACCAATTTTGATGAAATTCATGGATAGATCGGGGTCTAGAGTGATACAAAAGCTATATATTTTAGCCAAAATAAGAACACTAGGGTGTAAGGGGCAATTTCTAAGGTAAGTAAATCTGAAGGAGCTACGTTCCCACGCAGTGTCCTATGATACCATTAGATTTTTATGCATTAGATTTTGTCCATATTTTATCCATTAGATTTTGGGCAGATGTATGTATGTAAATGGCCACCAAAAATTTCTGCTAAAAAATTCCCAAAATTCAAATTTTTATTTTATATAATTTTTGTTGGTAAAATTTATTTTAGTTTTTTCCTAAATTTTATTTCGATTTTAAAAATTTGTTATGATGAAAATGGAATACATTTATATGCAAATATATTTTTTGTTTATTTAATTTTATTTATAAAAATTTTTATTAGAAATTTTTGTGCCAAATTCTTACATATTTGCAAACGTTTTGATGTGTTTTTTCATTTAATGGCAATTACAATTTTTGCAAACTTTTGTAGGTTTGGAAATTTTTAATTACTTATTTTTTTTCTGCTTCCACACAAAAATGCAAATCTCTCTCATAAACTATCCTAAATACTTTGTAAGGTCATTCATATACATTTTATGAATATAAATTTTCTAGCCAAATTCTTAAAAATAAATTGTTTAAATGACTTTCGACATATTTGAAGCGAATGATGGGCGGGCAAATGAATCTTTGCAATATTGCAGTTTCATATATATTTTTTTTCAATAATTTTTTCATTATCTCGAACAATTTTGCGTTACATACAGGCATACTTACATTTTTTGGTATTAAACTTTTCTAATGGATGGTTACAGCACGAAGAAAAAGTTTTCTAAACAAAAAAAAAAATAAAAAATTACCAGCACGACTACAAATGAGAGCACCTGTCAATTTTGCACTAATTTATACACAAATCATTAACAAGTTTCAAATTAAATGGCGTATTGTTGTTGTAGTTTGTTGATGTTCAAATTTTGTTGTTTTTCGTTTTAAAGTGTTGAAAAATATAGAAATACGTACGTATCGCACTAAACAGAAGCAAAATTTTGTTTAATAATATAGTATATGTATGTATGTATGTTTGTATATAGATATGTTTGTGTGTGTATAATTTTTTTGGTTCACATCATTTAATATAAAAAGAAAATTGCTTGTGTTTATTATTTTTTTAAGCAACCACTTCCACACACTTTTGGTTGTGCTGTAATTCTAATAAAGCGAAATTTATTTTATTTTAATTTAATTTTGTTTAAAATTACTCAATCAATTAACATAAAACTCAGGCAAGTATTTTAACAACAATAGAATTAAAAACAACGCACACACACACACAGTCACGCAGCACAGCTAAAATAAAATTAAAAAACCGTAACCGTACCGTAAATTTATGTTTTTTTTTGCTCTATATTGGCTTAGGAATTTAAGTTATATGTACGTATGTATGTATGTAATTTCGTTCTCTAACTCTATTACACAATACTTTTTATATGAGTTAATAAAAGAAAACGCACAACATATTTTCTTAATCACAATAATTTTAATTAATATTGATCTCAAGCCGAAAACTTAGAAGAAATACATAAATCGTTACTCTAAAAAACTAGCGAACGTAATCGTAACAAGCGCTTCGTTGTGTTCTCCACGCAAAGAAGTTGAAATGAAAACTGAAACAAAATCAGGCATGAACAAAAATTTTTAGGTCTAAATTTCACACATTGGCCAAAACGCAAAAACAACTACTACAGCAACACACAAATTAATAAACACAGCAATAACAACAACAAGAACAACAACAACGATACCTTCAGCGTGATCTGCTGTTTTTAGTAAATTTAAAAAAACCAAACACATACATACAAACACATATTGTGGATCATAAATTGGGCTCCAACAACAATGCAACGCTCCATTGTTGTATTCTGCTGACGTGCTCCCCACCAAATTTTGAGTGTAAAAAAACAAATTAAGAGAAAAAGCTGACAATCAGTGTTGCCACAAATTTTGGAAATAAAATCGTAATATAACAAAAATAAGGGAATCGGCCTACCACCATCCTCAAATTTTCCCGCCAATTTTTAAGTCACAAAAATTATTGTAACAAGTAAGAGTGATATATTCGACTGTGCCGAATCTTACATACATACCCTTCACCGACATTTGTATGGAGTATATCGTTATGTTAATGTGAAAAGGCCTTAACTCATTATAGAATTATTAGTGTCCTGCATAAGACATCTTATAAGAACTTTCAAAACATGAGGGATTTTTCAAATGCTTTCCTACAGTGAAATCTTATAAAACAAACGTTAACAACACTGTTTGCAAGAAATTTGTTTGAGTATTGTAGGTATAAGAGTAAAGAAGAAAACACTTCGTGACGGAAGAATTTGTGATACTTGGTTCTTTCTACGCATGAGCGCGTGTACAAACATCATGCATGTATGTATGTAAGTATGATTTTTTATATTTCTGCACACATGCAAAGGCACACATATCCATTAACATTAGTTGTACGCGGTTAATCACATAATAGCTTAAAATCTACATATTACACACACACTCAAACGTACAATATAAAAAATAATAAGCGTACACTAATCAACAGTACTTCTTTTGAGTATTTGTTACAAACAAGCTGTCTTGCGACATCACTTGTTAACACTGATATACACGTACACCAATACATCCATCGTGCTTCGCTTATAGTACGACAGCATTTATTATTGGTTTAGTATAATACATGCGACGTGAATACATTTAAAAATCATGACGTATTTACATTTAAAGACCTTTTATGCAGGTCTCTAGTATATATATATACATATATGATATTGAGATTTTGGTATATTTCAATAGAAGAACATCTAATGTATTGAAATATACGCAACTGTCGATTTTTAAACAAAAATAATGAGTTGAGACATTTCTTTATTATGGTAACGATATACAAACATATATGTATACATACACACAAATTTTTCTTACTAAAATATGGATAATTTATCTTTGGCGCTAGTGCTTTATAGTAAGCGGTCTTTGGGAATTTTTCGACTAGAGATTTCATTCAAAGATTTTATTTTTGATATTAGCAACATCTTAGTATGCCGATGAGCTGGCAAGAATAGGGTCGGCGTTAGATGAGGGAATGTCGGACAGATCGGTAAAATTACAGATAGGTCATTACTATAAAGAACTCAGTAATTGGTTGGAAAGCAGGACCAACAGTTCATGGCGAAGTAGGGAGGACTGTAGAGTCTCGGGGGGGTTTTGGCCAAAACTTGAATCAGGAGGATCTAAACTACTACTGGACATGAATAGGAGGGCAATGCGAATCATGATAGGCGTGTTGACAGGTCAATGCTCGGCCAAGAACTAGCATTAGGGAGAGCTAGGAAATATCGTGGAATAAAATAATATGAAAGGCAATATGAAATAATTTTTACAAAGAATACCTCGAAATAAAAGTAAATGTTTTTAAATTGTAATGTAAATAACATACAAGTTTGAAAGAATTTTCCTTCGTTTCAAAATACATAGTTTACCCCTTAAAGGCTCAATCAGACGTGACATAACCATAGCCATAGAAAACAGCCGTTCGAACCAAACTAATGGGAAAAACTGTATTTGATTATAGGTGACTCGCCATAACGCCATAATTCTTACTATAGAAACCAATTGAATTTTGGTTGGGTTATGGCTATGGCATTATGGCTATGTCACGTCTAATTTAAGCTTAAAGCTACGTTATGTCGAAAATCAATAAAAATAACAATCCTCCTATATATAAGAGCACAATAATATCATCCATCCTCCTGGCAACACTGTTATCGATTCAGAGAAAATAAATAGTGGTAGTGAGAAATTGAGCAAAAGAAAAAATCAATACAATCTCAATTGAGTAAATTAACTTAATTGATGAAAACAAATAAGAGTCTAAAAATAAACAATAACAACACCACTACCATAAACCGGTATTGAAGCAATTGCCGGCTTTTGAGAAATTTAGGGAAAAGTATATGTACGTATGTAACCAATTAATTAAGTAAATACACTTGAAAAGATTTGGATCCTACATACATACATACATACATACATAGTTACATACAAACATATATGCACGTGTATAGTATTTAAAATTAAACGAAATTTTGAGCACAGATACATAAAAGAAAATCATACACATAACATTAATATAACATAACATAATACGTTAATGTTAACCATAAATTGAAATTTCTCAAGCAACTTTCCATTTGCTACAAAAAGTGATTGTAGTATTTGGCATTTGCTTTTGATAACAGCGATATTTTTAACATTAAATGCAAACAATTATATCTCATATTAAACCTAAAATTAGCTTAAATAAAATTAAATTAAACTTAATTAATTGGTTTCCGCATATATGACATTTGATAATTTTGTTAGTAATATTTAAATATTTATAATTTCGTTTAGTTTATTTGTTTTAATTTTTTTTATATGAATTAACAAATTTATATCACAAAATATATTGAACTATTTCGGCAACACTGTTGAGTGCTTTGAAAAAAGCTTTGAAAGCAACTTTCAAACATTTAGTAAGAGTACATTGTGGGGAAAAAGCTTTGATCTTCTTGTTATTAAAGTTTTTAAATTATAGTTTGAGTTGGTCTCTTCGAATATTTTTTTTAAAGCTTTAAAAGAGACTAATAAACTTTTTAGATGGGGGTTTCTCTTAAAAAGTTACAGATGAAGTAAGCGACAACAAATATTGTTATCAGCGTTGCCGTTTTTGTTACTTGTAACCAAAATTGGTTACTTTTTTTTCCAATGTGTACTTGTGTACTTTTTTTCCATTTTGGTTACTTTTTTTCAACACAAAAATAACCATTTTTTATACATATACATATGTATGTATATATGTGGTATGTTAAATTTGCACATAATGCGTTGTAAATACAACACTGGTTAATCAACATAGCGTTTAAAATAAATACATGTCTGTCTCTGAACATAACAAGCCTGGTTTCAAAAATAAGATGCATCCATGGTTGCAAAATCTTTAAACGTCAAGCACTATCAGCCCAATGATGAATATTCCCGAAGAGTTTTCTCCCTTCCTTACCATTTGTTCCCGGGGAATAATGCTCCTATTCAAAACAGCCGGGGAATAAGAAAATACGGGAGAGAGTAAAATTTTCATCAGCCGTTTAATGTTTACATATTTTTTGCACTAACGCAAGAGTTCAACAATAGAAGTTTAATAAAAATTTTATGTTTTCATTGCCAATAAGATTGTGTGTTAATATAAATATTTGTTTATGCTTAAATAAAAATTATATAAACCACTAACACTAACCATTCACAGGCATGCGTAACAACTTTGTGCTGAGAAAGTGGAGTGAAAACTGAGCCAGGTGCAGATGCAAATTGATTAAATTCCGAAGGACTGTGTGTACAAAGGAAATTGTAAATTTTATAAAGTTTTTCTTATACTATTCATAATTGGGCTGTATGTAAAAAGTTAAAAGAAATTTTTTTTTATATTTAAGGGCTCAGTTAGCCGACTGCAATGTAATGTAACTGTAACGTAGAAAACAGCTGATTGATATTTTTATATGAAAAGTACGTTACCTTCCATTACATCTCTATAACCATTTTCATTACTTTTCACATAACAAAATAGATCAGCTGTTTCTTACTGTTGCAATTACGTTACATTACAGTCGGCTAAATGAGCCTCAAGTTTGAGAGCGTAACAAGCAGAGAACGAAGCCGATCGGCTGTGAGTCAGCTAACAGCCGCTCCTGACAGATTTTCTAAATTAGAAGTAAGTGCTGATATGAACATAGTTGATTTTTGGGACGCAGTTTCAAAACATACAAATGGATTGAACGAAAAATGTTTTTATGATTTGAATAATTTTGTATATAATTTAATGTCACTGCCACACAGTTCGGCTGTTGCTGAAAGGATATTTTCGCAGCTAAGTCTAGTCAAAACTAAATATAGGAATCAGCTCATTTTAAGGCTGTAAACTCAATAATGCAATCTAAAGAATTGTACATCAATCGAAACAATTCCTATTATGTTTGGTCTGCCAAAGATTTGTTTTAATGTTAACAAATTTAATACTTTGTCCATACAGTCTTGTGTTTTAATAACGAATGTATAAAATTAAAGTACATATTATTTTTTTGTTACTAAAAATATTTTTGGTTTGGAATTTCTAATAATATTACCTGAAGTATTTTTGTTACAAAATTGATTTTATTAATTTTTAACCCCCGACTAAAAAAAGGGGGTGTTATAAGTTTGTAGTGTGTGTCTGTGTCTGTCCGTGTCCACGTACAGGCCAAATGGCTGGATCGATTTTCATTTATTTTTTTTCTGTTTGAAAGATGACTTGATCGAGAGGGTTCTTAGCTATGTTTGAAGATAATCGGTCCAGCCGTTTAGAAGATATAAAATCTTTTCTGAAAAAAGTCGGGGGTTTTTTTTTTTTGTTTATTTTTTTATTAATCATAATAATATATACTTATAAAACTGAAGTAAAAATTTAAATGTAATGGTTCATTTATATTACCCATATATGATTTTGTAATAATACATATTAATAAATGTATGTATATTTTTCAACTGAAGTACAAACAAAACAGTATTATAAATATATAAAAATTTTGTTTACTTTTTTATGCATTTGGTTACTTTTTTTTTGTATTTTGGTTACAAAAATTTTTTGGTCGTGGCAACGCTGATTGTTATGTATGCACAGTGATGCCAGCTTAGCCCTTTTAGGGCTAGATTTAGCCCATTTTCAGTCAGTCAAAACGCGAAAAAATGTTTTTAGCCCCAAACAAAATAAAGGCGCAAACCTAGCACTTTTTACAATAATCGTTCAGCCCTTTTAGCCCCTTTTTAGTTTTTGTTTAAAACTTTTGCGAACTTTTTCTTCCTTTAATCTAGCAAAATAAAATGAGTAAAAAGTCGATATTGCTTTACCAATTTAAAAAAGAAGAATAATATTGAGTAATCGTTTATTTCTTCCAAATTTTTTATGCCTTGAAAGTTATTCAGTACAGCCCAAAACAGATAATGTATGTTTTTGGAAGAGCGAGAAATCGAAATTTTATTTAATAACGGCCAATATTAAATGTACATATCTACTTATGTAAACATACATATATATATATATATATATATATATATATTTCTATTATATATGTATGTTAGCATATACATGCTAACTATTTAATCTACGTATGTACATACCTTATTGAAATGTAATATGAAATTTAAATGAAATATGTACAATATTGAAGCTCTAATGCTATGTATGTGTTGATCTCATGATAGTTATTTATATTCTAATAAATTACTTTGCAAAAATTTATTTTATGTTTTTTTATTTTCAACAGAAACATTTTAATACTATCGCCTTTTCGCGCTTTTTCGAAAAATTTTACTATTTTTTTTTATTTATTTATTTATTTATTTACTTGATATTAAAATTATATAAAATATAATATTAATATATACATTGATAGCACTGGCAGCCAAGGCCATCTACTAATATTTTTTTTTTTTTTTAATATTTTTTCGATTTAGCCCTTCTTTCAAAAAATTTTACGCGTTTTGAGTCTCAAAAGTTGGCATCACTGTGTATGCAAATCAGGGAAGGAAAATGACTTCTTGGATTTTGTACCAACTATGAAAATAAAATGTACTTTAAGACCATGACGGTGCCAATTTTTAATATTTATGAATAAAAACAGAAACGTAAAAATATTAGTATAAAAATACAGAAGTTTACCATAAAAAAAAGAAACTTAACACAAAAAAAAAACATTAAATATTACATTCATAAAGGTACATTCGTAGATTCGACTATTATATTAGAGATTAAAATAAAACACACACAAAAAAAAAAATTAAAGAGAACATAGGCAAAATTAATGTTACTATATTGTGAAATATTGAAATTTTTAAATTGTACCAAGTAACTCGCGGTAGTACCACGGTACCAACAAGGTCAAAAATATACCATAAAAAGTACAATTGTACCATGATTTCCATCCGTGATGCAAATCAATCGACTTTTATAAAAGCTTTTTCGAACAGTGGGCTTTTCTTAGAGACTTCTAAAATGAAGGAAATTAATTGATTCTCAGTTCGGTTGTAATTATATGTACCCGTGAATCAAGAATTATATCGATCGATAAATCGATCATTAACCGCCAAAAAAAAAAAGCTTAAGCGACATATTCTTTTTCCTCGTTTTTCCTCGTTTTTTTTTTTTTTTTTTTTTTTTTTTGACGAATATCGATGATTTACGATTACGATTATTTACGCTTAAGCTTTTTTCGCGGTTATAGCACGATATAATAACTATATTTTGCTTCAAAGCTCATTGTCATTTGTTAGCCGATTAAAATATAAAATTTTTTTCCTGAAAGGGAATAGCTGTTGTATGGCGGAATTAGTGGGCACGGCTTTACACCCATTAAAATTTAATTAAAAAATGCAGGTACTTTTATCTAGCCGATGCCTGCAAAACTTTGCATTCGCCCGTAACACTTGTAATGGAAAAATCTAGAGTTTAAAAATTTAGGCTGTGTCATGTCCATTAAAATATAATATTATATTTCAAGACCTTCTATTTGACTGACGCTTACCTCAGCTGGAATACAGAATTCATCGACTTAAAGGCTTAATCAGACGTGACATAACCATAGCCATAGAGAGCAGCCGTTCGAACCAAACTCATGGGCAACACTGTATTCGATTAAACGTGACTCGCCATAACGCCATAACTCTCAACATAGAAACCAATTGAATTTTGGTTTGGTAATGGTTATGGCGTTATGGCTATGTTACGTCTTATTTAAGCTTAAACAACTTTGCACTAAAAAGTATATACATATCGAGACGTAAGCGCCAAAAAAAAAGATTAAACGGCACTAAATTTTTGGACCTCGTTTTTTTTATTTTTTTATTTGTGATTTGAACGGGCTAAGGTTCGTATTGCTTTTTAAGCCAAATTACATGTGATAATTATTAATGAACAAATAACACCAAAGTCTGTTGTAAATATTCTGACTAAAGGCTCAGTTAGCCGACTGTAATGTAATGTAACTGCAACAGTAAGAAACAGCTGATTGATTTTGTTATGTGAAAAGTAATGAAAATGGTTATAGAGATGTAATGTAACGTAACCTACTTTTCATACAAAAATGTCAATCAGCTATTTCCTACGTTGCTGTTACTTTACATTACAGTCGGCTAACTGAGCCTTAACATAACATAGTTGAACGGAACAGCCAGCCGTTTTCGAAGGCCACTAAACCTTCATCATCAGCGTTCTTTTGTGTTTGGTCCACTGAGTGTGGTGTCAGTAGATGTAGATTTCTGCTTTATATACTTAGTGAATTGTTTTGATTCATCTTATTTCAATTTGCTGAAAGCTTTTTTGTAATGAAAGCTCAATTTTACCATCTCTATATTTACAACAGTCTTACCATTGTCGTTTGTTCTTTACTAATTATGCACATGTTAGTTAATTTGCTTATTTTTGTTCTACTTAAGACAAACGTTTTTTTTTTTATTTGACGAAAATCGATTACTTTTACGATCGCAAATAATCGATTTTGGTAAAATAATAAAACATTAAGTTCGAAAATTATGTCACTTAGGATTTTTTGGCGATTATGACACGATATATTAAGAATAATTAATATTATTATATTAAGAATAATACTTTCTGCAGCTGTCTGAGTTCCCTTTAAAGTTTTTCTTTTCTGGCTTTTAATAAAATAACAACATTAATTTAAAAACTAAATAATTTATGAAGCTAAAACAATTTCCATTCAATCAATTCAAAGGACTTGTGTTTGAACATCCATATGCACATATAGTTGTATAATTAACAAACATATTTAAAAGCAATTTTAAAATAATTCGTTAAAACTTCTCAACCTATTATTCAAATTCTGCAATAGTACATTATTAACTGCTTAAGTGAACCAAAAAGTATTTTGAAGAAAAATAAAATTACAATTGAAAAGTTTTAAGCAAAGCCTTAAAAAACATCAACAGAGTGAATAAATTTGGCATACATATGTTTCTATTCTCAAAGTTAGTTTGCATGTTGGAAATTCTTTAGCTTTTCTTAAATGTTAAATTTAATCAGAATTGAAAAATTAACATAAGTAAGTGTTTTCAATTCAAATCAACCAATTCGGGGAATCAAAATGGAAAGGCAGCAATTATTTTATTATTTTTTATTTTTTTTTTTGAATATAAGGAATGAACAAAAAATACAGATAAATGCAAAAAGATGGAATAAAACAATATAAAATAAAATTTTATCTTATTTGAATGGACACATTCACATAATTCCATCAAACTTATTTCTATGAAAAGTACCCCGTTTTAGAAAATCAAGATGACCGATAATTTCCTCTATCGTCTATATTTTTATATTTTTGTCTAGTTTTTTTTTTTTTTTTGATATATTCTATGGATACGAGCTGTAGCATAGTTTCCATATACATAACAAAGCTTATAACAAATTGGTATGTGATGTTTTGATCCTGATATTATAAATTTTATGGAAACTACAAAAATTAACAATAAAATTTAAAAATCAAAATTAAAAGGTATTCTCTCAGCAGTTAATGTAATTTTGAGTACGTAATTTTGACAAAATTAAAATTTTAGCTTGGCTAAAACTAAAATTCCATAATAAAACAAAATCGCCAAAAATAAAAAAAGCTCTTGAATGAAAAATATTACCAAAAATAAAATAAATTGCCAAATTCCAAAATAAAGTCACCAAAAGTCGATAAAAAACTAAAAAAAAAATTTTAAACACTAGAAAATTCGCCAAAACTAAAAAACAACTGAACAAATTACCAGAAATAAAAAAAATTTCAAAGCGAAATAAAAGCTTTAGTACTAAAAGAAATCACCATAATTAAAAAAAAATTCCAAAAACCAAAAAAAAATGGCAAAACTAAAAAAAATTCTAAGAGATAAAAATATGCTAAAAACCAATTTTTTTGTTAAATGTCTTCATTTAAAGAAAATTTCTAAAATTTTATATCAGGTTTTTTTTTAGAAAAAATAAGAAAGTGACTTTATAATGTTCACATATTTATCGCGTGAGTCTGACGTGAACGTAAATACACAGGAAATTGAAAACACTTCAAAGCAATAATAAACAATTTAATTTGCTTTGCTTTTTAAACTACAGCATATGCTGTAAATTTTACCAGTACAGCGGGCGTGAGTTGAAGTGAGTAAAAAAATTGTGTGCACAAATATGCAAAATATTAAAAAAAACCAAAATTAAAAAATGTCCGATGCTGGAAACTGATATCTTAAAAAATTATTCACGCGAAACTTTCGTGAGCGTGAGTCTTCTCTGACGTCACTGTATTTTTCACAAAATAGCACTACGCTCATCTGAACTGGAAAAAATTTGCATATCAACTTCAGTTAATTATACTAGTTAAACAATAATATTCACACATTTTTCACGTGAGTCCTACGTGAATGTTAATGCACATGCTAATGCAAGAAATTCAAAGAGATAATCAACTATTTACTTTCCTTTGCCATTTAAACTCCAGCAAATGGTTTAAATTCCATCAGTACTGAGTGGCGTGACTTGAAGTGAACGAAAAAAAATGTATACACATACATATATTCAAAATATTAAAAAAGCTAAATTTAAAAATTTTCGATGCAGAAAACTGATGTCTTAAGATTTAAAACTTGTTCACGTGAAACTTTCGTTAGCGTGACACCTCGTTGCCGTGGCTACATTTTTCTCAAAATTGAATTAGGTTGATCTGAATTGTAATAAAATCAGTTTTACAACTTAACTCAATTATACTAGGTCAATTCAATTAAAACTATATAGATTCAATCACTCACGTGAGTATGTGATTAAAATATAAAAAAAAAAATCATATGTGAATAAGAATCTGTTAAAAAGATTAAAAGGACATCATATATGATTAAAAATCGCAACAAAAAAATTTCTGAATAAATTTTTAAGCGAAAAATTAGACAAGCATTAATTAGAGTTTAAATAATTAATCACTTCAAGCTTACGTGTGCGTGAGTTTTTTTTTTGTAGCGAGTAGCCACTTCTTAAAGTAGCGTAATATTTAGCTGAACTGGAGTAAAATCAGCATAATATTAACCTTATTTTACTTCGAAGCGCAATTCAACCCATGACGATTTTATTTGTCACGTGAGTGTGCATTTAAGTGACTAATTTTTTGTGACATATATGTATATGCAGCGAATTATAATACAATTAGTTTTTTTTACTTAATTTTTAATAGTGAAATAAAAATTACATTTGGAGTTTAAAATATTATTCACTTTAATCTTAAGTGAGCGTGAGTCTTTGTTAATGGTAGCAGTAGTAGATATTTCTTGCAATAGCATTACGTTTACCCCTGAACTTGAAGAACATTGACATTAAGTACTTAATAATATTCCGGAAAGCAAAGCAAACTATTCCAATTAAAATAGTCACGTCAGAATTTATTAACGTGAATAAAAATACATCAGCGAGTCAAACTTCTATTTGTACGGAACCCTTCGTGTGTGAGTCAAAATAGCACTTTACTGAATTTATGTAATCTCTTCCCTCTTCTACGTCTGTGGGACCTTGCCTCTATTCGTCTGTCTAGGTGCCGCCCATCTGTCTGTTCATTTAGACTTCTAGCATCTAGCTTCTGAATTATTTCCTTGATGGTCCCCATCCATCACCATCTCATCTGTGACTCTCTCTTTAAAATATATCTAATGAAAATTTATATAATTTTAAGGAAAAGGGAAAATACTGAAAAGCTTTTAAGTTTAAGGTCATCAACATTCTTATAAAATTAAGCATTCTTATTTATTTTTGGCATTATCTACAAAAATTGCATTGTTTTCCTTTAACTGCGAGTACATTTCAGCAAAAGCAATAAAAGTATTAACCCAAATTTAATATTTGTTCATTAAAATCATCACCACAAACATTAACGTCATGGTAAATTTTTGCTCTGCTTTAAAGAAAAATAAAATATTGCTACATTTATTAATAAAATGTAGACAATATTCTACCAACAACAAAAACAGCAACAACCTGGATGTACATTAATGCACATCGGCAGACTGATCTGCAATTAAAGATGAACACAATAAAAAAAAAATTAAAAATAATAATAATCTTTCAAAAATAATTCGTGCGCAGAAAAAAAAACAAACAATGAAGACAAATAATTTTAACCAGGAATGCAATAATTATAATTTTTTTATTAGTAATATGGCCATTATGATTTATATGAAAAAAAAACTTTTAAATGAACAGGAAAGGAATATGAGAGCGCTGGATCTTTCTATCTGCACTTGCATTTTAATAATAAGAAAAATAAAAAATTATTGCCTTCAGAAAATATTTAAGTAAGATAAGAATTAATATGAATGTGTGATTTACTTTTTTTTTTCTTATTGTCATAATTTTGTTGTTAGCTTAAGCAAATGTTAATATTTGGTTTAAGATTATTATCATTTTGCAAATAATTATTTGCACAAAAAATTACGCGTTTCAAAAAGGTAAAGATTTGCCTTGCACTGGCGACTGGCGTAATTAGTCAGCAAATTACACACAATAAATTGCGATAATAAGAGTTGACGTATTTATGAATAATTTTAATTGTTATTTTTAATAAAATGCACAATCAAGTTTGTTACAGAATTTAAACAACAAAGCTAAAAAAAATTTATATTAAAATTCGTCATGCATCCTTCAACTTTCTAATAAGTTTGTTAATAATTAACAATTATAAATAACAATTAAACATACTCGAAACATATTTAAAGGTGCCTGCGACAATATTGAGATAACAAAGACTGGCTTCACACGCAGCAATTTTTGTTGTTACGATGGAAAGACAAGCTAGTGGCAACAAGCCAAGTCAAAAGAATATTCCATGCAAATTAAAATATGTGACGACCAAGGTCGCATGCTTGTTTTGGCTCACAAAACGCTGAAGCTATTTAGTTTATTTTTTCATTATTTTTATAATTATTTACATTAGTACCTCATGCGGTAATAAGCAGAGAATAGTCTGCTTAGTTAATAAGAAAGTTTAAATTAATTGCCTATTAGACCAACGATGTAACTGACACTTTTAACCCACCGTGGGTGGTACTTTCATGTAATTTAAGTTTGACTGCCCATCACTAATGATTATAACTACCCTGTAGTCAGCCTAGAACCATATGTCTCTATGTCAATACTCTTTCTCCAGTGACAATTGCACTAGTTAAAATGTCGACAACTTTCCTTTCATGCGCGTGTAGAGATACGTTGGAGACAACCGTTCTAGTGTATATCTGGTGATATTGTCAATAAACGCGTCAATAGTTTGTTTTTTCTTTTTTTATTATGTTGTGCAATAATATTTAATAAATATATGTAGACGAGGGTCACTAAAATCTACTAGTGAATCTTTGGTTCAAATATATCCATATGGTCGTAAAAGAACTACCTTGTCAATAGCTGGTAGATTTTCAATGGCAACCCTATGTTATATGTCAATAGGCGATTACATTGGCTGGGGTACACCTAGTCAGTAGCACTATTGACAACGTCACTAGAAAATCACTATAATTTTACTATTAACAACGAGCGAGGAAATATCGATATTGTAGACCATAACCCCTAAAATTTACTAGTGAATCTTTGGTGTCAATGTCCCCATGTTGTCCCAAAAGAACTACTTAGTCAGTAGTGCTATAGTCTAGTGGTGGTTTTTCAATGACAAGCTAATGTTAAATGTCAATAGATGATACCATTGGCTGGGGTACACCTGGTCAGTAGTGCTACTGATAACGTCACTAAATCACTAAATCACCACAATTTCACTATTCGCACTTTCTGCAGGGTATTTACAGTGAGAACAAGAGATACCACATACCAGGCATGGAAAAGTTGGTACAATTGTACCATTTTTAGCACTATTTGCATGACAAAAGTACCGTAGCACCCCAATGATCAATTTAGCACTATTGAAATCTTTTTTTTTTGTTATGTAGCATGCCAAAAATGGCATTAAAAAATATTGAATCTATAAACAACCAGGTTTGAGCGCTGGTTGATATAGCAGTTATTAAGTACTTAAGAATTAGAAATGAAAAATTAAGTAAATGAACCGATGTTTTCCGATATTACAAGAATTGCTAGATGAATGTTATCTATGGAATATTTGCATCGACTGTCTCTAATCGAATCACAATAAAGGATGGAAAAGTATATCCAAAATGTTACTTTTATATTCAGGTCTCAGCAACTTATAGTCTTTTTGCTACCTTCTGCCATTAGAGAATAATATGAATTACATAATAGTATTAATTAATAATATTATATTAATTGAATTTTGTTGTTGCTAATTTTTAAATTTTTACACCTATACATATGCTTACGTTTTTAGTTAATTAAAAAAAGTATTAAAAAAATAAAAATAAAGAATTTGGTACAATCGTACTGAAAAAAGTACAATTTTTCTTGAAAATTAGTACAATTTGTAAATCTGATTTCGCATTCCTGTCACATACGCTCTCTGTGTGTAACGTTCGTGTATGTGTACACCTGTATGTATCATACTGAAAGAGCCTAAGGGCAGAATTATACATTAAACACATTCACCACAGCAAGCTACCGACTACCAAATGTCAAAGATGGAATACACATGTTTATATGAGAATAATTCTTTTGAAGACAGCAAGGCAACATGGAGACAGGTTGTTGTCTGCGCTGATTTTGTCGTTGTATGTAGTCCAATTAAACTAATTTCTATTTCTTTGGCTACAGTGAGAAAATCCAGTATTGCCAGTATAATAGAAAATGTTGAATGAATGATTTTGTACAATTATTTCATATTATTAACAGAAATAATATACAAAAATTTATGGTAAGAATAAATTGATTCATTTTTGTACTTTTACGTGAAATAAGTACATTTTAAAAGAGTAATTAATTTTTATAAATGCAAAACATATAAAAGTGGCAATACTGAACTATGTATTTGTACTTGAATATCAACTGCAGATGGTGCTGTTGCCGTCTCCAAAATAATTAAGTAGCCGGCTACGAGGCGACAAACGCTGCTAGCGGCATTTGAAGTCATGTATTCGTGTAGCCTGCTGTGGTGAATGTGTTTAATGCTTTACCCGACTGTAAATGTAGAACTGTAAATGTAAATGTGTCAGCTGATCGAATCTGTTGCATGAAAAGCTATGCTAACGCATACCTGACTGAAATGGCACGTAAATGTAACGTCTGAACCTGCAGAAAATAGAATTTCATGACGACGTTACGTGACATTTGTAGACAGACAGTGATGGAATGTATGTATATTGAATGAGAGTGTGGCACAATATCCCTGATTTGGTACTTTTGTTTTGTTTAATAATTTAAGCTTTTGAGTGGTTAATTTGTATACATACATGGCATATTTAATAAATTTAGTTTTCTAAAAAAGTTTTTTTTTTTTATAAAATCTAACTAGAGTTTGCCAATCGTATGTGTTTATTTTTTGTTAATATACATACATACACATATGTAAATGTACATATGTATGAATTTGTACAATATACATACATATGTGCGTACAAACTAACATTCAAGCGTACAAAAAACTATTTTTATTTAAAAATAATACCAATAACAATAAAAATAGGTACGTATAATCAAAATAATTATAATGATAATAAAAATATAAATATTTTTTATAATTATAATACGTTGTAATGTAAATATGTATATGCGGCTATGAAGCTTAAAGTGTAATTTCACTAAATGTCAAATGCATTACAATGTTTGTTGTAAGTATAAAATAATGATTTTATACCATTTAAATAATTTTGGTACTTTTTCCATGCAATCAAAAATAATGTGAGATGTTGAACTCTCATCAATGTTTCGAACAGCTGTTTTCAATTTTATATGATTTTTTTATACTGATAAACACCCAGCAAACAAAAAGTCCTGTATATGTACATATGTATGTATTTTTGTTAAATAATATACATATGTATATTGTTCGTAAATAAAACTAAATTATTATGAGTAGGTACGAACATTAATAAGAAAAGGATAAAACGAGAAAGTAAAGATTTGATTGAGGTGCTACTGCATGCATACACATTCTTGGAAATTAAAGAGCTAAATACTTCGTCTTTCCGATGAAGTTGCTCAAAATCTGTTCTGGTAATGTACAATGACAAATATTACGGTTGAGCGTTACAGCTGCTATTAAAATTATTATAATTGAGTTCATTTAAATAAAATAATAATAATAATTTTCAAAACCTCTAGGCGCATTTTCGTTCTAAAAGGTGTTATTTCAAAAAATTAATTAGTTTTTTCCAACAGGGTAAATCTTGCCATCAAAAGAAAGTAACTTAAAATAGTTTCAGCGAAATTATTAAAAAATCTTTTAAAAAATCTATTTTATATATCTATTTTATATATCTATTTTATATATTATTTACTTATAGGTTCTAATACATACATACATACTCGCATGTATGTCCGCATACATATGTATGTACATTTCAATCAAAATGAATTTCATGAATTTAAATATTATACATAGTATATGAACTTTCGCGTTTGACTTCAAATAGCTCGCAATTTAAAATCAAAAATGCGTGTTTGCTGGGTACAATGCAATTAGTATGTACATATGTGTGTGTGCACAAAGAAGAAAACACATGACACGTTTTTAAGTATTCTATAAGCGCTCAAACGTTTAAATTTACATTACATTTACATTTACCTTACATCTGCGATTTCTACAGTCGGGTAACGGAGCCTTAAAAGGCTGTTAAGGCTCAGTTAGCCGACTGTAATGTAATGTAACTGTAACGTAGAAAACAGCTGATCGATATTTTTATATGAAAAGTATGCTACGTTACATTACATGTCTATAACCATTTTCATTACTTTTCACATAACAATATCGATCAACTGTTTCCTACTGTTGCAGTTACTTTACATTACAGTCGGCTAACTGAGCCTTTAGTCACCACACCATATTTTCAACACACACTCTTGTTAGCTTGTGTGATTTTAGTATTGATATGAATGGTATAACAACCGACTGAATACAGAACAATTTTCAGTTTGCTTGCAGCGCTCGCTACGGTAAGACAGATATCGGATGAAGGTTACTTATCTAATATTGTCTTCCTATAGCCACATTGTAGCCAGACTAGATATTGGAATTTGGGTGCAATTCCAATACCTACAACCTGCAGTAAACTCTCGTTACGGACTAGTATTAGGTGTGAAGAGAGGCTATCTTGGCACACGCTTCCAAGGTGAATCTCGGCACTAGTAAAATTACGAGTGAGTGGAGGCTGTCGCTGGTGTCCAGGTTACTGGTTTCACGACAAATCTCATCACTACGGAATTTACGAGTGAGTGGAGGCTGTTGCTGGTGTCCAGGTTACTGGTTCCACGACGAATCCATGCACTAACAGTTTAGGGGCCCTCTGCCATTGTTCCAGTTGTTTAATTTGATTTTGAGTTAAAGTAAAATCCAACAGAATTTTGTAAACGCTCGTTAGTAATAGAATTTTAGTTTTGTTTTAAGTAAATTTCATTTAGCGATAGAATTTTAGTTTTTTTTTATAAATAAAGTGAATTTTTATAACGTAGAGGAAATCGGATCAGTCTTTTATTTATTTCACACACGATCCTCGACTCCGCTGAGCTTACCCCAGCTAAGAGCGGAATCGTGTCGTTACAAGTATTATGTGAAAATAGATGAAACTTAATAGAGTTAAATTAAAAATTACACCAGAGTGAATCTAAATATATTGATTGTGCTGCCAAAAATATAGAAGTGAGCGTGACTCAAAATAAGTGAAAATTTTTTTGATATATGTAGCAAATCACTAAAATATTTTTTTTAGAATTTTAATGGCAAAATAAGCGTAAGTAAGGAGTTAATGTAACATATATATCCTCACAAAAACATAAATGTGAAAAAAGGCCAAGTTCCTATCAAAAATTTCGGCCATCAAAAACACGTGAGATATAAATTTTGACCAAGTTCTTATTTGGCACAAAACCTTTCACTAACATATGCTATGCATTATATACATTTGTAATCGTAAGTGTGTCATATAATTTTTAGATAATCTGCTAACTTGAGAACATTTTTACCGATATAAATCAACAAATATACATTATTCTCTCCTTTTAAGAAAGGTAAAAATACTGCCAAGTTAGCAGATTATCTAAAAATTATATGACACCCTAACGATTACAAATGTATATAATGCATAGCATATATTAGTGAAAGATTTGCGCCAAACAAGAACTTGGTCAAAATTTATATCTCACTGCTTTTGATGGCTGAAATTTTTGATAGGAACTTGGCCTTTTTTCACATTTATGTTTTTGTGAGGATCTGACTACTTTTTGAAAAATTCTCTATGATAACATTTTTTACACTTAAAATTTCTAGTGTGTTTTATTTCTATTCATGATCACTTTGCCAGTTAAAAATTTCATAGTTACATAAAATAATGGGTTATAGCGTGAATAAAAATGAATTATTGTGTTATTACAACGGGTCGCCAGTGTGTACGTAATTTGTTAAGAGTCGTCTGGAAAGAAACATGTAAAATACAGCGTCAATTTTAGTGGGAGTGATCCTGCATATTTTCTCAATATATTTGCGTATTAAAGTCTGCTTAGCCGAAGTACATAAATCAAAAGGATATTCCCAATTTGCATGCAAAGTTTCAATAGAGTAGGTGGTGCTTTAATTTTTGGATTTTCCGGTTGAGTAAATCAATTAGGACTATTTGTTTACAAAATGTAAGCTTTCTACAGTATAATATTACGTAACATTTTTATGGGCCTGGCCCCACCGACTTTTATATCTGTTAGTGCTTATGATTCATGTAAAGTTTTGTAGGAAAAAGCTATTGAGAAATACATGAGTAATAGACTAAAAACTGCTAAGCCGCAGTACATGAAAGAAAAAGCCAAGATTTATGGGTGAAGTCACGGACACTTTTCAAAACAGGAAATTTTTACTTTGGATAAGTTCAATGTGTATGAAAAGTTTCAATAAAATTTAACTTAATTTTGTGTTTACAGTGCTTGTTCCCAAACCCTGATTGAAACTTTTAGTTTCTTAAATTTTTTTAGTGATCTCTAATCTAGATTAATTTGTGTACCAAATTTTAGCTCTCTAGCGCAAATTAGAGTTTTAGCGGATAAAACTTCTTGGTTTTAAGATTTTCCCACGGGCTTACTCATCTACAAATGCTTGTATATAAAATTTCAGCTCTTTAGCGTGAACTATACCTTATAATTTTATGAGCATTACCCCTTATACTATTTTACACTCACAATATTGTTGTGAGCAGCGCTTATAATTCATGATAATTTTCTTCTAAAATATGTTAGACCGAAGTAGATTAAACACAAGTCTAAAATTTTATGGGAGTGACCACGCCCACTTTTTAGGTGATAGTTTAAAGTATTGTATACGTGCAACATATATGAAAAGTTTCACTAAAATGGCTTAAGTCAAAAGCTGTATACTAACAGCCTTATTAATATAACTTTTTAAGGCTTTATAAAAGGGTTTTAACACAAATTTTCATAAGAAATTTTACTTAGAAAGCTTTAATAAGTTTTATTAATATGGCTGTAAGTTTTCAGGTTCAAACAATAGTAGCGTGGCCCCGCCCATTGTGAGAATATTTTTTGGTTTTTCAGATTTTACTAGTTGGTTTCTCACCTAGACCTACTTGTGTATCAAATTTCAGTTCATAAGCGCAACTTTAAATTTTAAATTTTTATGGGCGCAGCCCCGCCCCTCTGACTAAAATTTCTGGGTTTTCAGGTTTTTCTTGTTGTTTTCTCACCTATACCTACTCGTTTATCAAATTTCAGCTCCTTAGCGCAACTTTTAATTTTTAATATTTATGGGCGTATCCATGCCCACTTTTCCAAATTTAAGATTTTTTTTGGCCAGTGTTTATTATTTGTGCTAAGTTTCGTTGCAAACGGATAATAATACATACAGTAATAGTATATCTAAATATGCTGAGCCGTAGAACACGAAAACGAGGTTGAAATTGTATGGGCGTATTAACGCCCACTTTTTTAATGGAAAATTTTTAGGCTTAGCCTTATCGCAGTATGTATGCCGAATTTCAATAAAATAGCTTCCATTAAGCGCCTTAGATTTGCTTTCTTATTTCTAGCCTTTATGGGCGTAGCCCCGCCCTCCTGGCCAAAATTTTTGGATTTTAATTCTTTTTTGTTTATTGCCCACCTAGACTTAGCTTTGTACTAAATTTTAGCTCACTAGCACAAATTTTAATTTTTATGGGCGTAGCCCCGCCGCCGTGGTTAAAATGTTCCAGTTTTCAGATTTTTTTAGTTCATTGCTCACCTAGATCTACACGTGTACCAAATCTTAGCTCTCTACCTATAGCGAAAGTGCTTCACCAATTTGATGAGTGTGTCAGTGGTCAGTGAGTATGTCTTAAAATATGCACTTTTTACACCTCTATATCTCCGGAAGGTTTCATTGTAAAGCTTTCAAACTTCGCATATGAGGTTATAAGAATTTATTTTAATTATGATTTAAATTTCATAATTTTACGGTCGCGGGGAACAAAGTTATGACGGGTGTAAAAACAGCTCGAATGGCTTCCTGTAAATATACACACTGCGTGCATTGGCCGGAACTTGGCCTGGCGCACTGCCGTGTGCCTAGATACATGTATCACGTGACTGCTACGTGAGCCTTAATACTCGTATTTTTTTATCAGGTTTATAAATTTTATTGGAACAAATTTTTAAAGTGATATAATTGAATAAATGTTTCCACAAGTGGCTTTAATATGGCGGTGAAAATCTAGTCACGTTACCATCTCAAGTGCAAAACCACATAAGATTTGGATCCAAAACAGTATAAAATATAGTGCTCAGTACTGCTTTATCCATAGTTTAAGCACTCTCAATTAATTTATTTCAATTTGGAATTTAATTTATGTACGAGGACTATTCAATAAGTCTTTATAAAATATAGAATGTTAGTTAAAATAATTTCTAAAATTAAAAATACACTTTTTTTAGCTCGAAAAGTTTTGATTCGAATATATTTAAAACTCCTCAGTCTTCAACTAAGAAGCTCGATTTTTGTCGAGTTATTTAATTAAACTTTGTGTCCTGTGGATTATTCTGAGAGTTTTGTGGAGAAAATCGCTTCTTAGTAGTTGTGTCAAAGTATTGTCAAAGATTAAGAAATTTTCTCAAGTCCTTATTTTGTGGTTTCATCATTAATAGATTTTCTAATTCTCAATACTAATTTTGCTTTTCTTCAAGGACTTTTTAGCTACTTTTCGTATGCACCAAATTTTGGCATATTTACGGCAGTAATTACTTAAATAATAAACTATAGAGTAAAAGTAATTTGTATGCACATTTGCTAAATTTATTTGTTCATTTATCTATTTTATATTTTGTGCAAATGATGAACAAATCGCACACACTTGCATTCAGTCATTTATTTTAGGAATTTCTTTGTTAACGTGTTTTGTTAAACGAAAATTGAAACAAAAAGCTAAACTAATGCTATAACGTTTTATAACGAATACGTAAATGCGGAGGTTTTAAATAGTGAAATCATGTTTATTGGAAATATGATTCGAATTCGTGTTCTGCGAATATTTGAATTTAACATAACACTATACAATATAACAAAGTTCCAGATCCTAATGGCTGGTTGTAGCAGAGGAAGGCAAACCCACTTTAAATGGGCTTATATATACCTTTCCTTTCACTGTACAGATTTTTATTTAGAAAATCAATTCTGTCATAGAAACACATTTCTCATAGAAAAGTTGACTGTCTTATAAAAAATTCGGTTGCGTCATCGCAAACTTTTGTTACAGAAATATCGACTGTGTCACATCAAACTTTTCTTATAGAAAAAGTAAATTAAAATAAACTTTTCTTATAGAAAAGTCCACTGTGTCACACTAAACTTTGCTTAAAGAAAATTCCACTGTGTCACACTAAATTTTTCTTATAGAAAAATAGACTGTGTCACAGCAAATTTTTATTATAGAAAAGTAGACTGTGTCACACTAAACTTTTCTTATAGAAATGTCGACTGTGTCACAGCAAAATTTTCTTATAGAAAGTCATAAAAAAGTCGATTGTATCACACAGAAAATTGGCTTATATTACAGCAAATTTTTGTTACAGAAAAGTCGATGTTTAACAGTGACGCAGTCCACAAATAACTAAAAAGGTGGTGTCCCGAGCCAAACAAAAATATATATTTTTTTATAATCATCTTTAATTAATATTTTATTTAGTAAATATTTTTTGTATGGTACAGTGCACTATTTCTCTGCTAAATCCAAATTGAATTTAATGATACTTCCCACGAACACCATAAAATAAGAACTTTTACTAATAGTTATTTTATTGAAAATTTTTCGTTGAATCTATTTTTGTATATTCGTTGAAAAAAGTTTCATTTCATTCATTTCATTATAATCGTTAACACAGAAGGAAATACTAATACCATAATGCGTGTATATTCAGTAATTGCACTTCCCTTAGCGAGAATTAAAAAGGAAAAATAGCATATGCTCACATAAATTGTCGCGCACATAGTTATAAAAAGATTTCCTAAAATTAAAAATATCAATAAAAGGTATAGATTAGTGCACACACAAGTGAAAGTTTTAACCTTTCACTTTATTTAAAATTTTAAACGCAAGTATGCGAAATAATTGTTTTAGGACAACTAATGGAAACTTAGTTAAATTAAATTAAGTATTTAGTTAACGGTGCTATATGGAAACCAAAAGCCTGCACTTATTCCTGGGGAGAGTAACATACAACGAAATATTAATAGAAAAACTAAAAAGATGTTTTTTTTTTCCAGAAAACTAATAATTGCGCCAACATGCTTGAAGGATCTTTTACATCTAAGCACTCCATTACGCAGGATTATTACGAACTTAAGGTGATATTTTTTAAGTATCATCGCTAAAATTTAATTATTAAGGCAAGGTGATTTAAATTGAATGTGTAGCCTTCACTCTACATTTATAGATCCATCATGAAAATATCTTTGAAAATTAAAATTCTAAGGAAATTAAATAAATTCAGTAATAAATTCAGTAAAGTGCGACTCTGACTCGGCAACGAAGGGTTCCGTACGAACACTAGATATGTAATTTAATACAAACTTCATCCTATATATTATATAGTTTAGGCAACTTTTTTTGTTTTTGGGGTCTTTTCGGTTTTTTTGTTTTGACGGTTTTTGCGTTTTTTCGGATTTGGCGATTTTTTTAAGTTTTAGCTCTTTTTTTTTAGTTTTGACACTTTATTTTCTTGTTTTGGCGATTTTTTTCGAATTTGGCGATTTATTTTAGGGTTAGAAATTTTTTTTTAGTTTTGGCGATTTTTTTCGTTTTGGCGATTTTTTTTTAATTTTTGGCGATTTTTTTTTGGTTTGAGGATTTTATAATTTTCGGTTTTTTTAGTTTTACCGTTTTTGAAAATTTCAAGTTTTTGGCGATTTTTTAAATTTTGGCTCCTTTTTTAGTTTTGACACTCTATTTTCTTGTTTTGGCGATTTTTTTCGGTTTTTGGCGTTTTTTCATTTTGGCGATTTTTTATTATTTTTGGCGATTTTCATTTTTACGATTTTTTTTAATTAAAATTTTTTTTTAGTTTTGGCAACATTTTCGCGTTTTGGCAATTTTTTTCGATTTTTGGCGTTTTTTTTCATTTTGGCGTTTTTTTTCATTTTGGCAATTTTTTCGAATTTGGCGATTTATTTTAGTGTTAGAAATTATTTTTTTTTTATTTTGGCGACTTTTTTTTTAATTTTTGGCGATTTTTTTTTGGTTTGGCGATTTTATAATTTTCGGTTTTTTTAGTTTTACCGTTTTTGAAAAATTCAAGTTTTTGGCGATTTTTTTAAGTTTTGGCTCCTTTTTTAGTTTTGACACTCTATTTTCTTGTTTTGGCGATTTTTTTCGGTTTTTGACGTTTTTTCATTTCGGCGATTTTTTTTTATTTTTGGCGATTTTTTTCATGTTTGCTATTTTTTTTATTTAAATTTTTTTTTTAGTTTTGGCGACATTTCCGCGTTTTGGCAATTTCTTTTTAGATTTTTGGCGTTTTTTTCATTTTGGCGTTTTTTTTTTCATTTTGACGATTTTTTCGAATTTGGCGATTTATTTTAGTGTTAGAATTTTTTTTTTTAATTTTGGCGATTGTTTTCGTTTTGGCGATTTTTTTTTAATTTTTGGCGATTTTTTCTTTTTGGTTTGGCGATTTTATACTTTTCGGTTTTTTTAAATTTACCGTTTTTGAAAATTTCAAGTTTTTGGCGATTTTTTAAGTTTTGGCTCCTTTTTTAGTTTTGACACTCTATTTTCTTGTTTTGGCGATTTTTTTCGGTTTTTGGCGTTTTTTTAATTTTGGCGATTTTTTTTTTAATTTTGGCGATTTTTTTAATTTTTGCGATTTTTTTTATATAAATTTTTTTTTTAGTTTTGGCAACATATTCGCGTTTTGGCGATTTTTTTCGATTTTTGGCGTTTTTTTCATTTTGGCGTTTTTTTCATTTTGGCGATTTTTTCGAATTTGGCGATTTATTTTAGTGTTAGAATTTTTTTTTTAATTTTGGCGATTTTTTTCGTTTTGGCATTTTTTTTTAATTTTTGGTGATTTTTTTTTTTTTGGTTTGGAGATTTTATAATTTTCGCTTTGCCTAGTTTTACCGTTTTTGAAAATTTCAAGTCTTTGCCTTTTACGGTTTCCAAGATATAGCAAATTGTCAAAATTACATAGTCAAAATTGCATTAACTGATGGACCACCCTTTAATTTAAATTTTTTAAATTTTAGTGTTAATTGTTGTAGTCTGTATAAAAATACACTAATTTTACAAATTTCAAGTCTCAATATACATATGTTCATACAATTGTATGTATATTACATGGGATTTTAACATATTTCATTGCTAGTTTTGGAACACCCTTTAATTTTTAATTCTCATGTATTTGTTGTTGTAGCGGCCAAGGTTCTACATACTCTGTCCAAATTTGAGGTCCGTAGCTCTTACGGTTCCTGAGAAAATCCGTGTGACGGACAGCGGACAGACGGACAGCGTAGCGAAAACACCTTTCTTTTCCTTTTCACCTTTGGTGTACGGAACCCTAAAAAGCGACTTTGACTTTCATACGAAGGGTTCCGTATGGCGCTTATTTCTTTTTGGCGAATTTTTCAGTTTTGGCAATTTTTTTAATTGTTTGGCATTTTTTGTTTGTTTTTTCACAATAAATATTTAAATTTTAGCGATTTTTTAATTTTTGCGTTTTTTTTTTAATTTAGGCGATTTTTTGGCTCTTGACGATTTTTTTTGCAACATTTTTGCTTTTGGTAATATTTTGAATTTTAGCGATTTATATTATTTTTTGGTGCTATTTTTCATTTGGATTACAGCAGCTATTTTTTCATTTTGGCGATATTTCGCCACAACAAAACCCTTTCCCCTTATCCACTTCGACTATGACAATTTGGTCATAGATTAAAGAAAAAATATTACAAGTGTTCTTTTTTCTATTACAAGAAGCAAGACACTTGTGTAAACGACAAAAAAAAAAATGGCAAAAATAAACAATCGTTTAAGAAAAATAAGCGATAAGAAAAAAACGCTAAAAGCAAACATGCAAAAAAACAAAAAATCTCCTTTTTTCAGCAAAAAAAAAAAAAACTCATTGAAATGAAAAAACGCTAACACAAACAAAGTTGTTATCACTAAAAAAAGTCGCTAAAAAAACGCTTAACCTTTATGTCAACGGCAACATACCTGGGTATGTTTTTAGTTTTGAAAACGCTGTAGCTCTAAACTGGATAACCGGATCGACTTGAAATTTCTTGATATCCTAGTCAAAACTGTTTTACGCAACAGTTCCAAGTTTGGTTAGGATTAGATCATCCGTTCGGAAGATAAAGCCCATTTACAAAGTTGCACCCTTAAGTCAACAGAATACATACCTGGGTATGTATAGTAAAACGCATGCAAATATAATGTCAGTTTTAATTATTTTTGCTTAAAATTATTGAAATTCAAATACATCTATCGCATTGAGGTAAGTCTTTGGAATGCTCTGCGCACACTGGTTTGTTGCATAATGTGCATGCTTTACGAGTAGGGCGTCGTTTCGAGCAGATGTAGCAATTCCCCTTTACTTTTAGCCGGCCCGTACTATCACGTTCCTCCGATGCATGTGCCTCAGCATCCACAACTCCGATGGGCCCACCTTTCATGGCTTCGATGGCGTTGCGCGTTGAAAAAACTCTGGATATTCTGCTGTTATTCGCCCTTCTTTCCATTTCTGGCTTGTACAATTGCTCGCTAAGCTGATGGAGAAACATCCTACGGCGGCTTGTAGATGTCTTCAGGTGAGTGTTGTTGTCAATGTATATTACGTATGCAGCAAACGCAGCAACGTCCACAATATTATAAAAGAAAGCCAGAGGCCATCTATTTGTGCGCCGCTTCGTACTAAATTCGGACAAGCACTTGTCCATGCTATCAACGCCACCTTTGGTTTTGTTATAGTCCAATATAAGCAACGGCTTCTTCTTGGGACCGGTCGTTTCTGTTGTATAATGAGTAGTGGACAACATTACAACTGCCTTGTTTTTCTTGGGAACGTACGAGCACATCGTAACGTGATTACAGAACCCAAACATTGATGATTCAGCCTCACGTCGTTTCGGGTTGGCAAATGCTGCTGGCACGAATGTACGCCTTTTGTTGCAAGTACCCAATATAGATAAATTGTTGTCTAACATCAAAGTTTTTGCCAAGTTGTAGCTAGTGAAAAAGTTGTCACATACAATATTTCTTCCACTTCCAGCAAAAAGGTTGACACATAAATCCTTTACTACTCTTTCGCCAACGTTTCTTTCACGTTCACCAGACGGTGCCATTCCTGTATAGATTTGTCCCTGCATTGAAAAATTATATTCAATTTAGTTATTTAGATTTTCAACAATTTTCAACAATATTCATTGTACCTGCAATGGATAGGAAGAAATGGAGTCGCACACCCACCACACTTTTATTCCATATTTGGCAGGTTTTGATGGTATGTATTGCGTGAAGCCAGTTCCACCACGATAAGCATACAATTGTTATTCTACGGTGACGTTGGCTCCAGCCACGTAATATCTACGAATACAGCTGTTAAGCATCAAAAAAACGTCCGATTTTGCTGCTGCTTTGTCAGTTTGTTTTCGTTGCTGGTGTGTGTTTCCATTATCAAAACGTATGAAGCGGCTTATTTCCCAAAATCGTCGTACACTCATTGCGGCACGATATAGTGGATGTGAAGTAGTTTTCCACAAATCTTTCGTATGCACGTAACCAGAATGTGTAACGCCACTTAGCAAAAGTAGGCCCAAATATGCATCAAATTCACTTTTTGTTATGGGAATCCATGATCTCGGTTCTCTTGTTGGATGTTTTGCGTTGTCAATATCATAAAATTGCCTTGCCTTTCGATTTGATTTACGAATAATTATGTCGCATATTTCGTTTGACATTATCAATTGGAACGTTTTTGCAATGGTCAAACTCTGCGTTGCCCGTACTGGTCCAGATTCTGCACTTCTTAGAATGTTGTGCGTACGGAATCTTACAGGTTGTGGTTGTATCGAGGACCAAACATTACCATCTCTGGCAGTAAAAACTTCGCCAGTTTCAATTGGTGCATCTTCAAGATCTTCATCAGAATCACTGTCGCCCTCTGGGTCATATACTGGTAACATGGGTTCTTCAACGTCTGAGTCATCTCCTCCAATATCACCTAAAGCCTCGTCACCAACTATTGAATCGTGGTCACTTGTTTCTTCTTGGCTCTCTTCAAGCGCTTGCCGAATATATGCTTGTTGTTCTTCGTACGAAAGTGCGCTTAGTTGTCGCGGAGTAAGCCATTCACCATCAGCCATTTCACTTTTAATATTTTTTTATTTCCACAAAATAAACAGAAACGTCTTTTCACTTCGAGTCACAAATGTAAACTAAATTTTCTGACGATACTACAAAGAATGAAATTTCCGCAACAATAAATGTTTCTACCTGCCTATATTATAACTATATTTATTATATACGTATGTCGTCTACCTATACAACCACTTTTTTCAACAAACAATGACTGTGAGGATGAAATTGGTTATCATAAAATTTTTTAGCCTTTTGTCCATTTCTAACAAACTAAAAAAATAATTCGGAAATTCCAACAAACCAGGTAGATACGTAATTAGCATTTTTATGCTAACGACGTACAATTCCCCATACAAAACGTATGTACATACCCAGATATGCTGCTGTGAACGTGCGTAAAGCATTTCTGCTGTTGACATAAAGGTTAAACGAAAGCAGCTGAAATTAAAAAAATCATCAATAATAATAATAATAATTAATGTTTTGATCGTAAAAGATAAGCAAGAATAGTTAAACATACGTGGGTAGAGTAATATTACTTCGTGCTAACCGAAATAGAAAAATGAAAAAATGGAAAAACAGGGGAAATAAATAGTGATACTTACATATGTATTTACCAAAGGTAAATCAATAATTGTACACAACAATCATTTCTCACATTCCGTTTCATTAGAATTTACGTTAAATAGCTGATGTTAATAACAATCTCTACCCAAGTAGATAGACTAGGGTGCTGATAAAGTGCGTTGCTGCACAGAAAAATATCGGTATTTCCCCAGCTAAGAAAAATTAAATTAGACTTTTCTTCTCTTCTTTAGAAACTCACATTAATTAATAAAATATTTCATTCAATAAAAGAATTGAAATTACTGAAGTTAAGCCTGACTAAAAATTATTTCTGATTAAAAATAATTAATAACTTTAAAAATGAATAATCATCAGATTGCAAAAGTTACTGATATTAAAAAAATTTTAATATAAGAAAAAACGCTAAAAGAAAAAAACCGCCAAAATATGAAAATTTTTACAAGAATAAACTTAAAAATTAAAAAGCGAAAAACAAATTCTTAGCGCGTTTGGCTTAACGATAACACCCCTCAAATGCAAAACTAATGTAACGACAAAAAAGCGTTAAATCGAAAAAGTCACTGAAACGAAGAAAAAAAAAACGCTAAAATGGAAAAATCGCCAAAACGTAAAAAATCGTTCAAAGGAAAAAAAATCCTGTGTACGATTTAACTTGTTAAACCAGTAAGCACTCATCAAAATAATAACATTATTCGAATGAAAAGGCCGTCATTTAAAATCGCCAATATTAATTTTTGAAAAAGTAGCACCCAGAAGAAGCAAGGGTGGCAGGGCAGTATTTGTTCTGCGAAACTATTCAACATTTTTTTTGTGCAAATTTGAAGAATTTAAGCCGATAGCCATTGCTGCTAGTGCTTTTAGCTTTTAATTTATTGTAATTTTAATTATAATAAATTTCTAAATAAATAAATAAATAAAATCAAAGCAGGAATAGGATAAAAAGGATTTCTGTTAAAAAATAGGACCCAGAGGTGGCCTGGGGCAACATATTCCCCTTCGAAACTTTTTTTTTACCGATTTTTATAAAATTCCAAACATAGATACTTCTGCGTGTGAAAGGACACTTGGCCCTTCTATATAAAAAATATGACCCAGAGAGGACCAGGGGCAACATTCTACCCTTCGAAACTTTTCTACCGATTTTTTTTACCGATTTTTATAAAATTCCAAACATAGATACTTCTGCGTGTGAAAGGACACTTGGCCCTTCTATTTAAAAAATATGACCCAGAGAGGAGCAGGGGCAACATTCTCCCCTTCGAAAATTTTCTGTCGATTGTCATTAAATTCAAAACATAGATACATCTGCGTGTGAAAGCATAAATAGGCCTTCTATTTAAAAAAAAATAGGACCCAGAGGGGACCAGGGGCAACATTCTCCCCTTCGAAACTTTTTTTTAACGATGTTCATGAAATTCCAAACATAGATACGTTTGAGTCCAAAAAGACAACCAAGATTAATATAAAAAAATTTGGACCTAGAAGGGAAGGGAGAGGGGCAATATCTGCCTCTCCGAAACATTTTTTTACCAATTTTTAAGAAATTTAAAATATAGATACATTTTCATTCAAAAAGGACAATATGTCTTTATATTAAAAAAAAAAATACGAACAAATTTCTGATTTTTATCAAATGGAAAGCATAGACATATCTGCGTCTAGAAGAACACACAGATTTCATATTTTTCAAAAAACTAGCACTTAGAGCGGACAGTAGGGAATTTCTGTCTCTCCAAAGTTTTCCAATCACTTTCTATGACATTCAGAATATACATAGATACTATCTGCATCGAAAATAACACACAGGTTTTATATTTTAAAAAAGTAGGACCCGCAGGGGGAGGAGACAATATCTGCCTTTCGAAAATTTTACACTGATATTTATGAAATTCAAAACAAATACATCTGCGTTAAAAGGACAGGCTTCACTTTTAAATAAAAACAAATAGGACCAAGAGGGAAATATATGCCTCTGCGAATGAAGTTCAAAACATAAATAATTTATATATATTTTCGTAATTAAGACCAAGAGGGTATAGGGAGCGATTTCCGCCTCTCCAAAACTTTCCAAACGATTTTTATGATATTTAAAAGATAGATACATTTACATCTGCAAGGACAAACAGTTTCATATTTTATAAAAATTAGGACCAGCAGGGGAAGGAGACAATTCCTGCCTACTCAATACTATGCATCGTTTTTGATGAAATTCTAATCACAGATTATTCTGCGCTCTTATATATTTTTAAAGTGAAAACTAGAACCAAGATGGGTAGGGGGGGGGGGAGGGTATTTCTGCCTCTCAAAAATTAAGCAAACAATTCTTATGAAATTCTAAACATAAATATATCTGTGTCTGGATTATATGTATTTTTACAACTATAAACAAGAATAACTTACCGTTTACACATGCAAGTACAAGTGCAAGTAACTCAATACATAGACATATTTTGAATAATACAATCATAATGCTACAAGTTGTAGGCTCACAGGCAAGAGATTTTCATTACAAGTAATTTTTTCACTTGCATGTTGGAGAATTGTCAAAAATAAAAACAGTGTTACCCTTCAAGGATTTTATTTTAATTTTAATGGATAGCTTACATGGAATAATTTTTAAAATGTTATTATTTCAACTTATATACAGAAAATATAAAACAAAAAGTAAGAACATGTAATCAAATATGACTTATTATTGATTTGCAATATAAATTTATCATTTATTTTGGTACAAAGTTTATCACTAAATTCGTTTCCCTGTAATGTTCCTATACCAAAAATTTGGCAGCCCACATTAAAAACTAATACAGACAAAAAAAAAAAAAAGTACAAGCAACGCACAGAAGAAAGAGAAAAACGAAATTTTCAAATATTTATAGTAACATATAGAAAAATGAAAATAAACTTGCACTTGACTGTGTCAACAATCAAGCAAGTTGCGAGTGTTTTTATTATTTCATTCAATGTATTGGTTGTTAATACGTATATGCAACTTGTAACAAGTTACCTGCATGTGTAAATGAAGCGTAAGATAGGACATAGTTTCTGCCTCTCTGAAGCTATCCAAATGATTTTGATGGAAATTTAAATAAAACATAGATGTACATACATACATATATCTTAAACGACACAATGACTACATTCTGAATAGATTCATCTTTAGCGCTATGTAGTTTAAAAGTGCATGTGTTAACAACAAAGTTTTTCACAAAATTGAAAATAATGAAGATACTTTTTCTTAAAAAAAATTTATTTTTCAGGAAAATTTTAAAATTTTTAATTCTTAGCCTATTTTTTTTTTGAACTTATTTTCATTTAAAATTTTGTGAAAATTTTAATGCTGTCTTTTAATTTAAAATCGAAGTATATACTAAAAAGTTATAGGTGAAATACTAAAAAAAGTCAGGACAAAAGAAAAAAAATTTTTTTTTTGTCTAAAGTCAAATATCTTATAAGCTATAAGAGATACGAAAACATATTTACCAATCTTATTTCTTAAAAATCTTAAGCTTAGCTCAAAACTCTTTATCCCATAAAAATCGAATAATTTTTCTAAAAGTTGCAAGCCTCAGGAGTTTTTTTTTTTTTTTAATTATCATGTGGTCAACTTAGGTCCACTGTAACTCCTGTCCAGCTTAAGCCAGAAGACTGCAAGAATATGTGTTATAAAGCCCAAGTTCTTTTCCACGGATGTTCAAAGTTTCATATAAATGCAATCAGTAGCTTAGAAGTTCCAAATTTATCACCATTTATTTTACAAAAGTCCCCACTGTGCATTCCATTTTAAAACTGGGATCAGAAAGATGGTAGAAGAAAACTTCTGCCACTCCGAAACTATCCCAACGATTTTACTGAAGCTTCAAACATGGATAGAAATGCATCAAAAAAGGCACACAGACATTAGTATTTAAGGCTCTCAGCCAAAATGGATTTCTAATTTTCAACAATTTATGGTGGGTTTGGCGATTTTTTAAATTTTGGTGACTTTTGCTATAAAAGATGATTTCTATGCGTTAATAATATAAATTATATTTTCCAATTGTAATTTTACTCTTATGAGTAGTTAGTCAAAGATTAATTTCGGGAGCGCACTGCCTCCGCAAGGTTATATTAGATTAGATTGGCGGGCTGCTGGTAAGGAAGGGTGAAATTTAGAGTCCAGCTCTGATGGGTTTAATACAAGGATCCCTTTGTGCTACCTGTGAGTTGAATAGAAGTTAGTGAGAGAGGGTGATAGGGAAGGGATGGTGATAGTGATAGAGAAGGTAGGTGGTGAAGGAAGATGTAGAGGAAAGCTTCATTCGTTTACAACTCTCCTTTTTGCACGTTTTTAATAATGCAGTGATTGCAGCGCCTCTGGTGTCAATGAGCCACATTAAATTTTGAAGCTGTGCTAAGTAGCCATTTTATTAGTTATTTTATTTGGCCGATGATTTTGCTATATAATAACGACGAAGGAGAGCGCTCTGATGTTACATTAGGATTATCATCCGCTGAAGCCGGTGTAGTTTATTGACCAGTGCCTCTATGCCTTCCTCACTAGAACTTTTCCAAAAACAAAAAACACAACTGATAAAAAGGGACCCTAATGCCCACCAGAAAAATGAGTGGTGTTGTTATTTAATGACTGTCGGAGATCGAGCTCGAACCCAGGACCTTCGGCTTTTTAATCAACGTGCTAACTACTTCAGCCAACGCCACCCTTATGCCTCGGAAATAGCTAGTACCTATATGTTTACTTTTAAAACTTGTCTGGTAAACTTAATTGTGTGGTATCAAAAAAAAATCTCCAATAATTCTCATAATGCATCCTTTTATATTTTACAAAAGATATAATGTCCAGAACTACATACGAGTATGACGCTTGACATTGCGGTAGGTAGACTATAATTAATTTTAACAAAAAAGATTTTATCTCAAGATAGCACAATTTATCAAACATGTTTTCAAAACATAGTATACAATGTGTGTTTGTATGTGTTTGTGTGTGTATGCGTATGGGGCATGTTTGTCATTCATACACACTTTCAAAAACCCTTAGAGAAATATGTATGTCTACACATGTTGTTATAAATGTTTACAATAGCAATTACCGACACGCTAGACCGCATTAGTACATACTTACACCAACACATGCTTGCAGCCACAAATACATGCAAGCACTTTCACTTACAGCAAAACCACAAAATAGTATTGTTTTCCGGTTGTTTTAAATGTTTTGACATTTGTGAATAGTCTTACAACAAACAAACAAATTATAAGTAGTACAATAATATTTTATTAGAACATTTGTATCATTTGTACTCGTGCAAAAGTGTATATGCGTGAGTTCAGCAAATACGCCACAGAGCCTTGAAAAAAAATTCCCCTTCAAGGATAGGAAGTCTTGGTTTGTTGGTTTTAAAATTTCCATTTAAAGCAAAAGCAAAAAAAATTAAATAAAAAATCTTTTGGGGTTTTGTTATATGATTTAATTTTTTTTTTACATTGACAAAATGACCTTGTCATATGATTTGCCATTGTTCCACATAGACAAGCAGTTTAACACACACGAACCTAACGAACTTAACGCCAAGCGCATTCTAACAAGGACAATATGAATGTTAGTTGTAGCCTTGTGATTTTTTTTGAATCAAAACTCTCTACTGAGTGGTAGACATGTTAAATTAGCATAAATATTTGTCAAAATAATCATAAGATTATTTTTATGTGAAAAAAATGGAAGAACTCAAACACATCAACTAAAGGGTGTCCCAACAAGAACGCAAGATTTAAATTTGGCGCCATTCGAATTGTCATTGTTTGACATTTGAACAATTGTTATTGTTTGCTAGTAGAAGGTACGAGGTTAGTAAAAATGGAGTGCTACACGAATGAACAACGCATTCGCATTGTGAAATGGTTTTACCAAAATGGTGAAAGTTTTGCGGCTACAGTTCGCAGATTTGCGATCAATTTGGGGTCACAATAATGCTCCAAAAGAGTCAACTGTAAAGAGATTAATGGATAAATTTGTCGAAACTGGATCTGTTAGTGATGTAAAGACAACAACGCGCCTTCGACCAGGTCGATCGACCGAAAATGTCGCAGCTGTATGGTGTTCGGTGTCGTGAAATGCTAACCAGTTTTTTCGTGCCTAGAATTGAAGAAATTAATGTGGAGGGCATGTGGTTTCAACAAGACGGCGCCACATTTCATACAGCCAGATAAACAATTCAATTGCTAAATCAGTCATTTACCGGTCGTGTTATTTCGCGTTTTGGAGACCAGAATTGGCCGCCTAGATCGTGCGATTTAACACACTTAGACTTTTTTTTTGGGGTTTTTTGAAGTCGATGGTTTACGCGAATAAGCCAACGACGACTCAAGTCTTAAAAGAGGAAATTGGACGCTGCATTAATAAAATACCGCAGCATTTATGCAAAACGGCATTGAAAATTTCATTAAAAGATCGCGTATGTGCCAGCAAAGCCGCGGCGGCGGCCATCTGCCCAATTTGTTGTTCCACACATAACCTCATTTGGTCTACCTTACGATATAATAAAGTTTCACGATTTTTTTTTTAATATCTGTGTTTTATTTAAAATTTAAATCTTGCGTTATTGTTGGGACACCCTTTATTATCATGATGAAATATTCTATCAAAATAACAATAAAAAACACTGATAAAGATTATTCTTTAACTCCATCTTTTTTTAGAGGCTCTCGAAGTAATGCTAATCAAATGCTAATCTCAAAAAATTAGTTAGAAACATTTTATTTTTAGGATTACGATTAAAGGCTCGCTTAAGGTTGAAAAATTTTATATTTAAAACAACAATAAAATAAGAAACAACACTATTGATAAAACTGGCTTCTGGGAAAAAAATTTTGTTGTCAAATATTATTTGTCTGCTAAACTTCAATAAACTGTATGCCAACTAACATATGGCACAATACTATTCAAAAAGTAGTCTCTCGCAGTAGTGCTAATGAAATGCTAATCTTTTAAAAAAAATTAGCAAACATTTTTTTTAAATAAAATTGTAGTTATACATTTAAATAAAAAACTTAGGAATGAAAGACACAAAACACACAGAAGTGTCACGAGACACTTGTCTGGTTTTCCCTCAAATTTTATCGTCGTTTTTGTTTTGCTACGTCTTTCTAGTGCAATAAATTTTTATTTGCTGTGTTAATTGGTAAGTAATAATACACTACAGTATCAAATACAGTATGCTTATCTCTTTTTTCCACGAATTTTAACAAAAAACTGATTGGAGCTTTTTTTACCTGTCACTTTCTTCACTTCTGTGTATTCTATGATGAAAAATATATCTTGAAAACAACAATAAAATCAGAAATAACAAACATTAAAAATTTTAAAAACCCCCGACTTTTTCAGAACAGATGTTATATCTTCTAAACTGCTCTCGATCAAGTCATCTTTCAAACAGAAAAAAACTTAATGAAAATCGGTCGAGCCGTTTGGCCTGTACGTGAACACGGACAGACACACAGATACACAGACACATAGACACACAGACACACACTACAAACTTATAACACCCCTTTTTTAGTCGGGGGTTAAAAAGGCTGTTGGCAGAATTGTTGCCAGTTTGTGGAAAAAATATTTGCAAACAAGTATAATTTGTATGCTAAAGTACTTTATCAGATCTAAACTTTAATAAATTTTATGCCAACTAGCATATGGCACAAAACTGTTATAAAAATAGCCCATTTAAGTAATGCTAATGAAATGCTAATCTCAAAAAAAAAAAAATATATATATATATACATATATCATACATTTATTTTTATGATTTCGATTGTAATTATTACCTTAAATTAAAGGTTCATTTAAGTTTGAAAAAATTTATATTCAAAATAACAATGAATTAAGAAAAACGGCTGTTGCCAGTATTGGTTTTGCATAAAAAATATTTGCTAACAAATATTATTTGTCTCATAAAGTACTTTATAAATAAAAATGAAAAATTCGTAATTTTTAAAACAGTTTCTTCTTTATTTTCTAATGAATTATTTTTTATGCTAATACATATTTGCCAAATGTGACTATATATTAAGTCATATTGATGAAAAGCTTATATATTTTAGCGATGCTAATGAAATGCTAATCTCTAAAATAGAGACATTTTGTCAAATAGCAGAAAATGCTTGATGCAATAGTCCCGAATGAGATTTATATATTGAATAAATCGTATGTGATGCTAACTAACAGCTTTGTTAACTAAATATTAGCAGTCGTTTAAATGCATGGATTACCAAGCGATCTGCTAGACTAATGCTAATGCGAAATTATGTATTTTTTTTAGCAGTCATTAAGGAAATAAAAAAGTTTTCACATTAATTCTAGCTTTGAAGGTCTGTCATTATTTTGTTGAACGAATTGTTGCATTAAAGATCTGAGAATTGGCATCTGCTGCGAAGGACTCCAGCAAAGATTGGTTACCTTGTCTTGATATTGTTATTAATCCAGACTTTCTTTCAGATCTCTTTTTAAAACAGTTTCCTTGTTTCTAATGAATTATTTTTAATTCTAATACGTATTTGCCAAATCTGACTATATATTAAGTCATATTGTTTAAAAATTAAAGCTTTTGGGAGTTGCTAATGAAGTGCTAATGTCTGAAATTGAGGCAATTTGTCAAATAATATGAACTTGTTAATGCAATACTAAAGAAAAAGATTTCTATATTGAAGAAATTGTATGTCATGCTAATCTATCTATATAGATTAGCAAGCGATATGCTAGAGTACTGCTAATGTAATGTTAATGCGAATTTATATGTTTTTTCTTAGCAATCATTAAGTCCTGTTTCAAACCTGTCATTACTTCGTTGAAAGGTTTGTTACATTAAAATATTTGAAAATTGGCATCTGCTACAAAGGACTCCAGCAAAGATTGGTTACTTTGTCTTGATATTGTTATTTTTGAAGATGCTATGTGATGCTAACAGCCTTATTAAGCAATTATTAAGTGTATAGATTTGCTAGAGATCTGCTAGAGTAATGCTAATGTAATGCTAATATGAATAAATGTGTTTTAGCAGTCTTTTGTGTAGAAAAAAGTTAAAAATAAGGACTCCAGCAAACATTGTTAACTTTGTTTTGATATTGTTATTTATGAAGGCCTACTTCTTAAGCATAAATCGCTTAAATAGAAGTCTTAATAAATTAATTTTTCAAAGGTCTCCAGTCTAATGCTGGAGACTAGATAGTACGTACTTTCAGAAAGGTACATACATGCATATGTACTAGAGGGCTGCGTAAACAGGCTTGAAATGTAAATACGTTTTTTTTTTAATATATATTTTGTCGTAGCATGTATTATACTAAAACAATAATAAATGATGTCGTTTAATAAGCAATGCGTGATGGATGTATTGATGTATGTGTACGTGATCATACAAATAACGTGTACGTATGTATATGCATGACGTTTGTATAAGCACCCACGCGTAGGAAGAATTAAGCATCACAAATTCTTTCGTCACGAAGTATTTTCTTCTGTACTCCTACACCTGCAATCACTGAAACCAAGTTCTTGCAAACAGTGTTCTTTAGCGTTTTTTTTTAGAAGATTTTGCTGTATTAAAGCATTTGAAAAATTCCCTTATGTCTTAATAGTTCTTGTAAGTGGTCTTGTGCAGAGGTCTAATATGCACAACAATTTGTCTTTCACAGACAATAGGGTTAATATTAACGCTTATTGTCCTTCACTGTCCAATCGATATTCCAAGACTGCTATTACTTGCCAGACTTTTTCCAATTAGTAAAGTCTAGTATAAAATATTTCCTGAATATCCACAAGGACTTTCGTATTCATTTGCCCAAACATAATCCTGTTGCGGTAATATTGGCATTTACTAAAGCAAGTATTTGCTGTTGAGTGAGTGAGTGTGTATGCGTGAGTGCTTTTTATATTAACTTTGTCATTGTGTTTAAAGCAGTTTTGTGGTTGGTAATGTGTGCACAGACTTCACCAAGGATTTGACCCATATGTCCTTATTTGGCAATATGTAAGTAAGCTTTTGCATTTATTACATTTGCTTAAGTTAATGTGTACGTATGTAATTTTATGTTTTATCTATTATCCATTGACTTGTTTTATTGTTATTGTGTGTATATATTTTTTTTTATATACATATATTTTTCCGGCCAGACGGACCATCAACCATGGACCAAATATTGTTTTAACCTTTTAGCTTGTGTTAATGTTTGTTACTTTTGTCATGGACTTTATGCGACATTAAATGGAATGAAATTTAGTATGTTTTTTTTTGGCTTTAATAAATATTTAATTGTTATTTCTTTTTCTTTTTTTGTGGGCTTGTACTATATAAGAGCAGTTAATTTTATGTGGTTAATTTTGAAGGACATTGTTGGAGTTTTATTTTAATTTTATTTGTTTCATTTAGTTTATGGCCCATTCCTGAGACAAATTAGAGGGTGAATGAAAGTTGAAAAATCAATATATTTGTTTTAATGAATACAAGTGCGTAGAGTTTATTTATTGAAACAATTAACCACAGGACATGTTTTATTTAAAATACTTGCGCTTAAACAAATCACGTGCCAGAAAACTTTTACCATTACAGTCCTATCAGATTTTGTATATCTGTTTTTGAACAAAGTTTATTCTGCTACAAAAAGTTACAGAAAATTGGAACTTAGTTTATACAGCATGACTGAAATATTTTATTGCTTAATAATTAAAGTATTCTGCATAACCATAATCACAAAAAAAAAGCCTTAAGCGGTATATTTTTTGAACTTAATTTTTTGGTGAAAACCGCTTATTAACGATCGAAAATAATTGATTTTCAGAAAAAAAATTAATTTAGAAAATTATTTTACTTAACCTTTTTTTGCGGTTAGGGGTAGATTTTTTTAGGCAGCTTAAACAAATATTAAAAATTTTCAGCTTAAATATTCATTAATTTTTATATTTTACTATGCTTTCTGGCACTACCAAGTCTCTTAACGCATTAGAAAATCTTTTTTTGTGTTGCTTAACTTTGAAATTATTTTGTTTGTGGCATATTCCAGGAGAAGAAATGTAATTAAAATAATATTTTGTCATCACTCAGAACCCCATAGGGACCAAACGAAAGGGGAAAGTTTCAAAAAAAGGGTGGCAAGGAATAGAAAATATTGATGTGTATAAATTTATAGTTAACTTACTATAAAAGGGCCCCAACTCATTATTTTTTGGAAATCGAGTTTATGGTATATTTCGTTAGAACATATTGTGCCAGAGCTGACAAAAAAGCTTAAGCGACATTATTTTTAAGTAAAGTTTTTTTTGGCGAAAATCGTTTATTAACGATCGCAAGTAATCCATTTTCTTCATTAAATTAAGTTCGAAAAAAATGTCATTTAAGCTTTTTTGGCGGCTATGGCACGGACTGGTCTTCTAACGCAATATATAAAATAAATTCAGTAAAGTGCGACTCTGACTCGCGCACGAACGATTCCGTACGAACACTAGATATGTAATTTAATACAAACTTCATCCAATATAATATATAATTTTGACACTTTATTTTCTCGTTTTATCGATTTTTTCGGTTTTTGGCGTTTTTTCAATTTGGCGATGTTTTTCATTTTGGCGATTTTTTTATTTTGGCGATTTTTTTTTATATAAACAATTATTTTGGTTTTGACACCTCTTTCGCGTTTTGGAGTTTTTTTTTTAGATTTTTGGCGTTTTTTTTCATTTTGACAGTTTTTTTCATTTGGGCGATTTTCTCGAATTTGGCGATTTATTTTAGTGTTAGAAATTTTTTTTTAATTTTGGTGATTTTTTTCGTTTTGGCGATTTTTTTTAATTTTTGGCGATTTTTTTTTTTTTTTTGGTTTGGCGATTTTATATTTTTCGGTTTTGTCAAAATTACATAGTCAAAATTGTATTAACTGATGGACCACCCTTTAATTTAAATTTTTTTAAATTTTAGTGTTAATTGTTGTAGTCTGTATAAAAATACACTAATTTTACAAATTTCAAGTTTCAATATAGTACATATTGTTACGAAAATAGCCGTCAACAATGTTAAGCAGCATTACACAAAAATATTCCAACAGGGTTAATGTAAGTGCTACGCGAAAATATTCCTACAGGGTCAAAGCAAAGAATAGTCTAGAATAGTGGCCTACAACTAAATAAGCATGCGTATATATGTATGTACAAGCTTGATTAAACGTAAACAAGCAAAAGCAACAACAAAAAGCGTCTGCTTATTAAGAAGATTCACATATTTACACACATACATACATGGTAATTCAAACGAAAAGCAAAAGATAAACAACCACCGTGTATTGCTTAGTTAATGATGTACACACGTATGCATATACACATGTATGTACATAGTTACCACATGAACTTAATTAGGCAGCATATAAGATGATAATGATCGTCTAGACATTGCTTGAAACTTCTAGTGGAATTTGTTGAAATATAAAAGGAGGTGACGCATCCAATGAGTTAGTTAGTTGCAGTCGTAAGTCAGTCGCGAATAGTTATAGTTAGTGCTAATCAGAAAGTAGTGAAGTTAAGAACTCGTTAGTCAGTTGATAATTAAGTTGTGAACTAATAATAGTCTGTCGTGGAATTGAGATTATTGTGGAGTCTATCGTGTCGACTGGAGTAAAGGGAACAGCGCAGCGAATAGACGTGTGTAAGGGTGTAAGTAAACCCAGTGAGTCTTTATTGGTGTATCAACTGTGAGTGATGGCAGAGAGAGTCTCGTAAGTGACGGCAGCAGACAAAGAGGTGTCACGTGTCACGTGGTGCGCAGCCAGCTAAGAAACGTGCGTAAACTACAGCGAGGAAGGCGCAGTGGTAACCAGTTGAGAATATTTGTGTGTAATTCAGTAGTTTAAGTTGTATTAGTTTATATAAGCTCTTGAGTAATTTAGTATAAGTGTATTTGTAAATAAAACTTGTATCATTCTTAACCCTAATTACTACACTCGGCTCTTGTATTCATTTGCAAATCTTCGGATCTACGGAAAAGCGTTTTTATAGAGAGAAAAACGTAACAATATGTTCATACAATTTTATGTATATTACATGGGATTTTAAGATTTTTCGTTGCTCGTTTTGGAATACCTTTTAATTTTTAATTCTCATGTATTTGTTGTTGTAGCGTTCAAGGTTCTACATACTCTTTCCAAATTTCAGGTCCGTAGCTCTTACGGTTCCTGAGAAAATACCGTGTGACGGACAGACGGACAGCGTAGCGAAAACAATAGGGTTCCTTTTCACCTTTGGTGTACGGAACCCTCAAAGTTCGATTTAAAAAAAATTAAAATAATGAGTTAGGGCCTTTCTTTATTGAGGTAACAATGTCTCTGTATTTATATTTAATTACCTCTGCGCTTGTACATTTAATTGATGTTGGTTGCAGCTTTTGCCCAAAAAAAAAAATGTGTCCCTTGAGCTTTTGTTGTTAATCCAAGAAGAATCGACGTGTTTTTTTTTTGTAATTTTCACAAAAATAATAGTCTTAACAAAATCTTAGCAAACGGTTAGTTAGTAAAGAAATGATTATAAAAACCATATCCCCAGCATCAAGTTTTCTTTGCTGTCGTCAAAATAAACGACACAGTGTCACAACAAGCACAACGTTGTTGTCTTTCAGGGTTTAACGTTAGGAAAAATCTACTTGACCGCTTTCTTTTCCTTTTTTTTTTGCTTTTCTTAAGCATAACAATAATATCTACTTGTATAACAAGGTTTTTTATTATGTAAAATTATTTGCGGTTAGATAATAATATTAAACAATAGCTTTTTAATGTTGCTAGGTGGTGTGAGTTATACCCAACAGCTCCACTGTATGCGTTAAAAAGGTAGACTGTGTCTGACTTGCGTATTAATTTATACCATAACGGATGTGTCTAATCCTGTCAAAGTTATCTATCTTTTGTAGAATGTTAACAAGAACCATAAAGCAAGATAAAAAGTTTGACAACAGTGTTTATGTGACGAGAAAGACTTCAACAAATAGGAAAATATAAAAAAAAGTAAGTAAGGTGTATTAACGCTTGAAAGAGGCCTTAAAGTTTTTAGAGTTCAGTATAAAAAGTTATAACTACACCTTTTCCAATTGTAATTCAGAAAGCGTCAATTGATTTTCAGAAAGCGTCAATTTAATTTCAGAAAGCGTTAATTGTAATTCAGATTAGTCAATTTAATTTCAGAAAATGTAAATTGTAATTCAGATTAGTCAGTTGTAATTCAGAAAGTGTTAGTTAATATTCAGAAAGTGTCAATTGTAATTAAGAAAGCGTTAGTTAATATTTAGAAAGTGTCAAATGTAATTCAGAAAATGTTAATTGTAATTCAGAAAATGTATTCATTGATAAAAAAAATTATTCGAAATCTTTTGGAACGAGTAAGTGTGGTATTATATATTAAATACTCAGCAATTATGTATTAAACAGGGTCTTTCCTGGAAGGTGGTGGGCACAGGATAGACCTCCGTTCGTCGTAAAATTTGAACATTTTATTTTTTATGGGCATTATGTAGCTTATTTAAGCTAAACAAAAATGTTCACAGAGGTATCACGGGCTTAATTTGGAGGGAGGTACAATATTGGTCTTTGACCATTATTTCTGCTCTGACAATGAATGACATGGCGGTCGGTCAATAATTTTTCTTTAATTTTGCACATTTACATACATATATATTGACACTTTTAATATGTAATTAAAACGAAAAATAAGAATAAAACTTATTTTATTTCAGAATTACAATTAAGGCTTTCTGAAATTAAATTGACTAATTTGAATTACAATTAACGCTTTCTGAAAATCAATTGACGCTTTCTGAATTACAATTGGAAAAGGTGTAGAATATTAAATTAATGGATAGAATAATTCGCAAAAGAAAATCAACTTCAATGCAAAGATCTGATAGAACATCCTCGAAAAAAGAATTTATGGCACCAAACTCTTTCAAAAAAAATAATAATATATGTTGGTTGAGAAGAAATATGTGATATATAAAATTATATTTTAATGGGCATGCCTCCGCCCATTTTTAAATGCCAGATTTTGTATGTTTTCACAGCTCATGGTGTGTGTTAAGTTTCATAAAAATCGTTCAAGTAGAATCACTTAAAATAAAATATTTAATTTTAATGGGCCGCCCATTTTTTTAAAATAGAAGATTGGGTCTATTTTAGAGCTCAAGGTGGGTGGTAAGTTTTGTAAAAACGGTTTGAGTACAACCACGTGAAATATAATAATAAATTTTAATGGGCGTATCCCCGCCCATTTTTACAACTTTTAAGTTGTGTAATTGCTAGGTTTCACAGCAATCAAATTAACAGAATATCATAAAATCAATTTAAAAATTGTGTTCGTGTCCCCGCCCACTCTTTACAGTGAAACTCATGGGAAGCTATGCCCTCTCAGACAAAAAAAAAAGAACTTTTAAAATCGATCTAAAATGTACCGAGTCAGGAAGTAACACCCCAAAAAAAAGAGACGAATTGAGAACCTCCTCCTTTTTTTGAAGTGGGTTAAAAATAAGAACAAGTTATTTAACTAAGAACAACAAAGTATTGTAGCTATGAACAAAGCAATCAAATAAACGCCAACACACTTAAACAACATATTATTTCTAATAAATTAAACATGAGTTTGCAATTAAAGTTTTTTCATGTTGATTTTACATTGGTATTTTTTTTTGTGTACTGCAGAGGTTTGCACTGTATTTTACTGTATGCTACAGTACAGTATTGTACATTACTATACTGTACTGTAATGTATTACACTATACTATACTGTACAGTATTAACTGTACATCACTGTGCAGCATTGGCATGTGCTGCACTCTCTTGTGCTAGCGAGCAATATATGTGCCCTTAATTATGAAAGTGGTCTAAGTCATATATTTCTTTGGTCGAGATATTTAGTAGATTATATTTGAACAAATCAAAAACTATTCTTATATTATGCAATATTTTAATTTAGAGTTGTAATAGTCTCGATTAGTATAAATTTATTTAACATTTATTAAATATTTTTTGAACATCTTTTAAGATTTATTTGATATTTTGAAGCAAAAATTCACATGACTCAGATTACTTTCATAATTAAGGGCTCATATATATAACTACGTATTCTTTCGCACAATAATAAACTATTTTCCTGCTTTAAAAATCCTTTAAATATTACAAAATGCTGTTATAAGGCCTTCGATATTTGACCGGTTTTTGGTCTTCGTAAATATTCCATAAATATTTTCATATTTGCACGAGCTTTATCTTATAAAAAAAGAGCCAACAGAAGAACAAAAGATTATTATATTTTAAAATGCAGCGAAATGAAACAAAAGAATTTAGATTACAAATAACAGCAGATAAAACAGAAACTTAAGCATTGTTTTATTTTCTGAACAACAAAAATACACATCTTCTATGGAAAAATCTTTGTATACCTTAAAATTTTCTTTTTTTTATTATTCGCCATAATCAACGTTAGAATAATAGTTGTTACTTTTTTTTTTGTTGTTGCTTGATAACGATAATGATGATTATTATGATTGCTTTGAAGGAGACGACATTAGTGGTTTGAGTTTGTAGCGGGTGTCTTATGGCTGCTCAACAAACAAAAGATTTAATGTGTTCTTAGAATGAAAACAACATTGCAAATGTTTCGTTAAGTTATTATGCAAATGTTATCTCAGCTTTGGGTCATTAAAGGTAAAGTTCTACAATTTATTTTGTTAAATAACCTTAAAGCCAAGACTTTCTTATACAATACTGGGACTTTCTATATTAATTATTAGACTGAATAAATGGCAGACAATTCGAGAGATGTAGCATCAAAAATATATTGCTGATATTAACTGTTATAGCTCGAAGGTCCTTAATGGAAACCCTTTTAATTGAAATTCAAAGCTAACAAATTTAGAGAAATACATTTATTAATTATTTAAGCAATTTGGTAGAAAAATGAGCTGCCAAATTTTTTTTTTTTTTTTTTTTGGTTTTCTGAACTTAATGCCATGAAATGATATATGATAATGACATAAAAGGCAGTCAAAAGATTATTTAAAAATCTCTTAAATTTATAATTAAATATTTTAGAACAGCAAATTTTCTGTTCAAGTTGCTAAAACGTATTCTTTTCTTGTAACTTTTTTTTAAGATCAAATTAGCAACGGTCCTGTAGGTTATGGATTAAATTGATATTAAGTGGCATTAAGGATGTATTATATTGTGGCACAAAAAAAAATTCTTTGAACAAACCTTTAACTACAAATACTTTCATAAAAAGAAATATTTGGTAAACAAGAAGAATTGTCCAGAATTGTTTAGCTTAAGAATAAAATACACATTCTATAACATATACATCAGATAAACATAAAAAAAATAAACATAATAGCAATAATGAAATAGCTTTTGCTGGTTAAACACTTAGGCACTTACAAATTGTATGCGAGAAGTCTATAACTATTCCAGTTTTAGAGTTAGTCTGATGTAATGCAAAATTGGACCATGTGGTCCAACCTTAGAACACCGCAATGTTAAATCGACCACCTTTTCTTCATATATTTGCAGTAGTTTTGGAGTACTCCTACTCCTCTTTGGACTAGTACTAACATGCATGTATGGACTAGTCGCATTATCTGCAGGGTATATGCGCACGTACACATATATTTAACACATAAGCTAATGGCCTGACTAAAAAAAAGCATTGGAAATGCTGCTGAGATTGTCTAGATGTTGCTGTCACATTCTGGAAGCCTTGTATGAAGTATAAAAGGGCGTCGCATCAGTCTATCATCAATTCGGTCAGAAGTTCAGTTGTTTATTTTAAAGAGTTGTCTACTAAGAGTTCAGTTCGTTTTTGTAAAGAAATACCAAGTCTCAGTTGAATGCAGTTGGAAGTCGTATGAAAGTGTGTAAAAAAGTTAAGGTTAAATTAGACGTGACATAGTCATAACGCCATAGCCATAACCAAACCAAAATTCAATTGGGTTCTATGGTGAGAGTTATGGCGTTATGGCGAGTCAAGTATAATCGAATACAGTATTGCCCATTAGTTTGGTTCGAACGGCTGCTGGTTGAATATATGAATTAATTCTAGCGGGAAGCACAGGACACTGCGACCAAAGTAGATCTTTTGTATCCTATTGCCAGGTGCTAGAGCACCTCATCTAAACCTACTCCCCTGATGAATCTCAGGATTGCCAGTGGGTCCAGAGTTGACAGTTCCCAATCATCCAATAGGTGCTTGCCCAATTGGCTATATCTTCTGTGGCATAACGCTTCACAGTCCTTCAGAATATGCTCTGGAGTTCATCTTCGTAATCACAGAATCTGCACAGGCTGTTACTCTCAATGCCAAGTCTGTTGAGGTGTTTTCTCAGTCTACAATGGCCTGTGAGGAAGAATGTGAGCATTCTTAGATTATTTTTACTCAGGTATATGAAAGCTATGAAACGATTTTGGTTATGTCACGTCTGATTGAGCCTTAAAGTCAGAGAGTCATTATTGTTCTACAAACAGTGAGCGTCGGCAGAGTGAATCTGGTGTGGAGAACAGCAGAGACGGAGTATTGCTTCAATACCAGCCTAGCCAGTTTTGTGAGACGTGTAGTTAAAACAGCAGGGCAGACGTCATGGCAACTAGTTGTAAATAATTTAAATAATTTAAGTGTTGCGTGTGCATCTACATTTATTTAGTAAATAAAGTGTAATTTTTAACCGTAATTAGTACACAGGGTTGTTTAATCATTTGCAAATCTTTGAGTGCACAGAAAATAGTTTTTGATGGGTCAAAACATAACAATATTCTAATTTTTAGCGGTTTTCAGCGTTTCAACATTTTTTTTTCATTTTGGAATTTTTAGTTTTAGAATTTTCGATCATTTAAACAGTTTACCTCTTACGGTTTCCAAGATACAGCAAATTGTCAAAATTATAGAGTAAAAATTACATTAACTGATAGGATATCCTTTAATTTTTATTTTGAAATTTCAGTGTTAATTGTTGCAGTCTGCATAAAAATACACTAGCTTTAATAATATCAAGTGCCAATATATAATTGTCTGTATTTTTCGTTAGGATTTCAACATGTTGCGTTACTTGTTTCAGAACCCCCATTAATTTTTAACTGTCAATTTTGCTGATATAGCGATCAAAGTTATACATATTCTTTGAAAATTTCACGTCAAGAACTCCTATGGTACTCGAGTAAATAGTCTAAGACAGACAGACGGATGGACATCGCAGCGAAAACGATAGGGTTTGTTTTCACTTTTGGTGTACGCAATTCTGAAAAGTGGGCGGTAAAAGCTCACAAATTCGTCATCTTTGATTTTGTGATCATTTACTTAGCGTAAAAAAGCGTAACCACTAATTACTAATGAAAAACTTTTAGATTCAGACATGTATTTATTAAGTTAAATATGTTCATCCATAACTAATAGACAATTTTATAGAATCCAGCATAATTGCAAACTGTTTAAATCAATAAATACATGTCTGAGTCAAACAGTTTTTCATTAGTAATTAGTTGGTTACGCTTTTTTGGGCAAATGACACACAAGAAATGCCAGATGTTAAATTTTCACAATACTTGGCACACATCCTGAGCACTAAAAGTAACTTGGTGTTGAATTTAGAAAAGAAGAAGGGAGGCTAATATTTCAAAATATATAAAAATATTGAAATTAAAAATTAATATGTGATACATACGAGAATTAAAATTTATTAAACAAGAGTAAATTTTAATCAAGAAAAATTTTTTAAACGGGCTTAAGTTCAATATTTTGAAAATACTATTTTCAATTCTTATTAAGTTAAATATTTTTATTAATTGATGTGATTTTCTAAAGAGGAGAAGAAAAATTAAACTAGATATTTTATCTGGTAGAAATGCGCATTTTTCTGTGCAGCCACGCACTTCATCAACACCCATGCCAATCTACTTGGGCAAAGAACTAAAAAGAATTTTAATAGACATAAAAAATTTGCAAAAAAAAGTCATTATTTATAAAAGAAAACTTTTTAAGAAAATCTATTTTATAAACCCTTAATAGTTTTTATAAAATAGGCATTTAGATTCTGCTACATAAAAAATTTGTATAGTTATATGCGATCTATAATGCCATTGAAAGTCTTGCTAAAAATTACTATGAATTTATTTATATTTAAATTATTACAAAAGAAATACTCGTATTATTAATTTATGGAAACTTTTTAATTTAAAAGTTTTTCATATTCCTTATTATTATATTCTCCTTGAACATATTCAAGCTTCCATAACTGTTACATTCAATAAAGTATTTTTTTTTATTTATATAAAATCTTATGGAAATTGAATGGTTGCAATAAGTTTTCATTTCATGTTGGCTCCACTTTATGCATGCATCCGTTCTCATAATACAATTCAATTTACCAGCAAAACGTGTTCAATATTGTGGTAAGTACGACGAGTATTTATACTTTAACTGCATGCGTAATAATACTCGTACAAGTGCTTGTTGGCAACAAAAGAGCGTACAAAATTCAACATATTGCAGATTAGTGTGCACGGAGTGGGAAAAGGGTGTTTGCTGAAGGACTAAAAATTTGTTAAAAGTGCATTCCAAAAAACAAATGCAATATATTGACTTAAGTAATGAACCAAGGAAAAATAGTTGGAAATTTTAAGAAAACTTGGATTTTATGCTAAGGCAGTGGTTTAAGATTCTTTAAGTTTCATCGACAGTTAATTTAAAGATTTAGAAAACCTAAGGTAAGCTTTGTAAACATGAAAACAGCTGATATTGCAATACCATCTTCTATGTGGATGGTATTCACACAATTTCGGAGGAATTTTTTTAAATTCGCTTGGCAAGTTTATTAATACAAGCACTTTATAATAAAAACGTGATTGATAAAATCTCTTGGGGAAATAAAAAAAGTTTTCTACGCTAAGAATTTGTTATTTTTGCAGAAATGGCAATGAAGTTTATGTTATTACTTAGAATACTTATCGCATAACTGAAGGATTTGTTTAAAAGATTTTGCAGCATCTTCTTAAATGAAGACAAATTGATGCATATAAAAATTTAACCACGTTATTATTTTTCAAGATATTGGGAAATTGTGATCTAAAAAAAACTTTTCAATTATTATATCAAAGGGTAAGTCGACTGAAATACATATTTCCGTAAGGATTTTAGGTACACAAAAATTCAATCTAGATGATAATGGTACCTTTCCAACATTTGTGCTTTAAGGCAGAAAAATGGATAAGAGCTGAATTTATGACATAACTAAAGGATTTGTTAAAAAGATTTTGGAGTGTTCCCACAATAAAAAAACTTAAATTGTAATAATAAGAAACAAAAAAAAAATAAAATAAGCGATTGGGCGTCTGGTACCTTTTTGGAATAAATTTTGGCACTAAACTGAATCCCTCTCTTTATCTCTGGAAAAACTTAACACATAAATAAAATTGAATTTGTACTTTTCTTATCATAAAAATATTAAAAATATGTTTTAAGTGAAGGACTCATTCACTATCCTTAGCAATCGTATAACTTTTGAAAATAGATAAGAGATCAAATGGCACACAGTTTTGGTACTTTTGTTGTACAATTCCAAATTCATAGAAAAAAATTAATAATGTTATTCATAGCGCCAATTTCACCAACTTTATTTAAATATCAATTCATATTTAAATGTCGATTTTCATTAATTTTTTTATGAAAAAATTACTTTTAAATATTAATTGATATTTAACGGCTCTTTTCACAATGTACAATTAAAAGCTAACAGAGACTTTAACGACAAGTTTTGTATGAAGAACTGTCAGTTAAAGTTCACGTTATTTCTTAATCATACATTGTGAAAAGGGACGCAAATAAGTTAGTGAAATTGGCCCTTAGTGCCAAAGCTTCAAATAAAATTCTCATTTAATGGAATTATATTTTATCAATTCCCACAAAAAAGTATCAACTCAGAAAAATTAAGAAAACTTAATATAAGATATATTAAAAGAAAATCGCTCAAACAGAGAAAAACGTCAAAGCAGACATTTCGTTTGAGAGACAAATTTCGAAAAATGGAAAAAATCTAAAACACAATATGACGGTAATATGAAGAAGCGCCATAACAAAAAAAAAAGCTATAACATGAAAAAAAAATCAAAAAAACGCTTAAACAGAAGAAAATCGTTCAAACGATAAACCTGAAAAGAAATCAAAAATCGCAAACATTAATAGATTAAAACAGTAAATGGTCGTCAGAATAAAAACATTAGTTTTAGCCGATAGCCTTGGTACCTAGTACTTCTACCCCTCTTATATTGTTATTGTATTTATCTATAATATCAATATTAATAAACAAATAAATAAAAATATTAGCGAAATTAAAAAATTACAATAAAAAACAAATCGACAATCTAAAAAATCTACCAAAAATTCAATAAATTCAGTAAAGTGCTTGCTACCTTGTCCGTCCGTACGGACGCTATATATGCAATACTAAACGAACTTTGGCCTCTTTAATCAAATATCTTTCCTTTTTAGGTTTTTGACGATTTTTGTAGTTTTGCCACTTTTTTTCATTCTGGCGATTTTTTCGACTTTTGGCGATTTTAAATTCTAGAGTTTTTTTTTGTTTTGGCGATTATTTCGGTTTTGGCTATTTTAGCTTAAGCGATTTTTTAGTTGTGGTGCTTTTTATTGTTTCGCTACGCTGTCCATCTGTCCGTCACACGGTATTATCTCAGGAACCGTAAGAGCTACGGACATGCATGGGACATGAGAATTAAAAATTAAAGGGTGTTCCAAAACGAGCAACGAAAAATGTTAAAATCCCATGTAATATACATACAATTGTATGAACATATGTATATTGAAACTTGAAATTTGTAAAATTAGTGTATTTTTATACAGACTGCAACAATTAACACTAAAATTTAAAAAAATTTAAATTAAAGGGTGGTCCATCAGTTAATGCAATTATGACTATGTAATTTTGACAATTTGCTGTATCTTGGAAACCGTAGGAGGCAAACACTTGAAATTTTCAAAAACGGTAAAAATAAAAAAACCGAAAATTATAAAATCGCCAAACCAAAAAAAAAATCGCCAAAAATTAAAAAAAAATCGCCAAAACGAAAAAAATTGCCAAAATTAAAAAACAATTTCTAACACTAAAATAAATCGCGAAATTCGAAAAAATCGCCAAAACGAAAAAAATCGCCAAAAAGAAAAAAAAACGTGAAAAATCGAAAAAAAATCGCCAAAACGCGAAAAAGGCGCCAAAACCAAAATAATTGTTTATATGAAAAAAAATCGCATAAATGAAAAAAATTGCCAAAAATAAAAAAAATCGCCAAAAATTAAAAAACGCCAAAAAAACGAAAAAAATCGCCAAAACGAGAAAATAAAGTGCCAAAACTAAAAAAATAGCCAAAACTTAAAAACATCGTCAAAACCGAAAAAAACGCAAAAAACGCCAAAACAAAAAAACCGAAAAGACCCCAAAAACGAAAAAAATGCCAAAACTATATATTATATAGCATGAAGTTTGCATTAAATTACATATCTAGTGCTCGTACGGAACCCTTCGTGCGCGAGTCAGAGTCGCACTTTACTGAATTTATTTAGTTTTGGTGATTTTTTAGTTTTGGTGATTTTTTCGGTTTTTGACAATTTTTTCGTTATTGCGATTTTTTTTTGGTTTTTGACAATTTTTTCGTTTTAGCAATTTTTTTTATTTTGGTAAAAAAGCAAAGACCTTTCCTTTAACAAATACCGAGTATTCTGCTGCTTTAAAATATTGTAAGACGTCACACCGATAAACCAAATAATATTCTGCAGTAAAAATCGTGTTTCATATAACAAGTGTTGTATGAAAAACAAACATTTTAAGCAAACATAATTGTCTGGTTTTTTTATTTATTTTTTCTGGTTTACTATTAAAAACAAAATAGTTTGCATTGTTGTTGCTTTTTGGGGCAATAAGTTGCTCAAAAGAATAAATTTAGGGCCATATACTCATTCATAAATTATGAACACTTCATTAAACAATTTGTATTTGTTGGTTTTTTTTTTGCAAAATTCATTTATATTAATATTTTCAACTTAAATCTCATAAATAATGACGTCAAAAATTACACATGCAGAGGAAAATAAAGGGTCCGCCATCTAACGTTTTTTTCAACTAGTGCTTATTTCGTGAATGGTAACACTTAGCTCATGTCTGATCTGACAGATAATTAATTTTATCCTTCCGCTGAATGAGCCAACTGACCATCCAATGCGTTTTCGCTTCGCTAAGTGCGCCTGCGATCGACTTACAGAAGATGCCGATTTCGCCAAAAAAAAATCATCTTTTCAGATGAAGCTCATTTTGATCTTGGCGGGTATGTAAACAAGCGAAATTGTCGCATTTGGGGCACAGGAAACCCGCACGAATACATTGAAAAGCCGACGCACCCAAAACGAGTCACTTTTTGGTGCGGATTTTGGTCCAGAGGCATAATTAGGCCATTGAGCAAGGAGTGGCCGTCAATGGCGATCGTTATCGGGCCACGTTGAACGAATTTTTGTTCACAAAAATTGGAGAGGAGGATATTGGCAACATTTAGTTTCAACAGGACGGCACTACGTGCCACACAACCGAAGCTTCAGTAATTTTTTTATAGCATTTAAAAAAAAAAGTTATTATCATGTCAGTTTTTTATTTATTATTAAAATTTTTTAATATATTTAAAGGGGCAATCAAATGTTTACAATAGCAACATTCTATGAAGTCTATAGTAGATGTTTTTTAATTATTATTATTATTTTTTTTTTTTTTTAATATTTTATGACCAACTGCTGCTGAGCGTATAACTCGATAGAATAAGAGACGTTAATGCAACCGATGTGAACATTAACTACACCACAGAAGACATAAAGATCATCCATTATCGTCAGGTCTGAACTACTAGAGCATAGCTATAGACCTAAGAAAGTCCTTAATACACGAACCTCTGTGGAAAAAAAAATCTTCATTACAATCATTAGAACCTTGTGTACGATAACACTACAACATAAATTGGTTAGATTAACCTACGTATATCTTTTGAGGTTTATTTTCCAACAACAGATGAATTTAAAAACTAGGAATTTTTGTTTTTGGCATATTTAGTTTCAACAACAATTTGCATTGACTGACAGTAGGTTAACAATTATAATTAGTTAGACTAACCAATAAAACAGGCTCTTTATCTAAAGTGCTTTTTATTTGCAATAAAATGAAGCTAGTATAGGACTAATACTCGAACACTTGTGTAAAAATTAATTTTTCAATCAAATTGAATTTTTTTAGTAAAACAAGAAATCGAATTAGTTAGCTTGACCTACTTTACTTTTTTGTTATTTAAATTCTTAACAACAGATAAATTAAAAAAACTAGAATTTTTTTTTGTATACTTAGTTATCAAACACAATTTACATTGACAATAGGTTAACAATTAAAATCAGTTAGACTAACCAAACGAACATAAACTGATAAAATTCGCTTTTTATTTACAGTAAAACTAACAAACGAAATTAGTTTTATGTCATATTTTTGGGTAATTTTTTTTAAATATTTACTGCCCTTTTCAAAATGTACAATTAAAAGCTAACAGGGACTTTAACGGCAAGTTTTGTATGGAGAACTGTCAGTTAAAGTTCATTTTAACTCTTAATCATATATTGTGAAAAGGGACGTTAAGCATGTAAAACTCATCAATAATATAAATTGCATAAAATTGTTCATGAAAAAATTTTAAAGTACGTAAAAAAACAATTCCGGAAGTAAGCCCTTTCAAAGGAAAAAAAATAATTTTTTTTTTGAAAATCTGTTGGTTAAGAAGAAGTAAGTGAAGAATAAAATTAATTTTTAATGGGCGTGCCTCCGCTCATTTTTTAAATGCAAGATTTTGTGTTTTTCAGAACTCATGGTGTGTGTTAAGTCTTGCAAAAATCGTTAAAGTAGAATCACTTAAAATAATATATTAAATTTGAATGGGTATGGCTTCGCCCATTTTTTTAAATGCAGGATTGTGTCTATTTTATAGCTTAAAGTGTTCGGTAAGTTTCGTAAAAATCGGTTAAATTGAACCGCGTGAAGTATTATAATACATTTTAATGGGCGTATCCTCGCCCATTTTTTAAACTTTCGAATTGTGTAACTACAAGGACCAAAGGTATAAAGGTGTTGCAGTAATGAAATAAGTAGAATATCATATAATTAAATTAAAACATTGTGGGCCTGTCCCCGCCCATTATTTCACCCTCACAGAACAAAAAATTATTTTTATAAGCAGTCTACAATGGACCGAGTTGTGAAGTAACACAAAAAAAAAGAAAAATAAAAAATAGAGACGAATTCTTAACCTCTTACTTTTTTTGAAGTTATATGGCTTACCTCCGCCCATTTTTTTAAATGCATGATTGTGTGGTTTTCAAAGCTAAAGATAACTATGTGCTTAGTTTCATAAAAATCGGTAAAGTGCAACCACTTAAAATATATATATCAAATTTGAATGGGTGTGATGGCACCCATTTTTTTTAAATAAAATATTGTGTCTATTTTAGAGCTCAAGGTATGTGTTTTGTGAAAATCGGTTGAGTAGAACCATGTGAAATATAATAAAACATTTTGATAGGAGAAGCCCCGCCCCATTCTTTCTACTTTTAAGTTGTGTAATTACAAGAAACAAAGGGCTTTTCTCAGCAATAAAATAAGTAGAATATCATAAAATCAAATAAAAAAATTTGTGGGCATATCCCCGCCCAGTTTTTACAATGAGATCAATTAGAAGCTAAAAGAATACAAGCACAGACAAATTGATAACCTGTTCCTTTTTTGAAGTCGGTTAGAAACAAGTTTTAATTGTCTTACTAATTTATTCGATTTAAATTATTTTTTTTCTGCCTTGGAAACAACAATCTTTACTTACTCGGTAACCATTTAAAATTAGAATTTTAAACAGAAAATTAGTTCTTGGTTCATCTACAAGTACTTTGCAAAAACAAACTTTTTTAAAGATAGTTTCGTTAAACAAATATTTTTCGTAAGATTAAGCACACAAAATATGGTTTATTGGTAAATTTTACCAACTAAAATTGGTTAAATTAACCAGTGAAATATTTTTTCATGCAAATATATTTGCTTTCACACTTAATTCCTTTCTTTAACAATGAACAATATTTATCTGCAATATATTTGGCACTTAACTTGAGGAAACCCTTAAAACAAATATGTTGCTTTATATAACAGAAATTGTATACAAAATGTATAACATTGAAGTTTTTCATTACTTTTTTTTTTTTGATGGACATTACATAAAACTTTATATATTTTTCCTTGCATTTCTTTTTTTTAACAAAATCTTTCCAAACATACTTATACTTATGTATATGTATTATGACCAATGCCAAAGACATCAGCAGCTTAAGTGAGAGAGATAAGCAAATGACATACGGAAGATATCAAAATAGCTAAAGGGCACCACATTATACAGTCAAACTTAATATTTGCCTGGCAAAGTTTCATGAAGAAAGGGAAGTGGAAAAACTGCAAAACTGACATATAAAAGTATTTCATGTTTATCTTATATGTGAAAATTTTAGTACCGGATAGGCTGTAAAAATATCAAGAAGCAGTTACACACAGGAAATCTTTTAAATAAAATTAGTTTATTTTTATCATTTAATAATAAATACATAGTGAATAAGATAATGAAAACTTAAAGCCAGAAGAGAGATGAATTTATTATATTTCTTGTAAGTGTCTTGGTTATCGAAATGCCGAAAATATTAAGACGAATTCTTTAGGACTTTGATTATGCTGCTTATTTTATCATTTACAATAACCTTAAAGGATATTATTCTTAACTAATGAAGGAAGATATGAAAATTTAAGATCTTGAAAGGAAAGCAAAGAAGGCCTGTAAGAATTAAGCAATAAAATGAACTTGGGTGAGTTCAAGTTTGTATGTATTAAGAACCAAACAGATCTACGTAGTTGAAGTCGAAATACCGCAGTTGTAATTAGGCCCAATTGTTCAAATTTTATTTAACACAAATCACCAATAATATTCTTTATTGCGCCTTGTGAAATGAATTTGCATTTCTTCATCATACCAAATAAATTAAATGCTCACTTGAATATTTACGGAAAATTAAGGGCAAGTAATAAGTTCCTTAAAAAGAACTTGAGCCGTAATAATTAAACTACTAGAGATTTATTCAAGCATCCAGTAAAAGCGCACTATACAAATGAAACTAATTAGACTTGTTTAAGTTAACAAAATACCTAATTAAGTTCATTATTTGTTCACATTTGTCTGCTCAAAGAAACTTATTGTAATTATTATTATTTTTTTTTCTAATTAATTGCTCGCCTTAAAGCATAACATCCCAGTAAACAAGAAATGGAAGTCATTCTGAAGGAACCACATTTTCATTGCTTCCAAAAAATCGATATTTTTAATTTGCAGAAAACCAAGTAAAAGTTTACTTTAATCACACAAAACCTTGTAGTTTTTCCATAGTTTTAGTAAATACTCACCAAAATGTTCAAAAAATAGATTTTTTGAAAGAAATTTATGAACTAATTTTGGCCTAAAATTTAGAAGTTATTTGCTTAAATTTACATGAAAACACTGTTTCGCGTTTAAATTCGTATAAAAAGAAACGAATTGTTAAAATATGTAACTTTTTAAAGTTTTTCTTGGATGAAAATATTACCATAGCACACAAAAAAGGAAATTTTTCTTAAAATCGCTTCTAATTCGGTGACTAGGCATCGAAAAAGAGAACTTCTTGCAATGACAACCCTATGTAAAAATCATTAGATCGGATCGAAATTTGAACTATCTACTTCCAGACTGCAAACTCTACATTTTCATGACTTCTTTGGAGTGTCTTTTTTTACTGGGATAGTTTATATTTGAATAAACTCAAGAGTTGCACAGAAAAAAAAATAAATGTTTACTTTAGGTCTATTTTTGCTTTTTATACGAAAATTTCTTTTACTTTGAAAGTTCGTACACATCAACCAGCCAATGGCTTAATAGTTTTTTTTTTAGATAGTTCTTCTGCCATTGAATTTACGTTACGCCCAAATTGTAACCACTAACAGCTGTTCTTTTTTTCTATTCGGAGTTTTTTATTTTTTTTATTTAGCTCTTTTTTTCTTAAGTAGTTTTATGTTGGCCTAAAATATACTTATAACCGGCTTGAAAATATAGAAGACAAATGCAAACTATTAATGGGGAAGTATTTTCAAATTAAACCAATATTATGGAAGATAATACTCAACTTGTTTAAGCAAAATTTTACTATATCTTTTAAGTAAATAAACAAACCTATTCAGCATGTGTTAATTGTTTTTTGTTCTGCGGTAATAAAAAAATCAATAAAGTGCAACTCTGATCGCATCAAATATCTTATCTGGTGTAAATATTAAAATCAATTCAGTAAAGTGCGACTTTGACTAGCGCACGAAGGGTTCCATACGTACACTAGATATGAAACACTATAGGAAGTTTTGTCTATATAATATATAGTTTTGGGTTTTAGGTTTTTAGGGTTCCATACACCAAAGGTGAAAAGGAACCCTATTGTTTTCACTACGCTGTCCGTATGTCCGTCTGTCCGTCACTCGGTATTTTCTCAGGAACCGTAATAGGTACAGATCTGAAATTTGGACACAGTATGTAGAACTTTGGCGGCTACAATAACAAATACATAAGAAATAAACATTAAAGGGTGTTCCAAAACGAGCAACGAAAAATATTAAAATCCCATGTAATATAACGGGTGTTTTTTTAGAGGTATAGAACTTCAAATTGAAATAAAACACAAGAGAATCGTTTTAATGTCCATCAATTTGGCTTTATTGGAAGGATAATTTTATGCCATTAATGTTTAAATATGATTTCGGGCTTGTGGCCGCCGCGGCTGGCTCGAATAAAGCCAATTCTACAGGTCCAATTTTCAACCACTTTTTCGAGCATATGGGGCCGTATGTTGGCAATGTAGCGCCGTCTTGTTGGAACCACAACTCATCCACATTCATGCCATCCAGTTCGGGAACAACATAGTCGGTTATCATGGCTCTATACCGTGCACGGTGGCGAATCGATTCATTCGGGTCCTCTTCAACACTTTGCTCTACAGCGGCAATTGTTTCTTCGGTGCGCACTGTTCGACGTCTCTGCGGATGCGTATTATCACATAGAGTAAACGTAGTGCGAAAACGATCCATGGTTAACCGAATAAATTGCTCTGATGGACGATTATGTCGACCATAAAATGGACGGAGCTTGCGGTAAACTTCGCGAACTGAACCATTATTTTCGAAATAAATTTGCACGATTTGCAAGCGTTGTTCTTTTGTCAACCTGTTCATGATGAAATGGCAAACTAAACTAAATATTAATCACTTGACAGCTGACAAAATGGCCGCCAGTTAAAAAAGTGATGCCAACTTAAAGTTCTATACCTCAATAAAAAACACCCTTTACATACAATTGTATAAACATATGTATATTGAAACTTGAAATTTGTAAAATTAGTGTATTTTTATACAGACTACAACAATTAACACTAAAATTAAAAAAAAATTTAAATTAAAGGGTGGTCCATCAGTTAATGCAATTTTGACTACATATGTAATTTTGACAATATATCTTGGAAACCGTAAGACGCAAACACTTGAAATTTTCAAAAACGGTAAAACTAAAAAAAAACGAAAATTATAAAATCGCCAAACCAAAAAAAAAAAATCCCCAAAAACTAAAAAAAATCGCCAAAACGAAAAAAATCGACAAATTTAAAAAAAAAAAAATTCTAAGACTAAAATAAATCGCCAAATTCGAAAAAATCGCCTATATGAAAAAAACCCCAAAATGAAAAAAAACGCCAAAAATCGAAAAAAAAATCGCCAAATCGCGAAAATGTCGCCAAAACTAAAAAACAATTTCAATAAAAAAAATCGCCAAAATTAAAAAAATCGCCAAAAATAAAAAAATCACCAAAATGAAAAAACGCCAAAAAACCGAAAAAAATCGCCAAAACAAGAAAATAAAGTGTCAAAACTAAAAAAAGAACCAAAACTTTAAAAAATCGCCAAAACCGAAAAAACGCAAACACCGCCAAAACAAAAAAACCGAAAACACCCCAAAAACGAAAAAAATGAAGTTTGTATTAAATTACATATCCAGTGTTCGTAGCGAGTCAGAGTCGCACTTTACTGAATTTATTTTCGTTTTTGGGATTTTTTCGGGTTTGAGCGTTATTTTTTAATAAGGCGTTTTTTAAGTTTTGGTTTTTTTGCGCTTGGTGTTTTTTCGGTTTTTTCGATTTTTTTTTAGTTTTGGTACTTTTTTCTCGTTTTGGCGATTTTGTTCGGTTTTTGGCGTTTTTTTTATTATGGCAATTTTTTTAATTTTGGCAATTTTTTTTTTTAATTTTGGAGATTTTTTCTGGGTTTTTGGGGATTTTTACCGGTTTGACGATTTTATAATTTTGAGATTTTTAGCTTTAGCGCTTTTGAAAATTTCAAGAGTTTGCCTCCTACGGTTTCCAAGATGCAGCAAGTTGTCAAAATTACATTGATAGAACACCTTTTAATTCATAGTTTTGAAATTTTAGTGTTAATTGTTGAGTCTGTATAAAAATTCACTAACTTTTGGAACATCCTTTAATTTATAACTCTCATGTATTTGCTGTTGTAGTGGCCAAAGTTCTATATATATATATATATATTTTTTTTTTGTAGCAATTTTGTAGTTTTCGCTCTTCTTTTCGTTATGGAGAATTTTTTAGTTTTTTGGCGACGTTTTTACTTCAGGTGATATTTTTTGCCTATATAATCGACTATCTTAAATGTTGTAGTAAATAAAATTTCTTATGTTTCAGTGTGTTTAGTTTTAGCGATATTTTCATTTCGCTGATTTTTGGCTATTTTGTTTCTGCTTGTTTTTTTTTATTTTATAAAAATTTTTTAGTTGTGGCGATTTTTTTAGATTTTTTTCGGTTTTTGGCAATTTTTAAATTTTAGTATTTTATTTTGTTTTTCGTGCTTTTTATAGTTCAAGTGACTTTTTTGTCTTTTTTTTAAATCTAGCGATTTCTTTAACTCTAGCGATTTTTTTTAGTTCTGGCGGTTTTTTTATTTTGCCCTCTTTTTTCGCTTTTTGGCAATTTTCTTGAATGGTTTTTAGCTTATACGATTTTTATAGTTGTGGCGATTTATTTCGATTTGTCGATTTTTCGGTTTTTGGCAAATTTTTTCAGTTTAAATATTTTTTTGTTTTGGTGCTTTTTTCGCTTAAACGATTTTTTTTTTATTTTTTTTTTTGGCGATTTTATCGGTTGTTTTTTTAGTGATAGCGATTTTTTATTTTGGCGATTTTGTTTTGGCGATTTTTTTTGGCAATTTCATCGGTTTAGTTTATGCAATTTTTTCCCTTTGCCGATTTTTTTGGTTTTTAGCAATTTTTTTAGCTTTAGAAATTTGTTTAGTTTTGGTGCTTTTTCTAGTGTAAAGGATTTTTTCGGTTTTTGGCAATTTTTTCGGTTGTTTTTTTTTTAATTGTAGCAATTTTTTTTAATTGTGGCTCTTTCTTCTTGTGGGCGATTTTTTTCATGCACCTTTTTACTGTTGGCGATTTTTTGCGTTTTAGCGATTTATTTTATTTTAGGTGATATTTTTTTATTCAAGCGGTTTTTTTCATTTTGGCAATAAAAAAAAATATCTTTCCTTATTTTGGTAGATATTTGTTAAGAAAAATTTTGTTTTTGCGCTTTTTAAGTTTAAACGCTCTTTTCGTTTTTTCTGATTTCTTCGTTTTTTGGAGTTTTTTTAGCTACAACTTTTGTTACCTTTTTTTGTTTTGGCGTTTTTTTCAGTTTTTTGGCAATTTTTTTTTTAATATTTTATCCACCTTTTTACTGTTAGTATTTTTTCATTTTAGCAATTTTTGGTGATAGTTCTCATTCAAGCGCTTTTTTCATTTTGGCGATTTATTGTTTCGGCATTTTTTTAATTTTAGTGTTTTTGAAAAAGTTAAGAGTTTTCCGCTTACGGTTGCCAAGATATAGTAAGTTGTCAAAATTGCATAGTTAAAATAACATTATCACCCTTATTCCAGTTGTCGACATCGACATCACTTTAACACAATACCAAAAAAAAATTGGAGCTTGTGTACTCGTTGTCGAAAACAACTGACTACTCTTGGCAGGTTTATGGTATTTTCTAGAGCTATGGGAACTGAACTAGATTGTCAGTGGCACAAAACTGTTCTGCAGATCGAGTAAAGAAGCGCCAATTTTGTGGTATTGTGTTAAAGTGATGTCGATGTCGACAAATGGAATAAGGGGTTATCATATAAGGGCTATCATTGTGATTTTTCTTAAATTACAAGATTAATTGGTGTAGTCTGCCCAAAAATACTCTAACTTTGAAAACTACAAGTACCTTTATATAATTTTCTGTAATCTACATTAAGATTTGAATATGTTTGGTTACTCGTTTTAGAATAAACTTTAATTTGTAACTGTCACATAATTATCTTTGTACTGGGCAAAGTTCTAATCTTAATTTTTTTTTAAATGCCAGGTTCGTAGCTCTTACGGTTCTCGACAGACAGTCGGACATACGGACATTGTAGCGAACACAATAGGGTGCCTTTTTCCTTTGGTGTTCGTAACCCTAAAAAGGAAGTAACAGTAAATTTTTTCGCCCTTAAAATACCTGTTTAATGGTACTTTTTTTTGTTTACATTACCAAAATGGGGGAAGGACATATAAGGAAACCAGTTGGGAGTAATAAAATATGCAACAAAAATATTCTTCCTTATATTTTACATAAATGTGCTGAGCCAGTTATTAAAGTCATGAAATCATCCAGCTGAGATCAGCAGACCCTTAAGTCGATTATGTACAATGTCTAATTTGGTATGTAGCGCCACTTGTCATCATCATTCGATTCTGGGAAAAAGAAACTGGCAAGAGGAAAATACTTTATTTGATACGAGTATAAAAGTTCTATCATTTGCACATGTTACTAAACGCTATATGTATCTGACCACGGTTATTTGCCAAAAAAGACTAAATCAATGTTAGCCAATTTGACAGATATAGTTCCAACAACATGTCTCCTATAACTGCTAAAGTTCGTAAGTCCCTGTTGTAAGGCTTTTGCATGCATGTAAGTTGTTGGTAAATCTAACCAATATCAATGGTTAAAATTGCACCTAACAGAGCAATTTATTAAACCAGTATTCAGTTAATAAAAAAAAATTCAGAATTGTGTTTTTATCCAAAATATGCGTGAAGCCAAAAATACACTTCATCGCTGAACGCAATTTAGCATTTATGTTAAATTAACCAAGTGACAGTAGTTTAACAATTAAAGTTCTTGCAATAGAATAGATTATTTATCTAAGACGTAAAAACAGCTTTTAGTCGCACAAAAATGTGAAATGAAATTTGCTCCGCCTACTATTTTGGAACTAATATTTTTAACTGTGTATATCTGTTATATTAAATGAAAAAAATAGTAAAATTTTATAAAAAATTTTTACTTAAAAAAGGAAAGTAAAAGAATTTGAAACAAATTCAAATATATAACAATATGCACAATAATTAAGTTTTTGAGTCAAAAATTAAAAAAAAAAATGCAACGTCTTTTATTTTGGTTGTTTTAACAAATTTTAAACGACAATTTGTTGGTTTTTTGCTTTGTTTTTTGATATAAAAACTTTATCAATAAATTATATTTATATGAGTACAATTTTATTCTTTTAGTAGTTACAACAACCAATTTTTACTAAAAATGTAACAAATTCTAATTGGTTAGATTAACCCAAAAAATTATCTTAAAATAAAATTCCTACAAAAATTTTTCTCATTTGAAATTACTTTTTTCCCATTAAAAAAAAAGCTTTTTTTTTAATGTTATCTGTTTCTACAATTGCGCACAGCCCCAATACAGGACATTTATTTATTTGCCACTGCTACTACCATTGACTGTTTGTATTTCAACTGCATTCACCATCATCAAGCCCATTTTGCCTCTTGGAAAAATGTCTTTCGTCCCTTTAAGAAGATTAATTATATTGAGTTTTATGTTCGTCTTTATTTGTTTGTTTGCTGATAAATGCTCTCAAGGTAATCCTTTGAAAATGATATTCGTATAATAGAGTAGGTTAAAATAAATGAGTCCCTTCAATTGTAATTGCCAAAAAGTTCATTATATTGACTAGATAAGTTGTATGCATGTTGGTCTACAAATTAATTTGGTTTATCATTTAAATGAACTAAAGTCTAGTTTTTGAAAAGGGGGTCGTTAAAAGGTTTTTTTTGCAAAAAAAAATAATCATCAGTTTTTTATTTTTAATAAGTCAGTGATTCTTAATTATAAAGAAAACATTTTGGTCTTACTCTGAGGTTCGAGGGGAAAGCAAATGCTTTTGAATTGTAATTTTAATAAATAACAAATTATTTATATTCAAATCATTCAGTAGAAACCGTATTCTAGTTTCCAACAAAAATATCTAATAATACGGCTACAAATTATCCAAAATTCTTCCTATTGTCCGAATGTAACTTCGAGTAGTATTTAATTGTTGTTTCTAAACCCATTTCTTCTTCTTAGAGAAAAGAGATTTCAATTGAACGATGGCATTATCTCAAAAGCAAAATACCTATTTAGGTTACCTAGCTTGTGTTTCATGCATTTCATTTAGAAGGTCAAGCCACCCTCGTACTTCAATAATTTTATTTATTTCCTGTTGTTAAAAGTTTGTTTTAAAATTTCTTCTATCTTTACAAAAAGCGCCACTTAAGCTGTTAAATATAAATTTCATTTCATGGTAATTTGGATACAAATATTTCATGGTTTATGTTACTATTCAGGATGTGGTTGATATACAGTGGGGCCAATGGACGAAGTTGTAATAGTAAATGTTGCAAACTATCAAAAAGGATGTGTAAGAAGAAATATAATCCAATATGTAAAGATTTACAATTTAGTTAATTTTTTAGTACTAGTCCTGACAAAATGGATGTGTCAAATGTGTCAAACATTGCAAAAATTTGTGCTTGCCTCGTTTTTAAGTCCCAGTTAGCTTTACGCTACAAATAAAAATGGTTCACACTCGCGACTACTTTCAAGATTAATGTTCGCTGCTGGGCAAAAAATTTAATTATGACAACTTGTTGTATCTTGGAAAACCTAAAACGCAAAATCTTGAAAATTTCAAAGTTAAGAAAACTACAAAACTACAAAATTGAAAAAAAATGCCCAAACAAAAAATCGCAAAAATGAAAAATATTACCAAAAATAAAATAAATCGCTGTTCCAAAAAAAAAATAAACACCAAAAGTAAAAAGGTCATAAAAAACAAAACATTTTTAAAATTAAAAAAATCGCCAAAAAACCGAAAAAATCGTTAAAACAAAAAAAAAACGCCAAAACAAAAAATAAAAAAAACAAAAACCGAAAAAATCACCAAAAAGGGAAAAAACGCCAAACTAAAAAAATCGCCAAAGAAGCAAAAAAAGAAATCGCTGCTACGAAAAACAAAACAGCCAAAACGAAAAAATCGCCAAAAAAATAAAAAAACGCTACAAACCAAAAATAAAATCGCCAGAACGAAAAAATCGCCAAAATTATAAAAAATCACCAAGAAACAAAAAAAAACGCCAAAACAAAAAAAATTCAAAAAACTAATATAAGCGCCAATACTAGAAAAATCGCTAATTTTAATAAAAAAAATCACTAAAAAACCAAAAAAATCGCCGAATAGAAACAACCACTATACGAAAGCCTTCGTGTTCGAGTCGCACTTTACTTAATTTATTTTATTAACGCGCAATGAAGATAAGTTAGTTAATACCAAATACATTTAAAAAGAATATTCTTTTACTTGGCTCACATTGCTAGGCCATAAAGTGTCAGTAAGAGCACCTAAATTGTATTAAAAGTAAGATTAAAATTTTTCTAAAAATATTTTAATTACAACATTCATAAGCTCATTTTCGAAAATAGTTCTGCTTAAAATCTAAAGTATCCTTTCATATCTTTTATGCCATGTCTTATATTAATTCTTAAACTAAAGGACATCCTTTTGAAACTTTAATGTACTATCAGCTTATATACATATCTATGTATACTTCTATGCAAATGGAAATGTGTTTGTTTACAGTTATATAAAGGATTATTTGACTACGTACATGCATTCACATGTATACAAGTCAAACAGCCTTTCTATTACTGTTTGTAGTTTGTGAGTTTGTTTAAGTTTCGGTGCTAACAACTTTGCTAAATACGAAAGTAATTTTCGTTAATTTTCAGCTTCACTACATTGCGAGCTAAGATTAAGATTACTGTTGGTATACACAACTTTTCATAGAAAACAAAGTTGATATGTTGCTGTATTTGTTGGTTTGTTAGCTTGCCAGCAGTTGTTGGTGTCTTTAATTTTACAATTTTACTTACATATATACTCAGAAATAGGCAAATATAAAACGAGATTTTGGCAAATTGTCTTTAAGGTCTAAATGAAGTTAAATTAAATTAAATGGCCAAAGGCAGTGGTTCCATAAAGAAATACATTTGATGACATTTTCACATTTTTATATATATCCTTTATTTGAAAACATTATCACGAAACACCCAAGCTGCGTCATTATATCTCGACTCATGCGCTTAAGATTCCTGTTAAACTACAGGTTAAATCACAGCAAGGATATGCAAACTCAAAAAAATTTATTTTCTCCCAGAACAGGCAGAATGCAAGGTAAACTAATTTACTATTGCTAAAAACGTACAGTTCAGTTAAGTGTTAAATATAAATTCAATTAATAAATCCTTAAATTTAAAAACTAATTTAAGCTATAATTATAGCCCGCAATAAAATCAAAATATCTGACAATTTTTAGAACAACAAATATAATTTATTTTATTAATTTCACAACAATCGGTGCAAGGACATGGCTGTCTCCCATATATCCTTTATTTCGGATATTAAACTTAAACTGCAATTATTTGTAAAATTTATTAAGAATACCTAAATATTCTTTGAGTAAAGGTACCTGATAGATTCGGTGGAAGGACATGCCCACATATGATATATCCTTTATCCTTAATATTCAATAATAACTAAAATTATATAAAAGAGTAACGTCAACAAATTTCTTCAACTACAAACAAAATTTTTAGTTTATAATTATGATAGGAAAGCATTAAAATCTGTAACTATTTTTAAAACAATTGTAATTAGAAATTTTGTTTAAATTTTAAAAGTCTTATTACAGCTATAATTAAGATCGCAAAGCAATCAAAGTCCATTACAATTTTTGAAATTTTATTCCCAATTTTCTTTGCAAATTTTGTTACAATCGATGCAAGGATATGTCGACCTCCCATATATCCTTTTTTTAGGAATTTTCTATTTAGCTACAATTATGATAAAAATGACGCAAAGATACACACATATTGTTTGATTTCATAGGACAAGCCTTTTTCATCAGTTTGACGCAGGGATATGTCTATCTTCCATACATCCTTTATTTGAAATACTTAAATTATTTTTTAATTATGATCGCATTTCATAGAAAATACATTGGGAGCTGTAAAATCATGGACTGTGAAAAATTTTATTTCAATCACTTATTTGAAATGTCCTTTTTCTATATGTCCTTTATGTAAAATGTTAAACCTTTGCTGCAGTTATTATCAAAATGTTAAACGTATTACACGTTTTAACTCTCTGCTGATATACATACCACACGGGGCAGAACATGCTGACCTCCTTTATTAATTTCATTTTAAAATTTTTGTTTTAGCTGTAAATAAAATCGTAAGACGATCAAACTTCATAACAACTTTTTAAATAATATCGTTAACATCTGTGGCGAATTTCGTTACAATTGGTGCAGGCATATGGCTTGGTACCATGTATCCTTTTTTTCCAAAATATTTTATTTAGCTACAATTATGATTTAAATACAATAAAGAAGCTTACATAACATTAAGTTTACTATAGCAAGTCTTTTTAGCGAATTTGCTGGAAGGACATGCATATACGCCGCATATCCTTAATGCAAATTAATTAATTATAGTTTAAATTACAATCGTAACGCAAAGAAAAGACTATTGAAGCTATATAGTTAAGTTCCTTAATACATTTAATTTCAATTCCTGCAACCATAGGCCTGATTTTCATATGCCCTTTTTAAAAAAGAAGTAAAATTTCAGTTTTTTTAGTTGAAATAAGGCACTACAAATTTTGTATTGATATACAAATTTACAAAGTTAATTTTTTTGGAAAAATTTCTCATCGATTAGTGCAAGAACGTGCTAACCTGCCATATATGTATCCTTAATCTTAAATATTTTATTTCAACTATAATAACCATTGTAAAGCAACCAAAATTCGTTACTATTTTTTAAATAATATTGTTAAATTTTGTTGTGAATTTAATTATAATCGGAGCAAGGACATGTCTGCCTCCCATATATCCTTTATTTTGAAGTTTAAATTTTAGCAAACCTGATGAATGAAAGACAGTGAAGGTATAAGTTGAAATCTAGGGGACATAGCTTTCTTTCATATGTATATCCTTAATAATTTCTTCCAGGACATTTGAGACCCACTGGACTCCAAATGCTGAAAATTTACTTTACAACTTTTTCTTTCCTATTGCCATCCTTAAGTTTTGTATTACTTAGACTTAAGCTTAAAACTATGTGATGTGCAGTAGCATTGGCAAAACTTTAAGACTATAGCTATTTCTTAATAACAAAACTTTTTGGCGCTTGAAAATATTCATGCTTAAATTTTATAGCAAACAAAATGAGCTTAACTAAGCAACAAATTAATATTGAATATTAAATATAAAACCTGTTGCCAAAAATAAAATTAATTTCATCAAATTCAATATCGTTTTGCTCAGCATTTGCCTGAATTTCAACAATGAATAAGATCACGAGACACACACACACACACACACACACGCACACATGCAAGCAGGATACATTTATTTATGCTTAAACTTTCTCTTTTATAAAGAAATTTTTATTGGCATTATAAATCATTTAGCATATAATTTTTGTTGGCAACATTTTGCGGTTGGTAGCATAAGTGTAGGCGTTAAAAGAACAAACAGAAAAAAAAAATTACATAGTTTGCTTGTAGTTTTTCCTTCTGTATCCTTTAGCCAGCTGAGTTTGCATGCGAGCCAGGCTTCTGTATGATAAATTACATGATATATTTTTTTTTTGGCCAGCACAAGATGATTATTTAATATGCTGAAGAGAGAAAAGAGTTCAGAAAAATATGTGCTGTAAAATGTATGACTGTTACTTATTATGCCTTTTTTCCTTTTGATGATGTGAAATATGGCGCGACGAACTATAGAATAACATAAACGGCAGCATTTTGAATGAAATATGTTGAACATGAAATATAAGCAAAAAAGTTAAGGCTGCGGGGGACATGACATCATATATAATATGTGTTTGGCCTCATGCTTTAATATAAATTAAAAAAAAATATATATATAAAATTTAAAACAAAATAGGAAAAACAAATTTCGTTTTGAAACAAAAGTTTTCATTAGAAAATTTTTCAATTGAAGTGAAAATTATATCGGCTACAGCAGAACAATATATTGTTATGATACTCGTAACACTGGGCTTATTTGCTTTAAATATCAATCAAATTAAATAACAGAAATCATGCATAATTATATATTGTTTTAGTTACTCAAATATTACATTAAATAAATCCACTGAAGGAGCAGCAGCAAATGGAATCCTAATAATTGTGTGATAATTCACAACGTATACTTAATAATTAATTAATATTATTGTAAATATTAAGTATACGTATGATGTTTTATATCATAACTGTCTTTCCATTCACTGAGCGAATTATTTACCAAACAATTGAACTGTATAATTCTCAGTGTTGCCAGAAAATGATGATGATAGAATGCTAAATCGAAAAAAAATTCTGCTAAAATGTTCTACAGAAGAAAAGTACAATGCTAGATTTAAATTTAAAACAAATTATTGAAATAGCTTTAAATTTCATGTTTATGCAAACTTATTAGCGTTTACAGGTAATAGAAACATAAAATAGTAAATGATTGTTGATTTTGGAATTGTTACAATTAACGTAATAAAATTTAAAAGTTTTTTTTAATCCTAAATTAATATTTTACTCTTTTGGTAAAATATTTCTTCATTAAAAATACACAAAAATTGATTTGTTGGATCCTATGCGTATTTCACTGTTGCTAGTCCAGATCATCAGGGAACCTTTACACTGCAATGCATGTACATTTATGATTTTAATGATTAATTTTTTTTTATTTTCAACAAAATCAGCCAGAAAGCATTTAGCAGAATTTTTTAAAAGTTAAATGCTTTTTAGCTAATGAAAACGCCAGATCTGGCAGTGAAAATGTTAAAATGGCAACAATGATAATTCTGAATATATATAGCAATAAATTTTCGTTTTAATTTGTTCATAAATGCAGCAGCATTATTTCGTTGCTTAATATTAATGCAACCAGACTTTGCGGAAGACTTTATAATGTATTTCCCAAACAATTTCTACAAGTTTTTGTTCGATATTAATTACAAGATGCAAATGAAATTCTACTTATGAAATTAAGGATATATACGAGGAGAGGTGTGTCCCTCAGTTATTTTTAATTAAATTATTAATTTCAAAAAAATCTAATAATAGTTTTACTAAAATAGGGCCAACAATGGAATTAGCAAAACTAAATAATCAAAACTCGTATAAGTTAAATATAATGAAAAACACATTTTTTCTAAATAAAAAAAAATTACTAAATATTCATCGATCCAAGTAAAGAAAATTATAAAACTTAAAATCAGTCACAAAAACCCTATATCATGAAACAAAAACTTATGATAATTTTATCTGTGTAGTTGTTGTTAATATTTTATGATCATAATGAAATATGTTGGGCAGACATGTCCTTGATCCGACTCAAAATAAGGTTTTAACATAAAAATTAGCATTCTAATAATAATTGCTTGATGTTTTTTTATATAAAATAATAATAAGGGCAAATTTTTTTTAATCAGCTTACCTAGATCAGTTATCGTTTAATTGCAATTATCATTGCATGCATAATTAAACTTTTCAAATAAAGGATATATGGGAGGTAGTCATGTCCTTGCCTCAATCGCTTTAAAATTTTATAACAAGTGGAATGACATATTTTTACAAGTAGTTACCAAGTTTAGGCTGCATTCTGCTCATAATTGTAGTGCATTCCTTGTAAAATTAAATTTTGCAAATAAAGGATACATGGGAGGTAGTCATGTCCTTGCCTTGATCGCTTTGAAATTTTATAAAAAGTTAAACAGTATATTCTTACAAGTAGCTACAAAGTTTTAGCTGTATTCTACTCACAATTGCAGTTTACATTATTTTTTTTATTATTGAGGGCACATGGATGGTAGAAATGTCAATTTAAAAAAAAACTACAAGGAGGATAGAGACGCGCTTGCGCTGATAGTAAACATGGTAACACCAATTGTCGCTTAATTCCAAGCATTTTTGTATGTAATAAAATAAATAAAATTTTTGAAAATAAAGGATATATGAGAGGTAGCCGTGTCCTTGCATCAATCGCTTTGAAATTTTATAAGTGGTTAAACAATATATTCTTACAAGTAGTTATATGGTTTTAGCTACTTTCTGCTAACGTTTGTAGTTTAAATTCAATTTTATATTTTCAAGGATATATAGGAGGTAAAACTATCCGGACATTGATTACAATGAAATTTTTAAAAGGTTTTTTTAATAGATATCTAGGACTCGACAAAGATTTCACTGCATTTTGTATATAATTTTTAGTAAACTTAAGTTTCTGGGATTAAGGTCATTAAGGATGTAGGCATCTATAAGTAAATATATAAGTTTAAATTTTAATATGAGGTAGAGATGTATTTGTAATGTTTGTAAAAAAAATCCCGTTCATGCAAATTTTGCAATATTTGGTTCAAAAATATCAAATATCCTTGCGATATCCTTGCTTGGATAGTAAAAAAAAAATCTATTCAGCTTAGCTAGGTCAGGTTTCCTGGTATTACCAATGTATCTTAATTCCAATTATCATTATTGCATGCAAAATTAAATTTATATAATAAAGGATATATGGGAGGTGGGCATGTCCTTGCATCAATCGCTGTAAAATTTTCTAACAAGTGTAATAGCATATTCTTACAAATAGTAACATACTTTTAGCTGCAATATGCTCACAATTGTAGTTTAAATAAAATTTTTTTAGTAATAAGGATATACGGTAAGCAGAAATATCCTTGCCTTGATTATAAAAAATTTTTTAAAAGATTTTTGCCTACAAATTTCTACAACTTGTGAAAAGTTTTTATTACGCTTTACTAACATAAGGTTTCTAGAATCAAGGACATAAGGGAGGGTAAGCTTGCTCTTATTTTAAATGCATGGGAACTTGGCAAAAAGGTAAGGTGCATATTTGTAGAAACTGCTACATTTATCATTAAATTCTTCATATAATTATAGCAAAAATTTTGTTTTTACATTTAAGGATATTCGTCAGGTAAGAGTAGTCTTGCATTATTATAGCTTAGTTTTATATGATTAATATAATTTCTAAGTTTTCGATGAATTTTAAAACATTTCAGGCTAAAAGTTAATATTTTTTAATGAAGGATATGCGGTAGGTTAGCATGTCCTTGCTGTGAAAATGATGAAATTTGAAAAAAAAACTAAACGTAGATACTTTTATTGTTTTACAATCATAGTTATAGCTGAAATTTTATTTTTACAATTAAGCATATAAGAGAGGTAAGGAATGTCCTCGAATAAACATGAAAAAATGTATTTTTCTAAAAAATTTTATAATCATATTTTGCTTCAAAAACAAATTTTTGGCTCAAATTAGATTTTTGAAATTAAGGATATATAGAGGATCGGCAGGTCCTTACATTAACACGAAAAAAAATTTATTGGTAAAAATAGTTATAGTTTAATTTTGCTTTTAGAACAAATTTTTGGCTAAAATTAGATTTTTGTTCATTATGGAGTGAAATTTATATTTCTTAAAATTTTTTGCTGCATTTGAATTATTTTCTAAGCTTAAATACGCTTTTAGAGATTAAGGACATCTGGGAGGTAGGAATGTCCTTGCAAAAAAAAATATGTGTGGCACTCGGGGACTGTCGCGGTAAAACTATTGCTTAGGATTTTTTTCAACCTATGCAAATTTATTTTTTAGAATAAAAAACCTACGAATTGTCTGTTTGTTTGCGTTTATCATTTTTTGTCAACCACAATTGCTCTTAAGTACACCACATTGTGTGTTCCTACATGTAAAAATTTTTTCTAGCAATGCTGTATGTTAATGAAATTAATAGCATACTTTAGGGGTTAACATACACTGGGCGATTCAAATAAAAATAGTCTCAGGTTTTTATTTTCGTTACGGAATTTCTTGATTCGGTCGACACCCTCAAAGCCTGCGATAAAAGCTATGCAATAGCTTAAAATTTTTTTTGGAGGTTCCAAAACTGTCTGTGGTTAGTTAATTTTTTTAAAATAAAGTATACAAAAGAGCTTAGCGTGTCCTTGTTTCGAATATAATGGCATATTGATATGAAGAAATGTTTAATTTTGATAAAAAATTTTATTTTTGTTAATTCAGTCAATTTAATTCAAATTCTAATTTTTTGCACCGAAATGTATGAAGCCATCCCACTGTGCGCTTTTGTTTAAATATAAATTTTTTTTTAATTATTTGCTCAAGAGGTCAACAATATGCTACAATTAATTGCAATAAGGTTGTGAAAAATTAAAATTTTTTGCAAAATCGAATAAATTTGCTTATTTTTTAAAGTGTTTTGTTTGTGAACTTTAAACTTATTATGTTTGTACATTGCGATTCCCAATAACATTATAAGAGTCTAACTATGAATGTTCGAAGTTTTTTTATGGTCGAAGTCTATTGATGAGTTCTTTAAAAAACTCCTAATACATTCAAAACTGAATATCAAATAAATATATATCGTTATTTTATTGTGGTTTATTTTTACATATAAATTTCTGTTGTTTTTTAATGCAAAAAATGTATATTTTACTGCATAATTTTGTGAAAAATTTTACTAAACACTTATAAAAAAGATGAAAAGAAAATGAAAATTTTAGGCAACAGAAAACCACGAACATTAAAAACATATTACAAAATCCATTAAATCAATTTTATTTGAAGCACAAGCAGGAAACACAAAAACAACGTGTCAAAGCTTTTAAAGCCAATAAAAATAAAAAGCAAGATGAAAAAATAAAATAAAATAGACAGGGAAACATACACATACAGGTTAACTGTTTTTCATCATTGTGTATTTAAAGCATATAAAAAAGTAATTTTTAAAACAAACTTACAATGTACGCTTGAATTGCTTTAGATAAAAATTTAATCTTTAAGGACTTGAGAAAGCAGCAGAAAAACTCACTCCTTCACTCACTCTATGAAAAAAAAAAATACTGAACTGCATCAATGTGCAAGCACAGCAGAGGTAGAATTAATACTTCCCTTAACGGCAAACTCTAATGAAGTTTCTCTTGCTCCCTCTTCCTCCCATGATGTTGAAAATGTAAATTTCGTTAGTAAAAATTACTTAAAAATCCGATTTAATATGTGAGTGGAAGCAGCTTCAATAGCAGCAGTCTTTAGTTGCTTTAGATAGAAATTTTCTACTTTTTTTATTGAATTATTTTCTGAGGGGAAGAGAGAGAGAGAAGTGCAGCAATTGAGAGAGAGAGAGAGAGTAAAGCATGTTGAAAATATTCGAATGTAATGAAGTGTATTTAAGTGCTGCATTGTGAATTACGCTAGAAAATTGATAAGTTTGTTTGGTTTGTTGTTTTTGGTGTAAATATTTTGTAAGTAAAAAGTCAAAGGAGTACACTGAAAGAAAAGTATTTCATTGAATGGTTAGATCCACGATATGCTGCTAGCTTTATAATATTTGATAAATGTTTATCAAAAGCCTCTTTATTTAATATTCCTTGGTCATGTTTTCAGACTAAAATATTCAGTATTAAATAAATTAAAATATTGTATTAATTTTTTTCTTTCAGTGCATTAAAATTTCCATAATTCTTACGCCGAACATTCGTAATGGCACAGCAAGTATCTTTCTTTTTGTATGTAGATTTTGTTTAAGGAAATATGCTTAAATTGTGAATGTAACTGCCAAATGGTTTTTTAATCGAATGGCAGCAGGTGCACACAATTTGATTAAATTTTATGCGGTAATGCTTGTGAATTTAGCAGTAAAAATTTTTCTAAATTATGGAGTTTCTGGTAAAACGTTTAAATTGAACAAATTAATATACATATATTCATAATAAAAGACTTATTACAGATAAAAAAAAGTTAGCTCAACAAAATCATTGCAATGTTAAAAGAAAACGAAAAAAAATTAATTATGGCTAAACGTATGACACAAAACGTTCGATCAATGATTTATATTGAAATAAAAAATGAAATTTGTCATTTCAATGTTAATTCCAATAGTATTGAAATTTTTATTTTTATTTTTTTTTATTTTTTTTTTTTATTCAAATAAAGAAAAAATTTTCTCATTTACAGCCTGTTTTTTGAAAATGAATAAGTGTATACGTTCTTTAAAATAACGAATGAAACCATGTTTTCGTTTTTAAAACATTTATTTATTTTCATGTGTGTGACAACAAAAGAGCTTTCAGTTTTCCACACTCATAAAATTTTTTATGTAAAATTATTTAAAAATCAGTCTACATATTTTTCATTTGACTTTAACGAAAATGTTATTTAATTTTTAATGTGAGAATCTGAACTGACTTAAAACAGTGAAAAAATATTTTTTCCTTTTATTTTTTACTATAAATTACTAAAAACTAAATAAACGAAAAAATCTAAATAGTTTTTTCTATAAGCGGATTGATTCAACTTTCACAAGAACGAATCTTGACTTCCGTACAAAGCAAAGATGTTCGCCTTGCTTCTATAATTTTTCTGTGAAAGACTCAAGACCAAATTCAGTATAAGCAGATAATTTTTGCTTTATTTTCCACAATTTAACTGTCAAACAAAGCACAAAAAATTTAAGTATTGAGTCAAATTAAAGTAAAGGTTGTACAAAAAAAAACATAGTTAGTTCTAGCAAACAACGGAAAATACGAAATGCAATGAAAACCTGTTTTAATGGGTAAATTGATTTCCAATTGAATGCTAAAATCAATTAGAAATTAAATTGCTTACCCCCTTATTGATAAAATTTAAAATAAATTTGAAATGAATTTTATTTAAAGTTTTTCATAGAATTTTTTTTTAATAGATATTATTTTTTGTATTCCTTCACTGTAATAATTTTGTGAGTGTAATTTTTTCGTTACACCTAAAAAGCTCTTTTTATGTTAAAACTAAAGCTTTAGAATATGTTTTATAAAAATCAAATTTTAAAGGTTATCGTTTATAAACGAAACATAAAAACGAAAGGGCTTATGTATTCTAAAAACAGGCTGTTAAATATTGTTTGCAATAAACGTTGTCGATCGAACATTTTCTGTCGACATAGTGGAATAAGCCTAAACATTTTCAAAACTTTTAAATAATCTAAGCATGATGTTAGTATGAGGTAGAGATGTACTTGCAATAATTGCAAAAAAAAAATTCAAGAAAAAAATATATAAAATATCCTTAAGATATCCTTGCGCTGATAATAAAAATAAATATCCAGGTTATCTAGATCAAGTTAAGTAGTGTTACCATTGCAAACTAATTCAAATTATTATTGGGTGCAAAATTAAATTTTGAAAATAAAGGATATATGGGGGGTAGGCATGTCCTTGCATCTATTGCTTCGAAATTTTGCAACTAGTTGAACAGTATTTTTTTATAAGTAGTTACACCTTTTCGCTGAATTCTGCTCACAATTGTAGTTTAATTTAATTTTTTTGTTACCAAGACCCATAGGAGGCAGAAATATCAACAAAAAGCCTACAAGGAGGATACAGATGTCTCTGTGCTGATAGTAAACAAAATATTTTTTAGTTACCTTGCCTACGTCATGGTAAAACCAATTGTCGCCTAATTCCAATCAAAATTTAATTTTGCAAATAAAGGATATATGGGAGGTAGTCGTGTCCTTGCATGAATCGTCTTGAAATTTTATAAGTAGTTGAACAGCATATTCTTACAAGTAGTTATAAGGTTTTAGCTGATTTCTGCTCAAGTTTGTTGTAGTTTAAATTAAATTTTATATTTTCCAGGATATGTGCGAGGTAGAAGTGTCCCGACATTGATTTTAATGAAATATAGAAAAGAGGGTTTCTATAGATTTCTAGGACTCGAACAAGTTTTCAATGCATTTTTTGTATAATTTTTACTAAACTTAGGTTTCTAGGATTAAGAACATTAGGTAGGTAGGCATCTGTAAGTATATATGTAAGTATACTTTTCTAATATGAGGTATATATGTACGTTAGATGCAGAGATGTTTGTAAAAAATATTTCCATGCATGAAAATTTTGCAATATTCGTTTAAAAAAATATAAAATATCCTTGCGATATCCTGGTGATAAGAGTAAAAATAAAATTTTAGTAAGATTACGTAGATCACGTTAATTTTTGCTACCATTGTGAATTAGATCTAATTGGGTGGAAAATTAAATTTTGAAAATAAAGGATATATAAGGGCTAAGCATATCCTTGCATCAATCACCGTACAAGTTTACCAGCAGTTGAATAGTATATTTTTATAAGTAGTTACTAAGTTTCCCTGAATTCTGCTTACAATTATAGTTCAAATTAAATTTTGTATTATCAAGGATATACGGGAAGCATAAATATCCTTACCCTGATTTGAAAAAAAATAGTATTTTTTATAGATTTATAAGACTCGCCAAAAGTTTTCTCTGCAATTAAGTTTAAATTTTTACTAAAATAAAGTTTCTAAGGCTAAAGGACATAAAAAGGGATAAACTTGTTCTTTTTGCAAATGCAATGGAGGTTGACACACCAATAAGTTGCATAGTTCAAGAAGCTGCTAAAGCTATTCATTGAATTTTCCATATAGATAATTGTAGCTAAAATTTAATTTTTATAATTACTTGAAAAAATCGCTAAAACGAAAATAGTGTATTGTAAAACAAACAAAATAATAATTTCCAAGAAAAAATCGCCAAAACGAAAAAATCCCCAAATCGCTTAAAACCGAAAAATTCGCCAAAAACCGAAAAAAATGCCCGAAAACTGAAAAAATCTTCAAAATAAAAAACCAAACAAAATCTCCAAAAATCTAAAAAAAATTGCTTAAGCAAAACTAAATCGCCAAAAACCGAAAATATGCCCCAAAACTGAAAAAAATGGCCAAAACTAAAAAAAACTAACCAAATCGTTGAAAATATACAAAATTTTTTGAAGTAAAATAAATCGCCAGAAACCGAAAATATACCCAAAAACCGAGAAAAAATCGCCAAAACTAAAAAAACCGAATAAAATGGACAAAAATCTAAAAAATTGCTTAAGCTAAAATAAAATGCCAAAACCCGAAAAAATGCCTAAAAACTGAAAAAATCGCTATAACAAAAACAACTGCACAAAATCGCCAAAAATGTAAAAAATTGTTTAAAGTAAAATAAATCGCCAGAAACCTAAAAAATGCCCAAAAACCAAAAAAAATCGCCAAAACTAAAACAACCCAACAAAATCGCCAAAAATCTAAAAAATTTGCTTAAATTAATATAAATTGCAAAAAACCGAAAAACCTGAAAAAATCGCCAAAACAAAAACAACCGAACAAAATCGCCAAAAATCTAAAAATAAGTAAAATAAATCGTCAAAACCCGGAAAAATGCCACAAAACTGAAAAAATCGCAAAAAAAAAACTAAAAAGTTGTTTAAAGTAAAATAAATCGCCAGAAACCGAAAAATGCCCAAAAGCCGAAAAAAATCATCAAAAATCTAAAAAATTGCTTAAATTAATATAAATTGCCAAAAACCGAAAATAAATCGCCAAATCGCTTAAAACCGAAGAAATCGCAAAAAAAAACCGAAAAACCTGAAAAACAAAAATAACAAACAAGTAATATAAATCGCCAGAAACTGAAAAATGCCCAAAAACCGAAAAAATCGCTAAAACGAAACAAAGCACCAAAATAAAAATAAATCGCCGCAAATTTAAAAAAAATCGTTAGAACAAAAAAAAACTGCTAAAAAATTTTTTTTAATGTCTACATCAGGAAGACATTCGATCATATAGGCTAAGCTTCGTATAGTAGCAATATTGTGGAACCCTTCATGTGCGAGTCAAAATTGCACTTTATTAGATTTATTTTGATAGCAGTCATTCATTTTAAAATTTCTATTTCTTCTTGTTTCTTACTTTTGCTTTCATACCCAAAACAAAATTAAAAACTATTTTTGAGAGCAATTTCCATGTGCGTTGTTTTAGGGATGCGTGTTTGAAAATGATTTAAAATGTCAAGCACGTTTTCATTAAAATTTTTAATTTTATATTTTAAGGAAAAAACAAATTATCTCTCTCCTTCCCATTGGCTTCGTATTTTAATCAAACTAAGTTATAAATTGTATGTTTTCTTTGTACCATTTTTAATTAACTTTGCTTATGGAGTTCATTAATATCCAAAAGAAATTGGGGGAAAAAAACTTTGCTCTCTAAATGCTCAGCTGTTCACATTTCGCAATTTATTTTCTTTTTCTCTTTATTTATTTTTTTATTGTGTAACAATTGTCCCTACGTGGTGGTCCCTAATCTAATTTCCTGCCACTTGTGCTACACTTTCGTTCAGGCTTCATTAAAGCATTTGTATGATTTGGAATTGGAGATGAAAAACTGCATGCTGGGTGTTTGTTATATGCCAAACAAAATATAATTCTTTATCTACTGGTTAGTGTTATTATTATTATATTTTTTTTTTGTTTTTGTTGGTTTAAGTTAAACAACAAAAGGACAACAGCATCAACTGTTTAGTTTGTTGTCCAAATGTCCTTAAACATTGTTGCTTTGAGCTGCATGTGTGAGTTCGCATGTGTAGCTGTGTCTATGCGTGTGTATATGTGTTTGCAGTTATTTTTAACACTATTTCTGCATGACTTCATTTAGTTTTGTTTTTTATTACTACCGCACAGAAATATGCTAGCAAACATTTGTTGTCTCTAATGTTCTTGTGAAGTATTGATGCGTGCGCTGTAAGTTAACAGCATTTCCATGAAATTGTTCAGTTCCCACAATTATTTGTGCCAGTGGGAGGTATTAAATGCCAGTATGTGCGTGTGTGTGTGTGTGTGTGTGTGTGCTTATTTATTGGCAGATGGTCTCTTTTCTATTGTCTGTACGTGTGCAGCTATTTGTCATATTATCCACAGCATTTCATTCTATTATTTTGGTTTGTTGGCTGTAATGTAAAAAGCTGTTAGCTGCTGGAATGCTTTTATTTATTCCCTTTTGCATTCTATTGGAATGTTTTTATGTTTTATATGTACATATATACATAAATAAATTTATTTAAACTTTTATTTTTATTTGCAAATAGCAAGTGACCACTGCCATTGTGGTTTGTGGTATTAAAATTCCCTATTGACACATTTTGCGAAGAAGAAAAATGTATATCATTTCTGGCTCTCCACTTAAATGCCAATTTTTTTTTTGCACAATTGTATTATTTATTTATAAAATGAAGTTAAACAAAGCAAAGCATATAGTTAAAAAAAATTTTCATATATAGGACGTGGACTTTAATTCATGACTCCTTAATTTTTACATTGATTCTTAAAATTATTTTCTATCTTAGAACGGTCGGGAATTATATATTTTTCTTAATTTTTTTTTACATAAATTTTTTAGGGGTTCGCTATGAAACTTACAACACAGCTTGCTGTGTTGTAATAAGACAATTTTGAATCTTTAAAAGTGGGCGGGGTCATTCCATTAAATTTCAATATTATATTTTACCTGCTTCTATTTAACATATTCTTACGGAATTTTTCAAACACCCTTAGATCTAATATGGCACGATATGGCTTTTAAAGTGGAGGCGGGGCCATGCCCTTTAAATTTTAATATTATATTTTACCTGTTTCCATTTAATAGATTTCTACGATAGTATGCATACATCCTTAGATCTAAGAAACACGTTCTGGCTTTTAAAACAGTGGCTGGAACCACGCCCATTTAAATTTTTTTTATATATTACCAGCTTTTATTTAACAGATTCTTACGAAACATGAGACACACCTTCAGATCTAAACCTGACATGATCTCGAAATTTAAAAGTGGGCGGGAACATGTTCATTAAAATTAAATATTACATTTTTTCTATTTGTTATAAGTAGTAGGGAACTGTTCATCCTGGACCAATTAAAATTGTGAAATTGTGGCTGAAATTGTTAAATTGTGGGCTGAAATTGTTAAATTGTTGCTGAAATTGTTAAATTTGGGTAATTAAAATTTGAAAATTGTTAAATTCTTGGAAATTTGTGTTTTTTTGTTTACATAAGGAGTTTTTTGTTTATATAAGGAGTTTTTTTGTTTACATTAGGAGTTTTTTGTTTACATTAGGAGTTTTTGTTTACATTAAGTGTATGTCTGTCTGTCGGTCTGTCTGTCTACCTGCCTGACCGTGGGAAGTTTGTGTGTGGAATATTTTGTGTGAATGTATTAAGGCGGTTCATAGTTTGGCGGTTTTTATGTGTGTATGTGACGACGGGGAAAATCATGAAAATGGTTTTTCCTAATGCTGACGGAAAATCATCTAATGATTTTTCGTAATACCGAAGGCAAAACATTATAATTTTTCCTAATGCCTACTGCAATACATGATAATTTTTCCTAATGCCTACTGCAATACATGATAATTTTTCCTAATGCCTACTGCAATACATGATTATTATTTTTTTCAAATGCCGACGGCAAAAAATGAATATAATTTTTTCAAATGCCGACGGGAAAATGATTTTTCCTAATGACGACGGGAAAACGTGAAAGTTATTTTTTCTAATGCTAATGTAGGTGTTGCTAGACTGTGGGAATTTAAGGCTGACCGTGATTTGAGTGGGCGGCGTTGTTGCCGTAATATGTAACCATAGGAATTTGTGGATGTGTCTGTCTGTCTGTGAGAATTTAGGTGAAGGTTTGATTGGCAGGGGGCGGGGTGTAGTTGAGGTAGATCGATTGCGTGTGTAGTTGTGTGTGAATGTATGTGTATATGTGTGTGTGTGTGTGTGTGTATGTGTATGTTTGTAGGAATTTCAATGTGTGTATTTCTGTAGGAGCTTAAGGCTGATTGTGATTTATGAGGGGTGAGGTGTTCTAGTAATATGCAACCGGGGGAATCTGTGTGTTTGTATGTCTGCAGGAGTTTAAGGCTGACCATGATTTGGGTGGGCAGGGTTGTTGACGTAATATGTATCCATGGGGATTTGTGGATGTGTCTGTCTATAGTAGTTTAAGGCTGATCGTGATTTGAGGTGGGTGAGAATGTTGTTGAGGTAAATTGGTTATGTGTATGTATGTATATATGTATTTTTGTAAGAATTTAAGATGATTGTGATTTATTAGGGCCGAGGTGTTCTTGTAATATGTAGCCGTGAGAATCTATGTGTGTAGACGTCTGTAGAAGTTTAAGACTATCTGTAATTTCAGGTAGGTGAGAGTGTTGTGTTGTTGAGATTAATCTTATATATTGTATATGTATGTATGATCATGGGAATTTGTGTATGTATATCTGAGGGAGAATTTAAGGCTCGTCATGATTTGCAAAAGGTGGGGTGTTGTTGAAATTTTCTTGGATATTTCTTATATGAATTCTGCTATGTGTGTGTATTTGAGCTGGTATTTATGTGTAGGTAGAAATAAATTGTTTTCAATATCGACATATGGTACTATAAAATACTATCATATATCTGGACTTCCCTAATCCTAGTATGCTTTTATACTTACGATTGCTTTATATTTTCTCATGCTTAAATTTGTCTCGCGTTGAAGTCAGTCTGTGTGAAATTTGTTTATATTACAGATTTTGTTTATTTAACTACATTCGTCTTCTTTGACTGAAAGAGTTATCTACACACAGAGAAAAACCAACTTGAAATCAGTAAGAACCATGCTGAATTAATAAGAACCATTAGCGAAGGTTTAGTCATATTGAAATTTCTTATTTCAATATGGACAAAATATTAATTTACAGTATTCATTTATTAAACTCATTAGTTTGTAGATATCTCAATATACATTTTCTATTATATTAAAAATTATTGAATTAATGTGATGAATTCTTATTTTTAAGCTGCAGATTTTCCCTGAGTGTATGGATTGTTTATATTTGCATTGTGCTTTAACTAAACGACGCTTCATATATTTTCATGATGTAGGTCTAATAAATACTTAAGCATTGATAAGAAATTTGATATGTATACATACATATCTACAAATTGATTTTATGTATGTATGTATGTATGTATGTATGTACATATATATGTACATACAAATAAGTGTTCAATTCAATCTTTGAATACATTTTTTATTTTATTTTTTGTCATGTGATGTCTGTTGTTGGTGAAATTAAAAACATTTTAATTTTTATCTGCGTTTACTTAAAAGTTTGTGAGGATTTTCTGTTGTAAGTAAAACTGAATTCTTGAAGATATGTGCTTACATACTCTATAGTAATAGTAACTATAATAGAAATATTTCTTATACTTAATTTACAGTTTTTTAAAGTATAGGGTATAAAATTTTTTCTAGCTATAGCCTTCTACATTTATTTTGGAAAGCTTGCTTTGCTTTTTGAAAATGTATAAACATTTTTAAATGAAACTGATCCGGCACTCCAGCTTAGGTACTGATAGTTTTTTTTTGTTGTTAGTTAACTTACTTATTTTTTATTTTTTATTGATAAACATTGGAAATCAAAAGGGAGTTTTATATTGTAATTATTATTTTCATAATTGTTGAAAACAATCGCTGCTTTTTGTTTGTTTTTTGCGATGAAATCATTTGAATTACTTTTGCAACTTTACGCGTCTATAAAAATTATGTTATTTTCTATATTTCTTAATTTATAAGACTTTTAGACTTTGTCCTTTAGGGGTTATATATTCTATTATACGATTATGAATAAGAATGCAGTAAGCTGATGTATTTGCTTACTGCTTCAAATTAAAATTTTATTAAATTGAATAAAAGGAGTTTTTTTTTCTTAAACTCTGATGCAGTTAGAAGCGCTGGAGATTCTTTCATATAACAGCTTTTTTGAAATTTTTGATACATAGTATAATATAGAATTGGATAACATTTATTTTTAATTTTTATGTTAAGAAGTACGGGTATGAGACTGAATTTAAATGTACTTTTAAATTAGTTAAATCATAATGAACAAACATATTTTCTTCTTTAATAGCGATCAACAGAAAACGAACTCGTTTTCATATAATTTAGGTATACCCTATCGACGGCTCCTCTAGGATACAAGATGACTTTGTATGACGAAATTTCTGTTGCTTTATACTGATAATATGTTTACATTAATAAGATACATATACATATGTTTATTTTATGAACGGTGAGCACCTATGGCTTTTATTTAATGTTCTATATGACTTTTTTTTTTCATTTTCTTTAATAATTTTCTCCCCATAATAGCATTCTAAATATTTCAAGGGCTCAAATGCTGTGTAGTCTTCTTCTGCAAACTTAACTAAACGTCTAACTTCTTCCAATGCTTCTTTATAAGAAGATATTTTGTTATGGTCTTCTTCTACGATACGTGCCCATCGGGCAGAGTGTACGTATTAGTTGGTCAGTCAGTCTCTATTTTTATTTATTTTTTTTTCTTCTAATGTGCCACTCCTTTTTTTAGATTTTACTACTTGGAATAGAGAATTTTTGTCTAATTTTTTTGGTGGGTATATACATTAGGTATGTAGAAATTAGTTTAGATACAAAGAAATGCATGTTTAATATACAACTATTGTATCAAATCGATCTCAAATAACTCAGTTACCTCTACCAGCAATTCACCGTTGGTGTATTCATAAAGTGTTAGAAACAATGAAATATCTATGTTTTGAGAGAATTTTTCAATACAATACATTCATGAGTTGGGTTGATCCAGATACAATTGCTGTCTCATCACCTTCTAACAGCTTTATATATTTTGCTAGTATGCATGCCTTAGCATGCTTCTATCGATAGTGACGTAATAGTCCGAGATGTAGAGTGTTACAATTAAAAATCTTTACTATTAGAATATACCAGTTCGCTCTTTTGAATTTTTACAAAGTAGATACATATGTATGTATTTCATTGACCACAAAATCATAAAATTTCTTTGCTTACAAAATTGTATGACGTGAGGATTTTTTTTTTTTTTTTTTTTTAAATTATACATGCTTCGGCATGCTTTCATTTTTTTTCTATAAATTTATGTAATACTCATACAGATACAGATATAAATTAAGATCTGTTTACTGTACATTTTAAAATTTATGCATGCTTCAGCATGATTCTAGTTGAAGCGTATATTCATTCACTAAGTTTGTTTGATACTTATTCATACACATGTACATTCTTAAAGATTGGATATCAAAGTCCAATTTCCGTAGTTTATCTATATTTTCTAAAGATCTGATAGCTAAAGAAATAAATAGAGTGAAGATCTTCTATAATAATCCCATTTTCATATTGTAAAATTTTGCGTGCTAGCGCTTTCGATGGGAAAATATACATACAACTTTATAAAAAGTGATAATATGATGTGCTGCTGAATATTGCACTATGTTATAGTTCATTTTAAACACTGAAGTTTTAGCAATATTTCATTCCGACCAGAATTCCACTACATTTAGTTAATTATCTTTCTTAAGACTCATCATTCCTAATCAATCCTGCAAAAACAACACAAACTAGATTTTTCGTTTTAATTTTATTTTTTTTTAAATTCAACATTCATTCTTCAAATTACTTTATACTATATTAAGTAGCTTTTCCTCATTTGTTGAGTTGACTTTAATAGGAGACATTTTAATGGTACGATGAACTTTTCTATTGCATGCATTGAGTAAATCTTTATACATACCAATCCACTTATATGAACCATTAAAGCTAATTCTTTTCACATCATACCTTTCAATGATCTATTAAATTATTCTAATATTGATGCTTTCATATTAAGTAATCTTTAATCTTCTATTTATGTATGAGTTTTCCCAAGTATTTATTAAAAAATTCTTTAGAATCATCTGTTTGTAAGTTTTTTGGTACCCGTACCACTTCAAAAATATTTTCCATTGCCTTGGTTTTTAGAGTGCAGCTTTTATTTTCAGCTGTACTTTGAGAATGTGTCAATTACAGTCTTCAAAAATCAACAATTTCTATTTTCTGTAGAATAGTTCTACATTTCACCTAACTTAGCTCCATAAAACATCATATATTCCTGTCATTACATCTCTACAAGCACAAACAGTTGTTGAAATTTAATATGGACTTCGTTAACTAAATTCCTTTTTAAAGACATTGAATTGTTTCACAGATTTTTTCGAAAGTGTTGTGATCTACATCTTGCACTTTCAGCTATTTATACTAACATGTAGTTAATTTTCTAATCTATATATTTAACCGTAAACTCTTCAATTTGTTTTTCATTATTTACTTTTTAGAATTGCTTTTTCAATTTTATAACTGTCTTCTTTCTCTAATTTTATTTCACGTTGTTGTTCCTCAATTTGCATTTAAATATATTCTTGAATATTAATGCTTTAAGCTATATTATTAATTTGTCTTGTATTTTATCTTCATTCAGTTTAATGTAACTATCAACAATAGTTTGTATCTAATTCATTTATGCCTTCCAATACTACTGATAAGTCAGTATAAATGTCTTCAGAATTGGAAGTCTATGAGTAAAATCATCGTCATCATCATTCTCAGTATTAGCATCATTAAATATGATGGTATTATCAAATATTGTTCCTTCTACTAGTTTCTTTTGGGCTACTTGTCTATATCTATTTCTCAGGCTTTAAACTTGTATATTTTCAACTTCTGTCTTGATTTTACTTTCTTCTTTCATAAGAATTCTTTTAATATTTTTAGAACTATTTATGAATTCTTCTGCTATAGGTTTAAATGTATCTTTTAGTTGTTCACTTGTATCTATTTCACCAGTTTTTATACTACGAAGCTTTTTCTTCAACACATTTCTTGTCAACACCAACTGTTTTAAAATTTTCTCATCCAGGGCAAATAACAGGTATCAGCAATCATATCAGCTTTTCAGGAGCTGGTCTGGTTTTCAGATCAGCTTTTCAGGACCTGGTCTGGTTTTCAGATCAGCTTTTCAGGACCTGGTCTGGTTTTCAGATCAGCTTATCAGGACCTGGTCTGGTTTTCAGATCAGCTTATCAGGAGCTGGTCTGGTTTTCAGATCAGCTTATCAGGAGCTGGTCTGGTTTTCAGATCAGCTTATCAGGAGCTGGTCTGGTTATCAGATCAGCTTATCAGGAGCTGGTCTGGTTTTCAGATCAGCTTATCAGGAGCTGATCTGATTTTTAGATCAGCTTATCAGGTAACAGATCAGGCTATCAGGAGCTGTTCAGATTTTCATTTCAAGATATCTGAGTCAGATTTAGTTATCAGTGTACAAGTAGCTAGCCATTTATAACATTTATATACATGAAGTTTAAAGTCAGATGAAATGCGAAAAAGTAAAGTTTTATCTAGTAAAATTATTTTCTATAACGATCATCGTTTAATTCACTATCTTTGCTTATAATCAAAAATCCATATTTATCCTTTCAACATGCTTTTTATTTTTCTCACCTAACTTAAACATTAAATATACATTATGATGATCTCTTATTAAATGTTTGGTGATTCTGGTGTAAGTTTTACATAAGTAGAATGAATCAACATTCTTATCTCTCCCCATACAAAAATATGCTTCCCATACGCATCATCGTTAAATATCATATTGGAATTACTTTGGACTGAAATAACAGATTCACTATCGGTAAATTTTGTAATATATTATTATTTTAATTGATGTAATTAATTTCTTCAGATATTTATATCTGGGGTGATATAAAGATTTTGAGTATAAATAAATGTTCTCAAAATTTAAGTCCATTAGGACTTTCTAGCAAGCCAATCATAGCGTTTTTTTTTCGTAATTTGACAGGTCAACTATTGTTGCACGAATAGAATTTGATATAAGGGAACTATGATTTATTTTTGAACTATCGTTCGATGAATCATCAATATTTCGTACCAAGAATTATTTATGTTGTTTTGACTAAGGGTATGAGTCAATATTTATAAAATCCATTTCATAAATATCAGCTCATGCTCATAGTAAAAACAAAGTATGCTTTAAGTGTTTAAAACCGCTATTACCATAAAAATGGTGGTTTTAAACACTTAAAATATACTTTGTTTTACTAACCGCATTTTATAACTAAATGCATTTCATAAATATTGATGCATACTCATAATCAAAACAGCATATAAATATCCTTTGTTTTGACTATGAGTATGAGTCATTATCTCTTATTATAGAAAAATAAAATAGTATGATTATATGATATCAGAAATCATGTTTTCTAATATCATATAACCATACTATTTGATTCTTTCTATAATAATAGATAATATTTATGAAATGCATTTATTTACAAAATGCGATTAGTAAAACAACATAAATATAGGATGGTATGAAATTTTGATGATTCATCAATATTTCGTACCAAGGTATTTTTAGGTTGTTTTTACTATGAGTATGCGCCAATATTTATGAAATGTATTTCATAAATATTATCTCTTATTATTAAAAATGTAGCTATACGATATCAGAAAATATTTTCTGAAATCGTATAGCTATATTATTTTATTTGTCCTATAATAAGAGATAATGGCCCCTACTCATAGTCAAAACAAAGAATATTTTAAGAGTTTCAAATCAGTATTATCATACAAAATACTGATTTTAAACTCTTACAGCATTATTTATAAAACTTATTAAGGCTTTGTAAAGGCTTTTTAAAACAAATTTTTTATAAAAATTTTTTCTTAAAAAGTCTTTATAAAGCCCTAATAAGTGTTATAAATAAGGCTGTTAAAATATACTTTGTTTTACTAACCACATTTTTGTAACTAAACGCATTTCATAAATATTGATCCATACTCATAGTCAAAACAAAGGATATTTTTATGCTGTTTTGATTATGAGTGTGGATCATTATCTCTTATTATAGAAAAAATAAACTAATGCAGCTATACGATTTCAGAAAATATTTTCTGATATGGTATAGCTGTATTAGTTTATTTTTTTTATAATAAGAGATAATATTTATAAAATGTATTTAGCTACATAAATGCGGTTAGTAAAACAACCTAAAATACCTTGGTACGAAATATTGATGATTCATCGAACGATAATTCAAAAATAAATCATAGTTCCCTTATATCAAATTCTATTCGTGCAACAATAGTTGACCTGTCAAATTACGAAAAAAAAACGCTATGATTGGCTTGCTAGAAAGTCCTAATGGACTTAAATTTTGAGAACATTTATTTATACTCAAAATCTTTATATCACCCCAGATATAAATATCTGAAGAAATTAATTACATCAATTAAAATAATAATATATTACAAAATTTACCGATAGTGAATCTGTTATTTCAGTCCAAAGTAATTCCAATATGATATTTAACGATGATGCGTATGGGAAGCATATTTTTGTATGGGGAGAGATAAGAATGTTGATTCATTCTACTTATGTAAAACTTACACCAGAATCACCAAACATTTAATAAGAGATCATCATAATGTATATTTAATGTTTAAGTTAGGTGAGAAAAATAAAAAGCATGTTGAAAGGATAAATATGGATTTTTGATTATAAGCAAAGATAGTGAATTAAACGATGATCGTTATAGAAAATAATTTTACTAGATAAAACTTTACTTTTTCGCATTTCATCTGACTTTAAACTTCATGTATATAAATGTTATAAATGGCTAGCTACTTGTACACTGATAACTAAATCTGACTCAGATATCTTGAAATGAAAATCTGAACAGCTCCTGATAGCCTGATCTGTTACCTGATAAGCTGATCTAAAAATCAGATCAGCTCCTGATAAGCTGATCTGAAAACCAGACCAGCTCCTGATAAGCTGATCTGATAACCAGACCAGCTCCTGATAAGCTGATCTGAAAACCAGACCAGCTCCTGATAAGCTGATCTGAAAACCAGACCAGCTCCTGATAAGCTGATCTGAAAACCAGACCAGGTCCTGATAAGCTGATCTGAAAACCAGACCAGGTCCTGAAAAGCTGATCTGAAAACCAGACCAGGTCCTGAAAAGCTGATCTGAAAACCAGACCAGCTCCTGAAAAGCTGATATGATTGCTGATACCTGTTATTTGCCCTGGATGAGAAAATTTTAAAACAGTTGGTGTTGACAAGAAATGTGTTGAAGAAAAAGCTTCGTAGTATAAAAACTGGTGAAATAGATACAAGTGAACAACTAAAAGATACATTTAAACCTATAGCAGAAGAATTCATAAATAGTTCTAAAAATATTAAAAGAATTCTTATGAAAGAAGAAAGTAAAATCAAGACAGAAGTTGAAAATATACAAGTTTAAAGCCTGAGAAATAGATATAGACAAGTAGCCCAAAAGAAACTAGTAGAAGGAACAATATTTGATAATACCATCATATTTAATGATGCTAATACTGAGAATGATGATGACGATGATTTTACTCATAGACTTCCAATTCTGAAGACATTTATACTGACTTATCAGTAGTATTGGAAGGCATAAATGAATTAGATACAAACTATTGTTGATAGTTACATTAAACTGAATGAAGATAAAATACAAGACAAATTAATAATATAGCTTAAAGCATTAATATTCAAGAATATATTTAAATGCAAATTGAGGAACAACAACGTGAAATAAAATTAGAGAAAGAAGACAGTTATAAAATTGAAAAAGCAATTCTAAAAAGTAAATAATGAAAAACAAATTGAAGAGTTTACGGTTAAATATATAGATTAGAAAATTAACTACATGTTAGTATAAATAGCTGAAAGTGCAAGATGTAGATCACAACACTTTCGAAAAAATCTGTGAAACAATTCAATGTCTTTAAAAAGGAATTTAGTTAACGAAGTCCATATTAAATTTCAACAACTGTTTGTGCTTGTAGAGATGTAATGACAGGAATATATGATGTTTTATGGAGCTAAGTTAGGTGAAATGTAGAACTATTCTACAGAAAATAGAAATTGTTGATTTTTGAAGACTGTAATTGACACATTCTCAAAGTACAGCTGAAAATAAAAGCTGCACTCTAAAAACCAAGGCAATGGAAAATATTTTTGAAGTGGTACGGGTACCAAAAAACTTACAAACAGATGATTCTAAAGAATTTTTTAATAAATACTTGGGAAAACTCATACATAAATAGAAGATTAAAGATTACTTAATATGAAAGCATCAATATTAGAATAATTTAATAGATCATTGAAAGGTATGATGTGAAAAGAATTAGCTTTAATGGTTCATATAAGTGGATTGGTATGTATAAAGATTTACTCAATGCATGCAATAGAAAAGTTCATCGTACCATTAAAATGTCTCCTATTAAAGTCAACTCAAAAAATGAGGAAAAGCTACTTAATATAGTATAAAGTAATTTGAAGAATGAATGTTGAATTTAAAAAAAAATAAAATTAAAACGAAAAATCTAGTTTGTGTTGTTTTTGCAGGATTGATTAGGAATGATGAGTCTTAAGAAAGATAATTAACTAAATGTAGTGGAATTCTGGTCGGAATGAAATATTGCTAAAACTTCAGTGTTTAAAATGAACTATAACATAGTGCAATATTCAGCAGCACATCATATTATCACTTTTTATAAAGTTGTATGTATATTTTCCCATCGAAAGCGCTAGCACGCAAAATTTTACAATATGAAAATGGGATTATTATAGAAGATCTTCACTCTATTTATTTCTTTAGCTATCAGATCTTTAGAAAATATAGATAAACTACGGAAATTGGACTTTGATATCCAATCTTTAAGAATGTACATGTGTATGAATAAGTATCAAACAAACTTAGTGAATGAATATACGCTTCAACTAGAATCATGCTGAAGCATGCATAAATTTTAAAATGTACAGTAAACAGATCTTAATTTATATCTGTATCTGTATGAGTATTACATAAATTTATAGAAAAAAAATGAAAGCATGCCGAAGCATGTATAATTTAAAAAAAAAAAAAAAAAAAAATCCTCACGTCATACAATTTTGTAAGCAAAGAAATTTTATGATTTTGTGGTCAATGAAATACATACATATGTATCTACTTTGTAAAAATTCAAAAGAGCGAACTGGTATATTCTAATAGTAAAGATTTTTAATTGTAACACTCTACATCTCGGACTATTACGTCACTATCGATAGAAGCATGCTAAGGCATGCATACTAGCAAAATATATAAAGCTGTTAGAAGGTGATGAGACAGCAATTGTATCTGGATCAACCCAACTCATGAATGTATTGTATTGAAAAATTCTCTCAAAACATAGATATTTCATTGTTTCTAACACTTTATGAATACACCAACGGTGAATTGCTGGTAGAGGTAACTGAGTTATTTGAGATCGATTTGATACAATAGTTGTATATTAAACATGCATTTCTTTGTATCTAAACTAATTTCTACATACCTAATGTATATACCCACCAAAAAAATTAGACAAAAATTCTCTATTCCAAGTAGTAAAATCTAAAAAAAGGAGTGGCACATTAGAAGAAAAAAAAATAAATAAAAATAGAGACTGACTGACCAACTAATACGTACACTCTGCCCGATGGGCACGTATCGTAGAAGAAGACCATAACAAAATATCTTCTTATAAAGAAGCATTGGAAGAAGTTAGACGTTTAGTTAAGTTTGCAGAAGAAGACTACACAGCATTTGAGCCCTTGAAATATTTAGAATGCTATTATGGGGAGAAAATTATTAAAGAAAATGAAAAAAAAAGTCATATAGAACATTAAATAAAAGCCATAGGTGCTCACCGTTCATAAAATAAACATATGTATATGTATCTTATTAATGTAAACATATTATCAGTATAAAGCAACAGAAATTTCGTCATACAAAGTCATCTTGTATCCTAGAGGAGCCGTCGATAGGGTATACCTAAATTATATGAAAACGAGTTCGTTTTCTGTTGATCGCTATTAAAGAAGAAAATATGTTTGTTCATTATGATTTAACTAATTTAAAAGTACATTTAAATTCAGTCTCATACCCGTACTTCTTAACATAAAAATTAAAAATAAATGTTATCCAATTCTATATTATACTATGTATCAAAAATTTCAAAAAAGCTGTTATATGAAAGAATCTCCAGCGCTTCTAACTGCATCAGAGTTTAAGAAAAAAAAACTCCTTTTATTCAATTTAATAAAATTTTAATTTGAAGCAGTAAGCAAATACATCAGCTTACTGCATTCTTATTCATAATCGTATAATAGAATATATAACCCCTAAAGGACAAAGTCTAAAAGTCTTATAAATTAAGAAATATAGAAAATAACATAATTTTTATAGACGCGTAAAGTTGCAAAAGTAATTCAAATGATTTCATCGCAAAAAACAAACAAAAAGCAGCGATTGTTTTCAACAATTATGAAAATAATAATTACAATATAAAACTCCCTTTTGATTTCCAATGTTTATCAATAAAAAATAAAAAATAAGTAAGTTAACTAACAACAAAAAAAAACTATCAGTACCTAAGCTGGAGTGCCGGATCAGTTTCATTTAAAAATGTTTATACATTTTCAAAAAGCAAAGCAAGCTTTCCAAAATAAATGTAGAAGGCTATAGCTAGAAAAAATTTTATACCCTATACTTTAAAAAACTGTAAATTAAGTATAAGAAATATTTCTATTATAGTTACTATTACTATAGAGTATGTAAGCACATATCTTCAAGAATTCAGTTTTACTTACAACAGAAAATCCTCACAAACTTTTAAGTAAACGCAGATAAAAATTAAAATGTTTTTAATTTCACCAACAACAGACATCACATGACAAAAAATAAAATAAAAAATGTATTCAAAGATTGAATTGAACACTTATTTGTATGTACATATATATGTACATACATACATACATACATACATACATAAAATCAATTTGTAGATATGTATGTATACATATCAAATTTCTTATCAATGCTTAAGTATTTATTAGACCTACATCATGAAAATATATGAAGCGTCGTTTAGTTAAAGCACAATGCAAATATAAACAATCCATACACTCAGGGAAAATCTGCAGCTTAAAAATAAGAATTCATCACATTAATTCAATAATTTTTAATATAATAGAAAATGTATATTGAGATATCTACAAACTAATGAGTTTAATAAATGAATACTGTAAATTAATATTTTGTCCATATTGAAATAAGAAATTTCAATATGACTAAACCTTCGCTAATGGTTCTTATTAATTCAGCATGGTTCTTACTGATTTCAAGTTGGTTTTTCTCTGTGTGTAGATAACTCTTTCAGTCAAAGAAGACGAATGTAGTTAAATAAACATAATCTGTAATATAAACAAATTTCACACAGACTGACTTCAACGCGAGACAAATTTAAGCATGAGAAAATATAAAGCAATCGTAAGTATAAAAGCATACTAGGATTAGGGAAGTCCAGATATATGATAGTATTTTATAGTACCATATGTCGATATTGAAAACAATTTATTTCTACCTACACATAAATACCAGCTCAAATACACACACATAGCAGAATTCATATAAGAAATATCCAAGAAAATTTCAACAACACCCCACCTTTTGCAAATCATGACGAGCCTTAAATTCTCCCTCAGATATACATACACAAATTCCCATGATCATACATACATATACAATATATAAGATTAATCTCAACAACACAACACTCTCACCTACCTGAAATTACAGATAGTCTTAAACTTCTACAGACGTCTACACACATAGATTCTCACGGCTACATATTACAAGAACACCTCGGCCCTAATAAATCACAATCATCTTAAATTCTTACAAAAATACATATATACATACATACACATAACCAATTTACCTCAACAACATTCTCACCCACCTCAAATCACGATCAGCCTTAAACTACTATAGACAGACACATCCACAAATCCCCATGGATACATATTACGTCAACAACCCTGCCCACCCAAATCATGGTCAGCCTTAAACTCCTGCAGACATACAAACACACAGATTCCCCCGGTTGCATATTACTAGAACACCTCACCCCTCATAAATCACAATCAGCCTTAAGCTCCTACAGAAATACACACATTGAAATTCCTACAAACATACACATACACACACACACACACACACATATACACATACATTCACACACAACTACACACGCAATCGATCTACCTCAACTACACCCCGCCCCCTGCCAATCAAACCTTCACCTAAATTCTCACAGACAGACAGACACATCCACAAATTCCTATGGTTACATATTACGGCAACAACGCCGCCCACTCAAATCACGGTCAGCCTTAAATTCCCACAGTCTAGCAACACCTACATTAGCATTAGAAAAAATAACTTTCACGTTTTCCCGTCGTCATTAGGAAAAATCATTTTCCCGTCGGCATTTGAAAAAATTATATTCATTTTTTGCCGTCGGCATTTGAAAAAAATAATAATCATGTATTGCAGTAGGCATTAGGAAAAATTATCATGTATTGCAGTAGGCATTAGGAAAAATTATCATGTATTGCAGTAGGCATTAGGAAAAATTATAATGTTTTGCCTTCGGTATTACGAAAAATCATTAGATGATTTTCCGTCAGCATTAGGAAAAACCATTTTCATGATTTTCCCCGTCGTCACATACACACATAAAAACCGCCAAACTATGAACCGCCTTAATACATTCACACAAAATATTCCACACACAAACTTCCCACGGTCAGGCAGGTAGACAGACAGACCGACAGACAGACATACACTTAATGTAAACAAAAACTCCTAATGTAAACAAAAAACTCCTAATGTAAACAAAAAAACTCCTTATATAAACAAAAAACTCCTTATGTAAACAAAAAAACACAAATTTCCAAGAATTTAACAATTTTCAAATTTTAATTACCCAAATTTAACAATTTCAGCAACAATTTAACAATTTCAGCCCACAATTTAACAATTTCAGCCACAATTTCACAATTTTAATTGGTCCAGGATGAACAGTTCCCTACTACTGTTATATTCTTACGAGACTTGACATACACCCTTACATGTAATAATGACACGATATGGCTCTTAAAAAAAGAGGGCTGGGCCATGACCATTAAATTTTAATAAAATATTTTTTTCCTGCTTCTATTTAATCTATTCTTACGAAACTTTGCACACATCCTCAAATCTAAAAATGACACGGTCTTAATTTAAAAAAACGGGCGGGACCATCGCCATTAAATTTTAATATTATATTTCACCTGCTTCTGTTTAACAGATTATTGCGAAACTTGGCACACACCCTCAGATCTAAGCTTGACATGATTACGAAATTAAAAATAGTGGGAGGACCACGCCCATTAAATTTTAATATTATATTTTACCTGTCTCTATTTAACAAATTCGAATAAAACGATCTGACTTTTTTAAAAAGAGGACGAGGCCACGCTCGTTAAATTTTTTATATTATATTTTACCTACTTCTATTTAACAGATTTTTACGAAACTAAGCAGATACCCTTATCTGTAAAAATTACGGGGGCGGGGTTACGCCCACTAAAGCTAAGTACTAAAAACTATATGGAATTCTACTTATCCGAACCCCACGTGTCTTAGCAAATAAATTGTGCTCTTGGACGGGCATAATCTTGTGCTGCAAAAAGTAGGCAGGGCCATGCCCTTTAAAATTAAATATTTTATTTCACCTGCTTCTACTTGCATGATTCTTACGAAACTTTGCACAATCACTGAGCTGTGAAATAGGCAATATCTTGCATTTAGCAAAAAAAAAATGGACTGCCAATATTTGCAAAAATAGGCATAATCACGCCCTTTGAAAATTTACTTATTTATTTAAATGTTACAAATACAATAACATATTATATAGCAACTTATTTTGACCAGTAACATAGACCTTCTCCCGTTGTAGTGAAACAGGCCAAAGATTTTTATGGTAGTCGAACCCACCACCCTCACACTGATAGCCCGGCACACTATCCACTAGGCTGCCGTAAGTAAGTAAGTAGTAAGCCAGCTTGAAAATTTTAAATGGGTTTTTGTCAAAAATTTCTACAAATGTGGTGTGACGGTTGTTATTAAATTAATTGAACTTATTATATTCTCGTTATTCTTATAAAAATCAGGAATTGCTATATAATTATTTCAAAATTTAAAAATCATTTTGTACAATCAAGAAGAACTAATACAGCAATATAACTTCAATTTTTTTAAATCTTTGTGGCTAAATATAAACAAAAAATTTAGTGCATACGGCAAAAGGTTTCAGATTCATCGAAGTGAGGAAGCAGGACTTATGTATATGTAGGACTTATATGTAACGCTTTAACTGCTTCTATAGTCCTACTGCAATATTATTCATGAAACTTCCTTACCCACAGCAGATATGTTATCTTGCAGCATAATCGATTCTCTTTCATTTTTCTGCTCTCGTTTCTATTATCTCTACCTTCCTATCAATCCGAGTCTTTTTATCTTCCCTTCTTTACTTTGCAATACCAGTTTTACTAAATATCATTTTAAGTATGCTTAAATAAAATACATTTTTATAATAACTTACAAGAGAATAACTTTTATTCCCTTAGTTAAATTTTCCCACTTTTGAAAAAATTTTCCCACTGTGCATATTCTTTATATTAATTTACACACTCTTATTAATGATGATTAGTTGATATCCTCTGTCTCTCTCTCTCTCTGACTCTAAAGATTGTGTGGTGATAAAAAGAAAACTTGATTAGTCCAGTGGCCTTAACGATAATAAAGTTAATGAATAACTTTGAAGATTTTATGTAATCAAATATGTATTACGGTTGGGAAATTAGAAATATGAAATAAGAGCATATCTAATTTACTATTCTATTTAATTAGTGGCATAATATTTGTTATTTTAATTTAATGTGCAAAAGGGAAATATATATACAACTTTGCTATTGCAGCATCTTCTTTAATGAAAGATGATGCAAGTGGTTTAAAAAAAATTTTCCTTTAATAAATAATCAAATGGTAAAATGTAGATAATTAAATAGATTAATCGATTGCTAGTGAAACCCAGTGAGGAAGATTAATATTTAAGCTGGCATAAATGATGACAGAAATTTTTTTTTATTAGTCAAAAGTTTGTAAGAGTTTCCTCTATATATTTAAATTAAAAAAATTTGGTTTTTTGCAGCCTCAAAAAGCTTGAAAATTACAAAATTTAATTTTATATTCTTGTAGAGAAAAATTTATGACAAAGACTTAGAAATGTCCACAATTGCTTCTATTTTAAAATCAAACGTAATGCATAAAGTGTGCTTTATTCATTGCAGGTTTCGCAACATTCCGTGAAATCGGATATAAATCCTTGCAGGTGAAAGTTGTCTCTTACTACTATTGTTCGAAATTCCTTCGTCTTATATTGCTGTTGGGCTAGAACCCTTCAAATTATTTCACTAATACTCGTGTGAGACGTATGATTAATATAAAATTTAATAATAATTTACAATTCATCATACGTACTGCGTGACATAACACTGCAATTAAAATTAATAGTATTTTCTAATTTATTCAAAATTATCTTAAGATATTCAAATATTATTTAAGGAACACTTTATATCCTCAATAAATTAAATGGACACTTACAAAGGATATACAATATATATGAATGTGTGTGTGCCTTTGAGTGTGCATGTGTGTGTGGGTGTGTGTGTGTGTGTTCGTATCATGAATCATATATATTGTGCTTAATGAATTTACGAGCACTTAGTTGATAGAATCATTAAAATATTTTGCAATTCATGGACAATCTGTCAATTTTGAAAATATCACATACAGAGACAGACATTTATAAATTGCTTACGAAAATTATGCAAGTTTTACCGTATTTCTAGAGACATAAATACACTGTATACACAGGGAGAAAAAACTTAGCATTAATAAAGAAAAAGTTTTAAAATTTCAAATTGCAATATTTATAAACTAAATTGTAAAAATGGAAACAAAACAAGTTTTTGAAATAAAACTTTGTTGTTATTTAATATTAAATTTTTTTCAGTGTATTTAATTCCTAAATATGAATATGCATGAGCTGCTGGTGCCATATGTGCTCTTTTATACAAATATACATTTATTTAAGTATTTGTATGCTGGTAAATTTATTTTATTTTTTGGACCAATATTACACTTGTCATATTGATAAGTAATATTATCAAATATTTTCTCATCATGCATTTTCATAAATTTTAACTTAATACTTGTATGCAATGTAGTATTTCATTTGTTTTATTTAGTATTTTCATTAAATTGCTGATGCTTTGTAACTGAATGAAATTGTTTTAAGTTTGAAATGCAATTGCAACTTGAATACACTTACTTAATCATAAAGTTCATAAGGATTAAGACTAGTTATTATTATATATTTAATATATTTATTTGATGCTATCTTCAGCAAATATAATACAAGACAATGTAATGCATAAATAGTGCTTATGAAATAATTGCAAAAATTATACAAATTTGTATCAAAGACTGATACTCTAAGGATGTGAAGACTATAAAAATGGTTGGAAATATGCTGTGACAACCTGAAAATGCTAGTGAAAAGAATAACTTTGAAGAAAGTTTGAAAATAACACGAGTCGCGTGATATGGATTTAACATATTGTTGTCCTAACAAAAAGCTCGTATTCGATGACCCCAGTTTATATTCAGCTGATATAGAATAAATTCCTAGTACTGAAAATATTATGCTTGGTAATATACTAAGGCAATTCTTTAAAAAAAACAATAATTTTATTTAATTATACCACCAAAAATTTTAAATGAATCCTTATTAATCATAATGCAAAAGGAATTTTATTCCCTTATTTTTATTACAGTGATAACAAGGAAAAAGTATCAACTTTGAGATGCATTTTCTCCAAGTGAAAGGCATGAATGCAGATATAAGAGTCACGATTTTAAAACACAAATAGAATGAGAATTCTACGATACATAGTTCCGTACAGTAAGACAATGAGCAAACTGAAGTATTATTTATTATTTATTATAGGTTATTATTACCTTCAAACTATAAATACATATAAAATATAATTTGTTAGAAAAAGGATATATGGCAGGCAGTCATGTGCTTGCACCGAATGAAAAAAAATTTACATTTTTAGCACGTTCTCTTGATAAATTCATCTAAAATTTAATTTTTAAGGAAAAGGATATATGGTAAGAAGTCATGTCCTTGCACCGAATGGAACAAAATTAACAAAAGAGCGCAGGAACATAATTTCAAAAATGTTTATAAATATTTAGTGCATTATTTTCAAAAGTGCAGCTAAAATTTATTTTTTGAGAAAAAGGATATATGAAAGATAGTCATATCCTAGCACCAAATAGAAATAAAAAAAATTACAAGAGAGCCTAGGTGCATAATCAAAAAAATATTTTAGTGCGTTTGAATCATAAAATCAGCTAAAATTAATTTTGTAAGAAAAAGGATATATGAGAGGTAGTCTTGTCCTTGAACCCCATAGAACAAAATTTACAATACAGCTAAGGTACATAATTAAAAAAATATTATCTAATTTATATTCTAATCTAATCTAATCTAATCATAAATTCATGTGCAATTTAAAATTGATGAAAAAGGATATATGGGAAGTAGCCATATCCTTGAACTAAATATAATAAAATTGACAACACAACCTAGACGCATTATTATTGAAATATTTTTAGCACGCTTAAATCAAAAATTCAGCTGCAATTTATTTTTAAGGAAAACGGATTTATGGGAGGTAATCGTGTCCTTGCACTAAGCAGAACAAAATTTTACAACAGATCTTAGACAAATAATTATAAGGACATACATATATACACTTTTTAGTTTGTTATAATCACAAAATCAGCTAAAATGTATTTTTTAATAAAAAGGATATATGGGAGGTAGTCATATCCTTTCACTAAATGAAAATTTATAATATAGGCTTTAAGCATAATTCTAAAACTATACATGCATTTTTAGTGCGTTCCAACAGTAAATGTCGCTCAAATCGATTTTTTAAGAAAAAAGGATATATGGGAGGTAGTCATATCCTTGTACCGAATAGAACAAAGTTTACAACACCACTTAGTTACATAATTATAAAAACATATATGTATAAATTTGTAGTTTGTTTCAATCACATATTCATGTGCAATTTTTTTTTTTTTTTTTTTTTTTTAAGACATATGGGAGGGAGCCATATCTTTGCACCGAATGAAAAGAAATCTACAACATAGCATAGTGGCCTAATTATATAACTATATACAGATTTTTAAGGCGTTCTAACTGGTAAATGTCACTCAAATTTATTTTTTAACAAAAAGGATATCTGGGAGGTAGTCATGCCCTTTCACCAAATGAAACAAAATTTAGAATATAGCCCTGAAGCATAATTCTAAAACTATATATGTATTTTTAGTGCGTTCTAACAGTAAATGTCACTCAAATTTTTTTTTTTTTTAAGTAAAAGGATATGCGGGAGGTAGTCATGTCCTTGCACTAAATAAAACAAAATTTGACACGGAGCTTACACATATAATTTTAAAAATAGTTAAAGATAATTAGTGCTTTATATCAAATTTTTTTAATAAAAAGGATATATGGGAAGTAGTCCTGTTCTTGCACCGAATAGAAAAAAAAATTGTAATGGAGCCTAGACGTTTAATTCTAAATTATATGTACATTTTCAATAAGTTCTTTCAACTTGAAATTTAATGTCTACTTTTGCACATGTTTTTGTGTGTAATGCGTGATTTTATTTTTCCATTTACTATATTTATATTATACCCTTGTGTAATGGTACACAAACGAGTTTAGAAAATTGTGTTTTTCATTTACATACATGTTAAGCTTATGCCTGAACATAAATTTCTTACACAAGAACATAAACAATCTTCTCATAATTTATGCATACATAAGTATTATATAGTATGACATACAATAGTCACTTGCATCAGATTAAAATTTGATAAGATTTGGAATACCTTCAGGCAGAATTTACAGGCTCCCTGTACAATTTGTTTGGCAGTCCGGAAGTAAATATAAGGGGAAAAATACCTGTTTTATTTTAAAGTAAAATGATGGCTTGATAATGAGATAGATATCCTTTTATTATATATATATATATAAGATTTTATATTTCATTTGCCTTCTAAATACTTTCATTATCAAAATTATTTCCTATTAAATAAATAAATTGTTGTGCTCTTACAAATTCCTTCCAAGACAAAGAATAAATTCCTTAATAATTTCATTGTATATCTAAATGATAATAAACTTCATAAAATTGCTAGCAAATTTTTTTTTCATTTGAATAAAGATAATAAATATAAATTGAATAGATTAACTATAGCACCAAAAACAAAAAGATATCAAAGGCAAATTGAAACATAAAATGGTTAAGAGATAAAATTCGTAAAATGCCCTCTATTGAGAAAAAATTTTTATTCTATTTTATGTGGATTTCAATTATAAATATGGGTGATTTTTTTTTGTAATTCTGTTAAAATTTACGAAAGAGATAAATGTCACTGCTTGATATTTATGATCAGCATAATGTGGCATAATGTGACGCTCTATGTTCTCAGTGAACATTTTATTTAAACATTTTATTTTAAAGGACTTATATATATATATATACATATAAATAAAGTGGTTAGTCGTCATTAATAGATTAACGCTTAAATAACGCTGCCAGATTTGTTTAAAAAATCAGTCTTCCATTAGCGCAACTTTTAGACGACTTCGTGATTTTTATGGCGCACTTAATCAATAATCTGAGCAAACCATCTGTGGAACTCAGGATATACATATTTCGCACCTCACACTCTGCAAATCATAGCTGGCCATAGTGGCACCAGAGTGACGTACTTCAGTCAGCTGCTTAGGCTGAGTTTACATCTGGCACATGGCACATAGATGTAAGCCCGGCCTTATATAAATGAATACACATACTAAGTCGCAGAAATTGGGACTTTTTCCATCCATTACATGAAAAACTGTGAGCAAATATCTTGAACTACAACTTTTTCAGAACCAGCTGTTGTAGAAATTAAAGCTACAAGACCATCATATGCGTCATATTTTTAACCGATTGGGCTCTAGAGAAGTTAAAACCTAATTTCGGGTCTCATCGCAAAATTGTGTCCATCAACCAGACTCCATTTTGGCTTAACAGGTTTGTTAATAAACAAAATTGCTGTGAAACAAATCTACAATAGATCCTACAACGAAAGAATTTTGCTTCATAAGTCCAATGAAACAATTTCATTAAAATTTTTTCACAAATCTAATGATAGTTTCACAAATCCAATGAAAATTTCATGAATATTGTGAAAGAATTTCATTGGAATTGCTTCCTTGGTATTCTGGTCTCGTAGAATATTTTACTGGATTTATGACAACAATATTTTCTAATTATTAAGAAACCCCTTTTTATTTCATAAAATTATTTTATTGTTTCGATGAAGTTATAGCACTGCATTAATTACACTGTCAAATAAGTTTATATGAATTTTTCAATAAAATAATTTTAACGAAGCTGGTTTCATTAATCCAACGAAGCGTGACGTTGGTTGAATTTTAATGAATTTTTCATTAGATTAATGTCGGAATTCATAGTATTTCTGCCGAAAATTCTTTCAGTGTACAGACTTCATTATATCCAGAATAAATGCAGTAAAGTGCGGCTTTGACTGGCTCATGAAAGGTTTTTTACTTACGGCGCTTGTTTCTTATTTTTTGACGATTTTTTTTTGGGTTTTTGTGATTTTTTTTTTTTTTTGGTTTTTGACTATTTTTACAGTTTTAGCTATATTTTTATAACTTATATTTTTTTCGTTTTTGGGGATTTATTTTAATTTTTTGGATTTGTTTAGTTTTAGCATTTTTCAACATTTCAAGAGTTTGCCTCGTACGGTTTTCAAGATACAGCAATTTGTCAAAATTGCATAAGCAAAATTACACTAACTGATAGAATACCCTCTTATTTTTATTTTTTAAGTTTCAGTATTATATCATTAGTTTGAAAAAAAAATACACTAACTTTGAAAATTTCAAATGTCTATATATAATTTTTTGTTTATTTCATTAGGATTTTAACATGTTTCGTTGCTTGGTTTAGAACACCCATTAATTTTTTACTCTCATATTTTCGCTGTTGTAGCAGCCAAAGTTTTACATATTACAGACGGACATCGTATGGAAAAAAAAATAAAGTTATATTTCACCTTTGATGTATGGAACCCCAAAAAATGGCTCGTGAGTTGCGGTTCACAAGCTGGTGGCATTATTGAATATTATTTCCTCAAAAATTAGACCGAAACTTGCGTTATGGTCAATTAAGGTTCTTAAGGTTTCATATATAGATGACATTGATTCGGACTAAATCGATCGACCTAGTGAAATCACAATTTGATCATAAGTTTATTTCGAAAAATATATCTATCAATTGGCCTTGAAGGTAGTGCGATTTTACACTTCTTGGGGTGGTTGTTATAGCAGATGTTATCACAGTAATTGTTTAGTGGCTCCTAAGTGAGGAATTACGGTTATTGTAAAGCCCTCAAGCAGCCATCTATTTCTGGATATTTCAAAACATTTTCCGAGAAAACCACGGCATTATCATTAACATTATATCACACGAACACTTTCTATGAGTGTAGAAAAATATGTTTTAATGCTGATTATTAACTCTCAACTTTATTAAAAAGAAAACTAACTATAAGTATTATATTTTTTTACTTTTACTTTTTTTCTATTTATTATATAATATAATCTCTTCAATGTTGATTTTACCTAAGAATACATTTTAACTTTATATTTATTCTAGTAATTAAATGCTTTCCATTTTATTCAAATTTCATTAAAACAGGCCAGATAATTTGTAAGCATTCAACAAAGGATATAAAAGTTTCACAATGAGAATAAATCTAAAGTACCTAATGTCCTTTTATTTTTCTTTTATTTGTACTGTATTTGTGAATAGTTCATAGAGGTAAAGCAACTAAGAATAATAAATGGGAAAAATGATGATTGAATTGAATACCCTACACTTAGATTTAAAATTTTCTCAGGGATCTATCAGATAATGTAGAGCAACATCGAAATCTTTCAAAGGTACGTTTAAGGCAAAGTATCGCAGAGAGTTTTTTGCAGTTTAAATTTTGTTTTATACTTTTTTGTAATAATTTTAGATATCCTTAATGTTTGGGCTATTCTTCTAATGTGCAAGAAGGTATTTATTTTGATCTTACTTCCCAAGATCAGCTGCAGTTTATATCCATTGCTATACAAAAAAATATCGTCGGTTAATTTAACCAATATCAACTGTTAAGTTTATAGTTAATAAAATCTATTATTGAAATTTCAATTAAATAAATGTTGGTCTAATTACTCTGACTTAGAGGAGAATCCTATTTGTTTTCTTCAAATAATCAGAGTTTTTAAATTGATGGCATAAGCAGTTGATGTAAAAAAACAACAACATTTTTTTAGTTAAGATAACCAAGTCAAGTTGTTAAAGGATTATTAATTATCTCATCCTAGACGGCATTTAAAATCTTTCTTGTTTAAATAACTAATTCCTAGTTATTTATTAAATACTTTTATTTGCTTGTTTTTAAAAACAAAATTTTATTAAATTTACTACTTTAAAGGTAGATTTAACAGATATTAACAGTTTAAAAAAACTAAACCCTGAACAACGTAAGCTAATCTTACCAATTGTATAGCAGTTGCTAGTTTTAATGCAAATTAAAGTAATTTTTGCTACTTAGACACACAAAATAAAGGACGTCTCTAGATCAATGTCCTTTAGTCGAAAGTCAACACAATTTCTATGAAAAAAAAATTCAAATTGAAATTAGAATTTGGTAATTTTTTCTTAAAAATCGTAGGAGTTCATGAAAAAAAAGGAATACTGGAGGAAACTACTGGACGTCTCTAAATTAATGTCCAATAGTCGAAACCATAATATTTTGTTATTGTAGAAACTGCAACGCAAAAAATAACCAGTCCTTTTTCAACTTGAATTTTTTTAGAAATTGTTTTGTTGTTGTAATTTGTCCAAGCAAATGATGTTATGGCTTTCAACTACTAGACATTAATATAGGAACGTCAGCCAGTCTCCTTCAATATTCTGCTTCCATCCATCTACTAGAAATACTAAGAAAAAGAAGAAAATTAATATTATAACTATGGGTTAAGATATGAATATTCTTTGTCCTTGGAAGTATTATATGTCGGCAATGAATGCTACTACTATTACTGTGTGTTATCTTTTTAGAAAAAGGATGGTAATAGAGAAGACAGGTGCTGAAAAAAGAAATAGAATAAAGCTTCATTCTTTTACCATCCTGCTTTTTTGCACGATTTTAAATAGTGCTGTATTGCAACGCCTCTGGTGTCAACGAGACGTATTAAATTTCCAAAGCTGTGCTTAGTAGCCATTTTATTGGTTACTTTACTTCGCCAATGATTCTGCTAGACAATACCTACAAAGTTGGTCGCTCTGATGTTACATAAGGATTAGTATCCGTTGAAGCCGGTGTAGTTCAGTGACCACTGTACTTGAACTTTCTTACAACAACTGGAGCAAATGGACAATAATTATTGGTGTTGTTTTTAATGACTGTCGGAGACCGGGCTTGTTTCTAGGGTGTTCAGTTTCGTAGTCAACGTGCCAACTATTTTAGCCACCGAGACAAAGAAAATGAAGTCAGCTTCAACTTTTTGATTCTTTTTGCTTTTAAAATCGTTAATAAAGTCTATTTTGTTATTATTTTTACAGAGATCTGTTTTTTGTTAACAGGCAAGGGTTAAAAATTTTAAAATGTTTCTTCACGCACATATGGTCTACAACAAACTCAGTTTCTATGCCACTCTAGCCAACATTCTACTTCACAAAATATACGCAAAATAAAGTCTGCATCATGCTTGACGTAGGAGTTAGAGCAACCCTTAATCGTTGCAAATCAGCATGACCAATTGTTATTGCAACTCTTAAAAGCTAAAGCTAAATGTCATGACTAAACTAAAAAGAAAAATTAAACAAAAGTTATGCCTTTATACAATTGAAATCTTGTATAAATGCTAACAGTAGAATATGTCTTATTGAAATTATAACGAGAGAGAGAGAGAGAGAAGGAGAAAGCAAGAGAGAGAGAGAGCGAGAGAGAGAGAGAGTTAGGCAAACAAATGCCCACTAAATGAAACATACAGGAAACTGAAGAAAATGAGGTGTCATAAAAATTCTGTTATTGCAAGAAGATAAGGAAATCCTATTTATTATAAAGTTATTATCTCCAGCAAAGATAGATAATGGAATCTTTATGCACAGTAAAAAAGGAGGTATGAAAATATTTTATTTATTTTATACGAGTAATATTGTAGGGATATAAAAAAAGAAAATAATGTTTTCTAAGGCACAAAAAAAAACATACGGCAGGCAAATGAAATGTATGCAATAAATATTTTTTATAAGAAAATATTATATATTATGTATATGATTCAAAGTTGTGAAAACTTATGTATGTACAGGGTGGGCCAAAAGAAACCAAGGGGTGTAAAAGTTTAATAACTTTTTTGTTTATTAACTTTTTTTTATTTTTTCTTTCAGATTATATAATATACAAAATGGAAATTTTTTTACACTAAGTATGAAAAATGATGTCTCTTAAATGACCACCGTTTTCAGCTTCGCACTGATGGGCTCTTTTTAGAGCATTTTCCATAACATCTTTCAAAACTTGTGGCTGTAGCGTTCGAATTTCTGCAACAATGTTTGCATTGAGTTCAAGGATTGTCTCTGGCTTGTTCACATACACTCGCTCCTTCAAAAAACCCCAAAGAAAATAATCGGGTGCTGTCAAATCTGGCGATCGCGCTGGCCAAATAATTTCCGAATTTCGAGAAATTATTCGCTCTCCAAAAATTTGACTTAAAAGTGCCATTGTGTCTCGGGCAGTATGGGCAGTGGCTCCGTCCTGCTGAAACCACATACCAGGTCTGTTTTCAAGAGCAGGACGTAAAAAATTTTCTATCATAAACCGATACCGCTCTCCATTTACGGTTACAGCATCTTCATTCTCGAAGAAGTAGGGCCCAATGACATTTTCAGATGTGATCCCACACCATACTGTACACCTGATGGGGTGCAATTAGCGTTGATGAATGGCTCTTGGATTTTGAGAACCCCAGAACCTACAGTTCTGCTTATTAACAAAGCCATTCAAATGAAAATGAGCTTCATCACTCATAATCAAATTTTCAATAAAGTTGATTTCATTTCTGGCCAACTCTTGAAATTTAACTGCAAAATTTAGACGTTGCCGATGATCTGCGGGTTTTAATTCTTGGACCAATTGCACCTTATATGGGTATAACTGTAAATCTTTTTTTAAAATGCGCCGTAGTGACGAACGAGACATTTCTAGCTGAGCAGAACGCCTTCTGCCAGATGTTTCTGGTGCTTCGTTAACACTTTGCTGTACTCGTTCAATATTTTCCGCAGTGCGACTCAAACGTGGTCTACCGGTTCGAGGCAAATCTCTTACGCTGCCATGTTGGTGATGACGATTAACTAAGCAACGAATCATCGCTTCAGAGGGCGAAATTCAGACGTTAAAATGTCGACGATATGCTCTTTGCGTTAAAATAATTGATCTCTAGTTTAAATAATAAAATTCTATTGTTCTGGTTCTCTGTTCAGTTGTGAACCTCTCCATTATAAATTGTCCAAGTGTTGTCTATATAATCTGAAAGAAAAAATAAAAAAAAATTAATAAACAAAAAAGTTATTAAACTTTTACACCCCTTGGTTTCTTTTGGCCCACCCTGTACTTGTATATAGAGAAAGAGTTAAAAATTATGCACAAAATTTCTAAGACAAACACAAATTATTTTAATTTTTAAACGACATAATCTTAGACAGGAATTACCTACAAACATTAAAAAAAATTAAAAAAAAAATTCAATTAATTTTTTATTATTAAATGATGAAATATAATTATTTGGCATTAAGTCTGTAATGCATTATTATTAAGAATTGTTGTTTTTTTATTTGCCTAAGCAGCGTCTATATGCATTTCGTTTTTCTAGAATATTTTGATGAAATTCTTAAGCAGAACCAATCAAAAATAAAAACTTTTCATATTAATACCATACAGTCTTAAGGTCAAATAAACACAATTGAATGTCTTTCACTTTGGCTTTTAAATATTGTTATTGTTGCCATGTGGCAACTAACTGTAAAATTGTTGGGAAATATGAAAAAAATAGCAGATTCGAAATCGACTCTGTTTTTTTGCAACTCTGCTTTTGTGCACGTTTCTAATAATAATGCAGTGTTGCAGCGCCTCTAGTGTCAATGAGGCGTATTAAAATTGTTGAAGCTGTGTTTAGTAGCTATTTTATTGGTCATTTTACTTCGTTAAGAATTCTGCTATACAACGAAGGGGGCTCTCTGATGAAACGGCTATAGTTCTGTCACCAGTGACAGTTAATATGTGAATTCAGAAATCTTATATGTGGAAAGTGCCATGAGCATAAAAAATTTAATTCTATTCAGAAAATGTTTGGTGAAAAAGTTTGTTTTTTGAATGGGGGGGGGGGGAGCTGAAGTGGTGAAGGGCTATTACTGAAAAACTGTTCAGGGTTATTGGCAATCTTTTTAAATGCTTATGATTCTTACTCACTTGGAAGTAATTTTTGCCACAACTTCAGCTTTTGGACGCATAGTGCATTCCTGCAACTTAGCGCTCATTTTACACTTAAAGTATAAACAAATTTATATTTATTTATCTCTAGAGCCATTTAAACGATTTACATCAAATTGACCCAAAAAATAAATCAATCGCTTTTACGAAATTGTATCCTTAACAATGTCTCACGAACGAATCAATAGGTTTTAATAAAAAATTTTGAGCTGAGTATATTTTGGGTTTGATCCACCTAATAGTCTAATAATCATTTGAAATATTTTTTTCTTTCGAAAATAAAATATTTTTATATTCCCTAAATTTCACGAAATTTAAGTGAGGTCAAGATCTTTAGAATCCAGTAAATTTGATTCCGGTAAGCTAAGGCCCAATAATCGACTTCTCAATTAAGCGTCATTTAGCTAATAATAGCCACTTAATTTTAAGTTGCACTTAATTGCAGTTTCATTTTTTCAGTCGGAAAATTAAATGATCACTTAAATACTATGCAAGTGTGGTAGCACTGTGAAATGTTTATAGTTCTAAAAGAAAACAGATGTTTAATGTAAATAAGAAAGTTAGGTTATCAACATGTAGAAAATTAAAACTGCATAAAAACACATTTTATGAAACCAAAAGAGCATCAGAACGTATTTTTCTATTTATTTATTCCATGATATGATACTATGCATTGTATATGTTATATGTATATATATTTATGAAAATTAAACGAAATTCTTTTTAATACGACCACACGATGTTCATGTACATGTTTTCAATAAACACACACAAGCACAATAACATATGGTATGCTCGTAAGACTTAGGTGTGATTTAAATAGACAAGGTTGGGCAATTAAATGGCTATTAACTTTATACTGAAAAAATGAATTCGGTACTTAAGAGACACTTAAAGATAAATGGCACATAATTGAGAAGTCAATTATTGGGCCTAAGTCTTTCTAAAGTAATGAATGGTTTACACACACCATCTCACACACACACACACGCATACACAATTCCATACAGTGTTGTTAGAAGTGACGATTTTACGTTATTTTGACGATTTTTTATAACGAATTTCCCAAAGTGACGATTGACGATTTTGTTTCAAATATTCCTCATATTCTGACGATTTGTTGAAATAAGTATTTAGTAACATAAATATGCCAACAAGGCCTTGCAGAAGAAATTACTCCTCTACTAAAAAGTTTTCCAAATCTTTTATATAAAGGAAAATATTAAGACATTGAAAATTAAATAAGAGAACTCTTAGATTTTTTAAGGTAATTTTCAAGGTAATGACTTATATCTAAGTATATTTTAGAATAAAGTTAAATCGATTGATTTACCAACCAGTAAACTTCTTTTTCATAACCTATTTATGTGACTTTTACCTGATTTATATTAAAAATTTTTTCATTAATTTTGTTGCACGAACTTTTTCGATTTGTTAATTGCAGCGCTATAAAAGAGAATGTCGTATAAAAAAATTCAGTAAAGTGGGATTCTGGATCGCTCACGAAGGGTTCCCACTAGATATAATTTAATACAAACTTCATCCTATATAATATATAGTTTTGGCATTTGTTTTCGTTTTTGGGGTCTTTTCGGTTTTTTTTTTGTTTTGGCGGTTTTTGGTTTTTTTCGGTTTTAGCGATTTTTTTAAGTTTTGGCTCTTTTTTAGTTTTGACACTTTATTTTCTTGTTTTGGCGATTTTTTCGGTTTTTGGCGTTTTTTCATTTTGGCGATTTTTTTTTATTTTTTGCGATTTTTTCCATTTTTGCGATTTTTTTTTATTTAAATTTTTTTAGTTTTGGCGACATTTTCACGTTTTGGCGATTTTTTTTCGATTTTTGGCGATTTTTTTTTTTGGTTTGGCGATTTTATTCGGTTTTTTTAGTTTTACCGTTTTTGAAAATTTCAAGTGTTTGCCTCTTACGGTTTCCAAGATATAGCAAATTGTCAAAATTGCATTACCTGATGGACCACCCTTTAATTTAAACTTTTTTAAATTTTAGTGTTAATTGTTGTAGTCTGTATAAAAATACACTAATTTTACAAATTTCAAGTTTCAATATACATATGTTCATACAATTGTATGTATATTACACGGGATTTTAACATTTTTCGTTGCTCGTTTTGGAACACCCTTTAATTTTTAATTCTCATGTATTTGTTGTTGTAGCGGCCAAGGTTCTACACGCTGTGTCCAAATTTCAGGTCCGTAGCTCTTACGGTTCCTGAGAAATTACCGTGTGACGGACAGACGAACAGCGTAGCGAAAACAATACGGTTCCTTTTCACCTTTGGTACCTTGATATGAGAGAGTCTACTGACAATCTCATGAAGAGCAAAGAACGTATTTTTAAATCGTAAAACACCCTTTGCAAGGAATGAACGCTTCTTATTAATCGTAAAGGGAATCGTTTGAGGTGTGTGCAGATAACATCCTACGAGTCTTTCATAAGACATATCAAGAATCGTCTGAAGCGCACGTGGGGATTATTTTACAATTCGTGATATAATCAGTCATGTAACTTGTATGATTCATAAAAGGCCCATTTGATGATGTTAGAATTTTAATTTTTTATGAACTTGAACGAAAAACTTCAAGCCAACGCTGTTTTGTTACTTAAGCTTAAAAAGCTTAAGCTTTCCGAAAACCATTACAACAAGTCAAAGATACTTTGAGGTGGCAGAAATTCGTCAGCCAAAAATAAAATACTTTTCAAGTGAACTTACTTATAATACTGAAGTTTAATTTATATGTCAGTAAACAATAGAGCCTACAGAATTTTCATTAACAATGAAATAGTTCAAGTTTTTACAAGTGAGCAGAAAAGTAATAATAATAGTTGCCAGTGAGCAAAACCTAGCAACTAGATTAATTTCTTTTAAATTTAATCAAATGACTAATATTTTTCTCTCATAAATTTTTTGTATACTTTGAGATATTTTTTCTTATTTTGCTAACCTTTCTAATGAACCTTAAAAATTTTTTTTTATAAAAATCTTGTCATCCTTCACGGAAATATTTTTCAAGCAGCCATAAGTTACAAGTTTGTCTTTTGAAGTCATACAAATGCTTCATTAGACTTGATTGCAATTTTTATAATAATATAATATAATATAATCCCATAGATACGGCAAAAACTCCCCAAGAACTTTTAGCTATACGAAATTAGGCAAAAATACAGTTGAACATATTTGCACTTTTACAGTTAAATAAATATTTTACGTAGTTCCTGTTTCCGCATTTAATAAAGCTATGCTATCAGTAATGCCAGGTAATGCTAGTAACCTTGACATTACCTGGCATATATAAATATATATTTTAAGAAATATTCCATTTACAAGAATTTCCTATTTTAGTAGGAATGAAATAGCAACAGATGAAGCGAAAAAATTTACACTTGAAGTGAGGAAAGCAATCATCATGACTTTTTGTTTATAAGCAGAGAGCTTTTAATGAAAATTGTTTTTTTTTTTGCTTTAGAACATATTCATCTTAAAAAATATTTTCAAATCTGAAAATGTTTTAGTTACTTTAATGATTTACTAGATTTTTCTTAAACATTTGAAAGCTTTGCTTTCTGAAGCTTCGTTAAACTTGTATTAATTCTTAAAAAAAGCATTATTACACAAAAAAGTTAATTTAGAGGCAATTCTAACCAGTTTCAATGAAAAGAATTTCACCAACCAACGAAATGGGTTAAACTAACTTACATATGTCAATACAATACTTTTTTTCTCTCAAAAATTGGCCATGCCAGAGTTTTATCAGCTAAGTAACATTTAAATAAATATTATTAAAAATAACCAACCCACAAAATTGTTAAACTAACTAATGTAAGGACAGTAAATAATTTTTTTTTTTAAATTGGTCTGCGAGAGCTTTACAAATTAAAGAAGGTGTAAGTAATGATAAATAAAAATTGCTGAAATAAGCCAATCATTGAAATTGGCTAAAGCAACTGATGTAAAGACAGTAAAAAAAATAAATATTAAAAAATTGGTTGTGTCAGAGTTTTACCGGTTAAGGTACATGTAAATGATCATACACAAATTTTAAAAATCAACCAACCTAAAAAAATTGGTTAAACTAACTAATATAAAAACTTTGAAAAAATTATAAAAAAAATTGGTTATGCCTGAATTTTACCAATTAAGTTACATTTAAGTGATGATAAACAAAAAATTTTAAAACCGACCAACCAACGAAATTGGTTAAAATAACTAATGTAAGGAGAGTAAAACAAATTTATTAAAAAATTGGTTATGTCAGAGATATACCAGTTAACGTTAATGCAAATGATGATAGATAAGAAAATTATAAAATCAACCAACCTACAAAATTGGTTAAACTAACTAATGTAAGGAGTGTAAAAAATATTTTTAAAAAATTAAGTCTTACCACTTAAGTGAAATTTAAATGATGATATATGTACGTATAAAAATTGTTAAAATTAACTAATCAATAAAATTGGTTTAAGTAACTGATGTAAAGACAGTAAAAAATTTTTTTTAAAAATTGGTTGCCTCATAGTTTTACACCTTAAGTAACATTTAAATTAATATATATGTACGTATAGAAATTGTTAAAATCAACAAACAAATCAAGTTGGTTAAAATAACTGATGTAAAACAGTAAAAAAAATTTTTTTTAAATGCGTTGTGTCTGAGTTTTACCAATTAAGTAACATATAAATGATGATATATGTATATATGAAAATTTTTAAAATCAACCAACCAATGAAATTGGTTAAAATAACTAATGTAGGGACAGTAAAAATATGTATTAAAAAATTGCTCGTCATATGTTTGGTTGTCAATTGGTCATCATAAGCATATGATACATAAAAAGTTTTGAACTAATCAACCCACGAAATTTGTTAAATTAACTAATGTAAAGGCAGTAAAAATTTAGTTACATATAAATGATGACACATACAAATTTTTAAAACCAACCAACCTACAAAATTGGTAAAACTAACTAATATAAAGAGAGTAAAAAAAGTATTGAAAAATGTGTTGTATTGTCAGAGTTTTGCCAGTTTGGTCACATATAAATGATGATATGTGCAAATTGGTAAAACCTACAAAATTGGTTACACTAACCAATGCAAGGACAGTAAAAAAATATTTAATTCAAAAATTGGTTATGCCACAATTTTAACAGTTACATACAACTGATCATGCATACAAATGTTTATAACAGCCATCAAAGAGCAGCATACTTCTAGCAGCATTAAGCATCCACTCACACAATTACCTTACAACCCATTTTAATCCAAGAAAAACCCATATGAATTATTTTAATTAAGATTTTTCACCATTTTCTTAGTACTTATCCCATTAAAGCTTTAGTTTCTTATTTTTTTTTTTATCCTGTTAAAATAAAGATTGTACTTGATTTCTAACAGTTGACAGGCAGCCAAGTAAGGAATGCTTTAACTTTAACCTTCGTCTATGATTGCCAGTGTTAATATCTAATTTTTATCTAATGTTTTGAATAAACCACGTGCAGCAGGATACTTTTTATTTAAGTCATCAATCTTCGATTAGTTTTATAAATTTAAGAAAGTTTATGCACCTCGAAAATTCAATATACACGTCCAATTTAGGAAAAAGTTGATCAATAAATGAGAAATGAGCTATCAAGTAACCTTTAAACAACTATGCCAGATTTTCTTTTCAATTGTGCAATGGAAATTAATTTTTTTCCTTCGCCTTAGTAAATCTGATAGTAAAAGCCAACGTCATGTATTTTCCCCAACCCACTGCCCATATGTTACCAATTCCAAACACGTTGGCACAAACTCTTATTTAACACTGACAATGATAAACTTTGGAAAATATCGCCTAAAACAACAGACAACCCAACTTGTCACAAATATCAGAAACTTTTCTTCAAGTATGTACCTACAAAAACTTAAATTTAAAATAACTTTTTTGTAGCATATACACACAGAAAAAAAATAATATAAATATAAAATCAACATGCAAACAGTTTTATTTGAAAACATATGAAAATTATTAGAGATAATACATATATATGTTTCAAATTGAAATCACTTTGATTCAACATGATTCTTCATGTTATTTCAATATGAAATTCATGTTGTTTCAACATAACTTTTTAATATCCTTTCAAAATTAAGTTTACGTTGTTTCAACTTGAAATAACTTTGATTCAACATTGATTCTGATTCATTTGGATTTAACCCTTATGTCTACAACCACCGGGTAAATTTTCTGTTTTCAATTCGACATAAATTCACACTCTGGTAAGATATTTCTTTTAACTCTTTAATATGCTTCTAAAATATTGTTTTTTAACTTCTAAAAAATTTATTTATAAAAAATATTTTTTGGGAGAATATAAAGGGTGTTTTTTTTAGAGGTATAGAACTTCGAATTGAAATAAAACACAAGAAAATCGTCTTAATGTCCATCAATTTGGCTTTATTGGAAGGATAATTTAATGCCATTAATGTTTAAATATGATTTCGGGCATGTGGCCACCGCGGCTGGCTCGAATAAAGCCAATTCTACAGGTCCAATTTTCAACCACTTTTTCGAGCATATGGGGCCGTATGTTGGCAATAACGCCACGAATGTTGGCTTCCAAGTCCCCTAACGTTTCTGGTTTGTTGGCGTAGACGAGCGACTTCACATATCCCCAAAGAAAATAATCCACTGGTGTCAAATCACACAATCTTGGTGGCCAATTGACAGGTCCATTCCGCGAAATTATGCGCTCATCGAATGTTTCCTTCAATAAATCGATTGTGACGTGCGCTGTGTGGCATGTAGTTAGCGCCGTCTTGTTGGAACCACAACTCATCCACATTCATGCCATCCAATTCGGGAACAAAATAGTCGGTTATCATGGCTCTATACCGGTCTCCATTAACGGTAACTGACTCTCCAGCATTATTTCGGAAGAAGTATGGCCCAATGACTCCACCAGCCCATAGAGCACACCAAACAGTCAGTTTTTGTGGATGTAATGGCGTCTCAAGGGTCTCATGTGGATTCTCTTCACTCCAAATGCGGCAATTTTGCTTGTTGACGTAGCCATTCAACCAAAAATGAGCCTCATCACTGAACAAAATTTTGCGATGAAAATCAGCATCGAGATCAATCTCATTTTCGGCCCATACACCAAAATCACGACGCATTGCATGGTCTCGCGGCTTTAATTCTTGCACAAGCTGGATCTTGTAAGGTCGCAAGCCAAGATCTTTGCGCAAAATCTTCCATAAAGTTGATGGACAAAGCTCCAATTGCTGTGCACGGTGGCGAATCGATTCATTCGGGTCCTCTTCAACACTTTGCTCTACAGCGGCAATTGTTTCTTCGGTGCGCACTGTTCGACGTCTCTGCGGATGCGTATTATCACATAGAGTAAACGTAGTGCGAAAACGATCAATGGTTAACCGAATTAATTGATCTGATGGACGATTATGTCGACCATTAATGGACGGAGCTTGCGGTAAACTTCGCGAACTGAACCATTATTTTCGAAATAAATTTGCACGATTTGCAAGCGTTGTTCTTTTGTTAACCTGTTCATGATGAAATGGCAAACCAAACTTAATATTAATCACTTAACAGCTGACAAAATGGCCGCCAGTTAAAAAAGTGATGCCAACTTAAAGTTCTATACCTCAATAAAAAACACCCATTATATATATATATATATTTTCTGTTTTTAAAACATACCCCTTAGACCTACAATAGACTTACCTGGGTAGGCATTAAATTTTATGAATGTTTTTTTTATTTATTGCAAAATAATTAGAAAATTATTATGTATATTTGATTGAGCATACATTACGAATACTAATACCCGCTGAATGTCGAGCACATACTGGATTTGAAATTTTTTTCAAGCTTTTCTAGTTGACCTCTTTTTTTCACATGTATATATGAACTTTCTTTTTGTTTGAGACTTCGGGAATTATTTCGTTCTTCTGCTGCACGAACTGTTTGGTTTTCAGATATTACTGGATGGCCTATAATACTTTCAATAATTATTTTGAAGATTTCTGTTCAGAATTAAGAATATATCAGATTTTGCGGTTGCAGTTGTCGTGAATTTCCATTATTCCAAACCTTATCTAACAGCTAATAGCCCAAAAATGTTGAAGACCCAACGATGCACGATACAAGGGATGGTTATTGGTTTTCCATAGGTCAGATTATAACGACGAAAATAATGACGACATATGTTGTCATGAAATGGGTTGCAGCTAACTAAAATTGGCGACAAAAACATGAAATATACGATATGTTAAAAGAAATTCCTTACCAAACAGCAATACTTATCCGGGTATGATGGTTGTATGTTTGACGAACAATTTTTGGTTGTAGACATAAAGGTTAACAATGCTGAAATATTAAATTAACATGAAGTACAGTTATTGCAAAAGGAAAACTTTTCTTTGAAGATTACTGTTAATCATGTTGAATTAACATGAAACACATACGAAGCAAAATCTTTAACGAGAAATATTTAATTAACCTTGTCTACATTGATTTTAATTTGAAATTTTTCTGTGTGTGTATGGGTAAAAGAATGAATAAATTTGTGTGTTCATTATTTGTGTGGCATCCGTGTGTGTTTTGTGTGCTGTTTAATTTTCTATTTGAATATATTAGTGATGATTTTGGTTGATATTTGTTGTTTTTGTATTGTCTTGTGTTTTGCCAAATATGTATATACCGACGACAAAACACAACATGCAAAAACTTTTCATTCCACAATAACTTTTTGACATTCAACCAGCTGTGAATATATGAAGAAAGTTATTAGTGTATGCGTGAGTGTGCAGATATGCACGTGTGTACAAATGTGGTATACACAAGGGTTGCCGCTCAAAAATTTTTTTCCCACCAAATTTAATTTCAAAAACTACCAAATGACATGTTAACCAACCAAAAAATAAAATAAGCAGTTATAAAAAAATTAAATTTATTAAAAAAAAAAAAACAAAACAAAACAAGTTTGTAGGTACATAACAATGTTTATATGTATCGTTATAAAAATAAATAACAATTCATTTGTAAAAGAAACAAAATCTTTAGTAAAAAATAAATAAGACTTCATTTGTAAAAGCAAAAAGTGTTTATTGAATGAGTGTTTATTTGGAAAAAGGTTTATTTTTTAAAGTATCTTTTTGCTGACCATATATAGTGCGAATCAGTCTTATTTATCATTTCCTTGCACATCATAATATTATTTAAGGAACATAGTTCGAGTCTATTTCGAAGTTTGGTTTTTTACCAACGCAAGTGTTGAAAATGTTCTTTCTGCAGCTGCTGAACTTAACTGCTGTGTTAAAGACAATAAATTGAAAACAAAATTAACTAGATCGCTAAACATAATTTCATTAAGCCCATTTTTAATTTTGCCAATCTTTTCCCAAAAAACATTAATCTCCATTTCATCATTCAATTTGAGGTCACTAACTCTTAGTAAATTCCACTGCGATACAATTTTATCGGTATCAAAATCAAATAATTTATCGAACTCTGATAACAAAGGCAAAATTGATTTGTCATTTTCAGATTAAGTTTCAGGAGGTGTTATTAAGTTCAAAAATTGCAAGTCAGATCTGTCAAAGTCAAATCTTTTTTTAAGCTGATTTAAAAATTCAATGTAAAACTGCACTATATTTGTTTTAACTGCTAGTATTTCATCATTATCAAAATTATCTTTAAAAAAAAAACTTTTGCTTTTGCTCCGATAAATATGCTCCGAGTTTCTAAATGTGTATTTTTATTTTCATAATCGATATTAAGATGTTTGTCAATATACAGGGTGGGCCAAAAGAAACCAAGGGGTGTAAAAGTGTAATAACTTTTTTGTTTATTAATTTTTTTTTTATTTTTTCTTTCAGATTATATAGACAACACTTGGAGAATTTATAGTGGAGAGGTTCACAACTGAACAGAGAACCAGAACAATAGAATTTTATTATTTAAACCAGAGATCAATTATTTTAACGCAAAGAGCATATCGTCGACATTTTAACGTCAGAATTTCGCCCTCTGAAGCGATGATTCGTTGCTTAGTTAATCGTCATCACCAACATGGCAGCGTAAGAGATTTGCCTCGAACCGGTAGACCACGTTTAAGTCGCACTGCGGAAAATATTGAACGAGTACAGCAATGTGTTAACGAAGCACCAGAAACATCTGGCAGAAGGCGTTCTGCTCAGCTAGAAATGTCTCGTACGTCACTACGGCGCATTTTAAAAAAAGATTTACAGTTATACCCATATAAGGTGCAATTGGTCCAAGAATTAAAACCCGCAGATCATCGGCAACGTCTAAATTTTGCAGTTAAATTTCAAGAGTTGGCCAGAAATGAAATCAACTTTATTGAAAATTTGATTATGAGTGGTGAAGCTCATTTTCATTTGAATGGCTTTGTTAATAAGCAGAACTGTAGGTTCTGGGGTTCTCAAAATCCAAGAGCCATTCATCAACGCTAATTGCACCCCATCAGGTGTACAGTATGGTGTGGGATCACATCTGAAAATGTCATTGGGCCCTACTTCTTCGAGAATGAAGATGGAAGTGCTGTAACCGTAAATGGAGAGCGGTATCGGTTTATGATAGAAACTTTTTTACGTCCTGCTCTTGAAAACAGACCTGGTATGTGGTTTCAGCAGGACGGAGCCACTGCCCATACTGCCCGAGACACAATGGCACTTTTAAGTCAAATTTTTGGAGAGCTAATAATTTCTCGAAATTCGGAAATTATTTGGCCAGCGCGATCGCCAGATTTGACAGCACCCGACTATTTTCTTTGGGGTTTTTTGAAGGAGCGAGTGTATGTGAACAAGCCAGAGACAATCCTTGAACTCAAGGCAAACATTGTTGCAGAAATTCGAACGCTACAGCCACAAGTTTTGAAAGATGTTATGGAAAATGCTCTAAAAAGAGCCCATCAGTGCGAAGCTGAAAACGGTGGTCATTTAAGAGACATCATTTTTCATACTTAGTGTAAAAAAATTTCCATTTTGTATATTATATAATCTGAAAGAAAAAATAAAAAAAGTTAATAAACAAAAAAAGTTATTAAACTTTTACACCCCTTGGTTTCTTTTGGCCCACCCTGTATTTCTTTTGGACAAATTTACTCAAAATTAAAATAAAAGTTGTTTTTATACTTCTGTATAAATATGGCAATCTGCTTCTTTCGCTTTGGAACTCTTTGTTGAGATTATTTATCATAGGCAAAATGTAAGATAAAAATAAAAAGTAAATCTTACTTGATTCATTCATTTTTTCAGCTAAATCAGTCGCGCGAATACCATTTACTTCTAACGTACATGAAATAAAATAAAGTCTGAGACTATCTCATTGTTCAACAATTCTAGCAATTACTGCTTCCAGTGATAACCACCTCGTATTGCTAATCCCCAAAATCTTATGGGGCTCAACGGTACAGTATTTTTGAAACTCTTGCAGCTCTGTTATTCTTTTCGGGCTATGTGAGAAGTAAGAATATATATTCCTGCAAAGGGTCTCCAAACTGTTCGGATTTTTTTTTGAAAGCATAACTGGAACATAAATGCAGTGAGTGGCAGGTGCACTTCAAAAAGAATAAATTTGTCTCTGCCTGCATTAAAGTTTTAAGTCCTCCAACATTTCCTGCCATCACAGATGCTCCGTCCGTGGCCAATCCAATCATGTTGCAAAATGGGATGTTATGTTGATTAAAAAATTCTTTTATCAAAATGTATATGGATATTACATCAGCGTTTTGAACTTCTAATAAGGCTACGAATCGATCACGCACTTGACCATCATCCACATATCTAGCCACTAAAACTAAGCATTTTTTTGATGAAACATCAGTTGTCTCATCCACAATTAAAGAGAATTTTTTATTTGGTAAGGCAGCTATTACACCTTTGTGACCTTGTTGTGCTATTTTGTCCATTAATTGGGTGGATTTTGTTCTACCGCTTAGCAATAGCGGAGTCCGGCCAACATTCTTTTAATAAATTTGGCAAACTATCCATTAGTAAAATTGGCAAATTATTAGTGACTAAGAACATCAATAAATTCATTTCTGCGCTTTTAACTTATTGGTTAATTGAATCCTCTTGCATATCAAAAAACTTTTCAATATAAACTTGTTTTGTTTTTGCTTCATAATTTTGTGCATGGAGAGTAGTTTCTCCGTGATTTTTAATGTGAGTTACATGGTTGAGTATATTTTTTTCACATACTTTGCAGTAAGCTATGTCATTTCTGTTTTCTAGCCACTTAAATGTTTGCAGCCATTCATTTTTAAATTTCCTTTTAGTATTATTTTTCTCATAAGTAATAAATAAATGTGCAGATATGTATATTACCTGCACAGTGAGTTATTGTTTGCATCATTTGTTTCAATAGCCTTAAGGCCCAACTATAATATGAATAAGCTGGCTTAAGCTAATGTCAGAATTGAACGATAAGTCTGTCAAATGCTTAAACAATTCAGATGTGACTTTTAGGTGGCCACAATGTACTTACATGCACTTAAGTATTCTTTAGCCACAGCTTCACATCTAGGTATTGTCAATAATTTTGTAGTAATTTGTTTTCTTCTCATAACTCCTAAATGAATGCAATTCAATCACACTAACTTGAAAGAATGACCTAATCTATTAGAAATTCACATATAAATATATCCATCACCTTATTACTTGTTTTATTTGTTTTGCCTACTAAAAAGTACAACAGTGAATATAAATACATAAGTAAATACATGAGAATGTGTGTACATGTGTATTGTAAAACAAACAATGAAAATAAAAGTTATGCTTTATTTTCTGAGTTTAAAATAAGAAACAATAAAAAATATTTAAAATCAATGAATATTTTCTGCGGCTGCTTGTTTGAGTTTAAAAAATGCACAAACAGTTGTTTCCTTACGGAATGTGCGTTCAGTTTGGCACTTTACTTAAGCAAATGACATTTGACGAAACTTGACGAAAAGTTTGTTAAGTACATTATAGTTTGCCACATGCGTTTTATATGTAACCGCACAGTTGCTTAAGCTAGCTTATTCATATTATAGTTGGGCCTTTAGAATTTTTCACAAGGAATCTTATATTATACACAAATACATACATTTTATTATTATTATTATAATTGTTCAAAACAAATCAAACCAACCTGTCCATGATGCCATCCAACGCAGAGAGTAAAAGAGAGCCGACAAGATTGATGTAATACAGAGCCAGCCACGATATAAAATGAGGTTGTGTTAGTGAGAAAACACCCTGCAACCCAACAAACATTATGCATTATTAGGGAATAATTAATGAATTGCGAACTCATGATTTTTGTATTCACTGTGTAAATCGTAACTACGAATACGGAACTGATCACATTTTAAAGTTTTGCAGTAATATTTTCGGTGTTAATACTCTTGTGGCAATTCCTTATCATTAAAATATGCTTCAAATACGAAGAACTTAGGCTATTGCGTTGCTTTGAACAAATTAGTTTGAGGTCAGAAAAATTTGCTCACACAAGTAAGTAGATGGAAAAAACGATAAACATTTCATAGCATTTTTTTTTTTGAGTTCAGGATATACCAATGTATCCAAATTTTTCCAGAACTCTGTAACATTCGTTTTCTCTGCCGCATTTAATTCACTTCGAAGTATAATCAGTTCGCTTTGTATATCAAAATTGTAGTTGGTTACGTCACAAGTGAATGGACTTTCAAAAATTTCAAGCAATGGTTGTATTTTTTCGAAGTCTTTAAACCTGTCTTGAAAGTTATATAAAAGTGTGTCAAATAGTGTTATGTATTCAAATTTAGTTACGTTCTTCTGTTTGTCATATATGAGATAGGTTTTTGGAAAACTAGAAAAATCATTTGATTGAATTTCGGAAAGGAGTAAAAATATCTTTGTCTTAAAGTTAAAAACAATTCGATACAAATCGCACAAATTCTTTTCCTTACCTTGCAGCTCTAAATTGAATTCATTTAAAAAGCTAGTGGTATGGGCCAAAAAAGCTAGATCAAAAATAAATTCTTTGTCTTGTAAGGCCTGCACTCCACAATCATCTATCTTTTCCTTTTCTAAAAACTGTAGCACTTCTTCTTTTAAATCAAACAATCTATTTAAGCAATCACCACGGCTTAGCCAACGAACTTCCGTGAACATTTTTAGATCATTATATGCTGCGTGTTTGTTTTTCAAAAAGTTTACAAACTTTATATGTGTGAGGGCGTGATGCCCTCCTCGTATTTTATTAATAATGCGTTCCGCAGTTTTCATGGCAGGATAATTAGTGATAAATTTGGATGCAAGAGCGGCCTGATGAATGATGCAATGAAAGCAATGAATTGAAATTCCATTTTTATTCATTTGCCCAATGAAACCTTCACATTTGCCTGCCATTACATTTGCTCCATCTGTACAGACACCCACAATTTTTTTTGTATCTGTAACAGAAAAAAGCTTATCGCTAACTACATCGAATAGAAGTTTGCCAGTTACGTTTCCGTGAAATGTTTCCAAGGAAAACATAGTTTCAAAAACTTTGTAGTTGCGACTTACACAGCGAATACATATAACGAGTTGACAAAGGTCATTTATGTCTGTGCTTTCATCCAGACAAAAGGACATGAATTCGTAATTCATTAATTTTTCCCTAATAATACTTTCTAATGAATTTCCTATTTGGGAAATACGCCGTACCACCGTCTGAGGAGACAAGGGAAGATATTGTATTAACGTAGTTTTATAATTAAGTCTTTGTAAAACTTTATCAAACATATTTTTTACAAATATACCATCAGAAAATGGCCTTCCATGTTTGACAATGTCCAAGCTTATTAAGCTCGATATCTCCACGAGGAGTTTTTTATTTTCAAAATGTGCTTCATTTTGCTCCACTGCAAGCAACCATTCTTTAATTTTTTTAATGTAAGTGCCTTTGTTTTTATTAAAAATCATTTCTTTTTCTGTACTTTCAAAAACATTCATTTCGCTATGAAACGTCTCATAATGTCTTTTAATAACATATTCAGTGTCGTTCTTAAATGTTTTATAACATAATATACATTGCACGTTACCAAATGCACTTTGAATAGCGAAATATTTTTCGCATGCCATTATTTATACAAAATGTTTGCTGGTTACCTAAAACAACAAAAGCATCAACAAAAACTGTAAGCATCCGCGCATGTGTAATCGTCGCTTGATCATTGACGACTAAATTAATGAGCATAACAATATGTGTGAAGTGCTCTCTGCACAATTGTTGTATGAAATGGTTGGCCCTGATGTAACATCAAAAACATGATACAATAATACAGGTAGCCGCGAATCTACAACAAATGTACAACAAATAAAACAACAGTGATTTTTATTGCTGTTTTGTGATTGACAAGAGAGGAAAACAATATACATGTACTTGCGTTTTCTCTTGGCTTTGCATAGCATGTTGGTATTAGTACAGTTTTAATAGGCACTGTGCGCGTGTGTTGGTAAAACATAAACACAATTTGGCAGATCAAATCACAAAACAAGCAAAACAGCTGGCGCTTCGCGGTTACCTGTATAATTGTATCATGATCAAAAAGATGGACATTAAAGCCGAAAAGTTGCCACTTGTTATTACTGTCGCCTCTATGATGCATACAAAAGCTGATGACTAAAAATCAAAAAGCAGTCATAGATGAAAGCTGATTATTAAAAATCATGCATGGATGAAAGCTGATTAGCGTAAAAAAAATTAAAACTGAAATTGAAAAAAAAAACTACCAAATTCACGACACAACCTACCAACTCATTTCAAAACTACCAAATTTGGTAGGAAACTACCAAAAACGGCAACTCTGGTATACACATATGCATTTTTGTGTACTTTAAATGTATATGTGTGCGTGTGTGTGTGTGAGCGTATGTGCAAAATCATGTTTATTTATGTTATTAGTGTTGTGAACAAAATGAATACTATGTGTATATTTTGTTGCACATGTGTGTATCTTTACGCACACAGCCTACTAGAGACCTGCGTAAACAGTCATGAAATGTAAATACGTCTTGTTTTTTAAATGTATTGTCGTAGCATGTGTTATACTAGACCAATAATGAATGATGTCGTTTAATAAACGAGGCACGATGGATTTATTGATGTTCGTGTATATGAGTGTTTTTTTATTTCATTTCATTTATTGATTCATTATGTATACCTAGCCTGTGGGTCAGAGTCGGTAACATCATACTACTCAGCGATGTTCATAAGAAACACTCCAAGGAAGTAGTGTTGATGCGTGTATGCTTGTTATTTTGCATATTGTACGTTTGAGTGTGTGTGTGTGTGTGTAAGATGTCGATGGTAAACTATATTATATTGATATACGTGTATATGAGTGTCTTAAGCGATGTCGCGAAGACTTCTTGTTTTCAAAAAACACTCAAAAGAAGTAGTGTTGATGCGTGTATGCTTGTTATTTTGCATATTGTACGTTTGAGTGTGTGTGTGTGTAATATATATGTAGATGGTAAGCTATTATATGTTAAAGGGTGTTTTTTTTAAAGCAAGCGCACACAACTAATGTTAATGCATGCGTGCATATGTATGTGCGCAGAAAAATAAAAGATCACGTTTGTATACGAGTGAAGTATTTTCGTCTTTACTCCTTTATCTGAAATAACTGAGACAAATTTCTTGCAAACAGTGTTTTTTAGCTTTTGTTTTATAAGATTTTGCTGTAGTAAAGCATTTGATAAAACCCCCATAATGTAAAAGTTCTCGTAAGTGGTCTTGTGCAGGGGTCTAATATATATAATAATATAATATATATAATACCTACATATATTTGTGCAAGTTTCTTAATAAAAAAAAATAGCACAATTTTGACAAGAACTAAAAAGCAAGATAGAAATATTATGTATGTAACTAAAGTATATCTATGCATATTACGGTACTTGTTATGCTAATATCTAAGTAAATGTTATCCGATGATAGGAGGCATACATAAATATCTAGGTATGTAGACACAACTTATGTATACATGTACGTATGTATACATGCTTTTCCACAGACACATCTACACACTCTATGGTATTAATGATATGCACGCATAAGCTGTTTTGCATAATCACATATGTTTACTAAAATGAAGGCTGTAATATTTATTTATAAAATTAGTACTAAAAATAAATATATACAATCATATTAATTATATTCCTATATTTGAATTTATTAGGCCGCAAAGACTGTCAAGTAATATAAAATTTTTGAGCTCGTTTGCCATTAAGCAGCTGTCACGGATAAAAATAAAAAAAAACATTATTTTTTTATATGGCAGCGAGCATTCTTTTGTTCTATAGAAAAAAATGTTTTAAAAATTTTCAAACTTAAGCCTAAACATCATTAAAAGACGCCAAAATATGTTGCTTATATCAGAGTGAGCCTTCCGTTGTTCTATACGTGAAAATATAATTAATAAAACTTTTTATGATATATTCGAATATTACGCTATACAACCACTAGGCAAAGGCAAGGAGTTTTAAACAGGAAAAATTATAAAGGGTCCGCCGGATACCTTTTTTTTTTGAAAATGCTATAAAAAAAAACTACTGAATATTTTCTCAAATTTCTTTTTTTATCTGAAATGGCTGCCTCGGCTGGCCATGCAGTAGCCTACAAGATCGGTTCAATTTTTAAACACATTATCGATTGTGTGCAGCTGTATTTCACCAATGGCTTCACGAATATTGTCCTTTAAAGCGTCAATTGTCTCTGGCTTGTCGGCGTAACACTTATCTTTGACGGCACCCCACAAATAATAGACCAACGGTGTCAAATCGCAGCTCCGAGGTGGCCAAACGACATCAGCTCTGTGGCTGATAATGCGATCTTCAAAAACAGGGCGCAAAACATCGAGTGTAGCTTCGGCTGTGTGGCACGTAGCTCCGTCCTGTTGAAACCAAATGTTGCCAATATCCTCCTCTTCAATTTTTGTGAACAAATATTCGTTCAACATGGCCCGATAACGATCGCCATTGACTGTAACGGCCATTCCATGCTCATTTTCGAAAAAAAAAATGGCCAAATTACGCCTCTGGACCAAAATCCGCACCAAACAGTGACTCGTTTTGGCTGCGTCGGTTTTCTGTGCCCCAAATGCTACAATTTTGCTTGTTTACATACCCGCCAAGATCAAAATGAGCTTCATCTGAAAAGATGATTTTTTTTCGCAAAATCGGCATCTTCTGTAAGTCGATCGCAAGCCCACTTAGCGAAGGGTTGTTCAAGCGTATACACAACCATATTCGTTCAGCGGAAGGATAAAACTAATTATCTGTCAAATCAGACATGTTACCATTCACGAAATAAGCACTAGTTGAAAAAAAACGTTAGATGGCAGACCCTTTAGTTAAATCTAACCAATTTTAGCTATTGAAACAGTGCCAACCAATACAATAGGTTAAACTAACTAATGTGAAGCAGTTAAAATTAAGTTAATCAGAGCATGCAAACAGACAAATTTTATATATTAAAATCTACGAAAACAGTATCGACCTTATTTATAAAAATTATTAAGTATTTAAAAAGGGATTTTAAAACAAATTTTCATATATGTAAAATTTTTCTTATTAAGCCTTTATAAAACCTCAGTAGTTTTTATAAATAACGCTGTATTAATTTAACATTTCTCGGTAATGATGGTGCTTCATGTTAATTCAACATGATTAACAGTAATATTTAAAGAAATTTTTTATAATCCTTGAATACAGCTATAGCAACCTTTTGAAATTTAAGCTTAAATTTTGATTACTCCATTTAAAAAATTCTATTCCCATGCCAAGATGGATCAATTTCAAAAATTTCTTTAAGTAATACTTCTTTTTATAATTAGAACATTATACACTTATGTTTATATTTATTTCTCTGCTTTATAAATTTCAATATACCCTTATATTCATAATAAATATTAACACATACATATTTATTATACACATTTCAAATTTCTTTTTTTTTTAGTATTTTCATAGTACATTAATAATGCCATTAAATTCTACTTGTGTATGAGTATAAATTTCTTAATCAATCTAATCTAATATTCAAGTAAAATTTATAGCAGGAATTTATATTAAATAAACACAACATAAGGGAAATAATGTGTACATTAAATCCTACTAATTAAAATAATTATTAAATTTACAACTCAAATATTTACAAAAGTCAGGTATTAGCACAAATGTTTTAATTAAATATATATATTTTAGCAAGCTTACAAATATGCTGCACAATGCCATTTGAAACAACAGCCTAAGCATATGCTTTAATTTTTCTTGGTTATGATTTTTTGATGATTCTCAACTTGTACTGTGACAAATTTCATTAAGTTTCACGTAAAACAACAGACGTATTTTTAAGACAAGGTTAACTAAAAAAAAATATTATAATTTTTTGTTCTAATTCCTAAAGATTTTTTTCTATTTTGCTTAGCAGAAAAGAACGGTTTCAGGAAAATTAAATGAAACATTTATTTTATAGTTATATGACTGTTCTTTAGCGATATATTTTTTACATTTACTAAAAATTAATAAAAAAAATATCGATTTGAAACACAACTGTGCTGAGAGCATAAGAAGCAACATGGCACAAACCTTCGTTTGTACTTTAATTAGCTATCCATATTAAAATAAGATATATATATAAAACATTTTGAGTAAAGATCTTCCCAAAACACGAAATATTAAAAAAAAACAATTCTTTGGTTAATTTTTACCAAAAAAAAAAAAAAATCCAATTCCAACCCTGGAATCATAATTCTGCCTTTTCTAATTTTTTTTTAATATATAATAATATATATTTAATTGCCAAAGAAATAATTATTTTTATTTAATTAGTTTTATATACCAGAAAAAATTTAAGTTTTTCAGGTCTGGTGCTCTATGTTTTCTTATTTTCTAATTTGTCATACCAAATTATTTCTTTTTAAAACATGAAGTTTATTTAATTTATAAATGAAAAGAAAAAAATATTTTGATTAAGTTACTTTCATTTGGAAAAAATAATTAATTTTTCCAACCCTGGAATCACCCTTTTAAATTTTTCTGATTTTTTTTACCAATCTAGTTCTTTGAAAGGTATATAAAATATATGAAGTGAACAAAGAAAAATGGAAATACGAAAAAAAATCAGTTTTACTTAGTGGACTTAATATCCAGGTCTGGAACTGTGTTTTTTATTTTCCTAATTATTCAAAATTAATCAACAAACAAAAATAAAATATTAATTTGACTTAGTTAATTCCATATACAAAAATAAAAATCAATTTTCCAACCCTGGAATTGTTCTTTAGGATTTTTCTGATTCCTTCCACAAAAAGAATACATAAAATATTTTAAGTGAATAAAGAAAAAAGGAAATAGGGAGATACTATTTTTATTTAGTTACTTTAATATTCAAAAAAAAAACTCAAAATTGCCAGCTCTGGAGCTGTGGTTTTAATTTTTTTAATTTTCTATACCAAACTTTTCTTTCCCAAACATAAAATATATTTTATTTATAAAGAAAAAGAAAAAAAAACTAATACGACATAGTTACTTTTATATATCACAAAAAATCTAAGTTTTCCAACCCTGGAATCATCCTTTTAGAGTTCAAGAATATAAGATATATTTAATTTATAGAGAAAAAGGAAAAATTAATTTTAGTACTTTTATATATACATACAAAAAAAGCTAAAATTTATACGTGCCGAAATATAAAATAAGATTAAAAACAAAAAGTTTGTTTCAGCTAGTTACTTTTATATGGCAAAATAAAGTTTAAGTTTTCCAGGTCTTCGGTTTTGCTGATTTTCAATACCAAACTATTTCGGACCATTTTTAATTAACAAATTGAAGACTGAAGTCTCTAGCTTTCTGGAAAATGATTTCACGTACAGACAGGCGGACATCGCTTATTCGTATTCCCTCTGGCTAAGGATCCAGAATATACTTATCTATATACTTTAAGGGCCGCATATTAATATTGAGGAAATTAAACACGGATAGATAAACCTGTACCATTTTTGGTGAAGTGTACAAAAATGGTCTTGAAAATTTCTGCATCAGGTATTATGTTCATACATTAAATATTTAGTGTTCGAACGGAGCCATTCGTGTGCATCTCAAAGTCGTACTTTAATGAATTTAATTAATCCTGTGTTGCCATAGAAATTTTAAATTTTAAAATCAATCAACTCATCCAGAAAAAATAGTTTATAAAATTTTCCTCAGCACACACACACGCTCTTGAAAAAAGAACTTATCCCTGCAAGTTTTATTTTTATTTTTAACTTCATTCTTGATAACACAATTTTATTACTTTATTTATTATATTACAACTTGATGAAAATTGCCAGAATGTTTATCCTTTTCATGGCTGTTGAACTCCGAAGCAAGTTGTATGTCAAAATAATATCATTCTTATCTTCGATAAGGCAAGCTGTAAACAATAATGAAAATAATGCAAGAAAATTTACATAATAGTTGTATATTAGAATAAAATTATTGAAGCGTAACAATTTGAAGAAATTAATAAATTCAGTGAAGTGCGACTTTGAACCGCACACGAAGGGATCCGTACGGACACTAGATATGTAATTAAATACGAACTTTAGCCTATATAATAAAAAGTTTCGGATTTTTTTTCGTTTTTGGATTTTTTCGGTTTTGAGCGTTTTTTGCGATTTTTCGGTTTTAGCGATTTTTTTTTGGCGATTGTTTAGCTTTCGCACTTTTTTTGCGTTTTTGGCGTTTTTTTGGGTTTTTTCCTTTTTGGCGATTTGTTTTTTCATTTTGGCGATTTTTTTCATTTAGGCGATTTTTTTTAGTTTTGGAGCCTTTTTCGCGTTTTGGAGATTTTTTTCGGTTTTTGCCGATTTTTTTTCATTTTAGGCAATTTTTTCATTTTGTCGATTTTTTCGGTTTTGTCGATTTATTTTAGTGCTAGAAATTTTTTAATTTAATGCTTTTTTTCGTTTTAGCGATTTTTTTTTGCGAAAACAATAGGGTTTCTTTTCACCTTTGGTGTATGGAACCCATAAAAAAGAAATTCTTTTGCATACTTTTCAAATTAGCATAATAATTTTTAAGGGACGAAACTATTGCATATCTTAAGGATTGAGTTTAAAATAAGTGTATCAACCGAAAAAAAAAAATCTTACCGACTCACGGGCACATATCTAACATTTTAAGGCTTGAAGTTTTGCATAATTTTGTCAATCCGTTCCCCAGGGAATAGTGACATTTTGCATATATTTTAAAAAGCAAATCAATTTTTTTCCCTTAACACTTAATTGTTAACCCCATGCAGTGTCGTCCACCTCAACTTCCACAGATAAAAACTTAAAACATGTTGTTAAGCCATAAGCTATTCAATATCCATAAAAAACATTCAATACCCTGGTGTTGCTTTAAATCTTTTTATGCTTCCGTGATATTCACAACAACAACAAAAAAGGATTTTAAACGCAACTTTAATTCTTAAACATTGTATGTATGTATTTACTTTGAGCCACTTGACTTGGATCCGCAACAACAAATTTACCCAAAAGTATACATTTATTTTGATGAAAACAGAAATATTTATGTATTAGAGGGCTGCGTAAACAGTTTTAAAATGTAAATACGTCTTGTTTTTTAAGTGTATTGTCGTAGCATGTATTATACTAAACCAATAATAAATGATGTCGTTTAATAAACGAAGCACGATGGATTTATTGATGTTCGTGTATATGAGTGTTTTTTCATTTCATTTCATTTATTGATTCATTATGTATACCTAGCCTATGGGTCAGAGTCGGTAACATAATACTACTCAGCGATGTTCGTAAGAAACACTCCAAAGAAGTAGTGTTGATGCATGTATGCTTGTTATTTTGCATATTGTACGTTTGAGTGTGTGTGTGTGTGTGTGTGTGTAAGATGTCGATGGTAAACTATCCCTGCAGTCAGACTGGGGCCAAGTGTCTCAATGTCAACACTAAAATTCTAGTAGTACTTACATTGTCTACAATTTCTCTTCTATTCGTCAGTATAAAAGAAATAGAGAAAACAGATGTGGTGTATTTCTGGTGGATTTTGCAACAACTTATCAATATACATAAATTTGTATGTACGTAAGGTATAGAAATGTATCAATAAATGTCTGGTTGGTATGTCTCCATGTTCCCATAAGAACTATGAATTCACTACCTAGTCAATTGTTTTAGTGTTACTAGTAGATTTTCAATGACAAGCACATGCTAAATGTCTATAGCATAAAGTATTGTATGGGGAATAATTTTAGAGTAGTACTGGTGACTAAGCCAAAAGCTACTCAGTACATTTTCACTATTCGCACTTTCTGCAGGGTATTTTATGTTTAATGGTGGCTTTTTAAAGCAAATGTATACAACTAATGTCAATGCACGTGTGCGTTTGTATGTGAGCAGAAATATAAAAGATTATACGCACTCCGTGTGTGCGTATGTAGATGCATAACGTTTGTATGCGCGGCCATACGTATGAAGAAGCAAGCATCACAAATTCTTCCGTCACGAAGTATTTTTTTCCTTACTCCTATACCTGCAACAAGTGAAAAAAATTTCTTGCAAACAGTGTTGTTTAGCATTTGTTTTAGAAGATTTCGCTGTAGTAAAGCACTTGAAAAATACCATCATGTCTTAAAAGTTCTTTTAAGTGGTCTTGTGCAGGGGTTTAATATGTTTGTACCAAAAAGTAAAAATAAATCGGCACAAAAATGTGCACTAACGAATAGAATATAACAAATGCAATTCGCTTTTTTTGAAGCATTCAGTTCTCTATATACATATTTGGTTGTTCCAATTGCATTCGCAGCCAGCTGAAGGCTTAAATGTATGAGTACACATCCATGTAGAAAGCGAACTTTTTATATTTTCCCTAGAAATTTTATTCCATTTTATTCTTTTTTTTTGGCATCATGAATGTTCATATGGATTTTCATATTTTTATACATTTTCTTTATCATTTTTATTTTTTTCAGTTTTAGTAACAATATGAATAAAATATAAAGCTGGTGAATTATATTTTTGTTGTTTTTTTTCGTTATTATTTGGAAAAAAAATTCTCATGTGTGAAAGACTGAGTGTACTAGACAACTGTTTTAAGGATGCCATTAAAGGTGAGACCGTATGTTGCCATAAATTTATGTAAATATTTTAAATAAACAGACAATAGTTTTAGATATTTAAAGCCGTACTATAAGTATACTTAAAGTATTTAATTTGTTACTTTATAAAGGCTATTCAACTTTTTCATAACATAAAATTATTTATTCAGTAGTCCTTTGTCATTAGTTGCGGCATTTAGATTTATAATCGAACTCTAAAAAACTGAAGACTTGTTGTGCATGTGTATTCTTAATACATGTATCCCGTAATACATTCAACTTTTATTTAAGTAAAAAAAAATTAATGTTACACTGACAACATTTCACTCAGCAAAATGTGCTATGAAACATTCAGGTTTTCTCTAAGAATAGTGCGCTATGTACAGTCAACTATTCTATTAGAAAATTTAGCTGTAACACAGTCAACTTTTCTTTAAGAAATATGAGCTGTGACACAATCAACTTCTCTATAAGAAAATTGAGCTGTAACAAAGTCAATATTTCTATAAGCAAACTGAGCTGTGACAAAGTCAACTTTTCTATAAGAAAACGAACTTTGTTCTGGGACACAGTCAAGTAAGTCATTAGATTAATTTGTTTTGAAATTATTTTCTAGTAATTTTTTGATTAATTTAATAAAACAATTTAATTAATATTGTTACGTTTTTACCGTTTCAAAAAAACTTGTCTGTTGACTCGGAAATTTGTAAATGAATACAAGACCTCAAGTTTGACATTTTATTTATTAATTACAATTATGTAATAGTAAAATCAAGTGCTTCAATACACATACGCAACTTAAATTACTTAAATGTTCCAAAATTGCTTGCCACAACGTTATTCATACAAGACTCATTCTGCCGACGCTCACTGTTTGTACAACAATAATGACTTATTGACTTTACTTTTAACACACTTTTACAGGACTTTCAACTGAGATTTACTCTTTCTTCATAATAATGAACTGAACTGTTAATAGACAACTAAATATTCACAATAAACAACCACCCCCACATGCAAAAAAATATTTTACTTTAGCTTTAAAGTTCATACTAGTTGATAAGCACTTTAAGGCTAACATAGCTTTGTTAAAAAATCATATGCAAAAGACAATTTTAAATATTTTGTGATTTAATAATAAATACTGGTAACACCACCGTGTTCAACACCCACTTCACAGCTTATGATGTACAAAATTTAATACAATTTCATTCGGGTATTCAAATAATTTTTTATTTTATTAAATAAATTTTTATTATCTTGAAGTAAAGCAACCTAATTTAAAAAATATGAGCTTCTGACATAGTAGGAAAACAGATAAATACAACCATGAAGTAAAAGTAAAGAAATGTGAAAAATTATCACAATTTTTTTTTATTCGAATGAAACGAGTATTTGAATATCCAGTTTTTTTCACTAAAACATTTTTGTATAATTGTATTTATTCTAATATTTTTTATGGATTTTGCTATGTATTTCGAATCAATTGGATAATTTGGTGATATTTCCCATTATATTACAGAAATAATAAATTTAAGATAAGAGCAGGCACCTCTAGCTTCATTTTCAGATGTAACATGAATCAGTATGTGCTATATTAGTAAAAATACTTGAGGTACAAAATACACATTTTGGAACTATCAACTTAAAGTAGTCTTAACAAACGTGGGTGCCTACTTTAGAATTTTTATACAATAATTTTTTTAGAATACAACTTTACTTAACATTGCTTGGCAAGGCTTTATTAAGTTTTTTTGCATAAGACCCCTAAACTGACTTTATGATAGACTGGACTAACAGCAGATGCATCACTGTTTTATACTTTACACAAGGCTTCCAGAATGTGACAGCAATGTCTAGACAATCTCAGCAGCTTATCCAATGCTTGCTTTCGATCACGCCTTTAGTTCATGTATTAACTATGTATGTATGTGCGTATATACATCATTAAGGCCCAAATTCACAGTTTTTAGTTAACTAATAGCAATAGTTTAAGCAATAATCTTTGATTCACAGCTCTTAAACCTCCAAATATCACTGGTTAACAAATATTTAGACAACCGCTGATTCGCTGTGCACTTTATTAGTATTGTTGTTTTGTGAAAAATTTTATACACATCTCACACATACGTTGTCAAGCATCTTCTTTTTATTTAGCTGTAACACATTCTCTTTGTTTATTTTCTATTATGTTTTGGTTTTCCCGAATCAATTTCAGCACTAATTCAATATTTTGCACGGTAAAATTAGACGAGCTAGCACCGTTTTATCTATTTTTAAGAAATAATATAACAAATGTAAACAAAAACCATATGCTATAGCAGAGCTGCCAATAGTGAAACTTAATAGCTTGATAGGGTTACCACTCTTTGTTCATACTAAGAACTTTAGTTAAACAATATACCGTGAATATGAAGTATTAGTTAAACAATAGTTATCATATTAGTTTACTAATAATTAACTAATGACTGTAAATTTGGCCCTAAAGAAGCAATTTATGGTGGTTGTTTACTTTAATTTTTATTTTTATTTTTTGTCTGCGCTACCATGTATGTGTGTGTGCTAGTATGTGTATCTTCTTAATAAACAGAACCTAACAACCAGTGTTGCCGGAATCGAAATTCAATTTTACACAGACGAACCTTCAAAATTATCCAAAATGTTATAAATTACATAAAACAAATGATTTTATAAAAGAATGTGTATCTAGTGACTTTTTTACTATTTGTTTTTTCAGCGTGATTTTTTTCAGTGCAAAAAAGGTTCGCAACTTGTGACAAAGTCCAAAACTGCTGAGTAAAGTTTGCCATTTCACCATGAACAACGAAACATTTTCTTTTCGGTAATTACAGCGCTATATAAGAGAGTGATTTGTAAAAAATAACGTGACATGAATCTCTGAAGAATTTCAGCAACTTTTTTCATCTGATTTGTTTTTCCGGCCTTCTGTTACAAATGAAAAAAATGCTCATGTAACTAGCTTTGTGGAAAAATGCTTAATGTAAATTAGGCATTACTTTATGCGATATATTGCAATTTATAATTCCAATAGTTTTTCAACATATTTTTGGTTGATTCAAAATGTTCCGCTCTATATTGTCCTTTACATTCATTCGCAAAAATATTGACACGATGGTACCAGACAACAACTTATTCTTCATGTAAGTTTTTGTTAATTTTAATTTGCTGGAAAATTTTTTCTACTGAACAGTTCAAAAATAAATAAAAAAATATTATCTCCAAGACAAGTATAGCCAAACAAAAACAACATCGGATGGGTACTGGTTTGCCGCACAGAATATTAACAGCCATCCCTAAACAAGGACGGAAAGCGGAACGTTTTTTTCCGCCGAGCCTTAACGCTGAAATGCCATACCTAAACAAAAGCGGCAACGTTATGTCAAAACGGTAATAACATGGTTATGAAACAAATAAATAAAACAACCCCGATTATTTTAACAGCCAGACGGACGACATTGTTATTTGTGATTTTGTTATTAATATTTGGTTACATAAATTTGGTTATATAAATTAAAATAAAATAATAAATAACTTTGAAAAAAAAATTAGCTATTTAGAAGATTTGGAAAAGTTGCTTGTGTTAAGGATGAAGGTCAGCGATGCCATGTTTTTTTTTCTCAAAATCCTTCAAGTCGAACAAAAAATCTCTTTTTCTCATTAAAAATCATTTTTTTAGTGATTTGACTCAAAATATATTACATAATATGAGTTGATTTTGCTGAATTCAAATTCAGGAAAAATTTATTTTGCTTCAAATGAACTAACCCTACAGGAATAGTATTAGTGTTTTGACCGGTCATTTGATCGGAAGTCATGCAGGATATATTAATCATTGCGTAGAATAAAGTTTCTTTTACATTATTAAGGGCAAAATGAAAAATGTGACAGGGTTAAAAAATAAATTATTTAGGGTACGACAACGTTTGCCGGGTTCAGCTAGTTTATATGTATATATAAATATAATTTTATTTTTTTTTTATTTTAAAAAGTGCATTCAAAATACACAAATAAATAATATATTTAAAATTATAGATATAAATAAGCAAAAACAGATTAACCTAGGAGGTATCTAGCCCTCTTCACACATTTTCACGGCCAACGCATCTTGCATTTTGCAAATATCTACAACTTTGAAAAGAAATATGTATATATTAAATTAAATTTTGTGAATTTCTTTTATTCACTATTGTTTTTACTTATCTTTTTCAACACTTATAAATTTTAATTTTCACAGACAGAATGACGACCCTTTTCACAATGTACAATTTAAAGCTAACAGGGACTTTAACGGCAAGTTTTATATGAAGAACTGTCAGTTAAAGTTTACGTTAACACTAAATAATATACACTAAATAATATTCAAAGAGATCCAAATATCATATTCATAAAAATCTAATTTTTAAGAAAGAAATCTTTTAGTCTTTTTAACATCCCGAAAAACCTCGAAAATAAGATAAATCTTCACATATGGTAACACTGATGATGGCAAACCGAAGGCAATTGTTTTCTTTTGCAACTAACTTCATTGTGAAACGCGATGTCAAAATCGGATTTTCCAATAGCAAAGCGTTGCCGTCGCGTTGCCGCCGCATTATTTCGGTATGCTCCATACAAAATGTATGGACATGAGAACTTTTGACAGCTAAAAAACGCTTGCCGCTTTTGTTTAGGGATGGCTGTAAGAATACATCATTATTGCGGTGAACCAGTAACTACCCGTCGATAAAAAATATTATAAAAGTGTTTATTAGTAAATTTACGGAGTAAAATTCTTTTTAAATGAAATGAAGATCCTTAATTAAATAATTTACTTTTGTATAATGTTGGGGCGAAATTATATAAAAATTACACATACAATTTTATCGTCCCAAAATAGTTCAAGAAAAATTTTTGCAACACTGTTGGCAAGTAATTTTTTTCGGTGGTTTGTCTTGCCAACAGTGTTGTTTAGCGATTCTTTTAGAATATTTCGCTGTAGTAAAGCATTGGAAAAAATCTCTCATGTCTTGAAAAGTGTTATAAATACTCTTGTGCAGGACACTAGTAGGCATTTCAACTTATTTTTTTAGCTAAACAATTCTGGATAATTATTTTTGCTTACCAAATTTTTTCTTTATAAAAACATTTACGTTAGATCTGTTCAAATACATTTTCACGTAAAAATATCATACAGATTATTTTAATTCAAAATAAAAATAAAAATACCTTTAAATAGAAGAAAACTATCTCCTTTGAACTTTTGTAATTCAAATGATTAATATCATAATTATGTTAAAAAGTGTTAAGGTTCAAAGTTGTTTTTATTGATACACGCGATTTGTGTATTAAATTAATTTTTAAACTACTTGAAAAAAGAAAAAAGAGGTTATCAATTCGGCTGTTAAGTTTTCTTTTTTTTTTCTAAAAAAGGTATAGCTTTCATTCGGCCCTAATAATTAAAAAACACACAAAACACAAAACTTTTTCTTTAATTTAATAATGTTTTACTCATACACTTGCTGCTATCATAGTGACACAAATTTGAAAAAGATGAGGCGGAGCCACGTGCAGTTAAATTTAAAATTACATTTCACGTGCTTTTATTGAGATGATTTCTACGAAACTTCTTACACACTCTGAACTCTAAGAAAGTTTCAGTCTGGCTTTTAAAAAAGAGGAAGGGTTCACGAAAGTGGTAGGTAAGTATTACTCGTGTACTACTTATGCGATTGCCATAAAAAACTGTATATATTTACGCCTGTTAGAATGGTATAATATCGTGTTACGAAAGTGGGCGGGGCCATGCTTAATATTATATTCTATGTGCTTCTATTTGTCCAATTTTTGTAAAACTTAGCTTACCGCTTAAGCTTTGAAAGTGATACGATGTGGAATGTAGAAAAGTGAGCGGGCATTTATATTTGCAAAATTGGGCGTGGCCACACCCCTGAAAACATAAAATCGGCACTAAAAATTAAACACATTTAGGGCCAAACCCACGATGTCGACAACGTTCGACTTGTCGCACACTTACATTCAAAAAAACAAAAACAAATTTTAATATTTTGTTGTTGTTTCAAATGTAAGTGTGCGACAAGTCGAACGTAGTCGATATCGTTGGTCAGGCCTTTAAAAATCTTTTATTTAACAGAGTATAAACTATTTTTAACCCCCGACTAAAAAAAGGGGTGTTATAAGTTTGTAGTGTGTGTCTGTGTGTCTGTGTATCTGTGTGTCTGTCCGTGTCCACGTACAGGCCAAACGGCTAAACCGATTTTCATTTAGTTTTTTCTCTTTGAAAGATGACTTGATCGAGAGGGTTTTTAGCTTTGTTTTAAGAAAATCGGTCCAGCCTTTTAGAAGATATAACATCTTTTCTGAAAAAAGTCGGGGGTTTTTAAAATTTTATTAACCTTTTACTTCTTATTTTTAGGTTGCTCCTGTGTCTGAGTGGTAGCGATACTATCCTGTCAATCCAGAGAGCATGGGTTCAATTTCCGCAATAGATCCTTGGTGTTTTCTGCAGACAGACTAATCGTTTGTTTTAAAAAAAATTGTATTTCTTGTTTGCTTGAGGAATTTTTGAATTTTGATTTTTTTTTCATCCACATGTTGACTTTCATGAGGTCTATAGGATGCCTGAGGTAATGCAATGAAACAATTAATCCCTAGCCGTGTAAGCTCATTTTGATCTTATTCTATCAAAATACTTCTTAAAAACTAGTCTTAATCTTTCATAGCAAATAACCTTCTTGCTTCTTTAAGGTTTATTAAATAACAATTTCTTTCTTTCTAACAAAGAGAAAAATGATTTGTATAGGAAAATTTGCAATTTGAATAATACTTAAAGATTTTTTTACAACTAATTGTGCCAATTTCACATATATAAGATATATAACAATTAATGCTTAGACTTGCTAATATATGTACACATATGTAAATGTGTCTGAGTGATATTTGTTCATCAACACAACATCCTTTTGTAATATCCTTTCGAACAAACAAACAATTGATTGTCAATCTATTCATCGAAAAAAAAAATGAAAATTATATTCAGACCTAATAAACATGTAAAGATTTATATTGAATTCAATATTGAAGGATGAATACAAATAAAATGTTTAAACTGCTTCGTATCAGATTTGTATGCTTGTTACAAAAAAAAAAAAAAAAAAAAAAAAAAGGAATTGAAAACTTTGCTTTACAGTTTAATATGAAATCATAAAGAAACATACATATGCATACATGTACAGATTTGTATATTTCTTCAATTTATCCTTTTAACGAATTTCTAGTTTATCTTAAGTAAAGGCTAAGGGTATTTTTGTTCAAAAAAAAAGGAAACAATATGGTGAATAGCAACAAAGAAGAAATAATTTAAATGGAAATGGTAAAATTTAACTTATGCCAAAAATTTTATTTACATGATTTGTTATCAATATATTGCTGGCTGGCATTCGAACATACTTGAATGCTTTATAAATGATGACCAGGGAAACCGCAAATATGGAATTGCATGTTTTTTCTTGTGTGACGTATTAATTCGAGGACAAGATATTTATCCGTTTCAGAACATTTTATGAATTTTGGCATCGATTTGTTAGTGCATATTTCTGCATATTTTACCCTTTAAAGCATATTTATGCATATAGCAGTCTTACACGCATATTTTTAGCATACTTTCTCACTTTAAGAGCATAATTTACGCTTATAGGGCATATTTTGATACTTTATGGAATTTTTTTTTAATATGCTTACAAGCTGATCTGTTGGTCAAAACTTTTATTTTTAGTTTTCGCCATTTAAATCTCATTTCCAATCTTCCATGTAGTATGTGGACGTTTGTTTAAATAAAAATTTGTGTTTGCTAGTTGTGACGGAATCTGCCCCAATTACATCAGTAGACGTTAAAAGAACTTTAAATATATAAAAATTTACTTAGATGTGACAGGCAGTGATTTTTATTTGAAAATCTAGGTCAATATTTTGTTGTTTATTGCAATGAAATTAAAAAAAAACTTGGCTTATTTATCCAAAATACAGTTCCAAAGTTTTAATTCTGGTATCGTGATCTATTTTAAAATTGAAGTTAAAATTTTACGAGAGTATAAGAAAAATAATTTGTATTATTTGCTTTAGTCAAAATTTATATGGCAATTATGTTTTAACGTGCATTTCAGTCCTAAATTATTGTTTTTAATACGACAGTTATTCTTTGTTAATTATTTTATTGTTTCCTTTGTTTGTTTATTTTATTTCTGGCTTATTTTATATGCAAATGCTGTCGAATTTTTAAATGAAAAATGTATTTTCATTTTATTTTAAAGATCATATTTTTTGAGTTTTTAGTGCATATTTTGAAGTTTTTAGTGCATATTGAATGCGCATAAAGTACTTTTTTTAGAGCATATTTCTGGTTTCCCTGACGATGACTTTCTTTTTTTCTAGCTTTTATTTTGCCTTGGCTTTGGTTTTTATTCAAAGTGAAATGTGTTACAAAAATAAAGTCTTGGAAAGTTGGAATTTTTGATGATTTGGCATTAGTTTATTGGTACATTTGAAAAAAAAAACCAAAATCACGATTTTTACGAGGGTAAAAATTTCAAGTTTTTTTTTAAATTGAGTTTCCAATGGTAACAATAATTTTGTATGTTGCAATAAAGTTGTTGTGGCCCAAAATTTTTTTTTTAAATCTTAAACAGTTTTATTTTTGTAGGTTCACAAGCTAGCAATTAAATAAAAAGCTAACGATATACAATTCCTATCAAATGCGAACACTTTATTTACTCAGCACTGATATTAAGATATTTTAAGATACACAATGTTACATTATTTACTATTGTAACACCACGATGTTAACTTTGCTGTTTTATGTAAGACTGTTTGCTAAGCTGATACATCGCCCTTCTTGCACTTAACATAAAGCTTCTAGAAGAATGCGAGTATCGTTGTTTTTGTTTGGCATCTGCATTTGTTTAAATGTTTGTGTGGTGCGAAACCCCTATTCTTCCACCACTCACTTTTAAAAATTTTATGATGCATTCTTGTAAGGAAATGTTTAAGGGCCTTATTTTATAGAACGTAACGCTAAGCCTTGGAAAATTTTCTATGGAAAAAATTTAAACTGCCAAAAAAAACATGTATAAAATTTATCAAGACTTAACGTTGCGTTTTATGAAATAAAACCCTTAAACATTTCTCTACAAGAATACATGATTGGATTTTTTGAATTAAGTGGTGTGGAAAAATAGGGCTTTGCACCAAAATCCCACTGAGCGTTATAAGAAATTTTACAGTTCGATTAAATTAATGACACCAAAGCGAAGACTTGCATATCGTCATATAAATTTAAGAAAAGGCTTAACTTACATTTAAAATATTTTACAGAAAAAGCAAAACACATTATCAGTTTTACAGCATTTAGTTCTCAGTAGCATTTTAAATTTTGTTAATAAATTTGAAATTTTGGAGCACAGTCGAATAAAATTATTGTGGGTAGATGGATTTTATATAATTATAACGTAACCCATCGAAAAGGTGATTTTGAACAGTTTTTCAGAAAAAACAAAACACATTGTCAGATTTAGCAATTTATTTCTCAGTAGCCTTTCGAATTTCGTTAATAAATTTGATATCTTTGAGCACAGTCGAATAAAAATATTCTAGATAGATAAATTTTATATAATTATATCGTATATTTTGAATTTATATGACGATATCTAATATTAGATTGCATTTTATTATAAACATTGTTTTGATAAAGGGCTTACTTAGTTTTTTAATCACACCACTCAACTTAAAATTCTTTTGAGACACCCAGTATTTCATTCTGCTTGTTATATTCAAAATTACATTTTAATTTCTTGTATTTTTCACAGTCTAGCATTAGGAGTCACACAATATCGTCGCGTATGAAGTGAACAAAAATAAAACAACACCTACATAATCATTAAGTGTGACAACAGGGGGCAAATTACGGCACTCGTTATCAAACGAAGTTACGAAATATTTCAAGAGTTTATATGGAAACATTTAAAAATTTCGAAACGTATCGAATGCCGTAATTTGCCCCCAGACTTCAGTACGATGAATGCGGATCAATAACAACAATTTTAATTCAAACATTATACTCGCACTAATTTATAAAAAGTTTCATTGAAAAAAAAAAAAAATTTCATCAACGAAAATAATTGTCAAAAAAATGTGTTTTCAATCACAATAAGAGAATATACAGGGTGGGCCAAAAAAACCAAGGGGTGTAAAAGTTTAATAACTTTTTTGTTTATTAATTTTTCTTATTTTTTCTTTCAGATTATATAGACAACACTTGGAGAATTTATAATGAATGAAAATAATAAATGAAAATCAGAAAATAAGAAATGAATAAATGAAATCAACTTTATTGAAAATTTGATTATGAGTGATGAAGCTCATTTTCATTTGAATGGCTTTGTTAATAAGCAGAACTGTAGGTTCTGGGGTTCTCAAAATCCAAGAGCCATTCATCAACGCCAATTGCACCCCATCAGGTGTAGAGTATGGTGTGGGATCACATCTGAAAATGTCATTGGGCCCTACTTCTTCGAGAATGAAGATGGAAGTGCTGTAACCGTAAATGGAGAGCGGTATCGGTTTATGACAGAAAATTTTTTACGTCCTGCTCTTGAAAACAGACCTGGTATGTGGTTTCAGCAGGACGGAGCCACTGCCCATACTGCCCGAGACACAATGGCACTTTTAAGTCAAATTTTTGGAGAGCTAATAATTTCTCGAAATTCGGAAATTATTTGGCCAGCGCGATCGCCAGATTTGACAGCACCCGACTATTTTCTTTGGGGTTTTTTGAAGCAGCGACTGTACGTGAACAAGCCAGAGACAATCCTTGAACTCAAGGCAAACATTGTTGCAGAAATTCGAACGCTACAGCCACAAGTTTTGAAAGATGTTATGGAAAATGCTCTAAAAAGAGCCCATCAGTGCGAAGCTGAAAACGGTGGTCATCTAAGAGACATCATTTTTCATACTTAGTGTAAAAAAATTTCCATTTTGTATATTATATAATCTGAAAGAAAAAATAAAAATAAGTTAATAAACAAAAAAGTTATTAAACTTTTACACCCCTTGGTTTCTTTTGGCCCACCCTGTATAAGTTAAAACACATTTATCTACCGAATGAAGAAGGGCAACCAAAAAAAAGTAATTTTATTTGATTGAAAAAAAACAACTTGTTTTATTTAATTTTTGCCATTTTTAGAACTCATTAAGAATTAAAACAAATGCATGTCTAAGCATAAGATGTGAAAATTGTTTGTCTGTGTACTTTATGGAAACACTACCAGGTAAATATTAACTCGACGGATAAACAAAGACCTTAACACAATAAATACAGATAGTTTGCTTTGTGTGAAATGAGTCATTCTATCAAAAATAGCTGATGCAAATAAATAATAATAATAAAAAAAGTAAATAAAATAAAGAATAATAATAAAAAAAAGAAGAGAGGTGTCTTGTGACACCCGGTTATAGCTATGCGGGTTAGTTATATAAAACAAATTTCATGTGTGAAATAACAATGCAATAAAATGATCTTATATAATGATGTCAAATTCGCCGCAAATATTTCAAAACGTTTCCATTTATTTCCCATTATTTTCTTTTTTAACTACGATCAAGGCAAATTCATGACAGGTAAAGTTAATACTACAACAAAATACAAACAATAAAAACAATATGGTATTTTGTTGTTGCCTCGGAGGCTCGTATGTCAAAAACAGCTGATTGAAGTTACTCAAGCAGAGATGTAGGTCATGATGGCTTACAACCGGTTGAGCCGAGCCGTCGATAATTCTAGTCAGCTACGCCGCCGCTGGAAAAAGTTTGGTTTATGTTGCTTGAAAAACAGCCGCCGATTCTTCATGTACAATATAATCTAATAATTATTTTATTTATTTAAAAATATTTATTATTTGACATATTTTCATACGTTTATTTTAATTGATATGTATTTGATAGTAGCTAAGCATTGTCTATATATTTCATTGGTGCTTTGCCAAATCATCAGTAGACTTCAATCATATATTTTGAACAGTTACAAACCTCTTATCTTATGGACAGACTTTCAAAAACTATTTGAGAATTCACAAATAATAATATATTTGAAAATCACAAAAGGAAAATAAGCGTAATAGGCTTAGAAACTTTAACAAAATATATGGTTGAAGTCTACTAAAGGTACCAACAGACGACATATTTTTCACATTCTATGTGCCAGAATTGACATATGTAAACGAAAACATGTCGTGTATTACCTTTAAAACATTGCTTGTGTAAAAAACAAGACAAAAAACATAAGACATTATTTGAAATAGAGCGTGCTCAATTTTCTTATGTTAAACATACAGCTCCAAATGTCTATGTCATGCGAAGAAATTCGTCGGCGGTTGATTATGTGCACTATCATTAGCCGTCTGAATGAAGTATTTTGCAAGACAAATTAATTATATATTTATTTTTTTTTAATTTAACGTTGTCGTTTTATTAAAATAAGTCCAAAAATGTATAGATTTTTAGATACAACCTCAACGTCTTGTTTAAAAAAGAAAAAATTAAAAAAGCAAATTTGCGTCGCCAGTACTACAGCGATGGAACCAAAAATATTTCGACGGCTGCAAGCCATTTATTTATAAAACAAACTACGTGGATATTTATGTACTGAAAAAGAAGAAGTGATACTACATGTACGTTTGTGACCAAAAATTATAAACCTGATGTAAATTAACCAATATTGACGCGTCGAAAACTTAAAAAACACATGTAAAAAACATGGCGTCTGTTGGTACCTTAATGATTTGGAAAAGAACCAACCAAATATATAGAAAATGCTAAGCCACAAGCAAATAAATTTCAATGAAAATAAACTTATGACAATATCTCAAATAATAAATTTCTTAAAGGTTAAATTTATACTTTATTTTTCATTTTGCCTTATAAATACTTTTATTGCTATCCAATGGATTTTTAATTGTATAAAGGTGTAGAAAAATAAAATACACCTATTTATATCGAATATAAATTATTTGCTGGGTGAATTCTCAAATAGTTTTTGACATAGGAATTTTTGAAAGTCTGCGCATAAATAAGAGGTTTGTGACTGTTTAAAATATGTGGTTGATGTATACTGATGATTTGGCAAAGCACCAATGAAATATATAGATAATGCTTAACCACCAGCACGTAAATATCTGCTTTATTTACTTTTTAATTCTTTTTTATCTTAAATTTTGTATTTCATGTTATTTGATTATCAGCTTCCGCCGACAATTCTTCTAAGAGCTGGCGCCGCCGAAAAAATTGTCCGGCGCAGGTCTGTATATATAAACAACTTTTGACACACGAGCCAATAGTTATATGAATTCGCCTTGAATTGGGCACAAAAAAAATAGATCAGCTGTGTTTTCAACTTTACCTGTTATGAATTTGCCTTGACTACGATTAATGTATTACAGCTGATTGGCTTAGTTCTTTGATTTGTGCTCATGTGCAAACACAATACAAAAACAAATTGAGCAATCGTTATTATTGTTTTTGTTTCGTTTTTGTTTCGCTCACTCCAGAGAACGAAATAAAACAAAATCAATTATTTTCTTTCGTTTATTTTCGCACTCTGCCTTTAAGCACAAATAAATCAAAACAAAAATATATTTGCAATTGTAATAGGGTCGATTATTTTTGTTACGAAAATCATATCATAACTCCTGTATCGCGCCATAAAGAGCATAGCTCCAAAAATAAGTAAATAAAATAAAAAATAATAATATAAATAAATAAATGAATAAACTTGAATTTTTTATACATTTATACTTGAAACCTTTTTTTAAATCTTTTAAACCCTTTTCATACTTGCCCACATTTTCGTGGAATGTGTGGAAGATGTTGAAAATGTGAAACATACGTTCACATTACAACATCTAACATCAACCATCATATTTAGCTGTCAAAATAAATAAGGCCACGTTTTGTGTAAAAAAATAATAAAAAATTAAAAAAAAAATGGATAATGAAAAGAAAGTAATAATAGGACTAGTTGTTAATTTGCAAGAGCAATCTCTACTATTAATGCAGTGTGTAGAATCCATAAAAAGCTTACTGGAGGAAGAAGATGATGAAGACATAGTTTTAAACAATCTCATCCAGCAACATAGCTTCCATTTCTTCCGTCGAACAAATTCGGAGACTGGTTTTCTTGTTTACTTCAAAAAAATAGCTACATATGTAAGAATGTACATACAATAAAATATTTGTATATACAATGAATAATTATGTACAAATATTTAAAAATAGAAATACTTACATGTTTCGCTCATTTTTAATAACTTTGTAAATATTTTTATATGTCATTAAATTTCAAAAATTCCTGTGATGCCACTACAATTTTTTGTCATTTATCAGTGATGGCACTAAAATAATCAAAAGATGTTGAGTGGAACAAAATGAGTTAGGAACATTTTACAAAGATGTTGAAAGATGTACATCATCGCAAACTGATGGTAGATGTTAGATGTTGATAAGTGTGAAAAGGCTATTATTACTGACATCTTTCATCCTTTATCAATTTGGCAAGATGATAACATCTTCCCATAAGAATTATACAGGGCTGAATGTTCAACATCTTTCAACATCTTCAAAAGATGTTCCTATCTCACTTTGTTCCGTTCAACATCTTTCGATTATTTTAGTGTCATCACTAGAAAAAATGTATACAACTAGTTATATACATGCATGTATATCTAAATGTGCATGTAATTACATATGTAAATGCATTCAAGGCTACATTTTGATATTCCAAAATGTTTTTTGATTCCCAAAAAAAGATCCGTAATTACTCTAAGATTTTATTACATACATATGTATGTATGTATATGTATGCATATAATAAAATCTGTCATATGTATATTTTTCAAATCGAAATAAATTACATAAAAGTAGTTGCAAATGTCTACGCGAAATCTTTGCTGATAGAGTTTGTAAAATTTCTTCATCATCATTGTCTAGTAATTTTGCATATTGTAGCATTATTTGTTTCTGCTCCTCAGAAGCCAGCAATTAAATCAATTTCTACCGAATTTTTAAATTGCATTTTATTATTTAATTTTTAGTTGCTCGCACTCGTTAAAATAGTATTATAATACATGACAGATGAAAGTTGTTGTAATGTGAACAGGTTTTCCAATTCTCAACATATTCCACGCATTCCTCAAAGATGCAAGTGAGTGTGAAAAGGGTATTAAATCCCCTTTTTGCGACCCTATTTCTAAAATGCCCTTATTGCGGAACTTTTTGAAATTAGTCAACAGTAACTCTGACTGAATTCAAAGTTCTAAATCATGGTTTAATTATACAGATGACTGAGTGAGGATTTGTTATACAAAAATACGGCAACTATAGCTGTGCAAAGAATCGAATAACGTCATTAGCACAAAAATAATTGTACCAAAACCAAAACCAAACGAAGTGTTTGTCATTGAGGTAGTTTAGACGAGAAAAATTTTTAAGCCGCACAAATTTTTGTTCTTTTCCAAATTAGACGAGACTAATTCATCTGGCACCAAATGTATACGTATACACATCTTTGTGTGTGTTAGTGTTTTTAGTATTAATTTAACATTTGCTGTTTTTTAAGTTGTGCGTGTATTGGTTTTATGCTGCTTATGCGGGATTGTAGCTGGTTGAAAAGTTATGACAACCGCAAAACCACTCTCTTTGCCTCTCTCACCTACAAATTGGCATGTTATGCCAGCACAATTGTGCCGGTGTAAATCAGCGCATTCGTCAGCTACAAAGCACATAGAGCAAGATACAATTATATTAGGTAGAGTTGGGCAAAATCGTTCCTTTTTGCGAATCGTTCGGAACGATCCGAAATATTAAAGGAACTAGGTCGTTCATTTCGTTCATCGTTCCTTTTTTACTTTGAACAGTAAATGAACGATGAACGAGAGAACTTCTCTGTCGCTCCAAAAAATGTAAACAAATGCATGTCATGTTTAAGAATTGCTGTTTGCTTATACATATGTATATTTTCGTGTTGAGCAAATCATTGTTTTAATTATAATTAAAAACCCAATTATATATTAGCGCGTATAAATTTATTAAACAATATAATTCATTCTGTAATTACACACAAATATCAACCTTGTATCAGAAATAAGTAACGATTGTTGGGTAAAATGCTATCTTGATGAACCATTAACTTGGTCGCAAATACCGGCCACTGCTGTCAAATTTTATGTGAATACTTATAAAATCTTTAAACAATGCCTTAAACTTCATAAAAAGAACCCTTCAACTATTCTGTGCAATAATGCCACCACCTTGTAAAAAAAAATTAGTCGGAACGATGAACGATAAGAAATTAAACTGTGTTAAAGTCCGAACCGTTCCTTTTAGTGAATCGTTCAATGGAACTAGGTCGTTCCGGAACGACACAACTCTAATACTAGGTAAATGCACGACTACAACAAAAATACAACACCAAAAAATACATGTATTTTGTTGGTATAAGCAAACGAATAATTGTCAGAAACAGATGCCTTTTGTTTTTAAAAATAACAATTGCAGAGTAACTAAAGTACAATTGCAGACGCGGCATTCATGAATGATTATAGTTATTGAAAGTTGCCAATCTGTGTGTAGTTAGACGGTGTGTAATTTCTACTCACATGTGTAGGCCATGTAATTAAATTCTTGTATAACCTGTGTGTAATTCTATTTTGGGCTCTATTTTTTATTTATTTTTGTTTTAATTTTAACCTACACAAAGATATGTAGTGTAATATTCTTCGATGTGTAATTGGAGGCACAGCCATGTGAGAATTCATTGGCAACACTGTAATCATTTTATTTACACACAAACACTAACATTTTTGCAGCTTTTAAACAAAGTTTGAGAACTATTTGCATTGTGTACATCAAAGCACATCAATCAGGTAACCGCGATTCTACAACAAATATTACAACAGCAACAACCACATGTACTTTGTTGGTATAAATTACCTTCTTACTTTTCAAAACAGGGTAGCATCGTCAGATTGCATGTTTCTTATAGGAAATGTCAAACACCATACAAAACTGAATATTCGAAAGGTGTTTATGTATACCCAAATAAAAGCATGCTTTTAGGCTTATACCTACACAATCAAAATTTGACATTTAGATTGGTATAATGACATTAGTCACCTGGTGTAGTGCTGCCACCTAATAAATGCGCCTTGGTATACATTAACAGGCTGGGCTTGTGCATATACCTATTATAAATGTATCATGACATAGAGCAAAAAAAATATTAGCTGAAGTAGCGCTGCCACCTGGTTATATACGCATTGCTCTGTTATATTTTAGTATATGTAATGTGCACCCTATAGATATTTTTGTATGTACACCTGTGTAAACACAGCAGTCAGGCCGATAAGGATAACTCACAGCTGATAGCTGTGAACATTTTCGCACCAGCTGTGAATATATATTAATCTGTGGTATATACAGCGCAGGGAAAAACTAAAACAAACAAAAAAAAATAACAGGTAAATAATAAGTAAATAAAGTTTACATAAGATCGGTGTGAAGGGAAGGAAGAGCGAGCACCGTATCAGGAAAATAAACGGCTCCTCTTCCAGGAATACGGTTTGCTTACGGTGCGGGATGAGATAGAAAGAAGATATAAATTTATTCTGATACATACTTACGGTGAGACCGGTAACAACAAGTGGTGGAAAAGGTGTTGGTGTTTTTTTATTTTTAATATTTTATTAATAAGACTCTGTGAACAAAAAAGAAACAAACGTTACCTTATATGATATATACAATTAATATCAGCAGTTAAAATTTGTTTATGGTGAAAATCTAAGAATAAAAAATAAAAAAAACGGCTTAAATAAAAAAAAGGAGACAAATATTTCCTGACAAGCCAAAGATTCTTAGTTAAACAAAAGACATATCTGTTAAATAAGCAACGATAATTACAAAATTATAAGGCTTTAAAAAAGAAAAAAGGAAATAAAAACCCACACCCAATCACACACATAAGCCGTCAGCATAATAAGCCACGGATAAAGCCAGTGCCGTGAAGTATATCAGCCACTGAGGTTAAACTAATCCAGCGTCGTCCACAAGCCGGAGGAAGTTCGTCCATGGTCCAATAAACGCCCAGAAGAAGTCGCGAAGGAGCATAAGATTAAAAGAAAAATTGTAAGATTGTTTTATTTTTTATTATTATTCAAGTGCCAAAGGCAAAATTTAATAATTTTAATTATACCAAATTGTGCTTTGATTTGTAATCTTTGTATTATACTCTTTTTCTTTCTCTATTAATTTTTTTTTTTTTTTTTTTTGGTTAAATCTAAATTTCCGAATTCCACTTTGTTCTAATTAATTATACATACCTTGTTTCATACTTGAATTATATTTTATTATTTATTATATATTTTTTTTTTGGGAAAAACATTAACCGTACAGGTCAGTCCTTTTGCCCAAATTGAGGCAAAAGTGCGCGTTCAGCAGTCCCGTAGTTTGAGCTCAAAGTAGGGTAGCTTCGCGTAAGGGCTCCGTTAGCCCGCGGCTTAGGGGTGTTTTTCTTTAACAGAAAATACTTCAAGGTTTTTGTTTAATGTAAAATTTAAATTATAGTTTTTTTTAAACAAAAGTGTTTGATTGAATATTATAATTCGAATTCCATGTTAATAAATAAATCACATACATTTGTATCTAAGCCACATTGAAATTTCACGCTTTCGACTAATGGAATAAATTGATAAAGAGAGGAGGTGAGTAAGGGGTAACTTGCAGCACTGGACAGATGTTTGGGACATCTAATAAAACATGAGAAATGTCATGGTAGGGTGGCTAATAGAGCCTGACATAACTTCAGTCAGGTCCTCTTGCTAAAATGACGGGTTATTAAGGAGAGACAATGGAAAAGGTGTTTGCTTCGGGCCTCATACTTTTTGTTTTAATTTTTGTCTAAGTGCTGGTATGATTTTTTTTTTTGTTGTTAATGTCGTAGGCAGCAGTAAGCCCCAGATTGGCTGGCAAGAACTCCACCCAAAACGGCGAGCCCTAGCCGGTGCATACGCCAGCATACCAGCGCTGCCAACAATCTGGTCACTCCAGCATAATTCGTTTTGTGTTTTTTTTTTATCCAACAACTGCTCGCTCTGCACTACACCCGACGGCATAACATATAAATACATGAATACTTCATATGTAGATGGCGCTACTTGTGAATATGTACATTAATTGTATGATGACTTATAAAATAAATCAAATTTTGTGTTGCTGGATCTTTGTAGTTATATTTTTCAATATTCTTTTGCCTCTTTTGATCCGTTTAAAATAAAAACAATGTAATTTTTTTTTTAAATCTATATATTTCGAACCGTTTTGATTCATCTTCAGGATCTACAATAACACATTATTAGTTTTTTATTTTTTGAAATTATTATACAATTTATATCTAATTACCTTTTTTGATTATTGATTTTAAGACAATAAAAATTCAATAATTAAAATTTACATATAAATCAAATTAAATATAAGCTACTTCGTGCAATCAGTTGAAATTAGAAATTAAATTACAGTAAGTGTTTTTGTAATTTTTCTTATCAGTTTTTTCATTACAAGTATATCTCTCAAATTTGTCAATTTGGTTTACTTCATGTACTAGTTATTTAAATTTGTTCTGTTCTGTTCTGTTCTAAGTATTTCTGCATTTTAAAAATCAAACTCATATTTTTTTGATTTGGCATGTTTACCCAATGCTGATAAATTATTATTTATATTTGAGTTTTTACAGTCATACTCGTGTTGTTTTAGTCTTTTTGTCAATTTTTGTGTTGTTTCAGCTGCATATATAAACTGCATTACAATTTTTGCAATCAACTTTATAAACAACGTCAGATTTTTGTCCCTTTTTTAAACGTTGTTTTAGATTTTCAAAAAACTTATTACATTAATGTTGAATGAAGCCAGGCACATTCACCAGGTACTAGCAAACACGCAGCTGATCTATTTTTTTTCCTAAATTTAAGTTGATCGAAAAAGAAATTTAAAAAAAATTTTAACATAATTTCCACGTGAAAAAATATTTTATTTAAAAAAAATCTTTGTAGACAAATTTAAATATATGAAAAAATAAAAAAATGTGCAAAGTGCTAAACGTTGCAAATTTTTATTAGTGGTAGCTGTGCGTACACAAATTCTATTTTGGGACATTGCGGATCAGCTGAAAAGCCATATTTTTTTTGTAATCTTGTAATCCTGGAAATGAATGTCCCTTGGAATGAAGCACCTGTCTTCTCTATCACTAGCCCTTTCCTAAAGAAGTTAACACCTAGTAATAGCAGTAGGCCTTCATTGCCTGAGTGTCACTTCTCTATTTACAAAAAATAATGTTTTGATTTTCATAACAAAAACATACAAGCACATACATACATACATTGAGGCTAAATATTGATCTCTCTAGCATCCGATTAATAACTATGACATTCCTTTAAGTTTGAGTGGGCAATTGTTTTATTGAATTTTCTCAGATTTATTTAAAATGGAGCGTGTTTTCAAACTTTTAGGCCAATTCGTCCCACAAGTATTTAATAGGACTTAAGTCTAGGGATTGCGAAGAGTGTGACAAGATGTCAAGACAACCGAATGTGTTGTAGGTCATGGGTATATCGATAGATATGCGTAGATATACGAGGTTATAAAGGACAATGAGTATCGATGCATACAGGTATGAAATAAAGTGGGCATGCGGCTATCAATATTCGATATACATATTGTTACGAAAATGGCCATCGACAAGGATAACCAGCATAACACAAAAATATTCCAACAGGGTTAATGTAAGTGTTACGCGAAAATATTCCTACAGGGTCAATGTAAAGAATAATCTAGAATAGTAGCAAACAACTAAATAAGCATGCGTATATATGTATGTACAAGCTTGATTAAACGTAAACAAGCAAAAGCAACAACAAAAAGCGTCTGCTTATTAAGAAGATCCACATGTTTACACACATACATACATGGTAATTCAAACGAAAAGCAAAAGATAAACAACCACCGTGTATTGATTAGTTAATGATGTACACACGCTTGCATATACACATGTATGTACATAGTTACCACATAAGATGATAATGATCGTCTAGACATTGCTTGAAACTTCTAGTGGTATTTGTGTGGAACATAAAAAGAGGTGACGCAGCCAATGAGTTAGTTAGTTGCAGTTGTGAGTTAGTTGCGAACAAGTCAGTTGTGAACAAGTCAGTCAGTTGCGTGTGAACAAGTCAGTTGATAATTAAGTTGTGAATTAATAATAGTCTGCGATACAGTGGTGAGTTGATAGTTAAGAGCAGTCTGTGCTTTACACGTGAGTTGGAGTAAAGGAGAAACTATAGAACAGTCTATGGTGACAGCAAAGTCTGAAGTGGAATTGAGATTATTGTGGAGTCTATCGTGTCGACTGGAGTAAAGGGAACAGCGCAGCGAATAGACGTGTGTAAGGGTGTAAGTAAAGCCAGTGAGTCTTTATTGGTGTATCAACTGTGAGTGTCGGTAGAGTGAGTGCCGTGTGTGACAAGCAGCAGAAAAAGAGGTATTGGTGTATCAAATGTGAGTGTCGGCAGAGTGAGTGCCGTGTGTGATGAGCAGCAGACAAAGAGGTGTCACGTGATTACTTGCGCAGCCAGCTAAGAGACGTGTGTAAACTACAGCGAGGAAGGCGTAGTGGTAACCAGTCGTGAATATTTGTGTGTAATTCAGTAGTTTAAGTTGTATTAGTTTATATAAGCTCTTGAGTAATTTAGTATAAGTGTATTTGTAAATAAAACTTGTATCATTATTAACCCTAATTACAACACTCGGCTCTAGTATTCATTTGCAAATCTTCGAGTCAATGGAAAAGCGCTTTTATAGAGAGAAAAACGTAACAATATGCTAGAGCATGCACAATTTTTTGTATGGATTGTCTTTCTCTGGTACACACACATACACAATATTAAGAGGTAATTTTAAACTTTACCTAAAATCCAAGTTAATATAGGTATTGACAATAAGGTATCTTCATCGAAATTATATATATATGTACATATAATTCTTTCTAGGAATACTGAAGGAGACACCTGAACGTATCTGGATTAATGTCCCATAGTCGAAAGCCATAACATTATTTGTTTGGAGAAATTACAAAAACAATTTAAACAAAAAATCTAGTTGAAAAAGGACTTTGGTTACTTACTGTGTTGCTATTTCTACAACAACAGGATACTATGACTTTCGATTATTTGACATTAATATAGAGATGCTCACGAGTTTTTTACATAGTAAAACTCTTAAAATGTTGTTGAGAATCACATAACACAAACATAAGTTTAAAAGAATCAAAGAAAAATGTTAACAAAACAAGCATCTTTATAAGATGTTTGGCACAACCTTTTTGTGTTGGTATTGAGGTGAGGGACGTGAATGGATAAAACAAAGGAAAAGAGAGAGATATCTGCTATACAATGAAGAATATTGCATTGTATAAATGAAATGATTTCATTGCATTTATGACGACCATAATGCTTTGAAATTAAAAGGGATTAGAAAAGTAAGATATAGAAAATATTTTTTAACAAAATAACTTTTGATTTATTTATGTTTGACATTTGACATTTATACATTAATTAGATAAAATTTGTCGAACTTACTTTTATTTGCCTCAAATTTGCTAAAACGAAAATTCGTTTAAATAATGTAACGATTTTCATTAATACAATGAACTATGAAGAACACATGAAGAGCAGAGATTGAAAGATTTCATGTATACAATGAAATTGTTCATTGTATTAATGAAAAGTTTCATTAATATAATGCAGAACATTTAATGAAACCGTTTCATTCTCTGAATGAATGATTTTCCTTTCAGTGAATAAACTTTACACTTGTGCGTATAGTTCTGAAAATGTATTAAGCCCTAATGCTTGCAAGGTATTTATTATTTCTTTAGAACTTTTTCGCTATAAATTAATTGTTATTAACGATTACATGTGAAGCATTTTAAATACTCATACATTTGTATTTGATTGGTGGCCTTAGTAGCGTGTAGTAATTGAAATACAGAAAAAAGAAAAAAATTATATATGTTGTGTCCTCATGCCTTTGCTAGTTAATTCCTTTAACATACAAGCACATCATAAGGAAATTCGATTAATTAATATTGTTGCTACAAATAATATAAACAACAAAAGTAGTTATGGCAGCAGAATTCATTAGAGTAGAAATAAGTTTTCTCTTGCAGCCAAGTCAATTAAGGCTGAACACGTTTAATGGATTTAACTTTATGATACAAAAGAGGAGAAAAATTATAATTAATAGAAAATATTTTGTAAACATGTAATTAAAATTAAAGGCACACGTGTTAATGCTTTCTAGGAACTAATTGTTTAAGAAAAACTTCGTATGATAGAGTTGCTTCAAAAAAATTTTATATGCCACACACCAACAAGGCTGCCACAGTTAACTGAGTAATTTTTTTAAAAGAAACAACACAAAATATTTCATTAAAAAGACTACAAAACTGGCATATAAATAGCTCTCATTTACAGTTTCTGTAGCAATTGAACGACATCTTTTCTAAGGCTCTTAGAAAAACAAAAGGGAAAGGGTTAATATCCCCACACATTCGAACGTACAGCAAAGTACAACTATATAAACCCAGCAAAAAATTTCAAAAAAGGTAATCGAGTTTGGAATTAAGCATTTTTGGTGGAAGCACTTGCAAAATACCACTTGCAAGATCTTTAAAGACATGAGGGATTTTTCAAATACTTTACTACAGCGAAATCTTTTAAAACAAACGTTAAACAACAATGTTAGCATGAGACTTATTTCAGCTATTGCAGGTATAGAAGTAAAGAAGAAAATACTTTGTGACGGAACAATTTGTGATGCTTGCTTCTTCATACGCATGGGCGCGTGTGTGTATGATCTTTTATTTTTCTGTGCACATACAAACGCACACATGCATTGACATTAGTTATGTGCGCTTGCTTAAGTATGATGGCTGACAAACAAAGTGATCACGGTTCGATACCCGTTCTCGTCCTTTCTTAAAAAATAATTTAAAATAGTTTAAACTTTAAGCTGACTAAAAAATTTTAATAAATAATGGGCTAAATCATAATTAACTAAATATGTATAAGACTTTCTTTTTATTTTTTATATTTGGCACAAGTTAACTCATAATGAGCTAACTCATGGTTAGTTCAAAACTAATGCACTCGTCCTGCGGCCACTCAATGTTAAATCTGATCACTTTAAACATGCAGAATGAGTGCTGATTTTAACCACCTCTGACTAATTTTTGGCTGATAATTCAATAGCTCTGAGTTAACTCAAATTCCCACTGGGACCTTATCATCTACATCTTACGCACACACTCAAACGTACAATATATAAAATAACAATCATACACGCATCAACACTACTTCTTTGGATTGTTTGTTACGAACAAGAAGTCTTAACGACATCGCTTAAAAACACTCACACACACGTACATCAATACATGCATCGTGATTCGCTTATTAAACGCCATCATTTATTAGCGGTTTAGTATAATACATGCCATGAGAATACATTTAAAACACAAGTCGTATTTACATTTCAAGACTGTTTATGCAGGCCTCTGGTATGTAACTACCATGTAAATCTCATAGGGAAAATTCTCGCCTTAATAGAAGTGGTAAGAGGTTAACTCCACTACATGTGTTCTTTTATACCCCTCGCCAAAAATGGCAAAGGGTATACATATATAGGTTTGTCATATTGTGTGTGAATGCCGCAATATTCATATGCGAACCATACCGTCGGGTTGTCCGTCCGTCTGTCTGTTAGTGAAGTCGGTTTTCCTAAGATCCCAGAAAAGCTAGAGACTTCAGTCTTCAAGTGATGCATCAGAAATTGTCCGAAATAGATTGCTACTGATAATAAGCAAAATCGAAAAGATGCTTTCAGAGTTGGAAAACTTAAACTTTATTTCGCCATGTAAAAGTAACCAGCTAAAACTAATTTTTGTTTTTTTTTTTCTTAAATAAGCACATCTTATATTTTACTAGAAATACAATTGTTATTAAAAATAAAAAGAAAATAAAAAAAAAAGATTCCAGAGTTGGAAAACTGATTTCTTTTGGTATATAAAAGTAACCTTACTAAAATAATTTTTTCATTTTTAGGATTAATAGATTGGTATAAGAAAAAAGAAACACAAATATCTAAAAGAATGCTTTCAGGGTTGGAATATTGAAAATTTTTTATATAAAAGTAACTAAGTCAAATTAATTTTTTCTTTTAATTTATAAATTAAATATATTTTATCTTTTAGATGGAAAGAGTTTGGTACAAAAATTTCAAATACATAAAACAGCTCCAGAGCTGGAAAATTTCAATATTTTGTTTGGTATATATGCATAACTAACTTCATGTAACTATTTTTGTTTTCTTTGTTTATTAAACATATTTGATATTTTATAGCGAAATAAATTAGTATTAAAATCAGAAAAAATAAAAATAAGATTCCAGGGTTGAAAAATTTAATATATTTTTTTTTCGTAAAAATTATTCTCTGAGCACAATTATTTTTCATATCGATGGTCAACGATAACTTATTAATTTATACTGAGTTGAAATAACATAAAATATATCCTTAAAGAAAAGTCATAACTACAAAGCGTAAGAACATATTTCCCTGAAACTGTTGCTTTCTGCGGAACAAAACGTAAAAATTCTTTGAGAATAAATAGTTTACGCACTATCGCGACATCTGAATTGAATTGAATTTAGAATCTTTTATTTTTATTTGTTACTTACTTTGTTCTAGAAGGAGGATGTAATTATACGTTGTCTACCAGGAAACGTTAAGAACGCGATTTCGAAAAAAAAATTGATTTATATTAAGCCATCGATATGTTTTTCACAAAACTAAGATATTTGTATGTACTTATGTATTTGTACAAATACTCAATATTTTAGTCGGCACAGCCAAATAAAGCACTTTCACTTGTTTATTTTATTATTAAAGATCTGAATAATGGATCTGAAGGTTTTACAAAAAACTTTGCAAAGATTTTTTTAAATAATAATAAGTTTAAGGACGTTTTCAGGCAAATTTTTTAAGATACCTAGATCAATCAAGTAAGTGTTACAGTTTATTAGAAGGCTTCATATTAATTGTATGCAAAATCTTATTTATGTACAAAAAAAAAAAGATCATTTTAACTTTCCCATTTTTAAAGCTTTAAAACATACATTTTTAAATAAAAAAAAAAAATCCTCATTTTTCACACTAACAAACCTTAAATGCAAAAAAAGAAACAAGCAAAAAAATATATATATGTATGTAATGATTTGTTATTTATTAAGATGTCAAAATGGAAAAGAAACCAATTTCCTCTCCTAAAAGTCTGCTACATTTAATAAACTAAATATACCAGCACACACACACACACACACACAATTGCCTTGAGAATGAAAACTGCCTGAAGCTGTGACCAAATATAAATGGAAAAAGAAAGAGAAAAAAAAAACATATGAATAACAATCTTTTTTTAAATGGCTGCATATACGTTTCCATACATATGCCAATGCAATATGTCAATGATAAAAAGTTTTTTTTTGTGTTTGAAAAAAGTCCTTAAGGGCATAATTTGCCACAGAAAAACAGGGGGATAATTATGAAATTAGTAGGTACGCTATAGTAAGGGAAGGTACAAAAAATTATAACTAATTTAACTTGATTTTTTTGTGATAAATTAATACATCATTTATTATTTTCTGTCTTTTTTAGTTCTTGTAATTGTTTTCCTAGCCAGGGCCCACTGTATTAAATATACTCTCTAAAGTAATTATAACTATAACAATTTTGTTTTATTAAGTTATTAATCACCTATTAATTAACATTCACATTAAAATATAATTAAAATTGCCATTGACCGGAACAATAACAGTCGATGACTGGACTGGAACATTTCATTGACAGCCGGATAAAAACTCAAATTAGCACAAATTATTTTAATAAAAAATGTGCTTTATCATTATGCTTTTATAATGCAGCACACTTACTTATATTAAAGCTAAACAGCCTTAGTTGTAAAACTTTAAAAGTCTTTATCAAGGTTTTTTAAAACAAATTTTCATACAAAATTTTTCTGGAAAAACCTTTATAAAGCCTTTTAAAGTTTTATAAATAATTAATAATAATATTTATAATTAAGCAAAAAATATGTTTAATAATATAAGAAGTCTTTTTTAGAGAAATTTTTTAATTGAAATTTAATGAGTGAAATTCTTGACTTTTATTTCAACATCAGCGCCATCCGCTAGCTTTGTAAAAGAGGCTGTTATGACTTTTGACTATTGGACATTGATCTAGAGGCATCCAGGAGTCTCCTCCAATATTCTTTTTTTCCCCATCTCCTACCATTTTTGAAAAAAATTACCAAAATTATTTTTCAAATAAAAAAAAAGAAATTTAACGAAATTGTGTTATAATTTTTACAAAAACAGGCTGTTATGACTTTTGACTTTTGGACATTGATCTAAAGGCATCCAGGAGTATTCTCCAATATTCTTTTTTCCCCATCTCCTACCATTTTTGAAAAAAATTACCAAAATTATTTTTCAAATTTAAACAAACTTTTTTAGAAATTGTGTTTTAATTTCTACAAGAAACAGGCTGTTATGACATTTGACTATTGGACATTGATCTAGAGGCATATAGGAGTCTTCTCCAGTATTCTTTTTTTCCCCATCTCCAACGATTAATGAAAAAAATTACTAAAAACTATATTTTGACTGTGGGTTAAGACATGGATTTTTCATGTTGTTGGATGTACTAAATGTTTTATGTATATAAAGGATGCATAGAGAAGCCTTTCGTTTAAATTTTCTGATTGATTTTACTTGAAAAATTGGGAATCAAGTCCATTTTGTGGGTAAAAACTAATTATTATTATTTAACAGAGGTATGTTATTTTGTTAACAGAGCTCTGTTAAACAAGGCGGTTTGTGTCTAGGGTTATAAATTTTAAAATTTATCTTCACGCACATATTTTCATGAGTAATCTTAAAATAAATAAAAAATAGAATTTTTTACTATTACAGGCAAAAGAATATGTTTTAAAAAGAATTTGTAATAAATCCGGGGGGGGGGCAAAATCAACTCTGGGGGGGGGGCATTGCCTATGGCTATGTTAGAAATGTTGGTTCCTGTCTCTGCTAGTTAAATTCGAATTTATCTTCACACACATGTTTTCTACAGCATTCTTTTTCCCAATTTCGTATGATTTTTAAGAAAAATTACCAAATTCCTTTTTTAATTTGAAAATTATTTTCTTTGAAAGTTCGTTGTAATTCTTACAAAAAAAAAAGAAAACAAGATAATATTAACATACATACATTTATGTATGTACATATCAATTCAATAGAAATAATTTCTTCAATTTGAAATAAAAACAAGATCGATACCCTTATCTACTTCTATCGTCAAAAATTGTCATTGAAAAAAATGATCAACAAAAATATGAAGAAAAATTAGCAGAAAAAAGAATTGTGAAACTTAAACAGAATTATAATATGAAAAAGATTATTCTGTTTTATGGACCGACCTTGGGCCTTAACTTGTTTTTAAAAGTATTAAAACAACACACGTGTAGGTAAACACTAAAACTGAGCGCAGAACATTAAAAAGTGAAAAGTATTGTACATCAGTGATGGGAAATGTGGCACAATTGTGCAATTTTTGGCACTATTTGATGTTGCCTGGCACTACGGCACTCTCGCACCTTTTCTGGCACTTTTTTCCATTAAATATGGAAACTTTTCTTATTGCAATATTAAGTACTCTCCTTTTATACTTTTTACGTTTTTAAGTAATGAAAACTTAAGCTTAAATTAGACGTGACATAGCCATAATGCCATAACCAAACCAAAATTCAATTGGTTTCGATGTTAGTAGATATGGCGTTATGGCGAGTTTCGTATAATCAATTACAGTATTGCCCATAAGTTTGGATCGAACCGCTGTTTTCTATGACTGTGGTTATGGAACGTCTGATAGAACCTTTGCACGACTTTTTGTGCAGATAAGTCAAAAATGCTGTTATCTTAAATGCACTTATGTACCTGCCTAAATGTGCAGGTATACAATTTTTGACTTCAGTTTTATACACATACATGGTTGCATATTTATGTAGCCACATTTTTTTAATGTAAGCAGCTAACTTAAATTTTTTATATGAGAATAATTTAAAACTGCCAAAAAAAAAATATGTTAAATGACCAGTTATACAAAGTGCACTTAAAAAAGGATTTTGAACAATAATTACAGAAAAAATATATTTTGAGCAGCTAACATTGATTTTTTGTATGAAAATATTTTAAAATTACCAAAATTTGAGGGCACTTATCTTAACTGTGCAGGTATAGAAAGTGCATTTAAAAAACGAATTTGTATGGGATTTTAAAGAATAGTGACAGAAATTTATCATTTTAGGCAGTTAAGTCCAAAGTGCACTTAAACAAAAGGCTGCTAAATCAAAACTACTGTATATAAATGTGTTTGTGGCAGCTCATGCCGTTGAGATGATTTTATAAATTTTTAGAAACATTTCAACTTGGAAATTTATGAAATTCTTAAGTATTCCCTAAACCGTTGGTGGTCTCGTCAAGTTTTTGCAGATAGAGTCTTTGAACAGTGGGTGCACATTATAAAATTTTCAGTCATAATGCGATGATAAAACTCTTTATACATATTAAATAGTTTAACGGCTAATATAAGCAAAATATATTTTTATTTTTATCTTATGTCCTTGAAATAGTAAATTATCGAAATGCAATCTAAAAATGTGAGACTGCATTTAATTTTAAAGGGGCTTTTTATTTCGTTATTTATGTCGAAATTTTTTTAACAAAAAATATATTGATGATCTTCATGTTGACAATATTCATCATTCATTAATTTTCACCATCTTCCAACGGAAGAAAATTATTGCCACACTGAAATTAAATTATAAATAATCAAAAACTAATTTTCCCAGCATAAAGTTGTAGAATTAAAGTCTTCTTATACATATTTCTTTTGTGTCATATTTGCAAACGAAATATAACTTCAAGGACTATTATTTGAATTGCTTTCCATAGTGTGCGTCAGAATATGTTCTAAATGGAGACACAAATAATGCTGTTCCTTTGATAAAAAAAAAAAAAATGCTTCTAAACGAAATAAAATATGTGAAGAAATTAAAAGTGAATACAAATCCATATTAGACTTTGAAGATTTAAAAAATTCAAGAGCTTAAGTGTGAGTGAGTTTTTGAAAGACATGAAGACGCCCAGCAAAAAATTTCAAAAAAGGTAATCGAGTTTGGAATTGAGCATTTTTGGTGGAAGCTATTCCTTACTAGATTACCAACTTAACCCTTAAATGCTCACTGTATCTTTAAAGATACAACCATTAAAATAACTCCTATAGTGTTACTTTAGACCAAAATCGCACAGAAACAGCATTTATGCACAAAGAACAGATTAAACGTTTGTTTCAAACTATTTTTCAACGAAAAGTTTTTCAATTGCAGGCCTAGTTGACTTTCAAAATTAAATTTTTTTTTTCATATTAAATTAATCGGCATTTTTCCAACGCGTAAACTTCAAAGAAGATTTGAAATTGAGTCTCAAAAAAATAAAAAGCAGTGTCAGAGTATGTCTGCTATCCGTTAGAAATTAAAATAAATAAATTTGATTCGAAGTCCTTCAAGGAAGCTATAGTAAATGGTTGTATCTTTAAAGATACACCGAGCACTCGCCAATAAATTAAAAATTCGTTATTGTTTACACTTTGTACTGCTTTATAGTTTATTTTTATTCACATGCTAAGCTTTTTGTAGTACGTTTAACAATATTAACGGAATTTCAATTAAATTTACGCAATAAATTTTTGGGAAAGTCATGTCAGGTTTTACAAAAGTTGGAAAAGTAAGGATGACTGATGAAGAAGTGTGCCAATTATTGTGCAATAGCGAAAAGTTTTCCTACGATAGCACGGATGTAAGCGACTCTGATATTGAAGAGCTAGAGATGAGGAATTTCCAGGCGAGGGAAAGAAGAATAAGAACTAGTATTCAAGATGCATCTAAAGTACAATTAATTGATGAAGATAATTTGCACAATGATAATGCGCATGAAATTGATTCAAATGCATCCATACATGATTCTTTTGTCAATATGATGCTCACTATCTACTTCCTTTGAACACACTTTGTCATTGAATTCTTCCAATTTGTTTTCTTCTATGTTTAGTGAGATAACAATAAATCCCAAATCTTCTGATTTGGAAAGAGTGTTATTAGAAAAAGGTGATCTATAGTTTAGTAAAAAACAGGTTATATGTATGTGGAGGAGACAGTAATCTTCCAGAAGATATACAAAAACTTCAGACTCCATACCAAGTTTGGAGTAATTTATTTCCACAAAATTTGGAAGAGGACAAAGTTAGAGAGTCTGTAAGATATTCTGGAATAGATCAAATCAATTTTACAATAGCGGACTTGCGTAAATTTATAGGGATTCTTTTCCACAAGTGTAATTATGAGCTTCCAAATTCACGGTACTATTGGTCTGAAAAAAATCATCGAGGCGTTGCTGTTATAAAAAGGCAAATGAGCAGAAGGCGTTTTTAAAAAATCGTGAAATAATTCATTTCAATGATAAAAACAAAAAACCTGCTCCTGATGATGCTATCGCGACAGGCTTTATGTTTTGCGACCTATTATTGAAACCCTTAAAAGAACTTTTGGTACCGTTCCAAAGCATGTGTAGACAAGCAGATGTGCTCCACTAAAATTGGAAGTTTTATGAAGCAAAACTTGCCAAATAAGCCCAAAAAAATGGGGATTTAAACTTTTTGTAGTATGCGTTACTATGAGATATGCTTATAAAATTGAAATTTATGGTGGAGCAGCTGAAATTTGTGCCGAAGGAGAACCTGATCTTCAGGCCTGAGCGAATATACTTGTTCGATTGCTTCGTGAAGTACCTCGATTTAAAAACTACAAAATATACTTTGACAATTTTTATACTTGCAATAGGTACTATTCGGTGCAACAGAATAAAAAAATTCTATGTTCAATGGGTCGTCATAAAATTATGATGAGAAGCAGAAAGTGGACCAATAGAATATTTTATCGTCTTCTAGATATGATATGTAAAATAAATGTCAAAACACCTCAGAAACGAGATTTTCAGTTGGAAATGGCAGACGTTTTATTTTCCTCCACGTTGGATCATCCCGCTCAGCGTAGCCGTCCACCTGTTGAAAAACAAATTGAAGAAAAAAATTCGAAAAGCAAATGTTCATCAAGCATCACCAAAGGACACCACACCAGGTATGATAGATTATTTTGCTGTGAGAGATAAAAAGGGAGATGCAAACTACCAAGCTGCTCCGGGCGTTTTTTGTTTTGCAAAAGTGCTAGGTGAATTTATGTTTAACCGTGGGAAAAATTTTTTTATGACTACCATCGCTCCCAAACATTCTTAAATTAAGTTAGAATTTAAGGTATTTTTATGAACTGAATTGTATGTATTATTAAATTACAAAATACATTTCTTTTTAAGTTCAATTATATAAAAATATTTTAAAAATTTTAATTTTTCTTTTCTATTTTTCTTAGAACACTATCAACTGGAGAGTGCTCAGTGTATCTTCTAAGATACAACCACTTTTTTTTAATATCTTTAAATATAAACTTTTTTTTTGAAAAACTGAGTACGCAGTGTTTTCTGGTTCGCAACGATCTATATCACATATTTTTTTAGTTGTAATCGGCGGCCTTGAGCATTTAAGGGTTAATGATTTTAACAAGGCGTGAGACTAAAATAATCGATTCTTGAGAAGTACTTACTTTTTTAACTTGGAAACTAATTCACGTAATCGATTTAATCTAAAAGAATCATGTTCCTCATTTAGCAACTTATACATAATTTCTTTAAATTTTAGGTAATGTGATTTGTAAGCGAGCAACGAAATTTGGTAATCAGAAAAGTAAGTCATTATATGACAAGTAGTTCTGATGGTAATGTGTATTTTTTTTGCTGGGCGTAAACAAAAGTTTAAATGAACAATTTTTAAGTAATCAGGGCTATCATGAATAAAATTCCGCGTGAAATGTCTCCCTTTTCCAATTAGAATTTTTTGTTTTCCCTATTACTTGCTATTAGTTGGAATTGTTCCCTGGGAAAAATTTCACGCGGAATTTTATGCATGATAGCCCCGAATATTTATCGAGTCGTTCAAGGTTTTCTTTTTTTGAGTAGAGAACTTCATCAAGCGTGGAATGTATATTTTTAGTTCGAAATTTGATCAAAAGTAAAATGTTAAACGGTCTGCAACTATAAACTTTAGCATCTTTAATACATGGTAAAGATTTTGTAAGTCTAACAATATATCTTGTTATAATTGTAATACATATAAAATTATGAACCAAAAAAGAAATATAAATTCTACTAAACCGACCGAATCTTTCCTTGATTAAAATATATAGCTAACAATTATTATTATTTTTAACGTGCACAAATTTTTACAACTCGACAGTATATTAACCATAAAAAAAAATCACAAAATATAATTATATAATAGTCACTAAATATATACTCTAATAAGAAAAGGTTATTTTATCATTATATTAGTGTATGTCCCAAGGCATATTTAATACAGGTACATGCATTGGACAAAACTCTGTGGCAACTCTGTGCCTCTCACATAGCTTTCAGCGTTGCCGTTTTGGTTACTTGTAACCAAAATTGGTTACTTTTTTTTCCAATGTGTACTTGTGTACTTTTTTTTCCATTTTGGTTATTTTTTGGTTGCAAAATATTTAAACGTCAAACACAATAGCGAAGTTCGATGTTCCATGCAAACTGTCTTGCGTAAGTGCAAAATATCCTAGCTTTTCTTTGGAATGTGTGTGTATTTTGTTGTTGGAGTTTGAAAGAAAAGCTACATTTTTTTATATATAAGTTTGAGAACGAAACAAGCAGGGAACGAAGCCCGGCAGTAAATTAGAAGTAAGTGCTGATATGGACATAGTTGAATTTTGGGACGCCGTTTCAAAACATATATACAACTCAATAATGCAATCTAAAGAATTATGCATCAATCGAAACAATTCCCATTAGGTTTGGTCTGCCAAAGATTTGTTTTAATATTAACAAATTTAATACTTTATCTATACAGTCTTGTGTTTTGATAACGAATGTAATTAAATTACATATTAGCGGAGTTCGATTTTTGGTTGCGAATTGTCTTGCGTAAGTGCAAATGCAAAATATCGTAGCTTTTCTTTCAAATCCAACAACAAAATACACACACAATCCAAAGAAAAGCTACGATATTTTGCATTTGCACTTACGCAAGACAATTTGCATCAAACATCGAACTCCGCTATTAGTTTTTTGTTACTAAAAATATTTTTGATTTGGAATTTCTAACAGTATTACCTGAAGTATTTTTTTTTTAACAAAATTGATTTTATTGATTGTTATCATAATTAATAAGATATACTTATAAAACTGAAGTAAAAATTTAAATGTAATGGTTCATTTATGTTATATGATTTTATAATAATAATAGCTGAGCCGGGCAAACATTGTATTATCGTCAATTATGTTATATTTTTCTAACTACAAATTACTCCACACAGTGGTCACTTAATGGGTCAAAAACAAAACAAAAACCTGCCGGGTATTAACTCGAACCTGTGTTTCGGCCCCACAGCTCTTACAGTTCCAGAGATCATGCGTTAGGAACAAACTCACACTACGATTTTATATATACAGATATATTAATATATGTATGTATATTTTTCAACTGAAGTACAAATAAAACAGTATTTTAAATACATAAAAATTTTGGTTACTTTTTTTGCATTTGGTTACTTTTTTTTGTATTTTGGTTACAAAATTTTTTTGGTCGTGGCAACGCTGATAGCTTTACGAAGTAATTGTCAAAAATTTGTATGCATCAAACAAGGCACAAAAGTAAGGCACAAAAGTAAAAATCAGCGGATGCGCAATATGCCTGATACGTGTACCTGTTTGATATGCCTTGGTATGTCCTTTAGAATCTTGTAAATAATAATATCGAGCATTATTTTCGATTTAGGAAAAGGTTTTCTTATAATATTCAAATATTTTTAACGACTACATACGTAAATTGTCGCTTACGATAAATTTAACAGTCTGTATTTCAAAAGTTATCAACAATTTTGATAGTAAAAAAGCTAATGTATTAATGTGTATATGTATTAATGTGTATATAATTACAACTAATTTTATACCGTATTTTTTGTGATATTCGTAATTTTTTTTAGTTATAAACTCACTAAATTATCATTCAAGAGCCATAATTTAAATGAACATAAAGTGTCAACATTAAAATTATATAAAAAGTGGTTTGGCACTATTCAAGTGGCACTATTTAAAAACAGATTTGGCACGAAATCAAGATTTCAAATTCCCATCACTGTTGTACATACGTATTTTTTTTTCAAGATCGAATATTTTTTTTTGTAGTGGTAATTGTAATTGAGTGTAAAGCATGATACAATAATATAAAGGTAAAACCACATTTGACGTACCAAATTAATTATGATTTTTTTTCCCGATTATTTGATTACTGTTTTTTTGTAAACAGAGAGGAGAACGTTGCCACATACATATAATGACAACTTTCATTTAGGAATGCTTTTTGAAATGTGTAATTTGAGTTTAAAAATTATAGTTTAATCCACATTTTTTTAAATGCTATATTCATTGGACATGAGTATAACGAAATCTGTGTGTAATATAATCTTCAAAAGTTGGCAAATATTTGATTTATTTTATTTTATTTATTTCACCACATAAAAAAAAGCCTCATGGCTAGGGATGCAACATCATTCTTAAAACATCGATGTCTGAAAACGCAAGTTTATACTAAAGCAGCATAACAGCAAAGTTTAAAACTACTGAAAACTGTTAAGAAGCTGAATACTTGAAAAAAATCGCTTACATGGCGAACAAAAATACTCGAGAAGTTGCAAAATCGAAAAAAAAAGCCTTCGAGATCGCTAAAACTGTTAAAAAGAAAATTAACTCGGAAATAACGCGAAAAAATCGCAAGTTCGCGAAAAATTTCTAAAGGCATTGAAGAAATAACCTACACTGCAAATAATAACAAAATCCCAGAAAATCATATAAATCGCAAAAAAAATCCTAACATCACAGAAATTGCAATGTCTAGTAAACATTTTTGTATAATTTTGATGTCGTAATGAAACTACAATGGACATAAACATTCAAAAAGTTGGTCATCGTTCTACGACGTAAGAAATACCCAGTTAGTTACGCAGGGAAACTTTCGTCCAACGTACTGATTGTGTGTATTTTCATGTACACAAAAGTGTTTTTATATATTACGAAGAATATTCGTTGTTGGTTCCAGCTGTTCTATCTTTGCTGCTGCCCTTGTTGGTGCTGCTTTATTTTTTTATTGCTATTTCTTATCAAATAATGAAAAAATTTAAATATTTTTCAATATTTTTAATTAAATAAACAACAAAGTCAAACAATTAATCAAAAAATCGGATTTCATAAACTAATAAGGTAGCATTAATTTTGAGAGTAAAAAATAATCGGGACAAACGTCAGCAGGTTAATATGGCGACGAAAAGAGAGAACGGTTTTACCTTTATATTAATGTATCATGATGTAAAGGAAAAATAGAGAACGACAAAATCATTGTACACTCAGGCAATTAATGCCTACTACTATTCCTAGGTGTTACCTTCTTTAGGAAAGGGATAGTGATAGAAGGCAGGTGGTGAACGAAGAGAAGAAAGCCTCATTCTTTTACAACTCTGCTTTTTGCACGCTTTTTTTTTAATAATGCAGTGTTGCAGCGCCTTCTGGTGTTAAATGAGGCGTATTAAATTTTGAAGCTGTGTTTAGTAGCCATTTTATTGGTTATTTTACTTCGCCGATGATTCCGCTACACAATATCGACGAAGGAGGGCGCTCTGATATTACATTAGGATTAGCATCTGCTGAAGTCGGTATTGTTCAGTGACCAGTGACTATGCCTTCATCACTTGAACTTTCCTACAACAACTGATGCAAAGGGACTCTAATGCACATCAGAAAAATGCGTGGGGTTGTTATTTTAATGACTGCCGGATACAGGGATTGAACCCAGGATCTTCAGTTTTGTAGTCAACGTGCTAACTACTTCAGCCAACGCCACGTCAAGTGTTCCAATATTTTTATTGTACGCTAAAACTTGGTAACACTTCTATAGATATTAAACTTATTTTATGTTTACAGAAAACAAAGTGTAAATGTATAAAATAACAAATAATTACATAGTACGTATGTAGTTGTTTTAATTGCCAATATTTTCTTCTATTTAAAATTTAATTGAATCAATTAAATTTTTAATTGAAAACGTTAATTGGTGAAAACTTTTTTATGTCCAGTTATTGGCAAACATTTGTAAGCGTTGCCATGCTCAAGCATTTTATTTGCAAGTAGTGCATAAATCTTGAGCTATTAAGTGGCAATAAAACAATTATGTGGCAACAATTTACAGTTTTATTTGCAAATAATGCTGGAAACACAACTGGGACAAACGGCTACATTTACGTTGCAAACTTTTCGTCGTCGCTTTTGAGGCTCAAAATTACAGTTAAAGCGTTTAAACTTAAGCAATTGTGTTGCAATTTTGCATTCAAATTGTACTTGTGCAAGTGTTTAATTTTTTATTTCAAAAGTGGGCGTAACTAAGCCCATAAAATCTTAAAACTTAGAAGATTATGAAAATTGGTCATCTATTTTTCACACCCCTAAGTGGGCTGTGCCATGCCTATACGAACGAAATATATTATATCTTGAAAGTTATAGGACTCAGAGTATTCAAATTTGATAAGGACTCTTTTGAGAGCAAAGTGCGAAGTAGTTCAAAATAACGGCTGAATAGGACCAGGGAAAGGGGCTGCCACAGTAAAACATAATTAATAATAATTTTGTATCTTGAAAGCTATAGTATATATATATAGCCAGAGTCTTCAAATTTTTTTTATGAGTTAATTTGAAAACATTGGCGCATAGTCATAGTCATAAACAAAGTACACTTTAAGAGTTTAAAACCGGTATTGCCATACAAAATACTGGTTTTAAATTCATAAAGTATACTTTGTTTTGACTATGACTATGCTCCAATTAATCTAAATAAATAAGTAAATAAATGTTTGGTGTTTTGTTATTTTTATATTACGGCATTATTTTCTACCCTAGAAATTTTCTAGAAATAATGTATGTGACAAAACAACATTTGCCGGGTCAGCTAGTATTCCATAAACATTTTTCAACAGCCTGTATTGTTTAATATGAAAAAACAAGTCAACGTCAAAGACTTGACAAAGCAAAAATCGTCATTACAGAAAATGCAATTTTTTTTTTTAATTTTCAAATATCAAAACCATTTTTTTCTGTCAACTTAACATGAATCATAAGCGTAAGCAGCAGACAACGAAATCTAGAGTTGAAAAAAGTGGGCGGTGTTACGCCCAAATGATTTGATTGCAGTTATTATTAGCGCTAGAGATCTGAAATGTGATAAACAAGTAGGCGCCTATGTAAGTAATAAACTAGAATGATCTGATCATCGAGATTGTTTAACCATTAAGGCAGGGCTATGCACACAAGACTTTTACGTTATACGAGGGTGGATCATTAACTCAGTGTGTTTTTGAATTTCCCGCCTCTTGATTGAAATGGCAACGCTGCTACTGTCAAGAGTCAACTGTCAGTTGACTCCAGTCTAACTAGCGGTCTCCACTAGCCATGAACTTGGTATGGGCATCATGTCGGACATCGCAAATGGCTAATGGAGACCGCTCATGTCCAACTTTCGTTCATGCTCTGACATCAATGCCCGAGCATATGCCTGAGCAAAAATTTTCGCTATGAGATTTGACGTTCGCAACAATTTGCAATAGAAAGAAAAGCGACAGACCGAAATTGGTAAATATTCCAACTCTATTGCACTACCGAAAAATACTTTGAAATGCCTGAACATGGACATTGCACGTGTTCGCTACAACAAGGGAGTTGATGAATTTTTCACAGTTGCTCTGCCGGCGTCATGTTCATATCATGTCCAAGTCGATGGCTAGTGGGGCAAAATCAAGTCTGGGGGGGGGGCATTGCCTATGGCTATGTTAGAAATGTTGGTTCCTGTCTCTGCTAGTTAAATTCGAATTTATCTTCACACCCATGTTTTCTACAGCATTCTTTTTCCCAATTTCGTATGATTTTTAAGAAAAATTACCAAATTCCTTTTTTAATTTGAAAATTATTTTCTTTGAAAGTTCGTTGTAATTTTTACAAAAAAAAAAAAAAAAAAAAAGAAAACAATATTAACATACATTGATATGTACATATCAATTCAATAGAAATAATTTCTTCAATTTGAAATAAAAACAAGATCGATCCCCTTATCTACTTCTATCGTCAAAAATTGTCATTGAAAAATATGATCAACAAAAATATGAAGAAAAATTAGCAGAAAAAAGAATTGTGAAACTTAAACAGAATCATAATATGAAAAAGATTATTCTGTTTTATGGACCGACCTTGGGCCTTAACTTGTTTTTAAAAGTATTAAAACAACACAGGTGTAGGTAAACACTAGAACTGAGCGCAGAACATTAAAAAGTGAAAAGTATTGTACATCAGTGATGGGAAATGTGGCACAATTGTGCCATTTTTGGCACTATTTGATGTTGCCTGGCACTACGGCACTCTCGCACCTTTTCTGTCACTTTTTTCCATTAAATATGGAAACTTTTCTTATTGCAATATTAAGTACTCTCCTTTTATACTTTTTACGTTTTTAAGTAATGAAAACTTAAGCTTAAATTAGACGTGACATAGCCATAATGCCATAACCAAACCAAAATTCAATTGGTTTCGATGTTAGTAGATATGGCGTTATGGCGAGTTTCGTATAATCAATTACAGTATTGCCCATAAGTTTGGATCGAACCGCTGTTTTCTATGACTGTGGTTATGGAATGTCTGATAGAACCTTTGCACGACTTTTTGTGCAGATAAGTAAAAAATGCTGTTATCTTAAATGCACTTATGTACCTGCCTAAATGTGCAGGTATACAATTTTTGACTTCAGTTTTATACACATACATGGTTGCATATTTATGTAGCCACATTTTTTTAATGTAAGCAGCTAACTTAAATTTTTTATATGAGAATAATTTAAAACTGTCAAAAAAAATATGTTAAATGACCAGTTATACAAAGTGCACTTAAAAAAGAATTTTGAACAATAATTACAGAAAAAATATATTTTGAGCAGCTAACATTGATTTTTTGTATGAAAATATTTTAGAATTACCAAAATTTGAGGGCACTTATCTTAACTGTGCAGGTATAGAAAGTGCACTTAAAAAACGAATTTGTATGGGATTTTAAAGAATAGTGACAGAAATTTATCATTTTAGGCAGTTAAGTCCAAAGTGCACTTAAACAAAAGGCTGCTAAATCAAAACTACTGTATATAAATGTGTTTGTGGCAGCTCATGCCGTTGAGATGATTTTATAAATTTTTAGAAACATTTCAACTTGGAAATTTATGAAATTCTTAAGTATTCCCTAAACCGTTGGTTGTCTCGTCAAGTTTTTGCAGATAGAGTCTTTGAACAGTGGGTGCACTTTAAATGTATCTTCACATTATAAAATTTTCAGTCATAATGCGATGATAAAACTCTTTATACATATTAAATAGTTTAACGGCTAATATAAGCAAAATATATTTTTATTTTTATCTTATGTCCTTGAAATAGTAAATTATCGAAATACAGTCTAAAAATGTGAGACTACATTTAATTTTAAAGGGGCTTTTTATTTCGTTATTTATGTCGAAATTTTTTTAACAAAAAATATATTGATGATCTTCATGTTGACAATATTCATCATTCATTAATTTTCACCATCTTCCAACGGAAGAAAATTATTGCCACACTGAAATTAAACTATAAATAATCAAAAACTAATTTTCCCAGCATAAAGTTGTAGCATTAAAGTCTACTTATACATATTTCTTTTGTGTCATATTTGCAAACGAAATATAACTTCAAGGACTATTATTTGAATTGCTTTCCATAGTGTGCGTCAGAATATGTTCTAAATGGAGACACAAATAATGCTATTCCTTTGATAAAAAAAAATGCTTCTAAACGAAATAAAATATGTGAAGAAATTAAAAGTGAATACAAATCCATATTAGACTTTGAAGATTTAAAAAATTCAAGAGCTTAAGTGTGAGTGAGTTTTTGAAAGACATGAAGACGCCCAGCAAAAAATTTCAAAAAAGGTAATCGAGTTTGGAATTGAGCATTTTTTGGTGGAAGCTATTCCTTACTGGTGTCATGAATGTATGTATGTCAATAAATATTTTGCTATGATTCACTCTTCTTTAATAAGTAAAGATCATTAACACTTTATTTACTGAAATAAAGAAAAAAGAAACTCAATACAGCTAGAATTACTGAATTCAAATATTTAACATTCTTAAAGTTCATTACCACCATACATTGTTTAATTCAAAACATTATGCAATAACTAACATTTCAGTAGATCGGGTTACTGTCAATATTCTTCAGTGACCCACATTTTCTTTGAATAATAAAGCATGACAAATTAATGACGCTTCACTTTCCTAGCATAAGTATAATATAAATAAGTTTACATTCTTTAGAAGAAGCACATTAAGAACTGAATAATAAAACTAGTGAATAGATTGTGAACATTAAAATTAAATAATAAATATTGGAAAATATACAAAGAACATTTTTTTTTAAATAAATACGTTACATGGATGACCTAGTTGTCATCGGATGCTCAGAGAAACATATGCTTAATAATTTAAAAGATGTTTTTGACACATGCAGAAAATTTAATTTAAAACTTCATCCCGACAAATGTATATTTTCAAACATGAAGTAACATTCCTGGGACACAAATGCACAGACAAAGGGATTTATCCAGACAATGGAAAGTTTGACACCATAAAAAATTACCCAAAACCACAGAATGCCGATGAAACCCGCAGATTTGTTGCCTTTTGCAACTATTATCGAAGGTTTATCAAAAATTTCGCTGACCATTCAATCCACCTTACGAGATTAACAAGAAAAAATATACCGTTTGTTTGGAGTAAAGAATGTGAAAATGCATTCCAATACCTCGAAAAAGCTCTCCTATCGCCCAAAATATTACAATATCCTAATTTCGATAAGCAATTTTGCATAACAACAGATGCAAGCAAGAACGCTTGCGGAGCAGTACTCAGTCAAGATCATAATGGTGTTCAGTTACCCATTGCCTATGCCTCACGAGCTTTTACTAAAGGTGAAAGCAACAAATCTGTAATAGAACAAGAACTAGCAGCCATACACTGGGCAATAAATTTTTTCCGCCCTTATGTCTATGGAAAAAAATTTCTGGTCCGAAGTGACCACAGACCTCTAGTATACCTATTCTCAATGAAAAACCCGTCGTCTAAGCTCATTAGAATGAGACTTGATCTAGAGGAATACGATTTTACAATAGAATACATACAAGGTAAAGGGAATTGTGGAGCAGATGCATTGTCGAGAATAAATTTTAGTGACATAAAAACTATGGGTGAAACAATTAACGTTTTGAAAGTCACAACTCGTTTACAGACAAGAAATCAAGATACTAATGAAATACATGATAACAGAAATTCAGATAAAGTAAAACAACAACGTATATATGAAGCAATACACGCTAATGAATCAAAGAAAATTACCCGTTTAACTTTTTCCCAAATAGGTGATACACTTAGATGTATCCTTAGGAAGGGCAAACCAATTTTAACGGACTTCGCGGTGGATGATTATATTGCTAATGGAAAGATTGATCTAAATCAATTCTTACCAATGCTTGAAATAATAGCAAACAATCTAAACATTCCAAGGCTACAGCTGTCGTTGAATGAAATAATTTTTAAAGAAACTCGAGTAAATGAATTTAAAGAATGCGCAAATAATAAATTGAAAAAACTAATTGTAATATTGACACCCCAAGTAACAATTATAAACAATGAAAAAGAAAAAATGGATATTCTTAGGAAATTCCATGATGATCCCCTGTCTGGTGGCCACCCAGGGATCACAAGATTATTAAACAAACTGAGAAGACATTATTACTGGAAAAATATGTCCAGGGAAGTAACTAAATATGTAAAAAACTGTGTATCATGTCAACTAAATAAGTCACGACGTCCCAAACAAAAAGAAAATTTAACAATTACACCAACACCAGCCAAACCCTTTGATATAGTTATTGTAGACACAATTGGTCCATTCGTTAAATCAAATTTTGGAAATGAGTATGCAGTAACTATGATTTGCGACCTATCGAAATACTTAATAGCCGTACCCATACAAGACAAATCAGCAAAAACTGTTGCAAAGGCAATATTCATGAATTGTATATTAAAATTTGGACCTATGAAAACTTTACTTACAGACATGGGCACGGAATATAAGAATCAAGTACTATCTGAATTATGCAAACTACTTAATATAAACCAACTACATTCAACGGCATATCATCACGAAACTCTGGGTACGATCGAACGTTCTCATAGAACATTTAACGAGTACCTACGAGCATATTTAGCCCCAAACAAAACAGACTGGGACGAATGGGTTCCATACTTTGAATTTTGTTATAATACCACCCCTTCCTCTACCCATGGTTATTGCCCTTTTGAGCTAATATTCGGCAAAGCGCCCACGCCGCTCGACTTTCTAATGAAGGGAGGGATAGACCCACTATACAACATTGAAGCATACAGCAAAGAAGTAAGGTACAGAATGCAAGTAGCACATGAAAGAACTAAGGCACTACTTAACAAAAATAAAGCAAAACAAAAACAAATTTATGATAAAAACACCAGCCCACAAAATTTTGAAAAAAATGACCAAGTGCTAGTAGAAAATGCGGCAGGTCATAAATTATCTCAATTATATTTAGGTCCATACAAAGTAAAAGCAGTTTTAGATAAGAATTTAGTAATAGAACTAGAAAATAACAAAACACTAACAATCCATAAGAATAGAGTAAAATTATTTAATAAACCATAAGTTCTATTATCATAATTAGACTAGAGATGCATCCTAGAACTGATATGTAAAAGATTATTAATATAACTATAAAAAAAAAAGAGAATATATAAAAAAAAAATATATAATTGAATAATCTCATAACTTACAGTATAAGATTATTCTTGTAAAGAGGGGAAGTGTCATGAATGTATGTATGTCAATAAATATTTTGCTATGATTCACTCTTCTTTAATAAGTAAAGATCATTAACACTTTATTTACTGAAATAAAGAAAAAAGAAACTCAATACAGCTAGAATTACTGAATTCAAATATTTAACATTCTTAAAGTTCATTACCACCATACATTGTTTAATTCAAAACATTATGCAATAACTAACATTTCAGTAGATCGGGTTACTGTCAATATTCTTCAGTGACCCACATTTTCTTTGAATAATAAAGCATGACAAATTAATGACGCTTCACTTTCCTAGCATAAGTATAATATAAATAAGTTTACATTCTTTAGAAGAAGCACATTAAGAACTGAATAATAAAACTAGTGAATAGATTGTGAACATTAAAATTAAATAATAAATATTGGAAAATATACAAAGAACATTTTTTTTTAAATAAATACGTTACACTGGATTACCAACTTAACCCTTAAATGCTCACTGTATCTTTAAAGATACAACCATTGAAATAACTCCTATAGTGTTACTTTAGACCAAAATCGCACAGAAACAGCATTTATGCACAAAGAACAGATTAAACGTTTGTTTCAAACTATTTTTCAACGAAAAGTTTTTCAATTGCAGGCCTAGTTGATTTTCAAAATTAAATTTTTTTTTCATATTAAATTAATCGGCATTTTTCCAACGCGTAAACTTCAAAGAAGATTTGAAGTTGAGTCTCAAAAAAATAAAAAGCAGTGTAAGAGTATGTCTGCTATCCGTTGGAAATTAAAATAAATAAATTTGATTCGAAGTCCTTCAAGGAAGCTATAGTAAATGGTTGTATCTTTAAAGATACACTGAGCACTCGCCAATAAATTAAAAATTCGTTATTGTTTACACTTTGTACTGCTTTATAGTTTATTTTTATTCACATGCTAAGCTTTGAAGAAGCATATTGTTTGTTTTTAAGCATTGCACATTTATTTTGTAGTACGTTTAACAACATTAACAGAATTTCAATTAAATTTACGCAATAAATTTTTGGGAAAGTCATGTCAGGTTTTACAAAAGTTGGAAAAGTAAGGATGACTGATGAAGAAGTGTGCCAATTATTGTGCAATAGCGAAAAGTTTTCCTACGATAGCACGGATGTAAGCGACTCTGATATTGAAGAGCTAGAGATGAGGCGGGGGAAAGAAGAATAAGAACTAGTATTCAAGATGCATCTAAAGTACAATTAATTGATGAAGATAATTTGCACAATGATAATGCGCATGAAATTGATTCAAATGCATCCATACATGATTCTTTTGTCAATATGATGCTCACTATCTACTTCTTTTGAACACACTTTGTCATTGAATTCTTCCAATTTGTTTTCTTCTATGTTTAGTGAGATAACAATAAATCCCAAATCTTCTGATTTGGAAAGAGTGTTATTAGAAAAAGGTGATCTATAGTTTAGTAAAAAACAGGTTATATGTATGTGGAGGAGACAGTAATCTTCCAGAAGATATACAAAAACTTCAGACTCCATACCAAGTTTGGAGTAATTTATTTCCACAAAATTTGGAAGAGGACAAAGTTAGAGAGTCTGTAAAATATTCTGGAATAGATCAAATCAATTTTACAATAGCGGACTTGCGTAAATTTATAGGGATTCTTTTCCACAAGTGTAATTATGAGCTTCCAAATTCACGGGACTATTGGTCTGAAAAAAATCATCGAGGCGTTGCTGTTATAAAAGGCAAATGAGCAGAAGGCGTTTTTAAAAAATCGTGAAATAATTCATTTCAATGATAAAAACAAAAAAACCTGCTCCTGATGATGCTATCGCGGCAGGCTTTATGTTTTGCGACCTATTATTGAAACTCTTAAAAGAACTTTTGGTACCGTTCCAAAGCATGTGTAGACAAGCAGATGTGCTCCACTAAAATTGGAAGTTTTATGAAGCAAAACTTGCCAAATAAGCCCAAAAAATGGGGATTTAAACTTTTTGTAGTATGCGTTACTATTAGATATGCTTATAAAATTGAAATTTATGGTGGAGCAGCTGAAATTTGTGCCGAAGGAGAACCTGATCTTCAGGCCTGAGCGAATATACTTGTTCGATTGCTTCGTGAAGTACCTCGATTTAAAAACTACAAAATATACTTTGACAATTTTTATACTTGCAATAGGTACTATTCGGTGCAACAGAATAAAAAAATTCTATGTTCAATGGGTCGCCATAAAATTATGATGAGAAGCAGAAAGTGGACCAATAGAATATTTTATCGTCTTCTAGATATGATATGTAAAATAAATGTCAAAAAACATCAGAAACGAGATTTTCAGTTGGAAATGGCAGACGTTTTATTTTCCTCCACGTTGGATCATCCCGCTCAGCGTAGCCGTCCACCTGTTGAAAAACAAATTGAAGAAAAAAATTCGAAAACCAAATGTTCATCAAGCGTCACCAAAGGACACCACACCAGGTATGATAGATTATTTTGCTGTGAGAGATAAAAAGGGAGATGCAAACTACCAAGCTGCTCCGGGCGTTTTTTGTTTTGCAAAAGTGCTAGGTGAATCTAGGTTTAACCGTGGGAAAAACTATTTTTATGACTACCATCGCTCCCAAACATTCTCAAATTAAGTTAGAATTTAAGGTACTTCTATGAACTGAATTGTATGTATTATTAAATTACAAAATACATTTCTTTTTAAGTTCAATTATATAAAAATATTTTAAAAATTTTAATTTTTCTGTTCTATTTTTCTTAGAACACTATCAACTGGAGAGTGCTCAGTGTATCTTCTAAGATACAACCACTTTTTTTTAATATCTTTAAATATAAACTTTTTTTTTGAAAAACTGAGTACGCAGTGTTTTCTGGTTCGCAACGATCTATATCACATATTTTTTTAGTTGTAATCGGCGGCCTTGAGCATTTAAGGGTTAATGATTTTAACAAGGCGTGAGACTAAAATAATCGATTCTTGAGAAGTACTTACTTTTTTAACTTGGAAACTAATTCACGTAATCGATTTAATCTAAAAGAATCATGTTCCTCATTTAGAAACTTATACATAATTTCTTTAAATTTTAGGTAATGTGATTTGTAAGCGAGCAACGAAATTTGGTAATCAGAAAAGTAAGTCATTATATGACAAGTAGTTCTGATGGTAATGTGTATTTTTTTTGCTGGGCGTAAACAAAAGTTTAAATGAACAATTTTTAGGTAATCAGGGCTATCATGAATAAAATTCCGCGTGAAATGTCTCCCTTTTCCAATTAGAATTTTTTGTTTTCCCTATTACTTGCTATTAGTTGGAATTGTTCCCTGGGAAAAATTTCACGCGGAATTTTATGCATGATAGCCCCGAATATTTATCGAGTCGTTCAAGGTTTTCTTTTTTTGAGTAGAGAACTTCATCAAGCGTGGAATGTATATTTTTAGTTCGAAATTTGATCAAAAGTAAAATGTTAAACGGTCTGCAACTATAAACTTTAGCATCTTTAATACATGGTAAAGATTTTGTAAGTCTAACAATATATCTTGTTATAATCGTAATACATATAAAATTATGAACCAAAAAAGCAATATAAATTCTACTAAACCGACCGAATCTTTGCTTGATTAAAATATATAGCTAACAATTATTATTGTTTTTGACGTGCACAAATTTTTACAACTCGACAGTATATTAACCATAAAAAAAAATCACAAAATATAATTATGTAATTGTCACTAAATATATACTCTAATAAGAAAAGGTTATTTTATCATTATATTAGTGTATGTCCCAAGGCATATTTAATACAGGTACATGCATTAGACAAAACTCTGTGGCAACTCTGTGCCTCTCACATAGCTTTCAGCGTTGCCGTTTTGGTTACTTGTAACCAAAATTGGTTACTTTTTTTCCAATGTGTACTTGTGTACTTTTTTTCCATTTTGGTTATTTTTTGGTTGCAAAATATTTAAACGTCAAACACAATAGCGAAGTTCGATGTTCCATGCAAACTGTCTTGCGTAAGTGCAAAATATCCTAGCTTTTCTTTGGAATGTGTGTGTATTTTGTTGTTGGATTTTGAAAGAAAAGCTACATTTTTTTATATATAAGTTTGAGAACGAAACAAGCAGGGAACGAAGCCCGGCAATGAGTCGGCTAACAGCCGCTGCTGGCAGATTTTTTATATTAATGGGTGTTTTTGATTGAGGTATAGAACTTTAAGTTGGCATCAATTTTTTAACTGGCGGCCGTTTTGTCAGCTGTCAAGTGATTAATATTTAGTTTGGTTTGCCATTTCATCATGAACAGGTTGACAAAAGAACAACGCTTGCAAATCGTGCAAATTTATTTCGAAAATAATGGTTCAGTTCGCGAAGTTTACCGCAAGCTCCGTCCATTTTATGGTCGACATAATCGTCCATCAGAGCAATTAATTCGGTTAACCATGGATCGTTTTCGCACTACGTTTACTCTATGTGATAATACGCATCCGCAGAGACATCGAACAGTGCGAAACGAAGAAACAATTGCCGCTGTAGAGCAAAGTGTTGAAGAGGACCCGAATGAATCGATTCGCCACCGTGCACAGCAATTGGAGCTTTGTCCATCAAATTTTGTTCCCGAATTGGATGGCATGAATGTGGATGAGTTGTGGTTCCAACAAGACGGCGCTACATGCCACACAGCGCACGTCACAATCGATTTATTGAAGGAAACATTCGATGAGCGCATAATTTCGCGGAATGGACCTGTCAATTGGCCACCAAGATCGTGTGATTTGACACCATTGGATTATTTTCTTTGGGGATATGTGAAGTCGCTCGTCTACGCCAACAAACCAGAAACGTTAGGGGACTTGGAAGCCAACATTCGTGGCGTTATTGCCAACATACGGCCCCATATGCTCGAAAAAGTGGTTGAAAATTGGACCTGTAGAATTGGCTTTATTCGAGCCAGCCGCGGCGGCCACATGCCCGAAATCATATTTAAACATAAATGGCATAAAATTATTCTTTCAATAAAGCCAAATTGATGGACATTAAAACGATTTTCTTGTGTTTTATTTCAATTCGAAGCTCTATACCTCTAAAAAAACACCCTATAGAAGTAAGTGCTGATATGGACATAGTTGAATTTTGGGACGCCGTTTCAAAACATATATACAACTCAATAATGCAATCTAAAGAATTATGCATCAATCGAAACAATTCCCATTAGGTTTGGTCTGCCAAAGATTTGTTTTAATATTAACAAATTTAATACTTTATCTATACAGTCTTGTGTTTTGATAACGAATGTAATTAAATTACATATTAGCGGAGTTCGATTTTTGGTTGCGAATTGTCTTGCGTAAGTGCAAATGCAAAATATCGTAGCTTTTCTTTCAAATCCAACAACAAAATACACACACAATCCAAAGAAAAGCTACGATATTTTGCATTTGCACTTACGCAAGACAATTTGCATCAAACATCGAACTCCGCTATTAGTTTTTTGTTACTAAAAATATTTTTGATTTGGAATTTCTAACAGTATTACCTGAAGTATTTTTTTTTTAACAAAATTGATTTTATTGATTGTTATCATAATTAATAAGATATACTTATAAAACTGAAGTAAAAATTTAAATGTAATGGTTCATTTATGTTATATGATTTTATAATAATAATAGCTGAGCCGGGCAAACATTGTATTATCGTCAATTATGTTATATTTTTCTAACTACAAATTACTCCACACAGTGGTCACTTAATGGGTCAAAAACAAAACAAAAACCTGCCGGGTATTAACTCGAACCTGTGTTTCGGCCCCACAGCTCTTACAGTTCCAGAGATCATGCGTTAGGAACAAACTCACACTACGATTTTATATATACAGATATATTAATATATGTATGTATATTTTTCAACTGAAGTACAAATAAAACAGTATTTTAAATACATAAAAATTTTGGTTACTTTTTTTGCATTTGGTTACTTTTTTTTGTATTTTGGTTACAAAATTTTTTTGGTCGTGGCAACGCTGATAGCTTTACGAAGTAATTGTCAAAAATTTGTATGCATCAAACAAGGCACAAAAGTAAGGCACAAAAGTAAAAATCAGCGGATGCGCAATATGCCTGATACGTGTACCTGTTTGATATGCCTTGGTATGTCCTTTAGAATCTTGTAAATAATAATATCGAGCATTATTTTCGATTTAGGAAAAGGTTTTCTTATAATATTCAAATATTTTTAACGACTACATACGTAAATTGTCGCTTACGATAAATTTAACAGTCTGTATTTCAAAAGTTATCAACAATTTTGATAGTAAAAAAGCTAATGTATTAATGTGTATATGTATTAATGTGTATATAATTACAACTAATTTTATACCGTATTTTTTGTGATATTCGTAATTTTTTTTAGTTATAAACTCACTAAATTATCATTCAAGAGCCATAATTTAAATGAACATAAAGTGTCAACATTAAAATTATATAAAAAGTGGTTTGGCACTATTCAAGTGGCACTATTTAAAAACAGATTTGGCACGAAATCAAGATTTCAAATTCCCATCACTGTTGTACATACGTATTTTTTTTTCAAGATCGAATATTTTTTTTTGTAGTGGTAATTGTAATTGAGTGTAAAGCATGATACAATAATATAAAGGTAAAACCACATTTGACGTACCAAATTAATTATGATTTTTTTTCCCGATTATTTGATTACTGTTTTTTTGTAAACAGAGAGGAGAACGTTGCCACATACATATAATGACAACTTTCATTTAGGAATGCTTTTTGAAATGTGTAATTTGAGTTTAAAAATTATAGTTTAATCCACATTTTTTTAAATGCTATATTCATTGGACATGAGTATAACGAAATCTGTGTGTAATATAATCTTCAAAAGTTGGCAAATATTTGATTTATTTTATTTTATTTATTTCACCACATAAAAAAAAGCCTCATGGCTAGGGATGCAACATCATTCTTAAAACATCGATGTCTGAAAACGCAAGTTTATACTAAAGCAGCATAACAGCAAATTTTAAAACTACTGAAAACTGTTAGGAAGTAGAATACTTGAAAAAATCGCTTACATGGCGAACAAAAATACTCGAGAAGTTGCAAAATCGAAAAAAAAGCCTTCGAGATCGCTAAAACTGTTAAAAAGAAAATTAACTCGGAAATAACGCGAAAAAATCGCAAGTTCGCGAAAAATTTCTAAATGCATTGAAGAAATAACCTACACTGCAAATAATAACAAAATCCCAGAAAATCATAAAAATCGCAAAAAAAATCCTAACATCACAGAAATTGCAATGTCTAGTAAACATTTTTGTATAATTTTGATGTCGTAATGAAACTACAATGGACATAAACATTCAAAAAGTTGGTCATCGTTCGACGACGTAAGAAATACCCAGTTAGTTACGCAGGGAAACTTTCGTCCAACGTACTGATTGTGTGTATTTTCATGTACACAAAAGTGTTTTTATTTTTTTATTGCTATTTCTTATCAAATAATGAAAAAATTTAAATATTTTTCAATATTTTTAATTAAATAAACAACAAAGTAAAAACAATTAATCAAAAAATCGGATTTCATAAACTAATAAGGTAGCATTAATTTTGAGAGTAAAAAATAATCGGGACAAACGTCAGCAGGTTAATATGGCGACGAAAAGAGAGAACGGTTTTACCTTTATATTAATGTATCATGATGTAAAGGAAAAATAGAGAACGACAAAATCATTGTACACTCAGGCAATTAATGCCTACTACTATTCCTAGGTGTTACCTTCTTTAGGAAAGGGATAGTGATAGAAGGCAGGTGGTGAACGAAGAGAAGAAAGCCTCATTCTTTTACAACTCTGCTTTTTGCACGCTTTTTTTTAACAATGCAGTGTTGCAGCGCCTTCTGGTGTTAAATGAGGCGTATTAAATTTTGAAGCTGTGTTTAGTAGCCATTTTATTGGTTATTTTACTTCGCCGATGATTCCGCTACACAATATCGACGAAGGAGGGCGCTCTGATATTACATTAGGATTAGCATCTGCTGAAGTTGGTATTGTTCAGTGACCAGTGACTATGCCTTCATCACTTGAACTTTCCTACAACAACTGATGCAAAGGGACTCTAATGCACATCAGAAAAATGCGTGGGGTTGTTATTTTAATGACTGCCGGATACAGGGATTGAACCCAGGATCTTCAGTTTTGTAGTCAACGTGCTAACTACTTCAGCCAACGCCACGTCAAGTGTTCCAATATTTTTATTGTACGCTAAAACTTGGTAACACTTCTATAGATATTAAACTTATTTATGTTTACAGAAAACAAGTGTAAATGTATAAAATAACAAATAATTACATAGTACGTATGTAGTTGTTTTAATTGCCAATATTTTCTTCTATTTAAAATTTAATTGAATCAATTAAATTTTTAATTGAAAACGTTAATTGGTGAAAACTTTTTTATGTCCAGTTATTGGCAAACATTTGTAAGCGTTGCCATGCTCAAGCATTTTATTTGCAAGTAGTGCATAAATCTTGAGCTATTAAGTGGCAATAAAACAATTATGTGGCAACAATTTACAGTTTTATTTGCAAATAATGCTGGCAACACTATTGGGACAAACGGCTACATTTTCGTTGCAAACTTTTCGTCGTCGCTTTTGAGGCTCAAAATTACAGTTAAAGCGTTTAAACTTAAGCAATTGTGTTGCAATTTTGCATTCAAATTGTACTTGTGCAAGTGTTTAATTTTTTATTTCAAAAGTGGGCGTAACTAAGCCCATAAAATCTTAAAACTTAGAAGATTATGAAAATTGGTCATCTATTTTTCACACCCCTAAGTGGGCTGTGCCATGCCTATACGAACGAAATATATTATATCTTGAAAGTTATAGGACTCAGAGTATTCAAATTTGATAAGGACTCTTTTGAGAGCAAAGTGCGAAGTAGTTCAAAATAACGGCTGAATAGGACCAGGGAAAGGGGCTGCCACAGTAAAAAATAATTAATAATAATCCTGAAAGCTATAGTATATATATATAGCCAGAGTCTTCAAATTTTTTTTATGAGTTAATTTGAAAACATTGGCGCATAGTCATAGTCATAAACAAAGTATACTTTAAGAGTTTAAAACCAGTATTGCGATACAAAATACTGGTTTTAAATTCATAAAGTATGATTTGTTTTGACTATGACTATGCTCCAATTAATCTAAATAAATAAGTAAATAAATGTTTGGTGTTTTGTTATTTTTATATTACGTCATCGTTTGGTGCACTATGTGCCTTTTTCACTCATATATCAAATCCTCACACACTTACAATGAGTTAGTTATTATTTTCTATCCTAGAAATTTTCTAGAAATAATGTATGTGACAAAACAACATTTGCCGGGTCAGCTAGTATTCCATAAACATTTTTCAAAAGCCTGTATTGTTTAATATGGAAAAACAAGTCAACGTCAAAGACTTGACAAAGCAAAAATCGTCATTACAGAAAATGCAATTATTTTTTTTTTAATTTTCAAATATCAAAACCATTTTTTTCTGTCAACTTAACATGAATCATAAGCGTAAACAGCAGCCAACGAAATCTAGAATTGAAAAAAGTGGGCGGTGTTACGCCCAAATGATTTGATTGCAGTTATTATTAGTGCTAGAGATCTGAAATGTGATAAACAAGTAGGCGCCTATGTAAGTAATAAACTAGAATGATCTGATCATCGAGATTGTTTAACCATTAAGGCAGGGCTATGCACACAAGACTTTTACGTTATACGAGGGTGGATCATTAACTCAGTGTGTTTTTGAATTTCCCGCCTCTTGATTGAAATGGCAACGCTGCTACTGTCAAGAGGCAACTGTCAGTTGACTCCAGTCTAACTAGCGGTCTCCACTAGCCATGAACTTGGTATGGGCATCATGTCGGACATCGCAAATGGCTAATGGAGACCGCTCATGTCCAACTTTCGTTCATGCTCTGACATCAATGCCCGAGCATATGTCTGAGCAAAAATTTTCGCTATGAGATTTGACGTTCGCAACAATTTGCAATAGAAAGAAAAGAGACAGACCGAAATTGGTAAATATTCCAACTCTATTGCACTACCGAAAAATACTTTGAAATGCCTGAACATGGACATTGCACGTGTTCGCTACAACAAGGGAGTTGATGAATTTTTCACAGTTGCTCTGCCGGCGTCATGTTCATGTCATGTCCAAGTCGATGGCTAGTGGAGATGTAGGGTAAATTTGAACAAGCTGTGTAATTTTTTTTTTTAATTTAAATCACTTTATTTGTACATATCGATGGTTTACTAACACAACCTTGTAAATTAAAAACTACTACTTTTCAGGAGAGACAAAAAATGATTTATAACAAGTATTTAATGAAAATTTACAAGTATTTAATTGAAAATTTAACAAAAAATAATCCAAGTAATTAGATTATAAAAAAACATATATTAGAAATGTTTAAGTACTTGTTATAAATAATTTTTTGTCTCTCCTGAAAAGTAGTAGTTTTTAAGTTACGAGGTGGCGTTAGTAAACCATCGATATGTATGTATTCATAAATTCAATTTCAGGGCCTCAGCGCCATTATGACAGCCGTTGATAACAGACTACCTCGCCTTTTGAGAAGAAAATGGAAAAAAGTGAATTTCGTGTGCTCAGTTTTATTCAATATTTTTTGCGAAAAGAAAAACAGTCAATCAAACCAAGGAAAAGCTCGATAAATGCTATGGAGACTCAACAGCATCGATTTCAATGACAAAAAGGTGGTTTACTGACTTTCGTTGTGGTCGAACAAGTACAAATGACACTGAACGTTCTGGACGACCAATTGGGGTCAATACACCCGAAAATGTTGAAAAAAATCTACGATATGGTGTTGGCCGATCGAAGAGTAAAAGTGCGTGAGGCTGTTGATACCATAGACGTTTCATATGGCAGTGTGGTTTCGACTTTAAATGTGATCAGCTAGGTTTAAGAAAGTTATCTGTTGCTCTCAATTGACCGTAAACTTAAAGGTGTGATAACTTCAAGGGATTGTTTGGAGTTGTTTAACCACAATCCGAATGAGTTTTTGCGGCGTTTTGAAACATGGATCCATTATTGTACTTCGAAGAAGGCCAAGGTGAGTTTGTCGGCCAATAACGTCATGGCAACAGTTTTTTGGGATGCACGCGGGATAATCCAAATCGATTACCATCAAAAGGTAAAAACAATGAACGGCGAATATTATGCCAACTTATTGGACCGATTTAATGAGGATTTAAAAAGAAAACGACCCATATGGCCAAGAAAAAGTCCTCTATCATCAAGATGGTACCCCATCCACCACATTCTCTGGACTTAGCCCCTAGTGACCACTTTATATTTCCAAACCTAAAGAAATGGCTCGGTGGAAGGAGATTTAGCTCGAACAACAAAACAAATGACTATTTTAAGGACCTCAAAAAATCCTATTTTTTGGAAGGGATACAAAAACTGGAGAAACGTTAAAATAAATGTATTGAGTTAAAAGGAGATTATGTTGAAAAATAAATATTTGTTTTGCAAAAAAAAAAAGTCACGGGCTTATTGATCAGCTTTTGTATGTTGTGTTATTTTAAAGTTATCAAGGTTTTTAACTTTGCCGATTCTATTGAAACCTTGAATGCATAATTGACCTTAAGCAATTTGCATTTTGCATTTTCAAAAGTGGGCATGTCAACGTCTCCAATATTTTTACCTTCGGTTTTCTAAAACTCGGCTAAGCAAACTTCAATCTTATAATCCATTTAGAATAGTGGGCGAAACACTCCGCTTACTAATATTTACATTTTATTTTACTCTTTCCTACCCAAATGTAGGACACAGTGACAAATTTTGATGCATTTTTGAAAGTATACACCCATCAAGTTGTAACTCATTATTTTATGTCATTCTGACTTTTCAAACTTAACGCATTAATCATCATTGCATATATTTATGTATAAAAGACTAGAAATTATACGTTTGAAAAGTTTTATTAAAAAAAGAGTTAGATTTTTACAAAAAGGCCAAGTTCTTATCAAAAATTTAGGACCTCGAAAGTACTGAGCTGGGAATTTGAGTCAAATTCTTATTTGATACAATACCTGTCATTACAGTCTGGTTTGCACTACATATATAAATTTGTGGTAGTCAGGATGTTACACAATTTCTCGACAACCTACAACCTTCTTCGCCATCATATCAGGCTGCGCTTTTAGCGGTTTGAAATGAGTTGAGGAACTACTATATATACTGTGGATCTTAGGAACTCCTCACATCTTGGGCTAATAATGGCTAACATTACTTCAAGCCCTAGAGATTCTTGAAATTTCTCGTATACCAAATTATATCAAATAATAAAGAAACGTTACGGTCCAGAGCTTAAATAACACCTGAAAGAAAACAACCTCGGTGATGGGCAACTTTGCTTTCTTAGTTGATGAAGTAACAAGAAGGTCAGGGAATGAGGAATTGAATCCAAGGGTGAGCTTTCAGCATCCCCAGCCACACTTGATGGGCGAGGTTTCGAGATTCTTCTGACAAAAACAAATAAAAAGTTCCCTCTGAAGTAGATAAAATGGTCGAAGAAGTAAGTGCTAGTACAAGCAAACTCACCACAAAAAGGAGGAATATATTTGGCGCGCATGAACAGATAGTGGCTAAAATGAAGCAAAAAGAGCTAAATAGAGGTATAGAATGGGATACTTCGAAGAAAACTGTTTCTTTACACCCATCTCCAAGGAGAAGGGCAGGAGAATTCACTCTCCGTAAGAGCACTACAGCGTTGACTAACACAAAAAAAAATTAAGATTAAAAGCTCCTCGCATGCATGGGGTATAGCAGGAACCCCGATTAAAAGCAACTACCTACAAACAAGTGATGGCGTCTGCGAAATCTTCAGTTACTGAAGGATCCTTCTCAATATACTTTCTTAGGTCTTTCCAGTCTGAATCCTAAAGATATTCCATATCTAGTATATTTTGCAGGTGGAAGAGTTGTCTTCTAATTAAACTGAATGCTGAACAGAAGTGACACAAGTATTTAGGTTTCTCTAGAGAATTTAGTTCGCTCTACCAACAGCAGAGTACTGCTAATCTCTTATGTATTGCCCATTGTTTCAATTCATTTTTGAATTCTTGAAAAGACGTGGAGCTAATCAACCTCGTTTTTTTTTCAGAGACACCATGATGTACTGGAAGCCACATTATCTTGATGTTTCTGAACAATCCCTGTATTAGTTTATCTCATTTTTCCATTGAAGGACGCTTCGAGATTTCTTTAGGCTTCGATAACTTTTCTACTGTCCATAAAGATGCGGTTTAGTGGTTCGTTGTCTGATTACTTCAGATATTTAATGTCTTCCTTTATGACCGTCATCTCAGTCTGAAAGACTGTGTTACGATACGACAAGCGAGAATATTAACGTATATTACGAACCATGTCATAAAATCAGCCTTTTTAGAGGATAGTTTCGGGGTTATTCCCTATTATTTTTGCTTTTTCCCACTCTATACTTTCAAGCGTTATGCTGATGCAGTTACTTTATACATACGAGTATCTAATTGAAATTTTATCACACATGACGGTGGTGACAATTTCCTTCGATAAGGTATGTATTATACCTTAGTACTTGATTGTATGTTCTCCATCAGTGTTCTGGCGGCCAAAGCTACCTCATATTTTACCTTTATATCAATTAGCACTATTTAAAGAATGTCTTATTTGTTTTTATATATTTTGAATAGTTTTTTTTTTTTAAATAATCTTATTTTCGTGTGAAGCCAGTGTATCGTCTTGTGATTTATGCCCGTTATTTCTACAAACAGGTAATTTACCTAAGGTTTTTACCTACGAGTTTGCCTTACAAAATTTAGCTTACACGATAGATATATGTATACTAATATTTAGATATCTATGGCTAGAAATAACGGGCATTAATACCTATTTGGACTCAATTGCTATTCTGCCTTAGTTACTCCGTTTTCTATATGGTCCTTCCACGATAATCCCCAATAAAATGTCACTCTTAGATGTTTGACTTTTTTGGTTTTTTAATTTTCCAGTAAAGGTTAGTGGCCATATGGAGTAGAAGCTCAAAAGTTTCTATTAACTTAAAAAGATTTTTGCTAAAGTTGTTAGAATGCAGAAGAGAATAGAAACTAGTGAACATATCTTCTGTTACTGCCTCAAGCTTGGAGACGTAAGGTGTTTAGAGTTTGTTCAAAATCATAGGCACAGAAATATAATTTTTTAGCGCTGGAGGAAAGGGTAGATGCCAAAAACCGCGGTTACCTTCCTACAATAATTAAACACTGAATATAATTACGAGTATTATTTTTTAAATTATCCCTTAAAATCGCAACTCATAATGCCGCCCAAAGAGAAAATTTTTAGCTTCGCCAACGGTCAAACTCTACCCACAGATAAAACATGAGTCAGTCATATTGATTTACACAGGATGCTTAAGGCTGGTATTATTTAATTTAATCAAATTTGTTAGGCTAGTATATAGCCACAAATTAAATTTCCTTTTGCCACGTTCATTTAACAAGTATTAAAAATTTAATTCAAATCTAAATTTTATTTCATCATAAAATTGTCCTTCTAACTTATCTATAAAGCAGCCCATACACGATTCAATTAAATTTTCAATTGAGTCGGTTGTTGTCCAAATCAAAGCGTGTATGGCATTGTCAATTGATTAGTTTGGCAGTTGTCGAGTTGGTTGAAGAAAAATCAAAAGATTTTGATTTTTCATGTTGACTAGTAAATCTTTCAATTCGATTGTGCTGTGTGTGTTCGAGTCTCTTGATTTGCTGTCAAAATTTATGTTTGTAGCTTTATTTTGTATAGAAAAAGCTATGTCTTTTTAAAATTGTATTTAATTTCATTGAATTCTAAATAAAAAATATTAAAATTAATGAATTAATGCAATAGAAGTTTTAAATTTTAAAATTTTTAATTGTGAAAAAGATATAAATTTGACAGTTGAATGAAAATCTTTGAATTCAGTTTATGAAGTGTGTGGCCAAGAATCAATTCAATTGAAAGACTCAATTCACAATTGAATTGAAACGTGTATGAGGTGCTTAATACACAAAAAGTCTTAAAAGTACAAAATTTTTTGTTTTTCAAATTGGTATTTGCTTAAGTGTTTTTAAGAGTATTTCCTGTTATGAAGTGAAAAAAAACAATATTGCTATTTTAATTCTGTTATTGACGTCAATTTTATTTTATTATTTGTTTTATAGTAAAACGCGCAAAAGTTTTACGCAATTCAAAATATTGTTGATTAGTTATTGAAATTTTACTTGGTATTATTTAGGGTCTTCCAAAAGCAGGTTTCAGTATGATAAGTGACATCATCGGATGGAAATGGAAAACAATATCAATTACGCTGGCTAGACCAATTCCATTTCTGGGAACTTGAATTGATTGTGGGTCATTGTCACAAGCCTTACCTTTCACGTAGTTCCAAAGAAAAATATCTAAAGTTATCAAATCATAAATGTGACATCCAGGAATATTTTCACGTACACGAGCGATGGTATCGCTACTTACGTTTAAAATTTCATGGCCGTTGCAGCCATTTGGCATATATTGAATCTACTATAAAATACCTTAATGCGACAAAATTGGTCCGGTACTGCATCAGAAGAGTAGAGCTTTTTTTTATTTATTAGAACATACAAATGTATATATATTTAGTTATTGTAGCTTCAAAAATGAAATAACAATAAGTATTCAAATCTAAAGTCTAGGTATCATTATTAATCCCAATCAATATCGGAGATAAACTTAGTGATGGTAATTAATAATAAATAAATGTTGTACTAAACACAAAAATATTTTCTAGATGTTTCATCTGGAGTATTGCGTATTACAGTCCTTGTGTCCTTCTTTTTTAAGCGGATGTGTTCACTAAAGTTCAAGATATTACGAGCAAAGGGTAGAGTGGCATTTATTAATACGGAGTCCACTGATTGCCAAGTGAACCAAAAGGGTTTTAAAATAAATAAAATTTCCACTCAAACTTAATTTGTGATTTCCTTGATAGACAAACTGTCTATCAATTGAAAACAATAAAATACAAACAACTGTTTTGTGTAGTGAAATTTTTATCGTGTTTTAAAACCAAATAGGCAGAAAGCGAGTTACGAACCCACAAATTTTCATAGATCTTTTGGCATTTTCTTGGTAAATTATTGATTCATCAGTACAACAATAAGCGTATCATATGAAAGCTGATCAAAATTAGTTTATGATAAGCATGTTATTAGAAATATTCACAAGTACTTACATAATATATGTAAATGTTTTCCAGAAAGACATTTCTAAGGAAGTATAATTATCTAATTGTTATGATATAAAAAGCAAAACATAAAACCCCACAAGCATTCAAGCAGATGTTGAAGTAAACATTCAAAGCATAACAAAAAATATTCTCTTATAAACATTCTTGTTACTAAGAAATATACAAAAACATATAATCATAATGCAGACGAAAGTCACAAATAACAATAACTTTAATGATTCTACAATAATTATATATTGATAATAATCACTCGTGTTATTATCTTTCGATTATTAATAATTTATTGAATGTGCTGAAACTTTTTTAATTTCACGAACAATATTGTGCAAAGAACAGCGAAGTTATTATCGTAATATTCCAGCCTGAAAGTTTTTAGGGCTAATAAATCAGTTGAAGCTTAAACGCTGGTTTACTTGAACTAAACTTTAATTTATATGTGGCTTAAACTCAACAGGAGTAAATCAGTGAACCATACTTTATGTGCAGTTTAAAACATGATATTGTGGCAGCACTAGAATAAATATCAAAAAACAGCTGTTTTGCAGAAGGCTATCAGTTCCTTGCACAATCAAAAAGGCAAAAAATTTAATAAAATTTAATTAAAAATAGCCAAATTTTACTGAGAAAGAAATTATATATATTATTGGCAGAGTAGAATAGTATAAAAGAACAATAAGAGTGTAAGAAAAGAAATTGAACAAGATCTGAAGAAAAAGTAGAATCTTGGAAAAAAAAAAAAGTTGAGTGCTCTTTAAATGCAAAACATATGGTATGTAAGTAATAAAATCATATGGCCTATATTGATAGTTTAAACGCCCGATTTTATGCATTTACAGATGGTTTAAATACTGCACTGATTTATAGCTTTGCTGACTTAAACACATTTTAAACCAAAAAAAAATAGATTAACTTGCACTGATTTATTAGCCCTTAATGTCAGGGTTGAGTAAATAAAATGTTCTGATTTTTTAAATATTATACACTGGGAGAATTTTTATTTAATTGCAAATATTCAAAGCTACAAAATTAACGTTCTTTAAAATTAAAAAATTAAAAAATATTTTCAAAGGAAATCTATATGTTATTTATTATAACTTTTTTTTAAATTTTATTAATATCGTTAATGCTACGATATTCATTAATATCGTTAATGGACTCTGGCTTAAAAGTAGAGTCCAAGAGTGACTCTTATTAGTTTTAGTAAATAATGAAAAAAGTCAAATATAATATTTTTTATAGCTGTACTAAAGATTTCCTGCATTTTCGGCTAAATACAAGGTTTCTCTCCTCTCTGTTATTTCCCATCAGGGCGCGCATTAACAAAGATTATCTGCATAGGCTCTTAATGGGTTAACAAATATTAGACACTTCAATGCTTTCTAAGATATTTTCAATAGTTTTTACGCTCAAAACATTAATACACAACCTTCACCGTCCCATAACTTAGAAAATATAAAATATATATATAAAATTGTTTTTTAACATGCATAATTTTTATTTGTTATTCGCTAAACATTTCGTTTCTGCTTAAAAAACTCATCAGTAGACTTTAATCAAAAAATTCTTTAAAACTGCAGCTAAAGATCTAATAATATTGAAGTATGTTTAGTCTGACATTAAGTCTGTAATATTTTTTCTAATTTTCGATTACTTAAGATAATTTTTCCACGAGCCACACAATATGAGCAATTTTGACTTTATTGCATGGGAGGTTTCTACAGCTAGGAAATTGGCATTTCCCGTGTTGCTTAAAAATACATTTTAAGACAAATTTTGGATGACTTGAATACCCTAATCTGCGTTTCGATTAATACGAGTATTTAGTTTTCAACTAAAATTCTTAGTTTTTTTGTATTTACTACACAAATATACATACGAAGATATTTTTTATAAACTGTTTTGGTCGATTTTTCTCTAATTCAACGTAAAATATTTTTTAACTCTTTTAACACATTCAAATACAATAACAACTTTTAATTTAGTTTTTTGGGGTTTTTCTATATAAACGGAGACTTTTTCAGTAAAATTCAGTTAATTTTGAGTTTGAATTTGATAGTGCAAGTTCAAAAGTAAAATGAAAATTTTATTTATCTGCAGTCTCTTAGGCTTGGCTGCCTTGGCAGCCTCCAAGGGCAGAACGGATTGTGGGCCTCTGAGTCCTTACAAACATTCACAATATGGAGTAAAAGGCGGAAATAAGACTATTCAGCATCAACGTTATCATGCATCTGACAACGAGGTTGATGCTCATACACCTACCTCACATGGTAGTTCTGACGGTGCCAACATAAATTCCCAGGGTAACGGCCATCCAGACGGAGCTCTAGAAAGCCATAAGAATCATACTACTGCAAGCAATACTGATGGTAGTCCTCATGAACACAATGCTGCTCCTCAATATCCTGCAGACTATTCTCATCAAAACGATATTAGTCAAAATCATGAAACTTATCCTCACGACAATACCCAACACCAACCTGCTCCTCAAATAGGCATTCCTCAAACCTATCCTGCTAATAGTGGTACCAACATAAATGTCCAGGATTCCGCAAATCAAGGCGGTAGTGTAGAAAAAAATGAGCAACATTCTACAGAAAGTAATATTAATGGCAGTCCTTATGGCCACAATACTACTCTTCATTATACCGAAAACGATTCTCATCAAAACGATATTAGTCAGAATCATGAAACGTATCCTCACGACAATACCCAACACCAACCTGCTCCTCAAACAGACATTCCTCAAACCTATCCTACTAAAAGTGATACCAATATTAATGTCCAGGCTTCCACTCATCAAGGCGATACTGTAGAAAATCATGAGCGACATTCTACAGAAAGTAATATTAATGGAAATCCTTATGACCACAATACTACTCCTCAATATAATGAAAACTATTCTCCTCAAAACGATATTAGTCAAAATCATGAAGCGGATCCTCACGACAATACCCAACACCAACCTGCTCCTCAAACAGGCATTCCTCAAACCTATCCTACTAAAAGTGATACCAATATTAATGTCCAGGCTTCCGCTCATCAAGGCAATGCTGTAAAAAATCATGAGCAACTTTCTACAGAAAGTAATATTAATGGCAGTCATTATGGCCACAATACTACTCCTCATTATACCGAAAACTATTCTCCTCAAAACGATATTAGTCAAAATCATGAAGCGTATCCTCACGACAATACCCAACACCAACCAGCTCCTCAAACAGGCATTCCTCAAACCTATCCTGCTAATAGTGGTACCAATATTAATGTCCAGGCTTTCACTCATCAAGGCGATACTGTAGAAAATCATGAGCAACATTCTACAGAAAGTAACATTAATGGAAGTCCTTACGACCACAATACAACTCCTCAATATAATGAAAACTATTCTCCTCAATACGATATTAGTCAAAATCATGAAGCGTATCCTCACGACAATACCCAACACCAACCTGCTCCTCAAACAGGCATTCCTCAAACCTATCCTACTAATAGTGATACCAATATTAATGTCCAGGCTTCCGCTCATCAAGGCAATGCTGTAAAAAATCATGAGCAACTTTCTACAGAAAGTAATATTAATGGCAGTCATTATGGCCACAATACTACTCCTCATTATACCGAAAACTATTCTCCTCAAAACGATGTTATTCAGAATCATGAAACGTATCCTCACTACAATACCCAACACCAACCTGCTCCTCAAACAGACATTCCTCAAACCTATCCTACTAATAGTGATACCAATATTAATGTCCAGGCTTCCACTCATCAGGGTGATACTGTAGAAAATCATGAGCAACATTCTACAGAAAGTAACATTAATGGAAGTCCTTACGACCACAATACAACTCCTCAATATAATGAAAACTATTCTCCTCAATACGATATTAGTCAAAATAATGAAGAATATCCTCACGACAATACACAACACCAACCTGCTACTCAAACAGGCATTCCTCAAACCTATCCTACTAATAGTGATACCAATATTAATGTCCAGGCTTCCACTCAACAAAGCGATACTGTAGAAAATCATGAGCAACATTCTACAGAAAGTAACATTATTGAAAGTCCTTATGACCACAATACAACTCCTCAATATAATGAAAACTATTCTCCTCAATACGATATTAGTCAAAATCATGAAGCGTATCCTCACGACAATACCCAACACCAACCTGCTGCTCAAACAGACATTCCTCAAACCTATCCTACTAATAGTGATACCAATATTAATGTCCAGGCTTCCACTCATCAAGGCGATACTGTAGAAAATCATGAGCAACATTCTACAGAAAGTAACATTAATGGAAGTCCTTACGACCACAATACAACTCCTCAATATAATGAAAACTATTCTCCTCAATACGATATTAGTCAAAATCATGAAGCGTATCCTCATGACAATACGCAACACCAACCTGCTGCTCAAACAGACATTCCTCAAACCTATCCTACTAATAGTGATACCAATATTAATGTCCAGACTTCCACTCATCAAGGCGATACTGTAGAAAATCATGAGCAACATTCTACAGAAAGTAACATTAATGGAAGTCCTTACGACCACAATACAACTCCTCAATATAATGAAAACTATTCTCCTCAATACGATATTAGTCAAAATCATGAAGAGTATCCTCACGACAATACACAACACCAACCTGCTACTCAAACAGGCATTCCTCAAACCTATCCTACTAATAGTGATACCAATATAAATGTCCAGGCTTCCACTCAACAAGGCGATACTGTAGAAAATCATGAGCAACATTCTACAGAAAGTAACATTAATGAAAGTCCTTACGACCACAATACAACTCCTCAATATAATGAAAACTATTCTCCTCAATACGATGTTAGTCAAAATCATGAAGCGTATCCTCACGACAATACCCAACACCAACCTGCTCCTCAAACAGGCATTCCTCAAACCTATCCTACTAATAGTGATACCAATATTAATGTCCAGGCTTCCACTCATCAAGGCGATACTGTAGAAAATCATGAGCAACATTCTACAGAAAGTAACATTAATGGAAGTCCTTACGACCACAATACAACTCCTCAATATAATGAAAACTATTCTCCTCAATACGATATTAGTCAAAATCATGAAGCGTATCCTCACGACAATACCCAACACCAACCTGCTCCTCAAACAGGCATTCCTCAAACCTATCCTACTAATAGTGATACCAATATTAATGTCCAGGCTTCCACTCATCAAGGCGATACTGTAGAAAATCATGACCAACATTCTACAGAAAGTAACATTAATGGAAGTCCTTACGACCACAATACAACTCCTGAATATAATGAAAACTATTCTCCTCAATACGATATTAGTCAAAATCATGAAGCGTATCCTCACGACAATACCCAACACCAACCTGCTCCTCAAACAGGCATTCCTCAAACCTATCCTACTAATAGTGATACCAATATTAATGTCCAGGCTTCCACTCATCAGGGCGATACTGTAGAAAATCATGAGCAACATTCTACAGAAAGTAACATTAATGGAAGTCCTTACGACCACAATACAACTCCTCAATATAATGAAAACTATTCTCCTCAATACGATATTAGTCAAAATCATGAAGCGTATCCTCACGACAATACCCAACACCAACCTGCTCCTCAAACAGGCATTCCTCAAACCTATCCTACTAATAGTGATACCAATATTAATGTCCAGGCTTCCACTCATCAACGCGATACTGTAGAAAATCATGAGCAACATTCTACAGAAAGTAACATTAATGGAAGTCCTTACGACCACAATACAACTCCTCAATATAATGAAAACTATTCTCCTCAATACGATATTAGTCAAAATCATGAAGCGTATCCTCACGACAATACCCAACACCAACCTGCTCCTCAAACAGGCATTCCTCAAACCTATCCTACTAATAGTGATACCAATATTAATGTCCAGGCTTCCACTCATCAAGGCGATACTGTAGAAAATCATGAGCAACATTCTACAGAAAGTAACATTAATGGAAGTCCTTACCACCACAATAGAACTCCTCAGTATAATGAAAACTATTCTCCTCAATACGATATTAGTCAAAATCATGAAGCGTATCCTCACGACAATACCCAACACCAACCTGCTCCTCAAATAGACATTCCTCAAACCTATCCTGCTAATAGTAGTACCAACATAAATGTTCAGGATTCCGCAAATCAAGGCGGTAGTGTAGAAAAAAATGAGCAACATTCTACAGAAAGTAATATTAATGGCAGTCCTTATAGCCACAATACTACTCTTCATTATACCGAAAACGATTCTCATCAAAACGATATTAGTCAAAATCATGAAGCGTATCCTCACGACAATACCCAACACCAACCTGCTCCTCAAACAGACATTCCTCAAACCTATCCTACTAATAGTGATACCAATATTAATGTCCAGGCTTCCGCTCATCAAGGCATTGCTGTAAAAAATCATGAGCAACTTTCTACAGAAAGTAATATTAATGGCAGTCATTATGGCCACAATACTACTCCTCATTATACCGAAAACTATTCTCCTCAAAACGATATTAGTCAAAATCATGAAGCGTATCCTCACGACAATACCCAACACCAACCTGCTCCTCAAACAGGCATTCCTCAAACCTATCCTGCTAATAGTGGTACCAACATAAATGTTCAGGATTCCGCAAATCAAGGAGGTAGTGTAGAAAAAAATGAGCAACATTCTACAGAAAGTAATATTAATGGCAGTCCTTATAGCCACAATACTACTCTTCATTATACCGAAAACGATTCTCATCAAAACGATATTAGTCAGAATCATGAAACGTATCCTGACTACAATACCCAACACCAACCTGCTGCTCAAACAGACATTCCTCAAACCTATCCTACTAATAGTGATACCAATAATAATGTTCAGGCTTCCACTCATCAAAGCGATACTGTAGAAAATCATGAGCGACATTCTACAGAAAGTAATATAAATGGAAATCCTTATGACCACAATACTACTCTTCAATATAATGAAAGCTATTCTCCTCAATACGATATTAGTCAAAATCATGAAGCGTATCCTCACGACAATACCCAATATCAACCTGCACCTCAAACAGGCATTCCTCAAACCTATCCTACTAATAGTGATACCAATATTAATGTCCAGGCTTCCACTCATCAAGGCGATACTGTAGAAAATCATAAGCAACATTCTACAGAAAGTAACATTAATGGAAGTCCTTATGGCCGCAATACTACTCCTCATTATACCGAAAACTATTCTCCTCAAAACGATATTGGTCAAAATCATGAAGCGTATCCTCACGACAATACCCAACACCAACCTGCTCCTCAAACAGGCATTCCTCAAACCTATCCTACTAATAGTGATACCAATATTAATGTCCAGGCTTCCACTCATCAAGGCAATACTGTAGAAAATCATGAGCAACATTCTACAGAAAGTACCATTAATGGAAGTCCTTACGACCACAATACAACTCCTCAATATAATGAAAACTATTCTCCTCAATACGATATTAGTCAAAATCATGAAGCGTATCCTCACGACAATACCCAACACCAACCAGCTCCTCAAACAGGCATTCCTCAAACCTATTCTACTAATAGTGATACCAATATTAATGTCCAGGCTTTCACTCATCAACGCGATACTGTAGAAAATCATGAGCAACATTCTACAGAAAGTAACATTAATGGAAGTCCTTACGACTACAATACAACTCCTCAATATAATGAAAACTATTCTCCTCAATACGATATTAGTCAAAATCATGAAGCGTATCCTCACGACAATACCCAATATCAACCTGCTCCTCAAACAGGCATTCCTCAAACCTATCCTACTAATAGTGATACCAATATTAATGTCCAGGCTTCCAGTCATCAAGGCGATACTGTAGAAAATCATGAGCAACATTCTACAGAAAGTAACATTAATGGAAGTCCTTACGACCACAATACAACTCCTCAATATAATGAAAACTATTCTCCTCAATACGATATTAGTCAAAATCATGAAGCGTATCCTCATGACAATACCCAACACCAACCTGCTCCTCAAACAGGCATTCCTCAAAACTATTTTACTAACAGTGATAACAATATAAATGTCCAGGCTTCCACTCATCAAGGCGATACTGTAGAAAATCATGAGCAACATTCTACAGAAAATAATATTAATGGCAGTCCTTATGACTACAATGCTACTCCTCAATATAATGAAAACTATTCTCCTCAAAACGATATTAGTCAAAATCATGAAGCGTATCCTCATGACAATACCCAACACCAACCTGTTCCTCAAACAGGCATTCCTCAAAACTATTTTACTAACAGTGATAACAATATAAATGTCCAGGCTTCCACTCATCAAGGCGATACTGTAGAAAATCATGAGCAACATTCTACAGAAAATAATATTAATGGCAGTCCTTATGACTACAATGCTACTCCTCAATATCCTGCAAACAATTCTCCTCAAAACGATATAAGTCAAAATCATGAATCTTTTTATCACGGCTACCAAGGTCTACTTGCTCGTCAACATCCTCAAACCTATCCTACCAGCAGTGGTATTAAAGGCAGTGTTTTAAGCCATTGGGCTCTTTTTTCTACTGCTCCAGGAACCGGCATTGATCATGTTCAAACTTCTCAACATAAACTTTACCAACAACACTATAATGGTCAACATCCGCAGTCTTCTCAAGGCCATCCTCAACGAGATAATACTAACGTCAGGCCTTATTCTCTAAGCCCTCATACTTATCCTTATCAATTTAAAAAAACTGGCAATCAACTTCCTCAACCTCAGCAACCTTATTCTCCAAACCATCCTACTCAACTTCTTCAACGTCCGCAATCTTATGTAAACCATCCTCCAGCATATAATAATAATGTTGAGAAAGGACATTCTCTTCTAAATGATATTAATGTCAATTATCTTGCTGCGCAGCAAGAACTTAAAGCGAATAATCGTCAAAATTATCAAAATTATCTTTCACAAGCTAATAATTATGGCAGTCTTTTTCCTCAATACAATAGACATCAACAGCCTGGAAACCAGAATTTAGCCTATGGCCAACCCGCTCAACCTGCTCCATACTACTTTTCTCAGTATCAAGGGCCACATCAGTTCAACAATGACTATAACCAAATTCTTAATCCTTATCAATATGTTCCAGCAATTCCACCACGTATTAAGATAGTACAATGCAGTTTTGATATTCATGGCTGTAGGATCTGTAAATGTTTAATTCCAGAAAGTCAACAATATGTCTATTATATATTCAATTAAATAGAATTTGTTATGATCACAATTTTGCCAAATCAAATACATAATAATTTATTCCACATTACATTTTTTTTGTTATACTTTTTTATAATAAATATAAAGAAAATTTATTATTTGACATATTGTCAGAAGTGTACATAAAATAATTGAAATTTATTTGCTGGTAGTTTAGCATGTCTATATACGTATTTCATTGGCGCTTGAACCAAATCATCAGTAGACCTCAACCACAAATCTCAAACAGTCACAAACCTCTTACTTTATGCATAGACTTTCAAAAACTCCATAAAATAATAATACTTTTGAAAATCACAAAACAAAAAATAAGCTTAGTAGGCTTTGAAACTGATACAAAACCCAGCAAATAATTTATATCCTGGTGAACCCACTTTATTTTTATTTTTTTATTTCTAATTGTATAAGGATGTAGATGTGGTTGAGGTCTACTGATGATTTGGTTGAAGCGCCAATGAAATACGTATATAGACATGCTAAACTACCAGCAAATAAATTTCAATTATAATAAATATAAATATAAATATAAATATAAATATAAATATAAATATAAATATAAATATAAATATAAATATAAATATAAATATAAATATAAATATAAATATAAATATAAATATAAATATAAATATAAATATAAATATAAATATAAATATAAATATAAATATAAATATAAATATAAATATAAATATAAATATAAATATAAATATAAATATAAATATAAATATAAATATAAATATAAATATAAATATAAATATAAATATAAATATAAATATAAATATAAATATAAATATAAATATAAATATAAATATAAATATAAATATAAATATAAATATAAATATAAATATAAATATAAATATAAATATAAATATAAATATAAATATAAATATAAATATAAATATAAATATAAATATAAATATAATTATATAAATATAAATATAAATATAAATATAAATATAAATATAAATATAAATATAAATATAAATATAAATATAAATATAAATATAAATATAAATATAAATATAAATATAAATATAAATATAAATATAAATATAAATATAAATATAAATATAATTATATAAATATAAATATAAATATAAATATAAATATAAATATAAATATAAATATAAATATAAATATAAATATAAATATAAATATAAATATAAATATAAATATAAATATAAATATAAATATAAATATAAATATAAATATAAATATAAATATAAATATAATTATATAAATATAAATATAAATATAAATATAAATATAAATAATTGGCAAAAGAAATTTTTTTTTTGTTTTTTCATCATATCATATCATATTTATTAGTCGTATTGTGTTTTATTTTGTATGAAAATTTTATAAAAAAAATTTTCTTGTCATGCTTTTTTCAAAAGTTAAGGACAAGTTAAAAATTTTGTCTCACGTTTATGTTTATGCCAATGCCTCTCAGCTGCAACAAGACTTGAAACTTCAAAGGCATAAGGTGAAAATAAAGTGTAGACCAATAGAAAGAGCGAGAGAGAGAGAGAGAGAGAAAGATGGTTCGTTTACAATTTATATTGGTAATTTCAATTATTACAACTAAAATTAGTTAGATTAACAATTGAAATAGGTAATTTTCACCTTTCATGCTTTTTGGGCTTAGTGTTGAAAACGTTTAAATGTTGCATTCACCAATACTAACTTTCTACTATCGCAAAACAATATTTGATATACAATGCATAAGTAATACACGTGTAAACATGTTAATGGAATTTGTAACTAAACCGTATTGAAAAACTATAAACAATTATCTTTACCCGCATGTCTTAACAATGGCTTGAATGATTGGTAAATGATGATTCGAGTAGGCTTCAGTTCGTAGCGCTCTGTAAGCCAACTTACTTACATGTGATGTATTTTAAGATACAAATAACACTAAAGTTAACCATAAATATTTTGACAAATACTATGGACTTGTGGCAAAAATTAAACCAAAGTACTTAAAAGTAACAAACAAACAAAAATTGTCTTAAGTGGAACAAAAATTAACAAAATAAGAGGCATATGTTTAATTTGTAAACAACAAAACAACAATGGGAAGACAGTTGTAAATTTAGAGATGGTAAAATTGAACTTTTATTATAAACAAGCTTTCAGCAAATTTTAATAAGGTGAATCAAAATAATTCACGTATTCATTTTACGCTGACAAATGTGTTTATTAAGCTGAAATTTCTATCAACTGACATCACACATCAGTGGACCAAAGACAAGACCTGATGATGATAAAGGTGTGGCGACTCTCGAAAATATTATGTTGTGTCCTTCTGCTTGTGTTTCGTCAGAATATTTACAATTAACTTTGGTGTAATTTGTTCTTTCAAAGTTATCACAGCTAATTTGGTTTGCAGAGCGTTGCGAACTTTAGCCTAATCAAATTATAAATACAAAAGCAAACAAAGCTCGAACAATATAATTAAAAGTGAGTTAATTTTTTGTTAGTATAATATTTAAACAAATCCTAGTACATATGTGAAGCATGAAACAGCATTATTACTATTTAATTATCCATTTTGAAGAAGACAAAAATTCTTTTGTTACTCTAAAGCAATCTCGTTTGGTAAACAAATTCTGCGATTTTCAGCTTCATTTCAGTCTCTGCGTATACACTGTCGATACCATTTGAGTGTGCCCCTTGAATCTGTGTTATGTAGGTCTATATTCTATCCCCAAGACCTACTGCAAAATTAAAATAAAATAAAGAATATATTTTCTAGTGGTGTCATTTTACATTAAACAAACTTTCGATAAACATTTCAGTCGAATTTATTATTTTTTTAACATTTTGTTTTATAACTTTCTGGATTGTCGAAAATCCTAACAATTGCAGCCCATTCACACGCTTTTTCATATTTTCAAGTCAATTTTGTGAAGCAGAAAAACGAACATTCGACTGTATATTTTTTATGTTTGCAACTTTGTAACTCCATACCATTTAGAGCGATTATAAAAAACAATATACGCATATATTTTTGTCTGAGAGGGTATAACCTCCAATTTGATCTAATTGTCACATAAACGAGTGGACACACACTTACTAATATTTTTCTTTGATTGTATGATCTTTTACTTTCCCGATTGCTGCAAAACTTAAAACATACATTTCGCTTTCAATCTTGAAGTTTCACGCGCCTTAAAACTTAATATTATATTTCACGTGCTTTTGCTTGGCCGATTTTTATGAAACTTTGAAACACACCCTGAGCTCTAAGAAGGACGTCGCAATCTTACTTTTCAAATAGTGGGCGGGGTCACGCTCATTAAAAATTAATATTATATCTCAAGTGCTTCTACTAAACCGATTTTTACGAAACTTAGTACAAACATTGAGCTTTAAAAAATCACATAATCTTGCATTTAAAAAAATGGTTGGGGCCACGTCCATTAAAATTTAATACTATTATTCATGTGGTTATAATTAACCGATGTTTACGAAACTTGGCACACACCACGATGTATGAAAAATACTCAATCTGGAGCTGAAAAAATATTGGGTGGGCGTACCCCTCCCCTTAAAAATTTAATATTAAATTATATGTACTTCTTCTTTGGATCCGATTCCCACAAAATTAAGCAAAGAGTTTCAGCTCTTAGCAAGACATAATTTTGTGCTTAAATAAGTGAGCAGGGTCATGACTATGAAGGTGGAGTTGGCTGAAGAAGTTAGAACGCTGACTATAAAACCGATCCTCCACAGTCATTAACCAACAATATCACACATACATATATCTGATGTACAATTAGTGTTCATTTGTATCAGTTGTTGTAGAAAAGTTCAACTGATGAAGGCATAGACAATGGTCAGTCAACTATAAGGGCTTCAGCGAATACTAATCATAAGGTAACATCAGTACAACCTCCTTCGTCGGTATTGTATAGCCGTTCCATCGGCGAAGTAAAATAAAAAATAAAAAAACTTAATACGCCTGATTGATACCAGAGGCGCTGCAACACCGCATTATTTAAAAAATTGTGCAAAAATTCAGAGTTGTAAAACAATGAAGCTTTCCTCTATATCTGCCATCACTGCCTGTCATCTCTATCACTATCCCTTTCCTAAAGAAGGTAACAGTAGTAGAAATTCATTGCTTGAGTCTTACTCTCTTTAAAATAAAATAAAAAAATTCTTCACGTGTTTCTATCTGATCAATGTTTATGAAATTTGGCAAGCCCTTTGAGCTTTAAAAATTACGTCACCTGAAAGTTATAAAAGTGGGCGGACAACATTTGCCTAATTGGTCATAACCACGATACCTATCCCAATATAAAAAAAATCGAAAAAAAAGAAGAGAGGTATCTTAGGACACCCGGCAAAGCTATGCTGCTTTGTTATACACATAAAACAAACTTAATGTGTTAAATAACAATGCAATTCAAAACATTTCCGTTTAGCTTCCAGCAGCGTAAAATTAAATTAAACACTAAACTTATTATTGTTTGTGGCTGGTGGCGGCTGTTAGCCGGTTTGTAGCCGATTGGCTGTGTTCTCTGGTTTGTGCTCATGTGCAAAAACAATACAAAAACAAATTGAGCAATCTTTCTCTTTGTTTTTTTTTTTCGTTTAGTTTCACTCACTTCAGAGAACGAAACGAAACAAAATCAAACAATTTGTTTTGTTTATTTTCTTACTCTGCTTTTAAGTACAAAAAAATCTAAAAAATAATAATTTTATAACTGTAATAGTGTCGATTATTTTTGTTACGAAAATCACGTCACAATTAATAGCATAGCAATAAAAAGATTTGGTAATAAATTAATTTTTTTTTATGAAAATGGCAGATAAATTCTCATTCAAGAACAGTTGACTACGAGTAGAAAGAACAATTTTTTAAGATTTTGTAGATAGTACACGCAAAGAAAATATATGGTTGAGGTAACCATAATCAAACAGCAACATACTATGATTGAATTATATGGTTGCAGTCAAATCATATTATTGTTAATAGAAAAAAAAAACTTTAACAATATTATTATCTGAGTTAATTATAATATTATCTGAGTTAATTATAATATTATTTGATAAAATAAATAAATATAATATTATCTGAGTTAATTATATTATAATCTTAGTATTGTAAATATGACAACACTATTGTTAGATGTGACTAAAATATAATTGAGACTCACCATACCATGTTCTAATATTATATTAATATTGTTAAATACGACCACAGTATTATTTGATTTAATAATACTATTTTGTTTTTTAATCATATATTTATTGTAGAAACAGCTGTGCGTTAAATTCGAAATAAAAATGAATTAATATTGTTGAAATAAAATGTGTATATAGAAATGTATACTTACACGACATACAGCCATGTCTTTATAAAAAGATACACAAATGTTTATATATTTTTATTGATCTACCCTTTTGTTTACACTTTATTTATTTATTCATTTATTTAACACTACCGATAGCTTACAAACGAAATACTGAACTGACAGATGTTTCTGAAAAAGATTTTTTTTAAACTTAACATAGTATGGTTTTGGAAAACATTATATTGTTATTTACATCATATTATTTTTAAATAATAATACAAATTATGTTGTAGTCATAAATTTTTAACAAAACTATATTGTTAAACTCTAACCCTATCACACTTTTATATAGATGTGATAATGTAATTATTAAATTCAAACATTACTCTGGTTATCGTAACGAAATAAATGTTTAAAATAACAATAACTAGTTTTCAACGACCACACATTTATTTCAGAGAACATAATATTGTTTTCTCAACCATTCTACAACCATATCTTTTCTTTGCGTGTAAGCCCTAAATATAATCAAAAACTGGCATGAAGTTAGCATAACTTACAAAATTTAACTACGTGTTGACGAGTTCCTCTATACAATTTGATATTAAAAATCACCGCATAATGTAGTTTTAATACACGATTGCATCCTGGCATGATTTTTAACGTAAACTTGTATGGCAAAACACGTTAAGACCATGTTTAATTTTGCCACTTATGCTAAATTCATGCCAGTTTTTGATTATACATAAGGCCGTTATTTACTTAAAAACAAAATTAGTTTGTTGTGGAATATGCACTTTTAGTTATAAATATTAATTTTTTTATTTAACTAAATCCAGTTGCATTCTTTTTTTATTTAATTTCAATTGATTTGTGTTGCGTAGTATAATATACTAAATTTCTGCTTGCCATCATCATTTGTGGTGCTTCCAGAAATGTTACAAATTTTCCAGTATATTGGCGTACAAAGAAATACGAAACCTCAACAGTGCGATAATGTTATGACTTGCTCAAAATCTCATTATTTTACATAAGCTACGTGTTTTATTAGAGTCACATGACATGCATGTCGCAGTGGTGAATGCACTAAATATTGTGCATAAAGGTTGGCACATAAACATGGTTTGTTATTTGAAAAGTTTTCAAAAAAATTAAATTAAATAAATCATGCAACATTGTATTGCACAAGGGGCATTATATGCGATCTGATTCTTAGAATATAATAATGTCAATCAGTGGTATTCAAAAAGGATTGTTGAGCTTAAAGCATGCTTCAAAACGGTTGAATGAAAGCGAGACGAGGGGCGCAGAAACGTTTCTTTTCCCCTCTCTCCTATCAAACTAATTAGCTTAGCAATAAGACTTGTTTAGTGTAAACTAGGACTAAGATTAATAGTTATTCGTATATTTCACGTGGTTTTTCTACTTATCCGATTTTAACGAAACTAAACACACACCTTGAGCTCAAAAATAGACACAATCTTCCATTTGCAAAAATGGGCGGAGACACGCCCATTAAAATTAATTATGCTATTTTAAGGGGTTCTACTGTACCGATTTTTACAAAATTTAACACACATCCTGAGCTCTGAAAAACATAAAATCTTGCATTTACAAAATGGGCGGAGGCACGCCTATTAAAATTTAATTTTGTATCTCATAAATTTGTTTTGAAAATGTTCTATCAGATTTTTGCCTTGAAGTTGGTTTTATTTCTCTTTTTTTTTAAATTTACAGAAAATTTTTTATGGAAATTTGTTTATTAAACGTTTTGTAAACCAAAATAGTTTTAAACGACTAAGGGCTTCAGGATGTAAATTTTTGAAAAAATGCATTGGTTTTGTTTAGCAGTATTCCCTAGCATCCTTCCCATTGTGCACTTGTTGTATTGAATTTAGTAATACTGAATACTGAGATATGCTCCATTTTTCTATCTCTTTTTTGCGCTTGTTGAATTTTCTAATATCCTTTAAACGGAAGTGAGACTAACAAGCACACCCACACATACACATACTGTAGTACATAATAAAAACTTTTCCAAAGATCTGTATATTTTTAAACTTTGAGAATAGGGTTTGCCCCTGAGGGTGTTTCGCTTTCAAATAATTATTCAATTTTAAATATCATTAAAATTGATATTTGTTAAGATATTAAAATTTAATTTAATGCGTAAGGAATCAAAGAACTTGGGTAGAACTCGTTCACAAGTTCATTTTTGATACAAACTAATGAACAAACTCATGTAATTTATAAGAGTTTGATCATTGGTTTTTTGTCAAAAATACACTTAGATCGAACTCATTAACTTGTAGAGGTGAGCCCAACTCGTTCAGTCGAACGTCTTAGATACAAACCTGTGATCACACAACCCATCGGTTTGTGTAAAAATTAGACTCGGCTCGAACTCGTTCACTAGTTGAGTTTTGACGCAATCTTTTGATCATATCCATGTAATTTAATTGGATTTGACTATCGGTTTGTCTTAAAAATGAACTAGTAAACGATTTCGGAATTTACTGTAGTTAGAAATATTTTTGCCCACAAAGTTTAATTCGCGCAGTTGTAATTTAATGCCTAAACATAACCAAGTGATCTACTTAATTAAGCCTAAGATGTCCTTAGAAATATTTTCTTAGTGTTATGGGAAACAAAACAGATAAAAATACATTAAAACACTTACCGGTAAAATACACTTGAAAAAGCGTTCGAAGAGGCCATCGTAAAGCGTAATTTTTATAGCGAAGTGATGACATTTTAAGCAATAACTCACTACAGATTTGTTCAAGAAATAGGAAAAGACACTCACGAAAAGTCACGTCACGAAAACTCGCTCTCACTGACCATGCAAGAGATTTTTTCAACTACACTAATATAGTATACATATCTGCTCAATCGAGTCTTATTTTTAGAAAATTTCTTTCACCGAAACTTACATTTGCAAAAGCTTATTCTCACGACAAATCATACTCGCGATAATTCACACTAGCGATGTATATTCTAATCTTACAATTAACACATTTCACATAATTAAACTCGCGCTCGTGAAAACTCACTCTGTTACGCTCACCGAAAATTAAAATTGAATTGGTGCATTTGTGGGAATTGTTAGAATTAAATTTTAATCAATTTTTTTTTATCACAATAGATCTATCCCTAACAGAAGGAGTTGAACTATTAACAAATGCATTAGCCTAAACGACAGAAAAAAAACCTAGAAAAAAACTATCATTAAAGGGAAGGCTGCGCTCAAATGGGGGAATTCACAAATTACACAATACAGGAAGCGAGTTAATAAGGCCACCCGAACTGGCAATAGGAAATCGTTTACCGACTTCAGCAGATGCTAATGCTAATGTAACATCAGAGCGCCCTCCTTCGTCAGTATTGTGTAGCAGAATCATCGGCGAAGTAAAATAACCAATAAAATGGCTACTAAACACAGCTTTAAAAATTTAATACGCCTCATTTGACACATGAAGGCGCTGCAACACTGCTTTATTAAAAAGCGTGCAAAAAAAGCAGAGTTGTAAAAGAATAAAGCTTTCTTCTATATCTTTCTTCACCACCTGTCTTCTATCACTATCCCTTTCCTAAAGCAGATATATATACAGATGGCTTCAAGCTAGGGAAATTAACGGGCCTAGGTTTATTCATAGGTAAGCCAGAGACCGAGATTTTCTATGGATGTTTTTTATTGAGGTATAGAACTTTAAGTTGGCATCACTTTTTTAACTGGCGGTTATTTTGTCAGCTGTTAAGTGATTAATATTTAGTTTAGTTTGCCATTTTATCATGAACAGGTTGACAAAAGAACAACGCTTGCAAATCGTGCAAATTTATTTCGAAAATAATGGTTCAGTTCGCGAAGTTTACCGCAAGCTCCGTCCATTTTATGGTCGACATAATCGTACATCAGAGCAATTAATTCGGTTAACCATGGATCGTTTTCGCACTACGTTTACTCTATGTGATAATACGCATCCGCAGAGACGTCGAACAGTGCGCACCGAAGAAACAATTGCCGCTGTAGAGCAAAGTGTTGAAGAGGACCCGAATGAATCGATTCGCCACCGTGCACAGCAATTGGAGCTTTGTCCATCAACTTTATGGAAGATTTTGCGCAAAGATCTTGGCTTGCGACCTTACAAGATCCAGCTTGTGCAAGAATTAAAGCCGCGAGACCATGCAATGCGTCGTGATTTTGGTGTATGGGCCGAAAATGAGATTGATCTCGATGCTGATTTTCATCGCAAAATTTTGTTCAGTGATGAGGCTCATTTTTGGTTGAATGGCTACGTCAACAAGCAAAATTGCCGCATTTGGAGTGAAGAGAATCCCCATGAAACCCTTGAGACGCCATTACATCCACAAAAACTGACTGTTTGGTGTGCTCTATGGGCTGGTGGAGTCATTGGGCCATACTTCTTCCGAAATAATGCTGGAGAGTCAGTTACCGTTAATGAAGACCGGTATAGAGCCATGATAACCGACTATTTTGTTCCCGAATTGGATGGCATGAATGTAGATGAGTTGTGGTTCCAACAAGACGGCGCTACATGCCACACAGCGCACGTCACAATCGATTTATTGAAGGAAACATTCGATGAGCGCATAATTTCGCGGAATGGACCTGTCAATTGGCCACCAAGATCGTGTGATTTGACACCATTGGATTATTTTCTTTGGGGATATGTGAAGTCGCTCGTCTACGCCAACAAACCAGAAACGTTAGGGGACTTGGAAGCCAACATTCGTTGCGTTATTGCCAACATACGGCCCCATATGCTCGAAAAAGTGATTGAAAATTGGACCTGTAGAATTGGCTTAATGGCATAAAATTATCCTACCAATAAAGCCAAATTGATGGACATTAAAACGATTTTCTTGTGTTTTATTTCAATTCGAAGTTCTATACCTCTAAAAAAAACCCGTTATTATTAAATAAATATTACAAAATATTTCTTTGAAAAAAGGACTTTAGTACAGAACAGTGATGTAACAAATGTCAATTTTTGATATTCGCGAATACGAATATTTGAAACGATATTCGCGAATACGAATACGAGTATTTAATGTGAAATTTATAGACATTAAATTAGGGTTCTATTTACGCCTGCAATATGAAATATTAAAAAATTGTTATGAAAAAGAACTGCATACTCCTCTTGGCACACTTTAAAGTTAATGAAAACTACCCAAAAATTTTAATGATCGTCAGTAAATAATAGTTCAAAATGAGCGAAAATTTCTATAAAAAATTTAATGGATTCGTACAAACTAATATTTTTGTCCATTTATTTAAATTAGGTTTAGGATTTATGCATTTATTTATTTAATTTTTTTGCAAAAATATTCGTATTCGCATGAATTTGACGAATACGAATGCGAACACGAATATATAAAAATTGCCGAATATTCGGCAATTCGAATACGAATATTCGTGCATCACTAGTACAGAATAAGCATTAATAGAATCGTTCTTTTTTCCAAGGACAATCTGAAATTATTTTGTAATTTTTCTTTTATTTCCTTGTACATTTTTGTTTTTACTTTTATGAATAGTAGAATAAAATTTTGAACATCGCGTAGTGCTTATGGCAAATAAAGGCCTCTTAGTCTCAGAGCACATGTGTAACAGATGTAAATTTGGCCTTAATGGTTGTAAAGTTTTAGCTATTGTGCTAGTGCCATGACCTTATTATTGCGCCATCGCTTTCATAAAATGAATAACGACACTCATCAAGTTGCCATAATATCAAAAAAATCCCGGGAATTCCCGCACATTTTGCGGGAAATCCCGTTTGCCGATAATCAATCGGCTTTTTATAGAAATGAATACACATATGCTTATATATTACTCTCGGTTTTCTCTCTGTGGGCAGCTCTGATCTAAACATACTTATGCATGTATGTATGTTTATAGTTACAAACATACAAGTTTACACTACACTTGTGTAAATAATCTGTGCAAGATATAAAACTTAGTTTTTTTTATGTTACTGTTTACTAAAGACTTTATGTCAAATTACTTACTTTTAACTTAATAAAAAGAGGTTTATTGCTATATACACTGTATGAATTAATAAACTTCACAGTAATAGCGGTATACCGGTATTTTAAACTCGATAACGGTATGTACCGGTAATACCGATACCGAAATAAAAAAAATACCGTTACCGTTACCGATACCGAAATTTTTAAAATAATTGTACCGGTATCAATACCGATACCGTTATTTGTTTCGGTTTCCAACCTTGATATATATATATAACGACAGCAAGTCGGCAATTAGGGCAATCACAAACCGAAATAGTAAACTCTAGGACCATTTTAGATTGAAAGAACATGATGAACGATTACGCAGTACATGTGTGGCGTTGGCTGAAGTAGTTAGATCGGTGGCTACAAAACCGAAGCTACTGGGTTCAATCCATGTATCCAACAGTCATTAAATAACAACACCACGCATTTTTCTGATGTGCATTAGTTTCCCTTTATGTTAGTTGTTGTAGGAAAGTTCAAGTGATGAAGGCATAGTCATTGGTCATTGAACTGTACCGACTTCAGCAGATACTAATCCTAATGTAACATCAGAGCGCCCTTATTCGGCGAAGTAAAATAACCGATAGAATGGCGACTAACCACAGCTTCAAAAAAATGGATGCCAGCCCACTATGGCATTACCGGAAATTAATGTGCAAATAACCTAGCGAAAAAGTCAAGAACGTTACGGATAGTAACTCTAAATAATACAAAGCCTTTCAAGGCAGCGAAGATTGATTTACAAAATTGGACGAAGATGGTATACAGGACAGAATGGAATTGTGATATTGTGGGTAATCTAACCAAGGTTTTATGGGGCAACCCGGACGAAAATAAAACAAGAGGCCTGTTGAAACTAGCTTAGCTTGAGCTAAGAAAGTTGACCGGCATCTTAACGGAGCACTCTAATCTACGAGAGCATTTGTACTAGATTGGAGCCACGATTCACAATGAATGCAGGATATGCATGGAGGATATGGAGACAATAGAGCTCTTCCTTTGGCATTGTCCAGCTTTTGCCCAGAACAGATCCCATTATTTTTGGAATGACAACTTAGGGGTATTGACGGAAAAAGTTTGAGGGACTACGTGAACGGTACTGAGTTCCTATAAAGGTTAGGCCCGTTTCTTAATTTATATGAGAGCGCAAAACCTGCCTACACTGGCTTATGTATGTGTCCGGGGACATGAGCGTAATGTCTCCTCTTTCCAACCTAACCTAGCCCACACAAAAGTCGTGTCTACCGAAACTGCATTGCATTGCATCTAAGTCAATAACGTAGAAAAAATTATAACGAACAAGATGCAATTCAATGCTAGATATAGAGAGAGCCCTGAATAAATCTAAGCCTGATACAGTCCTTCAGACAATAGGAGAAATAGAAAAGAAAGAATAAAAATGGCTATTGAACACAGCTCAAAAAAATTTGATGCATTTCATTGACACCAGAGGCTCTGCAACATTATTTTAAATAAATCGTGCAAAAAGCAGAGTTGTAAAAGAATGAAGCTTTTCTCTATCTCCTCATTCACCCACTACCTGTTTTCTCCATCACTATTTCTTTCCTATATAAGGTAACAGCTAGTAGTAGTTATAGGCTCTCATTAATTAAGTGTTACTTCTCCTAAAAAAAAGGATAATCCATAATCTTAGAAAATCAGACCATAAAAAACTTTAGAAGTATATTGAGGAAATTAGGTTACTAACCCGGCCAAGTACAATAGAGTTTTTAGGGTTAATTGTTGGGTACCTTTACCAATACCTCTTCTTAGCACAACATGCTATCCGAAATGGATTGGGTTAATATTGATTATACCTCTTTTCAAATAAAGCTAACCTAAAGTAACATTTTCCCTTAAAAGTATATTGGATATACTACCTTATCAATTTACCAATTATTTTCTATAAAGTAGCTGTTTGGTGGTCTGAGCTCGAAAAGAAACATCATCAACACAAATATTAACGTATTTTGAGAATGCAATACAATGCGTGCATGATAACAGAAGCACTTAGAACCATTCCCTTTAAGGCTCTGCTTACTATATTTCAACCAGAACATGTTCTAGGGGAAAAAATAGTGGGAAATAACCCAATAGATTTAAAATTCATAAAATTGTGCAAAAATATCAATAATAGTGATGCAAAGAATCTAAGTAATGTCAACTTGAAATACCCGGCGAATTATGCAATATCTGAACCTAACTTCAATCCAAGTATTGTTGATCAGTAAATGAATATCTTCCGCAAAACAATAACCAAATATTCTCCAACAACAGAATTTCACAAAATACTAAATACCACCAGTACTGTTGAAGTCAAAATTGTGGCGTTCGATATTCGAAAGGGATGTCCACATTTTTAACTGAGAGTACATCACATTAAAAATTGTTCCTGATGCCTCAGGAGAGCAACACATTCGTCATTTTCCCCTATATCAGTTCCCAGGCAGGGGCACCAACAGGGCAAAAGCCTTTGATAAATCCACTAATATCCAAGAAACAAACGAGAAGATCTGGCATATTGGAATCCTTTTCAAAAGCTTCGTGGAATGGGATCAGGAAAACAGAAATTTAATGAGATATGAAGACTACGAATTCCTTTAACTCTTAGGCTCTATTAAAACAAATTTTACAGATAATTTGAAAATGAAGAGAGTAAAGAAACTACCCAAAATTTTCCCTATCACTTACTTTATCAAATTCTCAGGACTTAAAACGCAAAATATTTGGCAAAAACCCCTTATTTCTGAGAGTACAAAAATAGCATAGATATATAAATAAATTGATGATCAATCTAACTGGTATTACAACGTTATATAAACAGAAGACCCAAGTTGCAGCCAATTCAAACTAACCTTATCTGATCTATTATCAGAATCAAAGTGCGTACAGCGTGCTCATGTCTGCAAAGAAAAGAAATAAAAGAAAAAATATTAGCATTTTGGAAAATGCAACATAAGATATATTAAAAATATAAAAATATATAATAAAAATGCTTTTTCTGTGGATTCGTAGATCTGCAAATTAATAATAAAACAAAACCCAGAGAACTAATTAGTGTTAAGAATTACACTTTATTTGCTAATGAAATCAAAAGCTGAAATAAACACACTTTAATTACATAAATACTTGACAGATGTGCGATAGCTTTCCGTGAGCACCTGCCATTACGGCCTTATCTCACGGGTGCCAAAGCATCGGGTGTGGGTTAGACGCCAGACCAACGCCCCCATGCACCCTATTAGAATGAACCTATGGCCCACTCCATAACAACATAGGTTGCAATCTTTGAATATAGTTATCCCTGTACTATATTCAATTACCTTGCTGAGGTAATTTGAGCTATCTAAACTCTACTGCTATGTCCGTGCCCATAGCAGCTTCTGTTGAATGGCAACAGCATCTAGAATAGTGTCTGGCTGACCGCGTCAGACCAATCACTAGCATTGATTTCACACTGGGAAGCCAAGACTATTCTCCCAGCGATTTTGGTAGCAACCACAGCCACCACGATAATTCTCCGGCTTCCACGCCAAGGTGTTGTGTATACATCCATAGCGAGGTCCCCATGAGAATTCCTCAACCATTGCCGGCACAGCTAACCACTCATCCATAAAGAACGCATGCCTGTGTCGCCAAATAACCAGTGCCTACTCCACACTTACCAAAATCATCCCTTTAACCCCTTAGGGGTCTACCCCTTTGGGGTAGGACGAACTCGGCATTTTAGCAAAGGAAACTGACGACCGCTACATGCACTCAAAACTTCATAGCAGCGAGGACCACCCACGCGAGAAGAACGCAAGCTCGCCACCAAAACTTCTGCGCCTACTAAGACCCGACACTAAAAAGTGAGAGTGTCCTGGGGTCGTATCCAGGACGAAAAGCCATTTTAGCACAGAATTTTTGACAACAGCAATGCATTTATCTCTAAGCAGCCCAGCTGTCGGGCAACCGGCACCCGTGGTACCAGAAGTAGCCTCTGGTTAGACCTCGAAGTTCCACCACAAGGGCTTCACCTCTATCGTCTTTTGAACTCAGGGGCAGTTCTAGGTGACGCTGCACCTAGCTGACAACAACGGGCTTACAATATTTGTTTTCCTTTTATAAATATGTGCACATCCGTTACTCTGTTTATATTCAGAGATTGGGTAGTAACACATAAGTTTTACGGCTAATGAGCCAAAGGTTCGCCAGCGGAAAAAGCTACATTAACCTAGCTAGGGCCCCGGGGTTGCCACACCCGTAGTACTTAACAGACTCCCCTGGGGGGAAATACTTGACAAATGGTTGCCATGTCTCACGAAATTGACTGCGCTGTTCTTGAAGCAATACTCCCTCTCTGCTGTTCTTCAGACAATACTCACTTCGCCGGCGATCACTGTTTCTACAATAATAATGACTCATTGGTTTTATTTGACTTTTGCCCAGCACTCCTCTCAACTGAACTTTATGCATTAAACACATTCACCACAGCAGGCTACACGAATACACGACACAAAGCATACAGAAGTGTCACGAGACGGAAGATACGGGTATTTTTCTGTTTGTCTCGTTTTCCCTCAAATTTTGTCGTCGTTTTTGTTTTGCTACTTATTTCTAGTACAATAAATTTTTATTACCTGTGTTAATTGGTAAGTAGTAATACACTACAGTATCAAATACACTATGCTTTTCCCTTTTTTCCACGAATTTTAACAAAAACCTGATTGGAGCTTTTTTTACCTGTCACTTTCTTCACTTCTGTGTATTCTGTATACACGACATTGCCACTTTCATATATTTTGCATTTATAAAAATTAATTACTCTTTTAAAAAGTATTTATTTCACGTAAAAGTATATACAAAAATTAATCAATTTATGCTTTACATAAATTTTTGGATATTGTTTCTATTAATTAATATGGAAATACTTGTACAAAATCATTCATTCAACATTTTGTATTATAGTGGCAACACTGAATTTTCTCATTGTAGCCAATGAAATAGAAATTAGTTTAATTGGACTAAAACGACAAAAACAGCATAGACAACAACCTGTCGCCCTGTTGCCTTGCCGTCTTCAAAAAAATCATGTGTATTATATCCTTGACATTTGGTAGTCGGTAGCTTGCTGTGGTGAATGTGTTTAATGCATTACTCTTCACAATACACAACTCAACTGTAGACTGAATTTCTCTCTCTCTCTCTCTCTGTCTCTCTCTCTCTCTCTCTATCTTTATTAACGACTGCACGTTTCTTTACTTTCAATCAGTGTGACCAGATCCAAAAAATTTTTGCGGCTAAATTCACTTCAAAATAAAGCTAAAAAATGCTAAAATATAATTAAAGTGCTAAAACATAATGCCAAAACTTAATATGTACTTTTTTTTAATCAAATTGTTTCTTTTATAGTTGTTATTTTTTAATTTCTGCTTACATTGCCTTACTTATATTTATTTCCTTTGAATGAAACAGAATTTTGTTTTAAATTACAAATTTTTTCTTGAACATAAACTGCATTATGTAAGTGGCAAAATGAAGCATACGCTTAAGGATTTTTCGCCTATAGTTTGATTACATTACACTTCACGCTAGGATTTAATAGTCGGTGAAAACTACATGCGTCGATTTTTAATGACAAATTGTATGGTGCAACTCGTTAAAACTTAAATACGAGTAAATTCGTGACTTCCCAGCAAAAAATGTGATTTGAAGCACTAAAAATTGAGGGAAGCTATGCATTGCTTACTTGATAATAAAAGCTTCGAAAAATGCTTTTGAAAAGCACTAACGTGAGGCAGTCTCTCTAACAAAATTGAAAATTATCATAAAAAATTTTGCAAACCAGCAACTTATGGATCTGAGTATTACTTTTATGAAGCCCTTTAGTAAGGCAAAAAATTCATGGCTTTTATGAAGCTAAAGGTATAAATTATAGCTGGCTTATCTCGAACAAAAAAAAAAAAATAATAATAATGCCTTATTCATGCGCAACAGAAAGTGATTCTCTAACATTTTACCCCTTACAAATACGCTTCTAGGAAGCAGTAATTTTTGCTGGGTTATGATAACTGCATACCAGTTTTTCACTATACAAAATGCCGAAAAAGTATTTAAGGCAGACTACAAACATCAATTCACGCACGGTTCTTCTAGAAGAAGCCTTTTCCCACTTACGCTTCATTTATAAACAACGTTTAAAAACTGGTTTTTTAAAAATACTCTAAATCTTTTGTCTATTCCACTTTTACGTAAAAAGTTAAAAGTTTGTACAGTCTTCGGATACGGTATTAACTACGTGCACAGATCAGAAGTTGCATAACATTGTAAGTATGAGCACCAACTTTGCAACCGATGCGCTGCTTGATTGTTTGCGGTGTTCTTAATACTTGTCAAGGACGTTTTGAAAGGGTATGCATTGTCAATGTTTTGTTCTGCTGTATTATGAAATACTGCACTCGGTTGGAAGGCAAGGCAGTTGACGCTTTGGAACTCAGCCTTTTTTACGTATAACCGAAATTGTTACAAGTTACGTTGATTATATTATGAAAAAATGCTAGAAAATGCTAAATAAATAATTGAAAAATGCTTAAGAAAATGCTAACTGCTAAATTGAAAATTTTGCAACTAAATCAACAAAAAAAAAATGCTAAATTTAGCTGCAAAAATGCTAAAATGGTTACGCTGCTTTCAATGATGTTTCCTTCTCAGTAAATTCAGTAATTGACAATATAAAATTAATTTTTTTTAGCAGATACATAAACTTTTATGGACACAAGAAAATATTAAGTCCTCGTCCATACAGTGAAACATTTGCTGCGAAACATTTTTGATTTCTCTTTTCAAACTGCATTCGTGTCCACACTGTGAAGTTTTTGTTTTGCAAATTGAAATAATAATACATTTTCTCATATATCTCTCATGAGAATGAGACGAGAATGAAGCACTTAACAAGAACAGCATGTACATTAAACAAAGTACCCTTTTTCATTCCTCTTTTCCCGTTCATCGACAAATTCAAAAGTTTTTGCAGCAAATATTTCACTGTATGGACGAGGACTAAAAACGCAATTTTTTAAAATGAACTTTCAGAATCGCACTGCAAACTCTAATTTAAAATTATTCACTCAAACCTTAAAATCATCTTTTCATAACAAAATTATTTATGTTACAAACCGTATTAGCAACATGAAAATATTTGTTTGCTTAACCATAATTTTACTCTACTATTGCAAATACTTTTAGTATAGCTGCGCTGCAACATGCACACGCACACATAGACAAAATTATAATCTTTTTAGTTTCTATAAATATAATATATACATATGTTATATTTGTGTTATGTCATTTGTTGTGTTATTTGTTATACAATAATTATCACATGTAGTTTGGCTTACAAACGAACTTACGAACTTTAGCCTGGGGCCTAATTCCTGCACTCGTGATCGGAATCGCATTTAATTTCTATTTAATTTCGATGGCTAGAAATTTTCGGATGATGTCACTCGTTACCAAGCGAATCGAGGCAAATATATTTATATATAAATTCATTTTACAACACTGAATAAATTGTATATGTGTATGTGTGCAAAACCATATGTATGTACGTACATACACACGTACTTATATGCAGAAAAAATAAACGAATATACATACATAAATGTTATTTTCATTTTAATTTAATTAACAACTTAATAAAAAAATTAGTGTAAAGTTAGAGAATAGAGGAGCACTAGAGCCACATTTTCGATTCTTTTATTGGTTGACCAGAAGCAGTTTATTTTTTATTTAGATGCTCCCAGAGTTGGTTGATTTCTTTTTATATTTTATTTTATTATTTGCCAAGTCAGTGTGCTTTGTTATATTTGAAGTCAACTAGAAATTTTTTAATTTGTATTTTTATACGTACATTTGTGCATTAATTCATTTATAAATAAATAAGTCAAATATTAAACATACTACATTTTCCTTTTCTTCGCTTTTTCTATGTTAAACATGATTTCAAATGCCTTTTTGCTTGCGAGTAAAAACACGAACGGTTGCATTCTAATGTATGCACGTTATCGAATGCTGTCATTAGAAATTCCGATATGTGTTATTCGAAACCGAATGCGAAAATCCCAAAAGTTAAAAAACTCGAACATTCGAGTAATAACTCGCTCGCAATCGAATGCGAGAATTAAATTATAAATATAGAAACAAATTGAAGTTCGAACAATAATAATTAAAATTGACTAAAACTTGTTATATTTTTCAACAAATTAAACGCTATTAACTTCATGAGTACCTAAACGAGATTTTATTTTCGTTATCCGAGGGAAAAAATAAAGTCCTTATTTTAAGACCGCCGCGCTTGGATAGATGCCAATTGAAATGAGAAAAAAAATTTCCAACACTGGAATCTTATTTTTGGTTTTTCTGATTTTAACACTACTTATAATTTATTTCGTTATAAAATATAAAATATGTTTGATTAAAAAAAAAGTTCTATGTAATTACATATGTATATACCAAAAATGAAGTTAAAACTTTCCAGCTCTGGAGCTGTTTTATTAAATTAAAATTTTTTATACTAAACTCTTTCCTTCTAAGAGATAAAATACATTTAATTTATAAAGCAAAAGAGAAAATTTATTTGACCTAGTTACTTTTATATGAAAAAAAAAATTTTAATTTTTCATAATTTTTTTGGATTTTTGTGTTTTGTTATACCAATTTATGTATTTTAAAAATATAAAATAATTTTTATTTAAAGAGAAAATAAATAAATTATTTTTGAAGGTTACTTTTATATAAAAAAATATACATAAATTTTTCCAACCCTGGAATCGTTTTTTTATCTTTTAAATTTTTAATACCAATTTAATTCCTATTAAAATATCGAACGGGTTTATTTAACAAACAAAAAAGAACAACTAGTTTTAGCTAGCTACTTTTAAAAGGCAAAATAAAGTTTAAGTTTCCCAGCTCTGAAACTGTTTTATTGCTTTTACTCATTCTCAATACCAATATATTTCGGACAATTTCTGTTACACCAGTCCAAGCTCTTCTGGGAGCTTCGGAAAACCGTATATACAGACGTATAGACAGACGAACGGACAGAAAGACAGACATCGCTTATTTGTCTTCCCTATTTACAAGGACCCAGAATATATGTAATTATATAGTTTATGGGTCGCATATGAATATTATGGAAATTACACACGGAATAAAAAAGGCATTTTTGGTGAAGGGTATTAAAAACCCACATTTAAATTTACCCTTTCGATGGAATACATAAATATCGTTACCTTAATATAGAAAGGCCCTAAATCATTATTTTTTTTATTCGAGATTTATGTATATTTCGTTACATTGGATGTTCTGCTATCGAAATATGCAAAAAAAAACTCGATTTAAAAAAAATAATGAGTTAAGGCCTTTTTATATTACGGTACATATTCTATTTAGATTTTTAACCATATTTGAAAAATGTATGAGTAGTATCAGTTGCCATTGAATTTATGTGCTCGCTGACGTTGTCAATAAAAATAACATTGCTGCAAATGAAATATGCACGCGCAAGTTTACACTTCTATTTATCTGAGTAAAAGTATCTCGGTCTTTCCGTCAGTCCATCCCTTTATGTATTATATGTATGTATGCATTAGAGCCCTGCGCAAGACCACTTACAAGAACTTTTAATACATGAGGGATTTTGCAAATGCTTTACTGCAGCTAAATCTTCTAAGACAAATGCTAATCAACACTGTTGGCGGGACATTTGTTTCAGTTATTGCAGGTATAGGAGTAAAGAAGAAAATATTTTGTGAAGGAAGAATTTGTGATACTTGCTTCTTCATACGCATGGGTGCGTATACAAACGTCATGCATGTATATACGCACACACGTTGTGTGTATGATCTTTTATTTTTATGTTGTTGTGTGCGCTTGCTTTAAAAAACCACCCTCACACACACTCAAACGTACAATATGCAAAATAACAAGCATACACGCATCAACACTACTTCTTTTGAGTGCTTGTTACGAATAAGAAGTCTTCGCAACATCACTTGTAAGCGCTCATATACACGTACGTCAATACATCAATCATTCTTCGCTTATTAAACGACCTCATTTACTATTGGTTTAGTATATTACATGCTACGATAATATATTAAAATAAATTCAGTGAAGTGCGACTTCGACCCGCGCACGAAGAGTTCCGTACGGACACTAGATATGTAATTCAATACGAACTTTAACCTATATAAAATACAGTTTTGGCATCTTTTTTCGTTTTTTGGGTTTTTTCGGTTTTGAAAGTTTTATAGTTTTGGCGTTGTTTGAGTTTTTTTCGGTTTTCGCGCTTTTTTTAGTTTTGGCACTTTTTTTCTCGTTTGGTAATTTTTTCGGTTTTTGGCAATTTTTCATTTTGACGATCTTTTTCATTTTGGTGATTTTTTTTTCATTTTAGCTACTTTTTTAATTTTGTCGATTTTTTCGGATTTTGCGATTTATTTTAGTGCTCGAATTTTTTTTTTAATTTTGGTGATTTTTTTCGTTTTGGTGATTTTTTTCGTTTTGGCGATTTTTTTCGAGTTTTGGCAATTTTTTTTCGGATCTAGCGATTTATTTTAGAGCTAGAATTTTTTTTAATATTGGCGGTTTTTTTTCGTTTTGGCGATTTTTGTTTGAGGTTTGGTGTTTTATTTTCATTTTGGCGATTTTTTTAATTTTGGCGATTTATTTTCGTGTTAGATTTTTTTTTTTAATTTTGGCGATTTTTTTCGTTTTGGCGATTTTTTCCGATTTTTGACAATTTTTTCGGATTTTGCGATTTATTTTAGTGTTAGAAATTTTTTTTAGTTTTGGCGATTTTATAATTTTGGCGATTTTTTCGGATTAAGCGATTTATTTTAGTGCTAGAGTTTTTTTTAATATTGGCGATTTTTTTCGTTTTAGCGATTTTTTTCGTTTTGGTGATTTTTTTTAATTTTTGGCAATTTTTTTTTTTTTTTTTTTTGGTTTGACGATTTTATAATTTTGGAATTTTTTAGTTTTACCGTTTTTGAAAATCTCAGGAGTTTGCCTTTTACGGTTTTCAAGATACAGCAAGTTTTCAAAAGTACATAGTCAAAATTGCATTAACTGATGGACCACCCTTTAATTTAAATTTTTTAAAATTTTAGTGTTAATTGTTGTAGTCTGTATAAAAATACACTAATTTTACAAATTTCAAGTCTCAATATACATATGTACATATAATTGTATGTATATTACATGGGATTTTAACATTTTTCGTTGCTCGTTTTGGAACACCCTTTAATTTTTAACTCTCATGTATTTGCTGTTGTAGCGGCCAAGGTTCTACATACTCTGTTCAAATTTCAGGTCCATAGCTCTTACGGTTCCTGAGAAAATAGCGTGTGACGGACAGACGGACAACAAACAAAATAATAGGGTTCCTTTTCACCTTTGGTGTACGAAACCCTAAAAAAGTGTGTGTGAAAAAATCTATGTCGAAAGTTTTTTGACCTTCTTTTTGCTTGTTAATATTCTTCTGAAATTTTCTGTTGAGTACGAGTATGAAAAGAGCGATACAGTTTAGTGGGTGCATTGCAGGGTCAGTATTGTGAGAAAAACAGTGAAGTGAATTTTTTTTAACATCGTGGTATTCGGTTGTTAATTATTTAACATTGTGTGTGTTTAAAAGCTCTCAAAATTAGGTTTTAGTAAATAAAGTGTTCTTATTTGATACGAATACTAAAGGGTTTTTACTTAACTAAAAGCCTTTGAAGCCCCAAAAAATTTTTTTTTTAAAGGTAAACCTTAACCACCTACATATGCTACAAAAAAAGTGCCATCGTAAATGGATACTGTAGGTATCATGAAGTACACGAACGGAAATATTTTTCTAGATACGTTTTTCCAGTAAAGAATGTATTTAGAGGTACTATCGAACCAAAGAACATATTGTTCCTTTAGAAAGATATTGCCTTAAAAATCATAAATTTATACAGACAGACTTTTATAATGTTTTTTGTTTTACGTTTTTTTTTTCATTTCCTCAACTCAAACTTAATTAAACTTAAAATAAATTCAGTAAAGTGCGACTCTGACTCGCGCACGAAGGGTTCCGTACGAACACTAGATATGTAATTTAATACAAACTTCATCCTATATAATATATAGTTTTGGCATTTTTTTAGTTTTTGGGGTCTTTTCAGTTTTTTTTTTTTGTTTTGGCGTTTTTTGCGTTTTTTTCGGTTTTGACGATTTTTTTAAGTTTTGGCTATTTTTTTAGTTTTGACACTTTATTTTCCCGTTTTGGCGATTGTTTTCGATTCTTGGCGTTTTTTTCATTTTGGCGATTTTTTCGAATTTGGCGGTTTTTTCAAATTTGGCAGTTTATTTTAGTGTTAGAAATTTTTTTTTAATTTTGGCGATTTTTTTCGTTTTGGCGATTTTTTTTAATTTTTGACGATTTTTTTTTTGGTTTGGCGATTTTATAATTTTCGGTTTTTTTAGTTTTACAGTTTTTTGAAAATTTCAAGTGTTTGCCTCTTACGGTTTCCAAGATATAGCAAATTGTCAAAATTACATAGTCAAAATTGCATTAACTGATGGACCACCCTTAAATTTTAATTTTTTTAAATTTTAGTGTTAATTGTTGTAGTCTGTATAAAAATACACTAATTTTACAAATTTCAAGTTTCAATATACATATGTTCATACAATTGTATGTATATTACATGGGATTTTAACATTTTTCGTTGCTCGTTTTGGAACACCCTTTAATTTTTAATTCTCATGTCTCATGTATGTCCGTAGCTCTTACGGTTCCTGAGATAATACCGTGTGACGGACAGACGGACGACGGACAGCGTAGCGAAAACAATAGGGTTCCTTTTCACCTTTTGTGTACAGAACCCTAAAAAGGTCGAATTTACACTTCAAGTCTGTTCACGCAGCCCTCTAGTATACATGAGAAAATTTTTGTAAAATAAATACTGCAGTGCAGCTGGGGTTTCATGTTCCATTAATGCAACAAACAAGTGTTACATATAAAGTTATTTCAGATCTGTTTATGGCAAATGCAAAAGTATGAGTTTTTGTATTACATGTGGTATTTTGAAGCCACGATGAATTTGAGCAAATGATTATGTATTTAAATTTGATATTAGAAGAAGGTGTGCGTTGTCTTGTATGGGTTTGTATACATACACTGAAGGAAATGTCGATGGTGAAAATGTACTGAGTCGCTTTTGACTTTGTCACTCTACAATTATTCCCCATACAATACTTTGTGCTATAGACATTTATAGTGTTTTCACACTGAAAGTTAAAACCTGGTTTTAACGTTAAAACCATAAACAGCTGATTTTGCTTTCACACTGCAGGTTTGTTAAGTTCAGTTTTTAATTCACAGGCTGTCTAGTAACTTTGCTCAAAATAAAATAAATCCCCTGCCGAAATGCGTGTATTTGTTGTTGCATTTTTTCTGCTTTTTAAGAACACTTGTTGGACATACTGTTCAACGGTTTTTGTTTGCATGAAAAACTATGATATTTCACAATGCGCTCTAAAATGAAAATTATTTTATATTTTGTAAATAAAATTTTTTTAAATTATGGAACTTCTTATACAGAATGAAGAAGTGCTTGGAAATATTGTTAGTAATATAAAAATGCACAAATACATTTTAAGATAAACCCTTTTTATAGGCAGATGAATGTCAGTCATATTGTCTATTTTTACTTTCGACAGTTCAATTTAAATTATTTTCGTTGTTTTCCTTCCGAAAAACTCTTTTTTTCCATAATTTTTTTATTATTGTTGCTGCTGCATTAATTTTTAAGTTGAAAAATTTTCAGGCGCCATCTATTGTTATTCAGTGGCATACCATTACCAGCTGCTGTCGGTCATTTCAACTTGGCAGCACTGAATTTATTACAGCGAAAGCAAGGTTGCATTTCATAAAACCAACTTAAAACCAATTCAAAAATGGTTTTGATTTGGTTTTAACAAAAACAATTTGTATGGTAAAACCAGGTTTTAACAGTTTAACTTTTATTAAAACCAAGTCAGTGTGGAAACACTATTAGCATTTGTTTGTCATTGAAAATCTACTAGTAACACTAAAACAATTGACTAGGTAGTGAATTCATAATTCTTATGGCACCATGGAGACATACCAACCAGACATTTAATTGTACATTTCTATACCTTACGTACATACAAATTTATGTATGTTGGCAAGTTGTTGCAAAATCCACCAGAAATGCACCACATCTGTTTTCTCTATTTCTTTTATACTGACGAATAGAAGTGAAATTGTAGACAATGCAACTACTACTAGAATTTTAGTGTTGACATAGAGACACTTGGTCCCAGTCTGACTGCAGGGTATACATATACAAATCTATACAGATTTGTTAACTAAATTTTACACACATTGATGCATAATGCTGTCTGCGTTTTACATGCGTATGTATGTATGTATGTATGCATGTATGTATATGTCTATATAATTCAGCTGTTGTTCGTTTATTCTTTTGAAAGAATGAAATATCGTATACGTGAGTTTTTCCAAAATAAAACTACTAAAACATCATTAGAGGTTTTCTTGCACTGCGGCTTGTGTTACTCGTTATAGGAAGAACTAATTGTACGAGTATAATATTCACATGTATTTTTGGTTTTTAAGCGAAATTGAATTAAATTTTAATGTACTTTTAAAGAGAATTTATTATTATTTTTTATCTGTATATTTTTTATAGCTATGCTATTTATTGCGCGATTCAGTAGTTAGGACGTGATTTTGGTACGAGTAACAAAAATAATCGGCACTATTACAGTTGTATATTAATTTTTGCTTTGATTTCTTTGTACTTCTTATGAAATTAAATGAAACGAGTTGTTTGATTCTGTTTTGTTTCGTTCTTTCAAGTGAGTGAAACTAAAACAATGAGAACGCTCGCTCAATTTGTTTTTGTATTGTTTTTGACATTAGCACAAACCAGAGATCACAGCCGATCGGCTGTAAGCCAGCTAACAGCCGCCACCAGCCACAAACAATACATTAATTTAATCGTACGCCGCTAGAAAAGAAAATAATGCGCAAAGATGGAAATTTTTTGAAATATATATTTGCAGAGAATTTGACATCATCGTATAATATAATAATTTTATTGCATTGTTATTTAACACATTAATTTTGTTTGTGTCCTAGGACAACTCTCTTCTTTTTATGATGTTTGAATCTGAAAAGTTATTTAAAAATTTCTATATCATTTAAAACAGTGAACATTGAAGTTTAGATATTGGGAACTTTATATTGGAGATGTCTTTTTAATAAGTTAGCATCAGTTTGTTTGTTTTTGTTATTTTATTATTGTTTAATTACCAGAAACCTTTAAAAGTTTAAGATATTTATGATTTACAGGACACTTAAGTTTTAACAAATAGAGTACTAAAATTTTTTTAGTTAGTATTTTTGGGAATTGTTACAATTTCCAATTTGTTAATTCATAACTCGGCACATTTCAGACCGATTTTAAAAATTCTTTTTTTTTTTTTTGAGAATACATATGTTCCAATTGGTCCAGTGGGAAGGGATACGCCCACAAATTTTTTTATTTGGTTTTATAATATTACACTCATTTGCTTACAGCAAAACATAGCAAACACCTTTATTTCTTGTAATTACACAATTTTAAAGTCGAAATCATGGGCGGGACTACGCCCATTAAAATTTATTATTACATTTCACGAGGTTCTACTTTACCGATTTTTACAAAACTTAACACACGCACCCTGAGCTCTGAAAAGCACACAATCTTGCATTTAAAAAATGGGTGGAGGAACGTCCAATTTAACGAACTAAATACGCGTGCGCACAATTATAAATGATTAAATAAACATAAACAAAATGTAACAGCTACAATAACGTAATAGCTCCCTGCAGATAATGCGACTAGTCCATACATGCATGTAAAGACTAATCCAAAGAGGAGTAGGAGTACTCCAAATATATGAAAAAAGGTGGTCGATTTAGCATTGCGATGTCCTAGGATTGGACCACATGGTCCAATTTTACTTAACATCGGACTAAGCCTAAAACTACTCCATATGAAATAACTAGTTATAGACTACTCGCATACAATTTGTAACTGCCTAAGAACAACGATCATAATCGTTTAAACACGAACACTTATAGTGCAGCATTGAATGCTTATGTGAAAACGACATGATCCATGACTGCATTACATGGGACCATGATGTAACTAGTCTGTTTCACCGAGATTGGACCACGTAGTCCAATATTATCTGCAGGGCTTCTGCTTGTTAAGAAGATACACATACAAACACACACAGACATGGTAGTGCAGGCAAAAAAAATAAAAATTAAAGTAAACAACCATCATAAATTGATTCTTTAATGATGTATATACGCATTTACATAGTTAATCCATTAACCAATTGCGCGACTGAAAACAAGTATTGGAAATGCTATCGAGATTGTCCAGATGTTGCTGTCACATTCTGGAAGTCTTGTGTGAAGTTTAAAAAGGGCGAAGCATCTGCTGGCAGCTCAATGTATCATAACGTCAGTCGGAAGTCAGAAGTTGTTTAATGTTAAGAGTTGTCTATTAAGAGTTCAGTTTACTATTGTAAAGAAAGAGTAAATCTCAGTTGGAAGCAGTTGATAGTTGTGCAAAAGTGTATAAAGGCCGTGGCACAATGAATCCGTCATACGTTAAACTTCGCCTTTTTCAACTGACAGCTAAATTGAAATACATGATTTCTTATGAGGACTGTTACATTCAGTACGTGTCCGTCAACGCAAAGTACAAAAACTGGTCAACTTTTAACTTCTTGCATACGTTGAGTAGTTTGACAGATATTGGTTGGTTTTTTTTTTTTGTATGTTCTGAATTAGGTTTTTGTGTTTTGTGGCAGCAAAAATAAAATTTAACAAAAAAATAAAGGATATAAATAAAAAAATTTGAATTTCATAAATAAAATGGAGAATCAACCTATTGAAGCTGTTCAAATGCTTCCGTCAATAAAGTACTCATTGTGCCAACCTTCTCCGTCATTGCGATAATGTCAGTTGAAAAAGGCGAAGTATAACGTATGACGGATTCATTGTGCCCCGGCCTTAAAAGTGAAGCAAGTGAGTCATTATAATTTGCATAAATAGTGAGCATCGGCAGAGTGAGTCTTATGTGAGGAGCAGCAGGGAGGGAGTATTACTTTAATAACAGCACACCTAGTTTAGTACATACTAGAGACCTGCGTAAAAGGTCTTTAAATGTAAATACGTCATGATGTATTATACTAAACCAATAATAAATGCTGTCGTACTATAAGCAAAGCACGATGGATGCATTGGTGTACGTGTATATCAGTGTTAACAAGCGATGTCGCCAAGACAGCTTGTTTGTAACAAACACTCAAAAGAAGTACTGTTGATTAGTGTATGCTTGTTATTTTTCATATTGTACGTTTGAGTGTGTGTGTAATATGTAGATGGTAAGCTATTATGTGGTTAACCGCATACAACTAATATTAATGCATGTGTGTGCCTTTGCATGTGCGCAGAAAAATAAAAAATCATACACACATACATGCATGACGTTTGTACACGCGCTCATGCGTAGAAAGAAGCAAGTATCAAAATCTTCCGTCACGAAGTGTTTTCTTCTTTACTCTTATACCTACAATACTGAAACAAATTTCTTGCAAACAGTGTTGTTAACGTTTGTTTTATAAGATTTCGCTGTAGTAAAGCATTTGAAAAATCCCTCATGTCTTGAAACTTCCTATAAGATGTCTTATGCAGGACACTAGTACATACACATTATCTCATAATGAGTATTTTAATGTTCGTACACGAAGTTGGCTTTGTCATACAATACTTATTTTGCATCGTCTATAAACATTGAGTTAAGGAGAGTCGAAATCAACAACGTCATAGATCTTGCTAAGGGCGGTTTCAGACTATAATACAAGTATTAATACTTTTGTGGAAAATGAAACTCTTACATGTTGAGTTGTTATTGTTTTTTGAAATTTTTTAAACAGAAATTAGATCAGGGAAGCATTTTCGTCAAAAGTTTTAATACTTGTATTATAGTCTGAAACCGCCTTAAGTATGAGTGCGATGAGAACTTAAAACTTTTGAGTGAATATGATTCATATACAACATTGCAACAAGTATGAGTGCGCATAAGTACAAGAAATTATAAATCATGATTCAACTCTACTTACTTTTTGACTACTCATTGCGCTTCTCTGGTGTCCACCCAAAAGCTGAGTAAACGTCGTGGCAATTAGTTGTGGATCATTTACATAAGTAATTTAAGTTGTATGTGTGTGTATATTTATTTAGTAAATAAAGTGTAATTTTTAACACTTATTAGTACACTGGGGTCCTTTATTCATACGCAAATCTTCGAGTCTACAGAAAAGCATTTTTAAAGAGTAAAAACTGAACAATATTTATTAAATCAAATAAATGTTATTAATACATTTGATTCCTGAAACAGTTTCTTTGAACTAATGGAATAGCTCAATAGTTGTGAATACAGTGAATCAGTTCTTCATTGAACTAATGAAGAGCTTTATCAGCTAAAATTCTGTGTCAAACTTATTTTTTTTTATTGAAGGATTTCCTTACAGTGAAGAAGCAATTAAATTAAATGTTAAAGGTCTTGACTAATTTAATTGAAAATATTTTTTCACTTTAATGGGCCATAATTTAGAGAGCTGAATGATTTTCTCATTTACAAACAAGAAGTTATATTATTTTTATTTAATTGATATGTAACAATTATTTATCATTTCATAGTATTCTGCGTTAAAGTCTGTTGATAACATTTTTCTTTTGATTTGCAGGTTAAATTCCATTTTAAATAAGCAAATATTCAATTAAAATATTAATCAAAAATATTTTTTATTCTACACAATCACTTAATTGAAAGAAAAATATTTCAAAGTAATTTTTTTTTTTTTTTTTTTTTTTTGTTGTGCAGCTAAGCTCAAAATTACACAAAACTTGAAATTCCTACAGTGACTAATTTTTTACTCATATACACTTGCATTTTATATTATTATGTTATAAAATCCAGCTAGCAAATTTTTTTATTAAAATATTTCCAATATTTCACTTTTATTTGCAGTAAAATTATTATTTAATTTTAAAAAAATTTTTGCGGATTTAAAAATTGTGTCACTGATCTTGAAAAAACATTTTAACTTAAATTTTTTAGCTTGCGTTCTATTCTTTTTTAATTATGGAACAACAGTAATATATTTTGCGCTTGTCAAAATTAATGCGAATTAAAATACATTAAGTTATGTTTTCTGACCAATTTGTTGTTATTATTTTTATGTTATTTTTTCGGGCTATTTGTGGTCATCTATTTTTCTCCATATAGGAAATAAAAATTACATTATTTTTGTTTCTCCCAACGTTTCGTTTATTTGTTGTTGGTTAAGCACATCTAGATGCATTTCGTTGCTGCATCACACACATTTTTTAAGTTGACAATAATAAATTTTAATTTTTTTTTTAAATATTTATATATGTATATTTTTTTTTAATTCTGCTACCAATAACAATCAATTTAAATTAACTATTAATAACATTAACCACTTATATGATTGAATGTTTGAAACTAACTATATTAAGTATAATATTTTTATTTTTGTAAGTCAATGCTTATAAACGAAATAGGTGTAAAACGTTTAGAATTATAATAACTTCTAATTATGTAAGTCAAGGACAAAAAGAACTAAAAACAAACAACCTGCAAGCACGAAATATATAAACAGAAAGAAAAAAACCGATTAGTGTAACAAAAATATTTTGTTTATCTTCTGTTTATTGCTACATTACACTTACAATATGCTATACAGTATAGTTAAATAGAGCTTCAAGTTCAATAAACAAAAAACGAAAATATATTTATTCTTTAGCAAACAATCATAAAAAATTAAACACATAGAACGCAGCAAGCTGCCGACTGCAATCTATTAGAAATTAGATGCACACAATTAATTTTTATTGGCTAAGTCTTACATATATATTTTTCTTGAAATAGATTCTTAATATTGATACGCCATCGGAAAAAACATATCAAAACTAAAGTAGCCACAAGATTTTCTCATAATATTCACAATATTGGGCGTGGCATGCTGCTAATTAGGTTAAATTAAAATAAAGTGAAATAAATTATGATTCCTCGACGACAGTTATCAATAAGAGGATGCGGTTTTTTTATATTGCACTAACTGTTGTTTTTAATAAATGTTATGCGCACACTCTTTACAATTTGTAGTTAAGGTGATATTTAATAGATTTTGAGCCCCGCCCCATCCCCTTTTTTCATAAAATTTGGAGTTATGAAAATCAAAACGGATCAATTAAAGAAAACCATCCATGTATAATTTTGCCTCCGCCTGTAGAACATTTTTTTTAATTTAATGGAAATACTCAAAAATTACAAGGGAAAAAATTTTATATTTTGTGGACACGCATTAATCATTTTTTTTTGTCTCAAAAGGGTTTTCCGGCAGTTTTGTTCCCCAATTTTTTTTTATAAATCGGAGGATGGAATTTGCTCCCCTTTTTCACAACTTTGTCATTTGTCAACTGATTTCCAGTTTTTTTGCTTGGACCTATAATTTTTTTTTTTTTTGAAAATTAGAGAGGTGATTTCGGCTCACTTATGCATAACTCCGTCACTTGTGAAACGAAGCCCCTCAATAATCAATTTCAATGTATTTTTAATAAACAAAAAATATTTTACTTAATAAGTAAAATATTAATTTGGGAATATTAGTGCGCTTAAAAAAAATTTAAACTTAAATTTTAACAATTCCCATAAAAATCACTAATTAAAAAAATTTTTTGTTGTTTTTTTGTTTTGAAAATTGGAGGGGAAAACTTGCTCCCCTTATGCATAACTCTGACACTCGTGAATCCATTTAATTTTTTTTTTGTTGGAAATGGTTTGCCTGTATTTTGGTCCCGTAATTATTTTTTGAAAATAGTAGAGGGAAACTTGCTCCCCTTATGCATAACTCTGTCACTCGTGAACTGATTTCAAAAAAAAAATTTTTTTGTTTGAAAGGGTTTGCCTGTATTTTGGTCCCGTAATTGAATTTCAAAAATTGGAGAGGGAAACTTGCTCCCCTTGCACATAACTCTGTCATTTGTCAAACTATTTTCAAAATTCGTTTTTTGTTTGAAAGAATTTGATTGCAGTTTAGTACTACAATCTTTTTCAAAATTGATGGGAAAATTTTCTTTCCCCCCACCCCCTCCCATTTCTTAATCGATTTAAAAAAAGTAGTAGGGAAATACCGATTCTGGCTCAATTAAAATTGTTAAATTGTTGCTGAAATTGTTAAATTTGGGTAATTAAAATTTGAAAATTGTTAAATTCTTGGAAATTTGTGAAATGTGATACCTACGAGGGTGGTTCAATAAGCCCTTTAAATATTTTTCGAGGATGGTTCAATAAGTCCATCTTTTTCCTAATGCCTACGGCAATGCATGATCATTTTTCCTAATGCCGACGGCAATGCATGATTATTATATTTTTCAAATGCCGACGGCAAAACATGATTATTAAATTTTTCAAATGCCAACGGCAATACATGATTATTATTTTCTAATGCTGCAGAAAAAATTCCCAGTGTTGCCAGACTGTAGAAATTTTGTTATCGTAATAATATATCAGTAATATCAGAGAAATTAGGTTTGATGACTACTAGGCGATTCTCATATGAATCATGGGAATGTGCTTGTGTGATTTCCTCACGCTAATAAATTGTTTATAAATAAAATAATTAAATAAATTGTTTATAAATAAAATAATTAAATAAATTGTTTATAAATAAAATAATTTATTTAATTATATTATTTATGTATAAAACGTTCTCATGTATGTGAACACCCCTAACGCTAGCGTGTGGGGGGGTCCAGCTTGTTTGTCGCTGGTTAGCTTATATTCTGTTTATTTGTTTAAGAAATATATTTGTATGTATGTATTTATGTATGATGCATGTATGTACGTGTATGTATGTATGTGCGATCGAAGGAACTTGTGCGTGGAATATTTTGTGGCTGTGTAGAATATATTTATATTTTGCAACGTAGTCATTTCTTTGGCTGCGATTATTTTAAAGCACAAAGTTTCAACTAACTACTGTCATAAGCAGAGAAACAAAAAGTAAAAATTTGCAAGTTAGCAAAAAAGCTAACTTCTTCTCCTCCTTCCCACTTCCTTCTCTTTCCTTTATGTGGTTTGTATTTGCAATAAGAAAACACTTGTAGATTTTTTATTTTTCTATACATTTATTGTTTAAAATTTTTTAAAATTTTATAATAATACATAGTACATTAATATTTTAAAAAGTGAAAAAGTTCATTTAAAGCAAGATATTTCTTTTGTTAAAAAAATATAATCTTTTAATGCGCAAACACCAAATGTATGATAATTACAATAAAAATATTCTGGATACTTACGGTCTAATTCATAAAAATTCCTTATTTCAGCTTTAATCTGTACAGATTTTGCTTTATTAAGCTCTAACAAAAATTTGTATTCATAACTGATTAATATCAGTGAATTAACTATTAAACGATTTTGCTTCTTTTGTAATTTTATGTTGGCAACATCATGCTACAGGGTGGGCCAAAAGAAACCAAGGGGTGTAAAAGTTAAATAACTTTTTTGTTTATTAACTTTTTTTATTTTTTCTTTCAGATTATATAATATACAAAATGGAAATTTTTTTACACTAAGTATGAAAAATGATGTCTCTTAAATGACCACCGTTTTCAGCTTCGCACTGATGGGCTCTTTTTAGAGCATTTTCCATAACATCTTTCAAAACTTGTGGCTGTAGCGTTCGAATTTCTGCAACAATGTTTGCCTTGAGTTCAAGGATTGTCTCTGGCTTGTTCACATACACTCGCTCCTTCAAAAAACCCCAAAGAAAATAGTCGGGTGCTGTCAAATCTGGCGATCGCGCTGTCCAAATAATTTCCAAATTTCGAGTTGATTTCATTTCTGGCCAACTCTTGAAATTTAACTGCAAAATTTAGACGTTGCCGATGATCTGCGGGTTTTAATTCTTGGACCAATTGCACCTTATATGGATATAACTGTAAATCTTTTTTTAAAATGCACCGTAGTGACGTACGAGACATTTCTAGCTGAGCAGAATGCCTTCTGCCAGATGTTTCTGGTGCTTCGTTAACACTTTGCTGTACTCGTTCAATATTTTCCGCAGTGCGACTTAAACGTGATCTACCGGTTCGAGGCAAATCTCTTACGCTGCCATGTTCGTGATGACGATTAACTAAGCAACGAATCATCGCTTCAGAGAGCAAAATTCTGACGTTAAAATGTCGACGATATGCTCTTTGCGTTAAAATAATTGATCTCTGGTTTAAATAATAAAATTCTATTGTTCTGGTTCTCTGTTCAGTTGTAAACCTCTCCATTATAAATTCTCCAAGTGTTGTCTATATAATCTGAAAGAAAAAATAAAAAAAAATTAATAAACAAAAAAGTTATTAAACTTTTACACCCCTTGGTTTCTTTTGGCCCACCCTGTATAAACACAATCCAGTCCACCGACCATCGACTACAAAATGTCAAAAATAGAATACATGCGTGCTTATGAGAATAATTCTTTTAGCCGCTACACGACTACCGACTACACGGCTACTTTTGTAGCCCGTAGCCAACTTAGGCTAATTTCTATTTTTCTTGGCTACAAAAAACAGATTAGTGCTGCCAATACAATAAATGCATGTAATGGTCGTTTTAAAAACGCAATACATTAAATATCGCTATTAAAAACGCGAAAAACTATTATAGTGGCACTATTGAAGAATAATAATCATCATTTGTTTACATTTTTCATTTACTTTTTATTTGGCGCATTTTTCATTTACTTATTTTTGAAATTTTTTTTTTCACACAAATTCACTTAAAAAAATCAAGTTTGTTTTGTTTTGGTTAACTTTAATACATATGTCAAAACAGATGTTTATTTTTTGTAGTTAGTGGTCGTTAGTCGTTAAAAGAATTAAGTAGCTGGCGACTTGGCTATTTTTGTAGCCAGCTACTTTTGTAGTCGGTAGTCGATGGTCGGTAGCCTTTACGATTTTACTGGTAATGCAAATTAAATTTCATTAGCAGTAAAAATTTACTGAATTTTTTTAGTAATCAGTAAATTTACTGCTTACTGCAATTTTTAATGCAGTACATATACATATACTGCAGTGTGCCCATTTACTAACCAAATAAGTTTAATAAAACAAACAAAAACCAACAAATTCATACGTATTTACAATATTGAAAGTTTTGATACTTTTAATTAATTAATTTAAAAAAAGATACTAAAAGCATAAGTACTTCCAACTTAAAAAAAAATTTTCATTACTAGATGTTTACACATCTCCTCTATGATCGGACTCACATTGCTTTTTTTTATTTGATGGTCGCTTTAATGTTGTTGTTGTTCTTGCTGCTATATTTTTCAATGTATTTGTGTTGTATATTAGCATTATTTAGTTCATGGGTGAACAAGATAAATTTAAGGTTGTGTAAGTGAGCGAAAAAGATAAACACACAGGCAGAAACAATTAAATAAAAGTTATTCTTATATGATTTTTTTATGAAAGAATTTCTTTCTAAAAACCCGTTTTAACAAAAAGTAATAAATAGATATTATTATTTACTTTAATTCTGAGTTTAAAACTACTAAAAACCAATTTGGAAGAGAAAATAATTTTTAATATTCACGTAAGCAAAAGCATTTTTTAACATAAACAGCATACGCAATAAATTTCTCGTAGTGCGTTTGAGAAAAATGAGTAAAAAGATAAGCAAAAATTTATCTCAGATAACACTAAATGAAAGAGAATAAGAATACGTGTGAATTCGATTAGCAAAAATTTGCTACATGATGTTCACCCGTGATTTAGTTGGCCTTAAATCCGTGGTCGGCAACCCATACCATTACATATTACAATTGTTTGTGTTATTCTCTTACCACGAGTCGGTGTTGCCACTTAAATTTTCCTCTCATTTCCCTAACTTGAAATTTTAAATCTCCAAAACCAAACTTGATTTTATTATGGTCAGAAGAAATACTCAAGTTTTGTTTATGAAGAAATACATCTTCTCTTGTTGCTACGCCAATGTATAAAGATGAGTAAAGAGATAGTTTTGTAAAAAATTTTCTTAAAATAATTTAAATATATGCTTGAAATTGCCTTTGCATGTCACGTTTTTTTATGCATGACAACGTACGTTGACAAACCAAATTTTCTGGCTTGCCATAATAATTTTCTGAAAATAAAATATTTAGTAAATTCTCATCACACATATTTTCTTACTGTTGGGAAAAAATTGTTCTCTGGCAACGCTGATTCTTGAGAGTATGCGATATACACAAGTTGTTCTCAGTAATACGTGTGTACACATACGTAATAGAAGAGTATAAGAAAAGGCGCGGCGCCCTTAATTTGCCGACCACAGCCTTAAATGTACTCGTATTGTAATTTCCTCTCCTCTGAAATTAATTAAATCACCGTGTTGATCAAGTACGCGCAGCGCTAGTGAACTTATCTCTCTGGTATTTACAGGTAAATAGATGAGATTTCTTATAACATCATCTATTTTATAGCCTGGAGGCACATTAATCGGAAATTCATGAAGTGTATGCGATTTGGAGTTATTCATATATGTGTTTATAGCGATACTACTTTCAATTCGCAAGAGATTCACTTTAAATATATTAACTGGAAGATCTGAATAATAATATTTGTTTGGTGTTAGGATTTTGCTATTAAATCCTAAAAGTTTTCCAATTGTATTTTTCTTTATTAAAATATACAGGATCCTTGGAACTATTAACTTTAATTTGCATTCTATTATTATTATTGGCTTCAATGAAAATCTTATTTGCTGGGCAGAGTCGTTTGTATTGCTCTTCTATAAAATCAACTATATCATTTAATTCGTAAGATCCAATTGGTATTTCAATTATATGTTCCCCTATATGAAATATATTGTTTTAGGTGTCTACATTTGGAATACTGTTGTACATATGAATGAAAATCAGTTAGAGCACCATGTAATTCAATAGGAGGAAAGTAAAGGCCGTGATACACTATCATACAAAGTCGTGCGATCTACGAAAAGTACAACGCTGGTATGATGGAGTTTATGAAAATTTTCAAAAGACAATGACAATTCATCACACCAGGGTTGTATATTTTCGTAGATCGCACGACTTTGTTTGATAGTGTATCACGGCCGTAACTAGCAGATAGTTCTGATGAGTTAGAGCTCAGAGTAACGTACCTTTTCACAATGTATGGTGAAAAGATAACAGAGACTTTAACGGCAAGTTTTGTATGGAGAACTTGCAGTTAAAGTTCACGTTAACTCTTAACCATACATTGTGAAAAGGGACATAAGTGTTATTGACATTATAACAGACTGATTACAATTAAATAAAGTTTAGTACACAGTATGGTTTATAAGCATGATTTACATATTTATTTCATTTTCTTATTTTAAAATTAACATTAGTTTCTTAATATTAATGCTATTTGTTGTTGTTGCTATTGATGTTGTTGTTACTAATTTAGTTTTTCTTCCAACTATAATATTTCATATTTACTTATCCAAGAATTGTGTTGATTAGAAAAACCCAGCCATTTAACATATAACTGCTTCCCTAGTAAAAAAAATTTTAATGCTTTCCACACACTCTTTTTTCCATTAAAACTTAAAGCTAAGATGTATTTAATGAAAAACTCGTTATATAAAACAAAACTTATTGTTAAAATGTTTAACGCTTCATTTACACATGCAGGTAACTTGTTACAAGTTGCGTGTACGTATTAACAACCAATAAATTGAATGAAATAATAAAAACACTAGCAACTTGCTTGATTGTTTACACAGTCAAGTGCAAGTTTATTTTCATTTTTCTATATGTTACTATAAATATTTGAAAATTTCGTTTTTCTCTTTCTTCTGTGCGTTGTTTGTACTTTTTTTTTGTCTATATTAGTTTTTAATGTGTGGGCTGCCAAATTTTTGGTATAGAAACATTACAGGGAAACGAATTTAGTGATCAACTTTGTACCAAAATAAATAATAAATTTATATTGCAAATCAATAATAAGTCATATTTGATTAGATGTTCTTACTTTTTGTTTTATTTTTTCTGTATATAAGTTGAAATAATAACATTTTAAAAATTATTCCATGTAAGCTATCCATTAAAATTAAAATAAAATCCTTAAAGGGTAACACTGTTTTTATTTTTGAAAATTCTCCAACATGCAAGTGAAAAAATTACTTGTAATGAAAATCTCTTGCCAGTGAGCCTACAACAGTGATGGGAAATGAACTTTGCGTTTCGGTATCAAAAAAAAAAAAAAAATGTTCGAGTACTTTTTTGATCCCGAGAGTACTAAAAATTTTTGTTTTATTATTAACAAAAGTTATATAAAATTAATTTACAAAGAAATAAAAAAGGAAGACAAAGCGTATACACTAGAGCGGGTGGATTTTTTTTTTCAAAAATCATATAGCAAAAACACAATATACACGAAATTTGGAGAAAATTCTCCCAAGATACCATGGGTCTAAAATCAAACCCTATACTGCATCTCTCGACATGATACATGTATACGACTTTTTAATTTTTTTTCATCCATCCAAATCGACCCGGCCTAATATTAATATGTGTGTACATACATAGGTAAAGGTACAACAAGAAAAATATTTCATTCTCAAAGTCCACTTTTGCCCTCAGAACTTGACAGAATACAATACAAATTTTAAAATTTTCTGTAAACTGATTTAAAACAGTTGTTTCAACATGTTTTATGATTACATATGTCAAATATGGTTTTCGTTCATATTTAATTGTGAAGGGTTACACTTTTTAAATATCTTTGCTAATACAGGACAAGGCGAATCCAGTATCAGGTGAAATTTTCCCTACAACAATACAACTTCACAAAAAACAACATGTGGTTTGCTGTGCTACAAAACCAATCTGTGAAAAGATTTCTAAGCAAATTTTGACATTTTGGTTTAAATTGCTCAATTTGGCATCAGCCGGGCGGAAAAGGTCACCTGATACTGAATTCGCCTTGATATAGGGCAATTATGAATAGAATTCTGCGTTAGATTTCTCACTTTTCCAATTAGAATTTTTTGTTTTTCCTATTACCTGATATTGCTTGAAATTGTTCCGCAGGAAAAATCTCTAGCGGGATTTTATTCATTGCTCTGATAAAATTTCGTACCATTTTGTCGAAAACGAAATTTAATTCTTGGCAAAAATAATATGCATACGCGCGCCTTCTAAATGTATTTCTAAGTTGGCTGTGAGAGTATCAAATGTGTTGCGGGAGTACTACGGTACTTTTTCATATCAAATAGTATCAAAAAAGTACGATCGTACCAACTTTTCCATCACTGGCCTACAACTTGTAGCATTATGATTGTATTAGTAAAAATATGTCGTGGTATTGAGTTACTTGCACTTGTACTTGCATGTGTATACGGTAAGTAAAACACATTTTAAATAAATGAGAGAGAGAGAGAGAGAGAGAGAGAGCAAAGCAAACTTATGTAGAGTTCAGTGATGGTATTTTGGTGCTTTTTTCCTCTTCATAAACGCGAAATTTTGGCTAATACCCTTTTTTAAAAAGCGGGTATTTGACAGTGCTTTTAACAATTTCTTACAGTGCTTTTGGTGCTTTTTTGTTAAATAAAAATATTTTTTCATTACAAAACAGTTTTCAGCAAATTGAAATACGATGAATCAAAAGAATTCACATAATCCATTTGCAAAAAAGTTTCGTATATAAAGCAGAAATCTACATCAACTGACACCACACACAGTGGACCAAACACAGAAGAACGCTGATGATGAAGGTTTAGTGGCCTTCGAAAACGACTGGCTGTTCCGTTCAACTATGTGTTGTCAGAATATTTGCAACTAACTTTGGTGTTATTTGTTCATTAATTATTATCACATATAATTTGGCTTAAAAAGCGATACGAACTTTAGCCCGTTCAAATCATAAATATAAAAATATTTTTAATTTAAAAAACTAAAATATTTTTAAGGCTAATAGCAGAATCTTTTAACGGAGGCTTCTTAAGTTGTTTTCAATGATAATAACGAAACTATGTTAAAAACAATGTAGAAAACTTTTCATAATTGGTATTAAAAAATTTATTTTTTTTCAAAATAAAGAGCGGAAGTAACTGGAAAGTACCACATAATTCTCTGCATAATAATTGATTGAAAGTAGTAGTATGCAATAAGCATTTGTTAAAGCTTACACAAATATTTAATCATACCATAGGGTGGTTAAATTTTAAGGGCCGATTTCGGAATTTTCATAAGGCTGTTAATTTGTAAGTGCAAAGTAAATCAAAAAATTCACGTCTACAACAAAATGTAGGCAAATTTGTATTCAACGCAAAAGAGTGGTTAAATTTTAAGGTCCGATTTCGTTTGAAAGCATGAGGTTATCAATAGCAGTCAGTTGTTTTAGACGTGCTGTCAATGTTGACAACTGAAATAAAGGTGAATATCGCAAAAATAAAAACTAAGTTAAGAGTACATAAGAAAAAAGTGTCGCTTTTAATGCATTCTTTACGTGTAAGTGATTTTTCAGTAACATACATATCTTAATCTAAGCCTGAGCTTCAGCTGCTATTGTATGTATGTACATATGTATGGGTGTATATGTTACTATATTATTTGACTCTTGATTTTTTTATTATTTGTTTTTACATACTTATTTTTATTAAATTAATTAAGATCTTGTTTTAATTAATATGTTAATAAATTCTGTTATTACATCTCAAATACTTTGTTTATTTTGAAGCAAAAATTTGAAATTATATTTTAAACTCTACTTTTTAAATGACTTAATGTATTAAAGCTAAAACAAAATATTTTCGTGCTTTTTTACCCTCTTTTTCGTATTTTATTGGGCTTTTTACCCTTTTTGCAAGAGCTTAATGTGCTTTTGCTCTTCGTAGAGATACCAACACTGGTAGAGTTTTAAAAGTTATCATCAGCGTTGTCAACTTGGTGCGTTTCGCACTATTTTGGGTGTTTTTTGAAATTTTTTGTGCGGCAAATTCCTTAGTTGAGCTTTTTTTTAAATTTCGGTGCGTTTTTTAATTTTTGGTGGCACAATGGGTTAAAAACCGAAAAATTCTTGTTTTGAAACTTACCAACTTCCTGATAGTGTTAATTACCATATTATACTAATGATGTTTACAAAATATTACAATTTGAAATGAAATCTGTTTTATGGCCCAATGATAACAATAATGATTTCAAAATTAGCTTTATTTATTTGGAATAATTAATTTTTGGTCTCTTCTTAAAAAGTTTTAAACCGAATTTATAAAATTAATATACAAATATGTATCAACTTGTACAAATGAATGCCCTTAATTATGAAAGATGTATAAGGGCCATTATTATGACTTGACGATAAAGTTCCGGATAGTTAATCTTAACTTTAGCAAAACTGAACTGTAAAGTGACCGTTAAAATTTGTACATTATTACAACTGTCCGATAAAATAAATAATACAGTTTTTGTTGGGTGGCAACATTTCTGTGGATTTTGTGGATATTGATTGTTAAAAATGCTTAGTGGCAACTTGCTTTTGTTTATTTGTCAAATTACAATCTAATGAAAACAGTTTTGTCAATTCTTTTGTTTTTTGTTTTATTATTATGTGTTTTGTGTTGTATTGTTTTTGTTTTATACCCTATTTTAACCAAATAAATTTGGCAGTAATTTATAAAGTAGAAAGTGTGGCAAGGGATGAAAATATGGCAACTTCAAATGACTATACCTCACAATAAAAGTTACAGGTAGGATGAGCTTGTCTTTAACTTATCGTTCACTTTTGGTTAAAATGAAGATGTAAGAATGAAAAAGTGTTTATCCATCCAATAAAATCCTACCTTTAGCTAACGACAAGTTATAATAATGGCCCTAAGTCTTATATATCTTTGGTAGAGATATTTAGTAGATTACATTTTATTACATTTAATTTAGAGTTGTTCTAGTCTGATCAAAATGTACTGTATCGAATCAAAATGGTATGACCTAGACCACTTTCATATGTACACTATGTATGTACGAATTTGTTTAGTTTTTTGTTGTTTTTTAATTATGTACATATATTATAGATATATATATTATTTTTATTGTTATATTTTGAATATGGATATATTAAACTTCTGATAAAAAAAAATTTAAAAATATTTTAATAAAATGATAAATATTAAACTTTTATTAGTTTTGAATCCTTTCTATTAATCGTTGATCTCTTTAAAAAGTTTTGTACAGAATTTATGAAATTAAAAAAAAAATTATTATCTATGTAATACAAATGAATATGAACAAATTTGCTACGTTTTTTTTTTAAGTTTTATTTATTTTTTAACCCTGAACTGTAAAATCCTGTTTTAGTGTTAAATTTTTAATACAAAAAAATAATGTACTTCTATGCAAAATGAATTGAATAAACATTTTGAACTAAAAAAATAAATTCTAAGATTGGTGCGTTTTTTTGTAAATGGCGCGTTGTTTCCTCCATTTTGGTGCGTTTTGAAATTTTAAAGTTGACAACGCTGGTTATCATTTCCGGTTTCATATTTTCCTTTTTAACGATTAATGTGTTACAAGGGGGCAAGTAACATCTGCCTAAAACAAAATGATTATGCATAACATACGATGCGTTAGTAGTAGCTTTTACAAACAAAGTTTGTTATAACAAAAACAAAAAATTTATTTAAAATTAACAGAATTTTCTTAAAATTACATGTTCGCCCATCTGTTTGTATGTTGTGGGCAAAAAGAGACAGACGTACATAAGTACATTGTATACAGTGAGATGTTAGCTTTTCATTTCGGCTCGTGAAAAATATTTGTATTTGGAAAAAACTTGATTTAAAAGGGACGATTAGAATTCTTCATGAATTCTTGGTATTAATTAGCAAGCAGCCACGTAAGCCAATAAAAAATTTTTATGTGCCCAACTTATAAGGAGTAATATAATAAATAGCCTACACTGAAAAAAAAAATTAATGCAAATTTTTAAAGAACAAACTTTCATAGTTACTTTTTAGAAATTTTATAGGGGAGAGGAAAATGTAAAAAACATTATTCAAGTACAGTTGAACCTCGATTAATAGAGGTTAAATAAAAATACAAAATAGTTGTATTAAAACATGAAATATCATTTTTCACGGATAATAGAGGTATAAAAACTGGAAGCACGGATAATAGAGGTAAAATCACGGATAATGGAGGTCAAGAAACAAAGTGACAGCATGCCGGTTAATAGATGTAACCGGTTGAGAGAGTCCCGGATAATCGAGGTTCAACTGCAACTGAAGTGAAGTGTCTTTATTTTAATTTTTAATTCGGCTGACGATTTTACAAAATAGGTTTTAGGTAACTCATATGAAAATACTTTTTTCAACTGAATTTAAATTGATTTCAACTTTTAAGTGCTTATTTCTAAAGCCAAATTTTGCAAATTTAAGCTTCCGCCCATTTTTCTTAATTCAACAAAGCGTCATTTTTAGATCTCAAGTTAATGTGCCAAATTTCTTTAAAAATCGATCAAGTAGAAAGAAACACTTGAAGTATAATATTAAAATTAAATGGGCATGGTCACGTCCTCTTATTAAAGCATGAATTCATGTCTCGCCAAGAGCCCAAACTGTTTGACAAGTTTCATGCTAAGTGAATAAGTAGAAGTTCATATAATTTAATGCTAACACAAGATTAAGTACACTCAATTCTTTTTTTACACGGTCTTTTTTACACGATTTTGAAATAACACGGTTCAAAAATAAGTACAAATGATTTTTTTTTGCACGAAGTTTTTGAACTTGCACGTTCTTTTTTTAGTTTTTAGGCGTGCACGCCTATTATGCAAAACCGATGAGTAAGTGTTAAATTAATTTTTAATTTTAATCTTTCAAGCTTGGAATAAATTTAGGCCCAAAGGACTTGCATTATAAAACCTTCATTTATAATTTTTTTTAACCATTAAATATAATTATTATTGATAATACTAACAATTATAAAATGAGAGTTGTAATAATGTAAATCTATTTATAGGGCAAAGAAAATCCTACCTTTAGATAACGGAAAGTTGTGAAAATGGCCCTAAGTTTTATTTTTCTTGCGCAAATTAAAACGGTTTTTGTTATTTAATATGTTCATTTATTTATTTATGTTTTACTCAGTAAATGTTTGGATTTTTTTTTAACTTTTTTTAAAGATATGGAATGTATCACTAAATTTCCTACATGTTGCATGTAGTTTTTTACATGAGTTTTTTTTTGCACGATTTCCTTAGAAACGTTACCACCGTGTAAAAAAAGATTTGGGTGTATTTTTCAGAGCTCAAGGTGTGTGCCAAGTTTCATAAAAATTCATTTAAGTAGAAGCGCATGAAATGTAATATTAAATTTTAAAATTTGAAATCTTTTCATTATTGAGATTGTGTCATTACAAGAGCGCAATGTGCAATTAAAGAAAAAAATTAGTAGACGTGTCTCCACCCACTTTCTAGCAGAGAGACCAAGTGCAAGTTATACCGTTTAGGATAAAAAAAAATTTTTTAATTGTTTCAAAAGGTATTGAGTTATGAAGTAACAAATATAATTTCTATGAAATTGCTTGAGTTAAACGCTTAAAATTTACTTCTTAGTTCTGACCTACATATGTGGGCGTGTCCTGGGCAAAATTTTCGTATTTTCAGATTTTTCTAGGCTGTTACTTATCCAGCCGTACTTGTCAGTCAGTGAGTAAGACTTAAAATTTGCACTTTTTCCAGCCTCAAGACGCTTTCATTGTAAAACTTGCAAACTTCGCATATGAGCTAAATTTGCATGAGGTCAATTTGCCTTTTAAGTTTAATAATTTTACACTCATAGTAAGACAGCACGAAGGGGTAAGAACAGTACGAATTGCTTGGTTTAAATATATATATTTAAACTATTAGCATAGGTGGGAACTGGGCGTCTTGATATGGGCATGGTTAAAGTAATTTTGTCATTTTGTTGTAAAAGTACATCATTAACAATTATTTCAAATTCCTGGTTTCATGATTTATAGCATTGAGGGGAAATGTGGCATGGAAATGTACTATTTTTTAAACTATTGCATGCACTGTGGCCCTGTTCCAGTATAAAACGCTGGGCTAAAATCCCAACAAAATAAGAGAAATATTTCCCTCGTCTTGAAATAAGAGTTAATAAATATGTATATATGTACATATGCATATAATCATATTTGTATATAAATATTTATCTACATATAATAGTTTTTTCCCCACTGCTATAAATTCAAGGTGCATTCACAGAGTGGCATCGCTACAGTAGCTGATCAAATTTTCCATTACCCATTTACATATATACAATGAGTTAGTATGTCAAAATTAGCTTTTGTGTACATCAATATTGTTTTTTTTCATGTAGAACCTTGTTTGTAAGAAAAAAAGTGAATTACAATTCTTTTATACATGTTGGGCCTTTAGTTTGTTTACGCTCAAAACTAAATTTCTACACGCGTACCCCAAAATGTACATATGTAGATATATACTTTTAGCCACACAAAAAAAAAACTTTAAAAAAACGTGTAAGCAAGAAATTTTCGTAGTTGTTTTCAATACCTTTTCTTCTCTCACATTTTGTTCAAAATAAAATTATTAATTTAAAGTACAGTAGTTGCTTAGTTAATTTTAATTATTATTCGAACTCCATTTGTTTCTATATTTGTGATTTGAACGGGCTAAAGTTCGTATCGCTTTTTAAGCCAAATTACATGTGATAATTATTAATGAACAAATAACACCAAAGTCTGTTGTAAATATTCTGACTAACAACACATAGTTGAACGGAACAGCCAGCCGTTTTCGAAGGCCACTAAACCTTCATCATCAGCGTTCTTTTGTGTTTGGTCCACTGTGTGTGGTGTCAGTTGATGTAGATTTCTGCTTTATATACTTAGCATTTTATTGCAAATGGAATATGTGAATTGTTTTGATTCATCGTATTTCAATTTGCTGAAAGCTTTTTTGTATTGTAAGCTCAATTTTACCATCACTATATTTACAACAGTCTTACCATTGTCGTAGTTGTAGTTGTTATTTTGTATTTGTTTTTAAAATATTCAAAAACAAGTTCAGCTCCAAGGTTCATAAGAGTGAATGACTTTTTTCATCGTATGATTATTGTCAAAATTTTCATAATTCTTCTTTTCGCTAATTCTTCGTCATGTTTTTTTTTGCAAGTTTTGACGATAGAAGTTGATAGCGAGACTTCGTACTGCCTCAGTTGATAAATAAAAGAACTAAACTTTTGTATAAAATAATCTTAAAACAAACAAACCTATATATGTATACCCTTTTACCATTTTTTTTTGGTATCAGTATTTAATAAAAAAGCCTTTTTTGAATGAAGCATGAAGTTTTATTATTCACCCTTATCGGTAATAAAAGGCAAACTGTTTGTTCACGTGAAATATTTCCCGTGAACAAAATTTAGAAAATAGTATACTAACACAACAACAACGCAAACATTGGCGATCACAATTTTAGGGAAAGGGAACACTTTTCACGTGAACTTTTATTCCCGAAGCATCATGTTGCTTACTTATAAAACAGAGTTTACCTGAAATACTGGCTATTTATAAGGTTTAAATTTCATATTGACAGACACACACTGTTATGATACAGTCTGTTAATCAATTTAAAGCTTTCTCATAAACTATATTTTTTGTTTTGTTTTGTGGTTCGTAATAAACAATGAACACGCGACGTATAATTGTCCATGCGCGAAACAGGGAAACTCCAAGTTGATTCCGCAAACTTCTAATGACTGTCCTTGCGATTTATTCAATTTATTCATGGTCATCGCAAAGGCCAGCCGTACTGGAAATTGTAAGCATTTAAAATTGAATAGTAAATCCGTTGTAATTATTGGTATCCGCGGGATCAAGATATCCTCTCCTTTGTACTTTCCTTTTATGATTGTTGCCTCAATGACATTATTCATCAGCTTTTTCACAGCCAGTCTTGTTTCATTGCACAGTCGAGGTTGATTAATGTTACGCAGCATGATGACAACTGATCCAAAGCTTAACTGCAAATTGTGAGGTGGTAATCCAGTCAATTCCAGTGAATTTAAAAACTCCGTGGGATAGTTGACTACGTCATCCTGGTTCCTAACGAAGTCGACTGATTTGAAGGAAACCAACTTTCCTGGAAGAAAATTATGAATGGTCGCATTGAGATCCTCGACATCTTTATTTTTCGCCGCCAATATTGCTCGTTCACCCAGCCAATTATGGTAATTTAACTTTTGCGCTATATCTGGGAAAACACGCTGAATAAGCTCCTCTTTTGAGTCTGTGATGTGACAGAAATCTGTTGGCAATGTGATGAATCCGGTCGAGGTGTCCACTGCAACTTTGTTATTTCCAATGTCTAACAACTTGCTGCAAGAATACTCGCATGTTAGTTGCTAATTGGAGTGTCTTTACATACTGCCATAAATTTGATGATCTTAGGCATGCATTTAGTTCATCAGCAACAGTTGATTGGGGAATAACTGGAAGAGTCTGACGAAAATAACAAATATAAAAAAAAGAGCACATTACTTGGAATCTCACTATCACAAAGGATCACCAAGGTAAAGAAAGTTCTCTCGCACTCATAGATATTGTAACACAATATCGCAATACTTTTTTCCGTGTTCTGAAGTGCTATAGAATGGATTGACATATTACTTGATTGCCAAATCTAATGTCAAATATTATGGTTGCGTTCAAATAATTTAATTTGTGACAAAACTTAACATATATCAATCTATCAGCCATGTCACAGAGCTCAATTCCATTCGCAAACGAAATTCAATCCGTATTTTTGTGCTTTAGAAAACGAAAAACGGAAAAAAATTTCTGAATGAAATCACTTTTAATTTCATGGACGGAATTAACATTTCCTGCATGTTAAAGTAAAAAAAAAAACATTTTAAACAATTGTTTTTTCAATTAAGAATACTATTTTTCTTTTTAGTTAATTTTAATTATTATTCGAACTCCATTTGTTTCTATATTTGTGATTTGAACGGGCTAAGGTTCGTATTGTAATAGTATATAGATAGTAACAAACCAAAAAAGTTTGTCTCAAGTAGAACAAAAATAAGCAAATTAACTAACATGTGCAAAGTTAGTAAAGAACAAACGACAATGGTAAGACTGTTGTAAATATAGAGATGGTAAAATTGAGCTTTCATTACAAAAAAGCTTTCAGCAAATTGAAATAAGATGAATCAAAACAATTCACACATTCCATTTGCAATAATGCTAAGTATATAAAGCTAAGTCTAGACGATATGCTGAATCAGCAAATATATGCTTACATTCATATGCTTAAAAATAACAACAAATCCTGCTGTCAGCATATACATATGATAGGCGTCTACACAGTATGCTGAAAGTACCAAATTTTTTAAAGTCAACATATGCCAGCAAATAATAATACAACATATGAGTTAGCATACAATTTTTGTGTCTATACGATATGTTGAATTTCGTATGCTGATATATATGTTAAGTCATATGAGCATTTGCTTAAATGTAAAATAAATTTGACAATTATATTTCTTTATTAGTAATTTGTATAAATTATCGCTTTTAGTGGAAAAGTTTATATTTTTGGTGTATAATTAATATATAAAAAAACATAATGTCATCAAATGATATTTCCCTCGCCGTTATCCTAACTGCATTTGTTTTTGATGGTGATGCAGAATTAAAAGAAAAACGACGTAGAGTTTGGCAAAAGAAATGGTTAGAAAGAAGAGAGGAGGAGGGCTTCTGTGAAAAATTATACAAGGAATTGAAAGAAGAGCAAATATTATACAAAATTTCATACGTATGGATATAAATGTCATCGTTAGACCATTCAGTATGGACTTTTGGCCTAATTTGTTTGTAGGGTTTTTTCTCTTTTTTGACTGCCTGCACTTTTTCAGGTGTTGCGCGTGCAGAATCATCTGTATCAAAGCCACAAAATGATTCTAAACAATCAGCATTTTCCAACAAACCTGTAATCACTGTTTCCATTTCTTTATACATATCGTTTGCTTAATCGGCAAATATGATAAGTACCTTTTTAATTTTTCAGGAGAGTCTGCCTAAATTTATTTAAACTGAATATGTGTGAGGAAAACGAAACTATTAATTTGGCTATTTTAAATTAACACAAAAAATTTATTTGCTAAGTAAATGCAAGTACATTAGATGCATACATATTCTTTTCCGCTAGACTAACACGTGTTTTTTTAATTTTTTTTTGGTCTTAGCATATTTGCTTACCACTGTATAACAGCAAGAAAAAATACTGTAACGACATTTTAGGTTTTGGAAATGATGCATTTTGAGTTACAGTAGCATTCTACATTAAAAACTCAATTTACATAAAAATGGACTTAAAATAATCTCAACTAAGCCAACGATATGTTTATGTTTGAAAATAAAACAACAATTTTTTATTGTAAGGAATAGTAATACTAAAAATATATACTTATCTATAATGAGTCACCCATTACAAATATCTTCCATTAAATAAACGTTTATTTTTACTATATTTTAATGAGCAGAGTTAAAATAACAATTCTATTTGCTATCAAATTTGCCGTATGCTGAAAAACTTAAATAGGATTTTCAACAAACAACACATCTGACAGCATACATAGCAAATTTGTTACAAAGTAAAAATATGGTGACTACACGATATGAAAAAATCTTGAACATACGTTTGTTGACAACTTTAACAAATGCCCTTCATATGTAGTTAAGCATACATATGTTGAAAAAATTTAGTGTCTACACGATATGTTGGCACTGATAACAATTTTTTCACCATAAATATGCTGATTCAACATATCGTCTAGACTTAGCTTAAGGCAGAAATCTACATCTACTGACACCACACACTGTGGACCAAACACAAAAGAACGCTGATGATGAAGGTTTAGTGGCCTTCGAAAACGGCTGGCTGTTCCGTTCAACTATGTGTTGTTAGTCAGAATATTTACAACAGACTTTGGTGTTATTTGTTCATTAATAATTATCACACTCAGAAAAAAAACTGAATAAAACTTTGGAAAATTTTCTACATTTGAGTAAAAAAAAGTTGTCGTATGGCGCCAAAGCTGTTTTTACTTGAAACCAGTAAAATATTTACTAAATTTCTAATTCATTAATGAACTAGTTTATAGTGATTATATTTTTATATTTAAGTAAAATTTTTCGAAAAATAAGTAAAATTTTCCCATAAAATTCGGAGCTTTGCAATAAATGTTTTTCATCTTTGATCTCAAATTAAGTAAATTTTACAATTTTTTTATTTCTTTAATTCTGGTAATTTTTTACTTTTCATTAAATTCTATTCAACATGGTATGTTTTTTTATTATATCTTCATATTTTATTCTTAATTAATTCATCACATACATATTAAATTCCTTGAGATGAGACAAATATTGAACCAGCAACGTTCTGACTAATAGGCAAGCACTCTAACCAATTGCCTAACAGGGCAGCCTGAATAAACATTGAAATTTTTGAGTTTTAAAATTTCATTTTATTTTCAAAAAAATATACATATTTCAAGTTCAACTATTCCTTGAAAATATGAAAAACCTTAATTAGATTTTTTGCTTACCCTCCGTTGCCACATGCAAGTGAAAAAAAATCAATACACTCACATTTTTTTACTAACACAGTCACACTTTTGCCACTTGCGAGTCAGCTTGCAATGAAATTTTGAAGCAAGTAAATTTTCACACTTGTCGCAAGTAAAGTGACAAAACGAAAAACAGTGTTGCCGAGTGGAAAGTTATTTCATTAATTTGGTTAGTATTATAGCTGATTTTTTGTATATATAAAAAGGATATTAAAAAATGGCATAGACTAATTTTAGAGCTAAGTTCGAACATAAATTTTATGTCTTAATAAAAGAAATATATTAACAATGCAATTAAAGTTCAATATTGACTTCTTGGCAACACTGCACTAAGAGTTGAAGCAACGCTGTTATCTAGAACTTTACTTGTTGACGACATTTTAACTTGCACTGTAGCCAATCAAAATATTGTTGTGTTTTTTACGTTTCTCCTGATTTTCGTTAGTAATACATATACACTACTTGCAAGTAATTACTGGCATGTGACAACGGGGTGTTAATGCAAATAAAAAAAACAATGAGTGTTCGAACTCACGGGCGATGTGTTAACACCTTTTTGTTACACGGTACCTGTTCGATTTCTATGAACACAGACCCACAAACCCGGAGGTAGAGTTAATATAAAGTATTTAATGAAAAAGAATAGTTTATTGAATTTAATTTTACTTTGTGTAATTTATTAATGTTATGTTTTCAGCACAGTTAATATATAATAAATTAAGTAAAATTTTCCCATAAAATTCGGAGCTTTGCAAAAAAAATTTTTCATCTTTGATCTCAAATTTAATAAATTTTTCAAAGTTTTTTTATGTCTTTAATTCTGGTACTTTTTTATTTTTTATTAAATTCTATACCACATGGTATGTTTTTTAGTATGTCTTCATATTATATTCTAAATTAATTCACCATACATACGTATTAAGTCCTTGAGAGGAAGTATTGAACCAACAACCTTCTGACTGATAGGCAAGCACTCTACCGAATTGCCTAACAGGGCAGCCTGAATAAGCATTGAAATTTTTGAGTTTTCAAATTTTATTTTATTTCAAAAAAATATATTTCAAGTTCAAATATTCCTCGGAAATATGAAACATTTACTTAAATTTTTTCATTAATGCAAATAAAAAATATATTCTAAAATTTAAAGAAAAAATACTTAAAACTGGTAAATATTTTTCTAAAATTTAGAAAACCTTTTTATATCTTTCAAGTTAGTCAAATTTGATGAACTAATCAGGAGTAAGTCATTTACTAAAATTTATTTTTTGATTTAAAACGAGATTGACTAGTTCTAAGGATTCAATTTCCCTAAACTTTTAAACCATTTTCCAATTTTCGGTAAATATTTCCTTTAAGCCAGTAAACATGTGAGAATTTTTGTGTGTATTTTTATGAACTACTTTTAAGGATATGAACTTTTTATTTTTTACTCATATTAAGTAATTTTTACTAGATTTTTGTAAAAATTTACTTAACCTTAAAAAAAATTACGTAAACTTAGAAATTTTTTTTACTTAAATTTAGAAACTTTTTTTCCTTAATAATAGTACATTTTTTTTTTTTTTGAGTGTAGAAAACGTTTATATTGTTACGTTTAAATTTTGTTAAACGTGTGAGTTCTTTTGATTGCTCAAAAATAAAAATAAATAACATCACAATTTTTATTTGCTACTGTTTTTCCTTTTATTCTTAACGAAGCAAATTACAACTTGTCTTTACTTAACTACTTCTTATCGTTATTATCCACTTTAAACGAGATCTGAACTTGACTACTTTCTGATTAGCACTGCTCTGTTCTCGCACATGCTGCCACTTTTTATAGTACAGGAACCGGTTCTCGAATGTTCACCTGCTAGGTGCATGATGCCATCTGTATTGTCATTTACTATTGGTAGCCAGATGTTCAAACAGTCCTCTAGCACAATCGGGAAAATTCATGTTGCTGCTTCTAGGCGTTTGTAGATAATTCGATTGGTCGTTATTTTTGAATTTCAAAGCAACGACTCTTATGTTGGCAATGCGGTTTGCTACTGGTAGTACAGTGCTCGCACTTTTATTTGCATGTGTGTGTGTCTGTAGCTATGTATACAATTATTGTTGTTGCTATAGTATTTGTACGTAAATATGTGTGTACGTTTAGTGCTTTAGTTAAATACTTCCAGATAGTTCTTTGCTTTAACCCTGTAGGAATATTTTTACGTAACAATATGAAAAAAAAGAAAGGACTGTTTTAGGGTCTTCCCGGCAATTATTCGAAATTTTCTCACCTTTTAAACCTTCTTTAGACCTTCACGAACATATCAAGATCAAGATAAGATAAATCCGTTCAGCCGTTCTCGAGTTTTAGTCAGACTAACGAACAGCAGTTGATTTATATATATATATATATATATATAGATTGAAGAAATTATTTCTATTGAATGATACGTACATACATATTTATGTATGTAGCTGAAAATTTCTTCTCTCATAATTTTTAATTTATAAATGAATGATTATAGTGCTAATAATGTTTGAGAATAGAATAGTAGCCCATTCAGGCTGACGCCAAATTAAGTAACCAAGTGTGTAAAAAGTAAGTATAAAAAAATAATTTATTGAACTGAAAAAAGTACTTCATTGTCTAACACAAAGAATAAGATGTTGGCGAAATCAAGTTAAACGTCATTCAGTACATGCTTGAACACTTTTGATTTCGTTTGTAATTTGAGCTGGAAATTACTTAATGACACAAGTCAGCTTGAATGTGCTATAAGCAGGGAAACCGCAAATATGCAATTGCATGTTTTTTCTTGTATGACGTACTAATGCGGGGACAAGATATTTATGCGTTTCAGAACTTTTTATGAATTTTGGCATACCTTGCAAATTAACTACTGTGTCATTTCAAGAGTTGCAAGAAACTTTTAGATAGCAATAAGTTAAATATAATGGTAACTTTAATGGGAGTGACCCCGCCAACTTTTCTAAATATATTAACATATGAAAGTCTGCTTGGTCAAAGTACATACATATGTAAGTACATAGAAATTTGTTAAGCACATTGATTGCACTCTTCAAAAGCGGGAATCTATACTCCTTAGATTTACTTTTTTAATTCTTAGCTTTACGAATGCAGCCCCGCCCATGATAAAAGTTTCAATAACAAAATACTCTGTAAAACGTACGAAGTATTTTTTATTAATAAAGAAAAAATTAAAACAAAATTAAAATACATATTCCTTTTTCAAGTTGATATACATAATATCCATGGACATTATTGCATGTAACGAAATTCCAACTAGAACAACTGCAAATCTTTCTAAATAAACTAAAGATAATATACGATAAAAATAGGAAAAAAATTTTGGAATTTAACTAAAATTACTTAACAAAAAGCCGCAATTTTTACAGAAAACTGTGCGATATTAATACACAAATACATATCACTTTTTATTTAACTAATTCAAAACAAAACATTACGTTCTTCAATATTCCTGTAAGGACTTATTAGGTGTGTTCCACAAGATTTCGTACAAGTTCGGACTAATGAGAGTAAAAAGAAAATTACTCTCTGAATATGCAAAAGTTATCCAAAATTGCTGGAACGCAAAAAACCATAATTGCCCATCTTAAAATACTAGTGCCGCTTACTTTTTAAATTAAATTTAATTTAAGTGATTTTAGTCGCTGAAAACGCATAACGTTATAAAAACAAAAGTTTTGCATCACTGGCAACAGCTTTAAAAATCAAATGAAAATGAGTTCCAAAAAGTAAATTATTTAAAAACAACATTTTTTATATTAAGTAAATAGGGAAATGTGTACAAATGTACTTACAACTTAAACTTTGTTCAAAAAACCTTCCATTTTGATTTTTAATACTTGCTCCCCCATTTAATACTTGCTCCCCCATTCGGATTAACAATCAAGTTGTTCCTCAACATTCACATGTGAAATATCTTGGTTTACACCTTGATCGACGACTTACATGGAAACATCACATTGACTCTAAGTTAACTCAAATGAAACTTAAATTAACTCAGGTACATTGGCTGATTGGTAGAAATTCAACACTTAGCCTAGACTGCAAACTTTTAATATACAAGTCGCTTTTAAAGCCAATATGGTGTTACGGAATTCAACTATGGGGCACTGCTTCAGCTTCAAATGTAGAGAAAATTCAACGAAGGCAAAATAAAATTTTACGCATGATAACATCGGCTCCATGGTACATCAAAAATTCAAATATACATCGCGATTTGAATATGCCACTAGTGACTGAAGAAATTGCAAAATACGCAGGCAAATACCTAACAAAACTCGAGTCACATCCTAATCCACTTGCTCGTAATATTTTGAACTTTACTGGGCACATCCGCTTAAAAAAGAGAGATACACGGGCTCTAATATTCAACACTCTAGATGATGAAGCTGCTTGAAAACACTTTTTTCTTTTTGTTGCTTATCACTACTTATGTATTATTAATAACTATCACTAAGCTTATGTCCGACATTGGTCGGGCCTAATAATTTTTTTATAGACTTAAGATTTGAATACTTATTGTTAGTTCATATTTGAAGATACAATAAATAAAAAAAAACATGCATTAAAAAAAAAAAAAAAATTTGATTTTGAATAAATTTGTATGTAAATACTTTTTTTCCTATATTTGCAAACTTTCTGGTTAATTTTTCAGTTCGATATGTAAACAAAGAACAGCTGATTATTTAATTCTTGTCCGAACTTACCCAGAAGAAAAAGTTCGTACTAGTTTGTACAGGAAATGAAAAAAATTACTCTCCCATTCGCTCTGAAAACTGCACGAAATTTGCTATCTGGAACGCTTTTGGATAACTTTGTACAGGTTCGGACTGTTTTGTTATGCATCTGAAACAGACCTATTGACTTAACCACGTAATAGATAATTTTTTTTTTAACATTTGTTGACGCACTAATAATACCAAATTCTTATTTAATTATTCAGTAAAACATTTTTGTTAGTGAAGATCATCAGGGAGCCTTTACCCAAAAATTTCTTAGAACAACTAGAGTTATTATGTTTAACTTTCATTTAAACAAATGAACTAATAACTAATAAAAAAGTTGAAATAAAAACTTTGGCATAAGTGGAAAAAGGATGCAATTAATACACAGAAAGTAAGAACAAATAGAATTTGCCTTTAACTCCCCGGCCATCCCTAAAAAAAAAAAATTCAATAAATTTCAAACACGGAATTTTTTCAGTATTTTTGCTGTATACTTCTTACCTTTCGCCAGGCGCTGACAATATTTTTGGAAGCGCTACGAACTTAAGCCTAATCGAATCATCATTTACCAATCATTAAAGCCATTGTTAAGAAATGCGGGTAAAGATTAACAGCCTTATTCAAAAAAATATATTATACTTGAGCTTTAAAGTTCATAGTAGCTACCAAGCACTTTAAGGCTAACATTGCTTTGTTAAGAAATTGTATTCAAAAGACAAGTTTAATTATTTTGTGATTTAATAATAAATTCTGGTAACACCACCATGTTCAACAACCATTTCACAGCTTATGATGTACAACATCGAATACAATTTCATTCGAGATTTCAACTAATTTTTTATTTTATTAAATACATTGGCGCATACTCATAGTCAAAACAAAGTATACTTTTATGTATTTAAAACCAGTATTAACATACAAAATACTGGTTTTAGATTCTTAAAGTATACTTTGTTTTGACTATGAGTATGCCTCATTTTTATTATCTTGAAGTTAAGCAACATAATTTATAAAACAAAGATAAACATTTTTATGAAGTAAAAGTAAATAAATTCAGTAAAGTGCGACTCTGACTCGCGCACGAAGGGTTCCGTACGAACACTAGATATGTAATTTAATACAAACTTCATCCTATATAATGTATAGTTTTGGCATTTTTTTCGTTTTTGGGGTCTTTTAGGTTTTTTTGTTTTGGCGCTTTTTGCGTTTTTTGCGATTTATTTAAGTTTTGGCTTTTTCTTACTTTTGACACTTTATTTTCTTGTTTTGGCGATTTTTTTCGATTTTTGGCGTTTTTCATTTTGGCGATTTTTTTATTTTTGGCGATTTTGTTAATTTTTGCAATTTTTTTTAATTTAAAAAATTTTTTTAGTTGTGGCGACATTTTCGCGTTTTTGCGATTTTTTTAGATTTTTGGCGTTTTTTTTCATTTTGGCGTTTTTTTCATTCTGGCGATTTTTTCGAATTCGGCGATTTATTTTAGTGTTACAATTTTTTTTTTTAATTTATGCAATTTTTTTCGTTTTGGCGATTTTTTTTTAATTTTTGGCGATTTTTTTTGGTTTGGCGATTTTGTAATTTTCAGTTTTTTTAGTTTTACCGTTTTTGAAAATTTCAAGTGTTTGCCTCTTACGGTTTCCAAGATATAGCAAATTGTCAAAATTACATAGTCAAAATTGCATTAACTGATGGACCACCCTGGAATTTTAATTTTTTTAAATTTTAGTGTTAATTGTTGTAGTCTGTATAAAAATACACTAATTTTACAAATTTCAAGTTTCAATATACATATGTTCATACAATTGTATGTATATTACATGGGATTTTAACATATTTCATTGCTCGTTTTGGAACACCCTTTAATTTTTAATTCTCATGTATTTTTTGTTGTAGCGGCCAAGGTTCTACATACTGTGTCCAAATTTCAGGTCCGTAGCTCTTACGGTTCCTGAGAAAATACCGTGTGACGGACAGACGGACAGACGGACAGCGTAGCGAAAACAATAGAGTTCCTTTTCACCTTTGGTGTACGGAACCCTAAAAAATATGATGAACATTGAAAAATTATTTCAATTTATTTTATTCGAACGAAATGAGCATTTGAATATCCAGCTTTTTTCGATTCGCTTTGTTTGAATGTACATCACTAAAACATTTTTGTATAATTGTATTTATTTTAATATTTTTTTATGGATTTTGCTATGTATTTCGAATCAGTTGGATAATTTGGTGATGTTTTCCATCACATGCCAGAAATAATAAATTTAAGATAAGAGCTAACACTTCTAGCTTCATTTTCAGATATAATATGAAGCAATTTGTGCTATATTAACAAAAATATTTGTGGTACAAAATACACATTTTGGAAATATCAACTTAAAGTAGCCTTAACAAACGTATGTGCCTACTTTAGAATTTTGATATAATAATTTTTTTTGAACACAACTTTACTTAACATTGCTTTTAAAAGCTTTGTTACGTTTTTTTGAATACGACCCTAATTGTTTTTAGCTTTTCAATATGGTTTAATTTCAAATGCCATTAACATGTTTACACGTGTTGCTTAATATTTTACTTATACTTTATATGTATATTAAATATTGTTTTGCAATTGTGCAAAGTTAGTATTGGTGAATGTAACATATAAGCGCTTGCAACACTAAGCCCAAAAATATGAAAGGTCAAAATTAACAATTTCAATTGTTAATCTAACTAATTTTAGTTGTAATAATTGAAATTACCAATATAAATTGTAAACGAACCAACTTTCTCTCTCTCTCTCTCTCTCTCTCGCTCTCGCTCTCTCTCTTTCTGTTGGTCTACACTTTATTTTTACCTTATGTCTTTGAAGTTTGAAGTTTTGTTGCGGCTGAGAGGCATTGGCATAAATATAAACGTGAGACAAACTTTTTAGCTTGTACTTAACTCTTGAAAAAAAGTATAATAATAAAAATGTTTATGACATTTTCATACAAAATGAAATACAATACAACTAATAAATAAGATATGATATGATGAAAAAACAAACATAAATATTCTTTTGCCAATTATTTTTATTTGCTTTTATTATATAATTACAAGTATAACAAAATGTAATGTAATGTGGAACAAATTATTAGTTATTTCATTTGGCAAAATTGTGATCATAACAAATTCTATTTAATTGAATATATAATAGACATATTGTTGACTTTCTGGAATTAAACATTTACAGATCCTACAGCCATGAATATCCAAACTGCATTGTACTATCTTAATACGTGGTGGAATTGCTGGAAAATATTGATAAGGATTAAGAATTTGGTTATAGTCATTGTTGAACTGATGTGGCCCTTGATACTGAGAAAAGTAGTATGGAGCAGGTTGAGCGGGTTGGCCATAGGCAAAATTCTGGTTTCCAGGCTGTTGATGTCTATTGTATTGAGGAATAAGACTGCCATAATTATTAGCTTGTGAAAGATAATTTTGATAATTTTGACGATTATTCGTTTTAAGTTCTTGCTGCGCAAGATAATTGACATTAATATCATTTAGAAGAGAATGTCCTTTCTCAACATTATTATTATATGCTGGAGGATGGTTTACATAAGATTGCGGACGTTGAAGAAGTTGAGTAGGATGGTTTGGAGAATAAGGTTGCTGAGGTTGAGGAAGTTGATTGCTGACGTTAGTGTTATCTGGTGGAGGATGGCCTTGAGGAGACTGCGGATGTTGACCATTATAGTGTTGTTGGTGAAGTTTATGTTGAGAAGTTTGAACATGATCAATGCCGGTTCCTGGAGCAGTAGAAAAAGGAGCCCCATGGCTTAAAACACTGCCTTTAATACCACTGCTAGTAGGATAGGCTTGAGGATGTTGAGGATGTTGGTAGCCGTGGTAAAAAGATTCATGATTTTGACTTATATCGTTTTGAGGAGAATTGTTTGCAGGATATTGAGGAGTAGCATTGTAGTCATTAGGACTGCCATTAATATTATTTTCTGTAGAATGTTGCTCATGATTTTCTACAGTATCGCCTTGATGGGTGGAAGCCTGGACATTAATATTGGTATCACTATTAGTAGAATAGGTTTGAGGAATGCCTGTTTGAGGTGCAGGTTGATATTGGGTATTGTCGTGAGGATACGTATCACGATCACGATAATTGTTGGCAGGATATTGAAGATTATTATACTCGTAGTAGTCATAAGGACTGGTAGTAATAGTACTTTCATCCCCATGGTTTTCTTCAGCACCGCCTTGATGTCCGTTAGTCTGGAAATTTATGTTGGTATCTTCAGAACCACTATATACTGGTGTAAGTTTATCGGTATTAGTATGGTGGTCGTTAGGATTGCTATATGTTAAAATGTTATGGGTAGAAGGAAGAGACCCAGAGCCTTGCATTCCATTTTGTGAAGGACTTTTATCGAGGTTATTATGATAAGAAGTCTGATAATTGTCACTAGCAGGAACTTCAGTAGTAGGATTAACTACAGGTGCTTCAGTTGTTGAGTCAGGCTCACAATATATATCATTGGTGGCTGCCAAAGCAATCAAACCGAAGAGACTGCAGATAAATAAAATTTTCATTTCACTTTTGAACTTGTACTATCAAATTCAAACTCTAAATTAACTGAATTTTGCTGAAAACTGTGGGTTTATATAGAAAAACTAAATTAAAAGTTGTTATTGTATTTGAATGTGTTAAAAGATTTAAAAAATATTTTTCGTTGAATTAGAGAAAAATCGACCAAAACAGTTTATAGAAAATATCTTCGTATGTATATGTGTGTATTAAATACAAAAAAAACTAAGAATTTTAGTTGAAAACTAAATACTCGTATTAATCGAAACGCAGATTAGGGTATTCAAGTCATCCAAAATTTGTCTTAAAATGTATTTTTACGCAACACGTGAAATGCCAATTTCCTAGCTTTAGAAACCTCCCATGCAATAAAGTCAAAATTGCTCATATTGTGTGGCTCGTGGAAAAATTATCTTAAGTAATCGAAAATTAGAAAAAATATTACAGACTTAATGTCAGACTAAACATACTTCAATATTATTAGATCTTTAGCTGCAGTTTTAAAGAATTTTTTGATTAAAGTCTACTGATGAGTGTTTTTAAGCAGAAACGAAATGTTTAGCGAATAATAAATAAAAATTATGCATGTTAAAAAACAATTTTATATATATATTTTATATTTTCTAAGTTATGGGACGGTGAAGGTTGTGTATTAATGTTTTGAGCATAAAAACTATTGAAAATATCTTAGAAAGCATTGAAGGGTCTAATATTTGTTAACCCATTAAGAGCCTATGCAGGTAATCTTTGTTAACGCGCACTCTGATGGGAAATAAAAATAAAATAAAATAAAAATTTTATATTAGACTTTTTACTAAACTAATAAGCGACACTTTTGGACTCTACTTGTAAGTTACAATCCAGTGCTACGACATTAACGATATTAATAAATTAAAAAAAAGTAATAATAAATAACATCTAGATTTCCTTTGGAAATATTGTTACCTTTTTTATTTTTTAAGAACGTTAATTTTTGTAGCAATTAAGTGCAAAAATTTTCCCAGTGTTTAATATTTAAAAAATCAGAACATATTATTTACTCAACTCCGATATTGAAAGCTTTTAGGCTGGAATATCACGATGATAACTTCGCTGTTCTTTGTACAATATTGTGCGTGAAATTAAAAAAGTTTCAGCACATTCAATAAATTTTTAATAATCGAAAGATAATAATTATTATTATCAATAGATCATTATTGTAGAATCATTAAAGTTATTGTTATTTTTTACTTTCGTCTGCATTGGCTTATGCTTTTGTGTGGTTGTATCTTTCTTAGTAACTAGAATGTGTTAGAGAATAATTGTTGTAATGGCTTGAATGTTTATATAAATATCTTCTGGAATAAATGATTGCGTGCTTTTGTATTTTGCTCTTTATCTTATAACAACTAGATAATTATACTTCCTTAGAAATGTCTTTCTGGAAAACATTTATATTACGTAAGTTCTTGCTTATTTTTGTAACAACATGCTTATCATAAACCGGCTTTGATCAGATTTCATATAATACGCTTATTTTTATATTGATGAATCAATAATTTACCAAGAAATTGCAAAAAGATCAAAAAAAAAAAAAATATGTGGGTCCGTAACTCGTTTCCTGGCTATTTTGATTTTAAACACGACAAAAATTCCATTAGAAAAAACAGGTGTTTGTATTGTATTGTTTTCAATATAAATTGTTTATCAATGAAATCGCGAATTAAGTTGGAGTGGAAATATTATTTATTTTAGAACCTTTTTGGTTCACTTGGCAATCAAGCATAATCAGTGGACTCCGTATTAATAAATGCCACTCTACCCTTTGCTCGTAATATCTTGAACTTTACTGAACACATCCGCTTAAAAAAGAAGGACACAAGGACTGTAATACGCAATACTCCAGATGAAACATCTAGAAAATATTTTTGTGTTTAGTACAACATTTATTTATTATTAATTACCATCACTAAGTTTATCTCCGATATTGGTTGGGCCTAATAATGATATCTAAATTTTAGATTTGAATACTTATTGTTAGTTGATTTTTATAGCTACAATAAATAAATATATGTATATAGTTTTGTTCTGATAAATAAAATAAAACTCTGCGCTCGTCTGATGCAATACTATACCCATTTTGTCGCATCAAGGTATTTTATAGTTGATTCAATATATGCCAAATGGCTGCAACGGCCATGAAAGTTTCCTGGCAGTCATAGCTATGATTTGATAACTTTAGGGCCATTTTCACAACTTACCTTTAGCTAAAGGTAGGATTTTGTCTGCGCGATAAATGGCTTTGCATTATAAAACCTTAATTTTTTATTTTTTATTTTTTTATTTATTAAATATTATTATTATTGATAATAATACCAATAAAAAATATAAATTGTAATAATGCAAAAATATTTATCGGGCAGATAAAATCCCAACTTTAGCTAGCGGTAAGTTGTGAAAATGGTACTTAGACTTTTTTCTTGGAAATTACGTGAAAGGCAAGGCTTGTGACAATGACCCACAATCAATTCAAGTTCCCAGAAATGGAATTGGTCTTGCCAGCGTAATTGATATTGTTTTCCATTTCCATCCGATGATTTCACTTATCAAACTGAAACCTGCTTTTGGAAGACCCTAAATAATACCAAGTAAAATTTTAATAACTAATCAACAATATTTTGAATTGCGTAAAACTTTTGCGCGTTTAGTTTTAAGCAAATAATAAAATAAACTTGTCGTCAATAAGTGAACTGAAAAACAACGTTGTTTTTTTCACATTACGAAAAGAAACATATGCTTATGTGTTTAAAAATACTTAAGCAAATATCAATTTGAAAAAAATATTGTGTACTTTTCTACGAATTTTTGTGTATTATAGAGTAGTTAAAAAAAAATTTGATGAAATACAATTAAGGTTTGTCTTAAATTTTTAATACTTATTAAATGAACGTGGCAAAAAAAAAATTCAATTTAAAATTTAGCCTAACAAATTTCATTAAATTAAATAAAACTAGCCTTAAGCATCCTATTTAAATCAATATAACTGAAACAAGTTTTATGTGTAGATTTGGGCCAAACGTGACAGAAGAGTACTTCTCTGGTTTGTTTATTTTTTAAAGAGCGACAACTTATGCATAAGTCATTATAAAATGGTCGAACGAAGCTTTAAACTACCGAACAGTAAAAGATCGTAATTGAAATAAAGGAAGGTTAATGGCAAATTCCGTTCTGGTTGCACTTCTTTAGGACCAGATTGGTCTGATCTCATTACTGTTGATCTAATTCATAACCTCACTTTTTATTTAACTAATTCAAAACGAAACATTACGTTCTTCAATATTCCTGTAAGGACTCACTGACTTAAGCTCGTAATAGATAATTTTTTTCACAGTAAGTCACTTATGTCATAAAATATATGTATTGACTTCTATAGCCATAAAGCACATATTAAAAAAGTAATAATTGCAGTTAGGAAAATATCGCTCAGAGACATGACAATATTTTTTAATTAGTGTTTTTTATATGGGAATTGTTAAAATTTAAGTTCAAAATTTTTTAAACGCACCAATAATCCCAAATTAATATTTTACTTATTAAGTAAAATATTTTTTTTTATTAAAAATACATTGAAATTGATTATTGAGGGGTTTAGCTGGTTCCTATGCGCATTTCACTGTTGCTAATGCAGATCATCAGGGAACCTTTACCCAAATATTCTTAGAACAACTAGAGTTATTATGTTATTTATTTATTTATTTATTTATTTCCAATATATTTTATAAATCAATTTATAAAATATATATCAAAGGCACCGGTAGCTAGACCATATGCGCTCATATTACTACATTCTACATGGTATTTAATGCAAACTTACATAATCATAAAGTAATAAACAACAAATTAAATAAAAAATTATTTACAAAGGAAAGAATATATACATAAGTACATATGTATGTACCTATGTACTTGTATAAAAATGAGAGTTTCCATAATATAAAAATAAATTACTTGTAATGAAGAAATATCCTGCCTATTTCACACTGCTAACCGAGATCGCTCCCACAACTACGTGAAACAAAAACAGATTATAAATTCTGTTTTTGTTCCACATGAAGCTGGACGACATCAGTTAACAATGTAAAATAGGCAAGCATATTATACATACATTTTAATCTAAATATCTTGGATTTCGTGATGATCTAGACATCTTTTTATTTTTCCTATGTTGTCATATCTTCTAAAATCGAGTATTTCCTCCAGGGGGCAATCAATTTTGGAAATCGGACAGGTGGTCAGGATATGGCTTACGGTGAGGATTACATCACAATTTGTACATTTCGCTGGATCGGTTTTCTCAAAGTAGTGTCTGCATTATTATGTTATAAACTTTCATTTAAACAAATGAGAAGCTTAAAACAAATAACAAAGTTGAAACAAGAACTCAATAATCAACATGTTTTTTATTTTCTTACTTTACCATTGCTACATTGGCTGACTTTTTTTCAACTTCAAATTGTAGTCGTAAGAGTATGTAAAAGAAAATAAATGTAAATAACAACAACAGCTATTTAAGCATAGAGTGTTGCCACACAAGTATTTTTCTGACCGGGTGCAGTCAAGTTAATAATTAGTGTTTTTTATGGGAATTGTTAAAATTTAAGTTTAAAATTTTTAAACGCACTAATAATCCCAACTTAATATTTTACTTAACCCCTCAATAATCAATTTCAATGTATTTTTAATAAAAAAAAAAGCAATGTGAGTCCGATCACAGAGGAGATGTGTAAACATCTAGTAATGAAATTTTTTTTTTAGTTGGAAGTACTTATGCTTTTAGTATCTTTTTGATGTGTTAACATCTATACGCGCGCCTCTAGGGCAGTAAACTATCAGTTTCAATACATACGCAAGTGTTAGGTATGTAAGAGTAAATCATCGTTTGTTTGTTCGTTGCTTGGCAGTCGGTATTGAAAGTGATTATTGGACGATTTTCATATAACTTTGCCACGCGATTTTCTCCGGAAATTCATAGCCGATTTTATTAATTTTTGGATTAAAAAGCTAGTGCGGGTATCGGCGAAAAGTTTAGGGCGATCCGATATCGGCGAGCCGAGATTTAAGTGTTTTAATTTGGAGTATTAATTTGGAGTAATATTAAAAAAGTGTGTTATTTTGATCTTCGGTTTTGTCTTAAGGCTCAGTTAGCCGACTGTAATGTAATGTAACTGTAACGTAGAAAACAGCTGATTGATATTTTTATATGAAAAGTAGGTTACGTTACATTACATCTCTATAACCATTTTCATTACTTTTCACATAACAAAATCGATCAGCTGTTTCTTACTGTTGCAGTTACTTTACATTACAGTCGGCTAACTGAGCCTTTATGCATAGCAAAGAGAATAGTGACGTGGTTATACGTACATATATAAAAATGAGATAGCAAGACAGCAACGTATGTAGCTTATGTACAAACATAACAATGTATTTATGTACATTTGTCTGTTGCTTTGCATTCTCTTTGTTTTTTGTGGGTTTAATATAAAATAAATAAAAAGTATTAAGCAAGAAAATAATGAAATCATTAGCACTTCTGTTTAATTTTTTCATTTTGTGTGCATCTACTAAATTTATATATATATATATATATATATATATATTATATATATATTATATATATATTATATATATATATATATATATATATATATATATATATATTATATATTAACTGTGCTGAAAACATAACATTAATAAATTATACAAAGTATAAGAGTTGCAAGAAACTTTTAGATAGCAATACGTTAAATATAATGGTAACTTTAATGGGAGTGACCCCGCCAACTTTTCTAAATATATTAACATATGAAAGTCTGCTTGGTCAAAGTACATACATATGTAAGTACATAGAAATTTGTTAAGCACATTGATTGCACTTTTCAAAAGCGGGAATCTATACTCCTTAGATTTACTTTTTTAATTCTTAGCTTTACGAATGCAGCCCCGCCCATGATTAAAGTTTCAATAACAAAATACTCTGTAAAACGTACGAAGTATTTTTTATTAATAAAGAAAAAATTAAAACAAAATTAAAATACATATTCCTTTTTCAAGTTGATATACATAATATCCATGGACATTATTGCATGTAACGAAATTCCAACTAGAACAACTGCAAATCTTTCTAAATAAACTAAAGATAATATACGATAAGAATAGGAAAAAAATTTTGGAATTTAACTAAAATTACTTAACAAAAAACCGCAATTTTTACAGAAAACTGTGCGATATTAATACACAAATACATATCACTTTTTATTTAACTAATTCAAAACAAAACATTACGTTCTTCAATATTCCTGTAAGGACTTATTAGGTGTGTTCCACAAGATTTCGTACAAGTTCGGACTAATGAGCGTAAAAAGAAAATTACTCTCTGAATATGCAAAAGTTATCCAAAATTGCTGGAACGCAAAAAACCATAATTGCCCATCTTAAAATACTAGTGCCGCTTACTTTTTAAATTAAATTTAATTTAAGTGATTTTAGTCGCTGAAAACGCATAACGTTATAAAAACAAAAGTTTTGCATCACTGGCAACAGCTTTAAAAATCAAATGAAAATGAGTTCCAAAAAGTAAATTATTTAAAAACAACATTTTTTATATTAAGTAAATAGGGAAATGTGTACAAATGTACTTACAACTTAAACTTTGTTCAAAAAACCTTCCATTTTGATTTTTAATAAATTTGTATGTAAATACTTTTTTTCCTATATTTGCAAACTTTCTGGTTAATTTTTCAGTTCGATATGTAAACAAAGAACAGCTGATTATTTAATTCTTGTCCGAACTTACCCAGAAGAAAAAGTTCGTACTAGTTTGTACAGGAAATGAAAAAAATTACTCTCCCATTCGCTCTGAAAACTGCACGAAATTTGCTATCTGGAACGCTTTTGGATAACTTTGTACAGGTTCGGACTGTTTTGTTATGCATCTGGAACAGACCTATTGACTTAACCACGTAATAGATAATTTTTTTTTTTAACATTTGTTAACGCACTAATAATACCAAATTTTTATTTACTTATTCAGTAAAACATTTTTGTTAATGCAGATCATCAGGGAGCCTTTACCCAAAAATTTCTTAGAACAACTAGAGTTATTATGTTTAACGTTCATTTAAACACATAAACTAATAACTAATAAAAAAGTTGAAATAAAACTTTGGCATAAGTGGAAAAAGGATGCAATTAATACACAGAAAGTAAGAACAAATAGAATTTGCTTTTGACTCCCCGGCCATCAAAAAAAAAAAAAATAATTCGATAAATTTCAAACACGGAATTTTTTCAGTATTTTTGCTGTATTCTTCTTACCTTTCACCGGGCGCTGACAATATTTTTGGAAGCGCTACGAACTTAAGCCTAATCGAATCATCATTTACCAATCATTAAAGCCATTGTTAAGAAATGCGGGTAAAGATTAACAGCCTTATTCAAAAAAATATATTATACTTGAGCTTTAAAGTTCATAGTAGCTACCAAGCACTTTAAGGCTAACATTGCTTTGTTAAGAAATTGTATTCAAAAGACAAGTTTAATTATTTTGTGATTTAATAATAAATTCTGGTAACACCACCATGTTCAACAACCATTTCACAGCTTATGATGTACAACATCGAATACATTTTCATTCGAGATTTCAACTAATTTTTTATTTTATTAAATACATTGGCGCATACTCATAGTCAAAACAAAGTATACTTTTATGTATTTAAAACCAGTATTACTATACAATATACTGGTTTTAAATTCTTAAAGTATACTTTGTTTTGACTATGAGTATGCCCCATTTTTATTATCTTGAAGTTAAGCAACATAATTTATAAAACAAAGATAAACATTTTTATGAAGTAAAAGTAAATAAATTCAGTAAAGTGCGACTCTGACTCGCGCACGAAGGGTTCCGTACGAACACTAGATATGTAATTTAATACAAACTTCATCCTATATAATGTATAGTTTTGGCATTTTTTTCGTTTTTGGGGTCTTTTAGGTTTTTTTGTTTTGGCGTTTTTTGCGTTTTTTCGGTTTTTGCGATTTTTTTAAGTTTTGGCTTTTTCTTACTTTTGACACTTTATTTTCTTGTTTTGGCGATTTTTTTCGATTTTTGGCATTTTTTCATTTTGGCGATTTTTTATTTTTGGCGATTTTGTTAATTTTTGCATTTTTTTTAATTTAAAAAATTTTTTTAGTTTTGGCGACATTTTCGCGTTTTGGCGATTTTTTTCGATTTTTGGCGTTTTTTTTTCATTTTGGCGTTTTTTTTCATTCTGGCGATTTTTCGAATTCGGCGATTTATTTGAGTGTTAGAAATTTTTTTTTAATTTATGCAATTTTTTTCGTTTTGGCGATTTTTTTTTAATTTTTGGCGATTTTTTTTGGTTTGGCGATTTTGTAATTTTCAGTTTTTTTAGTTTTACCGTTTTTGAAAATTTCAAGTGTTTGCCTCTTTCGGTTTCCAAGATATAGCAAATTGTCAAAATTACATAGTCAAAATTGCATTAACTGATGGACCACCCTTTAATTTAATTTTTTTTTTTTTTAAATTTTAGTGTTAATTGTTGTAGTCTGTATAAAAATACACTAATTTTACAAATTTCAAGTTTCAATATACATATGTTCATACAATTGTATGTATATTACATGGGATTTTAACATATTTCATTGCTCGTTTTGGAACAGCCTTTAATTTTTAATTCTCATGTATTTGTTGTTGTAGCGGCCAAGGCTCTACATACTGTGTCCAAATTTCAGGTCCGTAGCTCTTACGGTTCCTGAGAAAATACCGTGTGACGGACAGACGGACAGACGGACAGCGTAGCGAAAACAATAGAGTTCCTTTTCACCTTTGGTGTACGGAACCCTAAAAAATATGATGAACATTGAAAAATTATTTCAATTTATTTTATTCGAACGAAATGAGCATTTGAATATCCAGGTTTTTTCGATTCGTTTTCTTTGAATGTACATCACTAAAACATTTTTGTACAATTGTATTTATTTTAATATTTTTTTATGGATTTTGCTATGTATTTCGAATCAGTTGGATAATTTGGTGATGTTTTCCATCACATGCCAGAAATAATAAATTTAAGATAAGAGCTAACACTTCTAGCTTCATTTTCAGATATAATATGAAGCAATTTGTGCTATATTATAAAAAAATTTTGTGGTACAAAATACACATTTTGGAAATATCAACTTAAAGTAGCCTTAACAAACGTATGTGCCTACTTTAGAATTTTGATATAATAATTTTTTTTGAACACAACTTTACTTAACATTGCTTTTAAAAGCTTTGTTACGTTTTTTTGAATACGACCCTAATTGTTTTTAGCTTTTCAATATGGTTTAATTTCAAATGCCATTAACATGTTTACACGTGTTGCTTAATATTTTACTTATACTTTATATGTATATTAAATATTGTTTTGCAATTGTGCAAAGTTAGTATTGGTGAATGTAACATATAAACGCTTGCAACACTAAACCCAAAAATATGAAAGGTCAAAATTAACAATTTCAATTGTTAATCTAACTAATTTTAGTTGTAATAATTGAAATTACCAATATAAATTGTGAACGAACCAACTTTCTCTCTCTCTCTCTCGCTCTCTCTCTTTCTGTTGGTCTACACTTTATTTTTACCTTATGCCTTTGAAGTTTGAAGTCTTGTTGCGGCTGAGAGGCATTGGCATAAATATAAACGTGAGACAAACTTTTTAGCTTGTACTTAACTCTTGAAAAAAAGTATAATAATAAAAATGTTTATGAAATTTTCATACAAGATAAAATACAATACGACTAATAACGGGTGTTTTTTAGAGGTATAGAGCTTCGAATTGAAATAAAACACAAGAAAATCGTTTTAATGTCCATCAATTTGGCTTTATTTTAAGGATAATTTTATGCCATTAATGTTTAAATATGATTTCGGGCATGTGGCCGCCGCGGCTGGCTCGAATAAAGCCAATTCTACAGGTCCAATTTTCAACCACTTTTTCGAGCATATGGGGCCGTATGTTGGCAATAACGCCACGAATGTTGGCTTCCAAGTCCCCTAACGTTTCTGGTTTGTTGGCGTAGACGAGCGACTTCACATATCCCCAAAGAAAATAATCCAATGGTGTCAAATCACACGATCTTGGTGGCCAATTGACAGGTCCATTCCGCGAAATTATGCGCTCATCGAATGTTTCCTTCAATAAATCGATTGTGACGTGCGCTGTGTGGCATGTAGCGCCGTCTTGTTGGAACCACAACTCATCCACATTCATGCCATCCAATTCGGGAACAAAATAGTCGGTTATGATGGCTCTATACCGGTCTCCATTAACGGTAACTGACTCTCCAGCATTATTTCGGAAGAAGTATGGCCCAATGACTCCACCAGCCCATAGAGCACACCAAACAGTCAGTTTTTGTGGATGTAATGGCGTCTCAAGGGTCTCATGTGGATTCTCTTCACTCCAAATGCGGCAATTTTGCTTGTTGACGTAGCCATTCAACCAAAAATGAGCCTCATCACTGAACAAAATTTTGCGATGAAAATCAGCATCGAGATCAATATCATTTTCGGCCCATACACCAAAATCACGACGCATTGCATGGTCTCGCGGCTTTAATTCTTGCACAAGCTGGATCTTGTAAGGTCGCAAGCCAAGATCCTTGCGCAAAATCTTCCATAAAGTTGATGGACATAGCTCCAATTGCTGTGCACGGTGGCGAATCGATTCATTCGGGTCCTCTTCAACACTTTGCTCTACAGCGTCAATTGTTTCTTCGGTGCGCACTGTTCGACGTCTCTGCGGATGCGTATTATCACATAGAGTAAACGTAGTGCGAAAACGATCCATGGTTAACCGAATTAATTGCTCTGATGGACGATTATGTCGACCATAAAATGGACGGAGCTTGCGGTAAACTTCGCGAACTGAACCATTATTTTCGAAATAAATTTGCACGATTTGCAAGCGTTGTTCTTTTGTCAACCTGTTCATGATGAAATGGCAAACCAAATTAAATATTAATCACTTGACAGCTGACAAAATGGCCGCCAGTTAAAAAAGTGATGCCAACTTAAAGTTCTATACCTCAATAAAAAACACCCTTTATAACAAAATGTAATGTAATGTGGAACAAATTATTGGTTATTTCATTTGGCAAAATTGTGATCATAACAAATTCTATTTAATTGAATCTATAATAGACATATTGTTGACTTTCTGGAATTAAACATTTACAGATCCTACAGCCATGAATATCCAAACTGCATTGTACTATCTTAATACGTGGTGGAATTGCTGGAACATACTGAGAAGGATTAAGAATTTGGTTATAGTCATTGTTGAACTGATGTGGCCCTTGATACTGAGAAAAGTAGTATGGATCAGGTTGAGCGGGTTGGCCATTGCCAAAATTGTGGTATCCAGGCTGTTAATGTCTATTGTATTGAGGAATAAGACTGCCATAATTATTAGCTTGTGAAAGATAATTTTGATTACTATTTGTATTACTAAAATCGCTGTTGTTCTTAATGCTCTAATAGAACAATTTTTTTTAATGTTAATATTTAAATAAAAGAGCTTAAATTGATTAAATAAATATCTTTGCTTTATTCTCAAATGCATAGATTAAAAAAAACATGAAATATTAATAACAAATTTGCAAAAATCTTCAGTTGAAAATTCCGGTGCGTGAGACCGGCGTCACCATTGATCAAAGTCAAATTTGCGTCACCATTGGCGGGTTAATATCATTTAGAAGAGAATGTCCTTTCTCAACATTATTATTATATGCTGGAGGATCGTTTACATAAGATTGCGGACGTTGAAGAAGTTGAGTAGGATGGTTTGGAGAATAAGGTTGCTGAGGTTGAGGAAGTTGATTGCCAGTTTTTTTAAATTGATAAGGATAAGTATGAGGGCTTAGATAATAAGGCCTGACGTTAGTGTTATCTGGTTGAGGATGACCTTGAGAAGACTGCGGATGTTGACCATTATAGTGTTGTTGGTAAAGTTTATGTTGAGAAGTTTGAACATGATCAATGCCGGTTCCTGGAGCAGTAGAAAAAAGAGCCCAATGGCCTAAAACACTGCCTTTAATATCACTGCTAGTAGGATAGGCTTGAGGATGTTGAGGAGCAAGTAGACCTTGGTAGCCGTGATAAAAAGATTCATGATTTTGACTTATATCGTTTTGAGGAGAATTGTTTGCATGATATTGAGGAGTAGCATTGTAGTCATAAGGACTGCCATTAATATTATTTTCTGTAGAATTTTGCTCATGATTTTCTACAGTATCGCCTTGATGAGTGGAAGGCTGGACATTTATATTGGTATCACTGTTAGTAGGATAGGTATGAGGAATGTCTTTTTGAGGAGCAGGTTGGTGTTGGGTATTGTCGTGAGGATACGTTTCATGATTCTGACTAATATCGTTTTGATGAGGATCGGTTTCGGTATAATGAGGAGTAGTATTGTGGCCATAAGGACTGCCATTAATATTACTTTCAGTAGAATGTTGCTCATGATTTTCTACACTACCGCCTTGATGTGCGGAATCCTGGACATTTATGGTGGTACCACTAGTAGCAGGAGAGGTTTGAGGAATGCCGCTTTGGGGCCCAGGTTGGTGTTGGGTATTGTCATGAGGATACGCTTCATGGTTTTGACTAATATGGTATTGAGGAGAATACTTTTCATAATATTGAGGGGTTGTATTGTGGTCGTAAGGACTTCCATTAATGTTACTTTCTGTAGAATGTTGCTCATGATTTTCTACACTACCGCCTTGATGTGCGGAATCCTGGACATTTATGGTGGTACCACTAGTAGCAGGAGAGGTTTGAGGAATGCCGCTTTGGGGCGCAGGTTGGTGTTGGGTATTGTCATGAGGATACGTTTCATGGTTTTGACTAATATCGTATTGAGGAGAATACTTTTCATAATATTGAGGAGTTGTATTGTGGTCGTAAGGACTTCCATTAATGTTACTTTCTGTAGAATGTTGCTCATGATTTTCTACAGTATCGCCTTGATGAGTGGAAGCCTGGACATTAATATTGGTATCACTATTAGTAGGATAGGTTTGAGGAATGTCTGTGTGAGGAGCAGGTTGGTGTTGGGTATTGTCGTGAGGATACGCTTCATGATTTTGATTAATATCGTATTGAGGAGAATAGTTTTCATTATATTGAGGAGTTGTATTGTGGTCGTAAGAACTTCCATTAATGTTACTTTCTTTAGAATGTTGCTCATGATTTTTTACAGCATTGCCTTGATGAGCGGAAGCCTGGACATTAATATTGGTATCACTATTAGTAGGATAGGTTTGAGGAATGTCTGTTTGAGGAGCAGGTTGGTGTTGGGTTATGTCGTGAGGATACGTTTCATGATTTTGACTAGTATCGTATTGACGAGAATAGTTTTCATTATATTGAGGAGTTGTACTGTGGTCGTAAGGATTTCCATTAATATTACTTTCTGTAGAATGTTGCTCATGATTTTCTACACTACCGCCTTGATGTGCGGAATCCTGGACACTTATGTTGGTACCACTAGTAGCAGGAGAGGTTTGAGGAATGCCGCTTTGGGGCGCAGGTTGGTGTTGGGTATTGTCGTGAGGATACGCTTCATGATTTTGGCTAATATCGTATTGAGGAGAATAGTTTTCATAATATTGAGGAGTTGTATTGTGGTCGTAAGGACTTCCATTAATGTTACTTTCTGTAGAATGCTGCTCATGATTTTCTACAGTATCGCCTTGATGAGTGGAAGCCTGGACATTAATATTGGTGTCACTATTAGTAGGATAGGTTTGAGGAATGTCTGTTTGAGGAGCAGGTTGGTGTTGGGTATTGTAGTGAGGATACGTTTCATGATTCTGACTAATATCGTTTTGATGAGAATCGTTTTCGGTATAATGAGGAGTAGTATTGTGGCCATAAGGACTGCCATTAATATTACTTTCTGTAGAATGTTGCTCATGATTTTCTACACTACCGCCTTGATGTGCGGAATCCTGGACATTTATGGTGGTACCACTAGTAGCAGGAGAGGTTTGAGGAATGCCGCTTTGGGGCCCAGATTGGTGTTGGGTATTGTCATGAGGATACGTTTCATGGTTTTGACTAATATCGTATTGAGGAGAATACTTTTCATAATATTGAGGAGTTGTATTGTGGTCGTAAGGACTTCCATTAATGTTACTTTCTGTAAAATGTTGCTCATGATTTTCTACAGTATCGCCTTGATGAGTGGAAGCCTGGACATTAATATTTGTATCACTATTAGTAGGATAGGTTTGAGGAATGTCTGTGTGAGGAGCAGGTTGGTGTTGGGTATTGTCGTGAGGATACGCTTCATGATTTTGATTAATATCGTATTGAGGAGAATAGTTTTCATTATATTGAGGAGTTGTATTGTGGTCGTAAGGACTTCCATTAATGTTACTTTCTGTAGAATGTTGCTCATGATTTTCTACAGTATCGCCTTGATGAGTGGAAGCCTGGACATTAATATTGGTATCACTATTATTAGGATAGGTTTGAGGAATGTCTGTTTGAGGTGCAGGTTGATATTGGGTATTGTCGTGAGGATACGCTTCATGATTTTGACTAGTATCGTATTGACGAGAATAGTTTTCATTATATTGAGGAGTTGTACTGTGGTCGTAAGAACTTCCATTAATATTACTTTCTGTAGAATGTTGCTCATGATTTTCTACAGTATCGCCTTGATGAATGGAAGCCTGGACATTAATATTGGTATCACTATTACTAGGATAGGTTTGAGGAATGTCTGTTTGAGGAGCAGGTTGGTGTTGGGTATTGTCGTGAGGATACGCTTCATGATTTGGACTAATATCGTTTTGAGGAGAATAGTTTTCGGTATAATGAGGAGTAGTATTGTGGCCATAAGGACTGCCATTAATATTACTTTCTGTAGAAAGTTGCTCATGATTTTTTACAGCATTGCCTTGATGAGCGGAAGCCTGGGCATTAATATTGGTATCACTATTAGTATGATAGGTTTGAGGAATGTCTGTTTGAGGAGCAGGTTGGTGTTGGGTATTGTCGTGAGGATACGCTTCATGATTTGGACTAATATCGTTTTGAGGAGAATAGTTTTCGGTATAATGAGGAGTAGTATTGTGGCCATAAGGACTGCCATTAATGTTACTTTCTGGAGAATGTTGCTCATTTTGTTCTACACTACCGCCTTGATTTGCGGAATCCTGGACATTTATGTTGGTACCACTATTAGCAGGATAGGTTTGACGAAAGAATGTTTGAGGAGCAGGTTGGTTTTGGGTATTGTCGTGAGGATACGCTTCAAGATTTTGAATAATATCGTATTGAGGAGAATAGTTTTCATTATATTGAGGAGTAGTATTGTGGTCGTAAGGACTTCCATTAATATTACTTTCTGTAGAATGTTGCTCATGATTTTTTACAGCATTGCCTTGATGAGCGGAAGCCTGGACATTAATATTGGTATCACTATTAGTAGGATAGGTTTGAGGAATGTCTGTTTGAGGAGCAGGTTGGTGTTGGGTTATGTCGTGAGGATACGTTTCATGATTTTGACTAGTATCGTATTGACGAGAATAGTTTTCATTATATTGAGGAGTTGCACTGTGGTCGTAAGGATTTCCATTAATATTACTTTCTGTAGAATGTTGCTCATGATTTTCTACACTACCGCCTTGATGTGCGGAATCCTGGATATTTATGGTGGTACCACTAGTAGCAGGAGAGGTCTGAGGAATGCCGCTTTGGGGCCCAGGTTGGTGTTGGGTATTGTCATGAGGATACGTTTCATGGTTTTGACTAATATCGTATTGAGGAGAATACTTTTCATAATATTGAGGAGTTGTATTGTGGTCGTAAGGACTTCCATTAATGTTACTTTCTGTAGAATGTTGCTCATGATTTTCTACAGTATCGCCTTGATGAGTGGAAGCCTGGACATTAATATTGGTATCACTATTATTAGGATAGGTTTGAGGAATGTCTGTTTGAGGTGCAGGTTGATATTGGGTATTGTCGTGAGGATACGCTTCATGATTTTGACTAGTATCGTATTGACGAGAATAGTTTTCATTATATTGAGGAGTTGTACTGTGGTCGTAAGAACTTCCATTAATATTACTTTCTGTAGAATGTTGCTCATGATTTTCTAGAGTATCGCCTTGATGAATGGAAGCCTGGACATTAATATTGGTATCACTATTAGTACGATAGGTTTGAGGAATGTCTGTTTGAGGAGCAGGTTGGTGTTGGGTATTGTCGTGAGGATACGCTTCATGATTTGGACTAATATCGTTTTGAGGAGAATAGTTTTCGGTATAATGAGGAGTAGTATTGTGGCCATAATGACTGCCATTAATATTACTTTCTGTAGAAAGTTGCTCATGATTTTTTACAGCATTGCCTTGATGAGCGGAAGCCTGGACATTAATATTGGTATCACTATTAGTATGATAGGTTTGAGGAATGTCTGTTTGAGGTGCAGGTTGGTGTTGGGTATTGTCGTGAGGATACGCTTCATGATTTTGACTAATATCGTTTTGAGGAGAATAGTTTTCATTATATTGAGGAGTGGTATTGTGGTCATAAGGATTTCCATTAATATTACTTTCTGTAGAATGTTGCTCATGATTTTCTACAGTATCGCCTTGATGAGTGGAAGCCTGGACATTAATATTGGTATCACTATTACTAGGATAGGTTTGAGGAATGTCTGTTTGAGGAGCAGGGTGGTGTTGGGTATTGTCGTGAGGATACGTTTCATGATTCTGACTAATATGGTTTTGATGAGAATCGGTTTCGGTATAATGAGGAGTAGTATTGTGGCCATAAGGACTGCCATTAATGTTACTTTCTGGAGAATGTTGCTCATTTTGTTCTACACTACCGCCTTGATTTGCGGAATCCTGGACATTTATGTTGGTACCACTATTAGCAGGATAGGTTTGACGAAAGAATGTTTGAGGAGCAGGTTGGTTTTGGGTATTGTCGTGAGGATACGCTTCAAGATTTTGAATAATATCGTATTGAGGAGAATAGTTTTCATTATATTGAGGAGTAGTATTGTGGTCGTAAGGACTTCCATTAATATTACTTTCTGTAGAATGTTGCTCATTTTTTTCTACACTACCGCCTTGATTTGCGGAATCCTGGACATTAATATTGGTACCACTATTAGCAGGATAGGTTTGAGGAATGCCTGTTTGAGGAGCAGGTTGGTGTTGGGTATTGTCGTGAGGATAAGTTTCATGATTTTGACTAATATCGTATTGAGGAGAATAGTTTTCATAATATTGAGGAGTTGTATTGTGGTCGTAAGGACTTCCATTAATATTACTTTCTGTAGAATGTTGCTCATGATTTTCTACAGCATCGCCTTGATGAGTGGAAGCCTGGACATTAATATTGGTATCACTATTAGTAGGATAGGTTTGAGGAATGTCTGTTTGAGGAGCAGGTTGGTGTTGGGTATTGTAGTGAGGATACGTTTCATGATTTTGGCTAATATCGTATTGAGGAGAATAGTTTTCATAATATTGAGGAGTTGTATTGTGGTCGTAAGGACTTCCATTAATGTTACTTTCTGTAGAATGTTGCTCATGATTTTCTACAGTATCGCCTTGATGAGTGGAATCCTGGACATTTATGTTGGTACCACTATTAGCAGGATAGGTTTGAGGAATGCCTGTTTGAGGAGCAGGTTGGTGTTGGGTATTGTCGTGAGGATAAGTTTCATGATTTTGACTAATATCGTTTTGATGAGAATAGTCTGCAGGATATTGAGGAGCAGCATTGTGTTCATGAGGACTATTATCAGTATTGCTTGCAATAGTATGATTCTTATGGCTTTCTAGAGCTCCGTCTGGATGGCCGTTACCCTGGGAATTTATGTTGGCACTGTCAGAACTACCATGTGAGGTAGGTGTATGAGCATCAACCTCGTTGTCAGATGCATGATAATGTTGATGCTGAATAGTCTTATTTCCGCCTTTTACTCCATATTGTGAATGTTTGTAAGGACTCAGAGGCCCACAATCCGTTCTGCCATTGGAGGCTGCCAAGGCAGCCAAGCCTAAGAGACTGCAGATAAATAAAATTTTCATTTTACTTTTGAACTTGCACTATCAAATTCAAACTCAAAATTAACTGAATTTTACTGAAAAAGTCTCCGTTTATATAGAAAAACCCCAAAAAACTAAATTAAAAGTTGTTATTGTATTTGAATGTGTTAAAAGAGTTAAAAAATATTTTACGTTGAATTAGAGAAAAATCGACCAAAACAGCTTATAAAAAATATCTTCGTATGTATATGTGTGTATTAAATGCAAAAAAACTACGAATTTTTGGTTGAAAACTAAATACTCGTATTAATCGAAACGCAGATTAGGGTATTCAAGTCATCCAAAATGAGTCTTAAAATGTATTTTTAAGCAACACGGGAAATGCCAATTTCCTAGCTCTAGAAACCTCCCATGCAATAAAGTCAAAATTGCTCATATTGTGTGGCTCGTGGAAAAATTATCTTAAGTAATCGAAAATTAGAAAAAATATTACAGACTTAATGTCAGACTAAACATACTTCAATATTATTAGATCTTTAGCTGCAGTTTTAAAGAATTTTTTGATTAAAGTCTACTGATGAGTTTTTTTAAGCAGAAACGAAATGTTTAGCGAATAACAAATAAAAATTATGCATGTTAAAAAACAATTTTATATATATATTTTATATTTTCTAAGTTATGGGACGGTGAAGGTTGTGTATTAATGTTTTGAGCGTAAGAACTATTGAAAATATCTTAGAAAGCATTGAAGGGTCTAATATTTGTTAACCCATTAAGAGCCTATGCAGGTAATCTTTGTTAACGCGCACTCTGATGGGAAATAAAAATAAAATAAAATAAAAATTTTATATTAGACTTTTTACTAAACTAATAAGCGACACTTTTGGACTCTACTTGTAAGTTACAATCCAGTGCTACGACATTAACGATATTAATAAATTAAAAAAAAGTAATAATAATAAACATCTAGATTTCCTTTGGAAATATTGTTACCTTTTTTATTTTTTAAGAACGTTAATTTTTGTAGCAATTAAGTGCAAAAATTTTCCCAGTGTTTAATATTTAAAAAATCAGAACATATTATTTACTCAACTCCGATATTGAAAGCTTTTAGGCTGGAATATCACGATGATAACTTCGCTGTTCTTTGTACAATATTGTGCGTGAAATTAAAAAAGTTTCAGCACATTCAATAAATTTTTAATAATCGAAAGATAATAATTATTATTATCAATAGATCATTATTGTAGAATCATTAAAGTTATTGTTATTTTTTACTTTCGTCTGCATTGGCTTATGCTTTTGTGTGGTTGTATCTTTCTTAGTAACTAGAATGTGTTAGAGAATAATTGTTGTAATGGCTTGAATGTTTATATAAATATCTTCTGGAATAAATGATTGCGTGCTTTTGTATTTTGCTCTTTATCTTATAACAACTAGATAATTATACTTCCTTAGAAATGTCTTTCTGGAAAACATTTATATTACGTAAGTTCTTGCTTATTTTTGTAACAACATGCTTATCATAAACCGGCTTTGATCAGATTTCATATAATACGCTTATTTTTATATTGATGAATCAATAATTTACCAAGAAATTGCAAAAAGATCAAAAAAAAAAAAAATATGTGGGTCCGTAACTCGTTTCCTGGCTATTTTGATTTTAAACACGACAAAAATTCCATTAGAAAAAACAGGTGTTTGTATTGTATTGTTTTCAATATAAATTGTTTATCAATGAAATCGCGAATTAAGTTGGAGTGGAAATATTATTTATTTTAGAACCTTTTTGGTTCACTTGGCAATCAAGCATAATCAGTGGACTCCGTATTAATAAATGCCACTCTACCCTTTGCTCGTAATATCTTGAACTTTACTGAACACATCCGCTTAAAAAAGAAGGACACAAGGACTGTAATACGCAATACTCCAGATGAAACATCTAGAAAATATTTTTGTGTTTAGTACAACATTTATTTATTATTAATTACCATCACTAAGTTTATCTCCGATATTGGTTGGGCCTAATAATGATATCTAGATTTTAGATTTGAATACTTATTGTTAGTTGATTTTTATAGCTACAATAAATAAATATATGTATATAGTTTTGTTCTGATAAATAAAATAAAACTCTGCGCTCGTCTGATGCAATACTATACCCATTTTGTCGCATCAAGGTATTTTATAGTTGATTCAATATATGCCAAATGGCTGCAACGGCCATGAAAGTTTCCTGGCAGTCATAGCTATGATTTGATAACTTTAGGGCCATTTTCACAACTTACCTTGAGCTAAAGGTAGGATTTTGTCTGCGCGATAAATGGCTTTGCATTATAAAACCTTAATTTTTTATTTTTTATTTTTTTATTTATTAAATATTATTATTATTGATAATAATACCAATAAAAAATATAAATTGTAATAATGCAAAAATATTTATCGGGCAGATAAAATCCCAACTTTAGCTAGCGGTAAGTTGTGAAAATGGTACTTAGACTTTTTTCTTGGAAATTACGTGAAAGGCAAGGCTTGTGACAATGACCCACAATCAATTCAAGTTCCCAGAAATGGAATTGGTCTTGCCAGCGTAATTGATATTGTTTTCCATTTCCATCCGATGATTTCACTTATCAAACTGAAACCTGCTTTTGGAAGACCCTAAATAATACCAAGTAAAATTTTAATAACTAATCAACAATATTTTGAATTGCGTAAAACTTTTGCGCGTTTAGTTTTAAGCAAATAATAAAATAAACTTGTCGTCAATAAGTGAACTGAAAAACAACGTTGTTTTTTTCACATTACGAAAAGAAACATATGCTTATGTGTTTAAAAATACTTAAGCAAATATCAATTTGAAAAAAATATTGTGTACTTTTCCTCGAATTTTTGTGTATTATAGAGTAGTTAAAAAAAATTTGATGAAATACAATTAAGGTTTGTCTTAAATTTTTAATACTTATTAAATGAACGTGGCAAAAAAAAAATTCAATTTAAAATTTAGCCTAACAAATTTCATTAAATTAAATAAAACTAGCCTTAAGCATCCTATTTAAATCAATATAACTGAAACAAGTTTTATGTGTAGATTTGGGCCAAACGTGACAGAAGAGTACTTCTCTGGTTTGTTTATTTTTTAAAGAGCGACAACTTATGCATAAGTCATTATAAAATGGTCGAACGAAGCCTTAAACTACCGAACAGTAAAAGATCGTAATTGAAATAAAGGAAGGTTAATGGCAAATTCCGTTCTGGTTGCACTTCTTTAGGACCAGATTGGTCTGATCTCATTACTGTTGATCTAATTCATAACCTCACTTTTTATTTAACTAATTCAAAACGAAACATTACGTTCTTCAATATTCCTGTAAGGACTCACTGACTTAAGCTCGTAATAGATAATTTTTTTCACAGTAAGTCACTTATGTCATAAAATATATGTATTGACTTCTATAGCCATAAAGCACATATTAAAAAAGTAATAATTGCAGTTAGGAAAATATCGCTCAGAGACATGACAATATTTTTTAATTAGTGTTTTTTATATGGGAATTGTTAAAATTTAAGTTCAAAATTTTTTAAACGCACCAATAATCCCAAATTAATATTTTACTTATTAAGTAAAATATTTTTTTTTATTAAAAATACATTGAAATTGATTATTGAGGGGTTTAGCTGGTTCCTATGCGCATTTCACTGTTGCTAATGCAGATCATCAGGGAACCTTTACCCAAATATTCTTAGAACAACTAGAGTTATTATGTTATTTATTTATTTATTTATTTATTTCCAATATATTTTATAAATCAATTTATAAAATATATATCAAAGGCACCGGTAGCTAGACCATATGCGCTCATATTACTACATTCTACATGGTATTTAATGCAAACTTACATAATCATAAAGTAATAAACAACAAATTAAATAAAAAATTATTTACAAAGGAAAGAATATATACATAAGTACATATGTATGTACCTATGTACTTGTATAAAAATGAGAGTTTCCATAATATAAAAATAAATTACTTGTAATGAAGAAATATCCTGCCTATTTCACACTGCTAACCGAGATCGCTCCCACAACTACGTGAAACAAAAACAGATTATAAATTCTGTTTTTGTTCCACATGAAGCTGGACGACATCAGTTAACAATGTAAAATAGGCAAGCATATTATACATACATTTTAATCTAAATATCTTGGATTTCGTGATGATCTAGACATCTTTTTATTTTTCCTATGTTGTCATATCTTCTAAAATCGAGTATTTCCTCCAGGGGGCAATCAATTTTGGAAATCGGACAGGTGGTCAGGATATGGCTTACGGTGAGGATTACATCACAATTTGTACATTTCGCTGGATCGGTTTTCTCAAAGTTCTCAAAGTAGTGTCTGCATTATTATGTTATAAACTTTCATTTAAACAAATGAGAAGCTTAAAACAAATAACAAAGTTGAAACAAGAACTCAATAATCAACATGTTTTTTATTTTCTTACTTTACCATTGCTACATTGGCTGACTTTTTTTCAACTTCAAATTGTAGTCGTAAGAGTATGTAAAAGAAAATAAATGTAAATAACAACAACAGCTATTTAAGCATAGAGTGTTGCCACACAAGTATTTTTCTGACCGGGTGCAGTCAAGTTAATAATTAGTGTTTTTTATGGGAATTGTTAAAATTTAAGTTTAAAATTTTTAAACGCACTAATAATCCCAACTTAATATTTTACTTAACCCCTCAATAATCAATTTCAATGTATTTTTAATAAAAAAAAAAAGCAATGTGAGTCCGATCACAGAGGAGATGTGTAAACATCTAGTAATGAAATTTTTTTTTTAGTTGGAAGTACTTATGCTTTTAGTATCTTTTTGATGTGTTAACATCTATACGCGCACCTCTAGGGCAGTAAACTATCAGTTTCAATACATACGCAAGTGTTAGGTATGTAAGAGTAAATCATCGTTTGTTTGTTCGTTGCTTGGCAGTCGGTATTGAAAGTGATTATTGGACGATTTTCATATAACTTTGCCACGCGATTTTCTCCAGAAATTCATAGCCGATTTTATTAATTTTTGGATTAAAAAGCTAGTGCGGGTATCGACGAAAAGTTTAGGGCGATCCGATATCGGCGAGCCGAGATTTAAGTGTTTTAATTTGGAGTATTAATTTGGAGTAATATTAAAAAAGTGTTTTATTTTGATCTTCGGTTTTGTCTTAAGGCTCAGTTAGCCGACTGTAATGTAATGTAACTGTAACGTAGAAAACAGCTGATTGATATTTTTATATGAAAAGTAGGTTACGTTACATTACATCTCTATAACCATTTTCATTACTTTTCACATAACAAAATCGATCAGCTGTTTCTTACTGTTGCAGTTACTTTACATTACAGTCGGCTAACTGAGCCTTTATGCATAGCAAAGAGAATAGTGACGTGGTTATACGTACATATATAAAAATGAGATAGCAAGACAGCAACGTATGTAGCTTATGTACAAACATAACAATGTATTTATGTACATTTGTCTGTTGCTTTGCATTCTCTTTGTTTTTTGTGGGTTTAATATAAAATAAATAAAAAGTATTAAGCAAGAAAATAATGAAATCATTAGCACTTCTGTTTAATTGTTTTCATTTTGTGTGCATCTAATAAATTTATATATATATATATATATATATATATATTATATATATATTATATATATATGTATATATATATATTATATATTAACTGTGCTGAAAACATAACATTAATAAATTATACAAAGTAAAATTAAATTCAATAAACTATTCTTTTTCGTTAAATACTTTATATTAACTCTACCTCCGGGTTTGTGGGTCTGTCTTCATAGAAATCGAACAGGTACCGTGTAACAAAAAGGTGTTAACACATCGCCCGTGAGTTCGAACACTCATTGTTTTTTTTTTAAATTAATTAATTAAAAGTATCAAAACTTTCAATATTGTAAATACATATGAATTTGTTGGTTTTTGTTTGTTTTATTAAACTTATTTGGTTAGTAAATGGGCACACTGCAGTATATGTATATGTACTGCATTCAAAATTGCAGTAAGCAGTAAATTTACTGATTACTAAAAAAATTCAGTAAATTTTTACTGCTAATGAAATTTAATTTGCATTACCAGTAAAATCGTATTTTTAATTCCTATTGTTCATCGCTTAGTTATTGCTGTTCTTGTTGTTGTGTACGCATTGCAATTAAAATAAATTCAATAAAGTGCGACTTTGACTCGCGCACATTCGGTTTTGATCATTTTTTTTTTGTTTTAACTTTCTTCCTTTTTTAAGTTTTTTCAGTTTAAACGATTTTTTCAGTTTTATCGCTTTTTCCTCGTTTTGGCGTTTTTTTCTCTTTTTGGGTTTTTTTAATTTTCGCAATTTTTTTTTATTTTGGCGTTTTTTTCTGTTTTTGGGGTTTTTTTATTTAGGCGATTTTTTCACATTGGTGATTTTTTTTTTTTTTTTTTTTTTTTGTTTAGGGACTTTTGTAATTTTGGCTATTTTTGCGGGTTTTCGCGATTTATTTTAGTCCTAGAGATTTTTTTTAATTTGGTGCTTTTTTCGTTTTGGCGATTTTTTTTTATATGGCGATTTTATATTTTTTTTCTTTTTTTAGTTTTAGTTTTTAACTCTCATGTATTTGTTGTTGTAGTGGCCAAATGTCTACACGGTTCATTTTCATCTTTGGTGTACGGAAATATACAGAAAAATAACCGGCGGCGGCGCACCGTCGGCTTCGAGCCAGTCGACTTGTTTCTCTGCTTTGTATTGCTTCTTTCAAACACTAATACACTCATACATAGCTCACACCGATTTGACAATGCTGTGAAAGAAAAGCAAAGAAATCGCAGCAAAGAAATCAAAGTCAAAAGATTTTTACCCCCTAACGTATAGATGTTTACACATCAAAAATATTTTACTTAATAAGTAAAATATTAATTTGGGATTATTAGTGCATTTAAAAAATTTTAAACTTAATATTTTTTAATGTTTAATATTTACTATTTAACCTGCAGAAGTATATTATGTTTTAAATTAAGTTAACAATGTCTTTTCATGCACTTGACACTCTGATCATTCGTGTCTTTTTAATTTACCAGAAAAGGACGTATGACAATGACCATAATAATTCAAGAACAAATATATATATATATATATATGTATAATACTTACTTACGGTCATATTCATAAAAAATATTTTAGGTTTATTACAGGTTTATTTGACAAATTTTCCATAGAAATATGTCCAATAACCGCTTAATAAACTTGAAATATTTTTTATGAATAAGGCAGATATAATATTTCGATCGAATACTTACATTAAGAACAACAACACATTTTCGAATGTTATTGTTGTTTGCAATGCAAATTGTCGATCGAACGATTTCTGGTGACATCGTGGGACAGGCCATTAATTTCACACAACTGCAAGTAAACACGATCGTATGTACAGTGTCGAACAAAAGTGCTGTATATATTTTTTTTTTATATTTGTCTATAAAAAATTAATCAGGCGAATAATTTAATATATTGTGATTATAAAAAAAGTTGTTATGAGTAAATAGATTGCCCTAATAATATTAAAATTGCATACCTGTCACTGTGATATTATCGACAATTGAAAACTTAAAGAAATACAGCATTTTTGGGAGATAAGAAGACATCAATATTTAGCTATTTTGCAGCAAGCTGAGCCTGGCAAATGTTGTCGTACCCTCAATAATTTATTCTTTTAACTCTAAATACGCAAAACAGTGGTCACTTGTTGGGTGCAAAATAAAGCAAAAACCTATGGGGTATAAACACGAAGCTGTGTTGAAAATTTCAGCTTGACAGCTCTTATAGTTCCAGAGATCATTCGTTAGGAACAAACACACACTACGATTAAAAACAAGTGGTGTATTTATTCAATGTAATTGCAACTTTATTTATAGAATTCATTAAACCAAGGAGGAAGTGAGCAACTCCCATTTAAAAAAAAAACTATTATTTATTATAAGGAAAAGTTTAGTGTGGGAATTATTAGTCATTTGAATAACTGGTAAAATGAAAATATTTCGAGAAAAATTTATTCCCGATAGAGATGATATATAACACCACAATATTATAAACACAATATTATAAAAAGCTCAAAAGCATATTGAAAAGGTAGTGGTTTTCTGGAAGAAAGTTTTGTTCACTGACATATCGAAACATCAAATATTTGAAAGTGTTGAGAGAGACAAAGCTTGGCGAATGTGTTGGAATCCTTTAAAGTTTAAACTTAGTCAGCATATTTAAATACGATAGAGGTAGCGTGTATGAGTATGAAACCTGGTTTTTTATGAAGCTAAAGCATGAATAGATATTAATACGAATCTATTCTAGAACAAAATCTGAATCCCTCGGTTGATTACTTAAGAGTGGGTGAGAAATGAATACTGCATACAAGACAACGATCCGAAGCATACGGCTGTACACACCATAACAAAGTCCGAACTTTCTAAACGTAATTGAACACGTGCGGGAGATACTACAAAGAAAAATGTGAAAAGGCAAAATTGCTACTGCCCCAATGCTGAAACTATAGCAAAACATTACATCCCCACAGTTATAAAATTTAGTTAATTCGATGCCCAGACAGCTACAGGCGGTCATAAATGCCTATGGGAAACCAGTTAAATGCACTGTGCTCGAAAAGGAAACTTAGTCTGTTGTAACAAGCCTGGTGCTAACCTTTTTTTTTTTTTTTTTGTGGTTAAACACGACCTAAAAATCGCAATTTTCCCCAGTTGTCTACCATTTATGAACCTTTATAGCGATATGTATCCATTGAAAAAACATTGATGGACAGGGGTCCTAATGAAACTTTTTGGAAAAAAATGCATTTTTTTTATTTATTGAACAAGAACTAACATAAAAAAAAATATTAAAATTAGGCTTACCCACCAGTAGTGCGATTCAGTAACTTTTAACGATCCGACAATCGTAATTTTTGTCTATACATTTTGTCGCTTGCAATAACGATTGTGTGATTCCGTAACTTCTTTTTAACGATAGTACGCAGCAGTCGATAAAATTAACAGCACATACATAAATTATTGTCGCTTAAATAACGACACAGCTGTACCTGGATTCTGTAACTTTTTGCGAACCGAAAATCGTAATATTTATCGACATATTTATTCGCTTGCGATAACGATAATGTGATTCTGTATTTTCTTTTTACGATAGTCTCCCGCTTTATCTTATTCAATATTATGTGGTATATCTGTATAGAAAATGTGAAAAGCACTCATGGAGGAATATAATAAACTACATACCAACAATGAACAGCAGAAGCAGTTTTTATTGTTGTTGGTGAAAGACTATAGACAAAAATACGCAAATTCGAATAAATCAACTTTGCTCCAATAATTATTTGTTAATAAATATGCAGAACTTATAAATTCTGTACATGTAAACAAATATTTTATGTTAATCAACAAAATTTTAAAAAGTTGAATGAAAGTGAATTTCGTTTTTATTTTACGTTAAAGAATAGCTATTTTTTAAACAATTTTTTTAATTATTATATACTTTAGTTTCATTAAACACATGTAACCTATTCGTAAATTTTTATTTAAATATGTATGTATAATATTAATTAATTTTGAAATAAATCTTTTTAAAAATATGCTGGCAATATGCAAACTAAAAATATAGTAAATGAACAATTAAAATGAGGAGTTGGGAGGGAATTTTTTTCGGCTACGGTTCGTTTGTTATCATTTCCTTTAGATTAAAGACGAATGTAAACAAATATCGTCATATTTAACGTTTTGAATTTTTTTTTTTTCATTAATTTTCGTGTAGAAACCGAAAGACGGACTAGAGTACGAAATCCTCTTAAAAAGCAATTCTGACAAAAATATACCACAACTTTTTTTACAAATCTTCATTCAATAATGGTGTGAAAAAAATTTATAATTTTTTTAATTTTTTAATACACACCCACATGGAAAAAGTTATAAAGGCATCGAGCTTTTTCAAAAACACCAAAGTTCGGGGGCTGGTAGCGACCCCTAAACCTTAATAGAAAAATTTAAAAAAAATCATGCGTCATTTTTTCACGCTGCCTAATATACATATATTCCGGTTGGCCCATAACAAAATCCAATTTTTTTTTTTACGAACCACCCTAGTAAAGGGTGTTTTTTATTGAGGTATAGAACTTTAAGTTGGCATCACTTTTTTAACTGACGGCCATTTTGTCAGCTGTCAAGTGATTAATATTTAGTTTGGTTTGCCATTTCATCATGAACAGGTTGACAAAAGAACAACGCTTGCAAATCGTGCAAATTTATTTCGAAAATAATGGTTCAGTTCGCGAAGTTTACCGCAAGCTCCGTCCATTTTATGGTCGACATAATCGTCCATCAGAGCAATTAATTCGGTTAACCATGGATCGTTTTCGCACTACGTTTACTCTATGTGATAATACGCATCCGCAGAGACGTCGAACAGTGCGCACCGAAGAAACAATTGCCGCTGTAGAGCAAAGTGTTGAAGAGGACCCGAATGAATCGATTCGCCACCGTGCACAGCAATTGGAGCCGACTAACCGACTATTTTGTTCCCGAATTGGATGGCATGAATGTGGATGAGTTGTGGTTCCAACAAGACGGTGCTACCTGCCACACAGCGCACGTCACAATCGATTTATTGAAGGAAACATTCGATGAGCGCATAATTTCGCGGAATGGACCTGTCAATTGGCCACCAAGATCGTGTGATTTGACACCATTGGATTATTTTCTTTGGGGATATGTGAAGTCGCTCGTCTACGCCAACAAACCAGAAACGTTACGGGACTTGGAAGCCAACATTCGTGGCGTTATTGCCAACATACGGCCCCATATGCTCGAAAAAGTGGTTGAAAATTGGACCTGTAGAATTGGCTTTATTCGAGCCAGCCGCGGCGGCCACATGCCCGAAATCATATTTAAACATTAATGGCATAAAATTATCCTTCCAATAAAGCCAAATTGATGGACATTAAAACGATTTTCTTGTGTTTTATTTCAATTCGAAGTTCTATACCTCTAAAAAAAACACCCGATATATATATATATATATATATATATATATATATATATATATAATCATATTTATATATATATATATATAATCATATTTGTATATAAATATTTATCTACATATAATAGTTTTTCCCCACTGCTATAAATTCAAGGTGCATTCACAGAGTGGCATCGCTACAGCAGCTGATCAAATTTTCTATTACACATTTACATTCAATGTCATAGTATGTCAAAATTAGCTTTTGTTTACATCAATATTGTTTTTTTTCATGTAGAACTTTGTTTGTAAGAAAAAAAGTGAATTACAATTCTTTTATACATGTTGGGCCTTTAGTTTGTTTACGCTCAAAACTAAATTTCTACACGCGTACCCCAAAATGTACATATGTAGATATATACTTTTAGCCACACAAAAAAAAAACTTTAAAAAAACGTGTAAGCAAGAAATTTTCGTAGTTGTTTTCAATACCTTTTCTTCTCTCACACATTTTGTTCAAAATAAAATTATTAATTTAAAGTACAGTAGTTGTTATTTTGTATTTGTTTTTAAAATTTTCAAAAACAAGTTCAGTTCCAAGGTTCATAAGAGTGAATGTCTTTTTTCATCGTATGATTCTTGTCAAAATTTTCATAATTCTTCTTTTCGCTCGTTCTTCGTCATGTTTTTTTTTTTGGCAAGTTTTGACGATAGAAGTTGATAGCGGGATCTTGTTTTTATATCAAATTGAAGAAATTATTTCTATTGAATGATACATACATACATATTTATGTATGTAGCTAAAAATTTCTTCTCTCATAATTTTTAATTTATAAATGAATGATTGTAGTGCCAGTAATTTTTCAGAATAGAATAAGCTTAAATTACTTGTAATTTCTTCAACGTTGGCGTACATATTCAGTAGTGGCGCCATCTATATGTGAAGTATATTTCAAGTATTTCTACTAAAATACAACACTAAGAACCAGGGAAGGCATCGAGAATTTTAAAATTGTACCAAAAACTTTCAAAAATTTTACTTTTTTGAGTTCTTGTTTCAACTTTGTTATTTGTTATTGAGCTTCTCATTTGTTTAAATGAAAGTTTATAACATAATAACTCTAGTTGTTCTAAGAAACTTTGGGTAAAGGTTCCCTGATGATCTGCATTAGCAACAGTGAAATGCGCAAAGGATCCAGCTAAACCCCTCAATAATCAATTTCAATGTATTTTTAATAAAAAAATATTTTACTTAATAAGTAAAATATTTATTTGGGATTATTAGTGCGTTTAAAAATTTTAAACTTAAATTGTAACAATTCCCATAAACAAAACTAATTAAAAACAATAATATGAAGGTTTAGTGATGAAGGTTTTAGTGGCCTTCGAAAACGGCTGGCTGTTCCGTTCAACTACGTGTTGTCAGAATATTTACAACTAACTTTGGTGTTATTTGTTCATTAATAATTATCACATGTAATTTGGCTTAAAAAAAGCTATACGAACTTTAGCCTGTTAAAATCATAAATATAGAAACAAATGGAGTTCGAATAATAATTAAAATTAACTAAAATTAATAGAGATGGGCCTGTGGCAAAAATTAAATAAAAATATACTTAATAGTAACAAACCAAAAAAGTTTGTCTTAAGTAGAACAAAAAATAAGCAAATTAACTAACATGTATATAATTAGTAAAAGAACAAAACGACAATGGTAAGACTGTCGTAAATATAGAGATGGTAAAATTGAGCTTACAATACAAAAAAGCTTTCAGCAAATTGAAATACGATGAATCAAACAATTCACATATTCCATTTGCAATGATGCTAAGTATATAAAGCAGAAATCTACATCAACTGACACCACACACAGTGGACCAAACACAGAAGAACGCTGATGATGAAGGTTTAGTGGCCTTCGAAAACGGCTGGCTGTTCCGTTCAACTACGTGTTGTCAGAATATTTACAACTAACTTTGGTGTTATTTGTTCATTAATAATTATCACATGTAATTTGGCTTAAAAAAAAAAGCGATACGAACTTTAGCCTGTTAAAATCATAAATAAAAACAATAATGTTATAATAACAAGTACATATCCATGTATAATATTAATATATTTCGAATAAAAGGCGACGTGCAGCCCACAAAAATTTTGGCATTTTATTTTACATATTTCTACCCAAATGATTCTTACAAAATGTCTAGAAATGTTATGACACCCTAGCAACTTATAGTAATAGGTATTGTGTCAAACAAGAACTTCGTAAAAATTTTCATCTCAATACTTTTTATGGTCGAAATTTGGGGTAGGAACTTGGCATTTTTTAATTTTTTTGTTTTGTAAGGATCTAACTCTTTAATAAAACTTTTTTAACTGATAGTTTTTATTCCAATATACATATATCCATTCATGATGACTGCGCCAGTTGAAAAGGGCAGAGAGTAACATAAAATAATGATCTAGAGGAGATGGGTTAGTATAACTAGAAAATTAACTATTGGGTTATTTCAAGAGTTCCAAGTATGTGCTAGAGGCCTGCGTAAACAGTCTTGAAATTCAAATACGTCTTGTCTTTTTTTAAATGTATTCCCGTGACATGTATTATATGGAACCAATAATAAATGCTGTCGTATAATAAGGATGTATATATGTGTGAGTGTTGTTAATGGATGTCGTTAAGAATTCTTGTTCGTAACAAACAATCAAAAGAAGTAGTGTTGATGCGTGTATGTTTGCTATTTTGCATATTGTACGTTTGAGTGTGTGTGTAAGATGTAGATGTTAAGCTATTATGTGTTTAAGGGTGGTTTTTAAAGCAAGCGCACACAACTAATGTCATTGCATGTGTGCGTTTATTTGTGCGCATAAAAATTAAAGATCATATACACAACGTGTGTGCGTATGTACATGCATGACGTTTGTATACGCGCCCATGCGTATGAAGAAGCAAGTATCACAAATTCTTCCGTCACAAAGTATTTTCTTCTTTACTCCTATACCTGCAATAACTGAAACAAATTTCTTGCAAGCAGAAATACGTTAAATATAATAGAAATTTTAGTTGGCGCGACCTCGCCCACATTTCTACATATATACATATATTAACATTTTAAAGTCTACTTAGCCGAAGTACATAAAACCGGAGAAAAATCGGCAAACCCAAAAAGTAGAACACAATATACTTTATAGAAAATTAGCAGGCACACATGCACTTTTTAAAAGTGGGGCATGCATACACCTTAGATTTACTTTTTTAATTGTTAGCTTTATGGGCGCAACCTCGCCCCCGGTTAAAATTTCAATAACAAACTACTTTGTTAAATGGATTTTTTTTTATTAAAAATGAAAACAAAAAAACAAAATACATATTCCTTTTTCAAGTGGATATATGTACATTAGGGTGCACACTATTTTTGAACTTGAGAAATTGTACCGTTAATCTACCTAGAAATGTTCTTCCCATCAAAAAACTATGTTTCGCAAAAAATTAGGCTGATCACGTATGGGGAAGGCGTGGCTCACCCGCCCTTAAGTTGCGATAAAATAGCAGCCTATATTAAATTTTCACATGTTTATTTAGAGTTAAGCTAATGGAATACATTTTACTTTCCTAAAGTAAATCATAATAATATAGAAATCCGAATTCATTAAATTGATCAGATGGGGCCTAAAGGGGGGGGGGGCTTTTTATTTACCCTTGCACCAAAAGGTAAACTTTTATAATTGTTTTTAGAATTATCTAAGGAATAATTTGAAACTTCATTTAATAAGCTATTAACCCGTTATTATCCCTCCTAATTCCTATGCCCCTTCCGAAAGCTAAGCTGAGTATGCATCTGATTAGACTATTGTAACACATCAAATTGTTTTTTTTTTACAAGTTTTAAAGAACAACGAATATTAACAAGCCAAATTAAATAGGTATTATTGTGCCATGATATATTACAAAGTATTGAGTTATTCGTTTACTCGTAGACACTCAGGCAACCTTTTTATTATTTATTTTACTGTATAAATAGAAATATATATATATATATATATATTAACCGTCAAATCACTAAAAATCGTCCAGCAAATATATACATAGTTATAACATGTAAATATTAACAAATTCTGGCAACTCCGAACTGCGAAAATAAAAAGGGAATTCCCCAATAAAAATGACATTTCTTTGTTTGTTTGTTTTTTTTTTTTTTTTTGTTAGAAACTGATGTCAACAGTCGAAATACATTGTGAAAAATAAAGTTAAAAGTGAATATTGCTTTCAAAGTTTTATAAAAGTAAAATTTTAAAAAACAAATCGTATTTATATCTGTTGTTTTTGGCTAACTAGCAAAAAAAATGTGTAAATTAAAACAAAATGAATACAAGAGGACAAGAAAATTTGTATCTTCTCTATCACGACGCGAGCCAAATTATCGGTGCCAAATTACCCTCCAATGCGCAAGTCTTGCAAGTATTATTCTATAATATGCGCAATGTAAAACTAGACTTGCGAGCAAGTGCATCTCTTGTGGTAAGAGAAATACAAATTTTGCGGAATAAAGCTGGAATTCCAACAAGAGCATTCGACAAATGCGTTTCAAAAGTGGAAAGTTTGTACTTTGAATGGAAGAAATTGCAGAAAAATTGCAAGCGGCGAATGTTATTGCAAAAAAAAAACGCGAAAAGGAATTATCGGAAAAATTCGACGATCTATTTGATGTTGCTCACGCTAATGCATTACATACGCTAAATATAGAAGAAGACAAATTATTTTTGATGAATCAAAGAAAAAAATGAATACCGGGTTCAATGTTGGGCAGTGACCGGTTTTTAGAAAAAAAAATAAGAAAGAAAACGTCTTTGCAAAGAAAATAAGGAACGTTTTAAAGAGAAACATGTATCTGTTTTGCAAGGTAAGTATGTAAAAGTGATATTATATGTCTTTAACGTCAATAACATTCATACATAGATTTAAAACTATTTTATTACACTCTGACACAACCATCAACTTTTTTTTTACAGAGGAGCACGAGATTGTGGATTTTGAGTCAAGCGATAACCAAGAACTCGATGATAATGATTCAGATGGAACGCAAGAATCGAAAGACGAGCCAGCTGCAAAAAAAAGAGGTCAACATCACTTTATAACACCGAAACTAGTGTTAGCTTTAGACAAATGTAAAATAAGCGATCGTGATGCAGTGCAACCGCTCAAGCTTTAAAACATGACGTTAGCGATTTAGTGATAAACACAACGTCTATCCGCCGAGGTCGTAAACAGATTCGATATCAAACAAACCAAGAAATTCGTGATGTATTTAAAAGCAAACTGATATCAACATTAACTGTTCATTGGGATGGTAAAATTTTGCCATCATTGTTGAGTAGAGAAAAAGTAGACTGTTTACCAATAGTAGTATCATTTAAAGGAAATGATCAGTTGCTTGGCATTCCAGCAATTTCTGCCAGCACAGGAAAGGAACAGCCCACAGCTATTTTCAATTTGTTGAAAGAATGGGACCTAGAAGAAAAGGTGCAGGCTCTATGCTGCGATACTACAGCATCCAATGTAGGCCGTAAGCAGGGTGCATGCGTTCATTTGGAGAAAATATTGGAAAAAGAACTTCTGTATTTACCTTGCCGTTATCATATCTTTGAAATTCTTTTAAGGAGCGTTTTTGATGACAAAATGAAAAAATCTACTGGTCCCAGTGTACAAATATTTAACAAATTTAGAGAAGAGTGGGAAGAAATTAAAACAAAGTCTTTTAAGTCTGGAATGGAAGATATTCATGTAAAAAACACACTAGGCGATATGAAAGATACAGTTGAGTTTGCTTTCAGCAGCCTTAAAAAAAAGTCAACCTCGGGACGATTACAAAGAACTTCTCCAACTGGCTTTAGTTTTCCTTGGGGAGTCGGTTCCAAAGTTTACTTTCAAAATGCCGGGTGCCTTTCACCAAACGCGTTGGATGTCTAAGGCCATTTATACATTAAAAATATTTTTATTTAGAGAACAGTTTACTCTAAGTGATTCTCAAAAGGATAACGTTAGAGACATTTGTCTTTTTATAGTGAAAATATATTTAAAAGTTTGGGTAAAAGCGCCAGTTGCTGCTGAGGCCCCTAGTCAAGAGTTAAATTTATTAAAAAATTTATATGCATATAGTCTGGTGGATGAAAATATAAGTAAAAAATTATTGCATAAATTTTGCAACCATTTGTGGTACTTATCACCAGAAGCTGTAGCTTCGGCCTTTTTCGATGAACAAATGTCCAAGAAATGAAAAAAATTTATGGTGGCTGCCTTAAAAAAGGCCAATAAAACTGACATCAAAAAGTTGAACATTCCCCATTCTAACCTAAGCCAATTCATGTGTAAAAATATTGAGGATTTTGTTACAGAAAAGACTTTAAATTTCTTCAAAAGATTTTCTATTTCAACGGATTTTTTAAATAAAGATTCAGAAGAATGGCATACCGATAGTGGTTACAATGCAGGCTTAGATATTGTAAGTAACCTAAAAGTAGTTAATGACACTGCAGAACGGGCGGTTAAGTTGATGGGAGAATTTAATCAGGTTTTGTCACGTGACGAAGAAGAAAAGCAAATAATAATGCTAACAGTTGCAGATTATAGAAAAAAATACCCTCATTCTAACAAATCTACCCTAAAAAATTAATATGGTAAATGTACATAAAAATAAATATAAAACAATAATTAAAATTAATTGTAAAAAAATTTATAATATATTTTTTCAAACTTATTTTTGAAAACAAATAAAAAATAATTTTTTTCTGTATTTGATATCTTTATATATAAATACGGCACACATTTTTTTGTCGTACACTTTTAAGTATCTTATCGTCCACCAATATTGGGGAAATATACATATATGGTTTAAAAGATATTTTTGTGTAGATATGCACAATATAAATAGTTTAAAAAATCAAACTTTATCAAAAAAGCGGTTTAAATTTGCTTAGAAAGAAAACAGATTTACGTTTTGTTTTTGTTTTATATGTATATGCGATCCTAGTATTTATTAAAATTTGTAATAAAGATTGGATTCAAATAATAAAAATTTTTTATTTGTGTGTTTAAAATTTTGCATATTAATTTTTTATAAAAATGTGCCAACTTCAGGGATTTATGGTATTTTTGCAGAATTTTTAAGAACAAATTGTGATAAGTTTTTAAGGATTTTGGTTTAAAATCTATTGGGTAACTATACTCCACTTAAAAATAAATATACTTGTTTGGAAGGTTTTGCACATAAATAACATTTGTGTTGATTTTGTTAATATAGAGCATACATCACTAATTTAAGGGCGAATGAGCCACGCCTTCTCATTATGCGATCCAAAAAATTTTTTCTGAAGCTTATTTTTTCGATGTGAAGAACATTTTGAGACGCAGTTACAACCGAAAACTTGCAAAACTTTTTGGCCCATACTTGTAAGGCGCACCCTAATGTACATGCATAATGTAAATGGACATTATTGCATGTAATCATATTCTAACTAGAACAACTGCAAATCTTTCTAAATAAATAAAAGATTATACATACACGATATCGAAGCTAAATGGCCCTCAAAACTATGCAAACCAGGAAAACGTTGTTGGAATTTAACTAAAATTTAATATTAATCCCCAATCTTACTTTTTATTTAACTAATTCAAAACGAAACATTACGTTCTTCAAGATTCCTGTAAGGACTTACTGACTTAAGCACGTAATATATAATTTTATTATTATTTTTTTTTAATAAACCATTTTAATGACTTCACAGTAAGTCACTTATGTCATAAAATATATATATTGACTTCTAAAGCCATAAAGCACATATTAAAAAAGTAATAATTGCAGGAAGGAAAATATCGCTCAGAGACATCACAATACTTTTTAATGTTTTATATTTTTATTATTTGACCCGCAGAAGTGTATTATGTTTTAAATTCAGTTAACAACGTGCTTTCATGTAGTTGATACTGTGATCATTCGTGTCTTTAATTTACCAGAAAAGGACGTGACAATGACCACAATAATTCAAGAACAAAAATATATAAATAAATACTTATGGCCTGTTTCACTATGTTATCAGAATCTTTCGATCGAATACTTACATTGAAAACAACAACAAATTTTCTAATGTTATTGTGGTATGCAATGCAAATTGTCGATCGAACGATTTCTGGTGACATCGTAGGACAGGCCGTTAATTTCACACAACTGCAATTAACCACGATCGTATGTGCAGTGTCGAACAAAAGTGCTGTAACCTTATAGAGCTACATATATATTTTCATTAGCATAGCTAAGTTGTGCATAAGAAATTTATCAATTTATTAAAGGTTCCCTCATGATCTGCATTAGCAACAGTGAAATGCGCATAGGATCGAGCTAAGCCCCTCAATAATCAAGTTCAATGTATTTTAATAAAAAAAAAAAATATTCTACTAAATAAGTAAATTAATAATTTTGGATTATAAGTGCGTTAACAAATGTAAAACTTATACAAACTCTGAATAGATTATTGAGAATTACAATACTAAAATCATAGTAGGTTAAGAACAAATAATACTATGCGCATCAAAAAAAAAAAATAATAATACTAATGTAAAATCAACAAGCAAAAATTTTTATTGGAAATCATATACATACAATTTATTGGAAATAATATTTTTCTTATATATTTTAATTAATTAAGCACAAGGTCAATTTTATAAAAAGAAAACTTGCAAAGTTTATATGTATTTAAATTATAAATCAGATACATCAAAACTATAATATGTATGTATGTATTTACAAAATAAAAAATAAAAACAAATAAAAAACCCGACTGCGACCACCTTTGAACCTTTAAATATCTTAAATGTTCATTCGAAATTAAAAATCACAAGGGAAACCTAAAGATGATTTTAAAATACCTATCGAATGATACCCATTTTGATATATCGCTCATTTACTTCAATAGTGGCATAACTCAAAAAAAGAGTTTTTTGAGTTAATAATGCAGAAAGATGCGGCATTTTGTATTTTATCTTTTGTAAAAATTTCATATAAATAGCTTGCGCTATCACCTCCTGAGAGAAGAATCTTTTTTCATTTCTCCATTGAGTTGTATGCAAATTGAAAACTTAAAAAGCGTTTTCTGCAAAACTGTGTTTTTTGAGTTGTGCCACTATTGAAGTAAATGAGCGATATGTCGAGGACTTTTTATTTTTTTTTTCGTATGTATTTACCGAATGGCGTCTGTTGACCGCCATATTGAATTTTGACAGCTGACATATCTTTAGTGACACTCCCGGGATTAAGACAAATCGATTGACGTAAGAATCATCAAAATCGGTCCACACGTTCAGTTTATATAGTGCCGCATACATACATACATACATACATACATACATACATTCATACATACATACATTCATACATGCATACATAGCCTGATAAATACAATACCCTTTGCGATGCGCAGTCGGATAAAAACAGGCAGTTATTTAAGTGAATATCGCAACATTTACTGTTCCTCTCAAATAGCCCTTCCAACAACCTTGTAGGTTCTGTACTTCGATAGAAAGAAAATAATTTTATATTAGGGATTAATTTTTCAAATGAATTTTTTGTGACTAATGCAACCCAAAAACAAGATTATATGACTAAGGAAAATTAATATGTTGCCTATCCATATTAACATTCATAGAATTGAAACGGCAGATTATTCATTTTCCCGTTAAGTAGGCCTTACAACCACCTTATACCTCATTTGGTTTGGTACTTAGATAAAAAAGCACAATTAGTATGGAGCTCCAGGATAGGCAACAAATAATTTCAAAGTTGAATTTCCTATTATGAGAAGTAGACAGCATTTAATCAGTTGGTACTTTTGGAATCTAACTACAATATTGCCTACAACACTAAAATAAAAAAGCAACAAGAAAGAACCTTATAAGAAAAAGAGGAAGAAACAAAAAATTAAAATAACAACAAGAACAACACCGTAGAAAGAGATTTATTTTTTGAGTGGCTTTTGATGGGTATTGATGCTGAGTGCAGTGCATTCGCACCGAAAAAGCAGCGAACAATGTGGTAATGATTTGTATATGCATACGCACATACATATGTACATGTACATACGTACGTACGTACTCATATATTTCTGCCGTTTGTTATTTTTTTTTTGCAATTGAATAAAGAGTTTTTTACTTACATACATACGAGACAGTATTTTATATGGTGAACAACAATATTTTATATGAATTTATACGAACGAACCGAAAATTGATTTAGTAATTATGTTAAATTTAATTAGAGAAATTAATTAATAATAACACTTTTATTAATTAAAAGAAACTTTTAAAAGATTTTATCTTTATTTATATATATGCATACATATACATATGTACATATATACGTACATATATACGTATATATATATATATATGTATATATGTATGTACATTTCACTTTATATGTAAAAGCATACAACACCACTCATTGCCTTTTTTTATTTGTGTGCCTTTGCATCTTTATTATTTTTTTTTCATATATAGACTAGTATACATAGAATTTATTTAATATTTTTCACCAAAATCACAGAAAAAAAATTTGCACCGGCCATTTTTCCTTCCAGTTAAATTAAAATTTATCCGATCTACGACGCGAACCCCGGCAAAACAATCAGCAAACTAAATGTAGCTGCTAAGAAAATAATTCTTATTACTCTTATTGTACTCTCTTTGTATCGTCGACACCTGTTGTTGTTTTTGTTTATCAAGCTATGAAATTGTATGTACAGTAGCAGCCCCACACGATCGAACGGGGTGGTTAAAAGTGTATTTGGAACGAAACACAACAAAAGAAAATTTTAAACCAAAAACGTCATCGAAATGTGTAGCAAAAATTCGAAGTAAGAATAGGTATATAAAATAAATATAATAATAATAATAATCAGGAATAATTTATTCATCGAGCTTGAGTATAATTCTTACAGAATGAAATATGTACATTCTTATTTACAAATTAACTAATGTGATTTTCTACAGAAGAAAAGAAAAATTAAACAAAGCTGTAATGGTTGGATATGCCGGCATTTTTCTCTGTCGTGCCGCTACATAACTAATCAGCAGCCATGTCTATCTACTTGGGCAGAGATTATTTGTTAACATGTATTTAGCACGAATTTTTATTACAATGGAATTTCAGAAATTATTGTATTGTTATAGCGAAATATAAATGTTTTTGCGAAACATTTTTAAATTTTCATTAAACTATTATGAATTTTTTTTATCAAGAATAACTTCTTAATCGGGCTTAAATTCAGTGTTTTGAGTTCTTATTGAATGAAATATGTTTATTAATCAATGTGAATTTCTATTCTATTATACTTTATTTTAATACATGATGAATAATACGACACAAATTTGACATCCCATAACACTTGACAATTTTTTGAAATTTTTCCAAACAATAATACTTTTTCTCTAATCAGAGTTGTATTATGTATTAAAAAGTCAAGCAATCAGCAAACTATCAAGTCGTCTGTTTCGAAGCCGATGCCTTGCCGTCGTTTATGATATATCTCTTCAACTTAAACCAACTATAAATATTGCTTATGCTTATAATTTTTCGTGTCAGCCATGTCTGAATATTAACGAAATTATAATATTTTCTTTTTCTTTATCTTATTTAAATCAACGATCAAAGCCAACGATTAATGTAGGCATGTTAGTCCTCAACAGCAGTTTGCTTTATACTTCGTCGGTTCATTATTGGATTGCGGTACCGTATATTCAAAATACGTATTTTTTACATATATAATAAAAAAATTAAATATAATGTACATTATATCTGCAGCAAACCAATAAACAACCGACGACTTGTATTTTTAATGTAATATGAGATGTGATGCCACAAAGTACACACACAGAATTATATACTCTGTGGTGATGGTGTGAACACACAATTTCACTTTACGTTAGATTTCTTGACAGTCGAAGCAAACGTCTTTGTCGTAAAATGTGACGAAAGTCTTTAGACATGTATAATATTCTGAGTGGCCCTTAAAGAAGAGAAGAAAATTAAAGTAGACTTTATTAGCTGGGGGAAATGCCGTTTCATTTCTCATATTCCATTTCATTAAGAATTTAATTTAAATACCTGATGTTAATAATAATCTCTACCCAAGTAGATAGTCATGGGTGCTGATGAATTGCGTGGCTGCACAGAAAAGTATTTCTTCCAGCTAAAAAATACTAGTTTAATTTTTCTAGTCTAGTTTAATTTTCCTTCTCTTTTTAAGAAATTTACATTAATTAATAAAAATATGTATATTATTTAAAAAAAATGAGAATACTGAACTTAGGCCCTATTAAGAAATTATGCCTAATTAAAAACTGTTTTTGCTCCAAAGCTAAGACTGTAAAACATTAAGCCTTATTTCCATAGTCGTATTTCGACTACTACGCCTATTTTGTATTAGATTAAACAAAAAAAGTTGCAATGTTCTTTAGTCTAGTACAAAATCATCGTAGTCGAAGTAGTAATAGGACACTCGTGATAAAGTCCATTATTAAAATATGATCTTTAATGTATTGTATATATCGAGCCATATTTTCGATTTATTCGCAATTAAAGTTCTTAGGAGAGGGTTACTTTTCATAATATTAAATACATATGTTCTACACACATCTATGCTCAATGAAACAAAAAAAAGTTTTATAAAAATACTCACTGGAACTTTTCAGGCTCTTTTATTCCAGCCTTTCCATAGTTTGAAAATCCATTTCGAATTAAATCCCATCTGATCGTTTGTGGTTCTCTTCAACAATTACTATTTTTTATCTTTACATATTTTTTTTTCTTATTTTGGATCACTAACTATTGTATTTGTAAATACTATAAGGTTTTAATACATTATTATATGAAGCCCTATTTTCGAATTAATCGTAAGCGACAAAAATTTAACTATTCAAAACAAGGTTTTTTGTAACATTGCAGTAAGTTTTACAAGCATAAATTGTCACCGGCAATACAATTTTACAGCACGTATCTTAAAAATTATCAACAATTTGGGTAGGCCCATAAGATTTTAATTTCAATAAAAAAAGTAAATATTCGATAACGATAATGTCGTTTAAGATAAAATCGAAAATAAGGCTCGATATATTGGTTTCTTTGGCTCCTTATAAGTAGCATAGAGCATATACATATAAGACTATAGTAAAATGTAAGTTTTTTGTACATGTGTGCATATACATTTTATTGTTTTTTAATACATAAACTATCTTTTTTCGGGTGCATGAAGTCCTACTAACAACAATATAGTTAAATACAATTGCTCAATTAACATAAAGATGTAGTTTTGGTTTTAAGTAATCAAAAGTTAATGTAGGAGATTGTGAATTGAGCAACATCATAAGTACAACAATATTAATTGTAGTATATGTAACTTGTGATATAAAATAACATAATATATTATAAACTGAGAAAGAAAAATTGATTTTTGTTTTTCTTCCTAATCTTTTCGATGCAAAACAAAATTTGAGTTTACACAAACTTGATTTGTGTGGACTAGTTATAAGGTAGCAAAGCGAATATAAACTTATTTAATGAGCACATTATATAACATACAACACATTACATAGCACTAGCTTATCATTAAATAAAAAAGCCCACATGGCACTCAAGTGAAAAGGTTTAACGGGATTTGCTTTGACTTCGAATAATTTTCTATCATTCATATTCAGGAGGCATGCTCTGGACCAGCTTTACAAATGCTAAGGTTTTGTTTGTCACAGTTGAATTGAATTATGTGAATTGCAATTCTTTTAAAACAAACAAATCTTAATTGTAAAGTTTTCGAGCATATAATTTTAATATTGAATGGTGAGTTGCGAATTAGTAATATATGTATGCATATTATAAAATGCGAAATTAGAAATTAAATTTAACAAAATAAACAATGTAGAAATTATTTTATTTTTATATTTTGAAATCGATTAAGGGTCTTGTTTTGTAATACGCACCAATAAGTGTTGACATATTTTATGTATAAAAAATATTGAAATGACATAAAAAAATTTGTCAATGCTTAGCGTTACGTTTTAGTTAATTTTTTGTATAAAAGTTTATGTACAATATTTATAACGTAATCCTCTGTCCGACTGTGCTATCCCACCACTGTACGTTTTTTCTTTAATTGAGCGAAATTAATTAACGCCTGAAGATATGCATCAAATAATGCTATTTTAAAGATATTCGGCTAGAATAGTGCTGCCTGACAAATCTTTCGTAATCCCCAACTCGGAAAAAATATTTCCCCTGGAAATACCTTGAGAAGACTCTTGGAAAAAGCGTTATTTTAATTAAATTTACATAATATCGATCATAACCGTCAAAAAAAGCTTAAGCGACATATATTTTGGTGTTAATTTAATCTGCGAACGCAAATAATCGATTTTCGTAAAAACAAATTAAGTTCGGAAATTAAGTCGCTTCAGCCTTCTTGGCGGCTATAGCATGATATTATTCCAAGAGTTTCGTAAAAGAAATTTAGTTCGATAATTTAGTCACTTAAGCTTTTTTGGTGGTAGTGGCACGATATTATTTAAAGAGTTGTGTGCTATGTATCACTGGATGTAATTTTTATGTATATGCAATTACAAACTTATTTCAAAAAGTTATTAATTCCGAAACTTCCTGAAATTATTTAGCAATTTTTTCGTTGGCCTACGTTCTTCACAGCAGATTTCATTTATATTCAAACGAATATGAATTCTTAATAAAACTTTTAGAAACCCATAACACACACTTATTGCGAAGATGTGTTTTAAAGAAATTCATTATCTAAAATACACGTGCATTGCTTGCTGGAGTAGAAAGCACATAGTAACGACAGCCTGAATCAATTTTTTATAATGGTGATGCTTAAATTTCAAAACTCTTGGCCGGAATTCCATTAAAGTAGCGAAATATCATTTTCAAAATATTTATTCCAATTGATATATACAACTTTGTTTCCATGAATTTACTCTCACATATCAAAAGTTTCTTTGTGTTTTTGAGTTTACGCAATCTTCCTTTGATCATAGTGAGTTTGGTCTAAGTAAATAGACTTACATATTTTTTTTTTTACATTAAACATTTTTTTTCAATAGCAATTTCTACGAATACTGAATGCAATTAATTGGACTTTAATTTTAAAATCTCAGCACCAACCAAATTATAGTTTGGTAACCAACTGCCTTTCAAACTCTGATACGAAGTCTACAATACTGAAAAAAAGCTTTTAATATCGGTCATCTAGTGAGCCCAAAGTTTTTTCAAAATACTTTATATAATTAAAAACTGTTGGTGTAAGAATTTTGTAATATAATATCTAAACCAGTACTCATCATTCCATTACGTTGAGGGCTCTGCCAACATTCCGCTAACAACTACCAACAAAACTCTAACGCAACCCTGCAGTAATAATAGTGAAATAGTGGTGATTGACTAGTGATATTGTCAGTAGTACTGCTGACCAGCCCCGGTACAACAGGCAATGTAATCATCTATTGACATTTAACATTAGCTTGTCATTTAAAATCCACCAATAGACTGTAGCACTACTGAATAAGTAATTATTTGAGGACCATATGGAGACATTGGCAAAAAGTTTCACTAGTAAATCTTATCTTATCTTAATCTTGATGTCAATAGTAAAATTGTAGTGACTTTGTAGACATTGTCAATAGTGGTACTGAGCAGGTGTACCCCAGCCAATGTAATCACTTCTGGTATAACTTAGGACTATCATTGAAAAAATACCAGTACACTTTAGAACTATTGATGAGATAATTCTCTTAAGATCATATGGAGACATTTAAACCAAAGATTCACTAGTACATTTTAGTGACCCTTGTCTACAATTTAACAAGATTTAAGGCAACAAACTTAAACACATACATATATATTTGTTTAATATTTAAAAAAAAACATATTATTGACTCGTTCATTGAAAATGTCACCACAAATACACTTAAACTGTTGTCTCTAATATCCCTACTAGCACATAAAAGGAAAATTGTTGACATTTTAAGTAGTTCAATTCTCGATAGAGAAAAGAGTGTTAACATAGAGACATATGGTTCTAGGCTGCCTACAGAGAAGAGAATAAAACACACACACACAAAGAGCAGATTTATTTCAATTCTTTTTATGAAAACACCTTCAAAATCATTTAATTTTTTTCTATATTGTTTATATAAATAAATTATGTATGTAGTTCATTTAATTATTTTTGTAACAATACTTTTTATTGCAGTAGAAAAAAGAAAATATGTATGTGGAATATAAAGATTTTTTTTTCTTAAATACTTTTTAAGATGCTATGTGCCTGGTATATATACAGAAATTGAGAAAATATAACAAGTACATACAGTCTAAGGCACCACCAATTAGCCCATAAAATTTTTTTGCATATACCCAATTAAACATTTACAAGAGCGATTTTTAGTGCTGTTCTACTTTTAAGCATTTTCTCTTTTTGATGGCCACTGATCCAAACCGTCATGCACTTTTTAAAAATAACAAGAGATGAAAAGACTTATACCTAGTCACGATAGTAATCGGTATGGAAATACTCCAAAATTCCCAAATTTCATCAACCCATCATTTCCATCAATATGCCACGATACACAACAAGCCATGTTGAGACCTTATTCCATAAGAATATAGCAAATGGTTTTATATAAGAAATACCGAAGTAAATTTATTTGGCATTCAGTCTTTAATGTAATTGAAATAAAATGCATATAGACGTTGCTTAAGCAAAAAAGGAAACATTCAAATCGAATAGTTTTAATTACAATTTACAAAATTTTAATGAATTTCTCCAAAAAATCTAATTGTTTTAATATATTAAAATAAATAAATTAAATCATAAGTTGTGCCCTATAAGGAACCCAAAATGTGGTAACTCTAACTGAAATTCTGATCGGGGATATGTTATTAATCTCTGCAGCTGCCAGATTGATAAGTGAGATAATCGTCTAAATTCATAGAAAAATCGTTGAAAATGTCAAAGTGATGCATAGAAATCTTTGAACAAGTGTCTACAGAATGCAACTTAATTTTTTTACATAAAATTCTTGTTTTTATTTAATCAAAAGACAATGAAACAATTTTTGTTTTATAAAGGCCTTATAAAACTAATTTTTTATGGAAAATGGTTTTATAAACCTCTAATAATTCAATAATATTTCTTATGAAGAAGGCCATAAGTTAAAATATATATATATATATATATACTTACATTGTTTTGTTTATACAGTTTGTTAATTTTTTTTTAGGCTAAAAATTTTGTCATGGATTTTCTTTTGTGACAATTGCATCTTTTAATCAATAGTAATCATAAATATTTTGATTTATAAACATATATATTGTGGATTTGCTGAAATTATGCTAAAAACTTTAAATTTCTTTGACATCAGTGTGATGAATTTGTATTTTTTGCAGCTTATTTTTTATTTTCATTTAGCTGCAATTTAAGGAAGCTCTTGTCAATATGCCATATACAACAAACTTTAACGAATCATTTTAATAAAGTCACTAAAGCATTTATTAGTCATTGTAAATATAATTGTGTCCTTAATTATGAAAGTGGTTTAGTCATATATTTCTTGTGTGAAGATATTTAGTAGATTACATTTGAACAAATCTAAAAATATTTTTATGATATGCAACATTTCAAATTAGAGCTGTGCTAATCTCAATAATTAGATATTTATTTAATATTTATTTATTGAAGTTTTATAAAGATTTTTTTATTCCGAAGCAAAAGTGCATATGACTTAGACCTCTTTCATAATTAAGGGCACAATTATATAATTATCTATAGACATATAGCTAAAGTTTTCTTAAGAAAATAGTTTAATGTGTAGTTTCCACAATGCAAGCAAGCGACTCAAAAATTTGAGTGCTTTTCATATATTTTTTCTAGACAAGTCGCTTGCTTGCATTGTGCAAACTACACATAAGTCTTTTTATATGCAAGTATATGGTATGAAATTTTCATTAAAAAAGAATTGAAAATCTAGGAACAGCAGCGGGCAAATTTGTATAAATTCATTTAAATATCAAATGAAATCCGTTTTAAATAAAAGTTTTTTGTAATGACAGAAATTGAAAATTTGGAAGGGAAATTTTTTAAAGGTCTTAAAATTACTCAAAATTTCAAAAAAAAAAAAATTCAGGGAATTAATATATTAAAGTATTATAACGATTTTTTATTAGCTTGTTGGATAAAGTGATAAGACTCCTTTCAATTTCTTAATTGCTTAATGTTTATTTTGTGATAATTTAAAATGCATAGAGTCCGTGATTTGGAGCTTATCGGTTACTTTTGGCTAAGCACAATATGTATATATGGATATAAGGACATAAGAAGAGTCTTTTGTCTTTTCTTTTCGAAAAAAGACTAAATTTTTAGTTAATTCTGTATTTGAATATTGAAAAGTGCCTTAACATGTAAATCATGTTTTTTAAACGAATATGGACATGTTCTACTGAACCAAATCTTAAAAATATTAAGACGGTTACTGAGATGCTAATTAATCGGATTGGAAACAATTACAATTTTTTCATATTTGCACAATCACATGCACAATGTTTATATTAGATATCAATGCGGAAAGAATATATTTTTTTTTAATAAGATAGCTCAATTTAAAGTATGAAAAATAAACATTATATTGAGAAATGTGTTTCCAATCTCAGCAACATTTCAATTAGAATAAAAACTCTTTGCAATTTTTATTTTATTGTTTTAAAGCCGATCCTCAACCTTGGGCATGTTTTTGCCATTTAGATGTTACCAAAATTTGATTACATTCCGTTTATAACATATCGTTTATAATATAATATATCTACTTTAATTTTACAGCTTTATAAAGAAATTAAACGAAGTATTAACGAGTTTTTTCATACAGTCTGCCATTAAAAATAAAAGCAAAATGTAGTTTGAACCCATTATTAAATCTCAACGTGAGTTTTAATGTAAAACTGTATGGCAAAATTTGTTAAGATCATGTCCAATTTCGCCACTTTTATGTTATGCTGTTAGACCGTTTTAGTTCCTACCACAAATGATTTTCAAATAAATTCATATTTTAATGTATATCTTTGATCTCAACATATAGTTTTTGTATTTGGCCTCACAGGAAATTTTAAATAATCTTAAATAATTTTCGTACTTCATATATATTTTTGAGCTTTCCAGTTCCTAGTTAACTAATATACAAATAATTACCTATTGTCAGCTTAATTTTTTTTTTATATCACCTCATAATTTTTCTTATCTATTACTTGGTTTCCCTTAAAAACAATTTCTTTACCTCAAATGTCTAACAAAACTAAAATTGTTCAAAATCGTCTAAATAACGATAGATCGTCTAATCTGGCAACTTCGCTACACAACAATCTTGCATGAGAAAGCTGGTTTGTTAGAATTGAGAATTTAGTGCAACTCAAAGAAAATTGTCGTAGTTCTACATAAGCACTACAACAACAAGTGGCACAGAAATTTGTCTTATCTTTAGTTGTTCATGAAGTAATTCAACTTCCTTAGTGAATTTTTTATTTTTGGTATCTAATATAATAATTTCACTATTCAAAATTGTATAGAGAAAAAATTTAAGCATATATTAAATTTTCTACATATTACTAAAGGCCGTGATACACTATCACACAAAGTCGTGCGATCTACGAAAATATACAAACCTGGTGTGATGAATTGTTACTGTCTTTTGAAAATTTTCATAAACTCCATCATACCAACGTTGTACTTTTTCGTAGATCGCACGACTTTGTATGATAGTGTATCACGGCGTTAAACAATTAAATAAATATTCAAATCAAATTAGATTTTTGATCATATAAAAACCAGGCGTCGAATCGTTACATCCGTGAACGTACAACTCGTCACGTAAAAACACAATTTTCGGATTATGACATACGTGAACGTATTGAAATCCCATTCAGTTTATAAGATTGACGTATCATTTAGTTTGTTTTCGTACGATTGCCGATACGATCACGTATGTAACGATTTGAAGACAGCATTTAATTACAGCATGATTTGCATTAATATTTATTAGACTCAAAATTGTCATATTTAAGATGATTCTTTATGTAAAAGTTTTGTTTACTGTAAAAAAAAAAAATATTTTGAATTATGGATTATGCAGTTTTTAATTATTACTCATAACCACAAGAATAAAAAAAAATAATTTTATAAACAAATTGGGTTAAACTTCACTCAACCAAGTTTTAGAATTAACAAATCAATTCTATTTTGACATTTTTGTTGAGCAACTTTTGAGTTTATGTGCGAGAAGTGGAAATTTTATGGCTCCCCTTTTCATTATATTGCCTATTATTGTGAATTGTGTCACCGACGTCACATCAAGACGACAGTAAATATTGTCACTTGTTTACTCTTTACCGGCAACAATTGTCTCTTATTGACAATGTCTTACTAATTTCTGAGTCTTTGTAAATTAATGTAGCATGTTAATAGTAGTCAATTGTTATCGACAAAGAGTAGACAAGTGACAATTTTTATTGTCGTCTTAATGTGACGTCAACGACGCCATTCACAATAAGGGGTATTCTCTTCTTTTTCCCCTAAGCTCAGAGATTCTAAACGAAAGTTGCTGTTTGCGAAGCCAGTCTAACAAATTGCTTTGTACGACTCTTTAAGTACTAAGATGTTAAAAGTAAATGCCTTATTACGACCTCGACTACGATGATTTTGTCCTAGAGTGAGGAACATTAAAAAAATGTTCTTTAATCTAGTACAAAATCATCGTAGTCGTAGTCGAAATACGACACTCGTAATAAGGCCCATTATAAACTTTTTATTTATTGCGGTAACAGTCGTCAATTAGTCTTCATATGATTTCTTACTGTGTAATAGCTATTGGTTTGAATTCAATTAAAAATTCTTAACAATTTGTTTCAGAACTGCTTTTGTATTCACTTTTATTTAAAAAGAATGCTTACTTTAATAAAACAATTGAAATTTAACCAACTTTCATTCAATAAATGTACTTAATTTAGAAAATTATCTTTATCCGGAAATCACAGATATTGCACTTATCTACACAAAAATATCTTTCAAACCATGTAAGTATATTTATTTCACCAATATTTGTTAACGATAAGATACTTCTTAGCATCCAATTGAAATATTGCAATAAAGCCAATCGAATTGGATCGTAGCCCACAACTAACACAAGCACCAATTTTTCATTAGCGATATTTGAATTTTTAGAATGAAATGTTTTTAGAGCAACAGAAAATTTTAATTGTGTGTACATAATTAATTCATTGGTACAACCAATATACATTTTACATTTGCCCATAAGAATAAAATATATACTTGCACATACTTTATTAATGTCTCATGTAAATTACTGTCTTGAAATAATCTCTGGTACTTTAGTATACAACATTAACAAATTAAGCAATATTATAAAGAGGATTGTAAGATTTGTGTATGGAATTAAATATCGCGATCATGTATCCCGCTCCGTTATAAGCTTTCTGGGTTTTACAAGATGATTGTTACTGGCATATCTAATTACTTGAGATCTAAATTTCAGTTTTCTAGCTCTGATAGAAATCCTCAGATCGTTGTGCCTCTTATAACCTGTTCTATGTATCAAAAATCTTTCCTTATAAGAATTGCCAGGTTGTGAAACTACTTGCCTATTGAGCTACGTTCTTTCATGCTTTCTTGTAATGTATTCAAGAAAAAACTCTCATCATATCTAATTAATACTAATAGTATATAGTTATATAGTCATAAAACATTTTGATTTTTCGCTGCGGACTCACACCAAACCAAATATTCCTTCAAAATATATACCTTCAAAAATAAAATAATCGGTATTTCTAAAGGAATCATTGGTAGGCATGGTTCATATACATAAATGCATAAAAACTATTTGTGCAGAATAAAATGATAAGTACATTATTATATTTATCGCAAATCATTCTTAATTTTTTGCTTATATTTTGATGTAAAATGGGAAAAATTTTTGATCTACGTAATGCAGTGGAACATCTCTTGCCGTATTCGTCTTTATTACACAGAGATATTTTTCTATCAAGAAACTACAAATTATTTGCAAAAATAATTTCACTTTAGAGTAAAAGTAATAACACTTCGAATATTTTGCGATATACATATATAATAATGTCTTTATCGTTTTTGTTAAATCAGGATTTTGTGTAATTGTTCTGCAAAAGAAATTTTTTTATATGAAATTTTAATATAATTTTTAATTTTTTTGTTTCTTATATTGAAAATTTTTCACTAATGAGAGAACAAATTATGTTTTTCTTTCTGTATTCAGAATAAAATATTATTTGGGTTAAAATTTTATTCGCTTAGTTATATCAATAAAGTATTTAATTTTCTTTTCTTTTATTACAATTGAATTTCACAGTACGGAGCAAATGATTATTTAGTTCCAATGAGCGATTTTTTTTTCAAATTAAATATTGTTTACAAGAATAGTTTTTTTTAATTTCAAAAGCCAATATTAAGTCGTGCTACTTTCTAATTTATATTTAATTCAGCTGTGTCTACCAATACTTTAAATTAGTTATTAGAAATGAACAGAGTTAATTATTATTACTAATAAAACTATTATTGTGAGACTTCTATTTGTATTTTTATTATGGTTTTTTGTTTGTAAATATGAAAAATTCGTATATTTGATTGATAATTGATAGCAAATATGGAACATTGGATTACATAATTAAATATTTGTTGCTCCAACAGATTTTTGCTCTGTGTACTAGTAATATTATTGGTAAAGAATTAGAATATTAAATAAGTACATATGAACTATAGAGCTGCATCAACAATTTCATCCATGAAACTACTGAAATGTTTGTTTACTAAAGCCCAACTTCGAACAAATATGTTAATACTCAACAAACTGTTGCTTTTATCATACTGTGAGTGAAAACGTTTCGTTTCATACTGTTAACACAAAGAGATTGTTCATTGAAACGACTTTTGTTCATGCTGCTTTCTCTCATCTCATATTTTGTTATTAATTCGCAATAGCAATGTTGCCAATATAGTGAAATCGTGGAAGTTTATGTATGGGTCGCACATGTGTAATAGGTTTCAGTTTTAAATTAAAGTTTTAACTTTTACACATACACACATAACTAAGTACATACCCTGTCGGAGAATGTGTGGTTGACTACAAAAATAGTTAACTTATAGTTAACTTTTCTTAGGCTGACTAAAAGCTAGCTGCAAAGTCATCCAGAACAAACCCAAAATTAATTCTAAAGTTGGGTACGTAATAGAATTTGATGAGAGCCAACAAATTTATTCTCAGCTACTTTAAAACTCATTTCAGTTTTATATTAACATTTTGCTGTTGTTATTTTAGATGGCAGCTTAGCCGAGTGGTAGCGCGTTGAGTACGCAACGTGTGATGTTCCATGTTCGAGCCACAGGCATTTTTTCTTAAATTTACTGACTACCAGGTGATTTAAAAAAGTCAACTTTAAGTTAGCTTAAAGTAGTGCCTAGTGAAACAATTGACTACCGCCTAGGACATCGCAATATTAAAATAGTCAGTTGATTACATTGCAAAGTAATCCAAGTGTAGTCAGTACTAGTTGCGAAATAGTTAGCTTAAAGTTAGTTTAAAGTTAGTCAAATTTCCGATAGGGTATGTATATTCCATACATATTAGTAATACATATTTTAATTTGTCATTTGCATTTTTAAATAATATAAGTCTTTAAACTATTTTAATATATCATATCTTCTTGTAATGAACTGCACACAACCCTGAAATGAAATGCTATGGAAAGAAACACACATTTTTAGATGAAAAAAAGGAATTGGCTTATGAGTAATGAATATATTCTTAAGCAAGTTTGATTATTAGTTGTGTAGGTGTCTAAAGGTTTTGGTCACGTGCTTGTTTTTTTTAATTTCATATGATATAAAAAAATTGAAATTGATAAAAAATTAAACAAAACACAACAAAATTACTCGTTTCCAAGCGAAAATAACTTTTTATATTCTTCCAAGCAAAAATATAACTAACAATTATTTTTGAAATTAATATTTGTAATAAAACTCAAAAAATTTGATTATCATCACCCTATATAAAAATACGAAATTTTAAACAACAATAATATTGCATTGAAAAGAAAGATAATTATGTATAATATTTTAACTTCCCTTTCGGCGATTATTCTTATATTTTCCCTTTTCCTACAACTGGCAATATTGATCTTTAAAAGCATATTGTTTTTGCATGAACTTAATCGAGATTTAAGGCTCAGTTAGCCGACTGTAATGTAATGTAACTGTTACGTAGAAAACAGCTGATTGATATTTTTATATGAAAAGTAGGATACGTTACATTACATCTTTATAACCATTTTCATTACTTTTCACATAACAAAATCGATCAGCTGTTTCTTACTGTTGCAGTTACATTACATTACAGTCGGCTAACTGAGCCTTTAGCCGACTGTAATCTAATGTAATTGTTACGTAGAAAACAGCTGATTGAAATTTTTATATCAAAAGTAGGTTACGTTACATTACTCAACACATGTTCTGTTTCACATTTGTAAATATTAGTATGCTCTTGTATAAGTAAACAAACCAACATCATTTTACTGCGTTCTTAACCCGCCATTGGTGTCCTATTGGTCTGTGAGACCGGGTGTGTTAAAAAATTCGAATAACATTATTCCCTGTTATTATTTTTGATTGCAACTTCGAGTAGCTGCCTCATTGCACATCCCCTACTACTAGTTAATGACGAAACTGCTTCGTGAGCACACTTTGTGTATTTTTTTTTACTAACCCGGTACATGAGACGGTGTGTCACCGTGTATGTGAATAAAATAACCAAGTATACATTTTTCATTATTTTTTATATTTTTTTTTTATTTATTTTGTAAAAGTTCCTAATGTCGAAAGATTAAAAAACATTATCTTCCTTTATAAATATGTGATTTTTTTATTTTTTTCTTAATTTTGAAAAATGTATTACTAAAATCGCTGTTGTTCTTAATGCTCTAATAAAACAATTTTTTTTAATGTTAATATTGAAATAAAAGAGCTTAAATTGATTAAACATCTTTGCTTTATTCTCAAAGAGCATAAATTAAAAAAAAAAACGAAATATTAATAACAAATTTGGAAAAATCTTCAGTTGAAAATTCCGGTGCGTGAGACCGGCGTCACCATTGATCAAAGTCAAATTTGCTTCACCATTGGCGGATTAACTATTGAGTATTCATTGTTCTGTATGAAATAGAAATGAAACGAATAAAAAATTATAGTAAAAGTCTCATAAACATCATTATTTAGTTTCATGCAGATGCCTAATATGAACATATCATAAGCATATCATTAATATATGCCCAATTCACAACCTATTGCCGGAGCCGCAGGTCATACATGAATTATAATTAAATAAAAACATAGTTTATCAACAAAAGTTCATATACAAATTACCAACAATAATTGTACAACGCACGACTCTGAGAAAAGGTTTTGCATTGAGCAATTATTATTATCAATATGAAATAAGAAAAACAAAAATTTTTTTAAATTTTTTATTGCAGACATTAATTTTTTTTTTAGATACACTTTAAATTTTAAAATAAGGTGTTTTGAAGATGCCTGCTTTAAAGCAAACACGGTTCTTGTTCTCTTCTGTTGCCATTTTGCATGTAGAACTGCGACTACTTTGCATTAATCGTTTAGTTTGGGAGATGTGATTTCTACTCTTTAAAAAAATATTATTTTAGAACTTTATTATTTGATGCCTATTTTAGGGAGCTGACTTAAACAGTTCTTCATTAGGGTGGATCTATTTTTTGCATAAATAAGTTTTCGTGTGTTTTAGGCTGTTACATACAATACTCTATTAAACTATAATTTGTATTATTGATTAAGCGTAAATATTTTTTAAACTATAACTAGATTTTATTAAACTATAACTAGATTTTTTTCAAAAATATTTCAAACTTAAAATAGATATTACTTATACGGTTAGCAAAAAAAAAACTTGTACACCAAACGCTCCGATCTTATAATCAAAGTATCTCTGTTGCTTTGTAAGATTTAAACTTAAAACCAAAAGCAATTTCAAGGCAAATTAATCAGTTTTCTATGAAAATCTTTAATTTTATTAACAAATTTATTTTAATGCCAAAAAAAGTTGTACACCAACTTTTCTTTAAGGAAAAAGCTTTGAAATAAATAATACACTAAAAAATAGTGCTAAATAGTTTTACATGTGGCCACTTCTAGCATCTCATATATTATTCTCATAGAATGAACTAGGTTTTTGATAATATTAGGAGGTATAGGCTCCTCTATATATACTGGAGAATACTTTTGAGCTAAATTTTGCCCCAAATCTACAGCTCGTGCAATTTTTTATTCACATATGCCCACAAAATCTCGTTAATACTAAGACCACTGCTCTAGGGAGGATGAGCCTGCAATTTTCTTAGATTGTATGAAAGTCATTCTCTTATTATTGAAGACGAATGCTTCCGGTATTTAACTCGAAATTATCAATCATCTTAAGCTATATTTAATTTGGTAGCTAACTATGCTAAATTATGTTTAAGTATTTTTAAATAATGCAATTTTATTTATTGTACGTTCTATAAAACCGGATTTTATACACCACACGATCCCAGTAAGCCCTATAATTTCAACATAACTTAAGCTAAGTTGGTTTTGCAGGACTCGTTTTAATTTAACATTTGTTAACGCACTAATAAATCCAAATGTAAAGTATTTTTTTTTTATTAAAAATACATTGAAATTGATTATTGAGGAGTTTAGCTGGATCCTATGCGCATTCCGCTGTTGCTAATGCAGATTGTCACGGAACCTTAATCCAAAAATTTTCTTTAGTTTAAACTAAAATCTGCAAGATATTGAAACAGTTTTTCTTACATAACATTTGAAAAAGAAATCATGTTAATATTATTATAAAGAATGATTGTGTATTTTAAAGTTTTTGTGGAAACAGCCAAGTTTTTTACACAAGAAAAAAAAATGCAATAGGATAGGCAATTGCAGTTTAAAAATATTTTAGCTTAATTTACAAATTTTCATACGTTCAAATTGATATTTCGTTGTGAAGTATCAAATATTGTAGATCTAATCCACAGGGCTTTAATTCTAACGTCTAGATTTATAATACTAGTAGGATATACACAGCGAGTTTTTGCAGCAAGAGTTGTATAACTCAGGAAAAAATATTTTACAGAAAACGCGATTTAATATTTGAATTTAAATACAACTTCGTGGAAAAAAGCATTTAGCATGAAAATGTAAATGTTTAAGATAATTATAAACAGTGTTGGCAGAAAATTATAGCGGGAGAATGCAAAAGCTATCCAACCATTCTGCTAAAATTTTTAACAGAAAGATTTTTAATTTACACATAGGTAGATAGGTTACTTTTAGCAGTTTTGTGAAAAACTGAAGAGCTTTTTCATAAATAAATAAAAATAATTGCTTAATCTAGTAGTGAAAATTCTAAAATGGCAGCAATGCTTATAAAAAAGGCATATGAATTAAAAAATTTCATATTTTGAAATATGATGTTCTTTAAACAAACGCTACATGTGCACTTAAATACGTACATATGTATGTACGAAGATATAGTTATTAATATTTAATATGCCTCAGATACTGAAATTTTATTGTAGTAATTCAAGAAACCCGATCTCTAAACATTTCTGCTAAAAACATTTTAAATTTCCATTAAGGTACAACTTTTGACCTCGAAGCATCATATATTATCCTATATCATAGGAGTACTTACTATTTTGATTACATTCAAAAATATTACTCCAAATTATAAATGCATACTTATCAGTGCATACAAAGTAGGTGCTTCCTTAATATATATAGCATTAGCGGGAAAATTTAAGTGCCATATTTATTTTAATGAGAGAAATGAGAGAAAAAAAGAATTTAGAAATTTAGTAATTGAAAAATCTTGGTCGCGTTCGGTTCGAAGTTTCGCAATAATGCAAAATATTTAAAAAAAATGTGTACATACTTATATAAAGTTGTAAATAGTGAATGTGTGTACATACATACATATGGATGTAGGTACATAAGTACATATGTATATAAAATGTATGTAGATAAGCCAAGTTAATAAGTAAAATTCACTTATTAGAAATTAAATTTATTTAATAAAAATATGAAGAGGCAAATAAATGTCCACTAATAATAAATCAGTGTGTTAAAAGAAGATCCTAAGTGTAAGTACATAAATATGTATGTATGTTAGGCTAATCATTAAATGCAATAGAATTTCGGTTCGGTCGTTTCGTACATATGTACATACATACATACATATGTACATCGGAAAAAAAGTTTCAAGTAAGTACATAAAACAATATCACATACATACTTACATACAGGAATGCTTTTATTTTATTCAATTGCAAAAAACAAACTAACGGCATATAAATAAATACGTACATATTTACATATGTACGTACGTGTGTATGTATGTATCAAGATAGTTCGTTGCTTCTTTGGTGCGAATGCACTCAGCATCCAATACCCATCAAAAGCCACACAAAAAACTCTCTTTCGACGGTGTTGTTGTTGTTGTTGTTGTTGTTATTCAATATATTTGTCTCTTCTTATTTTTTTCTTATAAGGTTGTTGTTGTTGTTTTAGAATTGTAGGCAATATTGTAGTTAGATCCCAAAAGTACCAACTGATTAAATGCTGTCCACTTCTCGTAATAGGAAATACAACTTGAAATTATTTGTTGCCTATCCTGAAGTACTGCATACTAATTGTGCTTTTTTATCTAAGTACTTGGTGGTGTCAAAAAACGGTCAAGTGTTATGGGATGTCAAATTTGTATCGTATTATTTACCATGTATTAATACAAAGTATAATAAAATAGAAATTCACATTGATAATAAAAATATTTCATTCAATAAGAATTGAAAATACTGAATTTAAGCCCGATTAATGCCCGTTATTTTTACAAAAAGGTAATTTACCTAAGGTTCTTACCTACCAGTTTGCCTTATAAAATTTAACTTACGCGATAGATATCTGTACTGCTAAAGCTTTGTTTCATTTTTCTTTTCTTCCTTAGAAAATCACATTAGTTAATTTGTAAATAAGAATACATAAGTACATATTTCATTCTGTAAGAAATAAACTCAAGCTCCATGAATAAATTATTCCTGGTTATTATTATTATACTAGTACAGGGTGGGCCAAAAGAAAGCAAGGGGTGTAAAAGTTTAATAACTTTTTTGTTTATTAACTTTTTCTTATTTTTTCTTTCAGATTATATAATATACAAAATGGAAATTTTTTTACACTAAGTATGAAAAATGATGTCTCTTAAATGACCACCGTTTTCAGCTTCGCACTGATGGGCTCTTTTTAGAGCATTTTCCATAACATCTTTCAAAACTTGTGGCTGTAGCGTTCGAATTTCTGCAACAATGTTTGCCTTGAGTTCAAGGATTGTCTCTGGCTTGTTCACATACACTCGCTCCTTCAAAAAATCCCAAAGAAAATGGTCGGGTGCTGTCAAATCTGGCGATCGCGCTGGCCAAATAATTTCCGAATTTCGAGAAATTATTCGCTCTCCAAAAATTTGATTTAAAAGTGCCATTGTGTCTCGGGCAGTATGGGAAGTGGCTCCGTCCTGCTGAAACCACATACCAGGTCTGTTTCTATCATAAACCGATACCGCTCTCCATTTACGGTTACAGCACTTCCATCTTCATTCTCGAAGAAGTAGGGCCCAATGACATTTTCAGATGTGATCCCACACCATACTGTACACCTGATGGGGTGCAATTGGCGTTGATGAATGGCTCTTGGATTTTGAGAACCCCAGAACCTACAGTTCTGCTTATTAACAAAGCCATTCAAATGAAAATGAGCTTCATCACTCATAATCAAATTTTCATCTCTGGTTTAAATAATAAAATTCTATTGTTCTGGTTCTCTGTTCAGTTGTGAACCTCTCCATTATAAATTCTCCAAGTGTTGTCTATATAATCTGAAAGAAAAAATAAAAAAAAATTAATAAACAAAAAAGTTATTAAACTTTTAAACCCCTTGGTTTCTTTTGGCCCACCCTGTATATAAGGTTGTCCATGACAGGTCTCAATATATGTATGTTTTTTAATATAAAAGCAAGTTAAAGTTAAATGCTTGTATTAAAAACAAATTTCGGAAGTTTAGTGCAGCTTTATTAAACAAATTTATATATAGGACTTCGTTGCATAATCAGGCCTAAAAAAATTTTGTATTTAAATAAATGCTTTTTATCATGCACTCTATTCCCAGACCAATTACAAAAAATCCAGCTACGTGTTCGTTGGGTTGTTTGTTGTGGTTAGTACTATAAATATGCCAATTTTCAGCTTTTTACACTTACTGATGGCTAGAGAAAGTTCTGGAATGGCAAGCAAATGAGGAATGAGGAAGGTGTAAAAACTGTATAATCTCAAAAATGGTTTTTACCACGCCCCGCAGCCCCCAGACCGAATACCATAAATCCGGCTACGTTGGGTTCTTTGTCGCGGTAAGTACTATAAGTATGCTAATTTTCAGCTTTCTAGGCCAACTGGTGGCTTCAGAAAGTTCTGGAAAGACAAAAAAAAATTTACGGAAATTATATATTTAGATTTTTTTATATATTCTTACTTCGTATTTTCGCTACACATTTCGATGACGATTTTGTTTAAAAATTTTCTTTTATTGTGTTTCGTTCCAAATACACTTTTAACCACCCCGTGCAATCGTGTGGGGATGCCACTCTACATATAAGTTCATAGCTTGATAAACAAAAACAACAACAGTTGTCGACCAAGAATGATAAACTACAAGATTACGCCAATCAGAGAGTTTACCGTTAGACGTGACGTCACACACACCTATTGTCAGAGTTGCCATAAAGGCTGGGAAAAATCAAATGAAAGACTTAAAGCATAAGTATGGGAAACTGAGAAATTTAAACAAAGAAATCGCAAAAAACAAATTCTATTCTATTATTTTATTTTCTCTACAAAAATTTTTCTTATTTGTTTTTGAGTTTCTTTTAATTTTTGAAATTAGACTTGTTTTATTAATCTTAACAAAGCGCTTAATTTTGAATTTTATTAGTTGTTTAATATATTCTGTGTTAATACATAGCACCAAATCGAAACATACCAAAACTAAAGACTCTAACTATGATATATTTTTAAATAGCTATTTTCTAATATAATTCACACTGAATTTGTTATTTGTTTATTTAGTAATATTTTTTTAATAAAAATATTACTAAAATATTAGAAAGTAAAATTTTACATTTTAAAACATCAAAAATGGTACATAATTTTACCAAATAAACAAATAACAAATTCAGTGTGGACGGTACTAATATTTTGTTGGCATAACACCCCTTCTAGCAGGTACATTACACAAATTATAAAAAAGGAATAACATATTTATATGTATATACACATTCATAAAAATATGTGTGTATGTATATATGTAAGTCTATTAAGAAGTGGTTGCACTTTTGTGAGAATATACTCTGCTATAAAAACGCTTAAAAAATCTTAATTTTTAACGTATTGCTGATGTTATGAATGGGAAAGTTTAATGCACCATCGGGTGCGGCTTGAAAAACTCTTTCAGATGATCTTTTTTGTTAAATGTTGTCTTGGGAGAAAATTAGCAAAAAAAAAAAAAACTACAAAAATAAGCATTTTTAGACTTTGTATATCGGTTAAAAATCAATTACCTAATTACGGATAATATTAAAAAAATGGTAAATATCTACAACAAAAACAATATTGTCTTCTTGTTCGTAAGTAACTGCAAAAGTAAAAAAAAATGGGATTATTATATGTCCAATTTTCTTCACCGAACTTAGCAAAACCAGTATATGTATAGCGGTTGGCAATCCTGCAGTCAAAATAGCTTTAAAGATTTTTATTATAAAAAAAAAACCAAATTATCAGCCAATAGAAACGCAGTGTGCGTGACGTCACACGTCTACTATTTTTTTTTTTGCATTGGCGTAATCTTGTAGTTTATCATTCTTGGGTGTCGACGATACAAAGAGAGTACAATAAGAGTAATAAGCAGCGTTGTTAACTTTTAAATTTCAAGAAGCACTGAAATCAGGAAAAAAACGCGTAATTTAAGTAAAAAATCACTAAATTAATTTTTTTTTGTATTTGGCGAAACCTTTTTAAGTTATTATAAAAAATTTAATTTTTTTCGTCAACGAAGAAACAAATCACCTGAAATTAGTCAAATTAGCAGCAATTGGCAAGTCTTTTTGACTTGCTGATTAGATTTTGATATCGATGGGAGTAGTAGTTAATTTTTTTAAAGTCAAGAATTTCAAAATTTGATTTTTATTAAACAATGCTGTGGAAACACCAAAGCAGCACTATAATAACAAAGTTACAAAATTAAAAAAAAGTAATTTGCAAGTTAACCAAGTTATATAAACTTAAATTTTATGTACTATTATTTTAGAAAAAAGGAACGAAGTAGGTTATAAATATGTAACCTAAAACGGCAGCTCTATTAGCAACACAATTTTCTCGTTTCAGACCGCTTTTATATAAAGCCAAATGTAAAGACAATTTTTTATGTGTTTGAGACTTAAATAAAGTAATAAAGGTAAAAACGTGATCAACTTCTGCGTTTAAACATTGAAGCTTGATGGGAATGCAATTTCGATAATGCCCCAAACGAGTTTATATCAAATGAATCGTTATAAGAGTTTATTTCTGCCTAAAACTCGATAGCGAACTCATAGTTTCTCCATTGCATTAAGTGAATTATTCTCTTTTTACAGTATATACTAGAAAATATTTCGCTATTAGACTATACTTGCATTATGTCTTCTTTGTCGTGTGGCAAAACACTGTTTCCATTATTTATGCTTAAAATGTGAAAGTTTGAGTATAAAATGAACGTATTTCACCAACCAAGTTTTGTACAATCTTATTAGAATATTTTGAAATGTTCCATTTAACTTCAGTGCTTATGTTTTTTTAAATGTTAGACTTCTTCAAAAAAAATATATATATATATATATATATATTATATAAGGAAAATTCTTTTTGAATTTTGGGTTTAGTGCCACCGCAAAGAAATAAAAAGCACCAAAAATTTGTTTAAAAAAGCACCGAGCACTAACTTCAAAATTTTTCGCGTCGAAAATTTCAAAAAGCACTAAAAACGGTGCGAAAAGCACCGAGTTGACAACGCTGGTAATAAGAATTATTTTCTTAGCAGCTACATTTAGATAGTTTGTCGAATGCAGACCTGTGCCATTTAGTTCATTTCAGTGACCGGTCATTTTAGTTCATTAATTGTAAATGTTCGTTCATTTAGTTCATTTAGTTCAATCGCTCTTTTTAGTTCAATGAACTATGTAGCTAGGTCTTTTTAGTTCAATGATTTTACATCTACAATTCTACATGCATATGTATGAGTGTTGTGGTCTTTGACAATATTAAAAAGACAGATTCTGTCATTAAAATGTTTATGAAAAATAAAATTAATTAATTAATAAATAAATTGCTCTATAAAGGGTTTATAAAACAAATTTTTTAAAATCTCATAAATTTGTGGTAGTAGCAAGCCATGAACAAAAACTAAATATACATACATACATACATACATACATATGGATGAGTATAGAAGATAAGCACACAAACAGTGAAAAAGTAAAGCAAAACGTTGAAAACATTTAGTTCACAGCATCTGTGTTAGTTCATTTTGTGTCTTAGTTCTTAGTTCAAAAATTGAACTAGTTCAAAAATTGAATTAGTGAGCGTAAAACAGTTGAACTAGTTCACTTAGTTCAAAGTACTGAATCGTTCATTTTAACTAGTTCGTTCATGAACTACACAAGACTAGCTGAATGTTTTGCCGGTGTTCGCGTCGTAGATCGGATAAAGTTTAATTTAACTAGAAGGAAAAAAAGTAAAAGTTAAATGGCCGGTGCAAATTTTTTTTAGTGATTTTGGTGAAAAATATTAAATAAATTCTATGTATACTAGTCTATATGTGAAATAAAATAATAAAGATTCAAAGGCACCCATTTACATACATATACATGTACATATATATGTATATACATATGTATATGTATGCATATATATAAATAAAGATAAAATCTTTTAAAAGTTTCTTTTAATTAATAAAAGTGTTATTATTAATTAATTTCTCTAATTAAATTTAACTTACTAAGGGCCAGTATTACAACTTAAAGATAGTTAAAAGTGGAATTTTATCGGACGTATAAAAAGCTATACATTATTGCAAATTGGATTTAACTTACCAGGTAGGATAAACATGTCTTTAGCCTATCGCTCACTTTAGGTTAAAGTAAAATTTTGCAAATGATAAAGTTTTTATACTTCCGATAAAATCCTACTTTTAACTATCTTTAAGTTGTAATAATGGCCCTAAATCAGTTTTCGGTTCGTTAGTATAAATTCATATAAAATATTGTTGTTCACCATATAAAATACCGTCTCGTATGTATGTAAGTAAAAAACTCTTCATTCAATTTCAAAAAAAAAATAACAAACTAACGGCAGAAATAAATGCGTACGTACATACGTACATACTACTTACATGTATGTATGTACATATTTACGCATGCATATACAAATCATTACCGACCATACGTATCCACATTGTTCGCTGCTTTTTCGGCGCGAATGCACTCAGCATCAATACCCATCAAAAGCCACTCAAAAAAGAAATCTCTCGACTTTGTTGTTGTTGTTGTTGTTGTTGTTATTATTTTACTTTTTTGTTTCTTCCTCTTTTTCTTATAAGGTTCTTTATTGTTGCTTTTTTTATTTTAGAGTTGTAGGCAATATTGTAGTTAGATCCCAAAAGTACCAACTAATTAAATGCTGTCCACTTCTCATAATAGGAAATTCAACTTTGAAATTATTTGTTGCCTATTCTGGAGCACTCTATACTAATTGTGCTTTTTTAACTAAGTACACCACCAAATGAGGTTAAAGGTGGTTGTAAGCTCTACTTAACGGGAAAATGAATAATCTGCAGTTTGAGTTGTATGAGTGTTAATGAGGGCAATTATGAATAAAATTCCGCGGGAAATTTTTCCCTGGGAACAATTCCAATTAATAGCAGGTAATAGGGGAAATAAAAAATTCTAACTGGAAAAGGGAGATATTTCTCGCGGAATTTTATTCATAATTGCCCTGAATATGTAGACTTGGGTCGAACTCGTTCACTAGTTCATTTTTGCCAAAAACCACTGATAAAACCCAATTAAATAACATGGTTTGTGGCAAAAATGAACTAGTGAATGAGTTCGACCCAAGTCTACCGTCTAACATTTCAGGAAGGAAAGGCACTTAGTTAATAAAATCACCTATTGTGCTTTTGAATTGGGAACTATTCGTTATTCATATTATTCGTTGCATAGTCTTAAGGAGTTACTTAAAAATCTTGGTGTTGACCTTGGCTAGCTAATCTAGCTAAGTGCACAACCAAACAAACTGACCGACCATATATTACGTAACGCCGTTATTTCAAATTTTTGACCCACCCCCCTTAGTGCAGATCGTAACAAAACTATGAACCACATCCACCATCCACCCGGAATTACGTAAAAATGAGTTAAAAAATAAATTAAATAGTAGTTTAAAAAGTTTTTATTTAAAAAAATTTAAATTTAATTCATTGTTTTAAATTGAGACGCTTAGTGCAATAACTCTGTAAGCCACAAAAACAAAATATTGAATAAATCGACTTTTAAGTTTAAATTAAATTTAAAAAATCAGGGTTTTAATATTTTCTACTTTAACCACCCTTAGTAAGCATTTTAGGAGGATCACTATGATGTGTCCATCTATCAATGCTTAGAACTCATGGGAAGTACAATTTTTAATAAAAAATTGTGGCTTACATTGTTATTGCCTAAATTTCTTTCAACAATTTTTTAGTCTCAAAAGCAATATTTCTAATATTTTTCTGTGGCTTATAAACGAACAGCAAAACAAATAGGAATAATACCAGAACCATTCACACAACTGAACACAACAGTACATTGTAGCTACCTTGTCGGAGAATGTGTGGTTGACTACAAAAATAGTTAACTTATAGTTAACTTTTCTTAGACTGACTAAAAGCTAGCTGCAAAGTCATCCAGAACAAACCCAAAATTAATTCTAAAGTTGAGTACGTAATCGAATTTGATGAGAACCAACAAATTTATTCTCAGCTACTTTAAAACTCATTTCAGTTTGATATTAACATTTTGCTGTTGTTATTTTAGATGTCAGCTTAGCCGAGTGGTAGCGCGTTGAGTACGCAACGTGTGATGTTCCATGTTCGAGCCACAGAAATTTTTTTTAATTTACTGACTACCAGGTGATTTAAAAAAGTCAACTTTAAGTTAGCTTAAAGTAGTGCCTAGTGAGACAATTGACTACCGCCTAGGACATCGCAATATTAAAATAGTCAGTTGATTACATTGCAGAGTAATCCAAGTGTAGTCAGTACTAGTTGCGAAATAGTTAGCTTAAAGTTAGTTTTAAAGTTAGCCAAATTTCCGATAGGGTATGAACAAAGTAAACAAATACAAACATTCTTAAACGACATATTATTTCTAATAAATAATTTCTTATTCGGGCTTAAGTTCAGTAATTTCAATTCTAATTGAATGAAATATTTTTATTAATTAATGTGAGTTTCTAAAGAAGAGAAGAAAAATTAAACTAGACTTTTTAGGCTGGGGGAAATACCGATATTTTTCTGTGCAGCAACGCACTTCATCAGCACCCTAGTCTATCTACTTGGGTAGATATTGTTATTAACATCAGTTATTTAACGTAAATTCTAATGAAACGGAATGTGAGAAATGATTCTTGTGTACAATTATTGATTTACAAAAATTTTATATGATTTCCAATCAAATTTTTTCCATGATGATTTTACATTGGTATTATTTTAATATGTCTACAGGCCAGAATACATACATACATACCTTCAACATTTCTTGGTATTTCTTATCAAAAATATGTATATACATATGTTTGTAAGTGTGTATGTGCTCCTTTGGATCTGTATGTCCATCAAATATTTAATGTAAGAGTTTTTAATTAATTTTTATGCCAAAATTTTTTATCAAAACATAAATACCTTGACCAAAGCAATAAATAAACTTGTCGAATAGTTTTTCTTCTTAGTTTTTTATTATGGTACACAAATGAATTAACCCTTAGACGACTATAGATAAATGAGCTCGACCGAGGTTTTTTTAAATTATATATTTGTCCAGATAAGAGATAGAGCAAATATGTCGAAGACCATTTTACAGAAAATATTGGGGCAACTTTATCCGTGTTACAATAATAATATTTAAAAAATTTTACATTTTTATATAACCCATTTCCCACAACTTTGTTTATTTGGATATTTATTTCTTTAGAGGGATTTATTATCAATTCACATTTGCTCTCTAAAATGTTTCTAAGAGTTGTAACGTGGTTTACTTTTCCAGCTGGGGTATGACTCAGTCTGTCCAGGTTCGAACTCAAAGGTACACTTCCTTTGAAATAAAAAATTAATTTTCTTGGGTGTTAAGAAAATACACAAAGCTCGCTTTATTTAACGAAACTTATACTACTAGGATATCTTAGAACTACAGGGTTTATTGTCAGTGAATTACAGGCGGTGACAGCTAAAATTAATTAATACCAACTTATTATCTGCGGTATTCGGTGGGCCTTGAGGCTGTTTAGTAAATGAGGAATTCGGTGGCTCTCAAAATAAAATATGTTCAGGTTATATCCGGTGGGCTCTGATGCCAGTTTCATGCCGGCGAGAGGAATTCGGTGGCTCTCGTAATATGAATTCAAGATGAATACGGAGATCTTGAATATAAGCGATTTTTCAAGATGAATTCGGTGGATCTTGAAAAATAAAGCGGCGAAAGAAACTCAAGATGAATTCAGAGGATCTTGAGTATAAACGAGAAGTTCAAGATGAATACTGTAGAAATGAATACTCTTGAAATAAAAGCAAGCAAATGAAATTCAAGATGAATTCGGAGGATCTTGAATATAAACGGTAAGTTCAAGATGAATGCGGTAGATCTTGAACAAAAATAAAAACAATTTCAAGATGAATTCTGTAGATCTTGAAATACTAACTACAATTTATTAGAAATAGTGTTGTAAAAGTATTGAGTGTTTGAATACTGAGTACTCAATACCGGGAGTTTTTCCCGGTACTCAATACACAAAAGTCACTACTCAATACTTTCAGGGTTGCATTTTGTAGTATTCAAGCGAAAGTCTTCTTTTAAAATACGTCAGAATTATTCAACTCTGTGAGCTTGATACAAATAAATATGACTCTGAACCTCATGGAGTTAGTGTAACAAATAGCATTTCTGTTAGGAATTATTTTGATACGAAAACAGCCACTAAAAAAAAGTACTAAAGAATGCATTATAGAACTACTTCAGTCATTAACAAATACTATTGGACAGAAAAAGTGACCCTTTAGAATAGTGGAAGGAAGGCACGTGATACAATATAACCAGCAAGTCAGGTCCTCACAAACATGAAAAATATTTTAATTTCTTTCAATGTCGGTAAAATTTTATTTCCACATTTCAACAATGACTAAGTAATAACATTAATTGTGAGAAAAAAATGTTTATTAAAAAATATTTAGAAGATAATTTAAGAGATTAATGAACTAGAAGTGTTAATAAGAAGTACGTTAAAAATTTTTATGTACAAAAACTAATCTTCAAACTTATTTATTTTCATTTGTTATAAACTAATTTAAATATACTTGTATTTAATCTTTGTTTTTCCATATTGCATTATCAATAAAATAATATAAATAATAATTTTTAACTTCCCATATACATACATATATAAAGTATTGAGTAGTATCGAGTACCCAATTGAAAAAGTATCAAGTAGTAATGAGTATTCAAAAGTAGCCGCATTTTACAACACTAATTAGAAAGCTCAAGATGAATGCGGTAGATCTTGCAGCTTTCTGTTCACAAAAAATTAGGACAAGCCTTTATGTTGATATCCGTTCTTGTAATATACAGGTAGTGCCCCTGCTTACTGTACTGAGACGTCCAGCTCGTCCTGATTGCCTGTGGCTTGAGCTTGACATCTTATAGTAATTATTATTTTAACCTGTTGAGAATTAATTTCCCCATTTGTATTGTTTGTTCGTTTTAGTTTAAAATCTATAAAAGTCTGCATGTGTTTATTGTATTTTATACAGCGTGCATACGCTTACAAAAGCATGTACGTGGTTGTTGTTATTTTTACTTCTGTTAGCGTACGTACATACATATGTATGTTTATGTAAGTATGTATGTGTAGTTATTTGACTACATGAGCGTGGTTGTTGTATTGTTGTGTATTTTTAAAACATGTATGTAGTTGTTGGTATTATTTCTGTTGGTCAGTTTTCAATAACAAAAAATGTAAAATCAACTAAACAAGTATACAGTGTAGAAAAAAAAAATATAGAAGCATTTGTGACGGAACGTTACAGAGTACAATAAGTAAAAAAAGATATTACAAAAAACTATGCGATTTCAAGTAACTCTAAATCTGTTGCTTTGCGAAATCACATATTTCAATGTCATGTGCGACATTGGAAAAAGAAGGATTTGTTAGCAGTGCATTCAAAGTACATGCAGAATATGAACATAAATATTTAAATCTAATGCCGTGTACACATCGAACATTTCATGTCTTGTCTTTTTGTGGTGTCATTTTAAAAATGTGTGCAACGCCGTTTCCATTATGTTTTTTATATGGAAAGCAATGCCACACAGCCAAAAATACAGGAAATGATAAACTTTGCCAACATTATACACTCTTGCGGTGTCACATAATTCGGGATAGGTATTTATAAGAAATATATGCGCATATGGTCCAGCTAAAACCCTCAAATAATCAATATTAATGTATTTTTAATAAAAAAAATATTTTGCTAAATAAGTAAAATAATAATTTGTTAAACTTAAATTGTAACAATTCCCAAAAACACTAACTACAAAAATTTTAATTCTCTATTTGTTGAAGCTTAAGTGTCCTGTAAATTATAAATATCTCAAATTTTAAAAGGTTTCTGGCAAATAAACAATAATGAAATAACAAATATAAATAAACTATTTACTTATTAAAAAAAGAACTCGAATATCTGAACTTCAATGTTCACTGTTCACTGTTTTAAATGATAGAGGAGTTTTTAAATAACTTTTAAAATTCAAAAATCACAAAAAAAGAAGGGAGATGTCTTATAGTACGTTTCCATATACGTGATTTAGTTCAAAACATTTGATCTGCCCAAATTAAGTGATTTGCCATACATTTTTAATATGAGCAAATTATCTCAAATGACTTAATTTGCTACAAATTAAGTCGAATTTGTCAATACAACACTGCGCTGCTGCTATTATTACAAATGCAACTCTGGGTCATTCATTATTGATGACTTACAAATCCGAAAAAGTGACATTTAAGTACGAATTAAAATAGCAAATTCTATTTGCTTATAAAAAGGAAAAAGTAATTTAAAAAAAGAAAGTTATTGTCAATGTTGTTTTCCATTCTTATGTATATGTTTTATTTATTTTGCTGTTCCAAATTATTATTAAACAAATTTGTGTGCTTCTTTTAGGTTATAAAAATAAATAAACAATTCAAACGTCAAATTTATTTCGAAAATTCGAACATAGAAACACTTACAACACATAATGGAAACACTTCGACATGATTTTCTCAAATCAACTTAATTTGCTCATAATGGAAACGTACTATTAGGACACCCGGTTTGTAGTTATGCTGCTTAAGCCGCGTTCAGACTATTATACTTTGTATTTATACTTGTCAAAAATTCAAATAATACGTGCAAGTGTGATAGTCTGAACGCAAAATGTCCTCAAAGTGGCAAATAATACGATACAAATTTTGACATCCCATAAGACTTTTTCGTTTTTAGAAAATTTTCTAAACGATAATACTTTTCATTAGATCAGGGTTGCATTTTCACACAAACCAAACTTCCAAGTCGGCTGTTTCGCCGCCGATAGCGTGTCGTCATTGATGTAATGTTTTGTCATATGTATATCGGCTCAAAATTTTGAATAAGTGAATCGTATGGAAGTATATTTCGTTGACGTAATTTTTTAACGTTTTTGTAATATATTTTCTTAAATTTTTTCTGTTATTTACATAGAATATTTTTAACTGCTGAATTTTTTCAAGTGTCGGCACGTCCCCGCCTGCATGAAACCGTTTTGCCGCCGCTAGTAAGTGAGTAGCGCAGACATTTTCATTGAACAGCTGTTTTGTTTTCTACTTGTATTACACATTTGATTTGAAGTGTGATGGTCTGAACACAGTAAAGGTAGAATTAGTAAAATCGTATCGTGATGTTGGGTGTCAGCTGACAAAAACCGTACGATATACAATGCATGTTACTAGTTATAAAATATGTGGTGGTAGCACTGCTGACGTAGGAATCTACAGAAAACAGATTTTTCTGTAGCGAATGTCAAAAACGGCGTATTTAATGCCAGACAAAAAAAATGTGCTGTGCAAACTGTTACATTTTCTATAACTTGTGCACAAAGTTGAACGATACGGCAAGCTGTAAAGTAGAATGATACGATTTTACTAATTCTACCTTAAGTATGTGATTTTACGTTAGATTTTTTTGACAGTCGCAACGAATGTATTTAGATTTCTGTATCGTAAAATGTGATGAAAATATTAATACTTGTATAATAGTCTGAACGGGGCTTTAGCTATATAAAACAAACTTAGGGCCATTTTCACAACTTGCCTTTAGTTAAAGGTAGGATTTTGTCCGCCTGATAAATATCTTTGCATTATTACATCTTAAATTTTTCATTGTTATTATTACCAATAATAATAATATTTAATGGATAAAAAATAATAAATGAAGATTTTATAATGCAAAGCCATTTGTCAGGCAGACAAAATCCTACCTTTAACTAAAGGCAAGTTGTGAAAATGGCCCTTAATGTGTTAAATAATAATGCAATAAAATTATATTATATGATGATGTCAAATTCTCTGCAAATATATATTTCAAAACTTTTCCATTTATTTACCATTATTCTTTTTTCTATCGGCGCGGCGTATGATTAAATTAATATCAGCCCAATTATGAATATTCCCGGGGAGTTTTTTCTCTTCCCTATCATTTGTTCCCGGGGAATAATGCTCCTATTCTAAATAGCCGGAGAATAAGCAAATAAGGGAGGGAGTAAAATCTGGATCAGCTGTTTAATGTTAACATATTTTTCTGCACTAACGCAAGAGTTCAGCAATAGAAATTTATTAAAAATTTTATGTTTTCATTGTTAATAAAATTGCGTGTGAATATAATATTTGTTTTTGTTTAAATAAAAATTAAATTAACAGTTTAACCATTCATAGACATGCGGAATAACTTTGTGTTGAGAAAGTGGAGTGAAAACTGAGCCAGCTGCAGATGCAAATGGATTAAATTCCCAAGGACTGTGTGTACAAAGGAATTTGTAAATGTTATAAAGTTTTTCTTATCGGTCTTGATCATATTAGAAGGAAACAAATCTTCCATTTACCTATTATGTGAACTTAAATGAAGCCTGCAAAATTGATAGTTTTAGTATTTGTTCTGAATACAAAAGTAGTTTATGTTTTTGATTAGATACAAATGCAAAAATACAAAATACAAAAGCAAAATATAATAATTCGGTATTTATTTAAACTTTTTGTTCTAAATAAATGCTTATATGTACTATTGTTTTGCAACATTTATTGATATGATTTTTTAATTTTTGCATTAGTTCCCTTTAAAATGTTTGGGGAGAAAACTATCAACAAATTCTCCCTCTCCCTCATATTTAGAATACCTACTTTTTTCCCGGGCAGTTTTTTCTCACTCTCCCTCATGTTCAGAATACCTACTTTTTTCCCAGGGAGTTTTCTCCCGGGGAAATTTTAATTCACAATAGGAGGAATGTGAAAAGGGAAAAAACTCCCGGGGAATTGCTATTCATAATTGGGCTGTATGTTGTTTGTGGCCGGTGGCAATGTTCTCTGGTTTGTGCTAAAGCAAAAACAAATTGAGCAAGCGTTCTCATTATTTTTGTGTCACTCACTTCACAGAACAAAACAAAACAATATCAAGCAATTTGTTTCGTTTATATTCATACTCTGTTTTTAAGTACAAAGAAATCAAAGGAAAAATAAATTTATAACTGCAATAGTGTCGATTATTTTTGTTACGAAAACCACGTCCGAACTCCAGTATCACGCAATAAATAGCAAAGCTATAAAAATTGAAGCTAATGCCAATTTATTAATATTATATGAAAAATTTAGACATACTACCAAAGTTCGCAATAGCGAAACATTATCGTATTTAGCTAAAAAAAATTGAGCTAGATTTTTTTTGCCATTTCTTTTGAATTCAGCAGTTCTAAAACCGTATAGACTGACCATCTAATAATTTTGTCTAGCTAGATTCGGAATTCGTACCACTGTGCTTCACTTATAATCTATTACTAACAACAATAATTATAATATATTTTTGAGATTTACAGTATTTTATTTTATAATTTAAATAAAAATCTACAATATTTTAAATCTTTTCTGCAATTAAATAAATTTAAATAAAAAATTGCCCTCTAGCCCATTAGATAAATGTATTTGAAAATGGAAATGCGGGATGTTGAATGTGTTCGGCAGGACAAGTTCTTAGTAGCTTCAAATGAAAGTTGTTGGTACTCAAAGGGTTAGAACATGAATTAAAAAAAAAAACACTAAAGCAAAATGAAGATGTTGCTGAACTTTATGCAATCGTCTGAAATACATGTGTACATAGATATGCATGTATGTATATGTGTATGAATGTATGTATGTATGTGTGAATGTACATATATGTATATGTTACGCATGAAGTAAACTTCTAGAAAAAAGAAACACATTCTTCATAAAAAGCTTGAATGCAGAGCAAGCAAATGTCAGCATAAATATGTTAATTCGAAATTGAAAGAAGAAAAAGCAAATAAGAAACTAGATCCAGGCTGCCCAGAGAAGCGCCAGAGTACCGAACATCAATCGGCTTTTTATGCAAATGAATACACATACGCTTATACATTTCCCTCGGTTTTCTCTGTGGGCAGCTCTGAAATGGATACATATGTATATATGTATGAAAAATATTCTAAATATTCTAAATATTTGAAAAATAATCTAAGGAAATGAAATATTTTATTATTTATAAATTACATATGCATATTAGGGCGTTTCACAAAAAAAAAGCAATGTGAGTACGATCACAGAGGAGATGTGTAAACATCTAGTTATGAAAATTTTTTTTAAGTTCGAAGTACTTATGCTTCTAGTATATTTTTTTAAATTAATTAATTAAAAGTTTTGATAACTTCCAATATTGTAAATACATATGAATTTGTTGGTTTTTGTTTGTTTTATTAAACTTATTTGGTTAGTAAATGGGCACACTGCAGTATATGTATATGTACTGCATTCAAAATTGCAGTAAGCAGTAAATTTACTGATTACTAAAAAAATTCAGTAAATTTTTGCTGCTAATGAAATTTAATTTGCATTACCAGTAAAATCGTAGGGCCGTAATCATAATAAAATTGTAGCAAGTGGCAAAGTTTTTTCATTCAAGTTTTGAAACTTTTGTATGAAAAACATTTAGCCACTTGGTAGAATTTCATTATGAATACGGGCATTACTGATTACTGAAAATTCAATGCACATCATCATATAACAAATCATTTAAGCAATTTATAAAAATTGTAGAAAAAAATTTAGTAATCAGTAAAAATTTACTTGTTAAACATTTTTTATTGTTTTTACTGAAACTTTAGTGGTACTGCAGAGCTCATCTATGGTAAATGCCTTTACTTTTACTTTTTAATTTTTAATTACTGTTGTTCATCGTTTAGTTGTTTTTGTTCTTGTTGTTGTTAACGCATTGCAATTAAAATAAATTCAGTAAAGTGCGACTTTGACTCGCGCACATTCGGTTTTGATAACTTTTTTTGATTTAGCTTTCTTCCTTTTTTAGTTTTTTCAGTTTAAACGATTTTTTTCAGTTTTATCGCTTTTTTCTCGTTTTGGCGTTTTTTTTTCTCTTTTTGGGTTTTTTTAATTTTCGCAATTTTTTTCATTTTGGCGATTTTTTCATTTTGGCAATTTTTTTCTGTTTTTTTTTGGGTTTTTTTTTATTCAGGCGATTTTTTCATTTTGGCGATTTTTTCATATTGGCGATTTTTTTGTTTAAGGATTTTGTTCATTTTGGCGATTTTTCCGGTTTTTCGCGATTTATTTTAGTCTAGAGATTTTTTTTAATTTGGTGCTTTTTTCGTTTTGGCGATTTTTTTTGTTGTTTTTGGTGATTTTTTTTATATTTGGCGATTTTATATTTTATTGATTTTTTAGTTTTACCGTTTTTGAAAATTTCAAGAGTTTTGCTCTTACGGTTTCCAAGATACAGCAAGTTGTCAAAATTACAAAGTCAATATTGCATTAACTGATGAATTGATTTAAATTTTTTAAATTTAGTGTTAATTGTTGTAGTCTGTATAAAAATACACTAACTTTTAAAATTTCAAGTGTATATATGTACATACAATTGTATGTATATTACATGGGATTTTAACATTTTTCGTTGCTCGTTTTGGAACACCCTTTAGTTTTTAACTATTATGTATTTGTTGTTGTAGTGGCCAAATTTCTACTTATTGTGTCCAAATTTCAAGTCCGTAGCTCTTACGGTTCATTTTCACCTTTGGTCTACGGAAATATACAGAAAAATAACCGGCGGCGGCGCACCGTCGGCTTCGAGCCAGTCGACTTGTTTCTCTGCTTAGTATTCCTTCTTTCAAACACTAATGCACTCATACATAGCTCACACCGATTTGACAATGCTGTGAAAGAAAAGCAAAGAAATCTCAGCCAAAAAATCAAAGTCAAAAGATTTTTACCCCCTAGCGTATAGATGTTTACACATCAAAAATTTGCAACTATTGAAGCGGAATATTAAAGCTTGTGATCTAAAAAAATTTCAAAAATTTTTAGGGATTTTTTGAAGATACATAGGTATGAGGTTGCTGAAATAGATTTTATCAAAAAAATGAGGTTATGGAGAACAAAATTTTATATTATTTTTTTCTGGTGCTTTTTGTTCATACAACTAAACAATTCTCTTCTTAATGATCTGATCCTACGACAAAAAAAATTTTGGTGTGAAAAATTATTATATTAAGGACCACTTTGATAGTCTTAAAAGTGAAAAATTATTTTTCCTAGATTTCAAACCTCGATAACTTGAAAAGTTTTCAACATTTTTTCAAGATGTAAAATGCGTTAGAAAGATAATTTAGATACCTTTATTTTGGTATGTATAAGTTTATATCTTAATCTTTTCTTGTGAAAAAATGTTGAAAAAAAATAAAAAATAGATAAAAAAAAATAATTTTTTATTTTTAAATTCACACTATTTGAATTTAAAAATATTTGAAGTAGCCCCTTTTTAAAGTAACAAAATATACAAAAATAAAAATATTTCAGACTATTTGAATTTTGCGATACATGAAGTCGGACTTCTTTAAAAGTAGGTAATTGGCAAAAATATTAAATATTTCATTTACAATTGGTATACTGTATAAAGAAAATAATCAAAGTATGGGTAAGTAAAATATATATAAAAATGTTTTCTAAGTTTAAGCAACAATTTTCCTCTACAAATGTCTACAGATGTTAAAAAAAAAACAGTACCGCAAACAGTAAAAGGGTTTTTGATGAATTAAAATTGCCCACTTCCTTTTTTTCGAAAGATACACATTTATGGGAAAATGATGATGATTTGGTTTCTGCAAAAAACTAGAAGAACTATGTGTTGTGAATGATTTATCAGAAAGAGGCGTGTCGTCAGCTACAATATATAAGAAAAAAATTACAAAGAATGAGGATGATTTTCAAAACTTATTGGTTACCGTTGATAACAATCGAAAAATTATACGTAATGTTAACAAAAATGTCATTGAAAAAGCTCTTAAGAAACCAATTTCAAAATACTTCCACAGTTGTTCCACATTTAATGTTTAATGTATTGTAATTTTAGATACAAATTTATTTTCTAATTTTAATTTGTTCATTAAATATGTTGATTTTGTTTATTTAATATCTTTTGATTTTGTATGGGAATACAAATATATTGATGAATTGAATTTTTGATATTTTTATCAAAGCAATGTATTTTAGATGTTTATTTTTTACTGAACCAAGAACGAAACATAATGAAATTCTTTTAATTTTCATAAAATTTGATAAATAAAAAATTTTTTCTCAAACTTTAATTTTTTTCTTATATTTTTCCAACAAGTAAAAATAAATCTATGTACCGAATGAAAGGTAATTTAAAGACCTTTCTAAGGCATTTTACATCTTGAATAAATGTTGAAAACTTTTCAAGTTATCGAGGTTTGAAATCTATGAAAAAAAATTTTTTACTTTTAAGACTATTAAAGTGGTCCTTAATATAATAATTTTTCACACCAATAATTTTTTTATCGTGGGATCGGATCCTTAAGAAAAGAATTGTTTAGTTGTATGAACAAAAAGCACCTGAAAAAAATAATATAAAAATTTTTTCTCCATAACCTCATTTTTTTGATAAAATCTATTTCAGCGACCCCATACCCATCTTCAAAAAATCCAAAAAATTTTTCGAAATTCTTTTACATCACAAGCCTTAATATTCCGCTTCAAGTGTTGCAAAAATCGCAAAAAACGCCTTTGGTGAAACGCCCTAATGTACATATAAAGACCCTAACTCTTTTTTTTTTTTTTTTTTTTTTTGAAATCGATTTTTTTTGTAAAACGTATTTCGATAGAAGAACATCTATCTATTGAATCGAAAAATGCAGGAATTACAATTTCAAAAAAAAAAAAAAAAAAAAATGAGTTATGGGCTTTCTATATTAAGGTAACGATATGCATATGTAACAAACATATTTATATTCCAATTTGTAAAATTTAATTTTGGTTTATTACAAGAAGTGCACATATGTATCTTAAGACGTTACAAAGTGGATACAATAAGCAAAAATATGGTAATAAGTCCATATCTATGAAATTTGTGATTTGATAATAAAAAAAGTGCATTTGTCTATTTAAAAACTTTACGACAAGCTTAAATTCATTGAAATCAGATGATATTTTTAAAAGTTATAAAGCCAACAAATTTTTTTTTTTAATTTAACACCCTTTTGCTCAGCGTGTAAGCCAATAGGGTGGTGTACAAAGAATGTTGTAATTTGGGACACCCCGTTGAAACGCACAATGAACTACAGGCGGTCAAAAAAGTTGACTATCTCCGGCAAGAAAAATCTTGTTGGCCTCATAACTTTTACAAATATCATCAGATGTTAATGAATTTTGCACTTTATTTCATTAGGATATTTTCCAGGGTGCTGTATAAAGAATGTTGAAATTTGGGACACCCCGTTGATACACACAATGAACTACAGGCGGTCAAAAAAGTTGACTATCTCCGGCAAGAAAAATCTTGTTGGCCTCATAACTTTTACAAATATCATCAGATTTTAATGAATTTTGCACTTTATTTCATTAGGATATTTTCCAGGGTGGTGTATAAAGAATGTTGAAATCTGGGACACCCCGTTGACTATCTCCGGCAAGAAAAATCTTGTTGGCCTCATAACTTTTACAAATATCATCAGATTTTAATGAATTTTGCACTTTATTTCATTCGGATATTTTCCAGGGTGGTGTATAAAGAATGTTGAAATTTGGGAGACCGTGTTGAAACACACAATGAACTACAGGTGGTCAAAAAAGTTGACTATCTCCGGCAAGAAAAACCTTGTTGGCCTTGCAACTTTTACAAATATCATCCGATTTGAATAAATTTACACTTTATTTAATTAAGATATTTTCCATAGCTTGAAAAATAGTTGTTTTTGAATTTTAAAATTTTGCTTTTTGACCTCGACTTTGTTCCCGTTTTCTTTAATATCTTATAAAGCATATTTTATAATTTTTAATGAAATCTTTGATAATATGTAGCAGAAATTTTTTAGCCCTTTCATAATTTTTTTCTACAGACTCTAGGACCGTGGTCGGCAACCTACACCATTACATTTTATGGTTGTATGTGTTATACTCTTACCACAAACCGGTGTTGCCAGTGAAATTTCGTATCATTTCCCTAATTTTAAATTTTAAATCTCCAAACGCAAACTTGATTTTATTATGGTCAGAAGAAATACTCAAGTTGTATTCAAAAAGAAAAGCATCTTTTGTTGTTGGTACGTCAATGTAATGGTGAGTAAAAAGATGGTTTTGAAAAAAAAAATTCTAAAAATAATTTAAGTACATATATGCTTGAAAATGCCTTTGCATATCACGTTTTTTCATGCATGACAACGCACGCTGACAAACGAAGCCTTCTGGTTTGCCATAATAATTTTCTGATAACAAAAAAATTTGTAAATTCTCATCACACATATTTTCTCATTGTTGGGGAAAAAAATTTTCTCTGGCCACGCTGATTCTTAAGAGTATGAGATACACACAACTTGTTCTCAACAATGCGTAATAGAAGAGTATATTAAAAGGCGCGGCGCCCTAGCTCATAGCATAAGTAAAAAATTTTGCTCTAGGATTTTTTTTTATTTTTTTTTATTAGAGTGCAAAAGGGTAAATAATTAAGAGGACTAGACGTCAGATATCTTGGCAATAAAAGTTCCAAATTAGAAACAATTTTACTCATAATATTTTGACAATGAAAACAATAATTAATTATAATTGACTGTCCAATTCACAAAATTGATTGAATACGTAATTTTTTGAAACTAGATATTGTACCAAAGTTATTGCTATAATGTGGATTGAATGTTTTGTTCGATATCTGCAGCATGGCACCATAAAGGGTTAACTAAGTAAAGTTATCTCAAATCATGGAGCTATGACAAAAAAAAAAAAAGTCAAGACTTTGAAATGAAAGTGCACAAATTCAGTAAAGTGCGACTTTGAATCGCACACGAAGGGTTACGCACGGACACTACATAAGTAATACTATATGAACTTTAGTATATATAATCGAATATCTTCCTGATGTAGTCATTAAAAAAATATTTTGGTGTTTTTTTTCAGATTTAGCGCTTATTTTTATTTAACAGATTTTTATGCTTTGTGGCGATCTTTTTGTTTAGTTTTGGCGATTTTTTTTTGTTTTGGTGCTTTTTTCCGTTTTTACGATTTTTTTCGGTTTTTGGCGAATTTTGATGGTTTGTGGTGATTGCTTTTAGTTTTAGCGATTTTTTAGGTTTTTTTGCGATTTTGTTCGGCTGATTTTTAGTTTTGGCGATTTTTTTTTTGCTATAGCGATTATTTACTTTTTTGACGATAATTTTTAGTTACAGCGATTATTTGTAGTTTTGGCATTTGTTTGGTTTTGGAGATTTTTTCTTTTTTCGGCGAAAAAAATACACAAAATCCTATTACCTAAATAATTAGTAAAATAAAATTATTTCTTTAAACTAAATGCATGTTATTTCATCTTGAAATCACTTTGTTTTAGCATGGTTCATTGTGTTATTTCAGTATCAAATTTACATTATTTCAAGTTGAAATGATTTTGTTTCAACATACACTGGAACGAAATATAGTTATTTCAAAAGCAAAAATTTTGCTTTGAAGGTAATTGTAAATCATGTTGAATTATCATTAAATACATATGAAATAAAATTTCTGTCAAAAATATATTAAATTAACCTTGCAGATTTTACTTGTTATATGAAATTTTTCTGTGTGAACTTTACTCAAACCAACTGCACTCTTATCAATTATAGTTCTCAAAATCTCTTCGAAGACGTTTTTAAAATTTGCTGTTCTTTCATAATCTTCTTCATGTTCCTCATTCTCAGATTCATTTCAGTTGAAATGAAAAATATTCGCAATATCTGCCTGCGTTACGCCATTTGGACGCATAAATAAACTTTTTTTGTAAATACCCTAGTTGACCAATGTTGCCTATTGGCAACAGCTGCCTTAAAAAAATATTAAAAGAAAACTAACAAGTTTTTTCAAGATCTTTTCTTTTAAATAACTTTCTTACCGTTATTTAATTATATTTTGCTCTTAGTGTCCCATTAAAATAATAATTTTAGTGATTTATACACTTTTTGTTAACACTTTTTTCGCAAAACTAGCTTGAGCTTTTAACTATACGTACAACTCCTACTGAATGGAAAGCTGCACAGCTTACAATAGTTACAATGCAAATAAGCCCATACTAAAAGAGGTACTCTAACTGGACTTAGAGGCGTTTAAGTGAAATGTTGCCTATTGGCAACATTAAGCATGAGAAGGTTAAACTTAATTGAACTGATTTTAACTATAACACTACTATGTAAAATGCATATAGTGCTCTTCCAAGTTGAAGTTAGTTAGACATGAATAGTTGAAAAACAGTATTTCTTATATTTATGGGCGTGGCATTGCCCACTCTCTTAACCAGGAAATTGTTAAACATATCATCACAAGGCAAATGCAATAATTTCACAAGTTTTAAACAAAATACATATTTATTACAGTCAAAAGTTATAAACAAATACTATACACAAAAACAAAATATAATATATAAAAAAATATTATAAATATAATATTAACACACAGAAAAAAAACAGTATCATATATAAATTGATGATGTGCACTTTCACTCAAGTGTATTCAATTTTTGGAGATTTTTTCTTTTATTACAAATGTAATAAACAATTTTTTGTCAACATGAATTTTTAAAGTAACTACTAAATTCATTTCAGGTAGATACTGGTAACTTGGAAAATAATGATCATAAAGTGTGAAATTTCTGACAAAATACAGTTTGTTCTAGGAAAAAAAAAATAATAATAAAGATGTCAATAGAACAAATGCAACAAGTATGCTGAACTTACCGCCAATATTGGGCATTTTCGATAATTACTAATTTTTCTCAGCTCTGAGGTAAGAATTCTTAAAATGTATAATTTCGAATCCGGAAATTCCAGCAATTTACAACCATCGAAATCATGTTTCAGAATATTTATCCTACGATTGTCTGTTTTGATAGCCTCCACAATAAGTTCTAAATTAAACCGGCTAAGATTTCTAGAGTAAATAAACTCACACGATATCTGTTTCTTTGAGGTCAGGGAACAATTTGCCTTCTTGACCAAATCTTTATCGCTAACCGTGGTTTTAATATCTTCAAAGGTAACGATTTTATGTTTACGTTGCTTGATAGAAAAAAATGAAATTAAATTATTTAAAAACTTCTTCCTAAACTTTCGACTCACCTGATTAGATGCTTCGACGAAACTAATAAAAACAAGCGCAACAATTATTATTATTGATCCAAGAAATCCGCCCATTTTGTGATAAAAATTCAGTTTGCTGTTTATTTGGAACTAAAAGCATATTGTTTAATAACATTACTTTTAATATTAAATGATCTTTATTATTACTAATTAAAACTAAATCAATATCGGTTTAATATTTAAAATTTCGCATAACTATTGCGTATGGCATAATTAGTTAAATCACATTTAAACATGTGTGTGAGTGTGTGTGTATATACGTTTTAGAGGGCTGCATAAGAAGTTTTGAAATATAAATACGCCTTGTTTGTTAAATGTATTGTCGTAGCATGTATTATACTAAAGCAATAATAAATGATATTGTTTAATACATGAAGCACGATGGATGTATTGGTGTATTGGTGTTTGTGTATATGACTGTTTACAAGCGATGTCACGAAGACTTTTTGTTCCTAACAAACAATCAAAAGAAGTAGTGTTGATGCGTGTATGCTTATGTCTTTAAGGGTGGTTTTTTAAAGCAAGCGCACACAACTAATGTCAATGCATGGTATGTGCGTTCTTATGTGCGCAGAATAATAAAAGAGCCTACACACAACATATGTGTGTATGTATGTATGTGCATGCATGACCTTTGTATGCGCGTCCATGCGTATGAAGAGGCAAGTATCATAAATTCTTTCGTCACGAAGTATTTTTTTCTTTACTTCTGTACCTGCAATAACTGAAACGAATTTCTTGCAAACAGAAGATTTCGCTGTAAAAAAGCATTTGAAGAATTCCTCATGTCCTAAAAGTTCTTGTAAGTGCTCTTATGCAGGGGTCTAATACGTATAATTGTATTGTTAATTAACTAAAATTTAGCAATTTAAATTACGTAGAATTTTTTTTTATATAGACGATAGAATCTTTACGCTCGATTTGCAGAAAAAATCTAAAACTTAAGCTAAACTAATTTATAAAATTCCCTCATAAACATCAATTATTTTTGGCATAATTATATTTTTTATTTCGTTCACCAAAAATCGTAAATATTTCTTATTCCGCCTATAATTTCCACAATGGGTCTTTATGACTAGGAAAATCGTATAAAATATGTCCGTCTGTCTGTACGTGAAATATGTTTTACGTCCCCCCCCCCTCCAGAAAAATATTCAAAAATCAGCAAAATCCTAAAGACGGTTGCAGGGCTGGAATTTTTTTTTTTTTGTATATAAAAGTAACTAACTAAGACTAAATTTTTTTCTTTATCGCTTAAACATCTTTTAGTTTTTAGAAAGAAATTGTCTGATATCAGCAACCGTCAAAATAACGGTTGCAGCAATGGAAAGTTTAAATTTTTTTGTTTAGTGAAAAAAAGTATTTTTTTTTTCTTTATTAATCAAACATATGTTATATATTAGAAAGAAATTGATTGGCTCATAGACTCATATTTTTTCGTTTTTACTTAAAACATAGTTTATATTTAATAATGAAATTGATTGGTATTAAAAATCATCAAAATCGAAAAAAAATGCTGCAGGACTGGAATATTTAAATTATTTTTTTTATATAAAAACCAAGTTACTAACTGAGACAACATTTTTTCTATTCTCTATTAATTAAACATATTTTATAATTTAGTATGACATTTACTGGCATTGAAAATCAGCAAACTCAATAAGATGGTTGCAGGCCTGAAAAATGTTAAAATTAACTACAAAAATATTTTTTCTCTATTAGTTAAACATATTTTATATATTAGAAGGAAATGGGTGGGTATTGAAAATCACCAAGATCAAAAAGATTATTGCAGGGCTGGTAAATTTAGAAAAATTAGAACATTTTTTGTCTTTATTACTTAACGGCACATATTTTTTGATTAAGAAAGAAATATAGGGATATTGAAGACCAACAAAATCAAAAAGATTAGTGCAGGGTTGGAAAATTTTAAAAGTAACTAAGAAATATTTTTCTTCTTTATTAGTTAAACATATTTCGGAAGGAAATAGATTAGAGCTAAAAATAAGCAAAACCAAAAAGAATGCTGCAGGGCTGGAAAACTAAAACTTTTTTTGACAAGAACCAAAATACTAATTGAGACAAAATTTTTTTGCTTTTCTCTATTAATTAAACATATTTTATATATTAGAAAGAAATTGATGTTTATTGAAAATCAACGCACTTAATAAGCTGGTTGCAGGGCTGGAGAATTTTAAAAATAACTACGAAAATATTTTTTTCTTTATTAGTTAAACATATTTTATATTTTATAAAGAAATGAATGGGTATTGAAAATCGGCAAAATTAAAAAGATGGTGACAGGGCTGGAAAATTTTATTTTCTTTTTTTGGCATATTATAGTAACTCTAAAACTCAATTTGTTTTTGTTTGTTAGTTAAACATATTTTATATTTTAGAAAGAAACAAATGGATATTGAAAATCGGCAAAATCCAAAAGATTGCTGCAGGCCTGGAAAATCAAAAATTAACTGTGTAGGCGAATTTGTTTTCTTTATTACATAAACAAATCTTATGTTTTAGAATGAAATAGATGGGTATTGAAAATCTAGAAAATAAAATAAAAAGTTGTAACTAAGAAATTTTGTTTAGTTAACATATTGATGGGTATTGAAAATCAGCAAAAATATGGCTACAGGGCTGGAATATTTAAACTTTTTTTTTTTTTTGGCATATGAAAGTAACTAACTAAGACTCAATTTTTTTCCTTATTAACTAAACATATTTTATAATCTAAAAAGATCAAACATATAGTTGCAGGGCTGGAAATTTTAAACTTATTTGTTATATAAAAGTAATATTTTTCTTTATTAGTTAAAAATTATTTATGTGTGAAATTTTTGGCTGCCATAACAACAAATATATATGACAGTTAAATATTAGAGGGTGTTTCAAAGCGAGCAACGAAAAATGTTAAAATCATAATGTAAATCAAATTTTCAAAGTTAGTGTATTTCTATGCAGAATGCACCAATTAAGACTGAAATTCAAAAAAATTAAAGGGTATCCAATCACTTAATGTTATTTTGACTATGTAATTCTGACAAAATGCTGTATCTTGGAAACCATAAAGGCAAACTCTTGAAATGTTCAAGAACGATAAAACTAAAAAGATCTGAAAATAATAAATCGCCAAAACTCAAAAACCGCCAAAAACCGAAAAAAATCTCCAGAGCGGAAAAATTGCTAATATTAAAAAAAATCGCTCAAACGAAAATAAAAAAATCGCCGAAAATAAAAAAAACGCCAATATTCAAAAAGATCCCGAAAACAAAAGAAAATCGTTATAACTAAGAATTAGGAACATTTAATGTTTTTGAAATGTTTATATAAGGTAAGATATTCGATTATACAGGCTATAGTTCGAATATTATTACATCTGTAGTCTCCCTTCGTGTGCGCGTCAAAGTCCTACTTTACATTTTCTCAGGACAAAAAATTGTTTTTGAATAAAAAAATAAAAATAACAAATACTCAAATGTCCTATGATTTTTCAATTTTGGAAAAATTTTGCACATACATACATCCAAGTCATTCACAAATATCTACGAAAATTCTATACAATTTGTAATTTTTTTTTCTTCATAATTTTTTGGTAATCTTTCATTTCATTTTCGAAAATTGTTTTTCATTTCTGATGAGTTAACAATTCTACACATGTTGCCTGTCTGCTTTAGTTGTTGCAGATTTTTGTCCTGATTTTGTTCGTTGTTTTTGTTTTTCAATTTCTTGGACTCTTTTTTTCCTATTTGCAATTTTTCAGCAAAGTTTATGACTTCAAAAGCAGACGAAAAAGTGTTTTGTATGTGTGTTTATTATATGTGTATGTATGTTTGTATGTATAGAAGTGTACAAGGTACACGTGATGGCAGAGAATGACATACGATTAGCCCTTTGGATTAGTTTCCTATAGTTTCGATTATAAATAAAAATAAATACTCATGAGAAAATGCTATGTTTGCAAAAAATAGACGATTGTTTAATTAAATGAAAGAAAGCTTTAAAAAGTCACTCGAGAAGGCAGCTCAGAGGCTATTCACATATTACATAACGCCACGGAGGTGTAAATATGTATTACAGATTAGATAAATTATACTGAACATTTTCTAAAAAGCCTTACGACGGAAGGTGGATATAGCAGGTTGGGAGGGTATAAAAACTGCAAAAAAAGCGTTGCATAATATCCTCAGACAATTAATTAAATTTAATAGAGAAGTTTACTTCGTTTAAATTTTCTTAAAATTGCCTCGCAAATATTAGTTTTCGTAATATGGCAAACAAATTGTGTTATTTCAAATGCAAAGTATAATTTTTTCAAGTATTTGGTAGAAATTTAATTTTCAAGTAATATGATATAATGGAGTCTCTAAGGTGTGTGTGATGGACTGGTTTCACACCACATTTTGTGGCCATGATTAATTACAGCCAAACGTTACTAATAAGTCTTAGAAAACCTCCTTCTTAGCGCCCTTAAGGTTTTTATCACTTAGTATCACAAAAACTAGTTTTCTAACCACTCACGCTCACCACCTCTCACGCTCACCTGGACTCACGCGGAATAGCTTTTGGCCTAATATTAATAATGCACTCATATTCGTCATTATATTAAATTTTTTTAAATTTTCAAAACCAATTTTTTTTATTATAAGTCGTTATTTGAAATTACACACAAAACACTTGATAAAGTGACAGTAATTCAAAATTGCTGAAAAATTTAAAAAAAAATTGTTTTCTTTAATATTCTTTTTATATTAAAGCAAAAAGAAAAATATTTTTACCTCTCACGCTCACGCATTCTCATGCTCACGCATTCTCATGCTCACGCATTCTCACGCTCACGCATTCTCATGCACACGCATTCTCACGCTCACGCATTCTCATGCTTACGTTTTCCCATCCTCACGCATTCTCACACTCACACATTCTCACGCTCACGTATTCTCATACTCACGCATTTTCACGCTGACGCATTCTCATGCTCAAGCTCCCACATTCTCACGCTCACGCATTCTGAAGCTCGCGCATTCTCAAGCTCGCGCATTTAAACGCTTCGCAACTTTTTAACATTTCTTTTTTTAGATACAATTAATTTTCGATTTCCTTTCATGCTTACTAGGGTGATCGATTATTCGACTTTTTCCAGAAACCGGTTTTCGAATAGTTCGAATATTTGAAATTATGAAAAACCCGGTTTCGGCTTTTGCAATTCAGGAAAAACCGGTCAACCGGTTTTTTTAAGTAAGAAAATTTTTATACAAAAGTTTTGATTTTAAATTGCTTTATAAAAAAAGGGTTAACAGTTCATGTAAATACTATAAAGCAATACAGAAATTAAAGGTAAAACATAAAAATTAACTTCATATACTTATGTATAGTACATAAATATTTATATATAATATACAGTTGAGGAATAAACTCTACATGCAACCATAATTTTTTGGGTTGTGGAAACTTGGGAAGAAATTCAAAAAATTAAATATGCCAATAATAAATATGTTTATACAAAAAATAAAAAAATAATTATAGCACCTATAGTAGCAAAAATATTGAAAATACATAGGAGAAAAGTCTGCATAGAGGCATAAAATACACGAAAAAATACGTGCAAAATGTTTGATGTCGTCAACTTGTTTGAAAATTCTGTGATTTCCGGTACCAAGCCGTCAACAAATGGCATCCAAATATGGTCTATTATGTTGTTGTAATTATAATTATTTTTTATTTTTTGTAAAAACATATATGTTAGCAACCTAAATATTCGCATATTTAATTTTTTGAATTTCTTCCCAAGTTTCCTCAAACCTAAAATTTATGGTTGTATGTAGAGTTTATTCCTTAATGGTATATAGATATGGACAAGGTGGATTTCTACCTCTATATAAAATATGAAGCAAAATGGCAACAAAACTAAAAAACCACTTTTTGCAACTGTATTTTGACATCCATTGCACACCATAATAAGGCCAATTAAATTCGCCTCTGCTATTACCTCATAAAATAAATTCTCTTAAATTTCATGTTTCAGTAAATGTTGCCATGCTCTAAAAAAGCTTAGAGCTTTTACACTAAAAAAATACTTACGAAAATCAACAAAACATGCAAAATGTACAAATCGAAAAGTATTCGACTCAGCAGGTTTTTAAAAAAACCGGACTATTCGACATTAAAAAAATCAACATTTTGAAAAAACCGACAACCGAAATTTGAAAAAACCGGATTTTAAAATCGGTTGAAAAACCGAGTCGATCACCCTAATTCTTACGCTACATTTACACATGAAAGTACTTTCTTGAAATTTCTGTATACGTATTATGAATAAAAATTCTAATGAAATAAATGACATTCATGAAAATTTCTTGTTAATTTTCATAGGAAAGTGAAAGTTCATTTTAAAAATGTCGTCGAAAAGTAAAGTTGGAAAAATTGTTTTTTTTACTATTTAATTAGAGTTACCCAGAACATCACCTACACAAATTTATAAGGCAATTAATTGGGAATAACTATTACTGTTAATATTGTAATAGTATTATTGTTTTCAAAAGGCATGAAGTAAGTGTCTTCTCCATGTATATTTGAACATGAGATATTATAATTCTTTAAATATTTATACAAAATAAGGATAATTTATAATAACTATTTATCAAAATCCTGTATATTTGTACGAAACTTTTAAGGGGGTAACACTGTTAACATTTTTTCATTTTACTTTCTGAAAACATCAAAAATTTACTTTCTTGAAAAAATCGTTGAAAGCTGACTGGAAATTAAAAACAATGTAAGTGTGTTAGTGAAAAAATGTGATTGTATTGCTACTTTCTTGCAATTAGTTTCATGTGTAAATGGTAGGTTAGGCATAGAAAGACCATTCCGTTTTATATACTCGTACTTTATTTGCAATAAACTTTTTCCCATTAATAATAAATTATTTACAAATAACTTTTATATAACTAGTTAATCCATCTGTCACATTTAATTTCTACGTGGAACATTTATCTAATCACAGCCTTAAGAATAGCTCTTGACATGCAATGACATGCACAAATACTTTCGCAACAAAGTTGTGCATATTGAATTATAATTTTTTCTTTTTTGTTATGTATACCTGTTACCATCATCGCATCATTAGGCAAACTTTTTATGGTTGTTATTTGGCGAAATTCGAGGAAAGCTAACTTTTTCACAGTGTGTCATTGTCATTTTAATTTTGGTTAACAATCTGCACACATTTAAATTTGCAAAGGAGCATATGTACATGCATTTGCATAACGCACGCCAACTCATTCATGCGCTTTCACAAAACAACAAAAACAACAACAAGCTGTTGCACTCTAATTTAATTAATTAAACAAATATTTATGTATGTTTCGTTTGTCTATTGTTAAGCAGATTCTTAGGTTTGACAAATGTGATTCAATACAACATTTTTTGGTAGAGGAAAAACTGCAAACACGCACACACACACATACGCACACAGTAAAGTCGTGTTCAGTTCCACTTGTTTTGCACTATATCTATTCTTATGTAATAGATCCCCGCAAAAGACCACTTACAAGAATGCAGTGCTCACTAACACAACCACATACATACAAATAAACAGTGAACAACACCCTGTCGGAAATTCCGTTAACTTTAAACTAACTTTATAGCGTAGACAGACGACAGAGTTAATTTGCATTAAAATCTCCCTAATGTGAATTAAAAATTTACCCTTACAGACGACAGTATTTGCATTAAGTAAACAAAATCTGTACATCCCTTTCGTGCCACACACTTCGATAATTTTCCTTGGAAATATTAAAATGGAAAAAATGTGTCTCGATTTTAATATTTCTTTGTTCTTTTTGTAAAAACAATTAAAATAACTTACATATATTTTCTGACCGAATCGCATTTTGATTTTGAAAACCAAAACAATTTGCCAACATTTGATTGATTGTTGACGGTGTTACCATATTAGGACTGTGTTATCATATAGCTAAATTCAGTATTAATTCACTGTCATTTAGTGCATTTACGGATGAGGATAATGCACAAGTTAATTTGCATTAAGACAGTTAATGCAAATTAACGCTGTCGTCTGTCTATGCTATTAAGCTAACTATTTCGCAACCAGTACTGACTGACACTTGGATTACTTTTCAATTTAATCAACTGGGTAGGACATTGCGATGTCCTAGGCGGTAGTCAATAAATTTAAATAATTTTTCTGGGGTTCGAACATGTATCATCATACGCGCTACTACCCAGCTAAGATACCACCTTAAATAATACGGGTAACAGCAAAATTTTAATATAAAACTGAAATGAGTTTCAAAGTAGTTGAGAGTAAATTTGTTGGCTCTCAACAAATTCGATTACGTACTCAACTTAAGAATTAATTTTAGATTTGTTCTGGATGACATTGCAATAAGCTTTAAGGCTCTTCAAGAAAAGTTTACTATTTTTGTACTCAACCACACATTCTCCAACAGGGCAGTAACACACTGTACATACTGTACACAGAAAAAAATGATTTGTTAATACAATTAATTTTTTTGTTATATCAATTAAATAATTAATTGATTTTGAACCTACAACGATTTTTGTAAATACAATTAACGAAATTGTAAGTTAAAGGAAAATCTTAAAAATATTCTCAATTACATATATCAACAAATAGTTTGTTGAAATATATTTATTTTTTCAACATTTATTTTTGTTAGATTTCAAAGTTATTTCAATTAAAGTAATTGTTATATTAACAATGTGAATTGTGGATTTTCCTTATCATAATTGTGATATTAGCAATCGCTTTTTATTCACAATCACAATCTTCAAAACGATTTTTGCTTGCCTGCGAAAAACACTAAATGCCCTTGAGTGGAGTTGAACCGGCAACCTCAGGACTGATAAACTAACTCACTTACCTCTCAGCTAAAGAGCAACACTTTATTAAATACGCAAATGAAGAATACACACAAAACATGATTTCTTGTTTCTTCTACATGAGCGCATTCTGTTATGATATAATTCAAGAAATAGTTTTGTTGAGTAATTTAATTGACTACAAAAATTTAAATTGGTTATATCAACAATGATGAATGTTAATTTTTAAATTAAATATTAACAATTTGTTATTTGATATTTATTTTAAATTTAAATTTTAAGATAAAAAAGTTTTTTTGTAACTAGTTGCACCATAAATAAATTTCACTTTTTATTGGTACAATCGATAGCTTCTCACTGAAAAAAAGTTCATAACTTTCCTCCTTGTTATGAACATAGTGTGCCAATATTTTATGGTCTACCCTTGCACATGTTTAACATCCACTGGTGACAGCATAGCAACTCACAAACGCACACATCGACAGTTATACAGTTTAATTAAATGCTTCATGTTTTGTAAACCATGTGACAAGAGTGCCTAAAAGGAACTAAACATTGCACAATGGGTCTGCGAAGAGAGATTTATAAGCAACCGAAGAATTGAACTAATTTTTTTTTTTGAAACTACATGAAAAAGAAACGAATGAAAATAAGTAAGAGTGCTATATTTGAAAACTTTATTTTTTAATTATAAGTTTTATATTTTTAAATTATAACAAAATGATCCAACCCGTCACAATGGAAATACCAATTTTTTAACGGCTTTTTTTTTAGCGAAACGTGCTTTTTTAATAGTATTTTTTTTAAAGGTATTTACAAACATTTAAAAAAAGACTTTTTCCAATGTACTCGTACTTTTATAAAAAAACGCCTTTAGATGAAGCTACCACTTTACTAATAGGTACTTTTTAAGAAGTGAAATTCTTACAACAATCACATTTTCTAAAAGGTACTTTTTGTAAAAGGTACTTTTTCTAAAAAGTACTTTTTGTAGAATATACATTCTGTAAAAGGTACTTTTCGTAAAAGGCAGTTTTTGTAACAAATAATTTTTGTAAAATATACTTTCTGTAAAAGGTACTTTTGGGAAAAGGTACTTTTTGTAAAATATACTTTATTTAAAAGGTACTCTTTGTAAAAGGTACTTTTTGTAAAATATACTTTCTGTAAAGGAAGTTTTTGTAAAAGGTACTTTTTGCAAAAAGTACTTTTTTTAAAAGTACTTATTTTAAAAGGTACTAAAAGGAACTTTTTGTTACAGGTACTTTTTGCAAAGGGTAATTTATGCTGAACATAATCTTGTTAAAAGTTCCTTTTTGTAAAAGGTACTTTTTCTGTAAAGTATATTTATTAAATGGTACTTTTTGGAAAATTTACTTCTTGGTAAAGGTACTTTTTGATAAATTTCCTTTTTATCCTTTTTATAAAAGGTATTTTTTGTAAAATGTACATTTTGTGAGAGGTACTTTTTGTAATGTGTACATTGTGTAAAATGTACTTTTTGTAAAATTTACATTTGTAGAATGTACTCTTTGTAAGATGTACATTTTGTTAGGCATACTTTTTGGAAAAAAATAATTTTTTAAAAGTTTTTCTTGATACTACTATTTTTGTATTAGGTACTTTTGAAAAAAAAAATTACTAGAAGGTACTTTTTGTAAAGAGTACTTTTTGTAGATTCAACTATCGGTAAGATGTACGTTTGTAAAGGTTTTTTAGTAATAGCAATTTTCAAGTACTTATGTAAGAAGTGCTCTTTGTAAAACAAATTTTTTTGATAACATACATTTTTGAAATATTTTTGAAATATTTTCGTTGATTTGGGAGTATTTGAATATGATTTAAACATCTGAATTTTTCACCAATCTTATCTTTTATAACATATTTGCGTATAATTTTGCTCCTATGTAATCGTTTTCCTTGTACATCCTCAAAATGTAAAAAATACCAACTGCAGGAGGCCAGTATGCATTTGAGTGAAATTGTATCTTATATGGAGGATGAATTGGAATCAAAATGTTAGCATAGAAATGAGTACTTATGGATTTTGGTACGCAACATTCTTGTATAACAAAACTTTCATAACAGTGGATGCTTAATGCAGTCAAATTCAATCGGCCACAACCAAATACTGGAAAATGATTTGAAAGGAATTTTCGATGGAAGGCTTCAATAAAGCAGGACACTAAGCTAATAACATTAACAAAATGTAGCATACCTTGGAGGCTTTTAAAAACGTGAAAACTTGTAATTTAATAGAGTTGCTTGAAACTATTGCTTACGTGATATTGCATGTTAAGTAGCAGATATTAGATACTCGTAGCTGCTGATAAAGTGCGTGGTAGCACAGAAAAATGCGACATTTCCATCAGCTAAGGTCTAGCTTAACTTTTCTCGCCTTTTTTTTTAGCAAATCATATTAACTAATTAAATATACCATTCTATGACAAGAATTGAAAAATACTAGAAAAATCTCGTATACATTTTGGCACTTTTTAACCCACGACCAAAAAAAAAAAAAAAAATGGTATAAGTTTGTAGTGTGTGTCTGTGTATCTGAGTGTCTGTCCGTGTCCACGAGTAGACCAAACGGCTGGACCGATTTTGATTTAGTTTTTTTTCTATTTGAAAGGTGACTTACTTGATCGAGAGGGTTCTGAGCTATATTTTGTTATTGGATATTTAATTAAACAAGTGGCACAACTGATACGCATTTTTGGTACTTCTCGTATTAAAATGGAAAAATATTTCATTGAATAAGCAAATGCATTTTATAATAAGTTTCCTTTCCTGATACTTAGATTTGCTAAGAAGGAATTATTGTTTGAAAATTTGATTGCTAGGTAATTAAATAAATTCATTAAAGAGCGATTTTAACTCGCACAGTAAGTATTCCGTACTGCGCTTGTTACCTTTCGGAATTTTTTTTTAATTTTTGTTGATTCTTTAGCGATTTTTAATTTTTTGCGCTTTTTTTTTGTTTTGGCGGTCCTTGTCAATTTTTAGGGTTCCGTACAGTAAAGCTGAAAAGGAACCCTATTGTTTTCGCTACGCTGTCCGTCTGTCCGTCTGTCCGTCACACGGTATTTTCTCAGGAACCGTAAGAGCTCCGGACCTGAAATTTGGACAGAGTATGTAGAACCTTGGCCGCTACAACAACAAATACATGAGAATTAAAAATTAAAGGGTGTTCCAAAACGAGCAACGACAAATGTTAAAGTCCCATGTAATATACATGCAATTGTATGAACATATGTATATTGAAACTTGAAATTTGTAAAATTAACAATTAACACTAAAATTTAAAAAAAAATTTAAATTAAAGGGTGGTCCATCAGTTAATGCAATTTTGACTATGTAATTTTGACAATTTGCTATATCTTGGAAACCGTAAGAGGCAAACACTTGAAATTTTCAAAAAGGGTAAAACTAAAACAACCGAAAATTATAAAATCGCCAAACCAAAAAAAAATCGCCAAAAATTAAAAACAAAATCGCCAAAACAAAAAAAATAGCCAAAATTGAAAAAAAATTCTAACACTAAAATAAATCGCCAAATTCGAAAAAATCGCCAAAATGAAAAAAACGCCAAAATGAAAAAAAAACGCCAAAAATCGAAAAAAATCGCCAAAAACGCGAAAATGTCGCCAAAACTAAAAAAAATTATATATAAAAAATCGCGAAATTCGAAAAAATCGCCAAAATGAAAAAAAACGCCAAAATGAAAAAAAACGTTAAAAACCGAAAAAAAATCGCCAAAACAAGAAAATAAAGTGTCAAAACTAAAAAAAGAGCCAGAACATAAAAAAATCGCCAAAACCGGCAAAACGCAAAAACCGCCAAAACAAAAAAACCGAAAAGACCCCAAAAACTAAAAAAAATGCCAAAACTATGTATTATATAGGATGAAGTTTGTATTAAATTACATATCTAGTGTTCGTACGGAACCCTTCGTGCGCGAGTCAGAGTCGCACTTTACTGAATTTATTTTAACTTATGCTACATATTTTTAGGTTTAGCAATTTTCTTAGTTTTTTGTTTGGCGTTTTTTTTAGTTTTGGCGATTTTTTTATAATATTTTTTATAATACATATTTTGATTTTTTTTTACATTTGGCACTTTCGTTTCAGCGATTTTTTTTACATACATACATACTTTTAATTGTAGGTATTTTCTTAGTTTTGGCAATTTTTTTCTACTTTTTAAATACATGTTTTTAGTTTTAGCGATTTTTTTTTTACCAAAATGCCAAATCGTTGCAACGATTTTTTTGCAGGTATTTTTATTTACCAATACAGATTTTAAGTTTAGTGACTTTTTAATATTTGGCGCTTTTTTGTTTCGGTGTTTTTTTTTCGTTTCGGCAATTTTTTGTTTTTTGTCTCAATATAGATTTTAAGTTTTAGCGATTTTTTTATTTGTGACATCCCAGCTAAAAAAATATGTATGGAGCATATATGATATCCCATATATGGTTCGGATCCGAAAAATGAGGGTATATGGGCATATATGATTATATATATTCATACATTTGTGTGGAAATATTCCCACTACAGTATGCAAAGTTCATATTCATACTCTCTTCATTCACAAAAGCGCACTGCTGTGCAATAAATTAAATTACTAATATTATTTTTTTTTTTAGATTTTGAACTGGGAGGTTGTATTTAATGACACATTTGTTTGGACAAATAGTTCAAAACGAAGTAAAAGTCATTTCATTCCTCATTTTAAGTCAAAAGGTAAATCAATTATTTAAAAAACACAAAACTCAAATTCGTACTTAAAATTTAATTTAAGAAATCAGATTAAAAACTAATTCAATTAATTATGAAGGAAAAAATAATCCGTCTAACAATAGTTTTCAATATAGTTTTTTGCAGTAATTTGAACTTTGTTTCTTATCTAGAGAATTCTGTTGTTTTCGATAAAATTAATGACTGTATTATCCTTTTGATTATTTGATCCACAATGTATAAAATCATATAAGAATGGTTTTTTTTGTAACAAAAGTTTTTCTTTTTTAAACGTTGACGGTACGTATATAAACTTTGCATAGCGTATCTATTTTGAAATGGATTTGCAATTCACCAGTGATAAAATCCAAGCTTCCCAGCTAAAAAAAATATGTATGGAGCATATATGATATCCCATATATGGTTCGGATCCGAAAAATGAGGGTATATGGGCATATATGATTATATATATTCATACATGTTCATACATGTATGTGTAAATATTCCCTTTACAGTATGCAAAGTTCACAAAATCGCACTGTTGTGCAATAAATTAAATTACTAAAATTACTTTTTTTTAGATTTTGAACAGGGAGGTTGTATTTAATGATACATTTGTTTGGACAAATAATTCAAATCGAACTAAGAGTCATTTCATTCCTCATTTTAAGTCAAAAGGTGAATCAATTATTTAAAAAACACAAAGAAATCAGATTAAAAACTAATGCAGTTAATTATAAAAGAAAAAATAATTCGTCTAACAATAGTTTTCAATATATTTTTTCGGTAATATGAACTTTGTTTCTTATCTACAAAATTCTTTTATTTTCGATAAAATTAATGACTGGATTATCCTTTTGATTATTTGATCCACTATGTGTAAAGTCATGCAAGAATGGTTTTTTTTTTTGTAACAAAAGTTTTTCGTTTTTAAACGTTGAGGGCACGTATACCGTATGTATTTTCTAATGGATTTCCAGTTCACCAGTGATAAAATACCAAGCTTTTTTGATTGCAAAAACGATCTTATGTGAAATATCATGTATGCATACATTCTTATATGGCTACATATATTAAATCTTATTTCTATATATGGATCCACATATGAGCTTCATAATTAAATTTCCATATATGAGCTCATGTATTATAATACGTTTCATATATTAGTCCATATATTAGTTCATATATAATAGTTTTGCCATGTATATTCCCATACATTTTCATACATGAATTCATACATATTCATATATAGTTATATACATTCATATATTAAAAATATATGGACCATATATAATTTTTTTAGCCGGGATTTTCTTTAGTTTTGGCGGGGTTTTCCGGTTTTAAGCACATTTTTCTTAATTTTTTTTAGCGATTTTTTTTTTAAATTTGGCGTTTTTTGTTTGTTTTTGGCGTTTTTCATTTTGGCGGTGTCGTTGATTTTTGGCGTTTTTTTCACTTTTGTTACAATATATATTTTAACTTCTAACGATTTTTTGTTTCGGTGCTTTTTCCGTTATGGCAATTTTTAGATTTTTGACGATTTTTTCGGTTTTATGCGATTTTTTATTATTTTGAGATTTTTTAGTTTTAGCGTTTCTGAAAATTACAACAGCTTGTCTCTTGCGGTTTCCAAGGTACAGCAATTTTCCAAAATCACATAGCAAAACTTACATTAACTGATAAAATATCCGTTAATTTTAAATTTTTTAAATTTCAGTGTTAATTGTTTTAATCTGCATAAAAATACACAAACGTTGCAAATTTCAACTGTCTATGTATAATTGTATGTACATATATTACATTAGAATTTCAAATATTTTCCTTGCTTGGTTTGGAACCCCCTTTAATTTTTTACTATTAGTTGCTGTAGTTAATAAAGTTTTACATATTCTGTGAAAGTTTGGGGTTCATACCTCTTTCGGTTCTCGAGAAAACAGCCGATGATGGACAAACGGAGAGACGGACTTCGTAGCAAAAACAATAGGGTTCCTTTTCAAGTTTGGTGTACGGAACCCTAAAAAGGAAGAGATTTTTGAGATAATACAACCCTGGTATAAAGGACTTTGTCAAAAGACAATAACAATTCATTAGGTCAGAGTTGTATTTCTCTTAAAAGTCGTACGATTGTGTAGGATAGTGAATATTAACGAGCTTTAACCAAAGTTGCGTGAAATTTTCCCGTTTTATATAAAATATGATATTAAAATAGAGTATATTTTAAGGCAAATAACATACACTGCTTATGACTAAACCTAATTTATATATATTTTTTTCATACACCTGAATTCACCTGACAGCAGCATTGTTCGCTCTGCCAGCAAAATGAGGAAAATAATGCAAATAAAAATTTAAAAAAAAAATATTTCTAAAATATTTGAAATAAACGTGAACATTTGTTATTTATATTCTCTCTAATTACTTAGCATACTTTTGGGAATAAAAAGTAGAAAAAAACAAATTTTTCCAGCATAATTTAATGATCAAAACCACGTTCTTTTTTGTGTACTTCCTGTTAAATGTTTGATTTTTTTTTAGTATTTCAGCTGCATGTTTTTTATATTAGTAATTTTTTAATGCAGTACTTGGCGGGTTAATGACTTGTAATTACTTTTATGTTGCAGCATATTTTTCAACAGTTAAAACATAATTATTCAAGCGTAATGCTGGTTCTGGAATTTAAAAATATATTTCGGGCTGGAAAAATAAGGAACAGCCTGAATTCTTGGTTAAATATTTGCAGCAAATTTTTTTATTGTAATAAAATTTTAATTAACTCAGCTGTTGCTCATAATGTGACTTTTAATTTTTATTGTACTGAAATTTAGGCATGTTTGTAGGCATAAAAATAAAGAATTATGTAAATGAGAATGTTTCCGCTTTCACTTTCGTTATTTAGTAGAAAAATACAAACATACATATAATATATACAAGGCATCCTAGCGGAAAATTTATATATGTTTAGTTTATCAAGTGAATGCAGCATATGCCAAGTGCGTGCAGGTTATATCAATTGCTAGAGTTTGTTTTGGAAATTTTGCCATTTTGGAGCTTTTCTTGGGACCGTGTGCGTGCCAGAGTCTTAGAGAAATTTAAATTTGGTGACTAAAAGGCGTAGATAGCTTTCTAATGTTAAAGCCTGTGCCCAATATACATCTCTATCGAAAGGTCTTAGAAAGACGAGTTCACCAATGACTGAGATAATTAAAGACGCTAGAAAACGTAATAGACTCCGTAAAGTGCAACGTTGACTGGCATACGAAGGGTTCCGTATGGATACTACATACATATGCGCCCTTAACTATGAAAGTGGTCTAATAGCCTTTTCACACTTACTCACATCTTTCATCTTTCATCAATTTGGCAAGATGATAACATTTTCTCATAAGAATTATACAGGGCTGAATGTTCAACATCTTTCAACATCTTTAAAAGATGTTCCTATCTCACTTTGTTCCGTTCAACATCTTTCGATTATTTTAGTGTCATCACTAGAAAATATGTATGCAACTATATACATACATGCATACATACTATAAAAATATATACATATGCATGTATGTTTGTATGTATATTTCCATATGCATGGACATATTTACATACATTCAAGGCTACATTTTGGAATATCCTTCCGAAAAAAAGATCCGTAATTACTCTAAGATTTTATTATATACATACATATGTATGTATATGTATGCATATAATAAAATCTGTTATATGTTTTCCAAATCGAAATAAATTACATAAAAGTAGTTGCAAATGTCTACGCGAAATCTTTGCGGATAAAGTTTGTAATATTTTTTCATTATCATTGTCCGCTGGCATAATTTCAACTAATTCTGCACATTGTAGCATTAGTTGTTTCTGCTCCTAAGGAGCCAGCAATTAAATCAATTTCTACAGAATTTTTAAATTGCATTTTATTATTTAATTTTTAGTAGCTCACATTCGTAAAAATAGTATTATAATATATACATGACAGATGAAAGATGAAAGATGTTGTAATGTGAACAGGTTTTTTCAATTTTCAACATATTCCACGCATTCCTCAAAGATGTGAGTGAGTGTGAAAAGGGTATAATTCATATGGATTTATGTTTCAAAATATTAAATCAATCTTAAACAAAAACTTCAATAAATATTCAATAAGTATTAAATAAATTTATATTAATCGAGACTAGAGCAAGCCTTAATTAAAATGTTGCATAATGTATAAAAATATTTTTTGATTTGTTCAAATGTAATCTATTAAATATCTAGACCAAAGAAATATGTGACTTGGACCACTTTCATAATGAAGGGTACATGCATAATATACAATACTATACGAACTTTAGCCTATAAAATCGAATATATTAGTTTTGGTGTTTTTTTTCGTTTTTTGGATTTTTTGTTGTTTTGACGTTTTTTTTTTGCATTTTGTTGAATTTATTCGGTTCTTGGCGATTTACTTAAGTTTTGGCGATTTTTTTTTTGTTTGGGTGTTGTTTTTCGTTTTTGGCGATTTTGTGGGTTTTGGGCGATTTTTTAGTTTTGACGTTTTTTTATATTTGGGGTTTTTATTCCGGTTTTTAACGTTTTTATTTTTGTAATTCAGTCGCTATTTTTTGGTTTTGTCGATATTTTTGGCTGCATTTTAGGCTTAGTGCTTTTTAGTTTTTAAGACTTTTTTAGTTTCTTTGACGATATTTTTAGTTACAGAGATTAATTTCGAGTTTTTGCGCATTTTATCGTTTTGGCGATTTTTTCGAGATTAGACGATTTTTTTCTATTGTTGCCGATTTTTTTAGTATTGACGCTTTTTTCAGTTTTGGAGCTTTTTTTGGTTTTTGGCGTTTTAATCTTTTTAGTTCAGGCGTTTTTTTTCGTTTTGCCGATTTTTTGGTTTTTTAGCCTTTATGCTTCTTTCGGTTTTAAACTTTTTTATTTTTTTTTTTGCGATATTTTTATTTACAGAGATTAATTGTGAGTTTTAGCGCTTTTTATCGTTTTGGCGATTTTTTCGGATTTTTGCGATTTTTTTTCTCTTTTCGCCGATTTTTTTTAGTATTGACGGTTTTTCAGTTTTTGAGTTTTATTTCGTTTTTTAACATTTATTTTTTTTTTAAATACATATTTTTAGTTTTAGCTATTTTTTTTAAGTGTTAGCGCTTTTTTCGTTTTTGGGGATTTTTTGGGATTTGGCGATTGTTTTTTGGGTTTTCTTAGCTTTGATGCTTTTTTAATTTTTTAATACTTTTTTTAGTGTTTGACGATATTTTTAGTTAAAGAGATTATTTTTTGGTTTGGCGATTTTTTCTATTCTTGTCGATTTTTTTAGTTTTGGGCTTTTTCAATTCTGGGGTTTCTTATTTCGGTTTTTGGTTTGTTTTGGATATTTTAATATACATATTTTAGGTTTTAGAAATTTTTTCTAACTCTTAGCGCTTTTTTTCGCTTAACGATTTTTTCGGATTATGGGGGGTTTTTTAGTTTTTGGCGACGTTTTTACTTATGGCAAAATTTTTTCACTTAAAATTTCATATAAAATTGTCTGTATAATTGCATTAGGATTTCAAAAATGTTCATTGCTCGTGTTAAAAAACCCCTTTAGTTTTTCACTGTAATATATTTGTTGTTATAGATCGTCGCTTGGTTATTGGTTCGGGGTACAGTATGTTCAAAATACATTATGTCTGTAGCAAACCAATAACCAACCGACGAGCTGCCAAAATTTCACAGAACGTACAGTTCTACAGAAAATAGCTTGAGACAGCTAGTCAGACGTACAAACAGACAGACAGACGTACGTCGCAGCGAAAACAATAGGGTACCTTCTGACCTTTAGTGTACTTAAATAAAATAATATAATTGTTGTTGGCATAAAAATAAAATATGTTGAAACATAACAAATTATTTTACATTAAATTTGTGAAGGATTTTTCATAAATTAGTTTAATTTACTTTTAAAGTTTCTCGGCAAATCAAGCATAAAAAAATTCTGCGTAATTTAAATTGTGAAATTTTTGTTAATTAAGATTATTTTTATGAACACACACACAATCACACACATTTTGAAATGTGATTTAACTAATTTTGAAACAAGCACAAATTATGTGAAATTGTGAATTTTAAATAGATAATGATTTAGTTTTAATGGGTTTTGATGAAGATAATTTAAAATTAAAAGTGTTGCTATCAAACAATATGTTTTAAGTTCCAAATATTCACACAACTGACTTCATACTTGTACGACAACATGGACGGAGTTTTTGGTTCAATAATAATTTTTGTGCTTGTTTTTGTTAATGTCGCCATAGCAGCTAATGAGGTGAGGATGTCAAAAGTTTAGTAAGCAGTTTTTAAATTGTTTATTTTATATGCATAAATTATTATATTTTCGTATCAAGCAACATAAGCATAAATCCATTACCTTGGAAGATTTTAAAGTTACTTTTTACGATAAAGATTTCTTCAAGAAGGTAAATTGTTCCCTGACCTCAAAGAAACAGATGTCGTGTGAGATTATGTACTCTAAAAATATTACCCAGAACAATGTGGAAGTTATTGCGGAGGCAATCAAAAAAGACAATCGTTTGTTGAGTTTGCTAAAACGTGATTTAGATGTTTGCAAATTGCTAGAAATATCTGATTCGAAAATAAATTTTGTAAGAATGTTTATATCAGAGCTAAGGAGAACTAGTAATTTTCCACGAAAATGCCCATTGTTAGCCGTAAGTTAAGCATAAATTATATATTTTAATTGTTATAATGCAAGTTATTATAATCCTTTTATTTTTTTTTTAGAACAAACTATATATAATCAGAAATCTCACACTTTATGACGAGAATTTTCCAAATTATTTGCCTGGTTTCCATTGGGTAGTTACCTTGAATTATCGTATCAACAAAAAAAAAATTCTAACAGCAGTTATAAAAGGAGAAATTTCCAAAAATTAAATAGATTTGAGTGTAAGGGCTCAAATGGGAATTAACTGTTCAATACAGAAGCTAAGTCATAAGCCGAATACATGGGTTATCGTTATTTGCTTAGGCAATTTTTTTTTGTATCGTTAATTGATCGTTTTTTATGTCAGCAATTATTTATATATGTCATTTCATTCATGTAATTAAACCAGGTATAAGAATATTTAAGCACTTTCGCTTTAAAAAGTTTGCAAGCTGCTAAATTAAAATAAATTAAATATGCAAATATATATATATATATATATATATATATATATATATATATATATATATATATATATATATATATATATATATGTGTGTGTATATGTATATTTATATATATATGTACATATATATCAAAAGGAAGAATTTATTTGAATATCATAGTCAAAAGATTTTTACAAATTAATTTAATAAAAAAAACTATTCCCAGCCTATATATATATATGTATATGTATATTTATATATATATGTACATATATATCAAAAGGAAGAATTTATTTGAATATCACAGTCAAAAGATTTTTACAAATTAATTTAATAAAAAAAACTATTCCCAGCCCTGCCCGTAATACTAATATTTACAAAATATGTCCAAAAATGGAATCGTATAACTACCTGACATTTTTGCATACATATTACCAACAATGAAAATACAATATAATTTAATTACATATAACTATGTGTGCTCGAAGCTAATTTTTGACTAACTACATATTAGAGGCCTGCATAAACAGTCTTGAAATGTAAATACTTCTTGTTTCTTAAACGTATTCTTGTGGCATGTATTATACTAAACCAATAATAAATGCTGTCGTATAATAAGCGAAGCACGATGGATGCATTGGTGTTCGTATATATTGTTGGTGTTTCTGTCAAGAAATAGTTTCTTCAGATGAAGATGGTAAGCTATTATGTTTGATTTTAAGGGAGTTTTTTTTAAGGCAAGCGCCGCACAACTAATATATGCGTGTGTGCATTTGAATTGAATTAAATTAAATTGAATTGAATTGAATTGAATTGAATTGAATTGAATTGAATTGAATTGAATTGAATTGAATTGAATTGAATTGAATTGAATTGAATTGAATTATGTATATGATATTTAAAAATTAAAGAGTATTCTAAAGAGAGTGCAATATACAGAAAAATAAATATAGACGAAACTCTTTGTATACTTAACATCTTAAGGGCCATTTTCACAATTTGCCTTTAACTAAAGGCAAGATTTTTCCTGCCCTATAAAAGGCTTTACATTATAAAATCTTCATTTATTTATTTTTTATCCTTTAAATATTATTATTATTGATGAGAATAACAATAAAAAAATTTATGTTGTATTTATGCAAAGATATTTATCGCACTGACGAAATAGTGCCCTCAGCTAAAGGCAAGTTGTAAAAATGGCCTTAAATCATGTTAGAAGTTAAGTCCAAGACAAACATTTCCTTTCCTAAAACTGTTAGTATCGATTTTAGTTCCTTAAGACTTACAATATCTTTTACTAATCAAATTTTTTAACCACGAGATTCATGATATATATTTTCTTCTCATAAAAATCAAGCTCTCCAACTTATTTATTATTATTCCTACTCAAATTTATTTCATGTTTGGTAAATGAAAAAGTTTCGCAAACATTTGCCTTTGATGTAATCATTTTTATGACTTCAAAATCCTTAATATAAATTATTAAAATAATACTTACAACGTTATTCAATTAAATAAAATATGATGACTAAAATATTAGGCAAAATTTTGTAATTTTTCCAAAAGTCATAGATGAGAAACATCTTTAAAGCTATTTTTAATATATCAACATATTTTGCAAATTGTTATTAAAAGAAAAATAAGGGAAAATGTAATAAAAGCAAAAAAAATTCTATCGCTAACCTTGTTAATATTATGTCAGGAGAAAATAATTTAATAACAAATGTTTGCCACAACTTGAAGTATAAAAACAGCTGTAAAAGACAAATGTTACAAAATAATTTCCTTTTAACTTGTCATTGCACTTGCTTAGGGATTAAATTTGTTTGATTTTTGTATTTTTGTTTTCTGGCGAATATATTTGAATGAGCTTTATGAGTTTTTGTTGCGTATGACTTTTTTCTTACAAAATTATACTAGCACAACAAAATCCAGTCTTTTTCAAAAACTAAACAATTTTAAGTGCTCAAAAATATATACATGTACGCTCACATATTTGGTTTCAACCAACACACGAGAGTTTCTATATTTCATCTATGCGCACAACTTAAATACTCTACAACTATTGATAAATGCACAAGCATATTTTCATACGTCTACTGGAAATATGCTTATACTCAGAGTATGGATATTTATTCGGATAAAATATATATACGCATAGTGCTCGGATATGTACTCATTTCAAGAACTCAATAAATCAAAATATTTTTTGTTATTTTCTTAGTTAACAATTAATATATTGGATGGTTCTATTATATACCAAATTGCAGTTGCAAGAAGTGTGTTCTTGAAAATATGTAAAAAATAACAACAACTTTTCCTTGTAGACTTGGGTCGAACTCATTAACTAGTTCATTATTGACTCATGGGTTAGATCATCGACTTTTGTGTCAAAAATAAAATAATGAACTAGTTCGACCTAAGTTCAAGACATTGCTTTAGCAAGAATAGTGTGTGTTGCCAAAAAAAAAAATCATTTTTGACCGCAAGCTGTCAATAAATTCATTTGCACTACAAATTTTTATTATGAAGCTAAATTTATCTAATTATATCTCGTTATTATAATAATTATTATAACATTTTTTTTCGCAGGTTATTCATAATTCCAAAAAAGTTTGGCTTACGACAAAACAAGCTCAAGGTTCTCAATTTACCTACAACTTACTGAAGGCAGTGCTTGACTTAGGCCCAGGCTCAGACCAGTTAGAGCAGGGTCTTGGCTACCACAATATACCTAAATGTAAAAGAATGTAAGTGCAATAAAAATTAAAAATTTTTATTTTGCTAGGATTTGCTTTAAAAGAATAGAAAATCTTTATTAAATAGTATAGAAAAAAAGTATTCACCAATAAATGCTTTCATTTAAGAATTGAATTGATTCAATCAAATTATTTTTATTACTAATGTATTAATTAATGTATTCAATGAAGAATTTAATTAATTCAATTAAATTTTTAATTGTATTAATTAATTTGAGTGAAAAAAATTAATTGATATTATCAAATTATTTATAGGTGAAAAATTAATTAATTAAAAATATTAATTTAAATAACAAATATTTTAATTGATATTAAAACATTATTCATATTACTTTTTTGTGTGTAATGAAATATAAGATTAATATGAAACCAACAGAATGAACACATGAACTAAAGGCGCTATCAAAAGCAATCATTGGAGATGCTGCTGCTGTGATTTGTTAGACGTCGCTGACATTCGCCTGGAAGTTTTTGTGTGAAGAAGAAAAAAGGCGACGTATCTGCTGGCGGCTGAGTTGAGTGTTGTTAAGAGTTCAGTGTAGTTTAGTTCAGTAAGTCATAATAATTGTATAAACAATGAGCATCAGCAAAATGAGTTTTGTGCGAAAATATAGAAGTAGATAGAGAGTGTTGCTTCGAGACCAGTGCAGTTAGTAACTCGATACGTTTATATACAATAGTGACGTCTTGGTACACAGTTGTGAATGATTAAATTCAAAACTGCCTGAACTGAATTAAATCATTCTAAACTGCCTTTGCACAAATGCGTGAGAAAAAATAATGAATTTCTCATTTTAAGTGGACTTGAAATGATTATTAATTTGGTTCAATTAAGCAGATATTTCAATTTTCTTTTATAGGTAAAACAATTTAGCGTTATTTTGGAAAAAAAATTATGCAGCGCTTTCTTGCACCTCAGAAGTTATGTACAAATTAGGAAAAGCCTCACGCGTTTTTTTTACCAATAATAAGCGCCTAACGACTTCCGCTAACAATTTATTGCTGTTGTTGTTGTCTTTATTTGATATGCTTTCATTGGAAATGCAAAAATGTCATGATTTATTATCCGTGAGTCACTTATTAGTCACGTGTGATCGTAGTTGTATTTATATATAAAGCTAACTTGCTTAAGCTTGTTCAAAATTTTTTTCTGTGTAATTCGCAGCCGAACATATTCAAACCCAGGCACTTCATCACTAGCGTGGGTGAATAGAAAACATCGTGAATTTTTGCTTGCTTTCTTGGTTAAGCACTATTTATATGTATTTTGTTAATTTTTTCGGTATTTGTTGTATACAAAAATCATGTTTATTATTTCATTAATAGTTACCCTCTTTGGGGGGGGGGGGGGTGCCCAACTCCCCTCTCTTATATTTCTAAGATTTTCGTGGAACATGCAGCTTATTTTAAGAGCTATCCGCATAAAGTATTGTGTGCCTCACTATTGCAGTTCTGAAGATATAGAAAAAGACTAATTTCTTTGTATAGAGGGTACCCGTCTCCTCTCCTTTACCACCAAGATTTCGTTAGAACATGCAGTTTGTCTGAGAACTACTAGCATAAAATTTAGTGACTATCGCTTTTGTAGTTGTGGAGATATGCATTGATCCGCAAAAATAGGGTATTTGGCCCCACTGAGCGTCGGGACATACATTTCCAGTACCTTGTACACTATATTATATGTATTTTCTTTTGGAGTTACAAAGCAACCCCTTGTTAAAGGAAGGGTCCCTTAAAGGCGACCTGATAAGGTGTAGCAAATTCTAAGTTTAAGTTTTTTCAATCGCTCAACAACATGCAGGATGTTAAAAAACTTAAATAAATTAAAGATGGGGCTGTTAAAATGTTAAACTTTTCCAATTAGCGACAAACAAGCATTAAGACATTTTGCTTGCTCCTAAATGTAGGCAACATAAAATAGAAATAAATATTAAAAACACATAGTCGAACAGAGAGTTTCCTTTCAATTGCTTATAAACGCGAACGACCATTACCCACAACTTCAAGGCATATAACGAATATACAGCAGATGTAGTAGATAAAAGGAAATGTGTTTGCAATGGCAACCAAGTGTAACTTATTAAAATATGTCATTAATGAATGCAAATGAAAAGAAAAGTTGTTAAAATGTTAACAAAAACAACTGTTGTTGCTACTTTTCATAATTATGAGGTCAACAAATTGTGTAATTTATATTAAAAACTATAATAAGTTTGCTAAAGCGTAATTATGTTAATTAAATAATGCAATTACAAATGTTCTAGGCGCTAGTAATTACACAGAAAAAAATGATTTTGATATTTGAATACGAAAATCGTTGATTCAATAAAAAAATCTTTCGAATTTTCTGTGATGACGATTTTTGCATTATTGATAAATAAAATTGTATGCACGTTTATTGAATATATTTTTTTTTTCAGTCAACAAAGAAATTTAATGAATCAAAGAAAAAAGTTGTTGACCGAAATTTTATTTTCAGTGATAATGTTATGGTGTGTGTGTGTGGATGAATGTTACATTTTTCTTTTCAACCCCTTTTTGTTTGCTTTTGCCTGGCTGCTATTAAAACAAAATGTGTTTGGAATGAGTCGAACCGGCAATGTCTTGACTAATAAACTAACATACCTACCACTCAGGTAAAGAGCAAAACACTTTTGAATAAGCAAATAATGAATAGAAGCAAAACATGATTTCTTGTGTGCGCATTGTATTGACTAATCTAAAAATAACTTTGTTGAGTAAAAAAAAACCAAGCCACGACGTTTTTCGGCTTCTTGTCCGAACTCACACGTATACAACACAAGCAATCAAAAAAAAAAAAAAAAACAACAACATCAGCACATGACCAGGTTGAGTCAATCGACAAGCAAGGAAAACACCAACACAAATAAATGACATTAAATGATATTTTAAAATGCGCGGAATTGATAAATACAATAATCAAGTTAATGACAAATATTATTGAAATTAAAAATGTTATTCAATAATAGGGTTTTATTGAAAATAATTCCTATCTATTTTTTTCTGTGTAGCGGAAAGGTTTTATTTTCAATAACGAGTACTTGAGAAAAGGAGGAAATAATTTTTTACGATAAAAATAATGGATATTGTTTAATTTTGCAATTGAAAGGAATTACAGCAAATTAATATATTGTGCGAATTTAGATTTTAGTTTTTTTGAAGTTATAACATCTCGTATTGCTACCACTCTTCTTTTCACACAAAGGCCAAGACTAACAAACTGTAAGTAAATAATTAGTTTTAGGAAATTTAACAATTAAATCCACCTCTTACCTTTAGGATATCTGTCGACAGACTTCCCGTTGGATTAACTTAATTGACTTCATTTCAGTTCAGTTCAGTTCAGTTCAGTTCAGTTCAATGCAATTCAATTGAACTCAATTCAACTCAATTTTTTCCCTCACGAAATGAAAAACCTACTTATTAGGGTTCCGTACACCAAAGGTGAAAAGGAACCCTATTGTTTTCGTTACGCTTTCCGTCTGTCCGTCTGTCCGTCACACGGTATTTTCTCAGGAACCGTAAGAGTTACGGACCTGAAATTTGGACACAGTATGTAGAACATTGGCCGCTACAACAACAAATACCTGAGAATTAAAAGTTAAAGGGTGTTCCAAAACGAGCAACGCAAAATGTTAAAATCCCATGTAATGTACATACAATTGTATGAACATATGTATATTGAAACTTGAAATTTGTAAAATTAGTGTATTTTTATACAGACTACAACAATTAACACTAAAATTTAAAAAAATTAAAATTAAAGGGTGGTCCATCAGTTAATGCAATTTTGACTATGTAATTTTGACAATTTGCTATATCTTGGAAACCGTAAGAGGCAAACAGTTGAAATTTTCAAAAACGGGAAAACTACAAAAACCGAGAATTATAAAATCGCCAAACCAAAAAAAAAATCGCCAAAAATTAAAAAAAAATCGCCAAAACGAAAAAAATCGCCAAAATTAAAAAAAAGTTTCTAACACTAAATTAAATCGCCAAATTCGAAAAAATCGCCAAAACGCGAAAATGTCGCCAAAACTAAAACAAAATTTTAAATAAAAAAAAATCGCAAAAATGAAAAAAATCGCCAAAAATAAAAAAAAAATCGCCAAAATGAAAAAACGCCAAAAACCAAAAAAAATCGCCATAACAAGAAAATAAAGTGTCAAAACTAAAAAAAGAGCCAAAACTTAATCGCCAAAACCGAAAAAACGCAAAAACCGCCGAAAAAACGCAAAAACCGAAAAGACCCCAAAAACGAAAAAAAATGCTAAAACTATATATTATATAGGATGAAGTTTGTATTAAATTACATATATAGTGTTCGTACGGAACCCTTCGTGCGCGAGTCAGAGTCGCACTTTACTGAATTTATTTAAATATAATCACGATATGATTTGCCGAGAAATTGTAAAAGTAAATAAAATAACGATACCAATTGAATACAAATGGTTATTATCCTTAGGGAATAAATTTTCCCTGCCAACAAATAAAGAAAAATTTTCAATGCTACATGTCGTAGCAGACATTGAACAATGCATTCAATCTATGGACTGTAATGTGGAAAAAGGAAAAGAAATAGCTCGCACTAAACTAGCCAATAACATAGCAGTATTTAAAAAGAAATTAAAAAATATACCTCGAGAAAAATTTATTCTCACTATTTATGAAAAAACTAAAAAAATTTTAAGGGCCCATAAAAACATAATTATTATCCAATCAGACAAAGGTAATAAGACAGTAATCATGTATAGGGAAGAAAAGACTCTTCCAGATGAGTCGCGGCTAGGGTACGATTTTCTCCCGACAAGGGAGTCAGGATCAGGATATGAGCGCATATTCCATCATTTTAATCGCGGAAGGGAGTCGTAAGCGACTCATCTATGTGCGTACAAACAAACATTCAAGCGTACAAAAAACTATTTTTATTTAAAAATAATAACAATAAAAATCAAAATAGGTACGTATAATCAAAATAATTATAATGATAATAAAAATATAAATATTTTTTATAATTATAAAACGTTGTAATGTAAATATGTATATACGGGTATGAAGCTTAAATTGTAATTTCACTAAATGTTAAAGTCATTACAATGTTTGTAAGTATAAAATAATGATTTGATACCATTTAAATAATTTTGGTACTTTTTCCATGCAATCAAAAATAATGTGAAGATGTTGAACTCTCATCAATGTTTCGAACAGCTGTTTTCCATTTTATATGATTTTTTTATACTGATAAACACCCAGCAAACAAAAAGTCCTGTATATGTACATATGTATGTATTTTTGTTAAATAATATACATATGTATATTGTTCGTAAATAAAACTAAATTATTATGAGTAGGTACGAACATTAATAAGAAAATGTTAAAACGAGAAAGTAAAGATTTGATTGAGGTGCTACTGCAAGCATACACATTCCTGGAAATTAAAGAGCTAAATACTTCGTCTTTCTGATGAAGTTGCTCAAAATCTGTTCTGGTAATGTACAATGACAAATATTACGGTTGAGCGTTACAGCTGCTATTAAAATTATTATAATTGAGTTCATTTAAATAAAATAATAATAATAATTTTCAAAACCTCTAGGCGCATTTTCGTTCTAAAAGGTGTTATTTCAAAAAATTAATTAGTTTTTTCCAACAGGCTAAATCTTGCCATCAAAAGAAAGTAAATTAAAATAGTTTCAGCGAAATTATTAAAAAATCTGGGATTAATTAAAACATTACTATTTTATATATTATTTACTTATAAGTTCTAATACATACATACATACTCGTATGTATGAATGCCGTATACATATGTATGTAGATTTCAATCAAAATGATTTCCATGAATTTAAATATTGTTACGTTTAAATTTTATTAAACGTGTGAGTTCTTTTAATTGCTCAAAAATAAAAATAAATAACATCACAATTTTTATTTGCTACTGTATTTCCTTTTATTCTTAACGAAGCAAATTACAACTTGTCTTTACTTAACTACTTCTTATCGTTATTATCCACTTTTAACGAGGTCTTAACTTGACTACTTTCTGATTAGCACTGCCTCAACGATATCAACTTGATTACTTTCTGATTAGTACTAACTATAACTGTTCGCGACTGACTTACAACTGCAACTAAAGGTAGAATTAGGAAAATCGTATCATTCTACTCTACAACTTGCCGTATCGTTCAACTTTGTCACAAGTTATAGAAAATGTAACAGTTTGCACAGCACATTTTTTTTGTCTGGCATTAAATGCGGCGTTTTTGACATTCGCTACAGAAAAATCTGTTTTCTGCAGATTCCTACGTCAGCAGTGCTACCTACCACCACATATTTTATAACTAGTAACATGCATTGTATATCGTACCGTTTTTGTCAGCTGACACGCAACATCACGATACGATTTTACTAATTCTACCTTAACTAACTCATTGGCTGCGTCACCTCTTTTTATATTTCACACAAATTCCACTAGAAGTTTCAAGCAATGTCTAGACGATCATTATCATCTTATATGCTGCCTAATTAAGTTCATGTGGTAACTAAGTAAAGGGTGTTTTTTATTGAGGTATAGAACTTTAAGTTGGCATCACTTTTTTAACTGGCGGCCGTTTTATCAGCTGTCAAGTGATTAATATTTAGTTTGGTTTGCCATTTCATCATGAACAGGTTGACAAAAGAACAACGCTTGCAAATCGTGCAAATTTATTTCGAAAATAATGGTTCAGTTCGCGAAGTTTACCGCAAGCTCCGTCCATTTTATGGTCGACATAATCGTCCATCAGAGCAATTAATTCGGTTAACCATGGATCGTTTTCGCACTACGTTTACTCTATGTGATAATACGCATCCGCAGAGACGTCGAACAGTGCGCACCGAAGAAACAATTGCCGCTGTAAAGCAAACTGTTGAAGAGGACCCGAATGAATCGATTCGCCACCGTGCACAGCAATTGGAGCCGACTAACCGACTATTTTGTTCCCGAATTGGATGGCATGAATGTGGATGAGTTGTGGTTCCAACAAGACGGCGCTACATGCCACACAGCGCACGTCACAATCGATTTATTGAAGGAAACATTCGATGAGCGCATAATTTCGCGGAATGGACCTGTCAATTGGCCACCAAGATCGTGTGATTTGACACCATTGGATTATTTTCTTTGGGGATATGTGAAGTCGCTCGTCTACGCCAACAAACCAGAAACGTTAGGGGATTTGGAAGCCAACATTCGTGGCGTTATTGCCAACATACGGCCCCATATGCTCGAAAAAGTGGTTGAAAATTGGACCTGTAGAATTGGCTTTATTCGAGCCAGCCGCGGCGGCCACATGCCCGAAATCATATTTAAACATTAATGGCATAAAATTATCCTTCCAATAAAGCCAAATTGATGGACATTAAAACGATTTTCTTGTGTTTTATTTCAATTCGAAATTCTATACCTCTGAAAAAACACCCTATACATACATGTGTATATGCGTACGTGTGTACATCATTAACTAAGCAACACACGGTGGTTGTTTATCTTTTGCTTTTCGTTTGAATTGGCATGTATTTTTGTGTGTAAATATGTGAATCTTCTTAATAGCAGACGCTTTTTTTGTTGTTGTTGCTTTTGCTTGTTTAATCAAGCTAGGCATGCTTATTTATTTGTTGGCTACTATTCTAGGCTATTCTTTGCTCTGACCCTGTAGGAATATTTTCGCGTAACATTTACATTAACCCTGTTGGAATATTTTTGTGTAATGCTGCTTAACATTGTTGACGGCTATTTTCGTAACAATATTATACATATTTATATGAACTTTCGCGTTTGACTTCAAATAACTCGCAATTTAAAATCAAAAATGCGTGTTTGCTGGGCACAATGCAATTAGTATGTATGTGTGTGTGCACAAAGAAGTTTTTTTTTTGTGTCGAAAACACATGACACGTTTTTAAGTATTCTATAAGCGCTCAAACGTTTACATTTACATTTACATTACATTTACATTTACCTTACATCTGCGATTTCTACAGTCGGGTAACGGAGCCTTAAGAATACAGCAGAAGATAGAAAAGATGATATACATATATAAAAGAAGATACTAATAATATCAATGCTAGTTACATTGTTGCAATAAAGTAATTCTAAAACGTGTTTAATAAATTGTTTCATGTTTTTGTCGTTTACAGTTTTTAAGAAAATTAGTTTTTTAAACAAACAAACAAAAATTTTTTAATGTAAAAAATAAACAATTATTGTAAGTTTTTATTTTATTTAATATTTAAAAAATTTATAACAATGCAATGTTTTATCCAAAATTTAAATAGACGAAAAAAATCTCCTGAAGAAACGTTGGGAAAAATGTAATAAAATCTCTTCATGGGCGTAGCCAGGTATGGGCCTAGAGGGCCGTGGCACCCACCTAATTCTATAATAATTTTTTTTTTTACATGCCTGCAATATAAAATTATTAAAAATCCACTGAAGGTACTATTCAATTGAAGGAAATATACATAGTTATTATCAAAGAGTAGGAAGACATTTGGGGTATTCAAATAGTACTCATAAATTAACACGTTTTAAAGTTATAAAACGAAAATATATGACTGCTGTGAGCAACCCCTTATAATTTACAAATATAAATATTGTACTTATTTGTATTTTGGTTTTAACACCTTGTACATTTTTTACTCTCTCTCTCTCTCTCAATTCCTTTGGTACACTCTCACGCATTTCTACATGTAGTTATGACAAACAATAAACATAGCTGAGAAAGTCTTATTACTTTATGACCTTTTTGTTTGAGCCACAACAACAATTTTTTTAAACTATGTTAAAATGTTAAGACATTATGACACTTAGGACACTTAAGACACCCTTGTGAATACCCCAATTGTTTCGCTTATAGCGTGTGACCAGAGATTATACCACAAAAACAAAAAATATTCTAATTTGAGAGAACATGTAGTTCTGTCTGTTGTTCTGTCTGTACGTGTTGTCTCTATACGTCGTCATACTCATTGGTTTTATGTCAGTGGTGGGCACAACTAAAACTGTGCTTGTATTCATGCTTATTAGTATTAGTGAGATGGCAGAAGTACCCAGGGTTACCGTTCATACGACTAAAGTCGCAATTTGACCCTTTTTTAGCGGTTTGCGACTTTTTGTGAGACTTTTTTATGACCGACTTTTGCGACTTTTTTGATTTTCTTGGGACTTTTTACCCTTTTTTGTAAAGATTCTCACAAAAAACATTAAAATTGCAGTAAATTAAATTTGTTAATAAAAAAAAAATAACACCGTCAAAATTTAAAAGCAATTCACAGATTATTGTTGATTTGGAAGCACTTTTGTTATTTTATATTATATATATTACTTTCTTGCAAACATGTCATGTGTACAATGTATTTAACAAATTTTTCCCAAATTTGCAGTAAAAGTTTCAAAGAATAGTTTTAGTAAAAAAAAAATAAAAAAGGATTTTAAAATAAAAATTCTGGTTTTGCAGTGCTTATTTTACAAAATTATTTTTAGCTGGTACAAGTGTGTACCAAAATGTGAACATTTTGAAATTAGCTTTGCTTGAAACTAGGTTGAAAGTAAAAACATGCAACTCAATGCTGTCAGCTTTAAATTTGATAGACAAAGATATATAAGAGTGGATTCCAAAAAAGTAATATTCATGTATGTTGAAGTATAAATAAATTCACCCAAAAAACAGGATATATGGCGCCAAGATCAAACGAATAGAATTGAAATAAAGAGCTCACGGGGTTTTGGTTCGAAATGTTAGAATTTTGTAAAAAATATCTTGACCTCTGCATCATACGACAGCCAAATTTAATAAACTTAAGTAGATTTCTTCAGTATACATACAAGCACATACAATAATGCAACTGTATATGTTATGAAATATGCAATAAGCTTTTTGTTTTGATTCAATAATCTTTTTTTTATCAAAAAGCGTTTAAAAAGCTGTGCAACTTTTATTTTCTCAAGCGACTTTTTTGTGCGACTTTATTTTTATAAAACGACCTTTTGTGCGACTTTTCAAAAATTCCCAGCGGTAACCCTGGAAGTACCCACCAAACACAAAGGTAAGCGTTTGATATGTAATGGTCCATTATATATCCTTATTTAATATTTTACGCATTTGAAGTAAAACTATTTTGCAAATTGTGTATTACTTAACTAAGGGAATAAGAAGAATATGCTACTAGCGAAGTATTCGTTCCTGTTTATATATTTTTAGCATAACATTATTTATTTGAAATGAAACACGTTTGTTTGCTGGGTAAATTCTCTTGAAATTCTCTGTATCATCGACAACTAAATTGAAGAGGCTAAGAATACGTGTGAAATCTCGCGTTTTTTTGTTTTTTTTACCAGTTATCGATATGCCTTGGGTGATTTTTTGCGTTATTAATTTCATTGTCACAGCCGTGCACTACTGCAACTGTTGAGCGGTCATTTAGCACTTTATATGTAGAAACAGAATAAAGTCTGCAACTTCAGGAAAATCGCTGACAAATTAATCAAGCCCATAATAACATCGACGGCAGTAACTTCAAATGCTCTCTAATTTTTGTTTAATTTTCTTTTGTGCTTATTTTTCTTTGTAGTTTTGTTTACAAAATGTATGAAATTTATTGAAAGTATGCAGTGTGCACACTTAATTTTTTTTAAATTCGGTAGAATCGACAAAAAAAAAATCAGTAGATTTGAATGAAATTCGGTAGAAATTTTTTTTTATTTAGAGAAACAAAAAAAAAATAACAAAATATATGTACTTATATATAAAGGGCAAGTACAAGGAGTATCAAACTAAACAGGTTCCAAAAGCGCATTTAAAACTTCACATGTGATTGGAAATTAAACTGCCATAAACAATGAAGCATTTCCAATAAAAAAAGTGTCATCCTCAGTTATTTGCCCTTACCCTTTATAAAAAATAACTAAAATATTTGACAAACATTTGTATCTACAAAGATTATATCGCACATTCAGTTCAATAGTGACATAACTCAAAAAATTCGTTTTTTGAGTTAATAATGCGGAATAATAATGCATTTCGTATTTTATCTTGCATACGAATTTCATATAAATAGCTTTTACTATCACCTCCTGAGAGAAGAATATTTGTTAATGCCTTCATTGAGTTGTATGTAAATTAAAAACTTTAAACGTGTTTTCTGCAAAACTAGTTTTTTTGAGTTATGACACTTTTGAACTGGAAGTGCGATATGTAAGATCCATTTATGAATTTAAACTTTTGTGCAAAAATTATTAAATCATTGGTAGGAATAAATATTTCATCCCCAAGGCACAATTGGCAAATATTATGTTACTTATAGTTTCAGTTTTTAACCGATTTCTTTGTTCAGTTTTAATGATTTTCATGACAGAAAATGACCGCTCTGCAGCCGCACTGCTATTTGACAAAATAGGCAATTTACACATATATCGACTTAAATTACTAAATAACAATATTCGGTAGATTTCAGATCTTGTTCGGTAGAATTGGTAGATTGTTAAATTCACAAACATATTCGGTAGAAACTACCGAATATCGGTAGAAGTGTGCACACTGAAAGTATGGTAACATTTTTGTGAGAATGAACATTGATATGTGAGAGTATAATGCTATAAACACAATCAAAGGCTACCGACCATCGACTACCGACTACAAAAGTAGCTGGCTACAAAAATAGCCAAGTCGCCAGCTACTTAATTCTTTTAACGACATATGTATTAAAGTTAACCAAAACAAAACAAACTTGATTTTTTTAAGTGAATTTGTGTGAAAAAAAAATTCAAAAAAAAGTAAATGAAAAATGCGCCAAATAAAAAGTAAATGAAAAATGTAAACAAATGAACAGATGATTATTATTTTTCAATGGTGCCACTATAATAGTTTTTCGCGTTTTTAATAGCGATATTTAATGTATTGCGTTTTTAAAACCACCATTTCATGCATTTATTGTATTGGCAGCACTAATCTGTTTTTTGTAGCCAAGAAAAATAGAAATTAGCGTAAGTTGGCTACGGGCTACAAAAGTAGCCGTGTAGTCGGTAGTCGTGTAGCGGCTAAAAGAATTATTCTCATAAGCACGCATGTATTCTATTTTTGACATCTTGTAGTCGATGGTCGGTGGACTTGATTGTGTTTATAGCATAAGAAAAAACGCTCTCAAAATAAAATAGATTCTATCTCACGACCGGTTTCTGCGGCTGTTTTTTTGTGTCAATTTGTATGGAAAATGTGTTGAAGCCGGTATTCTGTTTAATCATTTAAGGCGAGTAAAAACATGGTTGCGCTCCACAATGACTGAAGCTCGTTTAAACGGTATAATAATATGCAATTTTATTTATTATCAAAAAATAAGTATATATATATTGCAGGACTATGTATGCTAAGCGTCCACCGAAAATTGGTAACCGAGAAGAAGGACGAATTTTTGGAAAAAATTCTAGAAAAATTTTCAGAAGATCCACGCAGATTACTTTTCAAATAGATCGAAATTGTAATAATCATAAAAAATCATAATCATAAAAAATCATAATTTTCGTGGCACCACCCTATTTCATATCCTGGCTACGCCCTTGAGTCTTTTTATTAACATTATAAGGGCCATTATTACAACTTAAAAATAGTTAAAAGTAGGATTTTATCGGACGTATAAAAACTTTATCATTTGCCAAATTTTGCTTTAACCTAAAGTGAGCGATAAATTACTGGCAACTTTACCCTACCTGGTAAATTAAATCCAATTTGCAATAAGCGAAAGCTTTTTATACGTCCGATAAAATCCTACTTTTAGCCAACTTTAGGTTGTAATAATGGCCCTAAATAACTTAGGCCTTATTAGCTCAAACAATTGGAACAAAAACATAAACAGTATTGGCCAAATAATTTAAAATTCAAAAAAAAAAAAGTAAATAAAACAAATTTATAAAAATCTCTCATATACATAAATTTTATGTAAGATAATTTGTTAAGTGTTAACATATTTTATTTTTAAGCCAACAACAATTATATTGTTTTTTTTTTGTTTACTTTTCTATTGTTTCTTACACCAAATGTAAGAAGGCACCCTATTGTTTTAGCTGCGATGTACGTCTGTCCGACTGGCTGTCTCAAGCTATTTTCTGGATAACCGTACGAGTTGCGGACCTGAAACTTTCACAGGATATTTAAAGCAACAAATATATGACAGTAAATAATTAAAGGGGTTTTTTTTAATGCGAGCAACGAAAAATTTTGAAATTCTTATGCAATTATACAGACAATTTTATATGCAAAGACCATAAGTAAAAAGGCCGCCAAAAACAAAACATAAAATCGTCAAAATCCGAGAAAATCGCCAAAACGAAAATGAAGCGCTAAGACTTAGAAAAAGCGCTAAAACTTAAAATATGTTTATTAAAATTTAGAAGAAAAAAATTCAAACACCAAAATAAAAACCACAAAACAAAAAAAGTGTCAATACTAAAAAAATCGCAAAGAACGGAAAAAAATCCCAAAATCTCCCAACTAAAAATATTGTCAAAAATTTTAAAACTTCTTAAAAACTGAAAAAGCATGAAAGTTAAAAAAAAAACGAAAAAATCGTCAAATCCGAAAAAATCTCCAAAACAAAAAAAAAAGCGCTAAGACTTAAAAAAATCGCTAGAATTAAAAGTATGTATTTAAAAAATAAAAAAAATTAAAAAAAATATAAAAATTCCAAAACTAAAAAAACGTCATTACCATAAAAATCGAGAAAAAATAACCAAAATCCGAAAAAATCGCCAAAACGAAAAAAAAGTGCAAAAACTCAAAATTAATTTATGTAACCAAAAATATCGTTGAAAAACTAAAAAAAAGTCTTAAAAACTAAAAAAGCACCAAGGATAAAAAACAAACAAAAAATCGCCAAAACTAAAAAAAACTGCACCTGAAATAAAAAAACTAAAACAAAAACCCCAAGACTAAGAAAAATCCAAACACCGAAAAAGCGCCAAAACTAGGATATTCGATTTTATAGTATTGCATATATCGATGGCTTAATATAAAAAAGGCCTAACCCGAATTTTCGATATTTTACAGGAAAAGTAAAAAACTGAAGAAAAAATTAGTTTTTTAAGTTGCCATAAGTTCTTGATTTTGAAGTGTAACGTACTAAGATCTTCAAGGAGGATGCAATTACATGATGTCCCCCATAAAACATTAAAAACGTGATTTCCAAAAAAATAGAGTTAGGCCCTTTTTATATTAAGCCATCGATATGTATGTACCCTTAATTAGGAAAGTGATCTAAGTCATATATTTCCTTGGTCTAGATATTTAATAGATTACATTTGAACAAATATGGTTTCGATGAGCAAAGCTCACACGATAAAACGCGAAACGATTTTAAGTGTAAAATATGCCTGCAGGAATTTCCAGTAAAAAAATTTTATATTTTGTATAGTCAAATGGTGATAGTTTGGCATTCTCTTAAACTTAAAGTTCTGAAATTAAACAAAAATATGAATCTATTGGAATATAAAAATATGTTTTTTTTAAACGACTTCAAAAAAAAGGAGGATGCTATCAATTGTTTGTTACTTCATGACTCGCTACATTTTTGACCGATTGTAAAAATTCTTATTTTGGCTGGGAGGAAGGTATAGCTTCTTATTGGTCCGCTTTGTCAAAAAGTAGGCAGGGACACGCCCACAATATTTTTATTTGAAAAAATAATATTTTGTGGATTTGATAGCTACGAAACTTACCCAACACATTGGGCTTCCGTAACGAAACAATCTTGAAGTTGAAAATATGGGCAGAGCCACGCCCAATCCAACTTAATATATATTATCTCACATAATTCATTATCACTTAGCACACACCCGTAGCCCAAAAAAGGCACAATGTTGCATTCCAAAAAGTGGGCGGGGCCACGCCTAATTAAATTTTAATATAATGTGTGCTTGTACTTAACAAAATTTTACGAAACTGGACACACGCTCTAAACTCAAAAAAAGACAAAATCTTAGTTTGCAAAAAGTGGGTGGGGCCACGCCTATTAAATTTATATATAATATTTGATGTGCTTGTGCTTAACCAATTTCTACGAAACTTGTCACACACCTTGAATTCTTACACCACACAAAGTCTTGCGTTTAAAAAATCGCCAGAGGCACGCCCATTAAAATTTAATTTTATATCTCATACATTTTTATCGAAAATGTTCTATTACATCTTTGCATTGAAGTCGATTTTTTTTTTGACAGAATTATTGCTATTTGACTTTGGGCGCGTTGTGCAGTTTCTTGTTGGGAATTTTTTTTGCGTGCTTGTGTCGTACGTGTTGGACATGTTGTTATTCATGCTCGGGTCGTGTCGTTTCAGAAAAATACGACACACGCCCATCTCTGCTTGTAATCTTCTAGGCATCACTACTTCCATCAATTTGTATATTATTTTTATATGAGTTCTTGACCACTCCTACTGTAAGATTTCCTACACGGAGTTTTTTTCTGGTGATGTTTATTTTTAGGGTTCCGTACACCAAAGGTGAAAAGGAACCCTATTGTTTTCGCTACGCTGTAAGTCTGTCCGTCTGTCCGTCACAAGGTATTTTCTTAGGAACCGTAAGAGCTACCGACCTGAAATTTGGACAGAGTATGTAGAACCTTGGCCGCTACAACAACAAATATATGAGAACTAAAAATTAAAGGTGTTCCAAAACGAACAACGAAAAATGATAAAATCCCATGTAATATACATACAATTGTATGAAAATATGTAAAATATAATATTGAAACTTGAAATTTGTAAAATTAGTGTATTTTTATATAAAAAAAAATCGCAAAAATGAAAAAAATCGCAAAAAAAAAGAAATCACCAAAATGAAAAAACGTCAAAAACCGAAAAAAATCGCCAAAACGAGAAAATAAAGTGTCAGAACTAAAAAAATAGCCAAAACTTAAAAAAATCGTCAAAACCGAAAAAAACGCAAAAAACGCCAAAACAAAAAAACCGAAAAGACCCCAACAACGAAAAAAATGCCAAAACTATATATTATATAGGATGAAGTTTGTATTAAATTACATATCTAGTGTTCGTACGGAACCCTTCGTGCGCGAGTCAGAGTCGCACTTTACTGAATTTATTCTGAATTGTCTGTTTAAAAAAAGTACAAAAACTTAAATATAAGTTTGAAATCTAAAAAAAAATATATCAAAAATAAATTAATGAGTAGGAATAGAGCTCGTGTATTTAGCTTCTTCCTGGAATTAAAAATTATGCTAGATTTTGGCGTTACACTGCCTTGCCAAGACAAAAAAAATGCTATTTATAAATATTCATTATGATTTAATATATGCTAATAAATGTATTTCTTATAAAATTACAGCCATCAATTTTATATCTACTGGTTATAACTCTCTCTCTCTTCCAACTTCATCATCACTGTCCTTTTTAACATCTCTTAATGTCTTCTATCATTTGCCTTTAAACTTTGTATACACGCATTCAGCATTTTTTCTTTTTGCCTTTTTTGTCGCTGTATTTTATTTACAATATCAAGCGATAAAGTTACTTTGAGTGGGTATTAAAGCGTAAAACTCTGTTGTTGTTTATAATTTGTGTATATATACAAGTACTTCATTTTTTTTCTAGCCTAACAAACAAAAAACTTTGTTTTTTGGGCATAAAAAAGTTTTGTTGAGCGCAAACTAATATTATTTAAATTAAAATTAACATATAAATTGAAATAGCAGGAACGTATAGCATAAATAATTTAAAAGGCTAATATACAGATATAAAGACCAACGAACGAACTTACATTGACTTAAATTGACAAGGGAAATTTGTCAACTGTGATAAGCGTATTATTATATTAAAATAAAAGCCTTTAGTTAGTGTTAATATGAAACAAGTGACAAGGAAATTAAATTATTTTACTTAATAGAAAGGGGCAACATTTTATTTACGCTGAAGTCATTCAGCTTATTAAGCCTAATTAAACGCTATCAAATCAATTATAAACTGTCAATTGTTAGAAAAAAATGACTTGCGAAATATGTATGCTAATCACTGAATTCTCAAGTTTATTTAACAAAAAATAATTATCATAAAATTCATAACAACTTTGAAAAAAGTGCGTTTAAGCTTCTCAACAAATTTTATTGCAATTGGAGCAAGGACCTAGTTGACTGTCATATATCCTTTGTTTTCAAAATCATTATATAGCTTCAATCATTTATTTAATTAGGTCTGCTTATTTACAGTTTAACTCTTTAAAATTTTACATATTAATTGCTGCAAGGACATGCTCACTTCTCATACACCTTTTAATATTAAAAATGCATTTTCAGCCTTAACAATGATCACATAGCATTCATAACAAGTTTAAGAATAGTGTGTTGAAGCTTCTCAACAAATTTTATTGCAATTGGAGCAAGGACCTAGTTGCATGTCATATATCCTTTTTTTCAAAATCAAAAAATTTAGCTTCAATTATTATTAACATTTTTAATTATAGCTACACAGTTTATCTCCTTATAATTTTTTTTATTAAAATTGGTGCAAGTATGTGCCCACTTCTCATATGATCTATCTTATTACAAATTTATTTTAGCAAAAAAAAAAAATATCATAAAATTAATAACAACTTTTAAAATAGTGTTCTTAAGGCTAAATATACACAATTTATCTTTTTATAAGTTTTTGTGACCATTCGTGCCAGGACATGCCCACTTCTAATCTACCCTTGATTATTAAAATTGACTTTGGCTAGAACTATGGTAGACAATTTTATAAGAACTAATTATAAGAATAGCGCATGTAAGCTTTTTGCAAAAAATTGATTACAATCGGTGAAAGGTCCTAGCTGCCTGTCATATATCCTTCTTTTATAAAAATTTAAATATAGCATCAATTATGATAGGGAGCAATTAAAATTTATAATTAAGGCTTAACATTAAGTTTTTATCTCCTCAGAGATTCTTTTATTACAATGGCTGCAAGGACATGCCTACTTCTCATATTCCCTTTATTATTAAAACTGATTTCAGCTTTAACTAGGTTCGGAAATATCATAACAATTTGGAAAATAGTGCGTGTAAGCTATTAGCCAAATTTTGTAACAATCAGGACAAGGACCTAGTAGCTTGTTATATATCCTTTTTTTTATAAAATTTTAAAAATACATATAATTGTGATAAGGTAGCAATAACAGTTTTTATTTTAGAGTAAATATGCATAGCATATCTATTTTAATATTTCTTATAACAATAAGTGCAAGGACATACCTACTTGTCACATATCCTTAATTGCAAAATATATAAATATAACTTTAATATGTACTGATAGGATCGTAATAAAAGGTACTAATTGTGGCTGGAGTTACACAGTTTATCTCTCTAATGAATATAATGGCAATGGGTACAAGGACATGTGCACCTCTCACATATCCTTGATTTTAAAAATTAATTTTTATTTCGCAACAACTTCGATAATTGTGAACGCAAGCTTCTCGCCAAATTTTATTTAATTCGGCTCAAAGACATAACTACCTGTCATATATCCTTTTTTGAAAAAATTTAAATAAAGCTACCATTCTGAATAGGTAGCAATGAAGGTTCATAGTTAGGGAAAGATACAAATATGAAGATTATCTCGGCAATGAATTTTATTGCAATCGATGCAAGGATATGTGCACCTCTCATGTATCCTTGATTTTTAAAATTGATTTTTATTTCGTAACAACTTCGATAATTGTGAACGTAAGCTTCTCGCCAAATTTTATTTCAATCGGTGCAAGGACATAACTACCTGTCATATATCCTTTTTTGTAAAAATGTAAGTACAATTTACATTCTGCTAAGGTTGCAATAAAAGTTGTAAGTTGAGGCCAATTGTATGCAGTTTGTTTCGCTAATGAATTTTGTTGCGATCGATGCAAGGATATGTGTACCTCTCATATATCCTTTATTTTCAAACTTGATTTTAACTCATAACAACTTCGAGAATTGTCACATAACTCTTCTCGCCAAATTTAATTTCAGTCGGTGCAAGGACTTAACTACCTGTCATATATCCTTTTTTTTTTCTTAAGAGACTTGGCTTGGGTTTTGTAATCTATTTTTTTAAATAAATAAATATTATTACACAAAACTTGGTTAACTTAACATTTGTTATATTGTTAAAAATAAAAACTTTATATAACCCTGAAATTCAAAGAAAATATTAAGATAAGCATGCCTTATATGCTCCAAAATCTTTCAAAATCTTAAACTCTTTTTGCAACAAGTTTATGCCGTTATAAAAGTCTTACCTTCTTTGTATTTCTTTGCAACTAAATTTATTTGCAAGAACATCTGTTTAAATTATTTTGCTTCAACTATCAGACCAAGCAACTTTTCCAACTTAAAGATTTAAATGCCACAAACTTCAAGTTTTTTATTTAAATATCCCTGTTACGAGTATAGAAACAACACAAGATGATGGGAGAAGAAGCAAAAACTAGTTTTGCATGACAATAAATAACATAAAACACTTTTGTACACCAAAGGTCAGTGCAATACTAAACTCTACTGCACAAAAAAAAAACATAGAAGAAAATAAAAGAAACACAAAATAGACAAAATAAAAGGAATAAAGTTCAAACAAAATAATATTTTTACATTACAAAACCTAAACTTAACTAAACTTAACTCTCTGTACACTCGAGAAAAGTAAGAAAAAATAAAGCAAAAAAAAAATAAATAAAAGAATTGCAGCATATGTTAAGGCTGCGACAGTAAAACTACAACAATGACTAAAGACATCAAATACGGAAAAAATATAGCCGACTTGCAAACAAAACCTTGGAAAGTCTACACTAAATATAGCGCAGGCGCCAAACAAAAATACTGGCCAAAATACTGGTAAATATTAAAGGGTTTCCTTTACTTTGAAATTAAAAAAGAGCCAACAAGGAAAAGATAAAACATGTCCTAGCATAACAAGAATTCAGTCTATAATTTTATAACGCTAAGAAAGGTAGACCGAGGCGCATAAAAAATTCATGAAAAAAAATTGAAGGAAAATAATTCTTGATTAACAAAATGTAACAAAAATTTAATATATATATATATATATTTGTGTATATATATAAGAAAAAATGAAACCTTTTTCAATAACATAATAATTTTGAGCGTAAAGTTAACGAGAAATAAGTAATTTTGTTTATCGAAAACTGAACCAAATTAATCAATGGCAAAAAAAAAATAGAAAAGTGCTGAGCCATGATTGATTGATTAAGTGAAAAAATATACGATTCCGGCCAGTTAACGCCTAAATATACATATGTTACATTTTATATATTTTTTTTAAGACAGTTGCTAAGAAATTGAGAGAAAAAATTATTTTTATGTTGCATGTCATATTGTTGGCTGGTTAATGTTACTTACAAAATACGTCAATCAGCAGTTGTGTTTATGCCTACAGTATTAAATTATAAAAAAAAATAAGGAAACAAAAAATAATTTGCACGGAAATTCTTAGTGGCAAACCGTTAAAAAAAAACACAAAATGTTTAACAATATTAAGTACTTAACTGCAATGAAGAATGAATAAATAAAATTGAAATATCAATTTAAATTTGCAAAAAAAATTAACATACTCAAACAAAATATTTCGAAAGTGTAACAACACCTAAAAGTATGCCATAAAAAATGTGAAGACATTGTGATATAACATTAAAAAAAACCAACACAGACTACAAAAAAAATAAAAATAAAAAATTTAATTTTTCCGCTGCAAATGAAAATAAAAAATTTACCTAAAATTTCTTTCTGCTTTCCCTAAGCCTAAGCTTGCAGTACAAAGTTTTTGCATACTTTTAGGCAATATATTTAAGTGCTTAAGTGTTCATACACTAATGAAAGTGTATGGGTGGGTGTACGTGTGAGTACGTGTATTTGTTTGTAAAATCATAAAAGCTTCAGCATTTCCACTTAACAAGCTGCTGTAAAAATTTTATTGACGGAAGAGATAAATTGATTTGTTTAACTTTAAGGCTTAATATACATTATTTTCTCTCTCCGTGCTGTGTTCTTTTAGGCTGTCATAAATTCCACATAAAGGTAAGGGAAAACAAAGCATATTGTTAGGATTTCATGTTCGTGTTTTGTTTTATGTATTTAATGGTGATTGTGTTGACAACAGTTTGCAGAGAAAATTTATAAATTTTTATGTGTAAAAATAAACGTTTTATGAGATAATTGTTATCAGCTTAGATTTTATATGAAAATTTAAGTAAACTGGCTTTATAGTTCAAATATTTTTTTCTTGTTCTAATTTCAATTACTTGTGAAATAAAATATATCAGTAACTCTTTAGATTGCTTTCAAAACACATACCATGACTTTTAGAATATAAATATGAAGCCATAACCGCCCACAAAAGCTAGAGTGACCTATTTTTAGAACTTGTTTTTTTTTTTTTTTTTTTTTTTTTTTGACGAAAATCCATTATTTCGATTTTCGATTCATCGGTTTTCGTTCAAAAATTAAGTAAGAAAATCGAAAACTTTTAAGCTTTTTTTTTGGCCCTTATGTTTATAATATCGACTTTTAAACAAAAAATTCGAATAAAAAGCTGCGTTTTTTGCCGTTAACATAATGCTAGAATTATCATTCAGTTCATGTTAAAATTGAGATAAGTCTTCCCGCGAGTTCGCACGCACCGGAAAGGAATTCAATTTGTCCTATAAACTGTATTTACATCAATGGACTAAATATACCCAGCTTATCTCCCTTGAATTTTTTATTACAACGTGTGCAAGGACATACCCACTTCTCTTATGCTCTTCTTAATTAAAAATTTATTTCAGCCACAACAATGGTCATTGCGTACATAACAATTTAAAGAATAGTGCGTTGAAACTGCTCACCAAAAATTTGTTATAATCGGAGCAAGAACCTATATACGTGTCATATATCCTTTTTTTTAAAGTTTAAATATAGCTTCAAATATAATAGAAATGTTCTCCAATTTTAATTTAATATAGTATAATTTAATTTTAATTTAATATTATATATAGTATATGTACACAGTCGATCTCATTAGAATTTTTTATGACAATTGGTGCAAGGACATGCCCTCTTCACAAAACCCTTTAATATTAAAAATTTATTTTCAGCCTCATCAATGACTTAGCATTCATAACAAATTTAAAAATATTACGTGTTAGCTTTTTACTAAATTTTATTACAATTGCAGCAAGGACATATTTGCCTGTCATATATCCTTCTTTCAAAAAAGTAAAAATAAAGCTTCAATGATTTAAGAACGCAATTAATATCTTAATTAAGGTCTAACTATACACAGTCTATCTCATAAGAATTATTTATTACAATTGTTGCAAGAACATTCCCATTTTCTATATACCCTTTAATATTAAAATTTTATTTTCAACCACGACAATGATCATAACAAGGGAAACCGCAAATATGCAATTGCATGTTTTCTCTTGTGTGACGTATTAATTCGAGGACAAGATATTTATCCGTTTCAGAACATTTTATGAATTTTGGCATCGATTTGTTAGTGCATATTTCTGCATATTTTACCCTTTAAAGCATATTTATGCATATAGCAGTCTTACACGCATATTTTTAGCATACTTTCTCACTTTAAGAGCATAATTTACGCTTATAGGGCATATTTTGATACTTTATGGATTTTTTTTAATATGCTTACAAGCTGATCTGTTGGTCAAAATTTTTATTTTTAGTTTTCGCCATTTAAATCTCATTTCCAATCTTCCATGTAGTATGTGGACGTTTGTTTAAATAAAAATTTGGGTTTGCTAGTTGTGACGGACTCTGCCCCAATTACATCAGTAGACGTTAAAAGAACTTTAAATATATAAAAATTTACTTAGATGTGACAGGCAGTGATTTTTATTTGAAAATCTAGGTCAATATTTTGTTGTTTATTGCAATGAAATTAAAAAAAAAACTTGGCTTATTTATCCAAAATACAGTTCCAAAGTTTTAATTCTGGTATCGTGATCTATTTTAAAATTGAAGTTAAAATTTTACGAGAGTATAAGAAAAATAATTTGTATTATTTGCTTTGGTCAAAATTTATATGGCAATTTTGTTTTAACCTGCATTTCAGTCCTAAATTATTGTTTTTAATTATTTATTAATTTAATATTTATTTAATTTAATATAATTTATTCTTTGTTAATTATTTTATTGTTTCCTTTGTTTGTTTATTTTATTTCTGGCTTATTTTATATGCAAATGCTGTCGAATTTTTAAATGAAAAATGTATTTTCGTTGACAAATAAACCAATTTATTTCATTTTAAAGAGCATATTTTTTGAGTTTTTAGTGCATATTTTGAAGTTTTTAGTGCATATTGAATGCGCATAAAATACTTTTTTTTAGAGAATATTTCTGGTTTCCCTGATCATAACATATATTACAATTTTAGGAATAGTACGTTTAAACTTCTCATCAAATTTTATTGCAATCGGGGCAAGGACCTAGTTGTCTGTCATATATCCTTTTTGTCAAAAGCAAAATATACATATGTATGCAGCTCCAATTATTTAAGAACCCAATTTACATTTTTAAAATGCAAATGTCCCTAGTTTATCTCCTTAGAATTTTTTATTACAATGTGTGCAAGGACATTCTCAATTCTCAAATGCACTTTCTTATAAAAAATTTATTTTCATCCGCTATAATGATCATAGCATTCATAACAATCTTAGGAATAGTGCGTTTAAGCTTCTCATTAAATTTTATTACAATCGGAGCAAGGACCTCGTTCGCTGTCATATATCCTTTTTAATAAAAGTTTAAATAAAACTTCAGTTATTATAAGATAGCAATAAAATTTTTTATCTGATGCCACAGTTTATATTTTTAAAAGTTTTTATTACTATTCGCACAAAAACATGCCATGTATTCTTTCCGCATTCAAAATTGATTTCAGCCACATATGTATATGGTCGGAAAATGTATAAAAACTTCGATAATATTGCATATATCCTTTTTTCATAAACGTTGAAATAAAGCTTCAATTATTATGGGGAAGCAATTAAAATTTTAAATTTAAGCTATACTATGTACGATATAAATTTCTTTTAAGTCATAAACTTAATTATTTAATTTTGATGTGTAATACAAAAATGTTATGCAAATAATAATCAGAAGCACATCAACATTCAGGCCAAAGTGTTAATATATAAACTTTAGGTTTCACGATTTTATTATTCTCGCTATTCATTTTTTTAGCCATTAGATATAAATATATTTCATTTACCATAAGTAATATTGCAATAATCAGAAATGTATTAACCTACTTGGAATACTGCAAACAAAACGTTTGAATGTACATTTTTTTTCAAATGTGGGTGTGTGTGTGTGTGTGTGTGTGTGTGTTTGTATGTATATACTATATTTAATATTGTGTATCCACTTTTCCACTTAAAATTACCTTTTGAATAATTCATAAAACGAAAATTGTTTTTTTTTTCAAATTCTGTGAAAGTATTAAATTTAAAAATGCGGAAAGCAGTGAATCCATATTTTTGTTAGTCAGACAGACAGTTGTGACAACAATAGTTATTTTATAAACATTTCTTGAGTTGTTTTCTATTTATTACTATTATTTTTGTGTGTTTTTTTTTTTTTTTTTTTGTTATTGTTCCAACTCAAGTAGTGGTTATATAAATGTAAAGAGGACTTAAAATATGCCAAAGTATTTATAATGCAAAAACTAACACAATACAATTACTGGCTTAAGCAACTGAATAAATATTTATTAATATTACAATATACACAAAAATAAGGCTGAGGTTAAATTAATTAAAATGTTTGTTAAAATCATTATTATTTCATTTACTCTGTTTGATAATATCTTTTAGGTCAAACGTTAATTAAAATAGCCAACTCCATAAGTGTAAATTATTATTTGTTGCAACTATTTTATTAGTTAATTTTTGTTTGAACAAAATTCAATTAATTTTACAATTTTCTTGGTTAGTTTAACAAATAAATACTGTTGAAGCAATGATCCTAAAATAATAAAATCAAGTCCAATTCAGATGCCTATTTTACAGTTAATTTAATTGGTTTTAAAGATTTTGCAGAAGAAAATGTTCATCTAGTAAATCTAACCAATTTTAATTGTGAACGTACTGTTAATGTAAATTATTGCTGGGATGCCGAATACCACAAAAAATACAACCAATTTTAATACTTTATGGATAATCTAAAATATATACACAATTCGCTAAATAATACAAAAAAAATAACGTTGGCAAATCTAACCAATTGAAGTTGTTGATATTACTGCAAATAAAAAATTGTCGTTGCAATTCGTTTAAAAAACTAATTTTGCTCTAGATTTCCAAAATTGTGTGATTAACTTTAAATGAGTAGCGATCCAGTAAAGATGTTGTAACGTACAATTATTGTTTTACATAATTTAATATTAATTGCTTCATAGTAGTAAGTTTAACCAATTTTATTAGTTGATGTAATTTTCATATTAAAAAATGGTTGATTTGTCTCTGACTTAGTTCTGTGTATGAACTCATTACATACATATACATTATCTTCTCTGATAACAAAAAAAAATTATCTTAGGTATTTGTTTCTCGCTTTGAATTGCTCTGTTTATATTCTTATTATACATATACTTTTCAGTTTATTTGTCAGGATTTTTCTTACACTGGTTGTTAGGCTGTTTTTTTTTTTGTGAAAGAAATAAAATCCCATTACAATAAATATAAAAAAAAAACTTAAGACCCTTTGTTCACAATGTAAAAAAAAATTGGCAGAATAAAGCCAAGGAAAAGCAGTTTAGGTATTATGTCATCTTTCTAGGAATGGAAAATTTTTAAAGCGATTAATTATCCTTTAAGACCAATATTATTTAAGCTTAAGTTAAATGCTTTGTTGGCCAAATCTTCAAACTCTGCTGAACATCAAAAGAACAAAGATTAAAAAAGTCTAGTAAAATTGTTATTATAGACATTTAAAAAAATCTATTAAAATTATTACAATAGAAATATCATGATGTTATTTAATTTAACTTAAATGCAAATCTGTAAAATAGTACTTTTTTTTAGTAGTACCTTTCATAAAAAGTACCTTTTGTAATAAAAGCCACTTATGTTAATGTATGTTATGTAAAAAGTACATATAAAAAACGCAGCTTATGAAAAATTTTACTTTATTAAAATATACCTTTTTGTAAAAAGTACTTTTTTGTAAAAAGTGTCTATGTGTAAAAAGTTAATTTTTGTAAAAACTGCCTTCTATTAGAAAGTGCTTGTTTTGAAAAGTACTTTTTGTACTTTTTTGTAAAAAGTACTTTTTTGTGAAAAGTACTTTTTTGTAAAAAGTACATTTTTGTAAAAAGAATATGAATGAAAAAATAACCTTTTGCAAAAATTATTATTTTTTACGTACCTTTTTAAAAGTACTTTTTTGTAAGAAGTACACCTGGAGAAATTTAATTTTTTGGTGAAAAATACTTTGTAAAATATTTCTATTATAAAAAGTACCTTTATTTAAAAAAAAAAATAGTTATTTGTATAAGGCAATTTTTGTGGCAAGTACCTGTTGTAAAACCTAAATCTTTGCAAAAATTGTTTTTGTGAAAAGCACTTTTTTATAAAAGTACCATTTCGAAAAAAGTACCTGTTTGGTAAGAAGTAACTTAAGGTAAAAGTGACTTTTTTAAAAAGTAATTTTATGACAAATGCACCAATTTTCATAGAATTATTTTTATAAAAAGTAACTACATATTTTGTAAAAAGCACGTTACTGCAAAAAGTTACTGCAAAAAGTTCCTGTTGTATGTAAATGGAAAAATTTTTTAAAAGTATCTTTTGTGAAAAGTTAATATTTTAAAACAGCAACTTCTGCAGAAAGTCCCATTTCGTAAAAGTATTTTTTTTAAAGAGTAATTTTTTTTTGGCAAAAAGTAGTTTTTTGCAAAAATTACTTTTTTGTTAAAATTAACTTTTTGTACAAAGTATCTTTTTGTACAAAGTTTTTTTTTGCAGAAAGTACCTTTTGTTTAAATTACGTTTTGATAAAAAAAAGTACTTTGTGAAGAAATATATACCTATTACACATTTTTGCAAAGAAGAACTTGTGGTAGAAGTTGCTTATGTGAAAAGTACCTTTTTGTAAAAGGCATATTTTTCTAAAAAGTACCTTTTTGTAAAAGGTAAATTTTTCTTAAAAGTACCTTTTTGTAAAAAGTACCTTCTTTTAAAAAGTACCTTTTTGGTCAAGGGTACCTTTTTGTAAAAAGGACTATTTCGAAAAATTTACATTTTACATTTACTATATTGTATAAAGTATGTTTTTTAAGTACTTTTTTGTAAAAAGTACCTTTTTGTAAATGAAAATTTTTGTTCTTGTTTTTCGGAATAGTATTATTTTGTAAAAAAGTTAATATTTTTGTGAAAAATACCATTTGGAATAAAGGAGGTTTTTTTTGTGAAAAGTATTATTTAAGAAATTTATTAATCGACATATTGTCAGAAGTTTATTTTAATTTGAAATTTATTTGCTAGTGGTTCAGCGTTGTCTATATATTTCATTGTTGCTGTAACAAATCATCAGTAGACTTCAAAAATAAAATAGATTCATATCGAATATAAATTATTTGCTGGGTTTTTTGTATTAGTTTCTAAGCCTACTACGCTTATTTTTCTTTTGTGATTTTCAAAAATACTATTTGTGAATTCTCAAATAGTTCTTGAAAGTCTGTGCATAAGATAAGAGGTTTGTGACTATTCAAAATGTGTGGTTGAAGTCTACTGATGATTTGTTACAGCAACAATGAAATATATAGACAACGGTGAACCACTAGCAAATAAATTTCAAATGAAAAGTATTATTTTGTAAAATGTACCTTATTTGTGAAAAATGATTTTTCATAAAATATACTTTTTTAAATATGTATAGATACACCTCTTTGTAAAATTAACTTAAAGGAAAGCTTAAATTTCTTGCAACTTGTGAAAAGTAAAATTTTTGAAAATTCCTTTTCGTAAAAAGTATTTTTTTTAAATGCACGTATTGTAAAAATAACCTCTCTGTTAGAAGTATTTGCAAAATACAGCTATTGTAAAAAGTACCTTTTTATACTACACACCTCTTGTTAAAAGTACCTTTTGTGAAGTTCCTTTTGTAAAAAGAACCCTACGAAAAAACACACTTTTGCAAAAACAAGCTTTTTCCAATTAGTAGATTTTGCATGTACCTTCGGGGCCATTCACATATTACGTACACAGAAAAAACTAAATTTCATTTTCAGTAACCAAATTCGTTGAATCTGTAAATATTTTAATTGAATGCGGTCCTACAAATAATTTTGTAAATTCTGATAAAAATTTTGTAAAATTTTAAATTAATCATAGTTCGGCTGAGAAAAAATGTTATTTCAGTGTGTTGGTGTTTATCTTGCTTGTTGATAGGAACAATGTGCTGTTGTGCGGTTGTTGTTGTTTAGTTGTTGTTTATTTTGTTTGATCGTGTTGTATACATGTAAATGCCGAAATGTAGCCGACAAACGTCGCGGCCTGTTTCTTCTCTATAAAGTGTTTTGGTACAAATTAATTTAGTGGAACAGTACAGAATATTTACTGAAACTAAGTTTGATTTCAAACAAATATTTCTTTAAAAATTTTTTGGGAATAATTTTTTCTGTGTAACGCAATTTTCGGACTTTTTATATCCCCTCCACTCCCCTTTGTAACATTTTTTTCTACAATTTTTCTAAACCTAATTTTAAATAAAATTTGTAAGCAACCTTCTCTCCCACCTTTAGCATTCTTTATTCTGTTGATCAACCAGTTCAACAGCGGAATATCCATGGAAATCCTTTTTTTTATTCTTAACATTAAAAATTTATGTAAAATTATTTATAATGGAAGAGAGGTTCTGCTTGTTATTCATAAAAATTTTGCTTGTGTGCTTATGTGTGTACGTATATTAGTGCAATTGAACACATACACACAAACATACAGACTCTCTCATATATTTGCTTACTTTAATTGCTTTAATGTTAAAAGCAAAATAAAAATATAAATAAAAATTAGTATTAAATTTCAGTGATTTATATGTATATCGTCGGCTTAGAGTAAAAACTTGTTAACTCACTTTAAACAAATCTTACACAAGGGGTAATACTGTTAACACTTGCTATACATTAAGTTTTTTTGAAGTGTAGAGTTTCAAATTAAAATAATTATTTAAAATATTCGATGTGGCATCTCTTTCGCTTTAAAATATCATATGTTAATAAAAAGTGTATTTAGCAGGTTTACACTCTAAGCCGTTGATATGTGTATGCTTCGGTAGCTCACCGCTTTATTGCTTCGTTGGCCTTAAATATAAATTTTTTGTGAATAATTCTTTTTTTTTTATAAGCAAATAAAAAATGGACGACAACCTCTTTCAGCATTCAGGCAAAATTATAATTTGCTTTTTTTTATCATATTTTATTTATCATATTTTAGCTTAAAATAAAATAATGCTTATTGAAGTGATTACATTTTTTAGGCTTTTAGATGGCTCCTGGTACAAATGTGATGGCCTCACATATTATTAAATACTTACCACCACGTTCTAAAAAAAATTATTGGGGATCTGAAATGTATAATTGAACAAAATTTCCATACAAATTTTAACTAAAGCATACTTGAAATAGAATTTAATTTATTTTAAGAACATGTCTGTTATATTTCAAGAGATTACGAGTATTTTATTGAAAACTGTATTTATTTTTAACAAAAAAAAAAAAAAAAAACTCTATGACACTTATACTGTCCTAAGCCTTTTGTACTATAACATATAATTAAAAATATTGAAATTGTTACATTCCCATGCAAAGCTTATCCTGCTAAAAATGTATTTGAAAATGAATTTTTGCAAATATTTTTAAATCTTATGTAATCTTGAATTATTTTGCTAAAAATCCATTCAGTTTATTATCAAACCAAACTGAAATAGAACTAAAAAAAAAAATTAATAGAGAAAATCTGCAAACAAACAAATTTCATTTAAAAATGTTTTTACAGATGAACACCAACAACCGGCTTTCATACGCAGTTAACAGCAACATTTGTAGCAAATGTGAAGAGTTTTTTTTTTTTTTAGACAGGAATGCACTCGTAAGTGAAGGCCTTTCTAAGTGATCGGTTTTACTGCAAAAAATAACGTTAAAAATATTCAACTTTTTAGGAATACAATTGACTGAAAGCAATAAAGCGGTTTATTTTGTTTAATTCAACTTGGACCTGGCATCGCTTAAGCAACTCACACACTCTTATAAATTCTCAATTTATCACACACAAAAATATACTTTAAATTTAGAATTATTAAAAGAGTAATTCCCATATGCATTGTTTTGAGGATGCCCAGGCGCTAGGAACACAACGGGGACGAAATATTTACGGTAGCGATTATTTGCAGCCAAATATTCGTGGTCCGAGCCACTTGTGTTCCCAGTATGCATCTTAAAGTACTTTAAGTTCTATGGCAAATACTAAATAAATATTAATAAATTTATTAATTCTGTGGCAAAAAAGGTCAAAATTAGCATAAGTCAAGATAAGCTAATTTTGAGCTAATGACACCCCTGTAATCTTCACACTCAAAAGTACACCTGGTCAAAATTAAAATTAATTTTCTCTTGAGCAAATCTTTGTAAAAAGTAGTTTTTGTAAAGGGCACTTTTTGTAAAATGTACTTTATGTAAAGGGTGTTTTTTATTGAGGTATAGAACTTTAAGTTGGCATCACTTTTTTAACTGGCGGCCATTTTGTCAGCTGTCAAGTGATTAATATTTAGTTTGGTTTGCCATTTCATCATGAACAGGTTGACAAAAGAACAACGCTTGCAAATCGTGCAAATTTATTTCGAAAATAATGGTTCAGTTCGCGAAGTTTACCGCAAGCTCCGTCCATTTTATGGTCGACATAATCGTCCATCAGAGCAATTAATTCGGTTAACCATGGATCGTTTTCGCACTACGTTTACTCTATGTGATGATACGCATCCGCAGAGACGTCGAACAGTGCGCACCGAAGAAACAATTGCCGCTGTAGAGCAAAGTGTTGAAGAGGACCCGAATGAATCGATTCGCCACCGTGCACAGCAATTGGAGCCGACTAACCGACTATTTTGTTCCCGAATTGGATGGCATGAATGTGGATGAGTTGTGGTTCCAACAAGACGGCGCTACATGCCACACAGCGCACGTCACAATCGATTTATTGAAGGAAACATTCGATGAGCGCATAATTTCGCGGAATGGACCTGTCAATTGGCCACCAAGATCGTGTGATTTGACACCATTGGATTATTTTCTTTGGGGATATGTGAAGTCGCTCGTCTACGCCAACAAACCAGAAACGTTAGGGGACTTGGAAGCCAACATTCGTGGCGTTATTGCCAACATACGGCCCCATATGCTCGAAAAAGTGGTTGAAAATTGGACCTGTAGAATTGGCTTTATTCGAGCCAGCCGCGGCGGCCACATGCCCAAAATCATATTTAAACATTAATGGCATAAAATTATCCTTCCAATAAAGCCAAATTGAAGGACATTAAAACGATTTTCTTGTGTTTTATTTCAATTCAAAGTTCTATACCTCTTAAAAAAACACCCTATAGAAGATCTTTTTTTTTTTGCAATAGATGGTTTGGTAAAAATCACTTTTTGTTAAAAGTCTAAGAACTAATTTTATATAAAAGATCCTTTTTTGTAGAAGGTACTTTTTTTCAAAATATCGTTTTTTGTAGAAGATAGTTTTTTGTAAAAGGTAATTTTTTGTAAAAAGTACTTTTTTGTAAAAGGTACTGTTTTGTAAAAGGTACTGTTTTGTAAAAGGAACGTTTTTATAAAACGTATTTTTTTTATTACATATACATGCATACTTTTTTGTAAAAAGTACTTTTTTTAAACGTACTTTCTTGCAAAAGGTGCTGTTTTGTTAAAGGTACTTTTGTGAAAAAGATATTTTTTTGTAAAAAATATTTTATTGCAAAAGGTACTTTTTTTTTTGTAAGAGATACTTCTTTGTAAAAGGTACTTTTTTTATAAAAGGTACTTTTTTGTTAGAGGTACTTCTTTGTAAAACGTACTTTCTTTTAAAAGGTACTTTTTGTTAAAGTTACTTTTTTGTAAAAAATAATTTTTGTAAAAAGACACTTTTTTGTAAAAAGGTACTTTTCGTAAAAGGCACTTTTTAGTAAAAGATACTTTCGAAGAAAGTTTTTTTTCGTAAAATGCACTTTTTTGTAAAAGATACTCTTCGTAAAAGGCACTTTTATGTAAAAAATACTTTTCGTAGAAATTAGATTTTGTAAAAGGTACTTTTTGTCAAGGTCCTTTTTTGTAAATAGTATGTACTTTTGTGTAAAAGGTACTTTCCTGTAAAACGTATTTTTTTTTTGTTATTTGAATTTTTGGTAAAAACAAGTTTTTGTAAAAAGTATTTACTTGTTGCGAAACGTACTTTCTGTAAAAGGCAAATGTTACAAAAGTTATTATGTTATATTTGTTTTTGTAAAAGGCATTCTTATAAAAGGTGCTTTGTGTAATAGTCACTTTTTCTAGTTGGTATTTTTTTAAATTATCTTTTGTACAAGGAATTTTTTTTCACGAGGCGTTATGTAAAAGAGACTTTTCTTGAAGGGTACTTTTGGTTAAAGTTACTAATTGTAAAAGTTAATTTTTGTAAAAGTTAATTTTTTGTAAAAGGTACTGTTTTCTTGTAAAGGGCATTTGTAATAAAAAGTTTTTTGTGTAAAATATAGTTTTTGTAAAGAGTACATTTTTGTAGAAGATACCTTTTTTAAAAGGTATTTTTGCGTGGAGCATTTGCTTTTGTAAAAAATGATTTGCGTAAAAGTTACTTTTAGTAATTCCTTTTACTAAAGGTATTTTTTTTGTAAAAGATACTTTTTTTTAAGGTACTTGTTTGTAAAAGGTACTTTTTTTGTAAAAGGTACTTTTTTTAAAGGATACTTTTTTGTTAAAGGTAGGTAGGTAGATAACCTTTGTTGTAAAAGCTACTTTTTGTAAAAAGTACTTTTGGTGAAATATACCGTATTTTTAAACGGTAACTAAATACGTAAGTAAATATTTGAAAATGTACATTTTTAAAAGGTGGTTTTTAAGTACACAAGAGTTACTTTTTTGTAACATATGTATATATAAAAAATATCCTTTTGTTAACGGTACTTCTTTGCAAAACGTACTTTTTTTCCAAAGGTAACTTCTTTGCAAAAGGTACTTTTTGGTAAAAGTCACTTTTTTGCAAAAGGTACTTTTTTATCAAGTGAACTTTTTTTATAAAAGGTACTTTTTGTAAAAAGTCCTTTTTTTGTAAAAGGTACTTTTTCGAAAAGGGTACTTTTTTTTCTTGCAAAAGGTACTATTTAAAAAACTTGTTTATGGAAAAGTTACTTTTTTGTTAAATGTACCATATTGTAAAAGGTATTATATTCTAATAGGTTTTCTTGTTAAAAAGTTCTTTTTGAGACAAATTTTTGTTGAAGGGTACTTTTTGTGAAAAGGTACTTTTTTCGTACAGAAATCCCTGTGCACATTGTTATACACGCCATTGGCTTAAAGACATGTGTCTATACGAATTTATATAACACCTTGGAGTAGAGATGGGCGCGTGTAAAATTTTTCCAGCATACCACGACACCAGCACGAATAACAAGGCTCCCAACACGTACGAAAAAGGCACGCGAAAAATTTGGTCAACACGATACTGCACAACATGCACGAAATATTATTTGTATGGTATTGAAAATCAGAAAATTTTATTAATTTTTTTCAAGAGTCGCTTTCGCTATCTGCCACCACAGCTGATACAATCGGTTTACGTACAGAACTTTAAGCTTCAGATGCCCACATAATATAAACAAATATGCTGGTGTTGTGTATCTGACGGAATAAAATATTAAATTTTTTCTCTACTGGAAATTCTTGCATAGATATTTTACGTCTAAAATCGTTTCGTGTCAATTTTATTCAACACGAATCGACCAGAGCAAGCACGTAATCTGATTTTTTTGTCACGAACACTTCGTGTTGAATCGTGCGTGTTCGGGTCATGAAAAAAATACGACATGCGTCCATCTCTACCTTGGAGTACACAAATCGGCAATAACATTCAATTGGAGGTGGGTGGTGTTGGCAGAAGTATTTAGCAGGTTGACTACCAATCGGTATCCAAAATTTATTAAATAACAACACCACGCATATTTCTGATGCGCATTAGTGTGCATTTGTAGCAGTTGTTGTAGGAAATTTTAAGTGATGAAGGCATAGTCACTGGCCACTCTAGTTGACCGACTTCCGCAGATACTAATCCTAATGTAACATCAGAGCGCCCTCCTTCGAGGGTATTGTGTAGCAGAATCATTGGCGAAGTAAAATAACCATTAAAAAATGGCTACTAAACACAGCCTCAAAAATTGTATACGCCTCACTGACACCAGAGGCGCTGCAACTCTGCAACTCTGCATTAAAACGTACCAAATGCAGAGTTGTAAAAGAATGAAGTTTTTCTCTATGACTTTCTTCACCACCTATCTTCTCTATCACTATCCCTTTCCTATAGAAGATAACACCTAGTAATAGTAGTAGGCATTCATTGCCTGAGTGTTACTTACTTCTCTTTTTATAAAAAAAAAAATCAATTTGTAATTTTAACAAAAGAAAAAAAACTTTGCAGAATAGTTAACTTATGCTTCACTGTATGAAATTTTTTTAACTTTTTTCTTGCGAAAAATGTGCTTCGTTTTTTGTGAAACTTTTATTGTTTAATATGAGAAAAGGTGATTCCTTTAAGTAACTGTAGAAGCTTGCAGAAAAAATAACTTTTTCATATTTTTTTTGCTGTTGTTCAGATACAACAATATTCACATGTAACACACACATACATCTACAACAAATTTTCCATTAGTTTTGTTTAAATTTAGTAAACATAAGTTTTCATATAAAAAGTGTTGAAAGAAAACTTAAAAAAAAATATATAAAATATAAAATCTTTTTCCAATTAAGTGAAAAACTAACATGAAGCAAAACAAAGTAAATTTCATTATATACTCGAATTTGTAATTATTAATATGTATCATATGTATATACATACATATTTATATTAAAAATATTACACGAAAGCCAAAGAAGTATTAAGAACTGAAATTTAAAGTATTTAATATAGATTATTTAAAATACAATTAGTAGAGAGTTTTTGTTATTAAAGGATTTTAAATTTATGAAAACATAAATGAAGAAATAACTCAATAATTAAAAAGTTACTTTTTATGTTACATTTGTGGTATTTATTTTTTGTATTATAATCATTTCAAAATTTTAGTATAAGTACCTTTGAAGAGCAAGCTAAAATTCTAAATTTTTTTTTTTATTTTTATTTGGTTTCCGGTCCTTGGTAGTTGGTTTACCATCAAACTAAATCACACAATTAATTATTGTGTTTTTTTTTCATTTCGTTGTAGTTTTCAATTACTGTTTAACTTCAAAAAAAAACTTGATTTATATAAAACACTTGCTTTTATTTTAATTGTGTGTTGTTAGTTGCAAATAATTAAAAAAAAATAGAATGATTTGACACACAAAACAAGAGCTCTGGCTGGCATGAGCTTCACAATGCTAAAGGACATATTAATTGAGGATAATTGTAGTTATTGTTTGACATTCAAATATGGTAGAAATAAATTAAAATTACATATACAAAGCATTTGGCTATAACTTTGACACTGTGATTAAGATAAGAACACATGGCATTCAAAAAAAATTAAAAAAAAATGCGATAACACAGCGGCTATTCTCAGGCAGCGATGAATATGAAAAAAACTTCATTGAGTACGCACTTCATGCTTACACACTTTTGCTTACATTTATTTTAATAAAAATTTTAAAGATACCAATGTTTAATATTTCGCCTCAATGATTTCGTGGCGTTGATATAAAAGAAGAAACTTCAAATACTATGAAAGTGGAGTGGCAAGAAATTCATGACTTATTTACTACAAACTCTCAAACTTAATCAAGGATTTTTTTTAATACTGCTTCCTTTCCATTATAAAAGCAAAAAAGAGAAAAACTTGTAATCTAGTGCTGAAATAAAATATATTTATACTGCATAACTTTCAGATGTCATTAAAAATCCATTTGTCAACTGTGTTTACTCTCCCTCACATAATACACAATCAACACGTATTAAAGAGAACGATTTTTTTTTGTGGGAAGCTGAAAAACAGAAAATTATATCTCAATTAAAAAATGATTTTCTGTTTTTTACATTTTATTAACACACTAAAGGACGAAATATAGATTACAACGCTGAGGATCATCACAAAAATGAAACGTAAATTTTAAAGTTGGCAAAAGTCAAATTATTTTTTAATAACTTAATAAATAAAAGAGATACATATGTAGACACACTATACGAGTATTATCAATTGACAAGTGATAATTTGCTTAAAAGCTTTTGTTTATCTGCATGCAAGATTGTAATTAACAAACAAGGAATAAAATGTTGCAATAATTTTTCACAGCAAAAAAAAATTAGCTTATGATATTCCTCTTTCTAGTAATATTTATCCTCACAAAAACATAAATGTGAAAAACGGCCAAGTTCCTATCCAAAATTTCGGCCATTACAAGTTGTGAGATATAAATTTTGACCAAGTTCTTCTTTGCCACAATACCTAACACAGAAATATATTATGTATGATAGAAATTTGTAATCGTAAGGGCGTAATATAATTTCTAGATAATCTGCTAACTTGGCAATATTTTTTCCTTTCTAAAAAAGGAGAGAATAATGTATAAATGTTAGTTTCTTTATATTGATAAAAATGTTGTCAAGAAGGCAAATTATCTAGAAATTATATGACACCCTTACGATTACAAATTTATATCATACATAATATATTTCTGTGTTAGGTATTGTGGCAAAGAAGAACTTGGTCAAAATTTATATCTCACAACTTTTAATGGCCGAAATTTTGGATAGGAACTTGGCCGTTTTTCACATTTATGTTTTTGTGAGGATCTGATTACTTTTTGAAAATATTTCTATAATAACACTTTTTAAACTTAAAATTTTTAGTGTATTTTTTTTCTAGTCATGATCACTGCCCCAGTTGAAAATGGCAGAGTTACATAAAATAATGGGTAAGAGTGTGATGGGTGTTGAATTGTTGACCTTAAATATGCACCATTGTGTCATTACAACGGGTCGCCAGTGTGTATGCAATTTGGTAAGAGGCGACTGGAAGAAACATGTAAAACACAGCGTCAATTTTACTGGGCATGACCATGCCTATTTTCTCAATATATTTACATGTTAAATAAAGTCTGCTTAGCCGAAGTACATAAATCAAAAGGATATGCCTAATGTGCATGCAAAGTTTCAATAGGGTAGCTGGTGCTTTTAATTTTTGGATTTTCCGATTGAGTAAATCAATTACTATTTGTGTACAAAATGTCAGTTTTCTATAGTATAATATTACATAAAATTTTCATGAGCCTGGCCCCGCTGACTTTTATATCTGCTAGTGCTTATGGTTCATGCAAAGTTTGGTATTAAAAAGTTAATAACAAATACCTGAGTTTTGAATTAAAAACTGCTAAGCCGAAGTATCTGAACGAAAAAGCTAAGATTTGTGGGTAAAGTCACGGCTACTTTTTAAAATAGGGATTTTTTTTTGGATAAGTGCAATGTGTATGAAAAGTTTTAATAAAGTGTATGTTAATTTTGAATTTGAAGTGCTTGTTTACGCCCTCTGATAGCAACTTCTGGGTTTTCAGATTTTTCTTACTGATCTCTTATCTAGATTTATTTGTGTATCAAATTTAAGATCGCTTGTGCTAATTGGAGTTTTAATGTCGTGGCCCCGCATACCGGGTAAAACTTTTTGATTTTAAGATTTTCCCATTGGCTTACACAGCTACACTTACTAGTGTATAAAATGTCAGCTCTCTAGCGCGAATTATATCTTTAGATTTTATCAGCATTACCTCTCCTCACTATTCCTAACTCAAAATTTTGTTGTGAGCAGCGCTTATGATTCATGCTAATTTTCTTCTAAAATATGCTATACCGATGTAGATTAAACACAGGGCTAACACTTTATGGGAGTGATCACGCCCAATTTTTAAGGTGATGCAAGATCTAAATTGGCTTGAATTAAAAGCTGTATATTAAGTATTTAGTTCAAAACAATATTAGCGTGGCCCCGCCCATTCTGGTAAAATTTTTTGGGTTTTCAAATTTTTCTAGTTTGTTTCTCACCTAGACCTACTTGCATATCAAATTTCAGCTCCTTAGCGCAACTTTTAATTTTAAATTTTTATGGGCATAACGCCGCGCACTTTTTCAAAGTAAAAATTTTTCTGGGTCAGTGCTTATTACACTATGGAACATTTTTGGGATTATTGTCTGGGGGGTGAGAAATTCCAAGTCAGGGTGATGGTACTAGGTCAGTATAGTAAAACCCTCAAAGGGTTTGGCGTTCGTATGTGTCAGTTTTTTTTATGACCTTTTAAATTTTTTCCTTATCTTGATGTTTTTTCGCTTAGTTGTAATATTTTGGCACAAACGTAGTTTAACATAACTCGAGAACCACTTGTCCGATTTTGATGAAACAAACTCAAAAAAATTTAGAATTACAATTTCTCTAATCTGTTTCTATACCGTTTTCCTATATGTGCAACACTTTCGAAGTTAAAAATGAATGTATGAAGGGAAAGAAGTATTTTTTGCCTAAAAATTTAAATATTTTTTTTTTTAAATTCATAAAAAATCCAAAATGGAAAAAAGTGCCAAAACTAATTACTTTCGCGTAAAGTCACATAACTCATGAGCAAAAAAAGGGATAGATCATGAAAATCGATTCACGCGTTTCTCATTTATTCACAATTAGGTAAATGTATGAATTTCAAAAATTTGCTACAGATATGCACAACATTATTTGGAGAAAACATTGACACTCACAAGCCGAACTCTCTCATATTTTTCTACTGTACTAAAAGAGAAATATTGATGTGGCAACACTGGTTCTGTAATGTTCACATAAAACATGCATTGTCATTATACATTTTCAACAATATTTTGATTGACGCTGAATTGAATGCATGGCAGGCAATCAAAGAAGTAATAGAAGGCTTGTTGGGAAAGCATCGTTCTAACAACTACGATGTTTCTGTCGCAAGGATGTTAAGAGCATTCTCGGAAATTGGTGTCCACATGTCCTTGAAAATCCATTATTTACATCATCATCTGGACTACTTCAGCAAACAAGTGGCTACCGAATCTGATGAACAAGGTGAACGCTATCATCAAGTTGAAATGAGGTAATACTGATTTTTTATTTTTTCAAACTCATTTTAATAAAACAAAAACTTACAGATATAGAGGCAAAAAGTCGCCGAGTGCAATAATTGCGGAAATTTGCTGGTGGAGTAAGATTGTGTGGCAAGACAAGGACGATCTTGATGATAAAGAATTTTCAGGAGATGCAGAAGGGCCAACAGTGGAGTCACACATTGACATTATGTGTGGTTCAGAAACTGATGATAGCGATGAATGCGATGCCACTAGTCCCGAACAACCACCATCGAAAAAGTCTAGGCAATATTTATTAAAATAAATAAATAAAATAAAAATAAAAAATTATAAAAATTATAAAAATGTTTACTTAATTTTTTTAGTAGTTTATGGCCAGAAGTCTGGAGTTATTGGGGAAAATTTATAAAAAAGGCGACACTTTTTTGAATAAAAACAAATATCAATATTCTTGTCAAAATGGGATACCTTCACTTAATTGTAAATAAACGCAGAACGCGTTAATCGATTTCTATGATCTATGTCGCATTTTGTTTATAGGTTATGTGACTTTACACGAAATTAATAACACTTGATCCTTTTTTCCGTTTTGGATTTTTTATGAATTTAAAAAAAAAATTTAATTTTTAGGCAAAAAAATATTTTTTTGCCTCCACAAATTTATTTTTACCGGCAAAACTGTTGATTATAAAGAAAAACGTTATATGAACGGATTAAAGAAATTGTAATTCTAAATTTTTTTGAGTTTGTTTAATCAAAATCGGACAAGTGGTTCTCGAGTTATGTTAAACTACGTTTGTGCCAAAATGTTACAACTAAGCGAAAAAACATCAAGATAAGGAAAAAATTTAAAAGGTCATAAAAAAAACTGACACATACGAACGCCAAACCCTTTGAGGGTTTTACTATACTGACCTAGTACCATCACCCTGACTTGGAATTTCTCACCCCCCAGATTGGCTGTTGTACTGAGTTATTCGTGTCTAGTTTCGTTACAAACGGATAAAAATAGCTAGATTAATAGTATATGTAAATATGCTGAGCCGCAGGGCATTAAAACGAGGTTTAAATTGTATGGGCGTGTCAACGCCCACTATTTTAATGAAAAATTTATAGCCTTGCATTACCGCAGTATATATGCCGAATTTCAATAAAATAGCTTCCATGAAGCGCCTTAAAATAGGATTTTTAATTTTGATCTTTATGGGCGTAGCCCCCGCCCTCCTGGCTAAAATTTCCGGGTTTTCAGATTTTTTTATTTTATTTCTCACCTAGACCTAGCTCTGTATCGAATTTCAGCTCAATAGCACAAATTTTAATTTTTATGGGCGTAGCCCCGCCCTCCTGGTTAAAATTTTCGGGCTTCCAGATTTTTCTGGTTCATTGCTCACCTAGATATTCTCGTGCACCAAATTTTAGCTCTCTAGCTATAGCGGAAGTGCTTCATCAATTTGATGAGTGTGTCAGTGGTCAGTGAGTATGTCTTAAAATATGCACTTTTTGCACCTCTATATCTCCGGAAGCTTTCATTGTAAAACTTTCAAACTTTGCATATGAGGTAACATGAACTTATTCTAATTATAGTTTAAATTTCATAATTTTACGATAGCGGGGAACAAAGTTATGGGGGGGGGGTAAAAACAGCTCGAATGGCTTCGTGTGAATATACACAATGCATGCATTGGCCAGAACTTGGCCTGGCGCACTGCCGTGCTTTGTCATTGTATTAAATAATGTTTTTATATGTAACTAGTGCCTGCGCTGACTATATTACAGATAACATTGGCATCAGAATCCATTGTCGTTTACCAAAGGCAAACTTTAAATGGTTTAAGAGCCATACAATGCAATTGCCCCATTTTTATTATTGCAGTCCAGTCTAGGGAAGTTTTTTTTCCCATAGAATAATTATTGAAACGAAACTTTTTACCACGCCATAACTGTATTAAAAATTTTTTTTCCTAAGCGATAATTTTTCTACGAAAAAATTTTTCCAAAAAAAATTTATCTCATGCGATAAGTTTTCTAAAGAAAGTTTACCCTATGCGAAACTTTATCCTAAGAAAATTTATGCCATGTGATAAATTTTTGCAAAAACATTTATCCCATGCAAAAATTTGTCTAGAGAAAATTTATCCCATGCGATAATTATTCGCAAGAAAATTTATCTCATGAGATAATTTTTATAAAAAAAAAATTTCACTTGAAAGCAAAATATATACACTGCGATATTTTTTTCAAAGAAAATTTATCCCATGCAATAATTTTTCTCCATTTAAATTTTTTCATTCGATAATTTTGTTAAGAAAATTCTTCCCATGGGGGTTTTCTAAAGAAAACTATGTGATAATTTGCCTAAAAAAAATTTATATCGCTCTATAATTTAGGTAAAAAAATTAGTCCATACGATAATTTTTTTAAAGAAAATGTATTTAATGCGATAATTTTTGTAAAGAAAACTTTTTGCCCATGTCATAATTTTTGCAAAGCAAATGTATCCCATGCGATAATTTTTCTAAGGAATATTTATTCCTTTCACACGCCAAAATTTTTGTAAGGAAAATTTATCCCATGCTATAACTTTTCTTAAGAAAATAATTTAATCGATGCTATAATTTTGGGATAATTTTTTCTAAAGAAAATATCAACCATTAGATAATTTTTGTAAAGAAAACTTATTTCGAGATATTCTGAATAAGTTAAATGAGAAATTTATATTTGACAACCAATTTATGTACGAGTATTATATGATTGTGATCACTTATATCCAGTATTGGACTTGTAATAAAAGAAGAAGACGATAATTTTTCTAGGGAATTTTTCTAACGAAAATGTATATCATGCGAAAAAATTTCTAGAGAAAATATATTCCATGTGATAATTTTTGTAAAACAAATATATCCCATGTAAGAATTTATCTTTAGAAAATTTACCCCATATTATAATTTTTGTAAAAAAATGTGTGCCATGCGAAAATTTTTGTAAAGAAAATTTATGCCATGCAAACAAAGTTTTAACATGCATTAATTTTTATAAAGAAATATTTTTCTCATTCGAAAATATTCCTCAGAAAATTTTTTTCCCATGCAATATTTTTTCTAAAGATAATGTATACCATGCGATAGTTTTTAAGATAATTTATCTAAAGAATGCGATAATTTTTTTAAAGAATATTTATTCTATGTGATAATAAAAAAAATACCCCATGCTATAATTTTTCTTAAAAAAATGTATACCATGCGATAATTTTTGTAAAGAAAATTTTTTTCATGCAAAAATAAATTTTCCCATGCAATAATTTTTATAAATAAATATATTTCCCATTAGAAAATTTTTCTAAGAAAAGTTTTTCCCATTCGATAATTTTTTGCAGAAAATGTATGCCTTGCGATACAGGAAAGGAAAGTTTATGCTATGCAATAATTTTTTTAAAGAAAATTGATCCTATGCGATAATTTTTTTAAAGAAAATTTAGTATTTACTATCATTTTAGTAAAGAAAATTCATCCCATGCGCTATTTTTTCCCTAACAATAACTTTTCTAAAGAGAATCTAACCCTTACAATAAGTTTTCTAAACAAAATTTATACAAAGCAATAATTCTTCAAAAAAAAAAAAAAAAAAAAAAAAAAAAAAAAAAAAAAAAACTATCCCAGGGGATTATGTTCTTAAAGAAACTTTTGTCCCATGCGATGATTTTTCTTAAGAAAAATTTTACCCATAAGTTAATATTTCTAAAGAAAGTTGTTTCGAATGCAAATTCTTCTGATGAAAATTTATGCCATGCAATAAACGAAAAAATATTTAATGTAAAAAACTTTTCGAACAAAAAATATTTTGAAGAAAGTGCGATAATTTTTCAAGAGAAAAATTTTTCCTTGCAATAATTTTTCTAAAGAAAACTTATTCCATGTCACAATTTTTCTTAAGCAAATGTATTTCTGCGATAATTTTTCTAAAGAAACTTTTTCCCATGCGTTAATTTTTATTAGCAATCTTTAAGGAACATTTATGTCATGAGATATTTAAATCAATGAAAATTTATCACCTGCTAAAATTTTTTATTTATTAAAAAACTCTTTGGAGGTTTAACTTTTTTTTATTAAGAGATAAATTAACAATTATGATTAACTGAATAATTTGATAATGATAATTTGAAGTCATTCGTCCTTTTCATTGTTGGCTAAGGAGCAAGAACCATTAACATTTGTTGTACCTGCAAATATAAGTGATACTCTAGTTAGTCCGGCGGTTTTATTTTCCAAAAATCTATACAAGTTCTTGCTGGAAAAAATTGTGCAATCTGTGACTCATTCAGCTGCTCAGCAGGACACTCAATATTCTCTTTTCAGTGTAAAAAAATTGCATATTTCATTTAGAGTATTTTTTGTTTGGAAAAGAAAAGGATATTCTGTAAAAAAAATTGCAAGTGCTTTTCACTCAGTTTGGGAGGTTTAGCAGTTTTTCTTTTACATTCGTGTTAATTTTTTTTTTCTTTGGCTAAAGTTCTTACTTACTTGTTTGTGATTTCAATAGTGTTCCTTGTTGATTGAATTTAAGAGTTTCATGTGTATTTATTTAATCCCCTCAGGGGAGTCTATTTTTGATTACGGGTATGGCAACTCCGGGGCCCCAGCTGGGGTGATGTGGCTTTTTCCATTGACGTACCTTTGGTACATTACCCATAGAACTTATGTGTTACTACCCAATCTCTGGCAACAGAACAAAGGATGTGCACATATTTATAAAAGGAAGACAGGTCCTGTTGATGTCAGTTAGGTGCAGCGTCACCTAGAACTGCCCCTGAGTTCAAAAGACGATAGAGGTGAAGCCCTTGTGGTGGAACTTCGAGGTCTGACCAGAGGCTACTTCTGGTGCCACGGGTGCCGGTTGCCCAACAGTCGAGCTGCTTTGAAGTTTTGAGTGCATGTAGCGGTCGTCAGTTTCCTTTGCTAAAATGCCGAGTTCGCCCTACCCCAATCGGGTATACCCCACGGGGTTAAAGGGATGATTTTGGTATGTGTGGAGTAGGCACTGGTTATTTGGCGACACAGGCATGGGTTCATCTCGGATGAGTGGTTGAGCTGTGCCGGCAATGGTTGAGGAATTCTCTTAAGGACCTCGCTATGGGTGTATACACAACACCTTAGCGTGGAAGCCGGAGAATTATCGTGGTGGCTGTGATTGCTACCAAAATCGCTGGGAGAATAGTCTTGGCTTCCCAGTGTGAAATCAATGTGAAATTGGTCTGACGCGGTCAGCCAGACACTATTCTAGGTGCTGTTGCCATTCAACAGAAACTGCTATGGGCACGGACATAGCAGCAGAGTTTAGATAGCTCAAATTACCTCAGCAAGGTAATTGAATATATTACAGGGATAGCTATATTCAAAGATTGCAACCTATGTGCCTTATGGAGTGGGCCATAGGTTCATTCTAAAAGGGTGAATGGGGGCGTTGGTCTGGCGTCTAACCCACACCCGGTGCTTTGGCACCCGTGATATAAGGCCGTAATGGCAGGTGCTCGCGGAAAGCTATCGCACATCTGTATTTATTTAATTTCTTAGAAAATTTGTTTGAAAGCTGTTTTATTATAAAGAAGAGTATTATTTAAAATTGTCCAGGAAAGTCGGAACTAGCAGTGTTTTTAATTAATATTTATAGTTTTTTTTTTAAATACTAATGTATGTATTTATATTTTGGTTTCCAGTGTCTCTTAAAGTTTTCAATATGATTATATTATCAAAATGTACACAGAAAAAATTATTCCCAAAAAATTTTCAAACAAACGTGTGTTTTGAAATATAATTTAGTTTCAGTAAATATTTTTTACTGTTCCAGTAAATTATTTGTTCCAATTTTATTTTATGTAAAAAAAACTGCATAGAATGAAAATTATCTATATAAAGTAAAATTTGTAAAAAAAAAAATTTAGATTTATTTTTTTTTAATTCAAATTTGTTATTTTCAGTTAAATTTATTTTTATATACTGTAAAAAAATTTGTCTGATTTATTTTAACATTTTATTTTTTTTTTAAGATTTTTGTTTGCGGTTTTCAAACTTATTATGTTTGTGTATTGTGATTCTCAATATGGTATTAAGAGTCTTACTATAAACATACGAAGTTTGTTAGCTAAATTCAAAAAATTTTTGGGTTGAAGTCTACTGGCGAGTTTCAAAAGCGGGAACGAAATGCTTAACCATAAAAACAAGCCAATTTTTGAAAGTAAAAAAATAGTTGAACCTTTCATTTGATTCAGTTATTTATTTCAGATAAGATTTTTACTAATTTAAAAAAAAAAATTTAAGAATTGTTATTGATTCAGTTAATTTATTTTCTAATAAAACGAAAAATTTTAGTGAATGTGTTTGTAAATTATGAAAAAAAAATTGCTAAATAATACAAAAAAAATCTGCAAAAATGTTTTTCTGTTCCTATTAATAAATTTGACTGAAAATATTTTGAGTTTCAGTTAACTTTTTTCTCTAATGCCATAATAAGTTAACTAAAAATAAATTTTTTTTTTCAGTTATATTTTTACAAAATTGTTATCAGAATCTACAAAACTCTTTGTAGGTCCGCATTCACACAAAAAATTTACTGATTCAATGAATTTGGTTACTGAAAACGAAATTTAGTTTTTTCTGTGTAACATTAGCATTTCAGGCTATTTTTAATATTCCGACTCCATTTGCCTTGAGCCTTAAGTTTGCATATATTATAGCATACTCCTTCAGCTGGCATATTTTAATATTATTCTACATACAAAAATCAAATAATAACTAGAAACAAATTTTTTCTTTCAATTGAAGTTAATTTTTCGATACCATAAATGGCATATTTGCATTTAAAGCTGCCTTTACATATTACGCTTGGAAAATAATTAAGATCCTTAAATTATTTTCAATGACCTTCGTGTTGTTCTTATATTTGTTATTATTTTTAGCCGCTGACGTCATTTGCTAAAATTAAAAAAAAAACAATCTCTAACTATTTTGCAATTAGTTTTGCATTATCGTTCAAATGCACGTTGCCAAGAGCCTCTTAAAGGGAACCTTGCCTTTAGCAAAATTATACTCGTATAAATACAAAATTCATAGTTGTTTCCCTGTTGTTGCTTTGTAACTTAATACGGATTTTAGTAAACACACACAGCAAAATGTAAGTAGTATTACGTTTTATAACTTTGTGTAGAGCATTAGAGGTACTAAAGTTAACGATTATTACCTTTTTTGGTTAGAAACAAAACGAACAGTAGAAATTTACTACTTGTAGTAAAAATAAACTCGCTATAGCAAATCATATTGTTTAAACTTTAGTATAAATAACTATTTTGTAGTATCTTCAAGGTATTTGATGCCAGTGTTATAAAAGTGTCCAGCAAAAACAAAAACTTAAAAATATGGACAAAATTACATTTTCAATGACAAAGAGTGCAAACAAGACAATGTGTTTTTCGCTCATCTGCTTGTTTGAAAAAAAAAAAATAATCAAGGATTTGCCAACGAAATCTTAAGCGGAATTTTTTAATGACTTCCTTCTATAGTTCTTATTACATCCGAGGAATGCATTTTATAATTATTATTTTTTAAATGAAATGTATAACTCTTTCATAATTAATTATATCTACAATTAATTAATTAATTATATCTATAATTAATTAATTATTTATTCATAAACTAATACAGGGTGGTCCAAAAGAAACCAAGGGGTGTAAAAGTTTAATAACTTTTTTGTTTATTAATTTTTTTTATTTTTTCTTTCAGATTATATAGACAACACTTGGAGAATTTATAATGGAGAGGTTCACAACTGAACAGAGAACCAGAACAATAGAATTTTATTATTTAAACCAGAGATCAATTATTTTAACGCAAAGAGCATATCGTCGACATTTTAACGTCAGAATTTCGACCTCTGAAGCGATGATTCGTTGCTTAGTTAATCGTCATCACCAACATGGCAGCGTAAGAGATTTGCCTCGAACCGGTAGACCACGTTTAAGTCGCACTGCGGAAAATATTGAACGAGTACAGCAAAGTGTTAACGAAGCACCAGAAACATCTGGCAGAAGGCGTTCTGCTCAGCTAGAAATGTCTCGTACGCCACTACGGCGTATTTTAAAAAAAGATTTACAGTTATACCCATATAAGGTGCAATTGGTCCAAGAATTAAAACCCGCAGATCATCGGCAACGTCTAAATTTTGCAGTTAAATTTCAAGAGTTGGCGAGAAATGAAATCAACTTTATTGAAAATTTGATTATGAGTGATGAAGCTCATTTTCATTTGAATGGCTTTGTTAATAAGCAGAACTGTAGGTTCTGGGGTTCTCAAAATCCAAGAGCCATTCATCAACGCCAATTGCACCCCATCAGGTGTACAGTATGGTGTGGGATCACATCTGAAAATGTCATTGGGCCCTACTTCTTCGAGAATGAAGATGGAAGTGCTGTAACCGTAAATGGAGAGCGGTATCGGTTTATGATAGAAAATTTTTTACGTCCTGCTCTTGAAAACAGACCTGGTATGTGGTTTCAGCAGGACGGAGCCACTGCCCATACTGCCCGAGACACAATGGCACTTTTAAGTCAAATTTTTGGAGTGCGAATAATTTCTCGAAATTCGGAAATTATTTGGCCAGCGCGATCGCCAGATTCGACAGCAGCCGACTATTTTCTTTGGGGTTTTTTGAAGGAGCGAGTGTATGTGAACAAGCCAGAGACAATGCTTGAACTCAAGGCAAACATTGTTGCAGAAATTCGAACGCTACAGCCACAAGTTTTGAAAGATGTTATGGAAAATGCTCTAAAAAGAGCCCATCAGTGCGAAGCTGAAAACGGTGGTCATTTAAGAGACATCATTTTTCATACTTAGTGTAAAAATATTTCCATTTTGTATATTATATAATCTGAAAGAAAAAATAAAAAAAAAATTAATAAACAAAAAAGTTATTAAACTTTTACACCCCTTGGTTTCTTTTGTCCCACCCTGTAGAATCAATATGTGTTTTCTTTTTGTAAGAACGAATAACGAATTATTTTAAACGATTTATAAGGAAAACACAAACACTTGGCGCAATACATTTCTACTTCTGCAGATGTGCTAATGCATGTGGTAATCAATGTGAAATCATTGAGTCTGATTATACTACTCTCTAGCTTCCAAAGGAATGCATTGTCTTTCTTTGGAAAATCAAAGACCACTTTTCTCGCTCGGGATGGTAGTCTAAATAATAATACCCAACAAGCAATTTTGCTTGAAATCAAGTGTAAAACAAGTGTTATTCAAGCCACACAATCAATTGTCAAGGGTTGAATTATGCTTGATGTACACTTTAATTCAATAGCATTCTCCAGTGAAATGGGAACTTGAATTCAATTCGAACATTTCAATTGTATTACAGTTCAATTCAAGCCTTGAATTATACTGTAATTCAACCTTGTATTACAATTGAATTCAAGTGTATTTCAAGCTGCAAAAACAAGGCTTTTAAAATGGAAAGCAAAATGCAATTCCTTTGTTCTAATAATTATTTTCTGCACATCTGCCTTCGCTATTGTTTTTTCACGTTTTACTCACCTTTCTTTTCTAAATTCACTTTTCATTTATTTGTTTTTGATATATTCACCACATTTTCAGTTTTAATAATATATAAATTACGTATTTGACAAGGTATGTATATATAAGGTATATATGTATGTTGTTTGATTTTTTATTTAAAAATATTTTCAAACTTGAAAATTACTTGAAAAAAATGCTTGAATTCAACTTTGTTTCCAGTTCAATTTCAAGTGCTTGAATTTTCATTTTTTGAGTGCTTATTGGGTATAGGAATAAGTAATTTATTGTTTTTTTTATTTATTTATTTATTTATTTATTTATTTCTTTTCGATGTCTCATACACAAGACTTAAGTCTTATATTGCAGTATGGAACTGAGCATATACAAATACAATAAATTAAATAAAAATTTTTATTAGTTTTAATTAAGTAATTTTGACATAAATTGTAGGTAATTTTAATAAAATATATAATAAAATTTGAAAAAGAAAATTTAAAATTTAATAAAATTTAATGTTATAAAGCTAGTGAAAAGTTAACACACAAACAAAATACGTTTTTATTCAATCAGAATTTTTATATATTCAACTTGAAAAATGAGAAAAAATATTTTTCCTAAATTTACGTGCGTTATTCAAGATTTGTAATCTATGGGGGATTCCATTCCAGAGACTGATGACGTGAATAAAGAAATGGTATTTAGAAATCAGTGTGCGATGGCCAAATGATAAGAAAGATTATATTGCCTCTATTAAGTGTAGAGAAGTTTAAACGTTCATGGAGATGTACGGGCTGCTGTCAGAGTAGCAAGCCGTAACGGCGCGGCTGGCGGCTAGCCACTCAGCCAATTTAATTCAACAAGCCAAGCCGCCGCCGCACCACTCGACTTATTGGCGGCTTAATACTCAGCCGATATGTTGTCTTTTTTTAAATACTTTTTGAATTATGTTTAATATTGTGTCTACTCAACTTGTTTATAGTTTTTATTTATATTTCGTATTGGTATGATAGTGAGCGTCCCTGAAAAATAGTTGATTTTGCTTCCACATAGAGAGCAAATGTGTATATGAACGGTAAGTTCTGGTTCACACACTTCAACTTTTGTTGATCAGCTCATAATTCAGTTGTAAGAGAGATGGAGGAAGAAGTACAAATGTCTCTTTTTTTTCTTACAGCTGAATTACGAGTTGATCAACATAAGTTGAAGTGTGTGAACCGGGACTAACGTAGCTGCGACAAAACTTACGTTCTCTATTGGAGTCCCTTCTTAAATCCATGCACGCTTACATAGACTTTTTGTTGCAGCAGTCAGGCGACTTTTTATAATTATTTGATCAAATCAAAGCTTAAGCTTTTTATTAGTTCATCCGTATCAGTGTTGCAATAAAGTAACTAATTTTTAATTCAATCATTAAGCTTAAATGAAATTTATGTATAGTCTAGTTTCTATGGTTTAACAAATTATTTACGAAGTTATTTTTATTGGCATTTAGGACATCAATTACTGCAACATTCAAACTATTGCAAAATAATTAATGTTACAACGTGGTGATTCAATAATTCACGTACTTTTCTAGAAACAGACTGGGTTCAAACATTTTGTTATATGCTTAAAAAAATCGGCGTTAAGCCGTTCAGCCGCCGCCGCCGAAAATATTTGTCTTTCAGCCGCCGCCGAAATTTTTTGGTCGGCTTGCTACTCTGGCTGCTGTATATATATAATTTTGTGCATAAACAATAAAATACGCACTCTTAGATAATCATCAAGACTAAAACCGTAAAGTAATGTTACATAGGGCGAAATATGTGCATATATTCTTATACCATATACATACATAACGAATAATATTATTAAATGCTATATTAAGTTTTCTTTTGCTTTCACTATCGCAGCTGGCGGCAAATAGTTCACAGCCATACAACAAGATAGGTATTAAATACGATTTAGCAAGAAGTATTCTAATTTTAATTGGAGTACAATATTGCGTTTACCAGAGATTTCTTAACATTGAGAACGTTCGACCACATGCAAAGTTAACGTGATTAGACCAAGTAAGTGTATTGTTAAAGTATATGCCGAGATTTTTTACGGAGTTTACAAATATCTATGGACTGGTTATTTAAAGTTATAATAGGATTGCAATCAAGTTTTAATAGCTTCTTTTTAATAATCAAGCACTTGGACTTGGTAGGATTAATTACTAGCCCATTAGCGGTGGCCCACTCATAAACACGGCCAAGCTCCTGGTTTAAAGTCCTCACACATTCATCAACCGCAGTGCTGCTACAACTAATGTAAAGCTGAATATCATCAGCATATAATCTAAGCTTACACACAGAAAGAAAAAATCCGTACTAAATTTAAGTTTTTTCTACTTACTTGTAGTACGAATCATACTTAAAAATTTAAGTACGAATAGCACTAACATTTACTTAAAACAATCCGAAAACAGGATTACTTTAGAAAACCAATCCTGGAGTTTCTTAAATTGAGTATGAAGAGCTTAAATTATGTAAAAAAAAAAAAATTAAACCAAGTACAAAGTTCTTAAATTGAGTAAAAAAGTTATTTAAAGTTCAATTTTGTGTACTTACTTTATACACATATGAAAGGAAGAATAAAAAACCTTTTAAGCAAAAAAATTTCAAGTTCGTCAGTGTGCTTGTGATTGAAATTCAATAAAATGAAAAAATTAATATATTGAAATAAAAATAATAATTGTACTTTTTAACGGAAAATGTTTTATTTAAAAGTGACTAGGCGCGGTTGATGTTTCTCGTATGCAAAAGTGTTTTTAATAATATAAAAGTGAACAAAATAAAACTATAATATCAATATTAAAATGTAAATTACTAAATAAATAAATAAGACAAAAAGTGAAAAAGGACGACTCCAAACTGCTAAATCGTCGGTGGGACTTAGATTGAGAAGCTGTTTCTGTTTAAAGAGTAAAGGTAGAATTAGTAAAATCGTATCATTCTACTTTACAGCTTGCCATATCGTTCAACTTTATGCACAAGTTATAGAAAATGTAACAGTTTGCAGAGCACTTTTTTTTTTGTCTGGCATTAAATGCGGCGTTTTTGACATTCGCTACAGAAAAATCTGTTTTCTGCAGATTCCTACGTCAGCAGTGCTACCACCACATATTTTATAACTAGTAACATGCATTGTATATGGTACGGTTTTTGTCAGCTGACACGCAACATCACGATACGATTTTACTAATTCTACCTTAAGTAAAAATATTGATTGTGCGTATTGTTTTTAACAAGTCCCGTTTCAACCACGGCAATTTTAGTTGCGCAACTTTTTAGTTCATAAGCGCTAGAGAAAAATATGATAGTTCCCATTTTCATCATCTTCTCCTTTAATAAAATCTAAAGTTGCTCAACAGAAATTGTAGTCTGTGAACCCAGTATAATAATTGCTTCTGCTCATGTCTTTGCAAATAATAAAAAAAAAAAAACAAAAATACACACTTTGTTAACATTATGAAAATGTCAGTGAAAGATTTATATATATAAGTATATTTTAATCTGTAGTTTTTTTATACTATATAAATATACATACATACATATGTACATAATATATAATATTATTAGGTAAAAAATAGTAATAAGTACGAAAACTTTCTGCAACGCATGTCTCATAAGTTCTCATTGATAATTATTTTATTTTGCTCAACTCGTTGTAAGACCGGACTCAGAAATATGTTATCGCTCTAGGTGACCAAGAACCCCTAGCTTCTTAATGAAATAGTTTCGATTAGAGCACTGATGGGGTTGCACTTTTGGAGCGATGACGATTATAAATGTAATCAGCTTAGAAACGTGGGCTATAGTTGAGAGCAAAACAGATAATTTATTCATTGATGATAAAGAGGCAGTATTGTGCAGGCCAAGTGCCTATTATTATTTAGTAAAAAAGCATTCAACAAATAACCTATATAAATTTAAAATCTAGGTTTTTTTTTCTTCCATAGAACAGACATCTTGGACTCACTTAGCATTCTTCCGTCATAATTTTTTGGCAACACTGTTAGCGATGCATGCAACAGAGCGACGTAAAGGAAACAATACCCGCTTTTGGTCTTTTGCATTAAATTTAATTGTTATTACCATAGAAATTCAATAAAAAGCTAATTAAAAATTATATTAAATCTTTTTATTCAAAAAATCAAGCTAGCATTTCTTAAAACAGGTGCATTTTGAGATTAATTCAATCTAATTGTTTCTTAAATAAATCTCGTTTTTGGATTATTTCAAGTACGGATTCGGGATTAAATCAACACCATTTTTAGATTAATTCAATCTCAGATTTTCTTAAATCAATCTCGTTTTGGGAGTATTTCAAGTACGGATTCGCATTAAATCAACTAAGAAATTCTTGAATCAAAAGTATTTTGAAATTAATTTTATCTCAGGTTTTCTGAAAGCAATCTGGTTTTGGATTTATTTCAAGTACGGAATCGGGATTATATATGGATAGAATTAAGTATTTTGTTCTTGAAAAGTCCGTACTTTAATTAAGTCTTTTGTAATACTTGATTTGAGTAAATCCGTACTTACCGTACTTATGACACCGCTTTTGATTGATTTAAGTACGGATGGATTGATTTTTATTTTGAGTGCAGTACTCGAGTTTATCTCGAAGATCGTTCGCGTATATAGAAAAAAGTAAAGGGCCTAAGATCGAGTCCTGTGGAACACCCCGAATCAATGGCAAAGAGCTTGAAACTGTGGTAGCTGTTTCAACATATTGAAATCGATCAACTAGATATGAATATATGATATCTGTGGCAGTTGATGCAAATCCGAACATATGTTTAAGTTTAAGACACAACATGTTATGGTCAACAGTATCAAACGCTCTAGAATGATGCAAGAGAACTAAAAATGTAACTTTACCGCAGTCTACCTGTTGTCTTATATCTTCAGCAACATCTACGAGGGCTGTTGTACAACTATGATTTTTGCGAAAACCAGATTGGCGGTCAGTGAGCATATTATTGATTTCAAGATACTGTGTAACTTGTATAGGAATTAACCTTTCAAAGGCTTTAGATAAGAACGGTAATATTGATATGGGCCAATAATCAGAATTAGACTTAGGTATAGGAATAATCTTAGCAAGATTCCAAGCTTCCAAATTTTGGGATAGCAGTTGGTAGTAAAGATCTTGTTGAAAACAAATGTTATAAAAGGAAGAAGTTTTGGAATAATTATTTTTAAAAACCTTGGATCCAACCCATCCACACCAATTGCAATTTAAAAGCCAGTGCAGCTCATTATTGTGCAAACACTACACGTCAGCGTAGTGTGTCTGGTGTAAAGAAAAGCAGAGCAGAGTGGCAGAGGGAGAGAGTTAGAGAGAACGAGAGAGCATCGTTTAAGTAATAGCGCAGTCATTATCGTAATAATTGTAGAAAAAACAATATATATAGTACACTCGAGTCTTTTTATTTAATCACAAATCATCGAAACTACATAAACAGAGTTTTTAAAATGTAATAAATAAATTCAGTAAAGTGCGACTTGGTGATTTATTTCAGTTTTAGCGATTTTGTTTTGTTTTTGGCGATTTATGTCGTTTTTCCGATTTTTTTCTTTTTTCGTTTTTTGTTTTTTTTTTTGTTTTTTTTTTTTTTTTGTTTGTTAGTCTTGGCGATTTATTTCAGTTTTAGCGAATTTTTTCGTTTTGGGCCATTTTTTTCGTTTTTTCGTCTGTTTTTAGTTTTAGCGATTTTTTTTAGTATTGGCGCCTTTTTACCGTTTTGGAGCTTTTTTTTATCGTTTTGGCCATTTTTTTCGGTTTGGTGATTTTTTTGTTTTTTGCTTTTTGGCGATTTTTTCCAGTTTTAGCGCATTTTTTGTTCTGGCATTTGATTTTGGTTTTTTTTGCGATTTTTTCGGTTGTTTTCTAGACTTGGTGATTTTTTAGTTATTACCTGATTTACATTAAGCGTTTTTTCATAAAATTTCATGAATTTTGTTGCACGCAACTTTTTCTATTTGCTAATTGCAGCGTTATAAAAGAGAATTTTATATAAAAAAGGGCGTAGATTGAATCCCTGATATAAGTTGCTCCTCATGGCCTCCTATTGACAAATAAAAAATTTTCATGCAACTAATTTCATGAAAAAAATGCTTAATGTAAATTAGGTATATGACGTATTTTTAGTTTTGCTGTTTTTTTTTTTTTTTGTTTGGCTCTTTTTTATGGTTTTTGGCGATTTTTCGGTTTTTGGGCAACCTTTCTTTATATTTTGGTGATTTTTGTATTTGAGCAATTTATTTTATTTTTGGTGATATATGAACGCATTTTTTATTTTTGGCGATTTTTCGTTTGGGCATTTTTTTTAATTTTGGAATTTTATGGATTTACGGTCTCATTCATAAAAATTCCTTATTTCAGCTTTAATCTGTACATTACTTATGAAACAGATTTTGCTTTATTAAGCTCTAATAAACATTTGTATTCATAACTGATTAATATCAGTGAATTAACTATTAAACGATGTTGCTTCTTTTGTAATTTTATGTTGGCAACATCATGCTACTTTCGCTCTCATTTTAGTGATGCATACAATGATGAATCGATTATTTAGGTAACCTGTTTGAGCCGAAAAAAAAGTAAATCATTGCACATAATGTTATTAAAAAATAACTTAAAATGTAGGCGTTTCACTTTTTATTAATAAATAAACCAAAACAAAATGTATATGTTACAAAAAATTGTATTTAAGCACATTTATATTCGGCTGAGTACAGAGGTAGGCAAATACCCATTTTATTGCGGTCGATTATGCATCACTATTTTGTTTTAATTTTAAAATGTTATTGTACATACATACATACATATGTAAGCATGCAGTACCATACAAACATACGTATGCCCTTATGTTTATAATTCTATTTTTCTTTTTGCCAACGAATGCGATTTTTTAAATTTTCAACGATGTTTATATGTATGTATTTTTCTTTTTGTATACATACATACATGTACCGACATACATAAATTAATACATTTGTCCAAGAACATTATTCAGGAGACATCCATAAGAATAAACAAGAAACATAAAAGTGAGAAACCACAGAAAATCTCACATAAGGGATAAAAAAATCAAGAAAATATTATTTATAATTGTTTATCAAACGCTTAAAGTAGCATGGAGGCTACATTAAAAATCTCTGAGTTATGAAACGTTTATTAAACGTCTAATAGGCTATTAAGCATTTATGAATAGTCTTTTTTCGATTTTTGCTTATTAAGCTGTTATGAAACGTTTATGAATAAGACGGTTAGTGTTTTTAAAAATTTCAAAAAGGTGAAATTTACCCCCGTACGGACTGGAAATTGAACAGGATACTCAGGTTAAGGGAGTTCTGATTTTCTTTTAAGTATGGATCCCTAAAAGCCTTTTCTCTAATAGATCTCTGCAAAAAATATAAAAAATATTTTTTGTATAAGTTCTTTAACGGGACAATAAACACTTTATGTCCGTTATGAGACTCGATTCTATATTTTTCTGAATATTAGAAGTTTCGAAAACGGGCCGGTGGTTTCGCACTTTAACTCTTACAAACGTACAATCATACAAACTTTACTTCTTTATAGAATTAGTATAGATAGGCCATTCTCGGCGTAATCCTCCTACACCAAAGAATTGATTTTGCCTTCCTAGAATTATTAAAATTTGTCTGTAATTATCTGTATTAATAACACTCATGAAAATCGCCCCTTCCCCAATAATTTTTTTTTTTTTGCTATAGACATACATTTTAAATAAATTATTTCCAATTAGTAACAAAAAACCAGCTGTCAGAAAGTTAAAACTTGTTAAATTTTAACTATACATAATCTATTTATAATCCCTAATTAAAAAAGAAAAAAAAACCTTAATAACACACTCAAATACCACAAGAAAACTTAAATAAAATAAAACAAAGGATATTCTGAAATTAAATTTGCGGTAAAACATATTAAACATTTTGTTTTATGCATACAAATGCAATAAATAGAACTTGCAATGCAGTTGTCGTAAACTTATATATGAAATATTTTAATAAATTATACCATTCACAGTTCAAAAACAAATAAATATGCAAATTAAAGTAGATTAAAAAACAAGCTAAGGAATGTGCAATAGTGAGACCACAGCTATACGATTATTTAATGCATTGGAACCTTAAATATTATACTTCTCTTTGTAAAAAAAAGATACACACGAATCCATAATCTTTTCTTCTTTTTATGTCTCTTAATCTCCGCTGGCTATCGAGCACTGCTTACTGAATGTCAAATATGAATTACAGGAATCGCATCATTGCATCATATGAAAGCCTAGCGATTTTCTTAACTTTCCGCTTTATAATAAGATTAAGTTATTGATGGCACCCCGATTTTTGAACATCGATTTTAGTAATTAAATCTACTGATATAATATATCTACCGACAAAGTTCGATGGTTTTCGATGAATTTCGAAATTAATACTTTTGAAAAAAATATATAAATCTTAAAATCTTTTAAGCTTTTTAGATCCAAAACATGAACATGTTGTAAATCGAAAATAATGACATATTTATGTTATAGCATTCAAATATTAATTCAACAAAATTGTATGACATGCCTATGTCATAACATAAACATGTTATGAATCAAACATTTTATGACATATGTATATCATGATATATTTACGTAAGGACATTAAAATGTTATTCCACCAAAATTTTACAACTTAAAAATGTGATTTCAATAAAATTGCATTTCATGACTCATGAAATATTTATGTAACGTCATTAAAATGTTCTTTTACCTAAATTTTTTGGCAACATGTTATGATATAAATATGAAGTGACATAAATGTGTTGCCAAGTAAATATGTTATGATATTTTTATGTCATACTATATATGTATATGTTACGTCTTTAAAGTGTTACTACATCAAAACTGTATGACATTATGTCATAATAAAACATTTAATGAAGTAACTATGTGATGAATAAAGTATAACATGATATTTATATGTCATAACATATATATGTTGCGACAAGAAAATGTGATTAAATGAAGATTGTATTACAAAATGTCATGATGAAAACATTTAATGATAAAAACATGTGATGAATTAAATATATAATATGATATGTTTATGTCATGATATATTCGCGCTACAACAAAAAAATTGTATGACATTATATTATGATATAAAGATTTCATTTGTGTTACGGCATTAAAATGTTATTACATCAGAATTGTAAGACATTATGTCATGTTATCAACATTTCATGACATAAACATCTTGTGAATTAAATTTAATGTATTGTGTCATAATATATTTATGTTGCAGCATTTATTATATCATAATTTTATGAAAAAATGTCATGACTTAAACATTTAATGATGCACATACTTATATTTTGAATTATATTAAATGATATATGTATGTATGTTACCATATGTTTATGTCATGACATAATAATAATAATAATAATAAAAAATATTATTTATTAGAAATTGCATGATATGATATCATTATGTCATAAAATGTTTATAATATGCTTTGTTAAATAAATATGCTAGTGTTATGATATGTTTATGTCATGACATAATTATGCCATGAAGGAAAAGTTGCAAGTACCTCATAGAGGAGTAAAAAATTTTTTTTTTGGAGAAGACACTTTTCGAAATTGCACTAAATATTTCGAATTCACGTTTTTTATTGGGTAGTACTTTCTCTTAAAATAGTTCTTGGAAAATTTTCTAAGATATATTGCTTTAAACGGAATTTGATTATAGTTATATCAATTTTTATGGAAATTAATTTTTTCAAAGCAAATGCTCTCGCTAACAACATATTTCTTGAGAAGAATAACAATGTAAATTTATCGCCACTGGTGGAAAATAAAATTTTTCTAAAAAAAATTCTGGAAACTACTGATAGCAATTCATCACGCACTACCAACTAGCAAATTATCATAATTAACACTTACAAACATACTGAAATTTCACAACACGAAAGAACAAAATAGTTTAAAGAGAGAATTCAGAATTAATATACGTATACATGAAGCTTATATTTATTTAAAAAAAAATTATATAAAAAGAAGAAAACAAAAAATAAGATAAAGCGCCAATAGAAAGAAAAAATAAAAGACAAGTAAACCATGAAATTGTTATGACCACAACTATTATTAGAGCAAAAAAAAATAAAATAAAGTTAAACAAAACAGATTACAAAAACAAAAGTTGAATACCAAGGCAATAGTAGACAATTCAAGCACATCATTTATTACTATTTTTCCACCCAAGTTCATTACTCACGTTTGGCTAGATAATACAAAGGACTCTCTTTCTGTACTAATACCATACCATTTCATGATATACAGCTACAAAAGATATTTAAAATTTAATATATAAAAAAATAATAAAATAAAAAAAGATGTAAAGCGAATATGCTGGCAAATGACAACAACGAAACAAAACGTATGGTTTAGTTAATTATGTCACGTGTTAGTGAAAAGAATTTTATGAAAAAATACATGACAGTTTTCTTTTCATCTCTCATGAATATTTAACTTAATTATTGTGCTTAAGAGTAAAATTGTGATAAATTTTATTAAAACATGTTTAATTTAAATTTTCAAAATAAAGGATATATGGGAAAGAGGTGTGTCCTTTAGCCGAATGCTATCAACTCCAGCTCAGAGCATGAGAATAATATTCTTAAAGTTGTTTAAAGGTTTTGAGACATTTTAAAGAATTTAACAAATAAAAATTTATTAAGGATACATAGCTAAAACAATTTTTTTTTTGCTTTTAAATTATGCCTTCAAGCTCAATTTCATAATTTTGTACACAATATAAATTTTAGGCTGCATTCTCATTTATATTTTACACAAAATTAACAAATTTTAAATAAAGGATTATGGCAGGTACGCATGTCCTTGCCTTGATGGGTATGAAACTTGGCACATAGCTTAAGATTACATTTTCTTAAATAGTTACAGTAGTTTTTTTAAGCAGCAAGAAACTTTTGATGCTTTTTAGCTCAAAAGCAATTTCTGAAATAAAGGATATATGGAGAGGTACACATTTCCTTAATCTGCATTTAATGAAATTTCAAACTTAGCCTTATTATATAAATCTAAAAGTTGTTACACACTTTGGTTGCACTCTGACTACAATTGGAGCTAAAATTGAAATTTTAAAGACAAGGATATATGGGAGAAAGGCTTATTTTTAAACCAATTGAAATGAAATTTCAAAATTAGTTTGATTGCATTGTATTGTAAATTGTAACAAGCAATTGGCTTACCATTGCATCTTAAAATGAAATTTTAATTTCAAGGATATATAGACATATGTACGTATGAATGCTACACAATTAAAAAAAATCTTAGAGATATGTCTACATATATGATCATACTTGCAATTCGCAGAGTCCATAAAATAAAATATTTTTTATAAAAAACAAATAAGTAATATTGTTCTACTTTTAAAAACTTTATTGATTTGCTTAATTATTTTTTTCCCTTTTTCTTACAGCTAAAACAACAAAAATAAAGGAAAGATGAAGCAGATGCTCAAAATCAAACGAGTTGAAAAATCTGCCGCAAAATGCATACCGCAGCTGAAGGACCAAACGAATACCTGCATGTTCTTGCTAGACATAAATTTCATATGAGATAAAACTTTGGAAAATATCTCATTCCCACACAAAGTTTGTTGTACGGTTTTCATTGTTTCCTACTCTAACGCTACAACATAATCAATTCTTAAAATTTATAATACAAAATTACCATTACACACATACAACGACATTGTCAAATACAAAATCGATAGCAACGTTGGTGCACAGAGAGAGAGAGAGAGAGTATTTATGGTATTGATATTGGAAAAAAAACAAAGTTGAACTTCTGCTAGTTGTGGCAAAATTATAAACGTGGCCCATCATCTCTACAATTGGAAAAAATGTGTTCAAAAACACAATTTTGCTTTTTAAATTTACGCACATATTTAATGTACTTATGCTGTTATTTACTCATCATGGTGGCAGCTGGTTCCCGTGTGGTCAGCGGCCTAAAATGCTATTGTAATCCAAAGGAATGTGACATACTACGTGCACTGGACTGTCCGGGCAAAGGTCTAATGCTGTGGGATCCTTGCAAGTAAGTTATGTTTTATTTAATTTAAAGAAAATCTATATTAACAAATTCTTGTATACTCCATAAAGTTTTGTAATCATGTAACAAAATATTGTAAATATTTTCAATCTCTCAAATAGTTATTATTCCAGTTAATCCCGTTCCAGAATTGCAATTTTTGTTTTGCAGAAACTTTTTATTTCTTAGCGCAAAAGAGCGAAAGAGGAAAACAAAATCTTTCCCACTTATTCAAGAATTTTTGCAACAAAAATTGCAAGTCTGCACCGGGACTTACAGATATTTTTTTTTAATTTAAGGCCTGTAACATCAATAAATAAATAATTTATTTATTTTATTTTAGATGCTGTCGCATCTGCGCCAAAACACTTGGCGAAACGTGCGGTGGCCCTGGTGATTTTTCTGGACAGTGTGAGCCTCCCTTAAAGTGTGTAACTAAATTGCCCATATCAAGTGGATTAGGTGTTTGTATGGGTAAGTTTTTCATAATTCACTTAATTTTAATGTTGGGAGACTGAGTACATACTAGAGGTGAGCACAATAAATTTGCTTACTTAATCTTCATGATGTACATTAATGAATTAATCTCCTTGTTTTTTTACTACTCCTGATTTTTTGAGAAGACTGAAACTGTTATTAACTTTTATCAAAAGCAGTCAAGTATGGGCCTTATTCATTGTAATGTCGAACAAATGTCACTGTTGCCTACTGGTTGACAGCAGTGTTAAATAATATAACAAGTGTGTCAAAATATGTACATCGTCAGCTTAAATCCACTTTCTATAATATTTGACATTTTAATGGCGTTCGAGAAAGAAAGAGACGCCACATCGACTGCCTTAAATATTTATTTTAATTTGAAACTCTACATGTCGAAAAAACTTAATGTATTAGGGTGCGAACAGAGTGGCTGCTTGTTGCCGAGCCGAGCCGACTGACGCTCATTTCGAGAACCAATGCGAGAAAACTGGTACTATACAAATAAGCGCGAACAGGTCATAGTGGGCGCCGAGCTGGTCAGAGCGCAAAGCGCAAAAGCGCCGAAAATATGTTATGTTGTTATGGTTTCAACTTGTTTGGAAAACATAAACAAAAAATTAAAAACAAAAATTTAAGAAAAAATAAAGGTATTCACATCAGTTTTTTTCTTGATGGAAAAAAGTTGAATTTTTAAATTCAACCTTTGGTGAATTTTTTTTCCTGTGTTTGTTGTAAAAAAAATTACATTTTTCTAACAAGAAAAAAACTGATGTGAATACCTTTAATAAATAAAACATGCAATGAAAAATAAAAATAAATAATAAAAATGTCAGTATTTTTTCTCAACAAAATAAAACTCAAATCATAATTACTATTTTATAAGAAACGTTATAAACACGTTATAAATTTCACAAACACGAATGAACAACAAACCCAAATGCATACAAACATACATAAAACACAAATAATAGATAAAATATCAGCGCTGATTCTCGCATCCACTATGCACACACAAACTTGTTTCTCGCATGAAGAAGTTCTCGCAATAAGCGTCAGTCGGCTCGGCTCGACAACAAGCGGCCACTCTGTTCGCACCCTTAGGCTAATTCCTTAAGATCTGTATACAAAATGTTTACAATATTTTGCCTCTCCTGTAAAATTGGGTGGAAGTGAGTTAGCAAGTTTACACTCTAAGCCTAATGAAAGATAAAACAAATAAGACAGATTCTTTGGGCATGTTCTAAGTTTTATAATTTAAAACAAAAATATTTTTAATTCGCCCTTAAATCAAATTAAAATCTATAATAAATTCAGTAAAGTTTTTCGTTTTTGTTTATTTTTTTTTTTTTGGTTTTTGGCGCTTTTTTTAGTTTTGGCGTTTTTTTCTATTTCTTCGGTTTTAATGATTTATTTTAGTATTAGCCATTTTTCTTTTAGTTTTGGCGCTTTTTCCATTATGGGGATTTTTTAAGTTTTTTGCTTTATTTTATATTTCGCGCTTTTTTTAATTTTGTCAATTTTTTCGGTTATTTGGAAATTTATTTTAGTTTAAGAGATTTTTTTCTAGTTTGGCGATTTTTTTTTTCATTTTGGCGCTTTTTTCGGTTTTTGAGCGCTTTCTGGCATTTGACGATTTTTAATTATGAAAAATTTTAGTTTTCGCGTTTTTTGAACTTAAGCTTACATAATATATGCATATAGGTTTGGGCATTTTGTTTTTCGCTTTTGGAATTTTTTATGTATTGGCGTTTTTTGATGTGTAAACATCTATACGCTAGGGCGTAAAAATATTTTGACTTTGATTTCTTTGCTGAGATTTCTTTGCTTTTCTTTCACAGCATTGTCAAATCGGTGTGAGCTATGTATGAGTGTATTAGTGTTTGAAAGAAGCAATACCAAGCAGAGAAAAGCGTCGACTGGCTCGAAGCCGACGGTGCGCCGCCGCCGGTTATTTTTCTGTATATTTCCGTACACCAAAGGTTAAAATGAACCGTAAGAGCTACGGTCTTGAAATTTGGACACAATATGTAGACATTTGGCCACTACAACAAAAAATACATGAGAGTTAAAAACTAAAGGGTGTTCCAAAACGAGCAACGAAAAATGTTAAAATCCCATGTAATATACATACAATTGTATGTACATATATACACTTGAAATTTTAAAAGTTAGTGTATTTTTATACAGACTACAACAATTAACACTAAATTTAAAAAATTTAAATTAAAAGGTGTTCCATCAGTTAATGCAATTTTGACTTTGTAATTTTGACAACTTGCTGTATCTTGGAAACCGTAAGAGTAAAACTCTTGAAATTTTCAAAAACGGTAAAACTAAAAAATCAAAAAAATATAAAATCGCCAAATGTAAAAAAATCGCCAAAACGAAAAAAATCACCAAGTTAAAAAAAATCTCTAGGACTAAAATAAATCGCGAAAAACCTAAAAAATCGCCAAAATTAAAAAAATCCTTAAACAAAAAAATCGCCAATATGAAAAAATCGCCTAAATAAAAAACCCCCAAAAACAGAAAAAAATCGCCAAAATGAAAAAAATCCCAAAAAACAAAAAAATCGCCAAAATGAAAAAATCGCCAAAATGAAAAAATCGCCAAAATCAAAAATTGTGAAAATTAAAAAACCCCAAAAAGAGAAAAAAAACGCCAAAACGAAAAAAACGATAAAACTGAAAAAAAAATCAAAAAAAATTTTAAAATTAAAAATCGTTTAAACTGAAAAAAACTTAAAAAAGGAAGAAAGCTAAATAAAAAAAAATAATCAAAACCGAATGTGCGCGAGTCAAAGTCGCACTTTACTGAATTTATTTTAATTGCAATGCGTACACAACAACAAGAACAGCAACAACTAAACGATGAACAACAGGAATTAAAAATTAGAAAGTAAAAGTAAAGACATTTACCATAGATGAGCTCTGCAGTACCACTAAAGTTTCAGTAAAAACAATAAAAAATGTTTAACAAGTAAATTTTTAATGATTACTAAAATTTTTTCTACAATTATAAATTGCCTAAATGATTTGTTATATGATGAGGTGCATTGAATTTTCAGTAATCAGTAATGCCCGTATTCGTAATGAAATTCTACCAAGTGGCTAAATGTTTTCCATACAAAAGTTTCAAAATTTGAATGAAAAAACTTTGCCACTTGCTACAATTTTATTATGATTACGGCCCTACGATTTTACTGGTAATGCAAATTAAATTTCATTAGCAGTAAAAATTTACTGGATTTTTTTTATTAATCAGTAAATTTACTGCTTACTGCAATTTTGAATGCAGTACATATACATATACTGCAGTGTGCCCATTTACTAACCAAATAAGTTTAATAAAACAAACAAAAACCAACAAATTCATATGTATTTACAATATTGAAAGTTTTAATACTTTTAATTAATTAATTTAAAAAAAGATACTAAAAGCATAAGTACTTCGAACTTAAAAAAAAATTCATTACTAGATGTTTACACATCTCCTGTGTGATCGGACTCAAATTGCTTTTTTTAGTTTTTGCGTTTTTCGACGATTTTTTGGTGTTTTTCTAGATTTTTGGTTTGAGCAATTTTTTAGCTTTGGCGCCTTTCTTCGTTTTGGTGAATTTTTTTTTTTTTTTTTTGTTTTTTTGCGTTTTTTTTTTTTGCTTGGAGTTTTTTTCATTTTGACGATTTTTTCGGTTTTCTGCGATTTATTTTAGTCCTTGTGATTTTCTTTTAGTCTTAGCGATTTTTTCGGTTTTAGGCTTTTTTTGATTTCGGTTCTTGACGATTTTCGGTTTGCCGATTTTTTTATTTTTTTTAGTATTGGCGTTTTGTTATTTTTGTGATTTCTTTGGGTTTTCGGAGGTTTTTTTTTGGATTGGCATTTTTTTCATTTTGGCGATTTTTTCAGTTTTCGGCGATTTTTTCGGTTTTTGGCGAGTTCTTCGCTTTGGCGATTTGGTTTTATTTTTAGAGCTTTCGCTAATTTCATGAGCTTGCCTCTTACCGATTTCAAGATAGAGCAAGTGTCAAAAATACATAGTCAAAATTACGTTAACTGATCAAATATCCTTTAATTTTGATTTTTTTTAAATTTTGGTATCAATTGTTGTAGACTGTATAAAAATACACAAACTTTGAAAATTTCAAGTCTCTAAAGCATGCATATAACATGGAATTTTAAAATTTTTCGTTGCTCGCTTTCGAACACTCTTCAATTTTTAACTGCCATATATTTGTTGTTGTAGCGGCCAAAGTTCTGTGAAAATTTCAGCAAGGTTCTCGAAAAAACAGCTTGTGACGGACAGACAGATATCGTGGTGAAAACAATAGGGTTCCTTTTCACTTTTGGTGTACGGAACCCTAAAAATAAAAAAATAAATCAATAAGTGAAGGCAAATTTTTCTTTTGAAATAACATTTTTTTATTTTTAAGCAATTGTAGGTATTTTTGGGGATAAGAAAATAGCTATTTTGGGGATTTTCGGGGATAAGTTGTAAAATAAAACTGAAGCAGCGCAACTCCTTATTTTCTTCGCCATCGCACTCAGACAGCGTTGCCATATTTTTTTCTCAAAAACCTTCAAGTCGGACAATAAATCTTTTTTTTTCATTAAAAATCTTTTTTATTTTATCAGTACTTTATTCAAAAGGATTTTAAATAATATACTAAAAGTACCAAATATCATATTCTTAAAAATCTTATTTTTAACAAAGAAATCTCTTAGTCTTTTTAACATCCCGAAAAATTTCGAAAATAAGATAAATCTACACATATGGTAAGGCTGCACGCAGTGTACATTAGAGTGGGTCAATTTGTATGGAGTAAAAAAAGTTCACCAAGCGGTTGCCAAAATCGTAACCTATATTGAATTCTAAGAAGGTTTGCCGAAGAAACCATGGGTCTAAAATCAAAACCGAGCTTCCCATTTTTAACGAGAAAGTTTTCTCTTCGTTTTTTAATATGCTAAAATTAAGATAAAAAAGAAAAACGTTTAAGCAAATATATTCGAAATGATCCAAAAATTTAAATGCTTTTATGCTTAGTCCGTTATAAAAATTAAAACTGACAATTTCGTGATGTTTTCAATATATCAAACTTTTATTACTTTCATCTTCCGCCAAACCATATTGTAGTAGACAAAGTTACTTCATTATCTAATTGCAAAAGAAAAACTTGATTATTAAGGACAAAAGATAAAATATTAATAAATTTTTTATTTAAGAATCACTTATTTTTAAAGTCTTGTTTGCTATCCATCCTTGGTGTGGCGTTTCGACTTTCAATCTTGACTGCCATAACACCATCGCGATTTTTTCCAAAAGTTCGACGTGAAACGCTAGTCAGTAATTGCATAAATCGCTCGGTTCCTTGAATGTGTGGCGAATTTGTGGATCCGGAAGCGGTTGATCGTCAAATTCGATGTATTGGAGCAAGTGGTCATAGGGTATGTTTGCAGTGAATGGCGGCTCCGAAAAAATGCTATCGTTATCTAAGTCTATCATGTTGACATAATTACTGCAGGTAAAATTTATAGTAGGCTTTTTGTAAGCTCTTAATATTTTTAGTTCGTAAAGTTTTTCACGATAATATAAAATAAAAGTTAAAAATTTAGAATCGCAAAAAGAAAGAACAACCGCACAATAACTGGATATCAATAAAATGCACTCTTTTTTTTTGATTGCCTTTCACTGACAGATCGATATAATCATAGCAAATGAATAACAACCAAATTGAAATTGAAGTAGACGTTTTTTAAATAGTTTAAGGTCACTATGTTAATTTTTGCTGATACAATTTTTTAAACTAATTATTTTCTACATTTCAAACCAGAGAATTTTAGAACTCTATTTAAGAATGTACATTTTACAAACATCGAAATTATTTTTCTAAAGATCACAACGTTGTTTACATTTTTCGAGTACCATATTTTTTAAATTAGTCTAAAGACCTTTCGAAAGCTCATGAACTTTCCTTTCGAGCAAGCCCAAACATAATCTTTTCTGTCAAATTTCTTACACCTAATTCACACGAAGAATTTTATGAAGTCTATTTTTCGACGTCATTTTTTGTTTGTTAGCGAACGGGGTAGAGAAGAAAGAGGGGTAGAATAAAATGACTCGATTTCTGTTTTCCATGGTTTTTTTTCATTTTTCTCTTTGCATTGCTCTTGTTGTTATTGTTGTTACGTTTCAATGTTTCTCTTCTATCTTATTGTTATTTTTTATTGTTACTCTTCTAACGGGTGTTTTTTTTAGAGGTATAGAACTTTGAATTGAAATAAAACACAAGAAAATCGTTTTAATGTCCATCAATTTGGCTTTATTGGAAGGATAATTTTATGGCATTAATGTTTAAATATGATTTCGGGCATGTGGCCGTCGCGGCTGGCTCGAATAAAGCCAATTCTACAGGTCCAATTTTCAACCACTTTTTCGAGCATATGGGGCCGTATGTTGGCAATAACGCCACGAATGTTGGCTTCCAAGTCCCCTAACGTTTCTGGTTTGTTGGCGTAGACGAGCGACTTCACATATCCCCAAAGAAAATAATCCAATGGTGTCAAATCACACGATCTTGGTGGCCAATTGACAGGTCCATTCCGCGAAATTATGCGCTCATCGAATGTTTCCTTCAATAAATCGATTGTGACGTGCGCTGTGTGGCACGTAGCGCCGTCTTGTTGGAACCACAACTCATCCACATTCATGCCATCCAATTCGGGAACAAAATAGTCGGTTATCATGGCTCTATACCGGTCTCCATTAACGGTAACTGACTCTCCAGCATTATTTCGGAAGAAGTATGGCCCAATGACTCCACCAGCCCATAGAGCACACCAAACAGTCAGTTTTTGTGGATGTAATGGCGTCTCTTCACTCCAAATGCGGCAATTTTGCTTGTTGACGTAGCCATTCAACCAAAAATGAGCCTCATCACTGAACAAAATTTTGCGATGAAAATCAGCATCGAGATCAATCTCATTTTCGGCCCATACACCAAAATCACGACGCATTGCATGGTCTCGCGGCTTTAATTCTTGCACAAGCTGGATCTTGTAAGGTCGCAAGCCAAGATCTTTGCGCAAAATCTTCCATAAAGTTGATGGACAAAGCTCCAATTGCTGTGCACGGTGGCGAATCGATTCATTCGGGTCCTCTTCAACACTTTGCTCTACAGCGGCAATTGTTTCTTCGGTGCGCACTGTTCGACGTCTCTGCGGATGCGTATTATCACATAGAGTAAACGTAGTGCGAAAACGATCCATGGTTAACCGAATTAATTGCTCTGATGGACGATTATGTCGACCATAAAATGGACGGAGCTTGCGGTAAACTTCGCGAACTGAACCATTATTTTCGAAATAAATTTGCACGATTTGCAAGCGTTGTTCTTTTGTCAACCTGTTCATGATGAAATGGCAAACCAAACTAAATATTAATCACTTGACAGCTGACAAAATGGCCACCAGTTAAAAAAGTGATGCCAACTTAAAGTTCTATACCCCATTAAAAAAAACACCCATTACCTTATTGGCTATATGAGTGGAGAGAAGTAAAATTAGACGTTAAAAAAAAACATCGTATGAATGCAAGGAATTTTTGGTAGCAACTTCAAAAAAGAATTAAGAAAAATAGACGTCATAAATTTCACCGTGTGAATTAGCACTTATAAGAATCAATAAAATTTTAGCATATTAAAAAAAAAATATATAAAAAACGAAAAGAAAACGTTCTCGTTAAAAATGGGAAGCTTGATTTTGATTTTAGACCCATGGTTTCTTCGCCAAATCTTCTTAGAATTCGATATAGATTGCGATTTTGACAACCGCTTGGTCGAGAAAAAAAATTGACCCACTCTAGTGTACATACTTTCATATATTGGGCATGTTCACGAAAAAATCATTTGGATTCTTTTTGCAAAAATAAATACAGTGAAGAGAAATATACTAATGTTTTCAATATAATAATCCTAATGATTTGTACACACTGTATAAAAATATGGTTCCCTCTATCGTGTATATTTGTGTCTAGTTTTGTTCAGATATACATATTCAATGGATCACGATCTGTAGGATAATTTTCAAATATATAATAAAACTTATAATAAACTGGTATGTGATGTTTTGATCGTTATTTTATTAAATGATACATATCTAGTTCAAATTTAATGGGACTTATTTAATCCAAAGATATTACATTATAAAACCATGAAAAGGCACTAACTATAATTATTTTTAGCCTTTCCAAAAAACTTAGTTTCACCATGATAGACAATAGTTAGAGGAAAATTGTGTATAAAAATAAAAGTTGTGCAATTTATTCTAAATTTTTTTTTTACCAAATTTGTCGCATTCAAAATGTACGGTGTCAAAAGTTTTTGTAGTCACGACCGGCTGGTTTGCACGCTATCAGTGCAATTTTTATACACATGTGATTTTTATGGCCAGTCTATCAGAAACTGCCGGTGGAGCGAATAAATAATGTATATATATATATATGCATGTGCATAACACTATTTATAGTTTGACGTTTTTCCCCTTTACCGCATTTTTCCATACAAATTTTTCGCTAACGTAAGTATTTAGGGTAAACAGCCAACGCATGACAGGCATTCCATTAGGAAAATCGTTATCGTTAATGGTAAAATTTCTTATAAAATATAATTTATTCTATAAAGGAAAACAGTTTATAAGTATCCTTACAGAATATATGTATGTATGAAATTAATTTATGTAAAAACTTACCGCCAACAGTGGACATTTTCCCGGTAGATTACCTTTATTCATTAACTCAGCTGTAATTATTCTTATGGGATTAAATCTAGAGCGAGCCATTTGTAAAACTTTACAACCATCGAATTTATAATACAATATATTTTTACTACGATTGCCTGATTTGATTGCATCTAATATTATTTCCATTTGAAACGCGTTAATATTTTTAGCCAACATAAATTCAACGGATAGCTGTTTCTTTGAAAGCAATAAAGAATTTGGTTTCGAAGCAAAATATTGAACGTCATACACATCTCTTATATCCTCCAGGATAATCGAATTTTTTTTTAATTTCTTTGATAGGGAAAGGAATTTTATTATAATTTTTTTTTTACTTAAAAATATCTGAAATAGATAAATTACCGCATTGGTTGCTGCTTGTGTTAAATTAATAAGAACTATTATGAAAATTATTTTAAGCCAAATTATTCCGCACATACTGAGGTATAAAGTCAGCAGCCTATTCATTTCGAATTCAAAATATTTTATGAGCAACAAGAATATATTTAAAACAACGTCAACTTTAATACTCATTAAAAATTAATTAATATCTCTATAGATATTGGAAATATCATAAAATTACTATTTCACCATTAGCTAATTTACATATGTACAAATATAAAACATACATATGCATATATGTATACATATGCATATGTATAAAAATATGTATGTGTTGTACAAACGTTTAATTAAGCCAATTTTTTTATTTTTTTATTTTGAGAGCATTTAATCGATAAACCAGATTAATAATAAAGATATTAAAATACCTAAAAAAAATATCCATCTTCTTTACAATAATCACAAGTATGTATATAATAATGATTATATTATCAGATTTTCGATTTAAAATCAATTGAAAAACGTTAAAAGTTGTGCTGCACACACATTTAATTCGATTTCGTTTCACTTTTGCCTTAAAATCGATTTCATTTCCCATCTTGTTCTATGACAACATGAGAAAAATTAAATTGAATGGCATACAAAGGTTTTCTTATTGTTTTGCGTTCTTAATTTTTAGTTTTATTAAAAAGTATTTAGATTTTAAGAAGTTAATAGTATCTAGGATGAAGCTGACATTTAAAATTAAGAACAATATAACATTCATTACAACACTTGCTTCAGCAGAAAGCAATCCGGCGATTTTGGTCTCGTAGCAGCCGGCTTAAACTTCTGTTAATAAACATATATTGCAAAAAGTACCTTTTTAAAAAAGTACATTTTGTAAAAAGTACCAATAGTAAAACGTGCCCCTTCGAAAAAAAAAATATTTTACAGGAAGTATCATTTCAGAGAAGGACCTTATTCTAAAAAACACATTATGTAAAACATACCTTTTCAAAAAAGGGCTTTTTCAAAAAGGGCCTTTTCAAAAAAGGACCTTTTGTAGAAACTAGCTTATGTCAAAAGCACCTTTTGCAAAAACGACCTTATGGAAAAAGTACCTCTTGTAAAAAGTACCTTTGCAAAAAGTAGCTTTGCAAAAACTAGCTTTTATAAAAAGTACCTTTTGTAAAAAGTACTCAAACAAAATGATCCGGATTCGTAAAGAATTCGTAGCGATTGGTCGACAAAATCTTCCGATTTTGGCACCGAAATATTACCGAAATCATAACAATTTTTGTATGAAATTCTTGACACGACTTCGTAACGATATGTCGGTGCGAATTCGTTACGATAAGTCGGTACGAATTCGTTACGATAAGTCGGTACGAATTCGTTACGATAAGTCGGTACGAAATCGTAACGACATGTAGGTACGATTTCTTTCTGCTTTTATAGCACAGTACCGCTTCACCGTTAAGTTGCTGCTATTGTCGAAATAATTTGCACATACTAACGTTTTTTAATATTTGTTACAATCCTTTTTTATCAGCATATAATTATTTATTTAAAAATAAAATTTTCACAGACTTTTACTTATGTACTCAAAAATCCAATGTTTAAAAAAATTGTTCAGAGAAACTACCGAAATGTCTTAACGAATTCGGTACGACAAGTCTAACTTCAGAAAAAGTCGAAACATTTTGTTTGGGGTATTCATTATGTTTGTAAGCTCATACTACCATACATATTACTATACATATGTACATATATACATTTATTATTACAAAACAATTTATTTCAAATGATTGAATACAGTTACATACATATGTACCTATGCAGGAATGTTATCTCGTGAGAGCGTGAGAATTCGTGCGTGATTATTAAAAAAGCTCACGCACGAGTAAATCTTTTTCAGTCACGCTCACGCACTCACACGATAAAATCACGACATTTGCACATCTCTAAAAAATACCTTAACTAAAAAGTACCTTTTGTAAAAAGTACCTTTTGTAAAAAGTACAATGTTTTATAAAGAACCTGTTGTAAAAAGTACCCTATGTAAAAATACCCTTTGTAAATATCTCAGTTTTTCATACAAACAAAAACAGTTGAACAGTATGTCCAACAAGTGTTATTAAAAAGCAGAAAAAATGCTACAATAAATACACGCATTTCGGCAGGAGATTTATTTTATTTTGAGCAAAGTTATTAGACAGCCTGTGATTTAAAAACTGAATTTAACAAACTTGCAGTGTGAAAGCAAAATCAGCTGTTTATGGTTTTAACGTTAAAACCAGGTTTTAACTTTCAGTGTGAAAACACTACTAGTCATTGATCGAACGCCTACAAGAAATTACCCTATAGGAAGTGTCAGTAGTACAACAGTATGATTCCCTGTTGACAAATTGTACAACAGAGAATGCTTTTTGCTATACTCGTTTAACATGTGCATGTCACTAAATGTCTACTATGGACTAGATAGTTTTTTTTTTTTTTAGAAAAATACTCTTTGCAGCCCACATCTTATCACTCACCAACCACCCCACCTAGAATATGTTTTTGGTGAAATATCTTGTACTTGTAAAATCAAATATTAACATGTATTCATTGCGTTGTTAATGCCGCTAAAAAAAAAATTAAAAAACAGTGGACAGTGGAGCCCAGCCTTTGTACAGGAGAATTACAGAAACTAGAACATACAACGTTTTTCTACAAATACATTTGAAAAAAAGCACACATACATAATACATTCTGTGCAAAAGTTTCAATACAAAATTCACAGGTACACAAATGTTTGTATCACATTGGCCTTACGTATGTAATCTTTGTTTTGTGCAATGATGGATATATTCGTCATCAGTACCAGTCAATTGACTGCCAGTATTCTTGTAGGGAATAATATAGTGTGTGAACAAAGTATAATTTTTGGCAAGTTCTGCTTTACTACTTCCATTTAAAAATAAGTATATAGGACTGCTGAGGCTCTATGCTGCTTATAGGAACTAAAGGATCTAATATATATATATATATATATATATATATATATATATATATATTGTTTCGAAAATGGCCGTCGACAAGGTTAAGCAGCATTACACAAATATATTCCAACAGGGTTAAGGTAAGTGTTACGCGAAAATATTCCTACAGGGTCAATGTAAAGAATAATCTAGAATAGTAGCAAACAACTAAATAAGCATGCGCAGCATATATGTATGTACAAGCTTGATTAAACGTAAACAAGCAAAAGCAACAACAAAAAGCGTCTGCTTATTAAGAAGATTCACATATTTACACACATACATACATGGTAATTCAAACGAAAAGCAAAAGATAAACAACCACCGTGTATTGCTTCGTTAATGATGTACACACGTATGCATATACACATGTATGTACATAGTTACCACATGAACTTATTAGGCACTTTGTAAACAGCATATAAGATGATAATGATCGTCTAGACATTGCTTGAAACTTCTAGTGGTATTTGTGTGGAATATAAAAATAGGTGACGCAGCCAATGAGTGAGTTAGTTGCAGTTGTGAGTCAGTTGCGAACAAGTTAGCCAGTTGCGAGTGAACAAGTCAGTTGATAATTAAGTTGTGAATTAATAATAGTCTGCGATACAGTGGTGAGTTGATAGTTAAGAGCAGTCTGTGCTTTACACGTGAGTTGGAGTAAAGGAGAAACTATAGGACAGTCTATAGTGACAGCAAAGTCTGTCGTGGAATTGAGATTATTGTGGAGTCTATCGTGTCGACTGGAGTAAAGGGAACAGCGCAGCGAATAGACGTGTGTAAGGTTGTAAGTAAAGCCAGTGAGTCTTTATTGGTGTATCAACTGTGAGTGTCGGCAGAGTGAGTGCCGTTTGTGACAAGCAGCAGACAAAGAGGTATTGGTGTATCAACTGTGAGTGACGGCGGAGTGAGTCTCGTAAGTGACGAGTAGCAGACAAAGGGGTGTCACGTGATTACTTGCGCAGCCAGCTAAGAGACGTGTGTAAACTACAGCGAGGAAGGCGTAGTGGTAACCAGTTGTGAATATTTGTGTGTAATTTATTAGTTTAAGTTGTATTAGTGTATTTAAGCTCTTGAGTAATTTAGTTTAATAGTATGTTTACACGATACGTGCTTCGCTCTCTATTCATGCTTCACACCCCAATCATGACCGAATCAACTTGCTTCGCCATACAAAATTATGAGAGCAAATCAAGTAGATTCAATATGAATCTACTTGCGAAGCACGTAAAATTGGTATCTTCTCTAACTTGTATCGCAGTTTATCGGCAGTTTAGCTGAACCAGCTATCAAAACAAAATATGTATACATACATATGTATGTGTATGTATGGGTTTGAACAAATAAAAACAAACCAAAAAAAAACATAGATGTGAGTTTTATATAAACAAATTTAATTAAGTTATGAATAGTAAAAAAAGGAAAAATAAGAAGAAAATATAGGTATGCCTTCAAAAACAAAATTTTGAATAAGTCGAATGTATGTAAGTATGTATGTACATAAGCGTATACGTATGTACCCAGCTGGAAAAGTAGGCATTAATTACATGAAGTATTATTTTCCAAAGCAAAACAATGCATCCCTTAGAAACGATAGGGTAATTTGATCAAACACAATTAAAATAATTCATTACTTTCCTAGGACATGTTCTGTGTTAACAGTAATCAATTCAGAAATGAAAAATTATACATGATGTGCATTACCTTATAATTTACTATTCATTACCTTTTCCCACTGGGTATGTATATGCGTACGTATGATATGTATGAATGTGTGAATATAAATAAAAAGATGCCACACGAACAGTGATGCCAACTTTTTCAGAGCAAAAAGCACTGTGCCTTCAAAAAAAAAGCACTAAATGCAATAAGGCCATATTTCGATTTTGTTCAGTTATAAGTAGAATATTAGTAGGAAAATAATTTAAGTTCAAGACAAAAGCAAATTAAACAATTGTAATGGGATATTTGATATAATAATTTTGGAAAAATAAAGTAGAACTCGTAAGCTTATATAATCCATAAAACTAAACTTCAGAAACAAAGTAATTTTATTTACAGGATAAAGATTTTAATTAAAATTTTATTTGTACTCTTTTATATAATTGCCTAAATTAAATCATTCCGTATAGACGAAACATCAAAACACTTGATTAAAATTTATGTGGAAATGTAGGATTTTGGTCGATATCGAGTCCATCAATTTGTTACTGTAACTCCAGTAATTGTAACTAGAATCGAAATAAAATGAATTCGAAAGAATTTGTATGTATTTATGTATGTGTACATGCGTATAAATATATAGGTATGTGTCAATGAATTAACAAAAACTATTTACTATGTATGGAAAAAAAATCCTTTGTTTTTCTCAGAACCAGGTTTCAAACTTTAGTTTAGGTAAAAAAATAGGCCTGTTAAAATATCAGCTCATAATATTAATGGTGAGATGGTGCGCATTGCACTTTTCCATTTCCCATACGATTTACATGGTATAAATTGATTTTATTCATTCTGATTGTCATAAGTAAAGAACGGAATGTCCTACAGTAAACTTCTTGGTACGCTTTTGTAGAAAATTCAACGCTCTATAAAAAAAGTTACATAAAATTTTTTGATAAGTTAGATGGATCAAAAGTTATTTACCGCCCAAATAAAATGTATCCTAAATTTATACGGTTTTTCAAGAAAACAACAGAAATATTATGTTATTCCAGAAAATTTTACCAAGTTCCAAACAAAATACAAAAAGTGACAAAGAAGTGTTTTTCGTTATAATAGAGAAATATAAAACAATTTTATAAGTTTTTCAAAATATTTTAGCCATAGCTGTAATAAGTGAATGGAATGGAAATTAAAAATATTTTTATTTCAGATTTAGTTTAATTTAAAATTTTTTTATAGAGTGTTCAATTTTCTACAAAAGCGTACCAAGAAGTTTAATGTAGCACATTCCGTTCTTTACTTATGACAATCAGACAGAAAAGTGGAAAGTGTTTATTTGTTGTTTTGTGTAAAGCCACCATACTATCACAAATTTATATTTAGTGGATTTGTTAAACACACTAAAAGCACTAAAGTCAAGGGTGAAAAATCACCAATTTCTGGTATTTAAAAAAAAGCACCTAGTTGAAAAATTCCGGACTGTTATGAATTAAAAAGCACTAAATCTAGTGCTAAAAGCACTAAATTGGCACGCTGCACACGAAGCACGAAGGCGTCGTATAAACGGCAAGATTCAAAAACAAGATTCAGAGAGCGAAGCATGTGATTCAACTCGTCGTATAAACATAGTATAAGTGTATTTGTAAATAAAACTTGTATCATTCTTAACCCTAATTACTACACTCGGCTCTTGTATTCATTTGCAAATCTTCAGGTCCACGGAAAAGCGTTTTTTATAGAGAAAAACGTAACATTATATATATATATATATAGCTGACTGCTCTCCCCGGAACTCATACTGAATATGCTGCAATGGATTTCATGACATAGAAATGAACTCGTTCATTAGCTTAGTTATGACACTTACCAATAATCAAACCAATTTTAATTACATGGGTTTCTATCATCAATTGGTTTCAAAGCTGTGTTAGTGATATTTGAAGTGACATTTTTATTTGAGTCGGTTTTATTTATTTTGTTTGTGCACTTACTTCCCAATAACATTCCGACAGTTTTTCTGTAAACATACAGAGGTTTTTTTAACTTTTCTAAGTAATAATTTCTTTGTACGTTTAAGAACACTGGTGAGCTTCTTAAGCTGAAACTTAATACATAAAGATGTTGCTTATGTCTAATATTTTTATGTAAAAGCAAAAAGAAAAAATTAAAAAGATCTTCATAAGCTAAATAAAAAACAAGTATAAGTCTAATATTAATTTTACCGCTTTAAATGGACAATTCTTGGGAAAATTGCTCTTATGAAACATTTCCTTAAGGTGAGCTGGAGACGGTTTTTAAAGCCCGACATCCATCAATATTAGTAGACAAATGCTTAACAAGTCCATTGTCTATTTTAAGCATATGAACTTTGTATCTTAGTTCAATTTGTCTGAAACTGCAATTCAGTCCACAGTTTTCACAAAGCTGGCGGCTGCGATGATGTTGAAATTAAATTCAAGAATTTTATTCATGAAATTTCAGTTAAAAAATTTATGTAAAAAATTTTTCTTATATAATATTTTTTGTTTAATAATTTTCTTACTTACTTTAGCTTTAATAGAAATAAGTGTGCTACATTGTAAAAGCATAGTGACAAACCACATTTTTTATTGAAACAATTTGTGATAATTTGTAGTTTTTACCCGACTGTCAATGAAATGCTCCAGTCCAGTCATCGACTGTTATTGTTCCGGTCGATGGCAATTTTAATTACATTTTAATGTTAATGTTAATTAAAAGGGGATTAATAACTTTATAAAAAATACTATAGTTTTAATTACTTCATTAATACAGTGGGCCGTGTGTAGGCAAACAATTACAAAAAATAAAAAATAAAAAACAAGAAAATGAATAAATTATTAATTTATCACAAAAAAAATCAAGTTAAATTAGTTATAATTTTTTTTACCTTCCCTTACTATAGTGTACTTACTAATCTCATAAGGCTTCTTGAGACAAATTTCACATTTCATCTGTTATAATCACAACAATTTCAACAATTTAACCCTCCTTTTTTCTATGGCAAATTATGCCCTTAAGGACTTTTTTCAAACACAAAAAAAAAACTTTTTATCATTGACATATTGCATTGGCATATGTATGGAAACGTATATGCAGACATTTAAAAAAGATTGTTATTCATTTGTTTTTTTTTCTTTCTTTTTCCATTTATATTTGGTCACAGCTTCAGGCAGTTTTCATTCTCAAGGCAATTGTGTGTGTGTGTGTGTGTGTGTGTGCTGGTATATTTATTTTATTAAATGTAGCAGACTTTTAGGGGAGAAAATTGGTTTCTTTTCCATTTTGACATCTTAATAAATAACAAATCATTACATACATATATATATTTTTTTTGCTTGTTTCTTTTTTGCATTTAAGGTTTGTTGGTGTGAAAAATGGCGAATTTTTTTAATTTAAAAATGTATGTTTTAAAGCTTTAAAAAATGGGAAAGTTAAAATAATCCTTTTTTTTTGTACATAAATAAGATTTTGCATACAATTAATATGAAGCCTTCTAATAAACTGTAACACTTACTTGATTGATCTAGGTATCTTAAAAAATTTGCCTGAAAACTTCCTTAAACTTATTATTATTTAAAAAAAATCTTAGCAAAGTTTTTTGTAAAACCTTCAGATCCATTATTCAGATCTTTAATAATAAAATAAACAAGTGAAAGTGCTTTATTTGGCTGTGCCGACTAACATATTGAGTATTTGTACAAATACATAAGTACATACAAATATCTTAGTTTTGTGAAAAACATATCGATGGCTTAATATAAATCAATTTTTTTTTCGAAATCGCGTTCTTAACGTTTTCTGGTAGACAACGTATAATTACATCCTCCTTCTAGAACAAAGTAAGTAACAAATAAAAATAAAAGATTCTAAATTCAATTCAATTCAGATGTCGCGATAGTGCGTAAACTATTTATTCTCAAAGAATTTTTACGTTTTGTTCCGCAGAAAGCAACAGTTTCAGGGAAATATGTTCTTACGCTTTGTAGTTATGACTTTTCTTTAAGGATATATTTTATGTTATTTCAACTCAGTATAAATTAATAAGTTATCGTTGACCATCGATATGAAAAATAATTGTGCTCAGAGCATAATTTTTACAAAAAAAAAAAATATATATTAAATTTTTCAACCCTGGAATCTTATTTTTATTTTTTCTGATTTTAATACTAATTTATTTCGCTATAAAATATCAAATATGTTTAATAAACAAAGAAAACAAAAATAGTTACATGAAGTTAGTTATGCATATATACCAAACAAAATATTGAAATTTTCCAGCTCTGGAGCTGTTTTATGTATTTGAAATTTTTGTACCAAACTCTTTCCGTCTAAAAGATAAAATATATTTAATTTATAAATTAAAAGAAAAAATTAATTTGACTTAGTTACTTTTATATAAAAAATTTTTAATATTCCAACCCTGAAAGCATTCTTTTAGATATTTGTGTTTATTTTTTCTTATACCAATCTATTAATCCTAAAAATGAAAAAATTATTTTAGTAAGGTTACTTTTATATACCAAAAGAAATCAATTTTCCAACTCTGGAATCTTTTTTTTTATTTTCTTTTTATTTTTAATAACAATTTTATTCCTAGTAAAATATAAGATGTGCTTATTTAAGAAAAAAAATAACAAAAATTAGTTTTAGCTGGTTACTTTTACATGGCAAAATAAAGCTTAAGTCTTCCAGCTCTGAAAGCATCTTTTCGATTTTGCTTATTATCAGTAGCAATCTATTTCGGACAATTTCTGATGCATCACTTGAAGACTGAAGTCTCTAGCTTTTCTGGGATCTTAGGAAAACCGACTTCACTAACAGACAGACGGACGGACAACCCGACGGTATGGTTCGCATATGAATATTGCGGCATTCACACACAATATGACAAACCTATATATGTATACCCTTTGCCATTTTTGGCGAGGGGTATAAAAGAACACATGTAGTGGAGTTAACCCCTTACCACTTCTATTTAAGGCGAGAATTTTCCCTATGAGATTTACATGGTAGTTACATACTAGAGGCCTGCATAAACAGTCTTGAAATGTAAATACGACTTGTGTTTTAAATGTATTCTCATGGCATGTATTATACTAAACCGCTAATAAATGATGGCGTTTAATAAGCGAATCACGATGCGTGTATTGATGTACGTGTGTGTGAGTGTTTTTAAGCGATGTCGTTAAGACTTCTTGTTCGTAACAAACAATCCAAAGAAGTAGTGTTGATGCGTGTATGATTGTTATTTTATATATTGTACGTTTGAGTGTGTGCGTAAGATGTAGATGATAAGCTCCCAGTGGGAATTTGAGTTAACTCAGAGCTATTGAATTATCAGCCAAAAATTAGTCAGAGGTGGTTAAAATCAGCACTCATTCTGCATGTTTAAAGTGATCAGATTTAACATTGAGTGGCCGCAGGACGAGTGCATCAGTTTTGAACTAACCATGAGTTAGCTCATTATGAGTTAACTTGTGCCAAATATAAAAAATAAAAAGAAAGTCTTATATAGGGTGTTTTTTAAGAGGTATAGAACTTTGAATTGAAATAAAACACAAGAAAATCATTTTAATATCCATCAATTTGGCTTTATTGGAAGGATAATTTTATGCCATTAATGTTTAAATATGATTTCGGGCATGTGGCCGCCGCGGCTGGCTCGAATAAAGCTAATTCTACAGGTCCAATTTTCAACCACTTTTTCGAGCATATGGGGCCGTATGTTGGCAATAACGCCACGAATGTTGGCTTCCAAGTCCCCTAACGTTTCTGGTTTGTTGGCGTAGACAAGCGACTTCACATATCCCCAAAGAAAATAATCCAATGGTGTCAAATCACACGATCTTGGTGGCCAATTGACAGGTCCATTCCGCGAAATTATGCGCTCATCGAATGTTTCCTTCAATAAATCGATTGTGACGTGCGCTGTGTGGCATGTAGTGCCGTCTTGTTGGAACCACAACTCATCCACATTCATGCCATCCAATTCGGGAACAAAATAGTCGGTTAGTCGGCTCCAATTGCTGTGCACGGTGGCGAATCGATTCATTCGGGTCCTCTTCAACACTTTGCTCTACAGCGGCAATTGTTTCTTCGGTGCGCACTGTTCGACGTCTCTGCGGATGCGTATTATCACATAGAGTAAACGTAGTGCGAAAACGATCCATGGGTAACCGAATTAATTGCTCTGATGGACGATTATGTCGACCATAAAATGGACGGAGCTTGCGGTAAACTTCGCGAACTGAACCATTATTTTCGAAATAAATTTGCACGATTTGTAAGCGTTGTTCTTTTGTCAACCTGTTCATGATGAAATGGCAAACCAAACTAAATATTAATACTTGACAGCTGACAAAATGGCCGCCAGTTAAAAAAGTGATGCCAACTTAAAGTTCTATACCTCAATAAAAAACACCCTTTACATATTTAGTTAATTATGATTTAGCCCATTATTTATTAAAATTTTTTAGTCAGCTTAAAGTTTAAACAATTTTAAATTATTTTTTAAGAAAGGACGAGAACGGGTGATCACTTTATTTGTCAGCCATCATACTTAAGCAAGCACACATAACTAATGTCAATGCATGTGTGCGTTTGTATGTGCACAGAAAAATAAAAGATCATACACACACGCGCCCATGCGTATGAAGAAGCAAGCATCACAAATTGTTCCGTCACAAAGTATTTTCTTCTTTACTTCTATACCTAAAATAGCTGAAATAAGTCTCATGCTAACATTGTTGTTTAACGTTTGTTTTAAAAGATTTCGCTGTAGTAAAGCATTTGAAAAATCCCTCATGTCCTTAAAGATCTTGTAAGTGGTCTTTTGCAAGTGCTTCCACCAAAAATGCTTAATTCCAAACTCGATTACCTTTTTTGAAAATTTTCGCTGGGTTTATAGAGTTGTACTTTGCTGTACGTTCGAATGTGTGGGGATATTAACCCTTTCCCTTTTGTTTTTCTAAGAGCCTTAGAAAAGATGTCGTTCAATTGCTACAGAAACTGTAAATGAGAGCTATTTATATGCCAGTTTTGTAGTCTTTTTAATGAAATGTTTTGTGTTGTTTCTTTTAAAAAAATTACTCAGTTAACTGTGGCAGCCTTGTTGGTGTGTGGCATATAAAATTTTTTCGAAGCAACTCTATCATACGAAATTTTCCTTAAACAATTAGTTCCTAGAAAGCATTAACATGTGTGCCTTTAATTTTAATTACATGTTTACAAAATATTTTCTATTAATTATAATTTTTCTCCTCTTTTGTATCATAAAGTTAAATCCATTAAACGTGTTCAGCCTTAATTGACCTGGCTGCAAGAGAAAACTTATTTCTACTCTAATGAATTCTGCTAGCATAACTACTTTTGTTGTTTATATTATTTGTAGCAACAATATGAATTAATCGAATTTTCTTATGATGTGCTTGTGTGTTAAAGGAATTAACTAGCAAAGGCATGAGGACACAACATATATAATTTTTTTCTTTTTTCTGTATTTCAATTACTACACGCTATTAAAGCCACCAATCAAATACAAATGTATGAGTATTTAAAATGCTTCACATGTAGTCGTTAATAACAATTAATTTATAGCGAAAAAGTTCTAAAGAAATAATAAATACCTTGCAAGCATTAGGGCTTAATACATTTTCAGAACTATACGCACAAGTGTAAAGTTTATTCACTGAAAGGAAAATCATTCATTCAGAGAATGAAACGGTTTCATTAAATGTTCTGCATTATATTAATGAAACTTTTCATTAATACAATGAACAATTTCATTGTATACATGAAATCTTTCAATCTCTGCTCTTCATGTGTTCTTCATAGTTCATTGTATTAATGAAAATCGTTACATTATTTAAACGAATTTTCGTTTTAGCAAATTTGAGGCAAATAAAAGTAAGTTCGACAAATTTTATCTAATTAATGTATACAGTTTGTCAAACATAAATAAATCAAAAGTTATTTTGTTAAAAAATATTTTCTATTTCTTACTTTTCTAATCCCTTTTAATTTCAAAGCATTATGGTCGTCATAAATGCAATGAAATCATTTCATTTATACAATGCAATATTCTTCATTGTATAGCAGATATCTCTCTCTTTTCCTTTGTTTTATCCATTCACGTCCCTCACCTCAATACCAACACAAAAAGGTTGTGCCAAACATCTTATAAAGATGCTTGTTTTGTTAAGATTTTTCTTTGATTCTTTTAAACTTATGTTTGTGTTATGTGGTTCTCAACAACATTTTAAGAGTTTTACTATAAACATGTTCAATTTTCGGCTTACTAAAAGCATTATTTGGGTTGAACTCTACTGGTAAGTTCCTTAAATTTTAAATGTTTTACTTTAATAAATACATACATATGTAATATATTAAGTACATAAATATGTATTTGTATATATTAAATAAAATAAAAAAATTTATATATTTTTTATTAAGTAGGTTGTTTGGAGGGGATATAATTTCATGTTTAAATAATAAATTTTCATTATTTTCTGCTTAAATTTCATTATATTTATGAAATTTTCTTTATATTAATGAATAAACCTCATTTATAGTATGAAAAAACTTCATTAAATCAATGAAAAAACTACATTACACACATGAAAAAGTTTCATTGAACGAATGAAATTGTTTCATTCTATTTATGACAAAGCCGCCAAAATTAACTTCATAAATACAATGAATCATTCTTCATTGATGCAATGAAGCGCTTTATTAGCTGACTTTTAATGAAACATTTCATTAATACAATGAAGAATTTCATTGTCTGAGTGAAGGGTTTCCTTTCAGTGTTGTTTTCTAACAGTGTTGTTTTCCTAAATAATTTATCATTATATCCTTTTTTTTTTTTTTGAGAAAAATCTTAACACAAATATGTTCTTGAAGTAAGGCGTATTAAGGTAAGAGCATTCTACATCCGTCGAAATAAATCTTAGTGGAGGGGGCTAGTTCCGCTCCCGCCGATTAAAGGCGTTTTATAGGTTTGCCATGAAGTGTCCACTTGGTACAAAATTGAAGAGTATGGAAGACGACGAACAGTGTTTTGTCCCCATATAGTGAATCGGCAAAAACAGAACTGTTTTCATGGAAATATGAAATTTGGTACACATGTACTTAATAGCAAGGACATGACTACCTCATCTGCCTCTGAAATTTAACATAACACTTGTCTTAAAAATCTTATTTCATTCGGTGTAAGGATATGACTGCCTCCCTTATATCCTTTTGCTTCAAAAATGAATTAAAGCTGAATTTATCATTAGAACCTGCTAAATTTTCATATATACTTTTAAAATTATTCACATAAGATCTATTGAAAATTTTGTTCTATTTGGTGCAAGGATATGATTACCTCCCATATATTCTTTTTCTTAAAAAAATAGAACGTAATAAAAATCTATATATGTCCTTAGAATTATGCGTGTAAGCTCTGTTTTAAATTTTGCTGCGTGCTGTGCAAGGATATCACTACCTCTCATATATCGTCACCTAAAAGCCAAAAGGCCGTAACAACCAAAAAATTCAACATAGACTTTTTGACTGATTATGATGTGATTAACCAAAATACATATTTTCCTAAAATTTTACTCACATATGTTCAAAAACACCGATTTTATTCATTTTTCAATTTGGCACCTTAGATATAAATAGTGTTAAATTTATGAAGTTTTTTGCTTCTCCTGTAAAATAGTAAAAAGTGTACTTATGGTCTTTTGGATTTTAGGTGACGATATACTTCTTCTCAAGGAACCAGTTTTAAATGAAATTATCCTTAGAACGCACTCAAAATGCATATATATTTTTAAAATTATTCATCTAAGCTCTGTTGTAAATTTTGGTGTATTTGGTGTAAGGACATGACTGTTTCCCATATATCATTTTTATTCAAAAATAGATTGAAGCTGAATTCGCCATTATAAATCGCTTAAACCTTATATATCTTTTCAAACCTATTCATGAAAGCACGGTTGTAAATTTTGTTCCAATTAGTGCAAGGACATGACTACTTCCCATTTATCCTTTTGCTCAAAAAACAAAGTTTAACTGCATTTATTATTATAACGCACTAAAAATTTATATAAATTTTTACAATTATGCGCGTAAGCTCTGTTGTAAATTTTGTTTCATGGGACATGACTACCTTCCATATATCCTTTTTCTTTAAAAATAGATTGTAGCTGAACTTGCCATTATAACTCGCTAAAATTATTCGTCTAAGCTCTGTTGTAATTTTTTTTTCATTTGTACCTAGGAAATGACCAACTCCCATATATCCTTTTTCTTAAAAAATAGATAGAACAAGCTTAAAATTTATAAATATATTTTTAAAATCATTCGGGTAATCTCTGTTATAAATTTTGCTATGTTCGTGCAAGGACATCAAAACCTCTCTAGAAATAAATTTTAACTAAATGTATTCTTAGAACGCACTGAAAATGTGTATGCATATGTATATATAGGGTGTTTTTTTGAGGGGTACAGAACTTCGAATTGAAATAAAACACAAGCAAATCGTTTTAATGTCCATCAATTTGGCTTTATTGGAAGGATAATTTTATGCCATTAATGTTTAAATATGATTTCGGACATGTGGCCGCCGCGGCTGGCTCGAATAAAGCCAATTCTACAGGTCCAATTTTCAACCACTTTTTCGAGCATATGGGGCCGTATGTTGGCAATAACGCCACGAATGTTGGCTTCCAAGTCCCCTAACGTTTCTGGTTTGTTGGCGTAGACGAGCGACTTCACATATCCCCAAAGAAAATAATCCAATGGTGTCAAATCACACGATCTTGGTGGCCAATTGACAGGTCCATTCCGCGAAATTATGCGCTCATCGAATGTTTCCTTCAATAAATCGATTGTGACGTGCGCTGTGTGGCATGTAGCGCCGTCTTGTTGGAACCACAACTCATCCACATTCATGCCATCCAATTCGGGAACAAAATAGTCGGTTATCATGGCTCTATACCGGTCTCCATTAACGGTAACTGACTCTCCAGCATTATTTCGGAAGAAGTATGGCCCAATGACTCCACCAGCCCATAGAGCACACCAAACAGTCAGTTTTTGTGGATGTAATGGCGTCTCAAGGGTCTTATGTGGATTCTCTTCACTCCAAATGCGGCAATTTTGCTTGTTGACGTAGCCATTCAACCAAAAATGAGCCTCATCACTGAACAAAATTTTGCGATGAAAATCAGCATCGAGATCAATCTCATTTTCGGCCCATACACCAAAATCACGACGCATTGCATGGTCTCGCGGCTTTAATTCTTGCACAAGCTGGATCTTGTAAGGTCGCAAGCCAAGATCTTTGCGCAAAATCTTCCATAAAGTTGATGGACAAAGCTCCAATTGCTGTGCACGGTGGCGAATCGATTCATTCGGGTTCTCTTCAAGACTGTGCTCTACAGCGGCAATTGTTTCTTCGGTGCGCACTGTTCGACGTCTCTGCGGATGCGTATTATCACATAGAGTAAACGTAGTGCGAAAACGATCCATGGTTAACCGAATTAATTGCTCTGATGGACGATTATGTCGACCATAAAATGGACGGAGCTTGCGGTAAACTTCGCGAACTGAACCATTATTTTCGAAATAAATTTGCACGATTTGCAAGCGTTGTTCTTTTGTCAACCTGTTCATGATGAAATGGCAAACCAAACTAAATATTAATCACTTGACAGCTGACAAAATGGCCGCCAGTTAAAAAAGTGATGCCAACTTAAAGCTCTATACCTCAATAAAAAACACCCTTTATATGTATATATATACATGTATATATTCTTTTAAATTATTTGTGTAAGCTCTGTCCTAAGCTTGGTTCTATTCGGTGCATATATCCTTTTTGTTTAAAAATAGATTTTAGCTGAATTTGCTATTAGAACTCGCTAAAAATTTGTAAATATGTTTTTGAAACTCTTCATCAAAGCTTGGTTTGTAAATTTTGTTCCATTTGGTGCAAGTAGATGACTACCTCCCATGTATCCTTTTTCTTCAAAAATAGATTGTAGCTGAATTCACCCTTCGAACTCGCTTAAAATGCATATATATATTTTTAAAATTATTCATTTCAGCTCTGTTTTAAATTTTGTTATATTAAGTGCAAGGACATTACTTCCTCCCATATACCCTTATCCTTAAAAAATAAATAAATTTTATTTGCATTTATTTATAACGCACTCAAAATGTATATAAGTGCTTAGAATTATGCATCTAAACTTCTGTTGTAAATTTTGGTCTATTCGTTGTAAGGACATAACTACCTGCCATATATCCTTTGTCTCAAAAACTACATTTTGCCTGTACTTATAATCAGAATGCACTAATAATATAAGCAATAATAACTTGTAAAACTATAATTTCTAAATTAGTGGCAGATTTCTTTTCATTTGTACAAGTACAAGTTTTTGATATTGTTACGTTTTTCTCTCTATAAAAACGCTTTTCCGTAGATCCGAAGATTTGCAAATGAATACAAGAGCCGAGTGTAGTAATTAGGGTTAAGAATGATACAAGTTTTATTTACAAATACACTTATACTAAATTATTCAAGAGCTTAAATACACTAATACAACATAAACTAATAAATTACACACAGATATTCACAACTGGTTACCACTAACTACGCCTTCCTCGCTGTAGTTTACGCACGTCTCTTAGCTGGCTGCGCAAGTAATCACGTCACACTTTTTTGTCTGCTGCTCGTTACTTACGAGACTCACTCTGCCGTCACTCACAGTTGATACACCAATACCTCTTTGTCTGCTGCTCGTCACACACGGCACTCACTCTGCCGTCACTCACAGTTGATACACCATTAAAGACGCACTGACTTTACTTACACCCTTACACACGTCTATTCGCTGCGCTGTTCCCTTTACTCCAGTCGACACGATAGACTCCACAATAATCTCAATTCCACGACAGACTTTGCTGTCACTATAGACTGTCCTATAGTTTCTCTTTTACTCCAACTCTTGTGTAAAGCACAGACTGCTCTTAACTATCAACTCACCACTGTATCGCAGATTATTATTAATTCACAACTTAATTATCAACTGACTAACGAGTTCTTGACTTCACTACTTTCTGATTAGCACTAACTATAACTGTTCGCGACTGACTTACAACTGCAACTAACTAACTCATTGGCTGCATCACCTCTTTTTATATTTCACACAAATTCCACTAGAAGTTTTAAGCAATGTCTAGACGATCATTATCATCTTATATGCTGCCTAATTAAGTTCATGTGGTAACTATGCACATACATGTGTATATGCATATGTGTGTACATCATTAACTAAGCAATACACGGTGGTTGTTTATCTTCTACTTTTCATTTGAATTGGCATGTTTGGGTGTGTGTAAATATGTGAATCTTCTTAATAAGCAGACGCTTTTTGTTGTTACTTTTGCTTGTTTACGTTTAATCAAGCTGCGCATGCTTATTTAGTTGTTTGCTACTATTCTAGATTATTCGTTACATTGACCCTGTAGGAATATTTTCGCGTAACACTTACATTAACTCTGTTGGAATATTTTTGTGTAATGCTGCTTAATGGCCTATTTCCCACCTGCGAAAGAAAACGTTCGACTTACAATTTATATTGAAAACAACAATAAAATACGAAAATTTGTTTTTGTTTTCAATAAAAATTGTAAGTCGAACGTTTTCTTTCGCAGGTGGGAAATAGGCCATAACATTGTTGACGGCTATTTTCGTAACAATATGTTATAATAAATTTACAGCTTCATTTATAAAACTTATTAAGGCTTTATAAAGGATTTTTCGGAAATGAAAATTTGCTTTAAAAACCATTTCTAAAGCCTTAATAAGTTTTATAAATAAGGCTGTTATAATATAAAAAAATTGCTTTTTCTAAATTTGTTCAATAACTGAGATAATTTATTTTCATCGTAATTTATGATGTTTTCTTTGAAAATATATTTTTTTAAATCCTTAAACTTAAATTGTTTTTTGTTCAATGTGTTTTGTAGACTTTAGTGATGATAGTTCAGCATCCGACATTAGTAACATTTAAGTAAGCCATTAAATCTATATTTATATTTTTTTTAACAAATCAATTGTATTCGATACAGGTGGCGTGTGGTCGCCATATATCGTAGATATATGGCGTAAACACAACAGGTTGCAAAAATTACCTTGGATTTGTACTTTTTTTTAAACTACCAATTTTAAAAAGTACTTTTTCTAAAAAGTACTTTTTGTAAAAACTACTTTTTGTAAAAAGTATTTCTTGAGTACTTTTTGATGTGTAAACATCTATACGCAAGGGGGTAAAAATCTTTTGACTTTGATTTCTTTGCTGAAATTTCTTTGCTGAGATTTCTTTGCTTTTTGCTTTTGTTTTGAATTGTCAAATCGATGTGAGCTATGTATGAGTGTATTAGTGTTTGAAAGAAGCAATAATCAGCAGAGAAACAAGTCGACTGGCTCGAAGCCGAGGGTGCGCCGCCGCCGGTTATTTTTCTGTATATTTCCGTACACCAAAGGTGAAAATGGACCGTAAGAGCTACGGACTTGAAATTTGGACACAATATGTAGACATTTGGCCACTACAACAACAAATACATGAGAGTTAAAAACTAAAGGGTGTTCCAAAACGAGCAACGAAAAATTTTAAAATCCCATGTAATATACATATATACAATTGTATGTACATATATACACTTGAAATTTTAAAAGTTAGTGTATTTTTATACAGACTACAACAATTAACACTAAATTTAAAAAATTTAAATTAAAAGGTGTTCCATCAGTTAATGCAATTTTGACTTTGTAATTTTTACAACTTGCTGTATCTTGGAAACCGTAAGAGTAAAAAACTCTTGAAATTTTCACAAACGGTAAAACTAAAAAATCAAAAAAAAAAAATATATAAAATCGCCAAATGTAAAAAAAATCGCCAAAACGAAAAAAGCACCAAGTTAAAAAAAATCTCTGGGACTAAAATAAATCGCGAAAAACCGCAAAAATCGCCAAAATTACAAAAAATCCCTAAACAAAAAAATCGCCAAAATGAAAAAAACGGCTACATGAAAAAAAATTGCGAAAATTAAAAAAACCCAAAAAGAGAAAAAAAACGCCAAAACTAGAAAAAATCGATAAAACTGAAAAAAAATCGTTTAGACTGAAAAAACTTAAAAAATTAAGAAAGCTAAATAAAAAAAAAATTATCAAAACCGAATGTGCGCGAGTCAAAGTCGCACTTTACTGAATTTATTTTAATTGCAATGCGTACACAACAACAAGAACAGCAACAACTAAACGATGAACAACAGAAATTAAAAATTAAAAAGTAAAAGTAAAGGCATTTACCATAGATGAGCACTGCAGTACCACTAAAGTTTCAGTAAAAACAAAAAAAAAATTTACTGATTACAAAACTTTTTTCTACAATTTTTATAAACTGCCTAAATGATTTGTTATATGATGAGGTGCATTGAATTTTCAGTAATCAGTAATGCCCGTATTCATAATGAAATTCTACCAAGTGGCTAAATGTTTTTCATACAAAAGTTTTAAAAATTTGAATGAAAAAACTTTGCCACTTGCTACGGCCCCACAATTTTACTGGTAATGCAAATTAAATTTCATTGCAATAAAAATTTACTGAATTTTTTTAGTAATCAGTAAATTTACTTCTTACTGCAATTTTGCAGTACATATACATATACTGCAGTGTGCCCATTTACTAACCAAATAAGTTTAATAAAACAAACAAAAACCAACAAATTCCTATGTATTTACAGTATTGAAAGTTTTGATACTTTTAATTAATTAATTTAAAAAAAGATACTAAAAGCATAAGTACTTCCAACTTAAAAAAAAAAATTCATTACTAGATGTTTACACATCTCCTCTGTAATCGGACTCACATTGCTTTTTTTTTTTTTGTAAAAAGTACTTTTAGTAAAAAATCGCAAAATCCGAAAAAATCGAAAAAAAACTGAAAAAATTTCCAGAAACGAATGAAAGCGCCCAATTTAAAAATATCGCTAAAACTAAAAAAAACATGTGAAAAAATCGCCAAATAATAGCTAAAACTTAAAAAATGTCAAAAAATAAAATTTTAATAAAGTATTCATCAAGCAAGATATCCAGTTATACAGGCTAAGATTCGTATTGTATTACATATCGTTACTTTAATATAGAAAAGCCCTAACTCCTTATTTTTCTTAAAATCGACATTTTTGCATTTCTCGATTCACTAGATGTTCTTCTATCGAAATATACAACAAAAAAATCTATTTAAAAAAAATAATGATTTAGGGCCTTTATATATTAACCAACTCTTTCTGTGCGAGTCAAGGTCGCACTTTACAAATTTTCTTACCTTCTATCATAAAAATCAGCCCAATTAAAAATGAAAATAAGCAAACTTCATTTCAGTCGCTTGAATAATTTTGTTCAGTTTTTTTTTATCCTATAAAATTTAAAAAAAAAATTTCAGCATTTCAGCTAATGATATAAAAAAATTCCTTGTGTTAAAAGTAGCTTCTGGAAAACGCAAATGTTATAAAAATATAAATATAAATGTTGCCAAGACACCCAGTAGCAAATTATCGGATTGGAACTTAAAATTAACTGCGACAAATCTTGCAGTGTATGAATTGTTATAAAACACAATAAATCGTGTCATCTTTGATAAAAATCATGTCTGCATAGTAGCGCAACTTTGTCTTTGGTTTGGGGTTTACTACTGTTTTTATCTTATAAATTTCAAGTTAATACAACAGCTTGTGGATGAGCTTTAGCGTTAAAAATCATTTGTATAGATATGTACTCGTATGTGTGCTCTCGTGTGTTACAAGTTTTAAAATGCTTGTCTTGATTTTCTAATAAAACACTAAGTTTGTACATTTTTTATGGTTGTCTTTCTTTATTATCTATTTTTTTTTTTTTTTTTTGATTCGCCCTCAAAACTTTGTAGCATTTCAGATACGAGTAGTTCGTTGACATTTTGCCAGCTGAAAGAAAGCAACAAGAATTAAAGCATATAAGAACAAGCATGTTTTTCTTTCATATAAACTTTTTATGTGTTGCTTTTTGTTTATCTAGATATCCTAGCTGTACGTACAAACATAAAGATTTCTTTGTAATTGTGTGTGTATGTGTGTGTGCGTGTCTAGAGGTCTGCATGTGTGGGTGTGTGAGTGCCTGATAAAGTCAAACATTAAAAGACTGTTTATTTTACATGAAATCGTGCAAACAAGTAAATAAGTCTGTTGCAGGATGTGCTGCAGTAACAACTTTTGTTTTGAAAAGAAAACAAATGTCAAAAGTAATAAAGTGGTTTATTCTTGTTATTCAGCCATTAAGGGATATATGTATGTTATTTTATATATTTATATTTTTTATATAGAAAAAAAAATCATAAGAGATTAAAAGTTTTTGTTATGCTTAGAATCTGATGATGTAATTGTTTATTAAAGAAAAGAAGTAAATTTTTTTTTAAATTATTATCTTGGTATGTATGTAAATTCTTATGTGTTGTAAAAATTTAATATTTCCAGATTTTTTAATTAATTATATTACCAGTAGATATAAAAAAATTAAGTTCTTTAAATTGAACTTCTTTGATTAATATCATGAAATAAATAAGTTAAATACTTCTTTACAAAAATGAAAACATTTTTACTAAGCTTGATAATTATTTAATTTTACAAAAAAAAAAAGTGACAAAACACTTTAAATATCATGATGGAAAAAATGTCACATGCGACTGTATTAAAAAAAATATATATATATATATATATATATATATATATATATATATATATATATATATATATATATATATATAAATAATTTTTGTGTAAAATTAAAACCATTTTAAAACAACATTCTAAAATTAGTCATATTAAAATGTTACAAAAACAACTTCTGTTTTAGTCACATGCAAATGCCTTGCTTTTTTGTTTAGTTATCTTGAAAACGAAATATTTCTCCAATTTTAGCGCTAATTTATATATCAAAATAGGTAAAAATCCATGTTATTTTGACTTTAATTTCACTTTAAATGTGTAAAACGGCCACGTTCGACAACATGACAATGCTTATATATCAAATTATAAAATATATATAACATATATAAAATATATACCAAATTCTATTTGCTTTTTTTTTTTTTTAATAGGCAGTATAGGGAAAAGATCTGGTCCAAAGACTAACACTGCGACACCTAGTGGATCTTTTGTGCCACATTTTATTTATTTTATTCTTTTATTTTAATAGATATTTGCATACATATGTAGGGTTTTTGCAGCGTATTTCGATATACAAAATAATTTTGTTTGCTGCTTAAATTATAGTTTTAATAAAGGTCAAGTTCGACATCATGGAAGTGCTTATGTACTTTTCTTAGTAAAAAGTTAACTAGGCAATTAGAAATGGAAATAGAGTAAATTGTCAAGTTAAGCTAGAAGAAATTATTATTTGTTATATCATTTATGACAAGTTAAGCTACACGCAAAGAAAAGATATGGTTGTGGAATGGTTGAGAAAACAATATTATGTTCTCTGAAACAAATGTGTGTCGTTGAAAACTAGTTATTTTTATTTTAAACATTTATTTCGTTACGATAAACAGAGTAATGTTTGAATTTAATAATTACATTGTCACATCCATAAAAAAGTGTAATATGGTTAGAATTTAACAATACAGTTTTGTTAAAAATTTATGACTACAACATAATTTGTGTTATTATTTAAAAATAATATGATGTAAATAACAATATAATGTTATCCAAAACCATACTATGTTAAGTTTTGAAAAAAATCTTTTTCAGAAACATCTGTCAGTTCATTATTTCGTTTGTAAGCTATCGGTAGTGCACGGGTGTTGTTAAATAAATTAATAAATAAATAAAGTATAAACAAAAGGGTAGACCAATAAAAATATATAAACGTTTTTGTATCTCTTTATACAGACATGTCTGTATGTCGTGTACATTTCTATATATACATTTTATTTCAACAATATTAAACTATTTTTATTTCAAATTTAACGCACAGCTGTTTCTACAAAAAAATATAATTAAAAACAAAATAGTATTATTATATTAAATAATACTGTGGTCGTATTTAACAATGTTAATGTAATAGTAGAACATGGTATGGCGAGCCTCAATTATATTTTAGTCACATCTAACAATAGTGTTGTCATATTTACAATACTAAGATTAGGTATAACGAAGTTCATTGTTTTTGTAGATAATATCATTATTAACTCAGGAAATAATATTATTAAAGTTCGCTTTTTTGTTAACAATCATTTGATTTGACTGCAACCATATAATTTAATCATAGTATGTTGCTGTTTGATTATGGTTACCTCAACCATATTTTTTATTTGCGTGTAGTGGAACTTTTTTCACAACTCTGCTACCTACATAACCCGTTTGTCTTTTTTGCCCACTATTACCATTAAAGGTCAAAAATTTAAATTAAAATATTCTTTTGTAAATTAACAGCCTTATTTATAAGGTCATTTTAAAACAAATTTTCATACAAAATTTTTCTTAAAAAGCCTTTATAAAGCCTTAATAATTTTTATAAATAAGGCTGCAAGTTTGTAAAATGTGATGATTAACCCTCCTGGTTGAAAAAAAAACATAACAACGCCTGTTTATTTACATTTTAATGATGGAAAAAATATTTCATGTAACTGTGACTAAACTTGTTTAAGAAAAATATATACATACATATATAATTTTTGTTTAAAATCAAAACCATTCTAAGCAGACGTCACGACGCGTCAGTTCACAAAATTCTACATTTAGTCATATTAAAATTTTGCTTTAGGTTTCACTTAAAGTAGCCTCTTTTTATCGTTCAGCTACACGCAAAATTGCTTGGTTTTTTTTCACAATTATCTTGATAACAAGAATATCCTCAAAATCAATAACTCATGGCTCTAAATTAGGGCTAATTTAGAGCCATGAGTTGCGCTTGCTGTTAAAATAAAAATGCGTTTTATTTTTTGATTGTTTTTCACTTTAAATGTAAATGGTGGTCACGTTCGACTTCACGTAAATGTCCATATGTTAAGCACTTTTCTTTGAATATTTTTTCCAGAAAAAATTACAAAAAATTACGTAGGACGGGGATATCTAGGGTTGAAGTGTTAAAGAGAAAAGTATAAGTAAGTAGTAGTAGTTCTTTTGGGACCACATGGAGACATTGGAACCAAAGATTCACTAGTAAATTTTAGGGGCTCTAGTCTACAATATCGATATTTCCTCGCTCGTTGTCAATAGTAAAATTATATTGATTTTCTAGTGACATTGTCAATAGTGCTACTGACTAGGTATACCCCAGCCAATGTTATCGCCTATTGACATATAAAATAGGGTTGTCATTGAAAATCTATCAGTAAACTTTAGCACTATGGAGAAGGCAGTTCTTTAACGACCATACGTAGATATTTGAACCAAAGATTCACTAGTAGATTTTAGTGACCCTCTTTTCCATATATTTATTTAATGTTATTGCACAGCATAATAAAAAAGAAAAACAAACAATTGACGCGTTCATTGACAAAATCACCAGAAATACACTAGAACTATTGTCTCTAACATATCTTTACACGCACAAAAAAGGAAATTTGTCGACATTTTAACTAGTGCAATTGTCACTGGAGAAATAGTATTGCCATAGAGGCATATGGTTTTAGGCTGACTAGTGGGTAAGTACACATGCGTACGCACACACAAATCTAGTGGTGGATTTTCAATGACAAGCTGATGTTAAATGTCAATAGATGATACCATTGGCTGGGGTACACCTGGTGAGTAGTACAACTGACAACGTCACTAGTAAATCACCACAATTTCACTATTCGCACTTTACACATTCAAAAACACAGACACATACACACATGGCAGCGCAGAAAAAAATAAAAATAAATTGAAAGATATGCCAGTAAATAACCACTATAAATTACTTCTTTCATGATGTGTGTACGCACATATGTAAAACAAGCAATGGAAATACTGCTGAAATTGTCTAGACGTTGCTGTCACATTCTGGAAACCTTGTGTGAAGTATAAAAAGGGCAATGCATCTGCAGGCAGTTCAGTCTACCATAAAGTTTGTCTAAAACTCAGTTGTCTTTTAAGAGTTCAGTTCATTATTGTGAAAAAAGAGTAAATCTCAGTTGAAATAAGTGTATTATCGAACAAAAGCGTGTAAAAGTAAAGTCAATGAGTCATTATTGTTGTACAAACAGTGAGCGTCGGCAGAGTGAGTCTTGTGCAGAGAACAGCAGCGAAGGGGTATTGCTTCAATTCCAACGCAGCTCTTTTTAAGAGCCGTACAAATAAAACAGCCGAGTATACGTCGTGGCAACCAGTTGTGAATCATTTAAGTAATTTGAGTTGTGTGTGTGTATTTAAATCTCTTGATTTGATTAGTATAAGTGTAATTAGTAAATAAAGTGCCATTCTTAAATTAAATTAGTACACTGAGGTCTTTTATTCTCTGTAAATCTTCGAGTCCACAGAAAAACACGTTTATAAAAAGTAGAGGCATAACAATATTAATAATATTATTAAGGCAGTAAATTTAATATTTCGAACAAGAAATATTCTTTACCATTCAAATTACTTCTGTGTCGAAACGTAAATACATATATTCTAATTTTTGTTTACCTTTTTGTGCTTCTTAAACTGTAAGACTCTTAAGGTATTGTGTACGGTAATGGTTTTATTTTTATTATTATTTTTTTTTTTTTTGCTTTTTTTGTAGAAAAATGCTTTCTGAAAAAATTATGTATCGTTACCTTAATATAGAAAGATTCCAACTCATTTCTTTTTTGCAATCGAGTTTTTTTTATATTTCGATAAAAGAACATATGACGTAGCGAAAAATTTAAAAATTTCGATTTAAAAAGATAATGAGTTAGAGACTTTCTATATTAAGGTAACGATATGTAGTTATATCAAGAATTGCAAATTGTACTGCAATTGTACTGCTTAATGCTGTTTGGAATTGCTGGCAATTTTATTGCTTTGTAGCACATATTGTTGCTATTGTTGTTAGTATTTTTTTTTTTAATGTTTTTATGCTCAAGTGATACTTAGTATAACAGTCGATGCTCTTGTTGTGCTGGATTTGTGCAGCAGAATATTTTTTTAATAAAAAAAGCAGTATGTTTGAGGAGGTTTTTTCCTTATGGCATGATAAATTTTAATTCAAATTCAAAATAAAGAAAATAACTTTTAAAAAAAGTTTGCTTTACATTCTACAGAATTTTAATTCATACAAAATAATTTTAGCTTAAATAGAAAAATACTATAGTGTTGTTGTTTTGTTATGAAAGAGTATTTTTAATTTAATATAACTGCCAGTTCATAGAAGCCGTGTGGAAATTCTCGTCTGGCTATTTATATTGAAAACAAAAACAAAGCACTCAAAATTTGTTTTTGTTTTCATTATAAATAGACAGCCGAGAATTTTTACATGGCTTCTATAAACTGGCAGTAAATGTTTTTACGGACATTAGTTAGAAATTTATTTAATTTTATCAGTCTACTTCAAATTGTCTTATTATACACTAAGGGCCAATTTCACCAACTCTATTTAAATATCAATTCATATTTAAATGTCGATTTTCATATATTTCCATTTAAATATGAATTGATATTTAAATAAGTTGGTGAAATTGGCCCTAAGGGCCATTATTACAACTTAAAGATAGTTAAAAGTAGGATTTTATCGGACGAATAAAAAGCTTTCCATTATTGCAAATTGGATTTAACTTACCAGGTAGTATAAATTTGCCTGTAATTTATCGCTCACTTTAGGTTAAAGTAAAATTTTGCAATTGATAAAGTTTTTATACGTCCGATAAAATCCTACTTTTAACTATCTTTAAGTTGTAATAATGGCCCTAAGAAAAAATAAATTAATTTAATTTAAAATTTATTTATAGTTAATTTCGCAACAGTGAGTCTATACCTGATAAATTTTTATCATGATAAAAGTCAAATCGTTATCAAGAGAAAAATATATCCGGTATAGACTCCATTTATTAGTGTTATTGCAGTGTCTTGACAATTTTGTCAGAGCTCAAGCCAAAACGAAAAAAATCGCCAAAATTAAAAAAAATTTCTAACACTAAAATAAATCGCCAAATTCGAAAAAATCGCCAAAATTAAAAAAAAACGCCAAAATGAAAAAAAAAACGCCAAAAATCGAAAAAAATCGCCAAAACGAGAAAATGTAACCAAAACTAAAAAAAATTTTAAATAAAAAAAATTGCAAAAATGAAAAAAATCGCCAAAAATAAAAAAAAAATCGCCAAAATGAAAAAACGCAAAAAACCGAAAAAGATCGCCAAAACAAGAAAATAAAGTGTCAAAATTAAAAAAAGAGCCAAAAATTAAAAAAATCGCCAAAACCGAAAAAACGCAAAAAGCGCCAAAACAAAAAAAAACCGAAAAGACCCCAAAAACGAAAAAAAAATTCCAAAACTATATATTATATAGGATGAAGTTTGTATTAAATTACATATCTAGTGTTCGTACGGAACCCTTCGTGCGCGAGTCAGAGTTGCACTTTACTGAATTTATTTATTAATATATATGAAATGAAATATTGCAGTTATTGTGACAAACTTTCTTCACCACGACAAAGAAATTTTGATTTGTCATAATAAAAAAAACACAACGTTTTCGTATGTATGCTTGCATTAACAAAAATTTGACAACGGCTCTGCCGACGTTTTGTTAGTTGTTATGATAAATTTTTATCAGGTATAGACGCTATGTAATAAACTATATTTGCTTGAAGAAGAAAGCCAGCAGGAAATCTTATCATTTTTAATTTTTTGCAGCTACTACAATAAATGAGGAAGTTAGGCTTTGATTTTTGTTAAACAATTAAAGCTTTTTGCTTTGTTTTTGTTTTACTAACAACACTCTAGCAATGTGTATTGAACTATATAATGTGCTCTTTATGTGAAAGGAAATTGTTTAACAAAACGTATTATGCAATAAATAGAGAAATTAGTTTTCTTTACCCTTATTATTACAAATAAATGCTGGCTTTTATTCTTGTAAAAAATTTAAATCGAAAATGCTGTTATGCTTTTGTGAAATTATTTTCTTTTTTTTTTATATTGTGTTTTTTTTTAGTAAAACTAAAGGACTGTTGTTGAAATGCTTAGTAGGGTATTTAGGTTTTTCTTTTCTTTTGTTGTGCCAATTTCAGTTTTTCATTGATTGAACAACTTTATTGTCCTGAACACATTTTATGTTGTTGCTTTCATCAAGTTGTTTGATTTCCTAAGGTTTTTTTTTGGTTTTGTTAAAGAGTTGTCTATGTACATATATATGTATATAGTATTTTTTGATGTGGACAATTTTTCCTATTATAAAACAAACTTGTGCACTACTAGCTGACAAAATTTTGTCTATTAGTTTTTGCTTTCTAAGCTTTTGTACAAACTTTTTTTAAATGCTTTTATGCAACCACATCTTTTTCCTTACAAATGTTGAAAAAGTTTTTGTACGAGTGAATATACTTTGTGCTATATCATTCATGTCTTTTTATGAAGGATTGTTAGCTTTTGTTAAAACATTTTAGTTGTTGACATTAGTTTTTGCTTTAAAAGTTGAAAAGGAAATGTACTCAACATTTCAGAAAAACTAATTTCTTTTATTTTCTTTTTTTTTCAAATAAAAAAATAATGCACTTTAAATGCAATCTTTGGAAAAAGTTTTTTTTTAGAATTTAAGGTTCAAATTGCTTTTCTGAGCCAGAATAGGCAAAAATATATTTTCTTAAAATTTAAATATAAATTTTAAAAACATTTAAATTGAACCAGCAGGATTTTTAAAATAAAAAGTAGTTGTTTTTTTCTTATTAAATTAAAAGTTTAATTAGTATTTTCACGAACGTCATATAAAACTAGATCTTGTGCCTGCTTTAAACATCTTTTTATGTTAACTAATCTGCTAATTAATTAATTCTTCCATGTACAGTTTTTACTACCTTTTAGGATTTAAGCTTGAGAGAATTTACGATATCCTAAAAGCAATCCTTTTAAAAGCTTATATATTTAAAATGGCCATAAAAAAATAGTACATATTTTGTTTTGTCAATGAAAATGCTAAAAAGGTTAAAGATTTTTAATTCTACCGTAAACCAACATAAAATATGTTTCCGCACCGTAAATGTCCCTAAAATCAACCTCCTGGTATGAAAATCGAAAATTTCTTTTTGCTAAATAATACTAATCCCTTTTTTACCCCCTCTCTCTCTCACACTCTCACACACAATGTACCATTAAATGCCCTTTAACCTCTCCTTATAATATTTGTTAAGTATACAGTCTACTTTAAGGGGCTTTTAAAATGGCACATTTCTTACCTGCAACTGAATTATTTAGTGTAATTCCTTTTAAGCTTTTGCTTTAAAGAATAATTATTGGCGTTAAAACTTCTTCTTTATACATGGAAACCCATTAAAAAGGTAAAATGTAAATAAGCAGGCCTAGAAATGGATAATTATATATCAGAAAAAAAAAACAAAGCCCACCTTTTCTCTTTGTTATTTTTTGCAAGCAGGAAGGAGGGTTAGTCAGCAGCATGTTACAAACTAAATATACAAAAGCATATTTAAGGATTAATTTAAATACTTGACTTTTAATGGAAATAGTGGGTGAAAGGCCAACGGGTTAGATAGGTAGCAGAGTTGTGGAAAAAGTTCCAATAGCTTAAATTATCATAAATATTAATTTTTTCTAGCTTAACTTGACAATTTACACCGTTTCCATTTGAAATGATCTAGTTAACTTTTTAATACTAAAAGTACATAATCATTTCCATGATGTCGAACGTGACCGTCATGATAAATCTAAAAGTTTGAAATTAAAAAAAAAATTTCTTTGTATATCAAAATATGCTTCAAAAGCTTACATATCGTCACCTTAATATAGAAAGGCTCTAACTCATTATATTTTTAAAATCGAATTTTTGTATATTTCGACAGAAGAACATCTAAGGTATCGAACATTGCAAAAATCTTAATTTGAAAAAAAAAATATTGACATAGGGCCTTTCTATATTAAGGTAACGACATGCAAATATTTTTTTTTTTTTTTTTTGGAATAAAATAATTAAATAAATAAAATATTGCTCATAAGATCCCATATACTGCCTATTAAAAAAAGTAAATAGAATTTGGTATATGTTATATAGTTGGTATATGGTCATTTTCATAATGTTGAACGTGACCCTCATACACATTTTAAGTGAAAGAAAATTCAATATGAAACGGACTTTCAGTTTGACAGCAACTGTAACTTATAGCACTAAACTAGCCCTATAATTGTTTATACGTTTAATTTTGAGCAATATTTTTCAATATAATTAGAAAAAAATCGAGCCATTTACATGTGACGGAACCAAAAGTTGTTTTTGTGGCCAACGATTAAAATAATGATTTTAGCAAAACCTGAAGCATTTAAGGACAATGTTTTAAAATGATTTTGATTTTGCCAAAAATAATTTACATAATTTTAAATTTTAGTCGCAGTCGCTTGTGACATGTTGTGCGTGAAATTTTTTTCCATCATAATATTTTTATTTTTACGAAATTAAAAATAAATAAGATAGCTTAGTATAGAATGTTTCTAAATTCAAATTAAAAAGGACATTTCCATGATGTCGAACGTGACCGTCGCACACATACATATCTAGTGAAAAAAGTCCAAATAAAATGACTTTTTATTGTGACAGAAAGCGTAACTTAGCTCTTAATTAGCCCTCTAATTTATTTTAGGTTTGATTTTGTTTGATCGTTTAATTTTCAAGATAATTGCAAGGAACAAATACATTCGCATGTGACAAAAATAAAATTTTTGCTTGCGCTCAATATTATATGAAGCAATAATTTGATGTGGTGTCTCTTAAAAATTGCTTTGATTTCATTTAAAAATTGTTGCAAGTGACATGTTATACGTGACAAAAAAATTAAAAAATAATCAAGCTTAGCAAAAATGTTTTTAACAAAGTAACAGAAGTATTCAACACATTTTATTTTACATAATAACAATACACTTCACAAAACTAAGTATTATAAGTAATAGACAAAAAGAATTTAAATAAAATAGTGTCGGGAATACCAAACATAGTCTTACCATTGTCTATACCTGGATCGCTTCTTACTTCAACTGTTAGTTCAACAAAAATTGCAATGTATTATCCACTTTTTTTACAGCTTTCACAAACGTTTCCTTGTATTTGTGAGACAAGTTTTAAACTTGTACTTGCAATTCTGCGAGCATCTGCTGACTTTATTTCTTACGTATGTGGTCATTCCATATTTTATATCTAATCATTAAATGTTTAAGCCAACGCTTTTCAATTTTTTCTAATTTATTTATTCAATTTATAATTACAATTTATTTTTTTTAATTAATGTTTTTGTAACAACTTTTCTTCGTCCTGCGTTTTTCCTTTAACCGTTTGAAAATGTATTTAATTTATCGCCATTTTTGCTCATTTAAATTTCAACGGTTTGAAAATATGTAACAAATATTTATAAAAATTTTCTCTTATAATTAACACTTACAATGTCACACGTGACTTACTTAATAGAGGGAGCAGAATCACAAATCTTAATATTCCTCAGCAGGGTTTTTTAATATTTTAATTATATTAATAACCTCTGATAAAAAAAAATATTGTTTTTCAATGTCGCACGTGACATCACTATATGCGATTTTGCTAAGCAAAAGTTTATATTTATTGTCAGTCGAGTAGTTTCTTTTGCATTCTTTTTAGACCATTTGTATTCTCCGAAAAAATTTAGAGAGCAAAAGCTAAGGGATAATGTCTCTCTTTAAGAACGTTTATCAAAACAAGACTTGCGAAATAAATATCCAAATGATAAAAGTAAAGCTTTTGAGACTTTGCATTCGAATACCTCGAAATGATTTATGGATAAATGCAATTTTTTTACGTTAGTTAAATTTGATTTTTTTAATGAAAATATGATTAAACAAAGTTTTTTCAAGGACTTTGAATTTTTTTGGTACCGGAGCACCCTTTAGTGGAAATGCCCATATATAATTCAAATTAGGTTAAAAATTTTAAAACTCTTACGGAAATGTCCACAAAAAATTTAATCTTGAGGATATTTACTTTTTTGTATCAAAGTTATTTTTGTCTTCCTTTATTCTCTACCATTGAAGGCATCAGTATTTTAATTCAAAAACATTTCTACCCTATTATCAAACAACAAAATATGAATGTTTTTTGTGTATCATCAATTGAAGAAATTCTATACACTCCTTACATTTCCCATTACTCCTGCCTTATGCGAATAGCCTACAGTGAAGAAGATGTCATAAAAGGTGGTCATAAAATTCTTTTTCTAAACAGGATATAAAATAAGATTATATATAGGTGGCGGCTAACAAATGCAAACATAAAATAAAATTAACTCAATAACGAATCGGGGAGTTGAATCTTACTTCCCAAATTAGAAACAACAAAAATCGAAAAGTTTCTCTTCTACAGCAGATTTGAATAAAAATTTTTTGTTAATAAAAAAAAAACACATCTGCAATCAACAAAAAAAAAAAAAAAAAAAAAAAAAAAAAAAAATCAATTAAAAATGTAAATGTGCCAATTGAATTTTTTAATTAACGACTTCAATTAAAGTTGTAACTAAATGTTCATAGAAAAATTTCATATAAATATCTACGAATACAAGATTGATTTTTCATTTTTCAGTAATGATTTTGCTGTATATGTATTCCATGTTAATTCAACGTGATTTACAGTAATCTTCAAAGTTCATACATTTTTCCTTTTAAAATAACTTTATTTCATGTTGATGTAATATTCCAGTACTTTTAAATTAAAATCAAGTATCATGTTGAATCAAAGCTATTTCATGTTGAAACAACCAACATTACAGACATGCTATCGCGTTTTTTTAAATCCCTACCACTGTTTGTCTATGCAATAAAATGCTTAGACAATGAGAAACCAGGAACAATTGTTTAGCAAACAATAAGACATAATAGAGATTCTTAAATAATAAAAAAAAACAAATAAATAGAAAAAAGGAAAGCCTATTATTGCCATAAACGCTATACAAAAAAAGACAATTGTACACAAAAACATTTCAAGAGAAAAATGTGCAGGTTTCAGTTTTTTTTTTAATTTTATTTGCTTTATTTTTAGCGCAATAATAAGTTATATAATATTTATAATAGGAATTCGCATAAATAAAAGAGAATACACACAAATAAAACCTTGGAAAAAGCCACAACAATTTTAAATTCTTGATAAATAAAATTAAATTAAAAAAAAACTTTGTGAATTGGAACAATTCAAAAATAAACAAGCCTTTTATCAATACAATTTTAATCACTGATTTCAATACACATTCAGATAATTTATATACATATTAAAATAAAATATACAATGGCCAAATGTTAGCCCTGGCTGACGTTGCCGGTTTTCATTTAATCGAATAATGAATGTTTTTTTTTTTTTTTTTTTTTTTTTGAAAACTTCAGGGAAATTTATTTATTGCCTTTAGCTTTAAATTTGAGCTGGCTCCACAGGAAAAAGTCCCCAGCGGTTAAACCAGAACTTTTTGAAGACACATATAGTTCAGTCTTTCTGGTAGTCAAACCACTGACTGGCACCAATTTTATGTTTTAGTGATATCTATATCGTGTCATAACCGCCAAAAAAGCTTGAGCGACATAATTTTCTAACTTAATTTTTTTGACTAAAATCGGTAATTTGCGATCGTAAATAATCGATTTTAGTTAAAAAAAAAAAAAAAAAAAAACGTGGTCCAAAATTGTGTCGGTTAAGCTTTTTTGGTGGTTATGGCTCGAAATGACCAAATTTCTGCATCATGTTTTTCTAAACATGACATAGTCTTTACGGCATATGATTTTCAGCTTGGAAGTAGCGACCAAAGTTTTTCTTTTAGAGATTTTAGGAATTTAAACTTTGACATTCTTAATGAAAGCTTCCTACAAGTAAATTGGGACTGTATCTACAACATGATTTCAGTTGATAATCAGCTTTCGTTTCTCGAATACAATATATTGAAGCTATATGGATGATGCAGTACCCATTAGAACGAAAACTGTTACTGCAAAAGAAAAGCCATGGTTTAACTCTAATATACGTGAGTCTATTAGGAATAGGGACTTAGCGTATTCGCGGTGGAAGCGCTTCCGGACAACTGAATTAATGACTCTTTACCGTTCTATTAGGAGAGATACAAATAAATTGATAAAAATCGCAAAATTTGAGTATTATTCCAGAAGATTTGGTTCTGCTCTTGAATCCAAGCGCACTTGGAAAACTATTAAAAATATTGGAATTGGTGACTCAAATACTGGATTTGACTGTCCCTCTGATGTTAATGATCTTAACAATATATTTGTTAATAACATACCGGAGACGAATGTTGCAACAGGCTCTGACACTAGTCCAATTATAAATAACTTTAATTTCAATTCCACCATGTTCGGTTTCTCATGTGTCAATCAGCGTGATGTTTTCTTAAGTTTTGCACAAATAAAATCAAATGCAACAGGGTTTGACAATATGCACCCCAAGTTTATAAAAGTAATATTACCTTCTATTTTGCCATATATAACATATTTCTTTAATACCATAATTACCACAAGTTGTTTCCCTCTGAAATGGAAACATGCAAAAATAATTCCAGCTTCTAAGTCAAACAATGAATATCGTCCAATAGCTATATTAAGCTTCTTTTCGAAAGCCCTAGAAAAAATAAGCAATTACATTTATGACAATAAATTGTTGTCTGAAAAGCAATCAGGATTTCGACCAGGACACAGTTGTGTAACTGCTTTAGTGGATGTCATAGACGTGATCTAGATGATGGAAAAATTAATTTTTTGGTGCTTCTTGATCATTCGAAGGCGTTTGACACAAACTTCGATTCACGTTTAACTTTTCCTCAACTGCTGCACAACTTATATCATCGTATCTTTCAAATCGTACACAATCAGTATGTGTGAACAATATTTTGTCCAGACCACTTAAGCTAACAAGAGGTGTTCCTCAGGGGTCTATTTTAGGGCCACTGCTTTTTTCAATTTATGTTAATGACTTGCCAAGTAATTTATCCCATTGCAATGTCCACATGTATGCAGATGATGTGCAATTATGGCTCGGCAGCCCAGCCCAAGCAGTCAGGGAGAATATAATTAATCTTAATCATGATTTGCATAACATTTATATTTGGGCATCTGCAAATCGTCTACAGTTGAATCCAAAAAAAAATCTAAATGTCTGGTGATTCATAAGAAAACTGTACATCCATTTATAGAAGATGACATTGTAATTAATCAACAAAAAATTGAATTAGTAAATTCAGTTAAAAATCTGGGAGTTGTATTTAATAACAATCTGTCATGGTCAAGTCATATAAATGCCTTGGTAGCTAAATCATATGCCAAAGTAAGAACACTATGGACTGTTTAAAGTTTTACACCTCTGAGAGTAAGAATGTTACTTGCTAAAACATATTTGGTTCCAAGTCTTATTTATGGTTGCGAATTATTTTCTAGCTGTGATAGTGTCAGTAAGAGGAAACTTGAGGTGTTATATAATAATATAGTAAGATATGTTTATAATCTCAAGAGGCGAGATCATGTGTCACTGTATGTCAAGACTTTATATGGTGTATTATTTGAAAATCTCTTAAAGATAAGAACATTGATTTTCCTCCACAAAATTATATACACCCAAAAACCGGAATATTTATTTCAAAAGATTAGATTTGCAAGATCTTTAAGAGGCAAAAATATAATAATCCCGAAATATCAATGTCAGGTCTCTACATGGCATTTCTTTTTACATGCTGTTCGCCTTTGGAATACTCTTCCACATCATCAACAAATTAACAGCAATGCAACAAATTTTAAAAACTTTCTTTTTAATTACTTTGAGTAGATCACTAAAGGTTTTATAGATATGTACTTATATACAAATGTCTTTTTGGTCAATTTTATATGCAAATTTAAAAATTATTTTTATAAATCGTTTTATTTATTATTCGGTTTTTCTTATTATAATTTTTTTTTTTTAATTATTTTGTTTTTAATTTATTAAATATTAATCTTTATTGGCGAATTTATTGTACACAATACAACCCTGCATTATAATTATAAGACTATGTCTTGTTATGTAAGGGATTCAATAAATAAATAAATAAATATATCGATTTGGCGATTTTTTTTATTTTGGTGAGAGTTTTCGCCGTTTAAAGACTTTGTTTCAATTTTGATGGTTTTAAACGTTTATTTATTTTTATTGTTTATTCTTTTCCAGTAAAAATTTTCTTCTTGGTGGTATAATTATATCGATTTGGCGATTTTATTTTTTTTTCGCGACTTTTTTATTCAGACAATTTTTTTATTTTGGCAATTTTTTATTTTTAGCGATTTTTCTGTCTTATAATATTTTTGAGTATTAAAGACCTTTCTTGTATGTTTAGAAAGAATTTTTTTCAGAATGCAGCCTTAGATAGCTAGTAATATCCTTCTTCAGTCATTTGTTTATTTTTGGTAATATTTTTTTATTTGGCGATTTTTTATAAACTTTTTCCATGTTTTAACTCTACGCGATGTTTTCTCTTTTAACTATATTTTTAGTTTTTACTAGAGATGTGCAAATGTCGTGATTTTATCGTGTCACGCGTGATTCACGTGATTCGTGATCAAATATTATAACTAATCACGCGTGAGTGCGTGAGCGTGACTGAAAAAAATGAGCTTTTTTTTTAATAATCACGCACGAATTCTCACGCTCTCACGAGATAACATTCCTGGATAAGTACATATGTATGTAACTGTATTCAATCATTTGAAATAAATTATTTTGTAATAATAAATGCACATATGTATGTATAGTAATATGTATGGTAGTATGAGCTTACAAACATAATGAATACCCCCAAACAAAATGTTTCGACTTTTTCCGAAGTCAGACTTGTCGTAGCGAATTCGTTAAGACATTTCGGTAGTTTCTCTGAAAAAATTTTTTAAACATTGGATTTTTGAGTACATAAGTAAAAGTCTGTGAAAATTTTTTTTAAATAAATATGCATATGTTGATAAAAAAAAGGATTGTGACAAATATTAAAAAACGTGAGTATGTGCAAATTATTTCGACAATAGCAGCAACATAACGGTGAAGCGGTACTGTGCTTTAAAAGCAAAAAGAAATCGTACCTACATGTCGTTACGAATTCGTACCGACATATCGTTACGAAGTCGTGTCAACCATTTCATACAAAAATTGTTACGATTTCGGTAATATTTCGGTGCCGAAATCGGAAGATTTTGTCGACCAATCGTTACGAATTCTTTACGAATTCGGAGCATTTTGTTTGATGTATACATACACCTTTGTAAGTATGTATGTATGTTTCTTAGATACCCTGTAGGAAGTATCAATTGAGAAACACTACTGATTCATCAGTGCCTTTGTCAACAATACTACTGACGAATTTTACCGCAGAAAATGTTTTTTGCTTTAGGGGCCGTCCATATATTACATAACGCTGTAGGAGAGAGCGGTGGGGTTCGAGTTTTGTTATGATTTGTTATGGTGGGGGTGGGGGTGGAGTGGGGGGAGTCTTTGAAAATGTTACGTAACAGAAACATTTTAGTAATTTGTATGTTTTCTCATTTAATATGCTTTTCTCATTTATTTGATTTTCATTTATTTAATTGATCATACGTCTTACCTTCACATTTATATTATGTATGTATACATACATATGTACATGTGCGGAATGTCAATTTTTGATATACGAGAATTCGAATTCGAATATTTATATTTATTGTGTTATCCGCGAATACGAATATTTAAAACGATATTAAATTAACTTTGCTTTATTTTAATTTACATTGTAAATTTTACAAAAACACGAGCATACATATATACATAGATATGTACATATGTATATGTACGAACCTATTTTTCAAACCAAAAAACATGAAAATTATATTATACATATACTTTTTCGTGAGCGCGCGTGATCATGATAAGTTGTTAACCACTCGTGCGTGATTAAAAAAATTTTATTCGTGAGCGTGCGTGATCGTGAAAATGTTCAGAATCATTCGTGCGCGAAAGTGCGTGAGTAAAATATTTTTCTGCGTAAGCGTGCGTGTCGTGAGTCAGAAAACACTCACGTGCACATCTCTAGTTTTTACCATATGATAATATTTTTTTTTTGATCTGGCAAATGTTTTTGTTTTTTTTTAAGATATTTAACGTTTTGGCCACGTTTTCCTTATCCACGAACTGTTTTGTTATATTGTCTCATCAATTCATTGATATTTTTCGCTCTGTTCATATTTAGAAATTTTTTCCTTTTTAGCCTATGCTGTTATTAGATAAACTCTTGAACGCATCAAGTTCATTGCTTTATTGAAATCTTTGAAGTTTTCTGAGCTCTTATAGAATTTTAAATAGTTGAGCGAAGGCGGCATTGGCTGAAGTACCACGTTGACTACAAAACCCAAGGTACTGGGTTCAATCCCTGTATCCAATAGTAATTAGTGTCCCTTTGTGTCAGTTGTTATATACCGACTTCAGCAGATACTTATCTTAATGTAACATCAGAGCGCCCGCCTTCGTTGTGTAAAAAATTGCTACTAGCCACAGCTTCAAAAAAAAAATTCATACGCCTCATTTAACACCAGAGGCAATGCAACACTGCATTATTAAAAAAAAAAGTGCAAAAATGCAGAGTTGTAAAAGAATGAGGCTTTTCTATGTCTCTTTCTTCAGCGCCTGTCTTCTCTATGACTATCCCTTTTCTTAAAAAAGTAATACCTAGTAATAGTAGTAGGCATTCATTCTCTTCAAAAAAATAAAAAATAAAAGAAATTCTGTGCAATATAGTAAATATTACTCGTTTATATCTTGTGTGATTTTGTTTTTAAATTAAACAAAATTAGAAATTTTATTTGCAGCTTTGCATATAAGGGAAAAGCTCTCGTATTTTTTTTTTTTTTTTTTTTTTTTTTTTTTTTTTTGTTGATTTCTGTAAGATCCCTCCTCGTTAATTAAAAATCAATACTGTTGCTGTCAGGCAGACTATCTATTAATAGATTGCAGTAAGCTCTTAAACATAATACGTCATTTGTTTGTATTGCATTTGACAGTTATTGAAAGCAAATAATCTCTTTAATTTCTAGGAAAAAATAAATATGTTTTTGGTAAAAGAAAAACTTATATTCAGACAAAAAAGTGAACATTTATATATGTACGTACTCATATATTTCTATATTGTATTGTTATACAAATATATTCAAAAAGCAAAAAAAGAAAATATTCGAATAATAAAATAAATTTACTCGAATAATCGGAAAAGGTTTTTAAACTTGGTTTGAAGTCATTCAGTTGGTCGTTTTTAACACAAACATGTGATCATAATCATGTAATTTATTTTGATTAACGTCTAAAAGTTAGGGTTTTATTCGAATATGTGTCGGAGTAACCAATAAAAGAGAAATTCGTATAATAAAATGAAGCTTATGTGTTATTTGGTTATACAAACGCAACAATGAAGTGAAATTTGTATTCGAGAAGTAGAAAAATTATAAATTTTTATTTAATTATTCCTAAAATGGATTGATGTATATATATATCATGTGAAATGAATAATATATGCGAATAATTGTTAGATCAGAAAAATAAAATTTTTTCGAATAATTGAATCATCACTTAGTGAATTTATGAGATTATTCGAAATCTTACCAAAATAAAAATTTTATTCGGATGCATATATACATATATACAAAAGCAAAATAATAAAAATATGCACTCGAATAAATTTTCAGACTTATTCGCTTTTTAGTAAAAGTAACGAATGAAAAAATATTCGTATAATCGAATAATCGAATAATTTTCAGTTGGTATCCGATTATTGAAAAAAAAATAAAAATTTTATTCGAATAATAGAACAATATATGAAAAAACAATTTTTAATAGTCGACAAATTTTAGTGTCAAATTTGACTACTCGAATGAACAATGAAAAAAATATTAAAAGAAACATACTCGAATAATTTAAACAAAATGTGTCCTTATAAATATATGTACAATAAATAATGAAGCAAAATATTTATTCGAAAAAGTTAAATAAATTATTATGAGACATTTTTAGATTTTTAATTGAACTATAGTGAATTTTTAATCAGAAATAATTTTTAGTCAGGCTTAAGTTCAGTAATTTCAATTCTTTTATTGAATGAAATATTTTATTAATTAATGTGAGTTTCTAAAGAAGAGAAGAAAAATTAAATTAGACTTTTAAGCTGGGGGAAATACCGATATTTTTACATACGTAGGTAGAGTAATATAACTTCGTGCTAACCTAAATAGAAAAATTAAAAAATGGAAAAACAGGGGAAATAAATAGTGATACTTACATATGTATTTAACAAAGGTAAATCAATAATTGTACACAACAATCATTTCTCACATTCCGTTTCATTAGAATTTACGTTAAATAGCTGATGTTAATAACAATCTCTATCCAAGTAGATAGACTAGGGTGCTGATGAAGTGCGTTGCTGCACAGAAAAATATCGGTATTTCCCCAGCTTAAAAGTCTAATTTAATTTTTCTTCTCTTCTTTAGAAACTCACATTAATTAATAAAATATTTCATTCAATAAAAGAATTGAAATTACTGAACTTAAGCCTGACTAAAAATTATTTCTGATTAAAAATAAATTATTATAATTTATTAGAATCAACGATCTCACAGAAATAAATACCAATGTAAGATCAACATGTAAAAAATTTTAATTTGAAGTCATATTAAATTTATCAGAAAACACACGTAAGTGAAATAATAAATGAAATAAAAGGTCTAAATTAAATTAAGTTCACGTTATTCACGAATTCAACATGGTTCTTGGTGTTATTTCAATATACTATTCACATTGTTTTAACTTGTAAAAAACTTTGATGCAACATGATTCTTCATTTTTATTTAACTGTACTGTAATATTAAATTAACATGAAATGAAGTTATTTCAAAAGAAAAAGTTTTCTCGGAAGGTAGCTGTAAATTAGGTTGAATTAACATGAACAAATATGAATTAAAAGCATTGCCAAAAAGTGTTTAAGCAAGTTTCTTTTCGTAGATTTTAATTAAATTTAAATTAATTTGCATTTTTATTCGATACTCTGACTCTGGACTAGTACTTAAGATTTAACAGTTTTAAGCATTCAATATAATAAAGATCTGTTGAACTCAAGCATTTTTTTCTTTGTTGATTAAGAATTACCATCTTTAAATTTTTGCCTGAATTAAAAGTATTTTAAATAAACCCATAATGAACTCTCTCAAACGAGAGATTTATTTATGCTGTATCACAGATAGAGCTCAGCTGACTGTCAACATTATTTGACAAAAATCAAATTTTCTTGGCATTTGCGGAAAACAAAAATTCTGCTGTACAGTAATGAATTCCAGTAACTTGCTTTAGCAGCAACAGATATATACTCGTGTGTAGATATATTTCTTTGTTTTGTCATCATAAGAATTGAATTAGGTGGCATTAAATTGAGGAACATATTACTTTTCTGTATACAAATTATTTCCTTCAATACAGAAACATTTTTTTTTATCCTACATGTGCGAAAATGAGTTGACATCAGCAAAAATTAAATCTTCAGCTCCGATGTGTCGCCAAAAGGCAACAAAACTTGCAAAACTAACTATGCATAATCATTCACTGATATATGTATATGTAGTTAATATAACTTAGGCTTTCCTTAGCTTATAAGAATATCATTGTATAATAGAAGGCAAATACACTTCAACTCGCAAATCTCATAAAAACCACACTCACACAAACAAACAATAGATAAAACAAAAAACTTAGTTCAGCTTTATTTAAACACACACACTTAGAATATAAAAACTTCCTGCAGTCAACATAAGAAGATAGTAACAGCTACAACAACATAACCCTAATACATTTAATTTATTTAAGCTCATCACAAATACTAATAACCACAAACAAACACACACTTACTTTTTTGGAAGTTAAATATGAAACAAAAGTAAAATAATCATAATAAAAACAGGAGTCTGGGGAATAACAAATTTGCAAAGTATGGATTTCCACACGTAGAAAGCAGCCGAACAATTGTAAACGAAAGCAAAAAATAGACTGACATGTATGTACATATGTATATGTCAGTAACCCTTAACAAATAAAATTGAATTTCGAGCAGGCTATAAGGAACACTTGTGCATGTGCTTGTTTTGCGTTTAGGGCGCACTAATAATGTTTGAAAGGATGTTTATCTATTTTTTTTTAAATGGGCAAATTTGTAACTCAGTTAGAGCAATAAAACATGAAAATAAATTTGATAAGTAATAATGAAATTCTTTTTCTAGGGCAAATAAAAGATGATGGGCAAGAGAAAAACAGTTTTTTTAAATAATCCCATAGTGAATAATACATATTTTTTTAACAAATGCTATTTTATCTTGATGAAAATGCTTTAATCAACATTTTCATAACAATAAACTTTATGCTATATATCTAATATTGTTGATTGTCTGTTAAAAAATTGCGTTAGTAAACAGACTCAAAGCATTTGTACTAGTTTTTAAAAAATTAGCATTAAATTAGCATCAAATTAGCTGGTTCATGCTTTAAGTTTAAGTAAAGCCTTTTATGTCAAAGCATTTGCACTAGTTTTTTAAAATTAGCATTAAATTAGCATCAAATTAGCATCTTCACGCTATAAGGTTAAGTAAAGCCTTTGAAGTCTTATTTAAAGTCTGGTACAAAATAGATTTCATTATACATACATACATATGTATATGCTGTAGAGCAATAAGGAAATGTAATATCATTTTTGTGTACCTTATTGACCAGCTAATCCTAATAAGCTGGACTAGCAAATAGGCTCAAAGCATTTGTATTAGTTTTTAAAAATTAGCATTAAATTAGCATCAAATTAGCAGCATCATGCTATAAGACGAAATAAAGCCTTTGATGTCTTACTTAAAGTCTGGCACAAAATAGCTTTCACTATACATACATATGTATATGGGTATTTTAGAAAACCATTTCACTTTATTGTAGAGCAATAAAGGAATGTAAAATCATTTTTGTGTGGCTTATTGACCAGATAATATTGTGCTCTTCTCAAATCCTAATAAGCTGAGCTAGCAAAAAGGCTCAAAGCATCTGTATTAGTTTAAAAAAAAAAGCAATGTGAGTCCGATCACAGAGGAGATGTGTAAACATCTAGTAATGAAATTTTTTTTTTAAGTTGGAAGTACTTATGCTTTTAGTATCTTTTTTTAAATTAATTAATTAAAAGTATCAAAATTTTCAATATTGTAAATACATATGAATTTGTTGGTTTTTGTTTGTTTTATTAAACTTATTTGGATAGTAAATGGGCACACTGCAGTATATGTATATGTACTGCATTCAAAATTGCAGTAAGCAGTAAATTTACTGATTACTAAAAAAATTCAGTAAATTTTTACTGCTAATGAAATTTAATTTGCATTACCAGTAAAATCGTAGGGCCGTAATCATAATAAAATTGTAGCAAGTGGCAAAGTTTTTTCATTCAAATTTTGAAACTTTTGTATGAAAAACATTTAGCCACTTGGTAGAATTTCATTATGAATACGGGCATTACTGATTACTGAAAATTCAATGCACCTCATCATAACACAAATCATTTAGGCAATTTATAAAAATTGTAGAAATAAATTTTAGTAATCAGTAAAAATTTACTTGTTAAACATTTTTTATTGTTTTTACTGAAACTTTAGTGGTACTGCAGTGCTCATCTATGGTAAATGCCTTTACTTTTACTTTTTAATTTTTAATTTCTGTTGTTCATCGTTTAGTTGTTGCTGTTCTTGTTGTTGTGTACGCATTGCAATTAAAATAAATTCAGTAAAGTGCGACTTTGACTCGCGCACATTCGGTTTTGATAATTTTTTTTTTTTTTGATTTAGCTTTCTTCCTTTTTTAAGTTTTTTCAGTTTGAACGATTTTTTTCAGTTTTATCGCTTTTTTTCTCTTTTTGGCGTTTTTTCTCTTTTTGGGTTTTTTTAATTTTCGCAATTTTTTTCATTTTGGCGATTTTTTCATTTTGGCGATTTTTTTCTGTTTTTTGGGGTTTTTTCAATTTGGCTATTTTTTTCTGTTTTTGGGTTTTTTTTATTTATGCGATTTTTTAATTTGGTGCTTTTTTTATATTGGCGATTTTTTTAATTAAGGATTTTTTTAATTTTGGCGATTTTTTCCGGTTTTTCGCGATTTATTTTAGTCCTAGAGATTTTTTTTTAATTTGGTGCTTTTTTTCGATTTGGCGATTTTTTTTGGCGATTCTTTTATATTTGGCGATTTTATATTTTTTTGATTTTTTAGTTTTACCGTTTTTGAAAATTTCAAAAGTCTTGCTCTTACGGTTTCCAAGATACAGCAAGTTGTCAAAATTACAAAGTCAAAATTGCATTAACTGATGGAACACCCATTGATTTAAATTTTTTAAATTTAGTGTTAATTGTTGTAGTCTGTATAAAAAAAAAACTAACTTTTAAAATTTCAAGTGTATATACATATGTACATACAATTGTATGTATATTACATGGGATTTTAACATTTTTCGTTGCTCGTTTTGGAACACCCTTTAGTTTTTAACTCTCATGTATTTGTTGTTGTAGTGGCCAAATGTCTACATATTGTGTCCAAATTTCAAGTCCGTAGCTCTTATGGTTCATTTTCACCTTTGGTGTACGGAAATATACAGAAAAATAACCGGCGGCGGCGCACCGTCGGCTTCGAGCCGGTCGACTTGTTTCTCTGCTTGGTATTGCTTCTTTCAAACACTAATACACTCATACATAGCTCACACCGATTTGGCAATGCAAAGAAATCTCAGCAAAGGAATCAAAGCTAAAAGATTTTTACCCCTTAGCGTATAGATGTTTACACATTAAAAATTAGCATTGAATTAGCATTAAATTAGCAAACTATTACTGCAAGTCGAAATGAAGTCTCTTATGTCTTACACAAAGTTTGGAACAAAACTGCTTTCATTGTACATATATGGACAGTTTTACAAAATTTGTTTCACTTTATTTTAGGGTTGGAAAATGTAAAATTATTTATTTTTGTCTTTATGGTCAGTTAATAGTGTTGTCTATTCAAAACCTTTGCAGTTGTTATCAAAAAAATATCCTTTATTTAGCATTTAATTGGCATAAAATTAATAACAAATTAACAGCTTTTTGTTACAAGACTAAGTGAAGCCGAATACAAAGGCTGGTATTAAATCATTTTCATTACACATATAAAAAAATTTTGTTAAAAATGTTTCACTTCAGTTTAGAGCTAAGGAATGAGAAATCCGTTGCGTCTCTTTCATTGGTCGTCTAATATCATTGTCTATTCAATTTTAAATAAGCAGAACTAGGAAACAGGCTATAAGCATTTGTACTAGTTTAAAAAAATTAGTATATAATTAGCATTCTATTAGCATCAAATAAGCAGCTTATTGTTATAATGCTAAGTGAAGCCTTTTTATGCTATATATAAAGACTAGGACATAACAACTTCTATTATACATATATGAGCTTTTTCCAAAAAATTTTATTTTATTTTAGAATCAGGCAATAGGAAATAAATTATGTCTGTCTTACTTTTCAGCTGGGACTTCGATTTCAGTCATTATATCTAACATTGTTGTCTATTCAAGTCTTAACAAATTGAGTTAGCAAACAAATTCAAAGCATTTGCTCTAATTTTTTTAAAATTAGCATTGAATTAGCCTGAAAGTAGCAGCTTGTTATTACAAAGTTGAGCAAAGTCTATTATGTCTTTTACACTTTTTGGCACAAAATAACTCTCATTATACATATATCGATATTTTACAAGATTATTTCGCTTTAGTTTAGAGTAAGAGAAAGAAAAATCATTGGCGTCTGACTAATTCGTCAGCTGCGACTTTGATTTCAGATATTATAGATAAATAAACTAAGTTAGCAGGGAATGTCAAAGCATTTGTAATAGTTTGCAAAAATTAGAATGGAATTAGCATTAAATTAGCAATAAATAAGACTAAGTAAAGCTCAACTTTATCAATGCATTTGTCTTAATTTGCAAGAATTAGCATTTAATTGTTATTCAATTTGCATTATATGTATTAACAACAAATCAAGCTAAATAAAGCTTAACTTTATAAATGCATTTTTAATAGTTTGTCAGAATTAGCATTCAATTAGCATCAAATTGGCATTAAATTAGCATTAACTTAAAGTGCGTAAAGCTTATCTTTAACAACGTATTTGTAATAGTTTGCAAGAATTAGCATTCAATTAGCATCAAATTGGCATTAAATTAGCAATAAATTAGCAACGAATCTAACTAAGTAAAGCTTAACTGTATAAATGCATTTTTAATAGTTTGCTAAAATTAGCATTGTATTAGCATTCAATTAGCATTATTTAAACAACAAATCAAACTAAGTAAAGCTTAAGTTATTCAACCCATTTATAATGTTCGCAAAAATTAGCATAGAGTTAACATCAAATTAGCAACACATTAAACTAAGTACAGCTTAACTTTATCAACGCGTTTGTAAAAGTTTGCAAGAATTAGCATTCAATTAGCATTATAATAGACTAAGTAAAGTTTTACTATATTTTAACTTTATTAAAGAATTGCAGAAAATAATTCCGAATATCTATTTGCATATCAGAATTTTTATGTTGTTGTTTACAAACTGGGCAGTGTATACGACAATATTTTATGCTCAAGACATCATCCAGACTTACATAGAATATATATTTTCTTTAATCAAGTTCATACGCACTATTATAACTCAAAATCCTTTTTACTCGTCTTAATACAGGCTCACCTTATGAAAATAACAATTTATTTATGGATATGCATGATCAGGCGTGACCATATATAATTCATTTCAAGCACAAGAGCTCGCTACTTATGTATCTCCAGCATAATGTATGTTTTTGTTTCTGCTTAACTCTACTGAAAGTTATATTTAAGGGCAAAATTAAAGTTCACTTATTCATAAGGCGCTCAGAGTTAATTTGGCCCAAGTTTTGGAATAATATGACTTGAACTGTTTTAATAAGTCCTGGCACAAGCGTGATCAGAACAGTCTAAATAAACTTGCACCCAGACCTGCTTGTTTTGCACGCAAACTGTCTGCTATGAAATTTATTTATCTCTTTTTTAAGGTAACAAGCAGCCTCAAAACAGTTTTTTAAGTAAAACGCATTTGTATTTCTTTTTTTTTTTTTTTGTAAAAAAAAAAAAACATGAGCCTTAAGGTACGTTCACACTTGGCAAACATTTGCCGAAAAAAGCGTAAGCACTAAATACTTGTGAAAAAAATTTAATTCAGACTTAAATTTATTAAGTTGCCAATAAGACTGCCAATAAGACTGCTTAAAGCGGCCCATACACTACAACAGCATGCACGCACAATCAAGCGATTGAGCATTCATGCTCGAACCACACAACATACCAGCAAGCTGGTACAATATTCATCTCTTACAAAATTTCGGGAAGGGTGGTTATGAATAGTGACACATATTTTGTTGCAATTGTTATTGGTATGTTGTTAAAATTAGCAGCTATGTATAACTAAAGTTCTAAAATTCTGTTTACCATTGAAACAAATTATATTTCAACAAATTATATTACTTAAATGCATGTTTGCTCCATGACAACTTTGCTCAACTGAGCTAATTTCACCATATACCACACCAGCGAGCTGGTACCATCATCAAAATATCAAACTCTACTTGACATCGCTACAGCGAACCGTACAATCGCACAAAATGCCCATACACGACCAAACCGCTGGCACAAACACTTGATTGTGCATGCATGCTGTTGTAGTGTATGGGCCCCTTAAGCGGCAGTATCTTTGGTATATTGCGTAGGATTTATTTTATTAACTTGTACTTACCTTTATCAGTTAAACTACAAATTTCGTGGGCCTTGCTAATGTCTCAGCTTTTATATGGGATTGAAGTTTATTCTGGAACGTGCCTCGTTTACATCGGCATGTTAATGTAATTGTACGTTTTGTTTTTAGTGTTCGTCGTCGCGAGCACATACATATCTGGTTTTCTTCGCAGATTTCTAGGGAATTTATTAAGTATAGAAATCTTCTATTGTTTTATAAAATTATTAGAAGTTCTAGGCTTTTATGTGTCATTCATATTTTCGCGCTCTACCAGAAACCCTTAGATTATTCTTCCAAGAATTCGTTCATCTTTTTTAGAGAAATCTTTTATTGTCAGGGTTTCGCGGTGGTGGAACCAGTTACCACATCAGTTACGTATCTTCTCTCATTCAAACAATGTATTTCGTTTGAAACTTTTAAAACTATATTCTCTATGATTACTCATGTCTCTCTAAATATTAAATTTAACTCAGTTTACCTTAAATTCTACTGCTGGCTACTGATGGGACCTTACTTTACTTTACCTTTTCATGTGTAAACATCTATACGCTAGGGGGTAAAAATCTTTTGACTTTGATTTCTTTGCTGAGATTTCTTTGCTGAGATTTCTTTGCATTGTCAAATCGGTGTGAGCTATGCATGAGTGTATTAGTGTTTGAAAGAAGCAATACCAAGCAGAGAAGCAAGCCGACCGGCTCGAAGCCGACGGTGCGCCGCCGCCGGTTATTTTTCTGTATATTTCCGTACACCAAAGGTGAAAATGAACCGTAAGAGCTACGGACTTGAAATTTGAACACAATGTGTAGACATTTGGCCATTACAACAACAAATACATGAGAGTTAAAAACTAAAGGGTGTTCCAAAACGAGCAACGAAAAATGTTAAAATCCCATGTAATATACATACAGATGTGCGATAGCTTTCCGTGAGCACCTGCCATTACGGCCTTATCTCACGGGTGCCAAAGCACCGGGTGTGGGTTAGACGCCAGACCAACGCCCCCATGCACCCTATTAGAATGAACCTATGGCCCACTCCATAAGGCACATAGGTTGCAATCTTTGAATATAGTTATCCCTGTACTATATTCAATTACCTTGCTGAGGTAATTTGAGCTATCTAAACTCTGCTGCTATGTCCGTGCCCATAGCAGCTTCTGTTGAATGGCAACAGCACCTAGAATAGTGTCTGGCTGACCGCGTCAGACCAACCACTAGTATTGATTTTACACTGGGAAGCCAAGACTATTCTCCCAGCGATTTTGGTAGCAACCACAGCCACTACGATAATTCTCCGGCTTCCACGCCAAGGTGTTGTGTATACACCCATAGCGAGGTCCCCATGAGAATTCCTCAACCATTGCCGGCACAGCTCAACCACTCGTCCGAGATGAACCCATGCCTGTGTCGCCAAATAACCAGTGCCTACTCCACACATACCAAAATCATCCTTTTAACCTCATGAGGTAGGACGAACTCGGCATTTTAGCAAAGGAAACTGACGACCGCTACATGCACTCAACTCTAAGCAGCTCGACTGTCGGGCCACCGGCACCCGTGGCACCAGAAGTAGCCTCTGGTTAGACCTCGAAGTTCCACCACAAGGGCTTCACCTCTATCGTCTTTTGAACTCAGGGGCAGTTCTAGGTGACGCTGCACCTACTTGACATCAACAGGACCTGTCTTCCTTTTGTTATAAATATGTGCACATCCGTTACTCTGTTTATATTCAGAGATCGGGTAGTAACACATAAGTTCTATGGGTAATGTACCAAAGGTACGTCAATGGAAAAAGCCACATCACCCCAGCTGGGGCCCCGGGGTTGCCACACCCGTAGTCCATTACAGACTCCCCTGGGGGGTGTAATATACATACAATTGTATGTACATATATACACTTGAAATTTTAAAAGTTAGTATATTTTTATATAGACTACAACAATTACAATATATAAAAAATCGCCAAAAACAAAAAAAATCGCCAAAACGAAAAAAAGCACCAAATTAAAAAAAATCTCTAGGACTAAAATAAATCACGAAAAACCGCAAAAATCGCCAAAAATTAAAAAAATCCTTAAAAGAAAAAATCGCCTAAATAAAAAAACCCCAAAAACAGAAAAAAATGGCCAAAATGAAAAAAACCCCAAAAAAACAGAAAAAAAATCGCCAAAATTAAAAAATCGTCAAAATGAAAAAAATTGCGAAAATTAAAAAAAAACCTCAAAAAGAGAAAAAAAAACCCCTAAACGAGGAAAAAGCGACAAAACTGAAAAAAAAATCGTTTAAACTGAAAAAACTTAAAAAAGGAAGAAAGCTAAATCAAAAAAAAAAAAAAAAAAAAATTATCAAAACCGAATGTGCGCGAGTCAAAGTCGCACTTTACTGAATTTATTTTAATTGCAATGCGTACACAACAACAAGAACAGCGACAACTAAACGATGAACAACAGGAATTAAAAATTAGAAAGTAAAAGTAAAGACTTTTACCATAGACGAGCACTGCAGTACCACTAAATTTTCGGTTAAAACAATAAAAAATTTTTAACAAGTAAATTTTTATTGATTACTAAAATATTTTTCTACAATTTTTATAAATTGCCTAAATTATTTGTTATATGATGAGGTGCATTGAATTTTTAGTAATCAGTAATGCCCGTATTCATAATGAAATTCTACCAAGTGGCTAAATGTTTTTCATACAAAAGTTTCAAAATTTGAATGAAAAAACTTTGCCACTTGCTACAATTTTATTATGATTACGGCCCTACGATTTTACTGGTAATGCAAATTAAATTTCATTAGCAGCAAAAATTTACTGAATTTTTTTAGTAATCAGTAAATTTACTGCTTACTGCAATTTTGAATGCAGTACATATACATATACTGCAGTGTGCCCATTTACTAACCAAATAAGTTTAATAAAACAAACAAAAACCAACAAATTCATATGTATTTACAATATTGAAAGTTTTGATACTTTTAATTAATTAATTTAAAAAAAAGATACTAAAAGCATAAGTACTTCCAACTTAAAAAAAAATTTTCATTACTAGATGTTTACACATCTCCTCGGTGATCGAACTCACATTGCTTTTTTTATCATTTTTTATATTTCCTACTTATGTTATATTTGGCTGGGGAGCTGATTTTATGTAAATCTTTAATGTTATGAATCAATGAATTGTTATGGTATGAATTTAATTTAATTAACAATTATTATTTAGTACCTAAGGTATTTTTTTACTGTTATGTAATACTATATTATTGGCCTTAAAGGCTTTGTATTACATATTTTCTTGTAAATAAATAAATAAATAAATAATATTGTATTCTATGACATTTTCTATTACTTATGTTTAAAACTGTTCATCTTAAGAAACACGTATCCGAATCAAAACGTTTTTCATTAGTATGTAGTGGTTAAGCTTTTTTGAGCAAATGTTCGCCAATTGTGACCGTAGGTAGCTTTACTTGAATGATTATTGGAGAAATTTATGTGTCTTGGAAGCTCTAAAATACGGTCTACTACGTATGAGTATTATTAATTAATTCATAACACGTATACGTCTGGGATATCTTGCAAAGTAAGTTTTGCAAATAATTTATGACTTCCGTATTCTTTTTTGCTTTTTTTTTATTTTTGGAAAAATATGCACATAATTTAATATCTAAAGGAGATTAAAAAAAAAACATGCGGCCTACGCAGCAAAACAAAAAAAATATGTAAAGAAAAAAAAATAAATTATAAAAAAAAGTTTGTAATAAACAGGGACAAGGACTTCATGCATTTAAAAAAGGTATTTTAGGCGCCTAAGATATGACATCAAAAACGCAAAATATGCACTAAAAACAATAAAATATGCACATATCTTAAAAAAAAAATTATTCAAAAGTAAAGTTTTCAATCTACATATCACTAAATAAAGATGTAAAAATATTTTCTTTTCTCAAGAGGTGCGTGTACAAGCCTTTTATATTAAATCTTTACACAAGATTAAATATGGTATTATTAACTCCAAGTTCGCATTTTCGAGATATGTATGTTTATATTACACTAAAGGAGCGATACGTAAATAGAAAAAGAAAAGTGTTGTTATTTATTTACGGCCTGGCCCACGGTGTCGACAAGAAATCATCTGTCGCTTAGTAATGTTGAAAACAAAAACTAAATAAGAAAATTTGTTTTTGTTTTCAATATAGCTAAGCGAGAGATAATTTCTTGTCGACATTGTGGGCCAGGCCGTTATTTTTTTATTATTCATACAATCCAATCAATATGTTCTTAGAAAGCTTTGTGCATTGAAAAAGGCCTTGTAACGTCTGTGGATGTAATCGGCTCAAATTTAAATGATTCTTTTTATATAATGTATATTTATTTAACTCAACCATTACAATGAATTGAATACTAGATATTAGATTTCGTTTTTGAATCCGTTATAATTTTTAAAAACAATATCAAGTTTCAGCATAATTGTTTCACTACTCCCGGATTTAATAGCACACAATTTGAAATTATCAAAAGTACAATTTCCATTAAATTTGGTATGTGTGAGTGCTTGTACAATCGTTCCACAATTCTACAACAATGCAAGCGAATACAGTTGCCAAAAACAGTTTTGCAATATTTTTTGAAATTTGAATTTTTGAGAAAATCAGCATTTATATCAAAATATGAGACAAAATTATGCATTAATAATTCAATTATGCAAAAATATGCATTTTCAGCAAAATATGCAAAAATATGCACTAACAAATTGATGCCATTTTTTTAAGCAAATTCATTGTTTCATAAAGATATTTCATTCTAGCCATTATCAGAGTTAAGGGAAAAAACATGCATTTGCATGAAACCCCTGTCCCTGGTAATAAAATTTGTTGAATAAACTGAAGATGAGAAAAAATATTATTGATGTGTAAACATCTATACGCTAGGGGGTAAAAATCTTTTTCACACTACAATCACAAAGTTTGACTGAGATGCACACCGCGTTGTCAAATCGGTGTGAGCTATATATGTATTAGTGTTTGAAAGAAGCAATACAAACTTATTTAAAATATTGTAAATACATAGGAATTTGCTGGTTTTTGTTTGTTTTATGTAACGTAATAATTGCTTTGTAGACAATTGGCCGCTAACTCTCATGTAAAAATTAAAGGGTGTTGCAAAACGAGCAACGAAAAATGTTAAAATCCCATGTAATATACATGCAATTGTATGTACATATATACACCCCCCCAGGGGAGTCTGTAATGGACTACGGGCGTGGCAACCCCGGGGCCCCAGCTGGGGTGATGTGGCTTTTTCCATTGACGTACCTTTGGTACATTACCCATAGAACTTATGTGTTACTACCCAATCTCTGAACATAAACAGAGTAACGGATGTGCACATATTTATAACAAAAGGAAGACAGGTCCTGTTGATGTCAGTTAGGTGCAGCGTCACCTAGAACTGCCCCTGAGTTCAAAAGACGATAGAGGTGAAGCCCTTGTGGTGGAACTTCGAGGTCTAACCAGAGGCTACTTCTGGTGCCACGGGTGCCGGTTGCCCGACAGCCGAGCTGCTTTGAAGTTTTGAGTGCATGTGGCGGTCGTCAGTTTCCTTTGCTGAAATGCCGAGTTCGTCCTACCCCAAAGGGGTAGACCCCTAAGGGGTTAAAGGGATGATTTTGGTAAGTGTGGAGTAGGCACTGGTTATTTGGCGACACAGGCATGCGTTCTTTATGGATGAGTGGTTGAGCTGTGCCGGCAATGGTTGAGGAATTCTCTTGGGGACCTCGCTTAGGTGTATACACACCACCTTAGCGTGGAAGCCGGAGAATTATCGTGGTGGCTGTGGTTGCTACCAAAATCGCTGGGAGAATAGTCTTGGCTTCCCAGTGTGAAATCAATGCTAGTGATTGGTCTGACGCGGTCAGCCAGACACTATTCTAGGTGCTGTTGCCATTCAACAGAAGCTGCTATGGGCACGGACATAGCAGCAGAGTTTAGATAGCTCAAATTACCTCAGCAAGGTAATTGAATATAGTACAGGGATAACTATATTCAAAGATTGCAACCTATGTGCCCTATGGAATGGGCCATAGGTTCATTCTAAAAGGGTGCATGGGGGCGTTGGTCTGGCGTCTAACCCACACCCGGTGCTTTGGCACCCGTGAGATAAGGCCGTAATGGCAGGTGCTCACGGAAAGCTATCGCACATCTGTACATATATACACTTGAAATTTGTAAAGTGGGTGTATTTTTATACACACTACAACAATTAACACTAAATTTAAAAAAGGGTGTTCCATCAGTTAATGCAATTTTGACTTTGTAATTTTGACAACTCGCTGTATCTTGGAAACCGTAAGAGCAAAACTCTTTAAATTTTCAAAAACGGTAAAACTAAAAAATCAAAAAATATATAAAATCGCCAAATCTAAAAAAATCGCCAAAACGAAAAAAAGCACCAAATTAAAAAAAAATTTCTAGGGCTAAAAGAAATCGCGAAAAACCAGAAAAATCGCAAAATTGAAAAAAAACCTCAAAAACCTCAAAAAAATGAAAAAAATCGCCGAAATGAAAAGAACTGCAAAAACAGAAAAAAATCGCCAAAATGAAAAAAATCGCCGAAATGAAACATACCACAAAAACAGAAAAAAATCGCAAAATGAAAAAAAGTCGCCAAAATGAAAAAAATCGCCAAAATGAAAAAAACTCCAAAAACAAACAAAAAATTGCCAAAATGAAAAAAAAATCGCCAAAATGAAAAAATCGCCAAAATTAAAAAAACCCCAAAAAGCGAAAAAACGCCAAAACGAGAAAAAAGCGACAACACTGAAAAAAACGTTTAAACTGAAAAAACTTAAAAAAAGGAAAAAAGCCACATTAAAAAAATGCTCAAAACCGAGTGTGCGGAACCCTTACTGCGCGAGTCAAAGTCGCACTTTACCGAATTTATGTTAATTGCAATACGTACACAACAACAAGAACAGCAACAACTAAACGCCGAACAACAGGAATTAAAAATTAAAAAGTAAAAGTAAAGGCATTTACCATAGATGAGCACTTTGCAGTACCACTAAAGTTTCAGTAAAAATAATAAAAAAATGTTTAACCAGTAAATTTTTACTGATTGCTAAAAAATTTTTTCTACAATTTTTATAAAGGGCCTGTGCCAAAAGGTAGCAAAGTACTAGTGTAAGTAAATTTTTGACACTTCTGAGGTGAATAAAATTTCATTAGCCCTGGGGGCTAGTAGAAATTTTGACACAACAGGTAAATTTTTGACAAGATGCAATAAAAAGCATGGTATCATAAAATTTAAATCCACCGCCGTCATTTTGAGCCGTCGTCCAATACAAAGATTTTTAGGTCTTTTAAGTTTAATTAAACTGTGAAAAAATCATTGTTTATTTTAGTTTGCGAAAAATTTTACATCATATATACAATATTATATAATTTTTTGCTACAAGAATATTGTTTTATATAAAAATGTCCTCGTAAAAATTTGTTGGTAGCCGGCGGCTTGTAGTGAGGCGAAGCACAACCGCCGCCGCAGCAATTGTTTCATCAGCTTCTTTCTATGCTCAAGAGAATTTGTCAAAATTTTACATTGTCAAAAAAGATATCATTTGGCACAGCAGAAAAATGAAATTTTTTCCCCACAGGCAAATATTTTTTTACCATAGTACTTTTCTACCGTTTGGCACACACCCAAAGTGCCTAAATGATTTATTATATGATGAGGTGCATTGAATTTTCAGTAATCAGTAATGCCCGTATTCATAGTGAAATTCTACCAAGTGGCTAAATGTTTTTCATACAAAAGTTTCAAAATTTTAATGAAAAAAAACTTTGCCACTCGCTACAATTTTATTATGAATACGGCCCCACGATTTTACTGGTAATGCAAATTATTTATTTATTTATTTATTTGTCTTTTTTTTTTTTTTTTTTAACACAAACACAACTCGCAAAGCGATTAGCTTGACTGCGAAAAACACCCAGGGTCTAGGGTGGGAATCGAACCCACGACCTCTGGACTGAGCGGCTAGCATCGCTACCACTCAGCCACAGGGGCACCCTGTGAAAATAAATTCTAAGATTAGATTTAATTTGAGAGCACTAGCAACATTGGCTATCGGCAGTAAAAATTTACTGAATTTTTTCAGTAATCAGTAAATTTACTGCTTACTGCAATTTTTAATGCAGTACATATACATATACATATACTGCAGTGTACTAATTTACTAACCAAATGAGTTTAATAAAACAAACAAAAACCAACAAATTCCTATGTATTTACAATATTGAAAGTTTTGATACTTTTAATTAATTAATTTAAAAAAAAAATATATACTAAAAGCATAAGTACTTCCAACTTAAAAAATTTTTTTCGTTACTAGATGTTTACACATCGGACTCACAATCCTTTTTTATTTAAGAAATTTGTTTTTTTTAAGAAAATAAATTTTATATACATATTAGTGTTGTTAATTATTCGTCTTTTATATTTGTTCGAATGAAATTTCATGATTTTGTTCTTGTTCGAACAGACGAATAATTTTGAACTTTTGTTCGAATATTCGAACGAACAAAGAATAAAAGAATATATTCGAATAATCTTAAAAAAGTGTGCAAAAAACTACACATATAGTTTAATTTTTTTTTTATTAACAAACGAAAAATAGTTCATTACACAAGAAAAACAAATAATTTCAATAACATATTTAGAAATATTAATAACAAAATTTAAAAATTTTAAAAACCTTTGACGCAGTTAACGCTGTAGCATAAGTTAAGAACTCTATGTTCTACTAATACTATTCAAGTAACAGAATCGCAAAAAAGAAAAGAGTAAATTAATATATAGAAAATTTATGAGAACCTCCAATCGACTAGACCGATTTTCTTCATGTATAAATTAGAAGATATACGATCATGTCACCTTTAAAACGAAAACAAAGCAAATTAAAATCGGCCAATCCGTTTGGGAGCTACGGCGTCAAGGACACGCAGATCCAACAGAATATATCTAAAAAAGATTTGAACCTTCTGAGCGGCTTGGCCGATTTTCTTCAAACAAAGCTAAGAACACTCTCGAACAAGTCACCTTTCAAACAGAAATAACTAAATCAGAATTAGTCCAACCGTTTGGTGTCTGCGTGGACTCGTAAATACAAACAGATACACAGACACATATTACAAACTTATAAATTTTTTAGATTTTTGTGACGTATTTTAAAAAGTTTGTATTTAATCTTTTTTTACGTTGTTCAATAATTCGATTCTTAAGTCTTTTTAGAGAAAAACAGTTATTTTTTCTAAACTCTTTATCAGGAATTGTAAGACACCTTCCAATTTCATTAAAGAAGCATTATCTTTTCCCAGCAGGAAAGCAAAAGAAGAGGTTAGCGAACATACAAACAAGCTCGCACGAGTATTTAAAATTTGGAGTAATTGGATTACTCAATATCATATTGTTAACAAATTAAAAAGTTATGAAATGTAAAATACTTTTTAAACAAAGTTGTTAAGGAAATTGTTCGAATATTCGACAAAAATGATTCGAATAATTTTTTATTCTAAATTGGAAATTTTTGTTCGTTCGAACAAAAATGATAAAAAGTTGTTCGAATATTCGAACAATTTTTGTTCGAATGACAACACTAATACATATATATGTATGTATAAAAAATTTTTAAAATTAAACTGAAATCATGATTTAATTTTGGAAAATTTTCAAAGAAAATTATTTTAAATTAATTATTAATTTTATTTATTTTTTGCTTTTAATGTTAGATCTCCCCTTTTCATCGGCATCTTCAACATATCATTTACCTACAAATTGTACAAAATCAGAGACAATACGAATAGAATCTGGCTGCGAGATAACGAATAAACGCTGCCAATGTTGGCCAACACTGAAAGTATGCCGCAGTCAGTTGGATACGGGAGTGGGGACAACGGACATACGATGGCATTTTAAAACATTAGAGGTAAGTTCTCAAATATTTAGTGCAAGCATTTAATTAATTTTATAATAAAAATATATATATAAAATATATATATAAAATATATATAGACCTTTAGCGCAGAGAAAAAATTTCTTTTCTTAAGACCTTTGAAAAAATAAATAAAATAAGCAATTAAATAAATAATTCACAGAAAAAATTATTCCCAAAAAAATTTTTAAACAAATATTTGTTTGAAATCAAACTTAGTTTCAGTAAATATTCTGTACTGTTCCACTAAATTAATTTGTACCAAAACACTGTATAGAGAAGAAATAGGCCACGACGTTTGTCGGCTACTTTTCGGCATTTACATGTATACAACACGATCAATCAAAATAAACAACAACTAAACAACAACAACCCCACAACAGCACGTTGTTCCTATCAACAAGCAAGATAAACACCAACACACTGAAATAAAATTTTCTCTCAGCCGAACTGTGATTAATTAAAATTTTTACAAAATTTTTATCACAATTTACAAAATTATTTGTAGGACCGCATTCAAATAAAATACTTACTGATTCAGCGAATTTGGTTACTGAAAATGAAATTTAGTTTTTTCTGTGTTGTGTCAATTAAATATTTTAATTAATTGAATTTTTGAAACTAACTTAAATTGACTCATTTAAATTTCGAATTAAAAATGTTAATCAATTGGTATTTTAAACAAAACTTTTTAATTAACTGAATTAAATTTTTAATTAAATATTTAATCAATTGAAATTTTAAGCAAAAGTTCAATAAAATTTTCAATTAAACTTCTAATAAATTTTCATTGTTTTTAAAATTTGTAAACAAAAATTTAATTAACTTAACAAAAGTTTAATTGACTAAATTTAATTTTTAATTCATTATTTTTATTTTTTTTTTCTAATAAAGGTGTTGTTGGTATGAGAAAAAGATTATGTGTGTGTTTTCTTTTTTTTTCAAAAACATTCAGCATTTGTTGTTTTAAGTATCAGTTCCCACACGCCGAGAAACGAAAATATAATGGCTCCCCTCTTCATTATATTTACCTCTCTTTTTCAATTAAAAATTTTAATCAATTGAAACTTTAAACAAAACTTTAACTGACTTCATTAAATTTTTACTTTAATATTTAATCAATTTAAGCAAAAGTTTAAAAAAAATTTTTAATTAAACTTTTTATAAATTTTCATTGTTTTTAAAATTCCTAAACAAAAATTTAATTAACTCAATTAAATATTTAATTAAAGTTTTAATCAACTAACCAAAAGTTTAATTGATTTAATTTAATTTTTAGTTTATTATTTGTATTTTTTTTTGTTTTCTATTAAAGGTGTTGTTGGTATAAAAAAAGATTTTGTTTGTGTGTTCTTTTTTTTCAGAAACATTCAGCATTTCTCTTAAGTATCAGTTCACACATGGCGAGAAAATAAAATATAATGGCTCCCGTTTTCATTATCTTCTCTTCTCTTTTCACCATAAGCTGAAAAGTTGCTGAACTAAAATTGCTGTGTGTGAACCCAGTATAATTATTAATTAAAAAAAATATCTAGCTGGAATATTTAAGAAATTCTTCAATAGTCCCTGCCAATAAAAATTTTAGTCACTATTGAACCTAAAATTTATTTCATTCTCTTTAAGAAGGAAACAGATGTTCCCCTCATTTTGTAGCCAAGACAACGCCTTTAGAAAACTTTTTCTTCCTAATAAATTGAAGTGCTTTTTAACTCTCCTCCGAGAACTTTATGTTCATATACCGCAAGGTATTCTTTGCATATCACTTATCACTTCCAAGAACTTCAATAAGCCTCATGCAAACAATCAATAAAACGAGCAAGAGAGTGTAGGGAAGGCAGAGTGGAATGCAGCAGCAAACTAATTTCCTTTCATAGTCAAACACCATTGACATCAGTTGCATATGTGCATGTAAATTTGTGTGTAAGTGTGTAAATGTGTGGAAATCAAGCACATAAATTCAATATCTAAATGTATTGTTGAAGTCATCTTGCTGTGACATTTTACATTCAAACTGCTTTACTCTGGCTGTTGTTCTCTAACTGTTTCACTGCAAGCATTCTATAATAAACATATTTGTTTGTGCTCATATGCTTGCTTAAATCCATTGTTGCAACATTTGTTATAGATCTCTGTTAAGCGCTGATATCTACCACAAATTGCAGACATTTAATCAATGTCTTAAGCTGCTGTTACCTCATCCCCCTTAAGAGATTTCTGTGACAACTTCGTTTACTTCAATTGCTATTGTGCGTGCTTTTTGCTTTAATGCTAGCTTTTAGTGCAATGAGTTTTTCCTAATATTTCTTTTGTAATTCTTTTCAGGACTGCCAATTAAATTTACAAAATTTAATAAAACTTGAAATGGAATTTGATGAGGACTATACAATCTCACCGAGTACATTTACTTACAAAAAATTAAGAAGAAGGAGGAAACGATCAACAAGTAGAAAAATGTAAGTTCATAACAATAATAATAATATTTCTTATAATAAAAAAAATATCATAAAAATATCCCAAAAGATAAAATGAACAGAAAACTGAAAAGTTTTCCATATTTAGTTGCTCATTTCAATAGTAAAAGTAAAGTTGAGTTATAGATAAAACCGAAATTAAAATTAAAAAAAATGGTGCCTGCTTTTGGGAGATACAAAGAAACATTTAATATGCTCCTTGAAATATGCAACGTTTATCTAACAGACGACATATAAAAGCTGAAAATACAAGTATCCACAAGGCTGCTCATGCGATAATACGGGCTTTGTTACTTTCCCTTGAATAACTTTTAGTTGTGATTCGGTTTGACCAATAACGAATAAATATTATTGCAAGCGATTAAAATATTTTTTTTTACGAACAAGGACTAATATGCATAGAAAATTATAGTTAATTTCTTACTGCCTTATTCATAAAAAATATTTCTATGGGAAATTTGTCAAATAAACCTAAAAATTTGTTTATGAATTAGACCGTTAAACTATTATTATTATTATTATTATTTTCTTAGACTATTCTTTCATTATTCGAAACAAAAATGTTTGAATATTTTTATTCGAATAATTGATAATTTCCAAATGAATAAAAAAATTTTATTAAAAAAAAATGAATAACATACATAAAAACCAAAAAAACTATATTTAAAATTCTTATATTCCATTATTTGCTTAAACAAAGAATGAATATTTTGATTCGAGTAATGGATTATTACCAAACGATTAAAATAATTTAATGCCAAAAATAAAAAAGTATACATAAAATAAGAAAAAAATTTCATAAAATTTTATTCGATTATTCGAATCAACAGAGAAAAAATATTTTTATTCGAATAATAGATTTTATTTCAAACCAATAAAATATTTTTATTCGCAAAATGACTAACTTACCTAAAACACGAAGAATAATTTCTAAAATTTTTTATTCGATTCAACACAGAAAAAGTATTTTTATTCGAATAATGGTATAAGTACCAAACGAATAAAATATTTTTATTCCAAAAAATAAGAATAATATAATATACAAAACAAACAAGGAAACAAAGAACTTATTTCTAAAATTCTTATTCGTTTATTCGCTGGAACAAAGCATGAAAATTTTTATTCGATTAATGGATTAGTACCAAACGAATAAAATAATTTAATTCGAAATATAAAAAAAAATATATAAATAAAATAAGAAAATTAATTTCTTAAATTTTTGTTTCATTATTCGAATCAACCGAGGTAAAATATTTTTATTCGAATAATAGAATTAATTTCAAACCAATAAAAAAATTTTATTCGCACAATGACTAATTTACCTAAAAAACGAACATTCATTTCTTGGATTTTTTATTCGATTCAACGAAGAAAAATTATATTTATTCGAGTAAAATAATCTTATTCGATCAATGATTAATATATGTATGTACATGAAAAAAGGAAAAACATCTTAAATTTATATTCGATTATTTGAACCAACAAAGATTTAATATTTTTATTCAATATTAAAAACGAATAAAATATTTCTATTCGTAAAACTAAGAATAATATGTTTATATAAAAAACTAAAAACCTTGCTCTTAATTTCTTATTTGATTATTCGAATCAACTAAGTATAAATATTTTTATTCGAATAATGGCATAGTTCCAAAGGAAATAAATATTTTTATTCGAAAAATTAAAATATATAAACATAAAAAAACGAAGAAAACTTTTTAAATTTATATTCGATTATTCGTACAATGGAATAGTTCCGAACAAGTAAACTATTTTTATTAAAACAATGAAATATATAAAACGAAGAATATATATCTTAAATTCTACTTTGATTATTCGAATCAAAAAGGATGAGTATTTTGACTCGAATAATGGAATAAGTTGCAAACCAACAATACATTTTTATTCGAAAAATTAAGAATAATAGTTTATTCGAACCAACAAAGGAATCAAATATAAATAACAAAAATTAAAAAAAAATTTCAAAACCCCCGACTTTTTTCAGAAAAGTTGTTATATCTTCTAAACGGCTTGGACCGATTTTCTTCAAACATAGCTAAGAACCCTCTCGATCAAGTCATCTTTCAAACAGAAAAAAACTAAATGAAAATCGATCCAGCCGTTTGGCCTGTACGTGGACACGGACTGACACACAGATACACAGATACACAGACACACAGACACACACTACAAACTTATAACACCCCTTTTTTTAGTCGGGGGTTAAAAAAGAAAATAATCAATTTCAATGTATTTTTAAAAAACAAATCATATTTCACTGAATGAGTACAAATTAATTTTGGGGTAGATTCGAATATATTTCTCTTTAAGCTAGCAATTCCCTAAAATAAAACCTACAAACATTTAAAAAAATTTAATCGATTAATTGCAAGATTAATAGCTTTTGTTAGATTAGGCGAATCAGTAAGGAATAGATAATTTTATTTTAACAAATAAAATAAAATATATTGATAAAGTCACAGTAAAAAAAAATATAAATATTCGAATAAATTTTATTCGATATAATATTATTATAATAATGTAATAATTTTTATTCGATATTATAATATTTCAATTCAATATTTGGTATTAGTAATGCCAAAAAAGAAAAATTTGGCTTGCATAATGGAATATATTAATAAACACCTTAAAGAAATTATACTCGAATAATCGAATAAATTTTAGTTACATTTTAAAAATGTAATAATTAAGCAAATAATCTAAAAGACAGTAGTGCATTCGAAAAATATATACTTCTTAAATTCCACTTAAATATCGTTTACTTACTCTTACGAATAATGATTATTCGAATCGTATCAATTTATTTTTTTTCTATTTCCAGCATATTTTTAGGAGAGAAAAATATAAGTACATTTTTTGTGTATTTTGAAAAAATTTAACTAAAAAAAACATTTATGGAAATAATTTAACAACTATTTTATTAAGCTTGGGGTCTTTTTTGTAAACAAATTAACAATATATATTTATATTCAATATTTCGACACGCCTTTGTGTGTCTTCTTCAGAAAAAAACAATTTTTTTTTGAAAAATTCTTAGCATATTTTTAGGAACGACAAATAAATTTTGGAAACTTTAATAATTTTTAAGTAATATATCAGTTTGCATTAAAAATGAGCCAAGTTCCTTGACAACCTTTAGTAGTTTGAAGTAAACAATTTACAATTCTTTTTGAAGATATTTTGCAAGAGTATAAAAAAACTATTTGCTGCATTCGACTTTTTTATTAGAAAAATATTTAATTTTTTTTTCATTAAAATCCTTGAAAGTAAAAAATTATTTCTACAAATTATTTAATATTTTATAACTCATTTTTAAATAATTTGATTAAAGGCAGAATTAGTTTTTACGTGCTGTTCTGTTCTGAATCAGCTGTTTTGTTTCTGTTGAGTTGAAAATCTGTATGCGTGGTTAGTTTCTACTTTTTCGTTCTGTTCTGCTGCGGGCAAATCTGTAGATAATAGAATTCAACGTTAAGTGACAGCCAAAAGTGTGTATGTATTAGTGTGTTTTGACATTTTGTGCACAAGTGTAATCAATTCTATAGGTTGCCAGCTGATTTTTTTCACAGACAAAGTAATTGCAAAATATTTTATACAGAAAGGAACGGCACAGAAGTGCAATAGAAAGTAAAGACTAATGAAGCCTTAATAGAAAAAAATAGTATCTTCCAAGCATCCCGCACGCCAACAGTTATCAATTAAAATTCATTGCATACTTTTAGGTTGCCTTAGCTTTCGTTTTTATTCTTTATATAAAAAAATATTGCAAACTTCTACTAAATCATAACAATGTTTAAAAGTACCATTATTGTTGGTTCATAAGACCATAGTGCAAATAGCAAATACCCTTTAATATTTACAACCATACTGCAACTTTTAATTGCAACTCCTCGAACATTGAACATAATGCAGTCAACACGTGAACAGAATCACTAAATGTGTATTGCTCTTCCTTTTCTTAAATTTTATTTTTACTGTTTTTGGGAAGCAACACGAACTGATACTGCAATAGCAAGGCATATAACAAAATTTTTCCCTTTATAAGCAACAACAATGTCAAGTGTAATATAAATTTTATTTGGTTTTTATGTGTTTGACTTGCATTTGTTAAGTTAAAGATTTGAGAAAGATCATTACGGTTTTATTGTTGGCTGTTACTTAATTATAAATAAACAAAAAAAAAAAAAAAATAAGTTAGATAAGGTCACTTGATGCACATAAATATGAAATGAAATTCCCATTTTTAAAATACACATTTTCTTTTTTGTAACTTTTAATAGAAGTTAATTAATTCAATCATTTAAAAATTAAAATTTTTAATATATTTAACATGCATAGTGAGTTAAATATTGCTTAATTGACTTGAATCAGACTCGTTGAGTAGCTCATTTTAGACACAAACCCACAATCATACCCATGTGATTTAAATGCATTTGATCGAAGGTTTGTGTCTTAAATGAAATAAAAAACCAGTGGAAATCAAACCGGCTAAAAAATGGTTTAATTTTGTTCTCTTCTTTAGAAACTCACATTAATTAATAAAAATATTTCATTCAATAAGAATTGAAATTACTGAACTTAAGCCCGTTTAAAAAATTATTTCTGACTGTGTACATACATTTTCTTTAATTTCTCTAATTGAATTATAATAACTATAACATAATTTTAGGTGTTTTTCTTTAGCAGTTTTACTTAAGTATACTTTAGGTTGTGTAACAGAAACGATAAATCGTGGCCTACTTTTAGGCTGTTGCTTAACAATGAGTATTCTATTACCCATATATCACTTTTATTGCTCCAGGTTATTTCTATTAAGCATATCATAACGAAAGATAAATCTTTAATATTCCTTAGGGAATTTTGAAAGACTTTGTTTAACAAAAAATGAGTTTACAATATTTTAAATTTGAAATAGAAAAAGTTTTTAACTGCCACAAAGTAAATTGCAGTTTTTATTTTCTCTTGAATAATTCGTGTTAGCACTTCATATAAATTAATAATATTGTATTTAAATTTAAAAACCATCTTAACCGCTCTAAGGTTTTTTTTTATATATTTACGACTTTCTATTTCCCAAAAATGATGACGTAAGGCCTCAAACAAGTGAGGGAAGTAGAAAAAAAAATGAATACACATTGTGAATAATTTGCTCAGCAAAAATTTTTAACTTGTGATGGTATAAGAAAAGATTTTAAATGAAAATCAAGTTAAAAGGACGACTTGTTAGCAATAATGCGTTAAGATCTCAGAGAAACCTAATGCTGAAGAGATTTCGATTTGCAGATCTTGACTAAATTTACTTCATTACTATATTTTGTTGAAATCTACTCAAAATCTAGTAGATGTACTTAAAGAAGGTGCGTGAATTAGCTATATTGTAGTTCTTTGGTTGTTTTCTATGAAAAATTTCAGTTAACGGTTTTTGCTTTGGATATGAAATCCTGATGATTGTTAAAAAAACCTGGTGTAAACAAGTGCAGATTTTTTTTAAAGATTTCAACTGAAATCTACTAGGTTGCGTGCAAACGAAAATGCGCTATAGAAGTATTCTTTGTTAGACCTTTTACTAAGTGAATAATTGAACTAGTTTTATTGACTATAATTATTTTTATTTTATAAACTACTTTTAATTATTTTTTTTTTTAATTTTTATTTAATTTTACAAAATTATAAAATTAAATGATTATGCACAGAAAAAATATTCTTGCAATAAACAACTTTAATAGAAAATAAAACCAAAAATCCATGAAAAATATTATTGAGTCAATTAACTTTGTAGTTAATTAAATTTTTAAACAAAAGTTTAATTGACTTAGATACATTTTTAATTGATTTTTGGTTTATTTTCAATTAAAGTTGTTGATTGTGGGAATATTTTTTCTGTGTAGCAACAAAGACCTTTACTTATTCTGGTGAAGCATCTGAGAGTTTCTGGTGAAAATAGAACTCATGTTCCCTAGACTCATAGACTAGCCCACTTAGCAGTAGTCAACCAGTGATTTGTATACTTTTTATGCGAGCCCATAAATTATACTTATATATATATATATATATATATATATATATATATATATATAGTATGTATGAATTATGGGTAATTATAAACAGGTTAGTCGAACAAGTGATTTCCGTCTGTCTGTAGTTGAAATCGATTTTTCGAAGCCCTATTACAAGCTAAAGACTTCGGTTTTAGACTGATGTATTAAAATTTGTCTTAAGTATTCCAGGACTGGATAATTGATTTTTTTTTGTGTATAAAATTAACCAACCAAAACAATTTTATACCGATTTCAAAAAACTAGTGGGTTAACAATTCGATTGTTTTTTTTTTTTTTTTTTGTTAGTGTGTAACTGCATAGCTTGGAAATTTTCTTTTCGACTTAAGAAACTCCTGTTTTGTCTAAAAAAAAAAGGAAAGGGAACAAACTCATTAAATTTTTTTCTTTGCATTTAAAAATTGAATGCCATGAAACACGAAAGCTTATAATTTAAGACAGTCTTTAATGTAAGAAATGGGCGGAGACACGCCCACTTAAATTAACATTAAATTTTTCATATATTTCATGTTCTTGTACTTAACTGATTCTTGCAAAACTTTAACACACAGCCGGAGCCTTAAAAGTAACACGATATTGCACTTTTTTCTAACTGGGCGCGACCATGCCCATTAAAGTTTATTTTTAAATTATACGTACTTGTACTAAATCAAACCCCACGAAGCTTGGCAAACAGTTTTGGGCTCTTGAAATGCCACAATCTTGTGTCAAAAAAAGTGGGCGGAGCCATGCCCGTCAAAATGCAATATTATATTTCACGTCCTTACACTTACCCAATTGTTACGAAATTTGACAAACACCTTGAGCTCTGAAATTGGCGATATCTTGTATTTATAATAGTGAGTGGCACCACTAATATTTGCAAAAGTGGGCGTAAAATTTAAAATTGACACTAAAAAGGTTAAAAATGATTTTAAAATTTTTATAAGTTTTATGTAAAATAAAATTTTATTAAATACCGGATAACTTCAAGTTGAAAAATCTTCATATTCGTAATAATAGATGAGAAAAATTTTAAATATGCAAATTTTAAAAAACACCTACGTTTGTTATTTCTCCTAGAGCGCATTAATAAGTAGTAAATCATTTTTTTTAAACACAAATATAATGAATTAACATTTCCTTTACACAAATGCCTTAATTTTTTTAGCTTTGCACACGTGTCAACCACTAACCTAAAAGTATGCTATAATTTATTTATATTATAAAGACCAACTAAAGTATACTACAGTTTTAATTATTATGTCATAAATAGAAAACTAGAAAACTGTCTTTGCTGAATTTTTAAATTTATTCATAAGAATTAGGAAAGTTAAAACAATTGTGCTGCATACTTTTAGGAAATTTATATTTTTATCTTGCTAGGTAGGTAAAAAAAATTATTTATATAAATAGCGCATATTGTCTTTTTTTTGAGACTTGCTGTGAAATTATAAATGTAATGAAGACAAATCTAAGAGAGAAAATATTTATCTTACATTAACTAAATAAATTTTTAGCTTTTTTTTATACGAATCTTAACGTAGAAATCACAGAATATTCTTAAGATAAATATAATTATATTTTAAAGAGAAAGTATTTGCCTAACGGCAGGCGTAGTAACTCAAGCTAATAGTAAAAGTTTTTTTTTTATTTTGAAATGTGAAAATAAATTCGGTAACATCTACATATATTAATAAATTAGTTGAAATGTCAGCAAAATTAAATGAATTTCAAATTCAAAGAAAATAAAGAAAAATCTTCAAACAAAATGTAAAGAAAACTTTACCGGAAAATTTATTCTTTCTTTTCAATTAATATAGTCTAAAAATAATTATAGATGTATAATTTGTAATTAGAGATGTTTGCGTCAGTATTTTTTCAGTTCACATTCACTTATGATTTAAAATTGTTTTACAATCAAGTACATTCGAGAAAAGGAATAGTTCTTGTCACATGCTCTTAAGAATGGTGAATATATATAAGTGACCCTATTGATCTATTGTTTTAAATTCACTTCAGTTTGATTATCTGGGAGTCAATCTAACTCTCACACAACCAAACTAAATTTTAAGAATGCAAATCACAAATGAATTTTTATTTGCAATTCCTAAATTATGCTACAAACTCAACCGATTTTCAAGTTGTTAATGACAATTCTAATATAAAAGTTGAGTGGATTCTCTAACGGCCAAACTGAGTTGAGTTGATAATGGTAATATGAGCAAAAAGTTTCACAATAACATACAATAATAAGAGAAAATATTATTGCGTTCTTACCCTTGAAAATTTTTCATTTATTTCGCAAGTTCGACATTACGCTTAAAATAAAAGTCACACGTATAAATTTTTTTTAATTGAATTAATCGTAGAACACTAAATTTTCTCAAGACTGTTATTAAACGGCTTTAGACAATAACTGCCGTTTTGCAAAGTGTGTGAACAACACGATGTTTACTTCACTTTTCTTAATACAAGATTAACTTCCATGTTCTTTAAATTTATCACTTTTGTCAGGAACATATAGGAACAGTTTCAACAGTGAAATATATCCGTATGTTTGACTAAGTGTTACCAAGCGTTAGCATTGCTTTTCAAATACTCCTCTATTATTACTTCCGTTGTTCCACCTGCATTATTTAAAATTCCACAGCATTATATTTATGCTAGCGCCTACGTGGTATAGAAACAATCTTTTATTTTATTTTGTATATGGGCATTTTCATTATGTCGAACGTGAACTTCGTACTACATAAGGGAAAAAAAGTCAAAATAAGAAGGCGAAACTAATAGCTCCAAATATGCCCTATTATAAGGCCAAAGTTTGATTTTAAGCATTTTTTTGTTTTAAAAATAATTTAAAAAACCATGACATTCGCATGTGACAAAAAGAGAAGTCGTTGATTTCGGGGAACCATCAAGCAATATCTTAATGAGACTAACTTTATAATAAGGTGTACTTTATACATATATTTTTTTCATTAAATTTTAATCAAAGTCGCATGTGACATGTCGCATGTGACACATTTTTCCATCATCGTATGTACATTACTTCTTTTGCGCTTTTTACAAATTTATAAAAACACAAACCCACTAAAAATATTTTCAAATTAACAAAAGTATTCAACGCATTTATTTTAACTAACATAAATTTGTACTATGATTAAAATAAACTAGAACAAGTTTAAATTGAAAATAGTATCAGGAATATCAAACGCAGATATTTTTTCAGGATAGGTGGCACTAGCCACTTTAGCTTCTTGATCATCTCAGTAAAATAAGTGTAAGTGCGGTATAACTGGAATCCTTCTGCAACAAAATTTTAAACGCAATCTCCACTTTTTCCTTTAAATTTTTTTTTCAAATTTGCTGGGATCTTTAGGGCTCGTTTTGTATTTGTTCGCAATTTTTTGTTTTTGTGAGCCTGTAACATCTTTGCTTCTTACATATGCTCTAATTCGGTATTTTCTTTTCAATCACTAAATTTTTTCCTTCAGCTAACGCTTTACAATTTTTCATAGCTTTCCGCATTCTTTCTTTGTTTTTAATATTTAATTTTGCTATAATACTTCATTCTCCTTTAATTTTTTTCTCCATATATGTATATTTATATATATCCTATATATTAATTCCTGTTGTTCCTATAAGGAGCATAGGGCAACGCTTGCAACTATTTTTATTCTTTTCGTCCCTTTTGCTCATCTAAATTTAAATAACTTAAGAGTATGTAAAATTTTTATGTCATTTTCTTTTTAATTTTTAACTTAAGCTGTCGCACGTGACCGGCTTCATATACGTCCTAGTTGTGAGCACTATTTTTACTCATCTAAATTTTAGTAATAAGAATATGTGTAAATTTTTTCTTACATATATACATATTTTTATTTACGAATTATGTTGCACGGGACCTACTTTATATCACAATTCTATATATTTCAGCAAGTTTGTTTTATATTTTAATTATGTTAATGTTCCTTATTTATATGGAATATTGGATAAACTTTCTGCGTGTACTTTCGACACTCTTGCAATAAATGTTGTTTTTCGATTTCGCACTTGACATTGAAATTTAAAAATTTTTAAATCAAAATACCGCATTTAGTTGTAATTGCATAGTTGTTCTTGCATTCTTTTTTGACTCTGTACACCCAGAAAAATTCTAGAGAGCAAAAGTCAATGGATAATGCTGCTCTTTAAGAACGTGATTTTGTGACCTTGCACTCGAATATCTTGAAAGTAGCTATGTATAAATTTTAAAATTTTTTAATTTAATTGAATTTGATTGCTCCTTTAAGAAAGCACGGTGAAACAAAGTATTTTCAAGAATTTTTAAAATTTTTTGGTGTCGGTGGACTTTTCGGTGGAAATGCCCATATATATCTATACAATATATTAATTTGCAGCTCAAATTGCTCTCAAATTCCCTCAGACTCTTCGCAGAATGCTCTACGCCTTTGTTTTATTTATTATACCATTAATATTAGACTAGTTTGATCGTTGCCGAAAAAAAAACTTAGTTTCGTTCAAGATATTATTTTATCAGACCTTTCTTCTCATACGACCTTAAAAAGCTTATAATATTTCTTAACTTTGCTTCTATTTTGTCTTAAGGCGTGTTTTAATAGACAAGTCAGCGAATTTACTAAAATCAATTTCTAACATTTGTTCAATACATAGCAACAGTTTTACGCATTTCCTCGTGCAAAGAAGAGGTATATTTTTCTCGTTAAATTTTCGCTTGGGACTTTTGATCGACTTTTGCAGTTTACTCAGATCTTATTTCAGAATTCGGCTGTGTATGTAAACGTTCAAATTAAAAATACAATGCTTTTGGGAATGATTTCAAATTATTGAGATATTAAAATTTGCTAGTTCCATGCTATCGAGAGCAGACTGTACGCATAACGGATAATAAAAACTATTCAGCTGTAGTAAAGCCTTTGTACCACAATCACAACTAAATCTAAACAAATAGTCGTTTAAAAAAACATTGCCTAATCTAAGGCTTAAGAAAAAATTTTCCTAATTCAATAGAGTTGTTAATATTACAAATCGATGGTTTACTAACGCAATCTCGTAACTTAAAAACTGCTACTTTTCAGGAGAGACAAAAAATTATTTATAACAAGTATTTAAACATTTTTAGTATATGTTTTTTTTTTATAATCTAATTACTTGGATGATTTTTGTTAAATCTTCAATTAAATATTTGTAAATTTTCATTAAATACTTGTTATAAATCATTTTTTGTCTCTCCTGAAAAGTAGTAGTTTTTAAGTTACGAGGTTGTGTTAAGTAAAGCATCGAAATGTTGCTTTCATTTTTCATTCCACAATTACGTCTTAATATGGGAAAAGATCTTCAAAAAAAGACCACCCAAGATAAAATTAAAGTTTTTTCAGAACCCATGAAAAAATCCTTATCAGCTCCTGTATTTATGTTTGTATTACACAAACTCTTAAATACTGTTTGTAACAAGCATATGTATGAATTGGTATTAATGTCAAACGTTTGCCTGCAGTTAAAAGCCCTACAGAACAGAAAAGTATCTTCCTTTTTCCGGCTTTCATCGTCCTTTTTGCTGTTTTGGCCATAAAATAACATACTTATGTAAGTAAGGCTGTGAGATGATATACAAAATATATTTTGCTTACTTACTTATTTATAAAACACATTATATAAAAACCCTCATTATGTGCTAAGAAATGTCAACCTGTTTATTTTTATTTATTTTGATGCCATTAGCAACAGTCTATAATTTTCTTTTTGTGCTTCTTCTTTTACCAGTCAAACTCTTCAAATGAGAACTTGCTGCAAAAATAATTCACTTTTAGTTTAAGAAATCTGAATTAATTTTGTTTAATAATCAACAAATACATCAAAGAAAAAGTTTAAATTAATGAAATTTTGCAAAAATAAAATAAAAATCTAATAGACTGACTGCACCACCTTAATTTAAATTTTAATAACATAGGCGCATAGAAATAGCACAAAAATTTAAGAGTTTAAAACTAATAAATTTTTACCTCCATATTCATAATAAAATAAAATAAATTTGAAATCTATTTTAGGAAAATTGTGCACTCAAAAAAAAAAAACTAACTAAAACTTTGGAAAATATTCTAAGTTTGAGTAAAAAAAAAGTTGTCGTATGGCTCCAAAGCTGTTTTTTACTTGAAACCAGTAAAATATTTACTAAATTTCTAGTTCATTAATGAAATAGTTTATAGTAATTATATTTTTATATTTAAGTTAAATTTGTCTAAAACTAAGTAAATTTTTCCCATAAAATTCGGAGCTTTGCAAAAGAAAAAAATTCATCTTTGATCTCAAATTTAGTAAATTTTTCAAAGTTTTTTTTTATGTCTTTAATTCTGGTACTTTTTTTATTTTTATTAAATTCTTTACCACATGGAATTTTTTTTATTATATCTTCATATTTTATTCTTAATTAATTCACCATACATACATATTAATTCCTAGAGAGGAGACAAGTATTGAACCAGCAATCTCCTGACTGATGGGCAGGCTCTCTAACCAATTGCCTAACAGGCTGCCTGAATAAGCATTGAAACTTGAATTTTAAAATTTTATTTTATTTTCAAAAAAATATATTTCAAGTTCAAATATTCCTCGAAAATATGAAAAACTTACTTAGATTTTTTGCTTAATGCAAATAAAAGATATATTCTATAATTTAAAGAAAAAATACTTAAAACGGGTAAATACTTTTCTAAAATTTAGAAAACCTTTTTATATCTTTCAAGTAAGTCAAATTTGATGAACTAATCAGGAGTAAGACATTTCCTAAAATATATTTTTTGATTTAAGATTAGATTAAGTAGTTCTTAGGATGTAATTTCCCTAAACTTTTAAACCATTTTCCAATTTTTGGTAAATATTTCCTTAAAGCCAGTAAGCTTGTCCTTGAATGTGAGAATTTTCGTGTGTATTTTTATGAACTATTTTTAAGGATATGAACTTTTTATTTTTTACTCATATTAAGTAATTTTTACTAGATGTTTGTAAAAATTTACTCAAACTTAGAAAAAATTACTTAAATTTAGAAATTTTTTTTACTTCAATTTAGAAACTTTTTTTCCTTAATAAAAGTATATATCTTTTTTTTGAGTGTGTATGAAAAATATTAAATAAAATACATTTCAAATTCACTTTAAATTTTATGAATGTGCTGGTTAAAGTATACTTTAATTTGACTATGAATATGAGCAATATTTTTTATATCTTTTATTTCAAATCATAAATTTGTATATATCATCTTTTAAAGCATATTTTTCCATATTCTGATACTTATAATATATTTTTGCATATGGGCATTTCCAAGGCAGAAATGTTTTAGAGGGCAAAAGTCAGTGGATAATGGCATTCAAACAAATCACGCAAAAAAATATACAAACTAATAATATTTTTTATTAAATATTTCGGTGGAAATGCCCATATGTAAAAATATATTATAAGCATACAGAGAGTCAAAAAAAAAAAAAAAGAATGCATAAGAAAGTATGCAATTCCAAATAATTGTAAATTTTTTGCTTTGTGAAATGGCTTACATCGATGTCACGTGCGACATTGAAAAATAACATTTGTTATCAGTCCATAGAAAGTACATGCAAAAGACTCATGAAATATTCAGTGCTTGTTCTTAACGTATGATTTCTTGAACTATAAGAGCTGTGGAGCTGAAATTTTCAACACAATTTCTAGTCAATAGGTTTTCGATTTGTTTTTAACCCAAGTGACCACAGAATAGAGTAATCTGGAGTTGAAAGGGGGTACGACAACGTTTGCGCGGCTCAGCTGGTATTGAATAAAATTAGAATTAAAAAAAAACTGAAGCTATTTATAAGTTGGTCATGTGCTACAGCGCAAGTTAAAAATTAAAAAAAAAATGACATAAAACCAAATTTACAACCATATTTATTTAAATAAAATATATATTTAGAGAAAATTTGAAAGAGGATCAAATATTATTACAAAAGAATGCGAAATGCTAAAAAAAGGCGTTGACTGAAGCAATATGGAATGATTGAAAATAAAGAGCGGCTTGATCCCATACGTACGAAAAAAAAGTCGGCAGATACTCGCCGAAAAGCTCACTACAAAGAGCAACATTAATAACAATAAATATCAACAACAAAAATGTCACGTGCGAAAATTAATTGATTGCAGAGAAAAGGCGACAATAGAGCAGAAGTTAGTAAAAACGCTTACTTAGCTTGTTTATTTATTTATAATTATGTACAAAGAGCAACAGAAACTATATAAAAATCATGATGGCGAAAATGTCACGTGTGACTTAAGATAATTAAAAATAAAACGAACCAACCATATTTATTTAAAATTAAATTACTTTAAAGAGATATAGTGTGTCCCAAATTTTTTTTTGTTGTATTTTAAAAACGGGTATAAATCAGGAACGGAATGAACAAATTAAAAAAAAATTATTATGTGTTATTTAGAATTAATTGACCTTATAAACTGCATCATTAGTTCTGTCATTGTTTACATATTTTGAAAATTATAAAGCGTTATTTGAAAAATTTATGGAAAAATTACAAAAAAATTTTTAACAAACACAACCAGCGAAGCGATTAGCTTGTCTGAGGAATGTAGGCTACTTAAGTGAATAAGTTTATTGCAAAAACTTATAGTTTTTGCAAACCAAAATAAAGCTTGGACATTTTCCTTTTCAATTAATTCCGCAAAAGTGAAGAAAATCGTGGTTATCGTTAATGTTACAAAGAAAACACACAAAAAAAAACGGCCGGCATATTCGATTTTTGGCAAAAATTCGACTTGTGCGACCTCTAAACCTCTTTCGAAAAATCTGAAAAAAGTTTCAAAAATACTTGACCCTATAAGCTTTCAAATTATGATTGAGCCTCAAAAAAATATTCTTTGTCGGGACAGCCTAATAAGCAAGCAATATTCTAAAATTAGTCACACTTAAATATTGCTTCAGGTTTCACTGAAGTAAGCCTCGTTAACTACAGAAACAATTTGTTTTTTTTTTGTCACATGCGAACGCCTTGTTTTTTTTTTTTTTGTAAATATCTTGAAAAGCACAAAACTTTTCAAAATCAAACTAACCACCAACTCTAGGGCTAATTGAGAGCTAGACGTTATGCTTAGTGTCAAAATAAAAATCCCATTTATTTTAATTTTATTTTCACTTCAGATATGTATCACGGTCACGTTCGACATCATGAAAATGCCCATATCACAACTTTCTTGCTTCAATTATATCTTTTAGAGCAGTATTGCAAAAATCACAAAACATTATTCTAACTCTGAGTAACATATGACAGTTGCTTTCAAGCTTTTTCTTATAAGCTTCAGCCTATATAAAAATCTAGCACATTTCGACTTTAACTACACCGTTTTCCTAATAGATTAATCAACACCACAATATTCGTTCTCTAAACTAGTTCCAAATTATAGTAGTTGCATAAAAGTATGCATAAAATTTTACTCTAATGATGTCACACGTGACCAACTTTATATAGGTATATCGATCACAAATCTTTATAATTTCCAGTAAGGTTTTTTATATTAATTGTTTATGGTTTTACTGAATATTTGATGAGTCTAATGATGTCACACGTGACCAACTTTATATAGGTATATCGATCACAAATCTTTATAATTTCCAGTAAGCTTTTTTATATTAATTGTTTATGGTTTTACTGAATATTTGATGAGTCTTCTGATATGTTGTTTTGCAATGTCGAACGTGACTTCGAAATATGCGATTATGTAGTTTAATAATTTAGAGTTACCTGCAATTTTATAGTTTCTTACACATTTTGTTTTATTCTTTGTAGCCTCAGAAATATTTTAGAGAGCAAAATTAAAATTTTAGAATATTTATAAAAAAAAACCTGAAGAAACATGTAAATGAAAAAACAGGCTTTTGTGGCCTTGCATTTGAATATCTCAAAATAGATTATGTATCATTGTATATTTTTCTACATTAGTTATATATGATTATTTTTTTATGAAAGTAAGATGAAACAAAGTGTTTACAAGAACTTTTAATTTTTTTTTGTGTCATTCAAACTTTCGGTGGAAATGTCCTTATATGTGAAGCTCTTTCGCCTTTAGCTTTTCATATAGAAGTAGATGTATATCGTGTTGGTGTTGTAATGCTTACGGAGTTTAAGTTAGTAATTATATTAAATGCCTGATTCATGGACTTAATAACAAATATATCGTTTCCTCAGCTAAGGGTTAGCAATTATTGTGCGGGCTTCACCTAACAAAAATTAAGAATAGCATTTAAAAATTCAAACTAGTCTCTTAATCTAACTCTCTCTTCCTCTCTCTATGTTTATCTCTTGCCTTCTCTCCTTGAAATTATGTTAAGAAAAAACCAAAAAAAAAAAAATTTAAATAAATATCTTTATTTTTTCTCTTAAACTTAAAGTAAATAGAAACTTTTTTTTTGGAAAAGCTGCTTAAATTCTTAAAAAAAAATATTGCAAATTTTCATTGCGACACACTTCGAATGCATGCAATTCGAAAGACAACAGCAAAAACTTTTAATATGCGGTAAAATTGTCTTATAAGAAAACATTTTATGCTGCACAATATAACTTCCCACCTGCATTCATTTTGTATTAACGTTTCAGTCAATCCAAACTAAACCCAAACGTATGCTTTAAGTTTTAGAAACTATAAACTAAACAATAGAAAACAACACTAAACTGAGAAGACAAATAGACATTTTTTGTTGAATATCCTCCTCCAACACACAACGAAATTTTTGTATACATACAAAAAACTTCACAAAGAATTCTTTAAACTATTTTGTTGAATCCAAAAAAGTAGAATACATTTTGCAGGCAAATAAATAAATATTTATAAATGTATGTTAAAGCAAATAAAGCTTATATGGTTGGGCTGCAGTGATGCCAAACTTAGTTTGTCTTTCTTTGTTGTTTTGCTACATAAAAAGGCTTTAGAAATTTTTGCTTTAAGTTTGGAAATAATATTGAATTTTATTTATGAACAAATTAATTAATTAAGCTAGACAAAGTTTTTAGGTATTTCAGGGAAAAAAAGATATTTACTTTGTTACTAAGCAAGTAATATAATTTATTGAGCTAGAGAACAAAGTTTTTGCAAAGAAAAATTTTTGAAAAAATATTTAAAAAAAAAATATTTTAAGCATTCTTTGCAAAGGCATGAAATTTAATATTCTAGACTAAATTAGGAACTTCTTAATATAATATCTACTGCATATTTTAGGTTGCGCATAATCGATAATATAGCAGCATACTTTTAGGAGCAGCTTAAAAACGTTCAATGTTATTGCCTTACTAATGTACAAAAAAAGAACTTTATTTATTGTTGCTAAGAGACGCATATTTCAATAAACAAACCAGCGACTCTCTAGAGATTTTCTTAACAAATAAAAAATATTTATAAAAAAATGTTTGTTTCACACAAACTTTTATCTCTTGTGAGCATATTTTATTAAAATAATTTTATGTTGATTTATGTTTGTTATTTATTAGCAAAACGAAATGTATTATAAAACCAAGCAGACAAAAATTTCATCTTAATGCCCTTAAAACATATTTTTTTTCAGCGTTAAGCCACACAAATTTATAATGCATGTATTATTGTCTGTGCAGTTTTGTGCAAACATTTACAAAACGTTAAACATTTATGTTAAAAAAAATTAAAGATTTTGTGCATTCAATGTATTTCATTGAATTTTCTTTTATATAAAATCAAAAGAAATGCATTTCAGAGAAGTTGTTTAATTGCAAAATATCCAGGTAAATTTAGAGCACAGAAAGTTATTTTTTACTTAATTAACACACACACACACATACGCATATAAGATTTCCTATTCTTAATAGCTCTTGATTTAAGTTTCTTCTTTCCTTTTCTGAGTCCCAAGCAAGGAAAAAAAGTTGATAATTGCTCAAGTCTGTAAAAAAAAAATTAAGTAACTTAAAAGCCACTCTATATAAAATAAGGGTAAAAAATAAAAAATAGAAGAAATTCAGAAAAAATTAAAGGGTTTTACAATACAAATTGTTGAGAATTTTTGTTAAGCGCATCGCTTAAAAAGCGATACGAACTTTAGCCCGTTCAAATCACAAATATAGAAACAAATGGAGTTCGAATAATAATTAAAATTAACTAAAATTAATAGCAAAAATTAAATAAAAATATACTTAATAGTAACAAACCAAAAAAGTTTGTCTTAAGTAGAACAAAAAATAAGCAAATTAAGTAACATGTGTATAATTAGTAAAAATAACAAAACGACAATGGTAAGACTGTTGTAAATATAGTGATAGTAAAATTGAGTTTACTTTCAGCAAATTGAAATGCGATGAATCAAAACAATTCACATATTCTATTTGCAATAAAATGCTAAGTATATAAAGCAGAAATCTACATCAACTGACACCACACAGAGTGGACCAAACACAAAAGAACGCTGACGATGAAGGTTTAGTGGCCTTCGAAAACGGCTGGCTGTTCCGTTCAACTATGTGTTGTTAGTCAGAATATTTACAACAGACTTTGGTGTTATTTGTTCATTAATAATTATCACATGTAATTTGGCTTAAAAAGCGATACGAACTTTAGCCCGTTCAAATCACAAATATAGAAACAAATGGAGTTCGAATAATAATTAAGATTAACTGAAAATAATTTACACTTAACAAATTTAATTTAAATGATATTTAATAATAATTTAACAAATGATTCACAACTGCTAGCCACGACGTCTACGCCACTGTTATAGTCACAATACTGACTGCGCTTCTCTTGAAACAGTATCCCATCTCTGCTGTTCTTCATATAAAGGCTCCGTTACCCGACTGTAGAAATCGCAGATGTAAGGTAAATGTAAATGTAATGTAAATGTAAACGTTTGAGCGCTTATAGAATGCTTAAAAACGTGTCGTGTGTTTTCGACACAAACAAAAAAACTTCTTTCTGCACACATACATACACGCTAATTGCTTTGTGCCCAGCAAACACGCATTTCTGATTTTAAGTTGCGAGTTATTTGAAGTCAAACGCGAAAGTTCATATAAATATGTATAATATTTAAATTCATGGAAATCATTTTGATTGAAATCTACATACATATGTATACGGACATACATACGAGTATGTATGTATGCATTAGAACTTAAGGCATTTTGAAGTCTTATCAAAATTTTGAAAATTTATTTTGATGCTCTATTTACACGTTTCAAAAATTTGATCAAAATATTCTTTCAATATGTTTCAAAATCTTTTGATGAAAATTTGATCAAAATTTGTTGAAGCTAATTTACACTATTGGTAAATTTTTTATATTGAAAAACTTACTTTGATCAGCTATTTTGCTTCTTTTGTGAAATAGTTTATTACAAAAAATAATATATTGTTATTAAAAAAACAATTAATAAATATGGACGACGACAGTATCATCATAGTATCAACATTTTTAATATTGGAGGAAGAAGTAGCTGATAAAAATGCAAAAAACAGAACAAAACAAAAGCAACATTGGGTTCGACCTTTTCTTTCGGAAGGTAATGGTATTTATGTCTCTTTTAGGGAGCAACTGAAAAGGAATGATCCAGACCTCTACAAAAACTTTGTACGAATGTCACCAGACAATTTTGAGTATTTGCTTAATCTCGTCACCCCATTAATAGAAAAGGCCAATACTAATATGCGGGAATCTATATGCCCCGGAGAACGCCTGGCAATTACTTTGAGATTTTTGGCGACTGGGGACAGTTACGCAAGTCTGATGTTTTTGTTTAAAAGGTAAAGATCATCGATATGCAATATTGTACCTGAAGTCTGCGATGCATTATATAAAGTATTAAAAGCTGAATTTTTAAAGGTAAAACCTAATTTATTAAATATAAAAAATATTAAAAATAATATCTATTGGTACAGATGCCAGCAACTGAGGAGGAATGGGAGAGTATTTCCCAAAGTATTAATAAAACGTGGAATTTTCCCAATTCAATCGGGGCATTAGATGGAAAACACATCGATATTATAGCACCAGCACACTGTGGAAGCGCATATTTTAATTATAAAAAGAAAAACAGCATTGTTTTGATGGCGCTTGTGGACGCGAACTACAATTTTGTTTACATCGACGTTGGTGCAAAGGGTAGAGAGTCCGATGGCGGGGTATTCAGCAGATGTTCACTATCAAATGGATTATATAATAACACGTTCAATATTAAAATTCCAAATCGGTTCGCGTACTTCAACCATTTCGATGAACAGTCTCTGTTCATCTCCTGTCCACTTTTTCTGTTGCTTGCGATTGTTGCGCAAGTTATCATTTATGGTATTACTTTTAAAAATATTGGTATATTATTCCACAAATATATGTATATCTATGTTATTAAATATGTAATACTTACCAATTCATATTAATTTACTAATTTTAATTCTATTTTACGAAATTCATTTAAATTGCAATTTGCCGCAACAAGCACCGCAATAAACACAGCTGATATGTATTGAATCAAAAGAATGAACATGATGTCAAATTATTTATAGTTATCAATATTGCCAGATGCGATTTTGATACTTATTTACACGGCGTCAATAAAATCTTCAAAAGTTTTGTTCAATAAATTTTGATCAACAAGATTTGAAGAAATTTTGTTGCTTACACGAGTTTAAAGCATTTTGAAGAGAAATTTTGAAGAAAATTTCAATAGTGTAAATCTAGCTTTACAAGTAAATAATATATAAAATAGTAATGTTTTAATTAATCCAAGATTTGTTTTAATAATTTTGCTGAAACTATTTTAATTTACTTTCTTTTGATGGCAAGTTTTAGCCTGTCGGAAAAAACTAATTGAGTTTTTGAAATAACACACCTTTTAAAACGAAAATGCGCCTAGAGGTTTTGAAAATTATTATTATTTTATTTAAATATACTCAATTATAATAATTGTAATATCAGCTGTAACGCTCAACAGTAATATTTGTCATTGTACATTACCAGAGCAGATTTGGCCAACTTCATCGGAAAGACGAATTATTTAGCTATTTAATTTCCAGGAATGTGTTGCTTGCAGTAGCTCCTCAATCAAATCTTCACTTTCTCGTTTTATCCTTTTCTTATTGATGTTCGTACCTACTCATAATAATTTAGTTTTATATGTATGTACATATACAGGACTTTTTGTTTGCTGGGTGTTTATCAGTATAAAAAAATCAAATAAAATGGAAAACAGCTGTTCGAAACATTGATGAGAGTTCAACATCTTCACATTATTTTTGATTGTGTGGAAAAAGTATCAAAATTATTTAAATTGTATCAAATCATTATTTTATACTTACAAACATTTTAATGACTTCGACATTAAGTGAAATTACAATTTCAGCTTCATACCCGTATATACATACATACATACTTACATTACAACGTATTATAATTATAAAAAATATTTATATTTTTATTATCATTATAATTATTATGATTATACGTGCCTATTTTTATTTTTATTGTTATTATTTTTAAATAAAAATAGTTTTTTGTACGCTTGAATGTATGTTTGTACGCACATATGTATGTATATTTTACAAATTCATACATATGTACACATACATATGTGTATGTACACATACGATTGGCAAACTCTGGTTAGATTTTATAAAAAAAAAACTTTTTTAGAAAACTAAATTTATTAAATATGCCATGTACGAGTACGCATAAAAATTAACCACTCAAAAGCTTAAATTATTAAAAGAAACAAAAGTACCAAATCAGGGCTATTGTGCCACACTCTCATTCAATATACATACATCTGTCTACAAATGTCACGTAACGTCGTCATGTAATTCTATTTTCTGCAGGTTCAAACGCTACATTTACGTGCCATTTCAGTCAGGTAAGCGTTTGCATAGCTTTTCATGCAACAGATTCGATCGCGCTGACACATTTACATTTACAGTTCTACATTTACAGTCGGGTAATTCTGCCTTAAGACTTACTCTGCCGACGCTTACTGTTTGTACAACAACAATGACTCACTGACTTTACTTTCACATATTTTTGTACGACTATAATGAACTGAACTCTTAATAGACAACTCTTTAGAATAATCAAGTGAACGTCAGACTGACTTTATATAAACTGAACAGCCAGCAGAGGCGTCGCCCTTTTTACAATACACACAAGGCTTCCAGAATGTGACAGCAACGTCTAGAAAATTTCAGTAGCATCTTCAATGCTTGCGTTCGATCGCGTCATAAGTTCATCATCATCAACATCATCATAGCAACAATTTATGGTTGTTGTTTAACTTGTTTTTATTTTTGTCTATACTAAGAACATCTATGGGTGTGTTTGTATGTATATCTTCAAAACAAACAGAAGCTTTTTCATTACTGATGTTGCTATCATCTGCTTGTATCTGCGTACGCATGTGTATGTATTCAGTTCTTTAGCTAAACAATTCTGGCTAATTTTTTCTGTTTACCAAATATTTGTTTTATTTGTTTGCATTTATTAGGTTTGTTCGAGTATTTTAGCGTAATAATATATTAGGTTATTCACATTATTGCGACTTCGCTGTATTTATATAGGCTGATATATATATTTTTTTCATAAAATTGGATAAATAAAAGTAAATAAAATAAAGCGTTGTATTTAAAGGGGCGTGGCTTCGCCTACTTTTCCCAGTCTCAGTTTTAATCATTACATGTGTCCAAATTGAGGTAGAAAAATTTAATAATCGGATTGTTAGAAGTGTTGAATTTTAATGGTCGTGGTTTTGCCCACTTTTCTAAATTTGATAGTATGTGTTCTGTAAGAGAACCAAAGTGAGCAAAATTTTGTAGTGATAGTGTAAGAAGATGCTAGTGAAATGTTAAACAATATGTTAAAGGGCGTGGCGCGCCCGCTTTTGTAAATGTGATTTTTTGTGCTATATAAGAACCCTTAAAAGTGAGCAAACTTTTGTAGTGAGTGGGTAAGAAGAAGCTCGTGTAATATTAAACAAAATTCTAAAGGGAGTGGCCCCGCCCCCTTTTATAAATGTGATGTTTTGTTCTCCATAAGGGCTTCAAAAATGAGCAACTGTTTTAGTGAACGGCTTAGAAGAATTTCTGGAAATATTTAACAAAATTCTAAAGGGCGTGGTTCCGCCCACTTTTATAAACAAAAACTACATTAATTCACTACAAATGACGCAAGTTTTGCCATAACTGATAGAGTAGAATTAAAAGAAATTTAAGATTTAATTATAAGGGCGTAACTCCAGCCGCTCTTTCAAACACAAAATGGAATTAGTTGAGAGCAGAGCTTTATAAACATCGATTTAGTGGAATAACGTTAATCCTGTGGCAATAAGGAAAAAGTGCTTAAGTCTTATTTTGCTGTTTTGCAGCAAAGCACTTTTAAGCGTTTAAGTCGAATATCAGATACTTATTTCTCTTACAGCTAAATTAGGAAATTTTCTTTTGACCTCTGTTTTTTTAAGCAAATATCTTTCTACACACTATAAGTAATACATTTAAGTTGAAATATACCAAAGTTAAGCTGTTATTCCAAATGAGACTAGAAGTCTAAAAAATATAAGTCGCAAGTCTAAAGGTACGGTCACACTTGTCAAACATTTGCCCAAAAAAGCGAAACCAACAAACACTAATGAAAAAAGTTTTGATCCAGACACTTGTTTATCATATTAAACAGTTTCGAACACAAACTAATAGACAATGTCATAAAATCCAACATTATTGGATTCTCTTTAACTTGACAAACTTTTGTCTGAACTTAAAGCTTTTTCATTAGCAGTTAGTGGTTACGCTTTTTTGGGCAAATATTTGACAAGTGTGACTATAGCTTAAGTGCTATAACTTCCTGAAAAATCACACAATTTAGTTGAGATTTTGACCAGGGGTACTTTCAAATATGCAGATTACGGTGGTACCATTAACTCGAAATCAGCTTATCTCGACTTAAGCACTTTTTTCTTTTTTCCACAGAATTATTATATTACAAAAAATCTTAACAACATTTGTGGTACCTCCAACTTATTGAAGCATTGTCGGCATTGTATCTCTCAAGTTTCTTAATAAATAATTAAATAGAATATTAGGAAATATTACACTTAATATATAGAGGCGTGGCACCGCCCACTTTTCTAAAAATAAGATTCTGTCATTACGCAGACTAGAAATGTGTGTAAAACTACGTAAGAAACTATTAGGCAGAAATACATTAAATGAGAAAGTAAAATAAGTGGGCGTGGCCATGCCTATGTACTATATGAAAACATAACTTTTCCAATCCCTTCGCATATAATGACATAGAACCTTAATACAAGTTATAAATATAAATACAATTTTATTTAGAATCTTATTTTTCAATCACTTGAAACAAGAAAAGTAAAAAAATTTTAGAAAATAAAATTCCTTTTTTTGTTAAAAAAAAACTTTAAAGATAAAGATGGTTTTTACAGTATATAATGGGTGTTTTTTATTGAGGTATAGAACTTTAAGTTGGCATCACTTTTTTAGCTGGCGGCCATTTTGTCAGCTGTCAAATGATTAATATTTAGTTTGGTTTGCCATTTTATCATGAACAGGTTGACAAAAGAACAACGCTTGCAAATCGTGCAAATTTATTTCGAAAATAATGGTTCAGTTCGCGAAGTTTACCGCAAGCTCCGTCCATTTTATGGTCGACATAATCGTCCATCAGAGCAATTAATTCGGTTAACCATGGATCGTTTTCGCACTACGTTTACTCTATGTGATAATACGCATCCGCAGAGACGTCGAACAGTGCGCACCGAAGAAACAATTGCCGCTGTAGAGCAAAGTGTTGAAGAGGACCCGAATGAATCGATTCGCCACCGTGCACAGCAATTGGAGCTTTGTCCATCAACTTTATGGAAGATTTGAATGTGGCATGAATGTGGATGAGTTGTGGTTCCAACAAGACGGCGCTACATGCCACACAGCGCACGTCACAATCGATTTATTGAAGGAAACATTCGATGAGCGCATAATTTCGTGGAATGGACCTGTCAATTGGCCACCAAGATCGTGTGATTTGACGCCATTGGATTATTTTCTTTGGGGATATGTGAAGTCGCTCGTCTACGCCAACAAACCAGAAACGTTAGGGGACTTGGAAGCCAACATTCGTGGCGTTATTGCCAACATACGGCCCCATATGCTCGAAAAAGTGGTTGAAAATTGGACCTGTAGAATTGGCTTTATTCGAGCCAGCCGCGGCGGCCACATGCCCGAAATCATATTTAAACATTAATGGCATAAAATTATCCTTCCAATAAAGCCAAATTGATGGACATTAAAATGATTTTCTTGTGTTTTATTTCAATTCCAAGTTCTATACCTCTAAAAAAACACCCTATAGGTACTTATGCTAAAAAGATTCTTAGAAATTTTAACACTAAACCCTTCAGCCAATTATCAGTTCTCCCTTGAAGAAACGCAAATGTGTAAGTATCTGCTAGTAAAATAATAATGGTTTTAATATTTCAAAGTCTGTATTATTCCGCTTCAGTACTTACCTGCTTCTACTGGAAAATGCTTTACTAAAAAAATAAAACTTGAATTTTTTACACTCCACTTACTTTCAGTGCTCAGATAAAAACTATGCTACACATTTCAATTAGTTGTAATCCCTGCAGTATAGGCAACAAATTTGCTCATACATTCCCATCTATGTATGCATCTATGTATGTGTGCTTATAATTATAAAGTAAAATTGCTGATGCAAAGAAAACTTTAATAAGCAATTAAAGCTTATATTTTGATACTGAGAAAGCCTAAAGTGTGTTTGCCATATATGACTTTTGGTTTTATTTAAATAACTAAAACTCAATTATAAGCACATTTGTGCAAAAATTATAGTATAATGATGAAGCATAATTTTTTTTTTAGTTTAAACTAAAATTTTGTGGCTAAAAAAACATAATTTAAAGGATTAATATATTAGATATTTTTTTTATAAATTTTGTTCAATATTAAAAACCATAAATCTCCTTGCTAATGGAGGGAAATAAATTCTTTGTATTGCATTTTACTAAATAAAAAGAGTCCTTAAATAACTGTAAAAACTATTAGAGAAAAGAAAAATATTTGCGCAAAAAAATTGCAACTGAAAATTTTTATAGAGCTAAAAGCAACTGAAAATGTTTATGAAATATTTGCTTTACTTAACCATGAACTGGCCATTAGCTTTTAACCTAATGTTATTTTTTTCTATTTTATGCCATTCAGTAACGGCCATTAAGTATGGCACAGTAGGCATTTAAGCACATTATATGTTAGCAAGATAAAAACAATTATAAATTTCCCTCTAATTTAGTCAAAATAATTTCTCTGTAATCCTTTTCACTAATAATAACATTTTCACTTTCAATAGAAAACCTAAAAGTCCATATAAATCGTATACATTTTTATTGTGGAATTAATAGTAAATATCCTCACGTCCTTAGCAGGCGAAAAGCGATGGAAAAAAGGCTAAGCCAAAAGTGCTTAAGTTGTATTTTACAGTTTTGCAGGAGAGCAATTTTAAAGTTTCGTGTCGATAGTCAGAAATTGATTTCTTTAAATTCAATATTCAGGTCTACTTTAAAAAAAAACATTATTATATATCTAGAAAAAAAAATATTCAATTTAAAATATATCCAAAAATTAAGCTATTATTCCACATAACATTACAAGTCCTAAAAAAGAATAGTAGCATCTCAGTGCACTATAACTTCCTGAAAGAGTCCACAAAATAATTGCGAGTTTGCCCAGAGATACTTTTGAATATGAAGATTACAGCAAAACAACTAACTCAAAATTAGCTTATCTCGACTTAAGCACTTTTTGCTCTTAGCCACGTTTTATTTCACTGATAAATAGTTATATTTTGCTTCTTAGCATCTATTTTTCTTAAAGACTAGATTTCTTTAGAAAAATCAAAGAGCTTGCAAATAGAAAGGATGCTAAAGTCATGACTTTATGAGTCGAAGGACCATAAATAAATTTACGGAAGTACTCATTTTGCATTCCCTTGGTAGAACAAAAGCAAACATTTTACTTTAAAACTAGATTCAAATAAATGGAAAAAGAATTATCTTACTTTAAATTTCATAAAAAATATTTTAATGTTTTAAGAACTATAGGTTCGAAGGACTATAAATAAGAATATTAAATTGTATGTTTTGTCTTTTCAATGGCAGCATATGGTGGGACTTAATTTTAAAACGGTCATAATAGAAGCAGGAATTTAGTTTTCTTTGTTTTATATGATGCTGATATTAAAGCTGCAATTGCAGGTTCGAAGGACCAACATATAGGAGCAATTTTAATATTAAATTAAAAAAATAAAAAGCAAATTTTTTTAACAAATTTACCTTCGTGTTGTTAAATTGTAACAAAAATTTATTTGAACACTTATTTCCATACTTATAATGTCAAACTAGTTTTTATTGCTTTAAGTGCTGTTGGCTGCAAGGACCATAAGCGAACACTATATACTGCACATACGTGCCATAACCGCCAAAAAGACCTCAAGCGACGTAATTTTGTAAGTTCATTTTTTTTATCGAAATCGATTATTTGCGATCGTATATAATAAGTTTTTGTCAAAAAAAAACTAGGTTCAAAAACATTTGTCGGTTAAGTTTTTTTTTTTTTTTTTTGAGGTTATATTATCTCCTATCATCGGCGTAGTTAGAAATTTCTTTTAGAGAAAGCATTATGATTGGTGATTTTCATGAGGAGTATTAAAATCAATAATTATATAAAATGTTTTATAGTTCTAGGGGGCAACAAACATTTTTGTTGGAGCAATGCCCATCTCAGGATGGCCTTTCCACGGCTTTTTCCCCTGTTGACAAAATCCAGGCATGGTAGACAATTTTTAATTAGCATTTTAATGCTTATGCTATATTTTCACTTAATGGTTCGAAGGACCAAATGTATATTTTATATTTTCTGCTTGTAATTTGATGCGTTACAAATACGATGACATAATATTTAAATGAAAACACAATGTTAACGTATTTGCAGGTATATATTGCTACCTGACAGGCAAAACGGCCTAACTTACATTTTCATAAGAAGTGAAATTTTTCAAAATTTTACCATTCAAGAAAATTTTACCCTTCGGATCAAAAGTCGGGACATCAAAATACATTTTAGAGGTATGGTTCCTTCGGCAAAGTTTCTTATTTTGATCCCTAGAATACGATTTTCCTTGTAATTTGAGCGATTTTTTTTTGCCTCCATACAAATTGACCCGCCCTAATGTATACATAAATATAATAGAATGATTTGACCATAAACGGAAATAAGAAGTTAGGATTGATGTAGTTAAAGTCGAGTGAGCCGAACAAGAGCTGAAATGTTTGTAGTTGTTATAGCAGCTTGATAATCGTAGCATAAGAACGTTTAAAGTTAATTTAACTTGAATAAATTTGAATGCGAAATAATTCCTTAAAGGGGCTTAAGTTCAGTATTTTCAATTCTTTTACAATTAAAAATTTTTTTATCAACCTACCTTAGCATGTTTAAGTATAATTATATTAATTATTTGTTCTGTCTTCGGGTTAGATTAACTTTAAACTCAAAGTTCTGACACCATTCTGATAAAATTTTACGGACATTTTCTAACTTTTCTAAAGGCGTCATTCGGTTCTCAGCCGAAACTGTTATTGCCACGTCATTCGCATACGCCAAAGCCATGCAATGGTTTCGTGGCTCTAAATAGACTTTTAATGTTGTAATATTCCTACTTTGGATACATTGGAGGAGGATTCTATGCTTTAAATTGCAATTATTGGAATTACGGAAACTCTATTGGTGGCTTATGATGGTTCGAAGGACCATGAGCAAAAAAGTTTAATTGTATATTTTTGTATAGGAAAGTCATTGCTTTATAACTTCTTTAAAAACAATCACGCAAAATAATTGAGCTTTCACCCAAGGCTAGTTCTGAATGTATAGATTAAAGGGATAGCATTAACTCAAAATTAGCTTATAACAACTTAAGTACTTTTTCCTTTTTGCCACAAATATGCATGTATGTTCTTATGTTCAAATATACCATCCATTCGTTTTTATTTAAAACAAAGGTAAAATAATAATGCAGTAGAAAGTATCACAAACAAAAAACAAATACTACCATCTACTATAATACCATCTGTCTCCTTCTCCCTCTCTCTCACTCTGTATCTATTCTTCTAATATGACACTATAGCATCCTTTTTTGTCAAACATTCTAAACTTTGTTTTTAATACCTTTTTGTTTTTAATTGCTGTTGTTAGAGTTTTTGTTGCAATTTTTCTCTCTCTCGTTTTCCATGATTTTAAATGATTGTATTTATTTGTGCAATTGATATCCTTAATGGTCGGTCACATTTGAATGGCAGAATTCTTATTTGTATTTTTATATACCAGCAAATTTCGAAAATATATATACGTACACATGTAGTATTGTTTTAACTGCTACGAAAAGATTTTTAGGTCTATGAACACATACATATAAAAAAAATCTTAGCAGTTGGTAGCAGGGACGTGTTTAATAAAAAAAAATTTAAACGTTGTTAGCTGGGATAGAAAATAGCCGGTTTTTTTGAAATTTAAACTCAAAACAGCAAATGGTAAGCAATTGTCTGTTTGATATTGTATTGATTTGCTTAATAGATGAGGAATAGTAGTCTTATATTACGTTTACATTTGAGCAAAATGTAATATTTACGAGATTTCAGGAAAAATTTAGTGGGTTTCCCCTGCAAAACAAAATCAACTTCGTCACTAAAACACAAAAAGTTTTTTTTTTTTGTTTTGAAATTTGTAGGGGAAGGATATTTTTTGAAAAGAATTTTTGGTATTTTTCATAAAAATTTTAAACGTTTAGAAAGCAATTTTTCTACAAAATCTGCCTATAAATCCAGTAGAATTAAGTAATGCAACTATGGTGTTTTCTTTTTTCAAATGTACTAAAAATTAAGGCTCTGCACTGGAAAATGTTTGTGAATTAGCTATATAACAGTTGTTTGGTTGTAGTTTAGGAAAAATATCAGTCAATGGTTCTTGCTTTGGATAAGAAATCTTGATAAATGTCAAAAGACTTGGTGGGAGCGCTATAAATTTTATTAAAGATCTTAATTAAAATCTGCTAGATTTCGTTGTAAATTCCTTATTAGCAATATTTCATAGACAAAGTAAAACAACCAAATAAATGGCTACTACACAGTTTAGAAAATTTAATACGCCTCATTGACACCAGAGGCGCTGCAACACTGCATTATTTAATAAACGTGAAAGACCGGAGTTGTAAAAGAACGAAGCTTTCCCCTAATTGTTTCTTCAACAGCTGCCTTTTCTTTAACTATTCCTTTTCTAGGTAACACCTAGTAATATATAGTAATAGGCATTCAATGACCGAGCGTTGCTTCTTTAAAAATAATAGAAAAATTGGGTAATTAATTTTTCGCCACCCTGTATCCATATATACATACGTACACATTCATTGGATAACATTTAGTAGAATAAAACTTAAAATAACTTTTTCTGCCCAAAAAAGAACCGACTACAATGCAAAAATCTGATAGAAGAAGTACGTGAAATATAAAATTTATTTTTATTGGGCGTGCCTCTGCCTATTTTTTAAATGCAAGTTTGTGTACTTTTCAAAGCTCAGGGTGCATGTTAAGTCTTGTAATAATCGGTAAAGCAGAAGCACAATATATTAAATTTTAATAGGCATGACTCCGCCCATTTTTTTAAGTGGAGAATTGTGTCTAATTTAGAGCTCAAGGTGTGTGGTAAGTTACGTAAAAATCAGTTAGGTAGAACCTCATAAAATATAGTAATAAATTTTAATGGGCCTAACCCCGCCCATTTTTTTCAACTTCCAAATTGTGTAATTACAAGAACCAACGGTGTTTGATAGGTTTTGCAGCAATCAATTAAGTAGAATATCATAAAATTAAATTTAAAAAAACTGTGGGTGTGTCCCGCCCATTTTTTTACAATGGAACTAATGAGAAGCTATACCCTCTCAGACAAAAAAAAAAAAGAATTCTTACAATCGGTCTAAAATTTACCGAGTTATGAAGTAACACCGCCAAAAAAATAAAGACAAATTGTTAACCTTCTCTTTTTTTTTTTTTTTTTTGAAGTAGGTTAAAATTTAAATTAAATTCGTGTTGCTGATTCTAAAAATATCATAGCCCAGTAACTTTTTACCATAATCAATAAATTTAATTTATAAATAAAAAATAAAATGTGTGATTTCTTTCCTTTCAAGTCATTTGTACTCATTCGTCTCATTTAATTTTACCTTGACAAATTTGCCTCGTTTATAGACTTTTTCAACAACACACCATAGTTTCGTTTGCTATTCTGCTATAATATCTTCAAAGAAATATACTCATTTATTTTAAACAAGATTTTTACTGTAGCCAAGCATGCACGAGCAAGCAACTTTTATTACGAAATATCCGTATAGTAAGACAAACATACATACATACATATGCAAGTATTTCCAGGGGCGAGAAACCAGAAATGTTTAAAGCTATACACAGACATTTATAAAAAAGAAAACATGAACCGAATCTTTTTATATACATACATACATCGGCAAACTCAGCAACAGCACATTCAGCTGCTTTATATAATGCTTTATGTACATATAAATTTCTTCTTCAATAAATAATACTTGAAAAATTCATTTTACTACTTCTTCAAGGAACTATGTCTGCAGTGCAAAGTGTAACACTTGTTGTTGGTGTGCGCCACTGCTCTTCACCCAGTTAAACAGTGATAATTTTACAAGGCGACCCTCACTCAGCAACATGTTTAAACATGCCAGATTTATTGCTAAGAAACTATGTAGTTTTGAAATTTTGTTTTAAATAGCAACACTTCGTTTACGGTTTGTGTTAATAGTAATAAAAAATAACAAAAATAATAAAACAAGACTTCAAAGGTGTTGCCTCAAGATTGGTGTGGGCAGACACATTTTTCACTAAGAGAAATTTAGAGGATACTAAATATCCTTACAAGAACATAATTATTATTATTATGCAACTGAAAGAGTGTATTTTAACACTAACTTTTTTTACTTGTTAATGAAAATGTGAGCATTTTTTTTAGAAAGCGTTTATATGTAATTGTACCAACTCTATTTAAATATCAATTCATATTTAAAAGATGTTTTTGAAGAGAAAAATAAAAATAAATGAAAAACAACCTTTTAATATGAATTGATATATGAATAGAATTGGTGAAATGTTCCCTTATACTAGTAAAAAATCAAGTAGATTTCAATTGAAATCTTTATCAAAATCGAAGCCGTTTGTAACAAAGATTCCGTATCCAAACCAAAAACCATTGTCCGATATTTTTCCAAAACTACAACCAAATATTTGCTTTGTAGCTAATTCACACTCCTTTTTTTAGTACATCGGATTATTGTTTAGTAGTTTGAGGGCCAATTTTACCAACTTCTTTAAATGTCAATTAATATTTAAAAGTATTTTTTCCATACAAAATTTAATGAAAATCGACATTTAAATATGAATTGATAAACTCATAGCAGCATCACTAAAGGCTGGTATACACTATCCTATACAATCGTACGACTTTTAAGAAAATACAACCCTGGTAGGATGGATTTAATGGAAATTTTCAAAAGACAACAATAATTCATTAGGTCAGGGTTGCCTTTTTCAAAAGTAGTGCGATTGTGTTGGATAGTGAGTCCTATCCCTATGCAGGGTTGCCAGATTTTTTCCGACCTATTTTCGCCTAAAATCGCCAAAAAGTCACCTAACACAATTTTATGTAGTTTTTCTTGATATATATTTATTTCATAATAAGTTTGTTTTTATATATAGAACTTTTGTTCTAAAATAAATTTTAATAAAATAATCGTAACAAAATGTCGACGAAAATCGCCAAAAATTATTTTTTTTTTAATTTTTCTCATCCAAATTCAAAGCGCATTAATTACTAAAAGTATTCACATCAGTTTTTTTTTTTTTTTTGTTGGAAAAATGGAAAAAAGTAAATTTTATACAAGAAACACAGGGAAAAAATTCCACCTACAGTTGAGTTTTTAAATTCAACTTTTGTTGAATTTTTTTCCCTGTGTTTGTTGTAAAAAAATTACATTTTTCCATTTTTCCAACAAGAAAAAAACTCATGTGAATACCTTTACTATAATAATAATAATAATATCATCAAAATCAAGCAGACGAGTTTTGATACACTCAGGGAAAAGCTGCAACTTAAATTTTTACAACACTAATTAAAATATTGTTATGCTTTTACCCTATAAAAACGCTTTTCTGTAAGCACGAAGATTTGCAAATTAATAAAGGACCCAAGTGTACTAATTCTGGATAAGAATGACTCTTTATTTAAATTACATAAATGATCTCAACTGCTTTCAACTGCGATTTACTCTTTCTTCACAATAGTGAACTGATGAACTTTACAATTAACAACTTAATTTCAGACTAAAGTTGCAATCAGACGTGGCATAACCATAGCCATATAAAACAGCCGCTCGAACCAAACTAATGGGCAACTCTGTATTTGATTATAGGTGACTCGTCATAACGCCATAGCATTGACCTAGAAACCAATTGAATTTTGTTTTGGTTATAGCTATGGTATTATGGCCATGTCACGTCTAACTGCATCTTAACTTGAAGTTCATCAGCAGATGCGTCGCCCTTTTATACTTAACATAAGGCTTCCAGAATGTGACAGCAATGTGTAGATAATTTCAGCAGCATCTAGCAATGGCTGCTTTCGGTCGCGTCATTAGTACATGTATTAACTATGTAGTTATGTGTGTATAAACATCATGAAGCGTGCAAGTTATGTTGTTTATCTTATTTTTGTTTGGCTGCATTACCGTGTATGTGTGTGTTTCAAAGTGTATCTTCCTAACAAGCGGAAGCTATTTCATAATTGCTGTTGCTATAGTTTTTATGTTTATTTGATCATGTGCGTACGCATGTGTATTTACTTCTACAGCTAAACAATTCTGGATAATTCTTTTTGTTTACAAAATATCTGTTTTTATAAAAAAAATTGCATATATGTAAAAGTTTTGTTCAAATATTTTCGGGTAACAATCAGGGAAAGCCAATCGATACAAAAAATTTTGGATACTCCCGCACATATCGAACATTTTTTTATGCTAGTGCGTGTTGATGTCTATTCATTCTCATACTTGCGTATACCCTTGCGCATTTTATTTCATATTTGTATGTATCGGTGCGCATTCTTCGTTACATCCCGCATATCTACGCATATTACGGGATTCACACTGTGACTTTTTATTGTGACTTTTCTAGAGTTTATTGACAAACGGGGTACAAAGGCGATCAAAGGGGTAGCAATAGAAAAGAGAATTCAAGAAAAATGCAGGTGAAAAAATCATAGTGTAAATCCCGTATATCTATCGAAATACCCATGACTTGCAACATATTCGGGTTTTTAAATATTTTTTGATAAGTGTTGCCAGAAATACTAGTTTGTAGTTGTTGAGGAAATAACATTTTTTTCAAACTATTTTAACATAAAATTCAATAAAAATGTTTTACCCACACACACACTCTTCGCAGTCCTTGGATCTAAAAGCGCTATTAAATATTTACGGAAGTAATTTGACCGCGGGTATAGAAACACGCTCCATTTTAGATCTGAGCTAAGAGCCGAATTATTGGAAGAAAGATTGAACCATGGCATTCCTTACAATTTTAGCAATTTTAGCGCTTGTTTGTCACCAATTTTCGCGATGAAACTGACTTTTTTACCATTTTACCGATTTTCAATCCATCTTCATATCTATTTGATGTTAGCGAATTTTCGCCATTTCGCCATTCCTTACATCTTTAAGTATTTGTAAGTTATTTTAGGGATATTTATCGCAAATGTTTTCTTTTTTTTCGCAATAAAAGTGATTGTTCCCAATTATTTTTTTTTGCAGTTTTAAAGATTTTCAACCAGTATCAATCAGACTATGATATCTTTTATCTTTTTAGGGTTCCGTACACCAAAGGTGAAAAGGAACCCTATTGTTTTCGCTACGCTGTCCGTCTGTCCGTCACACGGTATTTTCTCAGGAACCGTGAGAGCTACGGACATGAAATTTGGACACAGTATGAAGAACCTTGGCCGCTACAACAACAAATACATGAGAATTAAAAATTAAAGGGTGTTCCAAAACGAGCAACGAAAAATGTTAAAATCCCATATAATATACATACAATTGTATGAACATATGTATATTGAAATTTGAAATTTGTAAAATTAGTGTATTTATACAGACTACAACAATTAACACTAAAATTTAAAAAAGGGTGGTCCATCAGTTAATGCAATTTTGACTATTAATTTTTACAATTTGCTTTATCTTGGAAACCGCAGGAGGCAAACACTTGAAATTTTCAAAAACGGTAAAACTAAAAAAACCGAAAATTATAAAATCGCCAAACCAAAAAAAAAAATCGCCAAAAATTAAAAAAAAATCGCCAAAACGAAAAAAATCGCCAAAATTAAAAAAAATTTCTAACACTAAAATAAACCGCCAAATTCGAAAAAATCGCCAAAATGAAAAAAAAACGCCAAAATGAAAAAAAACGCCAAAAAGTTAAAAAAAATCGTCAAAACGCGAAAATGTCGCCAAAACTAAAAAAAAAATTTATATAAAAAAATATCGCAAAAATTAAAAAAATCGCCAAAAAATAAAAAAAATCGCCAAAATGAAAGAACGCCAAAAACCGAAAAAATCGCCAAAACAAGAAAATAAAGTTCCAAACTAAAAAAAGAGCCAAAACTTAAAAAAATCGCCAAAACCGAAAAAACGCAAAAACCGCCAAAACAAAAAAAAACCGAAAAGACCCCAAAAACGAAAAAATGCCAAAACTATATATTATATAGGATGAAGTTTGTATTAAATTACATATCTAGTGTTCGTACGGAACCCTTCGTGCGCGAGTCAGAGTCGCACTTTACTGAATTTATTTTATGTTACCAAGGTTTTGCTAATTTTCGACATGGTCGTAAATTTTTTTTTTTTTTTGACATTCGTTACAATTTTGTTTTTTTTTTTAAATACATTTTAAGGCTTTTTTCAATTAAAAAATTATTCACGAATTTTCGCAACTTGCGGAACAAATTTTCGACTTATTGCTTTTTTGATGTTTATATAAACAGCTTTAGGGAATTTTTGTTATTGTTTTAATCCTTGCGAGTTTGCATAATTTTTGCAATATTTAACTTTTTTAATAGAAATTTGCTAAAGAAACCCTCTTCGTATTTACGCAATTTTTTCATAAAATTGGTTGTATGAAAATTTTTTTCAGGCTCCTGGAGAACCAAATTAGATCAAAAAAGTTGTCAAATATGCTTCAGAAATTCATGTGACGTATCTTCTCTATTAGCAAATAGAAAAAGTTTCGTGAAATAGATTTCATGAAAAAAAAAATGCACAACATAAATTAGGCATTTGTTAAATTCATACACAACGATTTTTTTTATTTACTTACATATTTGGTAATATTGTTCATACAGTCATACTCGTCATTACATCACTGTTGCCAGAATTGACGATTTCTCTGCATTTTGACAATTTTCACCTCTCAAAATACACTAATGACGATTTTAGGTCCAGAAATGACGATTTTTCTAAATTTAACGTATCATGAAATCCACAGAAAAGTAAACCGCAGGGCTAAAAATTAAAATTAAAAAATGTGTAATTTTCATTGAACTGACTGAATTTTTTTCGTTTCCAATAAAAGATAAAAATAAAGATAAAAATTAATTTGGATTGCATTTTATTTATTAGCTTGTTCGAAACGAATGAGTACATATCACAAGCGTACCGTGTAATTGTGCGTGACAGACTTAACGTGTGCGTGACGATGTTAAAAGTTAAAAAACTATAATATATAAATTTTATTTTAATTTAAATTAATTTGGCTTAAAAAGCGATACGAACTTTAGCCCGTTCAAATCACAAATATAGAAACAAATGGAGTTCGAATAATAATTAAAATTAACTAAAAATTAATAGCCATGGGCCTGTGGCAAAAATTAAATAAAAATATACTTAATAGTAACAAACCAAAAAAGTTTGTCTTAAGTAGAACAAAAAATAAGCAAATTAAGTAACATGTGTATAATTAGTAAAAAGAACAAAAACGACAATGGTAAGACTGTTGTAAATATAGTGATGGTAAAATTGAGCTTACAATACAAAAAAGCTTTCAGCAAATTGAAATGCGATGAATCAAAACAATTCACATATTCTATTTGCAATAAAATGCTAAGTATATAAAGCAGAAATCTACATCAACTGACACCACACACAGTGGACCAAACACAAAAGAACGCTGATGATGAAGGTTTAGTGGTCTTCGAAAACGGCTGGCTGTTCCGTTCAACTATGTGTTGTTAGTCAGAATATTTACAACAGACTTTGGTGTTATTTGTTCATTAATAATTATCACATGTAATTTGGCTTAAAGAGCGATACGAACTTTAGCCCGTTCAAATTACAAATAATATATAAAATTTTGTCAAAGTTGTAATGCTTTTTATATAATCTAAGATAGCTTCTTATAGCTGTAAAAAAATAAAAAAATTCTATCTCAAGTGGATTCGCAGAAATTTAAAATATAAACTGACATAGTTTCAGAGTATAATTTTTGTAGCGCGTGCGTACGCAACATTTCGCTTTATATCAACGAAAATAAAAACTCGTTTCATAAACACTTTACACAATTTAAAAACGAGTACAAAATTGAATAGTTAGAACCTAAATGTACTTACTTAAGAAAAACTTTCCTTAAAAAATTCAGCTATAATTATACGCAAACCGTAACAGTGCCTGACATGGATTTCATGATATATGACAACTTTTTTTAGTATTGCATTTTTAGATTTGTTTTTTTGTTATGTTATGATTTTTTTGTGTTCAAAATGTTAAATTCTGATATTTAATGTTTAATGATAAAATGTTTCTATAACAAAAATGCTAATTATTTTGAACCCCCGACTAAAAAAAGGGTGTTATAAGCTTGTAGTGTGTGTCTGTGTGTCTGTGTATCTGTGTGTCTCCCTGTGTCCACGTACAGGCCAAACGGCTGGACCTATTTTCATTTAGTTTTTTCTGTTTGAAAGATGACTTGATCGAGAGGGTTCTTAGCTATGTTTGAAAAAAATCGGTCCAGCCGCTTAGAAGATATAACATATTTTCTGAAAAAAGTCGGGGGTTTTTAAAATTTTTAATTTTTGTTATTTTATAAATTATCTGTTTTAAAAATAAATATATATGTACGTATGTGAATTCTGATTTCATTTTAAGTTTTTTTAACTTTTATTTTTAATTTTAATGGTTTTCATGTTTAGGTTATATACATATGTATTAATGTATATGTGTATATTTGTTGAAAGCATAGTTAATAAGTTTGAATCATTGTAATAGTTTTTGTAAAAAAAACAATTAAAATACAAAAAAAATTTAATATTTTTGATTTGACGTTTTTTTGACGATTTTCTAAAATGACTTGACGATTTTGACAACTTTTTGCACAGAAATCTGTAGTTTTTGACGATTTCACTTCTAGAAGTTCTGGCAACAGTGCATTACATGCTGGTGCGCACATGTATTGATACGAATATCTATAGCAATGATGTCAGTTTCATGGCACAATTGTGCAAACTAAAATCACACACATTCTTATTCTCTTCCATTTACGTACCTTTTCACAATGTATGGTTAAAAGATAACAGAGAATTTAACGGCAAGTTTTGTATGGAGTTCACGTTAACTCTTAACCATACATTGTGAAAAGGGACATTAGTTTTCAATGAACCAGCGACGATAAAACATGCGTAGCGGTTGTATTAAATTCTTTATAGATACAGTGAAAGAAAAAAAGTGGTATGCGAAAAATATTCTATGATCAGTAATGCTTTTTGCTACATTCAATGTATTTTATGTTACAAAACTTTTAAGGAAATAAATGAATATATATTAAAAAGACGTTTTGGTTTTCTCTGTAGCAGATTCACTAAACTGCATTTTAAATCAAAACTTAAAAGACCAATAACTCGGGAAATATTGGTCGCAGTAAATTTTTTTGTTTAATTTTTTCTTCTTATTTTTCACGTTTCTATCAGACAAGATAGTTTCCTATGAAAAGTTCACAGCCCCGTAACTCAGAAAATATTGGCCGCCCCCAAATTGTTTATTTAATTTTTATTCTTTATTTTTTAGTTTTCTATCATATAGACTCCTTTTTATATGTTTTGACCTGCTTCACTAAACTGCATTTGTTGCAAATGGACGATTAAGACAATTTTTCTCACACATACAACTATAGTTTTATTTTTGACACCACTGATGTATAGCAGAGAACTGCAATGAGTACCTGTTTTTATGATTTAAGATACTCGCTTAAAAACGAGTTGCGGTTTAGTTAATACAGCATATTGTTTTTGTATCTGCTCGGCATACTCGTAAGAATTTGTGTTTGAACATACGAGCCTATATAAATCAGTGTCCCGCAAAACAAAATATGTTTGTATTGGTGAAAAAAATGAGAGTAAAATAAACTTGCACTTGAAGAAAAGTTTTCTAATATAAACTACATGATGTGGTTATTAGTTGTTTGAATTTTGTTTTGTATATAAACAATTTACTAAAAACTTAAATAAAAAGTAAAAATTTAATAACCATTCAACAATTTAGTGTATAAATTCAAAATTAAATTTATTCACAGCTCTGTTGATACTATTAAAATAAATGCCTTTTTAAGCTATATTCCCTATTATTTTTAAATATTCCAAACATAAAATGCATTGCATATTGCCAAAAGCATTTTTAATCACGAAATGTTTCCCAGCTTCCGTAATTATATTATCAATTTTTTGTCTGTAGAAATTTATTATATTTGAACTTTAATTTCGTTCCGTGTGTTCAAAAACACTAAATACAAAAACAGGAAAAAATTAATACATGCGTGCACAACTTAATTCGTCGCTTGCTCAGTGACGACTAAATGAAAGAGCATAAGCATGTATGTGATTTTCATCCGCACAATTGTGCTATGGCTTGCGGGCAGCGTGACCGTTTGACCGAGTAAAGTGGCAAATTGCCACTTTTTCGACTGCCTTTCCACTTTTTCGACTGCCTTGCCACTTTTTTTCCCCCTCTTTTAGGGTGAGTTATATGAAAATACATTAAAAATAAAGAGTTTAGTGTAGTTTTCTCGATTTTTTTAATTTTGCCCCTTTATTTTGATAAATCCCCTATTTGGTGCCACTTTTTGAAAAATGTCATCGGTCACCCTGCTTGCGGGTTACTGATATAAATCATAATGCAGTTTATACACGTTGTCTGTTTAGTATTGTTTCCTAAATATTTTTTTCAACACTCGGCAATGGCATTCGTACATCTGATAAACAACACGAGAAATGTTTGGGTAGGAATTTTGAAGACACACACTCAGGGTGACCGATGACATTTTTCGAAAAGTGGCACAAAAAGGGGATTTAAAAAAAAAAAGTAGCACCAAAAAGGGGATTTTTTAAAAAAAAGGGGCAACATTTAAAAAAATTAAATAACTGCAATAAACTTTTGTTTTTAATGTATTATGTTCAATTTATTTAAAAATAAAAGTTTACATTCCATGTAATATCTATATTATATATATTATGTAGAATTTATTTCAAAACAATTTAATACCTACATATCTACATGCATAAACAACACATACATACATATCGGTCATTTACTTCAATAGTGGCACAACTCAAAAAAACCAGTTTTGCAGAAAACGCGTTTTAGGTTTTTAATTTGCATACAACAATGGAGAAATGAAAAAATAATCTTCTCTCAGGAGGTAATGGCATAAGCTATTTGTATGAAATATGAATTACGAAATGCCGAATCTTTCTGCATTATTAACTCAAAAAAACTATTTTTTGAGTCATGCCACTATTGAAGTAAATGAGCGATATGTATAGGGTGTTTTTTTAGAGGTATAGAACTTTGAATTGAAATAAAACACAAGAAAATCGTTTTAATGTCCATCAATTTGGCTTTATTGGAAGGATAATTTTATGCCATTAATGTTTAAATATGATTTCGGGCATGTGGCCGCCGCGGCTGGCTCGAATAAATCCAATTCTACAGGTCCAATTTTCAACCACTTTTTCGAGCATATGGGGCCGTATGTTGGCAATAACGCCACGAATGTTGGCTTCCAAGTCCCCTAACGTTTCTGGTTTGTTGGCGTAGACGAGCGACTTCACATATCCCCAAAGAAAATAATCCAATGGTGTCAAATCACACGATCTTGGTGGCCAATTGACAGGTCCATTCCGCGAAATTATGCGCTCATCGAATGTTTCCTTCAATAAATCGATTGTGACGTGCCCCTGTGGCATTGTTGGAACCACAACTCATCCACATTCATGCCATCCAATTCGGGAACAAAATAGTCGGTTAGTCGGCTCCAATTGCTGTGCACGGTGGTGAATTGATTCATTCGGGTCCTCTTCAACACTTTGCTCTACAGCGGCAATTGTTTCTTCGGTGCGCACTGTTCGACGTCTCTGCGGATGCGTATTATCACATAGAGTAAACGTAGTGCGAAAACGATCCATGGTTAACCGAATTAATTGCTCTGATGGACGATTATGTCGACCATAAAATGGACGGAGCTTGCGGTAAACTTCGCGAACTGAACCATTATTTTCGAAATAAATTTGCACGATTTGCAAGCGTTGTTCTTTTGTCAACCTGTTCATGATGAAATGGCAAACCAAACTAAATATTAATCACTTGACAGCTGACAAAATGGCCGCCAGTTAAAAAAGTGATGCCAACTTAAAGTTCTATACCTCAATAAAAAACACCCTTTACATTATGATACCTTAAAGATTTATATCTATATGTATTACATATACATATAGTGTTTATATAACTACTAAAAATACATGTAATTTTATTAATTTAAATGATATGGTTTTGTTTAGTTTATTAAAAATACAAAAAATATAACATATCGTCGCTGTTTTATCTAACTGACCTATCTAACATTTTAAAAATTTTACAGGAGAGCAGCTTTTATGATTGTTTTATACATGTATTCGTATAGAAACATCTGAAATATTTTTACTGTTATAGGCTCAACAGTAATGTTTACAGTCATACAAATTGTAGACAAGGTGTATTATGACTCATAAAGTCTAGTAGTGGACTTAACTCATTTTTCAAAAAAAAGTTCAGTTAAGTCGGTTAGTAAAAAGCGACGATATGTATGTACATATGTAATTATAAACTAGGATCGCCCCGTGGTCTCATTTCGACCACTTGACTCGATTGTGTACATTTGTACTTGGAACTACAAAACATATACGAATTAGAAAGTTGTTTGCTTTCAAGCGAATTCAAAACGCGATTTACAAATCTTATACTGAGAATTAAAAAAGCAATTTCATATATTGTGCATATCTACGAAGAAATATGTATCTTTTAAAGCAATATTGGTAGATGATAAGATACTGAAAAGTGTACTACAAAAAGTATGTGTCGTATTTATATAAGATATTATATAACCAAGATATTATCTGTAGTATGTATAATATAAAAATATATAAAAATAATTTTTGGTGTTTGAGGAACCTTTAAAAGAAATTTTAAAAACTGATTATACCAATATTTAGGGTGCTAACATACATATATGTTTATTTCACAAAAATTAATTCGAAATTATACCAACAAGAATATTAACAAGAAAATTAAAACTGCATTGGACAAGTTATGTTACAGGCATAAAGTACATATCGTACATCCAGTTCAATAGTGTCATAACTCAAAAAATTTGTATTTTCAGTTAATCATGCAGAATAATAATGCATTCCGTAATTTATCTTGTGCAAAAATTTCATATAAATAAAAAAGTACAATTGAAAAAAGGGGCAAAAAGGGGCAAAATATCACAAAAAGTAGCAGATTTAGCTTTAAAAAAAGGGGACAAAAAGTGGCAAGGCAGTCGAAAAAGTGGCAAATTGCCACTTTAGTCGGTCAAACGGTCACGCTGCACACACTTACATTATTAACTAGAGTTATAGTTCTCAGAGTTCATAAGTATTTACTCAGCATTCGTCAATCGTATTAATACTTAAAGCAACGTTGCCAAAAGGCTTGGGAAAAAATCAATTATTGTATATTTAAGTAAATATGTAGGGTTAATTTCATAATGAAATAAAATGTATTTAAAAGGAATTATAAGACATTTTTTTATAGAACATTTTAATTAAAATATATTAAGAATGCGACAGGCTTATGATATTAACTGCCAGTTTATAGAAGCCATGTAAAAATTCTCGTGTATGTATTTATATTGAAAACAAAAACAAATTTGAGTGCTTTGTCTTTGTTTTCAATATAAATAGACAGACGAGAATTTTTACATAGCTTCTATAAACTTTCAATAAAAGGAGCAACTTTTTATGTAACGTTAAAATCACAATTTAAAAAAAAAATTCTACAAAATATTGCCTAAAATCATATTTGCTATTTTATAAACAGTAGGTTTGAAATAAATTTTGTTTTTTATTAAGTTCATTTTAAGTTTAAATTTGTGAGAAGTACACAATACGTTTTTATCTTTGATCTTAAAATAAATAATTTTGAAATATATAATAAAACAAGCACTAAACTAAACTAAATCATCAAAACGGCTAAAATCGTCAAACCTACAACAAATCATGAAATCTGGCAGCCGCGGCTGCAGTGAATGTTGAATAGTAATACACAAATATATATCAAATGAATATGTGTTGAATTGTATTGTTACGAGCTGATCGTAACACCAAAGTAGTGTTAGTTAAATACAAAGAAGTGACCTAATACGAAAATAGAAAAAAAAACGAAACTTTGCTCAGAGTGGATGTGCTATTGTTGTTACTTTTTTCTGCGCTCTTACTTCTTTCTGTAATCAACGCAAGTACAAGTTAAAAAGTTGTTGTGTACATTTTCATGCATGAAGCTCGGTGTACATGAATAACGAGCGAATAAAGCAACAAAAAAAAGCGAGTGCTGAAAAGTATTCGAGACTAAAAATCATATAGTAAACAGTGAGTGCGCTCGCGAGTGTTATGTATTGTTGCAGATCTCTGATCTATAGCACATTTGTTTGATCGCAACCGCACCAATCGATATTCGCACTTATTTGTGTTGATAGCTATAGATATGTATGTATGCCTGTATGTAAGCATGCTTGTTGATGCGGATGTGCTATCATACTCATTGTCGTTAGAGTATAGATATGTATTGAGCATTCAAAAAGTAACTTTTTTGCTTTCGATGGTAACAATATGTTAGAAATATGTGAAGTGTTTCCATTGCACATTTTATCTGTCGCTTTATTTACAAAGAAAATATCTCATTTTAATACTTTTGATGCATGCATGCAATAAAAAAGTTGAAAGTTTTTTTCTTTTTGTGCAGCCTAATCTGTTTTATTTGCCATAAATGAACATCATATATAAATCATACGACAAATAAAATAACTTAATTTTATTTCGTTTTATATATCATAAAATTTTTATAAAGTTTTCTATTTTGAAAATAAAAAACGAAATAGACATAAAAAGTTGCAAACATATGTATTTTTGGTTGCAAAAATTGTAATTTTCCTTTTAAAAAGTTTTTCCTTTGCAAAGAGAAACACACACACACACACGCACAAACTGGCATAAAGTAATCCCAGAAATCATATCAAAAATGTATATATTACTGTCTAAAGCGAAGTAACAACAAAAATAAAATACCTTTTTATACAATGCAAAAAAGATTTTAAATTTATGCACACTGAATGATAAAAAGGATCTGCTGGGTGCTTTGAATGTGTGTGTGCATGTGTGTTGTCGGAATGAACAGCAAAAAGTATGCAAAAATATGGATGATAATGCTAGGATAACAGTGAAAGCTTTTTGCAACGAAACTATCATTTAGGGCCATTATTACAACTTAAAGATAGTTAAAAGTAGGATTTTATCGGACGTATAAAAAGCTTTCCATTATTGCAAATTGGATTTAACTTTCCAGGTAGGATAAATTTGCCTATAATTTATTGCTCACTTTAGGTTAAAGTAAAATTTAGCAAATGATAAAGTTTTTATAGGTCCGACAAAATCCTACTTTTAACTATCTTTAAGTTGTAATAATGGCCCTTAATCTGATAACTACACCAAAGCCTGAGTAAGACTATACACTCGAGGAAAAGTTCTGTAATGAATTTAACTAAAACAGATTCTCGCAAACTAGTTCAATTGAAATTTTTTATGTATGTATAATTTTTTTTTCAAATTAATTGTTACTTCAAATAATGATGTTGGATATTCTAGCTAGTTTTTACAAAGACATTTTTTTAAACTCTTCACGATATTTGAAGCAATAAATACCTATAAAATACCTAAATAGCTAACAACAGAAAAAAAAACAAAATAACACACAGAAAAAGTTATTAGTAAATTTAACCAATTTTCACGGTTAAAATTACTTCAACCATTAAAATTGATTAAACTAACTAATATAAGGTAGTTAGAAATTTTTAGTTTCAAAGCTTGTTATAAAAGGTGTCTCAAGAGAAAAAAAATATTTAATAGATCGCTTAAAATCTAAGTAAGCCCTTTATTTAAAAAGTATTTATTACTTATTTAAGTATTTTAAATCGCTAAGGGTAGTTATATGATCCTTTTTTCCGAAAAAATCCCAAATTATCCATACAACTGTGTTCTATGGTCGGCATTTACTGTATCATATACCTTGTTATTTTTCTTTAAACCACAAATTAAAATATATAAATATATTTTGTATATTAAACTCAAATATGTAGTAAAACAAGGATTTATTAAAATACTACACATACTGCTGTTGGCTGGCTGGCTGGCTGGCGAGGAGCATAACTGAAAAATAAATATTCATTTTTGTTTTTGTACAAAAAATAATCTTGCTGCAAAAGTGCAACAGCAGGATTAAGAATAAACAAGAAATTGGAAAACTGCGGAGATATAATATAACAGTCAATTTGGTAAAATGAAAGTATAATATTAATATTAAAGCAAGGGATTTGTGAAAACTTGCAAAGGATATCTAAAAAAAATAGCAGCAAAAATGTTTGAGAAAAATTAATGTTCATTAAATGGTTTAGGTAACAATAATTAAATGTTAGTAAATATTTTTTGGTGTTGTTTAATTATTTTTTGTATTTATATGTGTGACCTTCTCCGAGAAAAGGGACTTAGTGTGTTAAAAAAAACGGGTTTGGACTTAAGAGTGGATTCTGGTACCTAAAAGGGTGTAGAATAAGATGAAATGAGTTAGATTTCTAATAAAAATTTATTTACTCAAAAAACGTACAAAACGAATTTGGTAAAATCGATAATGATAATGCGTTATGAAAATTTAAATGCATTTTTCTCAAAACTTCATTTTCACACAATAGGTCCCTTTCTCGGAGAACGTCATATATATATATATATGTATATATGTATATATATATATATATATATCTTATGTCCTATAGTTAATTTATAACGAGAGTTAATTTTATAACAAGAAGTCTTACGAGTATATTTCCTCTGGTTCGATAACTACTGTCGTTTTCCTTTTAAGACAATACCAAAACCTTAGCACTTTGACTACCCTAATGATTCACTGCTATTAACCTTATCTTCGCATTTTTTTCGACTCCAAAAAATATCAAGCGATTGCTATTGGCAAGGAGAAAGGAGTGGCAAGTCTCTTACAAAATAAAGACTTGAGATTCGACAGATGCTTATAGAATAAGAGGGATTCATTCTACCAGCGGCTATGTTTAGGAGAATATTAACAACTTGATATATTTTCTTTTGCATTAGGTTAGGTAAGATTAATCACAATGGACCCAAATGGGTCTCCGAGTGGAGGTGTGTGTTATAGTACCACCTTTTCTAACCTAAGGCAATGTTATGCCTCACAGATTGGCAGTTTAAAGGTCAACCCCATCACTTTGGGGTCCTAGTTGGTCCCGTTGTGTTATCTGGAACGAAGACCTGAAGGAGAAGAGAGGTAACATCTTCTAACTTTCTCCATTCAGTTCAGTGCTGAGCCAACCTGATGATCGAGTAAACCATTTTATACACCTAATGTCACAGTTTGATAAGGATGTCAAAGTAGCGTAGTGCCCATCAAAACTGTCCTTTCCTCAAAGTGATAGAGAGAGTGCGCCGAAAGGAGAGAAGGTGTTCTATACTCCCTTCCTCCTCCTCATTATGACAACTTCTATGGAGATCGTTATACGATATATTTAATCTCCCAGCAGGCGCACCAATAAAACAATGATCTGTAATTACCGCAACAAGAGTGTCTATTTGCTCGTGAGGTGTCCCATCTAGAATCTACTACAATATTATTATGTTTATATTTACCCCATTATTGAGCATGTGATCTCTTTAGACCAGCTGGTCTATCCAATCCAAAATAGATTCAACAGGACACCAACAGGGCTGCGTAAACAGTCTTGAAATGTAAATACGTCTTGCATTTTAAATGTATTGTTGTAGAATGTATTATATTAAACCAATAGTAAATGATGTCGTTTAATAAGCGAAGCACTATGGATGTATTGACATACGTGTATATGAGTTTTTTTAAGCGATGTCGCGAAAACTTCTTGTTGATAACAAACACTCAAAAATAGTAGTGTTGTTGTGTGTATCCTTGTTATTTTTCATATTGTACATTTGAGTGTGTGTGTGTGTGTGTGTGTGTGTGTGTATGTGTATGTGTGTAAGATGTAGATGGTAAACTATTATGTGTTTAAGGATGATTTTATTTTCAAGCAAGCGCACTCAACTAATGTCAATGCATTTGTACATTTGTATGTGCACAGAAAGATAAAAGATCATACACACAACATGTGTGTGTGTGTGTGTGTATGTACATGCAAGGCGTTTGTATACGCGCCCATGCGTATAAGGAAGCAAGTATCACAAATGCTTTCGTCACGAAGTATTTTCTTCAGGTATATGAGCTGCAATAACAGCGTTGTCAACTCTTAAGTTTCAAAAACCACTGAAACCAGGAAAAAAAACGCGTAATTTAATTAAAAAAGCACTAAATTAAAATTTTTTTGTTTTATAAAAATATAAAAAAATTTGTATATAAAAAATATAGAAATCGGTTGACCTTGCATTTGATCCCTAAAACTTCAAATTTGAAGCATCCGATACACATTTTGATTCTATGAGAATCAGTGAATTCTAAAGTCAACCTTTTTAAGTTATTATAAAAAATTTAATTTTTTTCGTCAACGAAATTACCTGAAATTAGTCAAATTAGCAGCAATTGGCAAGTCTTTTTGACTTGCTGATTAGATTTTGAACTCGATGGGAGTAGTAGTTAATTTTTTTAAAGTCAAGACTTTAAAATTTTGATTTTTTTTTTTTAACAAGTAAACAAGTAATAACAAAGTTACAAAATTAAACAAAAGTAATATGCAAGTTAGCCAAGTTATATAAACTTAAATTATATGTACTATTCTTTTAGAAAAAAGGAACGAAGTAGGTTATAAATATGTAATCTAAAACGGCAGCTCTATTAGCAACACAATTTTCTCGTTTCAGACCTCTTTTATATAAAGCCAAGTGTAAAGACAATTTTTTACGTATTTGAGACTTAAATAAAGTAATAAAGGTAAAAACGTGATCAACTTCTGCGCTTAAACATTGAAGTTTGATGGGAATGCAATTTCGATAATGCCCCAAACGAGTTTATATCAAATGAATCGTTATAAGATTTTATTTCTATCTAAAATTCGATAGCGAACTCAAAGTTTATCCATTGCATTAAGTGAATTATTCTCTTTTTACAGTATATACTAGAAAATATTTCGATATTAGACTATACTTGCATTATGTCTTCTTTGTCGAGTGGCAAAATACTGTTTCCATTAATTATGCTTAAAAAATGAAAGTTTAAGAATAAAATGCAAGTATTTCATCAACCAAGTTTTGTACAATCTTATTATTTTTTTTTTTTTTGAAGAAGTCTAACATTTAAAAAACATAAGCACTAAAATTAAATGGAACATTTCAAAATATTCTAATAAGATTGTACAAAACTTGGTTGATGATATATATTATATAAGGAAAATTCTTTTTGAATTTTGGGTTTAGTGCCACCGCCAAGAAATAAAAAGCACCAAAAATTAGTTTAAAAAAGCACCGAGCACTAACTAACTATCTTCTAATAATTGTCAGAATATTTACAATTATTTTTCACATGTAATTTCGCTTCTTCAAAATACCAAATTTAAACTAAACAAAATCAAACAAAGCAACAAAAATAAATTCCAATAGAAATTAACTAATGCCCTAATGGTAACTATAGGTAACTAAATGAATAAATACATATGTATGTATGTATATACATTTGTAAGTAGGTATTTGGCTCAGGAAGAGCTTATTTGTTAACGGAACTTTATAGCAATGTTGTTTGATGCAACTGGATTTATTACATTTGGGATATGTATGTATATAAAGGCAAATCCAGGGATAACGAACGATTCGATGTTCGACGATTGTATCGTATTGCCTATGGACGAAAAAAAGCCGCAGTTTCTTTAAAACAATTATTATTTATTATCTGTGCTCGAAGGTTCGTGTATTTGCTTTTTGATTTCGTTCCAAACATTATATCCAACACATATTTTTTCAAATATTTTTCAAACTATTGTATAATAGTTTAATTTAATTTTTATGTTTTAAAAACTTGGCAATAATATTTTTATTTTTCATTATCAAGGACAACAAGCTTTTTTGAAGAAAATCATTTAGAGAATTCAAACACAAGACCTCAAGACCATTTTCAAACAAAACCGTCCTAAATTATTGCATATGTGACGATTTTCGTCTACGTTCTCGTCCTCGTTGACAATTAAGGAAAATAATTTATTTTCAAAAAAAAAAATCGTTTTAAAAAAGTCTTCATTGTATTTGAGATTTGTTCATTTATGAATGCTAGACTTGGGTCGAACTCATTCACTCGTTCAGTTTTGCCACAAACCAGTGATCAAACCCATGTAATTTAAATGTGTTTGATCACTGGCTTGTGGCAAAAATGAAAGAGTGAATGAGTTCGACTCGACCCAATTTAATGAATGCCGCATTATCAAATCTCAACATAAAGTTCAAAGAACTTTCATCTTTAATAATAATATGAATATATTTTCTTTCACATCTTTGCAGCAAATTTACTCTACACTAATGCTTTTGGTCAAACGAGGCCTAAGCCCAAAAGCTTTTAAAAGCCAGCAGAAAAATGACCACCAGCCCCTTCCTAAGAAAAACCAAAAGTTTACAAATAAAAAAACAAAATCCATTAAGAATTTTTTTTGTATAAATGTATTGTAAATGCTTTTGCCTAGTGATTAAACAAATAACATACATACTCGTACATATAATATTAAAATATAATAAAAAAATAAAATATATAAATAAACTACAACATAAAGCTAATTAAAATGTACTTTATATAATAATTGTATTTATACCTAAAAATTATATACATACATGCATATAAATAAAACATATTAACACAATTACTACCACAAAATAGTAGTTACATGTGTGTTATTTAAAAAAAAAAGCATTTTTATGTTTAAAAAGCTTTCAAAACTAAAAAAGCTCAACAGACACAAAAAACATTTTTTTTTTGTAGAAATAAAACTAAAATGAATTTGTAAAAATATTTTAGTAAATATTAAAATATGTATGTATGGAGTAAATAAATATTAAATAATAATAAATAAATAAATAAATAAGCTAAAATATTTGATGAAAATTTTTATGCCAGATGAGCTTTTTTGAAATAGAGAATTAATGCAACAAATTTATTTGAACAAGACAATAGACTTTAAATAGCAGTTCATGTATGTATATTAAACATTATAGATTTCATAGTTTATTTATGACTAGAAGATAAAAAGAGGAATTTTTGTATAGTTTAATGAAAAAATAAAAGTTTGTTAGCAGTTCCTTGCTGCTTGGGCATGGCATTAGTAGACTTCAAAAAACAATTAAAAAAAGCTTAAATAGCTTTACTGCTTATAGACAAACACCTAATAAATTATTGAGAATTACAAAACAACAATTAAAGCAATATTTGATTGTCATTGAAATGCATTAAAATAAATTCATTTAAGTACGACTTTGATACTACATAGGTAATACCATACGAACATTTTAGTTTTGGCGCTTGTTTCTTTTCGACAATTTTTGTGTGGCGATTTTATTTTAAATTTTTGCGTTTTTTCCTTTTGGGAACTTTTTTAGGTTTTTGGCGTTGTTTTTTTTTGGCAATTTTTTTACTTTTGGTGATAAAGTTGAATTTAAGCGATTTATTTGATTTTTTAATGATATTTTTCATTTAACAGCTTCTTTTGTTTTGGAATTTTTTTTTTATTTTTTGCGATTTTTTTTTGTTTTTTTTCGTTTTGGGGACTTTTTTCGGTTTTTAGGGCTTTTTTGTTTGTTTTTACAAATGAAAGTTTTTTGTTTCACCGATTTTTCGTTTTGGTGATTTTTATGCCAACTTTTGGCGTTTATCTTTTTTCTGTTTTTTTTTGTTTTTGACGGCTTTTTATATTTGGTAATTGATTTGCATTTTAGCGATTTATTTTATTTGTGGTAATATTTTTCATTTAACAGCTTCTTTGGTTTTGGCGCTTTTTTTCCTTTTGGCGATTTCTCAAATTTTTTCAGTTTATGTTATTTTTTTGCATTTTTTTGGGACTTTTTTCGGTTTTTGACATTTATTTTATTTTTTTTTTGTTTGTTTGTTTTTAAAATGCAGTTTCTGCGATTTTTTGTCGACTTTTACGTATGTTTGTTTTTGGCGACCTTTTTACTTGTGTTGATTTGTTTACATTTAAGCGATTTATTTTATTTATGGGGATATATTTCATTTGATCGCTTTTTTATTTTGGTGATTTTTGCCTTTTTGACGACATTTTGTTTGTTTTTTTTACAATTTATATATTTAGTTTTGACGATTTTTTTAGTTTTTGCGCTTTTTTCGTTTTGCCGATTTCTTGGGTTTTTTTTTTTGCGATATTTTAATTTATTTTTTGCATCTAAGCGATTTATTTTATATTTAGTGATCTCTTTCAATTAAGCGCTTTTTTAATTTTGAATATTTTTTTAGGCATTTTTTTTAATTTTGGGATTTTTAAATTTTACAAATAAATTCCAAAAAAATGTAACGATAACAAAAATTTTTTGTGAGAAAATTGCCGATAACAACGACAAAATTATCGTATATTATCGACAACTAAGGATGAAAAAATTTTAAATAATGAAAGCATTAAGCAAAGTGTGTTTTTCTATAATTAATCGATAACAAAAAATAAACAAAAAAAATTATTTAATTGTCGATAACATCAGTAAAAAGAATGGTATTTTATCGATAACAAAGCCCAAAAAATTACTATATTTTAAGTACTTTGTACAGTGTGCTTTAATAAAATTAATCGACAACTAAAGATATGAAAAACTTCTTACTAAAAGTTATCGAAAATATATTTTTTTAATTTAATATATTAATATTTTTAATTTTTTTACTGAAAAGCATGGCATATATTTATTTATTTATTGTTTTTTATTTTTTTGCTAGGGAAAATCTATCCATTGCATGAAAAAATCAATTAAAAATGCTATTTTTCCAGTTTATCGATAACAAGTTGGAGCTAAGATTACAAAAAAAAAAATAAGAAACAATTTAAAACATTTGTATCGATAGCAAACTTTTTTCCATTGAAATTTCTTAAAACCTAAAAAATAATTATCGAAAACAGCAATAATATGCATTTAAAAACTCACTAATAAATAAAATTTCTGAACTCAATAACAAAAAATAAACAAATAACAGATAGCAAAATTTTTTTGTATGTGAAAATTTTTAAAAACTTTGGAAAGAATTTAAAAAATCGACAACAAATACAATTCTTGATTTTAAATGCAAAAACAAAAGCTTAAATATTAAAAAATAATAATATTATGAAATTTTATCGATAACAAATATTATCGATATTAAATGTTATAAAAAAGATGTACTTTAAGAGACTATTTCAGCTTTATATATTTTATTTATTCGATAACAGAAGTTAAAAGAAATCTTTATGAAAAGTTATCGAAAAAAAATTCTAAAATTTTTTTTAAATTTCTCTTTTCTAACAAATAATTTATTAAAAATACTTGTTTTTTTTAATTTTTTCGCTAGAAAATATTATGAAACAGATTTGCAGAAAATCTAATTAAGGGAGAAAGATTTCTTCAGTGTAAAATCTTTTTTTTTTTTTTAATAACTGTTTAATTAAAATTTAAACACAAATTTAATTGACCCAATTTAATTTTTATTTCCCAATAAATTTTAAATTTATTTTCCTAATTATTTGTTAAAAGTTTATTTAGTTTCCAATTATTTAATTTTTCAAATTGTTTATTTAAAAATATTTAATTAATGTTTTATTGATTACTTAATGAGAGAAATATGTTTTCTGTGTAAAATTTTTTTAATAAATGTTTATTTAGATTATTAACAAAAATTTTAATTCACCCAATTAAATTTTTAATTGATTTTTTTTATTAAGAGCTTTAATCAATTAAATTTTTTAACAAAAGTTTAACTGACCCAAAATATTTAATTTCTTAAATTATTTATTTTAAAATATTTAATAAATGTTTTATTGATTACTTAATAGGAGAAATATGTGTCCTGTGAAATTTTTTTTAATAAATGTTTATTTAGATTATTAACAAAAACTTTAATTCACCCAATCACATTTTTAATTGATTTTTTTCCACTAAGGGCTTTAATCAATTAAATTTTTTAACAAAAGTTTTAGTCAATTAAACTAATTTCCAATTGATTAATTGCATTTTATCAATTCACAGCGTTAGCAAGAGAACATATTTTCTGTGTAATTCATATCTTTATAAATAATTTCAGAAAATATATTAAACCAAAAATTACTAAATATCTAAGCATAAGACGGTAAAGAGCAAAAAATCTTTAGCCAAGAAAAATCGTTCGCAATAACTAAATGATTGAATCAATTAATACATTAATTAAATATAATTTAAAAATCAATGAAAAATTATATTGAAAACAAAATTCTTATTTTTCTAAAATTAAGCAAATGGTTCAATTAATGCCAGACTGTATTAAATTTAAATTATAACGTATCAAGAAAACGTCGTTATTTGAGGAAAAAAATCTACTGGAATTTCTTTTCTGTGCAGGAACTAGTCAGTATAAATTCTAAGGCACTGCTTTGGCTACCAATTTTGAACTTTAACAGAGAAGCTACGCCTCGATTTTATTAACACAATATGCTTGCTTACCCTCCTCTTTTTGTCTTTTATTAAGTCATCTTAAACAAATTCATAATAAAGAAACAAATTAGTTTACAAAATTAAAAGAAAATTACCAGAAAACAACATCAAACAAATTATATATACACATATGTATTTATCTATATTATATGTATGTATATTGGCGCTCGTATTGAACAAACTAAACATTTTTAAAAATATATTATACTCGTACTTATAAGACGTACATTTGTATGTATGTATAACAAATATAATAATCTTTAATTGTTGATATAAATAATTTATTTTATTTATGTAAATATAGTGAAAATTCTAAGTAAATATTTATAATACGAAATAATATTAAAGTTAATATTTACTTATAAATGTTTAACAAGGAATATATACTCTATAATATCAATTAAGTTAATAATTATATAAATGAAAATTTATGGTATAAGGAAAATATAAGACAACTAACGAAATATTACTACAAAAAAATTAAGGAAAATTACACTACTCGCCACATGAATAGGATTCCCTCCCATACAAACTATTTTGAAAATTTTTATGAGTGATAACTTTTAAGGGAGAAAATAAGAGAGGTGTCTTAGGAGACCTGAGTATAGCTTTGCTGCTTAGTATAGCTTTGCTGCTTAGTTATGTGTGAAATAACAATGCAATAAAATTATCTTATATGTTGATGTCAAATTTTCTGCAAATATTTTAAAACGTCTATTGTTTGTGGCCGGTGGCGGCTGTTAGCCGGCTTGCAGCCAATCGTGTTCTCTAGCTTGTGCTCATGTGCAAAAACAAAGCCAAAACAAAATGAGCAATCGTTCTCACTCACTTCAAAGAACGCAATAAAACAAAATCAAATAATTTGCTTCGTTTGTTTTCGTACTATGCTTTCAAGTGCAAAGAAGTGAAAACAAAAATAAATTTATAACTACAATAGTGTCGATCACGTCCCAACTCCTGTATCGCACAATAGGTTAGGTTAGGTTAGGTTACCGCGCTGCTGGTAAGGAAGGGGGAAATTTAGAGTCCAGCTCACTTTGGTCCAACACAATGATCCCTTTGTGATACCTGTGTGTTAAAGAGAAGTTAGTATGAGAGAATGATGGGGAAGGGATAGTGATGGTGAAATATGAAGATGAATGAAGAAATAGAGGAAACCTTCATTCTCTTACAACTCTGTATTTTTGTACGCTTTTTAATAACACAGTATTGCAACGCCTTCTATTGTCAAATGAGGCATATTAAATTTTGAAGCTGTGTTTAGTAGCCATTTTATTGGTTATTTTACTTCGCCAATGATTCTGCTACGCAACGAAGGAGGGCACTCTGATGTTGTATTAGGATTAGCATTTGCTGTAGCCGGTGTAGTTTTAGTGACCCAGTTCCTTATGCCTGCATCACTTGAACTTTTCCCACAACAACTAATACAAAGGACACTAATGCACATCAGAAAAGTGCGTGGTGTTGTTATTTTTTAATGACTCTCGGTCATGGGCTCGAACCCAGGACCTTAGGTTTTGTAGTCAATGTGCTAACTACTTCAGCCAACGCCAACATCTATTGCACAATAAATAGCAAAGCTATAAAATCTAAGTGTCAAACGATTGTTTTTATTTATTTTTAAGCACCCAAACACAAACTGTAAACTATTTTTGTCGATTTAATGTAGATCGGAGGTCGTGAGGAGAAAATAATTCGAAAGTTTTCACTTGTAAGACAAAATTCTCAATTTTCTGTTCAGGACCAAGTGTATTTTAATTTTCAGTACTCTATATGATATAAGAGCTTCAAATCGTATGATTTTTAACAAAGTTTAAAAATCACAGCGAGTGAGTTAATTCACAATAGCGGCATTCATAATACCAATGCGTTCCATAAACACTTTCGACTACAGTCGAAGATCGAAAATTGCTCATAATAAGGGCCTAAGATTTTTGTACATGCGTTGATATATATAAAAAATCGTGTTTTAAATTAAGTCAAAAATACCCACCAAAAATATTATTATGTATGTAGAGCCTCCCTTGTTAATGGCAGTTTCGTATATTCTATTGGGAATCGAATCATTCAACGTGTTAATAAATTCCTTTTTATTACTGTTGCCCAGAAGTATAAACTTTACTAAACAGCCATTCCCAAATTTATGTCATTTAAATAATGCAAAGATCAGGCGAGTAGGGAGGCCAGTTCAGCTGACTAAACTTTTGATTCGGCAAACATGGCTTACTTTACCACCCAGTTAGTGTGGATTGCTGCATTGTCATACTGTAAAGTAACACACATTTTTTCATTTTTGGACTGAAATCGATCATTTGCGATCGTAAATAATCTATGTACGACAAGAACAAGAAATTCAAAAAAATGTCACTTAAGCCTTTTTGGCGGTTATGGGGCTTGATATTTTTAGTCTCAGAGCAAGTAAAATATTCGGCCATGTTCTGCAAACCGAATCCGAGTAAATTTCTCGTTTTCAAAAAAAAATAGTAATGGTCCTGCGGACGTGTTTAAAATCATACACGATAATTTTTTTCAGATGATATTTGAGAATCTAAATAATAAAAAAATTTAAAAAATCTAAAAAAATTATTTCTTTTGTCGGAGTTAGTTTTCTAAAATCGTGCGATTTCAAATCGATCGGTTTACAAAACAGGGCCGCTTATGATTATTAAATAAACAAAAACAAAACATTGCAAGCATTTCAGGAAATTTTAATGATATAAAAAGCGAGTAACGGTTCTATTCAAGTGGAGAGCAGTGTAAAACTCGATAACAAGCTAAAACTTATAAAAAATAAATAAATAAAATTAAAAGAAAAATTAAAAAAAAATGTTTCATAAGGTAAAAATTAAATTAAAAGGGTTTGTACGATGATTTATTTTTTTTTGTGAAAATTACCTCACTAATGCTTATCCATCGATTCGCCCAAATATTTTAAATTATTATTAATTAAATTTTATTAAAAATTTTTTTTCTCATAAAAAATATTTTTTTTTGCTAATTTATTTATTTTATTAATTAAATTTTTTTTTATCAACCCAAGTAACAAAAGTTGTAAAGAACTTTTTCCAAATTGTCAAGCATGTTAAAGCTGAGTGTATTAGCGAAAGCTTTTGTCCCTCCAAATGATTCAAATTGCAACTGTAAAATATTAACGGTTAAGCTGTTAATTTTTAACAAACAAAGCTTTTTTCATATGCACCTGCAAACAGCGTTACCGTTGAAAATTTTCAAAAAGGGGCACAAGAAGGGATTTTCAAAAAAAAAGTGGCACTAAAAGGGGATTTCTAAGAAAAAAAGGGGCAACTTTAAAATCAAGGAAAATTAAAGAAACAAACATATTTATTAACCTATTTTTATTAAAAACAAACAATAAAAACAAATTTCTCATGTATAAAAAGTACACAAACATTAATTTTATGAGAATTAGGTTTTACTTTCTGTTCTGTTAAGAATCAGCTGACTCTTTTTTGCTTTTAGAAATCTTACACAAGTCGTTAGTTTTCCTGTTTCATTCTGTTTTGTTACGTTTCAACCTGTGAAAATCCTAAAAAAAATTCAAGTTATTCTAGGTGACAGCATAAATAAAATAAAAATTGTGACTACGCTTTTAAAATTTAAAAAATTTAATTTTTATCAGAAACACATAAAATTATTTTGAAACATAAACATAATAAACATGGAAAACTGTGGCCGTTCTGCTCAGAAACAGGTGATAAGTTATAACATAAAATGTAACTATTAAATTTTAGAAACAGAACGGCACAGCACAGAACATCAACAGAAAGTAAGGAATAATAAAGCCTGTACTAACTCACGTGAACAATTACTGATTACTGGGGATGAGATGTATAAATACAGAAAAAAAATTTTGATTTTGCAATTGTTTATTTGAGGACTGTGAATATATTTCTACAATACCGGCTGCTTAAGTATTTGCAAATACATGCCCCTATTACGGTTTACAACTCAACCAAGTTTAGTTAAAATTATAACAACTTAACTTTAAAACAACTTAACTGTTTTTTTTTTGGCATTTTGATTGTTTAATTTTAGTTGTATTCGAAACATCGTTCGAAAAGAATAAGTTTTTATATATGCTATGTTTTTTGAAACCATAGTAGCCATCACAAAACATTAAAATATTTCAAGATTTGGTCTAGTATTTTATTTTTAGATTTCATGTTTTATGAATATGGCAAAAATATTGGTTGACAAATGGGACTGGTTGGCGTCTGGAATAATGAAGCAAACCTAATAAAACACTTGAAATAAAAACCAAAATACAACTGATAAAAAGCAATTGTCTCATGGTGAAAAAAGTTGTAATCCATAACAAAAATTTTACAATTACAACTAAACTATCCATTTAGTTGTAAATCATAATAGGAACCACACTTTTTATTTACAAATTAGACGAGTATAAACGTAGTACAGATAGCTACTAAATATAAAAAAATCATAAAATCTATGATAATAATGAAAAACTGGTCAAAATGTGGCATTTGATATTGATCGAAATTCCAATAGAAAATAAATAAAAATTTCATTTGATATTGAATGCCGTAATTTGCCCGAGTTCTTGAGATTTACGAAAATCTAAAAAATACACTAATAAACTTTTTGGCATCTTTTGGGGCATATAACTTGTTTACTTAAAAACCAGTATAATTCAAAAAATTTACTGAACCATTTAAAGTTTTAATAAAAAAAATTAAACTTCGATTCTGAAGAGAATAATATATTTGTGGTATTATTTTTGTACATAATGCATACTTATTAAATACATTAAATATCAATTCTTTTGAAATTGTACATCGGTATTTATTAATAAGTTCTTCACTTGCAATCCATTATTTCCAATCGTTTTGAAATAAATTTAAGGCAGACAGAATGGACAGACAATTGTCTACTTTCAGTCTATTTGAAAATTTTTTAGCAACGCTAATTTGTTTACGCCTTATGTTTTTTTTTTGTAAGTTTTTTTTATAAAGATGAAATAAGGTGTATCTCACCGACCTTGCAACTGCTGAATCTGGGTATATTTTTGCGTTTAATTTGGCAAATTTGCGCATTGACTTAAACGAGTAGTTGCAACTTATCATCAGCAGTAGTCACTTTCCTCGGAAAATAAGTATTTTTTGTGGTAAAAATTCGGATATTTTTCGATCATTTGCTTTTGGGAATTGGCCACGTGTTGGGCTGTTTTAGTTTCCTAAAATCGTGCGATTTCAACTCGATCGGTTTATATAACAGCCTTTTAAGAATATGTACTTTAATTAAATTTGGTTTTCACAGTAGTTGTCGAAAATACAGTTAGAATTATCAAGTATGAGTGTGCAATTGTACTCGTATATTTAAAAACCTTACACAAATGAAAAGATTCATATCAAGATGTATGTTTTTTTTTCAAAGTTTGACACAAAGTAGATAATATCTTGTTTGATGTGGTAGAATCTGTACAGTGAGATTACACGAGACATAAGTTTGGAAATTTTTGTGTTGGCAATTGTGAAAATCTGTTGCTAACACAAAAAATTATTGTGTTAACCGTAAATGTTAGTGTTCGAACACATTTTTGGAAACAATTGCTCAAACACAAGTCTGAGCAAGTACGAATCTGCGTATATTTATTGTCAAAATAAAAATGAAAGTTGACTTTGAACAAAAAGGGGCAAAAAGGGGCACAAAATAATGCAAATGATACTAAAAGGGGATTTAAAAGTAAGGGGCATAAAAAGTGGCAAGGCAGTTGAAAAAGGGGCAAAATGCGACTTTAGTCGCACAACGGTAACGCTGCCTGCAAAGATCTTTAAAAGCTTTCGCTTCTCATTCTATTCGTTTAAAACACTCAAAAGCTTTTACTCTTTCATTTATCAAACTTTTTAACTCTTTTTCTTTTCTCTTTATACATATATCTCTTATTTTTATAACTTAAACAAAATTATAGGAATACACAGAGTAAGTAATTTTAACCCACTTTAGTCACTTTATTTATTATGTATTAAGATATTTTATATAACATATTATTTTATTGTATTTCTCTATCTTTGTTTAGCTTAATAAATAATTTAGTTATTTTTATATAGTATGTATTGTTTCACCTCTTTTTTGGCGTTTTACATTATGGTTATAGTTTTTATAGCCTTTTGTCATGTCTAGAATCTATAACTAATAATAAAAAATGGTGTAACTAACAACCTTAAAGAATAAGTAAAGAAAAATGATTTAACCTCATTTGGTGGGTGGAAATTTATTTTTTTATTCCATATAATTGCCAAGAAAGAAGGAAGTCGTCTCGTAAGAAACTTTGGGTAATAAAAAAAACTTAGTTAAATAAAATAAATTGGGTCATGAGCTAATTAACTATAAGCATATATTTTTTTATTCAAACTAAAAGCAAGACTAAAGGTTATACAAATATATCTGGTTGATATTTCGAATAAGACACAAAAAGTATATTGGAACGAAAAAAAATTATTTGTGCGCTAGCATTTTTCCTTGTACATAAGGGCTGCATAAGGAATTAATTTAGCTGCCCTTTTTTACGTATTTAATGGCAAAAATAGGTCATAAGAAAACATGAAAAAACAAAATGTTTTTCTTTAAGTTCATTGTTGCTTATGTATGTATGTGAAAAAAATTTTTAACCTTGTTAATTAAATGAAAGAATTAGGTAAAAAGAAGTTATTTAAATGTTTGGCATTTTCATGTAAAATGTCTCAATGTGCAGAATGTTACGCCTTAACGAATTAGATTGCAACGCTGCATATCGTATTCTCCTGAGGGTCTGCTCTGTAATTCGAAACGAAAGCAAGTGCTTTCGAATTGTTTTGTTAATAACATCGAAATTCGAAAGAATTTTCTTCCGTTTAGAAATACAGAGTAGAATGCTAGTACTGCAATACTTTCTCGAGCACTTCTTGGTGCTACCATGCGTTTAAAAAATATAATAAGGAAAACAATACAAAAGGCTTTCCATGAAATGCTTTTTTGAAAAAGTTTACTTAACTAACACTTCAATACGGTTCGCTTAAAACAAAAGCCATCATAAAATATTTAAATGAATTTTAGATATTATTAGATACTTTTTGTCACATAAATATTCATTTATATGTTAATATTAGCGTGTTAGAAACGATAAAAAATGATAATTTGAATTTAATATTAATTAATTGATAAATAGGTATTTATGGCTAAATTTACATAAATCTCTTTCAATCCTGCACAATATTTTCCCTCTAGTCAGCGTGACCGTTTGACCGACTAAAGTGGCAATGTCATCGGTCACCCTGCCTCTAGTTTATAATCCACATTATCTGGCCACACTCGTATTCAAATTATCAAAAAATATAGTTTGAAAAAGCTTACACAGCTCTCACTAGGGATGCCAAACGGGAAATCCCGAACCCGGAAATCCCGGAATTTTCGGAATTTGTTAAATTCAATCCCGGGATTTCATTTTCGGGATTTCTTAGCAATTTTTATATAAAAACTTTATAAATTACAATTTTCGTTGATTTGTAGGTATTTTTTTATAATATTTAAAAGTCCCATACAATTGTATACGTACAGATTTAACAATTTAATGACTATTCGTGACATATTTCTTATAAATTAACAACAAGAGCAAATAAATAAACTACTTTCTTACGGTTATTTTCATCAAACATTGTAGCACCATATATGTACATTTTAGAATTATTTTGAAAAAAAGGAAACATATTACCTTTGGAAGGGAAATAACATTTGAAAAATTCATAAGTTTGACAAATTTATTTCGTCTTATTCTATATTATGAGGGCAATTATAATTCAAATTCCACGAGAAATTCTTCCCAGGGAATAATTTCAAACAATAGCAAAAAATAGGGAAAACGAAAAAATCTAATTGAAAAAAGGAGAAATTTCTTGCGGAAATTTATTCATAATTGCAGCGTATAACTATCTGTATGTCGACTCCTCAACGCTTAAAAAAAATTAGCACTTATCTACTTGTCGGTAACAATTGAGTACTATTGACACCTCCTTACAATTGGAGTAGAAAACAATACAAGGCAAGTGAAAACTTTTTTTGTAGGGTCGACGTAAAAGCGAGAAATATTTACAGAATAATACGGAGTATTTTTGTCTAAAAAACTGCTCGAGTGTGTATGTATGTTTTTTACATTGCAGTTCAAAATTAGTTTGTTTTTTATTTAGACAGTTTAGGTCGTTTTTGATACAAACCTAAGATCAAACCCATTTAAATTACAAGGATTTGATAAATAGTTTTAGTCAAAAACGACCGACTGAATGAGTTCGACTCAATTATAGTTGTATTCGAGTTGCAGAGAAGAAGGCCAGCACACTAATAAACCATACTCCTCTTAGCGAACGTATGAATACATACATATGTATCTGTTGAACTTGTAGAAAAAAAACTTATGTATTAATTTAAAATTTTACAGTAGAGCAAAAATACTGTTCAAGTGTTCAGGCAAACTTTTAATGTATGTGCCTATAAAAATGTGATCTTTAGACGTAATTAATCGAATTTTATTAGAATAGTGTATACATTTCTTTTAATTTTTTGACATGTTCAGCCTTATTATCGTAGCTATAAAGCCACGTTATGGCGAGACACGTATAATCGAATACAGTGTTGCCCATTAGTTTGGTTCGAACGGCTGCTCTCTATGACTATGGTTATGTCACGTCTGATTGAGCCTATAGTCGTAACGAAATCGATAAAAAATTAGAGAATACTTGGTATACATACATAAGTAACAACCGTTATACTTGTTGTTGATCAATGGCAATTAAAAAAACGTTAGTAGATATATTTTTAAGAAAATAATATTGTTTTTGCAACTTATTTATATGAAAGTGAATCTAACAATTTTCGTAAGTCAACTTAAGCGGTAGTGCTAAAATTCCACCGATAAGTATATTCGTTTTGGTTTTGATAATTGAAAAACATTTATATTGAAAACAAAAACAAGTTTTCATATTTAGTTATTGTTTTCCCTATAAATTCTCTAACATCAAATGTGATTTATCAACTTAAAAAAAATAGATGAGAAAAATTCTTTTGATTTTTATTTCATACTCGTATTAGAAAATTGTTCACTTTAAAGACAATTGTGCTATGATAAATTATGAACTTAAAACCTTTTAAAATGCATTAAATTGTTATTAAAGTAATATTTATTTAAAAAAATAATTTATTTAACGAAAAATATTTAGATCCCGAAAATCCCGTGGTCCCGAAAATCCCGGGATATTTGGGATCGGGATTACAAAATCCCGAATCCCGGGATTTCTAAAAATCGATGCCGATTGGCATCCCTAGCTCCCACTTACTAACAGTGTGGCCATTTTAGCAATTTTGCAGCTAAATTTAGATCATATTTCGATTTAGCAACAAATGTTTTCATACGGTTTTTGTATATGATTATTTAAAAAATTGTTCAACTTTGATTATATTACCCAAAGTAGCACTATTCCTTTGTATATAATTTCTCGACCATATTTTTAATATTAATTTATGTCGTTTTTTAGATTTACGGCCTTAAGGCTCAATCATACGTGACATAACCATAGCCATAGAGAGCAGCGGTTCGAACCAAACTAATGGGCAACACTCTATTCGATTATACGTGACTCGCCATAACGCCATAACTCTCACCATAGAAACCAATTGAATTTTGGTTTGTTTATGGTTATGGCGTTATGGCTATGTCACTTCTAATTTAAGCTTTATGTATTATCAAAAATTGCCATGAAGTTAGCATAACTGACAAATTTGAATTGGGTGTTAAAGAGTTCCTCTATACAATTTGACATTAAAAATGGTCGTAATACGTAGTTTTAACCCAGTACTAAGTCCTGGCGAGATTTTTAATATGAAGTTTCATGGCAAAACTCTTTAAGATCATGTTCAATTTTGCCACTTATGCTGACTTCATGCCAATTTTTGCTTTTATCTAGGGCTGATAGTATTTATTGAGGCCTTCGAGGTCATTAAACTTCGCCAAATTGTAAATAAAAGACATTTTTTAATTAATTTTTAATATATTCGACGTTACTTTGGGACTTTCCAACATCTTCGAAATAACTATTTTTATTGAAATCTGCTAACATTGTGTGCTCTGGGCCATTTTCACACAATTTTGTAACTCAATCTTCGCTGATATGGAAGGATTTGCATCAGTGAGAGTTGCTGTTTGTAACGTTGTGATCTTTTTTCGCCAGGCCATTTGCGCGCACACTTACGCTGTAGTGGACCGGCACCCTATTCAAGAAGAATTTTTCGTTAATCATAATGTTGTAATCTAAAATGATCCTAGAGCTTACTCTTTCGGTTGAGATTGCCCTGATTGCCGATTTTCTATCTTCCCGAATCTTTAAAAGGAGTTGCTTGTTTTACCCCGAATTTTAGAATATCGAGTATTTTGACGTTTTGAGCTCCTGGGTGTCCATTATAACTATTTTCGCAAAGATAACTGTATGGATGTAGTATGTGTGTGTATGGATGCATGTACAATGTACATATGTATGCATCCGCATTGGAAAGATGTTAAGCTCACTAATGTGTCGCTAAATAGTGAATTGGTTCGTTTCGTTGGATTTCAAAAATAAAATTTGCACAAAACCGTTTTTTTTAAATAAATTTTTCAATAAATCTAACTTATTTTAACCTTAAAAAGATACGTCGATTGCTGCTAATTTGACTAAAATCGTTGAAGAAATATTTCGAGAAAAAAATTTTTTTCTTATAACTTAAATAGTCTTCGACAACTCGATTTTAGATATTCACTGATGTTTGTTAACTTAAATTTGACCAAAATCTGTAGCTTAGCGGGAAGTTTCAGAGAAAATATAATATTTATATGAAAATAAAGTATTAACAACACTTGTAAGTTTTGAGAAATAATCCTATGGCCTGCTAGATCAACTAATTCCAGCGATACCAACTATTTATAATCCAAACGCGCTACTACCCTCCCCAAAACGCGCTAGAACGCGCTAAGTTACAGGCATTGTCAAATATTTATAGCAAAAACGCGCTATTTTATACGCGCTAAATTAAATGCCAATAAAAGTCGATTTATGTTTAGTATCACAATTAATTTTTCAGATTTTGCAATATTGCTTCTTCGACATTATGTTTATTAAACTAAAATCATTTAATACAGAATCAGAATGGCCTCCCAAATCATCGAAATCCTTAGCTTTTACTTCTAATTTATTTGTAAAACTTTGTAACAACATATAAATTGTCGAATAGTTTTGCGATTCAAATGCTTTTTGTACTTCAGCTATAGTAGATGCCTTGTAAGTTATGTAAATTTTTTGGGTCATTGTATGTAGTACATATTTTTTATTATTAAATTTCAAAATATTTGTCATTACAGTATTAAAATGCGTTTTTAATTCTTACCAAGGTCAAACGAATTTTGTTAGCGACAGCTGAATCATTAAGTAATTTAAAAAGTTTTATCAGAGTTTTGGATATTAGAAAATTGTTAAATTTATACAAAAAAGTTAAAAAATATTGAACTGAAATAATATTATTGACTTTGTTCAAAACGCGCTAATTTAGCGCTTTTTTATTAAACGCGCTAAGACGAAAAAAAGCACGCTTGGCATAGTTAAAACGCGCTAAATCTAGCGCGAAACGCGCTAAATTGGCATCGCTGACTGATTCCCCTATTTATTGTGTTAATTTTCTTAATAATTGTTTTAATATCCCAAAAAATTTTCCTAGATATGGTCACACTCTTGCCAACTGTTCCATGAGCGCATGTGATTTTCTTGTTTTGCATCTGTTTTTTTTTTTGCATGAGTATCTCCATATGATGAGTGATATTTATGCTCTTAAAATTTTAAATGAAGCTTTTTAAATTTTTCAATATATCCCAAAGCAATAAATTCAGTGTCTCTTACATCGCGTTCAGCTCTCATTTCCAGCGTTGTCAACTTTGAAATTTCAAAACGCACCAAAATGGAGAAAAAATCGCGCCATTTACAAAAAAACGCACCAAGATTTCTTTAGTTTAAAATGTTTATTAAATTGATTTTGCATAAAAAGTATAATATTATATTTTTTCTATTAAAAATTTAACACTAAAACAGGTTCTTACAGTTCAAGGTTAAAAGGGTAAAACCTAAAAAAAACTAAACAAATATGTTTGATAATCTTTTTTTAATTTCATAAATTCTGTACAAATTTTTTTAAAGATATCAACAATTAATAAATAGTAAGCATTCAAAACTAATAAGACTTCAGTATATATCATTTTATTCAAATATTTTTAATTTTTTTGTATCAGAAGTTTAATGTATCCATATTAAATATATCACAATTAAAAGAAACAGCCTTTTACAATATATGTACTGAACGAATTCGTACATACATGGTATACATGTACCCGTAATTATGAAAGTGATCTAAGCCATACGCATTTTTGATTCGATACAGTAAAATAAATTTATATTAATCCAGACTAGTATAACTCTAAATTAAACTATTGCATAAAATCCAAAAATATTTTTAGATTTGTTCAAATGTAATATACTAAATACCTCGACCAAAGAAATATATGACTTACACAACTTTCATAATTAAGGGCACATAAATATGTTTACATTCACTTGTACAAGATGATACATTTTTGTACATTAATTTTATAAATTCTGTTTAAAACTTTTTAAAAAGAGAACAAAAATAAATTATTCTAAATAAATAAACGCAATATTTTCATCATTATTGTTATCATCGGGCCATACAACAGATTTTATTTCAAATTGTGATATTTTGTAAACATCATTATTAGTATTAATATGGTAATTAACATTATCAGCAAGTTGATAAGTTTCACAACAAGAATTTTCCGGTTTTATCCCATTGTTGTGTTAAATTTGCGTTGGTGCCACCAAAAAAAAAGCGCACCACGCACTAACTAAGGAATTTTTCGCACAAAAAATTTCAAAAAGCACCCAAAATAGTGCGAAACGCACCAAGTTGACAACGCTGCTCATTTCACTTAATAAGTTAGAAGCGTTGCCATTTTTGGTGCTTTTCGAGTATTTGTTTGGTGATTTTTTCCTTTCGAAATACTCGTTTTAGAAAAATCGGTATTTATTGTGCGTTTTCAAATAAGCTTAATTTTTGCAACTAAAACATTTGACAAATATTCTTCAAACACGAGTCATACGCGTAGACCGCTTTTGATAATTCTTACATCAATCAAAATGGTTAAAATCATCCTTAGATTTATAATATGATTTTTCATTTCAAATGATCATTTCGGATATTTAACGGTTCAAAGTTGGTCGCAGTGTAATTTTTTTGATTTTTTTAATTACTATTTAATTATTTTTACTTGTTTATTACTTTAATTATTATTCTGAGTACTATTCGCAAACGCTTCTATTCTAGACTTTTCTCAAATAAGCCTTTTTCATTCCTTTCAAACATTTATTTTTATTCATTTGTTGAGCAACGATTTTATATTTTTAATTCGCATGCGTGAGCACAGTTGAATAATGTAGATTTGTTATGTGTTTAAATTTTACAAAATAGCAAAAGAGTGTGTTAGTTCTTTTAAAATTACTTTTGGACAAGACTTACACCGTAGTATATTCATTTGACGTAAAGTCTTTATTTTATTTGAAATTTTTGCTTAACCAAAAAAAGCGAAAATTTGATATTAAATGATCCAGCATTGAAAATGTGGCTTAGATCAGCAAAAGATTCAATATTTGCACAATTTGCTTGTATATTTTTATATTTCCGCTTAAACAAATTATCAATAACAAAAAATACCGAAAGTTAATTTTTCTATTTTTACCCTATTTTAATATGCCCACAGTGCTTTTAATGAACCAATAATTGGCATCACTGTTAGTTAGCTTCAACTAACGCGAGCAGGGTTGCCGTTGAAAATTTTGAAAAAGTATCACAAAAAGGGTATTTAAAAAAAGGGTCAATAAAAGGGTATTGTATTTAAATACATTAGACTCAAATAAAATTAATTAACATATGTAACCTTCTCCGAGAAAAGGGACCTAGCGTGTGAAAATGAAGTTTTGAGAAAGACGCATTTAAAGTTTCATAACGCATTATCACCTTCAGTTGGGAGATGCGATTTGGGGTAAATAAATTTTTATCAGAAATCTAAATCAATCATATCATCTTATTTTACACCCTTTTAGGTACCAGACAGAATCCACTCTTAAGTCCAAACCCTTTTTTTTGACACACTAGGTCCCTTTTCTCACACATACATATATAATTAATTATAGAACAATGTTAACCCTATAAACGGGCCAGATCGTAAAAGAGGTCGGATAAACCTAATGTTATTTTTAAGTGGCGAAAAAAAACATTAAGCACGACCACCAGGTAAAGAATAGTAAAGAACATCTGCAGATTGCCTTGCCGGTTTGCAAGTAATGAAAACTAAATTTTAAATTTTATTTATAAGAGATGAAAGTAAGAAATCTATTATTCGGACATATTGTCATAAGTTTACATATTTTAATTTGAAATTTATTGGCTGGTGGTTCAGCGTATGCATTTCATTGTTGCTGTAACAAACCATCAGTAGTTAGAATACATATTTTTTAATTGTCATACTTCCAAAAATAATTTGCATTCGCAATCAGGGATTTGGGTGTCATATTTTTTGCAATATTTTCACCACTTGTTGGCTTTTGTATCTACCAAAACAGTAAAATGATCGACACCATCGAACCGAATATTGCCAACTGTACGAATAGCACTTTTTCCAATAACTGATATGCTAGACTGTGTTTCGTCCAATTTTTGAGCATATGATTGCCAAATGGAATACAATTTGTTAAAATGATACAAAGGGAAAAAAGTGTCATTGGCACGAAGAAGGGTCAAAAGCGATACTTTGGTGTCACAACGGCAACGCTGAATGCGATTGTAGTGGTTAACATTTTATCACACTCTCCATTGAATCACTAAATTTTTCTCTTTTTATTTACAAACAAGCAACCACATTAAATAAAGTAATAAAACAAACAAACAAATAAATAAATAAAAAAAAGTTGATTTTAAGAATAACGTTTTGTCTTCAACAAATCAGTATTCATTTAAAAGCGAACAAATTAAGATGGTGTGAATTTTATTTTTATTTTTCAAAGAAAAAGAATATAAAATAAAAATAATTACATACATATACATATAAAAGTAAATATGTAGTACCTATTCAGTGAAAGAAAATGTGTTAATAGTAAAATAATTAACGAATTTTTTGTTGTTTATAAAATAATAAAAAAAAGTGAATTTAGTGGAAATAATAAAACCTTTATTAAAGTTTTCTTCTAGTTAAAAATTTGGAAATAAACGAAAACACATTAATTAAAATATGCCTCTCTGTAGACAGACTAACGGTAAATGTGATTACATACCTATGTACATACCTACATACTTAGTTTGAAATGTACGTAAAAAAGTGCAAGTGTTAAATTGTAACATAAAAAAAAGAAAATAAATTGTTCTATGTAACTACAAGTGCTGTTAATTCAGCGATTATTCGTTTTTAATTCACAAACATATTGACAATTATTTTATTAAAAAAATAAGTTCTTAAATATATTCTCATTCTTCTATCAAGCTGAATTTTTTGATCGTGAGTAATTTTAAAAAATAATTTAAATTTATTTTTATTTGTTATTAATTAATTTATTTCAAACATGTATAATTTAAATATAACGAAAATAATTGCAACAAGTTTATTAGTTTTTTTAAATGAAAATCTAAACCTTTTCAAATAGAGTAAATAAAATTTTAGCTGTCGGCATAATATTTGAAAACATAGTTACCTACTTACACAGAAAAAAATTTTCCTGCAATAAACACGTTTGTTTGAAAAAAAACCAAAAATCAGTTGAATATTTTATTGAGTCAACTTTTAATGGAATTAAATTAAACAAAAGTTCAATTGACTCAATTACATTTTTAATTGATTTTTGTTTATTTTTGCAAATAAACGTTTATTGCAGGATAATTTTTTTTTTTTGTTTTAAAAGAGAAATTTAAAAGGTGCTAATTATCTCATGTTTTAGACTCGGCAGTTTTTCTTGAAGCAAGTCTGAGTTTATGTGAGAGAGAGGAAAGAAGAAAAAAGAGGGGTACTGTCTTGCTTGTACAGAAAAGTTATTTCAATTCTCTTTTGTTATTTCATTCGCAAACAAACGAGCAGTTTTAAAAGAGAATTGAAGATATCTGCTGCAAGAAAAACTGCCAAGTCTAAAACAAGACTATGTATCTCATCGGATGTGTGTATGTCCATCCATAAGGCAAAAGTGTCAAATACGCTTAGAGGTAAGCGACTACTTTTTTTTAATTGAGGCCATCAGCTCAGAAGTGGCGTAACCACTGTTGCCAGAACTTCTGGGGGTGAAATCGTCAAAAACTACATATTTCTGTGCAAAAAATCGTCAAAATCGTCAAGTCATTTTAGAAAATCGTCAAAAAAAACGTCAAATCAAAAATATTAAATTTTTTTGTATTTTAATTGTTTTATTACAAAAACTATTACAATGGTCAAACTTATTAACTATGCTTTCAACAAATATACACATATACATTAAATATATTTATATTACCTAAACATGAAAACCATTAAAATTAAAAATAAAAATTAAAAAAACTTAAAATGAGATCAGAATTCACATACATACGTACATATATAAAGGGTCCGCAATCTAACTTTTTTTTTTAACTAATGCCTATTTCGTGAATGGTAACACTTAGCTCATGTCTGATTTGACAGATAATTAGTTTTATCCTTCCGCTGAACGAGCCAACTGACCATCCAATGCGTTTTCGCTTCGCTAAGTGGGCCTGCGATCGACTTACATAAAATGCCGATTTTGCCAAAAGAAAAGCATCTTTTCAGATGAAGCTCATTTTGATCGGGTATGTAAACAAGCAAAATTGTCGCATTGGGGGCACAGAAAACCCGCACGCATACATTGAAAAGCCGACGCACCCAAAACGAGTCACTGTTTGGTGCGGATTTTGGTCCAGAGACATAATTGGGCCATTTTTTTTCGAAAATGAGCAAGGAGTGGCCGTTACAGTCAATGGCGATCGTTATCGGGCCATGTTGAACGAATTTTTGTTCACAAAAATTGAATAGGAGGATATTGGCAACATTCGGTTTCAACAGGACGGCGCTACGTGCCACACAGCCGAAGCTTTAGTAGTTTTTTTTATAGCATTTTAAAAAAAAAAGTTATCTGGCGGGCCCTTTATTTATTTTTAAAACAGATAATTTATAAAAAAATAATTAGCATTTTTGTTATACAAACATGTTATGTATAAATATCAGAAATTTGACATTTTGAACACAAAAAAATCATAACACAACAAAAAACCAACTCTAAAAATGCAATACTAAAAAAAGTTTCCATATATATTAAATTTAGAAAAATCGTCATTTCTGGACCTAAAATCGTCACTAGTGTATTTTGAGAGGTGAAAATATTCAAAATGCAGAGAAATCGTCAATTCTGGCAACAGTGGGTGTAACCCACATTAATTTATTTAAGCAATTGCTCTTTTTAATTATTTAATTGCTTTATTACTTTGAAATATTATGATCTGTGCAAAAACTACTGTAGCGTTGCTTTTGTAAACTTTTGTTGTGCATAGCAAATTCCCAGTTTCTTACGATCTTTATGCTTTTCAGTTGTTCTAATACTGAAAAAATGGGCTAACGGTCATACTAATACCTTCCTGAAAAATTATTTATACTCAACTACTCGACAAAAGGTTGTGCTGTCATAACTGTGAATATTGAATTGAATCTCATTTTACACACAATTTATTTAAAGAAGTAAAATCTAAAAAACAGAAAAAGTACTAAAAGTAAAAATTTTTTGGGGTAAAACGGGTACCCCACATTGTAATGCTCCGCGCAGCTTTCTTATTTGTTTTTTTTTTGCTTTCATTCCATTCTTCTCCAAATAATAAAAAATAAAACAAAACAAAAACTTGGGAGAAACGGCTCAGCCATTCACGCGTGATGCCGTGCCAAGGGAAAGGGATCCATTTTTAATACTATTTATATAGATAATCGCTCTGATTTGAAAGATATATACCTATTATGTTTCGATATTAAATTCTGGAATGTCCTGCACGCTTAGAAAAGCTTTAATTGAGCATGAAATTCTCCGACTGCATTTAAAGCAGTGTCCCGCAAAATAAAATGTGTCTGTATTGGTGAGAAAAATGAGAGTAAAATAAACTTGCACTTGAAGAAAAGTTTTGTAATATAAAATACATGATGTGGTTATTAGTTGTTTGTATTTTTTTTCTAAATAAGCAATTTAATAAAAACTTAAGTAAAAACTAAAAATTTAATAACCATTCAACAATTTAGTGTATAAATTCAAAATTAAATTTATTCACAGCTCTGTGGATACTATTAAAATGCCTTTTTAAACCATTTTTCCTATTATTTTTTAATGTTTCATAACATAAAATGCATTACATATTGCGAAAAGCATTTTTCATCACGAAATATTTCTTAGCTTCCATAATTATATTATCAATTTTTTGTCTGTAGAAATTTATTAAATTTTAACTTTAATTTCGTTCCGTGTGCTCAAAAAAACTAAACACAAAACCAGGAAAAAATTAATACATGCGTGCACAACTTAATTCGTCGCTTGCTCAGTGACGACTAAAGGTAGAATTAGTAAAATCGTATCATTCTACTTTACAGCTTGACGTATCGTTCAACTTTGTGCACAAGTTATAGAAAATGTAACAGTTTGCATAGCACATTTTTTTTGTCTGGCATTAAATGCGGCGTTTTTGACATTCGCTACAGAAAAATCTGTTTTCTACAGATTCCTACGTCAGCAGTGCTACCACCACATATTTTATAACTAGTAACATGCATTGTATATCGTACGGTTTTTGTCAGCTGATACGCAACATCACGATACGATTTTATTAATTCTACCTTAAATGAAAGAGCATAAGCATGTATGTGATTTTCATCTGCACAATTGTGCTATGGCTTGCGGGTTACTGATTTAAAGTCTGCTATTGCTATCCTGCATGAGAAAATACAAGCCTGGTGTTATAAAATTTTCAAAAGACAATATTTATTCACTAGACCAGTGTTGTATATCCAAGTCGTGCGATTGTGTAATATATATATAGGCTTTAAATGCTGTTGTTGAATCTCATGTTCGATTAATACGATTTTTCTATAATCTTAAGTCAATCTTAAGCCTGTACTAATGAGATTCCGTCTGTTACCACGCTCAGCTGGAAAGCTTAAAAAATGTTGACATAGCAGAATCACTTTGCCTGTGCGTATTAAAGTCGTTTCTTTATAGAGAGCCTAGGACATCTTGCTTTCGGACTTAGAATCAAATAGAAAACACCAGCAGTAAGGCCAAAGAAAACAACCTAACATATCACCTGCCACGAAATCCGCCCGCATTAAGGCCAAAGTTTGCCGGTAGAACTCCATTCTCAGAAGACCTGCCCCTCCATTGGGCAAGCATGTTCCTTTTCACCCCAAATACTGTGCGCGAAACCTTCAAAAATATTAGCTCCCCGTTAAAGAACTGCTATAAGAGCGACGAGCATCTCATTAACATCTTCATACGAAAGTTCTCATCCTGGGACACACCAGCTTCTGTGGTACAGCATGTTCAGCTTTGTTTGAAGATTACTATAAATCATGTTAGATTAACATGAAACACATATGAAGCAAAATTATTGCCGTAACTGTTGTTTACGTAGATTTTAAGTTGAAATTTTATTGTGTACAGCCTGTGACAGGCTTCACACAGGACATTGGTATACGGAACCCTAAAAAGAGTTAAGTCCATTACCAGACTTTGTCTTGTCTACAATTTGTATGACAATTCTGCATTATAGAGATGGAAATGGAATGTATAAATCTGTTCATTACTTTTCACATAAGAATAAATATTCAGCTGTTTCCTACCATTGCGATTACATTCCATTAGAGTCGGTTAACTGAGCCTTGAGAATACGAGCATTACCAACGTGAGATCTAATCGGCTCTTTCCGATCAGCTGTTTCTTACCGTTGCAGTTGCATTCCATTTCAGTCGGCTAAATGAGCTTTAATTCTTCTAAAATTATATAAACGTTACATCAATGTCTATTTTTCATTTACACTTTGTTTTCCAAGTGCTAGTTAAACTCTATTAATGTTATAATGACTATAAAAATAGGGAGACATTTTTTTATAACTTTTTTTTTTATTGGGCACTTATGTATAAATTTTTGTACTTTGCTTTTGAACATGTATGTAATTGTTTGAAAGACATCGATTTTGTTTGCTAGTTTTTATTTGCTTTGTGGTTTTCTACAAACATTTTTTTCCCAGCTGTTGCCATTATCTGAGCATGTATGTCATGTGTAAGTGGCATTAATTTGATGTTTCCCTTCTTGATGTTATATTTTTTGTAAAGAGTTTTGAGGTGGTGTTGAAGTTTTTCCGCTCCTCTTTAAATGTGTTTCGTAAGAACTACTTACATACATATACTTATGAGGAGCTATGTATTTATATGCACATTATTTTTTATGTTGCATGTTATACAGCAAATATTTATGTATGTGGTATACATATATAAATATATGTATGTATGTATGCATATATGAATAAGTTATGTAAGTACTCGTATAAGTATATTGTATGCATACATACCTTGTCGGAAATTACGTTAACTTCAAACTAACTTTAAGCTAACTATTTCGTAACTAGTACTGACTGACACTTGGATTACTTTTAATGTAATCAGCTGACTATTTTAACATTACGATGTCCTAGGCGGTAGTCATTTGTCTAAAGGTAGAATTAGTAAAATCGTATCGTGATGTTGCGCGTCAGCTGACAAAAACCGTACCATATACAATGCATGTTACTAGTTATAAAATATGTGGTGGTAGCACTGCTGACGTAGGAATCTGCAGAAAACAGATTGTTTTGTACAGACAAAAAAAAATCTGCTGTGTAAACTGTTACATTTTCTATAACTTGTGCACAAATTTGAACGATACGACAAGCTGTAAAGTAGATTGATACGATTTTACTAATTCTACCTTAACTCTATATTACTTTCAGCTAACTTAAGGTTGATTTTTTTTAAATCATCTGGTAGTCAGTAAATTAAAATTTTTTTTCTGGGGTTCGAACATGTGTGTATCATCACACGTTGTGTACCAAACGCTCTACCACTCAGCTAAAATACTATCTAAAACAGTAATGCTATAAACACAATCAAAGGCTACCGACCATCGACTACCGACTACAAAAGTAGCTGGCTACAAAAATAGCCAAGTCGCCAGCTACTTAATTCTTTTAACGACTACCGACCACTAACTGCAAAAAATAAACATTCGTTTTGACATATGTATTAAAGTTAACCAAAACAAAACAAACTTGATTTTTTTAAGTGAATTTTTGTGAAAAAAAAAATTTCAAATGTCTCAAGAAAATTTAATTAACTTTATAAGTACTATTGCTTGATTATTATTTTTCAATGGTGCCACTATAATAGTTTTTCGCGTTTTTAATAGCGATATTTAATGTATTGCGTTTTTAAAACCACCATTTCATGCATTTATTGTATTGGCAGCACTAATATGTTTTTTGTAGCCAAGAAAAATAGAAATTAGCCCAAGTTGGCTACGGGCTACAAAAGTAGCCGTGTAGTCGGTAGTCGTGTAGCGGCTAAAAGAATTATTCTCATAAGCACGCATGTATTTTATTTTTGACATCTTGTAGTCGATGGTCGGTGGACTTGATTGTGTTTATAGCATAACCCGCAAGCCATAGCACAATTGTGCGGATGCAAACCACATCAGTGATGGGAAATGAGATTTGCATTTCGGTAGCAAAAAAATTTTTTGGAGTACTTTTTTGATCCCGAGAGTACCAAAAACTATTTTTTTATTTAAATTTTATTAACAAAAAATTATATAAAATTTATTACAAATAAATAAGAAAATGAACAAAAAGCATGTACATATGTACATAACCAGACAGAAATTGTGATTTTGCGCAAAAAGTATGTGCCTTCACAACACTGTAAATACAAAATTACGACTCTTCCAAAAATTTTGTACCACCACAGTACTACAAACACAAAAATATGACTTTGTGTTTACAAATACCGTGTTCTTAGTAATCCTATACCACTACAACACCGTAAATACAAAAAGTTGACTTAAGTTTGAAAATTTCTTTTGTGACGACCTTTTAAATTTGTATTTAGAGTATTGCACCAACATTAAAAACAAGAGTTGGAGGTCGGTCATTCGGCGTTACCATTTTAATGTTATGAGTTCCTTAAAATATTGGTAAACAGATGTTATACTGATGTTAGTTTTACCCGCAGACCATCGTAACAACATCGTGCTGATTATCTTTTTCTGTCTGGGTGGGTATAAATATTAAAGTTATAACAAAAACAGTTTTAGACTTCAATAAATCTTTGGCCTGGATAAGACTATACTGTTGGAACATAAAGACTATTCCTTTGTTTTGTTTTCATGATATTGTGGTAAGAGAAAATCCTTTCGATATTCACAGAGGAGTGAGGTATGGACAAAATTCCGTTAAACTACTCTCGATTTACCAGGAAACATGTATTCGTCCAATGCGTTTTTAGTTATAGCCACGGAAGTCCAGAAACTGCATACATATGTATGTATATTTTCTGTTGTTAATGGCCTTAGTTCTGCCATAGTATGATCTATATTGGTTGTTGATATTTTAAAAATTTTGCTTTTCGCTGGGAAACACTTTAATTAAAAGTAGTATAATTACCAAATAAAACATTTTCAGAGGGATACTTACTAAACTAAACTGTCAAAGTCCACTTTTGCTCTAAGAACTTGACAGAATGTAATATAAACTTTTTACAATTTTCTTTAAACTGAAACAGTTGTTTCAACATGATTTCTGTCAAAATATAATTTCATTTATATATAATTGTGATTGGTTGGGTACACTTTTCTAAAATGTCTTTACTAATAAAGTTTCGTGCCAGTTGTCGAAAAAGAAATTTAATTCTTCGCAAAAATATATGCATACGCGCATCTTCCGACTATATTTCTAAGATGGCCGTGAGAGTATCAAACGTGTTGCGGGAGTACTACGGTACTTTTTCATGTCAAATAGTATTAAAAAAAGTACGATCGTACCAACTTTCCCATCACTGAATCACATACATGCTTATGCTCTTTCATTTAGTCGTCACTGAGCAAGCGACGAATTAACATGTGCACGCATGTATTAATTTTTTCCTGGTTTTTTGTTTAGTTTTTTTGAGGACACCGAACGAAATTAAAGTTCAAATATAATAAATTTCTACAGACAAAAAATTGATAATATAATTATGGAAGCTGGGAAATATTTCGTGATTAAAAATGCTTTTGGCAATATGCAATGCACTTTATGTTTGGAGTATTTAAAAATAATAGGGAAAATAGTTTAAAAAGGCATTTTAATAGTATCAACAAACAAATTTAATTTTGAATTTATACGCTAAATTGTTGAATGGTTATTAAATTTTTACTTTTTATTTAAGTTTTTAGTAAATTGTTTATTTACAAAACAAAATTCAAACAACTAATAACCACATCATGTAGTTTATATTACAAAACTTTTCTTCAAGTGCAAGTTTATTTTACCCTCATTTTTCTCACCAATACAAACATATTTTATTTTGCGGGACACTGATCTAAAATAACAACAGCAAAATGTTAATATAAAACTGAAATGAGTTTCAAAGTAGCTGAGAATAAATTTGTTGGCTCTCATCAAATTCGATTACGTACTCAACTTAAGATTTAATTTTGGTATTGTTTTGGATGAAATTGCAGTTAACTTTTAGTCAGTCTAAGAAAAGTTTACTATAAGTTAACTATTTTTGTAGTCAACCAAAAATCCCCCAAGGGGTATTTATTTTGTGCCCTGCCGCTAAGTACGAGTATCTATTTGGTTTTCTGTAGCATCGGGTATTATTTTTATAGGCATGGAGCTATAAAATTAAATAAAATACAGATATAGTTGTAAATTCTCGTGAACTTTTCTCCATCGGCTACAATATTTCTCCCCCTCCCCCCACCAACCTATAATCTTAAAAAAGATGACCAAATTGCTTTTGCTAATTAATTTTTATTTATTTATTTATTTTTTATTTTAATTTTTTTTTTTGGAAAATGACGTCGCAATTTTTTATAAAAGTGCGATTACTGAACATTCTTCTAGATATTTACGTACCGGTATTAACTACGATTTTTTTTAAATTTTCTGGAAGCTATTTTATATTTGTTGGAAGTTATGAATTTGCTAATGCAAATACTTCCAGAGATCTCGGGTAGCGTTGTAAAAGCATTGAGTACTGAGTGCTCATTACCGACTGTTTTTCCAAATATTCAATACACAAATGTAAATACTCAATATTTTCAGGGTATTCTTTGAGTTAAATAAGTAAAGAAATACAATAACTACATTAAATGAAATTCATGTTGTTTTAACTTGAAAAAACTTTGATTCAACATTGTTCATGGTTTCATTCAACATGATTCGTCATTTTGATTTTAAAAGTACGCAAATGTCATCATGAACTTCAGCTATTCTAAAAGGAAGAAATTGTCTTTGAATATTACTATAAATCATGTTAGATTAACATGAAATACATACAATACATACATACACATGAAATACATATTCCCGAAAATGGTTAAACTAATCTTGTTTACGTTGATTTTAAGTTGATTTTTTTTTGGCTAACGGAACCCTAAAAAGAGTTAAGGTCACTACCAGATTTTATAAGTTGTAATACATCTTGTCTACAAGTTGTGTGACAATTCTGTTATCCATAATAAAGCATGAATAAAACTGCCATAAAATCTACCCTCTTGTAAAATTGAAAAAATGTTAGTTAGTCCAGTTAGTTCAAACAGCGGCGATATTCATATATGGGTATATAATGATATTCATAATATTTACTCTATGTTTAGCAACCATTCCCACTCCCTCCCCACTCTCTATTAATATTAAAAGAAAACAATTAATGGAAGTGCAGTAGCGGTTATAGAGGAAGACGGAGTTTGAAAGACTAAATACGTTTCAAAATTACAAAACCACGATGTTTCTATGAAAAATTTTATTTTATTTTTTTGTTAGTGATAATAGAATTATTAGTGGTTGTTATTGTAATTACAAAAAGCAAACATATTTTATGTGCATACATATAATACAAACACGAATGCAAAGAAAAAGCACCGCCAAGCAATAAATACGAGTAAATACCCAGTTGGCCATATCTTTGCATAGAGTCCACACCTGATGATTTTATATCAGACCTCGTAATATGACGCCGGCAGAGCAACTGCCATTTTTTCATTAACCCTACGTCTCCACTAGCCATCTACTTGGACATGACATGGACATGACGCCGGCAGAGCAACCGTGAAAAAATCATCAACTTCCTTGTTGTGGTGAACACGTGCGATGTCCATGTTCAGGCATATCAACTTATTTTGCGGTAGTGCAATAGAGATGGAATATTTACCAATTTTGTTCTGTCTCTTTTCTTTCTATTGCAAGTGGTTGCGAACGTCAAATCTCATGGCGAACATTTTTGCTCAGACATATGCTCGAGCATTGATGTCAGAGCATGGACGAAAGTTGGACATGAGCGGTCTCCATTAGCCGTTTGCGATGTCCGACATGATGTCCGTACCAAGTTCATGGCTAGTGGAGACCGCTAGTAACATCCACACAAAGGGGTAGGCGTTGGTAGTGTTGTAAAAAGCGGCTACTTTTGAATACTCAGTACTACTTGATACTTTTTCAATTGGGTACTCGATACTACTCAATACTTTATATATGTATGTATATGGCAAGTTAAAAATTATTACTCATATTATTTTATTGATGATGCAATATGGAAAAACAAAGATTAAATACAAGTATATTGAAATTAATTTATAACAAATGAAAATAAATAAGTTTGAAGATTAGTTTTTGTACATAAAAATTTTTTAACGTACTCTTAACACTTCTAGTTCATTAATCTTTTAAATTATCTTCTAAATATTTTTTAATAAACATTTTTTTTCTCACAATTGATGTTATTACTTAGTCATTGTTGAAATGTGGAAATAAAATTTTACCGACATTGAAAGAATTTAAAATATTTTTCATGTTTGTGAGGACCTGACTTGCTGTTTATATTGTATCACGTGCCTTCCTTCCACTATTCTAAAGGGTCACTTTTTCTGTTCAATAGTATTTGTTAATGACTAAAGTAGTTCAATAATGCATTTTGTAGTACTTTTTTTTAGTGGCTGTTTTCGTATCAAAATAATTCCTAACAGAAATGCTATTTGTTACACTAACTCCATGAGGTTCAGAGTCATATTTATTTGTATCAAGCTCACAGAGTTGTATAATTCTGATGTATTTTAAAGGAAGACTTTAAAACCTGAAAGTATTGAGTAGTTACTTTTGTGTATTGAGTACCGGGAAAAACTCCCGTTATTGAGTACACGGTAGGCGTTGGTGATTTCATATTATGATGAATCAAACAAATATTTTAAAAATACTTGCCAAAAATAAATAATTTGCGTTTTGTTTAATTTTTTGGTCACAAATAATTGTTGTGCCGCATTTTTTAAACAAAAATTGTTTAATAAATAAACGTTAAATGCACAATGACACATAAAATGACATTTGATATCAAGATGAATTTATCAGGCCGTGAGCTCTGATAATTGTATCATAACTCCATAATACCATAATATTAATATATTGAGTCTATACGTGATGAATTTTCATCATGATATCAATTTGACATTCAGCATGACATAAATTCATCAGGTGTGGACCTTATGTTAAGACATCTTAAGCGATGGGTACAAGACACTAGAAAATCGTGGAAGATATATTGACGACAGCTCAAATATATCGTTGACGATATTTTCCAACAAATGGCCACGAAATCATGCACGATTACACAAGCGACAATGTCCACCACCATATAGATTATCGTTCACAAAATGATAATGTGAGTTCTTGAGCCACAATGTCGCTCAACAACACAGACGACTTTCATTAATATTTTTGACACACAGATTTAAATTTTTTTTTAGCTTACTTGTTTTTTCCTAATCATTTAAATTATTGACTGCTGACTGAGCTGGGATTCGAACTGAGGCTGCATGTTCAAAAGTTTTCGCCCTTACCACCTGACTACTGAACCACCTAAAACTTTCTCAACAAGAGGGCAAAATATGCATGTGTTTGATTGAAAACAAAATACTCGTCTTGTCGCTCAGACGACTAATGTGTTTAACATTTAAAGGAAATTGTCGACTAGAAAAGTAAATAATAGAGGATAAGTCGTACAAGACTCATAGATGACAATCTTGTGCAAGCCAATCTGGCCAACTGGGTATTCATATGCATGTATGTACTACAGCATTGCACAGATACATCTGTTTGCACTAGTTTTGCCTGTTTTTTGGTTCTGGTATGAACAAATATGTTATTTATCGTTTTCTGTTACTAGTTGTAAATGTTGATTTTTTAGGCAATTATTGTATGGTTGGGCAATGAGCAAATGAAAACAACACATTTGTTTTTTTTTGTTTTTCTAAGGCAAATAAGATACATAAAACTGCTTTTACCATAAGTCCCTTATGATGTGTTGAGAAAAAATGTAGTTGGCTGATGAATGAATGAATGAAAGCAAAATTGCACATACATATGTAAGTATGTCAGAGCAAAATTGTCTCTTTCTATCTCTACACTTTGGCTGCGCCACAAAATAACATAACGAACGTCCGCACATACATCTGCACATCATGTATTTGTTTCAATAGTGGTTTTTTCATATATTTGTATTACAATATGTATTTTTTGAGCAAAAACATATCAAACAGTTGCTCAGCAGTAATACAATAAGCAATTGTTATTTGTTTTCCATTGTATTTTAATTTGGAAAAGCACGCACACACAATAATTCTTATACTAGTTCTGTCGCTCACACTACAATTATATGGTACATACTAGTCTCCTGCACAAGATATCTTATAAGAACTTTTAAGACATGAGGGATTTTTCAAATGCTTTGCTACAGCGAAATCTTATAAAACAAACGTTAACAGCACTGTTTGCAAGAATTTTTTTTGAGTATTGTAGGTATAAGAGTAAAGAAGAAAACACTTCGTGACGGAAGAATTTGTGATACTAGCTTCTTTCTACGTATGAGCGCGTGTACAAACGTCATGCATGTATATGTGTATGATCTTTTATTTTTCTGCGCATATGCAAAGGCACACACATGCATTAACATTAGTTGTATGTGGTTAATCACATAATAGCCCTATCGGAAATTTGGCTAACTTTAAACTAACTTTAAGGTAACTATTTCGCAACTAGTACTGACTACACTTGGATTACTTTGCAATGTAATCAACTAACTATTTTAACATTGCGATGTCGTAAGGCGGTAGTCAATTGTCTCACAATGCACTACTTTAAGCTAACTTAAAGTTGACTTTTTCAAATCACTTGGTAGTCAGTAAATTAAAAAAAAAAATCTGTGGCTCGAACATGTAACACCACACGTTGTGTACTCAATGCGCTACCACTCGGCTAAGCTGCCATATAAAATAACAACAGCAAAATGTTAATATAAAACTGAAATGAGTTTTAAAGTAGCTGAGAATAAATTTGTTGGCTCTCACCAAATTCGATTACGTACTCAACTTTAGAATTAATTTTGAGTTTGTTCTGGATGATTTTGCAGCTAGCATTTGGTCAGTCTAAGAAAAGTTAACTATAAGTTAACTATTTTTGTAGTCAACCACACATTTTCCGGCAGGGAGCTTACTATCTACATATTACACACACACTCAAACGTACAATATGAAAAATAACAAGCATACACTAACCAACAGTACTTCTTTTGAGTGTTTGTTTCAAACAAGCTGTCTTGCGACATCGCTTGTTACAACTGATATACACATACACCAATACATCCATCGTGCTTCGCTTATAGTACGACAGCATTTATTATTGGTTTAGTATAATACATGCGACGTGAATACATTTAAAAATCCTGACGTTTTTACATTTCAAGACTGTTTACGCAGGCCTCTAGTACATACCATGGTATATTTGTTTTGGCTATACAAACGAGTATACAAATGCAACCCTTTAGTATGTACATATATAACGAAACATAAATTTGATGTTTTTGTCATACATATATATTTTTTTGTAGTTAATTAGTTTTTCGTTGTCAATTATTAGTTTTTTTTCAACATAAATAAAGTATTGAACGGATATGTCGTAAGTCAGAAGAAAAAACAATTAAACATGAAATACATAATTATTAACGAATAAGTGAATATTAAAAAATTAGTTCCCATAACAACAACAAAGAGGCTTCTTTTAATTCAACGAAAATGTAATTACAAGCAAATTTCATATGTATTTGTTTTCTTTGGTTAAGGTACCAACTTCAGACTGACAGCTCCATAATTGGTTATTTCCCAAATTCTCTGTTAATTGCAATTTCCATACAATTTGTTGATTGCATCTGTTATAGTGATCACATTGATCACATTGTTACGTTCTTTACTTCGTTTTTGTAGATTCGAAAAATTTCAGTTAAATAAAATTTCTACATTAAACAATTATTATCAAATCAAAAATGTTATATAATCAACCCTGATATTAGAAGCTTTATTATTATATATTTATTTACATACTTGATATTACAATTATACACTCAGGCAAAAGCAGCAACTTAAAAATAAGAACGCGTCACATTAATTCAATAATATTCAATATAATAGAAAATGTACATTCAAAAACTTAAAAGTAAATAAAATTAATAAATTAATATTGTAAATTAATATTTTTGCACATTGAAATAAGAAATTTCAACATTAATAGACTTTCGTTAATGTTTCTTATTAATTCAATGTGGTTTATATTGATTTTAAGCTGTTTTTTCTCTGTGTGTATAAATATAACATTAATATGTACATTGATAGCACTGGCTGCCAAAGCCATCGGCTATAAAGGGTGTCCCAACAAGAACGCAAGATTTAAATTTGGCGCCATTCGAAGTGTCATTGTTTGACATTTGAACAATTGTTATAGTTTGGTAGTAGAAGGTACGAGGTTAGTAAAAATGGAGCGCTACACGAATGAACAACGTTTTTTCATTGTGAAATTGTTTTATCAAAATGGTGAAAGTTTTGCGGCTATAGTTCGCAAATTTGCGATCAATTTGGGGTCACAATAATGCTCCAAAAGAGTCAACTGTAAAGACATCAATGGATAAATTTGCCGAAACTGGCTCTGTTAGTGATGTAAAGACAACAACGCGCCTTCGACCAGGTCGATCGACCGAAAATGTCGCAGCTGTACGTGATGATGTCGCTCAAACGCAGGTCAAGCGCAAAAAGTCAATGGTGTTCGCTATCGTGAAATGATAACCAGTTTTTTCGTGCCTAGAATTGAAGAAATGTATGTGGAGGGCATGTGGTTTCAACAAGACGGCGCCACATGTCCTACAGCCAGAGAAACAATTCAATTGCTACATCAGTCATTTCCCGGTCGTGTTATTTCGCGTTTTGGTGACCAGAATTGGCCGCCTAGATCGTGCAATTTAACACCATTAGACTTTTTTCTTTGGGGTTTTTTGAAGTCGATGGTTTACGCGAATAAGCCGACGACGACTCAAGCCTTAAAAGAGGAAATTGGACGCTGCATTAATGAAATACCGCAGCATTTATGCAAAACGGCCATTGAAAATTTCATTAAAAGATCGCGTGTGTGCCAGCAAAGCAGCGGCGGCCATCTGCCCGATTTGTTGTTCCACACATAACCTCATTTTGTCTACTTTACGATATAATAAAGTTTCACGATTTTTTTTTAAATCTGTGTTTTATTTAAAATTTAAATCTTGCGTTCTTGTTGGGACACCCTTTATAAGCTTTAAAAACACACAATGTTAAGTTATTCACTGCTGGCATACCACGATGTTAACTTCCATGTTATGTTGTTCTTTACATAATACTCCATGCGATTTAAGAGACTTATACTGAGCACACATTTAGCATTTCTTTTGTTGATATTTTCAAAACGGCAAGCATAGTTGACAATCACCCTTGTTCCATTTGTGTTGTTTAACACAATACCAAAAAATTGGGGCTTATGTACTCACTCTCAAGAACAATTTTGTGAAACTGACAATCTATTTCCGTTCCCTAAGGTCTAGAAAATAGCATAAACCTGCAACAGGAGTCAGATGTTTTCGACAACGGGTACACAAGCCCCAATTTTTTGGTATTGTGTTAAAGTGACGTCGCTGCCGACAACTGAAATAAGGGTGATTATGTTTTTTGTTGACAACGCATTGCCAAACAACGAAGAGTATTGGAAATGACAAACGTTGCCACTAGTACACACTATTAAGATGTCAAAAAATGTCCGAATGTTTACTTAGCATTGTTCTACTCTTAGCAGATGCATCCCTTTTCTTATACTTAATGAAAAGCTTTCAGAATATGAAAAAAAAATAACAAGTTAAGGCATTTGTATATTAAGGTAACGAAATTTACTTTATAATTTTAACTGATTGATTTTTCTTTCTTTACTTTGCTTCCTTTCATATTCGATTTGATTTGATTAAGTGTTTGTGTTCCCCCTTTTTTTTACTCGTAATTTTATAAAGTCGTGCTGCATCTTGAGTTTACAGTGTGTCTGTCTCAACATCTTTTACTGTGCAAAGAAGTCAAATTAATTAAATGCATATAAATGAAAACTTATTTATAAACATTTTATTTGTGATATGTGATTTCATTGCTTTTATAAATTTATATTTTAATTTTATTTTTCTTACTGTTTGTTTGCTCCCCTCTTTAACAAAACATCCAAAGGAATGAAGTTTCATAAGTAATAAATTTTATTTTTGTTTGTATTTTCCAAATTCTGTATGCACTTGAAACAAGATTGTTTGTTTTTATTATAATTGTTTGTGTGTGTGTGTGTGTGTGTGTGTGTGTGTGTGTGTGTGTGTGTGTGTTTGTGTGTGTGTGTGTGTGTGTGTGTGTGTGTGTGTGTATGCGTGCTTTGTGCGATACGTTTTCAATTGTATGATTTAAAATCAATTATTACTTGGGCGCTGTAAAAGAAATTGTTTTAACTGTTCATAACTTATTGCTTGTTATTGAGGGTCCTGGGGTTATTTCCTTTCCTCTGTATTTTCCCAAATAATTATCAGATTTTATTAAATTGTCTAAGTGAATTTTCAAAAAACAAATGGAATTTTAATGAAAGTAACACAGTTAATCATTTATGCAATACTCTGTTAATTGATTCATTAGCGTATCTATTTAATTTAATTAAACGGGTAAAACAAACAGAGATCAATTAAGTGGAAACTACTATATTTAATATGGCCTTATTTGTATATAAGAATACAGGGTAAATTTCTCCCTTAAGTCCCAAATCACACAGTGCAAGTCTTATTGCTAAGCAGATTAGTTTCAGGGAGAGAGAGAAGAGGGGAACAGCAGCGTTTCTTTTTCTTATTTTATGTACACTTCTGACAATATGTCAAATAATAAATTTTCTTTAAAGTTCGATTAATGTTTTATTTTTCATTTAGCCTTGTAAATACTTTTATTGTTATCCAATGGATTTCTAATTGTATAAGGATGTAGAAAAATAAAATGGATTCACCTGGATATAAATTATTTGCTGGGTTTTGTATCAGTTTCAAAGCCTACTAAGCTTATTTTTTCTTTTGTGATTTTCAAAAGTATTATTATTTTATGAATTCTCATATAGTTTTTGAAAGTCTATGCATAAAGTAAGAGTTTTGTGACTGTTTAAAATTTGTGGTTAAAGTCTACTGATGATTTGGTTCAAGCGCCAATGAAATACGTATATAGACATGCTAAACTACCAGCAAATAAATTTCAATTATTTTATGTACACTTCTGACAATGTGTCAAATAATAAATTTACTTTAAGGAATATTTCTTAATATAAATGTTAGTAAGACAACCAGCGTGACCGTTTGACCGACTAAAGTGGCAATTTGCCACTTTTTCGACTGCGTTTCCCCTTTTTCAACTGCCTTGCCACTTTTTGACCCCCTTTATTTAGGGTGAGTTATATGAAAATACATTAAAAATAAAAAGTTTAGTGCAGTTTTCTCGCTTTTTTTAAATTTTGCCCCCTTTTTTTGATAAATCCCCTATTTAGTGCCACTTTTTGAAAAATGTCATCGGTCACCCTGAAGACAACAAATACAAATACAAAGTAACGTGTTAAAAACTACCTCCTTTAAAAAACTTTTGACATTAACTATTTTTCAACTACACTCAAAATATTATGTAGGTAAATTCCAATGAAAAATCATTTAAAACAATAGTATTTTCAGTTAATAACCGGATTACTAACATTTCATTTGAATCAAACGTTTTTTTCAGTTATTTTTGAATGTTAATTTTTTAACATACAATTTCAGTAAAAACGAATGTTTTTTCTTTTATTTTAAACTACAAAAAATCAACCTATATATCATTTAAAACTACTGTTTTTTCATTTTTTTTTAACAACCTGAAAACAACTTACCAAAACAGTAAAAACGACTGTATTTTTCACTTGTTTTAGCTTACATAAATTTACTACCCAAAACTGTAAAAACAACTGCTTTTTCACTTATTTTGACTGACAAAAAATAACCTACCGAATCAATAGAAACTACTGATTATTTCATTTAATTTTAATGCAATTAAAATTTTCTTTTATGTTTTGTTCGCAAAATTATAATAATTTTTTTTAATAATTCTAAGAATTTTTTATTTATTTTATTTTTCAAATATTTTTGAAGTTCGTTTGAAAGAAAATAATCTCGGTAAAACTCAAATGAAAGAATGTTCAGGACAAGCACATTTTTTAAGTTTTACTGAATATGTACATATATTTCTAAATAATTGATTATATTGACTGCACAGAAAATCATTATTATATTGTAGTTTGTTTATGAAACAACATACAAAAAAAGTTAAAATAGATAAAATAACTATATTTTCCTTAAAATTAAACTACACGGACAACTTCTGAAATAACATACATTCAGTTAATGTAAAAAAAAAAATTAAATTTTTATTCAAATATTTTCTTTATTGGCAAGTCTTATAAACTATTAGCTATTATGTACAATGTTAAGAGATTTTGGTTAAAAGAACTACACCAATTAAATTTAATAATTGAGAGTATGCTTTTTTGAAAAGTAGCTTTTTGTAAAGTAAAAAACTCAATTATATTTTTTTCAAAAATTCCCTTTTTCAAAAAGTTCTCTTTTATAAATATATATAATAAAAAATATATATAATAAAAAATATATATAATAAAAAATATATATAATAAAAAATATATATAATAAAAAATATATATAATAAAAAAAGGACTTTTTACAACTATCTTTTTCATTAAAGTAACGTTTTAGGCCCTTTTGCAAAAATACGATGTCAAAAAAAAAATTTTCGATTTACAACTTGTATTGAAAACAACAATAAAATAAGAAAATTTTATTTTATTTTATTTTGTCATTAGTAAACGATCGAACGTTTTCTGTCGACATCATGGGCCGACACACTTTTCGAAACTCTTCGAAAAATTCCTTCTTTGATAATTTAAATTGTTTAAAAAGAATTTAGGCAGCGTTAGTTTTTTTAATTTTTTTTTTCAAAAAAGGAACCATTTTATAAAAGTACATGTGCCCTTAGTTATGAAAGTGGTCTAAGTCATGTGCATTTTTTGCTTTGAAATATCAAATAAATCTTTGAAAAACTTTTATAAATATTTAAACATAATTAAATAAATTTATATAAATGGGGACAGGAACAACTCTAAATTAAAATGCAGCTTAATATAAAAATACTTTTTCATTTATTCAAATGTAATCTACTAAATATCTCAACAAGAGCAATATATGACTAAGACCACTTTCATAATTAAGGGCAAACATTTGCTAAAAATACCTTTATGAACAAATACTCAAAAATTCTTTTTCAAAATGTAGTTTAAAAAAAATTCTGTGAAAGAAAGTACATTTTTAAAAAGAAGCTTTAAACAAAATTACTTAATTACACAAGCGCTTTTAAAAAAGTACCAAATTAAAAAATACTTTCTTAAAATATAATTAATTAAACAAATACTTTTTCCCAAAAAGTGCCTTTACAAAAAAGTACCTTTTCCAAAAAGTACCTTTTAAAAAATATTTGCTTAAAAAGTACCTTTCTACATTTGCTTTCAAGAAAAATAACTAATTAAAACAGTATTTTTAAAAAAGTATCTTTATAAAAATAGTTTTTTAAAGTATGTTCGAGTATTTAAAAAAAGTATTTTTGAAAAAAAAAATTATTGTCTCACAAGGTAATTTGTAAGCACAGTGCCTTTGTAGGAAAGTACCTATTCCAAAAAAGTATCTTTTTAAGAAAGTACCTTTTTGAAAAAGTACTTTTATAAACTAAATTCATTAAAAAAAGTAGCTTTAACAAATGTTTAAAAGCACATTATTACTATTTTTTAAGTACTTTTTTAAAAATAGTACCTGTGCAAAAAGTACTTAAACAATAGCCTGTCAAAAAAGTACTTTTTAAAAAACTGTTTCAAAAAAGCATTTGTTTAAAAAATACCTTTTTAATAAAGAACCTTTAAGGAAAAGTAAATCATTAAAAAATTACTTCTTAAAAAAAGTAGCTTTAAAAAAAGTATCTTTTCAAAGTGATTTAAGTAAAAGCTTTCTCTAAAAGTACTTCTAAAAAAAATATTTTCTCACGAAGTAACTTGTTAACACAGTGTGTGGTGGGAAAGTAACTGTTCAAAAAAAAGTAGCTTTTTAAAAAAATGATTTTATAAAAAATTTTCAGTTAAAAAAAGTACCTTTAATAAATTGTAAAAAGTACCTTATAACTTTTTCAAAAAGTACTTTTTAAAAAACTTCCTGTGCAAAAATTACTTTAAAACAAAAGAACCTTTTCTAAAAAGCCTTTGTTTAAAGAAGTACTTTCTTAAAAAAGTACTTTTAAAAAAAGTACCTTTAAAAAAATTTTAAAAAGTACCTTATTCCTTTTTCAAAACTTACTTAAAAAAAATCTTTGTGCAAAACTTACTAAGAAAAACAATACCTTTGCCAAAAAGTACTTCTTAAAAATGTGCTTTGCAACACACTAAAAAAATATATTTTTAAAAAAGTATTTGTTTAAAAAGTATTTTTCTAATATAAGGTACTTTATTTAGAAAATTAAGTCACTAAAAAATCACGTTTTATAAAAAGTACCTTTTAAAAAATACCTTTTTAATAGCACTTTCTTAAAAAAACCTTCTTTCAAAAAATATGTACTTTTAAAATAATCATTTTTTTACAAAGTGCTTTTTAAAAAAAGTGCTGTCATGAGAAAGTAAATAATATTAGTTTTTTAAATAAAATCTTTTATTTAAAAGTACTTTAAGAAAAAAATACTTTTTCAAAAAAAAAAAAAAAAAAAAAAATGAAAGTACTTTATAAAAAAGTAGGGTAGAAGGGGGATCATTCATCACTTTTTTTCTAAGCAGGGGTCCTGTCAAAACCTTAACTGATATTTCAATTTTTTATGTTGCTTTAAATACTCATATGTGTTTGCTTTAATTTGAGTTCTTTTGATTCCGACTACTCGTCATTTTATATATTGTTTTTGCAAAACCCCTAATTTATCCAAAACGGTGATACTACCCCATCCATGGGGTCAATTCACCCAAGGGGTTTGTGCCCCACAAACGTCAGGAATAAAATAAAACAACAATTTGTCAATATATAACCAATTTTAATTGCTTTCAAACAAAAGAAAAAAACAATTAATTTTAATTACACGCAAAACAACACTAAAAAAAATAATTTAAGGGAAGTCACCAAATGACTTTTTTGATTTCTTGGTCAAAGGATTGTCACTTAACATTGTATTGGGACAAATTGACCTCAAGTAAATATATATTAGCAGATCGGGACGTTCCTGGAGGATGAGTTGGTTCTGGCAACCGCAAAACTATATCATTTTTTGGAACATTGAAAATATCAGAAACATCGGGTTCAACGAACATCCACGAACTATTTTTTTTTCTCAATAAGTATTTTTTTCCTTCTCTTTCTTTTCTTCTTTGGATGGAGTAGATGTCAAAATTTGAGATTTTCCTTTTCTTTTATTTGATTTCGATTTTTAAATCTTGGGAAGAGGTCGAATTTGTTCAGGCGTTCTTAGAAGAGCTGGAGCAGTAACAACTCGTTCAACACTGGCATGTAGACTTGTCACTTTGACCTGTTGAGGAGTTGGTGACCTATCTGTATCAGCTGTGGGATGTTCGTCATATGTTTCTTTTACAAAATCTGATTCTGGAAATATTTGTCTGTTAAATGGGCAAATTCCAGCTTTCTCAAAACCTTTACATATATATTTGGCAACAAATGTCTTTCGGAAGGGAATGTTGGATAACATCAGAATATCGTAAATTGTTATGATGCGTCCAGGGTTTGATACAAGAAAATCGTTATACGAAGTGGCCAAGTACTTTTTGAATGGAAAAAATTCAGATAAGTCTAGTGTTTGAAGTTTATGTGACGTAAGCTTAGACTATTGCATCTTCTTAATGCGGTCTCGCAATGTGGTGCGCTTTAAATCGTATTCAACAGCCGCTTTACTGATATTAAGTTTCCCAGAAACTAGATCTCTGATAGCAAGTTTAATATTCCCGTCATCGATATTATTTCGATTTGTCTTTGGCTTGTAGGTGCGGACCAATGCTACTGAATAATATATACATAAATAGCTAAGAAATAAGTTAATATTTTATGTTTCTTAGAATCGCATGGGGTACATTCGCCTATGGCTAAGCTTCCCCTGGGGGCACATTCGGTTGTGGATAATCTTCCCCTGGGGGCACATTCGCCGGCGAAACTTCCCCACCAGGAGACTGGCGAATGAGTGACACGGGGAGTTTTATAATTTAAAGAATATTATTTTTCACTTAAAACTAATTCACTGAGAAAACTTACCCAAATTATTGTTCACTACTGTCAACAGAGTATAACACTTAAAAATAACTTTTTTGAATACCAACAACTTAAAAAGTAGTTTCAAAAATACTTTGAGCAAAATATTTTTGTGAGATTCAGAAAAATTACTTATCAAGTCTCACGCTGAAAGTATGGCTGAGTTTACATCTGGCATTTATTGTGTGTCATTTGCCCAAAAAAGCGTAACCAACTAATTACTAGTGAAAAACTGTTTGAATCAGATATATATTTATTGATTTAAACAATTTCCAATTATGTTGGACTCTATAAAATTGTCTATTAGTTATGTATGAAACTGTTTAACTTAATAAATACGTTTCTGAATGAAACTGTTTTTCATTAGTAATTAGTGGTTACGCTTTTTTACGCTTGTGTGACACATGGCACACAGATGGAAACCCGGCCTATGAGAGATGAGACTGCAAAAGTTTGAGGGATGGAAGGATATCGATAAACAAAGCAAATATTGGTTAGAACATCAAAAACGATTACTTAATTTCTAAGATAATTGGCAATGTCAGATGTGCCACTGTGGCGAATGGTCCCCCTTCTACCCTGCATGTTAAGAAAAATACCTTGCTTTAAAAAGTATCTTATTTAAAAAGTACCTTATTTAAAAAGCACCTTATTTAAATAGTACCTCGTGAAAAAGAACTTCTAACAAAAAAATACCTTTGTAAAAGCGAACTTCTTAAAAAAATACCTTTTTCAAAAACTGTAACTTATGAAAAAATTACCTTTTTAAAAATTAAAAAAAAAAAACTTTTAAAAAAAGTGTATTAAGTTTCATCCTCAAAAGTTTCTTACCAAAAGTACCTTAAGAGTGCCTTCTCTGGGTTGTGCTGAATACGTGCGATTTCGACATTGATTTATTGTTTGGACGAGTTAGTGCATTGGGAGCAGTGTTGCCATCTTTATTTTTCAAAAAACTTCAAGTCGAGCAAAAAAAAAAAACCTTTTTGTTATACTAAAAATCTTTTTTTTGTTGTTTTATTGAATAAAAATAAGTTAAAATTGTTTTATTTCCACTGAACTATTAAACGTAAAGCCAATAACACAAACTATTTACTGCCTTATTCATAAAAACTATTTTAGCTTTATTGCAGGTTTATTTGACAAATTTCCCATAGAAATACGTCAAATAAGAGCTTAATAAACCTGAAATATTTTTTTTTTTAATAAGACAGTTAGTGTATAGAATGTACATATGTAGGTATGTGTAAAATTATTGTGAGGCAAATCAGAAAATATGTAAGTACCCTGTCGGAGAATGTGTGGTTGACTACAAAAATAGTTAATTTATAGTTAACTTTTCTTAGACTGACTAAAAGCTAGCTGCAAAGTCATCCAGAACAAACCCAAAATTAATTCTAAAGTTGAGTACGTAATCGAATTTGGTGAGAGCCAACAAATCTATTCTCAGCTACTTTAAAACTCATTTCAGTTTGATATTAACATTTTGCTGTTGTTATTTTAGATGTCAGCTTAGCCGAGTGGTAGCGCGTTGAGTACGCAACGTGTGATGTTCCATGTTCGAGCCACAGAATTTTTTTTTTAATTTACTGACTACCAGGTGATTTAAAAAAGTCAACTTTAACTTAGCTTAAAGTAGTGCCTAGTGAGACAATTGACTACCGCCTAGGATATCGCAATGTTAAAATAGTCAGTTGATTACATTGCAAAGTAATCCAAGTGTAGTCAGTACTAGTTGCGAAATAGTTAGCTTAAAGTTAGTTTAAAGTTAGCCAAATTTCCGATAGGGTAGTTAAGTCAAAGGACCCCCAATAATATATTAAGGGCCATTATTACAACTTAAAGTTAGTTAAAAGTAGGATTTTATCGGACGTATAAAAAAAATCCCATTATTGCAAATTGCATTTAACTTACCAGGTAGGATAAACTTGCCTGTAATTTATAGCTCACTTTAGGTTAAAGTAAAATTATGAAAAGGATAAAGATAAAATCCTACTTTTAACTAACTTTAAGTTGTAATAATGGCCATAAAAGTACTAAAAGTAACATTTAAAAAAATCATATTTTTGTATCAGAAATCTTTTTTTTTGTCGTTTTAACAGGTCTAAAAACTTCAAAAATAAGATAAATCTTCAAATATAGTAACACTGATTGGGAGTTAAGTGTGCAAAAATTGTTTAAGACATCCGAGATACCGAAAACTTATAAAAATTTAACAATTAAGATGCTTTGCTAAAAATCTGGTGTTTTCAAAGCTAGCGTTTGAAAATTACTTTTTTTAACGTATCTTTTTTAGAAGAACTTTTTCAAAAAGAAAGTTTTCCAACGCCATTTTAAAAGTACTCGTTTGTTTACTTAAAGTACTGTTTTGTCTTTTCCCGCAGATTTTTTTAAAGCTGATTTTTAACAGGAATTAAAGCGATTTTAGTGAAAACACATCTAATGGTTTTATGGCCACATTGACGCGAAGTTATAAAGTTATCGATCATAACGAAATTATGCTAAACTAACATATGTATATTAAAAGTGTTAAAAAATTGATTTACATATTATTTCACATGATTATCTCTTCTACCCAATTTTCTATGCTTACAAATTCAGTCTTCTTTTTCAAAAACAGAAAAAGTTCATAGTCCATAATTAAACAATTCATATAAATATTTACTGCCCCGCATTTCGACAAAAGTCTGATTGAAAATATTTAATTAAAATTTGCTTGTTACCGCCCCTCATCAATTACATTTAATTATTTACGGTTGATTTTTTTTCTTTTGCGCAAACAATGCTTCTGGTTTTGGTGTTTTTTATATTTATTCAGTTCATGCCATTGTTAATGTCTGGAAATCTTTGTAATAAAATTTAAAAAAAAATATGATTATCGTTTCATTAGCAAGTAAATACAACAATAAAAAAAATTATATATATATTTTTTTTTAAATAAATGGTCAAAGTAATTGCTTTCGATTATTTATTTTTAACAATAATTTAATTGTTTTTCGAATATTGCTGGTGTTATATTTTTTTCAAATATTAAAGCTGTGCGACAAACAAAAAAGAAGGTTGCAACATTTCATATTAAAAATTTTTATGAGCGACATGATGTATGACATACATTTATCGTCAAATGATAATGTCATAGATATACCTACATATGTATGCCTTACTGTCTGTTTGTAGATACAAACGACTATTTGTTTAGTTTAATGTAAAAAAATTTCTCAAATAAAACAATACAATTTATTATCTGTTTATTAATAAATCTTTGGAAGCAGTGTAAGGACGGACATTGTCTTTAATTAATTCTACGTACTAAATATATTGTATTTTATGACGTTGTAGTTGTAATGTAATATTAATCTTCTAACATTTGTTTTACAAATAGTTCTACAATAAATAAAAAGTGACATAAATGAAAAGTTATTATTCTGAAAGCTGTTTACTACTTGTTCTCCATGTATCAGGGTTTGTTGAATTAAAAAATAAAATAGAAAATGATTTAACCAAAAATAGCCCGTAATAAGTTTTATTGTAAATAATAAAGGCCGTAAACTTAAGTTGAATCTATTGCCTTCATTTCACAAAACTTTTGCTTTACATAAAGAAATATACTTAGTGTAAAGAAACTAGTTAATTTTCTGCATTAGGCTGCTTAAAAGAGCTTTGTAAAAGCTCTTGGTGACAGCCTGGTTCGTAGGACCATAAACAAATGCCTAATTGATTAATTTAGTTGTTGTTATAATTTTTGTTCTTTGGTGCTAAGAAATAATTGCGTTTCGAGCATTAAGCGCCTAAAATAGCTTTGTAAATGCTCTTGGTGAGAGTCTGGTTCGAAGGACCATAACCAAATGCTTAATTGATTAATTTTATTGTTATTATTATTTATTCTTGATGCAAAGAAAATATTGAATTTCCAGCAACAGGCTGTTTAAAAAGCAGCAGGACCATAAAGAACTGCTTATTGAATGACTATTTTTATTATTTTTTTGGAGCTTATAAAGTAGATTTTGTGGATTGTCAATAGTTTAGATAACGTGTTCCACTACATATTTCCTTAGTAGTCTTCGGGTCTAGAAAATATTTAATTTCCAGCAATCTGCTCTATAAAATAGCTTTTTAAGCGCTCCTACTGGTAGTGTGACTCTTAAGGACCACAAAGAAATGCTTCTGTTTTTTTTTTTTTTTTTTTTTTATAAAGAGACGTAACACTCAGGCAATGCTTACTACTATTACTAGGTGTTACTTTCTTTAGAAAAGTGATATTGATAGAAAAGACAAGTGGTGAAGGAAGAGATAAGGGTAAGTTTCATTCTTTCACAATTCTGCTTTTTGCATGTTTTTAATAATGCAATGTTGCAGCGCTTGCAGCTGTGTTTCTTAGTACCTATTTGTTTATTTTATTATATGACTTAGAAGATTCTGCTACACAGCGAAAGAGGACGCTCTGATGTTACATTAAGATTAGTATCTGCTGAAGTCGGTATAGTTCAGTGACCAGAGACTATGCTTTCAGCACTTGAACTTTCCTACAACAACTGATATAAAGGGACACTAATGCATATCAGAAAAATATGCGGTGTTGTTATTTAATGACTGTTGTTTACTGGGCCCGAACCCAGGACCTTCGGTCTTTGAGTCAACGTGCTAACTACTTTAACCAGCTTAACGTTAGATAGTTAAGAGTTTATAGAATATGTTACCTTGCTTATTTCCTCAGCAGGCTTGGTGTAAATGTACTATATAGTGAGAGTTTTGTTGTCAGGCCCATAATTTTGTTGTTACTATTTGACAAGATTGGGAGATTTTAAAGAGTTAACAGAATGTTTTCCACTAACTATTTCCTTAGCTATCTTGGTGTCAAGAAATTATGTACTTCTCGGACAATAGGCTGTTTCGCATAAATAAATGCTTATTCAGAAATGTATTCTGCTACACATTTTAAATGTCAAGAAACTATATAATTATCGGCAACAAACGGACTAAAAGAGCTTTGTAAACGCTTTTTGGGACAGTCTGGCTCGAAGAATCATAAAAACTTCTTATTTAATGGATTTTGTTGTTACTATTTGCTGTTTATAAAGCAAATTTTCGAGAGTATGCAGAATGTTTTCCACTAACTATTACTTTAATAGGCTTGGTGTCAAGAAACTATTTAATTCCCGGACGGTAGGCTGGTTCGCAGGACCATATACAGAACGTGTTTATACAGAACGTGTTCTGCTACACATTTCATGGGCAGTATAAATGTCAAGAAAATATATAATTCTCGGCAAAAAACTGCCTAAAAGAACTTTGCAAATTACCCTAGTGGCACTCTGGTTCGAAGGACCATAAAAAATCTTTATTTTTTGAAGTTAATTTTTACCATTTGCGGCTTATAAAGCAGATTTTCGAGAGTTAACAGAACATTTTCCTCTACGTGTATCTTTTGCTGTTGTGATGTCAAGAAACTATTTAATTCCAGGATGACAGGCTGGTTCGCAGGACCATAAAAAATGCATATATAGAACCTGTTCCACTGTACATTTCATTGGCAGTATAAATGTCAATAAACTATGTAATTTTCAGCAACAGATTGCTCAAAAGAGCTTTATAAATGATCCTAGTGACATTCTGGCTCGAAGGACCATAAAAACTTCTTGTTTGTTGAATTTTCAAGAGTTAACAGAATGTTTTCCACTAACTCTTGCGTTAGTTATCTTAGTGTCAAAAAAATTATTTAATTCCCTGACGATGGGGTGGTTCGCAGGACCATAAACACATACTTATATAGAACGTATTCCGCTATACATTTCATTGAGAGTATTAATGTCAAGAAACTATTTAATTCCTGGCAATGGAGTGCCTAAAATAGCTTTTTAAATGATGTCAGTGACGTTCTGGCTCGTAAGACCACATATAAATGCTTATTTGTTGAATTTTGTTGTTACTATTTGACAAGTTTGGAAGATTTTTAAGATTTTACAGAATTTTTTCCACTGCACATATCCTTAGTAGTCTTGCTGTCAATTAACTATTTAACTCCTGGACAGGCATGCTTGCAGGACCATAAAAAATGCTTATTTAGAATGTGTTTCGCTACACATTTTATTTGCAGTGTTAATGTATTAATGTGTTAATTTTCGGCAATAGACTGCCTAAAAGATTTTTTTAAACGATCTTAGTGACATTGTGGGTCGAAGGACCATAAACAAATGCTTATTTGTTGAATTTTGTTGTTCAGCTTATAGATTGTGTTACTGCACCGCTCCAATTCAGCACTTCTTTTGTATCGTATTCTAATTTTCGATAAAATTTAAACTTAGCACATATTTTGTCCTTGAGTAGTTTTGAAAAATTTTGTGCGAAAAAAACGTGAATGCTATAGTGTGTTTCGAAGGACCACCAATAAGGTTGTGCTCAAGAATTATATCTTTTCTCTATACTAAGAAATCATAAAGCATTAGCCATTGACAATTATAGTGAATCGGCATGTTAAACTAAGAAATGCTTTCATTTGAGGTCCTGTCTGTGTTCAGCAGTCCTGTATGGAATCTTGTGAGCAATATATTTCTGGAGTATCTTAAACCCTTTAGCTCTTTTCCTTATAGCTATTTTAGTACATTTCATAAATTTGATATAACGGTCTAAAATATTTTACAGAAATATTTGCCATAAAATTCTATTATAAATTAAATTTGCCTTGAACACCAAAATTGATCTAAAACATGAAGTACATTTGAGGTTTAATTTCTTGCATATTCCCCAACGTGCTCAGCAAAAAATTTTGGGAAAAACCAAACCATGTCATCCCAAATGCAAATTGATTTTAAATTCTTAAAACTCATTATATTTCTTTGAAATATGTACCTCAAACTGTAAAGACGCTTAAAATTTCATGTTTACTTCACGCTTTCTATTTAACAATTTGGTATTCAACTGTTAATAATTATATTTAGCATATAGCCGAAAAAAAAATTACTTGGCAAAAGTCTTTGATGCGTTTCGTTTTTTAACTGCTTAATATGTATTTCTTACACCAAAGTAATATTTTCAATATTTAATCGTTTAAGTAAATAAGAAAAAAAAATGCTCATATTTGCTTACCTCTCGAAGTGATGGCGTCTTAAATTTTAATACATATATTTCTTTGCACTTTTAATTTGGCCTTAAGATAATAATAATAATAATATCTTGTTTTTAATATTTTTTTTTGTTTACAAAAAAAAAGATGAAAAATATTCCTTAACTTTTGCCTTTCCCCGCCTTTTATTTATTTAAGAATTAAGCAATATAAATTGCGTTTCTTAAAAGCCTACAGGGAGAGATAATAACTACAATACAATATAATAAGAAATAATTCCCACATAAAAAAACAAGTGACATATTGAGAAGTAAAGATCGTAAGGCGTTAAATTTTTTCTGGTTTTGCAGTCAATTTTTGCAAATGCTTTCACTAGGCCTTCTATTGAAACATCATAAATCAATCTTATTATTCAATTGTTCGTTGGGTTATAATTTCTTTATAATATGAGTGCAAATTTGCTCATGCTCCATATTCAAGACATTAATATTTTTTACATGTTTTTTTGTGGCATTTTTTCATCATTCAAAAATGTGGGAGTATGAGATTTTAATGTATTTATTTCACTGCCAATTCTTTTTATTATATAAATGAATATATTTTTTATTATTGCTAAAAAATTATGAATATAATTTTGTGTCTATTACTTTTTTCGTTTTTTTTTTTGTTGTAGTCAATATCTGATCCGTGAAGAAATGAAGTATTTTTTTTAAATTTTATATTATATGTTTATAATAGAGAGCTGCGTAAACAGTCTTGAAATTTAAAAACGTCACGATTTTTAAATGTATTCACGTCGCATGTATTATACTAAACCAATAATAAATGCTGTCGTACTATAAGCCAAGCACGATGGATGTATTGGTGTATGTGTATATCAGTTGTAACAAGCGATGTCGCAAGACAGCTTGTTTGAAATAAACACTCAAAAGAAGTACTGTTGATTAGTGTATGCTTGTTATTTTTCATATTGTACGTTTGATTGTGTGTGTAATATGTAGATGGTAAGCTATTATGTGGTTAACCGCATACAACTAATGTTAATGCATGTGTGTGCCGTTGCATGTGCGCAGAAAAATTAAAAATGATACACACATACATGCATGACGTTCGTACACACGCTCATGCGTAGAAAGAAGCAAGTATCACAAATTCTTCCGTCACGAAGTGTTTCTTCTTTACTCTTATATAGGGTGTTTTTTTCAGAGGTATAGAACTCCGAATTGAAATAAAACGCAAGAAAATCGTTTTAATGTCCATCAATTTGGCTTTATTGGAAGGATAATTTTATGCCATTAATGTTTAAATATGATTTCGGGCATGTGGCCGCCGCGGCTGGCTCGAATAAAGCCAATTCTACAGGTCCAATTTTCAACCACTTTTTCGAGCATATGGGGCCGTATGTTGGCAATAACGCCACGAATGTTGGCTTCCAAGTCCCCTAACGTTTCTGGTTTGTTGGCGTAGACGAGCGACTTCACATATCCCCAAAGAAAATAATCCAATGGTGTCAAATCACACGATCTTGGTGGCCAATTGACAGGTCCATTCCGCGAAATTATGCGCTCATCGAATGTTTCCTTCAATAAATCGATTGTGACGTGCGCTGTGTGGCATGTAGCGCCGTCTTGTTGGAACCACAACTCATCCACATTCATGCCATCCCATTCGGGAACAAAATAGTCGGTTAGTCGGCTCCAATTGCTGTGCACGGTGGCGAATCGATTCATTCGGGTCCTCTTCAACACTTTGCTCTACAGCGGCAATTGTTTCTTCGGTGCGCACTGTTCGACGTCTCTGCGGATGCGTATTATCACACGTAGTGCGAAAACGATCCATGGTTAACCGAATTAATTGCTCTGATGGACGATTATGTCGACCATAAAATGGACGGAGCTTGCGGTAAACTTCGCGAACTGAACCATTATTTTCGAAATAAATTTGCACGATTTGCAAGCGTTGTTCTTTTGTCAACCTGTTCATGATGAAATGGCAAACCAAACTAAATATTAATCACTTGACAGCTGACAAAATGGCCGCCAGTTAAAAAAGTGATGTCAACTTAAAGTTCTATACCTCAATAAAAAACACCCTTTACCTACAATACTCAAACAAATTTCTTGCAAACAATGTTGTTAACGTTTGTTTTACAAGATTTCACTCTAGTAAAGCATTTGAAAAATCCCTCATGTCTTGAAAGTTCTTATAAGATGTCTTGTGCAGGAGACTAGTTTATAAAACAAATATGTTTGTTTAAACAATTATCGATTTACAAATAATGCAGATTAAATAAATAAATTTAATAATTTTTTTATGAAAAAAAACAATATAAATTTATATAAAAGAGAGGTGCTTGGTGTAGGCTGTGAAAGTGTTAAAGAAATGAATAGAAAAAATTAAAAATTAAAATATATATATATATCGTCAATTCGTCATAAACAATTTTAACAATTAATCATGATTAGAAGCATATTGCAGCCTTAAAAGAACTACAATGATAATACTGAATCATAACATGGATTAGAGCGAAATGTTTATGTAGTTATGTGAAAGTGTTGAAGAAATGATGCAAGAAACTTTTTAAGATTTTAGCTAGGTGACAATACAGTTTTTTTTTGTTTTGGATAAGCAATTTATCATGATTAAATTTGTATGCTCTAAATATGTTCAAATTGGCGGCATAACTGATTGATGAACTTATGAACACAACTTGTTTAATAAAATAAAAAAAGAAATAATAAACAAAAAATAAAAATAAAGTAGATAGTGGGCAGAACCATACGCATATATATAAAATTATTTTAAACTTACACTTATATGAAATAAATCTGCATCAGAGATGGCCTATAAATATAGGCCAAGAGAAAACAGTATGGGCTAGATCAATAAGGCACAAATAACAACGAGAAGGACTATTTGAATTAGTGATAAATTTAAGGTTTGTTTACAAAAAGCTTTCAGTAAATTTAGAGATGATAAATCAAAAGAATTCACGAATACTATTTCACTTGAATAAATTGTATAAGAGATTAACATTTATTATATTAGTAAATTGAGGGCACTTATTAAACTAAATACCTGAACGTTTAGGAAAATAGCATGTATGCTAATTAATTATTTTCCTTGGAATACATGGAGCCTTTGCGGCAATACAGTCATAACTAAGAAATTGTGATTGTAGAGTTAAAGCTATCAGCGCAAAACAATTTAATTATATTTATTAGTTATATTATGTTCTGTGCCTTAACAATTTTTCATTTCCATCTTCTTTTAAATACCGAAAGGTGGCCTAATCTACTTTTTTTGTATGTATAATTGTTAGAATAGAATGGGAAGAAGATCTGGTCCAAAGAGCGACACTGCAACAATTTAAATTAAATCAATCTTTGTATCACTCTCCTTATGAAAGTCAGTACAGATATTGGAGAAGCCCGCCTAATATCATCTGTACACAGAAATCGGTAAATTATTCCTGTTGAGTTTCAGGATGCCATTATATGTAAATGGCTCCGTCAAAGCTTTGGCCTGCCTTAAATCAAAAGAAGACATCCACATTTCCTTAGCGGTCGAAGTGTCATCTTCTTTGATCAGAGATGTTACAGTCGACTGACTTACGCCACAAAACGGCCCTGGGCCCATAAAAGGAGCAGCAGAGGCCGTCTTGGCCAGTTCGTATGCTTCCTCATTCCCTGGATGACCGCTATGGCCAGGTATCCAATAAATGGAAACCTTCTTCCGTATGGATAGCTTTTGTAATGAGTCAAATCACTCTAAAACTAGCCTGTAACAGAATTCCCATGAAAGAAGAGACTTAACGGCTGCTTGACTATCGGAAAAGATAGCTGTATGCGCACCTCTAATGCCACTATTTAAATTAATGCCAGCACATATGGTGATTGCCTGTATTTCTGCCTGAAATACCGTAGGCCATTTGCCTATGGGCGAAGAGGTTTTCACGTTGGGCCAAAAAACTCCAGCACCATCTTTATTTTTTTTTTTAAACACAAACAACACAACCCGCGAAGCGAATAGCTCTGAACTCAGAGGCCAGAATCGCTACCACTCAGCCACAGGGGCACCCATCAATCCTACGTGTTGGATCCATTCGTATACCAACATAAACTTGTGGAATCCACACCGGGACCGTTTTTTTGCCACACTGCTCTTGGTAGAATTGTGACATTGTCCTGTCGAACCTCAGTTCATAGGTTATCCTGTCACTTGTCATTCCTAGCAGTGTATAATTGGGAACGTAAAAAATATATTTGGAGTTTTTTTTTTTTTTTTTTTTTTTTTTTTTTTTTTTAAACATTGCATTTCGTTTCTGCTTATGAAAGTCGTCAGTAAACTTTAACTTGAAATAAGCTAAAAAAAAACATCTTACGTTATTGAGAATTGCAACACACAAACATATTAAGCTTAAAAGCCTCAAACAAAAATCTTTACAAAGCAAGCAAAAACTCCAAATAAAACAAAGAATATGAATATACTTCGGTATTTCTGATATATAAAGAATATCAACCACTTTTGCGCTGATGGCCTCACTTAATGATGCCGAATTATTCGTCATATCTTTAGTCATATTGTTCAAAAATTGCATACAAATATTTGAACTCCTGAAGAATAATAAACTTTTCTTTTTCCATTAGGTTGTTAGTAAATTCAAAACTTAAAATTGATTTTCTGCATCACAAGTTTTTTTGAGTTATGACTCTATTGAAGCAAAGGCTCGCTATTTTGCAATTTAGCTTTCTTAATTATACGAACGTTAGCCTTTTTTATCCCTATTTTCCAGTTTTTAACGTTTTATTTCCTTGAGTTATACAACTCACTATACAGGCCCTTTGTAGCCCTCAAAATTAGGCTCTATGGAAGCAGATTTTGATTAGGGAAACTTATTCAGCTTGAAGCCTATTGTGGCAGCATAGTTAAATACTAAAAAAAAAATAGAACCCTGCTAGTTTACAATGACTTGTAGACAAAATTTTTTCCTTGACCCGCCGATAAGACCTTAGATTTCTTGAGATTAGAAGTTATTGCTAGCTTACTTGCACAGAACAAAGATTTCACAAAATCCCATCAAAGTACATACATAAAATTGTATGAAGATTGCTGAAGGCTTTATCTATCTTTCTATCCCTTTTACGCTGGTACCACTGCACCGATTTTAAAAAGATTTATATGGTTTTAAAGGATTTTCTGTACAGATGTGCAGAATCTATATTTTATTGAAATCGGTTTAGTATTTTGGGAGCTATAAGCGTTTAAAGTTGCTACTACTACATGCACACATATTACACACGCATTTATTAGCTTGCAAGTAAAAAAGAAACAAAACATGAGTGTGTGTGTGTGTGTTTGTAGTATTTCTCTTGATCTACATTTTTTTTTTTTTGTTGTGTGAAAGCCATAATACTTAAAGGAAGAGAATTGAATAAAGTGAATTAGCTTGATTGAAGGGATTTTGTTTATGTTTTTTTAATTTCATGTATTATTTAAATATGCTTGCATATGTATGTAAGTTTGTGTGTGGCTGTGTTTTAATGAATTTTTTATGACGTTTAGACACATACATTTTCTTTGAATCTTAAATTATTTACATTTTGATTCTAGAATACGGACGAATGTGTCGTCCATTTGGTATTTCTAGTAAAGCCTTAATAAGCAAAACTTTGTATGGAAAATTGTCTTCAGAAACCTTTACAAAGCCTTAATAATTTTTATAAATAGGACCCTAAAATTTTTTCAACTCTTAATGTTTTCGTTTTAAAAAGTGAGGTCCTAAAGGCTCAGTTAGCCGACTGTAATGTAATGTAACTGTAACGTAGGAAATAGCTGATCGAGATTTTTATATGAAAAGTAGGTTACGTTACATTACATCTCTATAACCATTTTCATTACTTTTCATATAAAAATATCAATCAGCTGTTTTCTACGTTACAGTTACATTACATTACAGTCGGCTAACTGAGCCTTAAGACTCACTTTTAGAACCAATTAAGTAGGCACTTTCCAGCCGTGTACTAAAAGTGCCAGCTGTTCAGCTTAACAATGTTGCCACAGTACCATTTGCGGGAGGGTACTGCCATCACTTTCGGTGGTTTACATTTTCATTAAAACAAAATATGATTTTTATTTTCTTATCAAAGATTTCTTTAATGAAATGTTTAAATATCTCATTAATTTATTATTAAAACATGTCGTTTAATTAACAAACACATTTTATTAATTGTTGTTTCTTTATTTTTTTCAGGATCTCATTAACAAATAAATACAAAAAAAGTGCAAATTTTCTACAAAAATAAAAATCTTTTAAAAAATAAACCAAAACATACTCTAAATTAATAAATGAAATAATTAATGGCCAAACATTAATAGAGTGCGGTTAAGATAAATTTGTGTAACGCGGTTGTAAATTAATTACATACCACCTTCAAAAAAAAATCTAAACTTTTTTACGTGCATACATTAAATTTTAATTTTACAAATAGAACAAAAAAAAAATATATATATACATACATATATAACGCAAATTAATAGCTTAAGGTAAAAATTTTTAACTCATTAATTATACATAAATGTTTAATTAAAAAATTTATTATAAATTTGCATAAAACCTAAAGAGAAAAAAAACAAATTGGCAACTGTCAACAAATTTACAAAAAAAACGTCAATAACAAGAATTTGTGGGAAAAAATTTTAATCAGGTTAGTAAAACATACAAAACCATTTACATTGTTAACTAGAATTTATATATTTTTTTTGTTGCTTTGAATGGCTATAATTAATCAACAATAAATTAATTATGGTCTGTCATTTAGTTGTTGTGTTTAAATTGGTGATTAAAACCGATAAGTGGTAAATTGTTTATTAAAGAAAAGAGATTTAGCGCGATATGTATTAAGTTTGCCTGCTGCTGCAAGCGCTTGAAGTTCAGTTTGTTAATCATTGCATGCAGGCTGCAATATCGTGGTGTGGTCAACTTAATTGGGTTCTGTTTTTTATTAGTTATCTGGTAATATTGTCCAAGAAGAGCTTACAATTCACAATAGCAGTGGTGGGCATAAACAATTTTAGTAAGTGTGAATGAAATGGAATGATAAAAGGATTAAATAAAAATGAAGATTAGTTTTTAATATGTACTTGGATTCTGTAACTTTTTTCGAACCGAAAATAGTAATATTTATCGACATATATATTCGCTTGTGATTCTGTAATCTCTTTTTTACGATAGTCTCCCCTCCCGCTTTATCTTATTCACCATTTAATTCAATATTATGTGGTATCTCTGTATAGAAAATGTGAAAACAAGCGAAAAGAAAAGAAAAACTCAACAAATTAGATCTTATGACTTAATTTTTTTCTCCAACCGACACCGAATATCGTTAAAATATGTTACTGCATAGCAAAGTCGATAAATTTTCGTTATTTTTGTTATAGCGATAAGATTATCCTAATAAAAGTTATTGAATCCAGGTACAGGAGTAATTTCTTAATCGAGATTGAGTTCAGTATTTTTCAATACTTTTATTAATTAATGTTATTTTCTAAAGAAGAGAAGAAAATTTAAACTAGACTTTTTAGACTTTAGACTTTTTTTGAGAAGTCTAGTTAAATTTTTCTTTTTCTAAAGAAGAGAAGAAAATTAAACTAGACTCTTTAGACTTTTTCTTAAAGTCTAGTTTAATTTTTTTTCTCTTTAGAAAATCACATTAATTAATAAAAATATTTTATTCTATAAGAATTGAAAAATACTCAAATGATTCCTGATTAAAACTATCTTCATAGTAAAAAATTTTACCAAAGAATTGCACATAGCGCACTTGGCTTTAAATGATTTTCTCTAATATGGCAACCCTAATACTACTTGCATCTTTTATAAATATTAGTATATTGCTTTAAAATTATAACTATTTTTTTAATAATTGTTTTTGTCATTTATTCATGAAGCTTTTAGCAATTAATAAAAATTATTTTATTCCAATTTCTTTGTTGCGTACTGAATTGTTGTTTTTGAACGTTATTGTGAATTAACATATAGGCAAAAGACAATGTTATTTATTTGCGGCAACATCTGGCAATATTGTTAGTAGATAAATATAGAGGCGAAAGCAAATGGAAGGACATTTTATATCGTATGTATATCAGTGTTGCCAGAAAATGCTAATGGTAAAATGCTAAATTGGTATTAAGCTATAAAATGTTCTACAGAAGGAAAAACTAAATGCTAAATTTTAAATCTATATACATGCTTAGGTCTTCTAGCAGATTTTTGAAAAACTTAAATGCTTTATTACGAAAGAATATGCTAAATTTAGCATTGAAATACAAATTTTGTGTCAATGGCATTAGCGTTTAATGCCAAATTGTGAGTAATTTTCTTGGAGATGGAATTTCTGCACTTGAAATTACTTTCATTTATTAAATCATTACATAAACATCAACTTTATCATTTTAATAATTTATTTATTTTCTGTTTTTGCTTTCAGCCCAAAAATATTTTCCAAAGAAAGTTCTTCTGTGTGAAAAATTAAATTAAAAAAAATTTGAGTTCAAAATCTAAAGTGCTTATTAATTTTAATTTTAAAAATTGATTAAAAGAAAGAAAAATTAAAATTTGATTATTGAAAAAATATTATTTTTAATTAAAAAAAAAATTTGATCTAAAAGCTAATAATTGTGTTAAAAAAAATTAATAAATATAGTGTTCAAAAGAATTAATTTATTCACCTTCGTCTATAATAAATAAAAGAAAGAAAAAAAATCATCCAATATGAATTATAAAATTAGCTGGGATCACATAATTTTCTGGAGCAGCATAGTCACACTGTTGGTCATCAGCCAAAACGCAAATGGAATATTAACAGGTAAATATTTGCTATATTTTTAATTATTTATTTATTAATTTTTTTAAGAAAAAATTATATTAACTAAATAAAAAATCAAGATTGACACTGCTTTCACCAATGACATTTGATAAATTGCCTCAAAATACGCATTTTCGTCTGCACAGTTGGGGAAAAAAGCTATGTGGGTGGTAATAAAAAATCATATTGTATGTACATATATATGTGTACATACATATATGTATATATTTTAAACAATGTCAAAGTAGGGTTACAAGGACCCAAATAATAGCCTTTGAAATTTAGAAACGGTTTCATATTGCGTGCAATGACGTCCACACTGTTAGTTTTTAGTCTCAAATACATATTTCAACCTTTTTTTTTTGGGTATCTCACTTGTTCCTCTAATGGGGTTCAACTTGAAATCTTGCAATTTTCACTTTTTGCCTGAAAAAAGATAAACAAATGTCATATCTATACACTGCAAATAAATAAAAATTATATTAAGTTATAGAAAATTAAATTTTTAAAGAAAAACATAACTCAGTTTTTAACAAAAACCTTTAACAGTATGTACGAAACGTATAATAACTAACATTATTCTGAAAAAGAAAATCATAAAAAAAAACATAAAACGTTTATTCTCAAACCTCAAAAATCTATCACAAGTCAGCGGAGTTGGCAGCACTAAACAATATGGACTCGTTGAACAATATTCTTCTTCGTTTCTCACTTTCTTATTTTATTTCCAACAGCACGCGGCTCGTTTTTGTAAGCTAATAAATTAAAATTATATTTTACATAATTACAAGTGTTTTTCGTTTATAATTTTTGCATTAAAATAAATTACAAAATATGTTTTAAGTGTGTGCTATAAAATATTTAAGCAAACTTTAAAGTTCTGTCTTAATTTTAAAATGTTAAAAAAGTGTTTTATTAAATTGTTCATCTTGACTTAAATTAATAAATTCGTCGTGTTCGGTCGTGTAACATTTTGCACTTGTTGTTGTTGTACATATAAATGCATGTATGTATATCACCGTAATAATAAAGAGCATGATAATTGATACAAGGTGCATAAAAGGAGAACATATATACATACATACATGTATATGTACATTGGATATGGAATGAAATGTAAGTTGAAGAGATTTATTTGATTACATATGTAATATGTAATATCGAAATTCTATGTACATATGTATGTACAAACAAATTGTGTCGTGTGAAGAAATTACATACTATTTCTATTTGTAAATTATTATTATTCGTTTCAATTATTATGGTCTTATTACTTTCATAATTAAGAGCACATACATATATATTTATAGTTATGTAATCGACATGTCTTGCAACTCATAAGATCCTACACAGAAAAAAGTATTCACGAATTAATGTTTTCAATTAAGAATTTAATTAATTCAATTAAATTTTTAATTGTATTAAATAATTTGAGTTTAAAAAATTGATATTATTAAATTGTTTATAGAAGAAAATTTAATTAATTTTTTTAATTGATATTACAAATATTTTAATTGATATTACAAAAATATTCATATCACTTTTTGTGTGTTTCCTATTCGGAAAACCATCACTGTGCTGCATCTGATCATATCGTCGGGTGGTTACTGGTTTGCCGCACATATAGTACGAATACATTATTATTGCGGCAAACCAGTAACCACGCGACGATATGAGTAATTGGTTTGCCCAGCTGATGCTAACCAGCTGGTGCGGATTATTAATAGAAGCGCAATTTCGAACGAGAGAGCATAATATATAAGTTAATAAAAATATTTATTTTTACTAAAATAAAAGCAAAAATGTATTGAAATTGCGCAATCGGAAAATAAAAAGATTTCGAAACAAAACAAAATCAAAATTTGTAGAATAGTAAAGACTATAACATAATATATAGGTGATTTTTTTATTGCTTTATTTTATCAAAACAAAGTAAATAAATAAATTAAACTTTTAGTCAAACGTAGCAACAGCAATTTTTATGAAGAGTGGCTGATGCTTTTTTGCTCATCATATACTGCAGAGTTGAATTTAGAACTCATAGCAATATTGTGAATTTTTGGAAGGCACTACGCATCAGATGCAGCGCTATAATGAGTTCCCGAACCGGCCCTCAATCTGAGGTGGAGTCGTTCACACAAAGTCTTGTTTCGTATAATTCTACAAAATTAACTTGTTTCTCTAACTTGTGAGACATTTTCGCATCAAGTATGTGTATAAAATAAATATAAACATATTTTATGCATATAAAAACTAAAATATATTCAATAAAGTGCGTCTTTTTCTCGTACACGAATTGTTCCGTGCGGACGCTTTTTCTTAGTTTTCTCGCATTTTTCATTTATGCGGATTTAGTTCTTAGGCGTTTTTTTTTCGTTTTGGCCATGTTTTCGAGTTTTGGGGATTTATTTTATTTTTAGCAATTTTTTTAGATTTAGCCTTTTTTTTGTTTTAGCGATTTTTTCTGTTTTTAGCGATTGCTTTTACTCTTTTTGACATTTAAGCGTTTTATTTTATGTATAGTGATATTTTTCATTTGAGCGCGTTTTTCAGTTTGGCGTTTTTTCTTTTTCGAATATTTTAGTTTTATCGTTTTTGATAATTGCAAGAGTCTTTTTCATACTCATCCTTTGTTTAACAAGTTGATAAAAACTTTTTCGACTCGAAAGAGTTTCACATTCGTTACAGAAATGAAATATAGATTATTAAAAAATCGATTAAAATGTAGGTGCTTGTAATGACATAATTTTATCTGTGCGAAATTGAGCGAGGTCACACCCCTTGAAGTTTGATAGACTTCCGCCCAATCGATATCAAAGAAATAGACTTTAGGATCTTAAAGCCAAAAAACCTTAACCTTCCGAATTAGAAATAAAAAGAAAATAGTATGTGGTTTTTAGGAATTACCAGTGTTGCCATTTATTTTATTTATTTATTTTAACACATTCAGTACAAATTGAAAATTTGTAAAAATAAATGATCCGAATTAGATTATACAAATAAAAATAAAACTTTTATAAACAAATTTAACCCTTTCCATATCTTTAGAAAGGTCGTATGTCTATTAAGAACATTTTAAATGAAAAATCTGCGGGAAATATAAAAACTCTCTTAAGTAGAAAAATCGTTAAATATGTAGTTTTATTTAAGCAATTGCAAAAGAGTGTACATATGTAGATAACTCTGGGATTAGTAACAACTTCCAATGTGATTAAATACTGTCACGTGGCTGTCAGACAGAAAAAACCCCATATAGCTATTTGATAGTTTTCTTATTAATATTTCCTTATTAATAAAGTAAATATTTTTGTTGAACATTTTCAAGTATTTATATCTACTTCTAATATCAAAATATGTAAGGAATTTCTTAAACAAATATTGAAATTTTGCAAAATAATACACATATGTATGTATGTACATACATACATGAATACACACAAATGAAAAAGGTGCTTGAAAAAAAAACCAAACACTTGTTTATCAAACAATAACAGAATGAACAAATGAATGAAGGGGAAGAGTAGTGGAATCTATAACAAATTCTTGTGTTAAATAAAATTTTATTTGTCAAATAAAAAAATGTGACTGATTGACTTTAAAGAGAAGAGAATGAGGAGGTAAAAAAATAAATTCTAAGGTAATAAAAAGAAGAAGAAAAACAAAAATATTTTAAATTAGTTATTACGTTTTTTCTTTTCTCAAAAACACATGTAGATATATGCGTATGTATGTATGTATTTGCATACGTAAATACTAAAAATAAACAAATAAATCAAAGATATGAAAGCAAGTAAACAACACAAAAGGAAAGAATATTTTTTATGTGAAACACAAGAACTAAAAATTGAAAACAAATTTATATAAATTCAGGACTTTTAAACTAAAATTGCTCAATTACTATCTATTGTTTAAATTTTTAAATGTAGTACATGCATACGTACATATGTATGTATGTATATAAATAATATTCGCATGTAAATTGAAAAATTATGGTGAATTAATAAAATGTTTCACCTTTCTCCATATCCATTGTAAATGAATGTGTGAATGTAAGAATGAGTTTTAATCATTCACAATAGAGTTTAAGCTGCATGTAAAATAATAAATTTTAATTTTTTTTGTCCTAATTTAGTAACCGATTAGGTTCATTTCTAGATTTTGCAAAATTTTAAATACTGAAATCTTAATAGATTTAAAAAGCAGTAAAACAAAAAAGTAATATGATTAATTTTGTAATATCAATTAAAAAATTAATTAAATATTCACCTATAAACAATTTAATAATACCAATTAAGTTTTTCCAATCAAATTAATTAATACAATTATAACTTTAACTGAATTAATTAAATTTTTAATTGAAAACATTAATTGGTGAATACTTTTTTCTGTGTGACTTTTGTTAAGTTTTAAACTGAATAAAAATTAGAAGGCCTAAAAGTGCAACAGTGCAACAATTTTGAAGTCATCGAATGCAAACTCCTTCCCGTGTGGAATTTTTTGAAGTACATACTTATCGAGTCTAAAAAAACCCTATTTGGATTTTAATGTCCCGGTTCACACACGGCAATTTTAGTTGAGCAACTTTTTGATTTATGTTAGACAGGGGAAAATATGATGGCTTTGCTTCTTCATTTTGGGTTGATTTTTTCGAAGAACATGTGATTTTTCCCAGGCTATATCTAGAGAGAACTTGGTTTTCTTGTTTTGAGTTTAATTGTAGCTATAGACTAGGGGAAAAAAATTTAAAACAAACTAACCCGAAAAACTGCATCTAGTTCAGTGGTGTCAAAAATAAAACTATAGTTGTATGTGTGAGAAAAGCTGTCGCATTCGTCTCTGAAGTACATCGAAAAAAATAAATATTTGCAACAAATGCAGTTTAGTGAAGCATGTCAAAACATATAAAAAGGAGTCTATATGATAGAAAAGTAAAAAATAAAGAATAAAAATTAAATAAAAAATTTGGGGGCGGCCCATATTTTCTGAGTTACGGGGCTGTGAACTTTTCATAGGAAACTGTGAAGAATTTCTTAAAATAAATTTTTAAATATCTTATCTGATAGAAGCGTGAAAAATAAGAAGAAAAAATTAAACAAAAAAATTGCGACCAATATTTCCCGAGTTATTGGTCTTTTAAGTTTTGATTTAAAATGCAGTTTAGTGAATCTGCTACAGAGAAAACCAAAGCGTCGTTTTAATATATATTCATTTGTTTCCTTAAAAGTTTTGTAACATAAAATACATTGAATGTCGAAAAAAGCATTACTGATCATAGAATATTTTTCGCATACCACTTTTTTTCTTTCATTGTATCTATAAAGAACTTGATACATCCGCTGCGCATGTGTTTTCGTCGCTGTTTCATTGACGACTAAATGGAAGGGAATAAGAATGTGTGTGATTTTAGTTTGCACAATTGTGCCATGAAACTGACATCATTGATCTAGTTCCTCAAAATTGTTATCAATTTGAAAAAGTGTTAATATTTTTTACAATATTGTAAGACCTGACAATCATCTGTACAAACCTTAAGCAACATTTGTAGCAATTTTAATAATAAAAATTAATGATTTTTGAAATTTATTTATAATTTTTGCTAACACCTGGCAACATTGTTTTAAAAACAAACCTTAAGTGGTTGCGGAAACGCTTTTTACTTTGGGATTTTTTCCAAGTCTTCGGGGATATCGAAATCCCCTTAAAAATGGGCGGGTGAGAGGAAGAAGATAATTGCGAATAAACGAAAATACAGGGAAGCCATGGCTTTGGTATTGCCAAAGATATCAGACGACTTGCCCTCAGATCTTCATAACAATTTTCCTAACTAACAACTAGCCGATCCTTCTTTTTGGCAACCTAAATCAGTCGAAATAGGGTTAGGTGCCGACTTTAATTTTCAAATCATTTTAGGGGAAATTCATCGTGCAACTGTGGCAGCGTTGTTAGCTCAGAGAACTATATTCGGGTGGATTATCACAGGATCTGTTCCCAAGCCACAAGTTCAAGTATATTTTTTCAGAATAGAAGAATCTCCGGAGGTTAGTTCAAATAGAAATATTCTTAAATTTTGGGAACTACGAGTAAAATATTGAGTTCCTTTGATAAATTTTGTGAGGATAATCATAGAAAAACAACACGACGTGATTCCGATGGCCGTTATGTAGAAGCCAGAATTTACTCAAGATATAAATTTAGCTGTTACTAGACTGAACGTAATGGCACAGTTCTTGAGAAACGATGCGTCTCTTACACGTGAAGCTTCGACTACCACCCTACGACTTTTGATAAAGTTGTTGATATGAAAAAGAGGAAAGAACCACCCAAGAGCGCATAGACTTTTCTACTTCTTCAAGGCAATTATGAATAAAATTCCGCGAGAAATTTCTCCCTTTTTCAATAAAAATTTTTTGTTTTCACTATTACTTCCTATTAGTTGGAATTGTTGCCAGGGAAAAATTTCTTGCAAAATTTTATTCATAATTGCCCTCTTTAAAAATTTCCTATACTTTAAATACCACAAAAACATTAAAAATATTAATTTTTAAGCATATGCAAATCTTAAAATTTCTTCTCTATATTTAAACAAGCTACCACAAATAAATATTTTAAACTTCCGCTTCCTGCTTCCTACTCCTAAATTACATAGCGATAAAAATCTTCCAAATTTTTGCCAAAAAAATTTTATAAAACATCTATTTTAGTTCCCAACAGCAGCAGCTTATTACTTAAAACCGCAAGAAAAAAAACTAAGTAAATAAAATACTATTAAAAACAATGAATTAAACAGCAACGCTCTATTTAACGTAAATGTTTTAAACACTTTTTTATTGTTATCAGTTTCCCTTTCCTTAAAAAGACTTTGCCTGAAGTAGCGAACGAATTATAAACAGAATTGTTTTTGTTACATGTTGTTATGTTTTTTATTTTTTATTTTATTTATTTTTTTTGCTCATCATACACACCCACCCACATGCGTGCTTTGAATTGAAAATCGCAATATTTGACATACTTTTGAGTAAAGTGTATGTTTTTATTGCTTTTGTATTCATTGTTATTTAATTTTTATTTTTTTCGAACTCGATTTTTTTTGCTGTTTATTGTTGTTGTTCTTTTTCAATTTTGTTTATTTACTCCTTTATTATTTAATAAAGAAAAATGCTCGTTTAAGCTCATTAATGTAGACTGGATTATTATTACATTTGCACAGTGATAACAAGCGCCAAAAATGTAGTATGTTGGTGTAATTTTTTTTTTAAATTATGTGCTTTAAAATTTCATGTAGTAAATGATATTTTAGCTAATTATTGCTAAATTTGGTGCTTTTTATTTTCCGATATTAGTTACTATATATCATTGACAACTGAGCCATGGAATCAACTCCAACCAAGATAGTTTATATTAGCGATAAACCCAGCAAACGTTCTGAAATCAGACTTAATATAAGATCCTGATTTAATTGACTACTGCAAGTCACAGTTTTTGTTGGGAGAAAAATTTGCCCTTTTTGTTAGGAATAGTTCAAAAAGAGAAAATAATGTTGGTTGAGGTGTCTATATTGAAGAATATGAAATAATAATTTCCCTTTGGCTTAGATTGCAGAAATATTTACAATCAAAAGAGCACTAAACAGTCTAAGGTTTGGCCGAGTATAATGCTGAGTACACATCTCGCATTTCTCTTAAAATCATTATTGAAATTTGTGTAACGCAACTTACATTATGTTTTTTATATGGAAAACAATGCCACACAATGAAAAATATCTGAAATAACAAGCGTTGCCAGACTACACCATTGCTCTGTCAAAAAATGCCATAGTGTGTACTCGGCATAAGTTTCGTAATGTGATACCAATTAAACGTTTTCCGTGAATGGCCTAAATCCAATAGAATACAATAGGATAGCGAGCGGACCATTCCACAATCACCTTATATTTAGTAAGAGGCCGTAGGACTATTAGTAGCAATTTAAGAGTATTCAAATTGACAAAAGAAGGAATGCTATGTGAATATAAGAATAGATTTAAAAAGAGGAAATAACTTTGGTTGAGGTTCGACTCAGATTGCTGGAATATTTGCAATCCGAAGAGGATCAAACTGGTGCTGGAATATAGTCTAGAGATATTTGCTTCTTATTGTGATACGGAAATTACCATTAGGTCCTTCATAGGTATCCATACCACACCCATAATAATCACCTAAAATTGAGTAACAGGACTTGGGACCATTACTGATAATATAATAGTTTAAAAATTGGCAAAGGATGTAAATAGTGATTCTTTCTGTGGCACTCCACGCCTATTCTACTGAAAAAAACAGAGCAACCTATCCGTTAAAATTAATCAAGGTGCTCTATAGCGAAAGCTCTATGACCTAGAATTGAAAGAAATATCTATTGAAGTTTTCAGGATTACGCGAATATAATTAGGAGACTTTGTGGCTTTGATATCGGAACACTGTCGCTGAGGCAACTATACTTTTTTTTTTTTTTTTTTAAAGAGGAGTAACACTCAGGCAATGAATGCCTACTACTATTATTAGGTGTTACCTTCTTTCGTAAAGGGATAGTAATAGAGAAGATAGGTGGTGAAGGAAGAGATAGAGGAAAATTTCATTCATTCATTTCATTCAACTCTGCTTTTCGCATATTCTTTTTTTAATAAGGCAACGTTGCAGCGCCTCTGGTGTGAATGAGTCGTATTAAATTTTCAAATCTATGTTTATTAGCCATTTTATTACTTATTTTAATACACCGATGATTCTGCTAAGAAATACCGATGTTAAACTTCGATTAGTATCTGCTGAAGTGCGGCGTGCCTTCATCACTTTAATTTTCCTACAACAATTGACACAAAGAGACACTAATGCACATCAGAAAAATATATAGTGTTGTTATTCAATGACTTTCTCGGTGACCCGGCTAGAAGCAAGGACCTTCGGTTTTGTAGACAACGTGCTAACTATTTTAGCCAATGTCACCCTTTTTGGATGCATGTTATACTAAAGAGCATAATTGCTCAATGATTGCTCGCGTTACCTGCTCTGATGTATGATGAATGAATGAATTGAATGAATTGAATAAATTGTATGAGAAATACTGGATACTGCGATCGGAAAGATCAATTGTACCACTTGCTAGTTGCTACAGAACCTCATCTAAAACCTGATCTTCTGAGAAATCTCAAGGTTGTCTTTGACTCTAGTAGTGAAAGCTCCTAATATTCCAGAAGGTGTTTGTCCACTTGCTTGTATCTTCTGTGGCATAAAGTTTTATAGTACTTCAGAATGTGCTCTGTATTTCCATGATGACAATCACTAGGTCTGCATCAACTGTTAATACCAATCCCAAGTCTCTAAGTCTGCTAAGGTATTTTCTCAATGCAATGACCTTTGATGGAGCCGGTGATCATTTTTAGACAATAAAATACTCAAGGACATAAGAGCTTTAACACGTTACTGGTTATATGACCTAATCATAATCCAGGGAGATTAAACTCGAGATGTTTTCTCAAATTCTTGGTGTACATCGATATATCTTTTTGGCTTCTGTTCGATCCGATTACATGAAATGGTTTTTATTCGATCGTGGATGTACTAGCCCCCTTCCTGTCGAGTATACATATGTGTGAATTTCGTTTCCTTTCGCTCCTAAATATCCGGGAACCCAGCAAGGTCTGACCTTATTCCTCCTTCTTGGTTAATTCATCTTAACTCATACAAACTGACTATCCGAGAAGATGATTGTTTCTTGGTAGTCCCCGTCTAGCTTATATTGTGTGCATTTATGAATGGCCTAAACCTAAGATTGAAAGATGGTTGCGGCTTCTCCCAAAGACTAATAGCAGTTTAGTCTCGGTTCTTTAACTCTTGCAAAATAACCTTCTGATGTTCTTAAACTATTGGATCCTGGATCTGGGGCTTCCACCACGACTCCAGAAAGATAGTTGACAGTGGAGATTTATCCTCCATCGTTAGTGAGCGTTATACCATCCATGGTAGGTCGTCAGAACTTCGTCAGCTACAAAAGCGTACGCCACGTGCAGGGAAGGTTGACAGTTGTGCTGCGAGTGGGGCTGTGGGGTGGCATCACTACACCGTTAGTACCTCAGTTGTTTTAACTTAACCATGCTTTTCGTAAGAAATTTGCGCAGTTTGAGTGTTTTGTTCAGGTTGTCGGTTCATTTGTGATAAAGCATAAATAAAAATGTCTTGTACGCTCGCCACTGGAGAGAAGAAAATTTTAAGATATCTGCATTGAATTGTATGTAAATTTAAAACTTTAATTTTCCATGTCTATGATACATTAAAGAAGCGATGTGTTATATGTTACAAGAGTGTAATATGTAAAACTTTAAATTTTCCACTTCCACCGACTGTGCGTAGTTGTTTGACTTTTAAATGTTCTTATTTTGATCATTTCACTTTATTTTTTTTTTTTTTGCTATAGTTTTAGCATATCAGCAACAAAGTCATTAAGAATTATTTACTATAAAAACTTTCGTGCCAAAAGAAAAAGAAAAAAAAGTTGTTGCTAACGAACTGCGATTTATTATTTTTTTTTTTTTTGCTTTTTGTTTGCCTAAAATGTTCATAAACTCCAACACAGTAGTCATCTGTAATTTTTTTTATTGTTTCCTTATCAGTATTTAACCGGCAAAGAGCTAAAAAAAACACACTTCATAAACTCGTATTGTATAATAGGAAAAAATAGCATTTTAAAGAAGGCAAAAATAAAATGAAACATTTCGCAATGAAATGCCAAATGCATTAGTCACTCACTTACTCACAAATTATTTATTTTCCCTTATGCAAAATGGAGCAAACTTTTTGCGTTTAAATGAAGATACAAAACACAAACAAAAAAAAATAAAAAAAACGAACACTTGGCAACAATTGCCGAGATTGCTTACGCAAATATTAAGTAGCTTTTTTTCTCTGACAGCCGGTAGTTAGTATATTTTAAATTTCAATAATTGTGAAATATTAACATACATACATATGCTTTTTCTAAAAAAAAAAAAATATTTAACAGGAGTGAAATATCTATAAATATCTATCAAATATTTCTACAAAAAAAAATTATCTCAAGCACATTCCTAAGCAAAAATTTATATTTGCCGTAACACAAATAAAATTTTGCAAATAACTCTTTGAACTAAGCGATAGGGAAATTAATAAAGGAAGAGCTGAAAATAACAAGAAATATTTTCCATTAACAAAGCAAATTCCATTAATAATAAAAAATGTTTTTTTTTTTTTGTTTAATTTCAAAGGGTAAAATTAATAAAACTTTATAATAACCCTCACTCCTACACACGGAAAAATTTCCACTTGAAATCTACGTAAACAAGGTTTATTTAACCATTTTCGGCAATAATTTTGCTTCGTATGTGTTTCATGTTATTCTAACATGAATTACAGTAATCTTTAAAGAAAAAGTTTCCTCTTGAAATAACTTTATTTCATGTTAATTTAACATTCCCTTACTTTTTAATCAAAATGGAGAGTCATGTTTAATGAAAGTTATTTTAAGTTAAAAAAAAACGTAAATTCAATACGGAAATAACACAAAGAACCATGTTGAACCAAATTTATTTCAATTTGAAATGAAATGAAATAAATAAATTTAATTTAGTGGAGTGCAGGTGTTTTATTTATTATTTAACTTGCGTATTTATATTCGAACAGGCATCAGAAAAATGTTTGTGTGTATATAATTGGCTCCCTTGGCCAAAATTCGAACTCGGAATTCATTACGAGGTAGTGAACATGCTTACCTCTGCGGCCACAATAATCTTAAATATTCTTTAGATACGCACTAAATTTTAAGCTTTAATTCAATATGATTTAATATCATTTAAAATCAAAATTTTTTGCATGTTAATTTTACATTGGCATTGTTTTCTGTGTATGCAATCAAACACTAGTGCCATCATCATAATGGCCCGGTAATCACTTTTAATTATTTTTGATATTTGTAAACGGAAAACACACCTGAAACATTTGTTTGTTCTACTTTCTCACACCAACAAAATATAAAATTATTTCCATTTAATTGTTCTCACGAAAATAAAGAATATTTATACGAGTTTTCCTTTTTTTTTTTTGTTGTTGGTAAATTTTTTGGCACAAATAAACTATGTGCAGCTCTAATAAAATGAAGTACCGAATGTGTGTGGTTTGCTTTTAGAAAATTTCACTCTAATGGAAGTCAATAAATTTTTAGTTTATAAACGTAGAAGTATACGAACATATGTATGCATTCCGCTGCACTAAAATATAAATTTGATTTAAAATTTAAAGTTTTCGAGTATGCTCAGATGGAGGGAGTAGAGTAATAATTAATTTCTGGTTGTATGTAATTGTAATGTGGAAAAAATTTTAGGTTTTACTTCGTAATATTTATGATTTTTTATTTGATAATTTTTTTTTAAAGAAAAATAACACTCAAGCAATGAATACGTACTACTACTAATAGGTGATATCTTCTTTAGGAAAGGTATAATGTTAGAGAAGACAGGTGGTGAAGGAAGAGATAGAGGAAAGCTTAATTTTTTTACATTTCTGCTTTTTTGCACGTCTTTAATAAAGCGTTGTTGCAGCGTCTCTGGTGTGAATGAGTCGTATTTAATTTTCAAATTTATATTTAGTAGTAATTTTATTGGTTATTTTATTTCACGTCCTCTGAGTAATCCTGTTAGGATAGATTTTGAGATATCAAGTAGGAAATGCTCCTTTTCCTCTCCTTTATTCGCAGTTCGTTGAAGTTTGTGTGAACATAATTGTTTCTTCATTTTGGGAGGGTTCTAAGAAGTAATGACAAGGACATCTGCCCTTAAGGAATTAAGTATATCTTTAACTCTCCTCCAGAGCAACCCGATACTCTTGCATTTTAATAAATACGAAGTGTTTTAAGAAGGTTTGGTTAGATATGACAAGCTGCCAATAGAAACCGGCTGACTTGGATCCTGATGGGTCCCGATAGGCCGGCTCCATTGTGCTGAAGATTTTAAGGAAGGTCTAGAAATGCAGCGTGCATGAGCATTAAAAGAGGGGCAAGTCTTTTCTGCCATCGAAACTTATGTACATAAAAACTTGGTTCTCAACGGTAACATTAAAATTCTACTCCCTGACAGGGTTACCGCTGGGAATTTCTGAAAAGTCGCACAAAAGGTCGTTTTATGAAAATAAAGTCGCACAAAAAGGTCGCGTGAGAAAATAAAAGTTGCACATCTTTTTAAACGCTCTTTTATTAAAAAAGATTATTGAATCAAAACAAAAAGCTTATTGCATATTTCATAGCATTTACAGTTGCATTATTGTATGTGCTTCAATACATATTTTCTTGTATGTATACTGAAGAAATCTACTTAAGTTTAATAAATTTGGCTGTAGTATGCTGACGAGTTCAAGATATTTTTTACAAAATTCTAACATTTCGAACCAAAATCGCGTGAGCTCTTCACTTCAATTCTATTGGTTTGATCTTAGCGACATATATCCTATTTTTTTGGTGAATGTATTTATACTTCAACATGCATATATATTACTTTTTTGGAATCCACTCTTCTATATCTTTGTCTATTAAATTTAAAGCTGATAGCATTGAGTTGCATGCTTTTTCTTTCAATTTACTTTTAAGCAAAGCTAATTTCAACATCTTCACATGTTAGTACACACTTGTATGTTTTTCGACAACTTTTTCTTTCATTGACTCGGCAGCTAAAAATATTTTTGTAAAATAAGCACTGCAAAACCAGAATTTTTATTTTAAAACCATTTATGCTAACACTATTCTTTCAAACCTTTACTGAAAATTTGGAAATAAATTCTTAAATACATTGTACACATGACAAGGTTGCAAGAAAGTAATATAATATAAAATAATAAAAGTGCTTTCAAATCAACAATAATCTGGGAATTGCTCTTAAATTATGACGGCGTAATTTTTTTGATAAAAAAAAACCTAATTTACTGCAATTTTAATGTTTTTTGTGAGAATCAAAAAAGTCGCAAAAGTCGGTCATAAAAAAAAGTCTCACAAAAAGACGCAGACCGCTAAAAAAGGGTCAAATTGCGACTTTAGTCGTATGAACGGTAACCCTGCTCCCTGATAAATACTTTATTTCATACAACTCATGTGTTAGCAATTTTATAAATATTTCAGGAATGTTGTTGTTGCCATATTACTATCTTCACATTCAAGGTCTCTTACTTATCTATTGAAATGCCAGATTTCGTTTTCACTTTGTACATACGAGTGAGTATAAACTGGGTTAATGCGTAATTGATTTATTTCATTACAGCATTAAATGACCAAATTTGATCATTTGCTGTAAATCATTTTCCTAAAGCATCTGGCTTTTGCTATTTTTTTTAAATCATGTTACCTCTTCATACGCATATTACGTTTTATCAATTTAATGTGATTTATTAATAAACATAATTCCTACACATTTAGTGGTGAATAGCTCGCTTGTATCACAGAAGCTGCTCCGCAATATGTTTATAAGTTAATTTTGTAAATAAATTATAACTAAATTATTCAAATTACGCGAATATATTAAAACAACTTGAGCCAACAAACATCCAAAGACTTCCATACAAATTCATAAAAATATAAACAAAAACTACATACGTACATTTATGCATGACTATAATTATAATTTACGATCACCCTGATCTTTGGGGAAAAAACAGAATAAAAACAATAATAATAGAAATATTTTTTTGTTTATGTATGAGCAAAGCGTATCTATATCTATGATGACGCCGAAAATTGTTTTCTTTCACGTGATGTGGGTGGTATTTGTATAGTAGATAAAATTAATGAACAAATATGCACACACACATAATATACGAGTACTTATGGCTTTATAGACAAAGGGAGCATATGGAAAAATCTGTGTAGAAATAATTCAATTATTATGAGAGCCGAAAAAAACATATTTAAGCTATTATGTGCTTAAATATTATTATTATTGTTCTGATTATTAGCTAATTCATTCAGTTCTTAAAGGGTAATTAGTCACATAAAAAAGTTATATAAAAAAGTGTGTTGTATGAAAAAATTTTAAAAATTAATAGCACAATGAATGAGATAAATCCAAACAGTACTTTAAATATATATTTACGATTGTAAATAATAGATTTTCGCCCGAAAACGAAGCTTAAAAAGATATAAATGTTCGCGTCGATATAAACGTTAATGGTCCTTCGAATTTTGTTACAATCAGTTTCATTGCGTGATTGCGTGTAGTGTGAACATAAAAAAGATCCATCCAAATAGCAGGTTGAATATATATTTATGATTGTAAATAATAGATTTTCACCCAAAAACGATGTCCCAAAAATATGTGGCTAGAGCTTTTTATGGCGGTTTTGGCACGATATAAACGTTCATGGTCCTTCGAACCTTGATACAGTCTAATTTACGAGTAAACTGATTGGCTCTTTTCCAAAAATAGATTGAATGTGGTATACATTAGTGAAATAATATGTCTCCATATGTTACGCATGATTCAAAGACCTATATAGCTGCTGCTCATCGTTACGCACTTGCTTTCACACAACCTGCGATGCGCAAGGCAAACGCTAAATTAACAGCTGTTGGAATATAAAAATTCCAAAAACTTGTTCTTAATATCTATTAGAGGCCTGCGTAAACAGTTTTGAAATGTAAATATGTCTTGTTTTTTAATTTTTATTCTCGTGGCATGTATTATACTAAACCAATAATAAATTATGCCGTTTAATAAGCGAACGTGTACACAAGTGTTTACAAGCGATGTCGCGAAGACTTCTTGTTCAAAAAAAGTAGTGTTGATGCGTGTATGCTTGTTATTTTGCATATTGTACGTTTGAGTGTGTGTGTGTGTAAGATGTAGATGGTTAGGCCGGGTTTCCATCTGTGTACCATGTGCCACACAAGCGTAAAATGAGCGTAACCACTAATTACTAATGAAAAACAGTTTGATTCAGACACGTATTTATTAAGTTAAACAGTTTCATACATAACTAATAGACAATTTTATAGAATCCAACAGGATTGGAAACTGCTTAAATCAATAAATATATGTCTGAGTCAAACAGTTTTTCATTAGTAATTACTTGGTTACGTTTTTTGGGCAAATGACCCACAAGAAATGCCAGATGTAATTACATTCATGACGTATGAAGAAGTATGCGTCACAAATTTTTCCGTCTCGAATTATTTTTTTCTTTACTCCTATACCTGCAATAACTGAAACAAATGTCTTGCACACAGTGTTGTTTAGCGTTTGTTTCATAAAATTTCGCTGTAGTAAAACATTGAAAAATTCCTCTTGACTTAAAAGTTCTTGTAAGTGGCCTTGTGCAGGTGTCTAATATCTATTTACTCTGTATTTGATATCATAAAGTTTAAATTAAGATTATATGAATGAATCTCTTGTGAAATTACCTCATGAGTTTGAATTTCGTTATTTGATTTGTATAAACCAGATAATAGAATGTTAAACTTTGGTCTCTGCTTATTAAATGAATCATCTTGAAAATATTTCTTTAATACACTAAATTTTTTTTTGCCACATTTCTGTTGTTCAATTTCAAAAGAAAGTGAAATGACTAAACGCGTAAAAACATGCATATGTATATTATTTATATAACACCGAGAAACAGCAGCTAATTGCAAACAAGTTGGCTCATAATAATAAAATTTTTATTTTCAAACAAAACGTTTAAGAAAATTAAAAAAAAAAAACAAAAACATGCATAATTAATTGTGTTTATTATGAATTGAAAAATTAAACGGATATTTTAATTTAAATGTGAACAGATTTTACGCAAGTACACACTTGCACAAATTAATTAATTTATTTATAAATAAAATATAAATAATATAAATGTACAGATATTTGTTGACATTTAATTGTTGTTCACTGATTTTCATAAATAGCAAACAAATGACAGTTTTAGAGTCCGTGTTGACCGTTTACTGTGTCATGGGCAGGCTTGCACAGGCGTTGAATACATTGACTTTTGCCGCATTTTCTCTTTAGTATTCAAGAGAACACTAAAGATGGCTCATAACCAAATTCGCCATGGGATAACGGAAAATCATTCCAAATTAATATTTTTACGATTTGTAAAACTCTCAAATATCAAATAAATCACAAACAGCAAATGCTTTAAAGCTTTTTTACTTTTCTTACTTATAGTATCATTATACGTTACTTTAGGGCATTACACATGTCTAATGAATGAGAAGTTTAGAAATGTTAAATGAGTTTATTTGAACGTATAAATTAAACTTTAATTGTTTGGCCAAATACATTTCCTGCAATGTTTAATGGCATGAACAAACAACACAGCAAACGCAAATAACAAAAACTGAGCTTTTTTTCCATTACTTAAACAGCGTTGAGAATATTTATTAGTGAGTAGCACAAGCAACCTTTGCTCCCGTACATCATTAGAGTCAGCTTGAGGGCATTTACCTTTACTTTTTTTAATCTTTTTTTTCCTAAATTAGTTTTATTATTATTAGATACAGATTTTTTTTTGGTATTACTTTTTAAGCATTTTCTATTTAACCTTTCAGTTCATTTCTATGCGCTTAATGATAGTGGTAAAAGTGAATCATGAACGTATAAAGCAGCAAAACTTTGCGGATTAATTTTTGATTAATTTACAGTCAAGTCTCGATAGTATGACATGCTGTAATATGAAGTTATAATTTGTGTGAATCTGTGCAACGAAGGTTTTAGGAAAATTTTTAAAATTGCAATTGCCTATTTTCGCTTATATGATTAAACAGAATACCGGCATAAACACATTTTCCATACAAATTGGCACTACAAAGAAAAATAAGCACAAAAGAAAATATGACAAAAATAATTCTTTCTGCCAAAGAAAAACCGAGTTCAATGCAAAGATCTGACAGAAGATGATAAGAAGAAGTACGTGAGATATAAAATTAAGTTTTAATGGGCGTAACCTTGTCCATTTTTTCAACTTTCAAATTGTGTAATTGCTGTTTTATTTTTTATCGCAGCAATCAAATAAGTAGAATATCATAAAAATAAATAAAAAAATTGTGGGCGTGTACCCGCCCAATTTTTTGCAATGCGACCAATAAAAAGTTTTGCCCTCTCAGACAAAAAAAAATTTACAATCGGTCTAAAATGAACCGAGTTATGAAGTATCACCCGAAAAAAGAAAAAATAGAGACGAATTATTAACCTCTTCCTTTTTTTGAAGTCGGTTAATTGCAGAGCATTGGAAATTACTGCCGTATAAAATATCCCTTTTATGTTGAAATATGGAAACATATCTCACTTGTTCTTAAAAAAGGGATCAAATCAAAATTTACATACCCTCAATAGAGGGAAATATAGGATTTTCTAAGGTAGTCTTATAAAGGGTGTTTTTTATTGAGGTATAGAACTTTAAGTTTGCATCACTTTTTTAACTGGCGGCCATTTTGTCAGCTGTCAAGTGATTAATATTTAGTTTGGTTTGCCATTTCATCATGAACAGGTTGAGAAAAGAACAACGCTTGCAAATCGTGCAAATTTATTTCGAAAATAATGGTTCAGTTCGCGAAGTTTACCGCAAGCTCCGTCCATTTTATGGTCGACATAATCGTCCATCAGAGCAATTAATTCGGTTAACCATGGATCGTTTTCGCACTACGTTTACTCTATGTGATAATACGCATCCGCAGAGACGTCGAACAGTGCGCACCGAAGAAACAATTGCCGCTGTAGAGCAAAGTGTTGAAGAGGACCCGAATGAATCGATTCGCCACCGTGCACAGCAATTGGAGCTTTGTCCATCAACTTTATGGAAGATTTTGCGCAAAGATCTTGGCTTGCGACCTTACAAGATCCAGCTTGTGCAAGAATTAAAGCCGCGAGACCATGCAATGCGTCGTGATTTTGGTGTATGGGCCGAAAACGAGATTGATCTCGATGCTGATTTTCATCGCAAAATTTTGTTCAGTGATGAGGCTCATTTTTGGTTGAATGGCTACGTCAACAAGCAAAATTGCCGCATTTGGAGTGAAGAGAATCCACATGAGACCCTTGAGACGCCATTACATCCACAAAAACTGACTGTTTGGTGTGCTCTATGGGCTGGTGGAGTCATTGGGCCATACTTCTTCCGAAATAATGCTGGAGAGTCAGTTACCGTTAATGGCGACCGGTATAGAGCCATGATAATCGACTATTTTGTTCCCGAATTGGATGGCATGAATGTGGATGAGTTGTGGTTCCAACAAGACGGCGCTACATGCCACACAGCGCACGTCACAATCGATTTATTGAAGGAAACATTCGATGAGCGCATAATTTCGCGGAATGGACCTGTCAATTGGCCACCAAGATCGTGTGATTTGACACCATTGGATTATTTTCTTTGGGGATATGTGAAGTCGCTCGTCTACGCCAACAAAGCAGAAACGTTAGGGGACTTGGAAGCCAACATTCGTGGCGTTATTGCCAACATACGGCCCCATATGCTCGAAAAAGTGGTTGAAAATTGGACCTGTAGAATTGGCTTTATTCGAGCCAGCCGCGGCGGCCACATGCCCGAAATCATATTTAAACATTAATGGCATAAAATTATCCTTCCAATAAAGCCAAATTGATGGACATTAAAACGATTTTCTTGTGTTTTATTTCAATTCGAAGTTCTATACCTCTAAAAAAAACACCCGATATAACAGAGGAAGATGCAATTTTTCTCTTGCGAAAGAAATTCATGTTGTTTCAAATTGAAATAACCTTGATTCAACATGAAACTTTGCGTTATTTCAGTATCAAATTCACCTTATTTTAACTTAAGATTACTTTGATTTTATATGATTTTTTCATTTTGATTTAACAGTAATGGAATATTAAATCAACATGAAATAAAGTTATTTCAAAATGAAAAATCCATGTACATATGTTCCATCCAGGTCGTTTCACTATTTTTCTGGTGAGTTCGGATGTTAAATCACATTATACACCTTCGTAAGTAGAAATTTAGACACTACTGATTACTAGTATGTGTTCTAGCATCCAAATTTAGAAGAAAAGAATGGACGATTTAAAATTTTGTGATTTCTCGTTTTAGCTTCGTATTTGCAAAACGAAAAAAAAAATAAATAAATTTATATCGTCTATTTCCAAATATTTTTCTTTTAAATTTTTATGCTAGACCACATACTATTAATTTGCATTTTGTAAATATCAATTTAAAAGGGTGTATCACGTGTTTTAAAAGCCGAATTCGCAAGAAAACAAGGGAAAACCATTGTCTTTGAAAATTACTGTAAATCATGTTGAATTAACATGAAACACATGCATACATACATATGAAGCAAAATCATTGCCGTAAAATTTTAAATTAATTTTGCGTACGTAATGTAAAATTTTTTTGTGTGTATGACTACTGTATACCGTTTTCTTAAAAAATTTAAAAATTGCAATATTTTTAAATTGACCCTTTTTAGAGGAAAAAGGGTAATCTTATTAAAATGCAAAAAATTAGGAAAAATATTGCTTGAAAAACTATTCTAAACAGTTTAGTAAATGTGTTCTTTGTTCTTGCTGTCATACTGGGTACTTTGCACAAGAAAAAAATACGCAGAAGCATATCGAACCAAAATCGCTAAAAAAAAGCTTAAGCGACATATTTTTTGATCCTCGTTTTTTGACGAAAATCGATTATTTAAGATGGAAGATGGAAGATGGTCGATTTTGGTCAAAAAAATTAAGTTCTAAAATCATGTCGCTTAAGTTTTTTTTTTGCGGTTATGGCCGTCATGGCTAATTGTTGCTCATATTAAGGGGTCTCTGTCAAAATTGAAAAAAACAATACGCTTTTAGTAAAAAAAATGAATTAAATGCAAAAATAAGCTAAAAAGTTAAAATATGCAAAAAATATGCTTTAAAAAAATTCAAAGAAGAGTAATACTCAGGAATTTAATAAGGCAACCAGCATACATATGTATGTAATTATGTATTAGTGTCAGCTTTTTTTTTTTTTGAAAAGAGATAGTGAAGCTAACAAGCTCACAATTCCCAAGAGCATGAAAATCACTCTTTATACAATTCGCTAGTCCAAGTTAGCAAAGAAGAATAAATAAGAATGAATAAAATGAATAATGAATCAAATACTCCGCCATTTTAAATCTCATAAAAAACAAAGTTTTTTTTTTGTTAAAATGTTTTATTTTATTTGTGTTAGATTTATTTTTTATTACAAACTTGATGTATCAAATTTCTAATATAACACTTTCAAAAACTTTTTTATCATTTTTTTTCTTCAGCTGTTAAACGTCATTAATAAATGGTGTCAAACTTTTCACTTTGCTTATTAGTGCAAATGAATGCTTTGAAACATATACATACATAAAGGGTGTCCCAACAAGAACGCAAGATTTAAATTTTAAATAAAACACAGATATTTAAAAAAAATCGTGAAACTTTATTATATCGTAAAGTAGACAAACTGAGGTTATGTGTGGAACAACAAATCGGGCAGATGGCCGCCGCGGCTTTGCTAGCACACACGCGATCTTTTAATGAAATTTTCAATGGCCCTTTTGCATAAATGCTGCGGTATTTTATTAATGCAGCGTCCAATTTCCTCTTTTAAGGGTTGAGTCGTCGTCGGCTTATTCGCGTAATCCATCGACTTCAAAAAACCCCAAAGAAAAAAGTCTAATGGTGTTAAATCGCACGATCTAGGCGGCCAATTCTGGTCTCCAAAACTCGAAACAACACGACCGGGAAATGACTGATGTAGCAATTGAATTGTTTCTCTGTCTGTAGGACATGTGGCGCCGTCTTGTTGAAACCACATGCCCTCCACATACATTTCTTCAATTCTAGGCACGAAAAAACTGGTTATCATTTCACGATACCGAACACCATTGACTGTTTGCGCTTGACCTGCGTTTGAGCGACATCATCACGTACAGCTGCGACATTTTCGGTCGATCGACCTGGTCGAAGGCGCGTTGTTGTCTTTACATCACTAACAGACCCAGTTTCGGCAAATTTATCCATTAATGTCTTTACAGTTGACTCTTTTGGAGCATTATTGTGACCCCAAATTTGCGAACTGTAGCCGCAACTTTCACCATTTTGGTAAAACAATTTCACAATGAGAATGCGTTGTTCATTTGTGTAGCGCTTCATTTTTACTAACCGCGCACCTTCTACTAGCAAACAATAACAATTGTTCAAATGTCAAACAATGACACTTCGAATGGCGCCAAATTTAAATCTTGCATTCTTGTTGGGACACCCTTTATAGGCAATATAAAAATTTACAGTGTGTAACAAAATGAGGCTAAAATATAAATTTTCACTTTAAGTCAGACATTTTTAAAACTCCTCAAACAATATTGTTATTTGAAGGTAAAATAATGAGGAGATGTTTCAAATTATGCAAATAAATTATAAATATAAATATAACATATAAAGTAATGAAGGCTATAAAATTTTTTTAGTAGACCAGTCCCCGTATTCTGTAACTGGCTAAAGCTAAATCTCTATCGCTAAAAATCTATAAAATCAATTTATCGATTTTCAGTTACGAATGCAGTTTGCAAACTTATAGTGTTTTCACACTGACATGGTTTTAAAAAAGTTGGTTTTAACGTTAGAACCAACTGTTAAAACTTGGTTTTACCATAGAAATTGTTTTTGTTAAAAGCAAATTAAAACCATTTTTGAATTGGTTTTAAGCTGGTTTTATGAAAGGCAACCTTGTTTTCGCTGTGATAAATTCAGTGCTGCCAAGTTGAAATGACCGACAGCAGCTGATAGTGTTATGCCAGTGAATAACAAGAGATGGCGCTTGAAAAATTTTCAACTTAAAAATGGATACAGCAGCAACAATAATCAAAAACTTATGAAAAAAAAAGATTTTTTTTGGAAGGAAAACAACGGAAATATTTTAAATTGAACTGTGGAAAGTGAAAATAGACAATATGACTGACATTCATCTGCCTATAAAAAAGGTTTATCTTATAATGTATTTGTGCATTTTTATATTATTAACAATATTTCCAAGCACTTCTTCATTCTGTATAAGAAGTTCCATAATTTAAAAAAAATACTATTTACAAAATATAAAATAATTTCCATTTTAGAGCGCATTGTGAAATATCTCAGTTTTTCATACAAACAAAAACAGTTGAACAGTATGTCTTACAAATGTTATTAAAAAGCAGAAAAAATGCAACAACAAATACACGCACTTCGGCAGGAGATTTATTTTATTTTGAGGAAAGTTATTTGCCAGCCTGTGAGTTAAAACCTGAATTTAACAAACTTGCAGTGTGAAAGCAAAATCAGCTGTTTATGGTTTAACGTTAAAACCAGGGCCCTATTCCACAAAACAACTTATCAACTTTTCACCTTGCACTTATCAAATTTTTCGACAATTTGCAGAACTTTTCGTTCCTCAGAACTGTAAAATTTGATGAGTGAAAAGTTGAAATTGATAAGTGTAATTTGCAAAGTTTTTGCAATTTTTATGCTCTCTTTGCGATTCCTGTTCCACGTACGTTCTCTCCAGCAAAGTGCAAAGTTGATATTGAAAAGTGTAACTTGCAAAGACTTTGCAAGAAATTATACTTTTTCGTTCCACAATAACTGTAAATTCTATTTTTGCAAAGCAAATTTTGATAAGTTTGTTAAAAATTTGCAAGGTAAACGATATCTTTGCAAATTAACAAAATAAAATTCGTTGATAAATCTTCGATTATTTTCAAACATAATAATCATAACAATACAATCTCACATTGCGTTCGTATGTAACTACATAGATATGGGAAAAAATAAAAAAATATTTGAGCTTTAAATTACATATAATATTAGATTATATTTGTATAAAATTCTTTTAAGCGTTATTATATATTCTATTAAAGATAGTAAAACCAATGTAGAATAACACATTGAAAACGTTACGTTCAAAATTTGGATTGGGCTTTTTTAAAATTTCCTCACAAGCAGCCTATTTATCTAATAATCAGATTTTAATTCATTAACCTTCAAATTGAAATGTAAACTTTAATATGTTCTAACCCCCATTATAGCTGGGTACAACTCGTTCATTCGTTCATTTGTGCCACAAACCTCTAATCAAACCCACGTAATTTAAATGAGTTTGTGGCAAAAATTACCGATTGAACGAGTTGGACCCAGCTCTAACCCCATATTCATAAAATTTAAAATAAATTTGAAACGTATTTTATTTTAAGTTTTTCATACAAAGTTTTCCAGAAATCGATTTTAAATAAATTTTATTTTTTATGAATATGGATGCATACATTTACAATAATTTTATAAAAAAAATTATTTTATTGGTTTGAAAACTAGCAAATAAATTACATACATATATTTTTAATCACATGAAACTCTGAAATTTTTATCATTTTCATTTTGCGGATAACTTTAGCAAAGATGCTTAAACGTTTTCAGGAACACTTTTCACACTCACTTTGCAGGAGAACGCAAAGACTTTGCAAAGAGCGCAATTACTTTACAAAGAGTGCAAGAAATTTACAAAGAGAGCAAAATCTTTGGAAAAATATGCTTAGTGCAAAGTGAAATTTGCAAAGAATATTGTGGAACAGAAACACTTAAGCTGAAAGTCCATACCATCCGTTCTTTGCATATGCGTTGTAAAGGCCCAACTATAATATGAATAAGCTAGCTTAAGCAACTGTGCGGTTACATATAAAACGCATGTGGCAAACTATAATGTACTTAACAAACTTTTCGTCAAGTTTCGTCAAATGTCATTTGCTTAAGTAAAGTGCCAAACTGAACGCACATTCCGTAAGGAAACAACTGTTTGTGCATTTTTTAAACTCAAACAAGCAGCAGCAGAAAATATTCATTGATTTTAAATATTTTTTTATTGTTTCTTATTTTAAACTCAGAAAATAAAGCAAAACTTTTATTTTCATTGTTTGTTTTACAATACACATATACACACATACTCATGTATTTACTTATGTATATTCACTGTTGTACTTTTTAGTAGGCAAAACAAATAATAAGGTGATGGATATATTTATATGTAAATTTCTAATAGATTAGGTCATTCTTTCAGTTAGTTTGATTGAATTGCATTCATTTAGGAGTTATGAGAAGAAAACAAATTACTACAAAATTATTGACAATACTTAGATGTGCAGCTGTGGCTAAAGAATACTTAAGTGCATGTAAGTACATTGTGGCCACCTAAAAGTCACATCTGAGTTGTTTAAGCATTTGACAGACTTATCGTTCAATTCTGACATTAGCTTAAGCCAGCTTATTCATATTATAGTTGGGCCTTAAGCGTTTCTGTACGTTCTCTCCGATTCTAAATTCAAGTTACATGCAATACGTCTTATGCGCAAGTATTTTCGTTGTTTTAATGCAAAAAGAGAGAATATTTAAATTCACCACACGAACATTTGGCTATAAAAGAGAACATGATGCATGCGACGGATACAAAAGTAGAAAGTAAACCAGTGTCCCGCAAAATAAAATGTGTCTGTATTGGTGAGAAAAATGAGAGTAAAATAAACTTGCACTTGAAGAAAAGTTTTGTAATATAAAATACATGATGTGATTATTAGTTGTTTGTATTTTTTTTTTCTAAATAAGCAATTTAATAAAAACTTAAGTAAAAACTAAAAATTTAATAACCATTCAACAATTTAGTGTATAAATTCAAAATTAAATTTATTCACAGCTCTGTGGATACTATTAAAATGCCTTTTTAAACCATTTTCCCTATTATTTTTTAATGTTTCATAACATAAAATGCATTGCATATTGCGAAAAGCATTTTTCATCACGAAATATTTCTTAGCTTCAATAATTATATTATCAATTTTTTGTCTGTAGAAATTTATTAAATTTTAACTTTAATTTCGTTCCGTGTGCTCAAAAAAACTAAACCAAAAACCAGGAAAAAATTAATACATACGTGCACAACTTAATTCGTCGCTTGCTCAGTGACGACTAAATGAAAGAGCATAAGCATGTATGTGACTTTCATCTGCACAATTGTGCTATGGCTTGCGGGTTACTGAAGTAAGCCTACTTTATCCATCCAATGCGTCTACAAATTCTTTGCGTTTTGTTCTGTTACTTTGCCACATTCAATTACCTTGATTCTACTTTTTGGCACATGCATAAAACGGAACTACGCATTGAACGGATGGTATGGACCTTCAGCTTTATCACTTTGCCAAAAAATACAATTTGATAAGTGCAAAGTGAAAAGTTGATAAGTTTTTTGTGGAATAGGGCCCTGGTTTTAACTTTCAGTGTGAAAACACTATTATATTGTTAAATTAGGCAGTGGCTGAAAAATTTATTGCGCCGAAATTTTAGTGTCTTATGTCGTCGCCAAAAATGTTTAATTTTCTATTTGTTCAGAATTTGTACGATCTAATTAAGCTTTAGCTTTAGCGAGTTATAGAATACGGGGGCAGGCCAATGTTAGTAATGTTAACTGAGCTTGTCTCAACCCATAAGGTTTGTGTCTAGGATTTTAAATTAATTCGAAACTAATAGTGCACTCACATTTGAGCAAATTCTAGTACGAGATCTCGAGTGGATTTCCCAAACAAAACAAAACCTACTTCTTCACTAGATTTTGTCGAAATCTACTTAAAATCTAGTAGAAGTTGGTGATGCATCTATGATGTTATTTTTTCAAAATTGTACTAAATAATAAACCGAGGTACAAAAAAAATATGTTTGAATTGGCTATTATACACTTATTTGGTTGTAGCTTAGGAAAACATTTTAGTCAATGGTTTTTGCTTTGGATACAAAATCTTGAATAATGTGAAAAATATGGTGTAAACTTTAAAGATTTTGTTAAAGATTTAAATTGAAATATACTAGATTTTATGCTAGTGTAAATGATTTTTCTTATTTTTTTTGTGCCCTCCACTGTGTTAATCAATATATTTATTTTGGTTTTTCTACAATTTTGTTATATACTCAGTTTTTATTTCTCTCTAAGATAATTTCTGTTTTATAATGATAAGCAACTAATAGGCAGAAAATCATTTAACTTGCTAGATATTAACTTCATTTTTTATGACTTTTTTTCTTTAAGTGTGCGTTTATTTATTAACACACAACTATTTAAAAGATGAACTAAAGAAATGAAAAAGTTATTTTTTATAGATAAAATAAACAAACACGAATAAAAAATTAAACCACAAAAAGTATTACAAATTTATATACATACATATTTTTTTGGAAAGCAATTATTTAAAATTGAATAACATTTGTTAAATAATAAATTTCGATGCGAATAGGACAATCGGGGCTTACTAAATCAATACAAAAACATTCATAGAATTTTTAAAAAGAAGTTTATTTTTAACTGAAGATAGTGTTTGATAAGATAAGTTTGTTTACAAAATGTTGGAATTTTTGTTTTTTTTTTTTTTTGTTTGAATAACAAAAATTTGTCTATGCCGTCAATGCATGGACCTCCATAGTTTTATTTTAGAGTTAAAAGTATAATGTTTTTATTAACTCTCAGAAGAACTCTCAGAAACTTTTTTCTGTCTTTCCAATTGTAGCGTGATATAAAGATCCCTCAATCGTATGTGTAAAAATGTAATATTAAAATATAATACTTAATTTTAATGAGCTTGATCACGCCCTTTTTCTTAAATGCAGGTCTGAGCCATTGTAAAGGCTTGAATGATTACAAGGTTTCTTAAGAATTTTGTATGAAATTTTTACATAATATGAAGAATATGAGGATTAATTTTGCATCGTTAACTTAAAAATTAAATTTTTTGAATTATGACGTTCCTTGTGTAAATGAGCGATATGTAAAATAAAAAGTTTAATTTTAAAGGGCGTATCCCCGCCCGATATCCCAAATGCAAGATGAGTGAATGCAAGGTTTCGTAATGAAAGGTTGGGCAAAAATGTGTGAAATATAAAGTAAAATTTTAATGGGCATGGCTAAACCCAATTTTAAGAAGCGAGACTTCGCAAAAATTTCGTTGAAATCGCTCAAATGCAAGTATATAAAATATAATATTTAATTTGAAGCCACTCTCTTTTAAACACTAATTTATGTCAATACGAGATACAATAGAGAGAATAAAGTTTCATGAGAATTGGTTGGGGAGAATTTTGTAAAATATAAAATGACTTTTTAATCGGCCTGTCCCCGCCCACTTTTCCTAATGCAATATTGTGTCATTATAAGAACTGAAAATGTGTAACAAAATTTCGCTGAAATCGAATGGAATGGACTATGTACAATTTTAGTAGGCGTGGTCCCTACCAATTTCCTCATAGGGAGACAAAACATCAGAAAAGAAAGAAAACTATAATAAGCAAGAGTTCTATGTTGTACTGTGCCGAATCGAATATACTCTTCACAAAACATAACAAATTTAGACATATATGTATATATACATGCAAATTGTATACAAACCTAGAGTCTATGTGGTACATGAATACCCATTACGAATTAAACTGCTATTTGTAACAGTCAACTGTATTTTAAATGCAGCATATAGAACAAAAATCTCTTACCTTATTTATGCTCGCCTTATTATCATGATTGTGTGTGTGTATTCATCAGCGAACCTTTATAGATACAAACTTTTAAATATATAGAATAAATCAAGTGAAACGGGAATGTAGACAATTGGCAACAATATGCATATAAGGGTTAAAATATTTTTAATATATGAAATTTATTTTGCAAAACTTATTTTATATATTCTCCCGATCAATTTTTCAATAAAAATGTTAAAAATATTGTAAGAAGAATAAATAGACTCATATTCAAACATATACCTATATATATATATATACATACATATGTTGCCGAATATAAAAATATAAGTTTTAAAAAATAACTCTTCAGTAAGGATCTTTATAAATGCAAAGCATAGAAAACTAGTTTATGTTATATAAAAGAAAAAAAGGTTTGCATTATTCATCGGGAATCGTCATTTTTACTTATTTTCAATGCCAATATTTTTAAGAAAAATTTTACATATCAGTCCAAAAACGAAGTTTTTGCTTTTGTGAGAAAAATCGATAACACGTACGAACAGACGGGCATGGCTTATTTGACTATCCTATTCATAAGGACCCGGAATATAGAAGCACATATGAATATTAAGGAAATTACAAACAGAATGACAAACCTATACATACCTTTACCATTTTTGGTGAAGCGTATACAAATATACAACCGAATTAAGCCATTTTGAAAAAATAAGACGTGGCAAAAAATGGCAATTTTATGTAAAATTATGTAAATTTAATATTTTTACAAGAAAACTAAACAATCAAAAATAATTTCTTCATCGGGCTTAAGTTCAGTATTTTCAATTTTTACACACCAAGAAAAATTTCAACTTGAAATCTACATAAGCAAGTTTTATTTAACGTTTTTCTGCAATGATTTTGCTTCATATGTATTTCATGTTAAATTAACATGATTTATAGTAATCTTCCAAAAAAAAATCCATTTTAAATAACTTTTTTTCATATTGATTTAATATTCACGTACTGTTAAATCAAAATGAAGAATCATATTGAATGAAATTTAATTCAAGTTGGTACAAGTTAAATTCGATACTGAAATAAAACAAACAACCATATTGATTCAAGTTGAAACAATATGAATTTAATTTAATTTAATTTAGTGTGTATATTGGAACAGGCTTCCTTGGCCAAGATTTGAACTTGGAACTCGTCATTAATATATACCATCGTGATTTAAACTTAAATTCAAAATGATTTAATATGATTTCAAATCAAAATTTTTGCATAGTGATCTTACATTGTTATTTTTGCGTTTGTGTGTGTGTATAGAATAAAGTATCTTTATTAGTTAAGGTGATATTCTAAAGTAGTTAAAAAAATAAACTAGACTTTTCAGAAAGTATTGCGGATTAAAATCAAATCTAGTTTATCAAGCAAAATAAATCTTTCAAAAAAATTTTATTAGGCCAAATCAGACTTTTCTGTTGTTTTAGGAAAATTAAACAACATAAACAATGTTATGCTCGTCGCGTTGATGTTTCTTTAGGGTTAAAACTTTCTCATATTTCAACTTGATATCTTTAATAATTTTTGCTTTTAATCATTTTTTTTATTTATTCATTTTGCTTTGGTTTCAACTTTTGCGCAACATTTGCTGTTTTGCCCCTTAGTTTTTTTTTTTTTTTTTTTTTTTTTTTGCTTTTAAAAGTATGTTTGGTAAATTCAACACATTTTAGTTTTAAAGTTTTAATAATTTTATAGCGTTAAACGAATATCCAACCACATTTTTTTTTGCTTTCAGTTCATTGACTTTACATCATAAAAAATTATAAATTGCAGAGTTAACTATTTTATGTTATTAAAAAAATTATTTAATTTAAACGAATAAATGCAAGAAGCCGGTTTAAAGCATTTAATAAAAAGTCAAACTTTTAAGTTTAATTTATAGCTTTTATTTCTTACCTTTTTAGGGTTCCGTACACCAAAGGTGAAAAGGAACCCTATTGTTTTCGCTACGCTGTCCGTCTGTCCGTCACACGGTATTTTCTCAGGAACCGTAAGAGCTACGGACCTGAAATTTGGACACAGTATGTAGAACCTTGGCCGCTACAACAACAAATACATGAGAATTAAAAATTAAAGGGTGTTCCAAAACGAGCAACGAAAAATGTTAAAATCCCATGTAATATACATACAATTGTATATTGAAACTTGAAATTTTTAAAATTAGTGTATTTTTATACAGACTACAACAATTAACACTAATATTTAAAAAAATTAAAATTAAAGGGTGGTCCATCAGTTACTGCAATTTTGACTATGTAATTTTGACAATTTGCTACATCTTGGAAACCGTAAGAGGCAAACACTTGAAATTTTCAAAAACGGTAAAATTAAAAAAACCGAAAGTTATAAAATCGCCAAACCAAAAAAAAAATCGCCAAAACGAAAAAAAATCGTCAAAATTAAAAAAAATTTCTAACACTAAAATAAATCGCCAAATTCGAAAAAATCGCCAAAAAGAAAAAAACGCCAAAATGAAAAAAAAACGCCAAAAATCGAAAAAAATCGCCAAAACGCGAAAATGTCGCCAAAACTAAAAAAAAATTTAAATAAAAAAAATCGCAAAAATGAAAAAAATCGCCAAAAATAAAAAAAAAATCGCCAAAATGAAAAAACGCCAAAAACCGAAAAAATCGCCAAAAGAAAAAAACAAAAGTGTCAAAACTAAAAAAGGAGCCAAAACTTAAAAAAATCGCGAAAAACTTGAAATTTTCAAAAACGGTTAAACTAAAAAAACCGAAAATTATAAAATCGCCAAACCAAAAAAAAAAAAAAAAATCGCCAAAATTAAAAAAAAATTCTAACACTAAAATAAATCGCCAAAATGAAAAAAAAAACGCCAAAAATCTAAAAAAATCGCCAAAACGCGAAAATGTCGCCAAAACTAAACATAAAATTTAAATAAAAAAAATCGCAAAAATGAAAAAAAAATCGCCAAAAACCGAAAAAAATCGCCAAAAACCGAAAAAAAATCGCCAAACAAGCAAATAAAGTGTCAAAACTAAAAAAGGGGCCAAAACTTAAAAAATCGCCAAAACCGAAAAAACGCAAAAACCGCCGAAAAAACCCAAAAACCGAAAAGACCCCAAAAACGAAAAAAATGCTAAAACTATATATTATATAGGATGAAGTTTGTATTAAATTACATATCTAGTGTTCGTACGGAACCCTTCGTGCGCGAGTCAGAGTCGCACTTTACTGAATTTATTTTTATTAGGGTCTGCATTGTTTAAGTTTTATTTGAACTCTCTTCTAACACTGTACAAATTCCAATTTTTCTTTGTTTTCACATGATTAAATTAAACCACAAACGATGTTCAAAAGCCACGCTTATTATTAACTCATTTCATGTTTAAGATTTATTACTAAGTTTATTTTTTTTTTGCAAAAAAATTAAATTGTGTTGAAATTTGGGAAACTTCTTCTTTAACTTCATTTCGCAATGAAACAATATGATGACTTGAAAAAAAATTTATATTACGATTTGTAGTTTTTGCCCTTAAGGCGTTTTATTTGTTTATTCCATTAATACCATTTAGACTGACCCCATCCATCAGCCACTGCACCACCACCAGTACAAACAAGTCAGTAGTGGCTGTAGAGATATTAAAGTTATTTATATTTTCGTTTTAAACCCTTCTTTTGTGACGAGGGTTGTAACAAGGTTAAGGAAAAATATCTAAAAATACATACCGAAATATTTCATATTAAAATCTACGAAAACAACTTTAATTTAACATTTTTCGGCAATGATTTTGCCTTCATTGTTAATTCAACTTGATTTTGAATTTGAATTTGATTATTTTCTTTTGAAATAATTTTATTTCATGTTGATCTAACCTGCCAGTACTGTTAAATTAAAATGAAAAATCATGTTGAATCAAAGTTATTTCAAGTTGAAACAACATGTATTTAATTCAATGCAGTCATTTACAAAAAATTTTATTTTTTATTAAAATTTAACTTTTAATGTTATTTTGCACAATTTAAATTTATAAAAGCCTTAAAAAACAAATGTATGTACTATGAGTGCTTAGCTTAAAAGTCTTAAGAGAAAATTGTTACACAAATTTTTGCTAGTACCTGAATAATTCACCTTTGTTGGCGGTGTGACCCTCGTAGTATTGCTTAAAGCAACCAAAGGACTCTCAGTTGACCATTTCTTTTATTTTTGGCCCAAAATGAAAGATAAATACTTTAAATCATATTTATTTGTGGCCTCTACACTAAATGTTTGAACGCATGCCTGCGATTTTAGTGTTATTGCTAAATTTTTCATTTTTATTGTTGTCAAAAATTTCACTCTAGGCGAAGATGTTTTATTTTGTGCTTTTTTAAATTTAGTTCATAAGCCAGACGTCTGAGGCGTTTCTTTTTATATATATGTGTGTGTGTGTTTTTTTTTTGTTAACCAATAATGCCACAAAATTAAAAAATAAATAAGCAGCTTACAGTGGTTTTTTAAGGGTCTATTATAAAACAAACATTAAAGAGTTCTATAAAAGGCATAAGCGATTGTATTTAGTCGAGCAAATTTCCACTGAAACTTGCAACTGCAAAAAAAAAACACTTAAGAATAACAATTTTATGACTTAAAAGGAGACAGCGCAAAATGCGTCGAAGTAAATATCGTACAATTAATTTTAAATAATAAAAACCGAAGTATAGAAATGTTTGCTTGGTTATGAAAAATTAAAATAAGACGCAAAATCGATTAAAGTTGCTTGCTTTGTAAAGCTTTTTGTTTGAAGGCTCTAAACTTATTATGTTTGCATGCTGTAATTCTCAACAATATTATGAGACTTTTTTACTATAAAAATATACAGGCATAACCATCAAAAAATGTTAGCCGACACATTTTTGGACCTTTTCTTTGACGAAAACCGATTCTTGACGATAGCAAATAATCGATTTTGGTAAAAAAAATTGGAATCGAAAATTATGTCGCTTAAGCTTTTTTGGCGGTTATGGCACGATATTTAGTTTTTATCAGCTTGTTTTAAAAAATTTCGAGTTCTTTAAGCAGCAACGAAATGCATAAGGACGGTGCTTAACTATCAAAACAAGCAAAAGTTTAAAATTTAAATAATATTACCCAAGAAATTTATTGATATATTACAAAGCGAAATGAAACCACTGGAAAAATATTTTAATTCGTAGTAGAAAATTTCTTTAGAAAATTAAATTTGATTTAAGAAGACATAGACAACATATAAAGATACACAGACATGTCAGCTTAATTAAGTGACCAACAATATAATATCTATTGTATTTTCTAATTTTTGTATTCGTGGTATCCAGTGAACTAACCTTTTTGCTAAGACAACAAATGAAATGTTTTTTTTTAGTTCAATATGAATAGTTGTGAAAAGAGGACAAGGTGTTGAAAAAAAATTTTGAGGGTTATATTTTTTTTGTAGCTGATTCATATAATGAAAAAATATTTTGAATTAAAACTGAGTGTTTGTTTTTAATTTGAAACTTAACGAACGAAATTGAAATTTTTGATTATGCAGTTGAAATGGTTGTCCTAATTTTGCGCATGTTAATTAGACATGAGAAAAGAATGAGTTAAGATTTATACAATTAGTAATGTTAAAATCAACGCCATAATATTTTTAATTTAGAATTGTTTAAAAACAAATATGTATACCATATGACAAATTTTGTTACACTCTAGTGAAAATTGTAGCAAAAATTTAATTTTTATGAAATAAGGATATATGGGAAGTTGCTCTTTCTCTAATTGGACTGGGAGTCAACAAGTTAAATTATTAGATAAATCTAGACGTAATCACTAATTTAAGAAGCGTTTTTATTATAATTGCACAAGAATCTTGAGTTGCAAAATTAAGGATATACAGGAGCGTGGCATGTCCTTGACACGATTTAAATTACTTTACTTACTTGATTATTTTAGCTTAGCTTTTTTTAAATTTATTTATCGTAACTGATTAGTTAAAAAAATTAATAGGGCAGCATTATGTTGTTATTTTTTTGCAGAAATTTTATTAAAAAAAAAAGGATATATGAGAGGTAGCCATATTTTTTGCTTCGGCTGAAATTAAATTTCTCAGGCAAGTTTATGGCACTTTTGCTGCTGTTTGCCTGTATTTGTGGCTATCAAGGATACATGGAGAGTAGATTTATCCTTATAACGATTAAAAAGAGATTTACTACATGGCTAGGTTGCCTAAATCTTTAGATAGTTACACTCTTTTGCTGCTTTGTGGCAATAATAATAAGGAAAATTAATTATTTCAAATTAAGGATATATGGGAGCAAGTCATATCCTTGCTGTAACTGCTATAAGATTCTTTAGTGGGATTTAAAGGATATAGTTACAAGTTTTTATAGAACTTTTTGTTGTAATTAGTGCTGAAATGAAAATTTTTGATTTTAAGGATATATGTCTCGAGGTTGTATTTTTGCACTAACTACTAGAAATATTTCGAAAAACTTGGCTGTATGAATTCCTTCTTGATGATGATAAATTTTCTTCTTCATTACAAACAAAAGTGTGAGCGACATTAAATATTTGGAATAAAGGATATATGGGAGTTAAGGTTGTCCTGGTGCCTATTGAAATGAAATTCGCTACAGAGCTAAACAGCATAATTTTATAAGTTGTTGTAAAATTTTTGTTGTATTTGCAGCATAAATGGAGCTCTCAAATTAAATTTCTAAAATTAAGGATATAAAGGAAGTGAACTTATTTCTGTAGGGATATGAAGTATACCAGCAAATTTTCCGTTTTAATTCTATAAATTATTTCAAATGTTTGTTGCATTATAAACATACTTACAGCTCTTATTATATTTTAATGTTAAGGATGTTTATTTAATATCCTTAATATTCAAAGTTTTTTTAAGTTTAATACCAGTCTTTAAATTACACAAATTGTATCAACCTATTATAATATATATGACAAAATGACAAAACTCGTTTTTTTTTACTTAAACTAGTTTGGCGTCTAACTTCTTCCCTTTATTCAAGTTTTTGTATAAAATAAATGAATAGGAAAATTTAAATATTAAATACCAATCCTCTTCTTCATCTTCTTCAAAAAAACCACTTTAATCTTCAACAAAAACAATTTATTTTAATGCTTGACGATAATTGCAATAATAAAAACTTCATGAATTCTAACGCCCTCAGCTCTATTTTTGATTTCAAACTCAATTACAAATTAGCAAACAATCTATTTCTTTCTAATTTTAAATACCAACACTCAATTACCAGCCTATCGATAAAAAGTAAAAAAAAGAAAATATATTTCTAAGAGAAATAAACTAATTCAAAATGAAAAAAAAAAACAACAAATTGTTTTAATTTTACTGTTTGTTTTTTACTTTGAGAAACCCAATAAAACACTGAAATCAAACATCAAATATTGCTGATGATGATAACGAACAAGTGCCAAACATGCCAACGCAAAGTAATCAGACTTTGAAGAAAAAAAGGAAAAAAAAAATAAAAATAAAAACAATAAAAAATTATTTTTATTTGATACGAGTTTTTTACAGTTTATTTTCAACGAACGGTATCGGTGGGAATCTTTGGCAACATGTAGAACAAAATGAGAATGTTTGTGGTTTCAATAAAAATTGGTAACGATAGACAGGGAAACAGACATACAGACAGCCGTGTCAGAGACGTACATACATATTCATTAGGGTGTAGACAGTCTCTCCACTGTTGACAGGACTACCTGGTCTTATTTAAATATACACTGTTTCCAATTAAAAGTTATATTTAAGCAGGCTCGTGCATGCTTAATTTTAAGTCTACGACAATATATAATTATTAAGAATCTCTTTATGAATACACACAGTTGCTTACAAGAAATTCTAATAAATAAATATTGAATTTTACTAATAAATATTTTATTGTTAACCATAAAATTAATCTAATATGTAATATTCTATTAGATTATAATCGGCATGGATTTATTTTCAAACTTTTGCGTGTGATAGCAGTATTTTTATTTTTACCTTCTACTGGCAATAAACTTATTTATTATATAATATCAAGACTGTCATTTATTGTCGCGCTACGCTTAAGAGCTGTTTTTGTTCGAAGTTATCAAGTGACTTTCACAATTGATAGAAAATCTGCTAATTGAAATGTCTAAATAACTTTTATTCAGCATTCACTAAAATTCTAAATAATAGAAATATAATTCAAAAAGTCATTTAAAAACCCCATATACATTTTTTGCATATTTGTTGTTATCTATATGGAGAAAATAAAAAACAATTATATTTGACCTGGAAACGTTGTGACGTTTATGCTTATACGTGAATATCCCAGCAAATAATAAATTATGTAAAGTGCGACTTTGACTCGCACACGCGGACACTACATATGTATGTAATACTAAAGAGAATTTAGCCTATATAATCGAATTTTTTACCTGATGTAGACATTTAAAAAGAATTAAGGACCCGGTAAACCTTTCTTTTGGGTTTTGGCGATTTTTTTTAATTTTAATTTTTTGGAGCTTTTCCTTAGTTCTGGATGTTATTCTTAGTTTTTGGTACTTTTTTCGGTATTTTGTGTTTTTTTTTTTAGTTATGGCATTTATTTTAGTTATGGCTTTTTTTAACTTTTGGCGGGTTTTTTCGGTTCTTAGCGATTTTGTGTTTTAGCGATTTTTTCTTAGTTTTTGCAAATTTTTTAGTCTTAGCGCTTTTTCTGAGTTCTTTTTTTTCGGTTCCCAGCTAAAAAAAAATATGCATGGAGCATATATGATATCCCATATATGGTTCGGATCCGAAAAATGAGGGTATATGGGCATATATGATTATATATATTCATAAATTTTCATACATGTACGTGTAAATATTCCCTCTACAGTTCATATTCATACTCTCTTGATTCACAAAATAGCACTGTTGTGCAATAAATTAAATTACTAAAATTACTTTTTTTTAGATTTTGAACAGGGAGGTTGGATTTAATGACACATTTGTTTGTTTAAAATAATTCAAAACGAACTAAAAGTCATTTCAGTCATCATTTTAACCTTCATAGGGTCTTTAAAATCGTGGACGTTAACGATCTTCGGGTCAAATTTGACCCAAATTGAAAATTTTGTATTGGTTTCATTTATTTGTGATTCATTTATTGCCAATGAAAGAGAACATTATTTCATATATTTAATTCGATTAATATATGATAGATAAAACCGTAATATTCAATCGATATTATTATTAATTGTACATAAAGTAATGGTTTCAGAGTGCAGTTTTCATATCAAGTTTTTGCAAGTTATAATAGTATCTAATGGTGTTTTATTTTCTGCGTTGAGGCCTATCTGGCAATGACTTCTTTTGTATCTGTTTTTACCCTCTTCAAGCATTTTTTCTTTGGATTTAGTTGAAGTTTACGGCTACTCATTTACCTCACGTAGTTTTAGTGCAACTTTCTGTGAAAATACTGATATTGATAACCTCTTTTGGTTCTTTATATAAGGCATAGTAAGCTGCAATCCTAAATTTTCTAAGAAGTGTCGACGTTTTGCAAAACAGTTTATTTCCAGCCGCTATTAGCTGATGTAGATATCACAAACGCATTGTAAGCTTATATATCTACCATTTTACTAACCACCATTTGACAACATTGATTAGTCTTTCTTTTGCAAGTAAAACATGATCTAACTTTGTCCAGCAAATAAACCCTTTACCTCCCATTTGCAGTCAGAAGTGACCATATTATACTAAGAAGATTCACAGACTTTTTTTTATCGGAATATATATAAGAAGGGTACGAGTACTATCTTTGGTAAAACAAAAATAATGATAAACACGCATGATAATAACACATGTACTATCTCTGGTAGTAACTCATTTATATTTTTATGTGTAGCTTGAACTAAAGTGATTTGTGATCTCAGTATTTATTGTTCAACCGGTAAGATGTAAAAAAATTATCTGCAGTCGTGTTATATTTTCAAAATCGTCTGATAATGTATGCAGGCCATTTTGTATTTCATTATCTTTCATTATTTTACAAGAAATACCAGACACAACACTTCCAAACTTTAAAACGGGTCAAATTTGACCCGAAGATCTCTAGTGTAAAATCTTGCATACAATTTTCTTTGGCAAGTTTGCGGATATATAAACCTACTATATCTGTTAAGATATAAAATTAAATAAAAGTCAGAAAATATGACATAGATCGATCAATCACTAATTTTCAGAAAAAATCAAAGTTTTTTCCTGAAATGGGTCAAAATTGGCACAAAGACCCTATGAAGGTTAAGTCAAAAGGTGAATAAATTATTTCAAAAACTCAAAACTCATATTCGTACATAAAATTTAATTTAAGAAATGAGATTAAAAACTAATGCAATTAATTATAAAAGAAAAAATAATCCGTCTAACAATATTTTTCAATATAATTTTTCCAGTAATCTGAACTTTGTTTCTTATCTAGAAAATTCTCTTATTTTCGATAAAATTAATGACTGGATTATCTTTTTGATTATTTGATATAATAAATGGGGCCACAATGTATAAAATCGTACAAGAAGGTTTTTTTTTTGTAACAAAAGTTTTTCTTTTTTAAAGGTTGAGTCTGTGCGCATATAAACTTTGCATACCGTATGTATTTTGTAATGGATTTCCAATTCACCAGTGATAAAATACCAAGCTTTTTTGATTGCAAAACCGATCTTATGTGAGATATCATGTATGCATACAATATTATATGGCTCCATATATTAAATCTTATTTTTATATGTGGATCCACATATGAAGAGCTTCATAATTAAATTTCCATATATGAGCTCATATATTATAATACATTTCATATATTAGTCCATATATTAGTTCATATATAATAGTTTTGCAATGTATAATCTCATACATTTCCCTACATGAATTCATACATATTCATATATAGTTATATACATTCATATATTAAAAATATATGGACCATATATAATTTTTTTAGCTGGGTTTTGATATTTTTTTCGATATGTGGCGTTTTTTTAGTTTTGGCGCTTCATTTCATTGTTGGATTTTTTTTAAGATTTTTGGGATTTTTTTTTAATTTTGGCGCTTATTTTAGCTATGGAGTTTATTTTAGTTTTGGTGTTTTTTGCGTTTTTTTCGGGGTTTGGCGATTTATTTTAGTTTTTACGATTATTTTTTGTTTTGGCGCTTTTTTTGGTTTTGAAATTTTTTCGGGTTTTGGCATTTTTTCCGATTTTCTTCGGTCTTTGGAGATTTAGTTTAGTTTTAGCGATTTATTTTAGTTTTAGCGATTTATTTTAATTTTGGAACTTATTTTTATTTTGGTGATTTTTTTTTTGTTTTGGCGATTTTTTTAATTTTGCTTTTTTTTAGTTTTGTCGTTTTAGGAACTTTTTTTGTTTTTTGCGATTTATGTTGGTTTCAGCGATGTACATATTTTAGCATTGTTTTTTTTTGTTTTGGTGATTTTTTCAATTTTGGTATTTTTTTCGTTTTGATTTTTTAGGGATTCTTTCGGTTTTTGGCGATTTTTTAATTTTGAAAATTTTAAGTTTCAGCGTTTTCTAGAATTTCGAGAGCTTGTTCTCAGTGTTCCCAAGATACAGCAAGTTGTCAAAATTTTGTAGTCAAAACTATTTTAACTGACTAAATACCCTTTAATTTTGATTGTTTTTAATGTCAGTGTTAATTGGGTAGTCTAATTTAAATCACATTATTTTTGAAAATTTCAAGTGTTTGTATACAACTGTCTGTATATTCCATTAGGATTTAAATATGCCACGTTGCTCTCATTAGAACACCCTATAGTTTTGAACTGTCATATATGTATTTGTTGTTGTAGCGGCAAAAATTTTACATTTTCTGTGAAAATTTTAGGACAGACACACGGACATCGTGCTGCAGCGTAGCTAAAACAATATTTATTTTTCAAAAAAAAAAATCTTTTTCTTTTATTAAAAAAATTTTATTTTACTTCACTGAATGAAAATAAGCTAAAATCTATTTTGTTTCCAGTGAACTATTAAACATAAAGCTAAATAACACAAAATATTTACTGGGGCCTAATTCCTGCACTCGTGATCGGAATTGCATTCGAATAGAAATTAATTTCGATGGCAAGAAATTTTCTGATGATGTCACACGCTACCAAGCGAATCGTGTTTTGGTTTTAGTGTTGGAAAAAGGCAAATATATTTATATATAAATTCATTTCACAACACTGAATAAATTGTAAGCAAACGCATATGTTTGTATATATGTATGTATGCAAAAACATATGTGTGTACCTACACACGTACATATATGCAGAAATAACAAAAATTAAAAATTTTAAAAACCCCCGACTTTTTTCAGAAAAGGTGTTATATCTTCTAAACGGCTGGACCGATTTAGCTAAGAACCCTCTCGATCAAGTTATCTTTCAAACAGAAAAAACTAAATGAAAATCGGTCCAGCCGTTTGGCCTGTACGTGGACACAGACAGACACACAGATACACAGCTACACAGATAAACAGATACACAGATACACAGACACACACTACAAACTTATAACACCCCTTTTTTTAGTCGGGGGTTAAAAAGAAACGAATACATAAATGTTATTTTCATTTTAATTTTATTAATAACTTAATAATAATAAATTAGTTTAAAGTTAGAGAATAGAGCACTAGCCACATGTTCGATTCTTTTATTGCTTGACCAGAAGCATTTAATTTGTTATTTAGATGCTCCCAGAGTTGGTTGATTTTTTTTTATTTTCCCCGACAACTCTTGGGCAAAACATTATGTATTTGCCAAGGCAGGCAGTGTGTTTTGTTATATTTAAAGTCAACTAGATATTTTTTAATTTGCGTTTTTTATACGTACATTTGTGCATTCATTCATTTTTAAATAAATAAGTAAAATATTGAACATACATTTTCTAGTTCTTCGTTTTTTTCTATGTTAAAAATGATTTCGAATGCCTTTTTGCTTGCGAGTAAAAACACGAACGGTTGCATTCGAATGTATGCACGTTATCGAATGCTGTCATTAGAAATTTCAATATGTGTTACTCGAAACCGAATGCGAAAATCCCATCATTTTAAAAAATGTTATTTTTAGCTAAGAAATCTTTTTGATCGTTTTAACACGTCTTAAAACTTCAAAAATAAGATAAATCTTCACATATGGTAACGCTGATTGTGAGTAATATACGACAGGGGACGATGAATCAAAACAATCTCATATTCCATTTGCACTGAAAACTGAGTATATAAAGCTTAAATGATCATCAACTGACACCCTACACAGTGCACCAAACACAAAAGAACGCTGATAATGAAGGTGTGGCGACCTTTGAAAACACCGTGTTGTTCCGTTCTGCTAGAGGTTGTCAGAATATTTACAATTAACTTTGGTGTTATTTCTTTCTTTAAAGTTATCAATTGTTATTTGGTTTACAGAGCGCAACGGACTTTAGCTTAATCAAAGCACAAATATAGAAACAAATAAAGTTCGAACAGTAATAATTACGAGTTATAATTAAACTACATGAAAAAAAAATGTTTTGCTGGGGTATCTTGATATATTTTGCGTCATACGCCGTAGCTGTAATAAAAATTTAAAGCCCTAAATTGCAATGTGATAACTTTTTAACAAAATGTGGGTTTCATAATCTGTAATAAGCTTTTATCAATTTATTTTTTTATGCGTGTGTATTTTTTATATCAAATTTGAAATACATACATACATTTATACACATACATACATACATGTGTATAAATGTAAATATATAAATGCGATTTTTGTAAGGTTATTAAACTGGCGGCAGACTGGCCATAAATTATAGAAAAATGAAATTAGGTGAAGTGATAAATTTTATTGATTTCATAAATATGTGAACTCACAGTTTTCTATAGCTTAACTAAAAATGGTTTGAAGTGATAAAAACTCAAATGAATCAAATTTTTATTCAAAATATATTATATTCTCTTTAACTTTATGATTCTTAAAAAAAGACCAACTACTTGTTTATGAAAAAATTAATTACTTAAAACTTTTGTGTTTCCTTTCAGGTAAACTTCAAAGAGAAAATTTAATTACAAACACTTTAATGGGTAAGCCAAGCATTATCCAAGTAAATTTATATTTGATCTTTTTTTTTAAGATGAACCACTTGGAAATTAAATTATAATAAATTTTAATTGCACTTACTTCCATATAATTTTGTTTCTCTCTTTTACTACCGTTTATTTTTTCCCATTTTTATGAGATTTTCCTGCTAATTAAACGTGCTAATTTAACCAATTTAAAGTTCAAAGACCTTGATAGGCCTTAAACAAAGAATATATTTGCATAGAAGACAAAAATATTGTTTAATAGATCTTACGCCTTGAAGTTAATTTTGCAATGAAGAATTTATAAAAAAAATAACAATGATTAAAATAAATATTTAAATAGAATTAAAAAAAAATTAAATCGACTTCAAAAACAAGCACTAAAAAGTTTAAAATATCTTTGATTCAGTTAAATAAAACATTTTTATATAAAGCTATTAGAAGTCTTTGTCCGCCCACTTTGCTAAGTTTAAATTCAACATCGCGCCACTTTCATAGTTGAAGATATGTGCCAAGTTTCCTAAAAATCGATCAGATAGAAGCACGTGAAATATAATATTTATATTTTCCGCACATTTTTTTAAGCAAAAAATTTGCTTAAATTTGGCGCGACAAACTCTTCGCCATATTTCGTGGGAATCGGATAAGTAGAAGTACGCATAATTTAATACTAAACTTTCATGGGCAAAACCCCGCCCACTTTTTGGAACACAAGTTTAAATATTTTTCAGAGCAAGTTGCTCAAGTTGCTGAGTTTCGTGAAAACCGATGAAATAGAAGCACGTGAAGTATTATAATACATTTTAATGGGCGTGACCCTGCCCAGTTTTTTAAATGCAACATCGTGTCTTTTTAAGAGTTCAAAGTGAGTGCTTAGTTTCGTAAACATTGCCTAAGCACAAGCATATTAAAATTTATTAGGCATGGACCCGCCCACTTTTTTGAATGCAAGATTAAGTCTTTTTTGAGCTCAAGGTGTGCGCTTAGTTTTGTAAAAATTGGTTTAGTATACATACATAATATATAATATTAAAATTTAATAGGCGTGGCCCCGCCTACTTTTTTGAATGCAAGAATGTTTCTTTTTTTGTTTCAAAGTGTATGACAAGTTTTGTAAAAATTGGTAAAATAGGAGCATGCAAAATATAATATTAAGTTTTAATGGGCGCGACTCTTTCCACTTTTTCAACTTCAAGATTGTGTCCTTACGAGAGCTCAATGTGATGGGTAAGGTAAGCAGCAATCGAAAAAGTAAAATATCTTTAATACAAATAAAAAAATTTTTAAAATTAGAAAAATATTACTTTTTTACAATTGGACCAAATCGAAGCTATAAAACCCTCTCAGAGAGAAAAAGAATTTTTACAATTGGTCTAAAATGTAACCAGTAACATTGCCAAAAAAAAAAAATAAATAAAAAAAATACAAACGAATTGATAACCTCCTCATTTTTTTAAGTTAAAAAAAAATAGCTTTAATGTGCGGAATTTGTTAATAAATCTACATACATATCGTTACATTAATATAGAAAGGCTCCAACTCTTTATTTTTTTTAAATCGAGATTTTTTGCATTTTTCGATACATTAGATATTCTACTATCGAATTATACAAAAAATTCGATTCCAGAAAAATAATTTCTATATTAAGGTAACGATATATTACTCCATTAACCATTTTCCTTGATGTACTTATGCGATATGTAAATAATTTGCTAAGAAAGCACTCAGTTGATGAAACGGCGCTCACAGTGAAGTGAATCGTTCACTTGAGCTAGTTCGTTTATCAACCGTACAACTCTACTCAAAACACACTTTTCTTCATACACGATTGAAAATTTCTTGCGTCGAGTTAATCAAGTAGATTGCAACCAAATTCAATGTATGAACTTATAGTAACAGCGTTGCAAACTAAATGAGAATCATAAACCTATTTATCTTGCACATGCGTTCGTACTAGAGGGCTGCGTAAACAGTCTTTAAATGGAAATACGGCTTGTTTTTTAAATGTATTGCCATAGCATGTATTACACTAAACCAATAATAAATGATGTCGTTTAATAAACCAAGCACTATGGATGTATTGATATACGAGTATATGAGTGTTTACAAGCGATGTCGCGAAGACTTCTTCTTCGTAACAAACACTCAAAAGAAGTAGTGTTGATGCGTGTATGCTTGTTATTTTACATATTGTACGTTTGCGTGTGTGTGTGTGTGTGTGTGTGTGTGTGTGTGTGTGTGTGTGTGTGTGTGTCTGTGTGTGTGTGTAAGATGTAGATGGTAAGCTATTATGTATTTAAGGGTGGTTTTTTAAAGCAAGCGCACACAACTAATGTCAATGCATGTGTGTGCGTTTGTATGTGCGCAGAAAAATATAAGATCATACACACAATGTGTGTGTGTACGTACATGCATGACGTTTGTCTACGCGCCCATGCGTAGAAAGAAGCAAGCATCACAAATAATTTCGTCAAATTCTTTCGTCACGAAAATACTTCGTGACTCACGAAGTATTTTCTTCTTTACTCCTATACCTGCAATAACTGAAACAAATTTATTGCAAACCGTGTTCTTTAGCGTTTGTTTTAGAAGATTTTGCTGTAATAATGCATTTGAAAAATCCCACATGTCTTAAAAGTTCTTGTAAGTGGTCTTGTGCAGGGGTCTGGTTCATATATTGCATGAGGTATTTACATATGTAGCTGTGTCTGTGTGTATGTGTGTTGCTGTTACATACTTCAATTCTCTCCCTAACTTAGTTTTGAAATGAAACACTAATAATCATTAAATATAGATGCATAAATTGATAGTTGGATGTATCAGACGCTAAAAGGACTAATAACTCCACTTTTCGAAAATTTCTCAATTTTGTTATATTACTATCTGATTAGTTGTGAACTCTTTGGAAATTATTTTGTTCTTATATTATTTAGATATTTTCAATTAAAAACATGAAAAATCGGCTTTGAATCTTATTTGAATTTTTTCAAAAGCTACTAAAATCAACTCCACTTTAATTAAACGTATTGGTTCAATCTAGCGAAATTTCCATATCTCATGAACTTTTATAAAAAAGAAGCCAATGCATCTGTTACCCGGAAATCCCCTATCCCCTCATTTTTTCTGTTAAATGCCATAAAAATATTTTGTGCCTTTTATAATTATCATAAATTTTGGAAATCTATTTGCCACACATTACTAATTTACTCAACTTTTTATTTTGTGGAGTTATGAGGCTTTTTAGCTTCTGACACATCCAGTTCTTTGTGTTTTCTTTTGCCCAACTAACTAAGAACTACAAATATTTCAATATAAATGAATGAATTAATAAAAACAATATTTTTAATTTTTAACTCTCGTTACTTCTTCCGATAAAATCTGGCCACTGCGGTGGTAGTAAACAAATGAATTTTATTCATATGTACGACTGATGTCAATGATATATTCACATCTGTAAATCCAGGAAAATATTTTGGTATCAGTTGCACGTTGTCCAAAGTATAAGTAATGTTCTAACAAATGAACAAATGAATGTACTCGAATTTGAATCTAATAAGTGATTATAAATTATAAAACTCACCGCCTTTAACGGACACTTAGTCGAAAAATTACCCGATTGCAGCATTCGTTGAAGAAATGCCGATATGACGGGCTTATTCGATGAGAGTTCCAGCAATTGACAGGCATTGATACGAAAATTTACTAACTCCACATCTTTTTTACCCTTCAAAGCCATTGACATTCTCATGTGCATAAGCATTATCTTAATATTTTGCTTAAATTGTAAATGCGTTGTCATATAGTTGTCGCGATTGCGAGATCTTTCATTTATTATGCAACGGAAGAAATTAAAATGAGGCTTTGACAGTATGGTGCAGTTAATACTTTCCCAGCGTACACCAATAGTGCGCTTTAGAATGAAGAAGGCGTAAACTAGTTTGTTATAGATTGTTAGATTCTATTCAAACTTACCGACATATTTGAGATGTTCATGTGGCAAAACGTTAGAAGTATCATGAAAAAGATTTTCTTTACCCGCATTGTGCTACACACACTTGTACAAAAGACAAAAAAAAAAAATGTTCCGTTTATATTTACCAAACAACTTTTGATTTGCGCTTATTTACGGTTTTTGTTTTCGAAATCTTTGTTTCCTAATATATAAAACCATTTTCAAATTTGTTACTCTGCGTTACATCATTAGCATGAATATGCACAGTCTGTTAAACCGTTTGTATTTTTCATAAATATAAAAGTCATAAGAATGATTTCTGACAGCAAGAAGTTCGTTCACTAAGCACTCACATTTAATATGAATCCGAGAACAACTCTGAAAAATTATTGTTAATTATGAAATACAAACACGTTAAAACATTCCTCAACTAAGAAATGTCTGTCTATCATGGCTGAATTTATTTAATTAAAGTTATTGTAGCTGCTTGAAACTCTTTAAATTCTCGCTAAAGGAAGCTAATGATTTTACCCCAATTTTCGAAAATCGAGTTTTCATCATATTTCGACGTTTTAAGTTCCTGCGAGTCTGAACAATGTAATAACATGGTTCGATATCAAATGCCATAATCTCAAACTGAAAAAATCTTATCGAATCAGCTCGTTATCGAAAGTGACGATTAGAATGTCAGATCCGGCAACGTGCTGTTATACGTTGTTAGACGTTGCCAGACTGAAAGCATTCGACAGAAATTGTCAATTATCAACTGATTGTGCTTGTGTTAAATGTAAAAAGTGACAATAGATTGTTATTATTATGGACCATAAAGAAGCACTTTCAATGCATACATTTTATTATATATTTGCCCCCTCCTTTATGTCAAAAACAGGTGTGAACAGTGTTGCCAATAGAAAGAACTCTCTAACAGTGATGCCATGGTACACATCGCACTGCTGACAATATTAAAATGCCAAATACAATGGCAACGAAATGAAATTAAAAAATTATGGATTGACAATTTTTCTTTTTTTTTTTTTCAAATAATCGATTGTTAACAAAATACGACTTATATCAGATAATAAAATAAAACAAATTTTCTAAGACTATATTATTTAAAATTTTTATTAAAGCTTGATGTTTTTTCCTCTTGTTTTATTCCATTATTTTAAGAATAATTATTCGTTTGAAATAGTCGCATAAAATTTAAAAATTTTTGATTAATCGCATTAAAAATTCTTAAAATCGTTTAAACTTTATTTGCAGTTTTTATGTTTATGGAAAAATGTTCATTCGTTATGCATTTGAATAATCGAAGACAATTTAAAATATATTTGATTATTCGAATAAAAAATTGTCTTCCAAATTTGGGCTCGTTACTGTATCTTTAGTATAAGATTTCATAATCGTCATGCATTCTTATAGTCGAATAAAATATTAAGTACAAGCTAAATTTAAATTTATAAAATATTTTTATTTTTATCATTCAAATAGAGAATATTTATTCAAGAAAGCGAATAAAATATTAAATATAAATTTTTTAATGTATTTTCTAACATCATTTCTTCAAGAAAACGACGAACATCTTAAACTCATTTCATTATTTTAATAAGATTTTAGTTTTTCTATATTCATTCTTTCATTCGGGTAAAAAAGTCAAAAAATGTATTTTTTTCTATTCGATTAATTGAAATCAATTAAAGTTTATTTTGTTATTTGAATTAAATTATTCCATAAATCTTAATTAAAAAATATATAAAAATCTTACAAAAAAAAAATTATTCGATTATTTAGTCGAATAAATTTTTTTAATGTTGGCCCGTTATTTTTGTATTATTTATGTTTTATTTAAAAAGAAAAATTTTTTTACTCCTGGTATTTTTTTTCTTGTTGAGGTAATCGAGTAAAGATTTTCATTTGAATAATCGAATGAAATTTAATGCCTTTGCTACTATAAAAATAAAGATTTTCTGGGCTGCTGCTAATTTATTTAAACATGTTAATTATTCGAACAACTGAAAAGAAATTCAAGGCTGATGTTTAAATATTTACAATTTATGACAGTATACGAATAAGACTTTTTGTTCGTTAATTATTCGAATAACTGAAAAAAATTTCGATATGTATAGTTATTCGTAAAAACTTTTTGCTTACAAATTTTTAAGATTTTTTTTATTCTAGTTTTCCTGTCAGACTTTTTTATTTTTTTTTTATTCGCATAACTGAATTCATACATATAATGTAAAATATATTCGATTAAACGAATAATTTTTTTTTCAAAATATCACTTTGTTTCAAAATAAAATTCTATTTTCGTTACTCATACGAATGATAGAATAAAATTAAAAAATGTTTTCAATTCTTCGGATATTAAATTTTATGTAGTTTTTAATTATTTTATTGGAACTCGTTGTTTGATTCATTCAATTTTGCTTTAAGCCAATAGCTATTAATTTTATATAATTTTTAGTTGGTATTTAATCCTGATTTCATGCATTTAAATATTTATACAGTTTTCTTGCGAATAAGACATAAAATTTATTTGGCTACTGGAATGAAAATGTATTTTTTAGCATTATTCGAATAATTTATTTATTTTGTTCGAATAAAAAAATTATTACATATTTTTACTTTAATCTTAATAATTCTATTATTCATTTTATAGCATTTATTATTAATTTTTGCTAATAATCGAATAAACTTTAAAATTTATTCGAATACTTGCAAGAAAATATTTTTCGAAAATGTTGGTTTTTTTAATTCCTGGCAGCAAGGGCTTGTTACTGTCGAATATGCCCGACCTTTGTTACTCACTTATTGTAATTATTTTCCACCATTTCCGTGGCCTTTCCTTTTTTGGAAAATTGAATTTTAATGACTTTGTTAGCAAACAAATTAAATAATAATTATATTTAATAGCAAATAAATGTTAGATAAAAAAATTACGTTTTATTCTTATAAATGAAATCACATTCGATGAATATTAGATGCAATAATTGTAAAACCTTAATGATGCATATTAATTTATACATACGAGATTTAAATGGGAAAATTTTTAGATTAAAATAAACAATGATTTTACTCTCATATAATTTTATATGGGAAGAAAGATTTGCAAAAAAAAAAAAATATTAATGGCCTCAAATTTCTTAAAATATTTTTTCTATAAAAGCTAAGAAAAATATTTAAAATTTAGTGCAGTATTTTTAAAACTAAACTATTTGCTTCAGTTTAGTTTGCAGTCTTTCCTATAAAGGCGCGATATTTACGCCAAAACTTTTTTCTAGCGAACATTTTGAAAAATTTCTTTTCCTTTATTATTTTAATTCGTTTCGCTACATTTTGGTAATGACTGCAGCAAAAAATTTTTTTTTTATAATTAAGGATATATATGGGTGGTCTTGCTCCAATTGAAATGAAATTTGCCAAAGTGCTCAGAAATGCTATTATTTAAATAACTAAATGTTTCTTACTGCATTCTGATAGTAATTTCTGCTAAAATTTAATTACCTAAATAAAGGATATATTGGACGCTTGCATGTCCTTGCACATATTTAAATAAAATTTACCAGTTAGTTTGACTGACCGGTTTTATAAATAGCTATAGAGTTTCACTGCGTTCTGATTATATTTGTAACTAAAATTTAAGCTTGAATATAAAGGATATATGTGGAGATGGGCTTTCCCTAGCCTCTATTACAACAAACTTTATCTGAGGGGCCTTAGATTACAATTTTGATATTATTTAAATAGTTAAATGTTTCTTACTGCTTTCTGATAGTAATTTCTGCTAAAATTTAATTACCTAAAAAAAGGATATATGGAACGCTTGTGTGTCCTTGCACATATTTAAATAAAATTTACCAGCTAGTTTTAACTGACCGGTTTTATAAATAGTCATAGAGTCTCACTGCGTTCTGATTATATTTGTAACTAAAATTTAAGCTTGAATATAAAGGATATATGGGGAGATGAGCTTTCCATAGCCTCTATTTCAACAAACTTTATCTGAGGGGCCTTAGATTATAATTCTGCAAATAGTTTCCAGCTCTCAGTGTATTATGCTCAGAATTTCAACTAAAATTGAATTTTTAATTTTAAGAGCATATGAGAAAATGGTTTATGTCTCCAGGCATTCAAATGAAATTTTAAGTAAATGATTTTTATTCTGATGTTAAGTGTGACTAAAGTTAAATTTTTTCATGTTAAAAAGCAATATTAAAAGATGCAAAAAGCAAATAATTTCCAAATATAATTTAGGCATCACGCTGATAAATAAAATTTCTTTTCAAACATTCCTTGTTTAAGAAAAACTTCTGCCTAGAAATATTAAAAAGAAATAAAAATTCCAACAAAAAGATATTCCTCTGACATCATACTAATCGAAATATTTAAACTATTTCTAATCTGAACAAAAATAAAAAATACTTGAGAAAAAATTAACCATATCTGCGTTGATTGCCTTACTTATGTTATCCTTTATTTCACTTGACTGCAGAATAATATCTACAATATTTCTTTTAATGCTCTTTAATTCTCATTTTGAAATCCCTTTAATGGGAATTGCAAACATTACTCGCAAGCGAGACAGCATGCCTTATGTCTGGACATATGACAAATGTATTAAGGATGTACGGAAGGACGAATGATTGTTATTATTACGATAATTGCCAGTCAAACTAACATTCAACCCAGCTGTGGAGCAAAAGCTATCGACCAACTAGCTAAGTCTTCATACACTTCACTACCACCACCCACCACAACACGAAGGAGTATAAAAGTAGAGTTGGACAAAGCTTGCGTGATTGACGTGAGTCAAATATGATATTAGAGCCACAAGCATAAGGTTATTTCATCGAAGTGATTTTATAGTGATCGTGAGTCAACGTGAGTCAGCGTGACTGGGCGTGAGTGAAATTTTTTTACATCTTGTTTTAACGATCTCTGAAAAAAATTAAAATAAATCTCTTCATCAACTTTAACTTGAGTATGCCGCCATACCGTGAGTTATAGTGATTACAATACACATTGTTTATACTCACGCTGGAATTCTTGCAACTTGCTCGCGATAATAGCTTCCGTTGGTTTTCGGTTATTAAACCGAGTTAAGAAACTTTCGTGGCTGCAGTTATTCTTTCTTTGCACCCACGCAAGCCAGCATGCAAATGAGTTAAGAAAATAATGCAGACATTAGCGAACGCTAGTGAGTGAAACTTTTTGCTCGTGCACACTTCTCTACAAAAAAAAGAGCAGCATAAAAGTTCTTGACTTTTGAGGAAAAAAATCCTTGTGTTACAATAATGCCAGCAACAAACATAAGGAAGGATGTCGTCGTCGCAGTGATGACATTTGATATTCAATTTACTTACAGCAAGCTTTGGCATTTCATGCAAATATCATTCAGCCATTCAATTTTTTTTTCTCTTTTGTTTTTCGTTTAATAACATTCTTATTTCCTTTATTCTATTCTTTTTGTTACATGATTTAACTGTTTTCTATTATATAAAAATCATAGAAAATAGAAATAATTTTATTTTGATGACTTTATTAAAATAAGAAAAAATAAAATAACAGGAAACGTTAGTTGTCGTAAAAAGAAATTAAATGAATCATGAAAAGTTTTACTGTTGAAAACAGCAGGAGGAAAACGGACATAGTTAACAGAAACTTGTAAATATTTCAAAAAAAAAAAAAAAAAGTACAAGGAAAAGGTTAAATTTTTAAAGCGCAACAGCAGTCTAACCAAAGGCTAGTGCATAGATAAAAAGTGAAAGAATTTTGTAAAAAAAAAGTTGTAGAAATAAAGGCAGAAATTTGTAGTAAAAAACAGACATAAATTAAATGTCCTTCAAACATTTAGCTGTTAAATAAACATGAATAAAAGCCAAAAAATTTTAAATTGAAAATGTAAATGGATCGTCATATGTCTTTAGTTGTTCGAATATTCCAACTATGTAATCATATTAAAATTTTTTGCTTGCATATATATATTCGCTTGATTTTAGGATACACTACCCAAAAATTGCCAGTAGGAACCAATTAATTTCATTGCACTATCTATCCGTGCGTCACCGTCAAAGAGAGAAACTCACGAACTACAAAGCACGGCAAAAAAAAACATGTTTCTGCAAAATCGAAAAATCAATTAAAAATTTTATGGGTTCAGCTAAACTTTTGTTTTTAAAACTTTAAAGAAAATATTTAATTAAAGCAATTAAATCTTTAATTAAACTTTCAATAAATTAAATTAGCAAACAAAAGCTTAATTGACTCAATTAAATTTTTTATTGTTTATTTGAATTTTTTTCAATTAAAAGCATTGATTGCACAATAAAATTTTCTGTGAACGAATATGCCTGTTGTAATAAAAAATAAATAAAAACTATGTAGACGGGATTTAAAAAATCGCCAAAAAAATTCTAACCGTTACGTAATTGACGTTAAAAAAATTTCGAAAAAATTTTTATCTGGCCCCATAGTGCAATATATATATATATATATATAATTAATCGAAAACAACAGCAATTTTTTTTAAATATTTTTTGCGATGTGTTGGATTCTTCAATTGTTTAAGAAAAAATTATAACTGTTACTTAATTGATATAAACAATTTCTAATTTTTTTTGTGTTTCGCCCCGTAGTGCTAAATAGTTTTAAGTAATAAAATAAAAAGAAAAAATTTTTTGTTTAATAATTTTGGTAATACTTTTAATACATTAAGCAATTTTTTTACATATTTTTCGCGATAAGATGCGATTTAATCGCATGCTGTTTTAAAATTAAAATTAAAATTTGTTTTTATGTTTTAAACAAATGCCCAAAAACGCAGTTACTGTTACTTAATTGGTGTAGAAAATTTAAAATTTTTTTTTTGCATCTCGTTCCATTGTGCAACTTACTTTTAAGAATACTGCTAAAAATAGCTGTTCAATGTTGGCAATATTTTAATACTTTTAGCGATTGTTTTAAAATAATTATCGTGTTGTGGTTTATTTTTCATATTGATCGCGTTTTGTGAATATTTTTTGGCAATATTTCTTTATTTCTGGAAAATGTATTTTTATGTAATTAAAATTGTAATTTAATTTATATAAAAAGTTTTGAGATTTCAATGTAGTTCGGCCCATTGTGCAACGTATTTTTTTAAGAATAAAATAAAAAGGAAACAGCTAAAAATAGTTGCTTAATAATGTTGGTAATTTTTTAATAAATTAAGTGACTTTTTTTAATTTTTTTTTTGCTAAAAAAAAAATATGTATGGAGCATATATGATATTACATATAAGGTTCGGATCCGAAAAATGAGGGTATATGGCCATATATGATTATATATATTCATACATTTTCATACATGCATGTATAAATATTCCCTATACGGTATGAAAAATTCATATTCATACTTTCTTGAATCAGAAAAGCGCACTGTTGTGCAATAAATAAAATTTCTAAAATTAGTTTTTTTAACTGCCACTTCCACTATGTCGAAAGAAAAATTTTGCGAAAGAAACATGATCGCTCGAATTCTAATACATTTTCATTCCACTATGTCGTCAGCTTTCTTTCGCTTGTGATTACGTATGTAATTTTTTTGTTTTACGTGTTTATAAATTAAAGTAGTGCCAATTTGTACATTTCAAGTATTTCCAACGTTTTTTTTAAACTTACAAACATTTACATGAAAATAAGTACAACCATATTAAACAACGAAAAAGAATTCAACAAAATAGTCGCACAGCAACAGCAAGTTATTACTGTTTTGCTTTACAACTACATTCGTTTTGTTTAAAATGTACGAGTACTTTTTATAATGAACAGAAAACAATAATCAAAACAAAAGTGTTCAATAATATTTTTATGAATATTTTATGACTTTTACCTACAAATAAAAAATAAATTGAAGAAATCTGAATTAAAAAAATAATAATGTGAAAAAATAATAATTTTACAAACTTTATTGAATTCTTTGCAAATAAACTTTATTACACGAAAGCAAAATAGCAAGTGAGTGATTTTGACATAGTGTTCGGTTTGTTGACGAGTCATTCGAATTAGTGGTATGAAAATCTGTATGAAAACACTTACGTTTTCTTGCGACTTGTCGTTCGAGTCAATGTTCGTACAGAAGTAAGATAGAGAAATGGAAATCAGTGTTCTTTCGCTTAGAATGCGAATGAAGGCCTTCTTTCGAAATAGTGGAAGAGGCAGTAACTTTTTGTAAAGGGAGGAGGTTGTATATATTTAATGAAACATTTGTTTGGACAAAATATTTAAAAACTAACTAAAAGAAATTGTATTCATCATTTCAAAGAAAAGGTGAATCGACTATGCGACTATTCGTACAAAAAATTTAATGCAATTAATTATAAAAAAAACCGTCTAACAATAGTTTTCAATAAATTTTTTTGCAGTAATATGAACTTTGTTTCTTATCTAGAGAATTTTGTTATTTTCTATAATTAATGACTGGATTATCCTATTGATTATTTGGGGGCCACAATGTATAAAATCATACAAGAATGATTTTTTTTTAACAAAAGTTTTTCGTTTTTAAACGCATATAAACTTTGCATAAGGTATGTATTTTCTAATGGATTTCCAATTCACCAGTGATAAAATCCAAACTTTTTTGATTGCAAAAACGATCTTATGTAAGATATTATGTATGCATACATTCTTATATGACTCCATATATTAAATCTTATTTCTATATATGGATCCACATATGAAGAGCTTCATAATTAAATTTCCATATATGAGCTCATATATTATAATACATTTAATATATTAGTCCATATATTAGTTTATATATAATAGTTTTGCCATGTATAATCCCATACATTTCCATACATGAATTCATACATATTCATACATATATAGTTATATACATTCATTCATATATTAAAAATATATGGACCATATATAATTTTTTTAGCTGGGTAAACACGTTTTGTGAATATTTTAGCAATATTTCGCTAATTCTTGAAAATTTATTTTTATGTTCGAAAAAATTGTCATAAAAAATTGGAACTGTTTTTTATTTGACGTAAAAAATTTCGAAATTGTTCTTTATATCACCCCATAGTGCAACGTATTTTTTGAAGAAACAAAAAATAGTTGTTTAATGATATTGGTGATTTTTTAATACATTTAGTGTTTTTTTTTTTTCAAATACATATTGTTCGCGATTTGGTCCATTTTTTTATATTAATCGTGTTGTGTGAATATTTTCGGCAATATTTCGCTTTTTATTTAAATTTTATTTGAATGTTTTAAAAAATTGCCAAAAATAATTTAACTGTTATATGATAGATGTAAAAAAATTTTAAATTTTCCTTTATCTCGCCCCATAGGACAACATGTTAGTTAAGGAATAAAATAAAAAGAAAACAGCTAAAAATAGTTATTTAAAAATGCGGCATTAAATTAAGACATTCATTAGCGATAGAATACAAACTATACGTGTTATCGTTTCGAAGCAATCTATACGTACATAACGCTCATGTAAAGGGTGTTTTTTATTGAGGTATAGAACTTTAAGTTGGCATCACTTTTTTAACTGGCGGCCATTTTGTCAGCTGTCAAGTGATTAATATTTAGTTTGGTTTGCCATTTCATCATGAACAGGTTGACAAAAGAACAACGCTTGCAAATCGTGCAAATTTATTTCGAAAATAATGGTTCAGTTCGCGAAGTTTACCGCAAACTCCGTCCATTTTATGGTCGACATAATCGTCCATCAGAGCAATTAATTCGGTTAACCATGGATCGTTTTCGCACTACGTTTACTCTATGTGATAATACGCATCCGCAGAGACGTCGAACAGTGCGCACCGAAGAAACAATTGCCGCTGTAGAGCAAAGTGTTGAAGAGGACCCGAATGAATCGATTCGCCACCGTGCACAGCAATTGGAGCCGACTAACCGACTATTTTGTTCCCGAATTGGATGGCATGAATGTGGATGAGTTGTGGTTCCAACAAGACGGCGCTACATGCCACACAGCGCACGTCACAATCGATTTATTGAAGGAAACATTCGATGAGCGCATAATTTCGCGGAATCGACCTGTCAATTGGCCACCAAGATCGTGTGATTTGACACCATTGGATTATTTTCTTTGGGGATATGTGAAGTCGCTCGTCTACGCCAACAAACCAGAAACGTTCGGGGACTTGGAAGCCAACATTCGTGGCGTTATTGCCAACATACGGCCCCATATGCTCGAAAAAGTGGTTGAAAATTGGACCTGTAGAATTGGCTTTATTCGAGCCAGCCGCGGCGGCCACATGCCCGAAATCATATTTAAACCTTAATGGCATAAAATTATCCTTCCAATAAAGCCAAATTGATGGACATTAAAATGATTTTCTTGTGTTTTATTTCAATTTAAAGTTCTATATCTCTTAAAAAAACACCCTATATTTGAACTAAAAATAAAATAAAATTTTTTGAGTAATTAATATAGAATTAATCCTCATATCTTTATCCTCATTTTATAAAAATTTCACACAAATATCTTTGTGTACTCAAGTCTTGAGGGCTAAATAACATATTCTATTTCATTTAATGTGTGTATAAATTGAAAACTTTAAACTGGTTTTCTGTAGAACTAGTTTTTTGTAGAGTTATGACGTTGTTCAACATTTTACCAAAACTATAGTCTTTTTCTTATCATACCTTCTCACCTCTACCAGCGGTGTTTGTTATGCCTCTTCCAAAAAAAAATTTATATATAAATATGAAACAAACAAAAATTCTATTGATAAATTTCAGGAGAAATTTTTAATTGGCTTTTTAAATGCTTAGAACTTTTTTATTTTATAATTGACAGTTATTTTTGCACAAATACATTATCTGATATTTTTTCATAAATGTTTCAATTTTGTTTTGTTTTTTTTTTTTTTGTGGCAAAAGAATATATTCCACATATATTTTTTAAAAGGTAAATACGGTTAAATTTGTGTTTTTCGCTACGCAGATCTCTTATCGCTGGTGATGATGATTGTGACGGCTTCATGTTTCTTAAACCAAAACAAACAAACAAAAAGGAATCAAACTGATAAATATCTTGAATTTATTGTTGAAAGTGTTGAAAATATCACCGAAGTTAACTAACATTATACAAAAGAAATATTTGATGCAATAATTTTAACCAAGAAATTCATTGAATTGAATATCTTTAGTTTCTGTGGAAAATAAAGGATTGGAACTTTCATCAGATTGAATTAAAAAATTATTTTTTTAAACTCATTTATATAACATCAAATATTTGTTTTGCCTGATCGTACTTCGGTAGCTAATAAAAACAAAAATAAAAGTAAACGTTTAGTTTTTATATTTTTGATATTTATTTGTATTTTTTATTTTCCTTTTGTTTTGAGATTCAATTTTGATTATTTCAAGATAACTCAAACGAAGTTTATAGTTAAATGAACTAACAAAAATAAGATTTTTATTGGCTGTGTTATATTTTTGAAGCTTTTAACTCTTTCGAATAATATAAAAACCTATAAAAATGTTTGAGTGCCCAATAAAATCTTAATTTTAGCTTCGAAGTTGTGTCTGCTTTTTGCTCCAAAGGCTCCAAGAAAAATGGCCCTCAAACAGAATTGTAAAATTTGCAATTAGTTAATTTCAAAAATAAGACTTCATTTAGGGTTACTCAAAACATAGTCTGGAATTTTTGTGTAGCAAACTTTTCTTATAGAAAAGTTTACTGTGTCACAGCAGACTTTTCTTATAGAAAAGTTTACTGTGTCACAGCAGACTTTTCTTATAGAAAAGTTTACTGTGTCACTGCAGACTTTTCTTATAGAAAAGTTTACTGTGTCACAGCAGACTTTTCTTATAGAAAAGTTTACTGTGTCACAGCAGACTTTTCTTATAGAAAAGTTTACTGTGTCACAGCAGACTTTTCTTATAGAAAAGTTTACTGTGTCACAGCAGACTTTTCTTATAGAAAAGTTTACTGTGTCACAGCAGACTTTTCTTATAGAAAAGTTTACTGTGTCACAGCAGACTTTTCTTATAGAAAAGTTTACTGTGTCACAGCAGACTTTTCTTATAGAAAAGTTTACTGTGTCACAGCAGACTTTCTTATAGAAAAGTTTACTGTGTCACAGCAGACTTTTCTTATAGAAAAGTTTACTGTGTCACAGCAGACTTTTCTTATAGAAAAGTTTACTGTGTCACAGCAGACTTTTCTTATAGAAAAGTTTACTGTGTCACAGCAGACTTTTCTTATAGAAAAGTTTACTGTGTCACAGCAGACTTTTCTTATAGAAAAGTTTACTGTGTCACAGCAGAATTTTCTTATAGAAAAGCTGACTGTGTCACAGCAGAATTTTCTTATAGAAAAGTTGACTGTGTCACAGCAGACTTTTCTTATAGAAAAGTTGACTGTGTCACAGCAGACTTTTCTTATAGAAAAGTTTACTGTGTCACTGCAGACTTTTCTTATTGAAAAGTTTACTGTGTCACAGCAGACTTTTCTTATAGAAAAGTTTACTGTGTCACAGCAGACTTTTCTTATAGAAAAGTTTACTGTGTCACAGCAGACTTTTCTTATAGAAAAGTTTACTGTGTCACAGCAGACTTTTCTTATAGAAAAGTTTACTGTGTCACAGCAGACTTTTCTTATAGAAAAGTTTACTGTGTCACAGCAGACTTTTCTTATAGAAAAGTTTACTGTGTCACAGCAGACTTTTCTTATAGAAAAGTTGACTGTGTCACAGCAGACTTTTCTTATAGAAAAGTTTACTGTGTCACAGCAGACTTTTCTTATAGAAAAGTTTACTGTGTCACAGCAGACTTTTCTTATAGAAAAGTTGACTGTGTCACAGCAGACTTTTCTTATAGAAAAGTTGACTGTGTCACAGCAGACTTTTCTTATAGAAAAGTTGACTGTGTCACAGCAGACTTTTCTTATAGAAAAGTTGACTGTGTCACAGCAGACTTTTCTTATAGAAAAGTTTACTGTGTCACAGCAGACTTTTCTTATAGAAAAGTTTACTGTGTCACAGCAGACTTTTCTTATAGAAAAGTTGACTGTGTCACAGCAGACTTTTCTTATAGAAAAGTTGACTGTGTCACAGCAGACTTTTCTTATAGAAAAGTTTACTGTGTCACAGCAGACTTTTCTTATAGAAAAGTTGACTGTGTCACAGCAGACTTTTCTTATAGAAAAGTTGACTGTGTCACAGCAGACTTTTCTTATAGAAAAGTTTACTGTGTCACAGCAGACTTTTCTTATAGAAAAGTTGACTGTGTCACAGCAGACTTTTCTTATAGAAAAGTTGACTGTGTCACAGCAGACTTTTCTTATAGAAAAGTTGACTGTGTCACAGCAGACTTTTCTTATAGAAAAGTTGACTGTGTCACAGCAGACTTTTCTTATAGAAAAGTTTACTGTGTCACAGCAGACTTTTCTTATAGAAAAGTTTACTGTGTCACAGCAGACTTTTCTTATAGAAAAGTTTACTGTGTCACAGCAGACTTTTCTTATAGAAAAGTTTACTGTGTCACAGCAGACTTTCCTTATAGAAAAGTTGACTATGTCACAGCAGACTTTTCTTGTAGAAAAGCTGACTGTGTCAAAGCAGAATTTTCTTATAGAAAAGCTGATTGTGTCACAGCAGAATTTTCTTATAGAAAAGCTGACTGTGTCACAGCAGAATTTTCTTATAGAGAAGTTGGATATGTCTCTTAGTTTTAATTTTGAACTAAAGTATATCGGATTTGCCTGAATATATTTTTTCTTCTTATAAGAGGTATAAAGTTATTTAAATTTTTACTTGCAGCGTGATATATAATATATTTTGTACTAAAATTTAATTTCCTGATAGCAGGATATTGTGGAGTGTTGATGCAACTGCAGTTGCAAACCAATAATATTGTGCTCTTTACTTATATTCAAAATCTCTCTGGAATTTTTACTTCTGTTCTAAAATTGTTTGGTTAAATTTTTTGCAAAGTTTTTGCTTACGCTTTAATATTTTTGCTGCAATAGATTTTGTAAAAAAAAAATTAACTTAAAACTTTGTACTAAAATTTTTGGATCAAAGATTTTTTCTGCACTAAAAAATAAAACAAAATATTTAGTTAAAATTTGTTTTTGTTTGTTTTTTATATAAAGCTATTTTTATATATGAAATGGCGTTACAAAATTTTAGTACACAATTTAAGTACAAACTTTAGTACAATATTTTAAAAGAAATACTAATACGACATGTTGCTACAAAGCTTAAATGCTATTATTAGTACTATACGTTGTATGTATTTTAAAAATAAAATTTTTTTAATCTGTAGTAGTTATATGTATGTACATATGTATAGGGTGTTCTTTTCAGAGGTATAGAACTTCGAATTGAAATAAAACACAAGAAAATCGTTTCATTGTCCATCAATTTGGCTTTATTGGAAGGATAATTTTATGCCATTAATGTTTAAATATGATTTCGGGCATGTGGCCGCCGCGGCTGGCTCGAATAAAGCCAATTCTACAGGTCCAATTTTCAACCACTTTTTCGAGCATATGGGGCCGTATGTTGGCAATAACGCCACGAATGTTGGCTTCCAAGTCCCCTAACGTTTCTGGTTTGTTGGCGTAGACGAGCGACTTCACATATCCCCAAAGAAAATAATCCAATGGTGTCAAATCACACGATCTTGGTGGCCAATTGACAGGTCCATTCCGCGAAATTATGCGCTCATCGAATGTTTCCTTCAATAAATCGATTGTGACGTGCGCTGTGTGGCATGTAGCGCCGTCTTGTTGGAACCACAACTCATCCACATTCATGCCATCCAATTCGGGAACAAAATAGTCGGTTAGTCGGCTCCAATTGCTGTGCACGGTGGCGAATCGATTCATTCGGGTCCTCTTCAACACTTTGCTTTACAGCGGCAATTGTTTCTTCGGTGCGCACTGTTCGACGTCTCTGCGGATGCGTATTATCACATAGAGTAAACGTAGTGCGAAAACGATCCATGGTTAACCGAATTAATTGCTCTGATGGACGATTAGGTCGACCGTAAAATGGACGGAGCTTGCGGTAAACTTCGCGAACTGAACCATTATTTTCGAAATAAATTTGCACGATTTGCAAGCGTTGTTCTTTTGTCAACCTGTTCATGATGAAATAGCAAACCAAACTAAATATTAATCACTTGAGAGCTGACAAAATGGCCGCCAGTTAAAAAAGTGATGCCAACTTAAAGTTCTATACTTCAATAAAAAACACCCTTTATATCAAATTATTATTTAGAACCAAAACAATGAACGCCAATCCAAATAAGCAACAATAAACTCCAAATAAGTAAAGCAATACTCTAATATTTCGCTAAAATTTCAAGTTGCTTGTTTGGAGTTTATTGTTTTGGTTCTAAATAACGATTGAAAATATCACAACTCAATGCTTAAAATTTTTATTTTGCAAATACATGCAGTACTAAATTTTTTTAATCTTTGTAGTAATACATCGCATAAATATTTGTTTTTAAAGTTTTGTTCTAAAATTTAGTACTAAAATCTGGTACTAAAATGTGTACTAAAGTTTTATAGGAAATAATTATTGAAAGTAGACATATATGAGCACATATAAAAACTAAAACTCTTACACCCGTGTTTGAAAAAAATAAAACCAGTTTGAAATATATTCTAGCGAACAATTTTTTTACATTTCAAATTCATTTTAATTTTTAATGAATTTGTCGGCTAAAATATATTTAATTTTAATAAGTACTAAAGTTTTGTGTTATATTTTTGATTTAGAAGATTGTACTAAAATTTTACTTTTTGCTCTGAATTCTTAAGGGGATGTCTTACATTCGACCAAATGTTTTTCAGTTTAGGAAAATTCGAATTGTTATATTTCTTTACAAGCATAAAATTTTAAGAATTGCAGAATTTTTCAAGGAGGGAGACTAACTCATTTTCTTCTCAAAATAAATATTTGTTTTCAAAGAACAAACTCAAAGTTGTTATTCCAAGAAATTGTTATCTTGTGAAACAAATAAAGCAGTCCTTTCCAGTACCGTTTTAAATTTCTTTTACAATAGTTATTTTTATCATTGTCATTAAAGAGTAAAATTTGTTGACGTTTGCCTTTTAACACACTTTGGCATTGCATTTTAATCAAAATAAATAATTTATAGCATTTTTATTTAGGAAAGAAAAGAATGACACAAAAATGCCTTTTCAATATGTATTTTGATAAAGTTTGTGTTTTTCTAAGTTGTTTGTTAGTTAGTTTTTTTATTGTTATTGGCTTTAGTTTTATGATTTTTTTTATTATTATTCAAATACTGGGCAGCCACACAACAGTAGCATGTTGCCAGCCAGCAATCAAAAGCGTTTTAAATGGCTGTGATTTATTACTTTTAAGTTTGTTAGTTGATGTTTCTTCTCGTTTTTTTATTTTTGGACTATAAATAAAAGGCGCTTCACAAATAGTTGTTTGGTGATATTTTTAGTACTCGTATCAAGCGCAGTGGCAAAAATCTTAAATCTAAAAATTTAATGGCATACATATTTTGCCAAGTCCAAAGTTCTTTTAGAGTCCGGTGACATTTTATGAAGAAGTTAATAAACTGTTTTGTATGTATGCAATTTTTAAATAATTTTCTGTTGTGGGGTTTGCTGATTTTTTTATTGTATTATTATTTGTTTTGCCTTTTCTATAGTTATTTATTATTTGTTTTGGGCTTGGGTTTTATTTCGTTTTTCATTTTTTTTTCTTTTATAGAAATTAAGTTTAATTTTATCAGCAATTTTTATTTGTTTTTAATTAATCAGCACAAAAATAGTTTAAAGTTTAGTTGCAAGAGTTTTATAAAATTGTAAAGAATATGAAAACTATACGAGGATGGTGTCATAAGTAGGCAAGAAAAGTTAAAGTGGGGAGTATGTACGCATTAAAATGTGGGCAGCGAAAATTAAGCTGTGGCAACGTCTTCAGTTTAAACTATATGTATTGAATGTTACCTTGTCTCAGATGCTGTAGTATTCAGTATAATTGCTGAAATCGCTACAGACTTTCAGCCGTATTCATAAAAAAAAGTTGATTGAGGTTTAAAATTCATATTAGTTAAAAAACGTTTTAAGGCTAAATAACGTTTTTTAAATATTGGTATTCATAATCAGTTTTTTAACTAAAAATCAATTAACTAAATTTTCTTAAAATATCGTGGCAACACTGTATTCCTTATTTGTCACTTGCATATTAGTTCTGCAAAACAACGATTGTTAACTCACAAAGTACTCGTGTCTATTTTGTTTATTTGTCGGTTTTCAGAGAAATATTGTTTCTATAAAATAAAAGATATGTTCCAACTTGTATTTAATAAAATAATAAAAAAAAGTTCACAACAAATCTTTGTTAAAAGTGCTTTTTATATTATTTATTTTATTGCAGATAAAGAAGCACTAGAATAACGAGCTTTATTTTGTTTGTTTTGAGTGTTTATACATCACTAGTTAATTTTCTACAATTATACTATTTTTGTTAACACATAAAATGAGAAAACAATGACTGGGAATGGAAACTGGATCGCTCCTTTTCTTTTAAATATTCTTTGGAGTATATTTGTTATTTCGGCAATAGTTTGTATAAAAAAAATTACATTGTTTTCTTCTAAATAACACTGGCATATGTATACATACATGCATACATAAGTACATACATACATACACACATATGTACATACAGGTAAAGTTCAAAATGTAAACAAAAACGAAGCAAAATTACAACAACGTCACCTTAAAATTGGTTTAAACATGGGGGCAGTCAATTTTAAAATTTGCTGATTTACGCAAGGTTTAAAAACCGTTTTTTAAGCTAAAATTCTATTATGAATACAATTTTAGCGAATTTTGCTTAAACAATATTTGAAACGCGGTTTAAAATTTTTATGAATACGGCTGTTTAAAAATAAGTCTAGTGTGTTGTTTCATTTTATAGGACTTATTTATACAAGAATATACTCTTAGAAATATTTATGCCTTATAAATTGTTTATGAAACAGGCTTCCATACAAAATTCACATCAGGCAGTTTCAGCAGCCCAGGAGACAATTTTTGCCGCTTGTAATTTGAATATCCCTTTTTCTATCTGTTTTCTGAACATTTCCAACTAGGCGAATTGACACCAGGTGACACCGATTCAGCATATGATGATCAGCTGTTAACTTCTCTTCTGTCAAATCAAAGCAAAACGTTCTAGCAGCAGGAAATTTTAAACTAACAAATATACAAGGCGAATATGCAGAATTGCAAGTCGGGACCACCTGGTATCAATTTGCCGTAATTCCAAGTATGAATTTTTTTAAAACGAATTGGGGCGAATTGGTATTAGGTAGTCTCAATCGTTGAGGTGCCTATTTTCGCCCATATTCGCTTGTAATTTGAATATCCCTTAAATTTTTCAAAGTGAATTGAGCCGGACATAGCCTCAGGTGGACTTACAGGAAATTATCAAGAGCAAAAAACATTTTCATTAACCTTCGCCTAAAAATGTCTCACATCAATCAGAGCTTTTAAGTTAAACTTTCATTTAAACAAATGCGAAAGTGTCTTAGCCATATCATATACCACGTTTATACGTAGTCTGTTCGCAATTAAAAATTATTCGCAATTAATACTCATATGGTAACACTATTGGAATGGAAAACATATGATACAAAATGGTTCTCAAAATTGCAAAGATGAAAAAAAAAACAAAAACTATCATATATCCTACAATCCAATTAATGCAAAACCGCAATGAAATATTATAAAATTCAGTAAAGTGCGACTTTGGCTCGCACACGAAGGCTTCCGTACGGATACTACAAAGATCTGTAGTACTATACTAACACCCCTTTTAAACACACAAAGTTTACTTTGCAAAGTCTTAATTCAGATTTCTGAAAGACAGAGAGAGGAATACTATATCTTTCTGTCTTTTTCCCAGCTGAATTAAGACTTTGGAAAATAAACTTTCCGTGTCTAAAACGGGTATGTATTATGCCTATATGTATAATCGAATTTCTTACCTGATGCAGATATTTTGTAAAAATATTTTATTTTTTATTATTTTATTTTTCGGTTATAATGCAATTTTTTAGTTTTGCCGCTTTTTCTAGTTTTTGACGCTTTTATTTCGTTTTTGGGACTTTTTCCGGATTTTGGCTTTTTTTAGTTTTAACGTTTATTTTATATTTGGCGTTTTTTGCGCTTTTGGCAATTTTTTTTTGAGATGTTCTTTTTAATTATTGGCGCTATTTTCGTTTTGGCGATTTTTTTGGTTTTGGCGATTTTGTCGTTTTTTGCGATTTTTTTTAATATTTATATTTTTTAATTTTTGTGTGCCATATGTTTGTTGTGTATATGTATATATGTACAACACATATACTGTGAAAATTTCAGGTCCGTAGATCTTACGCTTCGCGAGAAAACGGACATGATAGCGAAAACAAAATATGGTAGTTTTGCTTTAAAATCCAACAACAATATAATACATAATACAAAGAAAAGCTACAATGTTTTGCATTTACACTTACGCAAGACCATTTGCATCAAATACTGAACACCTCAGATATATTTATTTGCGAATAACATGAACGTGTAGACGTAGTAATAGTTGTAAACAGAACTCGACTCAATAATCAATCATGCTTGTTTTTAATTTGTCATATTTTTAATAAAACTAGATATACCAAACGGACGACACACTCGTCCGTATTCTAGAATCAAAATGTAAATAATTTAAGATTCAAAGAAAATGTATCTTAAGTTTAGATTCTAAACGTCAAAAAAAAATTCATTAAAACACAGCCACAAACTTACATACATATACAAGCATAATTAAATAATACATGAAATTAAAAAAACATAAACAAAATCCCTTCAAGCAGCGTGACCGTTTGACCGACTAAAGTGGCAATTTGCCACTTTTTCGACTGCGTTTCCTCTTTTTCGACTGCCTTGCCACTTTTTGACCCACTTTATTTAGGGTGAGTTATATGAAAATACATTAAAAATAAAAAGTTTAGCTCAGTTTTCTCGTTTTTTTTTAATTTTGCCCCCTTTTTTTAAAAAATCCCCCATTTGGTGCCACTTTTTGAAAAATGTCATCGGTCACCCTGCCTTCAACCAACTTAATTCAATTTATTCAACTCTCTTCCTTTAAGTCTTATCAGTGATGCCAACTTTTTTGGCTCTAAATGCACATCAATATTTAAAAAAAAAGCACTTAAAAGCGTAATTTTGATATCTAAATAGCGTAAAAAGCACTTTCGTGAAAAACGACTGAAAATCCATAACGTGAATTAATGTGAAGTTTAATGATGTTTAAAATTTTCTTAGCTATTCTCCATTTAATGAAATATATCAGACGAAAAATTTATGATTTACACTGAAAAAATAAATACGCCGAGTAATTATTAAAATAATTTTAAGAAATACAAAAAATTTCTTAAAAGCACTAATTAGTGCTTTTTCTTATTTTGGCACTAACGCTCAAAATTTGGCGTTTTGAGTCTTCAAAAAGCACTAAAAATAGTGCCAAAAGCACCAAGTTGGCATCACTGAGTATAATGGCTTTAACAACAAATAAGAGAAAAACACACTCATGTTTTGTTTCTCTTTTTACTTGTAAGCTAATAAATGCGTGTGTAATATGTGTGCATGTAGTAGTAGCAACTTTACACGCTTATAGCTCCCAAAATCAGTGATGCCAACTTTTTTGGCTCTAAAAGCACATCAGAATTTAATAAAAGCACCAAAAAGCGTAATTTTAAGATCTAAAAAGCGTAAAAATTACTAACGTGAAAAACGAATGCAATTTAACAATGTTTTCTAAGCTATTCTCTATTGAGGCAATATTATCAACATCTTTAATCAAATATATCCGACGAAAAATGTATGATTTACACAGAAAAAATAAATACACCAAGTTTAAAATTTTTAAACCCACTAATAATCCCAAATTAATATTTTACTTATTAACACTAATAAATACACCAAGTTTTTTATTAAAGTAATTTTAAAAATACAAAAATTTCTTAAAAGCACTACTTAGTGCTTTTTGTTAGTTTGGCACTAACGCTCAAAAATTGGCGTTTTTAGTCTTCAAAAAGCACTAAAAATAGTGCCAAAAGCACCAAGTTGGCATCGCTACCCAAAATACTAAACCGATTTCAATAAAATATAGATTCTGCCCATTTGTATAAAAAAATCCTTTAAAACCATATAAATCTTTTTAAAATCGGTGCGGTGGTACCAGCGTAAAAGGGATTACAAAAAACATGTTCGCCTATTAATTATATAGAAGATAAAAATATTTTACTGAAAAAAGTAAAATAATAATTTGGGAGAAAAAATGCTGCTGTGTTGTTCAGCTTATTTGTTTTAAAATTTTAATATGAAAAATGCTAATTAACTTGCAATTTTTTTCCAACATTTCATAGATTGAATCAAGCATCACTCATGAGTAAAATATTTCAAATGGTGTTTTAACGCATTCTTTTCTAAAGTCCTAAAAATTTGCAAAATAAATATTCGATAAATCAATGACCATCACTCGCTTACGTGTAAAACTATTTATAAATTGTCCATTTATTTAGTTGACGCCACAAATAACACAAACAGTCCAAGAGAGCAAAATGCAAATTAATAATTAAATAAATAATAAGTAAATATGACAAACAAATAAACAGAATTGAACAAAGTCCGGCTTAAAGTGGGATTGAAGAACACTGTGTGACACAGAATATAAAAAAATATTAAAAAGGTTCTAATGTCTAATGATGGCAAAGAAAAAATAGATATCGAGCTATGAGTGCCAAAATTTTCGAATTTCTTTTCTTTTTTTTGAAAAAATCGATTACTTGCGATCGCACATAATCAGTTGTCGTCAAAAACCGAAGTAGAAAAAATATGTCGCTTAAACTTTTTTGGCGGTTATGGCTCGATATATATATATATTGTGAAAGCTTATAGCTGCATGTATTATAAAATTGAGGTTAAAGTTACACCCTTATTGGCCATTATTACAGTGAATTCGGTCCCTTAAATGAAAAATCATACGAGAATTATATTTGTAGAATATTTTAGCACTCGCGCTCCTTTTGGACCTTTGTAGTCCCTTTAGAAGAATTAAGCAAGGAAGTATGGTTTAACCAGGACATAATTAGTAAAAATATTTTACAACAATATTCACCATGAAATCTTACTGTAAGGCTTCATTCATATACTGCAAGACTAGCGCCGCTATTCCTAAACCATTGTTAAGTTAATGTTGGTTTAACGCAAAAATTTTCTGTTAAAAAACAACCGCTTAAGAAAATCAGGGGTCAAATCGTCACATCCGTGAACGTACAACTCGTCACGTAAAAACACCATTTTCGGATTATGACTTACGTGAACGTGCAGAAATCCCATTCAGCTCATACGATTGCCATATCAGTTAATTTGTTTTCGTATGATTGTCGATACGATCACGTATGTGACGATTTGAGCCCAGTTTCGAAGTTTAAATTAAACACCGGAAAGAAGTCTAAAGAATCTAAAGCATCTAAAAATTAATTTCATACTTATTTATATAACTGAGTATGAAATCGAGCCTCTTCTTGGATACACATTCATTTCTTATATACTCTGCCAAAAATCATTCATATTGAACTCTTTTTATTACTTTGAAAAATGTTTAATTTTGTTATTCAGTGTAGTAGACGGCGCCAACAATTTGTTTCACACTTTGTCTTTTTAGGTTTGTTTGCTTTTCGTTGTTAAATTAATATTGAAATAGCAAAAGCAAAAAATTAGTGTTTTATTTTCTCTAATTGAACAAAATACGTTTAGAATATTTTCAAATTACTTATTTGACCATTAAATTTGAAAAGAAATAAATACGACACAGAACTATATTATTATGAACAAATAGATGGGTGGAACAAACACCTACACTATTGTTTTTTTTTTCAAATTAATTGAAGTCAGAATTATAAAAAAAAATTAAAACAAAATCACACTTTTAAAGTCATAAAAAATTTGTGGCACTTAGAAAAAGTTGCTTAAGTCTAGTTTAAAAGTTTTTCAGCAAATCATTTTTAAACTTTAAGGAATAGTGTTTTTTTAACACATTTCGGTAAAAGATGTTACTTTCTTGCCGCACCGTATTAATTGAGGAGTCCTTACTATATACATTTATAATTTATTAGCTAGAAAGTCAGTATAAGTTTTTATTCTAACAGAAATCGCATTAATAAATAAACTGAAATTTTGTACAGGCACAATTTTGAAGTGAGAAATTATGTTGACATCATTATCTCAATTTTAGCTTAAGTCTTAAGACTTAACCACTTTTTCCTTTTTGCCACGGAAATGTATCTTTTTTTCCAAATATAAAATAATATGAGTAAATATAAAAAGCAATATGAATTTAGAAAAACTTCACATATTCTGAGGCGGTACTTGAACAATTTTTCTTAAAATTTTTATCGTTATTTTTGTTTTATTTAAAACTAGCTTTTTTTACCCGCGACTCCGCTCGCGTTGATCTAATATTTTCGTAACTATACTTAAAATTTATGAATGTTTTGTTATTTGTTACTCACTGATAATGCTAAAAATACGATAAAAACCGACAAAAATTGCGATAAAAAAATTAAAAACCAGATTAGAACCGGTTTTAAAGCTGTTCAAACAATGAAACCCGAAACGAAAAAAACCCTAACCAGTCCAAAAATTCTTTTTGGAAAAATGCAACCAAATATAAAAAAAAACCGATTCCAATCCGGATAAAAATAATCTTTCCACAGGTGAAAGAATTTTCAAATTGGTTAAGCGATTTTAACATTCGTACCAAATATAAAAAACCGGTTCTGAACCGGATAAAAAAGGCTATGTTTGACGCTGGTAGTGTAGCTTTACATTGGAGAAAGAATTTTGAAAATCGATTTAGCGGTTAAGGCGTGAAAGCGTAGCAAACAAACAAACAAAGAAACTCACTTTCACATTTACATATGGGTAAATCCTGCGTTGCGGACGTTACATTCGTACGCAAGTATGTTTTGCTAATATTAACCCCGTTTGCGTTATGAATGCGATATTTTGATATGGCCTTAATGAAACAACAGTTATTTGAGAGTTCTTTGACGTGACATTTAATTATTTTACAAAAAACGGAAGTAGTTTTGGACGTCAACGTGCATTTGCATTTATTTTAGCAAAACCTGCACAGTAACTAGAAAAATCGATATATGATCAATATGGCATTAGAACAGCTGACTTACGTCAATGCATGTCAGTATTCAATAAATATATGGTACTGGCACTAGAACAGCTGACTAACCTCAATGCATATCAGTATTCAATAAATATAATTTGAGAATTAATTCATTCCGTTGCGGACGTTACACACTTTGTCATTCATATATTTCTGTAAAATGCTATGAAAATTCATATATGTATATATTTATATTTTAAGCGCACTATTGGCTCTTTTTACGAACGAACTTCGATTAAAGAAAAAAACAAAAATTAAAGCAGTTAAATTTAAAAAACCTTGTTTTTCGTTGCGGACGTTAGACACCGTTTGCCCATCTTTACTTAATATTATATATTTATATCTTCTGAATGCCCTACCAAGACGATTTTTACATTTAATTGTAGACAATTGCAAAGATTTTATGTTTATAATAAAACGGAAAACAAATATGTTGGTTTTTACCATTTTTATGAACATCTAAAAAACATATATTTTAGATAAACAAATAAAAACACGAGGTAGGTGGAGGTATATACCTGCCATTCATAAATGGGTCACCGAAAAAGATTATGCTTTATATATTTTGAAGCTTAAATATATAGCCCATTATTCCATTAATAAATATACGTGGTTTTAACAACTCTAAAATGCTGTCATTGGTATACATTATTTCGGATTTACCCATAATACATAATATTAGTAAGGATAGAATAATTTCAATAACACCTGTTGGATTTTTTATATCTCATTACGTTATTCGAATAAAAGTCTTCCTTGGAATGCCGCTGTGGCTGAGTGGTAGCGATGCTAGCCTCTCAGTCCAGAGGTCGTGGGTTCGATTCCCACCATAGACTCTGTGTGTTTTTCGCAGACAAGCTAATGGCTTTGCGTGTTGTGTTTGTGTTCGTTCAAAAAAAATTAAATTTAACATTCTTGCCGTAATAGAAATAAAGATTCTCTATGCTTTTTTTTATTCGTTAATTATTCGTATCACTGAAGAAAATTTAAATTTATTTAGCTATTCGAAAAAAAAAATCTTACAAACTTTGACTTAGATAGATAGAATGATAGAATCATAATTCCACTTTGCTGTGAAATTTTTGTTTATTCTCTCTTCATTCGATTAACCGCATGCATATAATGCAAAATACATTCGACTAATCGAATAAAAAATTTTGTTTTAAAATAACACTTTGTTTGAAAATAAAATTTTATAATCGTTATTCATGCGATAAATGAAATAAAATTTAAAAATTTTTTCGATTTTCGGTTTTCGAGAAAACAGCCTGTGATAGACAGACGGAAGGACGGACATCGTAGCGTAAGCAATAGGGTCCTTTTCATCCTTGGTGCACGGAACCCTGAAAAAGGGAACGAAGGCTAATCTAGCATATTTGAGTTCCTAACTTTAATGTAAATTGTGATTGCCAACTGTTTGTGTTGGTTAATCTAATTAAGTTTAGTTGTTGCTATTGATTCGGGGCGCTTCTCCGGAAAAGAAGCTTCTAGCGCTACAATCGTAAAAACTATTTACATTGAGTAAACAGAATAATAAATTGACTTTAGTACTATGATATTTTTTTCCAAAAAAAATGTGTCTATCTCGTTCGTACATACAACTACTGTTAAATAATTAACAGTGTTCCGTTATGCGCTTAAAATGTTATGCTAGAAATGTTTGGTTTCTGTCTATGCTAATAAAATTCGAATTTATCTTTACACTCGGCACTAATTTTTTTACGTGTACTTTGCGCTTTCTATTTAGAAAATGTCTCTACCTGCAGGCAAATAAATATGTTTACATAATAGATAATTATTTGATTTCATTGTACATATAATCAACTGCTACTATCTTAATGGAAAATTTACTATTTATTTGCCAACAATTCTAATAATACTTAATTTATTTAACACATTCTCATATATATTGTAATTTTTCTGCTGACAAATATGATTACATAAATGGTAGTATAAGCAATATTTACATATTGTATATTAAATGTGTTAATTGCATATTGACACTGGTGGCAACAAACATTATGCCAACACAGCAACAGCGGCAATAGCAACAGCAATAATTCCTGTCACATAACCAAAGCCACAATTAGAATGCGAGTGGTATACCTGGAAAAGAAAACAACTCCGACCAACAACACCATCACCATATTTATGCACATATGTAAATTAAATGTCTATTTTTGCTTTAGTACCATGTAAACATTTGCACTTGTAGAGGCATAAATGTTTACACGTGTACATAAAGGATTTTTAACATCATAATATTTATACGTGCGCACATGATCAATGCTCGAATGTTTCAACATATTTAGTAAATATTTATTTTATTGCATTTATAATGTGGCGTTGTGAATACATAGTTACATATGTAAAGGAATTGTATAAAATAACAATTGCATAATGTCCTGTTTGCAATAGGTTATGAAACTTTTCTCCCTCCTATAGGGAGAATTAAAAAAAAATAAACAAACAAAATGTATAGACCATTGAAAGAAATATTTCCTAACAAAATTTCAAAATTTCCCCACATCGTTCCCTTTAATTCTACGTTTAATGAAAATTAATTGTCTCGGATTTTCTTGTTAATTAATTTAGCATATTTGTGAAAATTTATATGAGCCATTAAAAGTTTTTAAACACAAAAAATAAATCTACGTATGCAAAATATAATAAAATAAACCATTAGCAATAAAATCATTATAAACAAAACAAATATCAAATAAACAAAATAGTGCAGTGATGAAAATACAAAAGAAAAAAATTCAACAAAGAAATAATAAAGAAATTCCTTAAATACCAGATATTAGATCTCTGTACTACGAGCACAAATGTGGCTGGTTGGCTGAATGGCTGGCTATTGGTGTTGATGATGTGTAAATAAATGAAAGAAGAAAAAAAAATAACCCGGATAAAGTTTTTTTATTTTGATATATTGCTTTTCCTAAAGAATTTCAAATATTTATAAAAGAATGCATGTAGTTGTTATAAGTGCAGAATATTAAATAAAAGAAAAAGAAAAAAAAATAAAGGAAAATAATGCATTTGAAATAGAATTCTCAGTACAAATTAATATTAATCGTAAAGAACAGGAGAATGAAAGATATCTACGGCCATATGTATAATCAAAAATTGGCATGAAGTTAGCATAAGTGACAAAATTGAACTAAGTGTTGACGAGTTCCGGTATACAATTTGACATTAAAAATCCCCGCATAATGTAGTTTTAACACAGGATTACATCCTAGCATGATTTTTAATGTTATATGTTATATGGCAAAACACGTTAAGATCATGTTAAATTTTGCCACTTATGCTAACTTCATCCCAATTTTTGATTATACATATGTATGGCCGCTAATATATATATGTGATTTGGAAGTAGTTAAAAATAATTTTAAAAAGTAGTGACTAGTGATTTAGCAAGCACTGTGAGTTACTTAATCAGTATTGAAATATCGCTCATCTCTAATTCTAATAGTTTAAGATCAAGGGTTTATGTCCAGGATTATAATTTCAAATTCATGAACATTCTTTTATTTAAACATATAAAAAATATATGTACATGTATTGGTTTAAAGCAAACTGCATTGCATTTTCGATCTAATAAATTATAAAAAAGAATATTTTTATATGATCTTGATATTTTTTTTTTTTTTATAAATTTTTAAAAGATTTGTTCGGTTTTGAATGCGTACAGTTTTCTTGAAATTTTTTTCATTAAACTAATCTATTTCAAATGATATGAAATAAAAAATCAGGCAAATTTTAAACACTTTTCCATAAGCACTTTAAAAAACTTGCAATAGTTTAAAAAGTTTCATCAAATCCTTTCATGTTAAAAAGATGTCGGCTCCCTACAAGCTTTCGCCATAATTGCTGTTTATCTTTTGTAAAAAAAAATAACTAAATTATTTTTCAAAAATTTAAAAATCTTTCCAATTTATATAACTACAAAAACAAGCAATTTTATTTTATTTTTATTTCTCATAAAATACTTCAACTAAATAAATTAATAATTAAATTCCCTTAAGTGCTTTCAATCAAAAGCTCTCTCTGTGACGTGTTGTTCAATTTGAATTTAGCCAACATTTCCGGGCTACTGGTTTTAAATACGGTGGCTACAGCAGCAATGGCCCACAAACTTGACTGTCTTTTAAGTATTGCTCTGGCTGACTTATTTAACTTGCCCAAAAATGTACAAGTCTCTGTGGTAACTTTTACCCCTGAGAAGCTGTAAAGCGTTGAGCCATTTTAGCTTTAGCTTCAATTTCTTTTCTTTGGCTTTCTTAATGTTGCAGCTTTATTGTCGTTCAATGGCTTGAAATTCTCTTAAGAGATTTTAATTAAGAGGCCAAGTAATGATTTTTATTTTAACTTTTTCATCTTTTGTTGTAAATTATAAATAAGTAATTCAGTTGAAAATTAAGCTTAATTTAAAGCTGTAGAAAAAAAACAATGAAGCATTTTTAAAGAAAAAACAAAAATTTTAAAAATAATTTAAAGCATTACAAAATAATTGCGTAAGAATCAGTTGAGTAAAAGTACCTAACAATAATAGTATTGAATTTTGAAGGGTGTGGCCCCGCCCATTTTGTTATAGCAAACCCACAAGATACGTATATGTGCAAGGTTTTGTAAAACGCGATTGAAGGGAGGCACATTAACTCGCAGGTTAGGTTTTTAATATGGGTATCTTCACCCATTTTTTTTTTTTTTTTGTTATAATGACCAAACGGAAACCAAACCTCTTAGATAACAAAATTATCCAAACATGAAAAATATCGGCTTAACCCACGATGTCGACAAGAATGTTTATATCGCTTACTTATGTATATTGAAAAAAAAAAAACAAATTTTCTGTGGTCAATGGTATTTGATCCAAATAATCATTTACACTTACGCGTGTGTATTTTCTTTTTGACAGATTGTGACATACTGTGGTATGTGTCAGGCAATGAAAAAAGTATAGTTTTGATAGTCTCTCAGTATTGGCCGTCAAACAACAGTGAATGCCCACAGCAAAAATTAAAAATATGCTTATATGCAAACTTACGCATTAATTTTAAACCGAATACGTGTAACTATACACATACACATTTCTAATTATAATTACGCAGCAGAACTGACTTTTATTAAAATTTATGGACTGTATGAGCTGCAATCATGCGCATGAGTATTAAAATACATTGAGTATTAATCGGCTACACATGCCTATATAGAAGGCTATTTTGGTAACACATAAGTCATGTTTTCAAACAGCCAAAACACATTACCAAACTCCATTTTATATTCACAAATGTATGTACACTAGCTATGGCATAGTGTTATATGAGAATCATTAGTAACGAGATTTCGACTTGCAAGGACGCCTCATTTTGTGAGGTTCAGAAAAAAATATTTCAGCCAAAAAATAGTGGCGGTCAGATGGGGGTAAAAAAAAATTTGAGGGTAAAAGCAAAAAATTTTGCTAAGAAATCATATAACTTTCCAGGGGTCAACGCTACAAGGTTCAAATGTATGATCAGCACCCATTAATTTCCTCCGCCCAACATCTTTTCCAAACACACCGACCGCCCAACTCCTCTCCTTAAGGGGGCTCCCTTACAAGGGGAAACTTTTATAAAATTCACTCGCAGGGCTCTAACTACCCCTAGGGCGTACCTTACGAAGTCAAATGTATGACCAACCTCCAATAACTTTTTAATATGAAGATTTTCTTCAAACATACTTATCCTATATATTCAACCATTAAGATGGTCTCCATACAAAAAGTAGTTTTTAATAATCTTTTTTTAAGAAAGCCGCTTGTTCGGCTATTATGGTGCCTCCCAGGAGGGTAAAATGTAGGACCTACCCAAACTAATTTTTTATCTTAAACATTTCCTCCATATATACCTATGCCCTATCTCAACTCCTTAAAAAGAGGGTTCCCATACAAAGGTGAAAAATTTACATTCATAGTTTCATATTGTTTTTTCTTCTAATAACTCAATACAAGTGATTATAAGCTATAATAATTATTATGACAATTTTAAAATTTATAGACTGTATGATCTACAATCATGAGTACCAGAATTTTACTCTGTGTACTAATCGGCTACACATGCGTATATACAGAGCTATTTTATATACACACACATAAAGAATCTTTTCCCTGCAGTAGAACGAACTGGGGGTTACTCTCTATTGCGATGCGAAAGCCAGTTCGATACGAAAGATAAATGCGTGAAGAGTACTAATTGCTACTATGTATTGCTGACGCAAACGCTTTCGCAAAACAAGTTGAAAAATAAGCAACACTGGCACCACATAATTCACAATAGCGACGAATGACAACATGAAATGTCAAAACTTGTAAACAAAATAATAAAAATATTTAAAAAAATTTCTTGTGCTGTTCACGGTTTTGTTAAAAATAAAATAAATAGTGATAGATTCGGTGGCATTATGGTTTGAGGAAGAAAATGAACATACTGAACGTATTACAATGAGAATTTTTACAGATAGATCAGATATACTCTCCCTAAATGACTACAGGTAAGAAAATAGGAATAGATATAATGTAAAAAATGTTTTCAAATATTCCCTTTTTATAGCTTTATACAAAACTTTCGACTCAATAAAGATGCGTTTATGTATGTACTAAACGCTATTCAAGACGACCTCATCGTTCCGAAGAGATATACAGCAATTCCAAGTGCAATAAAAGTGGCCGCAGCTTTGAAACTACTTCGGCGAGGTGGATATCAACACCAAATTGGTCAGGACCATTTATTAGATTTCTCGCAACAATCTATGTCGCGTTGCTTACAAGAAGTTTGCATTGCGATTGAACGAATACTGTGTGCCAAGCACATACAATTTGAGCTAACTGCGGAAGAGGAAAACGAAATCAATACATGTGGTATTCCTATAAACCTATATACATACAAACATACATGTGTAATTATATTATACTATTAGTGTCACATTTCATTATATATGTATATTACTTTTTTCCAACCAGCTATATCCCTTACAGGAGGTCCATTAGAATTTAGGTTGTCTGTCAATTTTGTCCACAAATTATTTGCGGCTTGTTTGCCATTTGCTGACTGCAACTGTCCCTTGGCCATGAAATCCACTAAAATTTCAAACTGCCGTTGTTTTGTCTGTAATTTTTTAGCTTTTTCCCTAAAAATTACGATTTAAATATTAAATATAAATATTTTTTTCAACGTACTTACATGTTTTTCTCACTTTGCGTTTGGTATTTAGCTATCGCAAGATATTTGCGCTTATTGCGCCATTTTAACAGTCGCTTTCGCATTATAGAGTACGGTGATACCGGACTTGCGAAAGGGAAAATAAAAGATGCGAAAGGTAAATGCGCAAACGCATTAGAGAGTACCAATCGTTCGATTTCGTACCATATTTCTTTCGCATCGTAATAGAGAGTAACCCCCATGGTGTCCAACTAGTATTTTAGTAGTACAGAAATCACCACCACTAGTTCCCAACTGTAAACCTTCCTATACTATCTTAATGCTCAAATTAGCATTGAGTGTGTTTAGTGTTTAGAAAACTACTAGTACCATTGCTACTACTTTAGGACTAGTTTATTACCAGTTCTTTTGCAAAGAAAAATTCTATAAAATTGGTGGTTTTATTCCTTTTGTTACTCAGTGACAACGCCAGTTAAAATTTGCAATTATTTATCAAAATTCAAAAATACAAAAGGGTAATTATTATTATTTAATTATAATTACTTTTAGATCAAGCTAAAATTTTAGTAATTATGTGATACTTATTTTCATACAGTGCAAGAGCTCTGTTAGACAGTTAAAATTTATTTTGCAATGTGGTGCCTTGGAACTACTTCATATACTGGTACTCATCAGCACTAGTAATTTTACACAACAACTTTACCCCATTTTGCACTAGTTCTTGCTATTCTAGTAATTATACTAGTAGCTTTTAGACAATTATCTCCTATTCTGCTGCAGGGTGTAAACAGCCAAAACACATTTCCAATTCCATTTTATATACACAAATGTATCTAGGTATATTATGGTGAATAATGAATAAATATCCCGAGTATAATACATATAATTTTGTTGTCCGACTAAATATCCATAGTCTGAGTACAAGCATTCTTTGACAATGTATAAGTATTAAAGGGAGTCAATACGCATATGCCTTTTTATTTCCGTTTGCCAAACATTCAATCTACTGTGAATACAATCTCTCGTCCTTATGCAATAAACCCTTGTTTTCTTTTCTAAGTAATTAAATTTTCTAAGCGCAATACCTTAAGGTACCAACAGACGACATGTTTTTTAAATGTGTTTTTTAAGTTTTTGACTCGTATGTTTTTCTTTAGGCTTGTCAATATTGGTTAATTTACATAAGGTTTATAATTTTTGGTCACAAACGTACATGTAGTATCACTTCTTCTTTTTCAGTACATAAATATCCACGTAGTTTGTTTTATAAATGGCTTGAAGCCGTCGAAATATTTTTGGTTCCGTCGCTGTAGTACTGGCGACGCAAATTTGCTTTTTTAATTTTTTCTTTTTTAAACAAGACGTTGAGGTTGTATCTAAAAATCTATAAATGTTTGGACTTATTTTAATAAAACGACAACGTTAAATTAAAAAAATATATATGATTTATTTGTCTTGCAAAATACTAAATTCAGACGGCTAATGATAGTGCACATAATCAACCGCCGACGAATTTGTTCGCATGACATAGACATTTGGAGCTGTATGTTTAACATAAGAAAATAGAGCACGCTCTATTTCAAATAATGTCTTATGGTTTTTGTCATGTTGTTTACACAAGCAATGTTTTAAAGGTAACATACGACATGTTTTCGTTTACATATGTAAATTTTGGCACATACAATGTGAAAAACATGTCGTCTGTTGCTACCTTTAGTAAAGAATGCATTTTCCTTAAAACTCCATATTGTGTTGAAATTTATTTACATCTTTTTTTTTTTTTTTGCTTTTCTTATAAATTTCATTATTTGCCAAAGTAACATGTAATCATTAGATCATTTCAATAGACATATAAATTTACATAAATTTGTACACCCCAGGAAGTAATTCCGTGTATAATGTGCACAAATATGTTCTCATGCAACTGTCAGCATGTATGTGTGTGTGTATGTCAAAATACATATCTTTATAGTAATGAGACGACAGTGCAACATTGCAAAGTCATATTTTCTACATTCTCCATTCGACAACATCAGCATTAAATGTCAAGAATTAGAAGTGACACTGCACAAACAAGTGAACATGCAAGCACACTCATACTTGCAAATAAACGCAGTAGAAGTTTCCAACATGTGGCACAGATTTGACAGTTATATAACTGTAAGTATTTTATAGTTGAGAGGATAAACTTAAAAGTTATTTATTTTTTTTTTATAAAAAATTTTGCTTTATTAAGGAAGTAAAAGTAAAAAAAAAGTTATTGCTAAAAATTTTATTCTACTAAATGTTAGCGTTCAGTTATCTAAGTGAAAACTTTTCTAAGGATTTTATCTTTCAAAGTTTAAAAGTATACTTATCATACCACTCTCGTTATTACACAGATATATGCGTTTATTTATGTGCTTTCGAGTGCTTATGTATGCGTATGTAAGTTATTAGCACAATAGGGTTACAAGTGCACTTGCTGCATTATAATAGTTGTCGTAGTTGTAGTAGTAGCAGTAGTTATAATAAATACAACATATTCTTAAGCACATAAATACTTAACATTATTATTAGTAACTTGTTCATAAATTACCTGTACGTAATTGCGAATGAAATTAGGACAACGAAAAGAGAGCGAGCTTGTCAAACTAAGCTGAATGAAGTCTTGTGGTTTGTAAATGTTACCCATTTTATGGTTTTCAAACAAAGTTAAATAAACCACACATAAAGTTATAATTTCAATGAAACTTTTATTTCATTATAATGCTAGGGACCTTGTCATTATGTACGAAATACTATAACATTTAAACAACCGCCTCTAGATTAATTGCAGCATTCGATCCTTTTGAGTTCGTTTCCGTTCATTTTTTCTCACTTTTCGAGTGGTATCACGGCGATAACTTGACGTATGTTGGTTTTCAAATGCTGCAAGGTTACTTGTACGCACGCTATTTGCATGTAGCCCTACCAGGAAAAAATCTAACGGCGTCAACTCTCATGATCTTGGTGGCCAAATAACGTTGCCAAAACGTAAAATTACTCATTCTGGAAACTTACCATGCAATAAAGGCAATATCGCTCGTATTGTGTGGCTCGTGGCATCGTTTTGTTAAAACTACATATTGTTCAGTTTATAATCTTCACTAGCATACTTAAAAAAGCCGGTTATCATAGGTCCATAGCGCTCTGAATTATCGGTAAGGGTTCTTCGGATTATCTGCCACACTTTCACTAACCGAAGCGATATATTCGGTAGTGCGCACTTTGCGATGGTTCACAGGCCTGACAACATCTATAACGCTTCCAGTCGCTTTAAATCTTTTTTTAATCTTACCAATTCCTTAAACAATAGGTCGATTATGAGACCAAAAATAGCCACCAATTTTGTACCACCACTTTTGTTGTAAGTTTTAACTAGTTTTATGCTCTCTTCTGTTGTTAAACGATCCATGTTTGTAAATAGCTAACATTTATTTTTTGTATATTTTTATAGAAAAATTAGAAAAAATGCCCGATTTAAGAAAAATAATGAAATAGGGCCTTTCTATAGTAAGATAACGATATGTATTCTAATATTTCCATTTGAGGTAAACAGCTTTGAAAGCTCTTCAATTTGTTCTTGATTCTTTGCAAAGTAAGAGCAAGCATTGCTGTCGCCCATCTGATTGGCTGTTGTGCTCTCGTCGGTGTGAAAGCACAAAAGCTTTCTTTTAAAAGTTTTGCAATGTGCAAATGCGCATATAACTTGGACGTATGTTGTTCTAGACATTTGATCATCTGGCACATGATACAATTATAACAGGTACATGCACAAACCCAGCCTGTTAATGTATACAATACATACAGTTGTCAAACTTTGTTTACAAGCTACAAAAATGTTAGTGTATGTGTTGTATATAGGGTTGCCAGTTTTGAAATCGTAGAAATCAGTACATGAGAGAAAAAAAATCAGTACAATTGAAAAAAAATCAGTACATTAATTTTTTCAATATAAAAGGCTTTAACTAGGGATGTAACTAATACTAGTTTAGCGCATGCGAATGCGAATACTACATTTTAATTTTTGCGAAAGCGAATGCAAATATTACAATACGTTAAAAAATCACATGAAAATAAATTTATATAAGAACATGAAGTTGTATTACATACATGGATGTACTACATATAACATTTTATTTAAACTGAGTCTTGTATTGAGCAAATATGTATTAATTTATTAAAAACATGAATTCATAAAACAGAAAGATACATACATATGTTTGTATATGAAATTAATGAGTGACACTTGTTTCGCGTGGAATTTACTACAACAATGACTAGTTAATATTAGTGGAATTCACGGTAGGTCTTGTAGATCTTTTACGTCTTGTAGCTTTGGTAATTGTTGTTGCTTTCCTTTAAATTTAACAAAATTTACCAAAGCTACAATACTTAAAAGACCTACAAGGCCAACCGTGAATTCCGCTATTGTTTGCGATTCAAATTTATTTGTACGAAGTAATGAATAGTGCTCAAAACATTTTTTAAAAGTTTTAACAGACTAGTCTTAAGTAGAAAATACTGCTGCCGAAAATACAATGCCTTTTCTTTTTAAAAAAAATGAAATAGGTATATTTCTAAACACCGCTGGACGTTAATTTAATTTTGATGCTCATGAGAACTTTTTTATATAAAAGCTTTCTGATAAAGCTTTAAAGAATGCCTTACTTATAAGTCAGCTACGTCCAAGCCATGTGCACAATGTGCAAACTTTTATAAGGAGTTTTTTGTGCTTTCACATCGACGAGATGACAACTTTCTTAAATAAAATTACTTGCCTTGTTAAAAATTGTTTGCAGTTCGTTCAAAAATGCCAACTATGCACAGATATTGAGCAGTTGCAAAGCATGTGCAACAGTTGATCACGCATACGCAGACAAAATTCGCAGAACTTCTGCATAAATTTGCTGAATCTACACTCAAAAAAAAGACATATACTATTATTAAGGAAAAAATTTTTCTAAATTAAAGTAAAAAAAATTTCTAAGTTTAAGTAATTTTTTCTAAGTTTAAGTAAATTTTTACAAAAATCTAGTAAAAATTACTTAATATGAGTAAAAAATAAAAAGTTCATATTCTCAAAAGTATATTCATAAAAATACACACAAAAATTCTCACATTCAAGGACAAGTTTACTGGCTTAAAGGATATATTTACCAAAAATTGGAAAATTGTTTAAAAGTTTAGGGAAATTGTATCCTAAAAACTAGTCAATCTCGTTATAAATCAAAAAATAAATTTTAGGACATGACTTACTCCTAATTAGTTCATCAAATTTGACTAACTTGAAAGATATAAAAAGTTATTCTAAATTTTAGAAATATATTTACCAGTTTTAAGTATTTTTTCTTTAAATTATAGAATATATTTTTTATTTGCATTAAGCTAAAAATTTAAGTAGATTTTTCATATATCCGACGAATATTTGAACTTCAAATAAATTTTTTTGAAAATAAAATTAAATTTTAAAACACAAAAATTTCAATGCTCATTCAGACTGCCTGTTAGGCAATTGGTTAGAGTGCTTGCCTATCAGTCAGAAGATTGTTGGTTCAATACTTGCCCCCTCTCAAGGAATTAATACGTATGTATGGTGAATTAATTAAGAATATAATATGAAGATATAATAAAAAACATACCATGTGGTATAGAATTTAATTAAAAACAAAAAAGTACCAAAATTAAAGACAAAAAAAAATTTGAAAAATTTACTAAATTTGAAATAAAAGATGAAAAACCTTTTTGCAATTCTCCGAATTTTATGGAGAAATTTGACTTAATTTTAGAAAAATTTTATTTAAATATAAAAATATAATTACTATAAACTAGTTCATTAATGAACTAAAAATTTAGTAAATATTTTACTGGTTTCGAGTAAAAAAACAGCTTTGGCGCCATACGACAACTTTTTTTTACTCAAATTTAGAAAATTTTCCAAAGTTTTAGTTAGTTGTTTTTTTGAGTGTACGAACGTACCATATATTTATCTTTTTCATGCTGGCTTGAAATAATTTTCGTGTTTTTGACGTTTGTTAATGGAAAACTTTTTTCGTAGAAGAAGTACAAAATTTTTTTGTCTTAAATATTCGCATACACTTTAGCAAATGCAAATAGCAAAAATAAGCGAAAAATTTGCAAATGCGAATATTCGTTACATTCCTAGCTTTAATCATTCTTAAAACAAAACATGAATTCAATGTATACTTTGTACCAAGGCATATGTAATCAATAAAATTAATATTATCAAAAAAATTTTCGAAAAAGAAACTTTAAATTCATTATTTGCATGTATCAGAAATCACTTATAGCAAATCTTTCTTGCAAATTTAAATTAAAAAATTTCAATAAAATTAACAGTAACATTAATTTAAACTAAAATTTATATGATCTCTGACAGTTTTGACAGAATTTGCTTGAGCATTATATGGATACCACTTTGAAAATAAATTCGCCTTAAAGCGAACGTAAAGTAAAGATCACTTTTGATTCAAAGAAAATAAATAACCACTATGACAGGCTTTCTTATAATTACATTGATCATAATTAATATATAAAAACAGTACATACATGAAAAAATCAGTACATTTGCGAACTGATTTGCTAGTTATTCATAAATCAGTACTTTAAACAAAAATCAGTACATGTACTGGTAAAATCAGTACGACTGGCAACCCTAGTTGTATATAACATGATTACAGTGTTGCCAATAAAATTACACATGGCTGTGTTTCGAATTACTTATTGAAGAAAATTACACTACAAATGTTTTTTGTAATTTAAAATTAAAACAAAAATAATTAAAAATATATAGAACATAAAGTATAATTACACACAGATTATACATGATGTAATTACATGGCCTACACATTAGAATAATTGCACACTCTGTGTAATTACATACCTATTGGCAACACTGAATGACTATAATCATTCATGAATGCCGCGTCTGCAATTGTACTTTAGTTACCCTGTAATTGTAATTTTTAAAAACAAAAGGCATCTGTTTCTGACAATTATACGCTTGTTTACACCAACAAAATAAATGTGTTTTATGGTGTTGTAATTTTGTTGTGGACTTGCATGTACCTAGTGTATTTGTACCATGATCTGGCAGCCAATTTGTTTCATATCCTCAGAGCAAAATAGCATTCTCTAATTATCTGTTTAACAACTCCTAAAAATTGTACAAAACTTTCAAAGCTTTTTCTTGTAAAAATCGTTAAAAATCTTGTCACTTAAGCCTTTTTGGTGCCGAAGTGTTTGCCAACTCTTACTGAACACTAGCTAAGTGCTTAATACAACAAAAATTTAAGATAAAAAGGATAATTAAACAACAACAAATTAAAGCACCAAAATTATTCTAACAATTCTTTTTGATTGTCAGCCAGACAATGAATTGTGTCCACCAAATAAATAGTCTAAGCCAACCAGTTTCAGACATTTTTATGCTGGCAATTTTTTGTTTTTAACTGCAATTCATTTGTGGTGGAGTGTTTTAGACTTTTGGTTTATTTTTTGTCTGAAATTAAAAAAAAAAAGTTTAATAATAATGACAGCAATAAAATAACAATAGAAAAGTTATTATTTGTTGTGTTATTAACAATGACGTGTCACAAGTATGATTTGTAATTTTTTTTTTAATTTTTTTTTTTGACGCTCTATGTAGAGTGTAGTTTTGACAACAACTTCAAGTGCTTATGAATTGCTTTTTAAACAGAATTGAGAGTTTTTTAAAAAATAAAAAAAGTTTGCCATAAAAAGATAACGTACAAGCAAGCACTCGCTCGTAGCACTTGAAAAGTTTAACATAGAAATAGAGAAGGAAAAAAAATCAATAAATATAATTAAAAGTTTTCATATTTTTTCTTTACATTTTAATTTAAAAACTTTTTATTGTTAGTGACAGAAATGTTTTTTTTTCTTAGAGAAATTTTGTCCTTTATATTTGTGCACAAAAAAAATTATAATTGACTTGGTAAAAATAAATTTTCGGTTGAATTTTATAAAGTAACTTTTTTTAAATAATTTCCTTTTGATTACTTTACACAAATCTTCATGATTCATGGAAAGTCACTACTTTCAGTAGGGTCTTATGTTACGCATGTAACATAAATTTTAAATGATATTAAAAAAAAAATTAAAGATCTTAATGTATTAATTTGGCAAAAATTTAATTTTTCACGATTAAGGACATGTGAGAGGCAATCAAAACCTTTTCTCATTTAAAGTAAATTCAGCAGGAAAAAATAATAGCAATATCGACAGCTTCTAAAGTGCAATTGTAGACAAAATTTCGTTTGTTTTATGTATCAAGGATATATGGAAGGAAGGCTTATCCTTGCATGTATTGCAATAAATTTTTTTCAAACAGATTAGCTGGCATATTCTATTAGCATTTACAGACATTTGTAGTGAAAAATTTTATATTTGAAGTTAAGGATATATGGAAGGTAGGCATGTCTTTGCAGCAATTGAGGGAAAATTTTTCTAAAATATTAAGCGCATGATTGAAATGCATAATAATATAATATTTTAAATTGACTCTGATACTAGTTCTGTCATAAATGACTTATTGGTAAATTAAGGAAGCGTGGTAGCTTAGCAAAATCTGTCCTTAGTTATGTTACAAATGACTTTTTGAAAAATTAAGGATGTAGCGAAGAAAAATAGTAATCAGTTTGCTCAGTTTTCTGATAGTAATTTTGACCAGAATTAAGTAGTTTTTCATTTTTTATATCAAGGATATATGAAAGGAAGGCAAATCCTTACACATATTGAATTAAAAAATGTCCGATAATAAGCTGGATAATCTAACAAAATCACTAACAAGCATTTTTGCAAAATAATTTTATTTCTAAAATAAAGGATATATTGGAGGTAAGCATATCCTTACGCGGTTAAAAGTAAAATTTATCAGAAAGTTAAGCTCTGTAACTTGTATAACCTTTCTGCTAATACTTATGACTGAAATTCAATTTTTAAAATTAAGGATATATGGAAGGCAGGCTCAACCTTGCATCTATCAAAGAAAACCTTATAACTACAATGGAGATTACCAGCATAATTTTGAAAGTGATTATCAGTTTCTGCTGCATCCTCATTGTAATCATAGTGAAAACTAAATTTTTAACTTACACAATATAAGGGAAGCATTTGTGTCCTTGAAAAAAATTTTAAGGAAATTCAACTTATGTTTTTAGTAAAGAAAAAATTACCAATTTTGGCTGTATGATGATTGTAATTTAGTTTGTTTTAAGTTAAGTACATGATCGCATGTATGTATATATGTATGTGAGCATAGACATGTCCTTGAAGCAATCAAAACGAAGTTTAGTGGAAAAAATTCACACCTTGCGCCTAGCGTAATGAAACTTATCACAGTGCTTAACTGTGCAATTCTATAAATAGTTAGAGAATTTTACTTAATTGTGATGAAAATTGCCGCTGAAAATAAATTTTTAAAATTAAGGATATATGGGAGGTATCCATGTTCTTAATTTAATTGAAGCAAAGTTCCAAAAAAAAGCTTAGCTGAATAGTTCTATAACTACTTCAAGTTTTTGACACATTATTATCTTAATAAAGGTTAAATTTTAATTTAAAAAATGAAGGATCAAATCAAGCATACATACATATACATATGTATATGTCCTTGGAACTCATTAAAATCAAATTAACCGGGACTTTACTGTTTGATTTTAAAAATTCTAACACATTTATGCTTCATTATGATCGTTATTGCAGCTAAAATTTAATTTATGAAATAAAGGATATACGGGGGTGAGACGCGTCTTTGCGTCTAATGCAATGAAATTTATCACAGAGCTTAACTGTGTAATTCTATAAATAGTTAGAGAAGTTCACTCAATTCTGATTATATTTGCCGCAGAAAATAAATTTTTAAAATTAATTCAATCACAGTAAAGGTGCAAAAAGAGCTTAAATGAATAATTCTATAACTACTCGCACTTAGAAGTTATAACATATTCTTATCCTAATAAGGGTTGAAATTTAGTTTTTAAAATAAGGATACATGTGTAGGGCATACATATATCCTGGGAATTCATTAAAATCAAATTAAACGGGGCTTTAGTGTGTGATTTCAAATATTCTAACACATTTTTGCTTCTTTATAATCGTAATTGCAGCTGAAATTTTATTGTTGAAATAAAGGATATATGGGGGTGAGACGTATCTTTGCGTATAATGCAATGAAATTTATCAGAGAGCTTATTTGTGTAATTCTATGAGTAGTTACAAGCTTTCGATGAGTTAAAGTCTCAATTGTGGGTGAAATAAAAATTTTAAAATTAAGGATAAGTTACTGTTAGTATGTCCTTTTAACAATTTCTTTAAGCTTTACACTTATCTTAATTTTAATATTCTGCAACATTCTAATATACATCCAAAAATTTTTTAAATTTTCTACCCGGTAACCAGATTTACCGTGAAAGATGTATACAAAAAATTAACTTGAAAAAAATTATTTCACAGGGCTTAAGTTATTTAATAAAATATCATTTATTTAATGAACATTTGATTTGCATTCTCACAATTTTTGCTAATGAAATTTTTTCCTCTTTTTTTACTATTCCAGGTACGTCTGTTTGAAGATATTCTCCAATTTTATATGATTTTTTTTTCCTTAAAATCTGTAAGTATTTTGAATTAATATTAAGCATTAATTTTATGATATTATGACAAAATTGTGTGAGTCAAATTCAGAGCATATTTACTGTACAGATTCACATTATTTATTTAAATTCATTTGTATAAATGACTTAATTGTTTTCAAGGTTCTCACGGCTACCTGAGATGTTAGAACGAAATCTTTTTTTTCACTCATTAAAAAACCAACTCAAATTAGTGTCATTTTTACACCTGAATGAGATAATTGTGTTGTGGATTTTGTTTTGTTTTTTTCTAATTTTGCTTATTGTTGTATTTTTATATTATTACGATTGCCACAAATGCTCTTAAATGACTTCATCTAATGACTTTCAGCTATTTAGAGAGATTTTTGTTTCACAAACCGTAACTAATGTACCATAGACTGAGTTTTTTTTTTGTAATAAAATGTCAAATAAATAAAACATTTTGTTGTTGATTTTTTTTAATAAAAAAAAACATATCTGTGTTGTGTTTCGTAATGATTCTAGCCAGCAGTATCAAATGACATTTGATCAGGTTTTCGGTCATGAGCTGTCATTTTCATTTAGTGCTTAACTCATTCGCGCAGATGTGATCAGACTAACAGACAAGCAGATTATTGAAGGTGATATCTAACTTTTTTTTTAATTCTAAGCGAACACAAAAATAAAACAGAACAGCTGAAAATATGAATGTTTTTATTCAGTTAAAAATTGCTTCAAATATCAAAATATCAATACAGTGGGCTAAAAAAATTAGTGCAAATGTGCAAATATTAAAACAACTTAATATATGTATGTAGACTTTCGCATTAAAATACTTACACTTGTTGTCTAGATTTGTTTAAAATATCATACAGCTAATATTAGTTTTTCGATGTCGGAATTAAGTTCGAAAGTTCTTAAATTGTAAAAGCAGTAAATTAGTGTTAAAAACGTTGACGTGTTCATTATTTCTAACAGTTAGAGTCAAAAAAACTTTTCGATGTATCCTTAAATCGTCATAAAACTCACACTTTTTGTATGTCCGCTTTTACATATAAATTTACTAATAACAGTTATAAACTCACAAAATAAATTTGTAACATAAAATCTTACAAATTCTTAGCTCATTGGCATTTAATTTTATATATTTTGATTTTATTCAGAATTTCGAAAAAATATCAAAAAATCGAACATTCATGAAAAGTTAAAACTATATAGTTCTTTTAAAAAGTCCTCTTAAATGCCAAATAAGTTCATAAACTGTAATTTTTTTAATTTTAATTATTATTCGAACTCCATTTGTTTCTATATTTTTGATTTGAACGGGCTAAGGTTCGTATTGCTTTTTAAGCCAAATTACATGTGATAATTATTAATGAACAAATAACAACAAAGTCTGTTGTAAATATTCTGACTAACAACACATAGTTGAACGGAACAGCCAGCCGTTTTCGAAGGCCACTAAACCTTCATCATCAGCGTTCTTTTGTGTTTGGTCCACTGTGTGTGGTGTCAGTTGATGTAGATTTCTGCTTTATATACTTAGCATTATTGCAAATGGAATATGTGAATTGTTTTGATTCATCGTATTTCAATTTGCTGAAAGCTTTTTTGTATTGTAAGCTTAATTTTACCATCTCTATACTTACAACAGTCTTACAATTGTCATTAATAATTGTCACATGTAATTTGGCTTAAAAAGTATTTTTTTTTGGTTTTTAAGAAATCGAAACTATGTTCGAAATTTCGAAATTTTCGAATTTTTCATACGAACATACGGGAACATTAATTTTATGCAGTTTCTTACTAAAGCATATATACTTAAAGAATATATACTATGCAGGCTGGTAAATAGTTGCTATTTGAAATTTTTTAAGTTCGAAAATTCGAAAAAAACATTCTTTTGGTCTCTTATTTTAAATTTTTTTGAATTCGAAATTACGTTCGAAATTTCGAAAAAAAATTCAGTGTGGAAAAGATAAGTTAACAAGATTCTTCGGGTATCTTCTCTATAAAAACATCTTAATATATTTTTTTTTTAATTCAAAACTAAGTTCGAAGTTTCGTAAGAAATATTTGTATGAAAAAGATTAGTTTGAAAAGATTTTCCTTGGCCTCTTCTTTATAAAAGGTTCTTATTTTTAAAATTAAAATTTAAGTTCGAAACTTCGAAAACAAACTTTGTGTGAAAAAGAGAAGTTTAAAAGATGCTTTTAGTCTCTTTAAAATTTCTTTTTTTTTTTTTTTTGTTACAATAAGTAATGTTCCCAAACAAAATTTGTTTTATTGACACTTAATTCAAAACAATGAATGTCGAAAATATGAATTACTTATAGATATGAAAGAATTAAATTTTCTTTCACTTAATCCATTATTGTTGTATTGACAAATTTAAAAAGTTCCTAAATATTATTTTTTATTGCAGTTGGTTTGAAAATTAGAAATGCCGAAAATTTGAAATTGAGTTCGAAGATTCTATACATAAATAATTATGCACATTTTTCTTATGAGAAAAACATTTTTCGAACATTCGGGTTCAAGCTAATTCGTAATGTTCATTAAAAAATATTTTCATGGCATTTAAATCGAAATAATGAATTTCGAAAATACGAAAAATATAAAGAGTGAGAAAGGTATAGTTTCATGGATTTTATTGACTATTAAGATAATAATTACTTAAAAGCGTTCATAAATAACTATTTTTCATTGCACTCGGAATTACAAAAAAGAATTGCAAAAATTCTAAATTGAGCTCGAATTTTTCAAACATGTCAACATAAAAAAAATCATATTTTGTTTTACTTTATCGATCAGCATGATACTAGCGTTACTGGTAATATACGTAAAAGAAATTTTTTAATTTTATTTGAACTTCGAAAATTCGAAATCGTTGTAGAACATTACACACAAACATAAATATGCATATTGTGCTTATGAGAAAACGATTTCTCGAACACTTAGGTACTAGCTAATTCGTAATGTTCATAAAGAAAATATTTTCATGTTTCATATTTTTATGATATAAACAACATGATATGTTGATATAAGATTTTATGATATAAGAAACATATTTTCTTTGACTTTATCGATTATTCAGGTGATAATTAATTAATTGCGTTTAGAAAATTGTATTTTTCATTGCACTTGGAGTTAAAAATAGAAGTTTGGAAAAATTCGAATTTGAGTTCGAATTTGCCAAACATATTTTGATATAAAAAAATTATGTTTTCTTTCACTTTATCCATCAATCAGTTATCAGCGAACTGGTAATATATATCTTATATTTTTTTCATTCCATTTGGACCCAAAAATAGAATTTTCGAAAATTAGAAATTGAATTCGAACATTTAATTCAATTCAATTTGTACTGAAATTTCATATATTATTGACTGCTCTCCAAAATAATAAAGTATGCCTGCCTATAAAAAGTTCGAAACCAATTTCGGTCATTCGAAAGTACATTCTTTTATTAAAAGTTTATGAGTATTTCAAAGCTAAATAAAATATAAGCAACTATAAATTTTCTCTACCATATACAAAGATACTATACGAGGTACCTTACAATATTTCATAGAAACATTTAATAAAAAGAAATGAGTTGTGGCCTTTATGTAGTTTCCAAGAAATTTGACAAGCATCAAAAAAATATAGTTGAATTGCATGTAATTTGTTCTGCAAACACACATAATAAGCTTCATATGTAATAATTTGTAACATAATTTATTGTTTATTTTCCCCTCCTAGGCTGAAAGTACTTGCGTCTTAACCACTTTATTAAATGTGCTTTATAAGATTTAAATGTTGACACAAAATCATACAAAGTTTGAAATGGCATTATTTCTACTTTACCTTCAGCGAATTTTGTTGTGTTTGGTGACATTTAATGTGAATTTCCAGTGAATTTATTTTAACACATGTCTGCAAAATTTTGTGTTCTTAACATCATGTTCTTGTGCAATTTAGTTCATTTTGGTTATTTTAATGTATAATTTCTTCCAACGACAACCATAAAGCCCCCAAAATGAAACGTAACATAAGAAAAAAAAATCTTCTATTTTTTTAATGCTCATGGCTGTTTGTTTAATAAAAATACTACGGCTCATCACAATGAAGAAGTTTGAACAGAAGAAGAAAAAAAAATCAAGAGTTCCTTAAGTAATTTGCCACTTGAATTATTTCATCAACGAAATAAAAATAAATCTTGGTTAAAAATAAATAATGAAACAAGAATGACACATAGCATTAACACAATGCACAGACACGCATTTAAGACAACAAAAACTGAAAAATATTTTTATGTTCTTACAAAAGTAAAAAACAAACAGGTCCGTAGTGCTTACAAAAAAAACATAAGTCAGGATATAAAAAAAGACAAAAAATGTACATACATACATATACCGTTAGCAACAGGCTTCAGTGAACTTTAAATTTTATTTTAGCTGTTTGTGGAACCACTAAATTAATGAAAAAAGACAATGTTATATTTCTTTATTGCCAAGAGTCTTTCGGTGAGAAAATTTCTGTCACCCAAAATTCAAACAAAATTAAATTTTAATACGAGGTTGGTGTGATAAGTTTGCAATTTTCAGAGTAAGTAAAAGTAAAATAGTTGAGAGCCATATCCGATGCAACAAATTCCTGAAAAGGAAACACGAAGAACAAAAACACTGAATGCCTGCACTGACTGCGAGTGTGTTCAGCAACTATAGGCTTTAAGGCTCATTCAGACGGGACATAACGAAAGCCATAGAAAACAGTTGTTCGAACCAATCTAATGATTATAGGTGACGCCATAACGCCATAACTCTCACCATAGAACCCAACTGAATTTTGGTTTGGTTATGGCTGTGGCATTATGGCTATGTCACGTCTAATTTAAGCTTTATTTCCATGAGGAACTAGTGTGTGTGAGAGAGAGAGAGAGGGAGAGCGCGAAAATGTTTAACTAACAAAACAGTTCATTAACAATTTAAGTTGGTTAACTCAATAGCAACAACAAAATTTAATTAGATTGGCAAACAATAATAATAAGTTGTTCATGCGAATCCCAGCAACTTTAATTTAAAACTAGCTATTGATGCGGCGTTTCAGAGTGAAAAAAAATTGCTCTCTATCATCTTTGGAACGCTAATAATTTTTTCAATACAAAAAATTAATTTCTTCATGCAATAAAACATTTTCGGTCTTTCGACTTTAATTGCCAAATTTTATGTAACAAAAATATAATACAATTTCCCCCACACACCCCCCCCCCCCCACCAACGGGTTAGCCTGAATAATAATTATATTTAAAAAATAAAATAATTTGCGAATTCGAATGCAATTTAAAATTTTTAGTTATTGTCAGCATAAAATTAAATTGAAATTTTTTTAGAATTTTATAACTTATTTTAATATAAAAAAAATATTTTCGAAATTTCGAACTTAATTTCAAATTTTCGAAGCCTAATTATTAAAAAAGAAACATCAAACAATTAATTAGTATCTCACTAAGGCTAATAATTGTTTCAACTCGAATTTATATAACATTTTTCGAATTGGAATTAATTTGAATTTTAGAAATTTTTGCCAGCATAAAATCAAAGTAACATTTTTTAGAATTTTAAGTCACATATTTTAAAGTAAAAATGTATTTTCCAAACTTCGGACTTAATTTCGAATTTTCGAAATCAAATAGAATAACTTTGAAGCTTTCTTTTTCTTTTTTTCTTTTTTATTTTGCCCGACAAATTTAGTTCATTGAAATTTCAACAAACTGTAAACTTGACAATTTAAATTGGTTAGATTAACTTACAAATTTTTTTCTTTATAAAAAATCTGAATTACCGTGTAACAGTTCTTCAAGTAGTGTACTTAATAGTTTAACGAACAGGACATTATTATGAAATTCAAAGTTAATTCATATATTCTTCTAATAATTGGTGATATGGCCCTCCCATTTAGAAACTTTAATAAGGATTTTTAATAACTTTTGACAGCATCCTCAAATAATGTTGTAAAAAAGCAAACTGATACTGTAATTATGTCTTACATCTTTTACCATCATATAACGCTCCTGTCAGTCTGTATTTATATCTTGGCATTCACATGTACATACATATACATATGTGCCCTTAATTATGAAAGTGGTCTAAGTCATATATTGCTCTTGTCGAGATATTTAGTAGATTACATTTGAACAAATGAAAAAGTATTTTTCTATTAAGCAGCATTTTAATTTAGAGTTGTTCTAGTCTCGATTTATATAAATTTATTCAATTAATATTGAATTTTTTTTTTTTCTTGAATATTTATTGAAGTTTTTCAAAGATTTATTTGATATTTCGAAGCAAAAATGCACATGACTTATACCGCTTTAATAATTAAAGGCACATATATCGTTATCTTAATATAGAAAGGCCCTAACTGATTATTTTTTTATGTAATTTTTTTGTATATTTCTAAAGAAGAATATTTAATGAATCGAAAAATGCAAAAAATCTCGATTTAAAAAAATAATGAATTAGGGCCTTTCCATTCCTTTCTAAAATAATCAGTCATTTTTATTGTTTTTATGAACTTGATTTATATTCATATTTTCTTCATTTATTTTATGTTAAAGTCACAATGAAATTTTAAGACTTCGTTGCTTGTTTCTCATCATTAACATAATAGACATTATCATTGTCATTATTATAAAGTCTGAGCTGCTTATAATCATTGTTATCTGTTTTAATATTTATATCTTTTATCAAGCTGCTTAGAAAATAAACATTTATTCACAAATACAATAATATCATACATCGGCAGTTGAAGTATGTATTTGTATCATGCTTTTATTGTCTTTATCATTTTATTAATTATGTATGTACAAACCGCCTAACAAAAACATACGCACTTTGAAGTGTAAACATAAAGAGCACTGTGGAGTTTTAAGTTGAGATATTAGTGATTTATAATCTGCTTTTAATAATTATGACTTAAAGCTACCAACAGAAGCGTGCCATAAAGATTTATTTATGCAAGGAGTTAAATAAATAGGGGAATTGAAAATCAATCATAAAATGCAGAGGTGTTGATATAAAGCAATGGAGTTTTCTTTTGCCATACTAAATTCGAATCTTGAATAGAAAATTCTTAACTAGGTGGTAGGCTGGTTATTCAAGCCTAGTAGAGCCGAATAAAGTTATTAAAGTGTACGTTATTTGACAAAATAAAACTCAAACTGGTACACAAATTTTTGATAACGTAAATTTTTTTTATTGCATCCATCTTTTAGTCTCATTTCGAAAACTTGCTTGATCATACTCAAAACATTAATTTGATGCAATTTCTTATTAAAATTAATGTTTTCATGCTAACTAAGTTCAGCAATACATGGATGCTATTTTGGGTTTTGAAAAACCGAAATTTAGTTCGAAATTTCGAAAAAAAAATTATTGCATGAAGAAAGTTACTTTTTAAAATAGTTTTTCTTCTAAATGTACATAAATACTAACATATTTATTACAAAAACTATAATTGTTATTAAGACTAGTAAGATTTTACTCTAAGCGCCCACTTTCAAAAACTCGAATTTAACTTCGAAATTTCGAAAATGTTTTATTATCTTAATGTGTGTCTTAAAATTCTAAAAAAAATGGCAGTAGTTAATTTTATGCTAAGAATAGTTTTAAAAATTCAAGGCATTCGAATTCAAAATACTTATTTTATATAAATTCGAATTAAAACTATTAGCTCTATCTAGTAAGATATTATTTATTAATTATTTGATGTTTCTTTTTTAATAATTAGAATCCAAAACAGTTATTTCCCTCTGATTTCGAAATTTCGAAATTAAGCTAGAAATTTCGAAAATGCTTTTTTATATTAATATTAATATGCTTCTATTCTCAAACATGTTGGGATTAGTTTAATTTTATGCTGACAATAATTTTGAATATTTAACTAAATTCGACTTCGAAACATTGTTTTATTTTATTTCCCAGACTGACCCGATTGAGAAATTGTGTTTATTTTGTTGTATACAATTTTGCAATTTAGCTCGAAAGTTCAAAAATGCTTTATTAAATGAAGAAATTTACTTTTTTAAATAATTATTCTTCTAGATAAATTCAACTTAAAACAATTATTAGCCTTAGTTAGCCAATTCTGTAAATTGTAATAAGACTCAAAAAAAGTTATTTTCTTGGATTTCAAAAATTTTAAAATAAGTTCGAAATTTCGAAAATGGTTTCTTATGTTATAAAACATAAAATTAAAATTTAAAATTTTTAAAAATTTTGACACTTGTTTAATTTTATGATGCAAATGATTTTCAAAATGCAACTGCATTCGACTTCGAAATAGTTTATTTTATTTTTAAAGCAATAAGTTTTCATGCTAATCCGATTCGGAAATTGTTTTTTTTTGCATATAGGCAATGCATATAGACAATGCTTAACCACCATCAAATAAATTTCACTTAAATATTGACTTTTTTATTTTCATTTCATAATTAATTTCTTTGATTTCGAAAATTCTCTACTATATTAAAGATAATGTGCATGTTAAAATTTTAAAAAATTTTAGTTCAGAATAATTTGGCAAATTCAAGTAATTACATTCGAATTAGAAAAATAATTTTATTAAACATAATTTTTCATGCCTTTAAGAGTGGGAAAGTGTCTTTATTTGTTTCATAAAATTTCACAATCAAGCTCGGAACTTCGAAAATAATTTATAATAAGGCAAAAATAAATTTAAAAGTTCTTATGAGCATGAGTGAGAAATTATGCGCCATCAGTAGGAAAAGTGGAAAATCTAGCGCCTTTAAGTTAAGATGTTATTTTTTACGTCTGTTTGGCTGTACATTCCTTTGATTAATTTTTTTTTAACTACCGCTGTCAAGTAAATTGATAAAAAAATGTTTCAATTTAATTTGTGCTGCTACATATTGAAAATAATGCCGGGCTTTTGTCATTTACTTAAAAGTTTATTTTGTCTTGTCTGGTCGTTTTCTTTTTTTAATCTTTTTTTCTGTTAAATGACAATTGTTTGAGTTCCTTGAGGGGATTTTATTTTTTCGTTTAATTTCAATAATTTAAAAGAAGAAAATAAATCTGTCTACCCACTTCAAGTGCTCGTTACTTGGCAAGTACGGCCGATTAAAGACATTCGGCTTCGGCTTAAAAGAGTTATTTCACCAATATTCGGTTCTTAATATTAGACTTGGGTTCACACACAGCAATACTTGAGTTATTGGGAGGGTGATGATAAACGTATGTAGAGAGCAGCCATTACATTTTACTCTCTCTCTCTCGCTCTCTCTCTCTCTCTCTCTCTCTGTTAATATTAGACTTGGGTTAACGCAGAGCAATAATTGATTTATTGGGGGGCTGATGACAAGAGTATGAAGAGAGGAGCCATTATATTTTACACTCTCTCTCAATCTATCGCACCCAAAAGCTGAATACTTGCTTAACAAAAATTGCTGTGTGTGAAGCCAGTCTGAAGTGAAATTTTGCTCCATCCCAATTATTACAACGTAAGTAATTGCGGTTTTGTTTCTTACCTAAGACATCTTTGCCTGTAAAATTTTCCTTTAAATTTATCCAGCATAGAAAGAAAAGCATGAATTAATCAAAACAGCTGTAAACTTAGCCGAACTTCGGTTTTAACATGCAACCAAAAATTAATGCCTTCGGTTGTTAGGCACCGATAAGAAGCAAACTGTGAGTCAAAGTCATGTAATCGTGAAAAGAAAAAAGAAGCGACAGACATACTTGCATACGACAAAAGCTAAAGGTTGTAGATACATACGTAAATACTTACTTACGTACTTAGGGAACTGTAATCGACATATGTACTCAAGCATACAGCACATATTATGTTTGTCACCATTTAGTTTTCAATGTCAATGTCAAGTTTAAGGCTGTCTTGACAGCTGCTGTTGTTGTTATTCTTGTTGCTTGTTGCTGTTTTATTATGTTACTTAAAAATACATACACTTTTTTACTTGATTTTTCTGCTGCGGGGGGCACACTGTTGCTGATACATTTTAGTTAAATTGAATTGAGTTGTTTTATTTATTTAGTCTGCTTCTTTTTTTTCTCTTGACAGTTTTTTTTATTTTTAAGTGCTTTCAATTCATTAGTGGCTCTTTATTTATTGTGGATGTAAGTTGTTTGTCTTAAAGTTTTTTTCCTTAAGTTCCAGGCACTAAATGTGTAATGAAAATGAATTGATTTTTTTTTTTTTGCTCGACAAGTTTAAATCGTGTGCCACCGATTGCTATTAAACTAAACAATGGGATTATCTATAGCAGAGTGATGATAAAATTAAGTGAAATAATGTAAGCAAATTTTTTTTTTATTATTTTAAACCTTCATGTGTATGAAACTGCTGCTATGTTTGTCATGATTTTGTGGGATGAGTCAAAGCGAGTTTGGGATGTGTCACCAAATGATTGCAACTTATTGGCTGAGAATAGCGACTGTCAGATGCTAATATCTGTCCCTTTAAAAATTGTAAATTTTGTGGCAATTTTAAGTCCTTGGTAGATATAAAATCTTATCACGCAGAATTTTACTATGTGCCTAAATTCGAAAATTCTTACATGATATAAATATTAATTTTATTCAGTTTTCTTATTATTGAAAAAAAATATTTAAGAAATTTATTATTCGACATATTGTCAGAAGTTTATTTTAATTTGAAATTTATTTGCTGGTGGTTCAGCGTTGTCTATATATTTCATTGTTGCTGTAACAAATCATCAGTAGACTTCAACCACACATTTTGAATAGTCACAAACCTCTTATCCTATGCACAGACTTTCAAGAACTATTTGAGAATTCACAAATAATAATATTTTTTGAAAATCACAAAAGAAAAATAAGCGTAGTAGGCTTAGAAACTAATACAAAAAACCCAGCAAATAATTTATATTCGATTTGAATCTATTTTATTTTTCTACACCTTTATACAATTAGAAATCCATTGGATAACAATAAAAGTAATTATAAGGCAAAATGAAAAATAAAATCTAAATTTAACATTTAAGAAATTTATTATTCGACATATTGTCAGAAGTTTATTTTAATTTGAAATTTATTTGAACCACCAGCAAATAAATTTCAAATTAAAATAAACTTCTGACAATATGTCGAATAATAAATTTCTTAAATGTTAAATTTAGATTTTATTTTTCATTTTGCCTTATAATTACTTTTATTGTTATCCAATGGATTTCTAATTGTATAAAGGTGTAGAAAAATAAAATAGATTCAAATCGAATATAAATTATTTGCTGGGTTTTTTGTATTAGTTTCTAAGCCTACTACGCTTATTTTTCTTTTGTGATTTTCAAAAAATATTATTATTTGTGAATTCTCAAATAGTTCTTGAAAGTCTGTGCATAGGATAAGAGGTTTGTGACTATTCAAAATGTGTGGTTGAAGTCTACTGATGATTTGTTACAGCAACAATGAAATATATAGACAACGCTGAACCACCAGCAAATAAATTTCAAAAAAAAATATTTATGTATAAAATTTTTAAAAATTCGAAATTTAGTTCGAAACTTCGAAAAAAATGATTGTGTGAAAAAAAGATATTTTAAAGAAAAGCAACATTCTACATGCTACCCAGATTGGAAAAAGTATAATTTTTAAACATTTTTGAAAATTCGAAATTGAGCTCGAAATTTAGCAAAAAAAAAAATTATTATATAAAACAAATGATGTTAATGAAACAAATTCACATTCTACATGCTATCTAGATTGGAAAAAGTACAATTTTTAAAATATTTTAATATTCGAAATTAAGTTCGAAATTTCGACAAAAAAAGTTATTAAATGAAAAAACTGATTTTAAAGAAACAAAACAAGATTCGACATGATATACAGATTGGAAAATTTATAATATTTAAAATTTTTGAAAGTTCGAAGAAATGCTTCTGAGATTGGAAAAACTATTATATATAAAATTTTTGAAAATTCGAACTTGAGTTCGCTATTACAAACAGAATTATTATGTAAAAAAATATTCTATCCAATTTTTTTAAGATTTTAAATTGAGTTCGAAATTTCGAAAAATGTTTAATATGTGAAAAAAAAATTTAAAGAAAAAAGCGACATGCTACATGCTATACAAATTGAAAAACTGTCATGTTTTGAATTATTGAAAATTCGAAATTAAGTTCGAAATTGCGAAAAAAATAATTTTTTCGCAAAAAAATATTTCTAAAGACTTCTCTGACTTTTTCTTAAAAAAAGGAGAATATGAGAGTATGTAAATGTATACATGTACATATATTTTCAATTAAAGATTTCGAAAAGATATTTACAGAATTTGAGAGGTAAAACTTCTTCATGCATAATGTCTTTTATGTTCTGTAACTTATGAATTGAACATTTAACATTAAAATGTTCAGCCTGTCTTCAGCTGGATCCAAAGCCTGAACAAATTTGTATAAGAAAATCAAAGCATCTCCATCGCAAATTTAAAATTTTCCCTGAGGTACTGTACAGCTAAGCCTTTAAAATTATTTATACAATTAATATTGTGCAACATTTGCTAAAAAAGTTTGAATGTTAAGCAACAGTTGTTGTTTTAACTGTATTTTAACCTTAAGGCAAACAATCAGTATAATACTTTAATTTATACGTTAAACTAATAGAAATTATTAGTTTGCGTTCATGAATTTTACATACAGACATATCTTTTATTTAAAATTAGATTTAATAATTTTATAAACTTATTATTTGTTTTTTTTTCGGAATAAATAAAATCAAACATACGTTTTCTGTTTTTTGTTTAATCAAAAACGATTTATTATATAATTAAGAGTACAAAGTTGATGAAGTTGGAAAAAAATTATATATCGTGACTCAAAATTTATCCCGCAGCATTAGTTGTGAATTTTAAACAAACAACTTTCAAACAAATATAAATTGTCTCAATTTCATTGAAAATTTTTTATACATACACACTTGCATATGTACATGTATATGTACATATGTATGTATATATATTTGGTTTTTTTTTAAGTTGTTGGCTTACAAAAGGCTTAAAGATCTATTAATTACAGTCAATAAGCAGCAGGTGGCAGGTAAACAATGATAATGTAAAAATCAAGATTAACAATGTTAAGTGTTAATATGATAAAAATAAATTTCAAAAAAAATAAAAATCCGCTTCTTATTAAACAATTTCATTAAAGGAGGTGACCTTCCGATCTGCTTTGGCATTAAAGGGTTAAAGTAATCCACAAAAATATTTGTTAATAAAAATATGTATGTACTAGTACTATCGTCCGCCTTAATTATGACTCTGACTTCGAACTTTTAATTATATATTTTTCTATGATAACGAAAGTTATATAAGAGTAATCTAAATTGTTTGAGGAGTATCCCTCTTGTTTTATTCCATATATCATTATTCCCAATTGGGCGTCGAAACTGAGAAAAAAAAAACGTTTACATAAATATTTTGACAGCTGTCATGTGTTACAAACAACATACTTAAACTCTATATACTCGTATGTATATTTTAATTTTCCGTAATAAAATTACCACAAACACTTTAACAAAACAGTGTTTAACATATTGTACAATTTACACTTGACAACATTAAAATCTTACGATTATATATGTAAACTAAAACATGTCGTGTGTTACCTTTAAAACATTGCTTGTGTAAAAAACATAACAAAAAACATAAGACATTATTTGAAATAGAGCGTGCTCTATTTTCTTATGTTAAACATACAGCTCCAAATGTCTATGTCATGCGAACAAATTCGTCGGCGGTTGATTATGTGCACTATCATTAGCCATCTGAATTTAATATTTTGCAAGACAAATTAATTATATATTTTTTTTTAATTTAACGTTTTATTAAAATAAGCCCAAAAATGTATAGATTTTTAGATACAACCTCAACGTCTTGTTTAAAAAAGAAAAAATTAAAAAAGCACATTTACGTCGCCAGTACTACAGCGACGGAACCGAAAATATTTCGACGGCTGCAAGCCATTTATAAAACAAACTACGTGGATATTTATGTACTGAAAAAGAAGAAGTGATACTACATGTACGTTTGTGACCAAAAATTATAAACCTTATGTAAATTAACCAATATTGACAAGCATAAAGAAAAACATACGAGTCGAAAACTTAAAAAACACATGTAAAAAACATGTCGTCTGTTGGTACCTTTAACAATTTAATTACAAGTTGTGAATAAGAGCAGCTGAAAATTACACAAGTGTTTGTGGCAATACAAAGAAATGTAAAATCTTGCTTACAATGACGCTTTTTAAATACACAAGTATTTAATTTTAAGGAGCATTATGTATATATTTTTTTGTGAAAAAAAAAGAAAAACAATTTGACGTTACATTGTTCTGCTACAAAAGGTCTTTTTAAATATTTCTTTATAGTTGTTGTAGCCAGAATTATTTTATAACGGGAGAATTATTTTTTTTAGTATTTTTAACAAACAGAACTGGCACGTATTTTTGTCACATAAATATTAAATTTAATGTGATTGTAATTAAATCTAAAACTCTTTAGAGTTTTGAAATTTAAGGATTAATTTGAGGCACAAAATGACCTTGAGCTGATTGCAAAGAATATTACCAGACAGATTTATTATTCATATTAACTTTTCTTTAACACTCTGATCATAATTATGACATAACTTAAATTTTTAACGACGATTTTATTTAAAAGCTTTAATATAAAAGTTTTAAGTCTAGAACCAATTTTCTATGCATTTGGATTAAAATTTGTATTAAAATGATTTTTTTAAATTAATGTACAGTTTCCACAAGTCAGGCAGGCGACTCGTTCAGAAAATTTTTATGAAAATCACTCAAATAAATGAGTGATTTTCATATAAATTTTATACTCAAGTCAACCGTCCGTTTTGTAGAAACAGAGAGTAACTGCCAGTTCATAGAAGCCATGTGAAAATTCTCGTCTGCCTATTTATATTGAAAACAAAAACAAAGCACTCAAAATTTGTTTTTGTTTTCATTATAGATAGACAGCCGAGAATTTTTACATGGCTTCTATAAACTGGCAGTAAGACTATATGAGAGATTGAGAGGAATTTAAACGACATTTAAAAGGGATTTTATTTGGGTAATTTTTCAAGTATTTACAGAGTTTTTTTGCATTCCGGCCATGATTCCAGCAAGTAGTAGTTAAAGGTAAATAATTAAGGTCATGCGACCGACAGCTAAAAATGTCCTTGCTACAATTAAAAAAATAATATCAGACAGCTCTGCCGCATAATTTTGGCATTCCTTATCAATTCCTTCAATACATTCATGCTAATTTCGCTGAAACTTATTTTTCAAAATAAAGGATATGTGGGAGGCAAAAATGTCCTACGACTGATCTAAATAAAATTTGGCAGAGAGCTTAAGAGTAAAATTCTACAAATAGTTACCAAGTTTTTTCTAAAATGGCATAATAAATATAGCTGAAATTCAGCTTTGAAAATCACAGATATACATACATATGTATATACATACATAGAAGAAATAAAAATTATTTTTTTTTATTAAAATAATAAATTTAAGTGTGCTTGTATATTAATTATATTTAAAATCTAGTTTTTTAAAATTAAGGAGATATGAGGGATATAATCGTTCGTGCCTAAGTTAAGTCTTCAAAATAAAGGATATATCAGAGGTAGGCATGTCCTTACATCCTGTATTTCCTTGTGTGGATTCTACAAGTACATTTTTAAGAATTTTTGTTGTTTTCCGGTGATGATTCTATTTACAATTGAAAATATAAAATTAAGGACATGTGAGTGCTAAAAATGTCCTTGCTTCAATTTAACAAGAGCTTTCAGAGAGCTCCACTGCATAATATTAGTACTCCTTTTCAATTCCCACAATATATGCAATATAATTTTGCTGAAATTAATTTTTCAAAATAAAGAATGTATGGGGGACAGTTATGTCCTTTGACTGATCAAAATAAAATTTTAAAGAGAGATTAAGTGTACAGTTCTTGGAATTGTTACTGGCTTTTTTGTTAAGCTCTGATAATAATTATACCGGAAATTTAGTTTTTAAAATCCTGGATATGTGAGATTGAATTTAAAATAATTTTAAACGCATTTAGATTTTAGTTATAATAATAAAAATCATATTTTTGAAATTTATGGATATATATATTTTGAGAAAGTCGGGAATCACTTGTCAACTCTCCCATTATCTTGATAATTACAACGTTAATTAAATCTTCTATTGGAAGTGAGCAAGTGCTTACGTCTTGGATTGCTTTACAAGTACTTACGAATTTTTGTTGCATTCTAAGTTACAATTGAAAATCTAAAATTAAGGATATGTGATAGCTAAAAATGTCTCTGCTTTAATTAAAAAAAAAAGCAAAGCTATAGTGTATAATTTTGGTATTCCTTATCAATCCCTGCAATAAATTTAATACAATTTCGCTGAAATTTATTTTTCAAAATAAAGGATATATGGGAGGCAAACATGTCTTTCGACTGCTCAAAATATAATTTGGCAGAGAGTTTAAGTGTACAATTCTACAAATAGTTGCAATTGAAAATCTAAAATTAAGGATATGTGAAAGATAAAAATGTCATTGCTTCAATTAAAAAAAAAAGCAAACCTCTACTGTATTATTTCAGTATTCCTTATCAATTCCTTTAATAACTTGATTATAATATTGAGGGTACATCTTTCATTCTTAAATCGATTGAAAGAAAATTTTTACTTAATTATATTCATTTCATTTTGTCTATAACTATGACAGTATGCAGGTCGAATTTTCAAAATAAGGATATGTATATGAAAGTTAAGCTTTGAGCTGGAGCTATTGAAATAAAATCAAGGGGAGAGCTTTTGTGGGTAATTTAAAAATCTATTGCCTACTTTCGCTTAAGTTTGTTAATAGTTAAAGCTGAAATTTAGTTTGCTAAATTAGGGACATATGAGAGCTAGGTAAACTTTTTCAACGTTAGCAAAGCTGTATAGTGCTACAAGTAGTTAGCAATTTATAAAACAGATGATGTTTATATTTTTCTGTATATACAACACAAACAATTAAATTAAATTAAATTGTTTACATGATCGGCCTTCTTTATATTATTGTTATCCCCTCGCATAAACAAAAATCATTAATTTCCATTTCATACCCATTCCGCCTTCAACGGCTGCATGTAAGTGTTTTTTTTTTTTTTTTTTTTTTTTTTTTGTGAAGTTTATTACATGACTTTAGCTGTCATGTTAAACAAATTGTTTATTGTAAGTCAGTTAATGCCCGTACAATAATGAAAGAAAAAAAAATATCTTGCAACAAGTCATAATACCTTGTATTTATTTTATTTAGTTTATTTTTCTCTCTTATTACATTATACGAGTATTATTGTTGTTAATGTCCAAAAAAAATACAAAAACCAGCCATTTCATTTTGTTTTAATGACTTTAAGTCGTAAATTCTGCCTGTGAAGTGGGTTCTCTTTTCCGGAAATTCATACTTGTACATGACACGTGCCAAGATTAAATGATATGGATATAACGAATGTGAAGGGATAACAATTTTTGTTGAGTATCATTTGAATGTTAATTATATTTTGTTTTTGATAATAAGACGTCGAGTACGTTCTATGGATAGTACGAGTGCGAGTGAAATTAATAGAAAATCTTCTTGTTATTTTAAAATACAAAATTAACTTTCTTTCATGGCTTTTGCTTTATTAGGAATACCAAACTTTTTTTTTTTTCAATAAAAAATCATTTTTTTTACATAAACTCTTTAATAGAGAAACGCCATGCTAATGCCTAACTCTCCTATCTATACATTTCCTTAACATTACTAATTCAACTTTAGCTGTCTTAACCAAAACCACTGTAGCACAAACACTGTCTCTCATTTGCTGGCAAATCGCAAATTTCGCATCTGCAATAAACTCAATTCAGCTTAACTGTTATCCAGCTGTCATCTTTAAGCCACAAAATAAGTATTGGCCAAAAATAATTTAAAATTTTTTTCCAAGATTTTTATCCCAATCAAACTCAATTTAGAGCTTATGGGCAGTAATAAAACAATAAACTTCCTGTTTGAAGTTTAAAGTAACCCAGCAACCAATATTGTCTAATAATTTAAACCATCGCTCAAATATTTTATGCCTTAAAAGCCCAACGTTGTTTAAGCTTTTTTTATCGCAGTTTCTAACTCCAAAGCACAGAGGCAGGTAATAATCCTATATAAATTTAATAGTTTCATAACAAACAAAAAAAAAACACCCAGCTCTGTTTTTATTTTAGTGAAAACTTACCATACCACCACATTTGCCATTTATACTTCTTTTTAGTATTTCAATTTGTTGGCCACACCGTTAAACTGCTGCTCTGCATAAATGAGAGCTGCTTGCAATTGCAATCTGACAGCATTTGCTTGACTGGCCGCTTATGCGTTTGATGAAGCCTATTTTGGCTTGTGGACATTTGAATGCATTGATCGGATTAAAAATCAGTCGGTCAATGTGTTTAAATTTTTATGCGATTTTGGCATTTTATTCTAAACAGCTTGAAAATAAACAATTTAAATATGATTGGCAGCAATTTTAAATGGTTTACAGTTGCGATTTAGATTAATACACATACATAATTCCATATGGACAAAAAATAATACAAATGGTACCAAAAAAAAACTTGGTAAAGCTCAAAAAAATGTTTCATGTTGCGGAAAAGAAATAAACGAGCCTTAACAGAAAAAAAGAAAAATATAAAGTTAAAATACTCGTAATTTAAAAAACTTTATGCTTGGTTAAGCACTACTGAATCCATTTCGTTGCCGCTAGCCAGACATTTTATAAAAAGTACCCCTTATAACAAGTACGTTTTATAAAAAGTGCCTTTGTACCTCTTATAAAAAGTAGCTTTTATAAAAAGTACTTTTATAAAAAGTACTTTTATAAAAAGTACCTTTTATAAAAAGTACCTTTTATTAAAAATTACCTTTTATAAAAAGTGCCTTTAATAAAAAGTACTTTTACAAAAAGTACCTTTTATAAAAAGTACTAATTATAAAAAGTACCTTTTATAAAAAGTACCTTTTAAAGAAAGTATATTTTATGCAAAGTACCTTTTATAAAAATTAACTTGTCAAAAGTACTTTTTTAAAAAGCACCTTTCTTATAAAAATATATTTTATAAATAATATATATTACAAAAAGTACCTTTCATGGAAGTACCTCTTTAAAGAGCATCTTTTATAAATGCACTTTATGTAAAAAGTACCTTTTTTAAAACGTACTTTTTATAAAAAGTACCTTTTATAAAAGATACATTTTATAATATGTACCTTATACAAAAAGTCAATTTTACAATAAAAAAAACTTAAATAAATTCAGTAAAGTGCGACTCTGACTCGCGCACGAAGGGTTCCGTACGAACACTAGATATGTAATTTAATACAAACTTCAGCTATATAATATATAGTTTTGGAATTTTTTTTTTTGGTTTTTGGCATTTTTTCAATTTAGCGATTTATTTTCATTTTGGGGATTTTTTCCATTTTGGCGTTTTTTTTCATTTGGGCGATTTTTTTTTTAGTTTTGGCGCTTTTTTCGCGCTTTGGCTATTTTTTTCATTTTGGCGATTTTTTTTTTCATTTTGGCGATTTTTTTTCATTTAAACAATTATTTTGGTTTTGGCGCCTTTTTCGCGTTTTGGCGATTTTTTTAGATTTTTGGCGTTTTTTTTTTATTTTGGCGATTTTTTTCATTTGGGCGATTTTTTCGAATTTGGCAATTTATTTTAGTGTTAGAAATTTTTTTATTTTGGCAATTTTTTTCGTTTTGGCGATTTTTTTTAATTTTTGGCGATTTTTTTTTTTTTTTGGTTTGGCGATTTTATAATATTCGGTTTTTTTTGTTTTACCGTTTTTGAAAATTTCAAGTGTTTGCCTCTTACGGACCACCCTTTTATTTAAATTTTTTAAATTTTAGTGTTATTTTTTTTAGTCTGTATAAAAATACACTAATTTTACAAAATTCAAGTTTCAATATACATATGTACATACAATTGTATGTATATTACATGGGATTTAACGTTTTTCGTTGCTCGTTGTGGAACACCCTTTAATTTTTAATTCTCATGTATTTGTTGTTGTAGCGGCCAAGGTTCTACATACTCTGTCCTTTTCACCTTCGGTGTACGGAACCCTAAAATGTACCTTTTACGAAAAGTACATTTCAAAAAGCAACTTTTAAAAAAATCAAAAAATATCTTTCATGGAAAGCTTATTTTTCAAAAAGTACCTTTTACATAAGGTACCTTTTACAAATGAGGAGCTGTCGAACAAAACCAGACTAGTCCCGTAAATTTTTTTTTACAGGACAGGCAATTTACTGAACTCTTTAGGAATAAACAAGGAAAGGCAGTTTTCGTTATTTTTTTAAGGTAGGATCGAACTGGTTTTGCATGAAAATATATCCTGACTTCATAGATGTTTACTTAGAGAGTCCGGAAAAAATTTCAGAAAATCATTAACTGAGGACGTGCCTAGTTTTGTTCGCCAGTTCCTGAAATAGTAATCTGTCTTAAGTCAAGATGAGCTAATTTTGAGTAAGTGTCACCCCGGTAATCTTCATATTCAAAAGTATTTCTAGGCAAAATCTTATATTTACATACATACATACGTTCAAGTGTCAATATTTTTCAAACCTTATTTTAAACAAGACATCATCTGCCTATTTTGAAATCTACAATGCGATACACTCCAGTAATTCAAAATTTTTTTATTAAATTTATTTCTGTCTATAATTTTATTATTTGTATGCATTAATAATTGTATTGAGTTCTTTGGCATGTTTGTTTTTATATTCATTTAATTTTATATATTCTCGCTTTTGTATATAAATTTTTATATAGTATATATTTCTTTAAATCTATTATCAAACGCGTGCCGCTCGCAGAGTGTGTTATAAGTTGCTTGTTGTTGTTTCAAATAAATTAAAAACGCCGCATAATTAATTAATCCTCTTTAAGTTGCCATAAAATGATTTAACATGCTCATTTAATTTTATTGTTTTTCTATGCCAAAATAGTACACAAATGAATGTGTTTGGATATTATTTTGTTTAACACTTTGTTGTCGATGTGATTTATTATGATTGTACGAGTGTGTGTGTGTGTGTTGTGTGGAAATTCTGTTTAAACAAATTGAGACTAGATTCATTGTGTATTCAGCGGGAAGCACTTGCATTTGAATTAATTATAAAGGCAGGTTTTTTATTTTAAATAAGTAAAACAATAAACAATTTACTGAGTAATTAAGTATACATAAAGATGAGACAATTTAAATTGTCTGCTGAGCAATAAACCCCTGTTTCCACAACCCGGACGATTGACTTGAGAAGAAAATTTATATGTCTGTTCAAAGTTGTCGAAAGTATACATAAGTTCGTTTAATACTTTACATTACACACACAAAGATTTCTTATTTTATTGTTATTTTAAGTGTGAATTTAAAAACGAACGTATTCTCTCGCCATGATTGAGCAGGATTTATGTAAAATCTTAAGGAGGAATTTTTTTGAGGAACATTTTAAGCCTTTTAATCTTCTCCGTGTGAATCATTTATATATTGTTTTATAAAAATAAAGTTATAAAATTATTATCATAAAACTTTCAACTGTCAGGAGTTTTCTCCAATCTCGCCATTTTACTATTTTGTTTCAATTCTATCAGATGTTTGTTTTATTGTTAACACTTTTCTCTGGAAAACTAATAAAATTCCTTCTAAGATTTTTTGATACCTCTCCTTTAACAAGTAGCTAAAAAATAAAAGGTTTTTCAATAGAGGCTGATCGATATTAATAGTCTAAGGTTATATTGTTTTTCTAGGCAATCTATCACATCTCGACTAACCTATTGGGGTATTATATAACTCAATTCGAAAAACAAAACTATTCGAAAGCAATTTCCTATACGATACTACACATAATGCTATTTATTGTTCAATTGCTTCGTATACTTTAGTCCCAAATCACACTGTGCAAGTCTTATTGCTAAGCTGATTAGTTTCAGGGAGAGAGAGACGACGGGAACAGAAACGTTTCCTTTCCCCCCGTCTCTCTCTCTCCTAATAAACTAATCAGCTTAGCAATAAGACTTGCATAGTGTAAATAGGGACTTACAGAGCTATACGTACTTGAAAACGGATAAAAGTGATGCCAAATTTTTTCTATTTAGAAATGTTGGTATTACTGAAATTTTAATGGCAACGTTGTCAGCAGTGCTCTCAACTGCACTTTTCGCGGCTTGTAATTTGAATATCCGTTTGTTATCAATACATATTTTTTAGCGCATATCTTTGATATCAAAAATATAAAAATTGTAGAGCGAATTGAGCCGAGTATACTCTGTGTGAATTTGCCATGTATCTTAAAAATTACGGTAATAGAAGGTATGCTCGAAAAATTTATACTTTTTCTGTCAAAAAAAATTTATGGAAAATGTGTTTTGACATCTTACATATGCATGTTCAAAGTATATACAAGCGGCAAAAGATCATCTGAGCAGTTGAAACCACCTAATATGAACTCGCCTTGTCTGTAATGCTTCTGTTTTAAGGCTCAGTAAAGGCTCAGTTAGCCGACTGTAATGTAATGTAACTGCAACAGTAAGAAACAGCTGATCGATTTTGTTATGTGAAAAGTAATGGAAATGGTTATAAAGTTGTAATGTAACGTAACCTACTTTTCATATAAAAATATCGATCAGCTGTTTCCTACGTTGCAGTTACATTACATTACAGTCGGCTAACTGAGCCTTTAAGAACATGAACATTACTTTTCACATGACTGTGTCGATCAGCTGTTTCCTACCGTTGCAGTTACGTTAAATTACAAATCGCTAACTGAGCCTTTACATTCCCGTTACATATCTATAACGATTTTCTTTACTTTTCACATAACAATATCGATCAGCTGTTTCCTACCGTTGCAGTTACATTCCATTACATTCGGCTAACTGAGCCTTTAATGTCATTAAAATAATGTCTCGTTCTTAGTAAAAAACCCTTTTTTTATTTCTTACAGAAACCCTCTCACGAATGGACATTTATTATGCAAAACATGCCTTATATATTGTTGTAGCATACATGCATGCATCAGCAACACGAACAGCAACATCTTATTCCGCGTATGTTGTAGCTTATTGTCAAAATACCACGTGACTTATTTTGTAAGCAATGACGTTTTTGCGTCAAAAAATTTTAAAAATAAAAACATTTATTTTTTTATTGTTATTTCTTAACACATTGAAATTGTACACAGACGAAAATTGTTTGACTAATTTAATATTTAACGATTTTGTTTTGTTACTTCTTTTATTTGCAGGTATGTACATATATATATTTTCGCAACAATTCTCTTGCATTGCAAATCACGTAAAAATTTTATCTCGTTACTTAAAGAGGTAAGCAAATGAATTTGTATTTAGAATGGATTGTGTAATATATTGAAAAGTATAACAAACAGTTTGTTGTACGTTACAACACAATTTTAACTGTATAATAAAATTTAAGAGCACACGAAATTAGTTGTTATTTGAATAAATTTTATCAGCAGTAAAATTAATTAGGTTAAGTAAAATTGACAGCGGTATGAAAGCGTGACTCGTTCGAATTCTTCAGAGTAGGTCACGTTGCTATATCTAGTGTTTAATTCACTAACTGCTTTCAAATTTCAGGCCTTTGTTATTCTTCTGTAAATTTTTAGCTAGTGAATGAATGATTAATTAGAGTAAATGTAAATAATAAGTGCTGTGAATTTAATTTAACTCACTATTCATTTACATCTACATAAGTCTTCGAATGTTGAACAATGACAGAAGAAATGTTTTTTTTATACCTTTCCAAAACCATTCATACTACAATGATTGATGTAACAGCCATCCATTACTTGTGCTTTCACCACCAGCCTTTGCTGTACAACTTAGTTATTACTAGAAATCTACAGGTAACACAGCATTAGATAAATTGATAAGGTTTGTAATAATTGATTCTGGCAGAGGAGAGGGATCAGAAATACACGCGTAAAGGCGTTTTGTAGGCTTAAGATGTTGAATTCACGTTCCCACCACTTTTGTTTGTTTTACTTGTAAATCGGCATATGGAAGTCTTTCATTTAAGCTTTAAAATTTACTCAACACTTATGTTATATTTTACGAGGAAAATTTTGTACAATATTTTAACCCTCTCTCAAAAAGCAGACAAAAAAAATATACATAAACAGGGAAATTGCGGCTTAAAATGTTTTATTAAACTATTTGCCTTGAAATTCAAGGACAAAATTTTGAATATAGAAAAATTCGAAATTTAGCTGAAACATCAGAAATACGTCAAAACTATAAACGCGTCTAAGGGTTAAATTTTCTTTGTATTAATACATTTCAAAAATCAAATAACACGTGCAAGTGCGATACTGTGAATGCAAAATGTCGTGACGAATGGCAAATAATACGATAAAAATTTTACATCCACTCAGGTGTCTAACCGTCGCTTTCGTTAACGAGCTCATTCGATCACGCTTTTTCTATTTGAGATTATGGCACTCGATATTGAACCATATTATTATATTATTCGATAGCGAATGCCATAACCTGAGACTGAAGGAACGTGATCGAATCAGCTCGTTGTCGAAAGCGGCGATTAGTTCCCACACTTTATAATTATTTGAAAATTTTCTAAACGATAAGCCTTTTCAGTTGATCTGGGTTGCATTTTAGTGAAATCAAGTAATAAACAAATTGACAAGTCGTGTATTTTGACGCCGATGCTGCGCCGTTGGTGACGGTAGTTTTCTTCGTATAAAACCGGCTGGGTGCTTTTAAAAGAAAACATCTGTCACGACACGCAACTAGTTATCAATAACGAAATCTTAGAAGAGATTTTACTACTCGATCGATGGTTTACATTTTTTTAATTAAAAAATAAATTCCCAAATTAATTACACAGAAAAAAAATATTTCTCTAAACAACAACATTAATTTAAAAAAGTAAATAAAAATCAATTGAAAATTAATTAAATTGTTTATTTAGGTTTTTAACTGATTAAATTTCAAAATAAATGCTTATTTGACTTAATTAAATTTTTAATTAAACTTTTAATCAACAAAACTCTTAAAGAAAATTTTAATTAACACAATAAAATTGTTAATTGATTATTTTTAATTTTTGTTCTCAATGAAAAGTGTTAATTGCAGCAAAATTTTTTTATGAAGTAATAAACATTGCTTCGATAAAGCAAGTGCTTTTTTTTCTAACCAATCCACTAAAAACTAACTGTCTTTATATACGTCAATTGTCAAATACACGTCAAAAATTGCAGCTCGTACTAAGATTAATATTGTACACAGAAAAAGTATTTCTCCAATTAACACCTTTATTTTAAAAAAAATAACCCCAAAGTAATTAAAAGTTTAATTGTGTCAGTTGAAAATTTTAAAGAATTATATTTTCAAATAAAAGTTCAATTTACTTAATTAAAGTTTCAATTAAACCTTCAATCAATTAAATTTTTAAGCAATATTTTAATTGATCCAATGAAACTTTTAGTTGATTTAATTAAATTTTTAACTGATTCAATTCAATTTTTAACTGATTAAATTATATTTTTAACACATCCCATCCAATTTTTAATTAACAAAATTAAATATTTAATTGACACAATTAAATTTTTAATTAATTCAATTACACTTTTAATTGAATTTAATTTAATTTTTAATTAGCTATTTGTATATTTTTTTTTCAATTGAAAATTTTAGTTGGTGAATAAATTTATATTCATTAAATTTAGCAATACATATAATAAGATTTTAAACCGTAATGTCCGCGTTTAAGGATACTTTTCTGCCTGCTTTCACACAAGAAAAAAAAACTTATGTTGATAAAGGTAAGAAATAGTATCAAAATAAAAAATTTTATATGACTAATATAAACATAGAAACAATTTTCTCTAATTAATTAATCTTTAGTTCGAAAAAAATAGAAATAATCAATTAAAAATTTAATAAAACTATATTTTCAAAGTCTGTTTATTGTTTTATTTTTTAGTTTGATATTTCGTTAACCTTCGGCTAACTTCTTCTGGATATTTCTAATATATATGTTTATATATTTTTTTTATATAATTTTTTCTTGACTTTTTCCTTTCAAATACAAAAAATACCGATCTAAAACATTAAAATATCAACAGACCTAACTAAAGCTTAAAAAACGTGGACAATTTGATCAAAAATTTATAATTTCTTAAAAATTTAATTGCTTGAATTTTTAAATAAATATTTAATTGAGTCAATTAACCTGTTTTGTTTAAAAATTAAATTAATTAAAAATTTTTAAGGACAGAGTTAAAATGTTTAATAAATTTTTGTTTTTTTTTTCATTAAAGGTGTTGATTGAAGAAATATATTTTTCTGTGATCACATTCCATACGTTAAATTTAAGGGTTTCATGGTATCCTAAGCCAATCCAGCATAAGAATAATTTAAAGCTAGAAACTTAGTCAGCCTTTTTATAAGCGATGCAAATGTAAACTTAAAACACGCTGACTTGTAACTGATTTGGCCATCTCATTCGCTTAAGCCTCTTGTTGTTTAGACAAAAGTTGAGCTTGTTGTACAGTGTAATTAATAAAAATTTAATTTTTATTTGTTTTCATTTCTCAAGCCTATCGATTTTCTTACTTATACACTAGACATTACAACATTATTTTGTGTATGTTTATCTATCCTTTATCACTGGTTTACTAAGACAAGAAGTATCCTCTTTTAATTCCCTTCAGCAACTTGAGCATTTCCTGCTGTTATATATATACAAACAACATTTTAATTTATTTAAAAAGTAAATAAAAGTTATTAATTCAATTAAAAATAATTTTTCGCTCAAGTGCATTTCATATGTTATACAGCGAGGTTCTGCTATAACGATTTTCGATAGAGTTGACAGTTTATTCGTTACAGCCGGAATAGAAATTTGCCACAAAATATCAATAAAATAATACTTTTTATTTTAACAAATGCAAATATTTTTAAAACATACTTTCAAACCCATTTAAATTAGATAAGTTTGAAAGAAGTGCTTAAACTATAAAATTATATCTTAATGGTCGTGCCTCCAACCGTTTTTGTAATGCAAGATTGTGTGTTTTTCAGAGCTCAGGATGTGTTTAAAGTTTTTTAAAAATTGGTAAAGTAGAACCACTTAAAATAAAATATTAAATTTTAATGGGCGTGACTCCACCCATTTTTTTAAATGGAAGATTGTTTAGGTTTGTTTAAAAAACGGCTGACTAAATGAGTTTTATCCAAGTCTATAGAAAACTTTTGGGGCCCAGAGAAGTTTCTCCGTTATACTTAGAGCCAATTTCACCAACTCTATTTAAATATAAATTCATATTTAAATGTCGATTTTCGTAAATTTTTGTATGGAAAAATTACATTTAAATATGAATTGATATTTAAATAAGTTGGTGAAATTGGCCCTTAATAATCCGTTATACACCACGTTCGTTATAAGCAAACCACACTGTACAGCTTTATGCTTGCTGTATTGAATTATTTTTCTTGATGTTGTTGTTTTTTTGCGTCATAGTATATTTCTAAATGTCTATGCATGTTTAGTTTTAAGTGGCATGTAAAGTTAATTTACTTAATTAATTTGTAGTCATTTTCCATTGAAAATAAATATAATTAAAGTGCTTGTGTTACGAGTATATTGACTGTTTGTGTGGGTGTGAAATTTGCTAATGTGCTTGCCAAGTAAGCAAGTGTGTGTAAGTACTTAAACTATAGATAAGATAAATTAAAATTATAAAATATTGATTTTTTTTAATATTAAAATAGTTTTTTTAGGTTGGTTGTATTGCAAGTCAATGTTGACTGTTCTTGTTATTTAACAATAGTTTCATTTAATTTTCAGTAACAACAAGTCAAACAATATAACGCAAATGTGTGTTTGTGTGTGTAGTTAAATATAATTTCTAATATAAAGTCAGTTTTGGAGATGACTGTTGCTGATAGAAATTTGGCGTTTCATAATTTAAACGGAAGCTGAAATAGTTTTTCCAGAACTATTATCATTTTAGTAATATTACACAATAGAACATCTTACACAAGAGATAAGATCCAAATTTATAAGTTTTGTTACAAACTTATATACTCGTATGTCTGTATAACATTTGAAATGTAATAATTCAGTGTTTATGAAGAAGTAAATTCTTTATCTTAAATAAATAACTTAAAAATGTGTTCTTTACAAGGCCCCATTCATAGTTGCCTTCAAAAGCCAGCATTCCTTGTGAAATATGTATATTGTAGTTTTTCATTGAAATATTTGTTTGTGTTAATTAATTCATTGATTGCCATAACATTGTGACATGATTTTGTGTTTGATTCTTTCCGCCACTTGCTCAGCAAGCCTTCTATAAAGTATATAAGTAAACTCCCTCAAACAAATAAAAATTTAAATCTGTTGGTTAAGAAGAAGTGGGTGAAATACAAAATTTGATTTTAATGGGCGTGCCTGCACTCATTTTTTTAATGCAAGATTGTGTGTTTTTCAGAGCTCAGGACGTGTGTTAAGTTTTGTAAAAATTGCTAAAAATAGAAGCACTTAAAATATTAAATTTTAATAGGCGTGACTCCACCCATTTTTTTAAATGGAGGACTGTGTTTATTTGAGAGCTCAAGGCATGTGGTAATTTTCGTAAAAATAGGTCAAGTTGAACCACGTGAAATATAATAATAACTTTTAATGGGCGTAACCCCGCCCATTTTTTCAACTTTAAATACAAGACAGGTTTCGCAGCAATCAAATAAGTACAGTATCATAAAATCAAATAAAAAATTTGTAGTTGTGCCCCCGCCCACTTTTTTTTTGAAATGGAACCAATTGGAAGCTATACCCTCTCAGATAAAACAAGAATTTTTACAATCGGTCTAAAATGTACCGAGTGATAAAGTTATAATGTCAAAAAATAAAATAAAATACAGACGATTGATAACCTTCTCGTTTTTTTGAAGACGATTAAAAAATTTGTTTGTTGTTGGTTAAGCACGTCTAGATACATTTCGTTGCTGCTCAAGAGTCACATCAGCAGCGGAATCATTGTGGGTGCAATTGAACTTAACATTTTAAAATCTTATTTTTATGTAGAAAAATCATTTGTTCTTGATTAAGCACTTCTATATGCATTTCGTTGCTGCTGACGCACACACTGATAGCACACAATTTTTGTCGAGAGCGACTAGACAAGCACCTTTTTTTTGGTATTATGTTGACGTGACGTCGATGTTGAAAACTGGAATGAGGGTGAAAAGCTTAAAAATAATATGCCACTATGATACTTAAGACTACCGTTTAAATCCCCTATACTAGATATGCTTTTTATAAATAAACTTTTCTCCCTCTTTTATTTAATTTTATGTTACAAACTACTGCAGGATTAACTTAAGTACTTCTATAATGGAAAACTGTGCATTTATCGTACATATACATTATATACATATATTTTATGTTTTAAATTCTAAACACTTATTTGCTTTAAAAGTACTAAAAAAATTATTCTATACAAATTTTACGTTTGTATATTTCTCTACCTTTTAACCTCTTTACGATTATGAGAAATTGCTAATTTTCTGTTAAGGCAACAAAACTTTTATTATTTATCTTTTTTTTTTTTTGTGTGTTCAAAGGATAAAAAGAATAAATGATTTTTTTTTCAAAATGTTTAATGGAGCCGTAACAAGTCTTGGCTAAAGAGTAAAGAGGATTTTTTCTTTGTGTAGAGTATTTATCCAGTATTTGTCTTTGTTGACTTTCTAATGAAAATGACAAATTTTTTAGATCTTTTTAATTAATTTCTATTTATACTTCACTTCTTTCTACCTTTTTGTTTTTTGGGAACCATGACCTTTATGGAATAATCCTGAAGAGAGGGAAGAAGTTTAAAAATTAAAATATTAAGTATAAAAAATTTATATTAATTTTAAGGTTATAAATAAATAAATAACCAAGTAAATGACAGGTCAAATATGACAAAATATTTTATTACACTGTAGAACAAAGTCAAAGATTTTTCAGAATGGCAAGATTCCTACTAACAATTCTGTAGAAGACGATCAGAAAAATTTACACATCTACGGCGTTTTAAAAGACTAAATACTACTACTGCAATTAGTTTCATAATGACTACTTAAGTCATTTAGTCACGATTTTATCAATGCATAGCTTAAATGCTTACTGATAAGAGTTGGGAATTTCAGGCTGATGCTACTACACAGAAAAAAGTAATATGGACAATTTTGTAATATCAAATAAAATTTTGTAATATCAATTAAAAATTAAATTTAATTATTACCTATAAACAATTTGATAACATTAGTTAAGTTTTTCCACTTGAATTAATTAAAGCATTAAAAAATTTAATCGAATTAATTAAATCCTTAATTGGAAATATTAATTGGTGAACAATTTTTTCTGCGTATAGATTTAGTAATATTGTTTAATATACATAAGTCTTCTCCAATTAAAAGATCTTATTGCCATTTCTGTGAAGTACTATACTACTTATGCACACTGAAAATTGTAGCTTTAATTTATAAATAAATTCAGTAAAGTGCGACTATGACTCGCGCACATAGGGTTCCGTACGAACACTAGATATGTAATTTAATACAAACTTCATCCTATATAATATATAGTTTTGGCATTTTTTTCGTTTTGGGGTCTATTCGGTTTTTTTGTTTGGTCGTTTTTTGCGTTTTTTTCGGTTTTGGCGATTTTTTTTAAGTTGTGGCTCTTTTTTAGTTTAGACACTTCATTTTCTTGTTTTGGCTATTTTTTCGGTTTTTGGCGTTTTTTCATTTTGGCGTTTTTTTATTTTTGGCGATTTTTTTTAATTTTTGCGACTTTTTGTTTATTTAATTTTTTTTTAGTTTTGGCGACATTTTCGCGTTTTGGCGATTTTCTTCAATTTTTTGCGTTTTTTTTTTCATTTTCGCGTTTTTTTCATTTTGCCGATTTTTTCGAATTTGGCGATTTATTTTAGTGTTAGATTTTTTTTAATTTTGGCGATTTTTTTCGTTTGGGCGATTTTTTTAATTTTTGGCGATTTTTTTTTTTTTTTTTTTTGGTTTGGCGATTTTATAATTTTCGGTTTTTTTAGTTTTACCGTTTTTGAAAATTTCAAGTGTTTGCCTCTTACGGTTTCCAAGATATAGCAAATTGTCAAAATTACATAGTCAAAATTGCATTAACTGATGGACCACCCTTTAATTTAAATTTTTTAAATTTTAGTGTTAATTGTTGTAGTCCTGTATAAAAATACACTAATTTTACAAATTTCAAGTTTCAATATACATATGTTCATACAATTGTATGTATATTACATGGGATTTTAACATATTTAATTGCTCGTTTTGGAACACCCTTTAATTTTTAATTCTCATGTATTTGTTGTTGTAGCGGCCAAGGTTCTACATACTGTGTCCAAATTTCAGGTACCGTGTGACGGAGAGATGGACAGACGGACAGCGTAGCGAAAACAATAGGGTTCCTTTTCACCTTTTGTGTACGGAACCCTAAAAAGAAATAGATTTCAGGATGTCTTTGGGACGCATAAGCCAGTGCTGCATAAAAAAAAATATATATATATATATATATATATATATATATATATATATATATACATATCAAGCCATGACCGCCAAAAAAGCTTAACCAAAACATTTTTTGGACCGTGTTTTTTTTGACGAAAATCGATTTTCTACGATCGCAAATGATAGATTTCGGTAAAAAAAATTAAGTTAGAAAATTATGTTGCTTAAGCTCTTTTGGCGGTTATGGCACTATATAATATACTTTTATATATGTAACACATTGCTGCAACAAGCAGGCGAAAGTTGAAAGCGATACTTACAATTATTTTACTAGTATAATGGAAATTATTATATGTTTAAAGGCTGGCTGATCCAAAATTAATGCAAGATTGGCGGAGTATTGAATTCTAAAGGCACAAAGTGATCATTGAAAATTTGGTAGAACGATTTCATTGCATGATTTAGGTTAGGCAGGTTCTAAGAAGAGAAGTCTCAATTATTTATTTACTTAAATTCTTGATGAATTTCGGAGCACCCTCTAAATATCTGCAGTTGCCATTATGTATTGCTGTTGCTACTATTGCGGCTGTGGCAGTAGTCTTGTTTGTGTTTAATGTATATTTTATGCTTATAATTGAGGTTCATTTAAAAGTATTAATTTCAACAATGAATTTTCTGGTGATTCCACTGCAGTTTTTCCACTTCAGCGAAAATAAGGTTTGGGGAGAAAAATAACAAGTACATACTTGTTTCTTTTTCTTCTTAATTTATAGCTCTTGAACAAAACATTGAGCACACGCATACAATTTTCCCCGTAGGCCAGTTGGAAGCATCTTAAATTATCTGACATACAATACACCGTGTGTCGAATTTAAATATATTTTTATCTTTTCGCCTTGTCTCTTGTATATCATTCGTATCCTTGCGATTCTCAGTGAGATAAAAAGGTAACTTTATTTTTTTAAAACGTGAAATGTATTTTTAAAATAAATTACATATGTATGTATGTGTTTTTAATCGATAATATATTTGTGTTGTTCTTTTTATTTTACGCAACATGAAAGGGATTCTAGCTGCCTTCCAAAATGGTTAAATGGTGCAGAAAAATTATATTGACAATTTATTTTTAAACACTTTCTGTTAATTTTTAATTCTCTTCTTATTTGATCTTAAAAAATCTAGATATGATTATCAAAAAAAAAAAAAAAAACATTCATATAATTTTTAAATATGTACTTAAATGATTGCGTATTAATATTAAGAGACGATATGTATGTATGTACGTCCGATTAAATTCTTAAATCATATTATTCCTTAAACAAAAATTACATACAAACATAAATAAAATACTTTTTAAGTCTCTACAATCTGTAAGAAAATATTTACAAGAGTTGGCAACACTTATATACATACATATGTACATACTCATTGAAATTTCTTCTTCGTTTTTCATTTTCTTATCCCGTTTCAAACAAGACGTCTGGTTATTGCAAGTTAATCAATTAAAATTGCATATTACATTGTTACAAGTGTTTTATTGTTATAACTATTACATTAAAATAAAGCACAATAATTACTTTACGTGTGTGCTATAAAATATTTTTAAAATTTTAAAATTCTGTATTAATTTTAAGTGTGAAAAAGTGTTTTATTAAACTATTAACATTAATATACGAGCATTAACATACATATGTACATACATATATGTATACATACGTACATACATACAAACTTACATTGAAAATTTTGTTGCATTCGGCTATTTAACGGTTATGTTGTTGTTTTTATCATTGTAAGCAATAGCAGTAAGAAATTCTTTATAAGAAGAATGCAAAGAGAATTTAAGTGAGAGACAATTAATAACAAATAAAATGTAAGTTGAAGAGACATTTTTTTGATATTTAAATTACAAGAAATTTAAGAAGTTTTAAGGCTCAATTAGCCGACTGTAATGTAATGTAACTGCAACAGTAAGAAACAGCTGATCGATTTTGTTATGTGAAAAGTAATGGAAGTGGTTATAGAGATGTAATGTAACGTAACTTACTTTTCATATAAAAATATCAATCAGCTGTTTTCTACGTTACAGTTACATTACATTACAGTCGACTAACTGAGCCTTTAGCTCAGTTCTTATTGCAACAGTAAGAAACAGCTGATCGATTTTGTTATGTGAAAAGTAATGAAAATGGTTATAAAGATGTAATGTAACGTAACCTACTTTTCATATAATAATATCAATCAGCTGTTTTCTACGTTACAGTTACATTACATTACAGTCGGCTAACTGAGCCTTAACTGAGCCTTTACATTTGAAGCAAAAGGGATACATAAATGCTTACATATTTGTGTACATATGTGAATCACTGCTGGCCAGAGAAGCACCAGAGTGCCGAACATCAAACGGCTTTTTGTACAAATGAATGCACATACGCTTATACATTATTCTCGGTTTTCTCTCTGTGGGCATCATTGATGTAAATGTGTGTGTGTGTATACATACATATGTATGTATGTACATTTAATAGATTAATAATATTAATATATAATATTAATAGTATTAAAAATGAAATAAAATATTAAAGGTCTTATGTAGTAAAAAAAATTTTGATATACATATGTATGTATGTACATACATACACACATATATCCATATATATGTATATGTATCTAACAGTGCTTTCACACTGACATGGCTTTAATAAAAGTTGGTTTTAACGTTAAAACCAACTGTTAAAACCTGGTTTTACCATACAAATTGTTTTTGTTAAATCCAACTTAAAACCATTTTTGAATTAGTTTAAGTTTTTTTTCGCTGTGCTAAATTCAGTGCTGCCAAATTAAAATTAAAGATTTTTAACTGAAAAATGGATGCAGCAGCAACAATAATCAAAAAATTATGGAAAAAAAGAGTTTTTTGGAAGGAAAACAACGAAAATATTTTCATTGACCTCTGGGAAGTGAAAATAGACGATATGACTGACATTGATCCGCCGATAAAGAAATTTTATTTTGTGATGTATTTGTGCATTTTTAATATACAATAAATTGATTTCCGAGCACTTCTTCACTTTGTATTACTAGATCCATAATTTTAAAATATTTATTTCCAAAATATAAAATAATTCCCATTTTACAACGCATTGTAAAATTTCTGAGTTTTTCGTACAAACAAACAGTTGTTGTACAGTTTGTCAAATAAGTGTTATAAAAAGCAGAATAAAATACAACAACACACACATGCATTTCTGCAGGAGATTTATTTGATTTTTGAGCAGAGTTATTAGACAGTCTGTCAGTTAAAACCTGAATGTAACAAATGTGAATGCAGAATCAGCTGCTTGTGGTTTTAGCTTTAAAACCAGGTTTTAACTTTCAGTGTGAAAACACTATAAATGTAAATCCTGGGGGCAAATTACGGCATCCGATACGACTCGTATTTTAAAAAATATTTCAGTAGAGTTTATATGGGAATATTTTTAAATTACGAGTCGTATCAAATGCCATGATTTGCCCCCTGGTTTAGACGGACAAACATTTGGAAGGAAAACATGGAGAATTCTCTTTTCTTGTTTCCTTCGCGGTCGCACAGACGAAACTATTGCCGGCGACATTCCAATGTTATTGAATAAAATTATGAATATTTGTACATGTATGTGTGTATATGTTGCAAAGAATATGAAAACAAAGCGTGTCGCCGATTAGCGAGCACATAAATGTTTCTCTCTTCTCCACCCGCCACACTAAATATGTTTTCGTGTCTACACGCGGTCTAAAATGTTCATGCGACATACATATGTACATACATACACATACATATACCATTAAAGGTGTCTTTACATGGTAATACAAAGTATTACGACTTTGTAGAATCAAAATATTATGAAATTCTCTCCGTGTTTAAAAAAAAGAGAACAATAGTCTGTTGTAGGTATTTTTCATGTTTACACTGATACTATAAGTAAAATGCAAGCAAAGACATTAAACTTTTGAGGTAAAAATAAAAATTGGATAATTGCAAAAAAAAATGTGTATTAGTACATAACTAAATCTTGGAGAAAACATTTTATTATTGAAATGTAATTTTACTACAAAATATATTTTTTTTATATCCTTGTTTATTGTTTGTTTGGTTTTGTGGTACGGGTTAAGTAGCTGATGGTTGCAGTTGTACAATGATTACAAAAACAACATGAACATTTCCTGAGTTGATTTTGGTTGTTTTTGTAAAAGTGTTAAATCCTTAAATAAATACCATCAGTGCTGGCAACGTTTACTTTGAAATACACCTCTGGTGTGATGAAAATACTTAAGTTTCTAAAATGGTTTAGAAAATAAACATTTACCGACCGCTTATCAAATTTTCTATCCGTATTCTCTCCTACTCGATACATTTCGCGTTTACATGATAAGATTTTGTATGTTCTACAGCATATTTTGACATGTCGTAATACATTGTATTACCATGTAAAGACAGCTTAAGGAATAAATTCTACATACAAACATAATTTTTAGGGTTTGAGGAAACTTGGGAAGAAATTTAAAAAATTAATTATGCCAATATTTAGGGTGCTAATAAATATGTTTATACAAAAATTAAGAAAATAAAATAATTATAATAACAACAACAGTGGCAAAAATATACAAAATACATAGGAAAAAGTATACATATACAGTATACAGACATAAAATACATAAAAAAAATAAGTGCAAAATGTTTGAGGTCGTCAACTTGTTTGAAAATTCTGTGATATCCGGTACCAAGCCGTCAACAAATGGCATCCAAATATTTTCTAATATATTCTGAAAATATCAACAGTTTACAATAACTCTGAAAGAATCTAAAATTAATGTGATTATTCGCATAAAACTTAAAATTTATTCGATTATGCGATAGTTTTGTTGGCAGATTTTTTCCTGTAAAATTTGTTAACTGCAATAATTGAAAACTTTAGTGCTTAAAAAAGGATTCCGGTATTTTTATTGTAATTTTCCCTTTTTAATTCCTCCACGATAAATGAGACTTTGAAACAAACATATTTGTTGGCCATTAATTTTTTACATTACCACATTCATTTTACTGCAATGCAATAAATATTTGTGCATGTATTTTATACTTTTTTTTTGCTTTTTGTCAATAAACTTATTTGGTTTCAGGGTCATTTTTGGTCGAAATGAAATACAAATCCCTTGGAACAAAAAACCTACATACATTTGAAATTTATAAAATTTCAAAAATGCATTGCCTGTCCCATGCTTGACATCTGTTTAGTTTTCAAGGTTTTTTTTTTAATTATTTCTTTATTGTTATTTGCTCTGATAAAATAAATCTATTTATTTGCGTTTTTCTGTCGTTCATTTGTTGGAAAAAAAAGTATTTATATTTTCCTGTCGACTCATGTTGCATTAAAAATTAAGAGAGAGAGAGAGAGAGGGAGAGAGAGGATGAATTATAGCTGCAACAATGTTACTGTGCAAATATTGAAATAAAATTTGTTTGAAATTTAATAACAAACTACTGCCCAAAAAGAAACAAGCCGCTAAGTTTCACAACAAATGACAGGGCATGTCATTGATTTGGACAGCTTAGTGAAGATAATTAATCAAAAGCGGACAATATATTTTAAATAACAAAAATTAAAAATTTTAAAAACCCTCTTTTTTTCAGAAAAGATGTTATATCTTCTAAACAGTTGGACCGATTTTCTTCAAACATAGCTAAGAACGCTATCGATTAAGTCATCTTTCAAACAGAAAAAACTAAATGAAAATCGGTCCAGCCGTTTGGCCTGTACGTAGACACGGACAGACACACAGACACAGATACACAGACACACAGACACACAGACACAGACACACAGACCCACAGACACACACTACAAACTTATAACACCCCTTTTTTAGTCGGGGGTTAAAAATAAAATAAACTAATATTATTATTAAAAAAATTTTCATTAAGATTTCAAGGATATCGTAATTTTTAAAGAAAAAAAATTAAAATACATTTATGTATTTAAGGAACTTTGATTTACCTCCTTGCGCTCTTGAATTAACAACATTCATCATACGCTTGATTTAAATTTTCTTTCAACATTGTTATAATAATCATAAAGGGGCTGCTCGCCCTATACATTTTTTTTCGTATTTGACATTTTAAATATTATTATTTATTTTTCATCATTTATTCCTTATATGTTTTGTTTATATCGACATACATAAATAAATCATATCATAGTTAGTTTTACCAAAGTTAAATGAAAGATCCCTTTTTTGATATTTAGCAGTAAATCATCATTATACAACTGTCATACACATAAGACAAACATTTCAAATGAATGGGGAGAAAACATAAAATGGGAGAACTGAAAAAAAATCTTACTTAAATATGTATTTCCTCTTAAGTTACTGTAAAAAAAAAATCATTACTTATTGTTGAGCAGGAATAGAGAAACAGCCAAACCAGGAAATATATAAAGGATATAAAATAAATTTATTTATAGCAAAAAGTTCCAACGAAAAAGAACACCTTTCTTTTTCCCATAAGAATAAACAAACTCATTTTTCTTATCTTGCCTGCTACATCACTAGGCCGCTTTTCGAGGCTTCAGTGTTAGTATATTGAACAATTTATTTTTATAACAATGGCATCATGAGCTTGTGTCTGTTTGTTTTATTCCATCCTTTAATTTATTTATTTTTTTACTTGCTTTCCCAACCAATAATATATTAATACACACACAAGTTTTTCTATATATCTATGTATATATATATATATATATATATATATATATATATATATATATATATATATATACATGAGTATTTATTATTTGAAATTCCTTTTACATTACATACATACACAAATATTTCAAAGCAAATAAATATTTACCTTTAAGTTTTAAAGTAATAATAACTTGGCATTAATATAAACAAAAAGAAGAGTTTTTTAAGCATAAAATGATGGCAACTAAGTTCCTGAAGTGGGGATGCGCCCCTTAATACAATTTAAAACTAATTTATTGTTTCGGCTGCTAGAATATTACAACAATTCAAACAATTCAAGATTTATAGCCTGGAGTTTGCCGTAAGTAGTACAAGTAAAGTTTGCAAGTTTAAAAAGTTGTTGATAAATTTGTGATGATTCACCAGAGTGTTCTCAAATGTGCCTGCTACCAGTCACGGAAAAAATAATCAATTGACAATGAAAAAGAGAAAAATAAAAAGTTATAATCACTAGTTAAAAAAAACATCAATCAATAACTCTATGGATTATAAAAAATTAAGTTTCAGCATTCAGCCAAAATTGCTTTTATAAAAGCGTCCTTTTTGTCAAAAGTATTTAATACAAAGGATACATTTAATAGAAGGTATTTCTCATAAAAGGTACTTTTTGTAAAAGGTTATATTTATAAGAGGTACTTTTTATAAAAGGTACATTTTGTAAAAGGTACTTTTTACAAAAGGTACATTTTGTAAAAGGTACTTTTTACAAAAGGTACATTTTGTAAAAGGTACTTTTTACAAAAGGTACATTTTGTAAAAGGTACTTTTTGTAAAATATACTTTTTATAAAAGATGCTTTTTATAAAAGGTACTTTTTATAAGAGGTACTTTTTTTAAATGTTACTTTTTGTTAAATGTACTTTTTATAAAATGTACTTTTAATAAAAGGTACTTTTTATAAAATCTACTTTTTATAAAAGGTACTTTTTATAAAATGTACTTTTTATGAAACCTACATTTAACAAAAAGTATCTTTTACAAGAGGTACTTTTTATGAAAGGTACTTTTTAAAAAAGTTACTTTGTATAAATAGTACTTTTTATAAAAGATAATTTTTATAAAAGTTACTTTGTATAAAAGATATCTTTTATAAAAGGTACTTTTTATAAAAGGTTATAAAAAGTACGTTACTTTTTATGCATTGTACTTTTTATAAACGGTACATTTTACAAAAAATGTACTTTCTATAAAAGGTACTTTTTATAAAAGGTACTTTTTGGAAAGGTACTTTTTATAAAAGGTACTCTTTATAAAAGGCGCTTTTTGCAAAAGTTACTTTTTGTAAAATGCACTTTTTGAGAAAGGCACTTTTTACAAAAGTATCTTTTGTAGAAGTACTTTTCTTAAAAGGAACTTTTTTAATATATATATTTTTTTAGTTAATTCTTATTACAGTTCAATGTTCTCAAAAGTACTTTTTACAAAGCTCGCCTTTCTTTAAGAGTCGATTGAGCTTTATAACTATTATGAATTATCCGATCGAGGATTTTTCTGAGAAGTTACTTGAGGCAGATAATACTTTTGATAGTTTTTTAAATAAATAAATATCTTCGTCTCAACTGTTTTAAGTTAATTTTTCGCTTTTATTGAATATATAATTTTAGTGTACTTAAACCCCGATCAAAAAAAGCGATGTATATAAGTCCATATACAGACCAAAAGGCTGATTTTTACTTTTTTGAAAGCTGACTTGTCCATATCAGATCTTTTCTAAATGTATTCTGTTAAATATGTGTGTCTTTCACGCCGTAGCTTTCAAAGGTAATTTGATATAAAATCTTCTAGCCTATATATACAGAAAATCCGTCCAGCCGCTTGGAAGTTATCATAAGTTTTCTCGTAGGGGGTGTTTACAATTTTTAACTTTTTGTTTTATATAGTTTGATTGCTGCAATCTTTAAGTATTTTTTTTTTTTTTGTTTTGCTTGATTAAACAATAACTTTGCTCGCATTTCTTTGTTCTACCTCTGGTTTGGCTTTAAAAAAAATTAAAATAATTTATCACTGTTATAAAAAAATTCCTTCATTATCTCCTTATCTGTGTGTTTTTTATAATGCACGTTTAACTTAATCTGATTTTTTAGCTTTAATGCGAGCTAAATTTATAAGTTTGTACTTTTTATCTGAGGAATTTTTATATTTTATAAGCTGATAAACAAAAAAGTGTTTGAAGAGTAAATAGAACAACTTTAATATAAAGTTAGTATAAGTATAAAAGGGGACTTATTGTCTAATGCATTTTCTAACAGATGAGGTGAAACATTCAATAACGAATTTCATTTAATTATTTAATGTACGTGTGTTAAAGATGTTCAAGAACAAGTTAAAATAATTTTAAAAAATTATTTAGTAAGGAAGATGCAATATTTATGGTAAATAAAATATTCTTCTAAAATCCACCATATTTGGATTGTCGAACTTGAAGATTTTTAATTTTATTGAATAAAAGTTTTTTATTGTTGATAAAAAAAAATTAAAAAAATATTTATTATATATATATATATATTAGATTAACATTTTATTAGGAAAAAATAAAATATAATTTGCTTAAAAAATCTTGACAATTGAATAAGGTAAAGATGCTTGAAAGTAATAAATTTTTAACACAATGAAGTTCGATTGATTTTCTCGAGAGGTATATCGAAAAAAGCGATTTTTAGTAACTCGAAAAATGCTTGTTCAATAAATTTTCACAACTGATTTGTTTTTTTTTTTTTTTTTGGATTAGAAAAACTGTGTCGATGACCGCAAATTGGATCTAAGTAGTTCAAGAAATTTTGAAAAAAAAAATTTTCACCTTATTCAAAATATTATTAAAATGAGCGGAAAGTTCCAATGATGGCCTGCAAGGTCAACTTATCCCGTATTTTTAACAGACTTTTTTCATGTTTGTTACTTCATAACTCACTTACTTTAGTACCGATTTTAAAAATTCTTTTTTTTTCTTTGGCTTTATATTATTTTACATTTCTGGTTGCTACGAAACTTAGCCACACATCTTGGACTCTCGTAATGACACAATCCTGAAATTGACAAAAATGGATGGAGTCACGCCCATTGGTATTTAATATATTTCACGTGCTTTTACCAAACTTATTTTTACACAGTCTAAGCTCTAAAAATAATTAAATTTGGCATTTAAAAAAATGGGCGGACCACGCCCATCAAAACTTGATATTATATTTCACGTGCTTGTACTCAAGCGATGTTTACGAAACTTGACACACACCCTGAACTCAAAAAAATACTCAGTCTTGCGGTTAAAAAAGTCGCGAGGCCACGCCCATTATCTTGAATTCTACTTATCCGATTCCCAGCTTCTACTAAACCCTGAACTCAAAAAAATACTAAATTTTGTAGGCAGTTCCGCGCCCATGAATGGTTAGTATAAAATTATATGTACTTCTGCTTATCGATTCGCAGAAGTTTCGTCTCATAGAATGACATGAATTCGGGCTTAAAAAAGTAGGTGGGGCCATGCCCATTAAAGATTAATATGATATAGCACATGTTTGTGTTTGACTGATTTTTGTGAAACTTGGCACACGCTCTGAGCACTAAAATATAATCATCTAGCATTTGAAAAAGTGGGTGGAGCCGCACCCATTAATAGGTAGTATTAAATTATGTGTACTTCTGCTTATCCAATTTTCACGAAACTTGGCAAAGAATTTCGTCTTTTAAAATGACATAATTTTGTGCTTAAAGAAGTGGGCGGGCCATGCCCGTTAAAAATTTGTATTATATTTCACGTGGCTCTACTTTAGCGATTTTTCGAAACTTGACACACACCTTGAGCTCTGAAAGTGACGTGATGTTGAATTTAGAAAAGTGGGCGGACATTAATGTTCGCCAAAGTGGGCTTGACCACGCCTTCAGAAATAAAAAGCTGGCACTAACAAGTTAAAAAGGATTCAAGGTCGGTGGCAATAACCATGATAACTAAACTTATAAATACATAATTTTCTAAGCTAATTGGCACCGACTTTGAAAAGCGCTTTAATTAACACATCTAAAAATGTTTTATTTAATTTTATTTTATGTTTTATTTTATAAAAAAAAAAACAAAAACTCATTTTCAAATTTATTTCAGTTCGATTTAAGCATTTGCTTTGCACACCATTTGCTGCTCTTATGCTTGTAATCTATTCAAGTTTAATCCTACAACTGCCTCTTTTTAAGCCTCCTATAACATTTTGCCACAAACAAACAAAAACATATAATGTAAAATAATTGCTATTATAAAAATAGCATTCAATAGCAACCTGGCGTCATACACATTTTGTGTCCATTTTTTTAAATAACTTGTCTAAACTAATAGAAAATAAACAAACAAAAAATAGACAAAAAATTATTTGGTAAAAAAAAACTGAACTGTCATACAATAAATCCGCTTGCAACTGACCAAAAATAAATGTTTTAACTATTTTAATAGACAACGAAAATCAACAAATCCACGTCATATGCAATTTAAATCATAAAAATAAATGTTACAACTCAAGCTTTGCAATTTTTTTTTTTTGTTTTTGTTTGTTTAATTTATGTGCTCACAATTCGCTGGTTTAAGCTTGAACATTTGAAAAAAATTATAGCTGAAACGTAAACTGAAAAATATATAGTGATTTTGATCTTAAAGTAATTGATCATAAACAATAAAGTTGATTTATTTAAACAAAATAAATAAATGTACAAAAAAAAACGTTTATTTAAAACAAATATAATAACATTTACATGAGTTTTAAATTAAGTAAAACGATAATAAACAAAATTTATAAAGATAAAACTAAAGCCGCTAATTGACGTACATTTATCATAACATATATAAGTTACAATGCACAGTGGGTGTGAGCATAGAAATAGGAAATAATAAATATATAAATCTAAATTTATAAGAATTTGAAATATTAGCCAAAATAAAAACTTTTTTTTTTTGCCAAAATCCAGCAGATTTCAGTTAAAATCTTTTAAAAATCTATACAGTTTACACTGAGTTTCTTTCAAATTTATCAAGATTTTTTTATCTAAGACAAAACACATTAATTGAAAATAATTCAAAACTGTAAACAAACAACTGCAATTTAGTCAGTTCACACACTTTTTTATGCACACAAACTGACTTTTGAGTACAAATTTGGATAAAAAATCCTAATTTGCATCACTAAGTTCTACTAGATTTTAAGTAGATTTTGATAAAATCTACTCACGAAGTAGATTTTTTTTATATGGGAAATTTGCTAGATTTTGTCAAAAATCTCGTAAGTTCTACAAGATTTTGTTCACATGTAAATGCGCTATAAAAGTATTTTATTAAATATTTTTGCTAAGAAAAATTCTTTAAATTATTCTACAATAGCTTAAATGCATTAAAGTGTTTGGAAAATTCTAGTATTGGCTTTGAGCAAATTGTTAAAAAAAAATCGCATAAATTGTTTATTTTCAAAAGCATTTGGCACAAAACTAGAATAACTAATTCCCATAGCACTTAACACACATGACATTATTTACTGCATTTAACCACAAATAAAATACTTGTCGGAGAATGCAAAAAAATTCAAATATCGAACAAGAGTTTTTAATTAAAACTAAATAAAATAAATAAGCTAATGCAATTATTTTCAAGCACGCAATATGTTTTATATATTTTAATTTCTATTTTTATAATTAATGATTATTTGCCAACATTAAAAATATGAAGGAGAAATAAAATGAAAATTGATAATTAAAACAAAAATGCAAATGAACAAAAGGTCATGCAAACATACGTTTTTTATTTAAAAAAATATATATTGCTGACAAATAATACTCGTATTGTAGTAGATAATGACAATAGTTTAAATAATAGCAATAGTTTAACCAATAGTAATTGATTCACAGCTTTTTGTGTACCATTAGTTAAACCGCCAAATGTCATTGGTTAACAACAGCTGATTCGTTAGGCAACAGCTGATTCGTTGAAATTATTGTTAGTATTGTTTGTTTTTATATTTGACACATACGTTGCTAAGCATCTTCTTTGTGTTTAGCTGTAACACTATCACTTTTTTATTTGCTATTATATTTTGGTTTTCATAAACTAATTTGAGCACAAATTCAATATCTTGGACGATAAAGTTTGATTGATGATAATATAACAAATGTAAACAAAAAACATATGCTAAAGCAGAGCTGCCAATACTGAAACTTAATAGTCTGATAGGGTTACCATTCTTTGTTCATATTAAGAATTTTAGTTAAACAATAAACTGTCAATATGAAGTATTAGTTAAACAACAGTTATCATTTTAGTTCACTAATAATTAACTAATGACTGTAAATTTGACCCTTATTGTGTTAAATTTTAACTAGTTAATTAACTGATAATATAACTGGTTAACTTACGCCCAAATTCACAGCCTTTAGTTAACTAATGTAAGTAGTTTATGAAATTTTTGAGAAAAATCGTTTGTTAAACCACGGGCGTTAGTTAACTATAGACTGTGAATTTGGACCTTACTGTTATATAAATGGTCATATAACTGGTTAACTAAGTAGCTATATAATTGGTTATCTAACTGGGTAGTTTGCTGGTTATTTTACTGATGAATTAACTGGTTAGCTAACTGGTTAATTAACTGGATAACTAACTGGTTAATTAACGGTTAAAAATTTCAAAGTCAAGCCTTAAGTTTTCTTTATGAAAAAAATATAAAAGTCGAAGAAAGAGAATTTTTAATTTTAAATCAAATCCAAAAAGTGTCGCTCAAATTTAAGCTATTTTTACAGAAAAGTATTGCTTATTTTAGACTGAAAAAATTAATGGTCCTAAAGTAACGATTTAACTTACGGTTGTCGATCGAACATTATGTGTCGACATTGTAAAACATCGACATCATTGAACATTTTGTTTTAAATTGTTATTCCTTATATTCAAATATTGACCCAGTAAAAACAATGGAAGTCATTCTGAAGGAACCACATTTTCATTGCTTCCAAAAAATCGATATTTTTAATATGCCGATAGTTAGCAGAAAACCAAGTAAAAGTTTATTTTAATCACACAAAACCTTGTAGTTTTTCCATAGTTTTAGTAAATACTCACCAAAATTTTCAAAAAATCGAATTTTTTAAAGAAATTTATGAACTAATTTTGGCCTAAAATTTAGAAGTTATTTGCTTAAATTTACATAAAAACACTGTTTCGCGTTTAAATTCGTATAAAAAGAAACGAATTGTTAAAATTTGTAACTTTTTAAAGTTTTTCCTAGATGAAAATATTACCATAGAACACAAAAAAGGAAAGTTTTCTTAAAATCGCTTCTAATTCGGTGACTAGGCATCGAAAAAGAGAACTTCTTGCAATGACAACCCTATGTAAAAATCATTAGATCGGATCGAAATTTGAACTACTTCCAGACTGCAAACTCTACATTTTCATGACTTCTTTGGAGTGTCTTTTTTTACTGGGTGAATAGATAAACTCTCATTCCATTCTCCTTGTTTCTAAAGCTATAGTGCCGTAATTCAGTAAGAAGATATTGGATGTTTTTGTTTAAAAATACTTTTGAGTTCTTGTGCTTGACTTCTCTAACAATGCATTTATATTATATATATATATATATATATATATATATATATATATATATATATATATATATATATATATATATATATATATCATAAAGATTTTAATTAAAATCTGCTAGATTTTGTGCAGGTGTAAATGCCCTATAATTTATTTTCTTAAAAAAATGGCTGTTGTCTTTGATAATGAAAAATAAAAATATTATTACCATGTTTTTAAAACATAAAAATTAAATTTAAGTATTATACAATAGTTTGAAAAATATTTGAAAAAAATATGTGTTGGATATAATGTTTGGAACAAAATCATAAAGCAAATGAACGAACCTCCTAGCATGGACAGTAAATAATAATTGTTATAAAGAATCACAACTGCGGCTTATTTTTCATACATAGACAAGGCGATACAATCGTCGAACAGAATTAGGGCATTATTATGTTCGATTCCTTAACTATTTATAAGCCTGCCATTGTAAAATAACAAATATGTAACTCAAATGAGTGGAAGGAAAATAAGAACTTTCTCTGTTATAACAAGGCAAAGCAAACAGCAAACGTTTGCGAAAGGTTTCTTCTCAAAACAAAGAAATTATGTTTCTCTTCTAGCTGTAGACGTTAAAAATAAAGAACAGCAAATATCGCACAACCTTTGAGATTCCTTTCGTCTTGTTTTTTGTATAATCACTGCAAGTAGTGAAATAAAACGAAAGTAAACGCTTAGGTTTATATATTATCATAGTCTGATTACAGTTGATTTTACATAATTTCTCTAGTACATGAACGTATGAGTGATATTCAATAATAATATTAAGCATACGCTGTGGGATAATTTCAAATTATATAGGTGAAAACTGTTTAGGGCCATTATTACAACTTACAAATAGTTAATTTTAGGATGTTATCTGAACTATATTTTGATTATTACAAGTAAACATTAATGTAAAAGTGACTGATAAGATAACAGCAGGTTTATCCTCATGGTAACTTTCAAAGTGAACTTTAAGCATTTTAACAGTCAAAGTAGCCTGTATGTACACCAGAGTTGCCACAATACATCATTTGTATTAATTATTTTATCGGACAGTTGTAATAATGAAAAATATTAATGGTCACTTTATCGTTCACGTTAGCTAATGTTAAGGTTAGCTATCAGGAACTTTATCTTTAGGTTGTAGTAATGGCCTTTAAATTAATAACCATGTAATCATCGATTAACACAGACATTCACACAACTAATTAATTGCCTTTAATCACTCTGGTTTTCAATTATTTGCCATAAAACTTTGCCCTCTTAGTAGTAATTTCTGTAAAGAAAATTCATATTCTCTCCAGGATATTGCATAAAAGAGATGACAAAAAAATATTTAAATCATTTACCAGCTGAATGCCAACAAAATTAACTCCTTAAGCTACTTAGAAAAGAAGAAAAATACTGTCGGCATTTAACTAGCAACTAACTGGCTTAAATAACAAAGATAAAATAATTAAACTTTAAAAGTAAGTGTTGAATGCAACTTTTCCCGCAAAACAGCAACTATAGGATAATACTTAAGAAACTAACTGGCTGCTTCCAACGAATTTCAATTTAATGTCAATCTCTGCATTTCTTTTAACATCATTTAAAAACTAACAACACTATTTCACAATCTCTAAGCAAAATAGCATAGTTAAAGGCAAACAACAACAAACTATAAATACAAAAAAAAATGTTCCTTTTATGTCCTGTAACTTTCAATATATAATTGTGTCATACCTAAACTACAAGCAAGACATACTCCATTTACAAGTTACAGTTAACGTATAGCCTTAAGCCTTGACAGCATTTATAGAACTTAAGAAGAAAACTAGACAAATAGTTTTAACATCTGAGATAATTGTGCCTGCAAGCCTTTAATATCCTGCTTATGTTAAACGTTTTGCATTAAGATTTGTAAGCAGGATGCATTAGTAAAGTGTTGCTAAATCAGCTTTAATTTGTATTTAAAGCAAAAGGCAGGAATTATTGGCATATTAAAAAAAAGACCAACGAGAAACTACGTATATAAAAGACTTTTCATTAAGTATAGATTGGAAGTAAAATTACAAGCATTGAAAGGATTTTGTTAAGCTCAAAAAGTAAGAAATTTTTAATTATTATGTTATCTAGCAGTGATTTAAAAATTAAATTCATACACAGGTAGACAATAAATTTAATTTAATCATTTTACTTCTTGGAGAAAGTAGTTGCGTAAAATTTGTTTTGAAGTTTGAGGAAAGAGCAAAAACAGTTTGTAATTCAATTTAAGTTTTCATTAAGGATATATGCACATAATATGTATATAATTATAACAAGATTTTTCCAATTTGATATGTAGATACAAGTTCTTGGGATTGTACCTAAAATGAAATTTTCTTACATAAAGGATATACGAGAGATAGCTTTGTAGCATTGAAATTAATTTTAACCGCATAATTTTAAATGTATGCATGTCCTAGATGCATTTAGTCTGAATTTCCAACAAAATAAATATTTTTTAAATTAACGATATATGGAAGGTAGACTTATATCTCTACCAATTCTAATAACATTTATTCCAGTTATTAGCTGCATAATTCTAGGCAAAACTAACAATTTCGATTGCATTTTGATCATTATTTCTGCAAAAATGTAAATTTTAAAATAAAGGACATGTGGAAGGTGAGCATGTCCTTGCACCAATCGCAATAAAATGGTACACATAGCTTAACTACACCATACCATAAGTAGTAGGTGAATAATTCTAGGCTCAAATATCATTACTTTTGCAAAAATTAAAGTTTTAAAATAAAGGACACGTGGAAGGTGAGCATATACTTGCACAAATTGCAATAAAATTGAACACACAGCTTAACTACACCAATTTATAAGTTGCTGTAATTTTTTTTTGCATTTCCCCTTAATTTTAGCTAAACTTACATTTTTGAAATAAAGTACATATATATGTACATATATGACAGGTCTGCATACATTTGCACGTATTGAAATAAAATTTGCATTATAGCTTTAGTGTATAATTATACAAGTAGTTATAAATTTTGACTGCATTGTGATCATATTTAAAGCTGAAACTAAATTTTCAGATTTAAGGATATATGATAGCAATAAAACTGAACACATACATAGCTTAACTAAACTATTCTTTAAGTAGTAGGCATTTTTAAGCACAAATACCAATTTCGATTGCATTTTTATCGTTATTGCAGGAAAAATTTTAATTTAAAAATAAAGGACATATGGAAGGTGAGCATGTCCTAGCACCAATTGCAACAAAATTTAAAACATAGCTTAACTATACCATTTTATAAGTTGCTGTAATGTTTTTCTTGCATTTCCTTAGTAATTTTAACTAAACTTACATATTTTAAATAAAGGATATACTACAGGTCTGCATAAATTTGCACGTATTGCAATGAAATTTACCTGATAACTTCACTGCATAATGATGCAAGTTGTTATAAATTTTGTTTGCATTGTGATCATATTTAAAGCTGAAACTAAATTTTCAAATTTAAGGATATAAGTGGATGAGATATATATATTTTTACACATTTTTTGCTGAGTGCGTTTAAAGGTAATTATTAAATTTCGTTTCATAATCACAATTATTGAAGCTAAAATATAAACTTAGAAAATCAAGTACATGTCTAAGACATGCATGTCCTTCTAGCGATTGCTAGTCAGACATGTTAGTGGTATGATTTTAAGACAGTTTTAAGTTTTTTATGCATATTCATTATTCGAGTAGTATGTGGCTTACATAAAATTTTATTAAATTCAGGACATTTGAAAGGTGCTCCCGTTCTTTCATAGATTGCAGTAAAATCTGCAGGAGTGTAAGACTGATTAATTTTAGAAGTAGTTACAAACTTTCGCTGTATTTCGGTCATTATTTCTTAGCAAAAATTATATATATATAAAATTCATGATGTAGGCAAAATAAGCATATCCTTGTAGCTTTGCTTATATAATTCTTCATAGTAACTGACTGCATATTTCTTTAAATTCTTACCAGCTTTGATGTACAATGGCAACTCGAAGGTAATTTTTAAATTTTAAGAATGCATAGCATGTGAGCAGGTCCTTGCACCGATTTAAATAAAATCAACTAGAGTGTTGAAATATCCTCTGCATTGTTTATAATTATAATTATCTCTATAGAGATGAAACTTTGGTGTTAAGATATGCGAGGGTTGGCCATATCCTTGAATCCAAGTGTGATGAAATTTTCCAGAGAGCGTAACTGTTTAATATTTAAAATAATTGTTAAATAACGCTACAATATTAATGACATATTTGGAGGTAGACATATTTAAAAAGCTAAATTGTGAAGTTTTATGTATAGTTACAAGTTTTCTCCACATTCTGAGTTCAACTTTCACTATAATCAAATTTCTAAAATAAAGGATATGTGGAAGGTAGTCTTGTGATTTTAAGGATTGCAGTAAAATTTGCAATTTGACTGCATTATTTTGTAAATAGTTACCGATTTGTGTTACATTCTGTTCATAATTGTAGCTAAAATTTGATTTCTAAAATAAAGGATATATGAGAGCTTGGAACATTTTTGGACAGTTTGAAGTGAAACTTGGGGGAGAACTCAGATGCAAATATTTTACAACCAATAGTCAATTTTCATTGCATTGTGATTACAATTGGAGCTGAAATTTTATTTTTAAAATAAAGGATAAACATATTCTAACATTTCTTGAATTAAAAAATTTAGTAGGGTGTAACTGTGTAATACTGTGAATAATCATGAATATTTGTTGAACTATCATTAAGAGCTATATTTTTAATATTAAGGACATATGAAAGTTGGACATGATCTTCTATGCAACGAATTAAAAAAATTACCACAGAGCTTCCGTGGTGATTATTTGTAATATAATTATATTTTTTTAATTATTATTATGTTTATTACAATTAATAATTATTGCCAAAATAAAATAACTAAATTTTTAAAAGCAGCAATAAGTCAGCTTTAATAAATTTAACTGAAATTAAATAACTTTTACTGCAACATATCCAAGCTGTCAATAACTTTTCAAATTCATACTCTAACTAATTGATATTAATTTGTAAATAAAAGTTTTTTTTTCATCTACTTAATATTCTGTTCACTCTTTGCCAGCAAATATTTTCTATCACACTATATACCTAAGACTTACAAAAACCTCTTCAACGTCTACCACTAATGCAACTTAAGCTCATCATGCTTCATTTGCTTTAGCATTTCTTACTTTTTCATTTTGATATTTTTTTTTTCTTGTTGTAACAGTTTTCTTTTTACCCTGCCCTACAAACAAATTCTTTATACTGCATCACTGACAGTTTATTTAAGAAAAAAATTAAAAACTAAAACCAGGGAAAATATGAGCTTAAGAACTGAAATAACCAACTAGAACAACAAGTTAATGCTAATGTATTTTTAAGTCTTATAAAGCGCTTTTTCATATTTATTTATTTTTTTTTTTTTTTTTTTTTTTTGCTTGAGAGAGCTGCAATGAAATTTTAATATATTTTCTTATTTCTTTTTGCTATACATTATGAAAAGGAAAATTTCTTTAAAAAAATATGCAAATCAAATAATTATTAATACTAAATTAAATTAAATTTTTTTAGTTCTAAGTAATGTGAATTTAAGAAAGAGGAACTTCAACTTTGTCTGCTTAGCTAAACATTGTCATGTTCATTTTGTTTTGATTTAAAATAGAGAAAGAAAAAATTTTAGCTTCATAAATATCAATGATACTCAACTGTTATTAAAAATCTTAAAAGATTTAAACCAGTTAACGAAAATAAACGGAAGAAAACATTTGCTTTCAATTTGTTCCTTACAAGGAGTAAAACTACAAGAACACAAACTATTTTTTAAAATAAAGGATATATGGAAGATAGGTTTATCCTTGCGCCAAATAAAATGCAATTCATCTCTGGCCTTAAGCAGACAATTCTACAAGTTGTTATGTATTTTGGTGCATTGCACTTTAAAGTCAATATTTTTAATCAAGGATGCTTAAAAGGTAGTAGACATTTCCTTACTCTAACTCAAAAAAAAATTTAATAAAGGGTACAACTAGATAAATCTAGCACTACTTACAAACTTTTGTTGCATTTTGATCATACATGTAGCTAGAACACAATTTTTTAAAATAAAGGACATTTGAGAGGTAGGCATATCCTTTCGAGAATTGCAATGAAATTTATAGGACAGTTTAACCAAGCAATTCTACAAATCGTAACAAACTTGTTTCTGCATTGTGACTATAATTGAAAACAAACTTTAATGCATTTATAAAATTTAGCTTAATTATATACAAGCTGAGCTCATCCTTATTATGAGTATAATGAAATTTCTTAGAAGGAGCTTATATTTAGCTGCATTCTAAAATTCATCGCTAAAATTTAATTTTTTGAAATAAAGGATATATGGGTAAGCTTATTACCCTTGGGCCAATTAAAACGAAATTTACCTCAGATCTTAATCACATAATTCTACAGGTTGTTACGTATTTTTGCTGCATTGTAGCCAAAAGTCAATATATTCATGCAAGGATATTTAAAGCTAGTATAGATGTCCTTACTCTGACTAAAATAAAAATTGATAAAGGGTACAACTAGATAAATCTAGAAATACTTAAAAACTTTTGTTGATAATAAATGTAGCTAGAACACAATATGTTAAAATAAAGGACATGTGGGAGATAGACATATCCTTTAGGCTATTCCTATGAAATTTATTTGGGAACTTAAGCAGGCGATTCTACAAATTGTAACAAACTATTTTCCGCGTTATGATTATAATTGTAGCTAAAATTTAATCTTCAAAATTAAGGATATAAAAAAGGAAGGAATATTCTTTCACATATGCAAGTCAAATCAAGTGCAGTTATTAACTGAGCAAATCAGAACGTATTTTCATCTGTGAATTGTAGGATATGTTGTAGTTAAGCATTTAGTTGCATCGAAAATTTATAAGTCTATGGAAAATTACTCTAATAAATTATTATAATTTTTACTAAAATTGTGATTTAATAAATTAAGGATATATGTATAGGAGCTGAGCATATCCTCTTACTGACTGCAATAAAATCCTGCTTCTTGGTCACAATTTGTGTCATGACTGCAGAATTAGAATTAGCCAGATAGTTTATCTACATAGTTATACTAGTGATAACCAATATTCACTGCCTTGTCGAAGTAATTGTGACTAAAATTTAATTTTTTAAAATAAAAAGGAAGTCATATCCTTTCACCGTTTTAATTAAAAGACAGCTAAATTAATTACTATTTAGAAACAATTTCATATTTTGGCTGTAATTATAGCGAACATTTAAATTCTAAAATTAAGGATATATGAGAGACAGATATGTCCTTGAAACGATTGAAGCAAAATATGGTAGAGAGCTTAACTATATTATTTTATAAATAGTTAGAAGCTTTTGCTGCTTTTAATAGGTAAAAAAGTTTCATGCGAAGTAATAATATATAGTTTACAAGTTCTCACTTCATTGGTGTTATAATTATAGCTTAAATAACCTTTTCAAGGCTAAGGACATTTGAAAGCCAGACATGGCCTTGCAAGGGTTTGCTTAAATTGAATTATTTATTACCTGCAAGTTTTATTCCTTGAAATTTTATCTGTCTTAGATAATTCCTCTAATAATGCCGATCTTCTATATGAGAGTAGAAAATGGAAGGATAATGAGTTTCAGCAGCTTTGTTTTTATTTTCCCTCGTTTTGTTATGTTTATTTTATTTTTTATTATTATTATTATTATTTTTATTATTGTTATAGCAAGAAACGTGTATGCGATATAAAATATTCGTACAAATTATCGTACGATGTAACGTTTGACTATTCTGAAATATATTTTAAAATTTACCAACAACTGATCAATCATCTCTAGCAGTTGCTTACTCGTAACTCCCTTCTCATTTCAATTAAACTTTAATTATCCCTATTTATTTGACTTTCCTACTCATTTAATATAATATATCGATTTCTCTTTTGCCGCCGCCATGGCTTATTAAAAACGCATAAAAACGTTTTAATGTTTCACAGAATATCTTAAGCCAAAATTCCTTACAACAAAGTAAAAAAAAATTCTTGCCAAACTAATGCGTAAATGTTTACGTGCATTAACGTTGTTGTAGCACGACAATATTCATTCAATATTAGGAAAAAAAAAAGAACACACATAAAGACTTTTTATTTCAAATTACTTTCAATTACGCACTTTGGAAAATATGCTAAAACATTTCAAATTATTTATGCTAAACACATCTGTGCGTTTAAGACTGTTTGCGTGTTTTCCTCTCAATTGATTGTGTTTCTTGCCAACGAAGGGAAAATCCACATCAATAACTTTTTACGTACAATGTGAATGTGAAAGTTGCGTGGGTGAAGAAATCTTTATTTAAAGAATTGATTAAAAATGCTGAACGTAATCTTTGTTTGGTACAAACTGTAAGCTGTTTTAATCGTGATTTAATAGGAAGCCAATTTTTTTTCTTTTGTAACACAAAGTTTCTTAAAAAGTTCGTGTTTGATTAATTCATTCAGTAAGCAAGCAATTAATTTAGAAGAATTAATTAAAGAACTCGTATAAGTAAACAAATTTTTTTATATAAATATTTAATTAAAAATGCAGATTGTTATAATGAGTGTTATAATAATTCTGAAAAATTTTATCAATAACAATTTGTAATAAAAAATAATAAGACAAATGTCATAAGGCAGAGTATAAAATCGCTTGAGAAATTTTCCAACTTTCCCTCCATCATCCTTTCGATACTAGTTTTGAAAAAAGTATATAGACTTTGTGTGCTTTTAGACACATGTATATCTATGTTTCAAATTTCGTCAACATCGGTTAGATAGTTTCGTAGAGGTAGAATTTGTCCACTGACACTTTTTGGCCCTAGTCTTAAAAATATAAAAAGGAGTGTGCGTCCGCTTAGACGCAGTCGTATCAATGTTTTGAATTTTATAAAAATCTCTTGGATGGGTGCGGAGAAGCTGAATTTGTCTACCCGCCCCCTTCGACCGCCTTGGTTCTACTTGCAAAAAATTATCACGCATATGTGTCTTCTTAGATTCAGATTTATCTATGTTTAGATTTTCACAAAAATTTTTTGCACAGTCTCTCGATAAGCAGAAATCGTCCCCTGCCCCAGATGTATCCATGTTTTTAATTTCATAAAAGTGTGTTTGAGGTAGACAATTCTACAAATCGTAACAACTTCTATTTGCATTGATACTATAATTGTTGCTAAAATTTAATTAGGTAATTTTTAAAATAAAGAATATGTGGGAGATAGATTTATCCTTGCGCCAATTGAAATCAAATTCATCCCGGTTCTTAATTCAATAATTCTACAAGTTGTTACGTATTTTTTGCTGCATTAAAGGAAAATTTCAATATGTCATATCAAAAAATGTAAAAGATATATCAGACATATCTTTGGTCTGATTAAAGTAAAATTTTATAAAGTGTCAATTAAATAACTCTAGGAATACTTTTACAATTTCACTGTGTTTTGATCATAAGTTTAGCTTGAATAAAAATTTTATTTTTAATAAAGGACATGTTGGAGGTAGGCATATCCTTTCGACGATTGCAATGAAATTTATACCGCAGCTTAATCAAGCAATTCTACAAATCTTAATAAACTTTTTTCTGCATTGTGATCATAATTGTAGGTAAAATTTAAGATTCAAAATTTAGGATAATTATATTCAAGCTGATCATATCTTTGTACTGATTGTAATGAAATTTCTTAGAAACAGCTTATCTTTCGCTGTATTCTGATCATATTTGTAGCTAAAATTAAATTTTAAAAATAAAGGATATATGGGTGGTAGGCAACTCCTTGCGTCAATTAAAATAAAATTTATGTGGGATCTAAATCACACAGTTTTACAAGTTGTAACATAGTTTTGCTGAATTTTAGCTGGAAGTCATTATTTTAAATCAAGGATATTTAAAAAGTAGTAACCATGTCCATGTTCAGGTCTAGAACACAATTTTTTAAATTACATGTGGAAGGTAGGCATATACTTGAGTGCGGAACCCTTAAAGTTATTGTTTTAATAGGTCTCTGCTAAAATTTTAATAGATATTTCTGGGTTTGTAGTCTCACCCCCCCGATAGAAGTTTTTCTTTCGAAAAATATTGTATATAGTAATTTTTGTTTTAACTATAGTAATTTTCTAAGAAAACTTTTATCAAGTAACAACCAGTTTTCTATGAACAATATTATCGATAACACTTTTCTTTGAAGAAAAAGTTGTCTGCAGTAGTTTTTTATGAAAAATGTTATGGACAATAGCTTCGTAGAAAATTTTTTTCTTGACAAGCAGGTATCTAGAAAAAATATTTTTTTTCCAAATGTTATCGATAGAATTTCTTAGGAAAAGAATTATCGATATCAGTTTTTTCGGAAAAATTTTATCGATAGCAATTTTGTAGAAGAAATACTATCCATTAGCAGTCATCTAGAAAAAAATGTTAGCGACAGCAGTTTGTAGGAAAAATGTCGTCGCCGCAGCTCATCGATAACACTTTTCTGTGCAAACCGTTAAGCCTACAGTACACGGCATGTAAAAAACCACATGCGCATGTGGTTCGGACGTAATTTTGACGTCATCACGATGCTACATTTGCTACATGCCGTGTACTAGCAACATATGTACATGTAGATATCAACATGCTTACAGATGAGCTGCCCCAGAAAATGTCTTCGATTCGGCTACATCTGCCAAATATGTATTTTGGAAAAAAAATGCTATAAAATTTTTACGGCATCCAGCCACTACTAGTAATTTTAAAAAATGCAACGAGCATGCTGAAAATTCTCGTGTGGTCATCGCCACATACGCATGTGGCTTTTTACATGCCGTGTACTGTAGGCTTTAGCCAACAGTTTTTCAGAAAACATGTTATCGATAACAGTTTTCGAGCTAAAATATTGCTAAAGGCAGTTATTTATGAAAAATGTCAGTGATATTATTTTTACATGAAAATGTTATCGGCTGTAGTTTTCTAGGAAAATGTCACCGATGACACTTGGCTTCAAAAAATTTTAGCGTTTTTCTTTAAACATTTTTTTTTTTTATTTTGAGATTTTTCTTCGAAAATTTGTACGGATTTTCTAAGTAAAATCCTAGCATTTTTCTAAGTACACTTTTTTATTGGCAGTTATATTAGAAAAATTTTATCCATATCAGTTTTTTGAGGAAAATGTATTCGAAAAAGTTTTTTACCCAAAAAAAATTACGTTACACTTTTAAAGAAAAATTGTTGGCGGCTGTATTTTCCTAGGAAAATATTATCAAAGACATTTGCTGGAAAATTTTATCGATTAGAAGTTTTCAGTTAAGTGTATTAACGATATTCGTCTATACAAAAAATGTTATCGATAGAAGCTTTCAATACCAATTTCTCATCTTCTGACTAAATCGATAACACCTTATTATGCGAGAAGCATTATCGATAGCAGTTTAAACTTAAATTACTATCGGTAGCAGTTTGCTAGCGATAGCTGATTATTTTGAAAACTAGTTGATAATTTTTTTTGTTAATCGAGCCTTATATTCAATTTAATCGTAAACGACATGTAGCAAAAAAATTACTTTTTTATTGAAATTAAAATTTAATGGTCCTACCCATAATTTAAAATTACGAGTATCAAAATGCGACAATATACATACGTATGTAAAACTTCCTAAAATCTGTACTTTTTGTCACTTACGATTAAATCGAAAATAGGGCTCAAAATATTGAAACTTTCTAGGAGAATTCTTGATGCTACAATGTCTTTTATGAAAAATTTTACCCTGGAATAGTTTCCATGTGAAATTTTGTCTGTGATCCTAACGAATGATGTTGGTATATGAAACTTTTCTCGAATAAAAGGGAATTACCTATTGATGAAAAATTTTATCGAATGAAATTCTTAGATAACACAAAAAGCTTTCGATAACTTAACAATTTATATATTGGTTAGCAATTTTATATAAAATACAATTTTAATTAGCTTTAACTCAGGACATAATCACTTTCTGCCTTGATTGTTTTAAAACTAACAAATTGCCTTGGGAGCTGAAATTTTTGACTTTTTGTCCTTGATCAAATATAATTATTTCTTTCTGTTTTGTGCCTTGACACAACTATTACATTTTCATTGAATTATTGTACGTATTTATTTCTGTTGAAAATAAAGCGCCTCCAGAAACACAATAATAAACTGTCAACTGTCACGCCATTTAGTAAACGCCAGCAAAAAAAAAAATAGAATTCAAATTAAAGTAAATATAAGTTATTTAAAATTGAAATATCTAAATAAAAAATTGTCTGTAAGTAAAAATAACTTTTTGAAAGCCAATTAAACGAATTCGCAGTCGAATAAATGAGGTGAACATTCATGGAAAATCAACGTATAGATATACTTACTCGTGCATATGTACGTGAGTGTACATGTGTATAAATATAAAGCGACCCTCTAGTCAGCCTAGAACCATATGCCTCTATGTCAATACTCTTTCTCCAGCGACAATTACACTAGTTAAAATGTCGACAACTTTCCTTTTATGTGTGAGTAGAGATACGTTAGAGACAACAGTTCCAGTGTATTTCTGGTGATATTGTCAATGAACGCGTCATTAGTTTGTTTTTCTTTTTTATTATGTTGTGCAATAATATTAAAAAAATATATGTAGACGAGGGTGACTAAAATCTACGAGTGAATCCTTGGTTCACATATCTTCATATAGTCGTAAAAGAACTTGGGCACACCTAGTCAGTAGGAAATCACTAGAAAATCACTATAATTTTACTATTGACAACGAGACAGGATATATTGATATTGTGGACTAGAGCCCCTAAAATTTACTAGTGAATCTTTGGTGCCAATGTCTCCATGTGCTCCGAAAATTACAACTTAGTCAGTAGTGCTACAGTCTAGTGGTGGATTTTCAATGACAAGCTAATGTTAAATGTCAGTAGATGACTACATTGGCTTGGGTACACCTGGTCAATAGTACTACTGACAATGTCACTAGTAGATCACTACAATTTCACTACTCGCACTTTCTGCAGGGGAGTTTAAAAAATGGTCTGAGTACTTGTGTGTGAATATAAGCTCACATAAATGAAAAGCATCCCTGCAGGAGAATAGGCGATAATTGTCTAAAAGCTACTAGTATAATTACTAGAATAGCAAGAACTAGTGCAAAATGGGTTGTTGTGTAAAATTACTAGTGCTGATGAGTACTAGCATATGAAGTAGTTCCAAGGCACCACATTGCAAAATAAATTTTAACTGTCTAACAGAGCTCTTGCACTGTATGAAAATTTGTATCATATAATTACTAAAACTTTAGCTTGATCTAAAAATAATTATAATTAAATAATTATAATTACCCTTTTGTATTTCTGAATTTTGGTAAATAATTGCAAATTTTAACTAGCGTTGTCACTGGGTAACAAAGGAATAAAACCACTAATTTTATAGAATTTTTCTTTACAAAAGAACTGGTAATAAACTAGTCCTAAACTAGTACCAATGGTACTAGTCGTTTTCTAAACACACTCAATGCTAATTTGAGCATTAAGATAGTATAGGAAGGGTTACAGTGGGGAACTAGTGGTGGTGATTTATGTACTACTAAAATACTAGTTGGACACCAGTTCGTTCTCCTGCAGGGATAATTTAACATTTGCATATGTGTGTATGTAAGTGGTAGACACACTCACACATGAATTATTTATTAAAATGTTTTTGCGTATTTTTGTTGCAAACTCAATGACACTTGACACAATAATGAATTTAATTAAAATGAAAAATAATTGAATTAAATTATATTCACTAAATAGTTGTTTTTAAGGACTATTTGATTGAAAGGAGGTTAAGATTATTATTGTCATTATATTATTTTTTACGGTTTTTTTAAGGAGATATAAATAAAACTGTACAACCATTTAGAGTTAGAATTAAAAAAATTCCATACAAATATCTGGTTTATCCAACTCTGGAAAGCAAAATAATTAATTTTTTTCATTGAGTTGTTGTAAAAACTTTAAACTCGGTTTCTGACAAACTAGTTCTTTTAATTATAACGTTTTTTAAGTAAATAAGCGCTACGTAATGAATAAGAAGTTGTCTATAGAGGTTATGGAAACATGACAGTCTTCTAAAAAACTTAAAATTTACATTTTACTTTTGTTTTACCATATCATCATATTTTTGTCATTCGTTACCTCTTCTTAGGACGCTATTTTTTCACCTTGTTGGATGACTTAGAACTCTTTAAATCAAGAGAAAAGAGAAATAAATAAAGTTAGTTATTGCAAGAGTAGTTTCCTTTGCCTTTCTTTTGCCTTATGCTTATATTCTGCACAAGGTTCTTTGTCAAGTTTTAATTTTCCTCTATAAGGTTTTTGTATCTCTGCTCTGGTTAATTTAGCTTCTTTCTCCTTCAAAACTCAAAACAATAACAAAAACATCCAAATCAGATGCTTAAAAAACTAGCACAACAATATTTATACAAAAAGACAAGTCACGAATTACAATTTTCTTGCATGTTATTTTCCCACTAAATTTTTAAGCAAATGATATAATATAATTCAATTACTTACGAAACATAATTTTATCTTTTAGAAAAATTATTGCTTTCATCCAATAGTCATCTGAATTTTTGCAATAAATAAACAAGTAACGAATTATGAATTTTTAACAAATTATTTTACAAATTTTTCAATACACACTTCAATTTCACATGTTTTTAATATTTTTTTCATTGAAATTATTACTGATAAAATCTTACTTAATGTATGCGACCAATAATATTTAAAATTAAAAAGAAAAGTCACGAGTGACAAAGAACTTACAAAAATACTTTTAAAGCAAAAAAACAAAGCATTTTCTATTGAATTTGCTCTATTTTGTGGGAACTAGAATCGAAAGTTGCGATTGTTTGCTTTTCAGTCAACACTTGCCTTAACTCTTGGAATAAATATTCAAGTAACAATTGACGTAGTCTTAGCAAACTCATGCTACATATTTTTCAATAAACATTTCAATTGCAATTATTACTCATAGAGTCTTAATTTGATAATATTATTCAATATTTAAAAAAGTCACGAATGACAAACAACTTGCAATCGTGCTTTTAAAGCAAAAAAAACTAAGTTTTTTCTCCTGAATTTTCTCTATTTTTTGGGAACGAGAATCGAAAGTGTTCGCTCATTCAGTACTCGCCTGAACTTTTGGAATAAATATTGACAAATTCTTAGCAAACTCATGCCACAAATTTTTAATAAACACTGCAATTGCAATTATTACTCATAGCTTCAAAGTTAATTATCAGATTTACCATTTCATTGATTGATTTGATAATAATATTCAATATTAAAAAGAAAAATCTCGAATGACAAAGAATTTGCAGACATGCTTTTAAAAGAAACAAACCATATCCTTTTCTTTTGAATTTGCTCCAGTTTGCAGGAATGAGAATCGAAACTTTCGAAACATGTTTGCTATCATTAAAATTCGCCTGAACTTTTGGAATAAATACTCAAGTAACGAATGGCGAATTTTTAATAAACGCTTCAATTGCAATTGTTACTCATTGAATTTTAATTAATTTACACGACTTGTCATTTTATTGATTTATTTAATAATAATAATAATATTCAATATTAAAAAGAAACGTCACGAATGACAAACAACTTGCAGACATGTTTTTAAAACAGAAAAACATTGCTTTTTCTCTTGAATTTGATTCAAGAGAATTATATTATTATTCAATATTAAAAAAAAATCCCGAATAACAAAGAATTTGCAGACATGCTTTTAAAAAATAACTACTCCTTTTCTTTTGAATTTACTCTAGTCTGTGAGAAAAACAATCAAACATTACGAAAATTATTTGCTTGAATTTAACGTTCGCCTGTGCGTTTGGAATAAATAATCAAGTAACGAATGACGAATTTTTAGTAAACTCATGCTACAAATTTTTTAATAAACGCTTCAATTGCAGTTATTACTTAAGTCTTTAGTATACGGCATGTAAAAAGCCACATGCATATGTGGCGATGACGTCACGGATATTTTCAGCATGTTAGCTGCATTTTTTAAAATTACTAGTAGTGGCTACATGTCGTCAAATTTGTATACAAAATTTTGTTCCGAAATGCAAAAATGACATATTTAGCCGAATTGAACACATTTTCTGAGGATGCATATTTGTAAGCTTGTGAATATTTGCATTTAAATATGTTACTAGTGCACGGCATGTAGCAAATGTAGCTTTTTTATGACGTCAAAATTACGTCAGAACCACATACGCATGTGGTGTTTTACATGCCGTGTACTATAGGCTTTACAGAGTCTTATTAGATTATACGACTTACCATTATACTGATCTGATTTGATCGTAATAATTCTTAATATTAAAAAGAAAAGTCACGAATGACAAACAACTTGCAGGTATGCTTTTAAAACAAATCCTTTTCTTTTGAGTTTGCTTTGTTTTGTGAAACAAACTTTCAAAACATGTTTGCTTTCATTCAGATTCGCCTGAACTTTCAAAATAAATAATCAAGTAACGAATGACGAATTATTAGCAAATAAAAAAAAACTACAAGTTTTTCAATAAACACTTAAATTTCACATGTTTTTAATAACTTTTTTTTGCACTGAAATTATTACTTAAGGAGTTTTAATTAGTTTATATATAAAAGAAAAGTTACGAATAACAAACAACTAGCCAACATACTTTTAAAACAAAAAATTAAAATCGATAATAATGATATGTTTACTTTTATTCACGGTTACTTATTTTTGCATTTGTTTTCTGAACATTTATTAGATATTTATTGAAGATTTTTTAAGATTTATTTCATATTTCGAAGCAAGTTTGCATGTGACTCAGACCACTTTTATAATCATGCAAACATGTATACTCGTATTCAAATTAAACATTTCAAAAGGTTTAGGGCCATTTTCACAACTTCCCTCTAGCTAAAGGTAGGATTTTGTCTGCGCGAAAAATGGCTTTGCATTACAATACCTTCACTTATTATTATTTTATCCATTAAATATCATTATTATTGATAATAGTACCATTTAAAAATTTTAGTTGTAACAATGCAAACATATTTATTGGGCAGACAAAATCCTACCTTTAGCTAAAGGTAAGTTGTTAAAATTGCTCTTAGTCTTATTATACTGTTATCCTGAAATAATTAAATAGCTATTTTAATCATATCTTTTACCGAACCCATTAAACTAAAATATATTGAATCAAATTACCTAGTCAACATTCCGAAGGCACGGTCAGATGTAGAAAAACTTTATATAGCATAATAATCATACTTTCTAAAAAGTTAGAATTCTCATTTGTTTTAAAAAATATAATTATATTTCTTTAATAAAATTAAATTAGGGAACTGTTTTGCCATTTTCTTACTTTGTCCCAAATCACACTGTGCAAGTCTTATTGCTAAGCTGATTAGTTTCAGGGAGAGAGAGATGAGGGGAACAGAAACGTTTTTCCCCCCCGTCTCTCTCTCTCCTAATAAACTAATCAGCTTAGCAATAAGACTTGCATAGTGTAAATAGGGACTTTATTTATTTTTTCATAAAGCAGCCTGAGTGCGTTTGCTCCGTCTGTACACGCTCTAATTCCACAAAATTTTCATTACAACCTTAAACCACTTCCATTACCTGTCATATTATTAAACCTCATTAAAACTTAAGTAGTTCAACAAACGACTGGCAACTTATACACGTTAATAAGCAAACGATTAGGTAAAATTTTCTAACAAGCGAACATATATACATATATACATACATATGTATGCATGTATCCAAAAATAACCAATAAACCCTTAAGGCATGTTATTAAACTTAACATGTTTCGACAGTGGAAGGCGTCGACAGCAACTATACGAAAATTACTTAAAAATAAACGAATTCAAAAAAAAAATCGTTTGCTCGCAGCTGTCGTATGTAAAACACACACACACCCTCCACTCTTCTCGTAACAACAACTACAAGTGTAAAAGCTGAAATAAAAAAAAAATATGTTCAAACCAATTAATGAAAATACATACAAATTGATTGAAAAATATATAAAAAAAATTGTAAAGCCAAACAAGAAATACATATTTTTTTATTATTTTTAAAGTGTAAAAATCTGCACCATGAAATACGATTACAAATTGGCTCTTTATAGGGGGTCTGGCATGCGCCAAACAGACACATCTCAAAAAAAAGTGTCAAACACAGATTACCAAAAAAAAACAACATATTTAAAATATTTACATATGTACATATGTATGTATGTGTGATAAAAATATGTATGTGCTTAGCCTATTTAATGTTTTAAAAGACAGACCGAAAGACGGGCCAGACACACAAATTTCTTTTAATCCTCAACAAGTCAAAAATTAAATGAATAAAACTCGAGATGTGGGGCGAAAAGTTGCCAAAGAATTTAAAGCTGTCATTTGCAAATAAGATGAGCAAATAAATATTCAATATACTACGTGCAACATTTTATGTAGAACAAATAAACAGGTACAACAACAAAAAATATAAATAAAACCAATATCCGTGTAAGGAAAACATCAAATTAGCATGTCAATCTGTGAAATTGGAAAAAGTAAAAAAAAAAAAAAAATAAATAAATAAAAAGACATTTGTATGGGCATAAATATACAAAAGTTCTAATCAAATAAACTACATACATACACCAGAAGAAATAAGGGAGTCCTCAATTATTCGAAATGGTCGGGACCACAAGCATTCGGGATAATTAATTTTCCCGGTTAATCGATTATAAATTTCGAGATTTTTTAATGCATACTTATTATTAATTGATAAATCATTATTATTGTATGCGTGTATTTATAAAATAACAAAGAGCAAAAAAATAATTTTTGTAGCAAACAGTGAATCAGTGCAAAAAAGTTCTGATCAAAAATGTTTCGTAAGGTTATGTCCTCAAAATGGCACAGTGGGGCCTAGGATACATTTTTTTAATAAATTTGCGTTAACCCAACTACTGATCAGTTTACAAAATGCTCGTAACTTATACAAAAAAAATCGTAAATGTGCCTAAGTTTTCAGAAGCTTTCAAGCTCTAAATATATGTTTGCATTTGTATTGAAGTTATTTCAAAAAGCATTGGGGGTCAGCCATAAACTTATATTGCTTTAGAGATATCCTTGGACCAGTCAGAACAGCGGTAGCAAATTATATAAAAACAAATGTCATTTTAGATAGTCTTGAATTTTTCTTCAATACATGCAACTCTGGGTCAGATGTAAAGATTTTTCTGGAATTTTTTTCCTTCGCCACAACTCTGGCTTTGGTGAGGACCCCTTTTCTCCCACGCTTCTCCTAATTTTTTATTCATGCATTCTTACTTGTAACTTCACAAATCGATTAAATTAAAATATAAAAATGTTGTCTTTTTTTAAATAAAAGATTTTAGCTCATTCTTATTTTATTAAAATAAAAATTACTTGAAAATTTATGTTTTTTAATATTATTTTTTTCTCCTTTATTTCAGGTAAGAAAAAAAATTGTGAAACTTTTAAATCGTGTATCATGAAAGTTGTAAGTATTGGTTTGAAGATCATTTATAAGTATATTTAATTTTTTTTATTTTTTTATTTTTATAGCAGCTCTTATATTGCAGATTGATTGCAAATAAACAATTAATAAAAATGATAGTTCTATATTTCACTTCTCACACTTGCAAAATTAACTGCTCATCTCAACTCTTGCAAAAAAATACAATTTTCATTTTCCATTAAATTGTGTTTAAAATGAAAATTTGGCAAACTACAGGGTGGGCCAAAAGAAACCAAGGGGTGTAAAAGTTTAATAACTTTTTTGTTTATTAATTTTTTTTTATTTTTTCTTTCAGATTATATAGACAACACTTGGAGAATTTATAATAGAGAGGTTCACAACTGAACAGAGAACCAGAACAATAGAATTTTATTATCTAAACCAGAGATCAATTATTTTAACGCAAAGAGCATATCGTCGACATTTTAACGTCAGAATTTCGCCCTCTGAAGCGATGATTCGTTGCTTAGTTAATCATCATCACCAACATGGCAGCGTAAGAGATTTGCCTCGAACCGGTAGACCACGTTTAAGTCGCACTGCGGAAAATATTGAACGAGTACAGCAAAGTGTTAACGAAGCACCAGAAACATCTGGCAGAAGGCGTTCTGCTCAGCTAGAAATGTCTCGTACGCCACTACGGCGCATTTTAAAAAAAGATTTACAGTTATACCCATATAAGGTGCAATTGGTCCAAGAATTAAAACCCGCAGATCATCGGCAACGTCTAAATTTTGCAGTTAAATTTCAAGAGTTGGCCAGAAATGAAATCAAGTTTATTGAAAATTTGATTATGAGTGTTCATCACTCATTTTCATTTGAATGGCTTTGTTAATAAGCAGAACTGTAGGTTCTGGGGTTCTCAAAATCCAAGAGCCATTCATCAACGCCAATTGCACCCCATTAGGTGTACAGTATGGTGTGGGATCACATCTGAAAATGTCATTGGGCCCTACTTCTTCGAGAATGAAGATGGAAGTGCTGTAACCGTAAATGGAGAGCGGTATCGGTTTATGATAGAAAATTTTTTACGTCCTGCTCTTGAAAACAGACCTGCAGGACGGAGCCACTGCCCATACTGCCCGAGACACAATGGCACTTTTAAGTCAAATTTTTGGAGAGCGAATAATTTCTCGAAATTCGGAAATTACTTGGCCAACGTGATCGCCAGATTTGACAGCACCCGACTATTTTCTTTGGGGTTTTTTGAAGGAGCGAGTGTATGTGAACAAGCCAGAGACAATCCTTGAACTCAAGGCAAACATTGTTGCAGAAATTCCAACGCTACAGCCACAAGTTTTGAAAGATGTTATGGAAAATGCTCTAAAAAGAGCCCATCAGTGCGAAGCTGAAAACGGTGGTCATTTAAGAGACATCATTTTTCATACTTAGTGTAAAAAAATTTCCATTTTGTATATTATATAATCTGAAAGAAAAAATAAAAAAAGTTATTAAACTTTTACACCCCTTGGTTTCTTTTGGCCCACCCTGTAGTTTTCTTTTTTTTGAACAGAATTTTGATTTGACAACCAACGAGAAAAATAGAAAGTCAAACATTTTGGATGTGCGCATTTCAGGGAAGCAGCAGGTGCTAGGGCATTTCTACTTGAGACCATCGATAAGTTCCTTTAACTACAAGTTCAGCATAGGGCGGCAAATTGTAGCGATTCATTAGCAAATTTGGGGTTTCGGAGTGGCTTACTGGTCCTCTTCCCCTTGATTGTGATAGGGTTGCTATCTTCGCGTCCTATCCCACGATATAATCACGCTTCAGCGGTTTATCGCCTACTTTCCTGAGACATCTCAGACACTCAGGATACGTAATTGTAGCGCCTTCTAACTTTAGTTAGTTATAAAGAGGTAGCCTTAAAGACATTTCCCGTGGGATGCTTAATCAAAGACAGGAAATGGTTACTTCCTTGGACAATTCAGCAAAGGTATCGTTATTGTCACTTCCAAGTAAATGGCAACCAGTAACTTGCCACCTCTGAGAACAGTCCAATCCTCTTAAAGGCATAAATTGATTCCATCATGTGTTGACGCTTTTTAGCTTGTCATATTTTAATATGAAGTAACTCTCAATTATTTATTGAGAGTTCTTAAATAAACAAATTTGGTTTCTAAAGCTTTTACTTGTAGATCTTTTGATGAACTGTCATAAGTATTTTTGAAATTTAACAGTATCAGTTGGTCAATATTTTAATTACTGAACTGCTGAAGTCGATCAATCAAAATCAAATTTAAAACTAAATCAAATTTAATGGCCTTATTTTGTAAAACGCAACGCTTAGCGTTGATAAATTTTGTTTGTATTTTGTTTTTGTAATTAAAATTTTTTCCATATGAAATTTTCCAACGCTTGGCGTTGCGTTTTACAAAATTAGCCCCTAAATTTTTTTGTTCATTCAATCATACATTTTAATTAAAATTATGCTCATTTTTAATTTAATTTAATTCTTTTAATTGAAAAAATACTTATCTTTAATTTTTGCAATTCTGATGATTGGTATCATCATGTTGGTAAGAAACAGTTGCAAAATTAAACATCTTATTATTCATTCAAGCAACTTAATGATTAGAATATTTTTTGGCTTTTTTTATACACTGAAAAAAAGTAAGATGTAGAATTTTGCAATATGCATTAATTAACATTTTGCAATATCAATTAAAAAATTAATTAAAATTCTGTTAAGTAAAAAATTAATAGTTAGAATTAAGTTATTTGAATTGAATTAATTGCACTAATTGAAAATTTAATTGAATCAATTAAAAAATTAACTGAATCGATTAAAAATTTAACTCAATCGAACCAAAATTTGAAATTTGGAATCAATTAAAAATTTAATTGAACCGATTAAAAAATTTAATTGATTCTATTCAAAATATAATCGAATCGATTAAAATTTTAATTAAATTCGCAATTGTAAATATTATTTGTTGAATAATTTTTTCTGTCCGTGTAGGTAGTTTTAATGACTTTTTTTACTATATAATAATTTGATCCGAATTTTCGTTAGTGTTGACCAGTTGTAATTTTTCTTTAGTTTTTCCTTTCATTTTAATTTGTTTCATTAGGCTCTTAGGGCCAATTTCACCAACTCTATTTAAATATCAATTCATATTTAAATGTCGATTTTGATTAATTTTTGCATGGTAAAATTATTTTTAAATATGAATTGATATTTAAATAAGTTGGTGAAATTGGCCCTTAATGATTTAAAAATTTTATCAGAAATTTTTCGAAATTTCACCTTAATTATTTTTGTAGAGATATTTATTTTTCTTATTTACAATTTATAAGCCATACGCAATTTGACCACACTGACACTCTAGCGCACTTCAGCCATCATGCAGGCAACAGCCACAACACACAAACACAACCCACTCTAAATACCATTTAAAGACTTCAAAGCGATCAAACACCATAAATAAAGGCTAGATGCGAACAAAAATTGTCTGGGACACATTGTTGTGCCTGCATTTAATTGCATTTAAACTCTGTCGAAAACTATAAATTATTATTTAAGAGCTAAAGAAAACAAACAAACAAAAAAACTTGTCCTGATACACCGCGAGTACACGCTTTCGCATAAGGAAATATCATGTCAATTGTCATTGATTACAAATGTAAAAATAATTTTATACATAAATAACACAATGTCTCTAGTATGATTTAACACAAATGCTGCTTTTTTTTAAGCTATAAAATAAAGCAAATGAAAAAAATTTAAACATTGTACAGGAAGCTGCAACTATTTGTTGCAAGTTGCCAACCAACCAACCAACCAACGCTTTAAATTACCGTTAGTAGCCACAAAATTGACATTTTGTTTGTGGGAAAAAGAAGGAAAAATTAACTGAAAAAGATATGCAGATCACAACAGCCAGAAATACAGTTGCAAGATAAGCAAACAAAAAGTCAACAATAAAAAAATAACTTACGTTTGCATATACATATCAGGTTACTAACCTAAGACAACAACAACAACGCTAGTTGCACAATAAAGTTTAGCAATTGCAGAAGAAGAAAAAAGTCAAAGTTTTTTTGTCTTAACTTAAAATGTGTTAATCATTGTAAAAACGTAGGATGGGTTAGAGCTTAAGCAGTCCATTCAAAAAAGAAAAAGAAAAACTTGTGTGATCAAAGGCAGTATATAAACTATTTATAGATAATATATATAAATGAACACATGCATAAATATAATATTTTATGTCTGCGATGATGTCCCTACTTGATACTTCAATACGTTTACTTTCCTTCCTTACACCAGCTCAAAGTTTGATCCCACTAATTCCGTGACATAACAGATACGTTATTATCTTTTAAAAACTCACAAAACAAAATTCTTCAAAACACAACAAACTCAATTTGGCCACTGCTTTCTTCGTCACACGATCTCCTATCACAGCATATTTTAGTAAAATTAATTTCAATGTTGCAAATACTTCAAATGCAGCGAAATCTGCTAAGACTACAAGGGGTGTAAGTTAGCTACCCATTAACCCACTTGACCTGAGATCTGATAAAACAAAAACGAATGCGCACTAAAGCGAAGAAATTTAGAAAAAAAATTCTTCGATATAAAATCGAATGTTTCCTAAAACTTCGAGCTTCGAACGTGTCTCGATAGTTTTTCTAATGTGTGACGGTAGCCGAGTGGTTGTGTGCTAGCATGTTAGTCTAGACTCTAGAGGTACCAAGTTCAATGCATGACAGCGCTGTAAGTTAAAAAATAAAATAGCAACACATACCTACATATGTGCAATAATTGAGCAGAGAAAAGTTTGTAACGATAGCCTAGGGGATGTGTGTTAGTAGTATGTTAGAATCGAGGTAACATGTAAGATATAAAAAAAAAATAAGTAAATTAAAATAAATAAATAAAAACATAAAATTACTTTTTTACTTTTTCTGTTACATTTTTCCAATATCGAAATTAGTTCGATATTCTCTCACTTTTCATATTGCTAGCGAAACTTCGAGCTCGAATATGTTTTGGGACAAAACTGAGCGACATCTGAATTTTTTTCGATTCATTTTTGAGTGTCACTCTCGATAGTTTTACACGATAAATGTTTGAGACATAAATATTTGAAATCGATATCAATAACGAAAAAGAAGTACTTTAGAAGTTCTATACTTATTGCCACTTTTTTTTCTTATTTTGCAACACTGTGTGACATTCACATATTTCCGGCTGTTCTTGAATTATAATGCATTAAACACATTAATCACAGCAAGCTACCGACTACCAAATGTCAAGGATAGAATACACATGTTTATATGAGAATGATTATTTTGAAGACAGCAAGGCAACATGGCGGCAGGTTGTTGTCTATGCTGATTTTGTCGTTGTAGTCCAATTAAACTAATTTCTATTTCGTTGGCTACAATGAGAAAATTCAGTATTGCCAGTATAATACAAAATGTTGAATGAATGATTTTGTACAAGTATTTCCATATTATTTAACAGAAACAAATTTCCAAAAATTGATGTAAGGAATAAATTTATTCATTTTTGTACTTTTACGTGAAATAAGTATATTTTAAAAGAGTTATTAATTTTAATAAATGCAAAATATATAAAAGTGTAAATACTGAACTATGTATTTGTACTTGAATATCAGCTGCAGATGGTGTTGCTGCCGTCTCTAAAATAATTAAGTAGCCGGCTGCGAGGCGACAAATGCTGCTAGCGGCATTTGAAGCCGTGTGTTCGTGTAGCCTGCTGTGGTGAATGTGTTTAATGCATAAGTCGTAAAATAATTCCCTATTTGCCAACGCAGAAGTTTGCATTTCTCGTCTGCAGAAAAGCACCTTACATATCTTAAATTCACATAAAACTTTCACGTAAACCATATTTTAGGAAAGAACACTTAAGAACATTTTCCATTCCATTGACTGCGTTATTTTAGTCCAGCTCCGCTTCTCTTCCCTTACCACCAAATTGTGCAGAAGTGTACATCGTTTTTAAATAATATGTTTTCACAAAGTAGAAAATACAATTATTAACAATCTAATGACCCAGAAAAAGGAACATTATTTTTTTTTTGGTTTTTCTTTTATACATAATAGTATTCTAAATTCACTTCAAAGAACTCAAATTACAACTTATTGTTAGTTTGTTCAGTTATAATTTATGATACTTTAATGCAATAAAAAAAGATGTTCCAGCAAATAGCAAATCAACTAAACAGCTTTATATTACGAATTATTTATTGCACAATTACCTTTTTAACAAGAGCAAAGCGGCTGGCCTCTTATAAATTTATTTATTTAAAAAAATATTTTACAATGGGCCAAAGTATCAGCAACTTTCAAGTGTTGACCACTCTATTTATTTATATTTTTAATTTTTGTTGATTTGCCTACAAGTTTATGGGAAAGTAAAAGTGAAAGTTGAAAAAGCAATAAAAAAATAGCAATATTATATTTGAAGCTGCAGGGAAATTTTAGAATGTTTATAATACAAAATACCGTAAATTATATAAAGATATAATAAAAATTAAACCGATTTCAAAATTACGCATAAAAAGTCAATAGACAATTTTATATTTTTAGTGGCCTGGCCGCGCCTCATTTGCCAAATATTCTTGTCCGCCAATTTTGCTAAATTCAACATAGCATCACTTTCAGAGCTCAAGGTGTATGCCAAGTTTCATAAAAATCAGTCATGTAGACGCACGTGAAATATAGTATTAATCTTTAAAGAACATGGCCCCGCCCACTTTTCTAAGTCCAAAATTATGTCATTCTAAGACACAAAACTCTTTGCCAAGTTTCGTGGGAATCGGATAAATAGAAGTACACATAATTCTATACTAACCTGTAATGGGCGTGGCACTGCCCACTTCTTTGAACACAAGTTTAAGTATTTCTTAGAGCTCAAAGTGTCTGCAAAAGATTCCTAAAAATCGGTAAAGTGGAAGAGCATCAAATAAAATATTAAATTTTAATGGGCGTAACCCCGCCCACTTTTTAATGCAAGATGCCAAGTTTTGCGAAAAGCGGCTTACTACAACCACGTGAAATATAATATTAAAATTTAATAGACGTATCGCCGCAATCAAATAAGTAAAATATCATAAAATGAATTAAAAAATTAGTAGGCGTGTCCCCGCTCCCTCTATTTGACAATGCGACCAAATGGAAGGTATGCTCTCTCAGGCAAAAAAAAAAATTTTTACAATCAATCTAAAATGTACCGAATTATGAAGCAACATAACCGTGAAAAAAAAGAAGTACAGACGAATTAATAACATCCTCCTTGTTTTCAAGTCAGTTAAAAATTTTAACAATTTCCAAAACAGCAACAATAAAAATTTTAAGTTGTGAATTTAGAAACAAAAACTATTTTTTTTATTTATTATTGTTATTTTTTTTTCTTTTTGTTGCTTATCACTACTTATGTATTATTAATAACTATCACTAAGCTTATGTCCGACATTGGTCGGGCCTAATAATTTTTTTATAGATTTAAGATTTGAATACTTATTGTTAGTTCATATTTGAAGATACAATAAATAAAAAAACATGCATTAAAAAAAAAAAACTTATTATTGTTATTTAAATACTACAAATTCTCAAATCAAAATTTTTGTACTTACAAAAATTATTATTCGAATAAACCATATATATCAAAACACATTTAGTTAAGCCAAATTATTCGAATAGTTTTTTATCGGAATATTTTCGGCTCGAATAACTGGAGTTCGCATAGGTATTTTTTCGAAGTTCGCATAAATTTCATTCGTGTCGAGTATTTTTTATTACAAACGAAAATTTACAAACGCATTTGTGAAAATCATTGAAAGAATTTAGTTAGTGCTTTTGGGTTGTGGAAATAGTGGGTTAAACTATTAAAAATTCAAACCAATATCAAAAACTAAAAATGCTTTCTTCACTAAAAATAAACGTATATTTGATAAATTGAATTTTGTGAAAAAAAAGTATCCAAAAATCATGATTTATTCGGAAATTCATCTACCCGCAACTTAAATGCTCTAAAATTTATAATTTTTGCTACGTCCGGACTTGAGATGACGTTATGACATTCCATACGTATGTATGTATGTACGATCTTGATTTAAAATAAATGTTAACAATAAATAACAAATTACTTAATCAAAACATGCCATCATTCCTATTGCACATCTGTCTTTAAACAGCTTCAAACAAGCAACCAGAATAAATTTACTCTACTTGGTTTAGTTAATATTGGCACATATCATAACAAATTTAAATGCATTTCGAAAAAATTCTCAATTAGAAAACTAATGCAAAAAAATTACTTTTATCTCGCCACTTGCCATGCAAAAGCAAAAATCCATTAGAATCTATAAAGAAAAAGTAAATAGTCTCCTAACGCTAATTGACACGTGCTGAAAAGGGGGCATAAATACTAAAACATGATTAAAGCTGAAAACCGACAACTAACTATAAAACTGTCAGTCAAAGTCAAAGTCCACGTAAGGCGGCGGCTACATTTTATAGAAAGCAGAAATAAAATTGAAAAAAGAAAAGATTTAAATCTTTAAAAGACATTTTATGCATTCGTAAAATATAGGAAAAATTGCACAGTAGTTGGACTGCAAGTGGGAGAGTGCAGAGTGAAACAAACAAAAAAAGGTGATTAAAAAGAAGTTTTGAAAGCTGTCTATAGAAGTTATCATGGTTGCATAGAAAAAAAACTGTAAGGGATGCTTAGGAAAGGGATAATGTGAAGTCATAAAAATTCAGGCTGTTTTAGACAAAAACCTAAGAACCTAAGCACATCCAAGTAATTTATAAGTCATGAAATTCTGTACTCTGCTCATATAGTCAGTCTGCAAATAGTGTGATCACTATTCTATATTTAGTTATTCAATTCATCCCAAAGGTCTCTTCTCTGCATCATTCACTGTGCCGGCAAATCTGTAGCCTCCACAAAAACAATTAAAATTACACATCAGATGTATATTTTATTTATTGCCGTATAAAATAATTACAAAACAAGCAACAAAAAAAAAAAAAAAAAAGATGAAAACAAATCGAAAAATATATGTAAAAACAAAAACTATTAAAATTAATACTCGAAATACTATAACACATCAACGTCATTAGAGCCGCAACCAGCATCCACCAGCATCATCCATAATCAATGAGACGTCAAAACGGCTGGCTGTGGCATGTGTAGATTTTTTTTAACTTTTTGGCAGAGTACATTTCCAACCACAAAATATTTTATTTAGGCGGGTGCGTAACGCAGAAAGGGAGGACGATCATAAATAGTAACAGAGGGACCTAGAAAAGAAGAATAGAAAAAAAATAAACACAAAAATATAAAATATTGCTTATGCAGTTATTTAAAATATTTACAACAATGTAAAATTGACAATCAAAAGTAGGAAGGAGTAAACCAGAGAAATTTTAGGCAAAAAAAAAAAACAAAAATTAAAAAAAAATTAATTGGCTTCACGAGTGACTGACTATTTGTATGAGAGCACAAGTTTTGTGAGAACTTTCTTAGGAAAAACATGGACGACGATTGTGAAATAAATTTTAATTTATCTCATCTCCATGAACTCTTTTTCTTACCGAGAGATTGTGCCTCAAAAAAAGTATGTATGTATATCCAGCCTTATTTTCGATTTTATCGTAAACGACAAAAATTAAATTTTTCAGGAGAAGTATTTTTTAAAATATTCTAATATTTTTTTGTACGTAAATTGTCGCTTACGATAAAATTTTACAGCCTGTAAATATATTAAGAATTATCAACAATCGTAGCATTTTGATAATTCTAAATTGTAGGTAGGCCTATAAAATTTTAATTTCAATAAAAAAGTAAATTTTCGATAACATGTCGCTTACGATAAAATCGAAAATAAGGCTCGATATATGTGCCAAGTTTCATAGTTATCGGTTTTTGTATAGAAAAAATTTATTTCTATTTAAAAAGGATCTCGTTATTTCTCCATACAAAAAGATTTGGCTATCAATAATATTTCTTACACAGAAAAACTTTCATATCGATAGTAAGAAAATTTGCTATCGAATATTCTTCTACAAAAATGTTGTTATCGATTGTTTTTCTGTACATAATTTTATTGATATAATTTTTTCTTGTAAAGAAACCTCGTTATCGAATATTCTTCTACATATTTGTTATCGATAACCTTTCTATATACAAATTTTTAATTTAGAAAAATGTCGTTTTCGACTATTTTTCCATACAAAAAATTTTGTTATCAATAAGTTTTCTTATTGATAATTTTTTCTTAAAGAAAAACTCTGTTATCGATAATCTTGAGGTAAAAAAATTTGCTATCGAAAAAGAAATTTTGCTATCGATTATTTTTCTGTACATATTTTTTTATTTCATATATTTTTTTGATTTTGTCGTTATCGACTATTTTTCCATAACAAAAATTCCATTATCAATAATTTATCTCATTTATAATTTTTTATACAAAAGTTTATCGAATATTCCTCTTCAAAAAGAAAGTTTGTTATTGAAAAAGTTTCTGTACACAATATTTCAATTTAGAAAAATTTTGTTATCGATTATTTTTTCACACAGAAATATATCGGGCCTTATTTTCGATTTTATCGAAAGCGACATGTCATCGAAAATGGACTTTTTTATTGAAATTAAATTTGTATGGGTCTATCCATAGTTAAAAGTTATTAAAATGCCAAAATGTTTGATAATTTTTAGGAAACGGTCTGTAAAGTTTTATCGTAACTGACAATTTACGTATGCAAAACAAATTTGAATATTATAAAAAAACCTTCCTTTTTCATGTAGAAAAATTTTTTTATCCTGATCTTTCTATAAGAAAAAAAATTTCATATCGATTATTTTTCTATACGGAAAATTTTTGTTATCAAATGCAAAAAAAAAGTATTCTTTATCGATAATCTTCCTATTACAATATCAATTATATTTTCTTTATGCAAAAATCTTCTTTTTTCACACAGCAAAATGTTATTACCGATAATTTTTTAGAAAAATTTTATTTAATTTTCTTAATGTAAAATTTTATTAACAATATTTTTTCTTATCGATTACATTTCCAAGGATAAAAATTTTATTATCAATATTTTTTTTATGGAAAAAAACTTTGAAAAAATTGTTCTCATTAATTTTTCAATAAAATTTTTTTGTACTACTAATATAGAGAAAAGTAGAAGAAATTGATTTATTTGTTTATCTGTAGAAAACTGTGAAAGTAAATTGTTTGTTGGGTAATTTTTATCCCTCATTTACATATCCACATTTTTAATTAAAAGCCCCACTGTGAACTGTGATATCTAAAATTTAAATTAATAATGTATGATATTTGAAAATTAAACATCGTGGATTACATATTTTGATTTGCACTTGTGCAAATAAATTTAATGAAAAGAATTCGCAATATTTTATTGCAGCAAACAATACACACATTTATATTCTTTTGTTTGTAAAAATGTGTTTGCACAAAAATTAACAATTAAATGTTTGTTATTAAAGCTTTTGCTGGTTTTATTTTGTTAATTTTTTTTTTTTTTTTTTTTTGTTATTAAATAATCAACTAGTTAATGAATTCGTAGGAATGAATGAATGAGCATTTATTTACACAGGAAGTTATAAATTAATTTTGTATTAATTTGTTTTGCAAATTTAATGAAATTATTAATATTTTTTTAACATCTTTCTTGTCATACATTTAATGGGACGGAAATTGCATTATGAAATTTTTCATGGTATGTACATATGTCCAATTTTCTTGTATGGGGTCATCGTGTGGCAGTCTTCAAGGGAGGAAAAGACGTATCGGTATATGTGTGTTACACAAGATTCCAAGACTTACCACACTGCATATAAGTAGCGCTCTCAAGTAAGTGTGGTTTATGGAAATTACTTAGGAAGATAAGGTCTTCTTGTTTAGCAGGTAGAGATCGCTTCAACAACTGCAATGGACATTAACAATGATAGTCTAGTGCCTCTATCATGGCACTAGATTCCCCACTTCTAAGATTAACAACAGCCCTTGACTGGCAATCATCTCTAAACGAGATGACAAAACAGTTTATATAAGGATCGTTTGGATAATATCGGCATAGAGGGAAAATCTATGACTGATGACCTTGCAAAAACTGGGACAACATTGTAGGTTCCACTGGATATCGAATGTGTAAAGCTACTCTTACTTGCGGAGCACACTCGTACCTAGGCGAAAGACTGAGTAGGAAACTAATAGAAGGTAGACCACAAGAAATGACTACATGATCACCAGACTGTTACAGACTAATCTACAAAAGAAAAATACGGCTCGTGTTGACCGAAAACTATCTCATAAGCGAAGTTGAGGGTTAAATACAATGACTTTTGCTGCTGAAAGTACTTAGCACGTTGACTACAAAACCTAAATAACACCACCACGCATTTTTTTGATTTGCATTACTGTCCCTTTTTATCCTTTGTTGTAGGAAAGTTCAAGTGATGAAGACATAGACAGTGGTCACTGAACTACACCGGCTTCAGCGGATACTAATCCTAATACAACATAATAGCGCAGTCCTTCGTATTGTGTAGCAGAAGCATCGGCGAAGTAAAATAACCAATCAAATGGCAGCTTAACACAGCTTCGAAGATTTAATATGCCACATTGACACCAGAGGCGCTGCAACACTGCATTATTTAATAAACGTGCAAAATGCAGAGTTTGTAAAAGAATTAAGCTATTCTCTATCTCTTCCTTCAACACATGTCTTCTCTAAATCTCCCTTTTTTCAAGAAGGTAACACATAGTAATACTCGTAGTAGAACGTGTTCATTGCCTAAGTCTTACTAGTCTTAAGAAACGTCGAACGTTGAAAAGTTGAGAACGTAAAACATCTTCATGTGCCATTCTCCTGGATTATCAGTATAGAGAAAATATGGGCGCAATAGACCAAAACTTGCTGGCGTTTCCAGGGCTGATCTGAAACGTGTTAGCAGCTTTAGATTGAGCTGTGGTTGGTTAGAAACTACATTGTCTTCGAGGTATCTCAATGGACAAGAAGGGTATAAGTGAGTCCGCCATACTACTTGCTACATTTACCTAACATCACCTTAATGTTACTCTACTTTTCCAATGTCCAGGGTTACCGTTCATCCGACTAAAGTCGCAATTTGACCCTATTTTTAGCGGTGTGCGACTTTTTGTGAGACTTTTTTTGATCACCGACTTTTGCGACTTTTTTCATTTTGTTGGGACTTTTTACAGCTTTTTAAAGATTATCACACAAAACATATAAATTGCAATTAATTAAAAATTTCCTTATTATTTTTATAAAAAAACCTTGAAAATTTAAAAGCAATTCACAGCTTATTGTTCATTTGGAAGCACTTATTAATTGCAACCTTGCCACGTGTACAACGTATTTAAGAAATTTTTCGGAAATTTTCAATAGAAGTTTCAAAGAATAGTTTTAGCAAAAAAAATTTAAATAAATAAAAATTGTGGTTTTTGGAGAGCTTATTGTAAAGAAATGGAATTTGAAAAAAGTAATATTTATGTTAAGAAAATATTGTTGGAATACACGTACATTCACCTAAAATATAAGTATGGCGCCAAGATCAAACGGATAGAATTAAAGTAAAAAGTACACGGGGCTTTATTTGAAAATGTTTGTCAAAAATATCTTGAGTTTAACTTTTTTAGCTTGTTTTTTTTAATGAACCCTACTCCTCTGACCTCGGCAGCATCCGACAGCCAAATTTATTAAACTTAAGTAAATTTGTTCAGTATACATACATGAAAACATGTATAGAAGCACATATGTTATAAAATATTCATTGTTTCAAGTTATTTTTTTGTTGTGTTATGCTTTTTATTAATAATAAAAAGCTTTAAAAAAGATGTGCAACTTTTATTTTCTCAAACGACTTTTTTGTGCGACTTTATTTTTATAAAACGACCTTTTGTGCGACTTTTCAAAAATTCCTAACGGTAACCCTGCCAATGTCAACCTTTTTCAGAATGCCAAAATTGAATCAATTTTGCTACAATTTTGTCACTGTCTCTCTCTCTCTTAAGTTAAGAATACAAAATTGGCTCTCAAACGCATTTTTAGTTTGCATCAACTTTTTTGTTTAAATTGGTTTTCTAGTTAGCTTTGGTGTATTGAGAGACTTGTTGTAGAAATCTATGGCAAATACTTTTGTGAAACATTTAAACCTATTCTCTTCCCATTTAAAGGAACCTGGCACATTTTCCAAAAAAAATCTACTGAGAAGAGTAATAAATTTCAAGTATTCCATAAAAATGTTCTTAGTTAGTTTTTATATAAAGTTTGTAAAGACATCCAACACTTTAAATACAGAGAGATATTTCATTAAGCGTTTGCTATCTTTAAATTTAAATAAAACAAAATGTGTGAGAAACATCATCGGCATTTTTTATTGGCCCGAAAATCCTACCTATGACATTGTGTATGGAATATAACACCGCGTAAGTGTACGCTGTGGTTTCCCGGAGACCTGCGATTTAAGGAACTTTCACATGAAAAGTCTAACGGGGTATATTCATCGAAGTATATTCAAAGTCTATTGTCCTTTGCCTTCAGCTTCTGGGTCAGTTGAATTTTATACCGAAAGACAGTATTCTTGTTATCTGGTCGAAATCGGCTCCTCCTCTCCTCCTCTATTGAACGGTATATCCGTCTACCGCAACTTGGAAAAAAACCTAAATATATGTCATGCAATTCTGTAGATGGAGCAGCAATCAGCTGTCAAAGTGGGGAAGTCCCTATTTGATACACGTTCTAATATATTTAAACCATTAATTGCAATAAATGCTGACATAAAATCACATTTGCTTACCTTAAGTTTTATGACTTGAGTTCACTCTAAAAATTCCTAAAACATTATCCAAGCTCTTAAAATTCTTAGAAATGCTTTATTTATTTGAACTGCAGGTCAATGAATTCACATTCCTTTAACATTTTTTTTACTAATAAAACTCTCAAAAACATTAATAAAATCAACAAACAAGATAATAAATTCAATATTTAGCAATAATAAATAAATAAATGTATGCACATAGTTTCCTCAGTACTTTGAAGCAACTGTGTCTACATACAATAAAACCTAAGCAGGAGACATATGTATGTAACATGCAACATAAAACGACACATGTGGCATGTCAACTATGTAAACAGAATATTACGAAGCAAAAAAAAAAAAAACAACAACAACAAGAACAACAAAGGGGGCCCTTACAAAGACTACAATTCAAAAGAAGCACTAGGCGCAGTCACGGCCACTCAAATGCTTAGACAGACACTCAGCACACAAAAACTCCAGCCACTCAAGCAGTCAGACAGCCATCTAGTCAGCCAGTCAGTCAGCCAGCCAATCATGCTTTTACAAACTAACAAATTTCGCCCACTGACACATTAATATAGAATCGAAAGATGTATGTATGAAAATTCATCATTCATACCCGTCGCGCGAATATAAAACTTTATTGTTTAAAACAGCGACATGCACATAAACTAACTGTCAGCTCTTGCTAGCGCTGCATGACAGCCCAACCAGTAAGTAAAGCAGCCAACTAAATAGTCATGCCAACCAGCCATCCAACCCGACATGCACATAAGTAATTGCCCTTATTTACGTTAACAAGATCAATTTACGCCTCATTGATCGTTTTCGTTTGATGGTTTGTTAATTTTTTTGTTTATATACATATATTTAGTGGCATCACACAAGCCCTACCCCTTCCCCCAACACACCGTGTAAACACAATTAGCGCATAAACTACAAGTTGAAAGTGACCACTGTTAATGTAAATATTGAGCCGTAACCGCCAAAAAAAGCTTAAGCGACATATATTTCGAACTTATTTTTTGTTGAAAATTTATCACTTTCGGTCGAAAATAATCGATTTTCATCAAAAAATGAAGTTCGAAAATTATGTCGCTTAAGCTTTTTTGGCGGTTATGGCACGAAATGTGCCTTTCTGTGTGTGTAAGTATTGCTGAGCTGTGAATAGTGTGTCTAGGCGCTGTGTCGCTCAAAGTATTTCTTTTTAACTACAATAATATTTTTTTTTTATTCATTATACTTCAACAATTTCAATAAGAAGCCATATAAAAATTGCTGCAGCATGACATGATTGAAATAAATGATAAGAAACAGAGAGGGAATTTACGAGAGATGTCAATACTAAAGAAAAGAATGCACGCAGATTCCTAGGCACTTTTATGTAATTGGAAAAGCAACATTAAAATTAAAAAATAGAAAAAAAATTTTATTACGGAAATTTGTTCTCAAAGTCTAGTCACTTAAATTGGCTGAATCTAATAAAAATTACTTAGGGGGAATGTGACAACTCAGGCCCATTATTACAAATTCCCACTATTTTGGATTGCTACAGCTTAACTAAACAGCGATAAGCTAAACACTTTCACCACAGCAAGCTAATGACTTCAAAATGTCAAGGATAGGCAGGTTGTTGTCCATGCTGATTTTGTCGTTTGTTTGTAAAGACGCAATTTACACTGTGCCTTTTCTGCGTGCCTGTGCAGGCAGGCTTTTTTAGTTTATTGGTGAGAGGGGGTAAGAAGCTTGCGGTGTAGAACAAAAGGCACGAAATGAAAATTCGAGGGGATTTATGACATTTATCTTTGCCTCTTTCGTATTCTCAGCATTAAACGTGTATATAAATGCCAAAAAGGCATGAATAAAAAAGGCTTAATGTAAATGTGTGTGACTTTTCGTAGGGGTTTCAAAATAAAATTGTCAATACAAGGCAGGCTAAAAAGGCATAGTGTGAATAGCGACAAACTAATTTCTATTTTTGTTGGCACCAATGAAAAAATATAGTGTTGCCAGTATAATACATAATAAATGTTGGAAAAATGATATCTTACAATTATGTAAAATATTATTTAACAGAACGAATATTCCGAAATTGATGTAAGAAAATAAATTTATTCATTGTTATACTTTCACGTGCTGCAAGTCTATTTTATGAGTGTCATTTTATTTTTACAAATTCGAAAAAGTTGAAAGTTAGAGTGGCAGGCACCACTAAAATATTTGGGTGGGCAAATTTAAGATTAGGAAGTAAATTGGCTTAAAATCACACTTTTTTTAGACAAATTCAAATTCAGGAATTAATAATGGACATCATAGGATAAATGTCCATCTCTAGCACTTCGGCAGACGTCCGCTCTTTTCACAATTTTTTTTACCATATTTTGCAAGAAAGCTTCGCTTAACTCGTCAGTACAGCTCCGAATTTCAACTTTCAGAATGTCAGTTGTTTATGGTTTGTAAACCCAGCCTTTCAAATGGCCTTATAGAAAATAATCCAGCGGCGTTAAATCACAAAAACAGAGGCTGCCAATTGACATTGCAAAATCGAGAAATTGCGTGGAAATTTCTCGTGTAATAACTGAATTATTTTGGCCGGTTGTGTGGCTTCTGGTGCCGTTTTGCTGAAATCAGAGAATACTGATGTCAACATTAGCCAATTGTGGCCACAAAAAAATTATTACAATTATTTGGTAGTGCAGAGAATTCATGATGATGACCTTTCCTTGCTCATTTTCAAAAAAAAAAACACCGGCCGATGATGCCGCCTGACAATACGGTCACTTTCTGTGGATGTAATGGTTTTTTGAGGACTGTTTGTGGATTTTTTGAGCCCCATATGCGCGCCACGCCTAGTTGAAAATGGACCTCATCAATAAAGATGATTTTGTTGAAAAATGCATTGTTTTCGTTCAGTTTTTTTGATAGTAAATTTTCAGAATTAAAATTCTTTTTCAAGAGTGGAAATAAATGTCAAAGGATGACAGCTCAATTCTAGGCAGCCAATTTACTTCCCAATGTCTATATAAAGTGCTGATGCTGCTGCTGCGGTCTCCAAAATAATTAAGTAGCTGGCTATAAGGTGACAAATGTAGATAGAAGCATTTAAAATCGTCTGTAGTCTTGTAGTCTGATGTTGCCAATGTGTTTAATGCATCAATTATAAATATACTTGTATTTAAGTGGTGCCACCTTCAAATATTTCACATTTTTTTAAATGAAATAACTCTTTAAAAATGTACTAATATCGCGTAAAAGTGTAAAAATTAATAATTTTTTTCTTTACATGAATTTCGGTGTGCTCTTCTTTTTAAATAATATAGAATAATTGTAAGATTTCTTCAATCATTCCACATTTTGTAATACAACTGGCAACACCATATTTGCTCATTGTTGCCAACAGAAAGAGAAATTAGTTAAATTGGACTGCGACGACAAGAATTGCTGTGCTGGCTTGTTGTCGGCAAAATAATCATTCTGCTATAAATATAGGTATTCCTTGTTTATGATTTGATTAGGTTAAAGTACGTATCGCTCCGTAAGCCAAATTAAATGTGGTAATTATTAATGAACAAATAACACCAAGGTTAATTGTAAATATTCTGACAAACAATACCCAGCAAAAAATGATCGACACTTAGAAGCACTAAAAGCTGTTAGAAGCAATACGTTGCATCTCTAGAAGCACTAACGTAAGCGAGACCATTAAAATATGTTCTACGATCGTACACGTACAGTAAAGAATTATATATGTATGTGTATAGCACAGGCATACGTTTGGTGGATGATTTATTGCTATTGCTTCGAAGTGGCTCATCGCGAACAAAAATCATGCATTATAAAAGCGCAATTGCAAGTGATTCCGTTTCATGGTCTGTCTCCCTTACAAAAATGCTTCCAGCAAGCAAAAATATTTGCTGGGTACTAGAACGGAACAACATGGTGTTTTCGAAGGCCACTGCACCTTCATCATCAGCGTTCTTTGTATTTGGTCCACTGTATGTGGTGTCAGTTGATGTAAATTTCTACTTTATATACTCAGCTTTTCAGTGCTCAATTTTGCCATCTCTAAATTTCCAACAGTCTTGCCATGTGTATTCTATTTTGTGACATATTAAAGTGGTTAGCGTGCTGTGGTGAATGTGTTTAATGATTTAATATAAACTTTTTCAAATTAAATATGTAAATCAATTATTCAAATAACATAAAATTGTATGCAACCCTTTTGCTAGCATAGCATACGAGTACAAAGCCAATTATGGCAAAAGTCATTATGATCACAATATGCAAGATAATCATTAAAGAAATTTGTACTGACGTTAATATAAATTCATAGAAGCGCAAATTGAAATGCAATTATATTTGCAAATGTGCAAAAATATACAAAAGTTTTATGCAGGGCACGTGCCATAATTATTTGCAAACAATTGTAAGAATTAAATATGTATTTTCTTGAGTTTTGTAAACAAATGGATGATCGTAATATAGTTTTGTCCGTGTAGCACCAGATTTACTTATGAGTAAAAATGTGATGGAAATGTGAATAAACAAACTTAAATTTAAAATGTGTAGATAGGAGAAGCATTAGGTATATATACTGTGTAATTCGAAACGAAACAAAGTGCTTCCGAATTCACATGTTATAGGCCCTTATTATGAGTTGCATTCGATTTTCGATCTTAGCTGGCTATCGAACATCGAAAATCGAATGTTTAATTCGTATTATGAGCATCGAAAATTTTGTTGACCAACGAATTTTCTATCGAACAGAATTTAGCTTTCGATGAAAAAAAATTTATAAGCGACTGTTTTTTATTTTTAAGGTATAGTTGTTGAAAATTTTAAAAATTACTTTGAGTGATATTCATAATAAGGACATTCTTTGTCGAATGCTCGTCATAATACCAAATGAAAATTCGTTCGATCAGTACTTTCGACTACAGTCGAAGATCGAAAGTTGCTCAGAAATTCGAAAGCATTTTCTTATGTTTCGAATTACACAGCAGACATCCAAATTTTTTTTAAGTCTGTTGAATATAACAGACAGTGGGTGTAATTACGGCGATTTTGTGTAGCAGATTAAAGCAAAAATTCTGCAAGATTCTTTAGTCTAGTACAAAATTGTCATAGTCGAAGTCGAAATTCGACACTCGTAATTGAGTCCAGTATGTTATTCTAAAAAAATTTTAATATTTATTAGCAATTGTATTAACTACATGTTCTGAATTAATTAATTCCAGAGCATAATATTTCTAATTCAGGGGGCAAATTACGTAATTCCATAAACATTTTTTTTAATTTCTTTCGATATCGAATACCGTAATTTGTCCCCAGACTCTTTATTTAAGTGTTTTTATTTTATTTTTCTTCTTAGGCCGGGTTTAAATCTGTGTGCCATGTGCCAAAGAAAGTGTAACCACTAATTACTAATGAAAAATTCATATAGAAAATATGTTCGAAAATTCGAAGTTATTTTGATTTCAAATTTATTTTCAATTTCAATAATCTTTGATTCTTATTTTTGTATTCAAAGCACATAGTTTTTATTATATTTTTTGTTCAGTTGTGCGAATTCGAACTTAATTTCGAAATTTGTTAAAAAATTAGTAAATAAGTTTATATATGTAAGTAAATATAGCTCGACTTTTAAGCAAATTACTTTTCAACTTCAATTCTGGGGAAACATTGTAAAAATATAAAATTTTGCTTATATTCAAAATATTAAATTAAATTTCGAACTTGTGGAACTTAACAAAAAATAATGAAATGGGCAATTGTATGGTCGGAAAAACATTTTTTTTTTTAATAATTATGAAGAAATTTTAAGTATTACATTTTTGTTATCTTCGAACAATAATCAGCTAAATTCCATATATTTCCGGGAAATAATTCCTACAGAATGAATTTTTTTATAAAGTCCACCTATCCTAAACAGATAAAATAAATAATAAAGGCTAAAAATTTAAATTTGAGTGAAAACTTCGAATTTTCGAAGTCATTTATTTTGTTTCCAGTTGCTTTATTTTAACTGAAGGCTTGCAAATGGCTTTTTAAAATGGGTGAATAGGAAATAAATTCTCGGGGAGATTTTAATCTTGGTTTTTATGCTCTAAATGGAATTTGGGAAAATTTGTCTGACAAAAATATAAATATGTTTTAGAAAACTAAGGTTTTCTTTCGAAGTCTCTGGAAGAGTTCGTTGTCGAAGAAAAACTTTAATTACGAATTTTTATTACAATTTCGAATTCGAACTTTATTTTGAAATTTATGAAACAGTTATAATATGTTTCCACCGACTTTAAATCAAGTAGGTTTAAGTAAATCACTTCAAAGTGTTTCGACCGAGCTTGTGAGTGATTTGTTGTTCGAATTTTCGTATTCAATTTATGCACGTGCTTTAAGAGGTGGACGCAGCAGCTGTAATGTGAATTTTATTCACATTTAGTTGCCATTTAAAATTCATTAAATATTCCTGAATGTAATTTTTTTCGAAATTGTCAATCACTATTGATGGATGACCCAGGGATGGAGTTTGTAATTTTAAAAGCAACGTAGGGTTGCATTTATAAATTAAGTTCGAAAAATACTATTTTCGACATTATTTATAATAAATCAACTACTTTGAGGTGATTTATCCATATGCAAAATGTATGGTAAATCATGTATAAATTAACATGATTTGCACAAAACATCATGCTTTGTCTAAATCGTGCCGGTGGAAACACTATTAAGGTACGGTCACACTTGTCAAACATTTGCCCAAAAAAGCGTAGCCAACATAATAAAAAAAAGTTTTTATCCAGACTCTTGTTTATCATATTAAACAGTTTCGAACACAACTAATGCAGAATATCATAGAATCCAACAATACTGGCCAAACATTTGTCTGAATTGAAAGATTTTTCATTAGAATTTAGTGGTTAAGTTTTTTTGGGCAAATGTTTGACAAGTGTGACCGTAGCTTTAGTTTTCTTCGTTTTGCTTAGCGTTCAGGTTAACGCAAAGTTCATTGTCATTTTTAAGGGAAAAAAATAAAGAATTGAAAATAGTGTACTAAAAGTATGATTAAGAAAGATATTTGACTTTTTAAAATTATTTACATACATATTATGATGATTTGATTTCAGAGGGTCTTTAGTTTGATGGAACCACTTTTTGTTGTATACCTCGTCTTTTCGAAATACCTAATGTAATATAATAAATAAACGAATAATAAAATTGTATCGCTATATCTTTATAGGAATCAAACACATACTCACACATAGTACACATATAAATCCATCACTAAGCTATCATCATCATATCCAAATTCCATAATAGCCAAAATCAATCTTTCAAGGACTAAGCTTTGTTGATGAAATAAATATGCTACGAAGCTCGAAGCCGCCGGAGTCAGCGAGATATATATAATGTGATAATTAATATTAGAAGTCGTAAATGGATTGATTATATAAAGTACATACATATATACATACATATGCACCAATACATATGTACATGACGAGCCGATTACTTAAAATATGATATAAGTTAGTAATTATTTTAATTTATCTACAAGCTTTAGAAATACGTCTAAAATCATTTTTTTTTTGTCTAATTGTCCTTTTTTAAGTGTGTGTTTAAGCTGCCACAATTTTTAACATTAACTGCCCGTCGCAAAGTTATGTTCTAACTGCAGTATCCCAAGGAACATTCGGTATATTTCGAGCAAACTTTTAACTGGATAGTAACTAGATAACGAGCTGAGTTGTTGTTAAGGTAACTTTTACGAGTATTTATAAAAAAAAATTACTTGAAAATGCGGGATTTAAAGCAAATCGCGTCTCTTTTACACCTGGGTGTCTACTCTGTAATTCGAAACGAAAGAAAATACTTTTGAATTTTTATATTTTGCACATGGGAATTCAAAAACATTTCTTACAGAGTAACGGGTGTTTTTTAGAGGTATAGAACTTCGAATTGAAATAAAACACAAGAAAATCGTTTTAATGTCCATCAATTTGGCTTTATTGGAAGGATAATTTTATGCCATTAATGTTTAAATATGATTTCGGTAAACCGCTGGTTTGTGTCTTTATTAACTTGCATGGCATTTTTAAAGGTCTGTACAGACGGTTGTCAGATCTTAACATATTGTCTGAAATGTGCTAAATATTTCTTTGAAGAAATGCCAGTTTCTTGAAAGGTTAATAAGGTGAAATTTGTTAAACTTATAGAAAACAAAACAAAAAAATATTTGCCACGCTCATTTCGAAGCTGTCATGTGTGTTAGATTAAATTTAAAATTTGCATTGAAGTTATTTATTTACCGATGTCAAAATATATTGCAAGTGCATCTCGAGATATTCTGTGTGAAACTTTAAACAATTAATTTATTTGCAATATATTTACTATTTTTTTTCATAATATCTGAAGTATTATTCAAGATAATTTTGTGGATATGGCCGATTTGATAGATTGCAAAATATAGAATAATTGCTAAAGGCTGGAACTCACTATCCCACACAATCGCACGACTTACAAAAAAAAACACAACACTAATATGTTATTGTCTTTTGAAAATTTCCATAAACTCTATCATACCAGGGTTGTATTTTCTCAAAAGTCTCCCGATTGTATAGGATAGTGAATCACGGCCTTAATCAAAAGTTTTGAACTTAATTACTCGTTATACGAAGAAACGATAATTTTTTTATTTTACTTCTCAATGCTTTAATTATTTATTGGCTTAGTTTCCTCAAAATTTACAGCATAAAAATTTAATTTAATTTTAAGTAAAACTAGAGGATGTTTTTTTAAAGGCCGATAGAACTTGAGAAAGGGTTAACTTAAACGTACCGTCACGTCACACTGCACTCTTTTTTTATATTTATAATCAGTATAATCTGGCAATTAATCATCATGAATAAATTGACGCTTGAACAACGCTACCAAATTGTCTATATTTTTATTTGAAAATCAGTCATCAATACGCTTAAACTTAAAAACAATATTTTATTACAATTATTATGATCCGCGATGAGGCTCATTTGGGGCTAAAAACAAACAATTTACAACACACCCTACCGGCTCCCTTATATCCACAAAAATACACTGTTTGGTGCGGTTTAAACGCTGGTGGCATCATGGTCTTAATTCCTTCAAAAATTATACCGGAGCTGGCGTTAAGGTCAATGGACTTCATAACCGCATCATGATCACTGATGTTCTGTTTTAAAATATGGATGACATTTAATCGGGTGAGATGTGGTTTCAACAGGATGACACTACGTATCATACGGCCATCACATGGCTGGGCAAGTGGCCTGCAAAGTCGTGTTATTGCAGAACTCTTTATTATTTTCTGTGGGGCAATAATTGAGGAAGTGGAAGCCAACATTATTCATTTTATTCGTGACATACAGCCAGCAATGCTCTAAGGTGTTATTGTGTTATTTTTTACCATTTAAAGAAGTTCTATCAGCTCTAAAAAAAAACACCCTCTATAATCAATCAATCACTAGACAAATTCATCATTTATACTATACCACAAGTAATTCTCGATATAAAATAAATATAAATTAACAAATGTGTATATATAACTACATATATGTATACATATGTACATAATTTTAAACATTTGGAAATACTTTGAAAATACTTTAGTTTTAAACTTAGCCTGGCCACAAAATTTGCACTATGCTTCGTTAAGATATTTAAATAACAGCTAAGATATTGAAAAAGTTTAAAAATGACATATTATTTATTTACCTTAGATTAATTACATAATACATACTCATATTTTTCGTTCAAGTTTCGTTGGCAATATCTCGAGAACCACTTGCTATATATTAATGAAAGTTGTTGCAAATTACAGGTTTCAACGTCAGCAACAACATCGTTAACTCATTGCAATTAAAAACACAAATTTAATATAACAAATTCCATTAATTATAGTTTACGCTCACTTTTATGCATTTTAAAGTGGGCGTGCAAGTTGTTTTTACCGTAAGATTATTCCCCATCCTGTTTCCTATGGACCCACCAAATTTCATAACATTATCTTTTCAAATAACCGAGTTATTAACAAAAAAGTAAAATTATTTTTAGAGCCCAAAAATTTCAAAAAAAAAATGTTTGTTTTTTTTGTAAAACACCAGGTCAACAGAAGCTGATAGTAGGTGGATTTTGGGTTTTGATGTTTTTAAAACTGTTACAACTCGGGAACCGCTTGACATATCTGCGTAATAATTTCACTATATGATAGAATGGAAAGTGGGCTACATGTTGGCCAACCTTTGGCCCGCCTTAAAATATAAAAATCGGTATTAATGTTTCAAACATGTATATCTGCTTAACTAAAATACATGGAAAATTCTAAAAATATAGATTAAAATCACAATGTATTATTCTATAATCCTGCCAAATTTGATTTTCCTAGCTTGGCGCACTTTTAAGTTATTGCTTAATTTGTTAATGCTGTTGGCTTACCAAAACAGGCATAAGCTGCATTTTTTCACTAAAATTCTAAATCTTATATCTAAGCATCCATTTGCTGGATTTTGATGAAACTTCTTTTGTTGATAAGATTTCATACTAAGCTTTATTATCAATAGCCTTTGAATCCGTAAAACTAAAAGGAAATACACAAAAATTCGCAATAAAGGAAAAACGCTTAATTTTATCTAACCAGGAGTGCCGCCACGCGGGCCAAAGATTGACCACCGCATAGCCCAAGCTTCAAACTATTACATAGTGCAACATTCATTCAGTTATAATAAGCGGTTCTCGAGTTATACGAGTTAGAATTTTCGTTAAAAAATGCAACTTTCGCTTGTTTTTATGTAGCAAAAGCTTTAACAAATTGCTTTATAACTTTAAAGTGTGTTAAGCTAGGGAAATAAAATTTGGCAGGATTATAGAATAATACATTGTGATTCGATTCTATATTTTTAAAATTTTTTTATGTCTTTTATTTAAGCAGATATACAGCTTTGAAACATTAATACCGATTTTTCTATTTTAAGGCGGGCCACCAGGCGGGCCAAAGGTTAACCAACATGTAGCCCACTTTACATTCTATCATATAGTGAAATTATTGCGCAGATAGGTCAATCGGTTCCAGAGTTATAGCAGTTTTAAAAACATCAAAACACAGAATCCACCTACTATCAGCTTCTGTTGACCTGGTGTTTTACAAAAAAAACAAATTTTATTTTTGAAATTTTTCGAGTCGAAAAATGATTTTACATTTTATGGAATATCTCGCTTGTTTGAAAAGATAAATGGATGAAAGTTTCGGGTAATTATAGAGGACAGATTGGGGAATATTTCCTTGGAAATTTTTTTTGCCACGCCCCTTTTTTTAAGTTGAAAAGTGGGTTTTAAACTTTAAATGCTATTTTTCATAGGTAAATTTTACGCTTAGAAACATTTTAAGTAAAGCGTATTGTAGCTGAGCTTGTAAGCTATCTTTAGCAAAAAATTTCATTGAAATACTCCCAAGTGTTCCAGAGTTATAAGCTTTTTAATATATAAGCCAATTTGTAAGTAACCGGGTCACCCAAATATCGCAAAAGTAAAACGCCTAAAAGTAAACTATAATTTTTGTGTTTATAAAGAGGCTGACTCAGCTATATTTAATTTTAAAAAAAATTTCATAAGTTGCTTGCTATTTTTCTGAGATTATGGGCTCCTGGTATTTTACTTGAATTTTTACATGCAAAATCGGCAACGAAAGTGTCTGTCTGCATGTATGTATGTATGTTTGTATGTATGTATGTATATATTTTTAGTAGTTTTTTGCATTTTCAGGTATTTACTACATTTTAAGCTCATTTTGATTAATAAAACGTTAATTTCTTGGATTTTTTGTGGTTTTTATTTATTATTGATACTTTTTACAGAGATTAAGTAAGTAACAAACATAAATTTTACCTATTTTACATTATTTTTGCATTATTTAACTTAATTTTAAATAATTCTAGCATAATTTTTAGTTTTTGAGCCATAAAGCTTAGCAAAATCACATTTAGAGCGCAACTTCATGAAAAATTTGTCATTTTCGTTGGGAGAAACAAAATTTAAATAGGATAAGTAATAATATACATGCATGCATATAGCAAACAAATAACTGAGAATAACTTTCAAAAATGCAATAAAACTAAAATTCCAAATAAATGAGGAAATACTACTTGAAGGCTGCATTTTTAGACCGATACATTCAAAAATCACACGTTTTAGCGTCATCTAGATGTTGCATAAAGGCATGCATTGCTCCTATGTATGGAAACAGCATTAGAAAATATATTGTTGATGTCTAAGCGTTCTGAAATGTAAAAGGAAATTAAATTTTTCTTAGTTTTAACAGCAAGAATGTATTTATATACATATTTTAATAAACATACCTATCACTGTTTGTATGTATTTATGCGGTTTAGTTGATTTAGGAACAAGATGTCGGTATATCGTCTTCTGAATGCTGTTAGAGCGTTTGAATCTCTGCCATGGCTTTAGAAAATAATATGAAAGAAAAAAACATATTAAATATTATTGCAACCGGTAATTAGCAGTTATTATAATCAACATACTTACGAATTTAGTTCATTTAGAATGAAAATATGAACTTTATTCTAATCCTTTGGATGTTTTTTAAGTCATGAACCGCTCCTTTGTACACATCCGCAAGTAGATAATATTATTAGGCGTCCAGACGTTCTGCATAGAAATATAATATGCAGTTTTGTTAGTTCTTGCTGTGCACTTAGTTCATGTATATTAGAAATAATAAAGGCTAATATTTTATTCCTTTGGTTATTTTTAAACTGGTCTTTTGTGCACATCTGCCAGTAGGGAATATTTTGAGACGTCCAGACGTTATGATATCGTCCTTTGGATATTATTTAAAGGTATGATTAGGTCTTCCGTTCGTTTCCAACATTAGAAATATTTAAGGTAGTTGCGGGTTTAGTTTAAGCAACAGCAATACTTTTTTATTATCCTCTTGATGGTTTTTGAAGCCATAAACAGCTCTTCTGCACATCGACTAGTAGAAAATAATATGGTCTAGGATGTCAAGAGCTCTGAAAAGAAACATATTTCTCATTTACTAGTTTTTATTGCAAAGCTGTATTCAATTAACATACTTACGAGTTTCTATAGAGAATTAAGATGCTGTTCTATCATGGCCTGGATGATAAATCTCCTCTATATGTAGTATATATGCGCCATTGGGAAATAATATGATAGGAGCCGCCAAATAGTTCTAATTGATCATGCGTTTATAGCATAAAGCATCAAATAGACGTTGTAATAATCATACCTACGAGTGCCCGTATGTATCTATTTATAAAATATAATTTCTTTAGTAAGAAGACGTATGTTTGTCGACCTCTGAATGCTGTTTAAGTGCATCATTAGGAAATAATATACTATGCTATGCTAAAGCATTCTAAAAAAGAAAACCAAATTTATTAATATAATAAACATTTATCTAAGGAATATGGAATAATCGCTTAAATCGACTCAAGCATAGTTGTATTTTTCGGAAGTTTTAACGCTAAAAGACCGGTAACACATGGTTATTTTGTGTGACCTTTTCTTTGTAACCACTTTTAACGTAATACATCACAATAGCCCAGTTCACAGTCTTGTGCAAATGGTCTTGCATCGTTGCATGTACAAAATGGTATAGTATATTGATACTCACCACTAAGAATTGTTAAGTGGTGACTATGAACATACTATACCATTTTGCACATGCAACGATGCAAGACCATTTGCACAAGATTGTGAATTGGGCTAATATAGCTTAATTTACTTAAGTCAGATTAAGCTATTATTATCCATACTGCCAAATATTTATTAATCAGAAATATTTATTAATTAGAAGGTAGGATCCCCAGCATTCTGGAAAAAGGAAATTAATTTTTATTATTAGTTTTCATTGCCAGCTATATTTAATAAACTCTTAAAAATCGTACCAGTTCAATTTATTTCCCAGAGTTTGTTCTATCGTCCTCTGGGATATTTGTTTGAAGCAATGAATCGTTCCTCTGTACACATCCGCTTGTAGAAAATAAATCTGATATAGTCCATCGAGAATTCTGAAAAGGAAAACGAGACATTTGATTAGTTTTTATTGCAAACAGTATTTAATCAATATATTTACTTACAAATTTATGTAGAATAAAGATGATACTCTTATCATTCTCTCGCTGATGAATCGGTCCTCGGTACAAATCAGCGATTGCGAAATAATGCGAATCGGCCAAGAGTTCTGACATGATGCGAAAGCGACCAAGCTTTAATTGCATGAAACATTAAATGATTGCTCGTATCTATGTAGGATCAAAACCTCATTTTGCCACAATTTGAATGCTTTTTAAGGCCATGAATAGCTACATCATTAGAAAATAATATCCATATGTAATTTAGGAGCCCAAGCATTCTGAAAAGAAAAAAGAATATTAAATGTTATTATTTTTCATTGTAAGCAGAATTTCGTAAACATTTAGCGCCTATTTGTCTAAATCACATCACCTTGGTAATATTTGCATGAAAACAAAAACATTTTTAAACTTTATAAAGGATGTTTTGTTAAGGCCTGATAGAACTTTAAATTAAAGAAATAAGGACATTAACATCTAAAAATTATTTCGGACATATGGCCACCAATACTGTACTTGACGACGTATGACATGAATAAGACGAACAATCTTGGCCTCCAACACGTCAATTGTTGCTGGTTTATCAGTATAAACTAGTGACTTCACGAGTTTGCAAATCGCTCGACTTAGGAGGCCAATTGACATGTGCTTTTCTCGAAATGACTTGCCGCTAAATTTTGATTTCAATAATTACATCGGCATCCACTGATGCCACCGGCGTCGTGTAAGCCGCACCAAACGATGATGTTTTCTGGATCCAATGGAATCTTTTGTGGATTGGTTTCACTCTATACGCGGCAATTAGGTTCATCCCGGAGGCAATTTTCGATAAAACAACGGAGCAGTTTTCAAATGCCCTACAGCCCCATTGATGTAAGAACGACGCAAATTATGTTTTCGTGCCTTTAATTCCGGCATTAACAAGTGCAGGTCAAGATCTTTGCTCAAAATGTTCCATGTATCGGACGAACACAATCATTTTTAAATAATTATAATTAATTTTTAAACTTCTTCCACACTCTCGTTTCCTGCAGGGATATTCTCCTCAGTATTCACATTTCTTACACGTGTTGGCGTTATTGCAATATTTAAAGAGTATGTATATTTTATGAAATCTATCCACAGTTCAATGCATGGTTTTCTGAGCTGGACGATTATGTACACCATAAAAATCAAAAATTCGTTCATAGGTTGTGCGAATTTATGGCTGATTTTCAAAGTAAATCTGGACAATTTGGTAGAGTTGCTCAAGTCAATTTATGATGATTTGCCAGAGTGCACTGATCGTAAATGCAAAAAAGTGAGCGCAGTACGTACGCATTTCTTTTGAAAGTTACGGAACCCTTTAGAAAGTTCTATCAGGCTTAAACAATTCCAAATATTACAAAAGATCAGCAAAGTTTGAATTTGTGTGATTTTCCTCGGTGAAATTTTGTTTATGTTTTCCTATAAAAAAAAAATACGGACTTAATTTAGGATGCTTACCTGTTTAGTTTACTAGAAGTAATACTTTGTTCCATTATCCTCTGGATATTTTAGAGCCAAGAATGTCCCTTCATCTATCGAGAGTTCTGCAAAGAAAAACAAAATATGTACATTTTATTAGATTTTATTGCAAGCAGTATTTAACTAATATAATCGTTACTTAAAATGCAAAACGCCCTGACTAAAAAAAATATATGTATATAAAATCTACTATTTTTATAAATTCCGTGGTACATATAACGTTATGCAAAAAACTTGTTTGAAAAATTGTGAACTTTTCTAGAAAATTAATTTTTTATCGTCACTTTTTTATCTTTTTCAAAATCTTTTTTTGGTAATGTACTTTTTTCAAAGCAACATGTTCAAAAGGTGAGATTTCTGGACAAAAAACTTTTTAACACAAAAAATTCCTTCACTTCTTGGGGGAAAAACCCTTATTTTAAAAGGAACATTTTGAAAGATGTAGTTTGTGGTTTTTATCATCTTTTGCAAAGGATACATTTCAAAAAGTTATCCATATATGTTGGCAGACATATTGTTTAAATAAGTGTTACTTCTCTGCGATAAAAAAAAATAATTAAATAATAAAATTAAAATTTAATTTAATAAAATTTTAAACTTGCAACAGATTTCAACGTCGATCGCATTATTTATAATTCATTGGTACTGATCAACAAGCTAAATCAACTTTAAAATCAAAAAACATCAATAGAACTTCAATAACAGACAAGAAAGTTCAATAAATGGACCCAAGAGATCCGAATAAATATATAGGGTGTTTTTTTTGAGGGGTATAGAACTTCGAATTGAAATAAAACACAAGAAAATCGTTTTAATGTCCATCAATTTGGCTTTATTGGAAGGATAATTTTATGCCATTAATGTCTAAATATGATTTCGGGCATGTGGCCGCCGCGGCTGGCTCGAATAAAGCTAATTCTACAGGTCCAATTTTCAACCACTTTTTCGAGCATATGGGGCCGTATGTTGGCAATAACGCCACGAATGTTGGCTTCCAAGTCCCCTAACGTTTCTGGTTTGTTGGCGTAGACGAGCGACTTCACATATCCCCAAAGAAAATAATCCAATGGTGTCAAATCACACGATCCTGGTGGCCAATTGACAGGTCCATTCCGCGAAATTATGCGCTCATCGAATGTTTCCTTCAATAAATCGATTGTGACGTGCGCTGTGTGGCATGTAGCGCCGTCTTGTTGGAACCACAACTCATCCACATTCATGCCATCCAATTCGGGAACAAAATAGTCGGTTAGTCGGCTCCAATTGCTGTGCACGGTGGCGAATCGATACATTCGGGTCCTCTTCAACACTTTGCTCTACAGCGGCAATTGTTTCTTCGGTGCGCACTGTTCGACGTCTCTGCGGATGCGTATTATCACATAGAGTAAACGTAGTGCGAAAACGATCCATGGGTAACCGAATTAATTGCTCTGAAGGACGATTATGTCGACCATAAAATGGACGGAGCTTGCGGTAAACTTCGCGAACGGAACCATTATTTTCGAAATAAATTTGCACGATTTGCAAGCGTTGTTCTTTTGTCAACCTGTTCATGATGAAATGGCAAACCAAACTAAATATTAATCACTTGACAGCTGACAAAATGGCCGCCAGTTAAAAAAGTGATGCCAACTTAAAGTTCTATACCTCAATAAAAAACACCCTTTACATCTTTTCTTCTAGGTGACCTGTCCACTTTTTCTATAATTTGCTAAATTCGATCAATAACCAAATACAAAATCAAACACAAAAATTTCTGAGGATTAAATTTTTAAGCGATTGCCTGATTTAGCAATACACGTTTGAGAATTGCATTCGTAGCCGTAAATTTATAAATCGACTTTTATAGATTTTTTCGATAGAGACTACAACAATTTTGTAGTCTAGTACAAAATCGTTGAAGTCGAAATAGAACACTCGTAATTAGGCCCCGTCTTATCCTGTAAGACCTAAAAAAAAATCCCAACCCAATAATGACAATTGAACTTTATATTTTAAACTTATGTTTCTGTGCCCTTATCACTTCTTTGTTTACTGCTTTTTCTATTTGCCATTCCATTAAGCATTTCAACTGGGTATGCCTTTTTGAGTTATCTATTTTCATTTTAAAACAGATGACCAACAAAAGAAAAGTGGATCACTTTCCAGTCTAGCTGTAATTTACACAATAGAGTAAACATTTTAAATGAAACCAGTTTTGATTATTTTTCTTTGCTAACTTTAATTGAACTTTAATTATTCAATTGTTAAATAAAGACTTTTAATGAAAAGTCATTTAAAAGACAGCAACAGCAGTACATTCACCTTTTCCGAAGGCGCCGTTAGACGAAGCAAATGTTTAATTTTTAAAACAAACTGGAAGTAGAATAACTTGTCAGCAGAAACTGCAAAATATGTACATATCGCTCATTTACTTCAATAGTGGCACAACTCAAAAAAAACAGTTTTGCAGAAAACGCGTTTTAAGTTTTCAAATTGCATACAACTCAATGGAGAAATTAAAAAAAAATCTTCTTTCAGGAGGTGATGGTATTACGAGCTATTTATATGAAAATTTTACACAAGATAACATACGAAATGCCGCATCTTTCTGCATTATTAACTCAAAAAACTCATTTTTTGAGTTATGCCACTATTGAAATAAATGAGCGATATGTACTTTAATTGGAATCAAGTTCCTTAAACTTAAAGAAAAATAATTTAGAACACTTGAAACTACATAGTACTTTAAAAAATAGTTACATGCTAAAAAAACTTCTATTTAAACCAAATATCAATTATTAATGTAATAATTAATATTCTACTAATTACCACCACGACTAGATAATAATGTTCCATCTGACCCTCAAGCTAATGACAAAAGAGAAAATTTAGCACGTGTTTGACGTCACTGATATAACACTTCATTACTACTAGAATTTGATGTGCATTTGGAAATTATTTTGTTGTTGCGATTGTATTCGATTCTTTCGCAAATGCTAAAGGCACAAACAATAGCATTTTACATTGACTGAATGACTGACTGACTCCTTATTTAGTTGTCAATTGGTTAATGTATGCTTTTGGAATATAAAAATTTGTTTTGCTTGTACCTAGTCAGAGTAGCAAGCCGTAACGGCGCGGCCGTTTTTTTTTCAACAAGCCGAGCCGCTGCCGAACCACTCGGCTTATTGGCGGCTTAGTACTCAGCCGATATTATTTTGTCTTTTATTTTTTATACTCTGAATTATGTTTAATATTGTGTCTATTCCACTTGCTTATAGTTTTTATTTATATTTCGTATTGAATATGATAGTTTTTATTTATATTTCGTATTGAATATGATAGCCTGAGTCCCTGAAAAATGGTTGATATTGCTTCCACATAGAGAGAATGTGTATGTGAACGGTAAGTCCCGGTTCACACACTTCAACTTGTGTTGATCAACTCGTAATTCAGTTGTAAGAGAGACGGAGGAAAAAGTACAAATATCTCTTTTTTTCTTACAGCTGTATATGAACCGGGACTAACGTAGTTGCGGCAACACTTACGTTCTCTATTGGAGTCCCTTCCCAAATCCATGCACGTTTATATAGACTTTTTTTGTTGCAGCAGTCAGACGACTTTTTATAATTTGATCAAAGCTTTTTATTCGTTCATCCGTAGCACTGTTGCAATAAATGAAATTTATGTATAGTCTAGTTTCTATGGTTTAACAAATTATTTACAAGTTATTTTTATTGGCACTTGGGACATCAATTATTGCAATATTCAAACTATTGCCTTTGCAAAGTAAACTTTGCGTGTGGGAAAGTGGTATTTTTTAGAAACAGACTGGGTTCAAAAAAAAATTTTATATGCTTAACATATGGTCTACACCTAACATAATCAGGGCTATCATGAATAAAATGCCGCGTGAAATTTTTCACGGGGAATAATTCCAACTAATAGCAAGTAATAGGGAAAACAAAAAATTCTAATTGGAAAAGGGAGAAATTTCACGCGGAATTTTATTCATGATAGCCCTTAATATGTAAGATAAGAGCGTCAAATTCAATCGCAGAGCGAATCATGTTACGTGTAGACTTCAAATTAGTGTTATCTCAATCTTATAAGATTTTTTATAAGAGCGTTGTTATAAGAAATCCTATAACAACAATCCTATGAGATGAAGTGTCAAAAAACACACGTATTTGAAAGTAAATTAGTATGCATGTGTGTGTTTATTAAAATAAATGAAAAACAATGTTTTGGACAACATTTCTGGGATTTTATATGTTCAAATGTGTTTAATTGATTCATAAATTAAATTTTGTGAGAAAATGCGAAAATAAAATAACTCATTATACAAAAATAAAACATGTTAACTCGATGAGAATTTGCATTAAATGAAATGTTATAAGAAAACTGAAATTACGTGTTCCTGTTGTATGAGATGAAGAGAAATATCGGCATTTTATTTTTGTTATTCTGCCGACGTTCTATCAAATATTCAGGTCTATCATGAATAAAATTCCACGTGAAATTTCTCCCTTTTCCAATTAGAATTTTTTGTTTTCCCTATTACTTGCTATTAGTTGGAATTATTCCCCGCGAAAAACTTCACGCGGAATTTTATTCATGATAGCCCTGATTATGTCAGAGTTAATCGCAGTTGTAGACGCTATGTAAACAAATCGGCGTTAAGCCGTTCAGCCGCCGCCGCCGAAAATATTTGTCTTTCAGCCGCCGCCGAAATTTTTTGGTCGGCTTGCTACTCTGTACCTAGTATCTAGCATGATGTTTGAAATTGTATGTAGTTGAAAAGCCTTATTTTCTAAATATTTATTATTTTTCTATTTGGTCGGCATTTTCTTCTATTATATCATTTACATTGTAAAACAATTACATATGCATAACTTTTGAATCAAATGTAAAAATACCTTTTTCTTTAAAACAAAAAATCACTTACATACATACTTTTTACATAATTACATACACTTGTATGATGTAATTTTCCATCAGCTATGTATGGACTTTACATTAATTTTATATATTATGTCTTGCTTGTAATTGTTACGGTATTAAAAACAACAACAAATACACGTTTCACGACCGAACACGACAAATTTATGAATTGCAATGCAGCCAATCTTAATACTTAAATGAAAAATTTTTTTAACATTTAAAAATTGAGGCTAAATTTCAAGATATCCCACAATATTTTATAGCACACATGCAAAGCAATTATTGTATTTTATTTTAATGCAAAAATTATAACCAAAAAACACTTCTAACTATTTAAAATGTAATTTTAATTTAATAAGTTGCAGGAACGAACCGCGTTGCTTGAGATAAATAAGAATGTGAGGTATGAAGAAGAAAGTTCAAAGATCCCATCTTGTTTCAGTGATGTCAAGTCTACTATTTTATGATGTAATTGTTGATATATTTATATACAGCATGCATAACGTGACCAGATGATTTTTGCAAAAAACGGGACATGATCGATCAAAAAGAGGGATTTTGAAGAAAATACAGCCAAAAAGCGGGATTAAAATATAATTATCTTTTAAAAAGCGGGATGTGTAATATGCACACACGCAGTTTCATATAGTTGGTCTCAAGTCGAAATGCCCTAACTCAAGTAATTGCATCTTTCCAGGAAAACGTAAAAACATAACAAAAACTGTTATACATATCCACAACGTAAACCTTTTTGTAAAACTGCTTGTAAAAGAGTTATTTTTAACACTATTGCATTAAATTTTTGTGACGAGGTGTATTTTTGTGAAATATATTAGAATCACTGAAAATTAAATTTAGTAAAAAATACGAATCAAGGCCTTTCTACTTGAGACCATCGATATGTACTTAGGAAGCGCGATTTTCAATTCAAAAGAAACGCTTTTAAGTGAACAAAAGTAGGATTTATTATATATTATTATTAGTAATGGATAATAGGGCAACAGAAGGGAATCGCAATGGACCTAATTGGGTCTCCGAGTGGATGTGCTGTAAAGCACCACCCTTCCTAACCTAACCTAACTACACAAGGTTGGGCATTTAATTATTATTTAATTATGCACTCAAAAACACAATTTCGTATTTAATTGGAACTTAAAAATAATTAGAGTTTGATTACCTCTTGACGTGGTAATCAAACTCTAATTGGACATAAGAGACCCAGATAGTATTGAACTTTATTCATTAACTGCTTGATTTATGAATATTTAAGAAAAAATATTAACCCCCTGTTTTTGTAAAACGTTTGAGTTAAAAATCTTGGCGTTTTTGTAATAGACTAAAGGAAACTTGTACAACTTTTCTTTAATCTATTACAGAAACGCTAAGATTTCTAACTCAAACGTCTTACACAAACAGGGGTAAATTAGCTTTTAAATTTATTTAATATTAGTAAAAACTCATATAAGATTACACTGAAATCAGTATTAATAGGGAAACACTTGCTACAAGCGAAACAAGTCACTGTCTTATGAAATTCCTTGGCAGTTGAGTTGGAAATAGACTGCAAGTGCCGAAAGTATAGTTGTGTTAGTAAAAGAGTTTGAGTGTATTGAGTTTTTCGAACGTGCAAGTGAACGTGTAAACAGGGCTGTCAGATATGTCGATTTCTTGCCAAACGTGGCGATTTTCAACTTGTTTGGCGTCCAAATTTGTTGTTTAGCAACACGACGATTTTTCTGGCGATAAATAAATTTGTTGGCAATTATTATGGCTATTTTTTTGAAACAAAATTCAGGAAAATTAGTTTGTTGTTCAAAAGTAAATCCTACCAAAACTCGCATGCATGAAATTAAAACAATCTGATTTTGGTGATTTTTCTTATATTAATTATAGTCATTAATGAATGCTTTTCGAATTTGGATGAGAAAAATTTGCAAGAAATAATTTTTGGCGATTTTATTTTTAATTTTGGCGATATTCTGATAAATTTTGATACGATCATTTTGTAAATATGTATGTATGTTAAAAAAAGATTTATATAAAAACAAATTTATTACTAAATATATACTAAGAAAATCTACATAAACTGATTTTTGGAGATTTTTAAAATCAATTTGGCGAAAAATGTCCGAAAAAACTGACAACCCTGCGAGTAAACCCAAGATTTTTGATGCCAACTCTGCTGACTTGTGATAGATTTTCGAGGTTTTAAAATAATCATTTAATGTTTTGCTCATGATACAATAATACAGGTAGCCGCGAATCTACAACAAATGCACAACAAATAAAACAACAGTGATTTTTATTGCTGTTTTGTGATTGACAAGAGAGGAAAACAATGTACATGTACTTGCGTTTTCTCTTGGCTTTGCAAAGCATGTTTGTATTAGTAATAGGCACTGTGCGCATGTGTTGGTAAAACATAAGCACAATTTGGCAGATCAAATCACAAAACAAGCAAAACAGCTGGCGCTTCGCGGTTACCTGTATAATTGTATCATGGTTTTGCTCAAGATTTTTTTGGAATAACACCCTTTTTAAATAGTACGCAAAGTTTATTTTGCAGTCTTAATTCAGCTGAGAGAAAGACAGAAAAAGAAAGTATTGTTACATCTGTCTTTCACACAGCTGAATTATGACTTTGCAAAGTTCATTACTTTATTTTTATACCTGGCTTGTGAAATGGCAGATTAATGTTTTTTTATTGCTATATCTGCTGACAGTGAGTTAAAAGAAGAGTCATGAAATGACTCTAATAAGTTTTTATTTTCATAATTAGTAATAAATAATAAAAAATACTTAAATAAACCATGTTTTTATAATTAATAAGTATTTCCTGCGCCATAACCAAGACATCTTTACGAAAACACAAATGAAATTTGCACTGAGTTTGACAGAAGATCTATTAAACGAGTAGGTACATATATGGTACAAAATATCAAAATTTTTTGAAAATCATCAAACCCAACTGACAAACACGAATTTTGCTTAATGTTTCTTCTTGCATTTTATAATCTTTTCGAAATAATCCAGCTAATTTTTGTACTATAAACTATTGGTAACACTGAAAACAAATAACAACAAATACTAAATAACGGCAACAAATAGACAATGTAGCGATTTTCTTTAATGGTTGTGTTTGATTGATTTTTGTAATTTTATATTTAGCATAAGTGAATGTTGAAAGAATTATTGAAAGATTTTTATGAAATCAATTTCTTGATATTGATTATATCCCATCTAGCATTTCGAAGATAGTTTTCTGAAAAATCACCTTGCTGAGTCTTTTTAGATCACTATTCGTGATCAAAAACTGATTAATCACTTACACGATCAAAAAAGGACTCGAAAAAGATTCGCGCTAATGGGTAAAAACAGTTCGATTTAAAATACAATAACAAATTGTATAGCAATCACAAATTAATCATCCAGATGTGTAAAATGTGACTATTATTATTTGTTATTATCATATTTCGCTTACCTGGAAGACTGAAAAATGCTTAATCAAAAACAAATCATGCAGGTGTTTTAAAAGTGATTATAATTATGTATTTTATGATCATATTTTACGCAGATAGATGATTAAACACTACTTGATATGTTATTTTTAAGTATAACGGGGCAATCTTTACGTATAATGTCAAAAACTTAATTTTTTTTTTCATTTATAAAAGTTAAATCAAATATGAAATTAAATGATGAAACAGAATAAGTCTGCAGCTTCAGGAAAAGTCGATTTCAAATTAACAGAGCCCATAATAAAATCAACGGCAGTAAATTCAACGGGTCTCTGATTTATGTTATATTTTCTTTCTGCTTATTTTTATTTACAAAATGTATGAAATTTATTGAAAGTGTGGTAGCAAAAGAAAAAACGCTGTCAAAATAAAATAGATTCTGTCTCTGGACTACTCTCTGTAACTTCCTTTTGGTGTCAATTTGTGTGGAAAATGTGTTTGTGCCGTAATTCTGTTTGGCCATTAAACGTAGGACTCAGAAACTGATAAATGTAACTGATAAATGATTCAAATAACAGTTATAAATGACAATAAAAAGACTCATAAACTGACTGATAAATTTTTCAAATATGACTCGTGAGCGATTAGAAATATGGCTGAAAGACAATTCGAAAAAGAGTAAAAAATTAAGCGAAATAAGACTAATAAATGATCAGAAAACGATTCGAAAAAGACCTTAAATACTACTAGAAAAGGGGTCGAAAATGACTCTCAACTAATATAGAAAAAGACTCATAAATGCCTTATCAAGAAGAGTCGCGGGTAGTTACGTTTTTCTACCGACAAAAGTATAATTTATGATCAGAAAATGAGGGCATATTCTAATCGCGCAGATGAGTCAAAAAATACTCGCATTTGATTGAAAATTTCAAAAATTGCTTGCTGGGATATTGCATTTGTGTGTATATGTATGTAATTACTTATAAACATACTTGTTTATGTGTTCCTTTTGATATGAGTTAAGTTTTTTTTTATGTTTTGGGTGTTTATTAGGGTGATCGATTATTCGATTTTTTCCAGAAACCGGTTTTCGAATAATTCGGATATTTAAATTTATGAAAAACCCTGTTTCAGTTTTTACAATTCAGAAAAAACCGGTCAACCTGTTTTTTTAAACAAGAAAATTATTATACATACAAAAGCTTTTTATTTTAAATTGCTTTAATAAAAAAGAGTTAACAGTTCATGTAAATACTATAAAACAATACAAAAATGAAAGGTAAAACATAAAAATTAACTTCATATACTTATGTATAGTACATATATAAAATATATATATATAAAGGGTGTCCCAAAAGAACGCAAGATTTAAATTTGGCGCCATTCGAAGTGTCATTGTTTGACATTTGAACAATTGTTATTGTATGCTAGTAGAAGGTACGAGGTTAGTAAAAAATGGAGCGCTAGACGAATGAACAACGCATTCTCATTGTGAAATTGTTTTACCAAAATGGTGAAAGTTTTGCGGCTACAGTTCGCAATTTGCGATCAATTTGGGGTCATAATAATGCTCCAAAAGAGTCAACTGTAAAGAGATTAATGGATAAATTTGCCGAAACTGGATCTGTTAGTGATGTAAAGACAACAACGCGCCTTCGACCAGGTCGATCGACCGAAAATGTCGCAGCTGTACGTGATGATGTCGCTCAAACGCAGGTCAAGCGCAAACAGTCAATGCTGTTCGGCATCGTGAAATGATAACCAGTTTTTTCGTGCCTAGAATTGAAGAAATTAATGTGGAGGGCATGTGGTTTCAACAAGACGGCGCCACATGTCATACAGCCAGAGAAACAATTCAATTGCTACATCAGTCATTTCCCGGTCGTGTTATTTCGCGTTTTGGAGACCAGAATTGGCCGCCTAGATCGTGCGATTTAACACCAATAGACTTTTTTCTTTGGAGTTTTTTGAAGTCTATGGTTTACGCGAAAAAGAGGAAATTGGACGCTGCATTAATGAAATACCGCAGCATTTATGCAAAACGGCCATTGAAAATTGCATTAAAAGATCGCGTGTGTGCCAGCAAAGCCGCGGCGGCCATCTGCCCGATATGTTGTTCCACACATAACCTCATTTTGTCTACTTTACGATATAATAAAGTTTCAGGATTTTTTTTTTAAATATCTGTGTTTTATTTAAAGTTTAAATCTTGCGTTCTTGTTGGGGAGACCCTTTATATATATATATATATATATATACATATATGTATGTATGTATGGACAAGGTGTATACCTAACTCTGTGTAAAATATGAAACAAAATGTCAACAAAACGAAAAAGCACTTTGCAAATGGATTTTGACATCTATTGGACACCATAAGACCAATTTAATTCGCCTCTGCTATCACCTCATAAACTAATCTAGCTTAAATTTCATGTTCCAGTAAGTGTTTCTATGCTCAAAAAACGGTTAGAACTTTTACTAGTTTAAAAAAATAATTCGGAAAATCAACAGAAGACGTTGGTCTAAATTTTAACATAGTAAAAAATAATTTTATTGCAAAATAAACAAATCGAAAAGTATTCGACTCAGCAAGAAAACCGGACTATTCGACATTCGAAAAATCAACATTTTGAAAAATCAACAATCGTATTGTGGAAAACCCGTGTTTTAAAACCGGTTGAAAAACCGAGTCGATCACCCTAGTGTTTATGCTTTTATGACTCTTTTAATTTATTTATTTTAATAGCAATTGTTTTTGTTTGAAATAATTAGTTTTATCTGTATTTTGGTTGTTTTTACTTTGTGCTTAAACGTACATACATACATACATACATACATATGTACATATGCACTCATTGTGTACTGACCTAGTGTATTGTTTATTTTATTAAGTCGTTGAAAAAATAATAATAATGGAATGGGATTTTATGGAACAAAAACTAATGTTATTATTTCTTGCGTAAAATAAACGAAACTCTCGTCCATAACTTTTAAAAGTAAAATTGTTTCTTTGTTAAACATAACCTGCCTCTACACTAAAAAAAGTTTTTAGAACCTAATTTTTTGACGAAAATCTATTCGAAATCGCTTAAGCTTTTTTGGCGGTTATGACACGATATGTAGACGTGTTAAACCAACAAAAACTTAACTTTTTAAATATTAAATATTGAAATACATAAATATTTAAAAAAGTTAAGGGTAAATCATAAACTATGCGTATAAACCTCAACATATAAAATTATATTTGATGACAATTTAAACGATCACAATTAGCAGCGATAATAGTCTTTCAATTGCGCAAAAGATAACTAAATATATGAATATGATTAATGAAATAAATATTTTGTGCTTCGTATAGGTACTTAATAAATTATAATTTTTTTTTTGTTGGACACGTTGCGTCTATCCATGACTGTATGTCTGTATCTAATTCTTACAGTTGCTTTGTAATTAGAAGAAAAAGATTTTTCTTTAGTAAAGCATTTGAAAAATTCCTCATGTCTTAAAAGTTCTTGTAAGTGGTCTTGTGCAGGGATCTAGTACCTATTAAGTCGTCTTATTTATACTTAAGATTTGCAGCACAACATAAACCAACTTTTAAAATTGTTTTCTGTCATAAATTCAATGGACTTTATTACTTAATATCCGAGTTTCTAAAGGGAAAGCGAAATGACAGCAAATTTATGTACTAAAATAATAAAAACTTTAAAATCCTTAAAACATTTTCCTACTTGTTTATTTTTCACATTGTTCTTCTGTTTACTTTTTAATAAAGCTTATTTAGGTCAACTAGAATACACTTTTCCCAAAAAACTTACATACATACATATGTAGGTATGTAAGTATTTATTTTTGCCTTGAGCATCCAAGAAAAAATGCAATAAGATTGCAATTTATCTACATAAAACAAATACAACACGCACTTTTTTGAGTACTCACACATACCTACAAATGTATTCAAATGTACCCAGTTGGCCATGTCTTTCAGACATCTTGCAAAACACATGCACGACAATGTTAAAGCGTGGAGGACCTGTTGGTGACAGCTCTCAAACAGTTCATCTATGATATTTTTGAGCAAATGGCCGCTTAGTTTAAACATGATAACAATATCGAAACTTTTGCGCATATTTTCTCATTGTCACTGTAGAACTTACAATTTCTATAAGATTTTCGTTAATTAAACTATGTACAATTTTCTCAATTATTATTATTATTTAGTGTTTTTTATGGGAATTGTTAAAATTTAAGTTTAAAATTTTTTAAACGCACTAATAATTGTAATAATAATAATAATAATAATAATAATTATTATTATTACAATATAATATAATAATAATAATTATTATTATTACAATATAATATAATAATAATAATTATTATTATTACAATATTATTTTCGTTTCCTCTGCAACAAGTTGGTCAACTGGGTGCATACATATGTACATGTATACATGTAAATTGGTCCGCAACATTTCTAACACTTTCTAATAGCAGCAACAGCAACTACAACAACTTTAAATTTATGAGACCATGATTTATTAGATGATATTTGGTCATAAATCTTTAATGTATTTAAGGAAAAAAGAAAGAAAACAAATTACAACAACTATGAGTACAAACAGAGAAAATACCGAGAAATAAAAATCACACACACACACACACACACACTCACACAAAGAAATTGTTGTATAACACACAACGCAGGCTAAATGTTGGCCAAAGTTAAGCAACATTTAACAAGAATTATTTATTTTTATGAACATCTTGTCTGTCTACTTTTATTTAATTTTTTTCATTACTTGTGTTGAAAACTTTTTTGTATAAAATTCTTGAAATTTTTGTTCATAAAACACATTTGCTAGCAAACATCTTATTAAACACATATTTGCTAATTGCAGGGCTATAGAAGACAATTTTAAATAAAAAGGATGTAGAATGAATCTTTGATGCATTTTTAGAAAGTTTTTTGAGATGAGTTGCCTCCCAAGGCCTTCTGCTGACAAATGAAAAATTTTCATGCAATTAGTTGCATGAAAAAAATGCTTAATGGAAATTAGGTATTACTCAAATAAATTGATATAAAATTGCCTTATTTATTTTATTTTTAAGAAGGGCTGACTTCCAAAAAGTTTGTATCATAGAATGACAATAGTAAAAAAAATACATTTATGTATACACATCAGTAAATAGTCCTAATTTTCGTAACTGCGTATAATCATAACTGTAGCGCAAACAATTTGTACGCTTATATATTTTACCTCCAGTCGTAAAGCAGCGCTGAGTTGAGGAACATCTCTCGCGTCATCGTAATTATTTCTTAAGTGCGGTCAGGCTTGTGCGTGTTGTTTGGCCTTCGAGAGTTTTTCGTCTCGCTCGCACTGGTTGACTGATCTGCCACGGATAACCGTATAATCTTGCGGTTTTTTGTGGAATTTCTTTAACAACCACGTTGCTACTTCCTATGTGAAGGCATAGGTCGTGTACAGTCAGTCACAAAAACTTTTAAAATACTGTTAATACCATCTTGGGCATATGGTCTAGTTACTCCGCCCATACTTGTGCAACACCATATTATACAAATTTACTTTGTATAATATGTACTAAATAAATAAATAAATAAATAAATAAATATATTTTACCTCGAGCAACTACGAATATAGCCGATTCCAACATACAACAGTGTCTCTACTTCCTTTATGCAAAAAACTAACATACGCAGCTACTAAAAAGAAAAAGCGCTTATGCGTATCTAGCATATTGATATTGAAAATTTACGCATGATATTCGGGATATTTATTCATCATTCACCACGGTATACATATATATGTATGTGTACATAAAATGGAATTGAAAATGTGTGGGTGTGTGTTTGAAAGCATGCTTTATGTGTGTGTGTGTGTGCGTGTGTATAAAATATCCCTGAATACCCGATTAACAGTCAGAGTATTTTTATACTCGTGAGCATGATTGTAGCTGACACAGTCTTTAAATTTTAATTATAGTTGTTTATGCTGCGTAATTTTTTTTTTTTTTTTTAACACAAACACAACTTGCAAAGCGAATCGAACCCACGACCTCTGGACTGAGAGGCAAGCATCGCTACCACTCAGCCACAGGGTCACCCTAAAATGTGTATAAACATAGTGTGTATAAACATAGTTGTTGAATGTTTATAGTTATACATATTCGGTTTAAAATTAATGGGCGTGTTGTTTATTTTTAGCTGTAGGCATTCATAGTTGCTTAAGGGCCAATACTCAAAGAGTATTTAAATAGAGTACACACAATAGAACATGAGTGACAGTTTTGCTCAAATTTTGGCTTGTTCGATAGTGTGGACACGAATTTCGTCAGTTAACTACAGAATGTTTTTGTGATTGAGTGATAGTGTGTACAAAAAGTTTCGGTGAAGAGATATTTTTGTAGCATAAACAACACAAGTTGGAAACTGAAAATTATTTTTTAAGGAATTCATATATTTTTATGAAATGCAAAGCTATGTGCGTTATGTTAAAGACAAAATTGTACGAGAAGTTGTTAGAGACAAGAATTCATATAAAATATTTTGGTTAGCAATAATTTCCATCTAATTTAAAAAAATGTTTGTGTTAGTCAACACTACTCGTATCATTCAAAATGATGCATTTTTGGCTGTCACTCATATTCGATAGTGTGTATCCCACTTTAAGACGATAATTTTATCGTTTTCGGGATAAATATTATTATGTACAGATGATGAAGTTGCGAAACATTATAACCATGAGCATCAACTTTGCGAATATCTTAATACTTGTCGACAACGTTTTGAAAGGCTGTGCATTGTCACCATAGTTTGCTACGACGTTATAAAACGCTACAATTTGTTCGAAGACTAAGCAATAGACGTTTTGGACGTCAGCCAAGGTTGCTAAACTAGAGCATTACATAATAAATATATCATCTTAGGATTCAGAAATCAGGGGTCTAATCGTCGCTTTCGAGAACGAGCTGATTCGATCACGTTTATTTCAGTTTGATATTATGGCATTCGATATCGAACCATATATTACATTTTTCGATTGCGAATGCCATAATCTCAAACTGAAAAACGTGATTCAATCAGCTCGTTATCTAAAGCGACGATTAGATTCCAGACCTTTTAGTGAATTTTCCCTATAATCTAGGCCACATAGCAAGACCAGGCAGGCATCCTCCTCTAAGATCACTCCAATCTTCACCAATAAATCAATTATTCAAATATGCAAATTTAATTGCAATTTATGCAAATGCAAACGATGGCTACAATTAAGTCTATAGATTTCTTTAACACAACAAGCCTTTTAATATCAAATGATAATCACCACAAATAAAGACAACATCCTCAAATTAAAACGAAAATATGAGAATATCCAAGACAACATGACAACCAGTTGACTGCTGCCAACTCGACTCGTTATAAAGATCAACGAGGCAAAGGCATATCGCGCAAACCTCAGCAACAAACACAGCAGATGTAACAAGCTGTCCTCTAAAGAGGACAAGCACAAACGAACAAAAAAAAAAATGAAAAAGAAAAAGAAAAACGTAGAAACAAATAACACACCTTGAAAGCAATTACTACTGATAACACATCACTTGAAATCCAGCCGGCAGGTTGTGTTTTTTTTTTGCTCTTCTCCCCATTACAGGAAATATTACTTTGGCTGACAAAGATTTCTACCAGGCAAATAGTTAGACGGACATACACAGAAAGCTTGTTAAATACGAGTATAAAAAAGAGATATTTATGTACGAGTGCAGAAAAATGCTGATTTGCATGTTTGATTTCAAGTACGGGATAATTGTGAAAAAAAAAGAATTTTTAAATTAATTTAATACATGATCATAAACAATATACTTATAAATTTACGTTTAAAAATATAGAGCGATACCCTGGCATTAAGAGGCCTCTTTTAAACCAGACTTGAATTAAGAAATGGATAAAATACAAAAATTCTTAACAGAATTTATTTGAAATTTAAAAAAAAATCGTAATAACTATGATTGTAAGTAATTTGTTGCGTTTTAGAAATAATATTTTACCATTTACGTAAAAGTCAATTTAACTTTAGCTGGAATAAAATGCTTTTATCTAATTTATTAGCAAACTTATAAGAAGACCTATCTCTTCCTCTACGTTGGATTGCGTGCTAAATATTTGAAAAATTTACGCCGCTTCAGAACTATTTATTTATATTGGTGAAAATCTTTTCATTAAACTTCAAGCAAAAGGGGCAATCGACTTTATACACTACTACTGTTCAAATTTCTGCAAATTTGTGTTTCTTTTTTTTAATTTTTCTTCGGTGTAAACGACAGCTTAACTGGCAGAAAACACAACTGCCTTTGGTATGTGTACAACTTAGTGTTATTTAGTGGAAATTCAGGCGCAAGAAAAAGTAGCAATAGCAGCTAATAAAATAAACTAAACATGCAACAAGCAGACAACATATTTTCTTTTTTTTCCTGTTTAATTCCTTTAAATGCTGCTGGCATTATACTCGTAAATATATGGCGCTCACAATTAGTCCAGCCACTAAGATAATTACAAAAAAAAATTCCTTGTTCGCTCCAACAATTGTAATTTTATAATATCACAAGAGGAAAGAATAAACTCTAAGCTACAGTGGAACCTCAATAAAACAGTCAATATTCCTATTAATAACACTGCACAACAAAATTGGGGGTTTTTTTTGAAATGTTCAAATAAAAATAGCCAATCCTTATGTATTTTTACCCGCAAAGCAAAGAAGGGTATTGTGTTTATCAGCCTATGTATGTATGTACAGGTTGGCTGATGAAAGCCGCTACCAAAAAAAAACTGAATAACTTTTTTTTATCGAAGTAATCTAGAATTTTATTTTTGGTGTTTGTAGATTGATCCTGAGATTTAATAAAAAGGGAAAATTAGGACAATCTGGATTGTCCGCCGCTATCGCACGAAGAGACTAATAAATAATTTTGCAGAGCATGTGGTAGTCGTTAGAAGGCTTTATAATTGAAATCCTTCCCTTTGAACATACAAAATTATTGCTGCCGTAACTGCTGCAGTTTCTTCACGAATCAAAACCGACAAATGTGGATGAACTAAAACAATCCATTAGAGCGACAATAGCTGCAATTCCAGCCAGGCACTAATAAATAACTTTTTGCTAAGGTGCCGCACCTGCATCAAAGAGAAGGACGGGCATTTAAATAAAATTATCTTCAAGACTAATCAAACTTTTTTTTAATAGAATTCAATAAGCTTTCAAATGAAATAAGATTGCATAAATTTAATGCATTGCAAAAATAGTTATTCCACTTTCTTAATGTAGCAAAATTCATCAGCCACCCTGTATGTATGTATGTGTGTTCCTTTGCGGCACTATATAAACTGAACGCGTGTACCAATTTTGATGATTCTTGCGTCAATCGATTTGTCATAATCCCGGGAGTGTCACTAAAGATATGTCACTTGTCAAAATCCAATATGGCGGCCAACACGAATGAGCATTCAGGATATTTAACGATTCAAAGTTGGTCGCAGACGAGTCTTTTGATTTTTTTATATAAGTACTTGTTGTATTATTCCCTTAATATTATACGAATGGTCCTCCAAACTTCAAAAAATACTTTCTGGAGTATTAGTCTACTCAATCCATTTAGCTAGATGATGAGTACATCAGGATCAGAGAGCTGCGTCATGACGGCTCGGAGCCGGCTGAGCCGAGCCGCCGATATTTTTAGGCAGCCGCGCCGCCGCCGAACATTTTTAGGCTTACTTCGCCTGAAAATTAGCCGCCGATTATCGATGCCAGCTTTTTTTTTAAATTTATTTTTCATGTGCTGCCAGAATAATAATTTTATCAAATTTTTGGATGATTTTTTGGTCCACATATGATTCTTTTCTCGAATGATGGTTTTCAATTATGAATATTATGAGTTTTACTTTATGTATACATAAAGTACAATACAACTTGCATTATGTTTCTAAAATTTGTATGCATGTACATATAGTTATAATTATATAAACAAACTAAGTTTCGTGCCGTCTTTTTATTTATTGGTTTTATTCACTTTACTTGTGTTATTGTACAAAGTTGTCAACACATTACCAATATAATATATAATATAATATAATACAATACAATACAACACAATATAATATTACACACCAGCAATTTTATTGTAGAATATTAATTATTACGTAAAGATATTGAAAATGTGTGGGTCAAAACTTAAGGGGTAGTATGAATATAAAAAGAATTTGTTTCTACTTAAAAAGTTTCGACCTGGTCCACTTAGTGGATAGTATGAATATAAAAAGAATTTGTTTTTACTTAAAAAGGTTCGACCTGGTCCACTTAATGGATAGTATGAATATAAAAAGAATTTGTTTTTACTTAAAAGTTTCGGCCTTGCCTACGATGTTTACAAGAAAGTTTCTATCGCTTACTTATATTGAAAACAAAAAAAAAAAAAAAATTTTGTTTCTTTTCAATATAAGTAAGCCATAAAAACATTCTTGTCGACATCGTGGGCCAGGCTCTTTGTTCTAAAACCTAAAATTTTAAGTTTTATATTCAATTGTTTCCAGAATTTTGCGTTTTAAAACAAATTTTTAAGTAAACCGCAAGTATTTTTTGATCCATAATTTAAGGTATTGCTTATAGAACCTTCAGAGTTTTAGTAACTGGTGGTTATCCCAGTTCATTAGTAGACCTTCAATTATTAAAATTTGTTCACTTTGTTTTTCGCAGGGGTTTTCTATTTATTGTTTATATTAGCGTAATTCTAATTTGAGAGTTTTTAGATATTTTTTATTTATATAAAGGGTGTCCCAACAAGAACGCAAGATTTAAATTTTAAATAAAACACAGATATTTAAAAAAAAATCGTGAAACTTTATTATATCGTAAAGTAGACAAAATGAGGTTATGTGTGGAACTACAAATCGGACAGATGGCCGCCGCGGCTTTGCTGGCACACACGCGATCTTTTAATGAAATTTTCAATGGCCGTTTTGCATAAATGCTGCGGTATTTCATTAATGCAGCATCCAATTTCCTCTTTTAAGGCTTGAGTCGTCGTCGGCTTATTCGCGTAAACCATCAACTTCAAAAAACCACAAAGAAAAAAGTCTAATGGTGATAAATCGCACAATCTAGGCGGCCAATTTTGGTCTCCAAAACGCGAAATAACACGACCGGGAAATGACTGATGTAGCAATTGAATTGTTTCTCTGGCTGTATGACATGTGGCGCCGTCTTGTCGAAACCACATGCCCTGCACATACATTTCTTCAATTCTAGGCACGAAAAAACTGGTTATCATTTCACGATACCGAACACCATTGACTGTTTGCGCTTGACCTGCGTTTGAGCGACATCATCACGTACAGCTGCGACATTTTCGGTCGATCGATCTGGTCGAAGGCGCGTTGTTGTCTTTACATGACTAACAGACCCAGTTTCGGCAAATTTATCCATTAATCTCTTTACAGTTGATTCTTTTGGAGCATTATTGTGACCCCAAATCGATCGCAAATTTGCGAACTGTAACCGCAAAGCTTTCACCATTTTGGTAAAACAATTTCACAATGAGAATGCGTTGTTCATTCGTGTAGCGCTCCATTTTTACTAACCTCGTACCTTCTACTAGCATAACAATTGTTCAAATGTCAAACAATGACCCTTCGAATGGCGCCAAATTTAAATCTTGCGTTCTTGTTGGGACACCCTTTATATATAACTTTTCAAAAATATAATTGAATATTTACTGATGAGCTGGCAGAAGTATGTCAAAGAAATTGTATAAAATTAAAAAATAAAACTCATGTATTATGTATATGAAAAAGTTAAAATTTTCTTATTTTTTTTATATGTGAATAGGACCATAGACAATGGATGGTTTCAAAATTAAACTTTGCTTAATTTTTAATGATATTTGAATAAGATTATAGAAGCTGACATTTTTAACATTTAACATTTTTAACTTATGCCATTATTTTGTCACTACATACTATATATGTACATATGTACGTTGTATATAAGTTGTACAATATTGAAGAAAAAAAATTGGTTTCAGTGGATTTTCAGCCGGCTAAAGCCGAATTTGAGCCGCCGCCGACGATTTTCTCACGAGCCGCCGCCGCCGACAAAATCGCTCGGCGCAGGTCTCTGATCTGGATATCTTACTATTATTGCAAGGATGTTAAAAATCGTGTGTTTTTTAGTTTAGTCCTTGAAAATTTTTTGACTGTAATTTTTTTAACCTAGTTATATTAATCTTCATGTATTTTTGTTCTGAGAAGAGTTTCATCCCTTAAAAAAATATACATAAGTAAATAGTCTTATTTTTAGTACCTGCCTATAATTAAAATTGTAGCGCATACAATTCGTAAGCTCACATACTTTCTCTCAAGCAACTAAGACTATATCCGATTCCAACATACAAGAGCATATCTACTTCGTTTATGCGAAACACTAAAATACGCTACAACTCAAAATAAGAATGCACATACGTATCAAGCGCATTGACTCTCCGTCATAATTGTAGTCGGCGTATGCTTATACTCAGGCTATGGATATTTAGTCAAACAAAAATAAATTACGCATGATGCTCGGGGTATTTATTCATCATTCGCCACCATATACATACATTTGTGTATATAAAATGGAATGGAAAATGTGTTTTTGGCTGTTTGAAAATTTTTGTAAATAAAACAGGTCTATATATGCACATGTGTAGCCGAATAATACGCAGAGTATTTTTATACTCGTTGATATGATTGTACTTTATACAGTCTACAAATCTTGCACTGAGAGAAAAGAAGTGCTAAGAGATTTTACTCTCGAAATCAAATCAATTCAATCTTAATAGTCTGGTAAATGCGAAAATTCTTGATTCAAGAATAAAATCTTAATTTTTTTTTAAGATCGCATTTAAGATTGTAATCTAGCATAAAATCTAATTTCATTGAATTCGATCAAGATTTTTTTCTTAATAAAAATTTTAAATTAAGATCATATTTTAAAAAATTTAAGAATATAATCTTAAAATTAAGATTAAGTTCTTGATTTTTAAAATTCATTCTATAAATTAAAAATTTATGCTTAAATTTGAGAACGTCAATTTTACTGACCAAATTTCAAGATTGAAATTTCAAAATTTCTACAATCTAAATTCAAGAATTTTGTTCTTAAATTTAGATCGTTATTTTTCTATTAGGGTAGTTACATTTGTTTGTAATGCATCATTTAAAAAATTTATATAAACATAGTTGTGGGATGTTTATAGCTATACGTATTCGGTTTAAAATAAATGCGTGTTTGCATATGAGCTTGTTTTCCATATAAAACCAAATCCACTTCGTTACTAGATTCTGTCGAGATCTACTTAAAGTGATACAGCTTTGTTTTTTTTTCAAAATTGTACTGAAAACTAAACTGATGTACTTAAATAAATTCAGCAAAGAGCGACTTTGACTCGCGAACTTTAGCCTATTATCATATATAGTTTTGACGATTTTTAATATTTTTATAATTTTTTTTAATATGGCGTTTTTTAGTTTGGCGATTTTTTCGCTTTTTTTAATTTGGCGTTTTTTTTATTTTGCGGGACAGCGTAACGAAAGCAATAGGGTTCCTTTTCACCTTTGGTGTACGGAACCCTAAAAAAGTATGTGAATTAGCTATATTACAGTTGTTTGGTTGCAGCTGAGGAAAAATTGCAGTCAATGCCTTTTGGTTTGGATATGAAATCATGATAAATTTAAAAAAAAAAAAACTTGATGTAAACGGTATAAATGGTGTGAATGCGCTATTATTTAAAATAAAAATTATTGAAATTAAAACAAATAAAAAAACATTCAATTACTTCAAGTTGAATCGTTTCAACATATTTCTTTTGGCCTTTTCTACCAGAATAAGTAATTAGACTATGCTCACACACATAAATTTTAGTTGAGCAACTTTCAAGCTTATAGAAGAGAGCCAGGGGAGCCATCATGTTTTTCTCTCTCGTTTATGAACTAAAAAGTTGCTCAACTAAAATTGCCGTGTATGAACCCAGTCTTAGAACATGGAGAAAAGTTCGTTTCTTTTTGTTCAGTTCTATTCATGGTGTAATTATACACGTTGGATCTATTAAGTGTAAAATTAAATTTAAAAAATCTTGCATTTATCCATTATAAATTCCAAATTGATGATATTGACATTTGAATATTTTACAACGAACATTTGTCAGCCTTATGGAAGTTTAATAAAGACAACAACAGTCCAACCGAGCACAGCGCAATGCAGTCGTGTCCAGTCCAGTCCAATAAGCGCCACAAATGCTGCTGTAAGCACTAGCATACTATATGTATAACAAACATACGATTAAATCACACAGGAAATGCATGTTGCTGGTCAGTAACAACATCTTGTTGTTGCTACAACTGTTATTTAGTTAGTAGGACGAAAGCAAAGGAAACAAAAAGTAGCAAACAAATTGAAATTCAAAGGGGAGATGCGATGCATACATTCAGATAGCCTTAAAAACTATACGGAAGTGGGCGCTTCATTTAGGCAAAAAGATCTTAGTTTAGCTGGGCTATTGCTCTGTTTTGAGCTTCTAAGCAACAGCCAACTTGTGGTTAATAACATAACAAGGTTACTAAACATCATACAAAGAACAGACTTTAGTTTTTAAAAGGAAAATAAGCAAAAATAATTTTTTGAAATTTTTGAAAAATATATACTCACATCCATACATATGTATGCTAATACTCGTTTGCTCTCACATAAGCTTCTGGTTGCACATGTACTTGATTTGAGAACATGGTTTATAATTGTATGTGCCTGGTAGTAGCCAATCCTATTATGTATACATTTGGAGTAGAACATACAAAAAAAGTAGCCACTTTGCCACAACGGATGCATTTTATTAATACATCTAAACGCATGTGGCAATTATACACTGCTGTTGTTTCGGACACGTTAAAAGCAAATTCGATTACAGTAACAGCAACAGTAACGACCAAAAAGAGCCCCACTTGAAAATGATACATGATGTTTGCAAACGTTTATTTGTTTTCTACTTCGACTCTATTTTTCATGCTGTAACTGCAACTGCATAATGCTGCCACCACCATCACGTTGCATGAATATTGTATGCTTGTTGTGTATACACAACAACATTGTTTTTAATGCCTGTCCATATAAATATTTTTATTTTCCTATTTGTCGCTGTTGCTGTTGTTTTCCTTCTGTGATATGTTGCCCATAAAGCTCTCGCGTAGTTATTGACAAACAATACACCACTCACTGTGTTGTTAGATACAATTAAGTGTCCAAAAACACATGTTTCAGAAAACGTGTAGAGAAAATTAAGAGGCCTTTAAATTTAAATAGAACAAATTTTACGTAAAGCAAATTTTACTTAACCCAGCAATTCTTAATAATTTATTTTGTACTAAAACTATTGTAGTATTAATAGTTCTTTCTATTGCTATTAAGCTCATTCCTTTAAACTCTGACAAAGACTTTGAGGCAGTTGCTTTTTTATGAGCTGCACTCTACACTCGATCTTCCTTCCCTGTCTTCGATGAGTAGCGAATTTTCCTTCGAATAAAATGTGCAAAAAGTTTTAAAAAAGTATGTAAATATTTTTGGAATTGCTTTTTTTCGCATCTTGTTTATGAGTCTTCTATGGATAGCAACCAAATTTCAGTTCAATTGCCCATCGATTTCCAGAAAATTTTATAAATTGATTGAAAATTATATCTGTTACTTGCCACTAGCATAACAGTTTTTTACAACTGGCAACGCCACTAAAATTTTCTTGCCATTCACAATCGAGCCACTAATTACTAATGAAAAACAGTTTGATTCAGGCACGTATTTATTAAAATAAACAGTTTCATACATAACTAATAGACAATTTTATAGAATCCAACATGATTCGAAACTGTTTAAATCAATAAATATATGTCTGAATCAAACCGTTTTTCATTAGTCATTAGTTGGTTACGCTTTTTTGGGCAAATGACACACAAGAAATGCCAGATGTAAACTCAGCCTTACCTACTAAAAGATTTTGGTGTAATTTTGCCCACTCTTCTTTATTTTTTATTGGTATCTGTGTAAATTGATATTCTTAAAACACATTGTAAACGTGAAAGAATCAAAAATATCAAAAATTTTGTCCATCAAAAGTACTGAGATCAAAACTCGGCAATATTTTTCATAATTTTACCACGAAGGGGGAAAAGTTATAAGGGGTTAAAATCGGACAGACAATGGTTTCAATTTCCCAATAAACGTTTAAAAAAATCATTTTGATTTGACCGATTTTTCTGACGATTTTTCGAGTATAAAATGACAATTATTTTATAGTTAATCGGGTTTTCGACGATTTTTCAATAATTTTATCTGGCAGCTCTGATCAGATGATAGAAATATGTATACTATTGTGAATGAAAATCACACAGTCAACAGTCAAATTTTCTCAAGGAAAAGTGTGCTGTGACACAGTCGACTTATCTATAAAAAATACTTTTCTCTAAAATGAACTTATACAGTAATGACACATTCTACTTTTCTATAAAAAGGGTGTGCTCTGACACAGTCGACTTTTCTATTAGAAAAGTATGCGATGATACTGTCAACTTTTCTACAATAAAAGTGTGCTGTGACAGAGTTGACTTTTCAACCAGAAAATCGTGCTGTGACACAGTCGACTTTTCTATAAGAAAAGTGTACTGTGGCACACTTGACTTTTCTATAAGAAAAGTGTACTGTGGCACACTTGACTTTTCTATAAGAAAGGTGTACTGTGGCACACTTGACTTTTCTATAAGAAAAGTGAACTTTGGCATACTCGACTTTTCTATAAGAAAATTGAGCTGTGGCACAGTCGCCTTTTCTATATAAGAAAAGTGAGCTGTGACACAGTCGCCTTTTCTATAAAAGAAAAGTGAGCTGTGACACAGTCGCCTTTTCTATATAAGAAAAGTGAGCTGTGACACAGTCGCCTTTTCTATATAAGAAAAGTGAGCTGTGACACAGTCGCCTTTTCTATATAAGAAAAGTGAGCTGTGATACAGTCGCCTTTTCTATATAAGAAAAGTGAGCTGTGACACAGTCGCCTTTTCTATATAAGAAAAGTGAGCAGTGAAACAGTCAAATTTTCTATAAAAAAAGTGCGCTGTGACACAGTTGATTTTTATATAGAAAAAAGTGTGCTGTAATGGCACAGTCGACTCATCTATAAGGAAATTGCAGTAAATGCTCGTTGCATGTATTTCTTTTAAATTTTTACTTTGGCTAATTTAATAATAAAAATATGAACCTAGATGAAACAGGCATCTTATACACAAAACACACTATCTCCTTTACAAACGTCTCAACCCAAAAAGAAAATATTTATTTATTTCTTTTAAAAGTTGTATTCAAAGCAATTATTCTTAGAATTTTTATATGTTCGGTAAAGTAATCATGAACCAGTCAAGAAAAAACATAAATTCCTTTAGCTAATTTTGAATAAATTTTACGCTTTTAACGAGTTATTTTTCTCCAAGTACTGCTTCTACTCAGTTCTTTTTTTTTAAATTCCAAGAATATTTTCAAGGATTTATATGCCAGAGTCGTGGAATTCATATGTAAGTGTATTCTGCATATGTGTGGTATGTTAATTTTGCGTATCCTTTTTTCACATGCAACTGTGTTTGTGTGTTTTATTTTACATATATAAATACTAGTGTAAAATTTTCAAAATGTAACACCATAATAAAATGTATTCTATTCTTACAAATAGTCTTGCATTTTAATATACTTTCTGGCTGCAAGTACACATGCTATTTAGCTATTGTTCTGCTCTGCTCTTATGCCGTGCTAGGGTAATGAATTGTTTTAAAATGAAAAAAAACAGATACTTAACAAGGATGTAGAAGGATATAATACATCCTACGCTATTTTCATGTTTAATTTTAAACACAGAAACATTTTATTTTTTGAGACTCGATATGGGTAAGTGCATATGGATTGATTTTTTTGCATTAAGAAAATTTCGTTTTTAATTATTATCCGATTAAAAAAATAAATAAATAAAAAGTTTTTTCTTACCCAGCTAAAAAAATTTTTAATATATGAATGTATATAACTATATATGAATATGTATGAATTCATGTATGGGATTATACATGCGAAAAGTATTATATATGAATTGATATATGGACTAATATATGAAATGTATTATAATATATGAGCTCATATATGCGGATCCATAGATCCATAGAAATAAGATGTAATATATGGCGCCATATAAAAATGTATGCATACATGATATCTTACATAAGATCGCATTTGCAATCAAAAAAGCTTGAATTTTTTCAATTCCATCTTTTTCTCTCTTTTTTATCACTAGTGAATTGGAAGTCTATTCAAAGTTTATATGCGTAGAGCCTCAAGGTTTAAAAAATAAAAACTCGTGTAATAAAAAAAATCATTCTTATAGGATTTTATATATTGTGTGCCTATTTAATAAATCAAATAATCAAAAAGACAATTCAGTCATTAAATTATTATTAATTTTATAAAAAGTAACGAAATCCTCAGATATATTAAGAAACAAAGTTCATATAAATGGATTATTTTTTCTTTTATAATTGCACTAGATTTTAATCTGATTTTTTAAATTATATGTTGTTTACGAATGTGTGTTTTGTGTTTTTTTTAATAATCGACTCATATTTACTCTTAAAATGTCGAATGAAATGTCTTTTACTTTGTTTTGAATTATTTTTTTTCGAACAAATGTTTCATTAAACACAACCTTTCTCCACGAAATCTTACAAAAAATAACTTTAATAATTTAATTTATTGCACAGCAGTGCGCTTTTTTAATTAATATGAACTTTGCATACTATATAGGGAATACACATTCATGTATGAAAATGTATGAATATTTATGATCATATATGTCCATATACCCTCATTTTTCGGATCCGAACCATATATGGGATATCATATATGCTCCATACATATTTTTTTAGCTGGGTGGCTAATTTTTTTGTTAACAAAACATAAGCATAAAAAACTTCTTAAATAAATATTTCCTGAAAAATTAATAAATTTTTAATTTCTGTGATTGGCTACATTTTATTCGAGTAATTGCAGTTTTATTCGGGTATTAGATTGAATCAAAATTAATCGCAATAGCAAATAACATTTTTCTAATTAATCAATTAAGTTTTATTCGAATAATCAATCAATTTTTATTCGATTTAACTAAATAATAACGAATAATGCAATTTAATGCACAAAAACTGATATTCGCTTAGTCGTTCATTAGAATTGCAAAAAAAAAATTAGCAATCGATTAGCAAGATTTATTCTATTAGTCGAATAAGTTCTATTTATTATTATTAATCGAATAGATTCTATTCGGCTAATCGAATAAGTTTTGTTCGACTCATTTAATAGGTTGTTTTCGAGTATTCTCAGATGTGTTATTCGGTTATTCGGTTAATCCAGTGAATAAATTATACTTATACAAAAAGGAAAAAAAATCAAAAAAATTTTTTCTAACAAAAATTAGCAATGAATAAAACCTTAGAGACTTGTCAAAATTATTCGAGTAAATCTGAAAGAAAAACTGTTTTATCTTAGTTAACTCAATAGAATTTATAAAAATAGTCAGACAATTTAGATTCCAAAAACTAAACTTGTATTCGACTAATCGATTAAATATTTTTTATTAAAATTTTTTATCCGATTCATTAGCCAAATTTTATTCAATTAATCTTACGAGTAACGAGCAAAAAAATTTATTCGAATAATAGAATGAAATTAATGAGGGTTAAACATTGTTAATTGTTAATCAAAGTCGCAAAAGAATGATTCAGCTAGTTGAATAAGTTTTATTCGAATAATCGTATTTTTTCCCTCAGGTAATCGTATTCGCTTTGTTCCATTAATCAATAAACAAAAATAAAAAATTATTTAAGCGAGTAAATTGTCTTCTATTAGACTTATTAATGTTGAGAAGAAATTAATCGAATAATTATTAGAAACAGAATTTTTTTATTCGTTTCGTTGCCACAATTTTCCTCAAGTTGCAATTGAGATCCTATTCTATTAATCTAATGCGTAACGAATAAAAGAAATTTATTCGAAGACTATAATAAAATACATGAATGGCGAATATTAATTAAAATTGTTATTCAAAGTCACAAACAAATTATTCGGGTAGTTGAACAAGTTTTATTTGCATTCGATTTGTTCGATTAATCACTAAAGAACAAACAAAAATTATTTAAATTTTTTTAAAAATTATTTGCACAAGAATTTCAAAAGAAAACCTTTTATTCGAGTACAGCGAATAAATCTTGTTGTAGTAGACTTATTAATAATAAGAAGAAATTAATCGAATACATATTTAAGAAAGAAATTTTTTTATTTAGTTCATCGTCCAAATTTTCTTCAAGTTGCAATTGAGGTTTTATTCCATTAGTCTAATAAGTAACGAATAAAACAATTTTATTCGAATACTAGAATGAAATAGATGAATGACGAATATTAATTTAATTTGTTGTTCAAAGTCACAAAAAAATATTCGGGTAGTTGAACGAGTTTTATTCGAGTATTTGTCTAAATTTTTTTCAAGCAATCGAATTCGCTTTGCTCGGTTAATCAAGTGAATAATAAAAAATTATTTGAGTAATGGAATAGCATTGCGTGTATACAAGCGATGTACTACTATTTACATAAAATTTACAAAAAAAATAAAAAATAAAAAACTAAGTTTTATGACTATTTTTAAAACATTTTCGATTATTTGAGTAAAACGAATAAATTTTCTTCGAGTAAGAGATTGTAGTAGAAATATGACAAACAATTTTTTTAAATTATATATATATATATATATTGGGAGAAAATTTTTTATTCGGTTCATTTTTCAAGTTTGTTTCGATTAATCGAATAATTAACGAATAAAACTAAATTTTATTAAAATAAAAAAGTGATATATTAATTTTTTTATCAAAAGCCACAATTTTTAATTACGAGAAAATAATGAATAAAAAAAACTTGTGTGAAACTACAATCGAACCTGTTCTCATTTGAGAATCGTTTTAAAACGATACGTAAAATCTATAATTACATATATATTGAAATGGTAATACGGTACTAGGGTAACACGGTACACATTTTCAATGTGGAATTGTCGTTATTAACTGTCCTTTTAAAATTATACTTCAACGAGTATAGATCCGAATAAAAATATGTGAAAACTATTAGAATAGAAGTGGCAAAGGAAAAACTTCCATCATAGTAAATTAAATAAATTTTACCAGGGAATTGCATTAGTTGTGTTTGAAACAGTCAATCAAATAAAAATGATCAAATAAAATTGTTATTCGATTAATCGATTAAACTGTATGCGATTAATCGAATAACAAAAGAATAAGAATTCTTATTCGTATATAATATATGTCATATATATTGAAATATTTCTTAATTGGTTGATTACTTTGACCAAACCCGAAATTTATGTACTGCCAGTTCATAGAAGCCATGTGAAAATTCTCGTCTGCCTATTCATATTGAAAACAAAAACAAAGCACTCAAAATTTGTTTTTGCTTTCATTATAAATAGACAGCCGAGAATTTTTACATGGCTTCTATAAACTTATTTAAAAATTTATAAAATTCTAAAATATTGTTATACATGTGTACGAAACAATATTTTGCTTGATTAATCGCTTAATTCTTATTCGATTGCCAACTTTACAATTCACCCACTTATTTGCAAAAATTAATGATAAAGAAAATATAAAAGCTACTGGGAATTCAAAAGGAAAGGAATACTAAATATTTAAATATACTTCCCTTATTAAAATATAATATTTAATATCTTATGAGACTTATTATTTTAATTTAAAATTATTACAGTACAACTTTTCAAAATACATAAAGACTTTCTGGGGCAGTAATAAATATAAAAATCATTGGGTCGTATGATTAATATTTAATTCTAAAAATGTTAAGTAAATAGTAGAAAAAAACTTGTTCAAGTTTCTCAACTATTACAAAGGATTTTGGCTTAACATTTCATGGTCTGGAGCATCGAAAGTATCTTTCATGGATTTACCCATATCATTTTATCATTTCAACTTCATGAATATAATTTGCTACAAAGTTATATAGAAAGCAATTGTTTTATAGACATTATTCATGACTGCATAAGTGCACAAGTAAGAAAATAAAATATTAACATCACACAATCCTTAAGCCTCCGCCCCATCCCCATTGACATACCCTTCCCCCTCTTCTCATAATTTGCAAATTGTAAACTCTAATTTAGTTTTCTAGTGTACTAAAAACATCATGGTGTCTGTACGCGTGCAGCAGTACATGCACACATAAATACGTAGTATGTATTTGGTTACCTTAATATAGAAAGGCCCTAACTTTTTTTTTTTTTTTTTTTTTTGAAACGAGATTTTTGTTTTTTCTATAGAAATATACAAAAAACTCAATTTGAAAAAAAATGAGTTAAGGCCTTTATATATTAAGGTAGTCATTTGTATATGAAAATATGTCTACTTGGAGCATTTAGCATACGCACGCCCGCACACATTCGCTCTTACATAAATGAAAATAGAGTTTCGTAAATATATAAATTCATTAACATAATTTTTATATTTTGCCAACCCCTTTTTCACTTACTGCTTGAGATAGATTTTTTCTCACTTCTTGGCATCATGTTTATTCATTATTTTAAAGACTTGAAGAAATTTCATAGCTTGGGTAGCTTTTCTATGGCTCTTGTTTTCATGCGCTTAAATAAATTTGAAAACTTTATTTTTAATATAAATACATACAATGAAATTTTGCTAACAAAATAAATGAAAATAAAATGATATGAAAATATAAAGTTTTCGAAACAAATGAAATTAAAATGGAATTTTTAAAATTTTGTTTATGTTGAATTTATGCAAATTATTTTAATTGTTATTTGCTTAAATTTATTTTATAATAAATAATGGCAAAACTTTTTTTCTTCTGACAGAACTGATATTATTTTTGGCACATGACAGAGAAGTTAAAAAAAGAATGGAAAATGTTGAATGAATGAAATTTATAATAATTAAATTTATTAACTTTAATTTATAGAAGTCATTAAGCTATCCTGTGGGATAATTAAGTAGGTAAGAACAAACACAGGTGAAATTTCCTCCTAAAGCTTAATTCATATTGAAAAATGTATGTCCTTACATAACATCCAAAAGTTTTTGTTGTAGAAATTCTGTAACACCCTGAAAATTCAAATATTTGCTTAGGTTTTCAACTGTAAAAAACGTTATTTTTCTAGATACGAATATTTGAAAAGAAAAAAAAATGCCCCCACTGCACAATTCTCATCAAACCAGAACACTTCGTTTATTCAACAATGATATTGAGGGCTTTTAAACACACAATCTCACATTATTCACTGCTGGAATACCACGATGTTTTAACTATGCTCTTATTTACACAATACTGTAGAATATTTTAATTGTAAAATTCTTAAAAATTGAGAATATTTCATTTGCTTAAAATGGATATTGAAGAATTTTTAAACACACAATGTTAAATTATTCACCAGTGGAATAGCACGATGTTAACTTTTTTACACAATACTGTCTGACTAGACGATGCATCGCCATTTTTATTTACACTTAAGATAAAGCTTACAGAAACATTTTAGCAAATTCAGACAGAGTCTTAGCTTTTGATCACCTCATCAGTTCGTGTTACAATGTTTGCTTTGTGTGTTTGTACAAGTTGACAATTGATTATATAGTTGTTGTTGTTTGCGTCTGACGTCTCCACAAGATTATATATTTGTGTGGTTGTATATTTATCACTAAGCATGTACGCATATGAAATTTTTTTGTCGTGCATGCGCATATAACTTAAGGCTAGGATTCGCTATCCTAGACAAACGTACGACTTTTGAGAAAAATAAAGCCCTGGTATGATGGAGTTTATGGACATTTTCAAAAAAACAACAAGAATTCATTACATCAGGGTTAAGTTTTTTCAAAAGTCATGCTATTGTTTCGGACAGTGAGCCCTAGATTTTACTAATAGACAATGGCTGAATGTAGGCTTGAGATGGAAAATGGATTTTTTGATTTCGTACCAACTACAAACAAAGTGTTCTTTTATACCATGGCCTTGCCAATTTTCTTTTAAATTATTAAAGCGAAAGCTAAGCGAAACCCTAGGTCAAGTCACGTTCAAAAATTAATAATTTGCATTTTTAATACAGATTTTATAAATGCGTCAATTGCGCATTTATGAGAGGTTCGCTTGAATTTAACAGATTTTCTGCTTAAATGTGTCAAAAAATTTGCAATTTCACTTAAGAGGGTACTACTTCAGACTATCTCTGTAATTCGAAACGAGAGAAAATGATTTCGAATTTGCGTGCTATTAACATCTATATGCATACATTCGGAAGCATTTCGTTTCGATTTACAAAGTAGACAGACACCCATGTATAATAATTTTTTTTTTTCATTTAATTTACCTTCGCCAATTTCATTAATGCTGCAATTTTAATCGTGGACAATAGTTAGATTTACCTACAACTATTTTACTTTCTGTGTATGCGTTTGAAATGCTCTAGAAAAATATGTCATTAAAACCTTGAGTACGTATTTGCAAAATAACTAGATTAACCCGGTATGCTTTGCTACTACCCCCAACATTATAAAATTAAATAAAACTTATTTTTGTATGTAGCTAAAAAAATTAACAATGTATGAATAGGACACTTTCCAAATGCAAAAAAAGTTTGAAAATTAATCCACAATTCGCGAAGTTATTTGACAGTCAATTTCCGTGGTGGGCACTTTGCACCCCCCCCCCTCACCCAGTTAAAAAAAATCCTAGCGGAATTTTTCCATGTAAAAAAGTAATTTTGGAAATCGAAACGAAGAAGTTATTTGATATTCACTTTTTAAATGCTACACATGACATCCACCCCTCCCAAATTCCGAAAAAAAATTATAATGGACGTTTTTGATATGCAAAAATAACTTTTAAAATTGGTCTACAAGTGACAAAAATATTTGATAATAAATTTTTAGGGCGGGAACTTTGCACACCCATTAAACCATTAAAAAATTTTTTTGCTAACCTTTTTTATATGATTTTTTTTTTTTTTTTGAAAATTGGCCCACACATGGCAAAAATATTTGATAATCCACCATAATTTCCAAAAAAAAAAAATAAATATTTTCCATGAGCAAATAAAAAAACTCTAAAAATTTTAGAATTGATTCACAAATGACAAAGTTGTTTGATAGTCAATTTTTGGGGCGGGTGCTTTGCTGCCTGCCCCTCACAATTCATCAAAAAAATGTATCGGAAATTCTCTATATGAAAAACGAATTTTTGAAATTGGTCCACAAACTACAAAGTAATTTGATAATCCGTTTTTGGAGGGCATATTTCCCTTCCACCCCCATTATTAAAATAAAATTAGTGCACCTATTTCATATGCAAAAAGAATTTTGATAATTTGGGCGGGCAATTTACAAAAATTGGTGCACAAATTGCGAAGTTATATTATAAAATCTGTTAAAAACTATGTGGAAGGAATAGAATAATTTAAAAATCAGTAGTTGGAAAAAATTAGCCTACAACTAACTCATTTCAGATTACCAGTTAAATGTTGTTGTCTGGTCTCCTATAAAGTACCCACAAACAAACAAACAAATACACATTCAGTTTTAAATATTTTTGTAAAATAATTAATATTCTAAAATAGTTAAAGCAGAGTAAATTTGTTCTCTAATTAGATTTATGTATATCTAACATTTTACATTTCGTATGACACGTAATCTAAAATATTGAAATGCATACAATAATACAAAACCAAATGCTATTTTTATTCAGTTTTTATTTGATGCAACTAACAAACAAAAATTCTGCATTCTAAGCACATTTTATCTATTGCGTTAGAGATGAAAAGCAACTGTATAAACAAAAAGAGAATTCTAAACAAATAGATAAAAAAATAAAATAAAATAAAATAAAATAAAACAGCGCGACTCTTATGATTAATTCATGTCACACATTTAATATGTTTTTGGGCTTTTTAAGCACTGACTGACTGAATGACTGGCGAAATTTTGTGTAAAATAAATTTAAAAAAAAATAAACAAAATTCATTCATACATTTTTCGTACGTTGGCTTGTTGGCGTTTTGAACCAGATCTGAAAATCAACACAGACCACAAAACAGATAAATATACAGATGCATTAGACCCCGGCACAAGAACACTTAAAAGAATTTTTAAGACATGAGGGATTTTTCAAATGCTTTACTACAGTGAAATATTTTAAAACAAACGCTAAATAATGCTGTTTGCAAGAAATTTGTTTCAGTTATTTCAGGTATAGCAGTAAAGAAGAAAATAATTCGTGACGAAGCATGGGCGCGAATACAAACGTAATGCATGTACATATACACAGACGTTGTGTACATGATCTTTTATTTTTCTGCGCACACACTAACGCGCACATGCATTGCCATCCCAGCTAGCATTTTGTATCATAATCGAATCTTTTCCGAATCAGCTTGACGGGAAAAATAACATCATATGAGGTCATTTTTCGATCATAAATGATACTGCCGTTGTGAGAAAATAGTACCCTACAGATGAATCATCCCAGAGAATCATTTATGATGCGATTTGTTGATTAATTTTTGAGCAATTTTCTGGTAGTATTTAAATAATTGTTTTTCTTTTTGCGGCTTCTTTCCATTTTGTTCCTCTATTTTCAAGAAATAATTATTTTTATCATACAGATGAATAATAAGTGAATCCTTTTTCAATCACCCAAGCGATAAATCAGTTTTTAATTATCAAAACTGATCTAAGGAGAATCATAAAGAGATTTTTGCAAAAAATTATCACCCAAATGCTAGCTGGCATTAGTTGTGTGCGCTTGCTTTAAAAAACCACCCTTAAACACCATCTACATCTTACACGCACACTCAAACATATAATATGAAAAATAACAAGCATACACACATCAACACTACTTTTTTTGAGTGCTTGTTATGAACAAGAAGTCTTGGCGACATCGCTTGTAAACACTCATACACACGTACAACAATACATCCATCGTGCTTCGCTTATTAAACGAAAACATTTCTTATTGGTTTAGTATAATACATGCCACGAAAAAACAAGACGTATATACATTTGAAGACTGTTTGCGCAGCCCTCTAATATGTATGTATGCAGATATATGTAGAAAAATCTACAAAAAAAAAAACATTTTATTTATTAATAATACAGCATAGTGTGTTTTGTGCGATATTTATTTAACAGTTACAAGTTAACCACGCATATTAAATCATATCAGACCAAGACAGCAAAAAGAAAAAATAAAAAATATTTGAAAGTGCAGGGGAAAAATGGAAATTACAAATTTATTTTAGCCCACTATTTTAAACAGGTGTTATCCAGTCAATGGCATTTAATTAATGGCGTTTGTAAGAGAATGCAACAGTATCTGACTTTAACTTTATCAGTTTTTAATTATTATATTGGTCTGTGGCGCACTAAAAGTGCGCTTGGCAAAGGAAATTTTGTTGAGGGTTGAACTAGAATTGATTCTTAAACGGTTGCTGAAGACTAATTTAAACTAGCACCAGTAGTGCACAGTGGCGCCTTAGCAAAAGTAATGGCAATATTTTTTTAGTTTCTGAAAAAAATTATTTCAATGAACCCAATTATGAATATTCTATCGAAATTTATTTCCCACGGAAAAAAATCCTGCCATCATAAACTCCTTGGGAACAAAAAAAAAGTAATGAGTGGCATTACCGCATTACTAAGCTCGTTGTTTTGCTCAAAGCCGGTCCAGACTTGCAATTTTTTTGCAGCAACTTTTTATTTTTTAGTGAGAAAAAGTGAGAGTGGAATACAAAATGTATATATTTCTATTTCAACACTCTCCCACATATTCAAGAATTGCTGCAACAAAAATTGCAAGTCTGGACCGGGACTTGCATTTTTTCTCCCTTTTTTGTTTGCGTACAAGCATAAACAAAGTTGTTGAAATTGGACAAATTAACAATATATATAAAAGGTTATTTATATAAAAGCATTCACTTTTTCCCCGGGGAGTTTTTTATTCCCGCATTTGGCTAAGAAAAAGGGAAAAAACAAATTCATAATAGGAAAAAAGGGAAAAGTGAAAAAACTGGCGCGGAATTTTTGTTTATGATTGGGCTGAACAAGTAGGGATCGTCTAACCAATTAGTGTAATAGCAATGTGATAAACTTATAAATAGTATAATAGAATCAAAGCTTGTAGAAAATCAGAATAAATATTGTGAATAACAATTCCGCGGGATTTTTTTTGCCTTTCCCATTCCCCCTATTATGAATTAAAATTTCCCCAGGATAAAAGTAGGTATTCTAAATATGAGGGAGAGGAAGAATTTTTGACGAGTTTTCTCTCCAAAAATTTTGAGGCGAACTAATGCAAAAAATTAAAAATCAAATTACTAAATGTTACAAAACAATGAAATACGGGCCTGTTCTGAAAATAACGATGATTTAAATCACGGTGGGTTCAAAAACAAACTATTACAAGCTGAGTTAATAGTGAGCTTTTATTATATTTTAAGTTTGTTTTCATGTATTTATAATATTTTATTCCAACTTTCATCGCTATAAGTCGTAATATTTACATGTCGTGAAAGCTATTCCGCATGCTTGTGAATGGTACGCTGTTTATTTATTTTTTTATTAAAGCAAGAAATTATATTTATATTAACACACGTTCTTATTGGCAATGAAAACACAAAATTTTTATTATTGGCCTAATTTTGTAAAACGCAACGCTTAGTGTTGACAAATTTTATATGGAAAAAATTTAAATTACAAACACAAAATATATGCAAAATTTGTCAACGCTAAGCGTTGCCTTTTACAAAATTAGGCCCTTAAATTTTTTTCATATAAAATTTGTTAACGCTTACCGTTGCGTTTTACAAAATAAGGCTCTAAATTTCTATTAATGACCCTTGCGTTAGTGCAGAATAAAATGTAAACATTAAACAGCTGATTCAGATTTTACTCTCTCCGGTGTTTACTGTTTAGAATAGAAAGAGTTTTTCCCGGGAACAAATGATAGGGAAGAGAAAAATCTCCCCGAAAAAATTCATAATTGATGTGAATATCAATATTTTTAAATATTTTTCCATTTTATTGTTTTATTAGGTCCCCCCTCACAACACCCCCTTCATTCTGGTTTTTACCTGCCACAACTCGTCACTTCAGCAAATATGCACCAATTACTATCTTATATTACTTTTTCACCAGCTGTAGCGTATCCATCAAAATATTATTCAATTCATATCATAACTTCCTACGTCTGGCAAATGTGTTGTGGACTTAAAAATATTATTTATTTATTTTTTTTTTTTTGTCTCGAAAAATTGCAATCTAACTGGACTTTTTAATTAAGAGTCTAACAAAAAAAAAATAAAAAATTAAATATAGTGTAAAAATAATTGCTGGCATTTCATTTTTTTTTTATTTAAATCTCTCATTATGAATGGTGTTGAAATTAAATTGCGTGTGCGCCGCTTGCAAACTTAATAGATATAGTTACAAAATAAAAATTGAAAGCGTGGTTAAGAGGAACTCTAGATTAGATTTAATAGATTCAGAGCAAAGTGAAATATATACATGATAATAATGTCTGATAGGTATATGAATGTCTGCTGCTACAAAACAGTGATCAGACACACATAAAACTGCCCACCTTGAGAGTGAAGAAAAATTGCAATAAAAATAGATTTTGATAGACTAAATCAAGTTTTTTTTAAATCAAATATTGTATGGGTTTATGTTTGAAAATTGTTAGAAGTTTAATAAACTTTAGAATATTTAAAAAAAAGAGAATGCAGTTGAATGTGGTTAGATTTTGCTGTTAACTAAAGAACATTCAAAAAAAGTTTTTTTGTATTAAGGAATTCATAGTCAAAAACATGACATAGACATAACCATAACGATAGCCCTGGACATGGACATGGTGATGACTAGGGAAAGGATTTTCATGTAAATACATGTTTTCTGTCGTTGGTCTTAGATCAACGAAAATAACATATCTTTGCGAATCAACAAATTTGTGACAAAATGGCATAGATTTGTTAGTGCATATTTTACAATAAATACATATTTTTGCATATTTTACTATAAATTTATATTTTTAATACATTTTTTAGTTTTTTCATGTTATAAACATAATTTTGTTTTTTTTATTAGTTGTAAAGTATTTAAAAGCTGCAGTTTTTACGACTGTGTAAGAACAAATAAAAAGGAAAACGAGAAAACTTTACGATCGTATCTTTTGTGATATTATTCGATGTATGTACCTTGGGTTAAGTCAAGAATACCAATACCATTGAAAATTAAAAAAAAAGAGCATGAGATAAAAGCCCATTTAAACCTAAAAATGTTTATGTAATTTTTTTCAGCTCTCTCTACTGATTCAGCATTAATTTCATGCGGATATAAAGCTTAAATTAGACGTGACATAGCCATAATGCCATAGCCATAACCAAACCAAAATTCAATTGGTTTCTATGGTGAGAGTTATGGCGTTATGGCGAGTCACCTATAATACATACACAGTGTTGCCCATTAGTTTGGTTCGAACGGCTGTTCTCTACGGCTATGGTTATGTCACGTCTGATTGAGCCTTAAAGTGATATTGAAAGCACCTTTGCGTGTTTCCGCCTTTAATGCAAAATATCAAATAATATGATACGTATACATCCTATAGTAACTAGATAGGGAACGTGGCAGAAAGCTGTCGGATACTAAATTTCTATTAATAAAATGAAAGAAATTTTAAAGTCAAAAAACCTTCCCCCATATGCAAAAAAATAACGTGTGCTTCAAGTGTAAGTTAAATTAAAATGTTCAAACAAAAACTGGTTTTAACGTGCACTTGAAGCACACGCTATTTTTTACATATGGGTGCAAGTTTTTTTACATTAAAATTTCTTTAATTTTATTAATAGAGATATAGTATCCGACAGCCTTCTGCCTAATTGATATTTGGGTACACATAGTATTGCTTTCTTGTTCACACTATAGGCCAATTAGAGGCTTTAGTTACTTTAACACATCAATTGGAAATAGTTATAAAAAAAATTATGAACTTAAAATATATGCAATAAATTGGATCAATAGTTTATATTTCTAAGAACGAAAATCAAGAAACTGAATATTCCACAAACGAAACAGCAGCATTTAAGTACGCACCAATAACTTCTGCTGACGTGGAACATTTATTGAAACTGAGGTCATTATGTTTTTTAAGTTTTTAATGACAAAATGTTTGTTAAGAAAGCAATGAAGGTGATTTTTTTAAGTTTTTAATATTATTAAGTGTTGAAAAAAAGTTGATAAAAGCATATTTTATTAGTTTTAAATACATATTTTTATATTTTTACTGCATATTTTATGTACATAAAACGTGATTTTAAATGCATGAAAATCCTTTCCCTAGTGATGTCTAAAGAAGTGGAAACGGCCATAGACATAGACATAAACATAAACATAGATATAGTTATAGACATGGACATGCACATTAGGAGTGGAATAGCGCGCGACCTTTTGATTTCGATACGCTGGGACTCCTAAATTTATAAAGTTTAGATGAAAAAAATGCATGAGCCTTAAATTATTATTATGTGGGTCGATGGGGGAAAATGGGTCCTCATCAGTGTTAAAACTAAAGAAAAACGTGGCAAAGTCTACAAAAAGCGTTACAACAGCCTCTGAGTTACTCCTAGAGGGGTAAACCTTAAGGCCGATACCCACTTATATTTTCCACGCTACATTTCATATGAGCATGCCGACTCCATATCTGCCCTCCTTAAGAGTACTCCCATGTAAACTATTATTTTTTTTACAATTGCCCTATCTATCCCTAGAGTGCCCCTAGAGGAGTCAAATATATGTATGATCGACCTCCAATATTTTTTTGCCCCACCATTTGTTCAGAACACACCTAGCCTCCATCTCAAATCATTAAAAAAATTATTATGAATATAGAAACAACTGTCCCTGAGTTACTCCTAGTGGGGTAAAACTTAAGACCGACCCTCCTTATTAATATTCCCCCACCCCCCAAATTTTGTATGAACATACCAACCCCGTATCTGCGCTCCTTAAGGGTGATCCCATACAAAATATAATTTTTTATACAACTACCCCCATCGGAGTCGAATATATGCCGCAACATTTGTTTAGAACATACTTAGCCCCCATCTTCAACCATTGGGGTTGTCCCCATGCAAAAATGTTTAATTTCTAATAAATGTTTCATTAGGAATATAAGAACTCATTTTTATAATTAATATTTTAATTATTGTGATAACTAAATTAATTCATTTGGTTTGATTAAATCAATTCATTTTCTCAGAGTAAATTAGCGATCCATAGACATAAACATAGAAATACACATCTACATAGACATTGCCATCGAAATGGACACAGAATCATACATGGACATGAATATAGACATTACCACATATATAGACATAGACATATCTATAAAAATTTGTAGATAAACATGTTGCCTCATGCATGACATTCTATAAATTTGGGCTACAACTAATTTTTATGTTTCTTAAAAAATTTAGACCGAAAAAAAATCTAAATTTTAATCAGAAATAATTTCTTAATCAAGCTTAAGTTCGGTATTTTCAATTCTTATTGAATGAAATATTTTTGTTAATAAATGTGAGTTTGTAAAGAAATTAAGCCCGATTAAGAAATTATTCCTGATTAAAATTCGTTATAGTTCAATTAAATTTAAAAATCTCATTATAAATTTTAGTTAGAAAAAATAAGAATAAAATAAGATCATCATTTAGCTAAAGCAAAGGCTATGGTGAAAAATTTCATCTTAATGATATTTTAAAAAATTTTCTAGAGTTCTATAAAATTTAAATTTTATGCACATTCTTTTTTTTTATGGCAATTTCGCAGGAGCTATGTAAATTTTTTTCTATTAAAAAAATTCTTTTATTTATTACATATCTGACATTGTAAAGTAATAAAATTTTAATAAAATATTATTAAAAATAAAAGATTATTATTCGTGCAACACTTTTGTGACAGCTGATGGGTTTGGTTGTCAATCGCAATATGATTGGGCAATAAAAATCATTCGTATTCAATTAAAACTGTTGGTGTGTTTATTGATACAATTCTTTATTTTTTGTTTCCTATTTCTATTATTGTTTTAAATAAAATAAATAGAGAATAGAAATAAAAATTTCGTATTTTGTTACGTCAATTGTAGTGAAACGGAACAAATAACAATAAAAACAATAATAATAATAAAAAAATTTTAATTTGTTTATGATGCCACATCTGGTGTCAAATCAATGTAAAAAAATAAATTTGTAAATAAATTTAAATATTTTTAAATAAATTTATATTTTCGACTTGGTTGGCATTTAACGGAATATGAACCTTTTAAATTTACAAACTCACACGCACACAAACACATATACAGAATTTTCAGATAAATTATTGACAAAAAATTGTTTGGCAAAATTTTTAACATAAAAAGTATTCATATTATTTTAAAGAACATTGATAAAAAAAAATAGACAAAAATAAAACAAACTAAAATTGTAAGATAATGTAAAATAAAATGAAATAAAATAAAATGGATTAAAAAATTAAATACAACCAAATTAAATAAAATAAAATAAAAATAAATAAAATTAAATTAAATAAAATAAAAAGAAATAAAATAAAATAAAGGATATTTTAGAATTAAATTCATATAATTCTATTTAAATCTTTGTTTATAAATAAAAAAATATATTAATAATAATTGTTATAATTAAAAACCTATATGTATTTAAAAAAGAAAATAATTGGAATTTCTGAAATATATAACTATAAAAAGGGCCTATATAACCTTATTGTGCTGGGGCCTTCCAAAATCAAAAATAAAAAAAATAATTATATATAGATTTTATTACAGCTATAGGTCTTTTGTAATCAATTTACAATTGTATTTATTATATCCGATATTTCGCTTCAACTTTGTGTAGCTTCTTCAGGAAATAAAATTATTCTAAATTTACTAATACATAGATATATAAAATGAAAAACATTTTTCAAATATTGAAAAAATACAAAAGTTCAAAAAAGCTTTTTACATACAAAATGACCCAGCAAAAAATTACACATTACCATTAGAACTACTTGCCATATAAGGACTTACTTTTCTGATTGCCAATTTTCATTACTCGCTTACAAATCACATTACCTAAAATTTAAAAAAATGACGTACAAGTTGCTAAATGAAGAGAATGATTTTTTTAGACGAAATAGATTACGTGAAATGTTGACAAATAAAAAAATGTAAGTACTTCTCACGAATCGATTAGTTTAGTCTCACGCCTTGTTAAAATCATTAAGTTGGTAATCCAGTAGGGAAGTGCTTCCACCAAAAATGCTTAATTCCAAACTCGATTACCTTTCTTGAAATTTTTTGCTGGGGATGTTTAAAAGAATTAAAAAATTAGAAATATTAAAATAAATGTATATGTATGTCCATAATTATAATTTTTAATTAAATATAGATATACATATATATATACATATATACTCATTCACACATGCATATGCACACATATACATGCATACACACATACATACACACCTCTACATGATCATATACACATACAGGCACATACATGCTCACATCCATCTACATATGCAAACATATACTAACCTGCATGTACAACATTAATTAATTATTTTAATTAAATTTAATTTAATTTAATTTAATTAAAATAAATTAAATTTAGAAAAAAAAGAAAAGAAATAAAATAAAATAAAGTAAAAACAAATAAAATAAAATTAAATTAAGTAAATAATATAAAAAATAAAATAAAATAAAATAGAATAGAATAAAATAAAATGAAATAAAATAGAATAAAATGAAATAAAATAAATTAAAAAATAAAATAAAATAAATTTAAATTAAATTAAATTAAATAAATAATATGAAAATAAAATAAAATAGAATAAAATAAAATAAAGTGAAATAAAATAAAATAACATAAAATTAAATAAAGGAAAAATATTATAAAAATAAAATGAAACAGAATGAAATAAAACAATAATAAAATAATATAAAATTGGCAAATGTTGTGTGTTTTGTTGGTTAAGCATCGGGTGTATGCATATCATTCCTACTTAAGGATTTCATTGGTAGACCTCAAACCAAAGTTTTTTTTGAAATAAGCTGAAGAAATTGAGCAAAAATCTAATCAAAATGCTTATTTTGAAAATATTTTTGTTTGATTCTTTTAAATTCATTATGTTTGTATATTGTGATTCTCAAAAACTTTATGCAAGTTAAAACAATTGAAAAAATTTAATATAATCTTAATGAGTTTCGCCAGATAGTTTTTTTAAACTTATTTTTAAAATTTGGTTGTTATTAAGGCTTTAAAACCGAGCTTTGCCAGTTAAGTAAATTCCAATGAACTTTTTGGGAATTTTCTAAATAATTAAAACAGACTTTTCTTTTCAGTTTCAAAATTAAATCAGTTAAATTTAATTTAAAATCTTGAACCACGCTTAATAAAAATTTCATTTATTTGTATATTTTATTTTATATAGCTCTTCTCTTGAGCTCTCATTATTGCATATTTTTTTTATTTTTGCATTTATATTTCACGCTTAATATTTTCCTTATCCTGGAAATAAATTGCTTTTTAAATTATAAAAAAAACATATTGAGGTCATTAAATTACAAATTTTCATACACACAATTAAGTTGGTAAATTGTCTGTGTGTATGCAATGCACAACTATAGCACAAAGAAAATTTATGTAAAATACTTTCGCACTATACAAAATAACTATAATTTTTATTGCACGGAGCAACAGCGTTAACATGATTTACGTATTTTAACCAAAAAACTGCATAAAACTTCAATAATAATAAAATATATGAACCTAAACAAAGGATTATATCGAAATGAGAAATAAAAGGATAATGGCCCAGAAAACATTTTCGATTGCAGAAAAACATAAGTGCTCAGTTCACAACTTATGCTAGGAACACAATTGGGACGAACAACGAATTTCGTCCACGTCGACGAATTCGTCGATAAGAATTCGCTGCGTAAATTCATCGTGTGAAGCACAATAACTCTTATAATTGATAAATTTGGTTATTGTCAGTGTGACCATATTAGTAATTATGGGCTAAATTTAGCTTATTTCTTCTGGATTTAGCTTTAAAATTTTTACTAAGCTCTTAGCTGCGTTTTTTAGCTTTTCTAAAAACGGATTTAGCTTTTTTAGCCTTTTTTAATCCAAATTGCGTATTCTCTAAAAATATATTATTTTAAAATCTGGTCACACTGTTTATTGTGTATGTAAAGAGAGTGAGAGAAAATTGTTTTTTTTTTGTCGTTCGTCGGCGTACAAAATAGAAATAAATCTATCTCAGAGTTCGTCACGCACGACGAATTTCGTTCTACGGCGGTGTTGTGTTCATTTTCATATGAACAAATGTGTTTTATTTTTTATGACGAAAGTTCGCAGCGAAAAATTCGTCGTTCGTCCCAGTTGTGTTCCTAGCATTATTCGTACATGAGTTGTGAATAATTTCAATAAAAACATTGTTTATAAACGAATGTTTATATACAAATTACCAATAACGTTTGAACGAATACCTACAATAGGTTGTGAATTTAGCAAATAAAACTTAATTTTCAAACTTAATTTTTTTTACTACAAGAGCCGATTTTAACGGTCTTAAATACTCGACTTTCGCCAAGAAGTGAAGCTCAAAATATATGTCGCTTAAGCTTTTTTGGCTGTTAGGGCTCGCTACAAGAAGGACTTTTTTCAGGTATTTCAGGTTTTTTTTACAAACAGAAGTAACACTCAGGTCTTTTGTTACAATTATCAACAAATAAGATTTTTGGCGGGGACCAAACCTGCAAACTAGCACGCTGCTGAATACTCTAACCGCTCCACCCTAAAATGATAATAAAAATATTTTCCCAAAAATATCAGTAGCAAAAATTTTGGGAACTAGAATGATTTATATTCGTTTGTCCCACCATCATCCATGAGAGATTATGGCAACATATTTACGATAAACATTCTTTGAAATGTTTGGTGGTTACTAACACATAAATACACACCAATACATAAAAATATGGACGGACTATAAAAGAGACCCTATTTTTTATGTAATACAAAAACAACAATAGCAGTAAATTAAACAATAAGGAAGTTTATTAAAACCCAATTCATTTGGTTTAACTAATTTTTGTTTAATAAATCATTGAACAATACAAAGGAAATTAAATAAAAATAAAAAATAAAATTATTAAACAATCTGTTATTTATATGTATACAAATATGTATATAAAAAGGATATTCGCTTGGGGAATTAAACAAATTTTTTTCCAGAAAGAAATAAAAAAAACAAATTTAATTTTATTAAAACTCAACATCATATTGAAAAAAATATTGAAAAGAGGAGAGGGCTGATAGTTCAATGTTCTTAATTATTATAAAAGTGGACAGAAAAGTCATTGAAAAGGATATTGTATTTTATATAGGTTCTTTATTTAAAAAAATTACGTTTGGCTACAATTATGATTACAATGCGCCGCGAATTTATAACTACCTCTGAAATGAAGCAGTCAAACTTTCTCTTGAATTTTTAGCCCAGCAGTGCAAGGATATGCCCATGTCAAAAACATACATATATCAGTAATTTTCAAAACTAGATTTTAGCTACAATTTTAATGGAAATGCAGCGAAAACTTCTAAGAATTTTAGGTCTTATACAGTCAATACCTCTAATAAATTTCACTACAATAGGTTGAATAATTTAGCTGCTTGCAATATATCCTTTATTTTTAAAAATCAAATTTTGTCAGAATCATCAATAAAATTATATAAAAACTTGCAGTTATATTTAATATCACATAATGTGTAAATTTTATATCAATGGATTCAAGGATGCATCTGCATCTCATATATCCTTTATTTCGGAAATTCAATTTTACCTTCATTTAATCACCTAAAATGTTCGAAAAAATTGTTTTTATATTTTCAATTGTGCAATTTAGTTCAGCAAAAAATTTTTGTATTAATCGGTGCAAGGACATGGCCACTTCTCACCCATTCTCTCCTTTTGAATGTGAATATTAAGGTGAATTCGCTTGAGTCGAGGATATGATCATCTCTTATATATCCTTTATTTTCAAAATTTTATTTTAGCAGCAATTTAAATGAAGAGGAAAATGGTTTCAAAATAACTCAGTGTAATTTAGCTCTGAGCAAATATTTTATATCAATCCGTGCAGAGACAGCACTGAAAATAAAGATATACTCGCAGAAAAACTTTGTTGAGTTTTCAGCAGAATTTCATTTAAGTCGGGGCAAGGATATGTTCATCTCACGTATATCCTTTATTTTAAAAATTTAATTTCAGCACAAATTTAGATCAGAATGAAGAGCAAAATGTTTTAAAAATTACTTAGGGCAATTTAGCTCTACGAAAATTTTTTTATGTCAATTCGTGCAAGGACATGGATACCACCCATATATACTTTTTTTAAATATCATAAGTTATTAACAAAAATAAAGATATATGTACTAGCAGATTAATTTCTGGAGCTTTCAGCTGAACTTCGTTTAAGTCGAGACAAGGATATGCTCATCTCCCGTATATCCTTTATTTTAAATATTTAATTTCAGCAGAGATTTATAACAAAGTGATGAATAAAGTCCTTTAAAACTTACTTGTTTAAATTCAGGGGTGAATTTTACTCAAAACAGGCTAAGGACATGAGTGACTTCCATGTGTCCTGAATTTTAAAAAATAAATTTTAGATAGAATTACCATCCTTGTTTGTTTATCTAGATTTATGCAACTTAGCACTCCGAAAAAAATTTAAATCAATCGGTACAATGAGTGCCCATGTCCTCCCAAAAATCCTTTCTTTTTAAATATCAAATTTCAGCACTGAAAATAAAGATATACTCGCAGAATGACTTTGTAAGGCTTTCAGGTAAATTTCGTTTAAATCGAGACAAGGATATGATCACCTCCCATATATCCTTTATTTTAAAAATTTAATTGCAATAGCAATTTATATCAGAATGAAGATCAAAATGCTTTAGAAATTATTCAGTTAATTTCTGCGGTGAATTTTAGTTAATATGGCCGAAAGATATGAGTGACTTCCACATGTCCTACATTTAAAAAAAATTAATATTAGTTAGAATTATTATAAAAATGCAATAAGTATTTGTAACTATTTGTAAAGTCACCTAGTTAAACTCTATTTGTAAATTTTATTTCAAACAAAGCAAGGGCATGTTAGCCTTACATATATCCTTTATTTTAAAAATTTAATTTCAGCTACAATTATGGTTACAATGTCAAAATTTTGAAATACTGTAATGCGTATTTGAATAAAAGAGTTAACTGTTCTGGTAAATCTCGTTCCAATCGGAGTAAGAATATACCTGTCTCCCATATATCCTTAATATTTAAAATTCAATTTTAGCTGTAATTATGCTGGAAATATAGCATAAATTTGTAATTGCTTTTAGAATTACTGATTGCAAACTATTTGGTAAATTTAGCTGCATTTTAAAGAATTTTATTTTAGGCATAACTATCATCAGATTTCAACAAAAAGCGTTTAACAATTTGTAAAATTGTTCAGTCAAGCTCTATAGTAAAATTCTTTGCTATGCCGGAAAGGATATGCCTGCCTCCCATATATCCTTTATTTTAAAAATTTTATCTTTTTTGCATTGTGGTGAAAATATAACAATATATAAAAATTTATTCTTACTCTATACAATTTCATTTAAATCGGTGCAAGGAGTTAAGTTCGCTTTATAAATTAAAGTGGTAAAAGTCAAGTTATATCTAAATCATACTTTGAACCTATATTTCTCAAAATTCGTCTAATAGAAGGCAAGACAACCATCGTGAAGACATTTAAAAATTCTTTTGTAAATATGTGGTTTAGAACACATTATTTAATAGCAAAAAAGAAACTATGAAATTCTGCTTGCAGTGCAGCCATTGACGGACAATATACATATAATAAAAATTATTTTATTTCGAAAGCATTTTAAAAATTTAAAATAACTTATCATATGCCAGCTTAATAATGAAAAATCGTCTTCATTTGATTGCCTCATTAATTGTTATTTATTTCTAATGTTTTATTTTTCTTTTCTTGTGTCGTTGCAGGTAATTGAAAATGTTTAAAAAGCAAATAAAGTCTGTCAGCACTTTGATAAGCCAAATTAAAATACAAAAATAAGTAAGTTGCATTTCTAATAATTAAATTAATTTATTTTTATTGCGAACAAGACAGCCAGACAGTCGAAAAACATTAAAATAGCGACACAAAAAAAAAAGAAATAAACGTATAAAAAATCTACACAAAATTATACATCAAGTTTTCTTGATTTACAACAATTCTTAAAAATATTTAAATACAATTTTTTTTAGCAGCATTAAATTAATTGTAATTGTTCCAACAATTCGTTGACATTTAGACAAATAAGTCGACAAATTGGCCTATGACCTTTAAAACGTTTAAATCAATTAAACTGCATTATAAATTGACAACGTATGAAGTTAAAACGTATAAAGCTAAACTAAATTGCAATGAACAAATCAAATAAATCATTTAAATGTTGTGTAGAAAAATCTTGGAGCAAAATTTTCAAATATTTAGCAAAAATTTAGAGATTTATGCAAAATGATTTGTTATGGTCATTAAATTTTTTTATGATCACACCAGTAGGCGTATGAGCAATAAAATTATACATTTATGAACGAATTAATAGTAATTATACGAATTGCAGTTCTTACAGAGATTAAGGAAACGAGAGCATTTTATGGTGATTTTTTAAGAGTTTTTAAATAGAATAATTAAGTAAAATTTAGTAAATTTCAATAGCACACAGTGCACAGTGTTTGTGAGGCGGTTAAAAATAGTAAAATGAAGTGATTGAAAATCGCAATAATTTTCACTTTTTGTTTTAATTTTTTCTATAAGGACATTTTTTATCCTTGGTCCGATTTTGATAAAAAAAATCTTGGATAAACATTTTAGTGTTTAATTTTTTTAAATATATAAACTTCAAGAAGCTCGAAGTCTTTTTTCTATATTTTATGTTTTTTATTTCAGGATATATGGGAAGGATGTGAATCCTTGCACGGACATTTTTGATGTGTAAACATCTATATGCTAGGGGGTAAAAATCTTTTGACTTTGCTGAGATTTCTTTGCATTGTTTGAAAGAAGCAATACCAAGCAGAGAAACAAGTCGACCGGCTCGAAGCTGACGGTGCGCCGCCGCCGGTTATTTTTCTGTATATTTCCGTACACCAAAGGTGAAAATGAACCGTAAGAGCTACGGACTTGAAATTTGGACACAATGTGTAGACATTTGGCCACTACAACAACAAATACATGAGAGTTAAAAACTAAAGGGTGTTCCAAAACGAGCAACGAAAAATTTTAAAATCCCATGTAATATATGTACATACAATTGTATGTAATTACATATATACACTTGAAATTTTAAAAGTTAGGGTATTTTTATACAGAATACAACAATTAACACTAAATTTAAAAAATTTAAATCAATGTGTGTTCCATCAGTTAATGCAATTTTGACTTTGTAATTTTGACAACTTGCTGTATCTTGGAAACCGTAAGAGCAAAACTCTTGAAAGTTTCAAAAACGGTAAAACTAAAAAATCAAAAAAATATAAAATCGCCAAATATAAAAAAACGCCAAAAACAAAAAAATCGCCAAAACGAAAAAAGCACCAAATTAAAAAAAAAAATCTCTAGGACTAAAATAAATCGCGAAAAACCGGAAAAATCGCCAAAATGAAAAAATCCTTAAACAAAAAAATCGCCAAAATGAAAAAATCGCCTAAATAAAAACAACCCCAAGAACAGAAAAAAATCTCCAAAATGAAAAACCCCAAAAAAAAAAACAAAAAAATCGCCAAAATGAAAAAATCGCCAAAATGAAAAAAATTGCGAAAATTAAAAAACCCAAAAAGAGAAAAAAAAACGCCAAAAAAGAAGAAAAAGCGATAAAACTGAAAAAAAAATCGTTTAAACTGAAAAAACTTAAAAAATTAAGAAAGCTAAATCAAAAAAAATGATCAAAACCGAATGTGCGCGAGTCAAAGTCGCACTTTACTGAATTTATTTTAATTGCAATGCGTACACAACAACAAGAACAGCAACAACTAAACGATGAACAACAGGAATTAAAAATTAAAAAGTAAAACTAAAGGCATTTACCATAGATGAGCACTGCAGTACCACTATAGTTTCAGTAAAAACAATAAAAAATGTTTAACAAGTAAATTTTTACTGATTACTAAAGTTTTTTTCTACAATTTTTATAAATTGCCTAAATGATTTGTTATATGATGAGGTTATATGATGAGGAATTTTCAGTAATCAGTAATGCCTGTATTCATAATGAAATTCTACCAAGTGGCTAAATGTTTTTCATACAAAAGTTTCAAAATTTTAATGAAAAAACTTTGCCACTTGCTACAATTTTATTGTGATTACGGCCCTACGATTTTACTGGTAATGCAAATTAAATTTCATTAGCAGTAAAAATTTACTGAATTTTTTTTTGCTTACTGCAATTTTAAATGCAGTACATATACATATACTGCAGTGTGCCCATTTACTAACCAAATAAGTTTAATAAAACAAACAAAAACCAACAAATTTATATGTATTTACAATATTGAAAGTTTTGATACTTTTAATTAATTAATTCAAAAAAAAGATACTAAAAGCATAAGTACTTTCGACTTAAAAAAAATTTTCATTACTAGATGTTTACACATCTCCTCTGTGATCGGACTTACATTGCTTTGTTTTTAAATTTCATATTTGTTTACCTGTTTTAATGTGTTTTAATTGAGTGCCTAAAATTTGGACTTTTGACCATAACTTTTTCTATTTTTGACCGCTCGTTATATGAAAACAGGACTCTGTGCAGCGCTATTAAAGCGTTAAAAAAGATTTCTGATAAAATACAAATATACATATTTACTAAAAAAAATTTTTGATTCGAATTATTAAATAGAACATTAATAGAAAATAATTATTCAAATGATGTTAAAAATTGTGCAACAGATTTTCTTAAAGGTGGGAAACAGTCTTTTACAATTTCCTTTAAGCTTATCGTAAGAGCTTTAAGAAATGGACAGGTAATTCGCTTTTTGTCTTAAATTTCTACCACCACTTATTTTCTGCTTTAAAAGTAATATTATTTTTAACTTAAAAAAAACACACATCTTGAACAAATGGTACCTCTTCCACATGCAATTTAAATTTATTTATTTTTTCCAAAAAAAGTTAACACACACACACACACTCACGCAATCCATGTCTTTTTGGCAACTGTAAAATGTACTTGCATACATTTTACTTCTACAAAATATTGAATTTACATGCATACATACATATGTATGAACCCTTTTAAGCAATTATTACGAGGACAACGGTGATTCAAACTAAAGTCCAAAAAATCATAAAATTGTTTTGAAAGATTTAAACAAAATTCCAATTTATTACATGCTACATACAACTTTTTATTTTAGTCCGAGTTTTAGGATGATAAAACGATGCATAAAGCAATTTGCTTGAATGTTAAGAAAAATTGGATAATTGATGATTTTATTTTAGCTTAATTTTACCACTGCACACGTTTATAAATATAATGCATTTGCTTGTATGTAAAATTTATATTTTCCCTCCTCTTTATCATGTACTTGAGCAAAATTCAATTTGTCTGCTAGAAAATTGTCTGAATTGTATAATGAAAATGGTAAAAGCAAAAACAACAACATGGTGGAATAAGGAATGTATGCGTTCTTTTTTTATAGAAGTAAAATAACTATTTTTCAGTTACAATCATTTATTTTTTTTTAATATACTTAACATGATCTTGTTATAAAGAAAGAAAGAAAACATTATTATTATATTAGATACTTGTATACATATAAAGGGAATTTTTTTAAAATATTATAAAAAAACACCGTTAACGCGCTCTATAAGTTTGTATGCATCTAAATATTCATATATGTGTGTATGTATGCATGTATGGCTGTTCCCTTTGATTTTATATTTTAGTATTATTGCTTTCCATATTCATGGCATACTTCAAGGGATTTCCCTATAAAAGACGTTTGTAGTGGTAGAGTGTGGTAGTTAAATATATAACTCATGGTTTCCGGCACTTGGCTACAAATTGCATTTTAATATATAAAAGGATGTTATGCACTTTATTCGTTTAAAACAAACTGATTTCATTTACAAATTTTCTGTTATCTACTCACATGTTTTTAGGTTAAGGAGGCGGGGAGAGTTGTGAAGAAAATTTAATTTTAAATCCAAAATATATATATATATATATATATATATATATATACATATCGATGGCTTAATATAAAAAGGGCCTAACTAATTTTTTTCGAAATCGTGTTTTTAATGTTTTCTGGGCGACAACGTATAATTGCATCCTCCTTGAAGATTTTAGTACGTTACAGTTCAAAATCAAGAGCTTATGGCGACTTTAAAAACTATTTCTGCATGTAAATGCTTTATTTTTTCTTTAGTTTTTTGCTTGTTCTGTAAAATATCAAAAATTCGAGTTAAGCCTTTTTTATATTAAGCCATCGATATATATATATATATATATATATATATATATATATATATATATATATATATATATATATACAAATTATCCCGACAGATAGAGTTGCAGTCGGTATCTCCATTATTTATTTATAGTGTAGCTAAACGGCTGGATCGACTTATATATATAATAATATATTTTTCCTAGCCCTAAGTGGTTTATGTCACGCCCATACGAACGAAATATCTTATATCTTGAAATTTATAGGAAGCAGAGTATTATAATTTGGTATGGACTCTTATGATAGCAAGGTGCAAAGTAATTCAAAATATTGGTAGAATAGGAGGACCATGGGAAGGGACAACCGCCATACAAAGTAATTACTAATAATCTTATATATTTTGAAAGTTATAATAGCAACAGTCTTCAAATTTCGTATGAAATCTTTTGAGAGCAAAAAGCGCCAAAAATTTAAATAAAGTTTACCATACACAGAAAAAACTAAATTTCGTTATCAGTAACCAAATTCATTGCATCAGTAAATATTTTGTGTGAATGCGGACCTACAAAGAAATTTGTAGATTCTGATAACAATTTTGTAAAAAAATTTAAATTTATTTGCTGGTAGTTTAGCATGTCTATATACGTATAAGCTTAGTAGGCTTTGAAACTGATACAAAACCCAGCAAATAATTTATATCCAGTTGAAGTCATTTTATTTTTCTTTTGTGATTTTCAAAAGTATTAGTACAGGGTGGGCCAAAAGAAACCAAGGGGTGTAAAAGTTTAATAACTTTTTTGTTTATTAACTTTTTTTTATTTTTTCTTTCAGATTATATAATATACAAAATGGAAATTTTTTTACACTAAGTATGAAAAATGATGTCTCTTAAATGACCACCGTTTTCAGCTTCGCACTGATGGGCTCTTTTTAGAGCATTTTCCATAACATCTTTCAAAACTTGTGGCTGTAGCGTTCGAATTTCTGCAACAATGTTTGCCTTGAGTTCAAGGATTGTCTCTGGCTTGTTCACATACACTCGCTCCTTCAAAAAACACCAAAGAAAATAGTCGGGTGCTGTCAAATCTGGCGATCGCGCTGGCCAAATAATTTCTGAATTTCGAGAAATTATTCGCTCTCCAAAAATTTGACTTAAAAGTGCCATTGTGTCTCGGGCAGTATGGGCAGTGGCTCCGTCCTGCTGAAACCACATACCAGGTCTGTTTTCAAGAGCAGGACGTAAAAAATTTTCTATCATAAACCGATACCGCTCTCCATTTACGGTTACAGCACTTCCATCTTCATTCTCGAAAAAGTAGGGCCCAATGACATTTTCAGATGTGATCCCACACCATACTGTACACCTGATGGGGTGCAATTGGCGTTGATGAATGGCTCTTGGATTTTGAGAACCCCAGAACCTACAGTTCTGCTTATTAACAAAGCCATTCAAATGAAAATGAGCTTCATCACTCATAATCAAATTTTCAATAAAGTTGATTTCTGGTTTAAATAATAAAATTCTATTGTTCTGGTTCTCTGTTCAGTTGTGAACCTCTCCATTATAAATTCTCCAAGTGTTGTCTATATAATCTGAAAGAAAAAATAAAAAAAAAATTAATAAACAAAAAAGTTATTAAACTTTTACACCCCTTGGTTTCTTTTGGCCCACCCTGTATTTTATGAATTCTCATATAGTTTTTGAAAGTCTATGCATAAAGTAAGAGGTTTGTGACTGTTTAAAATTTGTGGTTAAAGTCTACTGATGATTTGGTTCAAGCGCAAATGAAATACGTATATAGACATGCTAAACTACCAGCAAATAAATTTCAATTATTTTATGTACATTTTTATTTTTATTTTATGTAGGATTTTGTCTGCGCGATAAATGACTTTGCATTACAATACCTTAATTTCTTATTATTTTATCCATTAAATATCATAATTATTGATAATAATGCCATTTAAAAATTTAAGTTGTAACAATGCAAAAATATTTATTGGGCAGACAAAATCCTACCTTTAGCTAAAGGGAAGTTGTGAAAATGGCTCTAAAAAATATAAAATGTTTTTTTAAAATTAAAAAAAAATCAGACAAATTTTTTTACATTATATAAAAATAAATTTAACTGAAAATAACAAATTTAAATAAAAAGAAATAAATCTAAAAAGTTTTTTTTTACAAATTTTACTTTATATAGATAATTTTCATTCTATACAGTTTTTTTTTTTACATAAAATAAAATTGGAACAAATAATTTACTGGAACAGTAAAAAATATTTACTGAAACTAAATTATATTTCAAAACACACGTTTGTTTGAAAATTTTTTGGGAATAATTTTTTTTCTGTGTATACTCAAAATCTTTTAAAAAATTTCTACATCAAGTAAGATATTCGATTAGCAGTATTATGTACACATGAAGTATCCTTAAGGAAGCCTTCGTGTGCGAGTCAAAGTCGCACTTTAATGAATTTATTGTTTCTTTGTGCTTTTCGCTTATTTTGACGTGAACTAAATGGCGATTAAGACATAGCTGGACACTATCGTAAAAACTAATAAAAACAGAATCACATTATTATCGTTACTGCAAATGAGTAAATATATCGATAAATATTATGATTTACAGTTCGCAAAAAGTTACGAAATTCCAATAGTGATCAAAACTCAATTTTGAAAAATTATGGCGAAATTGGCAAATGCGTATTTTTGATAGCGGGTGGGTAAAAAAGTGGAAACTGTTTTTCAATAGACATTCATATTACATATCGCTCATTTACTGAAAGAATGTTATAACTCAAAAAAACTAGTTTGCCATAAAACGAGTTTGAAAGTTATGTGTACTTAAAGGAAACATAAAATTTTACTTTTCTGTCAAAACTTGATTAAAGAAGATATCTGCTTAAAATTTTTATACAATATATGTAAATAATAATATGGGAATTAATTCTGCACCATTTACCCAAAGGCCCCATTTTTTGAGTTATGACGCTGTTTTAGTAAATCAGCGATATATATGCAAATATATAAGTTTACAACCGAAAATTTTTATTTTATTTACAAAAACAGGCAATAAAAAAAGTTTATATTAAAACAAAAAATTGAAATTTTTTATAACTTTTTTTGCATTTAATATTGTTGTTGACAGTTAATGACGATATAAAAAAAAGTAAATTGTCACTGTTCAATGATAATAATGATGTATGTGCATGGTATATAATGACTTTGTTGACGTATGTATGCACATTCATTCATATATTAAACACAACGTACAAAAATAATATTTATTTAAGCTACAAATAACAAAAACACATAAATTTTGGCATTTAAATTGTCGTATAAATGTTTTTATTTTTTTTTCGTTCACATAAATATGGAATGAGTTTTTATTTAAAAACACATGATTCAACTTTTTATAGTTAAATTAAAAAATATGCAGTATTTTAATGAAGAAGGTCAAAAACCAAATAACAAATAACAAAAAGTATTCAAACTCACAAAAAACAATTTTCAATAAAATTATTTGCCAGCGATTTCACAATAAGGAAGGACTCATCGTCCTTACTATTGTAATTTGAAACAAAATTCCCAGAAAATCTGATAAACAAAAGTTATATTGATTTTTGTTGTTATGCTGGTGATTTAAATAATATTAATTATACACTTCATAGCACATTTCGCCTTGATATGGTTAAAGATGCTGCATGTTTATCATTAAATTTTTATTTTTAACTGCAAGATTATTTCATTAATTTATGAATAATGTTTTGTGTTCTTTAGTTAATTAAATTTTTAATGAAAAAACTATTCAGCCCAAGTGTCCTTTACACAAATAGATATAATAATACTGGCTTTAAAAAAAAGTTGCAAACAAGCATTAAATTTTCATCAGAAAAATGAGAAGTAATGAAATACAGTGAGTAACAAATTTTGGAAAGTTTGATTACATTTTTAAATTTTAAGAGCAAGCGACACAACGGAACTAAAAGGAGGCCATCAGCGCAACAATGGCGTACGAAATCATTCACTAGAAGAGAAACAAGTCGTGTTAAAAAGTCGGGGGCTAAGGGAAAAAAATAGTGGGCGGCGGCTTATAGCCGGCTGACAGTCGTTGGTTTTGTTTTGTAAATATCAAGGTCTATTCATGAGGTTTAAAGAATATTTATTATACAGTAAATGAAAGTCGATATATGATTAATTTTTTTCTCGTTTGGAGAAATCGAAGAGCTGCCAAAAGTTGTTTATTTTCAATCCAATTAAAAAGAGGAGGAAGTTATAAATTCGTCTGTATCTTTTTTTGGTATTGTTTTCTCGTTTTCTGTCTGAGGGGGTAAAGAGGGGGAAAAAGTGGGCGAGGATACGCCCAAAAAGTTTTCTATTTAATTCTATGATATTCTACTTAATTGATTGCTGTGAAACCTAGCAAAAAATCGTAATTACGCAATTTTAAAGCTGACAAAATGGGCGGGGCTACGCCCATTAAAACTCATTATTATATTTCACGTGGCTCTACTTGACCGATTTTTACGACACAATCTTCTATTTTAAAAAATTGGCGGGGTCACGCCCATTAAAATTAAATATGTTATTTTAAGTGGTTCTACTTTACCGATTTGCACAAAACTTAACACACACCCTGAGCTCTGAAAAACACACAGTCTTGCATTTAAAAAAGTGGGCGGATTCACGCCCATTAAAATCTAATTCTATATTCCACGCACTTCTGAACTGAGCTGAAATTTTTTTTCTTTGAAAGAGTTTACTTCTAGTTTTCGAAAATGTTTTAGCAATACTTTGCATTGAAGTCGATTTTTTTCCAAAATTATTGTATATATTGCTTTATTATACCCGTATTTTCTATATAAAAAATATGTGTTTAAATAATTTCATATAAAAATGTACTTAAAAAGCATATACAAATATAATTTTATAACAAAAAAGTTCAGCATTAAAAAGTGCAATTGATTGCGAAATATTTAGTAAAACTTAACTCATGCCGGCTGCAATTCTGAGCCTCAACTAGCTGCATAGATCGGTGGCGGTTTAAAGTTGTATACAAAGTCGGCGGCGGCTCTTTAGCCGTTTGTGAGCCGATCGGCTTGTTTCTGTGTTGACTAGTTCGTTTTTGCCACAAACCTATGATCACACCCATGTAATTTAAATGGGTTTGGTCATAGGTTGTTTGCGTCAAAATATAACTAGTGAACGAGTTCGACTTCCTTTTTTTTCGCTTCTAAAAACATTCTTATGCAAAAGCACCTCTTCTAAATGTTTGCAAGTAACAGATTTGTTACTGCTTTGCTTTATTTCCTCTACTGTTAAAATATACTCTAAGAAAGGATTGTATATTCTCCCTTCATAATTTAAGCTTTTCGACACACACAGTCAGACACACTTGTACTCTGTAACAAACTATCCTGCACGCTGGCAAGGTTTATGTGATTGTTGTAACCTTTATTTCCGTTGCAATACCTTCTTGTGGATTTTCTTCCTTTTCCTCTTTAATGCTAAATGTGTGTATGTATGTATGTATGTCTGTATATAGGGTTTCTTGTCTGACATGCAAACTCTACTAAACAAGCGCACTCACACATACATATTCTATTCACACACACCGATATTATTTTCTTATTAAGATGACACTTTAATGGCAATAATGCTGTAAACATTTAATAAATTGCACTTGTGTATCCAAAAGAGTATCATTTGATGAAAAGTAGAGATGTGCAAATGTCGTGATTTTATCGTGTCACGCGTGAGTCACGCGTGATTCACGTTATTCGTGATCAAATATTATAACTAATCACGCGTGATCGTGCGTGAGCTTTTTTTAATAATCACGCACGAACTCTCACGCTCTCACGAGATAACATTCCTGCATAGGTACATATGTAAATGTATTCAATCATTTGAAATGAATTATTTTATAATAATAAATGCATATATATATGTATAGTAATATGTATGAAATATTTTTATCTAATTTTTCGACCTTTTTTATATTTTAAATTAAACTATTTTTTTGAGCTTTCGGTCAGTTTATATTTTGAGTTTATTATTTTCAATATTTCGTTAACCTTCGGTTAACTTCTTCAGGATATATCGCTCATTTACTTCAATAGTGGCATAACTCAAAAAATGAGTTTTTTGAGTTAATATTGCAGAAAGATGCGGCATTTTGTATTTTATCTTGTGTAAAAATTTCATATAAATAGCTTGTACTATCACCTCCTGGGAGAAGAATCTTTTTTCATTTCTCCATTGAGTTGTATGCAAATTGAAAACTTAAATGCGTTTTCTGCAAAACTGGTTTTTTTGAGTTATGCCACTATTGAAATAAACGAGCGATATATTTTTTGGTTTTTTTTATGAAAGAATACCCCCAAACAAAATGTTTCGACTTTTTCTGAAATCAGACTTGTCGTACCGAATTCGTTAAGACATTTCGGTAGTTTCTCTGAACAATTTGTTTTAAACATTAACCCCCTGTTTGTGTAAGACGTTTGAGTTAGAAATCTTAGCGTTTCTGTAATACATAGATTAAAGAAAAGTTGTACAAGTTTCCTTTAGTCTATTACAAAAACGCCAAGATTTTTAACTCAAACGTTTTATACAAACAGGGGGTAAAACTTTGATTTTTGAATACATAAGTAAAAGTCTGTGAACATTTTTTTTAAATAAGTATGTATATGTTGATAAATAACAAAAATTAAAAATTTTAAAAACCCCCGACTTTTTTCAGAAAAGATTTTAAATCTTCTAAACGGCTGGACCGATTTTCTTTAAGCATGGCTAAGAACCCTCTCGATCAAGTCATCTTTCAAACAGAAAAAACTAAATGAAAATCGGTGCAGCCGTTTGGCCTGTACGTGGACACGGACAGACACACAGGTACACAGATACACAGATACACAGACACAGACGCACAGACACACACTACAAACTTATAACATCCCTTTTTTAGTCGGGGGTTAAAAAAGGATTGTAACAAATATTAAAAAACGTGAGTATGTGCAAAGTATTTCGACAATAGCAGTAACATAACGGTGAAGCGGTGATCTGCTATAAAAGCAAAAAAAAAAAAACGTACCTAGATGTCGTTACGAATTCGTACAGACTTATCGTAATGAATTCGTACCGACATATCGTTACGAAGTCGTGTCAACCATTATATACAACAATTGTTACGATTTCGGTAATATTTCGCTGCCGAAATCGGAAGATTTTGTCGACCAATCGTTACGAATTCTTTACGAATTCGGAGCATTTTGTTTTTGTATACATACAGCCTTTTAAGTATGTATGTATGTATGTTTCTTAGATACCCTGTAGGAAGTATCAATTGAGAAACAATACTGATTCAACAGTGCCTTTGTTAACAATACTACTGACGAATTGTACCGCAGAAAATGTTTTTTGCTTTAGGGGCCGTCCACATATTACGTAACGCTGTAGGGGGGAGGGGTGGGGTTCGAGTTTTGTTATGATTTGTTATGGTGGGGGTGGGGGAAGTCTTTGAAAATGTTACGTAACAGAAAAATTTTAGTAATTTCTATGTTTTCTCATTTAATATGCTTTTCTCATTTATTTGATTATCATTTATTTAATTGATCATACATACGTCTTACCTTCACATTTATATTATGTATGTATACATACATATGTACATGTGCGGAATGTCAATTTTTGATATACGAGAATTCGAATTCGAATATTTAAAATGTTATCCGCGAATACGAATATTTAAAACGATATTAAATTAACTTTGCTTTATTTTAATTTACATTGTAAATTTTACAAAAACACGAGCATACATATATACATAGATATGTATATATGTATATGTAAGAACCTATTTTTGAACCCGCGCGTGATCGTGATAAGTTATAAACCACTCGTGCGTGAATAAAAATATTTTGTTCGTGAGCGTGCGTGATCGTGAAAATGTTCAAAATCATTCGCGCGTGAAAGTGCGTGAGTAAAATATTTTTCAGCGTGAGTGTGCGTGTCGTGAGTCAGAAAACACTCACGTGCACATCTCTAATGAAAAGTATATTAGTAATTTTAGCATAAACTAGAATTTCAGTAACTGAATCGTATGCAGCATTAGAGTTATATTGAATAATGTTTAAATCAAGTGGAGCGCGAGGAAAAACACGATTGCCAGCAATTTAAAATTGCTTTGAGAGTTAATAGGGATTACATTTTTCCCAAGAAATACTCAACTATTATTCATATATTGTTGTTTTAATTTTAAACGGCAATCTTAAGTTTCATAGTGTTATAAATTTTAATTTAATTTTAAATTATTTTAATATAAATGCTTTTGCAATTTTTGTTTTCAAACAAAAATTTTAAATCATTAAGACTTACGACTATTGTTTGAATGCCCCAATTGTTAAGAGCCAGTAACTCATTATTTCTGCAACGAATGTGCCAAGTTGTCACCGCTATCGGTTTGTGTACAGAACTTTAAGCTCAAGAAGCCCATACAATGTCAAAAAATTTGCTGGTGTTTGCGTGTTTGACGATACAAAAAAAAAAATTTTTTTTTCTTTATTTGAAATTCGGGCACACATATTTATAACACAAAAATTCGTTTCGTGTTTTTTTCGTTTCATATTTGCTCATCACCATACGACCCCGACAGCGTGCATATTCATGTCACGAAAAAACGTATGTGATACCCAATTTCCCCGCTTTTAGATGAATCCTTCTGCCTGCAAACATTTTGGGATTGCTGCTGGAGTAATTCTCTTAACGATTTCGCCAGTTTTTCTTGAAATTAATAACAAACTTTATATCGCTACCCTGGGCCCTTTTTGTCTTTCGTTTTAAAATCATCACTTCTGAATAACCTGCGTTGAAAAGTCGATGTTCTTCCATTTTTATATTTTTTTATTCAAGAACCAAAATAAAACTTCTTTCAAATGATTTTGAGTTGGCACAAAATTTCACGTTTTCGAAGCACAAAAAAACTTTTGTCTACATTATATTTCGTTCAATGATTATGTTCGACAATTGTGTCGTCTTGTCTATGGAGGGAAAAAGTAGCAGTTATGATTCTTTAAGACAATTATTTGCACAATTTAGAACCTATTGTGGGAGTCGTAGTTCGTACATGAGTTGTTTGTAATTTCAATAAAAACATTGTTTATAAAAAATGTTTATATAGAAATTACGAACAACGTTTGTACAAATATTTCAAAATGCTTCCATTTATTTCCATATTTTTTAATTTTCTAGCGGAATACGATTAAATTAAAGTATTGTTTTAGACCGGCGACGGCTGTTAGCCGGCTTACAGCTAATTGGCTGTGCTCTCTGGCTTATGCTCATTTGCAAAAACAATCGTTCTCAATGTTTTTATTTTGGTTTTGTTTCACGAACAAAACAAAACAAAATCAAACATTTTGTTTCGTACGCTGGTTTTCATTACAAGGAAATTAAAACAAAACTATATTTATAATTGTAATATCTTCGATTATTTTTGTTACAAAAATCACGTCCTAACTCCTGTATCGCGCAATAAATAGCATAGCTATAAAAAAAGCAAAAATCAATTAAAAATTGTATTGAGTCAATTAAACTTTTAATTAAATTATATTTTTAAACAAAAGTTTACTTCGTTCAGTTGCATTTTTAATCGATTTTTGGTTTTTTTTTAATTAAAAGTGTTTATTGCAGGAACATTTTTATTTCTGTGTGATTAAAAGAAACATAATACAAATTCAAAAATCATCAAATAGTACTTAGGAAATTATAAACATGATTAAAACTTGGTTACCCTTAACTGTAAAACTAGCAACCAGATGCACTTTCAGCATGCTTAACTCAATTCAAATATACATACTTATAAATTACTTTCTAGTCAATTCATGTGGAGTAGTTTCAGTAATAGACATCATGCGGTTGTCATAAATAAAATGTAACTGAATATGCAGCAGTCAGTTTAATACCAGTGACATCAATTTAGGGGGTAAAAGAAATAATTGAAAAATAAAATAGTCATTTAATCTTCCTTTAAATAATCATTAGTAAAGGTAAAAGAATGAGGGTGCTGTTAAGTAAGGCAACGCAGTAAATAGTAAATTGAAATGGCAAAAATGAAAAACAGTAAGGGTATGAAACTGTCTTACTAGACTTGGCTCGAACACCTACACTAATTTGATCCAAATCTTACGTATATGTTTACTCAAATAAACCAATATTTAAAGACAGTTGTATTTTTGTTTTATTTAGTCTGTAAGTGAAATAAATTCCAAGCAAATAATTTAGCATAAAGCCACAATGTTGTTTGGAGTATGATATTGCCTTAAGTTTAAGACAACTATTGAACTCAAAGAAAATATTTAAATTACTTTTGTATAAATGTATAATAATCAAGTCTGACAATAAACTAATGCTTAGAATAATATTAAACATAAATGCGGGAATAAATAAATCAAAAAATTCATAATATCTTAGTTTAATGTAGATATTTAATTTAAAAAAATAAATCCTTTAAAATTTTATACTAACTACTATTCCTATTTTCTTTATCTCTTTTCAGGTAATTTTAAATTATGCAAATCCTTTAAAACTTTGCAACACTTAAGCAAGCAAGGATTTTGCTTCATACGTAAATATTTAATTACGTTGCCATGCCTCTTGGTATATAAACGAGTCACGAAAATTGTTTGTACCACCTTTCATGGCAGTAAATTAAGGAACAAACAAAACACATAAGCATGTAAATACACACACACACATACACACAATAACACACTCCCATAAAAGTGCACACACACACACGCACACACAGGCATACGTTTACATACACTCATGTTTATCCTTGTAACTCCGGCAAATATGAGTATTCAGCAAAAGTTGCTCACAAGGAAATTAAAAAAGTGTCATGGCGCTGCAGTTTTAACCACTTAAAACTACAACAAAAATAAAAATGAAAAAGGTAACAGAAACACAAACAATGGGCGAGGTAATTGTGAAAGGGCAGCTCAATGCTAAATTGAAATGGCGCGAGAAAATAAATTAATTAAAGCGAAAAAAATATATTTTTATCTGGTCAAATATTTATCTCGTATTTAAAAGGAAATCAGGGTTTTTGTCTTACATAAATAAAGAGACTGAAAATCAACATTTAATACTCATTTTTGGCTACATGAAAAATCGCCCAAAAATAAAAATGAAAAATCTCCCAAAATTTCAAAATAAAAAATCACCCAAAAAAAATGAAAAATCGCCCAAAATTTTTAAAATGAAAAATCACCAAAAAAAAAAGATTAAAAATCGCCCAAAAAAATTAAATATTGCCCAAAATTAAAAAACACAAAAAATTAAAATTATAGTAATTTCATTTTTATATCAAAAAGAAAAAACAAAAGCTATACACTCAAAAAAAAAAAAAGACATATACTATTATTAAAAAAAAAGTTTCTAAATTTAAGTAAAAAAAGTTTCTAAGTTTAAGTAATTTTTTCTAAGTTTGAGTAAATTTTTACAAAAATATAATAAAAATTACTAAATATAAATAAAAAATAAAAAGTTCATATCCTTAAAAATAGTTCATAAAAATACAAAGAAAAATTCTCACATTCAAGGACAAGTTTACTGGCTTAAAGGAAATATTTACCAAAAATTGGAAAATGGTTTAAAAGTTTAGGGAAATTGTATCCTAAGAACTAGTCAATCTCGTTTTAAATCAAAAAATAAATTTTAGGAAATGAATCACTCCTAATTAGTTCATCAAATTTGACTTACTTGAAAGATATAAAAACGTATTCTTAATTTTAGAATAATATCTACCAGTTTTAAGTATTTTTTCTTTAAATTATAGAAATTATATTATTATTTGTGAATTCTCAAATAGTTCTTGAAAGTCTGTGCATAAGATAAGAGGTTTGTGACTATTCAAAATGTGTGGTTGAAGTCTACTGATGATTTGTTACAGCAACAATGAAATATATAGACAACGCTGAACCACCAGCAAATAAATTTCAAATTAAAATAAACTTCTGACAATATGTCGAATAATAAATTTCTTAAATGTTAAATTTAGATTTGATTTTTCATTTTGCCTTATAATTACTTTTATTGTTATCCAATGGATTTCTAATTGTATAAAGGTGTAGAAAAATAAAATAGATTCAAATCGAATATAAATTATTTGCTGGGTTTTTTGTATTAGTTTCAAAGCCTACTACGCTTATTTTTCTTTTGTGATTTTCAAAAATATTATTGTTTGTGAATTCTCAAATAGTTCTTGAAAGTCTGTGCACAAGATAAGAGGTTTGTGACTATTCAAAATGTGTGGTTGAAGTCTACTGATGATTTGTTACAGCAACAATGAAATATATAGACAACGCTGAACCACCAGCAAATAAATTTCAAATTATAGAATATAATTTTAATTTGCATTAAGCAAAAAATAAGTATGTACATGAATTAAAGACAAAAAACTTTGAAAAATTTACTCAATTTGAGATCAAAGATGAAAATTTTTTTTTGCAATGCACCGAATTTGACGGGAAAATTTTAATTAATTTTTTGAAAACTTTTACTTAAATATAAAAATATAATTACTATAAACTAGTTCATTAATGAACTAGAAATTTAGTAAATATTTTATTGGTTTCAAGTAAAAAACAGCTTTGCCGCCATATGAAAACTTTTTTTACTCAAATTTAGAAAAATTTCCAAAGTTTTAGTTAGTTTTTTTTTTGAGTGTAGGGAAGCGTAAATAATATTCGTTCGTTCCCGAATTTTATATACACTGTTGTTTTCCGACACGGCGCAGCCTAATAAAGATTTTCTGCCTTGCAAAGTTTTTCTGTTTAATAACATTTTTTTGCACTGCCGGGCTTAAGGATTTTGTCCACCATGGTATTTCCATGGTATTTGCGTGTATTTTTCCCTTTAATTTTTAAATGTTTGAAAAATTTTGGACGATTTTTCATATGAAAAATCACTTAAATTTGTATGAAAAAATTTTTGGGCGATTTTTTCATTTTCATTTTTGAGCGCTTTAGTTTTGGGTGATTTTTCATAGAAACATTTTTCATATCGCCCAAAATTTCAAAATGGGAAATCGCCAAAACAAAAATATTAAAAATCACCCAAATTTTATATGAAAAAATTTTGGGCGATTTTTCATTTTAATTTTTGGGCGATTTTTCACCACTGTACCACTGTACAAAAATTCGGACCTCGATGACTATAATTCTGCCAACAAAAACCGACTTCAATGCAAAGATTTAATAGAACATCTTCGAAAAAAATTTATGGGATATAAAATTAAATTTTAATGGGCGTGGCTCCGCCCATTTTTTAAATGCACGATTTTGTGTTTTTCAGAGCTGAGAGTGTGTGTTAAGTTTTTTAAAAATCGGTACACTTAAAATAAAATATTAATTATTAATGGGCGTGACTCCGCCCATTTTTTCAAATGTAGGATTGTGTTTATTTTAGAGCGCAAGGTGTGTGGTAAGCGTCGTTAAAATCGGTTAAGTAGAACCGCGTTAAATATTATAATAAATTTTAATGGGCGTAACTCCGCCTATTTTTTCCATCTTACAAATTATGTAATTACAAAAACTAAAGGGATTTTATAGGTTTCGCAGCAATCACATAAGTAGAATATCATAAAATTAAATAAAAAAATGTGTGGGCGTGTCCCCGCCTAATTTGTTTGCAATAGTACCATTGGGAAGCTACATATATGCTCTCAGACAGTAGAAAAATTTTTACAATTGGTCTAATATGAGACGAATTGATAATCCCTTCTCTTTTCTTTTATTGGGTTAAAAATTAGTTTTAACTTTTATTTTTAATTCAGAGAATAATTTCTCCTTTTTAAAACTTTAAGTTCATGGGGAAAATTAGGACACGAATAGCAATATTCGTAGAGTCGAGGACTGATCAAGCCGCAAGGAGACGTCAGTCGAAATTTGTTGGAGCAGTGCTTTGACTTTGGTTGGAGCACTGTAATAAGCGAAATTATAAAATATTTCGAAAAACTTTATATGCAAATAATTTAAAATTTCCATCGGTAAGGAATGCCGTAATTTGTCCTTATTATTTTAAATAATTTTTTTTACTGTAAAAATTATTGTTGAAGAATAACGGTTATTTTTTTATTTTTAATTTTCTTTTTAATAAAGTATCCTCGTGTAAAACATCCTGCGGATTGTAAAAATCATTCAAAAGCATTAAGAACTATACATTTTGCAACATTCAAGGATAAATCTTTCCATTGTTATTAAAACTTACATTTACCTGAAAAATGTTACTCGTATTGTTATTTATACAGATTTAGGGCATATGAGTTTAATAAAGATAAAACTTAAAAAATCGTTTGCAAATTATCAGCAACAATAATAAATGTCCTTAACAACCATCACATTTATGAGGATTTATTTTTAATTTTTTTCTTGTAACATTAAACGCTATTAAACAAAATACACGGAAATGTTAAAATTGCAGAAGGGAAAACTACATTAAATGAAATGAAATTTATCATGCTAAATGGCAAAATTTTTTTTAATCCTTGCTCTCAATTTGTTCATTCAAATGGCTTAAGAGTTCATGTGCCATTTTATAGACCGTTTAAAAATATTCTGAAAAATATATTTTTAAGGACTCCTCCGAGAATCACTTCCATTGTTTCGTTTTTCCTTTTGCTAGCCCCTATAATTACTAAAACCAGCACGATTCAAACAATCCGAAATAAATTTCCAAGGAAAAACGATGCTTAAAATTTCATTTCTTTAGAAAACAAAATTTAAAAAATTTCCAACTGAAATTAAATGACAAAAACGATCTCGTATTATGGTTCTTGCAACACACACACACACACATTAACATACAGACTTAGCCAAGCACATAAAATAACAATCAGAATGCCACAAGTGAATTTAATTGCAATTTATGTTCATTTCATGCACTCGTATATGAGAGAGAAAGTTATTTGGTGATTTGTATTTGAACACAGTTTACCAAACATGAAACTCTTTGCCAGCACTTGTATGAATTTAATTAATATCAACAAGAATAACAAATAAGATGAGGAAAAAATATGAATATTACCTCAGCAACAATTTATAAACGAACAGAATAAACTGTTGCAAGTAGTGGCGACTTTTTAGGCCGCTATTGTCAAAACATTTTTAAGAAAAACGGTTTAATTGTGTGTGATGTTGACCAACAAGGATTAAAAACAAACCGAAAAGTTTAGCATAAAAAATTCAAATTGCAATTCATTGAAACTAAAAAAACAGAAACAAGTTACTCTAATAAAAATAAAATTGCGTCTTATTTTGTTCGAATTAAATTACTCGAACAATCATTACTCTATAAAATATCCTACTTAGGAGAAATGTATACATATGCAGTGCGAATAAAATTATTAGAAACAAGTTTACACACTAAAATGAATCATTCTAATAAAATTATTCGAATATAATTATTCGAATAAAATTATTCGAATACAATTATTTGAATAACATAAATTATTCGAATAACATAAAAAACATAAATTATTCGAATAACATAAATCGAATAAAATTATATGCATTAAATTATTGGAAGCAAAGTATTATTAAGGCATTCAAATAAAGTTATTCCACTAAAAGTAGGCGAATAAAATTGTGGAGGAAAATTATTCGAATAAAAACTTAATCATAATTGCTGCGAATTTAAGAAAATAAGAATTCACTAAGAAAAAAGTTATTTGAACAGTATTCCTCGTGTAAAATTATTCGAAAATTATTATTTCAGATAAGTTATTGGAATAATATTTTTCAATTAAAATTTCTAAAACAAAATTAAAAGAAAATTCCGATAAAATTATTGAATCAAAATTATATGCTGAAGTATTTCGAAATATAAAAATCCAATGAAATTAAACTATTCGAGTAAAATTGTGTGCATGACACTCTTCGAGGAAAACTATTTGATCAATATTATTCGATTACAATCATTCCAATAAAACACTCGAAAAAAATCATTCTAATAAAATTATTTTGGCGAGATTTTTCCATTAAAATTATGTAAGAAAATCCTACGAATAGAAATTTTGAATAAAATTATTGAAACAGAAATTCATGCTGCAGAAATCAGAATCACATGTACTACATGTAATAATACAGTAAAATTATTTTAATAAAATTATGTTCATTAAGTTATAGGTATAAAATTATTCGAACAATACTGTACGGACATGATTACTTCGGTTAAATTGTTCGAATCAATTAAAATTACTCGAGTGACTTTATTCGAATAAAATTAAACGAGTAAATATGTTCGAACAAAATCATGCTACATACAGTATTTCTGGGTATGATCCAGTAATATAAATAAAAATAAAAATCGATAAAACTGAATTGTTCGAATAAAATTATGCGCAAGAAATTAGTCGAATAAAATTGTTCATTCAATATTATTTGAACAAACTTATTCTAATATGATTTCCTTACTTCAATTAAATTGTTCGAATCAAATAAAATTACTCGGGTAAATTTATTCGAATAAAATTAATCGAGTAAATTTATTAGAATAAAATTATTAAATCAGAATTGCATGCTAGATTATTTTTAGATATGTATGTAAATTCAGGGGTATAAAAATCCGATACAACTAAATGGTTCGAATAAAATTACATATGTACATGCCAGAAAATGTTCGAATAAAATTATTCGTTCGATATTATTCCAATAAAATTATCCAAATATAGTAAATATAAATTGTTCGAACCGAATAAAGTAACTCGTGTAAAATTATTTGAATAAAATTACTCGAGAAAATTTATTAGAATAAAATTATTAAATCAGATTTAAGTGCAGGAGTATTTCTAGATATGTGTATCTAGTAATATAAAAATATAAAAAATAATAAACTAAACTAAAACTAAAATAATTCGAATAAAATTATGTGGAAGATATTATTCGATCAAGATTATTCGAGCACAATTATCCGAATATGATTGCTTCAATTAAACAGATCGAATTAAATAAAATTACTCGAGTAAATTTATTCGAATAAAACTGCTCGAGTAAATATATTCGATTAAAATTACTCGAGTAAATATATTTGATTACAATTATTAAATCAGAATTACATGCTAGAGTATAATTAGATATGTATGTGAATCCAGTATCATAAAAACCAATAAAACTAAATTATTCGAATACATTTAATGGCAAAAATTTATTCGAATAAAATTATTCCAATAAAATTATCCGAATATAATAACTCTAATTAAATTGTTCGAACCGAATAAAATAGCCCGTGTAAATGTATTCGAATAAAATTACTCGATTAAATATATTCGACTAAAATTATTAAATCTGAATTACATGCTGGAGTATTTCTATATATGAGATTCGAGTATCATAAGTATCCAATATACATAACTACATAATTGCTCGAATAAATTTATAGACAAGAAATTATTCCAATAAAATTATTCGTTCTATATTATACGAATAAAATAATCAGAAAAAATTTTTTCAATTATTATTCAAAAAAAAATCATTCTAATAAAATTTTACGAATAAAACCATACGAATAAAATTATTCGAATAATTTTTTCAAATAAAAAATATCGAAGAATATCTTCCTATTAAATTATTTCATAAAAATTACTCAAGCACACATTCATATACTATGTACTAGTGACGCACGAATGTCCATATTCGTATTCGAATGGCCGATTATTCGGCCATTTTTAAATATTCGTATTCGCATTCGTATTTGTCAAATTCAGGCAAATACGAATATTTTTCCAAAAATAAAAAATTAAAAATAAATAAATAAATAAATAAATGCATAAATAGTTTTTATTAACTTTAAACTATGCCAACAGAAGTATGCAGTTGTAAATGGAACCCCAATTTAATGCCTATAAATTTCACATTAAATATTCGTATTCTTATTCAGGAATATCGTTTCAAATATTCGCATTCGTATTCGCGAATATCGAAAATTGACATTCGCTACATCACTAATATATGTAAATAACATATGTTTGTATGATTATACGAGAACTTTTGCTTTGGTACAAATTTTGCTACTTCTTAACCCTTTAGTGACATTCAGAATTCTAATAATTTTTATTTTTTATTGTAATTTTCATTTTTATTTAACGCTTATTAAAATTAATACGAAGTAAAAAAAGTTAGTTTTTTAATATTTTAATAAATAAAAAAATATTTAACATTTCGTGACTTAGGATTTTACTTTTGAGATTTGCATAAATTCTTGAAACAAAATTTTTCAAGTTTTTCACAAAATCTGCTACTAAAGCCGCGTTCAGACTATTATACTTTGTATTTATACTTGTCAAAAATTCAAATAATACGTGCAAGTGTGATAGTCTGAACGCAAAATGTCATCAAAGTGGCAAATAATACGATAAAAATTTTGACATCCCATAAGACTTTTTCGTTTTTAGAAAATTTTCTAAACGATAATACTTTTCATTAGATCAGGGTTGCATTTTCACACAAACCAAACTTCCAAGTCGGCTGTTTCGCCGCCAATAGCGTGTCGTCATTGATGTATTGTTTTGTCATATGGATATCGGCTCATCATCGGATGAATGAAGCTGCTTGAAAACACTTTTTTCTTTTTGTTGCTTATCACTACTTATGTATTATTAATAACTATCACTAAGCTTATGTCCGACATTGGTCGGGCCTAATAATTTTTTTATAGACTTAAGATTTGAATACTTATTGTTAGTTCATATTTGAAGATACAATAAATAAAAAAAACATGCATTAAAAAAAAAAAAAAAAATATGGATATCGGCTCAAAATTTTGAATAAGTGAATCGTATGGAAGTATTATTCGTTGACGTAATTTTTTAACGTTTTTGTAATATATTTTCTTAAATTTTTTGCTGTTATTTACATAGAATATTTTTAACTGCTGAATTTTTTCAAGTGTCGGCACGTGCCCGCCTGCATGAAACCGTTTTGCCGCCGCTAGTAAATGAATAACACAGACATTTTCATTGAACAGCTGATTTGTTTTCTACTAGTATTACACATTTGATTTGAAGTGTGATGGTCTGAACGCAATATGTGATTTTACGTTAGATTTTTTTGACAGTCGCAACGAATGTATTTAGATTTCTGTATCGTAAAATGTGATGAAAGTATTAATACTTGTATAATAGTCTGAACGGGGCTTAAGGGGCCACTCACATACATATTATGTAACATTATTTTCGGAGTTTTTATACCCACGCTACGTATAAATTTTTTAAACCGTAGAAAATTTGGGGGGGGGGGGTGGAACGTTACGTTACCTAAGGCACTTATAGCCTTCGGAAGAGATAATTCAAGTTGAGCAACACTCTATACACTGACCTTTTAATGAATTAATATTGTACAAACAAAGGAAATATTAAACGTACATATACAAAACACCACCTGTGGCCAATTTACCCAATAAACTACTTGCCGCTGATTTCCTTTAGCAAATAATAATATTAAGCCATTACGTTAATAACAAAGCCATTCAAGTAAATTTGGCATCAACTTAATTTAAACATCAAATGCCCACAAAAAAAAACAAGTTGCAAACGAAATGGAATAAAATATTTCAAATAAAATTTTTTTTGGTTTTTCCACCATATGCACTTTTTTCGGCAGTTTTATTTTAGAGTACCTTCTGCTCAATTACTTTAACTAGGAAAAAAACAAAGTTTTCCAGCACAAAACAAACAAAAAATGTATAAAACAAGCAAAAAATCAAACATACGCAATCATACACAAACATTTTTTTATTGGAACAACTTTTTGCTGCACAAACTTTGTTTTCTAGAGTTTTTTTTGCAGCCAGCTGTTAGTGTGATAGAGTTTTTCCGTATTGTTTGTTTATCATAGATGCTTTCTGCGAGAACAAATATTTCAGAGATGAAAATATAAAAAAAAAATAAAAATTAAATGCATGTGTGCTGTATGCTGTGTGTGTTTAATTTTTACCGTTGATGCCTCACTTTTGTAACCGCACTTGAAATTCATTAGCACAGTTTGCAGCACCAGAAACAGCAGCAGCAGTTGCAGTAGTTTTGTGCTGCAAAAGCATCAATGATGTTAGAAAGTTAAGTCTACTTTTTCTTTTTTCGGTTTAAGGAACTGCAAAGCAAACATGTGTGTGTGTGTGTGCATGAGTGTGAGTTCTTACGTTTAAGTAAGGCCGAGTACACACTGTGGCATTTTGTGATAAATATTGCAAAAATAACAGTGGAAACTAGAGGCAACGTTTGTCATTTCCGATATGTTTCGTTGTGTGGCATTACCAAACAAACTGTTTACGTATCTGTTGTAAACAGTTGTGAGAATAAGTTGGCTTCATTGCAAACACAAAAAGAAAATGTCAGCGTGTTGACATTTTGACATTGAGAAAATATCGAAAGAATTTTAAATGTGTGCTGGTATAAAAATTTAAAAGTATGGAAAACGAAAAAGAAAGTGGAAAAAACATGGGAGAGTGTGAGAGAAATTCAAGCGGCCTGGATGCATGACATGACGAAACAGTTAATTCATATATGTATGTATATGTATGTATGTATATGTAGCACTTATAGGGATAGAAATGCAAAAAAGGATTGAAATTTCGTTGGAGATAGGTCTTCATGCACATGAAATTTTAAACCAACTGACGTGCTGCTTCTGTAAAATTAGAATCCTTTGGTGGCACGCATATTAATCCCTGGTATTTTCCATTATTTTCTGTGCCGTTTTTTAGATTTTCTTAATTTTTTTCTTATTATTGATAAACACACGCTAGCACTAGCCAATTGGATAATTTTGCGATTATCCATTTGTATAAATATTAATTAACAAATAATACGAAAATCAAATTCTCACAATGATAAATCAACCGACATTAAATGTAATTATATCAAAATTAGTTCTTGACGTAGACAACGATACCGTTTTGCATTATTTAGGGATGAGACTCTTTTCTGTCATAAAGACATAAGAAAATTGTGTGTCATCGAAAAATTTGATGGAAACGGCACTGCACACATATGAAAATGGCACCACACAAAAAAACAACATTTGAAATTCCCAATGTAAACTCGGCATATGTGTTCAAAAATGTTTGTTGTCAGTAGCAGACAAAACTTTGTGCCTCCCAAAAATATATACGAGTATATACAAGCAAAGAAAAGATATGGTTGTAGAATGGTTGAGAAAACAATATTATGTTCTCTGAAACAAATGTGTGGTCGTTGAAAACTATTTATTGTTATTTTAAACATTTATTTCGTTACGATAAACAGAGTAATGTTTGAATTTAATAATTGCATTATCACATCCATAAAAAAGTGTGATATGGTTAGAGTTTAACAATATAGTCTTGTTAAAAATTTATAACTACAACATCATTTGTATTATGATTTAAAAATAATATAATGTAAATAACAATATAATGTTATCCAAAACCATACTATGTTAAGTTTTTAAAAAAATCTTTTTCAGAAACATCTGTCAGTTCAGTATTTCGTTTGTAAGCTATCGGTATTGCACGGGTGGTGTTAAATAAATGAATAAATAAATAAAGTATAAACAAAAGGGTAGACCAATAAAAATATGTAAACATTTGTGTATCTCTTTATACAGACATGTCAGTATGTCGTGTAATTATACATTTTTATATATACAATTTATTTCAACAATATTAAATTATTTTTATTTCGATTTTGACGCACAGCTGTTTCTACAACAAATATGTTATAGAAATGATAAAAAAACAAAATAGTATTATTATATTAAATAATACTGTGGTCGTATTTAACAATATTAATATAATATTAGAACATAGTATGGTAAGTCTCAATTATATTTTAGTCACATCTAACAATAGTGTTGTCATATTTACAATACTAATATTAGATATAATAAAGTTCATTGTTTTTGTAGATAATATTATTATTAACTCAGATAATGATATTATTAAAGTTTGCTTTTCTATTAACAATAATATTATTTGACTGCAACCATATAATTCAATCATAGTATGTTGCTGTTTGATTATGGTTACCTCAACCATATTTTTTCTTTGCGTGTACTAGCATACATACGACAAACTGCATGAACAAAAAAAAAATATTTAAATTCCAACCTCTGGTTTTAATTTTTTATATCAAACTTTTCCACTAACAATGAATCGCAATTAAAAAACTATTTTTTCGGAAAGTCATAATACGAATAGTTTTATTTTATTTTAGCCATAAAATATAAATTAAATATTAAAGTAATATTTAACTTTTTTGCAATAATAATCAAATTGTGTCCACGATTGGTAAATATTTTAAATTTTACCAAAGTAAATTTATATAGAAAAGAGCAATTTAGTTTGAATTGAAATAGATCTTAAAACCCTGTAACTCCCCCCCCCCCCACCCCATTTTCGATGTTTTATTCCAAAATTATTTTCAACGATTAGGTTAATTTTTGGTAATAAAAAAAATTGCCGCGAATGGAGTTTACATTTTGTCGTCAGAATTTATGTTCCTTTTATATAGCAAAAAGTAATAAGAATTTTTTTTGTCTAAGCTAAAACGTGCATGTTTTTTTTATCCTTCATTAATATTTAATATTGTTTTAACATATTACGTAACGTTTTTGTTTTAATCCTTTATAATAAAAATACCAAGTTAATTATATTCATAAAATTACATTTATATACTACAAATACACAGCAAGTACTTTATATTAGATTCTTTTTTTTGGCTTACTTTATACATAAGTTAATTATGCTAAATACGAGGGCGTACAGTAAATACACTTGAAAAAGTACACAAAGAAAAAGTTTCGTTTTGAAAAAATGTCCTAGAATTAAGCTCCTCTATTTTTGTCTATTTTTGAAACCACTAAGGATTTCATAATGAAATAAAATAAATTTTTAGATTTTTAATTGAACTATAGTGAATTTTTAATCAGAAATAATTTTTAGTCAGGCTTAAGTTCAGTAATTTCAATTCTTTTTATTGAATGAAATATTTTATTAATTAATGTGAGTTTCTAAAGAAGAGAAGAAATATTAAATTAGACTTTTAAGCTAGGGGAAATACCGATATTTTTCTGTGCAGCAACGCACTTCATCAGCACCCTAGTCTATCTACTTGGGTAGGAATTGTTATTAACGTTAAATAGCTGATGTTAATAACAATCTTTACCCAAGTAGATAGACTACGGTGCTGATGAAGTGCGTTGCTGCACAGAAAAATATCGGTATTTCCACCAGCTTAAAAGTCTAATTAAATTTTTCTTCTCTTCTTTAGAAACTCACATTAATTAATAAAATATTTCATTCAATAAAAAGAATTGAAATTACTGAACTTAAGCCTGACTAAAAATTATTTCTAATTAAAATAAATTTAATTTAAATAAAATTTAGTATATTTAAAAACTTTGCCACAAGTTCAGCAAATTCATTAAAAGCGCTTGATATTTATAAATGTCATGAGGCCGACGGGGTTTTTCATGTGCTCAACTATGACGCCCTGTAGCTCACTGTGTGTTTCAACAGGGTGCTTCAAATTCATAACTTACTTAAAGGTTTGGTCCTCTTCTATAATTTTTGCTTACATCGTTGTGTTATCCAAACACAAGTTTCAAAGAAACAGATTTATTATGCTTTATTTTCAAATTGGCAACACTGTGCGGGGTCATTGCCATCAACTATGTGTAAAATGATTACCGAAAAATACTACTTAGAGTTTTGGAGAGACTCAATTTTATTTAGCGGGCAAAAGGTGTAATTCCATTAGTGCAAAGCATGGGCCTACTAGGCACTAGGATTAAAACCCATGAATTCGGCTAAGAAATGCTACGCCATACATATTTAGCCCCTTGCGACTCTTTCCTGTTTTGAACTTTAAAAGAAAATGGCTGGGCGGTAAAAGATTTGGGTCAAATGTAAAGGTAATCATTGAAACAACTATTTCGAGAGCCTTGTGAAATCTTCACAGAAAAAAGTTTTCACCAATTAATATTTTCAATTTCAATTCATTCAATTAAATTTTTAATTGTATTAATTAATTTGAGTGGAAAAACTAAATTGATATTATCAAGTTGTTTATAGGTGAAAATTTAATTAATTTTTGAATTGATATTACAAATATTTTAATTGATATTACAAAATCATTCATATTACTTTTTTGTGTTATATTATTTAAAGAAAATTTATTTAAAGGATACTATGTTGAGAAATAAAACGTTTTTTTTTTTTGTGGAAAAATTTTGTCTCATGGAATTATCAACCTAACCTCATATTAAACTATTTAGCACAGTCTTTAGCTCAGTTAAATACCTTGACACGTGTCTTTAAGTACATCGCGTAGAATATAAATATTACAAGGACATTAACCTCAACAAAAGCAATAACAGAATGTGTAAATGAAAGTATTAGGATAGAACGAAAGCATTATAACAAGAATAAAGACAAAATGTGTTTTTGAACTTTGAGTGTGCTGCAAGTGATATTTAATACTTCCTTGTGGAAGCGAATAAATGAAATTGTATAAAAACAATGCAGAACGAATGCTGGAAAGTAAGAAGTTCATGAAAGGTTTTAAGTGCTTTCACAGAGGTAAATGACACTTTAATTTATATTTTTTTTTTGGGGAAAAAATAAGAAAAATTATTTGAAACTGAAATTTCTGGTTGCGAAAATTTTTATAAATTTTGCATGTCAAATGACGTCTAATTATATGAGGATTTTTTAATTTTTTAATTTCACTGTCTTTATACTTTGTTTTTGCACAAAGAAAAAATTACAACGTTTTTTGTCATCTTAAAGAGTAAAATATAAATTTTAAGTTTCTTGCAAAGTGAAATTTTTTCAGTAGGAACTACTTTAGAATATAAGATACTATAATGTATGCGCACTTTTGCACAGCACTGTTGTAACTTGAGAACTTTAATCAACATTGTTTAATTTTAATTAAAAAAATAAAAATAAATAAAATATCTTTTGACCAAATTATACATGAACTCCAGCAATTAATATCAAATGCAATAAAAACTCCACAAAAAATTAAACAGTGTTGCGCAAAAGTGTACATACACTGCAATGTCATCAAGCAGGTGTTTTTACTTAAAAAAATTTTTTGCCCTTTGCTCAACCAAAGAAATGTCATTATAAAAAACCAGGAATACTGTCCCAGTATATCATATTATATAACTCATAATTTGTTTGAAATTAAGTTTTTTGTACATTTGGATAGAAGAACATCTAATTTATCGAAAAATGCAAATTTCTAGATTTCAAAAAAAAAAAAAAAATAAGTGCAATACCGAGTACACATCTGGCATTTCTTGTGTTGTCTTTTTGAGGCGTCATTTTCAAAATGTGTGCAATGCCGTCTACATTGTGTTTTATATGGAAAGCAATACCACACAACTAAAAATATCGGAAATGACAAGCGTTGCCACTAGTATACACTATTAGGGTGTCACAAAATACCATAGTGTGTAATCGACATAAGGTGAAAATTAGCAGAATGCATATGATGTAGCATTACTCACGTGTGCAGCAAGCCATATAATCCTAAAGGTATGCTTTGATTTCTTTAATAGAAAACTTCAATCAACTGAACAATGATCCGAATGACTTTTTCATACATTCTTTCTTTCTATGTTTTTCTTTCAGTGTATTTCTTTATTTTTTTATTAATTTATTTTCCGAATATTACACATATAAAATGTCTTTTGAGATATTTAAACAACTTTACGCTTGCAAAATTTTGCTGTTGACATCTCTAACAAAAAAGGGATGAGCTGACATATGATTTAATTTAATTTTTAGGTTTAATAAAATATACACACACTATCACAAATTATATATTTATATTTGCATGTATAAACATAGATATTTTGTTTACATGTGTGTACATATTTGATGTGCACTAGTATTCTATTGTCATGTTGTTATGTTGACAATTTATTTATCGTGTTGCTTACATTGACATTTATAATGATAATCATTGTCAGAGCGTATACATACTATATTTTTGGAGTAGGTATTTGTGTATTAGTGTCCTGCAGAAGACTATTTATAAGACCTTTCAAGACATGAGAGATTTTTTCAAATGCTTTACTACAGCGAAATATTCTAAAAGAATCGCTAAGCAACACTGTTGTCAAGTAATTTTTTTCGGTGGTTTGTCTTGCCAACAGTGTTGTTTAGCGATTTTTGTGCAGGACACTAATGTGTATCTAAGCTTACGCTTCATCGCCTCCCATGCAAAGAGACCAAGTGTGCTCACAGGTACATACTTATCTATGTGTATTATGTTCGTATATTTTAGTTGTTAGCTCAACCATATGGAATTGAAATGTAATATTATTATATTCAATGTTGAAGCATCATTCAAACTACTGCAAGATGACATCTGTCAAAATATAATGAACATTAACAAGATGATTTGATATATATTTGTGTATCATCTAATTTTTATTTTCTATTATTTACTTTTGAATCATTTTTTTTATTTTCAATTGATAATGGATGACTTTTGAATTTATCTGGTGTGAATATTGAAAACTTAAAAAAGGAAATAAAAGAAGAAATTCCCCTTTCATTCTCATCCCTCATGGCAATGAATGCCTACTACTATTACTAGGTGCTACTTTCTTTAGGAAAGGGATAGATAGTGATAGAGAAGACAGTTGGTGAAAGAAGAGATAGAAGAGAGCTTCATTCTTTTACAACTCTGCTTCTCAGCACGTTTCTAATAATGCAGTGCTGCAGTGCTTCTGCTGTCTATTATCCCTGTGGCAAAATGAAATAGAGGACGTAAGTCTCTTTAAGATGTAATTGAAATAACTATATCACGACCATCTTACAAATTAAAATGGGTTTATTTGTGCAAATTTTAAAAAGTTATACCAAAAATACTTTCTGTTTAATTTAGTTCAATGTTTCATAATTTTTGAAATAGTAACTTAGCTTCAGTTACGCTCTGAGGGAGCTAAGATTGCTGTTGAAGACACCTCAATGGAAAGCAACACATTTTAATGAAAGAATTATAAGATAACAAAAAACACTCAGCTGCTCTTCAGAATATATAAGCCAGACATAAGCGTTAATGTAATCATAAATAACAAAAAAAAAAAAAATTGTGTGTGCATATAAATAAAAATTTATTAATATGAAAAATCGCCCATCTAAAACAAAATATTTTCTCTTTAGTACCTGCAGTTCCGATGTCGACACACTGGCTATAAAATTCAAGAACAACACACAATCACATTTATTTTTATGTAACTTACTGAAGATGGGTGGGTGGGTCGTTTCATATTTTTCTCGATCACCATTTTATCCCAGATTGAAGAAAACTGCGAATTTAATTGCCGCTTTACGATTTATTTATGTATATACATACTTTGTAATTACAACAATATTTTTATTCCTGAAATAATCCCGATAGCATCCAAATTCATTAAAAATCTATACTATACTATACTCTGGTTAAGTATAGACCAATTGAGACGTTATTAAAAGGATCTATTGTTCCCATTAAGGAGTTTTGTGAGCATTTGCTAACGATTCTTTAATGTACTCTACGATTTCATTTACATCTATCTAATTTAATAATATAAGACAGGACATTTATAAGTCTAAGCAGTCTGAATCTATTCTTACTTCCAAGGATCTCGTCATGATTTTTAGGGTTCCGTACACCAAAGGTGAAAAGGAACCCTATTGTTTTCGCTACGCTGTCCTTCTGTCCGCCACACGGTATTTTCGCAGGAACCGTAAGAGCTAAAACAAATAACACTAAAATTAAAAAAATAAATAAATTAAAGTGTGGTCCATCAGTTAATGCAATTTTGACTATGTAATTTTGACAACTTGCTATATCTTGGAAACCGTAAGAGGCAAACACTTGAAATTTTCAAAAACGGTAAAACTAAAAAATCCGAAAATTATAAAAACCAAAAAAAAAATCGCCGAAAATTAAAAAAAATCGTTAAAACGAAAAAAAAATCGCCAAAATTGAAAAAAAAATTTTCTAACACTAAAATAAATCGCCAAATTCGAAAAAATCGCCCAAATGAAAAAAATCGTCAAAATGAAAAAAAACCAAAAATCGAAAAAATCGCCAAAACGCGAAAAAGTCGCAAAACCAAAATAATTGTTTATAGCAAAAAAATCGTCAAATTGAAAACAAATCGCCAAATTGAAAAAAACGCCAAAAACCGAAAAAATCGTCAAAACAAGAAAATAAAGTGTCAAAACTAAAAAAAAGAGCCAAAACTTAAAAAAAATCGCCAAAACCGAAAAAACGCAAAAAACGCCAAAACAAAAAAGCCGACAAGATACCAAAAACGAAAAAAATGCCGAAACTATATATTATATAGGATGAAGTTTGTATTAAATTACATATCTAGTGTTCGTACGGAACTCTTCGTGCGCGAGTCAGAGTCGCACTTTACTGAATTTATTCATATTTGATCAACCGAAATCAAAGAGTTAAGGACTCGTCAGGACTTAAAACTCTCTTTATTGAAACTAAATTTTATATTTGAGGTGGATATTTGAAAATAATTGTTCATACACTTACCGCCAATTTTCTATTTTTTTTTCAAATTTTTAGTTCAAAATTTTAAGTCATTGCTTATGATAAGATTTGTAAATAATTTTTAACATAATTTCCTCTTTTGAAAGAAAATTTTATATATGTGGTGATTATTTCAAATAAATTAACCAGACCTTTACCGCCAATTTTGTATTTTTTTACATTTTGAGCTAAAAAGATTAATAAAATTTACATTAGCAAGCGATTTTAAAACAGACCCGCTCTATTTATAGAAAATTTTATATTGGTGGTGAATATTTCAAATTAATTGATCATACCTTTACCACCAATTTTGTATTTTTTTTTCGTTCACATTTTTTAGTTGAAAATTTTAAGTCATTGGTAAAGTTTACATTGGCAAGCGATTAAACCTACATAAATCCATTTTATTACCGAATCCAAAACATGTTGATGTTGTAATTTTTCATATATGTTTTTACTGATTGATGGAATTTTTCTGATAAACTTTTTGACAAAACTTGCTTCTGAGATTTTCAGAGATTTGATAGAATTTCGATTACTTCTAACTTAATTAATTCCATTTGAATGCTTCTTATTTTGAGTTATGTTTTTCTGTATCCAGGGATTTGATTTGAAAAAATGCTTGCTTTTGCTTTAAAGTTTTCCATAAAGATGAATTATAAAGTTAATTAAAGGAAACCAGATTGCCAGCGAAAACAACCGTTTGGGCGGAAATTAGTAAGTAATAGCATATAATCTAATTTTTGAATTAAAATAGCTTCAGCCTCTAAGTTTAATGTGATAGTATGTAGTGTGTGTACAAACTGAAGCTGCTGGGTCAATTTAAGTTTAGTAATTGTAAAGATATTTAATTAAGATTTATAATTCTTATATACAAACATGCGTATGATGGTATATATGTATGTGTTAACATTTAGCTGTTGAACAAAATTATTAAATACAATTTTTTTTAATTTAAGCAATTGAATTTAAATTTTGATTGGCTATTGACACACATATAGACAATGTCAATCATTTACAAACCAACAGTTAAAATTATAAGCACAAGTCAATAACACAAACAAAATAATTTATTTAATAAGCAAAATCAGACAAAGTTCAAAGACACATTTCTCATTTTACTTTAATATTCAACAAAGCAAAAAAGCTTCAAAGGAATTACATATATACATACATATATAAATATGCAAAGAAAAAAAATCAAAATTAATTAATTAATTCAATTGAATATCATGATACGCAATGCAACCAAAAATATACATAATAACATAGTTTCAGTTCAGCATTCATTTCTGCTTAAACTCTGTTTAAATACTTTGAGATTTCGTTCCATATCGATTGCCCTGACATATTCCCAAATTTTTTTCGCTATTCAACCCCATTGTGCAGTAGTTAAGAATTTCTTATTATTATTATAATGGATTTTTTTTAAATTAATTACTTGACTTAAGCTAAATATTTTTAAAGCAAAATTGGCTTTAAGATATTTATATTTCTGTATTACAACCCATAATTTATGGCCTTAAAAAAAATTTTTTTTTTTAATTTAAAAAAATTTCATTTATATTTGTTCCTTAGGGGTGATTTGTCAAAACTGTCTTTAAACAAAATGTTCTTGCTTTCTTCTGCTTTTCTTTTCTTATTATTGTCTACGAAAATAATAATTCCACCAATACAAAAAAAAACGAAGAAAGTCAAACACTTATAACTACAAACCAGGAAGAGAAAAATACAAAGTTCGTGTTTTTTTCTTGAATAAAAGTCACACAGAATATCCTTGAAAAAACAATGGCTGGCCTTAAGTGCTGCAATCTTTAAGAACTTCATCTATTTGAAAAAAAATTCATGTAGCCTAAAGAATTTTCTAACATCCAGCCATTGGACTAGACTTAAGCCAAATATTTAACAAGTTTTCACTTTAATTTATAACTGCCTCAATTTCAGTCATGTAAGCTCTGTGTTATTTCTTGTAAAAACGTCTACACAACCGCAATAAATTGCGCTTAAAGGACATTTATCTTGTTTATTTCAGGCGTTATTAAATGTTACGTGACACGCAAAATAATGTCAAAAATTAAATAAAATTAAATAGTATAAGTTGCCTTAGAGAAATTTAGTTATGTAGGTTTAAATGGGAATGAGTCTTAAAAACAAAATGTTGGAGGCTAATCAGAATTGCTAAGGATACGCACGATAGAAACTAAGTAAGTTTTTGCAATAATAATAATAATAATCATTAAAATGATTAAATAGGAAAATATATTTATGTAAATACGGCGATAAAAGTAAATTTACTAAGTAGAAACTCTCTTTTATCAAGCTGTCTGCCTACAAATTTATGTTTAAAAAGCTTTCAAACCACTGTACGTAGGGCACCATCAATTGCCCGTACTGCGTATTAGCTTTTATTTAATTGAAACACAAATATTGTAAAACTTTTCTAAATTATTATTCTTATGATAGACTTTTAAGAAATAAATATATGCATATCAATTATTATAATGTATATGAAAGCAGTCATCATAAAAATTTTACAACGGCAACAGAAATTGCCCTTAAAGTTGCTGCTTGTAAAACACATTTGAATGCATGGCAAAAATATGTTACGAAAAATATATGTAAATACATGCAAGTGAAGCATACAAATGTTGCAAAAATGGCAGAAGAATTGAGAACATAATTTTGAAAAAAATATATTTTTTAAATTAAAAAAAAGTAATGCTGCTCTAATTCAAGTCAGGATATTTGCTAAATTTTTATTTAAATTTAATTTTTTCCTCTTTCTAAAGACGCTGTGCTGTGCTCCCTTTAATTATAAAAATGTACGTTTTCTGTTTAGTGTACTTGTACACTGTCTACACTTGCAAGTACATGTGGATGTGTTTCGGTGTGTTTGTGCGCTCCTTTCATGCATGTGCATGCATATTGACGTTTGTATGCGTATGCCTTTGCATATCTAAATTTTTAACAAACAAAATTGTACCAAATACACCAAACAAACAAACCAACACATGCACATACACGCACACACTCAAAAAACACCCAGCGGGAAAACTCAGAAGACCTTCTTACTTCAAGTCTTATTAAATGCCTACTTTCTTAGGAATTTTTTGATTAAATTACTATTCGTATGTAACTGCTGAAGAATCCATTACTTTGAAGACCTTTCAGAATATCTGGTGCAAGAAGTGAGAGCGAATGCCTGCTCGGCGATAACAACGGGTATTATTTATTCAGTAAAGTGCGACTTTGACTCGCACACGAACACTACATACGTAATACTATACACGTTTTTCTAAAAAAAATTAAGTACCCGGTAAACTTTATTACTGTTCTTGCCGAGTTTTATATTTTTGGAGTTTTTTTCGCTTATGGGATTATTTTGGTTTTTGGCGTTTTATTAGTTTTTGACGATATTTTTGGCTTTTGGCGATTTATTTTAGTTTTAGCGTTTTTTTAGTTTGGAGCTTTTTTTCTTTTTACATTAATTGATAAAATGCCCTTTAATTAAATTTTTTTTTTAAATTTCAGTGTTAATTGGTGTAGTGTGCATAAAAATAAACTAACTTTGAAAATTTCAAATGTCCATATATAATTGTAATTAGGGTTTTAACATTTTTCGTTGCTCGGTCTAGAACACACATTAATTTTTTACTGTCATGCATTGGCGTAGCTAGAAATTTTTTTTTTGGGGGGGGGGGGGTGCAAACACATTTTTTTTTTAATTAGTGTTTTTTATGTGAATTGTTAAAATTTAATCTTAAAATTTTTTAAACGCACTAATAATCCCAAATTAATATTTTACTTATTAAGTTAAATATATATTTTTTATTTTAAAATACATTGAAATTGGAAATTAAAAAAATATATTTTACTTAATAAGTAAAATATTGGTTTGGGATTATTAGTGCGTTTAAAAAATTTTATACAGATTTTTTTATTTAACATTTTTTTTATTTAAGTTAAAACATAAATTAACAGTCCAGTTTCAATAACAAAAATTAAGTTATAATTAAAACTAAACAACAAAACATTCAAAACAAAAACAATATATAGACAAAAAGTAAAGTATGTATATATTAGAAAAAAACTTAATAATAATAATAATAATAATAATAATAATAATAATAATAATAATAATAATAATAATAATAATAATAATAATAATAATAATCTAATAATAATAAACTAAATAATAATAAAATTAATATTCGTTTCCAACAAGTTTATATGTTCATATGGAAAAATTATTTATGTATATACTATATTTGAATACAATATTTTGAAAAGATACAAGCAAGAAATGATTTCATTCATCATTCATGATTTCATTTCTTAATAATTTATTATTTAATTTAAAAAAAATTTATCTGTTGGTGCATAAATAAAAATAGAAAATTGCCATTTATTATTTAGTTACCCTTCCAATATTGAAGTTCTGAATCAATACTATATTGTTTCGATGAATGAACATACATACATAAATAAGTACAAACATATGTATGCAAGTATGTATGTATATGTGTTCAATTGAAAAAATTTTTATGTGCATATATGTGTGTTTTTCAGTGATTTCAATAAATTTCACACTAATACACCTCATCACAAAAAATTATTGCAATAGTGTAAAAAATAGCGCTTTTACAAGCAGTTGTACAAAAAAGTTACATTTTGAATATTACACTTTCTATTATGTTTTACCTTCTCCTGTAAAGTTACAATTATTTGCGTTAGGGCCTTTCCATTTGAGACCAACGATATATTGACCTGTGTAAGTTGATATCCTATCAAAAATTTCGGTCATCAAAAGTACTGATACCAAAATTTGGACCTAGGAATATTTTTCACAAGTTTTCCACTAGTCTAACAAAGTTGTATATGAACATGAATTGTTTTGTTTTGTTTTCTAATAAAAATAAAACATATGTATACATGTTTAAAGAGGAAATTTTGATTTGTTCGATTTTCTGACGATTTTTCGGACATGAAATGACGATTATTTTATATTTTATCGCGATTTCGGTGATTTTTCCATCATTTTATCTGGCAGCCCTCGATTGAACCATAAATATGCATACATGTGTGTGTACGAGTATATATAGTATATGAATATATACAAGCTATTTTCAGGCCTAGCTACGCCTATGCTGTCATGTATTTGTTGTTGTCGCTTTCACCTTTGATATACGGAACCCTAAAAATATCTGAGTATGGAATGGAGCGAGCAGGCCTTGTTCATCCAAAAGAAGGAGTACAAAGGCCTTCTAGAAGGAATCCTTACTCTTTCTTTTTACCGCTGGGTACTTGTAAATGCACGAATCCGACTAATCCCACGAATCCGACTCATCCCACGAATCTGACACATTCAAGGCACAGCCACCCACACCCGTACTTACATATTTGAATAGCTCATTCACCCACATTTGAAACAAAAATATTTGTATGAATATCAAGCTTTTTCTTTTTTCTCTCCTCGTTTCTCTTTATTTGAATCGTATTGTACGTTTGTTGTTTCCGTATCCGTTTCCTTTTCAATTGTTATTATCTTTTTTATAATGTTAATAGTGTCGTCGTTCTTATTTTCTCTTCTTTTTTTTTCTCGTTATTTCTTGTGCCGATATGATGAAAGCATATATAAAATAATCGCAGTATATGTTTTTCTGCGAATATATGAATATAAACACACAAGTCATCAACTAGTAGTTGATTGAGGTAGTATAAGCATGCAGGTGCATGCATCTACATACAAATTTGTTCTTGTATAAAAATTATTTTTGTTTTAAGCCACATATACAATGAAAGCAATATTATTGTCATTGTATATATCTTATACATATATCGATATTTTCACAATTATATTTGCTCAAGTAGCGTCTTATACAGGGTGGCCCAAATAAGACCAGCTGATGTGAAACACAAATAACTTTTTTATTTTTTAATATAATTTATTTTTTTTTTTTTGTAGATTATAACTGAACTCTTAGAAATTTAAAATGAATACGTACAATCTACAACAAAGCATTAAAATGATAGATTTTTATTATTCTTCTCAACGATCAATTGTTCTGAAGCAGCGAAATTATCGCCGTTTTTTTAACGTAAGATCAGCGCCCACATCTTCCATGATTACAAGTTTAGTTCGCCGTTTTGAGGAACTGGGTTCAGTTTCCGACCGTCCAGGAAGAGGTGCTCATCGAAATATTCGTACTGTAGACAACGTGGAAGCTGTGCATCAGAGTGTTGCAAATGATCCATATTTCTCAACTCGTCGCCGTTCCAGCCAATTGGGTATACCCAGAACAACATTACAGAGAATTTTAAAGTTAGATCTTAAGATGTATCCATACAAAGTTCAAATTGTGCAACAGCTTCTACCGCAACACCCCCAACAACGACTAGTTTAACATCACTAGGTCTCATTTGGGCCACCTTTTACTTGCCATTAAAGTACAGTGAAAGGTATATTTTTCTGGCAAAGAAATTAAAGTAAGAGTGATAGATTTTGTTAGAATTAACCGATATTTATGTATTTTTCACATTTTATTTTCCAGTTTACAAACACAATATGATTAACATTGATTAAGAGCCATTTTAGAAACGGCTTTCACCACTTAGAAAAATTTCTCATCACTCAAATTTTCACTAGATTCTATTTTAAATGAGAAATCTAATCAAAATCTTCTAGATTTTGTTCGAAACCCCATAATCGCAAGCATGCAGAATGCTTTTAATTATGCCAAGTACATCATCAATAGCCTGGTAATACAATCTTTTCTTCGTTTTAAAAATTTTAAGCATATTTTGTAAATTTCCCTTTATTTACATAACATTCATATAAATCCTATTTAAAAAAATATTTTGGCAAAAATCTAATAAATTTACATTAAAAACTGGTTTTAGAATTTCCCCTCAAGAGATTTGCTTATATTTGGCAAGTTTTAAAAATTTCCCTACAAGAAAAATTTCCCTAGATTGGAAATTTTAAAAATATTTTAAATAAAAAAATTCTGACTATACTTCTATAATTTTTAAAATTAAAAAATATATACATATTTGCATGTGATGAAAAATTTCCCTTTTGGGAAATTTTAAATTTTCTACAATTTATTTAATTTCATTAACAAAATAAATATTGTCGAAAAAGAAAATTATTTGTTTACTAAAAAATTTGGAGAATTTCCTATAAAAGGAAATTTTTAATATTGAAAATATTTGTTTAAAACAATATTTGTGTACGCATATTTTTTTAATAATTTTTCTAATTATACCAGCAGAAAACTAGCATAGCATCAAATATTTTCCTTAAATGAAATATTAAATATATTTCTTAAGGTTCTTTCAAAAATTCCCTCTCACGAAACATATTGTTACGAAAATAGCCGTCGACAGGTTTAAGCAGCATTACACAAAAATATTCCAACAGCGTTAACGTAAGTGCTACGCGAAAATATTCCTACAGGGTCAAAGCAAAGAATAGTCTAGAATAGTAGCCAACAACTAAATAAGCATGCCTAGCTTGATTAAACAAGCAAGAGCAACAACAACAAAAAGCGTCTGCTATTAAGAAGATTCACATATTTACACACATACATGCCAATTCAAACGAAAAGCAAAAGATAAACAACCACCGTGTGTTGCTTAGTTAATGATGTACACACGTACGCATATACACATGTATGTACATAGTTACCACATGAACTTAATTAGGCAGCATATAAGATGATAATGATCGTCTAGACATTGCTTGAAACTTCTAGTGGAATTTGTGTGAAATATAAAAAGAGGTGACGCAGCCAATGAGTTAGTTAGTTGCAGTTGTAAGTCAGTCGCGAACAGTTATAGTTAGTAGTCAAGTTAAGAACTCGTTAGTCAGTTGATAATTAAGTTGTGAATTAATAATAGTCTGTCGTGGAATTGAGATTATTGTGGAGTCTATCGTGTCGACTGGAGTAAAGGGAACAGCGCAGCGAATAGACGTGTATAAGGATGTAAGTAAAGCCAGTGAGTCTTTATTGGTGTATCAACTGTGAGTGTCGGCAGAGTGAGTGCCGAGTGTGACAAGCAGCAGACAAAGAGGTATTGGTGTATCAACTGTGAGTGACGGCAGAGAGAGTCTCGTAAGTGACGAGTAGCAGACAAAGAGGTGTCACGTGATTACTTGCGCAGCCAGCTAAGAAACGTGCGTAAACTACAGCGAGGAAGGCGCAGTGGTAACCAGTTGTGAATATCTCTGTGAAATTTATTAGTTTAAGTTGTATTAGTTTATTTAAGCTCTTGAGTAATTTAGTATAAGTGTATTTGTAAATAAAACTTGTATCATTCTTAACCCGAATTACTATACTCGGCTCTTGTATTCATTTGCAAATCTTCGGATCTACGGAAAAGCGTTTTTATAGAGAGAAAAACTTAACAATATAGATTTTCATTTAATTCTTATTTACGAAACTTTTATTTAATTATAAGATTTCTTCTTATTCTTTACGAAATTTAAAAAAAAAACATCAAAATCATTTGAGAATTTAAGTTCCAAAAGCCTTTACAAATTTCCCCCAAGGAAATTTTTCGATAATTTTAATAAATAAAAAACTTTAAAATTTTTCCAAAAGGATATTTTTCGAACATTTTTCAAAATAAAAACATTAGTTTTAATTTTTTAGACTAGTGGAAATTCTATGCAGGATTAAAAATATAGGGAATAGGGAATTTTCTGTAATTGTTCCTTTTCAGCAACAAAATAAGTGTTTTCAACAAAATAAAATATCCTCATAATAATGTTTACATAATTTTTTTATGATTCTTGCTTAAAAATAATTTAATAACTTTGTTATCAAAAGGATTAGGAAACTACTTCCTTTTTGCGTAAAAAGATGCGACAATTTTCCTCAAAGGGAAATTTTTAAAAACTCTTAGCACTGTAAGTATGTTTTACATATGCCTTTGGTTTTGGGCTAACAAAAACTGTAGTTAGGATAAAAATTTCCCCTAAGTGAATATGTAAAATTTTTTGTAATTGTTTCAATTTTATCAATGCTTTTATAAATGATTCTAAAGAAAAAATAAGGTTTGTAAAAGAATTTTGAAAATTTCCCCTTTTATGGGAAATTCTTTTAAGCCAAAAAAATTACTTTTCTAATTTGCATAAGCTTTTTAAGAAACTTCCCCTCACAAATATTTATAAAGTTTCATTAAATTGTTATTTTTGAAAAATTTCCCTTTCGCGGAAATTTATGAATTTAAAAATAATATGAAAGTCTTCTTTAAAAAATAAATATTCTTTTAACTTATGAGAATTTCTTCGTAATGGAAATTATTATTAATTTTTGAAGCAGCAGATATTAATCTGCATAAATATTGTTTCGTAATGCGAATATTTTATTTCAATTTTCCTTTAAGAGAATTTTTAGTTTTAAGTAATATGTCTGTCGGGTTTATTATTTTTTTAATGCTTTAGTTTTAGTGTTTGGAAAGGAAGAACAATTTTTCATAAAAAAGTGAGAATTTGCCATTAAAATAAATTTATAACAAATTTCAGAAGTAAATATTAGCTAAAAAATATTTATTTCCACATATTTTTAAATATTCGTACTCGAATTTAAACTAGCAAAAACTATATGTGGGATTGAAGGACTTCCCATGAAGGGAATTTTAAGTTTTCGTAAAATGTTGAAAAATAATAAATTATTATTTGTTTTTGTTTCTAAAAATTTTTTAATTCAATAAATTATTAGCAAAGGAAAATTTTATGAAAATGCGAAACTTTGTTTTTAGCTTTCACAGTGGTATATAATGAAAAATCTTGAAAATTTCCCTCAAAAAGGAAAAATTAAAAATATTTCCCTAAAAGCAATTTAGTTTAAAACAATAAGCTTGAATTTTCTTTTGTTCATTTATCTAAAAAAAAAATTACTTATTTCTTTCTTAAAAGGATTTGGTTAAAGGAAATTTTTGAAAATTTCCCCAAGAAGTTATTTTTTTTAACCATTCTAAAAACTAAAATTATATGCATAAAATAATATTTTTACTTCGTAAAAAAATTATAGACAGCGAAAAAAATTTCCCTTCAAGGGATATTTTAGTTTTCTGCAATTTTTTAGCCTTATTAAGAAAATTACTGCATTTAATTGATTTTCACATCACCAAAAAAATATGTTTTCTAATCTTAAACTTTGCATTTTTTTGTTTAATTTTTAACATAAAGGGCGTGTGCCCAACGGTAGAAAAGTACTATGGTAAAAAAATATTTGCCTGTGGGGAAAAAATTTCATTTTTCTGCTGTGCCAAATGATATCTTTTTTGATAATGTAAAATTTTGACAAATTCGCTTTAGAATAGAAAAAAGCTGATGAAAAAATTGCTTCGTCGGCGAAATAAAAAATTTGACTACAAGCCGCCGACTACCATCAATTTTTTTTTAAAGAAAATTTTTTTATAAAACAATATTCTCGTAGCAAACAATTTAATAATATTATATAAATGATGCAAAATTTTTCACAAATTAAAATAAACAATGCATTTTTGATAGTCTAACTACATTTAAGAGACGTAAGAATGTATGTAAAAGGCGACGGCTCGAAGCGACGGCGGTGGTTTTGCCTTTTATGATACCATGCTTCTTATTTGCTGCTTGTCAAAAATTTATCTGTTGTGCCAAAAATTCTACTAGCCCCCAGGGCTAGTGAAATTTTATTCACCTGAGAAGTGTCAAAAATTTACTTACACTAGTACTTTGCTACCATTTGGCACAGGCCCAAAAATATATATAAATGCAAAAACTGACTGACTCACCCTTTTTCAAATTCTTTTGTGTTGTTGCCGGTTGTTTAAATCGAGCTCAAACTGTATTCCATTTACGTTTTTGAGTGTTTTGCATCCATTATAACTTTGTCGCAATATCCGTGCTATTAAGAATATTTCCCTTTTGTATATGGTGATGGGCATGTATGTACAGACAGTATTTCTTTTACTTTATCCTGCTTAAAACAGTGTAAACAGCAGAAACGTATTAATGATGTGGTGTTGCGTCCTGAAAAACAGAAGGAAATTTTAAGAGCTTTTTTATATGTTTGCTTATACAGGGTGGGCCAAAAGAAACCAAGGGGTGTAAAAGTTTAATAACTTTTTTGTTTATTAATTTTTTTTTATTTTTTCTTTCAGATTATATAGACAACACTTGGAGAATTTATAATGGAGAGGTTCACAGCTGAACAGAGAACCAGAACAATAGAATTTTATTATTTAAACCAGAGATGAAAATTTGATTATGAGTGATGAAGCTCATTTTCATTTGAATGGCTTTGTTAATAAGCAGAACTGTAGGTTCTGGGGTTCTCAAAATCCAAGAGCCATTCATCAACGCCAATTGCACCCCATCAGGTGTACAGTATGGTGTGGGATCACATCTGAAAATGTCATTGGGCGCTACTTCTTCGAGAATGAAGATGGAAGTGCTGTAACCGTAAATGGAGAGCGGTATCGGTTTATGATAGAAAATTTTTTACGTCCTGCTCTTGAAAACAGACCTGGTATGTGGTTTCATCAGGACGGAGCCACTGCCCATACTGCCCGAGACACAATGGCACTTTTAAGTCAAATTTTTGGAGAGCGAATAATTTCTCGAAATTCGGAAATTATTTGGCCAGCGCGATCGCCAGATTTGACAGCACCCGACTATTTTCTTTGGGGTTTTTTGAAGGAGCGAGTGTATGTGAACAAGCCAGAGACAATCCTTGAACTCAAGGCAAACATTGTTGCAGAAATTCGAACGCTACAGCCACAAGTTTTGAAAGATGTTATGGAAAATGCTCTAAAAAGAGCCCATCAGTGCGAAGCTGAAAACGGTGGTCATTTAAGAGACATCATTTTTCATACTTAGTGTAAAAAAATTTCCATTTTGTATATTATATAATCTAAAAGAAAAAATAAAAAAAAGTTAATAAACAAAAAAGTTATTAAACTTTTACACCCCTTGGTTTCTTTTGGCCCACCCTGTATTAATGTCAAGATTATTTATGATTGTAAGAGATTGAAATGTGAAAAATATGAATGAAATGAAGACACAGATTTTTTATAATTTATATTTATATATATGTTAAAAATATTGATGTTATTTATTGCGTTGTATTGGTGTTTTCTTTGTGTGAATATTCTTGAGCCATAAGAATTACAAATGAGAGCTCGAAAACATATTATTTACATCCAAATAAATAAAAATTTGTCACATTTGTATTCGATATAAGACACTTGGTTTTAATAAAAAAATATGTAATTTATTTCCATTTATAGTTTGTTTACATAAATTGCTTTAAATTAAAACTAAAGGGTCCGCCAGATAACTTTTTTTTTTTAAATGCTATAAAAAAAACTTCTGAAGCTTCGGCTGTGTGGCACGTAGCGCCGTCCTATTGAAAGCAAATGTTGCCAATATCCTCCTCTTCAATTTTTGTGAACAAAAATTTGTTCAATATGGCCCGATAACGATCGCCATTGACTGTAACGGCCACTCCTTGCTCAATGGCCCAATTATGCCTCTGGACCAAAATCCGCACCAAACAGTGACTCGTTTTGGGTGCGTCGGCTTTTCAATGTATGAGCTTCATCTGAAAAGATGATTGGCAAAATCGGCATCTTCTGTAAGTCGATCGCAGGCCCACTTAGCGAAGCGAAAACGCATTGGATGGTCAGTTGGCTCGTTCAGCGGAAGGATAAAACTAATTATCTGTCAAATCAGGCATGAGCTAAGTGTTACCATTCACGAAATAAGCACTAGTTGAAAAAAAACGTTAGATGGCGGACCCTTTATTAACCTGTTTGAAAAATATTTAAATTAGTTTTTAAAACATTTAAAGTTTTCTGCAACTCACGCAATGTCTCTTAGAAATTAAGTTCATTGCCATTTTCAAGAATAAGAAAACGTGACTTTATAAAACACATTATAAAATATGTTTATCTACTATTTTATGTGCAAAAAACAAGAGAAAAGCTTTATTTTTTTTTAACTTCCTCCCTTAGTAAATTGAAAAGCAATGTAAAAGTAAAACCAGTGCTATGCAATATAGAAAAGCAATATTAAAACTTTTTGGTTTTTTTTTGTTCAACAACTGAATTGTTCTTTTTACAAGCATGTACATGTACATTAATGTCATAATAAAACCAACCATTGTCTGAAGGACCACCAATTTAAGCAGCCCAACAACAAACCCAAAAGTCAGTCGGCCAGTCAACCATTAACAACACATAAAACATACATTTAAAATAAACTGAAAAATATGCACATTTCTTATTATTTTTCGAAAGAGGAAATACATTCATGCTAAAGAGAGCGAAAAGATTAAAAAGAGCAAGCGGAAAAAATTTTATACTAAAACAGGAAACTTAAAACATATTACTCTCGCCTCTTAATAAGTCAGAATTTTAGGTATAATTTGCAACTTAAAATTGTAAAAAACAATTCTTTTATAAAAAATGTTTAAACTCTGAGAATAATTTTATATATAACTGAAATTGTTTGTGTTAAACTGAAGATCGTCGAAGAGGAAGAGGACTCAAGACCCCCCCTCCAAATCGGGGAGGAGAATTTATTTCCCTCTGTCTTTTGTAAACCGATTTAAAAAATTCTTTTTTCGCTTGAAAAGGTTCGCCTGCAGTTTGGGCCTGTATTTTTTTTTAATCTTAGGGGGAAATTTGTTCCCCTTATGCATAGCTCTGGCATTTGTGAAAATATTAAAAAAAAATTATTATTTTTTTTTTTTTTTGTTTACTTGAAAGAGTCCTTATATGTTGGACGCATCATGTTTTTCTAATTGGAGGGGGAAATTTGCTACCCTTATGCATCGCTCTGTTTTTTGCAAAGCAATTTTCAAAATTATTATTTTTCTTTTGTTTGAAAGGGTTTGCCTAGAGTTTGGACGAATAATTTTTTTTAATCGGAGGGGGAAATTTGCTCCCCTTATGCATAAATCAGTTATTTGTGAACAGATTTTCAAAGTTCTTTTTTTATTTGAAAGGCTTTGTCCTCCTTTTGGACCCGTAATTTTTTTGTCGAAAATTGGAGGAGGAAATTCTCTCCCCTTGTGCATAACTTTGTCTTTTGTAAAGCGATCTTCATATTTATTTTTTGTTTGCAAGAGTTTGTCTGCAGTTTGGACTCTTATTTTTTTGCGAGAATCTAAGAGGGAAACTTACTCCGCTTATGCATAACTCTAACACTTGTAGACCTATTTTCGAAAGGGTTTGCCTGCGGTTTTGTATCATAATTTGTTTTTCGTAAATCGGTGGACAAATTGGCTTCACTAACCAAAACCCCCTCCCCTGCCAAGCAAAACTATGTCATATGTGATCAGATTTTGATTTTTTTTTTTTTTTTGTTTGAAAGGGTTTACTTGCAATTCAATCCCATGAATTTTTTTAGAAAATTTTTGGGGAATTCTATCGGTTTTTTTAGCAGAATTATTTTAATTTAGTGTCTTGCAGATATTCATCTGGTAGAAACGGTTCAGTTATTTGTGTCTGGGTATGTCTTACATACTTATGTGTATTCAAAGAACCAAAGGAGTCTAGAATCTATTTATGACTGAAAAAACTAGGCTCATGTATTAAATTTTCAAATTAACTAATTTGTTTTTTTTTTATAAAGATTATTTTATTTTCATTATACGGCCTTTCTTTTTAACAAAAACTTGTAAAGAAATATTAAAATCGAAAGTTCAACTTTAACCTTAAATTTCTCAACAACCAACGTACTGATTGCAATGAAATGAACTAAAACTGGATAAAAGGCTAAGATGCTATAAATCCACTAAAAAAGAATTATAAAAAATCTTCAGTAGTTCTGAAGTTACAGAGTTTTGACCAATGAAAAACGATTCTGAATCACTATGTGGCGCACAGTAGGACGACTTCATACACACAAAACTTAATGAAACTAGAACCGAACTAAAAATGTACAACTTATCTAGAACCGAATTAAAAATTAGTTGGAATCCAACTTCAAGAGAACTAGAACTTAATTAAAGAAAAACTAGAATAAAACTAGAAGTGCAGTAGAACCCAATCAGAAATTTACTGCTTCCAAATCGTAATATTTGTATTTCCCTGACTTTTTTGCGAGTTATTATTATTATCATCATAATTTTCTTTTCTTTTTTTTATTTGGACGATTATACCCCACAATTGTGCTTGTTTGTAAAGTTGTGTGGTTAAATTGCAAGATTTAGATTGTTTGCAATACATAATATTGTGAAGGATAATAACGTCCTTTTTACATTAGTTTTTAAATCGCATTGTTATTGCCAGTTAGGAGAAATGTTACTTGGTTATTTTCTTTGCAACAGAACTAACGAAACAAGGAAATAAAAGTCCTGCTGCAAATAAGCTATATTGAAATACAAAATGAAATTATAGTATTTCTGGCATTTATTTCGTTTTCCTTTCATTTTGTGCTTCGTTCCACTACAATAGCAAAACAATTTGGAAAGAAAAGAAAAAATTACGAAGAAAATAAAGCAAATTTTTACGTGACCAAAAAATATGACCACAATAATAAAAAAACAAAATTTTTTTTAGGGAGCAACCAACAAAAATAAATAAATAAATAAAGAATCTTAAAAATGGGTAGAAGAACCAAACCAAACATTGAATGACAAAAAAAAAAAAAAAAAAAGATTTACAATTTTTATATTGCAATTTACTCGTAGTTGAAAAGAATCATTGGGTTGAGGAAATAGGTATTTTTTCTAAGGAAAGGCAATAAAATCTTTTCAAACTTTTCTAACAAAGAGCTTAAATTGTGTATAAAATTTCGCTGAAATCAGTTGACTGGAAGTGCATAAATTTTAAAGTTATGTGTCAATGGGTGTGGCTCCGTCCACTTTTCGAAATGCGAGTTTTTTTTTGTTGCAAGAAGTTAAAGTGTGTGCGTGTGGTGAGATTGAAAGTGAGATATATTGTGGACTACATAGGCATCTCACATGGCTCAAGGGTTTAAATTACTAATGATTACTTAGATAAGAGAGAGCTTACCGCAATTTTGATACTGTGTTAGCTCACAATTGAGCATAAACGTAATTGTGTGACAATTCACGTAAGTGTTTGACATTCTCCAACCGTAATATAGACGAAACTTGGAAGCAACACAATATACCAGAGACCAAGCATTAGTTGAAGCAGTGGATTTCTCATGTTGTTTCGAAGCCAAAAAGGCCAATTTGGGTTTGTCAGCCAATAAAGTTATGGCCACCATTGTTTTATGTGCACTTTAAAATCCAAATTGACTACGAGTATCTTAAAAAAAGGCTAAAACAATCAATGGCGAATAGTACGAAATTTTATTTTAAATTTTTTTTTAAGAGAAGTAACACTCAGGCAATGATGAATGCCTACTACTATTACTAGATGTTACCTTCTTTAGGAAACGGATGGTGATAGAGAAGACAGTTGGTGAAGAAAGAGACAACTAACAAATTAGGCGGCTCAGTTTCTATATCTATGAAACATGTCCAAGTTATGAAGCAACAGACCTGAATTGAAAACCTTTTTCTTTCTTTTAAATCATTTGAGAATTCGTCAAGAGTGAAATAAAGTCAACTTTAACAAACATACACATAAAATTACGTATATATTTTTTACTTTTAATTTTTCCACTTGGTAAAATGTTTATCACTTCTATTTATGAAGAATAACAGTGCTTTTCCCGCTCTAATAATATTTCTTCAAGATTTCATTTCTATTTAAATATGGTTTTAATTTTTTGTAGCACCTATTTTTACAATCCAGTCAAACGACTGAAGTAAAAAAATTTGTGTAAACAGATCTCTACAAATTTTGCAAACGATTCAACTCTTTGACTTCTGGAAACAGGGGGTTAGCTTCTTATTTTAAAGACGAGTAAACAGTAAGTAAAAATTTTGTTTAATCAAAAATATTAAATTTCATGCGTGTTTTCCAACTAAAATTTTCTTTACGTCCATTTTGGCATAAAGGTCATAATATTTGGTTTGTTGATAACAAAAACACACTTTTGCCTTCGTTTAGTTTGTTGCCTGATTCAGATGTTATGGCAGCAGGCAGCAGCAGTCATGTTTCATATCGTAAATGGGAAAAGGTAAAACACAAAATATTACTGCACTATGAGTAAATTTTTCATGCTATGAAGAGTATGACAAAGTTTTGTGACCTGGAAAATATGAAAACGTGATTGTAATAAATGTGTTTGTTTATGTGGAGGGAAGTTATGTGTGTGGTGGTTGTCTTTGTGATCAACAGTAGTAATACATACATATGTATGATTCTTTTTAAAGCAGGTGAAATGTTTTAACTAAATTGTTACCTTTTTTTAATAATGAACATCATCATGTTTCAATTTTGCTAAGTCGTTTTTTAAGGAAATATTTTTTTAAACCTTAAATTTTAAAATTGTTCCTGCTTATGTATTTCATACATACATTTGATAAGTGATTTTTTTCAATTATTAGCAAATTTAATTAATATGATGAAATAATTTTTTTTTTTAATAAAATTGATTCGTTATTTCGAAATGCAAAATCACTTAACTACACTTTATTAAATTTTATGGAAGAGAAAAAAAACTAAACAAAAATATTCAAATGACTGAAGCAAAGTTTCTTTATTTTTATTGTCTAATTGCTATGATAAAGGTTTGAAAATTTGTGGGGACATGTGTTTCGATGCAATTTTTAATTTTTTGTTAGTTAAGTGGTTTTGCATTTCAGCTGAAGATTTGAGAAATTAAATTGATTTAAACTAGTATTTTTACCAACAACATTTCACAAGAAATGTTATGGGAATAAGGTTCAAATTGACAGTCTATACAGTTAACTAACGATTTTTCTTATCAATTTCATTGGTTAAACCACCTTCATTAGTTAACTAAGGACTGTGAACTTGAGCCTAATAAGAACATGTATTTAATTAGAATTACATACACTAATTACCACTTAATTGACTATTCAAATACAGTAAATTCCGCTTAATTGATTTGCTAAAAATGCGCGATTAGTGGAACCCATTTAAACGGAGATTTTTCTATGTGTATTATATAGATCATTTTCATTTAATTAACCACATAAGTCAATAATGCGGGGAGCGATTAAGCACAAACTAATGCATGGATGATTTTTATTTTTACTTTAAAAATTGCTTGAATAAATCAGTTGGATTAAGTGTTTAAATCAAATAACCGGAGATTAATTAAGCGGAAATTACTGTACATACTACTACTACCCAGCAAACTTTAGTCTATCCCTACACCTAGTATATACCTAAAAACTATTTATTGGGCAAATATTTCAATAACTTGTAGACTCTTACGAAATATCGTGTTAAAAGTTAATATATTTTCAAATTTCTTTATAATTCTTTAACCGAAAGGGAGGGAGCATCGTTAAAGCATCCTTGAACTTGGACTTCTCGAATTCTTTTTTTATCATCATATTCCTACTAAGTAGAGCGAAGCGAAAGTGGTCATCATTCGAAAGCTAGTAATAGCTCTCGTACCATACCGAAAGGCTTTAGATAAAAAAGGTTGATAGAATAGAATAGGGGAAGATCTGGTCCAAATAAATAAATAAATAAATAAAATTGTAAACTGATTACAAAAGACCTAAAGCTTAAATAAAATTTATATACATATAATAGACATGTAAATTAAATCAGAATAAGAAACATGCCTTCTACTATTACATAAGACAATCCACTTGCAGAGAATGTGTGTTGTTGGGCCTGTCCGGAAATGCATTACTACGCTGCAAATGGAAATTTAAATGTCCTAAAGTGCTTCGCTCAAGTACATATGTATGTAAATAACGCACAAATAAATGTCAAATTTGAGTTATAAACATGGCTACTACTAAAAAAGATAATCGGCGAACTTTTTTGCATTTTAAATTAAAGTTTGCTCGTATGATTCAAAGCAGTAATGTATTTCCGAACAGGCCCTAACTCTTGGCAGACTTTTTTAAACAGTGCAATGCAATACAAAATTCAAATTCAGTTGTTGGTTGAAAAAGTTTAAAAAAATATATAAGAACAATATAAATAAATAGCAAAATGTATATACATACACATCAGGAATAGCAAAGTTGGTACAATTGTACCTTTTTTGGTACTATTCAAACTCGGAAAGTACAAGAGTACACCAATGACTAATTAAGTACATTTAAGGAATCTGCCCAGTTTCACTTTGGGAGACCATGCAACTCATAACTATTATTCTCACTTGAAAACAGCCCTCTGAAAACAAAACGCAGCCAAAAAATCAAAAAATATGTACTTGCCCTTTTCCAAATCATTTTTTTTTTCTAAATTCGAATGCTAGAGCAAATGCTATTAACTTGTATATTTTAAATTTCAACTTAATCAGGTGTAACCATATGCTTTAACATCCCAAATTACAAATAATTTTGTGAAAACGATTCGGTGGTCAGAACAAAGTTGATTATTTCAATAAAAACAAATAAAAATATGTAATATGAACTAAAAAAATCTTTTAGTACAATTAAGGTTAAAAAAGTAAAATTTTTGAAAGTTGTTGGTAAAATTTTAAAACTCTCAATGCCTTCCCTGATACATATGTATGTACATACATATGTAACATATACCCTGTCGGAGAATGTGTGGTTGACCACAAAAATAGTTAACTTATAGTTAACTTTTCTTAGACTGACTAAAATCTAACTGCAATATCATCCAGAACAAACCCAAAATTAATTCTTAAGTTGAGAGCCAACAAATTTATTTTCAGCTGAAACTCCTTTCAGTTTTATATTAACATCTTGATGTTGTTATTTTAGATGGCACCTTAGCATTGAGTACACAACGTGTGATGATTCATGTTCGAAGATCAGAAAAAAATTTTAAATTTACTGACTACCAAGTGATTTAAAAAAATCAACTTTAAGTTAGCTGAAAGTAATGCAGAGTGAGACAATTGACTACCGCCTAAGACATCGCAATGTTAAAATAGTCAGTTGATTAAAAGTAACCCAAGTGTCAGTCAGTACTAGTTGCGAAATAGTTAGCTTAAAGTTAGTTTAAAGTTAACGTAATTTCCGACAGGGTAGCTATGAAAGTGATCTATGTAGTAAGTCATATGCAGTTTTCCTTTCAAATATCATATACACATACAATTATTCATAGATTTTTTTGTTTTATCCACGGTTTGTAAAAGAAATTTTGTATAGAAAATTTAGGGAGTTATTGTGTTATGGGAATAGGAAAATAAATTTTTTTCCAACGTGTTATTAATATTACATTTCAAAGAGATTTGCTTTATATTCCAATTACATATGTACATGTGTATGTATGTATATATGTATGTGTGTATATACAAATGTATGTATGTCGTATAAACCCTTTGCACATAATCGTATTAATAAAGATTTTTTAATAAGATTATTTTTTAATATTCCGAACCTATTACATGCACACATGCACATGTATATACATACATACATGCACATATACATACATATTTATGTATGTACATACTTCTGTGCATATGTATGTATGTATTTATGTATGCATCACTTTTGATTAAAATGTAAAACTTGTAATAATGTAATTTACATACATACATACATATGTACATACATAAATGTCCAAAAATTTCTCTTCAACTTACATTTTTTGTATATCATTATTTTTCTATCACATAAATTCCCTTTGTATTCCTCTTATATGTAAAGAATTGCTTGCTGTTACAAAGACAAAAACAACAACATGCACCGTTACATAACCGAACGTGACGAATTTATAATTATATGTATGTATGTATGTTAATGCTCGTATGTTAATGTTAATAATTTAATAAAACACTTTTTCACACTTAAAAATTAATATAGAATTTGAAAGCCTAAAAAATCTTTTCTAGCACACACGTAAAGCAAATGTTCTACTTTATTTTAATTAAAAGATTATAACAATAAAACACTTGTAACAATTTAATATGTGATTTTAATTGATTAACTTGCAATAATCACACGTCTTCTTTGAAACGGGATAAGAAAATGAAATAACGAAGAAGAAATTTCTATGGGACAATCTTGGTATGTAAGTGTTGCCAACTCTAGTAAATATTTTATTGGACATTGTAGAGATTTAAAGAGTATTTTATTTATGTTTGTATATAATTTTTATTTAAGGTATAATTTTGTTTTATTATTTAGGGCCTTTAAGGATTTTATAGGGCCTGGTTCTCAAAACTTACATGTGTAGTAATATACAGACAAAATTATGAGCAATTTTTGTTTAAGAAAATAAGTTTTTTAAACTGTTTTAAAGTTTTACTATTTGCTTTATAGGGTTTGATGAATTTATAGTAAATTTATTTAACAAAGAATTATTTTTTCATTCTATGAAACTTTTAGGAATTTTGGTTTTTAGTTTTACTAATTCTGGTGCTAGGTTATATTTCAGTAAAAATGTTATTTGAATTTTAGAATTTTGTAATTGATGAATACAAAGTAACATTTTTGCTCTTTACAAGTAAAATATTTGTGAAAATGTATTATTTTTTTGTACGTATGTATGTGATTTCAAATTCACAAATGCAATATGCAGCTATTTTGGGTTTTTTCTGTGATTTTAACTTTTCGGAAATACAGATAGATGATTTGTTTGTTTTCATTTGTTGATTATTTTGGAAAAGAAATAATAATTTTGTAGAAATAAGTGGAAAGTATTTGTGTCTTGAGAACAGTCCTGGATGGGGGTTCTGTTAGTGCATCAACTGTTAGTACATCAACTACAACGCAAATAAAGGTGTTCGTGAGCCGGAGTTCAAAGCCTGGACAGACACCAGTCCTATCAACATCATATATTTTTCTGTCTGTGCGAATGTATATCGCAGCACCCTCCTTCGTTGATATTTGTAGCATCGTCGGCGAAGTACAATAACTAATAAAATGGCTGCAGAGCTTAAATTAATACGCCAACTTAAAAAAAATTAATGAAGCTTCTCTTCCTTCTCTCTATCTATCTGGCGCTGCACCATTTTTACATGCAGTATCCCTTTCCTACTTTCAGTTAACACAAAGGGACCTGTAATTTGGACCCAAGTAAGCTGAAAACTTAATTTCTCTTTTCAGCAACCTGCTAACCTAACCTCACAGTTTATATTGCCACTAGGTAACATAGGACGTTATACTTATCCTTTTTACTGAAAACACTAGAAAGCATGATTGACTACTTTATCGGCATCAGTACAAATGTCAGAGGGTAATTTCGACCGAATAGGCTCTATGGGAGCTGGTTAGTATAATAAAGAATACACCTTGATATACTTCTAAGACACTGAGGTAGCTTTTAACAACATTTCTCCAAATACGATAATTAGTGCTTTATCGAATTTGGTAGCCAATGTAGTAATATGCACGTGAATTCAAAATATATACTTAGGACGCCCAGCGTTATAAATAGGGGTACACCACAGGAAGGAGTTCTTTCTCGACTTCTGTGGAATTGGGCTGTTGTCTACATAATCGCGTGGGTGCAAACTTATTGCTTATGCTGATGATATGGAAATAGCTGCTAGGGGAAAATTCATCTCTTCTCTAAGGTTAATCCTATCTAAACGAGTAGAGAATCGAAGGCTTGTCACTAATCCCAATCAAAAGGAGTGAGTTCTCTTCTCCACGAAGTATGAGAGTCCTTATTTCTATTTTTTTTTATCGATGAAGAGAAAATTGTAAAAAAAATTTCTGTGTAACTGCCCTGACTAGCAAGAAAGAGAACAGCCACAATAAGCGCTCTTGAGTTCTGGGAACTTTCTGAAGTTGCCAGTGTCGAGCTGCAACGTAGTGGTAGCTTTATATTGAGCTGTAGTTGGTTCGACCGTGGGGACTCCACATAACCAGATTTTCCGCGGTATTACAATGGGCCAGAAGCATCTAAGTGAGTCCCTAATTATGATGCAACCCTTATCTAACCTAACCTAACCTAGTTTCCAACCCATTACCCTTAACAATATGAAAATAAAATATCTCTGTCGTCTTGAATTTTAAGATATATATTCTAGGAAAAACTTGGGGTCCCATCCCCAAAAATTTTGCAATCTATATGGTCATAGTACGTCCAGTTCTCCTGTGGCTGTTTATATATGTTACAGAAGGTTCAACAACTTACCTAACTTTATATAATTAGCGCTCTTCGCACTACTCCTATGTATGCCTTGGTTATGCCTCTACACCTGCTACCATTGGATTGAATAGACAAGAAGGCAGCAACAATCTCTGCAATCCGTTTTCGTTTTATACCTCTGGGGAGCAGAAACAGCAGAATAGTGTACCGTCAGGTTTGAGGATTTAGAATCGACCAAACCGCCCATGCTCTACTTCATGAACGTCTCTACAGGACCTGGATCATATCCCAAGGAGCGTGGAGGAATGGTACTGCAGATAGAAGAGGTGTTACGAGGTTTATTCAGATACATTTGGTTTTTGGTATTGAAAAGTGACTACCACCTCACTGCTGAACTTACCACGTAAAGATCTTTGCTATTAAGGACATTGCGGATTGATTAAGAGTGAATGTCACTTGAGCAACTATAATTAACATACACACGGATAGTCGAGTAGCTAACATGGCCTAGAGTTCTCGCTTCTAAGAACAGCACAAGTTTTTATCTGCCGATCAACTCTAAACGACATGGCAGCCCAGTCTAATATTAGTATCACCTGGATTCGGGAAAAATATAACCTTTCAGGGAAACTCTAAGGCTAAGATTGCCAGGATTTAGACAACCTTACATATTCAGCTGCATATGCAGTGTGCAGGTTTAACCTCACTTTCGTCCAAGACTAAAGAAGAAACAGAAAGAAACAAGAATTTACTCTTCGATCACCAGATAATTATGGACTCTACTAAATAAGAAAAATACGGTTTATTTGACTTCAAGAAATATGAAACAAATCTCGGTTTTTTTGTCTGCTTTGGACGGATATTATCTTATAGGCAGGCATCATAGAGGTTAAGGGTTGAATGCAATAACGTTTACCGCTGTTGCCAATATATTAACGAAGAAGAAACAATAGAAAATTTTATTTGTCATTGCCTTGGATTAGCTAGAAAGAGAATGGTCATCATGGGCACCTTTGAGTTCAGGGAACTTACTGACATTGCCAGGGTTGAAATGCACATGACAATAGCTTTCTATTGAACTCTGGTAGGAGTGTCCGGCGTGGCATCACAATGCACCAGAAGAATCTAAGTGAATTATGAATTCTGAGTGTCACACTTACCTAACCAAACCCAACTTAGCCTACTTTGGAAATAATTATAATTATTAGACATATTTATATAAGATATTCCTTAAATTCTCTGGAGATTAAATATATAAACGAAATCTGCGATCAGTTTTTTTGTTCAGTGAGATATCTTAGCAACACTAGTAGAAATAATTTTTGAGAATCATTTCGTTGCTCGCATTCACATACATTTTGTATCATACCTTGCTTATGGGGTAAAACTAGTAATTAAGCATATTTGGCTACATCCCACATTTAACTTATGAACCAATAACCACGACTTTTTTTTATTTTTTCTTAAGCTCTCTTATGTATCAAAGAACACTATTTACAATTAGGAATAGTGAAAAAGTTCCAAGAAGTCAGTTAAGTCTTTTGCAAGTGCCATTAAACATTATCAAATTAAATTTAATACTACAAACAATGCACCACTTTTTCTTCATCTCTAATATACTCTTGTACGGCAAATACTCAAAAGTCTTTCATTTGAAAAATTTTAAATTCAAAACAGATGATGTTGATGAACTAACTACAACTGTAATCCAACTCCATTATTTTGCTTAACTGCCGCAGCAAGCAGCCTTACATATATGCTTCTCCTTTCAAGACAATGTGTTTAGCAAGTTTTTTATGTAGTTTTGGAAAAAAAAAGAAAATCCGTCATATGGCTTTGAGAAATGTTGCTACTTCATACCAATGCCGCTGAAAAAAAAATTACTATTTCAACCTGTAAAGCAAACAAATGCATGCAGCCTTTTTTTTGACAACTACATTTGCAAATATTTAATAGGTTTGCCTAATACGAGGGTGGGGTGTGGTTTGCGGAACTTTTCAAAGCAGTTGTATTGAAGTTTAAAAAAGATGCATCGTAAATTGCACCTGTTGACTGACTACATTCGGAGGAAGTAAAGCAGAATTTGTGGTTTGCATACAAATAGCAGACTGAAATGCATCTTTTGTGGTGCTAGACACTTTGCCGGTATGCTTTGTATCACATATTCGACGTTTCATTGAAATATTATCATGGTGTTTGACTCCATACCACCAAGGTATGTTCTAAAAACTATTTTTTTTTTTCATTAAATTCTACTAGAAATCTTTTAATAGACTTTTGGGTAGAAAGAAGACATTTGGGTGTCTACACAACATCCAATTTGGTGTATGAAGGTCGGATACCCCTACACGAAATAACGAGACATTCAAACCTTCCTCTAGCTTCCAGGTGCCCGGAAATATGTTTGCGTATGTAGTAGCCAGGTGCTGAGCTAAAATGCTGTACATTTGTGACAAGGATAAATGGTTGGTGTCCCTTTAAAATGCTGTAAGACCCAAATTCAGCAAGATTTATTAGGGACCGCACAGAATAGATAGTATAAGGGCCATTTTCACAACTTGCCGTTAACTAAAGGTAGGATTTTGTCGGACCGATAAATGGCTTTGCATTATTAAATCTTTATTTATTGTTTTTTTATCCATTAAATATTATTATTATTGATAAAAATAACTATAAAAAATTGAAATAGTAATAAGGCAAAGCTATTTATCGGGCAGACAAAATCCTACCTTTAGCTAAAGGTAAGTTGTGAAAACGGCCCTAATGAGGTCACCTGTTCGATAATGAGGCAAATATGGCCCAAATACAATTGTAGTAGATCTGTAATTATAGATCTTTGTTCAATTGCTTCTCATGCTAAAAGATTAAATCTGCCATATAAAGATTTCCATAGAAGTTGTTATAATGACGAGAAGGAAGAGATTGTAGAATACCCCTTCTGCATATGCCTCTCTCTATTTATCTATCTCTCTGCATCTATCTATTTTCATTTATCTCTCTCCATCTACCAGTCTCTATCTCTCTCTATTTCTATATCTCTATTTATCTATCTCTCTCTCTATCTCTCTATATCTACCCAGTGGTAAAAAATATACATTACGTAGTCGATGACATCAGTAATACTTAGTAGCAGTAGCAGTGTCACAGGAGGCATAAGTGGTGCGTTCCCGCTTACAAAGTAAGCCACGATGTCAGTACATGTCATTAGCATTGCACTTACATCGACAGCAGAGTTGTAAACAAGCATGACAATAAATTTAGCCTAAAAGTAGTCCAGTATTTTAATTTTGTTTTCTAACAAACTGTTTGTTTTAATCAATAAATGAATCCCTGATTATATCATAATCGAAGTTATTAGTAACACATAATATATATTACACGTACATTAGAATTCAAGTGCTTAGATTGCACTTGAAGTCAGTGATTATTATCAAAGTACTTCGCTTAATTTCCCGCTGGTTATATATCTCTATACCTCTCTGTATTTATCTATCTCCATCTATCTTTTTCTATCTATCTCTATATTTGTTCCTCCCTATCTAACTCTCTCTTTCTATCTATATCTCTTTATCTCTATATCTCTATCTATTAGGTGCCCCTGTGGCTTAGTGATAGCGATGCTAGACTCTCAGTCCAGAGGTCGTGGGTTCGATTCCCATCATAGACCCTGGGTATTTTTCGCAGACAAGCTAATCGCTTTGGGAGTTGTGTTTGTGTGTTTGTGTTTGTTACTTTGTTTGTTATCTATCTATCTATCTCTCTTTCTCTGTCTATATATCTATCTCTCCCTCTATTTATCTATCTCTCCCTCTGTCTATCTATCTCTCCCTCTGTCTATCTATCTCTCCCTCTATCTATCTATGTATCTATTTCTCTCTCCCTCTCTCTGTAAAGAAAGGGTGATTGAGGATAGATAAACTAGTTTATCCGAATGAACCGAATGGTGAAACGTAGAAGAAAGTACCTCTTTTCATGTCTCCATACCAGGTAACACAACGGAACCAACTACGACTCTGGGCTGATTTTGACCTTTAAACTGGCAAACTGCCTGATCGACCTAACTTAAAAAACGAAACAACCATTACATTTTCAGCAATAAATTTCTTAAAACTGAGAAATAGTTTAAATTTCATGTTAAGTGCCTTTAATAAGTCGCTCACGCTCACGCTAACGGCAATTTGATAAGTCGCCAACGTCTTCCTCCGTTTTATTTAAAAGCTGTTTGTTCTTCGACAGTTGATTTTCCACGCCTCTTTCGTTATCCGTCCTTACCTGCTATGCTTTACAGGAAAAATTAATAGTTATGTAAGCAAATTTGTTTTTTAAGCCCGGAACCATTTAGTGTCAATGCCAAATCTTGTGAATATTTGTAGATAAACGATTGCAGATCTATCGCGCACTCACCCCTAATTACAGAGAATTTGTTTTAGAAATTTCTTGGAACAAAAAAAAAAAAAAAAATAAAGAGTGAAGGGTATATACTAATTCTCTAAATACCTTATTCTTCACATAAGTATTTAATAACACAAGCGATTCAGTGTAGAAATTGCTCATGCAACCCTCATTCATGTTTCCTTTTATTTTCATCTTATGTTACATCTTTTTCCGCTTCCATTTCCACATTTGCTTATTGCACTTTTTGAAATTCCAACTACTATCAAATCCGTTTCTACTCCACCAGCTTTTTCACAAAATTTATTCACATGGCTTTATTGTTTATGGGTAAGTGTGTGTATGTGTGTGAGACGGCGTTGTAAGAGTTTGCATGTCTGGTGAGCCTTTAAGAGCATGTATGAGTGTGTGTATGTGTGAGCAAATACACGAGTATGTGTATATTTTTCGTCTTACATGTTTTTTCCAAGCATCAATAACAAAAACAACAACGGGAAAATTTTGTTTTCCAACAATCAGTTATACAGCTTGTTGATGCTCTTGTTTTTGTTGAATTTTCCGCGAAAGAATTTTAGGTCTGAGCGTGTGTGAGTGTGTGTGAGTGTGTGTTGTGTGTGCACTGTGTGAACGAACATTCGTTTTGTTTCGTTTCCATAAAAATTTTCTCTTCACTTGCATACATATTTTCTGTCTTGCTTGAATGCACATACCGGCGCATAAAAACAAAGATGTTATTTCCGGCTTATGCATTCGATGAAGACTGTAATAAGTTAAAATAGTGCAATTTGTTTTTTGATAACAAATTCAAGATGTTCTGAACATGAAAAAATAAATAAATAAGGATTCAGAAAATCCTGCGACAAAGTTATATATTTAAACTTTTTACGCTAAATTAAATTACATAAATGAAAAAAAAAATATTCAAGTTTTTTTTATTTGAAATATTGTCATAATTCTATTAGAAAAATAAAATAGTTTCATATGGAATAAACAATATTTGTTGGGTTTTGTACTCGTATAAGCTTTTAATACTACTACGGTTATTTTTCTTATGTGATTTTCAAAATTATTATTATTTCTGAATTCTCAAATGGTTTTTGAAAGTCTGTGCATAAGATAAGGGGTTTGTGACTGTTCAGGATGTGTGATGGAAGTCTACTGACGATTTATTAAAGCAACAATGAAATGCATATAGACAATGCTTAACCACCAGCAAACAAATTTCACTTATAATTAAAAGAAAAATAATTAAATTTTGTGTATTGAATTTTACACGTAAATATTAACTTATTACACAGCTACTTGCAACAATATTACTTTTTTGGAACTTACTGCATCTGCTTACTATAGAAAAATAGGAAACTCTTTTAAATAATTTATTACTGAGGTCTTAGAAAAAAAAGGATGCCATACAATATTTATTTATTAATATTTTCCACTAAAATGTGGGAAGTATTACAATTAATGCGAAAACATTTATAAAGTGAAAAGTCTTTCTGTCTGTCTGTTTTTCTTTCTTAGGGTGTTTTCTCGAGAACCGTAAAAGCTACGGACCTGAAATTTTCACAGAGTATGTAAAACTTTAACCGTATATATTTTAGGTTTAAAAACAAACTCTTGAAATTATCAAAAACGCTAAAAATAAAAGCCCAAAATTGAAAAAAATGCTGAATCGAAAATTCGCTAAAATGAAAAAAGCGCTTAAATGAAAACTATCACCAAAAATAAAATAAATCGTTAAAATGCAAAAACAAAATCACCAAAAATAAAAAGGTCGCCAAAAAACTAAAAAAGTTGTAAAAAAACAAAAAAATCGCCAAAACTGAAAAAATCGTCAAAAACTGAAAAAAAAAATCGCTAAAGATAAAAAAATATGTATTAAAATAACCGAAAAAATCGCCGAAACGAAAATAAACGTCAAAACTAAAAAAACGTCAATACTAAAAAAACGCCAAAGCCGAAAAAATCACCAAAAACTAAAAAAATCGCTAAAAATAAAAATATGTATTGAAAAAAAACCAAAACCCAAAAAAATCGCCAAAACTAAAAAAAAGCGTCAATAAAAAAAAAATCGCCAAAAATCAAAAAAAATCTGCCAAAAGAAACAAGCGCCGCTCCAGGAAGTATAAGGTACCTGTTTTCCCACTGAAAAAAGCGCTTAAATTAAAAATATCATCAAAAAGAAAATAAATCGTTAAAATGCAGAGAAAAAACAACCAACAGTAAAAAAGGTCGCCAAAAAACTAAAAAAGTCGCAAAAAAATACAAAAAAAAATCGCCAAAACCGAAAAAATCACCAAAAACTAAAAAAAAATCGCTAAAAATACAAATATGTATTAAAAAGGAACGAAAAATTCGCCGAAACGAAAATAAACGTCAAAACTAAAAAAACGTCAATACTAAAAAAAATCGCCAAAAACCGAAAAAATCACCAGACTAAAAAATTCACAAAAATTAAAAAAATTTGTACTAAAAAAAAACCCAAAAACCGAAAAAATCGCCAAAACTAAAACAGCGTCAATACCAAAAAAAAGGCACAAAAGAAAAAAAAAAGAAAAAAAAGAAAGCGCCGTACGGAATCGTTCGTGTGTGAGTGAGTCAAAGTCGAACTTTACTGAATTTCTTGTTAATAGCGTACTTTTTGAAATAAAGTGCAATTTGTGCTCATGGGCAAATATGTAACAGGTTTCAAAACGAAACGAAAGCAAACGTTGCTTTCTTTTTGTTTATTTTCGTAATCTGTTTCAACAATATTTTTTCATGCTATACACTTCAGCACCCTTTTTTAATTTGTCTCACTCCTTGCAACTTGCTGCTTGTGTATTTTTTTCTCCATTATTCTGCAAGTTATATGTCTGGCAAATTATGTGCTACAAATGTGTGACTGTATATGCATTCATTGTATTACCATTAGTAAGTGCTTTTGGTAAAAGTGCATGAGAGGAAGTAGTAAAGAGCTAAAGCTCAAGCATCACCATTTCTTTTAAGTTGGCTTCAAGTATTTTCTTTAATGCCAAATATTTTCATACCTGCTTAGCTTTAAAAAACGAAAAGAAAAACTAAAAACCTTTTTTATTTAAATGCTTCTGTATGTATGTGAGTGTTATTGGGAAACAAAATCCTGCAATAGGATTTCAAGTAGTGTAGGGCTTTAAGGGGTTGGAAAAAAGAATATTAAGCGAATTTAAATCATTTTGAAACTTTACTTTTGTTTGAAGTAAAATGCCAAAGATTATGCAAGGGTGTGTTTTATTAGTATTATTTATTATTCAATATAAATTGTGTGAGGGCCAATTTCAGTAATTTATGTTGAATAAAACTTTTTGAAGAAAAAATTTAAGAATTCTAAAAAATAAGCTCTAAAATAGTTCCACTTGATTCCACAAGTTTTAGAAATTTTTATTTTATGAGTAGTTATTTGGAAGTCATGTCAAATAACTACTCATAGTTGTCATTAACTTATGTATACATAATTCTTTCCGCCAAAAAAAAACCGACTTCAATACAAAGATCTGATAGAAGAAGATAAGTAGAAGTACGTGAAATACAAAATTAAATTTTAATGGGCGTACCTTCGCCCATTTTTTGCATGCAAGATTGTGTGTTTTTCAGAGCTCAGGATGCGCGTTAAGTCTTGTAAAAATTGGTAAAATAAAATAATAAATTTTAATGGGCGTGGCTCCGTCCATTTTTTTAAATGGAAGATTGAGTCTATTTTAGTGCTCACGGTGTGTGGTAAGTTTCGTAAACATCGATTAAGTAGAACTGCGTGAAATATTATAATAAAATTTAATGGGCGTAGCCCCGCCTATTTTTTCAACTTTCAAATTGTGTAATTACAAGAACCAAAGGTGTTTTGTAGCTTTCGCAGCAAACCAAATAAGTAGAATATCATTAAATTAAATTTAAAAAGATTGTGGGCGTGTCCCCGCTTTTTTACAATGTGAATAATGGGAGGCTATACCCTCGCAGGCAAAAAAAAAAATTTTACAAACTGTTTAAAATGCACCGAATTATGAAGTATCACCGCCAAAAAAAAATAGACACGAATTGTTATATTCCTCCTTTTTTGAAATCGGTTAGAAAGTTGTTTCATCTCACTTAAATAAAACAAATTCAAAATATTTCATTGATACATTTTTAAATTACTGAAGCTACAAATTCTTGTTCGCCTCTTGTATTTTGCTAAAGTTATTCGTAGTTTCGTCTCTGCCTGTCGGTTCCTTAAAGCAATAAATACAACCAACCATGCAAATAGTTTGCATTTTTATTGTATTAATTTTCATTGTGCTTTTAATTTTCTGCAGTAAATTTGCTTGCAATTGTATTTTACCAGAAATAATATGAAATACATATTTAAAATTCTTATGTATGTGCAACGGAGCGTATGAGTTATTTAAATTAATTTCTTTAGTTTGGTGCAAAATTTGAACTTAAGCTAAAGTGAAGGTACATATATAGGCCAATGCCGACACATACATATACACAACAACACATATTTTCCTCCTACAGTTCGCATGATTGCCTCGTAGCTCTAGGATGCATGTAATACACTCCAAAAAGTAATATAAATAATTTTGTAATATCAATAAAAAAATTAATTAAATTTTCACTTTTAAAAATTTTGATAATATTAAATAAGTTTTTCCACTCAAATTAATTACAACAATTAAAAATTTAATTGAATAGATTAATTGGTGAATAATTTTTTCTGTGTGAGAACAAGTCATATCAGAAATACTTTATTCGAGCACAAATTATGTCAATGACAAATATTTGTTTCTGAATATATACATTTTTTTATTTAAAATGATCTTATAAATAACTGGAGAAATTTATTTCAAGACTTTCTCTGCGTTTGCCAATCTATAAAAACGCGCTACTGTACAATTTGCAGTACCACAGAGTTCCAAAGCTTCATAAAGATTCAGAAAAAAATAAAAAGTAATTATTTTAATCATCAAAGTATTTGAATAAATTAAAAAAAAATCTAATTTGGCTTCTACTTATCGCTAGAATTGTCGATATTACAAAATGGGAATTTATTTATTAAAAATATGCCTAAATCCAATGAAGAGTTTCCCCAGTAGACAGAAGTCTTACACAAAGGAATGCTATAAAATTCGCATTTATCAATATTTTCAGAGAGTAGGAACAAATAGAACTTGCTTTTGAGTTCCCCGCAATTCCCAAAAAAATTTCGTAAAATCCCCAAAATGGGGGTTTTCAGTATTTTTACTTTATTACTCTTACATTTCGCCGGGCGCAATAATACTTTTGGAAATATTTAAAAATATATCATATCTTAGGGTGGCATGATAAATTTTTTTCCAGTTTTGGAATTTGAGAAAAAAAAGTCTTTGATATTTATAACAAAAATAGGTCTATTTCGAGACGATCTGGTTCCTTCAATAATGAACATTTTTAAAAAATAATTTCTTTGTAATATTTCCTATGATATTACCTTTTTTTAAGAATTATATATATGGGGTTGATATTTTTTCCAAAAGATTTTACAATATGACGAAATAATTAACCCACTTTAAAAAAAACGCCGAAAAATTAACTTTTTTTTTTAAATTTTATTTTAAATTGCGTACAGCATTTGATAATAATTGTGATTTTGATACCAATTTTTTTTTTCTTTTTCCAAATCAGTCTTCAGCAGAACAGTGAAACAAAGTTGGTAAAAAAAAGCCAAAATTTAACTTTTTTTCTAGAATATTTACTAAATTGTAAGCGAAAACGCATAAAAGTAACAGCCGACTTTTTGTAGCTCTTGGATAAAACATTATACTTGCAACAAATACTTTTTATCAGATCAAAAACATCACCTTGGCATCGATTTGATTTTTTCATTAGCGCCCACTTTTTTTTGTTTGTCCGAGAAAGTATAGCTTCCAATTGGTTTTATTGCAAAAAAAATCGGGCGGGGACACGCCCAAAATTTTTTTTAATTGATAAGCAGAATTTTAAAGTTGTAAAAATGGTCGGGGCTACGCCCATTTAAATTTACTATGATATTTCACGTGGTTCTTCTTAACCGATTGTTTCGAAACTTTCCACAAAATAGACACAATCTTCCACTTAAAAAAATGGGCGGAGTCACGCCCATTAAAATTTAATATTTTATTTTAAGTGTTTCTACTTTACCGATTTTTACAAAACTTAACACACACAACAATCTGAAAAACACAAAATCTTGCATTTAAAAAAATGGGCGGAGGCACGCCCATTAAAATTTAATTTAATATTTCACATACTTCTTATTAACCAATAGATTTAAAATTTTTCTAATTTTTTTTAAAGAGTTCATTTTTTTATTAGTCCCATAAATTTTTTTCGAAAATGTTCTATCAGTATTGAAGCTGGCTTTTATTTTTCGGAGAATTATTTTCAAAGCAAGTATATATAGAAATTTCCTTGATATTTTCATGTCACATTTTTTGCCATTTAATTGCTCTTTTTTTTTTTTTGTTGAAATCTTTAACCTAGAAATTGTGATAGAAATATTTTTCTGTTTTGTTTTTTTTTTTATATTTATGGCCTGCAGTTTAGCGATAGTGTCACCATTGTTAATAAAAACAAAACAAAACACAAATAATATTATTACCGGAAGTCATCAAGTTTTTATGCAATTGCAGGAGCTAAATGACATGTGCGAGTATATGTGGGATTATGAATGCATACATACATGTGCGTGAGTTTGAATGAAGTATATGGACTTCAGTTTATAACAAAAACAAAAACATACTCGTACATAAATGAATCGAAAAACTATTCCATCTACTCGTAGCAAATATATGTGCATACATATATGGTAATTTTATATGTATTGTATGTGCATTCTCAGATTTATGTGAATAAGTGCATGAATATACATGTTTTTTTTATATTGTGCATTTTACTGTATATAATTCACATGTGTATGTAAATTGAGAGACTAGCAAACGTATGCACACTTGGACTAACATATTCATATACCGATGCAATGTGCACACATATCCATACATACACCACATATTATATATATGTATGTATCTATTTATGCCTGTACATGTGTTTTTATAACCACTAGCAAATCTATAAAGCAGGGACTTTATTTTTCTTAAATTTTTTGTTTAATTTCTTTTATAAATCGAATGCTTTTTAAGTCCCAATTTACACTATGCAAGTCTTATTGCTAAGCTGATTAGTTTATTAGGAGAGAGAGACGGGAGAAAAGAAACGTTGCTGTTCGCCTCGTCTCTCTCTCTCCATGAAACTAATCAGCTTAGCAATAAGACTTGCACAGTGTGTTTTGGGACTAAGGGACGTAAAAAATTTCCCTTGTATTTTTTATTTAACTTGAAGGCTTAAATATGTAAAAAAAAGTGTAACTTTTAAGAGATTAATTTTCTCACGGTTATAAAACTGCATACCAGGATCTGGCAACTCGGGTGACACATGTGCTCAGCAGAGGGTACAACGTTGATAAAATTATTACAGCTGTAAGATGTAAAGTCTGTTTTTATAGAGGTATAAAAAGTTGGCAACACTTTTTTAACTAGCGGCCATTTTGTCAGCTGTCGTCGAGTGATTTATGTTTCGTATGTTTGTTTGAACAGCGCTTCCTAATTGTGCAAATTTATTTTGAAAATCACGAAATATGTTGGAAATATGTACGTATCGCGCACTATGTCCATTTTACGGTCAATATAATCGTCCATCAGAGCAATTAATTCGATTAACTATGGAACGTTTTCGTTCCATGATAATACGCATTAACGGAAATGGAGCACAGTACGTACGGAAGAAGTAGAGTAAGACCCGAATCAGTCTATCCGCCATGATTACTGACTTCTTCGTTCATCAATTAAACAACCATGATATGCAGAAGCTGAGGCTTCAATAAGATGGCGCACATGTCACACAGCTCGTGCCACAATTGATTTATTGAAGGAAACGTTTGGTAAACGCATAGTTTCACGTTTCGGACCCGTGAATTGGCCTCCGAAATTGTACGATTTAACGCCGCTAAACTATTTTCTCAAAAGTCGTACATTAACGTCGTCGCTATCTTGTTTTAGAATAACAATTTGTTATTGGATTGATGTTGACATTAAATTGAAGGCGATATTCAAGGCGACAAGAGGAATAAGGTTATTTTTAAAATATGCAGCTGGAAACAAAATCTGGCAACACTGTTGATATTTCTAAAATCTCTAGTGCTAAGATTTACGTCATAGCAAGAGTCTAATATGTGTGAAAAAGTTTCATAGAAATCGGTGAGATAGAAGGACATGAAATATTGCTTTCAATTTTGATGAACGCGGTTTTGCCAACTTCTCTTAAGGCCAGATAATATTAGTATAAGAGACCTAGTTTTGCAAAAAGTCCTGTTGGAATGGTTTGTGTAGAAATAAATAAAATATTATATTAATAATTTATGGGCGTGAACAAGATGTGTCGAAAAGTTTACCAAATTGATTTTATTGTTTTTATAAAAAAAAAATACATCATAATATATTCCACTGTAGGTCGTTTTTCCTATATTTTTGCTACAATTTGTAATTTTTTTATCTATAGTTTGCATATGCCACACTAGTATTTAGTTTGTGTTTCTGTTTCTGTGTTAAACATTGCTCTCATGAATACATGCGTAATTTGTATAGACTATAAAAAAAATTTACTTTTTTGCTATTATGTTGCATTTTTTCATCTCGCCCTTCGTTTTTTTTCCTGCCCATGTGGAAATGCATAAACAAGTGCTTGTTGTGTATGTGTTTATAGAAATGGCTGAATAAATAGAGGGAAAAAAATGCTGATGTTGTTGAAAACAAAACCATCATATCGACAACCACAAAAACCGTAACAATTTGTCGTTTGTTGTTAAAGGAGAAAGTCCTTTTCACAAATAAAACAAAGTAGCAAGAAAAAAGTTCTTAAATGTTTGCATAAATTTGTATGCATGCATATATGAAATAATAATGAAAAAATCAGAAGGAAAAAATTTTATGCAAAAATTAAATTAATATGCAATATTTCTTTTTCAATTCAAATTGAATTGCTGCTAATGAAATTAACTGCAAAATATTATTGTTGGTAAAGTATAACAAAATCAATAAATTTATAGTTTAGTTTGCTACTTTGCTTTTTTATTAAATTTTTTCAAGTCATGATATTGAGATTTGCTGTTAAAATGGCAGCATGTTAACTGTGGCATACACTTACCCACTTCCGAAGGGCTTAAGTTTTGGAATATTGTCATACAAATGAATATTATATATTTTTTTATTATTACAAGTTAAATTTAACCCAAAAGTGACCGACGACAGGCAGATTTGTCTTCACGATAAATTTTAAAGTGAAATTTAAGCATTTTAAGTATCAGCAACAGCTGTATGTCAAATAAACAAAAGCAAGTTGTTGCCACTGCACATTTTTCACAACTAAAAAAAACAAACAGGTTTTTTTAATACTAACAAGAACAACAACAACAAAATTTAGTAGTTTAATCTAACCAATTTCAATTGTCAAATTTGCAGTTAATGTGAATTATTATTGTGATACTACACTACAGCCTACAACAATTAATACTGAAATTTAAAAAATCAAAATTAAAGGGTGACAGTATGCATGCCCTTTAATTTTGATGGATGTAATTTTGACTGTGTAACTTCCCAGCAAAAAATTTCAAAAAAGATAATCGAGTTTGAAATTAAGCATTTTTGGTGGAAGCACTTCTACTACTACTACTGGATTACCAACTTAATGATTTTAACAAGGCGTGAGACTAAAATAATCGATTCTTGAGAAGTACTTACTTATTTTATTTGGAAACTTGTTCACGTAATCTATTTAATCTAAAAAAAATCATTATCTTCATTTAGCAACTTGTACATAATTTTTTTAAATTTTAGGTAATGTGATTTTTAAGCGAGTAATGAAATTTGGCAATCAGAAAAGTAAGTCATTATATGGCAAGTAGTTCTGATGGTAATGTGTAATTTTTTGCTGGGTAATGAGATGGATTGGATAAAAAATACATAGGTTTTATTGATATTTTTATCACATTTTCTCCACACAAAATTTACCGCAAAATTGGAGTTAAACAGGTTGATGGGAAAAATTTATTTAACTGCTTCATATTAGTTAATTTAACCAATTTGCTGGTTGCAAACAATTTGAATCCCTGAAGTTGATTAGATTTTATTTTAATTTTTTTTTCTGTAAAGCAGGGGACCAACAAAATTTACAGCAAAGATTGTACTAAAACACATTGTTGGGCAAAATTTCTTTAACTGTTGAACATTAGTTAATTTAACCAATTCCATTGGTTGGTATAATTTGAATCCCGGAAATTTATTAACAATGATTATAACTTCTTTTTTCTGTTCAGCAGGGGGACCAACAAAATTTACAGCAGAAATTGTACTAAAACACATTGTTGTTTATTTAACTGTTGAACATTAGTTAATTTAACCAATTCCATTCATTAGTACAATTTGAATCCGTGAAATTTATTCGATTTGATTGTAATTTTTTTCTGTAAAGCAGGGGACCCAACTACGAGTAAATATATCGAAGAAATTGTACTAAAACAAATTGTTGGTCTTAATTTTTTTCACTGCTGGAGATTAGCTAATTTAACCAATTCTATTGGTTGCTACAATTTTAATCAATTTGATTATTATTTTCTGTGAAGCAGGCAGCGAACAAAGTATTCCTAATGTACAATGAGGTTGAACTTTCTCCTTCCCCTTTTGCACATTTTTACAATAAATCGGCTGAGGAAACCATGAAGCGCTTTCAGGTTAGATGTTAGATGTGCTTAGCACTTTTATTTAAAATCTTAAGAGAAACTTTGAGGTTTATCTAACACATATAAGGCTTCTTTGTGTAGTGCTCATTTTTGTCTCTTTCGAATACAGGGCAAAAGGACTAGAAGTTAGTAAAACTTGAAATCCACTTAATGGTTAATTTCGTTACGTATTCACACTTGCATTTTTAACTATAGCATATCGTGCCATAAGCGACAAAAAAGCTTAAGCCAAATCATTTTCGAGTTCAATTTATTTAACGAAAATCGATTATTTACGATCGTAGATAATTGATTTTCGTGAAAAAACGAAGTTCAAGAAATATGTCGCTTAAACTTTTTTGGCAATTATGGCTCTATATGCTCTCAGCAGCTTTGCAAGTATATTTTACCTAAACAACAACAAAAAAAAAATTCTCAAACATTTTTCTTACTAAAACGTTGAGGAGTGAAACAAAAAGCAAAATTATCACATTAAAACCAAATTCGCGAAATTGCCAAGCAAACGAATGACCTATTTTGTCAACTGTTGTCTGACGTCTGTATGATAGTGAAATATTATAGCAACAATAATGGCAGGCATTAAAACAAAATATTACATATGCCTGTAAAAGTAAAATGTCCTTCATGTTCTCTCTTAGTGCATTTGAATGCAAGCAAGCAAGCCCATGTGCATTTTTGTCTGTATGCATATGCATATGCAAGGGGATACTGAGGTCTAATTGTAATATATGAAAATTTGTATGCAAGCACACATACACACACGGATGAAAGTTCAAGTGAAACCACATAATAACATAAAAATAGCGGTTAACTGTTGTCATTTCCGTTTCCTGTGTAAACTGCAATAAGTGTTTTAAGGCAGTGGTACATATTTATGCATGCACGTGCTTGTATTTATGTGTTTTTATTTTCAGCTAAATGTGTATTTAACATACAAACACACATGTGCGTGTTTTGGTCAAATGTGTGTGCTTAATGTGCGAATGAATTTATAGCCATCATCATTACAACTTTACTATTGCCGTTTTCCGTTTATATTCCTGGTTTTAGTTTTTCACTTTATTTTTTCTAAGTTTCCCTCTCATTACGTGTGTTGGATATTTTGCAAAGGACTTAGCTCATAAACATTTATTCTAAACACCAGCTATTGAAAGATATTTATAAAAAAAGCTACAATCATAAAGTTACGTTTTTCATACCAATCACTGTATAAAAGAAAAAAATAAAAAAATTGGTTTGCCTACATTTAATAAATTTGACGACACATTTCAAGTCTTCCTTTTTCCAGCCTTGAAAATAATGGAAACACACAAATATAGATCTGCATTTTTTTTTTAGTTTGCTGTGCCTGAATCTTTCTTCCGACATTTGCAGTCTACTCTTACAGAAACAGTAAAGCAATAGGAAAAAAAGAAAAACCACAATAAGTCTTATGCAATTCGTATTATGTCCATGCACGCTTGAAAGCAAACGCATGACTGACGGACAAATATTAGATGGTATTTTTGTGCCAAGTGTCAAAATACAAAAAACGAACATGAACCAGCAGCGTGTTATATTAGAACACATCACTGCCTGTATTCATTCATAACCACATACATATGTCCCTAAAATCCCAAATTTTAAGTTAAATTTCAACTTTTTAAAACAAAGGATATATGGGAAGAAGGCATATCCTGGGACCTACAAATATAAAATTTTACACTTGGATCGGCTGGATTATTCGTCAAATAGTTACATGGTTTAGGTGCATTCTGTTGATAATTACAGCTAAAATTTAATTTTTTTTTTAATTAAGGATATATGGAAGATTAGCAAGTCCTTCAATCGATTATAATAAAACTTAGCAATGAACTTTGTTACACATTCATATAAATATACAAAATACTTTTCCTGTATTTCCGTATTGAAATTGTAACTTAAGCTTCATTTTTAAAGTTAAGGACGTGTGAGAGGTAAGGATGTCCTTCTACAAATGAAATAAAACTGAGCATTAGGTTGAAGACGCAAATCTAAACACACTTTTAGATTAATTTTTTTTATCCAGATTATATTTGTAGCTGCTATTAAAATCTTAAAATAAAGGATATTTTGCAGGCAGCTATGTCCTTGCACCGATTGAAATAAAACTGAACATAAAAGTCAACTGCCTAATTCTAGAAATTGTTACAAACTTTTACTCACATGATAATCTGTATTAAATTTCTTGAACTAAAGATATAGGGGAGACAGACATATCATTTAAGATATTGAGTTAAAATTAGCTTTAAAGGTTAGTTTTCTAAATATAGAATTAGCTGAAATTCGCATTTTCGAAATAAAGGTTATATGGGAGGCAGGCATGTCCTTGCACCGATAGAACTAAAATTAAGCACAGAGCTTCACAGTCTTATTCTAAAACCATTTATAAGTTTTATCTGCATTCTGAGTACAATTGCACTTAAATTAATTTTTTGAAATTAAGGAGAAAGTGAAACAAAATTCGCCACTGATTTTTAAGCAATTTTTAAAATAGTAAAAAGTTTTAGTTGGTGTCTCTGATCACAGTTTCAGCCGAAATTAAGTTTATATAATAAAGGATATAAGAGCGATGGGTATGTCCTTGCACCGATTTAAATAATTTTAGAAACACTTACGAAGTTTTCAATGTATTCTCATCATAATTGCAGTTTAAACTCAATTTTAAAATTTAAGGACCAATTGAAATCATATTAGTCACAGGGCTTAACTATATAAATTAAAAAGTAGGTGCAAGATTTCCATGCATTAGGATAGCAATTATAGCTAAAATCAAATTTTTATGATTAAGGATATACGGGAGGTAGACATGTCCTTGCAGCTAGTACAATCAAATTTGCTAGAGAGATCAAATACTATGATTTTATAAATAGTTAAAGCTTTCTCCTAGCATTCTAATCATAATTGCAGAATTTTCAGAATTAAGGATATAACGGAGGTAGGCATTTCCTTGAAGTGACTGATATAAAATTGGGCATTAAGGTTAGCTTCATAATTCTAGAAACAGTTTGTTTCATAGTTTGGCAGCATTCTTATAATTACATGGCAAGCAGACGTGTCCTTGCACCGAATGAAGTAAAATTAATCACAGAGCTTCATAGTGTTTTTCTAAAACCTGTTTGTAGTTTTATCTGCATTCTGAACATAATCGCCACCGAAATTAAATTTTTGAAATCAAGGATATGAGAAGTAGGCATGTCCTTGCAGTTAGCACAACAAAATTTGCCAGAAAGATCACCCAATATGGTTTTATAAATAGTTACAGATTATTATTGCATTCCACTTGTAATTGTAGGCGTTATTAATTATTCAGAATTAAGGATATATGGAAGGCAGACATGTCCTTGCACCGATTGAAGTAAGACTAAGCAACGTGCTCAAGTGCTTTATTCTATGTGTATTCTGATAGCAATTGTAGCCAACATCAAATTTTTATCATTAAGGATATATGGGAGTTACCAATATCCTTGCATCTAAAACAATAAAATTTGCCACCTAATATTATTTTATAAATAATTAGAGTTTATTATCCCATTCTACTTATAATTGTATGCGGTATTAATTTTTTTAGAATTAAGGATATATGGGGGACAGACATATCCTTGCACCGATAGAAGTTAAATTAAACACCATGCTTAAGTGCCTTATTCTACGTGTATTCTGATAGCAATTGTAGCCAAAATAAAAGTTTTATGATTAAGGATATATGGGAGTGTGGGTGGGTGTGTCATTGCAGCTTGCAAAATATTATTTACCAGGGAGATCACCCAATATGATTTAATAAATAGTTGCATAGTTTGCTTGCATTCCAATCATAATTGCAGCTGGTATTAATTTTTTAGAATTAAGGATATATGTATGTGAGGCGGACATGTACTGGCACCAATAGAAGTAAAATTAAACACCATGCTTAAGTGCCTTATTTTACGTGTATTCTGATAGCAATTGTAGCCAGAATAAAAAAAATTTATGAATAAGGATATATGGGAGGTAGTCATGTCCTTGCAGCTAGCACAATAACATTTACCAGAGAGATCACCCAATATGATGTTATAAATAGTTACATAATTTTTTTGCATTCGGATCATAATTGTAACCGATATTAAATTTTTACAATTAAGGATATATGGGAGACGGACACGTCCTTGCACCGATAGAAGTAAAATTAAGCACCATGCTCAAGTGATTTATTCTACATGTATTCTGATAGCAATTGTAGCCAAAATCAAATTTTTTTTCATTAAGGATATATGGGAGGCAAGCATGTCCTTGCAGCTAGCGCAATAAAATTTACCAGAGAGTTTGCCTACATAATTCTAAAAATAGTTGCAAGTTTACGCTGCATTCTGATAACATGCATAGCTTCAATTAAATTTTTGTAATTAAGGATATAAAAAGGATATTAGCATATCTTGCACGGATTGAAATGAAACGCTTTAGATAAATTAACTGTATAATTTCTGAAATAAATATAGGTTTTCACAGCATTCTGAACATAGTTACAGCTAAAATTAAAATTCGTCAAATAAAGGATATATGGGAGGCAGGCATGTACAGGCAAGTATGCCTAAAATTTAGTTTTTAAAAATTAAGGATATACGGGAGGCGGGCATGTACTTGAATCTATTGCAATAAAACTTACACACAAGTTCAGAAATATAGAGTTTTGTTGCTTTGTGATCGCAAATAAGGCTAAAATATAGTTTTTTAAAACTAAGGATATATGGCAGTATAGTTATGTCCTGGCATAGATTAGATACAAGTTTAAAATTTTTCTCAATTTCAATATTAAGCAGAAATTTTCTTATTGTTACAAATCATTTGGCCAAACATTAATGCCGCCTGGCTTGTGCTATTTTGCTATTAAGGCACAAAATTGAATATGGAATTTCAACTTGATTTGAAATTGTTTTTCAATGACATGGACGAGTGCTGCATGAACAAGGTTGGAGGAGCTATGAATGGTAGCTAGTTTTGAGAAATGGCTGTTTATTTTGTTGGCAGGAAACATGAGTTGCTGCCAGCATTTAGCCAAGAGTGAACAATTTATTGATGGATAACAAACAACAACAAGAAATAGAATATGTACAAGATTTACATAAAGTGATGAGAATGATTTATGACTTTGGTCAAGGAAAGTGTAAGCGAGAGAAAAAGGAAAAAAGCAATGCAAAAAATTCACTTGAGTATGAAGCAAAAAAATGTATATGGGTAATTTTGTAGGTGTTTTGGGTGAAAAGTATCAAACGAAATACGACTTTCAATTGCATTTGAATTCTTTCTATAAAATTTTCAATTAAGACTTTTTACTTTCAACAATATTTTTACAAATTAATATGTTGCCCAAACCACTTTAATATCTTTTACACTCAAAAGCAAATAATTTCAAAATTACTCGTATTTGTTTAATATACATATATACATATACTTTTTTATTTTCTTTTTATTTTATACTAAGAGCTTTGATGATTAAAATATTGCAAAAAAAATTATCCACAAATAAATGGATGGATGGCTGATGTACGAGAAATCCATCACAAAGATCACAAACATTTATCCACTAAAATAACGTACGAATATTTTATTAACCATTTCAAAGTCGAAAATAAATTTAAAAAAAAAATTAACCAAAAAATATCGTTATGACATGCAATGGCAAATTCAAAGCAGCCCACCGCCACTTATTGCCCCCCAAAGTTCAATTTATGCAAAAAGCTTTAAAAAAAGTGCGCTGGCACGAGTAGTGGAAGCAAAAAAAAACAAAACAAATAAAATAAAATGACATGAAACGTCAAAAGCAGCACCGCAGAAACGGCGGCTTTGGCAGTAGCAACTGCTAAAATTTGTCGAATCGACGAAAATGACAATGACATTTATGATGGACATTTATGATTGCCATCAAGATAATGATGATGATGATGATGAGCAACATCATCGCCTTTAACAAGCCATCAATAACATTGTCATATGTGTGGAGTGTAAAAAGCAACATGTAAATTTGTATTTCCGTTGAACATTTCGCCCTTATTATGTTCAAAAATTTCATTTCTAATCTTCTATAGAAAATTGCTACATGTCTATAGAAATTACTTTTTTCAATTCTATTTATTTGCGTATGTTGTCCGTAAAATTATACTTCTAGCATTTCTGTGCTCATTTACACTGAACGCGATAATTTTATTGTTACCTAAAACGACCAAGCAACAACAAAAAAAAAAGAGATTACCGATTGTTGGCTGGAATTAGTCCTTTTTAATAAGATTTCACACGGGGAAAAAAAATACCAATGTAAAATCACCATGCAAAAATTTTGATTTGAAATCATATTAAATCATGTTGAATTAAAGTATAAATCATGATAGTATATATTTGGTGTGTATCTGAAGAATATTTAGGGTTGTTGTGGCAGCAGCGGTAAGCTACCAGCTGATGAGTTCCGATTTCAAATCTTGGCCGGGGAAACCAATTATGTGCATACAAACATTTACACACGTTAAAGTTAAATAATTAATAAAATACAATGACTACATTAAATTGAATTCAGGTTGTTTCAATTTGAAATAACTTTAATTCAACATCGTTCTTTGTGCTATTTCAGTATTGAACTTACGTTGTTCCAACTTTAACAGTACCCTATTGTCTTTCTTTTGGTGTCTCAGTATCCCTGTCTGTCACTCACGGTCTGTAGCCGTAAGAGCTACGAATGTTAAATTGTCACAGAATAGTAAAACTTTGGCCGCCACAACAACAAATATATAGCAGTTAAAAATTATAGGGTGTGCTAAAGGGAGCAATGAAAAATGTTGGAATTCTAATGTAAGTCGCGGTCTAGACTTGCAATTTTTGTTGCAGCAACTTTTTATTTTTTTAGTGAGAAAGAGCGAGAGTGGAATACAAAATGGATATATTTCTATTTCAACATTCTCCCACATATTTAAGAATTGCTGCAATAAAAATTGCAAGTCTGGACCGGAACTAATATATGACACTTGAAATTTGCAGTTACTGTATTTTTATGCAGACTACACCAATTAATAACACTGCAGTTTAAAAAATCCTTTTAAAATTGCATAAACTGATATAATACCTAAATTTATTATATCAGTTTATGTAATTTTGGCAACTTGCTGTATCTTGGAAACCGTTACAGGGAACCTCTAGAAATTTTCAAAGACGCTAAAATTAAAAAATTCCTAATTAAAAGAAATCGCCAAGAACGAGAAAAATCAAATAATAAAAAATCGCTAAAACCAAAATAAATCGCCAAAAATTAAAAAAAAAATAGCCAAAAGCTAAAAAACGCCAAATTAAAGAAACGTCAAAAACCGAAAAATTAAAGACTGCCAAAACTAAAAAAAACGAAAAAAATACCAGAAATCGAAAAAATCACCAAAACGAAAAAAGCACCAAAATGAAAAAATCGCTAAAAAAAAACATTCGAAAACGATAAAAAATACATAAACGAAAAAAAGCGCCAAAAACTTAGAAATATTATCAAAACTAAAGTTTACCCGGTAAAAGTTTTTTTATATGTCTACATCATTTGAGATATTCGATTATATGGGCCAAAGTTCATATATTATTATGCCGAGTTTACATTGGGCATTTCAAATGTTGTCATTTTGTGGCGTCATTTTCATATGTGTGCAGTGCCGTTCCCATCAAATTTTTCGATGACACACAATTTTGTTGTGTCTTTGTGACAGAAAAGAGTCCCATTCCTAAATAATGCCAATACGGTATCGTTGTCTACATCAAGAAGTAATTTTGACATAGTTGCATTTAATGTCGTTTGATTTATCATTGTGAGACTTTATTTTCGTATTGTTGAATTAATTAATATTTATACAAATGGATACTCGCAAATTTATTCAATTGGCTGGTGCCAATAATAAGAAAAAAATTAAGAAAATCTAAAAAACGACAAAGAAAGTGGTGGAAAAGACCAGGGCTTAATATGAGTGTCATCAAAGGATTCTATTGTACTCTGCATTCCAGTTTACGGAAGCAGGATGCCAGTTGATTTAAAAATTTCATGTGCATGAAGACCTAACTCTACCACAATTTCTGCCCTTTTTGGCATTTCTATCCCTATAACCGCTACATATACATTTTCATTTTGTGTTTACAATGCAGCCAACTTAAGGCCGTTACACAATGAATCCGTCATGCGTTAAACTTCGCCTTTTTCAACTGACATTAAGAAACGACCGAGAAGGTTGGCATATAATCAATAGGTCGATTCTCCATTTTATTTATTAAATTCAACTTTTTGTATTCATTTCGTTTATTTTTTTTTGTTTAATTTTATTTTTGCTGCCACAAAACACAAAAATCTAAATCAGAACATACCAAAAAAAAAAAGCAATGTGAGTCCGATCACAGAGGAGATGTGTAAACATCTAGTAATGAAAATTTTTTTAAGTTGGAAGTACTTATGCTTTTAGTATCTATTTTTAAATTAATTAATTAAAAGTATCAAAACTTTCAATATTGTAAATACATATGAATTTGTTGATTTTTGTTTGTTTTATTAAACTTATTTGGTTAGTAAATGGGCACACTGCAGTATATGTATATGTACTGCATTCAAAATTGCAGTAAGCAGTAAATTTACTGATTACTAAAAAAAATTCAGTAAATTTTTACTGCTAATGAAATTTAATTTGCACTACCAGTAAAATCGTAGGGCCGTAATCATAATAAAATTGTAGCAAGTGGCAAAGTTCTTGCATTCAAATTTTGAAACTTTTGTATGAAAAACATTTAGCCACTTAGTAGAATTTCATTATGAATACGGGCATTACTGATTACTGAAAATTCAGTGCACCTCATCATATAACACATCATTTAGGCAATTTATAAAAATTGTAGAAAAATATTTTAGTAATCAGTAAATTTTTTTTTTTTTTGTTTTTACTGAAACTTTAGTGGTACTGCAGTGCTCATCTATTTTAAATGCCTTTACTTTTACTTTTTAATTTTTAATTCCTGTTGTTCATCGTTTAGTTGTTGCTGTTCTTGTTGTTGTGTACGCATTGCAATTAAAATTCAGTTTTGATAATTTTTTTTTTGATTTTGCTTTCTTAATTTTTTAAGTTTTTTCAGTTTAAACGATTTTTTTTCAGTTTTATCGCTTTTTTCTCGTTTTGAAGTTTTTTTTCTCTTTTTGGGTTTTTTTAATTTTCGTAATTTTTTTCATTTTGGCGATTTTTTCATTTTGGAGATTTTTTTCTGTTTTTTTGGGGTTTTTTTTTCATTTTGGCGATTATTTTATGTTTTGGGGTTTTTTTTATTTAGGCGATTTTTTCATTTTGGCGATTTTTTCACATTGGCGATTTTTTTTGTTTAATGATTTTTTTCATTTTGGCGATTTTTCCGGTTTTTCGCGATTTATTTTAGTCCTAGAAATTTTTTTTAATTTGGTGCTTTTTTCGTTTTGGCGATTTTTTTTGTTTTTGGCGATTTTTTTATATTTGGCGATTTTATATTTTATTGATTTTTTAGTTTTACCGTTTTTGAAAATTTCAAGAGTTTTGCTCTTACGGTTTCCAAGATACAGCAAGTTGTCAAAATTACAAAGTCAAAATTGTATTAACTGATGGAACACCCCTTGATTTAAATTTTTTAAATTTAGTGTTAATTGTTGTAGTCTGTATAAAAATACACTAACTTTTAAAATTTCAAGTGTATATATATATACAGGGTGGGCCAAAAGAAACCAAGGGGTGTAAAAGTTTAATAACTTTTTTGTTTATTAACTTTTTTTTATTTTTTCTTTCAGATTATATAATATACAAAATGGAAATTTTTTTACACTAAGTATGAAAAATGATGTCTTCAGCTTCGCACTGATGGGCTCTTTTTAGACCATTTTCCATAACATCTTTCAAAACTTGTGGCTGTAGCGTTCGAATTTCTGCAACAATGTTTGCCTTGAGTTCAAGGATTGTCTCTGGCTTGTTCACATACACTCGCTCCTTCGAAAAACCCCAAAGAAAATAGTCGGGTGCTGTCAAATCTGGCGATCGCGCTGGCCAAATAATTTCCGAATTTCGAGAAATTATTCGCTCTCCAAAAATTTAGACGTTGCCGATGATCTGCGGGTTTTAATTCTTGGACCAATTGCACCTTATATGGGTATAACTGTAAATCTTTTTTTAAAATGCGCCGTAGTGACGTACGAGACGTTTCTAGCTGAGCAGAACGCCTTCTGCCAGATGTTTCTGGTGCTTCGTTAACACTTTGCTGTACTCGTTCAATATTTTCCGCAGTGCGACTTAAACGTGGTCTACCGGTTCGAGGCAAATCTCTTACGCTGCCATGTTGGTGATGATGATTAACTAAGCAATGAATCATCGCTTCAGAGGGCGAAATTCTGACGTTAAAATGTCGACGATATGCTCTTTGCGTTAAAATAATTGATCTCTGGTTTAAATAATAAAATTCTATTGTTCTGGTTCTCTGTTCAGTTGTGAACCTCTCCATTATAAATTCTCCAAGTGTTGTCTATATAATCTGAAAGAAAAAAAAAAAAAAATTAATAAACAAAAAAGTTATTAAACTTTTACACCCCTTGGTTTCTTTTGGCCCACCCTGTATGTACATACAATTGTATGTATATTACATGGGATTTTAACATTTTTCGTTGCTCGTTTTGGAACACCTTTTAGTTTTTAACTCTCATGTATTTGTTGTTGCAGTGGCCAAATGTCTACACATTGTGTCCAAATTTCATGTCCGTGGCTGTTACGGTTAATTTTCACCTTTGGTGTACGGAAATATACAGAAAAATAACCGGCGGCGGCGCACCGTCGGCTTCGAGCCAGTCGACTTGTTTCTCTGCTTGGTATTGCTTCTTTCAAAATACATAGCTCACACCGATTTGGCAATACTGTGAAAGAAAAGCAAAGAAATCTCAACAAAGAAATCTCAGCAAAGAAATCAAAGTCAAAAGATTTTTACCCCCTAGCGTATAGATGTTTATTACATGGTACAATTATACTAGGTACATGCACGACTACAACAAAATTACAACACCAAAAAACACATTCATTTTCTTGGTATAAACAAACGAATAATTGTCAGAAACAGATGCCTTTTGTTTTTAAAAATAACAATTACAGGATAACTAAAGTACAATTGCAGACGCGGCATTCATGAATGATTATAACTATTCAGTGTTGCCAATCTTTGTGTAGTTAGACAGTGTGTAATTTCTACTCACATGTGTAGGCCATGTAATTAAATTCTTGTATAATCTGTGTGTAATTCTACTTTGGGTTCTATTTTTATTTATTTTTGTTTTACTTTTAACCTACACAAAAGATGTGTAGTGTAATTTTCTTCGATATATAATTGGAGACACAGCAATGTGTAAATTCATTGACAACACTGTAATCATTTTATTCACACACATACACTAACATTTTCGCAGCTTGTAAACAAAGTTTGACAACTATTTGCATTGTTACATTAACAGGCTGGGCTTGTGCATGTACCTGTTATAATTTTATCATGGATGTTTACATATCAAAAACCAAACCAATATCTGTCAAACTACTCAACGTACGCAAAAAGTTAAAAGTTGATCAAATTTTGCACTTTGCGTTGACGGAAACGTACTGAATGTAACAGACCTCATAAGAAACCATGTATTTCAACTTAGCTGTCAGTTGAAAAAGGCAAAGTTTAACACATGACGGATTCATTGTGCCCCGGCCTTTGTTCTCACAACTGTGTACATCAGATATGCAAACAGTTTGTTTGGTAATACCACACAACGAAAAATATCGGAAATGACACACGTTGCCACTAGTTCCCACTGTTACTTTTGCTATATTTGTCACAAAATGCCACACTGTGTACTCGGCCTTACAATGTAGTGTCCCTTCACACACCCTTCGTGTGCGAGGCAAAGTCGCTTTTTACTGAATGTTTTTCAGTTTAGTTTAGTTAGTTAGTTTTTTAGTTTTGAGGGGGCGGGGACACGTCTTTTAAAGTCAAAATTTTAAATGTCTAAGTTACGGCTTTCAAACTCGAAACTTTACATGCACATTGCACTTATCTAAGGCTTCGATTTTCTGTTCCGAAAAGGGGCGTAGCTACACCCATGAAATCTTTACCTTTCTGTTTCATCGACTCCGACTTAGCAGATGTCAATATATTACTTATATTACTCAGCGTAATGCTGAGTTAGAAAAGTGGGCGGGATCACAAGCATATAGTTTTAAAATTAAATTTTGCGATAGAGAGTCTAAATTCGATACACAAGTAGGTGAGTTATGAACTAGGAAAATCCAAAAGCACTTATTTTTTGTTTGTTTATTGATAAGAAAAGAATATATTTACACTATATAAACACTAGTTAATAATATTACTATTTACATATACATATACAATGTCTCTTAGTCGAGCTCTCTAGTATTTTTAGTATGGTTATAATTATTTGGTTTTTACAACATGTGATTTAGTTTTTATTTATTTACATGAAAAATACGTATATACGAATATTTTTTATTTGCAATGAAAAAGTATTTAAAAACATTGCTAGTATATGAGACCGTTTGCAAACGTAGTGTCAAGGGATAAAAGGAAGAAAAAAGATAATAATTAATTATTTAGATAGCCACCAATATTTTTTGGAATTAGTTTTTTGTACTAAGCGTAAATCTTTGCATGATACACTTGTGCCTGTATCTTATATTAAATTGATCTAAGTTGCAGTTAACTGCTTTTATATTCGCCCTTCTATGATTGTGGTAAAATACTGGAATGCCATTTATTTCTTGAATAATGTTCTTACTATCTAGGTAAATAAAAGCTTCAGGAGGAAAAAACCTTTTTCGAAACATTCTATTATAAATATAATGTAGTTTTCATTTATGTAAAACTGTGCCATTATTAGATTATTTCCATAACACTGCAAACATCTTAAGATGTAATTTCTGTTTATGTCTATGCGTATAGTATTTGCCACGCCCGTCACTCTGAAACTTTGTACACAAATAGCCTTGGGTGAGTTAACAAATAGAAAAATTCGAAAAACCCAAAAATTAAAACACAAACAAATTTTACATACGAGTATTTCCATACAGACAATTCTTACGAAATTTCGTACATACTTGGAGCTCTTGTAATGACACAATAGTGCATTTTCAAGTTATGCAAACTTGCAACCAACACTTTGTAACCCATTATTTTATGTAACTCTGCCCCTTTCCAACTGGCACAGTCAGAAATTTTAAGTTTCAAAACTTTTATCAAAGAAAACTTTTCAAAAAGGAGAGCATAATGAAAATTTTGTAACTTCTTTATATGGGAAAAAAATATCGTCAAGTAAGGAAGTGGTCTAGAAATGATATAACACCCCAACGTTGACAAATTTATGTATGCATAGCAGATTGTAGATAAAGGTATTGTACCAAATAAGAATTTGGAAAACAAATTATCTCACTACTTTTGATGTTTATGTTTTTCTGAGAATTTTCATTACAGAAATCTCTATCAAAGATTGTCTCTTAACAAACAAAGAAAACATAATTTCATTATCTATAGAAGTTTTATGTGATGCCTTTAGTTTGTATTAAACCTTCTACAAATAAATTACTCCCTTATCTGTGCTAACAGCATTGACATTTGTCTAAAATTATGTTTGCGAAATTGTGTTTTCATTTAGTGTCGGTTAGCTGTTTCATTTGTTAAAGTTTCGGCACTTTAAGCTTCAATACCTTCCAGCTTTTTAGATTGCAAATCCCTCTTATACGAGTTTATACATATTAAAAAAACTCACATTTACATACATACATACATATGTATGTATAGTCTGCGCCAAAAATGTAGCCGCCATTCATGCATGCAGTCGCTCCAAGTTATGATTGCTATTTGCTGCATTGTGGTGTAAATGCCATTTAGTCTGTTGACATTTATGTGATTAAATTGTCTGATGTCATTTGATGTTCGCGCAAACAGTTATACTAAGCACACACTCACTATTAACACACACACTTACATAAATACACACATACACACACATATATATATATATATATATATATATATATAAAATTATAGCTCAAAGGCATATTGATTTTTGTTTGTTTGTAATTTGATTTCTGCTGCTAAATATAAAATTATAATTGCATTAGAGCATATACGAGATTTGAGCAGCAGCAACAAACGCAGTGATTAAAGCTTTAGGGGGCTTTAAGCTAAATTAATAAATCATTAAACTATGAAAAAAAAGATTTAAAAAAATACAAAGTGTATCCCACGATGTCGACAAGGTTCAACTTGTCGCACGCTTACATTTGCAACAAAATCAAATTTTACAATTTTAATGTAAGTAAGCGACAACTACAACGTTGTCGACATCATGGGACAGGGCCTAATTCTCAATAAATCGAACTTAAAACTAATTAAAACTTATTTTTATTTCTTTCATTGCTTGCAGATTCCAATGCTTTACACTGCACACACATACAGTGTCCCAAAAAGTGCCCAGAGGACAGTTACCTCAAGTCCGCACTGGATGAGGAGGACGAGGTGTTTGAAGACTACGAAGACGAGATATTGGGCCATGATCCATACATCGAGGAACTTGATAATTTTGAAGACTTGCCTACCTTAGAAGAGCTACACGATGACCACTCACAACAGCACATGCTCAAAGAAAGACAAAAACGTGGGGTATTGTTTCAAGAGAACATTGAGAAATGTTGCAATGACCAGAAATGTATTTGCAACAAGTGTCCGGATGTGCCCAAATGTGTAGAAGGCCATGTGGCTGTAGAAATTCAAGAGGGTCAAGGAGTGCCGGGTAATTGTTGTTCAATCTTTCGATGTGTTAAAAAGGAAAAATGTCAGCTGGGACTTAAACAATCATGGTGGACAAATAAATGTACAAAATGTTCCTGCTTCGGGGAGAATGAATTATGTATGCAGATTTGTCCGGAAGAAGAAGTTCTACAAAACTGTTACTCGGAATATTGGCAAAAGCCCATGATGAATGGAGCTTTTTGGAAAGAAGGCAGTTGTACTAGTTGCTCATGTGAGCAGGGAGAAAGGAGATGCTTTACGCCTGTCTGTCCCAAACTGGATTGTAAAGAAACTATCAAATTAGAGGAAGAATGTTGTCCACAATGTCTACATGATGATATAGATCTAAGACCGGACAAAGCTTTTTACGATGAGAATGAAGATGAAGATGAATATGTTACAGAATCTACAACCCCAGAAACTCCTCTTGTTAAGCTAAGGGAAGAACATAATACCACCTTATCCCAAACCCACAGCAGCGTTCCAGTAGTTGAAGAAAACTTAACTAATGAAACTCAAACCACTTCCCCGTTTGTGGAAATTTCAGAAACTTCAACAACTTTAGTTATTTCGGAAAGTACAAGTGAAAAATCTTCCGTATCATCTACAACTACTTCTTTTTCAACAAAGAACTCTACCTTGTCTTCAACAATAGCAAATTCAGCTACAACTGTCACACGTGATGAAGAGCTTCAATCTAAATTACAAACGCAATACAATTACTCAATTCCTTTGAACACAACAACAGAAGGACCGTCATTTATAATCAAAAATTTACCGGAATCTACTCCCAAGCCCACTTCCACAGAAGAGTACAAATCTGTAGAGATACTAGCAAAAGATTTCTCTAAGACTACCGGAGAAGATGAGGAGATATCCTTAACAACTTCCACAGAAGTTTTAGAAGATATAACACCTGAAGCTACAACAACCCCAGACAATTCACTACAAACATATATTTCACAAGAAATTGCAATTGAAGCAACAACAACTACAGACAATCTACTACAAACAAATACTTCACAAGAAAGTGCTTCCCCAATTTCTATCGCTTCTTCGACAGAGCCAAGTAAATCTGAAATAACCACAACACCAATAACTTCTAGAACAACTAATCCAACAGAACTTCCCAGCAGCATTGCTAGAGATTCTTCTACAGAAGTCAACAATGAATTTGCAACTGCTGTTGGTGCAACTAACAGCCCAGTAACCTTTTCAACTGTATCTTCAACTTCAGCTGCATCTAGAACCACTTCCTCATTTATTTTTTCAACTTCTGCAACATTTTCAATCAGTAAATTGCCAGAAACTACCACTACAAATATGATCTCATCTTCTTCTACAATACCTCAGGCATCAACTCCCTCAGATCTTGAATCCACACCAATTGCTACTACGTCGACAACTCCAACTGAGCCTCAAAAATCATCATCAACCTCAACATCAACTGAGTACCTTACATCATCATCAACCTCAACTGAGTACCTCACAGCATCATCCTCAACATCAAGCTCCTCAACTACATCTTCACCTTATTCAACTAGCAACGTCTTCACAACAACTTTAATACCAGAGGACTCAACTGCTAAACCTAGTACCACGTCTCCAGAACCTTTTAGGCCCCTTTTGCAATCGTACGGCGATTTTGTTACGGATGATCGTACCTCATCTAGCACACATAATCAAATACGCATTATGTTTGATGAAATCGATTATGTGGTCATGATTGTACTTTTCATAGGCTCATTATTGTGCATATCTTTGGGTTTAATAATACGTCATACAAAAAATCGTAAAAAAATGTACTCCAGCATACCGAATTCGGAAACAAGTCTAAGTCAAACATCTACCAATACTGTTTTGACTGTGTAGAAAAAGGGGGTGGCAAGGGGTGTTAGAAAACTATTGTTCATTATCTTCTTTTACAAATGAAATCAAAAAGTTTGGTATAGTCACGGCATTGTTGTAGAAATGTCATGACAATCAGCCTTATTCCAGTGTAAACGTCGACGTCACGTCAATACAATAACAAACAAATTGGGGCTTGTCCACCCGCTCTCGAGGAACGATTTTGTGCTATTGACAGTATATTTCTGTTCCTTGCGGTCTATAAAGTGGTATGATCCTGTCAAAAACTGTCAGCGGTTTTCGACAACGGGTAGACAATCCCCAATATTTTGATATTGTATTGACGTAACGTCGGTGTTGGGAACTGGAATAGGGTTTAATAATAAAAGTTTCAATTTCACGTAGAAAACAAAATATATACGATATTATAAGGAATTAGATTTTTGGCAAAGTGATTTAAAAATGAATTCAGAGATATAGAAGTTTTAGTTATACAAATATTTACCTTTAATCTTTTTTATATTAATTATCCCTAGTAAACTGTTATAAATTTATAAGATTCCTAACTGTTGCACTGTTATAAAGCAGCTTTCGTATAGTACCCTTATGAACTAACTACAAATTGATTTTTAAAAAACTAATAAAATTTTTGTTAGAAAACTATTTGTTTAGTCTAACAAGGTAATCATCAAACTGTTAGAAATGTTTAAAATTAAATATACTAGTTTAAAAACGTTTTTCATACACAAATATGACTTCAATAAATAATTTTAAACTGTTATAAACTATTATAAACCCTTCTAAACTGCTATTATAAACCCTTCTAAACTGCTACAAACAATTAACTTTAGGTTTGTTGTAGTTCACTTATAAACTGCCTGAAAAAATAGCTTTCAAAGTTGCAGTACAGACATTTTTTAACTGTTATAAAAACAATCATAATATTAATTGCTTAACTGTTTAAAAAAAGCTCTCATAGTTGCAGTATAGAATTCATTACCGGTTAAAATAAAAGAATAATAACGTTAACCGCTTCTTAGCTTGCCAACTATTTAAGAATATTCTTATTTAATAACAAAATTAAATTTTTGAACTGTTATAATGTAATTTCTTAAGTGTGAAAAACTTGTACAGAGAAACTATAAGCATAATTTAATTTCAGAGCCATAATAAGTTTACTTTTAGTCTCTTGTAAACAAATTAAAAAACTGTTATATTACAGCATAGTTTCTAAATTGTATTAAAACTATTTAACTTTCATGGAATTGATTTTGAGATATTTAAAATAATTTTTTTAACTATTATATTACAATCCGTAAACGTTTCTAAGCTCTTGCAAACAAATTAAAAAACTGTTATAATACAGCAGACATTATAAATTATACTGAAACTATTAAACTTTCATTGAATTGCTTTTAAGATATTTAAAATTGTTTTTTAAGCTTTTATATTACAATTCGTACACTTTTCTAAGCTCTTGCAAACAAATATAGAAACTGTTATAATACAGCATAAATTCTAAATTATATTCCAACTATTAAACTTTCATGGAATTGGTTTTCAGATATTTAAATCTATATTTTAAACTGTAAAATTACCATCCGCAAACGTTTCAAATATTATTTCAAAACTGTTATAAAATATAACATAAATATTTCAGTGCTAGCGTTAACTAATTTCTAATTGTTGGTTCAATTATCAATCATTAGCATTCGAAGAACTTTCAAAAGCAGGGTCATTACTGTTATATAAAATTCAGTACACTGTTATATGACTGTTATAAAAAAAATGTGAAAGCAATTAGAATTTAAACCCGTTAGTTTTATATAACATTTTTGTCCATAAAAATATTTTTTGCGAGAGAGAGAGAGAGAGAGAGAAAAAGCACATTACAAAATTTTTTGGTAATAAATGGGTAAATTCCGTTTGGTCTATTTTTTCTTCGTTTTCTTTAACTTTTATAAAATTTTTTAACTTCTATGAAATACTTTATTAAATATGCATATACGTATCTTCTTAAATTTTTTAGCATATGCAAAACAAAATTATATACTAGAACCTCGACTGCGGGCCAATTTCTCAACTGTTATAAATTTGTGTATACGGGTATGTTCTGCATTCCACGTGAAATTAAAGCGAGTGGAATTGCCATAGCATTGTTCTTATAATTACATATTTCCAACAACAATTGTATGGCAATTCCACTTGTTTTAATTTCACGTGGAATGCAGAACATACCCGATAGTCTTACAAATTATTTTAAACACTGTTACCGACTATTTTCTGCTACTATGAATCGTTTACGATTTTCATCCAACTGTTATAAAGTGCTATAAACTGTTATAAAGTGTTATAAAGTGTTATAAACTGTTATAAAGTGTTATAAACTGTTATAAATTGTTATAAACTATTATAAAGTGTTATAACTCTTGAAAATTCCTTTTAAAAGCACTTTTCCATGAACGCAATTCAACAAAATTTTTGTATTTTCGATTTTTTACGCATAATATATTTTTTTATTTCACTTGGCCCTTAAAGCCAAAAATCATATGTGTATTCATGTGTATAAGAAGCCGATTGATGTTCAGCACTCTTCTGCCAGTTTGAACAGCCTGGATATATATTTGTATATATGTATGTACATATGTATATCTAAATTAACTTTTTTTTAATGTTTCAAGGATAAGAAACTCTTCTTTCCTTATAAAATATTTTGGCTCTTATGATAAATTTGGCCCTAAGGGGACTTCGCAAGCTACTACACACATAATTATTATTCCATTGTTTGTCACACTTTTTATTTTCTCTTTTGCTTAATTTTTTTTACCATAAAAATACCAAATTATTTTTTTTATATAATTTTTAGTAGGCGTATTATTTGCTGATTTAATTGTAGTTTTATGTTTTTTTTCTATATATAGCACATTAAAAAACCATTAATTATTTATTGAACATTGATAACTCTTGGGAAAAAATAAAACTTGGCGAAAGTTTGAAACAACAGTTAATATAATTTTTTTTATAACAAGCAATTATAAATGAAATTTAAATATTTGTTTTTAATCGTAAGATTTTTTTAAACACATGCTTTAAACTATCTATTAAAAAAAAAGATATTTAAGTATATGGGCTTCAATAAGTTTACAGTAGAGAGCAAAAATATATGCAGTTATAAAACATATGATATTTTTCAAACACTAGCACGATTTTTTTCTTCTAATTACGAAAACTTATAAGAGCTCCTTCGAAATTAAAATTTAGCTTTTTTAAATACAAAGGGGTACATTTTTACTTTCGACTTTTTACAAAAAATTGGTTTCTTTATTCCAAAAGTATGGTTTTATAAAACCATTACATGACATCTAATAACTGTGGCAAAATTTGTACATCCAAAATTTTTCTAACTCATTTTTTTCTTATTATTTATTTTCTAATTTTTTTTAGCATTAAAAATGTGATAATTTTTTTATTAATTCTATATATATATAAAATATTTATGATTATATATTTAAGTTGATTATTTTTTAAATCAAACTAAGTACATGAAAACTAAACAAGCGAAAATTAATTAAAATTATCTTTATTTTATGTTATAAAAAGTATTATAGAAAATTACATGTATTATTTAAACGACTTTAAAATTTTGCACTTTTTATTTGGAAAAAAATAATATCGAAAGAAAAACTTTTATAAAATTCCACCTAAAATTTTGCTATCAAAGAAAATTCATAATTTCTAAAATCATGTCTTTTTTTCTTGAAAAAAAAATACGGCCTTATCTATAAAAATTATTAAGGCTTTATAAACAGTTTAAAAAAATTTCATACACCATTATTCTTATTAAGCCTTTATAAAACGTTAATAATATTTATAAGTAAGGCTGTTAAAATTTCAATTTTCAATAAATAAATTTTAAATTTTAGTTTTAAGTAAAATTTAAATTTTTATTTTTTAACCTGAATAAACTGTATACGTTAAGTATATAATTATATATAAAAAAAAGGTAGGAACTAATAGTTATAATTGTTTTATATATAATTTAAATTAAGTTTCAACTATCGACACGATTGGAGGCAAGCTTGCTAGCATAGTTTTCCCATAAAACGACTTATGTTTACGCAATTTTTTTTAATATTTCTTTTTTTTTTTAATTATGACTGAAACTGATTAAAGACCATATTTTATTTGCAAATTTGTCAAAAGTAAAAAATAAAATTAGTTATTAAGAAACGAAACAAAACTTATTATTTTTAAAACACAATCTATTAAATTTATAAAATGTATATTAAAAAAAAAACAAAACCTGTAAATATTTTTATTTAGTTTAATTTTATAGTTATTTTAATATTTAATTCAAAATTTTTAAATAAATTGTATTAAATATATCCTATAAAAAGCAACAAGAATTCCCCACTGTTTTATTAATCATGTAAATAAAGACAACTTGAAGAGGAAACCATATTAGGCGGTCTCAACTGCACAGGTGAATATTTTCGTCGCTTGTAATTTGAATATCCTTAAGATGTCAACACATATTTTTCAGTATTTTTTTAATATTTTATAAAAAATTGAGATGAGTCTACCTTAAACGAATATGGCTTGGTCAAGTTTTAATTTAAAAAAAATTATAAATTGGCAAGACTTGGTTGAGTTGTTTAAAAGCATCACTAGACATGAAAAATTCCGTAAATATGCAGTCATTCACATTAGAGATAAGCAATCTAGTGATTTTTAAAGCTATGCTCTTTATAGCACGACACAGTAGCCAGGACGTGATTTTCGTAACAATAATAATAATAGACACTATTACAGTTATAAATTTATTTTTATTTTGATTTCTTTGTACTTCAAACCACAGTACGAAAATAAACAAAATAAAATGTTTGATTCTGTTTTGTTTCGTTCTTTGAAGTGAGTAAAACAAAAACAATGAGAATGATTGCTCAATTTTTTTTGGATTGTTTTTGCCCATGAGAATAAATTACATACATTAATTTAATCGTATGCAGCTGGAAAAGAAATATTTGTTTCGAATTTGACATCATCATATAACCCTTTTCCACACCTAAAGTTTACTTTGCAAGGTCTTAATTCAGCTGTGTGAAAGACAGAGGTAGTAGTCAGCCTCTTTCTGTCTATCTCCCAGCTGAATTAAGTAAACTTTTCGTGTGGAAAATGGGTGATATAGTACAGTTTTATAGCAATTCCATTTGGAGCATAGCTCTAAGCGGGTGTCCTAAGACACCTTTCTTCATTTTAATATCGGTGTTCCTTGTGAATGTGAAACTTATAAATCACTGCTCTTTTAAACAGCGACTGTGATCATGGTTTAACAGATTTGAATACATCAGCTTTAAAAGCATTTTGTCAGTGGCAGAGTTCTGTTATTTTCTGAAATACTAATAAGGATATAATCAATCTTGAAGCGGTATCTTCAAGCACTATCTCTATAAGGCTGAATGTAGATGGCGCAATATTGCCACGTACAAGGTTGCTAAGAAAATGTGGCCTTACTACAATGATAGGCGCTCAATAAAATTAACAAATAGAAACCGAATAAACATCTCGAGGCTCGTTGTAGTCATGACGGGGCACTGGACGGTCGGCAGATATGCTAGTAGGATAGGCCTGTTCTATAATGAGTTCTGTCGGAGTTGTCGAGAAGAAAGCAAAAATGAGACAATCTTCCACTTTCTTTACGAGTATCCAGCTTTGCATCTTTCGAGACACACATTTTTAGGAAGTTATTTTCTAGAGAATCTTTCAGATTTATCTGAGATTGGCTTGGATGACCTTATCAGATATCTCAACGCGACAGGTTGGATCTAGTAACGATCATCGTATCAGAATACTTAGATAGAGTTCTACATAGGTTGACACCGATGAGTGTAGTGGGCGTTTCAAAAAGGAATCATCTAGATTATACTTGAATGCCTGCGTGCAGTAGGCAGCCACGTAAACCAATCAACCAATCAATCTTGCAATTCTCCCTACTATGCCAGGATTAATCCGTCTGTAATAAAAACCGACTACTAAGTTCCGTAAAACAGTGGCTGATAGGTGGAATCGTAAAAACTTTCCTCAATTCATCATCAAACATCGGCACTAATATAGCGAACTCGTTAGCAGTCGCAACATTGCAGTGGTTTCACACTATAATAGTTCATTAGCTCATTGAGTCTGCTCTTACAGTAGATAACTAGCTTCAATCTAACAACATACATTTCAAAGCCTTTAGCGCTGCTTAGCTTTCGACATCGAGAGTAACCTTCTTGGGTCAATCACTCTTCACGTCAATACAATACCAAAACATTGGGGTAGAGTCATTTGCACTTTGCACTGTGAGTCAGTTTCTCTTATACTCAGAGTGGCACATCAACAACCCGCCAATTTCAATCCTTATTGAAATATTGTGTATATAAATGGGTGTCTGGAGATCACAAGACCACATTCGCTTACTATTTTCGGTCTGACAATATATGACTCTGTAAAGCAAAGATAAGCAAAAGGCCGTCCGTGGGCACTTCGTTATGCTCTTTTTTGCTCGTATGTACATTCATACAAGCATGCATTTTACTCTCTTTTATTTTATATATGTATGTGTTTGCCTGACTTTGCTTTAAAGCCTCCAGCGCTGTCTGGTTATTGATGTAGAGGGTAACCTCCTTGACTTCGGTCATATGTTCGAACATGTGAGATATATTAAAAGATGTCCGCTCTGCATGAGAGCTCACAACATGCAGTGTAATCCGAAACAGATTGGGTCAATATTGGTTGTCCCTCTTTTCAAGCTAACTTAACCTAACCTAGGTTGGAAAGAGGTCATTGTTCGCTCAATTCTATTAGGGGAGGGCACTTATGCCGGATCGGTATTTTGTACGGCTATACTTGAAAAGAAAGAGGAATAATTCCTACACAAAGATTGGTGGGGTAACTCTGACCATATCGATATCAGAGCTTGCACGAAACAGGGACATGAGCAGTCTACATTAGCTATATGCGGTGTCCGACATGCTGTACATGCCAAGTGTATGGATAATGGGAACCCCCGGTTACAATAACGCGAAAACTGCTTTTCAGCCTTGTTTAATTTTTGTTACTTTTTCCCCCGTATTCATAAAAAATAAAATAGGTTTGATTTTTAATTTAGTACAAAATGTTCGTACAAATTTCGCTTATAATGCGTTTACATTTAAACAAAATCTAGTACTTATGAGATTTCGCACAAAATCTCATGCAAAACCAAATCTACTGCGTCACTAATCTACTTCGTCAAAATCTACTCAAAATCTTATAGAACTTAGTGATGCAGATATGGTCTTTTCTTTCAAATTTGTACAAAAAAGTCAGCCTGTGTATTTAAAAAGGTGTGTGAATTGGATACATTTCAGTTGTTTAGTTGTAGTTTTGGAAATTTCTCAGTTAATGGGGTTTGTTTTGGATAAAAAATCGTGTTTATATGGCATTTACACCTGCACAAAATCTAGCAGAAATAATTAATTAAAATCTTCATGAAAATCTATACATATATATCTATATACATATATATCTATATATGTTTTTTGACATTAATCAGAATTTTTTTTATCCAAAACAAAACCCAATTAACTGAAAATTTTCCAAAACTATGACCAAGCGCCTGAAATGTAGCCAATTCGCACACCTTTTTAAGCAGACTGCAGCTAATTCACTTATGTTTTTTATAAATATGTTTTACAGGGTATTAAAAAATAAATAAAAATATTAGATTTTGATAAGATTTCCTACAAATCTATTAAAAAAAAATTGATTTTGTTTTTTATGGGAAATCTAGTAGAAAGAAGCAAGATTTAGCTCAAAATCTAGTACTTAAGAAATTTCGAGCTAAATCTTACTGCTGGCTGAAACTTCAAAAACAAGCCGCGATATTCTGACAAAAGATGGCACTAATACAGAATATTAAATTTTTTAAGCAATTGCACAAACCACATCAGTTGTATTTATATTCTGCTTAGAGCCATTTCACACTATGCCTTTTTAGCCTGCCTTGTATTGATAATTTTCTTTTAAACCCCCTACGAAAAGTCACACACGTTTACATTAAGCCTTTTTTTATTCATGCCTTTTTAGCATTTATATACACGTTTAATGCTGAGAGTACGAACAAGGCAAAGAGAAATGTCATAAATCCCCTCGAATTTTCATTTGGTGCCTTTTTTTCTACCCCGCAAGCTTCTCACTCCCTCTCACCGACAAACTAAAAAAGCCTGCCTGCACAGGCAAGCAGAAAAGGCACAGTATAAATTGCGTCTTATATGTAAATGAGTGAAAAATTTACTAATCTAAATAACAAGGTTTGCGGCCTTGATAATAAAATCAAATTGATTTCCAAAACTCGTTTAACCAAAACACAAAAAAGCATAATGGAAACACTTCAAAGTGTTCTAAGAAAAACAACTTGTTTTGCTCGTAGTGGAAACGTACTATTAGTTGTAGTTTTGGAACTTTTTCAGTTAATGGGTTTTTTTTTTGGATAAAAGATCTTGATAAAGGTAAAAAAACTTGGTGTAAACGGTATAGATTGTCATAAATATTTTAATTGAAATCTGCTGGATTTTGTGCAAGTGTAAATGCACTATAAATGTCAAAAAAGAAACTATGTAAACGGTATAGATTCTGATAGATTTTAATTGAAATCTGCTAAATCTTGTTCAGGTGTAAGTCTCCTATTAAATACAAGTGAATTTAAAAATATTTCGTGTCATTCTGTTGCAAGGACTGACAAATTGAATCAGTTTTGAAAAAATATTTTTAAAATAATATCTTGGTATAAAAAAAATGCCTCCAAAAAAGAAACAGAAATCGCGTTCTAGCTCTTTATTAAAAAAATCTTCCATTTCCTCAGAAATGAAGAAAGCAGATTTGGAAGAAGAAAAGAACCATTTTACACACACAACTGAAGAGAGCGAGGAAATCGAATTTGAAGAATTTAGAAATAAGCTTACAAAGCCATTATCAAGGTGAGGTATTCATATACTTACATTCCCTAAGAAAAAACTTATAATAACTAAAAGATTTTCTATCCAGAACGAACTTGTTGATACAGGATCATTTGGAATTTAAAGCGGCCCGTAGCATACAACGTTTTGTACGCGGTTGGTTGTGTCGCCTTAAATATAAACGTCAGCGCTTGGCCGCTATTAGAATACAAGCCGATTGGCGTCGTTTTTACTGCCAGCGTTTGTATTTTCTCAAAGTCGAAAAGATGTTACAGCAACGTATCGAACAACATTTCTATAGAGCGGCCCAAAAGATTCAAGCCTTATGGCGCGGCTGGTGGGTGCGCCATCATATACACGATTTCACAAGTTTGAAGCGTTTGCAGTTGATGGGTGGAGAAGATTTGCTTTATTGTGTGGCCTTTAAATTGCACCATTTGTTGAGAACTCATCAAATACCGGGAGTATATTCTTTGAGAAATAGCAAGTATGTATAATTTTAGGGTTAAAAACTATATGGACGTAATCATAATAATTCATTTATTTTAAAGCGCATTTTCTAAAGTGGAACAGCTATTGGCCTCTTTAAAATTCAAAGCTTTTAATCAACGTTCCATACAGTTAATGAATAAAATCCACCAAGAAAAAGAAGAAGCCAAAAAGCAACATAAGAAATCGACTTTTGGAACCAAAATACCATTCGCTGGACCCGATGTAAACGATTTCTGTAAGCAAAAATTTCCACCACTCTACAATGCCAAAGATGCTGATATAAGAATGGCCAAAATTTTACAATTGTATGAATCAGCACATAGGGAAATGTATAGGCCAAAGGTGTTGAAGAAAAAGTCAGGTTAGTATTAGATATCGTTACCTTAATATAGAAAAGCCCTAATTCATTATTTTTTGAAATCGAAATTTTTGAATTTTTCGATACATTAGATCTTTATCGAAATATGTATACAAAAACACGATTTCAAAAAAAATGAGTTAGGAACTCATGGGAAGTTTCAATTTCAGTGCCTAAAAAATATAACCTCAAGCCCGCCAAACCTTCAACCTTTTGTGGTGATGTAATAAAAAGCATGAAAAAATGGAAAATTTTAAAAGAAAATAATCTCAGTGTGGATGCCAATGTGTTCAAAAAACCTCAAAATATTCAAAATTTTCTAGAAGAAATACAACATAAAATGAGCTTTTTGCAGGTCAATAACTATAGAAGCTACGATTTTTCGCAAGAACTGAACAAAGAAAAAGTAAAATATTTATCAAAATCGCAAGAGCTGATTATTTCAAGTACAAATTACAAAGAAGATAAATCGCCAAAATCTGTTGAGGGATTTCGATCGTCCTGAGAAAAAAATATAACAGTTACTTTGTCAACTTCCAGCACGACTTCTGATACGCAAGCAAACATGGCTTTTGTGTAAGGAGGAGAGTAAAGTTGAGTTTACATCTGGCACTTGCACGTACACAATTGTACGATTTTTGAAAAATTACAACCTTGATGTGATAAATTCTTGTTATCTTTTGAAATTTTCCATAATACCAGAGTCGTATTTTCTCAAAAGTCGTACGATTGTTTAGGATAGTGAATCCACTAGCCTTTAACAGATTTTTGCAACAGTACAATGCAATTTTTATTTTCCAGCAAATGTGAGTCTGTTTATGATGCAAAATTAAAATTTAGCTTTTGCATGACAAAATGAGGAAGAAAATATCGAACAGTACACAGAGTTAGCAAAATTTATACACATAAAATTATTCATTAAAATTTTTTGTTTTATCCACGCTTTATAAAATAAATTTTGTATAGAAATCTAGTCGATTTAAAATCGTGCAATTTCCAAAAGGGCCAATTATTGCCCTTTTCTGTATATCAAATGGATTTGAAATCGCGCCATTTCACGAACATCAAAGGTAAACTACGTGGTCAACGATTTTCGAGCGCCGAAGAAGCAGTTAAAGGATTCAAAAACCATGTTTTGGAGGTGTCTCAAGAGGAATGGAAAAACGGCAATGACAAATGGCTTGAACGAATGCAAAAGTGTATTGATCATCAAGGGGCATATTTCGAAAAAAAAAATTAAGCCATTTTCATTTCAAAATGTTTATTATTTGCTATTCCCGAAACATAAATAGTAGCCCTCGTATAATATCCCCTTGTCGTATGAACCATTTATACATATGTATATTACCAAGGCTTTTAATATTTTTTTTGTATGTTTAATTCTTGTTACCTTAATATTAAAAGGCCCAAGTCATTTTTTTTAAATCGAGTTTTTTTTTTTTCTATAAAAGATTTAAAAAAAAATAATGGTCTTTATTATGAGCAACGTTCGACCTCCCACTGTAGTCGAAAGTACTGATCGAACTAATTTTCATTTGGTATTATGACGAGCATTCGCTAAAGAATACCCTTATTGTGAATATCACTCAAAGTGACTTTTAAAGTTTGCAACAACTTTACCTAAAGATAAAAAACAATCCTCTATAATAATTTTTTATACTAAAATACTGCATCGAAAGCTAAATTCTTTTCGATAGCAAATTCTTTGCTCAACGAAATTTTCGATGCTCATAATATGAATTAGAACATTCGATTCTCGATGCTCGATAGCCTGAGAAGATCGAAAATCGAATGCAACTCATTATAAGGACCAATGAGTTATGTAGGGCCTTTCTATGTGTATGTACATACATACATACCCTGTCGGAGAATGTGTGGTTGACTACAAAAATAGTTAACTTATAGTTAAATTTTCTTAGACTGACCAAAGGCTAGCTGCAAAGTCATCCAAAACAAACCCAAAATTAATTCTAAAGTTGAGTACGTAATCGAATTTGGTGAGAGCCAACAAATTTATTCTCAGCTACTTTAAAACTCATTTCAGTTTTATATTAACATTTTGCTGTTGTTATTTTATATGGCAGCTTAGCCGAGTGGTAGCGCATTGAGTACACGTGTGATGTTCGAGCCGCAGACAATTTTTTTTAATTTACTGACTACCAAGTGATTTAAAAAAGTCAACTTTAAGTTAGCTTAAAGTAGTGCATAGTGAGACAATTGACTACCGCCTAGGACATCGCAATGTTAAAGTAGTCAGTTGATTACATTGCAAAGTAATCCAAGTGTAGTCAGTACTAGTTGCGAAATAGTTAGCTTAAAGTTAAATTAAAGTTAGCCAAATTTCCGATAGGGTACATACATATTAGTGTCCTGCAGATGACTATTTATAAGTTCGTTTATAAGTTGCACTTAATTGCAGTTTCATTTTTTCAGTCGTAAAATTAAATGATCACTTATACGGGATCTACACTATGACTTTTTAATGTGACTTTTCTAGAGTTTATTGACAAACGGGGTACAAAGGCGATCAAAGGGGTAGCAACACAAAAGAGAATTAAAGAAAAAGGCAGGGGGAAAAGTCATCGTGTAAATCCCGTATTAAATACTATGAAAGTGTGGTAGCACTGTGAAATGTTGATAGTTCTAAAAGAAAACAGATGTTTAATGTAAATAAGTGATAAATAAGAAAGTTAGGTTATCAACATGTAGAAAATTAAAATTGCATAAAAACACATTTTATGAAACCAAAAGAGCATAAAAATGCATTTTTCTATTTATTTATTCCATGATATGATACTATGCATTGTATATGTTATATATTTATGAAAATTAAACGAAATTCTTTTTAATACGACCACATGATGTTTATGTACATGTTTTCAATAAACACACACAAGCACAATAACATGTTGTGCTCGTAAGACTTAAGTGTGATTTAAATAGACAAGGTTGGGCATTTAAATGGCTCTCAACTTTATACTGAAAAAATGAATTCGGTACTTAAGAGGCACTTAAAAATAAATGACACATAATTGGGAACTCAATTATTGGGCCTAAGTCTATGTTCAGACTATACAAGTCTTATTGATATTTTTATTTTTATTGAAACTTATCACTTTTTCTTTTTTGAACTATCTTCGTTGTTCAAACAATGCGAGTTTTATTTTTGAGCCCATAGCCACAATCAAACCAAAATTCAATTGGTTTCTATGGTAATGGCTATGGCGTTATGGCGAGTCACCTATAATCGAATACAGTGTTGCCCATAAGTTTGGTTCGAACAGCTGTTTTCTATAGTTATGGTTATGGCACGTCTGATTGAACCTCTATGCATAGTTTTGTGTATGCATGTATGTTTTTTTTACCATTACGAATGATAAAGCTAAACGTATCGACAATACACGAAGCTGAGTACTCGTTTCTTTTCCTATCGTCTGAACATAGGCTAAAGGCGCAGTTAGCTGACTGTAATGTAATGTAACTGTAACGTAGAAAACAGCTGATTGATATTTTTATATGAAAACTATGTTACGTTACATTACATCTCTATAACCATTTTCATTACTTTTCACATAACAAAATCGATCAGCTATTTCTTACTGTTGCAGTTACATTACATTGCAGTCGGCTAACTGAGCCTTAACCCTCATATCTAAATAAGAGCGGAAAGCGTTGCGTTAACAGCAGGGTACGTATTTTCAGTACAATCAAATAATATTTTCGCATTTAAATGTACTGAAAATGCGTACCCTGCTCCTAACGCAACGATTGCCGTTCTTATTTAGGTATGAGGGTAAGGTTTTCTTCAATTACACATAGCTTATTGGAAATAGAAAACTTTATTTTTCTCAAGAGCTGAGCCATAATAATAATAAAATAAAGATTTACAAATTAATTCTGCATCATTAACACAGAAATCCCATTTTTCGAGTTATCACATTGTTTTAATAAATGAGCTACATATATATATATATATATATATATATATATATATATATATATATATATATATATATATATATATATCACTTTTCATTAAAATGTAAAACCTCTTAAATAATCTGAAAATGAAATACATAACTAAAAATTTCTCTTCAACTTACATTTTTTATGCATCATTATTCCTTCATCACTGAAATTCTCTTTGTTCTCCTCTTATAAGGATGCCATGCTGTTATTAGTTGCAATGATAAAAACAACACATACATACACCGTTATATGTATGTACATATGTATGTATAACCGAACGAGACGAATTTATTTATCAACTTATGGAAGTTAATCAATGCTCGTATGTTAATTATTTAATAAAACACTTTTTCACACTTAAAATTTTAAAACTTGAAAAATATTTTATGACACACACGTAAAACATTTATTGTACTTTATTTTAATGTAAAAATTATAACAATAAAACACTTCTAACAATTTAATATGTGATTTTAGTTGATTAACTTGCAATAATCACACGTGTTGTTTGAAACGGGACAAGAAAATGAAAAACGAAGAAGAAAATTGAACGATTCAATCTTGGTCAGTGCTGCCAACTCTACTATTTTTTGATATATTGTAACGATTTAAAAAATATTTTATTTATGTATGTATGTGTGATGTAATTTTTAGTTAAGCAATAGTAAGGCTACATCTATACTTGATATATATTTTTATCATGGCAAATATGAAATTCAATATAGGAAAAACAGCTAACATAAAAATAAATTATTTTTCTATATAAAATTTAACAGGTACAGACGTAGTGTTATGTTCTATTATTATTTAGTGTTGTATGTACTTGTTTCTATCAGACCTGTTCCGAAAATAACTGGATTTTAGATCGGTTGTGTTTTTAAAATCATAAATGCAATTTGCTGCTGTTTTGTGTCTTTCGGTCTGATTTTTACTTTTTGTTATACATATATATGTATATGAAGTCGGCTAAATTTGTTTGTTTTGTTAAGTTTTATATTTTTTACCTGTTTGGTGCCATTGCTAAATTTTCTGGGGCGCAATGGCGCCCAATTTTGCAAATATTATAGTCCCCAAACCGTTTTCTAAGTTAATTAATTATATTACTTTCTGAGCTCAAGGTGTGTGCAAAGTTTCGTAAAAATCGATCAAGTCGATTTGCGTCAAATATAATGTTAAGTTTCAATGGTCATGGCCCCGCCTACTTTTTTCAGCACAAAATTATGCCATTCTAAGAGCCGAAACTGTTTGCCAATATTAGTGAAAATTGGATAAGGAGAAATACTTATAATTTTGTAGTAATTTTTGTAATTGTAATTTTTGTGGTCATTTAAGAGACATCATTTTTCATACTTAGTGTAAAAAAATTTCCATTTTGTATATTATATAATCTGAAAGAAAAAATAAAAAAAAATTAATAAACAAAAAAGTTATTAAACTTTTACACCCCTTGGTTTCTTTTGGCCCACCCTGTAGTTAAAATTAATGGGCGTGGCCCAGTCCATTTTTTAATGCAAGATTGTGTTTTTTTGGATCTAGGGGTCTGTAAGAATCGGTTAAGTAGAAGCAAGCATGCTAAATAAAATATTAAAATTTAATGGGCGTAGCACCGCCCATATTTTTTAAACTTTACTTCGTCACGAGAGCATAAGACCGAAGAAAAAATGTATTGGGCTTATTCCCCGCCCACTTTTTGACAATGGGACAGAATGGAAGCTACACTCTCTGAGACAAAAAAAAATGTTTTTAAAAAAAGTAGGTCTGCAGTCTTGCTCTGTGCCTCGTTTCTGTAAGGAATGTGAAAATTTTCCGAGTCGAAAAAATTGTTATTATCCTGTGAAACACAGGGTGAATATGAAAGAAAAAAACTAAATTTGTTGATATTTTTTGTAAGTTTATACAAGTTTTTATGTGAAACGGAGCACTGTTTCATTATTGATATTTATTTGCTACAAATTTTTTTTGTGTATGGCCCCACTATGCAATGCCTTACATATTTTAACTTTTATACTTGTGACACTTTATATCTCTTTTATACATTTATTTATTCCTCTTGAACACTTGCTTTATCGTTTTTTGTTGTCGTTGCTATTTGTTGCTTAAGTGCCAAACTATGCGATTTGGTTCAAGTCTCAAATGTACACTTCGCATATTTATAACTCGTGCATATGTAAATGCAACAGTATCAGCTCCTCGCCTCTCTCCGGTTAACCTTTTTGTCATGTAAAACTTTTTTTCCAACTACCACTTGTCATAGTTTTTGCTTGCGATGATGTATTACGAACACTTTAAAATAAAGTACGACTATGAGTACTAAGTTGTATAGTTATAGTGCTTGTAGTAAAATAACTTTAAACTTTTATATTTTGTGGTGGTTTTACTTTCAACTTTATGCACTTTTTCACTGTCGAATGTGTGACATACATACACTTATAGTTTAATGTGAAATAGGGAGTTGGTAGCAAAAAGAAAAAAGAAAGTTGAAGAAAAACTAAATATCATCTGTCATACATTCAAACATTTAGGAAATGCCATTAAAACCATGAGAGACGATTAAATTAAAGAGCACAAATGATATCAGAGTTGAAGAAAATGACTTATGATAAAAGCTAAAATCAGCTGATTTGCGAACAGTTAAAAAGGGACAAATGTAGTGTGTAGTGTCATAAAATGTTTAGCTCAATAATCAAAACAAACAACGAAAAATTAATACTTTGTTAAATGAACAAGTGAACATTTTTACGTTAGTGGTAGTTAGTTGTTGGATAATCATATTGAAACAAATCTATTCTACACAATCAGATTATGTTACCAGCAACTTATAGAACTAAGTATTCTTCCGTCATTTGAATAGCACAACAAATATTAAAACGTTACCAAAAGATACATTACATATACATACACACATTTATCCGAAATTATTTTTAAAGGAAAAGTTCTGTTGAAGGATTTCACTGAAATAAATTGAAGATGTTTTTACTTTCATCCAAAAAGCTGATTAGAAGTGCTCGGATTTCACATGTCGAGTTGAAAGGTTTTTAAGAAGCCTACGTTATGTATGTGTGTATCTTAGGGCATATTTAGTGGCAGTGTGGGATACGAATACAAGAAAAAGCAATCACTCACATTTTAAAATAGTGTTGTGTACATGTGACAAAACAAAATGAAATTTTTTTGTTTTGTAAGTTTTAAGCCCAAATCATATATAAATAAATAAATTCAGTAAAGTGGGACTATGACTCGCGCACATAGGGTTCCGTACGAACACTAGATATGTAATTTAATACAAACTTCATCCTATATAATTTATAGCTTTGGCATTTTTTTCGTTTTTGGGGTCTTTTCGGTTTTTTTGTTTTGTCGTTTTTGGCTCTTTTTTAGTTTAGACACTTTATTTTCTTGTTTTGGCGATTTTTTCGGTTTTTTGGCGTTTTTTCATTTTGGCGTTTTTTATTTTTGGCGATTTTTTTCAATTTTTTGCGTTTTTTTTTCATTTTGGCGATTTTTTCGAATTTGGCGATTTATTTTAGTGTTAGAATTTTTTTTTAATTTTGGCGATTTTTTTCGTTTTGGAGATTTTTTTAATTTTTGGCGATTTTTTTTTTTTTTGGTTTGGCGATTTTATAATTTTCGGTTTTTTTAGTTTTACCGTTTTTGAAAATTTCAAGTGTTTGCCTCTTACGGTTTCCAAGATATAGCAAATTGTCAAAATTACATAGTCAAAATTGCATTAACTGATGGACCACCCTTTAATTTAAATTTTTTAAATTTTAGTGTTAATTGTTGTAGTCTGTATAATAATACATTAATTTTACAAATTTCAAGTTTCAATATACATATGTTCATACAATTGTATGTATATTACATGGGATTTTAACATATTTCATTGCTCGTTTTGGAACACCCTTTAATTTTTAATTCCCATGTATTTGTTGTTGTAGCGGCCAAGGTTCTACATACTGTGTCCAAATTTCAGGTCCGTAGCTCTTACGGTTCCTGAGAAAATACCGTGTGACGGACAGACGGACAGCGTAGCGAAAACAATAGGGTTCCTTTTCACCTTTGGTGTACGGAACCCTAAAAAAGATTATTTATGGACTAAATATAATTTGCGAATTTGCAATCAACGCTCTGATCGCATTGTGGACTTTTAACATTTTAAGAGATATTGTATGGGGCATTCCACACCAAAACGGACGGATGGAATATTTTTTGTTTTGTTTTGTTCAAAAGAGCTTCCTTGGCAATTTTGGGAATTGTTCGATTACTCGTTCAAAAGATAAAGTTGTTGTGTAGATAGAAGTTTTAAATTAAAAATTTAAAAAAATTAAAGGATGCACTAATAGACAAAAACACGATATAAAGTTTAAGATTCAAAAATCTTAATCAAAATAACTTAAAAAATTTTTTTATTAATTTTTTTTTTTTGTAAAAACATATTAAAACAAACATTTGAAAACTTCTTTTTCAATTTGGACAATTATTAAAGGTTCAATGAAACCACACAAAACAGCTGTTCGAACGAAACTAATGGGCAACACTGACTCCAATAAGTTTATTCTTATATATGAAACCAGTCGGGTCTTTTTGCACTAGATCTAAGAACACATTTCTTTTGTCAATCGAATGTTTTTAATCGAATATTTTATCAAAAAATGAGTAAGTTTATTTTCGAAAAGTTTTTGCTCACAATAACTTTTATTCCATTTACAAATTACAATAAATTTATTCGAATAATTTTTATTCAAAATATTCTACAGTCGGGTATTTTTGTAGTAGATATTATTATTTCGTGTAACAAGTTATATACGAAAAGTTTTTACTTCCAATAACTTTTATCCGATTCCAGTAAATTTATACGAATAATTTTTGTTCGTAACATAAATACAAATAAAACAAACAATTATTTCTACAGTCAACACATTTCTTTTATTAAGATGTCATCTACAGTGATTATTTTATTTTTGTAACTAAATAATCGCAGTCTTTGTAAAAAAAATAACCGCGGTTGGTGTTTTTTTACTTTAAATTCGACTATTTGTAGTCGATTAAGGAAAACAAACTACATTTTTCTTTAATCTACTACAAAACGCCTGAATTTCGCCGCAAAATCGCCAATCACAATTAGGTTTATAGTAAAATTTATTTAACACACGTCTACACTCAAACTTACTGCCTGCCGTATTCATAAAAAACGCTTTGATTTGATTTGAAGTGTATGGTAAAACATAATTTCCGTACAAATGTTTACTAAAACACACTTGAAATACAAATTAATTAAGACTAGATATACCAAACGGACGACACACTCGTCCGTATTCTAGAATCAAAATGTAAATAATTTAAGATTCAAAGAAAATGTATCTAAACTTCATAAAAAATGCATTAAAACACAGCCACACACAAACTTACATACATATGCAAGCATAATTAAATAATACATGAAATTAAAAAAACAAACAAAATCCCTTTAACCAAGTTAATTCAATTTATTCAACTCTCTTCCTTTAAGTATTATGGCTTTCATACAACAACAAATAAGAGAGAAAAATTGTTAGATCGAGAAATACCTACAAACCCACACACACACTCATGGTTTGTTTCTTTTTTACTTGTAAGCTAATAAATGCGTGTGCAATATGTTTGCATGTAGTAGTAGCAACTTTAAACGCTTATAGCTTCCAAAATACTAAACCGATTTCAATAAAATATAGATTCTGCATATCTGTATAAAAAATCCTTTAAAACCATATAAATCTTTTTAAAATCGGTGCAGTGGTACCAGCGTAAAAGGGATTACAAAAAACATGTTTGCCTATTAATTATATAGATGACCGTTTTATTGAAAACAAAACTGAATTGCTGTTTTAAATTACTGTTAAATTATACTTCCAGTAAGACATTAACACATTAACTAACTGAATTAGTTTCCATTAAGTTAGTTACTGTTCCATTAGTTATCACTTCATTATGATATATTTTTTAAAAATTCATTTTTTTTCTTGATCTACAGTGAAGCCAAGGACTTTCATATATTTATTTATAGATTTACAGTTTTTTTAATAACAGCTAATTTGTAACAAAAGTTAATAACTGCTTTTCCAGTTAATTATTTGAAGAAAAAAAAAATCAAAACATTTCCTACTTCCAGAACATTTAGTAATCCCAAAGAACTTTACAAACAATATACAAACATACATTTGCAATTAACTAACGATTATCTTACCCAGAATGTTTCCTTAACCCTTGAAATTATCCTTTTCTTTGCGTAAACTACCCATTGTGCGTATAGGATCCGATTCATTGGCATGCTTTTGTACAGCGGCTTCATGTACTCTCATAAATGGATTCCAGGATTTTTCCTCTGCTATGGTGGAAGGCACAGTAGGTGATTGAGTTGCCCTGCGCAATTTTGCCCATTCAATTCTCTTTAAAATATTTTCATTTTGTGGCTCGACGTGACGTGCATAGGACATATTTTGCAAAGTATATTCATGGCCACAAAACACTTTCGTATCTTCGGGTAAGGCTGACAATTTTTCAATCAAGGCTGCATACATTTGTTCAGCAGTACCTTCAAAGAAGCGGCCACAACCTCCCTGGAATAAAGTGTCACCTGTGAAGACACATTTTTCACCATTGGCGGCCTCAACGAAGTAGCATATGTGACCAGTAGTATGACATGGCGTAAACAAACAGGTTACATTCAATTCACCAAGTTTTAAGCGATCATCTTGTGTTACTTTGTGACTTAGAGCTCCAATGCGTTCATCACCCCCATAAACCTCTAAAGGTTTACCAAACAATTTCACTAGTTTCTCATTTCCACCAGCATGATCCCAATGATGGTGAGTGGTTAAAACTTTCGTTAAATTTACATTTTCCTGTGTAACAGCATTAATGACAGCTTCTGGGTCAACTGGATCTACTATTGCAGCCTCACGAGTAGAACTGCAAATGATCTGTAAAAATTTACATTTCGATTTTTTATTCGCCAAAAATAATAGAGTGCTTACCATGTACATATAATTGTCTGTTAGTGCGGGCAAAATTTTAACTTGCATAGCAGTCATTCTTAGATCTTCAACGGAACTGTGTTTTTCTCTTATACCGATTTTACGTAGCTTTTGTGCTTGAAATTGCAAAGATACAAGAAAAACTCAATCAATATGAGAAACCGTTATATTTCAGTTAAGGCGAATTGAAAATAAATAATTCGCTTTAAATCGTATTTTATTTAGAATTAACGTTATTTATTGTATCATCTAGCGCCGTCTACATTTCATTTCAATGCATGCGACTTTAGCCAAGACAACAACCAAACAACAGTGAAATTCAACAGTGTATTAACTATTGCTCTATGCCAAAATTGGCAAAGCAAAACAAAGGTAAACAAAAACAAAACAAACAAGCAAATGAAAAAACAAAGAACAAAATTTTTACGAACACAATTGAATATTCCAAATTGACAAAATTCTGTGCGAAATATTATTAAACATGTTATGTTAAAGAATAATTACTAATTTGCAAATTGTTTACGGCATGTAATAAACGTGTAAGAAGACACACTCTATTGTCCGGCACCATGAATAAACAAAAACCACCTGTCACCAGCTTGTTAGGAGACACTGGCGGCCACAATGCAAGTGACCTGTACGACACATTGTGGGTGCCGTTGGAAAACAAACCTCGAAAATATGTTGCGGTTAAATTTTGTAAGACTCTGTTCTTAAAACGTGGCCAAAATGGAAGCATTTAATCACTTGTATGCTATATTTATTTGTAAAGTAAAATGTGACTAAAATGCACACACAAACACAGCCAATGAGTTTTTGCTTATCACTTGCACTTTTTTTAATTTTATTTTTCCTCTTTCTATGCGTTTTCGTATGGGAGCCGAAAATACTTATGTACAGTAAGATTCTCTAATAAATTTAATGATTGGCTTGATATCAAACAAAACAAATTAACTACAAATGAATAAAAAAAAAGTTTTGGTATAATTATTGTGCGTTAACTAAGAACAATTTTATAGAAATTTCTTTTGCACTGACTTACTGCGTTAAAGCAACTGTTTGGAAGAAAAAGTATATGATAAAGCACAGTGATGCCAGACTACTAGATATTTATTATGCAACAGAGAATGAAGAAAAAGGGAAAGTAAAGTTGCCTTACTATGCGTGAAAAGGTTGGAGTGCAAAGGTGAAAGTGGCATAAGCACGCTTCTTAAAAAAATGATTTAACATTAGCTTTAATTAGGTTGAGATACCTTCTATCCATATTTATCATCATTTTTGTCTTTTTTAAGCAAAAAATAAATAAAAATTATGAAGTAACTGTTACTTCCTGAGGAATAAATAAAACTCAAAAAATAACTTTTATTTTGTAAGGTATAAAAAAATCAAGAAACAACTCTTATTTGCTGAGGAATATACAAAAATCGAGAAGTACTGCCAGTTCATAGAAGCCATGTGAAAATTCTCGTCTGCCTATTTATATTGAAAACAAAAATAAAGCACTCAAAATTTGTTTTTGTTTTCATTATAAATAGACAGCCGAGAATTTTTACATGGCTTCTATAACCTGGCAGGTAATCAGTAAATTTGAGTTTTTTTAATATAAAATAAACAAGTACAATAGACTTCTGCCATTTAGTTCATTCAGTAACCGATCATTTTAGTTCATTATTTATAAATGAACTAGTTCGTTCATTTAGTTCAATCGCTCTTTTTAGTTCAATGAACTAGTTAGGTCTTTTTAATTCAATAATTTTACATCTACATGCATATGTATGTATGTATGTTGTGGTTTTTGACAATATTAAAAACACAGATCTGTGATTAAAAAACTTTACGAAAACTAAAATTAATTGTTGTGGTTTTTGACAATATTAAAAACACAGATCTGTGATTAAAAAACTTTACGAAAACTAAAATTAATTAATAAATAAATTTGCTTTATAAAAGGTTTATAAAACAAATTTAATGTGAACATCTTTTTTAAAAATTTCATACAAAATCCAAAAAAAAAATTTTGCGATGAACAAGAACTAAATATACATACATACATGCATACATATGGATGAGTATAGAAGCAAAGCACACAAACAGAAAGAAGTAAAGCAAAACGTTTTGAAAACATTTAGTTGATAGATAGCCTCTGTGTTAGTTCATTTTGTGTATTAGTTCTTAGTTCAAAAATTGAACTAGTGAGCGTAAAACAATTGAACTAGTGAGCGTAAAACAATTGAACTAGTTCACTTAGTTCAAAGTACTGAATCGTTCATTTGAACTAGTTCGTTCATGAACTACATAAGAGTAAAGTACAAATCAATGTAACATGTAACAAAGAGTTTTTGGTGTGTTCCGTATACACGTAGTACTTCTCTTTTAGTTTGATTTTTTAGTTTAAATTTGGAAAGTAATTGTTATTTGCGGTCCCTGGTAAATAACCATTAAGTTTTAGATCAAAATTAATTCATACATTTTATTAGAATAAACCATTTTTTTACATCATGCAGAGTATTTGCTAAAACTACAAAGTAATTTAAAATTTCTGTATGACCAAAATTTATAATTCATTTTCTGCTAATTATCTTCATATTAAAAATATCTATTATTTGGAAGCAATGAAAATGTAGTTTCTTAAGAATATCTTCCAATTTTTTAATGGGCCATGCCATCCAAAAAAAAAAATACTGCTTGCTTAGTTTTTAAAAATTACCTGAATAAAAATAATTCGAAAAGAAATACAAAGGAGTTCGATTACAACCAATTATCGCCCTAATGAACAACTTCATCGATCATGACAGTTTTGCATTAATATATCATACCAATTACTACGATTTTTGCTAAGATTATGACGATTTTTCACGCATAACTAACTCTTGTTTAAATTCTTTAAACAAAACTGCATGGAAATTTGTACCCTTATAACGGAAAGAAATTTTAAGCAGGCGTTCACGTAGCTCAAATATTAATAAGTATCTGATAGTTTCTAACTGCACTCTTTTTTTAAATTAAAGATCGATAACCCTTTGAGTATTCCTCGATGCTACGCATTACACTGCAATAGGTGCTTCGATGTGCAATGTACAACGACTATGTGTAAGCTTGTTGTCATGTTGCCATGTCAAGTAAAAGTGCTCCGACCATAATCGGACCATGGACGCATTCAATATCTCGACCTCAACCATGTTTTTTGTAAAAGAAAATTTGTACGCCATGCGTACAAAAAAATTATTCCCGGGAAACTTTTTATCGAGAATAAAATTCTCTTATTCAGAATAGAAGCTCCTTCTCCGGAGTAGTAATTTTTTCTTATTTGTGCTAAATAAATAATAAAAAAAAATTAGAACAGGGGAGTTAAGAAAAAGCTTCAAAAGAATTATTATTCATAATCAAGCTGATAAATATTCAATTAAATTTATGTATATCGATTGCGGCCCAAACCCATGAAAAAGGTGATTGACTGTATTTATAATTTAAACCCTTGCTATTAAAATTGAAAATCCCGTAAGTTACAATTGATTGCGTTATGGCCTCTCTACTTTTGACCAACGATTTATATATTCCTCGAAAAATTATGAATAAAACTCTGCTATTCTAAATGCAAGTTATTTTTCTGAATAGGGAAATTCTTATTTAAAATCAGGCTGATAATTTTTCAATTAAAGCAAACATCTCTGCTCAAGACATTTTAATAAGGCTGCAAATGCCCATTTTTAATTACGGGTATTTAGGAGAAATTATTGAGTGGTGAGGTGGCATCACTAATTTTCATTTGTCTTCTGTTTCTAATTTTACCTTGCACTTATTTGTATTCAGGAACAGCTGTTTTTATTTTATTTGTTTTATTACCAAAGCGAATTATGAATTCGCCTTTGTTTTATTACATTTATTAGGGTTATTGTCTATGCTAAGATTTCAACACGTGGTGTACAAATGTTGTTGTCTTGTCTTCAAACATTTATTTACTTAATTGGTTTATGTATATGGTACATTCCATTTTGGCGTTACGTTACATTTGTACGGCAATATGATGAAAAAAAATTTAAAAACCGATATTTAAAAAAGTTTTTTTCTTACGTTTGAGAGGAGATTATATAGCTCTATATTCAGTCAAAAATGCAAATAATCGAGCCTAACGATTTCAAGATGTACTAAAAAATATGAGCTGGCGTTACGTTACAAAAAACGGAAGTGCGGTTTGACTTGGATAACAAAATTGTTTAAATCTGCGAATTGGGCAAGTCTTTTTACTCAAAACTTTTTTGTTAGGATTTGGACTAATATATATTTATTTTCCAAGTTTTCAAAAAAAAAAATCTTTTTTCCTTTTTCTTCTTTTAGCATTAGTATCTGGCGTTACTATGGCGTTAAGTTACTCAAATTTCCACTTGATATTTTTTTGTTAAAAAATATGAAAAAGACAAAAATATTAGAAAATTATACAAAACTACATTTGTTATTTATGTATTTATTATTTATGTATATGTACATATGTATATATTACTTTATAATAGTTTTATTTGAAGATGCAGTTTCAGCTGATTTTTTTATGTGCATATCTTCGCTGCATGATAAAAAATGAATTTTATGTATTCCATGTATTTTCGGCACATTCTTCCACTTTTCATACAGCAAGGTTGAAAACGAGTCGATTTGCTCCGAGGAAATGTAAATTAAATTAATTCCATATATGTTATTTTGAGCACATTGATAAAAAGCAAATGCGTTTTCTAAAATTAATTTTTTTGATTTTGTCATTTGCCAAACTTTTCGTTTAATAGGTGCTCCTACCCCATCGACAGCACCTTTGCCGTGAGAACTCGCAAAGTAATTCCATTCCAAAACCTTGCAACCAAATTTAGAAACAAAATCAGGTAAACTGCGCGCAATAAACTTATTTTTAAATTGTGAGCTGCATCCATCCGAAAAAATATAAACATTTTTAAATTGTCCATGCTCTTTTTTAATCAGGTCTACAAGTGTAGTCAGAAAGCAGCAAACATCGAACTTATTATGGCTGAGTTTGTCACTGATTACAGCATAGGATTTCACTCCGCCAATCAGCCATGCAACGCAAGTAAAAATTGTAACTTGGCGGTAGCTGAAGTGAGCGCTATGTATCTCGTTTTGGCAAATTAATCTGTAGTTCTCAGCGAAATCCATTTGCAGGACTATATCTTTTTTTTGGTCTCAAAATAATTTTGCTGGGAACGTTTTACGAAAAAATGTCGTTTAAAAAATGGCAATTGTGAATCTAATTCGTACAATAGATCAGATAGACAACCTTCGGTTTCAGTCAATGCAATTCGGTCGTCCACTTTGCGCCAATGTTTCCATTTAATGATTTTATCCATTGATGTTAAATATTTTACGGGGACTAAATCATTTTCCACATTTGTTATGCATTTTCTGCAATAACTTGTCATACATTTTTCACTATCAATGTTGCAACAGACGGATTTAAGGAAAATTTCAAAATTGGAGGAAAATGATGTTATAACCTCAGCACTGCTGCTTTGCAAAATAAATGCAAAATTTGCATGGTATTTACACACGCACATATTATGTGGTATCTTGCTTGAAAGTTGCACTTTTTTTGGTCGTAAATCATAAAATACCGACTTACTAACTAAGTTAACATTTCTTTCTTTTTTATATAGTTCGTACGACTCAGAAACAGTCAGCAACATAAAACGCTTGGGTACTATTTCTCCATCAATGATTAACGTATTCTTCCGACCTGCAGCTTGGATACTTACATATATCGTCTCTCAAATAAAAATCCCTAACAAACTGTTTCTTTTCATCTGTTGCAGATTTTGTCTCCTGTACCAAGGATGATGAACTATTTGTGCCATACTTTTCATAAAGTATGTCAACAAAATGTGCCCTTTTTTTCGGATCGACTGGCAAAGCCTTTTTGACTTTAGTTAAGGCTTTTCCTAACGTTTGTTTGCACCTGTAAGGCTGATTAGCTAGCGAATTTATATTGGTTTCAGCTTCATTTTTCTTTTTCAAACGAAAATTTTGTTGCCTTTTACGGTTTTGTTCTTTTTCTTTTGCTATGGTACTCGTATTTTGGTTTGATTCCAAAAGCTTTTTCCTGTATCTGGAAACTCTTTCCCTAGTTTTTTCACGGCTTATCTCAAGCCTACGCAGATCCAATTTTAATTTTTCCCTGTAGCGCTTTGAGTAATTTTTGCTTTCCATCGAAGATTCCATCTGCAGAAACCAAAAGTTTATGTGAATTTACAAACAACATTACACCATGCAAAGAAATTACTCACAATCTGGCGTTACGTTACACACTTTTGAAAATTTATATTAAATTAATTATTTGTTGAATAAGCGAGTTTTTAATTGCTAACACTTTAGTTGATAAAACTTTTTTAAAACACAAAATTTCACGCACTTCCGATCATCAGCGTAGATATAATGAAAACAAATGGTATTTTGTCTGGCGTTACGTTATATTGGAATATCATTTAAAGAAAAACAAAATTTTACCGTTAATAGATACTAAATTGATTTTTTGCATTTGTTTTATGATTAAATGTTGTTGTAATAAGAGTTTTGCAATAAGAGTATTATTATGCAATTGTTCTTAGGAATGCTAATTATAAAGAGAAAATGCCCTTGAAGTTAAGCTTCAAAATTGTAGCTCAGTATTTCACCATCCCAACAAAAGAAAACTTCGAACTCTTAAATTTAATTTATTTTAGATGTTTCTCTTTTATAATACAGTAGGAAAAAATCTGTTGGTTAACTTTTAATTTTACGGTCAAGGTGGACTTATTTCTGGAAATGCCCATATACATAAAACATACAGTATGCAAAGTTCGTATTCGTACGCCCTCAATCAATGTATTAAATTATTGTTGTATTTGATAAAACACTTAAATAAAAATATATTTTATTATATTCATCGAGAAAGTTTCTTCCTATGTGAAGGCATGGGTTGTGTGTAGTCAGTCACAAAAACTTTTTAAAATTCTGTTAATAACATCTTAGGCATATAGGCATATGGTCTAGTTACTCCGTCCATATTTGTGCAACCATATTCTACTAAATTTACTTTGTAGAATATGTAAATAAATAAATATTTTATTATAATTTGTTTTAAAGAAAAGCAGAATTTACTAATTTTAAGAAACAAAATTCATTCGCACACATATTTTTTTTTAATTTGATTAGAAATTGGAATTCATCAGAGAAAAGGTTGTATTTTTTCGTAAGTCGTGGATAGTGAGGCATGGCTTTTAAGGAGTACTCTATGCCTTGATGATTGACAATCGACAAACAATTAATAATTTTTCCCTGGCACAACCAATCTGAGAGAAAATCGCTTCGAATTCGCATGATATGTGTGTTAACAAACAAACTCAAAAGAATTTCCTATTTCTACAGAGTAGACCCCCTGGAGTACTTTTAAACTTCATGTTTTAACACAATTTTACTTTATAAGTAGTACAGCACTGCTGTTAGTAATAAACAATTTCAAAAAATAACGAATAGAAATATCGATATCATTAGACATTTGCTGTTATCAATATTTTTATAAATTTTCGGACTTTAAACGTCTTATTAAACAATCAAACAAATTGTTTTTATTTGCAATTTTAATATATTTACATACATACATACATATGTACATGTGATTTAAAGACAATGTCCGACAACGCAAGCGAACAGAATTCCAATTCCAAATCGAATCTCATAGAAGTCCAACATGTGGGTGTAACGGCCAAATTGCCATCACCCTTGAAGAGTCTCATGATGAGTTATAGCTCTTCAACAGAATCGGAGAACAATCAAATTCTTTACAGAGGCAGTCATCACAGCAATACAAAATATAATAAATTCCCGAAAGATGCAACAGCCAGCGGAAATGACACCACTCAAACGGAAAACTCAAAAATTCTGTATGAAATGAAGTCGATATCTAAGAATACGAAGAAGAAATCATGTACAACATTGACCCCTTCAAAGATCGAATTTCAATTATATACCAAGCCCAAGAAACGTCTGCAAAAGAATAAAAGCACCAATGACAAACAAAATAACAAATTTCGAAAACAGCTTTTTAAAAGTGAATCCTTAGAAAAATCTAATTTAGATGCCAAGGAAAATTCTATGTTTCAACGTTTAAGAAATTCCTTAAAAAATATGACAGACTCAAAGCAAGAACAACAACAGCCACAAATAGATAAAATATTTGCCGATCTGCCGGAGCCGAGTGTTTTAAATAAAAATCCCAAGGAAATAAGAATAGGTATATATCCCTTCGAATATGGTTGTGCTGAATATCTAAAGACTCATGACTGTCCACCCGAAATATTGTCTCTGGTCTTGGCCGAGAAGGCTACGCTTTATGCTACAAAATTTTGGGCCGAATTCTTTGGCAGCCTACAAATTGGCGTCGCTTTTGTAGTGACATTCCTGTTGCAAAGTTATCGCTTTGTTTTGTATTCCCTAGTGAATATTTTATTGGTGGAATTTTTGCACATGACCTCAGACTATTTGGTTAAGCCTTTACTAACAGTGATTTTCAATGGCTTTCTTCAGCCGCCTTTGATATTTTGTTTTAATATATTGTCGTCGATACGTGATATATTGAAACCCATAGCGGATATAGTTAATAATTTTATGAAACCAGTGGCGACAGTGGGTCGCAGCATACGTCTGGTGCAGGCTACTTATAATAATAAAAGGAATATGGCAAAAAATGTTTAATTTTAATTTATGTAATTCTCGTGTTAAGTTGTGTTGTAATTTATTTTGCTAAAGCGTTATTTTCTGATTTATTTTGATTTTAGAAATAAAATATATTTTAGCTTTTCTGTGCAGCCAAATATAAGTATGTTTACGGCGTTTTCACTTCTAATTATAAGGGCAACATTTTAGCCCTTTCCACAAAAAAAATGATTAAATTAGGAAGTGAAAATTAATTGGAAGGAAACACTCAAAAGTTTGAATCACTGCAAATTTCTTAAATAATTTTTGTAGTGCGTTAACATCTGAGCTAAATCTAGTACTAACGAAATTTCGAGTAAAATCTAGTAGATTTCGCGTAGATTTCAGATAGTCGAAAACTACTTAAAATCCAGTAGTGATGCAACTACGTTTTTTTTTTATTTGTACTAAAAATAAATAACAATTGTACTTAAAAAGGTGTGTGAATGAGCTATATTTCAGTAATTTGGTTGTAGTTCGGGATAAATTTCATTCAATGATTTTTGTTTTGGATAAGAGCGGTATAGCTTTTCATAAATATTTTAATTCGAATCTGATAGATTTTGAATTTGAATTTACTCAGTCAATTCGCCCTCTCACTTGGGGGCCACACGTTCAATTTTTGACTTTCAATTCCATTCAATTTTCAACACACTCACACTTTTTTCACTAACACAATCAAACTTTTTAAATTGAAAACTAGATTGATTTCAAATTCACCTACCCACTTAAATAGCTACAAATTTGTGTTGTTTCTTCGTCGGTGGCATTTAAGAAATGAAATTGATTATCAATTTGTATCACAGCTATACATTTTAAGGAATTTTGACACACAATATGTGTAATGAAATTGAAAGCCATTTATTGAACGTGTGGCTGCAACGTCATTTACTGGATTATTTGTACGCGATTGCAATCCAGTAAAATCAAATAAAAAATAGTAGAAACTTTTAAAAACTTTTATGATATACATGCATACATGTAGCCCCAGTATGCCAGTCAGATGATTTACACCTCTGGAAAATCGATCTCCAGAAGGGATGACATACATATGTACATACATACACTATCTCATACCCACACAAGCACAACCCAGGGCTGTCAGATTTTTTCCGACCTATTTCTTTTATGTAGTTTTTCTTAGTAAATAGTTGATAGTAAATTTGTTTTTATGCAACACTTTTTTAATTCAAATTTTTATAAAATTATCGTGTCAAAATTTATCAGAAAATCGCCAAAATTAAAAATAAAATCGCCAAAAGTTATTTCTTGTAAATTGTTCTCATCCAAATTCAAAATGCATTAATAACTATAATTAATATAAGAAAAAGCATTAAAATCAAATTGTTTTAATTTCTTGCAGACGAGTTTCAATTTTGTTAAAAGTCGCCAACAAATTTATTTATCGCCAGAAAAATAGCTAAAAAATTTATTTATCGCCAGAAAAATCGCCATGTCGCCAAACCAGAAATTTGGACGCCAAACAAGTTGAAAAATTGCCAAGTTTTGAGAGAAATCGCCATATCTGACAGTGCTGCCGGTAACTGCCTGCTTTTTTTTTTAATAAAAGGTATCTAGCTGACAAAGAAGCCATGATTTAAAGGAGCAATGTTTACAAATATTTTTACAATTTAGAGCTTCAGGTGAAGCCGAGTGCTAAATAAGAAAAATTTTAAGAAATTGCAAGCATTAGTTTTCAGAATTCACAATTATTTTTAAGGTTGTGCACTTACATATTTATTATTAAAAATCTTAATTTGTTATCAATATAAATCAACCTTCCTAACATTCGTGCTGAAAACCAACACAAATACATATATATTAAACAATTTTACATAATCTCTGCTTATTTAACTTACATACTTTCAAACCAAGAGACCTTTGTTAACAGCGTTGTCAACTTTGAAATTTTAAAACGAACCAAAATGGAGAAAAAACGCGCCATTTACAAAAAAAAACGCACCATGCTTAGAATATCTTTTTAGTTTAAAATGTTTATTATTAATAATGTTAAAATTTAACACTTTAACCGGCTTTTACAGTTCAGGGTTAAAAAATGAAACATAAAAAAACTTATCAAATTTGTTTATACTCATTTGTACTCATTTAATTTTTTTTTAATTTCATAAGTTCTGTACAAAACTTTTAAAGGAGATCAACGATTATAGAAAGGATTTAAAACTAATAAAAGCTCATTATTTATAATTTTATTTAAACATTTTTAAAAATTTTTTTATCAGAATTTTAATATATCCATATTAAAAATATAACAATAAAAACAAACAGCCTTTTACAATATATGTACATAATTAAAAAAACCAAAAAAAAACTGCACAAATTCGTATATATATACATGGTAGTGATGTAACGAATGTCAATTTTTGATATTCGCGAATACGAATGCGAATACGAATATTTGAAACGATATTCGCGAGTACGAATACGAATATTTCATGTGAAATTTATAGACATTAAAGTAAGGTTCTATTTACGCATGCAATATGAAATATTAAAAAAATTTTATGAAAAAGAACTTCATACTCCTGTTGGCGTGGCGTGCTTTAAAGTTAATAAAAAAATTCGCGAAATTTTAATGATCGTCAGTAAATAATATTTGAAAATGATACAAAGCACAAATTTCTATAAACAATTTAATGGATTCGTGCAAACTAATATTTTTATCCATTTATTTAAATTTAGTTTAATAGATGCATTCATCTATTTAGTTATTTTTTTTTTTTAAATGTTCGTATTCGTATTCGCCTGAATTTGACGAATACGAATGCTTCGTATTCGTATTAAAAATGGCCGAATATTCTAATACATAATATACACGTACCCTTAATTATGAAAGTGGTTTAATTCATACGCATTTTTGATTCGATATAGCATAATAAATTTATATTAATCGAGACTAGTACAGGTCTAAAACAAACTGTTGCATAGTAAAAAAATATTTTTGGATTTGTTCCAATGTAATCTACAAAATATGTCGACCAAAGAAATACACGACTTATACAACTTTCATAATTAAGGGCACATAAATATCTGTGCATTCAATTGCACAAGATGGTAAATTTTTGTACATTAATTTTATAAATTCGGTTTAAAACTTAAAAAAAAAAGATCAAAAATTAATTATTCCAAATTAATATAAAGGGTGTTTTTTATTGAGGTATAGAACTTTAAGTTGGCATCACTTTTTTAACTGGCGGCCATTTTGTCAGCTGTCAAGTGATTAATATTTAGTTTGGTTTGCCATTTTATCATGAACAGGTTGACAAAAGAACAACGCTTGCAAATCGTGCAAATTTATTTCGAAAATAATGGTTCAGTTCGCGAAGTTTACCGCAAGCTCCGTCCATTTTATGGTCGACATAATCGTCCATCAGAGCAATTAATTCGGTTAACCATGGATCGTTTTCGCACTACGTTTACTCTATGTGATAATACGCATCCGCAGAGACGTCGAACAGTGCGCACCGAAGAAACAATTGCCGCTGTAGAGCAAAGTGTTGAAGAGGACCCGAATGAATCGATTCGCCACCGTGCACAGCAATTGGAGCCGACTAACCGACTATTTTGTTCCCGAATTGGATGGCATGAATGTGGATGAGTTGTGGTTCCAACAAGACGGCGCTACATGCCACACAGCGCACGTCACAATCGATTTATTGAAGGAAACATTCGATGAGCGCATAATTTCGCGGAATGGACCTGTCAATTGGCCACCAAGATCGTGTGATTTGACACCATTGGATTATTTTCTTTGGGGATATGTGAAGTCGCTCGTCTACGCCAACAAACCAGAAACGTTAGGGGACTTGGAAGCCAACATTCGTGGCGTTATTGCCAACATACGGCCCCATATGCTCGAAAAAGTGGTTGAAAATTGGACCTGTAGAATTGGCTTTATTCGAGCCAGCCGCGGCGGCCACATGCCCGAAATCATATTTAAACATTAATGGCATAAAATTATCCTTCCAATAAAGCCAAATTGATGGACATTAAAACGATTTTCTTGTGTTTTATTTCAATTCGAAGTTCTATACCCCTCAAAAAAACACCCTATAGCTAATACTTTCATCATTATTGTTATCATCGGGCCATAAAATAGATTTCATTTCAAATTGTGATATTTTGTAAACATCATTACTATTAATATGTTAATTAACACTATCAGGAAGTTGGTAAGTTTCACAACTAGAATTTTCCCCGGTTTTAACCAATTGTTGTGTTAAATTTGCGTTGGTGCCACCAAAACTTAAAAAACGCACCGAAATTTAAAAAAAAAGCGCACCACGCACCAACTTAGGAATTTTTCGCACAAAAAATTTCAAAAAGCACCCAAAAAAAAGTTGACAACACTGTTTGTTAATCCCTTTAAAGTCTGTTTATTTTCTCAATAAACTACTTTTCCTCAAACTCATCATTGGCCAAGATAATAATACAATAATACATACATAATCGTTTTGAAAGAAAAGGATTTTTTAATCCCACGCAATCGCCTCTCGAAAATGGAGCAAAACAATGCTTAATGTTTTGTAAACAAATACTTAAATGTGTGTTAATCCCTTAACTACTTACTCACTTTTACTTAAACGTTCTGGAATCACTCAATCACTCATTTATGCTCTCGCAGCAACAACAAATATTTGACAATTGCCCAACAGTAACAAAGCAGTGAAAGAAATGAAAAAATATAATAATGACAATCAGGTTGTGTCGCGTCATTTGAATGACTGTCATTGCCATTGTTTACAGATTTCACATTGTTGTTGTCTCTTGTCTCAGACAAAGAACTTTACAAAAAAAATTTCTTAATATTTTCGCACCTTTTTGCAGCCAAATTCACATTTTTTTTTGTGTTACATATCCATGTCTATAATATATAGAGAGTGCATAGGCGAGTTTCACTATTTGCTTTTTCCCACTTTAAACAATGACTGTTTTTTTTTTTTTTTTTTTTTTTTGTATGAGAGAGAATGTGTGTAAAAGCCTGGGTAAGTGTCAGCCTTTTCTTCTCTTGGCATTGTATATGTCATTCATATTCCATAATTATTTTATACCTGTCATCAGCGCACATACATATGTACGTATCCTTTCCAATAGCAAATATGTGTTTGCCAACATCTTCATGCAGAGTTATTGTTTGCGCAAAATATATTATTTTTACAAACAATTACACAATTGCTAAGGATTTGTTTTTTTTTTTTTTCAAAGTACCATTTAGTGAAGGGGTGCTGATTTTGATTTAAATTCATTTTCAAGTATTGAATTACACATGAAATCTATGGATTTCTGTTTCCAAAAGTATCAACTCAAAAACTCATTAAAGATACTTCAGACTGAGTGTAACATATACGAGGGAGGGTAAATAGGTTAAGTTGGAAATGGGGCAGTAATAACTGACCCAATCCGTTTCGGACTACACCTATGCTTATATAGCATGTCATGCGCTCTAATATCTATCAAACTAAATCAGATGAGTAACCTAGTCTTTTCAATATACCTTCTCTAGGTTTATTTCAGTCTGAACTCCTAAGATGTTCTATATCTTAAATATAGAAGATTTGTCATCTAATTTGAGTGAATGCTGGATAGTGACACAAGTAGTGTTTCAGAGTTTCATCATCGTCATCCGTTATAGCAGCGATGTCAGTCTGAAAGTCTGTATTATGATTCGTCAATCGAAAGAATTTACATATATTTCGACTCATGTCGTAAAATACACAAACGTATCGGTTTCCAATTTCTCACCAGTCCGTGTAAAGAATAGTTTTGTGCTTATTCCCTATTATTGTTGCTCTCTCTCATTCCACACTTTCAAGTCTTATGGTGATGAAACTAGTTTTTACATATCTAATTGTGATTTTATCGCACATGACGTTGGTGACGTTTCCCCTGGGTAAGGTATGTATTGTACTTTGGTACTTGGTTGTATGTTCTCCATTCACCCATTACCATCAATCTTGTGGTGGCAAAAGCTGCTTCATATTTAGCATGTATATCAATTGGCACGATTGAAATAATGTTTTTCATCGCTTTAGCTGACATGCTTGACCTTTGGAATTTACCGCTTTCTCGTGAATTTTTTTTTTAATGCTTGTATTTATTTATTGTATCTTCATATATGAACTAACAATAAGTATTCAAATCTTAAATCTAGAATATAGTTATTAGGCACGACCACTGTCGGACATAAACTTAGTGATAGTTATAAATAATACATTAGTAGTGATAATCAAAATAAATTCAGTAAAGTGCGACTATGACTCGCGCACATAGGGTTCCGTACGAACACTAGATATGTAATTTAATACAAACTTCATCCTATATAATATATAGTTTTGGCATTTTTTTCGTTTTTCGGGTCTTTTCTGTTTTTTTGTTTTGTCGTTTTTTGCGTTTTTTTCGGTTTTGGCGATTTTTTTAAGTTTTGGCTCTTTTTTAGTTTAGACACTTTATTTTCTTGTTTTAGCGATTTTTTCGGTTTTTTTTGGCGTTTTTTCATTTTGACGTTTTTTTTTATTTTTGGCGATTTTTTTAATTTTTGCGATTTTTTGTTTATTTAAATTTTTTTTTAGTTTTGGCGACATTTTCGCATTTTGGCGATTTTTTCAATTTTTTGCGTTTTTTTCCATTTTGGCGTTTTTTTCATTTTGGCGATTTTTTCGAATTTGCCGATTTATTTTAGTGTTAGAATTTTTTTTTTCAATTTTGGCGATTTTTTTCGTTTTGGCGATTTTTTTTTTAATTTTTGGCGATTTTTTTTGGTTTGGCGATTTTTTAATTTTCGGTTTTTTTAGTTTTACCGTTTTTGAAAATTTCAAGTGTTTGCCTCTTACGGTTTCCAAGATATAGCAAATTGTCAAAATTACATAGTCAAAATTGCATTAACTGATGGACCACCCTTTAATTTAAATTTTTTAAATTTTAGTGTTAATTGTTGTAGTCTGTATAAAAATACACTAATTTTACAAATTTCAAGTTTCAATACACATATGTTCATACTATTGTATGTATATTACATAGGATTTTAACATATTTCATTGCTCGTTTTGGAACACCCTTTAATTTTTAATTCTCATGTATTTGTTGTTGTAGCGGCCAAGGTTCTACATACTGTGTCCGAATTTCAGGTCCGTAGCTCTTACGGTTCCTGAGAAAATACCGTGTGACGAACAGACGGACAGCGTAGCGAAAACAATAGGGTTCCTTTTCACCTTTGGTGTACGGAACCCTAAAAGGGGGGAAAAAAGTATTTTCAAGTAGTCCCATCTCGAGTGTTAGGTATAAGAGCCCGTGTGTCTCTCTTTTTTAGGCGGATGTGTCCAGTAAAGCTCAAAATATTACGAGCAAGCGGATTAGGATGTGATTCGAGTTTTGTTAAATATTTGCCTGCGTATTTTGCAATTTCTTCAGTCACTAGTGGCATACTTAAATCACGATGTATAATAGAATTTTGGATGTACCATGGAGCCGATGTTATTAACCGTAAAATTTTGCTTTGCCTTCGTTGGATTCTCTCGACATTGGAAGCTGAAGCAGTGCCCCATAACTGAATTCCGTAGCACCATATTGGCTTCAAAAGTGACTTGTACAGTAAAAGTTTGCAGTCTAGGCTGAGTGTTGAGTTTCTGTCAATCAACCAATATATTTGTGTTAACTTAAGTTTCATCTTAGTTAACTTAGAGTCAATATGATGTTTCCATGTAAGTCTTCGATCAAGGTGTATACCAAGGTATTTCACTTGGGAATGTTGAGGAATATTTTGATTGTTGATTCGAATGGGGGAGCAAGTATCTCTTCTTAGGGTGAACGTTATATGGACACACTTTTGTTCATTGACTTTAATTCTCCATAAGTTCAACCATATTTCCAGCTGGGTAATATGTTCCTGGAGATTGTGGGATGCCTCATAAGGGTTTTCGTGCACACTCATACAGGCTGTATCATCGGCAAAAGTAGAAATATGGATATTATTGCTCACAGGCATATCACAAGTATATATTAAATACAAGACAGGACCCAGAATACTACCCTGTTGCACACCAGAAGATATAGATTCGGGCACACTCGTGAACTCTCCTTCCACAACAGTGAACTTCCTATCAATAATATAACTTTCCAAAAGCTTTTGAATGTTTATTGGCAGATTTGTCTTCAATTTTAAAACTAGGCGTTTGTGCCATATTTTATCAAACGCCTGAGAAACATCAATAAAGAGAGCAGAACAATATTTCATTTCTTCAAATGTTCTTCTTACAACTTGGACCAGTCTATGCGTTTGTTCAATCGTGCTGTGATGACTTCTAAAGCCAAATTGAGGTTCCGGGATGCACCCATTATCAGCTAAAATTTTGGATAATTTAGTCATGAGCAGCTTTTCGAAAAGCTTTGAGATTGTAGATAGTAAGCTTATAGGCCTATATGACTCAGTCTTGGTAAGATCTTTGCCAGCCTTTGGAATCATTTTCATCTTGGCCAGTTTCCAGTTATGTGGAAAATACTGCATTCTTAAAATAGCATTAAAAGCAAATAGCAGGATTCTTATTGCAATATGAGGAAGTTCATGAGCATTTTGTTACTAATGCCATCAATACCTGGAGCTTTCTTCGGGTTGAGTTCAGCAATTACTTTTTGTACTTCACGCATCTTAAACCTTAAAGGACGGGGGGGGGGTAGAGAAACTACACTCGGTAAATCAGCAGCACCCGCACATGAATTGGGAGTGAATACAGATTTTAAATGCTCAGAAAATAAGTTACCTTTTTCACTATCGCTTCTTGCCCAGCCTCCGGTCGCAGTACGCAGCGGTGATTTAAGATCAACGGGTCGTTTAAGATTTCTAGTAGCGCGCCATAAAAAGTAATTAGATGCGGACGTTACATCAAGACCTTCTAAATAATTTTCCAGTAGTGCAGTTTTTTCCGACGATAGCAGCTCTTTGAGTCGTTTAGTACATTCTTTAAGTCTGATTTTATTTAGGGGTGATCTGTGTTGTTGCCATTCTCTTCTAGCTCTCCTTTTTTCACATACAAGACGTTCAGTTTCCGTAGAATAAATTCTGTTAAAGCCGGTCTGCGGATAGGAGGTAGTGGCGTGTTCAGCAGCCTGTTTAATATTTTCGTTAAGATTGGCAATGTTAAATTCAATATCATCGCATGATCTAAGCTGAATGTTTTCTACGCAGTGACTACTAAGATATTTTTTGAATACCAGCCAGTAACTATTTTTAGAGAGTGATCGGAGGACAGATCTAGAGAGGCTTCTACGTGAATTAAGTCCCTATGAATATTTTTCGAGACGGCAAAATCTATAACATCTGGAATTTTTCTTACGTCAGTAGGATAGTAAGTAGGCTCCCCACTCGAAATGACATATAAGCCCATTTTTGAAATTGTATTGAACAAGGCTCGACCTCTAGGTATGACAAGACGCGATCCCCAGTACGTATGTTTTACATTGTAGTCACCAGCTGCCACGAAACAAGATCCAAGCGATTTGTAGAACTTCTCATACTGATCTTCGGTAACTGAAAATCTGGGAGGTGAGTAAATTGATGATATCACGAAATTCGCACAAAAATGTTCTACGAAAATATTCGTTGCTTGCAAATATTCTTCACTAAGGTTGTCAAGGACACAGTGCTTGAGTCTTGACTTAATCATAGTTGCTGATCCACCGCATGCTCTCCCTCTCAGGTCCTTTGTATCATATAAAGTGTAACCATTTATTTTAAATAAGCTTCTTGAGGTCAAATGAGTCTCAGAAACCAACATTATATCAATATTTTTTTCCATGAGGAAGTGCTCAAGTTCATTTTTATGTTTGCGTTCCAGAAACATATTTTTAACGTGTTCATGGTTTATTAACTAATGCTTGAAGCAGTGTAATCTGCATTCGCAGCATTTCTTGCATCATACTTGTCATATTTGTAGTAAAGTTGTTTATAGTTAGCACCAGATTCTCAATAGTAGCTTCAAGGCGACTTAAGTTAAAGCTTGAGTTTGAATTCGTTGAATTATTTGGCGGTGGAACATTTTACGTGGGTATTAAACTAGTCTTAGCAGCATCAGCATACGATACACGTGAAGTAACTGGTTGGATCATTTGAGCAAAAGTGGCGGAGTTCGCGTTTACTGGTTGAGCTGGAGTTAATTTGGGTTTTTGACCCATAGCCTGTTTAACGAAAGAATATACAGGGCACCCTCTATAGTTAGCTGTGTGATTACCTCCACAATTACTACATTTTTTTCTGCTTGATCTTTTGGCTTAGTGCAGCTAGCAGTACCATGCAATTCACCGCAGATAACACACACTTTAGGTAACTTGCAGTAAGTTTTCGTATGGCCATATTATTGGCAATTATGGCACTGTACGGGACCTGAACGCTTACGTGGCTCTTCAACTGTGATTTTTCGATGTAAGAGATAACTACTTTACGCTATAAGTTGGATGGGTTTCATTTTTTTTCAATTGTATGTCATTCGGCTCCAGTTCAACCCGAAATAGGGGTTGGGAGACCTTTTCTCTATTAATTATGTTGGTAACATTTTTTACCTTAAATCCTTGGTCGACAAGTGCACATTTTACTTCTTCGGGTTCAACATATGAATCTATGCCCTTTAATACTATCTGTAGGCCTTTAGCACTCTTAAGTTGGTATGTGTAAAAATTTGTTTAATTTTTTTTCGAATTCACTCACAATTTTTCGGAAATCTTTTTCATTATATATTTGGATTTTAGTTTCATCAATATTACCTCGTTTAATTGGAATGATGTGATTTTCACCAATGGTCGACAGCAGTTTTTTGATAAGCGCGTTAGAATTTTTTTTCTCTCAGATAAATAGGTGGTGGCTTAAAAGACTTTTGCGATGATGTAGAGGGCTAGTCGTCGGTGTCTTGCAATAATGAAAAACGATTTTGACGATTGGTAGATGATGCGCTGTTATCCCTAGACATCTTTGGAGCAGATGAAATTTTTGAAGAATTTGGGCTTCGCCCACGCTTTACCACGGTTATATATCTGTCTATTCCCACTTGTACCTTGGGTTTTGAGCTACTGTTATCTGTAGTGATAACTTGGTTTTCTCGTGAATAAACAAATTTCTGTTTTTCCGGGTTAACACCAAGACCTCGCTCTCTGGCCCAGTTGTAAGATAAGTTAAGAGTTTTGGTAGCCGTTTCAATTAATATTCTTTCTATAGTGATGACCCCTCAGACTTGAATACTTCTCCGGATAGAAGTTTTAGTAGGCTGTGTATGGTGGTAACCCACAATAAAGGAGATAATATACCTTCTTGCATCGTTTACCTCGCAAAGTGCCTTCTATAACAATAAATATAGTTAGGGTATAAATGTCTAGATCAAAAGATTTTTCAACATTATATAGAACTTCCTGTAGGGCTGTCTCAACAGACCTTGACTCTAATATAGACGGTTCAACAAGTTCACGCTCCTGTCAAAAGGCAAACTCTCACTTGATTCCTGCGTAGTTTAGTTGGCGTTGGACAGCAAATACATAAAAAGTTTTTTTCGTATCCTAAACTATTACTCAAACCGAGAATAAGCTGGGTAAATTCAACGAAGACTCTCTACCATCAATTTCAATGACAACAAAATGATTTACCGGATATAATTGTAACTGTGCAAGCACGGAAGATAATGAACGTTTTGGTTACCCAATTAAGGCCTATAGACTCAAAAAAAAAATTTAAAATTCACGATATAGTGTTGGTAATTCGGAGATTGAAAGCGGGAGAGATTGTAAAAGCCATAGGCATCTGCCATGCCTTAGCCGTTTAAATTTTGAATGATCACTTGGGTATGAGAAAGCTTTTCGCAAAATGGCTGTCGCGCTTTCTCACAATCGACCACAAACGCGACGTGTGACAACTTCGGAGGAGTATTTGGGGCTTGATTCAGCCGCAATATGAACGACTTTTTGCACCGTTTTTAACAACACACCAGAGGCCAAAAGAGTGGGTTCCTTGATCAAAGGCGAATATACGATGGCATGTCTATAAATCGCCAACTTGTTTTTTTTTATAAAAGGTTTTTTTTATATAAAAATAATTTTTTATAAAAAAAAACTGTAATTAAATTAAAAAAGTCTCGAACTTATTGACCTGTCCTGGTATGTCGATTTAATGAGTATTTAAAAAGAAACGACGCCATTTGGCCCACAAAAAATTTCTTGTCTACCAGGACAACTATTCCGATCAACCTTCATATATTGGCGGTATGCTCAAGTATTGCTGGAAGATTAGCAGTATCTGGGTGGTGGAGATCAAGGCCAGTATCCTGAATCAATTACCCCCTACGCTGAGGAAATATTCGGATTGCATGGTGTCTCAGCTGGACTTTGCATGAAGTGTTTGAGTAAGATAATATGACGTCAGCGTATGCACTGATGGATCCAGAACGGTCGGCGGTGTCGGCTCTAGATTCTTCTCAGACGGTCTTGGGATAGAATAATCCTTCCGTCTCCCTGACGAAGCCACTGTATATAAGGCTGACATTTTGCCTTACTAGAGTGCTAATTGACAGCAAGGTATAAGGCAAAGGTAGCACTTCTATCATTAAGATCATATACCACTTCCTATATTCTAGTTGGGGCTATCTAAACTGTGTGATCAGGCTGACCTGACATCAACATCATCTGGGTTCCAGCACATAGCAACTTACCAGGTAACGATCGGGCACGCAAGCTGTCTAGAGCTGGCTCTGCTATAAATGCATCTAACGCCAAATCGGTAGTCATGCCGTTTAGTACCATTAGAAAATGATTCTTCAAGCCTTATCTCTATAAGTCTGAATACAGATGGCGAAATATAGACACGTGCAAGGTGGCTAAGAAAATTTGACCTTGCTAATATGACAGGCTTTCAATACAATTAATAAGTAGAAACCGTAGGGATATCTCGAAGCTCGTCGTAGACGTGACGAGGCACTGTCAGACTACTAGATTTGCTAGCAGGATATCCCAGTCCTATAATGAGAAATGAAAGAAGAGACAGTCATCCACTTTCTTTCCGAATGTGAAGGTTTTCATCTCTTGAGGCAAGAGTTTGTTAGGTAGTCATGTACTAGACTACCTTTCCAAGTTATCGAAGAAGAGTTGGATCTAGTAGTAATCACCGTATCCGAGTACTTGGATACGGTTCTACATAGGTTGACACCGACGACTGTAGCGGTCTAGATTATAATGGAATGCTTGCGTGAAGCGGGCAGCCACGTAAGCCAACCAACCAACCAGGACAATGCAAGGGTCCATAAATGGGCAGTTTCCACCGAAAACATGCATGAATTGAACTACTTGGCAATACTTTTACCTTTCTCATACAGAAGATAACTAAATTTATTTATATAGATACATATGTGTGTATTTATTGTCCAATATATGCAGAATATTTATGTATGTATATATATATGTATATATTTATGTATAATACTTATTTAATATATTAAAGAACATATCAAAATTTGTCAAAAAAAAATTTCTTTAATTAGTCTTTAATACAAACACAAAACAATTTCAATCACGCTTGAGTTCAAATTTAAAATTATGGTTTCAAATTATTCTTGGCTGCCAGTTCATTAGACAAGAGGAGGAGGAGGAGCATGAAAAACACGTACAGATGTTTCTCAATTGTCTGGTCTATTTTGGTTTTTGTTCTTCTTTTTCGACAATGATGACTTATCCAAGTAAATTTTCCAACTAATTGCTAGTATTTTTCTTATACGCACATACATACATACGAAAATAGTTTTCTTTGTTACAAGTCAAAGCACACGTCTGTTTGCACTCCCATATGCTTTAAAAATAATTGAAAGGGGTTCGTTCCTTCGTGCGTTGGTTCATGGCAACCAATCCTGTTAATATTTTGTGTTTGCTGCCTTTAAAAAAGAAAAAAGTCCTATCCTGCACTGATTTTTTTAGAATTTAATTTAGAGAGAGACTATGTAAAATGATGCTCAGCAGCGTTGCCAGTTTAGGGGATTTGTCCCCAAACTGAGGATTTTTTTTCGTGACTGGGGACAAAAGTTTCGTGTTGGGGATCTGGGGATTTGTTGTGGATGATAAGCAAATTTCATGGGATTTTTGGGAATGTTTTTTTATATCTGATGGTAACAAGAATGATTTTTGAGCTAAGAAATGTGTGTGTGGGTTATTATTCATAGTGAATGGTTTCTAATAAAGAAGAAGTATCAAGGTAGATTAAATAATAATGAACACTACGAAAAGAAAAATAAGTAACAAAAAGCAAAGCTTTCATTACAAAAAAGCTTTCAGCAAATTGAAATAAGATGAATCAAAACAATTCACACATTCCATTTGCAATAATGCTAAAGCTATGTACAGACGATTGTCAGATCTTACAATATTGTCAGATCTGGCAATGTGCTGACAATGTACTGGCAAACGAAAATTGCCAGCACAATATTTCTTGTCAGTTCACACGGATGTCAGAAAATCTTACAATTTATTGCTAGACGGTTGTATGACAATAAATTCATCTGACAAAATCGTCAGTAGAAAAATTGTCAGTTCACACGGTTGTCATATGCACAAATTGTTCGATCTGTTGTTATGCGTTGCCAGACTTAAACCATTTGTTGGCCATTGTTAAATATTTATCGTTTGTGTTTGTGTTAAATGTAAAAAGTGAAAGTATAAATTATTATGGACCATAAAGAAGCAATTGCAATGATTTTTTCTGCATATATTTTATTATAAACTTTTTCTTTAAAATCAAGCGTGTGCAGTGTTGCCCATAGAAAGAATTATCTTACAATGACGCCATTGTCAGATGCATGAACTTCGCACATCTGACAATATTAAAATGTCTGACAAATATCTGGCAATAATTTTACAATGTGTTCACACGATTGTAAGATGTCTGACAATATGTTGTCAGTTGCTAGTCTTGCAATGGACTGACAATGCTTTTTCTGGCAACGTCGTCTGACAAAAATTGCCAGCTCACACGGTTGTAAGAAATTTTTAGCACATTTTACTGGCAATATTGTAAGATCTGACAACCGTCTGTACATAGCTTAAGTATATAAAGCAGAAATCTACATCTACTGACACCACACACAGTGGACCAAACACAAAAGAACGCTGATGATGAAGGTTTAGTGGCCTTCGAAAACGGCTGGCTGTTCCGTTCAACTATGTGTTGTTAGTCAGAATATTTACAACAGACTTTGTTGTTATTTGTTCATTAATAATTATCACATGTAATTTGGCTTAAAAAGCAATACGAACATTAGCCCGTTCAAATCACAAATATAAAAAGCAAAATATGTTGGAAGGATTTCTTGCAATATACACACACAATTTAAAAATAATTCAATTTGTTGTGACAAATTTAATCCTTCTGCTGAAATACAAGTTCTATGTACAACAAAATTTCTGAGGCTAATGAATCAGAAAATTTCGATTCTGATTTGGTTAAACTTTTTTTTATACTTATATATCTATATTAAACTATGTGTAATTTTTTCTTTACAAATTTTATAAGTACAAATTAAATTTAATGCGAATGTAAATATAGCTATCGATATAAATGAATTTTATTGAATAAGTATGTATAATAACAGCCTTATTTATAAAACTTATTAAGGCTTTAAAAATGTTTTTTAAAACAAATTTTCATAAAAAGATTTCTTAAAAAATCTTTATAAAGTCTTAATAATTTTTATATATAAGGCTGTAAGTATTTTTGTCATTATTTTTTTAATAAAATTAATTAATTTTATTTTTTCACAGAAGAAAAATTTGAATCAAAAAACCCCAATTTGGGGATTTTCGGGGATGACAAATCAAAAATTGGGGATAAGCTCTAGAATAAAGCTAGCAACACTGATGCTCAGCTATAGTTTCTTGCAAGTTGTATCTAACTAGGTGACAGCGCTACTTCAGCTGATAATTTTTTGCTCTATGTGCTTTGTACCTGAAGAATATCAAAAACTTCGATTTTGTTTTGGTTTTAGTACAATTATTTTTGTTCTTTTGACATTCTTCGGTTCTTTACACAGCTATTGTTGCCGTATTTTTGTATAACAAATCCTTACGCAGTCACCTGTATAATTACACCATGGTTTCTTGTTTTTGTTTTATATTTAGGAGTTGCCAGATGCGCGTTAAGCTGAAAGTACATAACACGCGTTAGTGCGCATGCGAGCTGTAGGCATCTGTCAAAAAAAGTTGAAATAGTGCTTTTGCATACAACAAGCTACATACGAAACGCTTTGACTCGTTTACCGCAGAAAGTTGGTTCTGACAACTAATCAGACGACAATAAATAAGAAAAAATTAAAGAAAATAGAATCATGGAGTAAAAACTTATTCAAGAGTTTGAAAAACATACAGTATTGGATAAAAAATGATTTGAAAATGTTACATGTCCATTTTTCAATGTAAATATAAGTAAAAAATTTGATAGAATAGGCATTTATAACGCGTTTGGTGTAACTTGCCATTTTTCATGCGGTAAATTTTCAAACGCACGATACTTGTAGACGAACTGGTGCGTGTTATGTACTTCTACCTTTACAGTATGAAAGTTTTAAGAATATAAAAAATTATTGGTGTAAATCAAATCAATAATATTTATTTCAATATTTTATTTTTACTTAACGCGTGTCAAAGTGAATACGAAGTCGTGAATCACCTTCACGGGTAGTAATTATGAAACTGGTGGAAACTTTTAACTAAAGATAAGTTGAGATACTTTTATGTACCAAAAAAAGTTTAAACTTTCCATCTCTGCAGCTGTGTTTTTTGTTTTTCTGATGTTTTATACCAAACATTTATAAAGAAAAAAATTAATCTGACCTAGTTACTTTTATACATCAAAAAAAGTCTAAACTTTCCAACCCTGGAATTATCCTCTCAGATTTTTAAAAATTTCTTATACCAAACTATTTTTCTTTTAAGTATAAAATTTGTTTAATTTATAGAGGAAAGGAGTTTATTAGTCTGCTTTCATATACCAAGAAAAGCTCGAAACTTCCAACCCTGGAGCCATATTTTCATTATTCTGATTTTTATTACTAATTTATTTCTCTCTAAAATATAAAATACGTTTAATTTATAAAGAAAAAAAAATTAGTTTTAGTTGGTTCCTTTTTTTATAAACCAAAAAAAAAAGATAGAACTGTCCAACCCTGGAACTGTCTTTAATTTCTTTATTATTTTGAACACTAATTTTATTCTTTCTGACATATCAGTCCAAGACCGAAGGCTCTAGCATTTCTGGGAAAAGATTCGGACAACTGAGTTCACGTACAGACAGACTTACGGACAAATGGATATCGCTTATTCGTCTTCCCTGTTTATAAAAACCCAGAATATATACATATACTTTTTGGGTCGCGAATGAATATTGTGGAAATTACACACTAAATGCCAAACTTATGTATATGTGTATACCCTTTACCATTTTTGGTGAATGGTATACAAAAAGTCGTTCAAGAACAACTTATAATATTGCCCTTGTAGCCCACAGTGTTGAGGAAAATAATTTTACTATCAAACAAAAATCCTACCATCTGGCAACTTACTTTAAAGACTTAAAAAAGAAGAAAACATCGACAATTTGATTTATTAGTTTTGGTTTGTAAAGGTGTCCATTTACTCGTTTAATTTCCCTGCTAAGGGTGACAAAACACATAAATATAATCAGAATATTAATTTATTAAGTCCCTAAGGCATTCAGTAATGAGTGTAAAGATTGTAATTAATAAAATGTTTTTTCAGCTAATGTTTCAATTAAAATCAAAACCGCTAAATTACCACTAAACAATGAATAAAGAATACAAGAAAATCAAATACTAGAAAATATGGTTGCAAGCTGTTCTGGGACAAAACCTAACTGGCGATTGAGATCTTAATCCGAATGCCCATATACTGCTCGTATTTAAACAAAAAAGTCAGTAGCAAAAGAAATTATTTTAGTTTTAAGGTTGTAGTGAGCGAGTTTAAAGATTTTCTAAGATAGATTAATAAAATATTTAAAACATCCGGAGGATTAATAAAAAAGATGAAAATCTGTTGTTGACAAGAGAATTTTTCAAAAGAATAAAGTGTTAAATATATGTATTTACATTTTTTCAATAAATTTCCGTTTCGATTCCATTTCGCACTCCCTTTTTGTGCATTTTTATATGAATAATTTTTTTTAGAGGAACAAGTTTTTTTATTTGTAATAAATGTCTTTTTAACTCCCCTATGATTTAATTAGTAGAAAATTATACCAATTTAAACATATGCTTTCTTTCTGTATTCATCAGCATCATTGTTATCTTGGGCTGTTTGTGCCCAAGTGGTGTAAAAATGTTGTTAACAAATTAAACCAAATGTTTGTTAATCAAACTTACCTCGATTGGTTTTCCGTTCTCGCTGTGTTTGTTGCCCTTTTGTGTTGCTGCTGAGCAGTAAGAATGAAAATGGGGAGGTTTTTCCCAATGTTCACGCATAATTTTTTTGTTTGTTTGTTGCTTTTTTCCTATTGTTGCTGCTCTTTTTCGCTTGTCATACCGTTGACAATTGTCCTCCGGTTTGTCTGTAAAAGTAAAAAAAATGTGTAAATTTTTTTTATATGATTTAATTGTAATTTGATATGCTTTGTTGGATTTGCTGGATTTGTTGCTATTTGTGTTATTAATTTTTTTTTTAAATAATAATGTCTCTGTTATAACAACACATTATGCAATGTTCATATATTTGTTTCTATGTGTGTGCAGGTGTGTGTGCGTGTGTTAGTTAATTCGTAATAATCCTGTTGCATACTTTACGTTGCCCCATACTTTATATGTGGCAAATGTTAAACTCCTCCTACTTTTTGGTTGACGAATGATGTGGAATTGAAACAAATGTCTGAAATACACACAAGGCTAGTCTCAAAATTCCTTTTCGAACAAGGGCCCATAAAATAGTTCCATTTCAAAGTAAGAAATTTCTATAAAATTTTAGATTATTCACATCCATATTTTGAGATATGAACAAGTCTCAGAATTCCTTTTCTAACAAAGGCCAATAAAGTAGTTCCATTTCAAGGCAAGCAATTTTTATAAATTGATAACTTTACCTTAAGCTAACTGAATAATAGCAATAAAAACTTTGTGCTAGCCTATCAGTATGAGGGTTATGGGTTTTCGATTCGCATCAAAAGATCTCATCTTCTTCACTACGAAGGCTGAATGAAGGCTAAATGATGGCTTTTGTTACTGTGGTCCTCAAAATGATTTCCTATATAATTTGTAATTGTGTTTGTAGCATTTAGGGCCATTATTACAACTTGCCGTTAGTTAAAGGCAGGATTTTGGCGGACCGATAAATAGCAAGTTAACTTTCTATGAGAATTGCGATTTCTTTTAAATTAAAACGAACCCGGCTTTAATTCTAGAATACTGGATCTGGGAGTTTTATCAAACAAGCTGAAGTAGTTTTGCAGCTTTTGTTTGCGTTTTAGACAAACACCTAAAGCTCTTTCACCACCAAATTCAATTGGTACAGGGATGAAACCCCCATGAAGCTAGTCAGAAGCCTGAATTTCCTGGGAAATTGATGTCTAGAACAGATAATATAAATTGACAACAAAAAATGTTAGGTGCATCAACAGGAAACTTATAACTTATAGTACAGTGAGGTCTTATGATTTAACTAGGGATGGGTAGTGTTCCAGGCATCAGATCAGACAGAAGTTTTTGTCAGTGGTGTGCAGAAGGATAATATCAATACTTGTTTTCGGGATGTCTTTTTTTACTGGTACTTCCTCCCCAATACATCAATTAATTTATTTAGTACCTGGCGTCAGCGTTACCATATGTGAAGATTTATCTAGTTTTGAAGTTTTTCGAGATGTTAAAAAGACTAAAAGATTTCTTAGCGAAATATAAGATTTTTGAAAAGGTGATAAATGGTATTTTTTATAGTATTAGTTGAAGTTCTTTTTGACTAAACTACTTCCATATTTTCTTCTTTGCGTCATAAAAAATATGAAAGGAAGTAAAACCAACACTATTTATATTCTTTGATTATAATTCAACGATATTTTCCTCAATGTATATTGCAAAAAAAAAGTATACATGCAAAAAGCTACTTAAGTGTAAACCTTTTTTTCTGATCAAGCACGCATTTTTTGTTCGACTTGAAGATTTTTGAAAATAAAATATGGCAACATTGGCTGGCATGCAGATTTTATAACTGTTGAGATATCCTTATGGTCGACAACAACCACCCCAATATTGCAAGACCTAAACGATGCATAATCCAGCATACCAGCAAGTTGACTATCTGGCAACACTTTCCCTTCATTCCAAGTAAATCAGCTGTCACAAAAATGGATTTTTGGAGTTTTTTGTGGACGTCTCGAAATGGCAGCTTTCAAGGAGTCTACCTGCTCAATTAAATGAGAAGGTTTACATTTGGACGATATTATCTGCATATGTATGTATATTTACATAAGTACTAAATATTGTTTCGATAAAGATTTTGATTATATTTTAATCGATTCAGTATATATAAACTTTTGTGTGAGACACGCTGTACTTTTTTAGGATTCCGTGCACCAAACGTGAAAAGGAACTCTACTATTTTTGCTACAATGTCCGTCTGTTTGTCATAGGCTATTTTCTCGAGAACCGTAAGAGCTAAGGACCTGAAATTTTCACAAAATATATAAAACTTTGGCCGCTAACAACAACAAATACATATATATGCGAGTTAAAACTTAAAGGGTGTCCTAAAGCAAGAAATGAAAAGTTATGAAATCTTAATGTAATATACAGACAATTATACATACATAGACATTTGAAATTTTCAAAGTTAGTGTATTTTTATGCAGACTACAGCAATTAACATTGATATTAAAAAAAAATCAAAGCTAAAGGGTATTCTGTCCTAATATGAAAAAAATTCCGAAACGAAAAATCGTCAAAATGAAAAACAAAACACTTAAATGATAAGTATCACCAAAATTACCAAAAGTAAAAAAAACTGCAAAAAAAAACTAAAGAAAAACTCAAAAACCGAAAAAACGCCAAAACGAAAAAAACGCTAAAACTAAAAAAAAAATTAAACTATAAAACAACTGAAATAAATCGCCAAAACCGGAAAAAATCACCAAAACAAAAATAAGCGCAAAAACTAAAAAATCGCTAAAACTAAAAGTCACAAAACAAAAAAAAAAGGCCAAAATTAAAAAATCGCTAAAACAAAAAAAAATTTAAATGTCTACATCAGATATTCGATTATATAGTCTAAAGTTCGTATAGTATTATTATGAAATATGTACATATGAAGACTCCATACAGCACCCTCCGTATGCTGCAAAGGAAACCCCAGCCGCTTCGACACGTCTACGGATACTCTGGGCGCCAAAAACAGGAGTAACAGTGACATTATTTAAGAGTTGCTTTGGCTTATGTACATATGTACATATATATTTTTAGTATAGGAAAAGAATTATCAAGTAGGATAAATTGAATTTATCTAATTCCTCACATAAGTTTATAATTTCTCATTAAGTTTAATTTATTATTACATATGTATATAACTTTATCTTTCCTTAATCCGTTGCTTATCAATTTTCAATTTTTTTCAAGAACAGAAAAATTCATTCAAAAGTCTTTACTTTGTACGCATTTGAATTGTTTTTTTATTATTAACAAATAAATTATAAATAAATGCATTTCATTCAAAATCTAAATTTCACCTGATATAAAGATAAATAAACAAATTGACATACTTAAGACACTGATTGCAATGAATCAAAAAATTACTATTTATATGTATGTATGTATGTATGTATGTATGTAATTATAAAGTATAGAATTTTGTTTACAGATTGTTCGTAGAATTGTTAAAAAATAAATTTTTTTTGTTATGCAAACACAGCGCAGCGCATTGAAGGGTTTTTATTTAAATGTAGTCTTTTTTTTTAATTGTACGAGTATTAAATTAATAGCCCAATTCACAATCTTGTGCAAATAGTCTTACATCGTTGCATGTACAAAATGGTATAGTATATTGATACTCACCACTTAACAATTCTTAGTGGTGAGTATCAATATAATATACCATTTTGCACATACAACGGTGCAAGACCATTTGCACAAGATTGTGAATTGGGCTAATATGTTTTGAATTTGCAAATATTATCATAATTAGGCTACCCTACATTTTAGCAATGAAAAATTAACAGCAACTCAAAGTTAGGGCAAATGAATGGAAGATTTCTTAAGATCATTCAATAAATCGTTACACCAACGGCGACTTCCATAACTGCACTTAAGCTTAAATTAGACGTAACATATAGCTTAATGCCATAGCCATAACCAAAGCAAAATTCAATTGGTTTCTATGGTAAGAGTTATGGCGTTATGGCGAGTCACCTATAATCAAATGGTTCGAACGGCTGTTTTCTATGGTTATGGCTATGTCACGTCTGATTGAGCCTCAAGCCGTTATGGCGAATCACCTACATATAATCAAATACAGTGTTGCCCCTAAGTTTGACTTTTTAGAGTCGCTTAAGAGTTTAAAGCCATTTACATTTAGGGATTAGTCCTTTCTGTATAAGTCATAGGACAGTGTGTAGAACGAAGTGGAAATTTATGTTAAAAATTGCTTCTGGTTCTTCCTCTCTTTCGTGTCCTTGCTTTGCTGTGTACAAGCGGTGTTGCCGGTTTACTTAATTTTTTTTATTACTTTTGGTAAATAACAGAATTCTTGATTTACAGAATTACTGTATCCAATGATTGATTAAAAAGAAGCTTGCTACAAAAGAATAACTTCAGTGTAAATGTACGAGACTTTTCGAAGGATATTGAAAGAAAATCCTGCATCAACCATTCGTCCATCTTTATGATCGACGAATTATTAAATAAACAAACATAAAAGAAGACACCGCTAGAAATCAAATACAGTGCAAATGTACGAGGCTTTTAGAAGGGACATGGAAAGAAAATTTAAAGGCTGGAGCATCTATTCGTCCATCTTTATGGACGAACGGGATAATAAGGTGATCAGAAAAACAAAACGATATTGAAAAAAAAGTCAGGTTGTAATTCTCGTTCAAAGCGAATATATTGCATATATATATATATATATACATATATATATATATATATATATATATTATTCGAGTAAGATTTATTAATCAAGTTTCCTGGAAAAGATATAGTAGTTTGTAAACGAATAATTTTCAATTTAAATATTTTTATTTATTATTACTAAATTACTTTTATGGACTTTAATTTTGCTCAATGAAAAACTAATCGGGTAAAATTCGACGAACAAAATCAAACTCAAGGTAAGACATGTAATAGGTAGGATTATTCGAATAATTTTTAACTCTATTTTTATTCGAATAATTTTTCTATTTAAGACCAAATAAATTAAAGATAACAAATAATTAATACATAGAATAGAAAATGTCAAATAAATTATTGCGATTATAATTCTTAAACAATTTTTTTTATTCGAACAATTTCGTTTACGAGTATTTTTTACGAGTTTCGATAACGAGTTTAATATTTTAGTTATTCGCAAATATTTTGCATTATGTTACTCTAATAATTTTTATTCGAATAATTTTTAGGTCAAATATTTTTATTCGAACAATCCTCAGTTCGAATATTTTTATTCGAATAAAATTTAAGTTGGAATATTTTTATTCGAATAAAATTTTTGTCGGAATATTTTTAGCCGAATAGCTTTAATTGATAACTTTAACTTGTATAGGTTTAAAAACATGCAAAAAATTAATCGAATATAAATGAAATTCTTACATACGTGTGTGTGTATGTATGTATGTATGGATTTACGAAAATATTTAAAAAAAATTCGTATACATTTCATTCAAATAAGTTTTATTAAAAAAATTTTCAATCCTAAAATTTAAATGGAAAATTTTCAATTCTAACAGCGTTATTTTCGTAATTTTTAAGGACCAATTGCAATCAAATAAAATCAATAGAATAAAGTTAATCGAAATATATTACTCGTACGAAAATTATTAGTATGATAACACTTTAAAATTTTAGTTCGAAAAATTTCAATTAAATAATTTTTTAAAGGTTAATTACACTGAAATAAAAATCAATAAAATAAAATTATTCGAATTATATTATTTGTACAAAATAAGTAGTTGCAGTGAATTATTCGAACAAAAATTATGAAAAAAAAATTATTAGAATTTTTGAATATTATTTTGAATTATTCAAATATTTTTCACCGATTATAAACATAATTTTAATGTAGAAATTTTAACTAAAAACTTTTAATTTTAATTTGAAATTTATTTGCTGGTGGTTAAGCGTTGTCTATATATTTCATTGTTGCTGTAACAAATCATCAGTAGACTTCAACCACACATTTTGAATAGTCACAAACCTCTTATCTTATGCACAGACTTTCAAGAACTATTTGAGAATTCACAAATAATAATATTTTTTGAAAATCACAAAAGAAAAATAAGCGTAGTAGGCTTAGAAACTAATACAAAAAACCCAGCAAATAATTTATATTCGATTTGAATCTATTTTATTTTTCTACACCTTTATAAACTTCTGACAATATGTCGAATAATAAATTTCTTAAATGTTAAAAACTTTTAATTAAAAAATATATGTGTATGTGAAAATTTATCAAACAAAATTTGTTTACGAAATAAATTCCATGTATAAAAATTGTTGCAATAAAAATGTGTACGTTTTGCCAATAAAAATTTCGTATAAATTTTTTTACGTAATTTTTATTCGATTAAGTTTTAATTGGAAAATTTTTGAGGAGAAAAATTTTTAATGTTAATGGCGCTTATTTAATAATTTTTATTAGTTTGTTTTTGTTCAATTAAAAGGTTATCGAATAAAATTAATCGAATAATAGTATTTTAACGAAATTCATTGCATATCTGAGAATAATTTTTCCGATTAATTTTTAAATAAGACAGGTTCCAGAATTTGTGAAAATTTATCAAACAAAATTACGCTTACAAAACAAATTTATCGCCTAAAAATTGTTGCAATAAAAATGTGTACGTTTTCCCAATAAAAATTTTGTATAAATGTTTTTTTAAATAATTTTTCTTCGAGTAATTTTTATTCTAAAAAATTTTGAGGAGAAAAAGTTTTAATATTAATGGCGTCTATTTAATAATTCTTATTTGTTTGCTTTTACTCAAGTAAAAATTAATCGAATAAAATTAATCGAATAATGTTATTTTAACGAAATTCATTGCATACTTGAGTTAAATTATTCGAATAACAATTATGGAATCCAAATTTTTTACTTTAAACCATTTTCATTGTAGTAAATTTTATCCGGAAAACTTTTAATAATTTAATAATTTTTATTAGTTTGATTTTACTCAAGTAAAAACTAATCCAATAATATTTTTTTAATGAAATTCATGGAATACTTGAATTGAATTACATATTCGAATATATATTATTTGATCTAAATTTTTCAAATAATTGCTTCGATTAATTTTTAAATTGAATAATGCTATTCGTAAAATTTTAATTTAAAAATATAAGCTATTATTTTCAATTTAAACTACAATTGAGGAATTTTTTTTATTAAACTTTATTCGAATAAAAGTTATACGAGGAAGTTTCTTGTAGAGATGTGCAAATTTCGTAATTTTATCGTGTCACGCGTGAGTCACACGTGATTCACGTGATTCGTGATCAAATATTATAACTAATCACGCGTGAGTGCGTGAGCGTGACTGAAAAAAATTTACTCGTGCGTGAGCTTGTTTTAATAATCACGCAGGAATTCTCACGCTCTCACGAGATAACATTCCTGCATTTATTATTATTTTATAATAATAAATGCATATATGTATAGTAATATGTATGGTAGTATGAGCTTACAAACATAATGAATACCCCCCAAACAAAATGTTTCGAATTTTTCTGAAGTCAGACTTGTCGTACCGAATTCGTTGACATTTCGGCAGTTTCTCTGAAAAATTTGTTTTAAACATTAAAACTTTGATTTTTGAGTACATAAGTAAAAGTCTGTTTTTTTTAAATAAATATGTATATGTTGATAAAAAAAATGGATTGTAACAAATATTAAAAAACGTGAGTATGTGCAAATTATTTCGACAATAGCATCAACATAAGGGTGAAGCGGTACTCTGCTATAAAAACAAAAAAAAACAAAATCGTATCTACATGTCGTTACGAATTCGTACTGACTTATCGTAATGAATTCGTACCGACATATTGTTACGAAGTCGTGTCAACCATTTCATACAAAAATTGTTACGATTTCGTTAATATTTCGGTGCCGAAATCGGAAGATTTTGTCGACCAATTCGGAGCATTTTGTTTGATGGGTACATACAGCTTTGTAAGTATGTATGTATGTTTCGTAGATACCCTGTAGGAAGTATCAATTGAGAAACACTACTGATTCAACAGTGCCTTTATCAACAATACTACTGACGAATTGTACCGCAGAAAATGTTTTTTGCTTTAGGGGCCGTCCATATACTACGCAACGCTGTAGGGGGGAGGGGTGGGGTTCGAGTTTTGTTATGATTTGTTATCGGGGGGGGGGGGGGGGGTTGGGGGGTCTTTGAAAATGTTACGTAACAGAAAAATTTTAGAAATTTGTATGTTTTCTCACATAATATGCTTTTCTCATTTATTTGATTATCATTTATTTAATTGATCATACGTCTTATCTTCACATTTATATTATGTATGTATACATACATACATGTGCGGAATGTCAATTTTTGATATACGAGAATTCGAATATTTAAAATGATATCCGCGAATACGAATATTTAAAACGATATTAAATTAACTTTGCTTTATTTTAATTTACATTGTAAATTTTACAAAAACACGATCATACATATATACATAGATATGTACATATGTATATGTAAGAACCTATTTTTCAACCCAAAAAACATGCAAATTATATTATAAATATACTTTTTCGTGAACGTGCGTGATCGTGATAAGTTGTAAACCACTCGTGCGTGATTAAAAATATTTTATTCGTGAGCGTACGTGATCGTGAAAATGTTCAAAACCATTCGTGCGTGAAAGTGCGTGAGTAAAATATTTTTCTGCGTGAGCGTGCGTGTCGTGAGTCAGAAAACACTCACGTGCACATCTCTATTTTCTTGGGAAGATTAATGCTAAAAATCTTTAATTGATCAACAATAATTTTTAAAAATATACTCATTAAATTATTTTTCTTTGTTCTCCCAGAAAAACCATATTCGCCAAGAAACCAGTATGTTCTATGTATTGCCCTAGGTGTCTTTAATCGAGGTCCCTGCGACATTCCAAGTTCGGTACGTTGTCCACATGGAAAATGTGTCTTTTAAGCTGACTAAGCACTGGAAAATGACGCAAGTAGTGTTCTAATGTTTCGTCCCTCTCCTTGCACGCTCTTCTTGTGATATCCTCTATCAGTTCCATTCAAGCTAGATGGGACTTCATCTGCCTGTGGCGGATTATTATGCCAACCAGTGTCGTGAGTTTTGGTTAGAATCTCTTTTAACTTCTCTGGATTCGGATTATCGAATGAGATTCTAATCAGCCTTCCCACAGTAGCGTTTTGTCAAACTCTCTCATGTTCTCCAATCGGTTGTGTTCGATTTTAAGTCTTTTAAAAGCTCTGACGTTCTGCAGTGTGATATTATTCAAAGATGCTCCCATATTGGCAAGCCTAGCGGCCTTTTTGTTTCCTGTTATACCTTGATGTTCCATTATCCATATTATCTATAGATCTGTACAGTATGCGTATGGGTTTATCTCAACTTTACATTAAAAGACGTTCCGAGATTTAACTTTCTCCTCCATTAAGGTTTTGACAACAGCTTTACTAACCGTAAAAATATGGTGTGGCAGCCTGTTATCAATTTTCTTTAACCATTTAATGCTTTCCGTTACGGCAATGATCTCAGTCTGAAAAACTGTGATCTGTAAATTCCAACTGAAGCATAGTAGATTACAATAGAGCTCAATTTCCTTAAGTCGACTTAAGGCAGAATTAGTTTGTACGTGCTGTTATGTTCTGAATCAGCTGTTTTGTGTCTGTTGAGTTGAAAATCTGTATGTGCGGTTAGTTTTTACTTTTTCGTTCTGTTCTGTTGCGGACGAATCTGTAGAAAATAGAATTCAACGTTAAGTGACAGCCAAAAGTGTGTATGTATTAGTGTGTTGTGATATTTTGTGTACAAGTGTAATCAATTCTACAGGTTGCCAGCTGATTTTTTTCACAGACAAAGTAATTGCAAAATATTTTATACAGAAAGGAACGGCACAGAACAGCAACAGAAAGTAAAGACTAATGAAGCATTTAAGCTACAATTCTATATTACCACAGATATGTTCTCTTCGGTTAGAGCGCACAAAATGCCGGGTTGGGCATAAATATAATCCCGTATAAGATTGCGTCAACATAGTTGCCACTCCATTTCAACCTAAGCCAACATAATTTATTTTACTTTGAAAATATTTTCTTTCAACAAGAAGTGTGCTCTAAATTCGTCTTCGTTCAGCTGAGTATTTTTTTAATATACATAAATTGGACACCCAACTATGACAGACAACGTCAAAAAGTGTTTGTTTTAAATATGTGTACAGACATAATTATACCATATAAATTTATTTATTGTATTTTTAAGCAGATTTTTATTTATTTATTGCACAAAACTATATAAATAAGTATGTATGTATGTATGTATCGTATGTATATTTATGCTGATTTGAGCATTTAATAAAAGTGTGGGAACCAAAGTAACTCAAGAAGACAATAAACATTGTACGGAATTTTTGTATTTTAATTATGACTAAAATAAGACAAAGAAAATGCCAAAAAAAAAATATATAATAAATCACAATACTTTATTTATATATGTAAATATCATTGATTTAAATTTAGCAAAAGTTTTAATTATTATAGTTTTTTTATAAATTTGTGGTCAATTGGACACATGTTTAGAAATGGATTAAATCAAAGTAAAATGTTGAAAATTTAATCCTCAACTGAATGTCTTTAATCCTTGACACGCAGCCAATTATTTAAATAAAATAAAACTTTGAACTTTATGCATACTTTGGTTTAGATATGCCACGGGGTATAACCATTGGCAACTGGTGGCTGGGGTAAAAAAGCTTGAAAGTGTGTAAAGCTTATTAACGAATGAAAAGTACAATAGGAATATGTTATTGTTGTTTTTTTTTTGCAACCCTTAAAATAAAATTTACTTGGTTTATGTGAAAGAATTTTACTGAGCTGCCGTATATGGGGAAGGAGTAAAGAAACAGGTCAGATTTGACGTTTGTTATGAATTTACTAAAGCCATATCATATATGATTTTAAAAACGTCTGCAGGACCATTAATTAATACAGTACAACTTCGACAATCCGGACACATATAGTTTTAGGCTCGTTCGGATTAACAAGTTGTCCGGACTATAGCAGTTGAATATATTAAAATAATCTAAGTGAATTAAATGCATACATACATATGTATGTACATATGTATATACATATGTACATACTATGATATATTAAAAAAACGAAGTTATTTTGTACTGACTAACTTTGTTGAGGTGGTTGATTGGAATGCAAATTGGAAATGCTTTCTTTGCATCTGCATTAGAGATCTTTGTTTTTGCATCCATTACTAGTTACTTTTTTTAAATGCATAAATCGTTGATTTAGGAACATGGAAATTTTCGGCAACCTGCCTAATAGTTTTTCCCTCATCAAGACATAGTAAAATATCACACTTCTAATGTAAGGTTAGTGTTTTATGTTTGCGTTTATTATTTAAAAGCATGGCACTTCGAATGGAATTAAACAAACACGCTTGCGAAATAATGAACCGAAATTGAAGCAATAACAGTGAAAAATGTAAATCAAAGTACGAATAACAAAAGAAAACAAAAATTCCCGTTAACTCGCTTGTTTTGCTTGGATTTTAGTTTTTGTTCTTGCATAAAAAAAAATTTGTCCGGATTGTGGAGGTAAAAACTTTGAATTGTCCGAAATGTAGAAGCGTCCGAATTATTGAATTGACCGGACTGGCGCATGTCCGGACTATCGAAGTTGTACTGTACTTTTAAAATCTCATGTGATATGAAAAATTTCAATTTCAGTATATGTCTGTAAGTAAAACTTACAAATCGTGTTCTTCGATAAAGTTAAAAAAAATAATCTTCATGACATATTGGGATTAATTTAACCCTAAGGAATTTCGCTGAGGATAATCCTAAGGCAACACTAAAAACATTTTTTACTAAATGCCTTCCAAAAAGTGATATCACACTAAATTAAATACATAAATTCCAGACTTGTCCTTTTAAATTTCATCCATTAAAAATCGTCTATAGTTCACTGCTCAAATAATCTCCTTTACACCAATCAAACACTTTCAATATAACAATTAAATGTCCTTCAGAGTTGATTATTAAAAAAAAATAAATAAATAAAGTGTTTATATCCTAACAACCTTTAATAGTATCTATCTATCTTTTTCTAAATGAAATAAAAAGCAATTCAGCAGCATTAACTTTATTCTTCAAACTTCTTCGACATTTCTATTTTCCAAATCTCTGTATTAAAGTTTGAATCTTTCAATTTCGATTTATCAACAGCCTCTTCCTTTGCACTCAATTCGTTACGCTTGTTCATACAACTTAATGAATTGAAATTGAAAAAAAACCCTGAATTTATCTCTAATTGAAATTTGATACTATTAGGTGACAAACAAACAATGATGAACAACAACATAAAAGAACGAACAGTGGCAGCAGCAGCAGCATTCAACTAAAGAGAATTTACAGAAGAAAAAAGAGTCTCATATTGCAACTGTCAGCATTAAGCTAAACTGTCACTAGCTGCCGTTTGCACATAGATAATAGAAAAATAGATTTCTTTATTTTTTTCTGTTTGAAGTATTTCATATATTTAATGTAAAAAATTTTAACTTGATTATTTAAGGCTAGGATTCACTATCCTACAAAATCGTATGACTTTTGAAGAAATACAACCCTGATCTAATGAATTCTTAAATGTTCATAAACTCCATCACACCAGGGTTGTATTTTCTCAAAAGTCGTAATATAGTTTGTAATATAGTGAATCATATCCTTTAATAAACAAAAAAGCGTCAGGATTTTTACCCGCGAGAATTGAAAATTTTGTTCTCCTGCATGAGTTCCGGAAAGATAAAAAGGGTATTTCTGAAAAAAAAAGGAATTTATGCATTACTGCGGCGCCAGTTATTGTCATCTGTGTATATATTTAGCTAAAACAACCTTCCACTTTCTTTGCGACTGTCCAGGTTTGCATCTCTCGAGACACAAGTTTTTAGGCAGAAATGTACTAGTGGACTTTTCAGAGTTATCTGATATTGGTTTGAGTGACCTATCAACGTATCCGTATACTTAGATATGGTTCTACATAGGTTGACACCGACGAGAAGGCAGCCACGCAAACCAACCAACCAACCATACATATATTTAGCTTCGAGGCTGATCGGACCATTTTTATTATTATATAGGATAGTAATTGCCGATCAGCTGGCAAGAATAAGGTCGGCATTAGATGAGGGAACGTGTGGCAGATGGGTTAAATTACCGATAGGTCATTACTACAGAGAACTCAGTAATTGAATATAGAGACAGACCAATCACTCATGGCGAAGTATCGAGGATTGTAGAGTCTCGAGGGCTATGTGGACAAAACTTGACTCAGCAATATCCAAACTGCTACTGGATAGGAAAAAAAGGTGATCCAAGTAGTGATAGGCGCGTTAACTGGTCACTGCTCGGTTAGAGCAAGAACCAGCACGTGAGAAACTACCACTCCAGATTTCTATAGGATGTGCAGGAATGAAGAGGAACCAGAAACCATTGAACACATTATCTGCCATTGCCTAAAGCTGCAACGCATAGGCTTAGATGGCTGAGCAGACGTTTCCATGAGAGCATTAGTGATATCACAAAGTGTAAACTGGAGGATATCAGGGGCTTTTTCGTGGCAATTTAGTGGCTTAGTGACATATAATTCGGGCACTTCTGGATACAAATGGGGATTGAAAATTATTATTAACGAGTGTCAATAGAAGGGAATTAAAATGGACCCAACTGGGTCTCCGAGGGAGGTGTGTTATAGCACCACCCTTCCTAACCTAACCTAACCTTGAATGGTAACCTTAGCACAGTATTTTTATCAGCCTTATGAGTGACTTAACAGAAGACCGCCTAAGAAGACCGCCTAAGCGAGTGCATCAGAGACCTGCCAATGTTATTAAGTGTCCAGAAAACAAAGATCTTAATTCATTGGTTCCCGAAGAGAGTATAAACGCTCTAAAACAGTCTTAGATCAGAGTACCCACAAGAACAGGGATTTCAAATCCACTAATCTATTAAATAATATTGCAATACGCGTGTACCTCCAGTTCTTACACAAATTAGTACTAACGCAAGTTGAGGTTACCTCTCTCTCTCTCTATCTTTTTTTATGCTCATTACAACACTCCTTCCTCACAGATAACACAAAGGGACCCAACTGGCCCGAAGACTTTCTCTCTCCTCGGCAACTTGACAATCTAAACTAACTTTAACATTCTCACCGTTCTCTGCTTTAAGCAATTACAACCCACCACACCAAACTGCAGCATCTGGAGAAAAATTGGTGGATTTTTTTCACTTTATATGCTGCGATTGTATTTATATTGCGTTGAAAATGAGCGTCGTAACTGAGCAGAACATTGCGATAAAACGATGTTCCCAACTGAAACACACTTTTCGCAAATTATACTATGTTCACACTTATTTTTTTAAACATGTTTAAGACGAGTTTTCTAAAAACTAAACACAACCGTTCATATTCTATTTGAGATGTTTAAGGTTGACGTTATGTCAATAAATCATTGTGTTTGTAAGAAATTTCGAACAATTTTGTTTAATATTTGCTTTTTATTTTTAAACAATAACTTGTTTTTAAATAATTAATTTTTTTTTTTTTGAGTAAGTGTTGTGTATTAAATATTTTGTTCACGTGCCACCATTTATTAACAACACAAATTTGCCAGAGTTATGAAAAACGCCCTGAACATACTCCATTTACGTGTCTATCAAAGTATATAAATTTAAAACACCGTTTTTGAGATGTTTAACAAAACAAGTAAATAAATGCAAAACATCTAAAAATCGTCCTGTTTAAGCTCTTAAACACGAATAAGACATTAAACACATATGTAGGTGTGAATATAGTATTAGCTGCAATACACTGTTGTGGTTAGTTGTAAGACTTGTTTTTGTGTTGCTGTTGTTAATTTTGATATTCGTAAATAGCCGACAAACTTCACAATACCAGCAACAACTTCCTGCTGCTGGCTAGTAGGCAGTATATTAGTTCGAATAATGGAGACCAGTCAAGTAGTTTGTATTTTTTTAACTATAACTTTTCAAATAAATTTTGTGCTAAATGATCAATTAAATAATGTTGAATTAAAATTTTATTCACGGTGGTATATACTTTCAGCCGTATTCATAAAAATTTTAAACAGCGTTTCAAATGTTGTTTAAGCAAAATTTGCTAAAATTGTATTAATAATAGAATTTTAGCTTAAAAAACGGTTTTTAAACCTTGCGTAAATCAGAAAATTTTAAAATTGACTGCCCCCAGGTTTAAACCAATTTTAAGATGACGTTGTTGTAATTTTGCTTCGTTTTTGTTTACATTTTGAACTTTACCTGTATGTACATATGTTTGTATGCCAGTGTTATTTAGAAGGAAACAATGTAATTTTTTTTTGTAGAAACTATTGCCGAAATATCAAATATACTTCAAAAGAATATTTAAAAGAAAAGGAGCGATCCAGTTTCCATTCCCAGTCATTGTTTTCTCATTTTATGTGTTAACAAAAATAGTATAATTGTAGAAAATTAACTAGTGATGTATAAACACTCAAATCAAACAAAATAAAGCTCGTTATTCTAGTGCTTCTTTATCTGCAATAAAATAAATCATATAAAAAGCACTATTAACAAATATTTGTTGTGAACTTTTTTTTTATTTTTTTATTAAATACAAGTTGGAACACATCTTTTATTTTATAGAAACAATATTTCTCCGAAAAGCCACAAATAAACAAATATAGACACGAATACTTTGTGAGTTAACAATCGTTGTTTTGCAGAACTAATATGCAAGTGACAAATAAAGAATACAGTGTTGCCACGATATTTTTAACAAATCTAGTTGATTGATTTTTAGTTAAAAAACTGATTATGAATACCAATATTTAAAAAAACGTTATTTAGCCTTAAAACGTTTTTTAACTAATATGAATTTTAAACCTCAATCAACTTTTTTTTATGAATACGGCTGTTTGTGTTTAAATAAAAAGTATTTAAGACTGTTTTAAGCACGTTGTCTACCGCTCTATGAGTTCCGAATTAAAATTTTGGCCAAGAAATCCAATATACATACATATACATATGTATGTTCACACAAACGTTTTGCTGACTGTGCCAATAAGTTAAATAAAAATTAATATTAAATTCATGTTGTTTCAACTTGTAATAACTTTGATTCAACATGGTTCTTCGTGTTATTTCAGTATCGAATTTATGTGGTTCCAACTTGAAATAACTTTGATTCAACATGATTCTTCATTTTGATTTACCAGTAGGGGAATGTTAAATCAACATGAAATAAAGATATTGGAAAAGGAAAAAACGTATTTAAGGATTACTTTAAATCTGTTAGATTAACATGAAACATATACACATAAAAAAAATCATTGCCGAAAAAGGTTCGATTTTAAGTTGAAATTCATTAGCAGGTTTAGGGCCATTATTACAACTTAAAGATAGTTAAAAGTAGGATTTTATCGGACGTATAAAAAGCTTTCCATTATTGCAAATTGGATTTAACTTACCAGGTAGGATAAATTTGCCTATAATTTATCGCTCACTTTAGGTTAAAGTAAAATTTAGCAAATGATAAAGTTTTTATAGGTCCGACAAAATCCTACTTTTAACTATCTTTAAGTTGTAATAATGGCCCTTACAGTGGCAAATTTTTTTTTACAGGATATACGATTTTATAACACACTTTAACTTCAATAATAGTCAATGAATATATCTCAAAATCTTTATTTTCTAAGCAAATACATGCATACACAAAAAATTGCCAGTAAAAATTTATGTATGTATTATCTGTTTCATTAATAAATCCAATCTGCTTAAGACACACTTTCAAGAACTAAATATTAAAATAGAGCAAAAATTTTATAATTCCCAAGAAATTACGGCTTAATTTGATACTTTGAATGGTAAATGCATTAAAATGACAAATAATATTATCATGATTGCAAAAGCGGAGGAGAAAAAAAACACATAAAACAAAAAACGTTGTCATAGATAAAAGAAAAACAATAACAACAAATAACTGTACTAATTGACAAATTAACAAATGGCTGCAAATAAATGCAACACTGGCAAAACAAACAATAAGATGAAATGGAGCCAGAAAAGAAAAGGATTTTGTTACAATATAAATTTATTTATAAGCACAAATCAAAATTAAAATCAGTGGTTTTTTAACTTTATCTAAATTCCTAAAATTTGTTTATAATATTCAAAATAATCTGTGTAGGTCAAGGTTAGCTTAGGGAGAATAAAGAAGAAAAAAATAGTTGGCTAAAATAACAAATTTGCGCAATTTATAAAGAATTTATTTTTTTTAGTTAAAAATATGTATGTGTATGTATAGGTATAAGTAAACCGGAATTAAAATAAAACAGATTGTCTGTGTCGGAATATGAAACCATTATGTAACTAACAATGAATGAAAAATGATGTTTGAAAAAGATATAAAGCAAAGCAAAGCTAACCTGTTCCTTCCAAAAAAAAAAAAAATGGCGTCTGCTTGAGATACAACAAAAGGAACGCCTTCTTATAAAGACAGGATACGGTTGAAGGGAAGCAACTTATTTAGTATAAAAGTAAAAACAACCCCTAAATAATATGTTCCAATTCCATAATGTTCTCATAAGAAAATTACCAGTTTTTATGTTTGGCATGCAAACATTGCATTAACATTCGTCCGTTTTTTCTTCTTCTTCTTTAATTAATAAATATGTTTGTGTGAGTGTAAATGCCGCTGTATTGCATACACTCTCTATGTTTTAGTTTCATTTGTAGCTCTACATAATTTATTTTTTTGAGCAAATTCTTAGTTCAATTAGAACTTCGCAGGCGTGCGGTTGAAAAATATAATTTAAATGCAACGTTAACGGGAATTTGAGTAACATTTTGTGGCAAATGTTTACATACTCGTACATGCGAGAAAAGTTTAGTGTCAAATAACACAAAATATACAAAATAAATTTAATTACACTAAAATTAAAAAAACATATATTAATAAAAAAAAATCTCTAATAAATGTGTTAGTGTGAAGATTTTGAATGTTTATCAAAAATATGGATACTACTCTAACATCATCATTGAATGGTGGTGATTTAGATTCAACAAGTTCCGGCGGCGCTTCATCAGATAATTCTACCGTTAATCGGGATAATATGCATTCACCTCTTTCATATGGTTCACTATTTATGTCAAATTCGGGTAAGTTAAGACAGATAGAATTCGACTGAAAAAAATTTGATGCATGGAAAAAAAATAGTTTATCCAATCTACTCCAGTTGTGAAAGAACTCATCTGCAAAGACTGCATACCTCACATGAAGTTTGCATGGCTTTTTAAAGTTTTTATGGCTTATTTACTTCAACAGCGCACATAGGGGCGAAAGGCGGTGATTTTGCCCATTGATTTAAAAAAAATTCAAGTAACGTGAAAATTTAAGGCACTCGCCTCAGACGTTATGCTCCAATTAGTAATAGCCTCACGCGTTGGGTTTACCAACATAAAGCTCTTAGCGACTTCTGCTAATACTTTTGTTGTTGTTGTTGTTGTCATTGTTTTATGTATTTTTATTAGAGATGTGCAAATGCCGTGATTTGCTATGCGTGCCTCATGCGTGTTCATAGATATAACTTTCTTAGGCTTGTTAAATAATCTATTTTTGTATAATTCGTATTCGAAGTCAGTCAGTGGCAGGCAATTCATCAGGAGCGTGCGTGAATAAAAAAATCATGAATTTTTGATTGTTTTGTTGGTAAAGCACCATTTATATGCATTTCATTGCTGCTTTGGTATTTCTTATGTAATGAACAATCATTAACAATAATTACTTAATAACTTTGCCTGGGAGGTAGCCGTCTCATCCCTCCTATATAGCTAAGATTTTCTTGGAGCATGTAGTTTGTTCTAAGAGTTATCCACATCAAATTTAGTGTGCCTCACTCTTATTCACTGAAAGGAAACCCTTCATTCAGACAATGAAATTCTTCATTGTATTAATGAAATGTTTCATTAAAATTCAGCTAATGAAGCCCTTCATTGGATCAATGAAGAATGATTCATTATATTTATGAAGTTAATTTTGGCGGTTATGCCATAAACAGAATGAAACTATTTCATTAATTCAATGACACTTTTTCATGAATATATTGAAGTTGTTTCATTGATTTAATGAAGTTTTTGCATGCTATAAATGAAGTTTATTCATTAATATCAAGAAAATTTCATTAAAGTAGTGATGATATTTTCATATATATAACGAAATGTAAGCAGTAAATAATGAAAATTTTCTATTATAAACATGAATTTATATCCCTTCCATACCACCTCCTTAATAAAAAAATATATAGATTTTTTTATTTTATTTAATATATACAAATACATATGTACTTAACACATGTACATATGCATGTATTTATTAAAGAAAAAAAATTAAATTTAAGGAACTCATCAGTAGAGTTCAAGCCAAATAATCTTTTAAGAAAGACAAAAAACTAACACGTTTATAGTAAAACTCTTAATATGTTATTGAGAATCACAATACACAAACATAAGTTTAAAAGAATCAAACAAAATTATTAACAAAACAAGCATCTTTATAAGATGTTTGGCAGATTTTTGTGTTTGTATAGAGGTGAGGGAAGTGAATAGATAAAAACAAAGAGAAAGAGAGATATAACTGCTTTACAATGAAGAATATTACATTGTATAAATGAAATGATCTCATTGTATTTATGACGACCATACTGCTTTGGAATTAAAACGGATTAGAAAAGTAAGAAATAAAAATATTTTTTAACAAAATAACTTTTGATTTACTTATATTTGACAAATTGTATACAGCAAGTAGATAAAATTTGTGGAACTTGCTTATATTTACCCCAAATTTGCTAAAAACAAAATTCATTTAAACAATGTAACGTTTTTCATTAATACAACGAACTATGAAGAACACATGAAGAGCAGAAACATTTCATGTATATAATGTAATTGTTCATTGTATTAATGAAAAGTTTCATTAGTATAATGTAGAACATTTAATGAAACCGTTTCATTCTCTGAATGAATGATTTTCCTTTCAGTGTTGTTCGGCAATAATTACAACAATAATAATTATTTTATATGGAGGGTACACCCTTCCCCCACCTATACCACCAGGATTGTGTAGAAACATGCACTTTGTTCTAAGACTTATCCACATAAAATTTTGTGAAACGTACAATTATAGTTGTCAAGATGTTAATTAATCTGCGAAAAAAAGATCGTTTGGTCCCACTGTGCAGCGTCATGGGTCAAAACAACTAGTTTTACAAAACATGACTTCAAAGTTTTCAATTTACACACAACTTAAAGCGAAAAAGATAATTTTATTTTTCTCTCAATACTTCAGTTTATAAGATATTTGTATGAAATTTTTATACAATATGAAATTCTGCATTAATTATTAACTTAAAAATCTTATAGTTTGAGTGATGACGTTGTTAAAATAAATGAGAGATATAATTTTGAAATTTCTATTAATCTCGACAGTTGATTTCATCGTTGTTATAACAGATGTTATTGTAGCGAATTTTTTCCTCTCCATTTCACTCGGAGGAACAGTGGCCCAGTGAGGTAAACTTGGCCATTTTAATAATAGACTATACTATAAACCATAGTCTTTTAAAGTGGCACGCACCAGAGTGCCGAACTTCAATTGGCTTCTTATACAAATTAATACACATACACGAATATATTTCTCTCGATGGTCAGCACTTGACGAGTTTACTTTCACGAGTGACATTTGCCACATCACCCAGTTCACCAAATTGGTAAATCTATATTCTAACAGAGACCTGGCAGTGACATAACAAGTGTTCCACTGCATCCTTAAGACATGGTAATCCAGGAATCTCTATGATATTTTAAACAAGGTTCAACAAAGTATCTACTCCCTAAAGGATTGAGTGTATGGGCTGGAGGACCTGGCAAGTGCATAGCAAGTTTCCTTCTCATCTTCATCCAGGCCTCTCTATGAACTTGACGTAGTTACTTAAGGTGATATGTACCACATCAAGCAATTCCATAAAGTATCTACCCCCTGGCACAAAGTATGGAGTCTTGGCAAGTAGTTTATAGTTTCCTTATCATCTTCAGCCAGGCATCTACTACATCAACTCTCATAGGAGTTACCTATACTTATGGGCATCGAACTTAATATACCGCAGTGTCTTTATACGGGTTTGCGATGTTTAAAATTTCTTTAATTCTCTTCTAACTTATACTCGTCCAAAAAGTTCTAATAACTCTATATGATTCACAATTACGCCAACAGGTGTTTCAAATTAAAGCAAATCACGTAGTTTATAGTGAAAGTTAAAAACTGGTTTTAACGTTAAAACCACAAACAGCTGATTTTGCTTTCACACTGCAAGTTTGTTAAATTCAGGTTTTAACTCACAGGCTGTCTAATAACTTTGCTCAAAATAAAATAAATCTCCTGCCGAAATATGTGTATTTGTTGTTGCATTTTTTCTGCTTTTTAATAACACTTGTTGGACATACTGTTCAACTGTTTTTGTTTGTATGAAAAACTGAGATATTTCACAATGCGCTCTAAAATGGAAATTATTTTATATTTTGTAAATACATTTTTTTTAAATTATGGAACTTCTTATACAGAATGAAGAAGTGCTTGGAAATATTGTTAATAATATAAAAATGCACAAATACATTTTAAGATAAACCTTTTTTATAGGCAGATCAATGTCAGTCATATTGTCTATTTTCACTTTCCACAGTGGAATTTAAAATATTTTCTTTGTTTTCCTTCCAAAAAACTCTTTTTTCCCATAATTTTTTGATTATTGTTGCTGCTGCATCCATTTTTAAGTTGAAAATTTTTCAAGCGCCATCTATTGTTATTCACTGGTATAACATTATCAGCTGCTGTCGGTCATTTTAACTTGGCAGCACTGAATTTATCACAGCAAAAACAAGGTTGCATTTCATAAAACCAACTTAAAACCAATTCAAAAATGGTTTTAATTTGGTTTTAACAAAACCAATCTGGTAAAACCAGGTTTTAACAGTTGTTTTAACGTTAACACCAACTTTTATTAAAACCATGTTAGTGTGAAAACACTATTAGTTCTCTTCTAACTTATGTTCGAACACAGATTTCTAGTCAATCTCTAGTTTGTAATCGATTCGCATCTCAACCTATCTTCCATATCTTTGCGATTCATAATTATACGATCAAAATTTGGCCTAAGAATGTTGAGGGTTTCGAGAGTTATCACTGCTGCTCTTTACACATTGATTTGCCTTAAAGTTGGCAAAGATATTAAAATGTCCTGGGACTCAAGTTGACGGTTATAGTCTGCACGGACTTGTGTAAGGAAACAAAAATGTCACGGCCTTATGAACCAGCATCCCAATACTTTTAGAACTGACATGCTGTCCACATAGATTTTGTATTTTGTAGGTTATTTTGACAAAAATTAGGTTCGCTTATAATGTTTATAGTGTAGATCTCTGCCTGAAATGGTTTTCTGATATTCTTCGATTGAAGTGTTCTCGAAGATCTAAACCACTTCAATCTCGAAACACTTATCACTTCGTAATAAAGGAATTTTTGATGGTCATACTATTATCGAATATTATTTTTATAATTGAATTTTAGTGCGAAAAAAGTCGGAGACTAGTGGATCTATTATCAGTTGGGCTGGCAGTCACTGAAGCGGCTGCTATCTGTCACTTTCCAGAGGTAATTAGTGCTTTCTAGCAAACAAGAAATTATGTTTGCCAACAGTTACGCTTACGCTTTTTGAAAAAAGATATGTCGTTTCAATTCCTAACACTTTGCCGACATAAAAGCCAAAAATTTGTGCTAGTTGGCAACTCTGTTTAAATATAAACAGCTTCACACACTTCAAATTTTGTTGATCAACTCGTAATTCAGCTGTAATGAAAAACGAGATTTTTTATTTTAATTCTCTGTCTTTCTTACAGCTAAATTACGAGTTTGTCAACAAAAGTTGAAGTGTGTGAACCATGACTTACATGTTTTTAAATAAAGTTTTCAAACTGTTGAGTGGTAAAAAAAATTTTGGGGGGAGAGTACCGAGTTTTATGATGCTTGCTCAGTAGGAAATAGTTTTTGCCGCAATTCCGGCTTTTGCACACATAGTGCAGGTATGTGGCCAAGAATTTTCGATTGTCCAAGGGTGTGTGAACTAAAATTTGATTGCTATCCATAATCAACCCATTATTTCAGTTAAATGGGAATTTTCTGGAGCCTCCAGAATGTTAATAGTTGCTATCCGGTATGTTAGTTGGCACACAGATTTGCTTTTGCGAATTCAATTAAATTATTACAATTATTCCGCAAAAATCATTGATCGTTTATTGCCGTGCACATCTCAAAGGAAAATAATTGCATGGCATCAAAATTAAATGAACAATTGGGAACTGCATTTTCGTTGAATATAATGCTCGAGGAAGATTACTACTGTAAATTAATTGTCGGAAGCTGTGCAGCATGTACTGGTGTTCCACTGCACATGTCAGCAAGATTAATGACTTGCAATCGTAATACATAATTACAATAAGTTAGTATGAAGTTATAGAGATAAGTTGTATCAATTGTAGTGGTGCCAGCTGTCAATCTTTAGGAGGTTATAATTAGAGAAGTTTAATATGCTACTGATAGCAACTGCACCAATAAGACCTCAGGTATTTACTTCAGGTTATTGGCCAAGTCCTTTCGGATCACCGGTAGAAACATGTTACAAAATTTTACACAGTCATATCATACCCCAAGAAGGCTAACCGTGAGTGGTGGTAGATTGTAGGTAGATCGACCCTACCACTTCGGGAAGTGGTTAGTGTATAGATTATACAATCTATCAAAGTGGCATACAGAGACGTTGATCGTATAGTGAGATATACTGTGAGATAAGGCCGCGATGGTAGGTATTCATGTCACAATGGTGCATATTTTTACCAATCAACGTTGCCCGCAAAGGCCTATGAATTTGTTTAAACCCAAAAATTAAATAATTTCAGGAGCTGCATCTAACCCGATATAGTTCAAAGCTGGAGCATGTGTTCCAGCCCTGAGAGATCGCAAGCTCGTACGAATAAAGTTTTCGGGGTGTTCCTAATTCCTTATGAAGTCTGCTCTACTAGTAGTCGAGATTTTTTTCTGGTCCTTGACGTGTCATTTTTCAAAGCATGCTTGCTAATATATGTTCATCACTGTGACTATATGTATATAACGTCACGACAGGAGGTTACAGTTTTCAGGGAGATAAGGTCGCTGAGACTATTAGATTAATTATCTTAGCCCACATTTATCAATATATGAGTACATAATAGACCCCTGCACAAGACCACTTACAAGAACTTTGAAGACATGAGGGATTTTTCAAATGCTTTACTACAGCGAAATATTCTAAAACAAACGCTAAACAACAATGTTTGCAAGAAATTTGTTTCAGTTATTGCAAGTATAGAAGTAAAGAAGGAAATACTTCGTGACAGAAGAATTTGTGATGCTTGTTTCTTCATACACACACACGTTGTGTGTATTATATTTTATTTTTCTGCGCACATACAAACGCACACATGAATTGGCATTAGTTGTGTGCGCTTGCTTTAAAAAAACACCCTTAAACACATAATAGCTTACCATCTACACCTTACACATACAGTCAAACGTACAATATGAAAAATAACAAGCATAGACACACCAGCACTACTTCTTTTGAGTGTTTGTTACGAACAAGAAGTCTTCGAGACATCGCTTGTGAACACTCATATACACGTACATGAATACCTCCATAGTGCTTCGCTTATTAAACGACATCATTTATTATTGGTTTAGTATAATACATGCTACGACAATACATTTAAAAAACGAGACGTATTTAAATTTCAAGACTGTTTGCGCAGCCCTCTAGTACATAAGTTTCTTGCACTATGGATGTAAGTGCCACACAGCGAAGTTCACAATTGACATTCTAAATTGACGATGTAAGATATTAGGATCATGTAATTTTAGCTCTCAAGCAATAACCTATTGCAGAAAATTCAGACTTGTTTAAGTTGCGTGTTAACTGGCAACGCAACTGAAATTTAAATTGGTATTATGTATGGCAACTCGCTCCAGTTGTGAAAAAGTTATGGACAACTCGTATTAAGTGGAATTCTGGTTTACAGAGATTTGGAAATGGCTGGTTTAAATTATGCTCAAAATTGAGACCTATTAAGACAGAAATTCTCGCTTGAGGTGTTTTTGCAGTCTTTAATAGTTTTCAATTAGGAATGGTAATAGAAGGTTAGATATAAAGAACCAGCTGTAAATGGTATCAATACTGAAACTTATTTTTATTTGGAAGAACGGTGTTCATCTCACAGATCAAAAAGATTTAGGGCCTAATTTTGTAAAACTCAACGCCAAGCGTTAACAAATTTTATATGGAAAAAAATTAAATTACAAAAATAAAATACATACATAATTTGTCAACGCAAAGCGTTGTGTTTTTACAAAATTAGGCCCTAAAACTTTTTGATCTGTGAGATGAACACCGTTCTTCCAAATAAAAATAAGTTTCAGTATTGATACCATTTACAGCTGGTTCTTTATATCTAACCTTCTATTACCATTCCTAATTGAAAACTATTAAAGACTGCAAAAACACCTCACGCGAGAATTTCTGTCTTAATAGGTCTCAATTTTGAGCATAATTTAAACCAGCCATTTCCAAATCTCTGTAAACCAGAATTCCACTTAATACGAGTTGTCCATAACTTTTTCACAACTGGAGCGAGTTGCCATACATAATACCAATTTAAATTTCAGTTGCGTTGCCAGTTAACACGCAACTGAAGATCGGTTGACATACATAATCGATGCATAAACTAATTTTCGTATGAGCTAATTACAGAAAGGAATTAAGTTTAGTCTCGAACACAAAAATATGCTCTAAGGATGTTTAGATTAAACCTAATTAGTTTATTGATAGTAAGTTGATAAATCAAATAATTTTATGCAATCGTATTCTTATATATGTAGATCGGAAAAAAATTCTAAAGCACGTTCATTCTAATCTAGTTCTTTTTACTGAACATACATCACAAAATTCAATCATATGTACATATTTATACATAAAACAATTCTTTTGTAATCAAATATATCTCTTAGCAATTTAATTAAGTGTTAATTACCCTGCAAAGTTATCATGTGGCCAATTAAAATAGCGTCATAGTGACGCTATAACAATTAATCACATTCACTCAAAAAAAATCCTGCATAAGCACATTTTTCAGGAATAATGTTACGAAAATGTATACTTCTTGTTCTAAAAGACAAAAACTTTTGTTTAGTTTAAAACACATACAGCAATTAAATGCATAAATTCTAGGAACGTCTTTTTTTGTTTGAAAAAAAAAACAACACACAAATCATTATTAAATTACATACATTTGATTACAAGAGGAGACGGCAGCAAGTACACAATTATTTAAATAAAATATTAATATCGTTACATATATGCACATAATTTAATTTTAGGTTATCGTGGTAACATCTCCTGCAAAACAGTTTTACATTTGGATAAATTTTCCCCATATTCTTCAGAGAAGGAACTGGATAGAAGATTTCATGATATAACTAATGATTATGATAAATCACCACCGCCTACAGCCACAGGCTCTCCCATTTATCCCAGCATAAATGGTATAATATTTGATAGTGGCGTAGGAGTGGGTTCCTTGCAAAGTGATCTCAATGGTAATACGAAAAATATTAGCAACAACAGCATGAATGCAAGTGCGATGCCCTTAGGATGCAACCAACGTTCCGTCACAGATGCGCTGGGCAATTTAAATCGTTCGGGTGCGATTTTAAATGGTTCAGGTCTTTTAGCCAACACAACAGGATCTCATAATAATGCTGGGCATATACAAATGGATCGCAAGTTTCTGCAATTTACCACAGATCAGGTGAGAGTTATTCGTAATTAGATGTAAAAAAGAATGAAAAAGTTAATAAACTTCCTCATTTTCACATGCATACCCTCTATCTCTCTCTCTCTCTCTCTCAGATACAATGCATGTGTGAAGCGTTACAACAAAAAGGCGACATCGAGAAACTCACCACATTTTTGTGCAATCTACCCAGCTCGGAGCTATTCAATAATAACGAAAGCATTTTAAGGGCGCGTGCCATTGTCGCCTTCCATCGCGGTCAATACCATGAAGTCTATACCATATTGGAATCGCATAGTTTTACCATAAAGCATCATGCTGATTTGCAACATTTGTGGTATATTGCTCATTACAAAGAGGCTGAAAAAGTCAGAGGTCGGCCACTGGGCGCCGTAGATAAATATCGTTTGCGTAAGAAATACACTTTGCCCAAAACAATTTGGGATGGCGAAGAAACGGTGTACTGTTTCAAAGAAAAAAGTCGTAATGCTTTAAAGGATTGCTATCAAACGAATCGTTATCCAACGCCTGACGAGAAAAAGACATTGGCCATAAAAACGGGATTGACGCTCACACAAGTATCGAATTGGTTTAAAAATCGCAGACAAAGGGATCGAACGCCACAACAGAGACCGTAAGTAGATAATTTGAAAAGTTCTTTTTTCCTAAAATTCATGATTTTGTTATTTTTTGAAGGTACTACAAACATACAATTTTTAAAATGTTCCAATTTTAAAAGATTTTATGATTTTAATTTCTTAACGCTCAATATTCAGTTGGGACTTTTCAATTCCTTTTCACATGCCCAGGTACTTTTATAAAAGGCACTTTTAGAAAAAGTACTTTTTAAAATTTACTTTTATAAAATCTATGTACTCTTTTGAATTCAGGTTTTATAAAAGGTATTTTCCTAAAGGTACTTTTTTTAGAGGCATGTTTTTAATAGATATATTCCAAAAAGTACTTTTTAAAATTCAGGGGGTAAATGACGGCACTCGTTATCGAATGAAATTACGTAACATTTCAATAAGAGTTTATATAGAAACATTTTAAAATTTCGAAAAGTATGGAATGTCGTAATTTGCTCCCAGGTTTATAAAAGGTATTTTCCTAAAGGTACCTTTTTTAGAGGCATGTCTTTAATAGATATATTCCGAAATGTACTTTTTAATAGGTGCTTTTTCAACAGATACTTTTTAAAATGTATTCTTAAGATAATTTTCCATACGTTCTTAAAAGATATTTTTTAGAACACACTTTTTTAAAGCAACTTTTGGAAAAGGTACTTTTCGAAAAAATACTTTTCGAAAAGGTACTTTTTTAAAAAGTTATTTTTGTGATAAAATACTTTTTGAAAAGGTACTTCTTTGAAAAGTCATTTTTTGAAAAAGTACTTTCAGTTTTTGCAAGGTACTTTCTCGAAAATATAATTTTTGAAAAAGTACTTATTTTAAAAAATACCTTTTGAAAAGGTACTTTTTGATAAGGTACTTTTTTGAAAATGTACTTTTTTAGAAAAGGTACTTTTTTAAATGGGACTTTTTTGAGAAAACGTACTTTTTTATAATGAAATTTTTTAAATTAAGAATTTTTTTGCAAGGTACCTTCCTCAAATGAACTTTTTTGAAATGCCACCTTTTATAAAGAATTTTTTAAAACGGTACTTTCTTAAAAACTTACTTGTTTTAAATCTATATATTTTTAAAATATACATAAATTTTTTTATAGTTTTTTTAAATTACTTTTTAATATTAATGTTTTTAAAGTGTACTTTCTTAATATATATTTTTAATAACGTTAACGTAAATTTGCCTTTTTAAAGATATTATACTCTTTTTCTTAAAAGCGGCTTTCCTAAAAGCTGCTTTCCTAAAAAGTACTTTTTAAAAACTTGCTTTTTCAAAGTATACTTTTTTAATAGGTACTTTCCGAAGAGATATATTCTTAATAGCCTCGTTTTTAAAAGGTTTTTTAAAGCTCATTTTCAAAATGAGCTTTTTAAAGGCGATTTTCGATAGCAACTTTCATGAAAGCAACTTTTACTTTTTCTAAAAGTATTTACTATTTTTATTTTTTAAGAAACTTTTTTAAAATGTACTTTTTTAATATACGCTTACTCAAAAAAAATTACAGAAGGAACTTTCTTTAAAAAGTAGTTTTATTTAAAAGGTAATTTTATTAAGAGGCACTTTTTAAAAATGTACTTTTATTAAAAGATACTTCTTTTAAAAACTAGTTTTATGAAAGGTATTTTTTTAAAAGGTACTTTTTTAGATGGTATTTTTTTAAAAAGTTCTTTTTTAGAAAGGTTCTTTTAAAAATGTACTTTTTTAAAAAGTAATTTTTTAAAAAGGTACGTTTTTAAAATGTATTTTTTTAGAGGTACTGTTTTAAAGGCTCTTTTTTTAAAAGGTACTTTTTATACGTTAGTTTTTTAGAAGGTACTTTTTTGTTGGTACTTTTTAAAAATGTTTTTTAAAGGAACTTTTCTTAAAGGTACTTTTTTAAAAGATTAATTTTTAGAAGGTTCATTTTTAGAAGGTACTTTTTAATAGATATTCTTCTAGAATGTATTTTTTGAAACTGTACTTTTTTTAAAAGGTACTTTTTCAAAAAGTTATTTTTCCTAAAAAGTAATTTTACTAAAAGGTAGTTTTTCTAAAAGGTATATTTTTAAAGTATTATTTTTAAATATACTTTTTTTAATGTAATTTTTTAGGGTACTTTTTAAGGTACTTTTTAAAGGTACTTTTTCTGAAAAAGGTACTTGTTTTAAAAGGCTCTTTTAATATTACCTTTTCAATAGGTAATTTGAAAAAAAAATTTCAGGTACTCGTACATACTTGTTTTTAAATTAATTTTTTTAAAAATGTACTTTTATCAAATAGTAATTTTTTAAGATGTAAATTTTATATACTGCTTTTAAAAGGAACTTAAGGCAATTTAGCTTAAGGCCTTTCTATAAATTGGCGTTATTTACAAAAATTAAAGAATTTTTTCGGAAGTATACACCTTAATTATGACAACTTCATTTTAACCCAAAAGTGAGCGGTAATTTAAAGGCTATTTCACCCTACCTGCAACTAATATCGTGAGGTGTAGTCATTTGAAGTTGCCACATTTTCATAAGTTGGCATACTTTCTATTTTATAAATTACAGTCAAATTGAAGTTTATTTATTTGAACAAAATATAACAAAACACATATGTATAGACAAAAATGGTTTCAACATGTTTGTAATTGAGCAAATAAATAAACAAAGCAAGTCGTTGCCACCAAGTATTTTTAACAATTAAAAGTAGTCGGTATCTGTACCAATGTTGCCACAATACAAAAATTGTATTACATATTTATTTGATCGAACAGTTGTATTAATGGAAAAATTTTAAAGGTAGCTTTATAGTTCAGTTTTACTAAACTTAGGATTGAATGTCCAGAACTTTAAAGCCTTATTAGCTTAAACCCCCCAATGTGCAGAATTTTTATTTGCTGAATCACTACAAAGGTACTTTACCTTCTGAATAATACAGATAATTTACTGTTTACGGTTTTTAGCTGCGAGTTTGATTTTAAAAAAATCAACTTAAACGATAGATATCCATACACTAAGGCTCAAATTCACAGTCTTTAGTTAACTAATGAAAGTGGTTTAGCCAATGAAATTAATAAGGAAAATTGTTAGTTAAACCACAGGCGTTAGTTAACTATAGACCGTGAATTTTGACCTATTAGACATCTATGGGTGGAAATTATGGCCATAACGATGCCGGTTAAAAATAAAAAATAATAATTCTTTATTAATTACACGATACACCCCATAGTGCACTTTAAACTTTATCTTCATTCTAATGAAAATTTGCATCCGCTTTATATTTCTGAAACTCTTCATAAATAAATATTAATTTTATTTTATTTTCATATTTTCCACATAAATTCAACGAAAAGTAGTGGCCCTTTCAAATGTTAACTATATTTCTTATCCAACTATCGAATTTCATGATTCAATTAAACAAATAAAACAAAAATTAAAATCTATAAGAAACTGTTACTAAAGCAATTCTCATTTAACACAAAATCAAACACTTTTACAAAATATGAATTAAATAGAAAAATTAAGGGAAAAAAACTTAAATAGCACACTTAAAAAAAACACTTAAAATAAAATCTGGACAGAAATTCCCCATAAGTAATAAAAAATAGTATTTGGCCCATATGGAAATGCATAAAACTGCTTGTGTTTTTTTATGGAAGTGGCATTAAAATGCAGTAAAAATTGACCATTAAAAAGGCACGTACACTTAATACAGGGAGCCTGTATGTGTGCAGTTATAGTCTCGTAAGCAACCAGACATTATTCAAATACATAAGTGCACAGTTACCCCTAATAACCGACCAAGTCCCTAAGAAGCAAAATGAATGAATGGTAAAACATGCTTCAATGAGTTTAATGCGAAAAAAATAGAATAAGATGAAAACTAAAAACCGAAAAGAACAATTATAAATGCTTTAAAAATTCTACCCAAGAAATATTTAAATATAAAATTAGACTAAAGGACGCCTACGAAGTTGCGGCTCGAATGCATTTGGCATGTGCAACATATTGTTTTAGTTTGAACAAAAAAAACTCCACAGGAGGGCGTGAATAATTCAAAAAAGGACAAGTGCCATTTTATTTGAAGACAATTTAGCACTTTCATTACTTTACACATGTTTTAGAACTGAATTGTTTATTTTCTTGCACATTTGAGGTTTTTGTTAATAATATGTTAAACATTTTTCTAATTTCTTTTCAGTGACATCATGTCTGTTTTGCCCGTACAACAATTGGATGCGAATGGTTTCCCCCGTATGTTTAATGCTCCAAGTTATTATCCTGAATCAATATTCAATGGTCAATAACAGTAGTATTTGGTTGAAAATTTATTTTAAACCTTAAATTTCAGTTTATTCTGTTCTGATAAATTATTTTAGAGCAGGCTTTTAGGCGGTTGGTTGATTGGTAATGAAATTAGATTAACCCAACAAACATTTGTTCATGTGTGTAAAAGTGCCATAACCGCCAAAACCCCTTAACGGAATTATTTTTTGGACATAGATTTTTTTTGATGAAAATTGATTATATACGATTGCAAATAATCGATTTTGGTCAAAAAATTAAATTGGAAAATTCTGTCGCCTAAGCTTTTTTGGCGATTATGGTACGACATGTCGACGCAAAGTAGTCGCACGGCTACAATTACATATATGTGGTTTTTATGAATAACAGCGTATGTACGTACATATACATACATATATGGCTTAAAAGCGCTTTTTTGCAAAAGAGCCACTACCTTCAATTTGGAAGTATGAACTCGATTTGAAATTTATCACAGCGGTTTGGTATTCATAGCTCAAAATCTAATAAAATCGACTTGTGCGCACAAAGTACACACAGTTGTCAGTTAACGAAAGATAATTGTGTTTTCTAACTGTCTCGCTCGCTCAGTAGCTGTGTCTCCTTTAATGCTTCTTTCGTAGTGGCTTATAAAAATTTGGGGAAACTATTTCCGAAATTCCGGCCCTTGTTAGTCGAAAGAGTTGATCCAAAACACCGCCGCTATTGTGAATTTCACTCCAAAGAGTATAAATACTTCTATCAGCTGAAACTAAGGTACAGTTTCCACATTACAAACAATAATCGTATTTAGTCAATTTTTATGAGAAGCAACAAACAGATTTCTATAAAAAACTTTTCTAGAAAAGTTTAATGTTTGTGATATGGAAACTACACCTTAAACAAAATTTGATGGGAAATTCTAACTTTTATACAAAGTCATAGTTCGTTTGCAAGCACCCCAGGCAATTTTTCGCTGCTGTCATTCAAATTAAAATTTAAAAAATTAATTTTAAAACAGTTTACCTTGAAAAAAAATGTTTTCAAAACAAGTTAAATAAATAAATAAGTAATCAACATTTTCGAAAAGTTTTCACAATAAAGGACAACATCGAAAGTAAGGGCCTGTCCCACGATGTCGACAGAAAACTTTCGATCAAAAATTTGTATTGAAAACAACAATAAAATAAGATTTTTTTTGCTTTCATTATAAGTAATCGATCGAATGTTTTCTTTCGAAAAAAAAAATGTAAAAATGAATATGTTAATGGTGCGCTACCATCTCATAATACAAATTTAACATTCGACACTTGACATTCGATGTTCGATAGAAGAACGGGCATGGAATGCAATTCATAACAATTAAAAATTTTTGAAAATCAAAAAAAACCGATTGCGAGCAACTTTAAAGTGTTAACGATCTTAAATTGACATTCAAAATGAAAAATCATAAGAGAAAGCTAAGGATTATTTTCAAATATGTACCAGTCGAATGATAGAGTGTGTTGGACGCCATATTGGATTAAGACAAACCGATTGACGTAAAAATGGGGCCACGTACAAATTGTTTAGAGTAATAGCAATTTCCTTTTTTATCTTTTTTATCATTCTTTACAGTTTTTTAAGCAACTACGTTCATATACCACAACAACCGCCAAAGCAAGAGGCCCCAACCTGATTTCAACTTAGTCCCGATTCACTCACGTCAGCCTTCGTTGATCAGCTTTTAATTCAGCTCGTATACAAAAAAGAGAAATTTTTATTGTCTTCTCCGTCAACAAAAGTTGACGTGTGTGAACTGGGACTTAATGAATATTATTTCGTCAGATATTTTCCTTTAGTAAAAGCTTTTAATTTAATTATTATTGTAAATATTAGTTGAAAGTCATTAAATGACTATTTAACAAAGTTAAATGTAAATGTATGTTTTTATAAATTAAGAAAATAATTTTAAGATTATTTTGCAATAAATTTAATTTTAAGATACATATGTAAATGTTATGCGTAAACAAAATGAAAAAAGATCTTTTACTTTTAAATCTTGGTTAAATTTTAAGTGCAAGTGTTCACACAATTAGAGCCTGGTTGCAGAAATGTTCAGTTTGACCCATTTAAATACGCAAAGCTTACTTTGCAAAGTCTTAATTCAGCTCTCTTTCTGTCTTTCTCCTAGCTAATTCCAGACTTGGCAAAGTAAACTTTCCGTGTCTGAAAGGAGTAAAACTTTGCTTGAAAATGATTTTATTAATGAGAACTGGGGACCAATTACGGCACTCGTTGTCGAACGAAATTACGAAATATTTTAATAGAGTTTAAATGGAAATATTTTTAAATTTCGAATCGTATCGAATGCCGCAATTTGCCTCCTGGTTTTATGAACTAGCACCCAGCTAGCTAAGAGCTGTTTAGTAGGCGATGGTGTTTAATATACACACCCCTTTTACACATGGAAAGTTTACTTTGCAAAGTCTTGATTCAGCTGGGAGAAAGACAGAAAGGGACAATATTCCTCCCTCTGTCTTTCTGCCAGCTGAATTAAGACTTTGCAAAGTAAACTTTCCGTGTGTAAAAGGGGTGAGACTTTATGAAGACTTTGTATCTAACTCTCTCTTATAAATCTTACAATGTTTAATCGACGATACCTTTAGCTAATATAATTTTGTTCTTTTTATTTTCGTGTTTACTGTCATAGACTGTTCTTTTTTTTCTTTATTTTTTCGCTGATACTTTCATTTAAGTTTTGAATAAGTATCTTGCCGGTTGTTTCAAGTGTTTGTTTTTTATTTTATTTTTTACCAGATTTAAAGATCTATTAAAGGGAATTATAAATTCAATGTGTTTGGGATTTGACATAAAATACCTATTAAATAATTGCAAGTACGTTTAAACAATTAAATTTTCATTCCCCATCAAGGGAAATTTGCTTTCGCAAATTTCATGAGAACATTTGCTCCCGCTATCAATGCGTAGTGAATGTAAAAAACAGGAAGAAGATTTGTAAAGTTTAAAAACTAACAAAATTTAAGTTTTATAGCAAAAATTACACAAATTTTGTATTTCAAAATAAATATTTTTAAGTGTAAAGTTATGTTTTTAAATATTTCAGTTCGCTTGCAAAAATTAAAGTGAACAAAAAGAGGGAAAAGTGAGAAAATTTCTGGTGAAAAATTATACACGATTGCACTTTGGGGAAAAGGGAAAATATTTTGAGGGAAAAACTGTTCACGATAGCGTTGAATATATATATGTAACTCTTTAAAATAATTGAATTTTTCATAGATCTGTGTCATTCAAAGTTCCTGCAATTTGATGACTCTGTTATTACAGATCGCTGCAGCACAACTTGCACGCCAAAAATATAACACTGTTCAGCATAATTACGAATTTTACTGGGGAGTTTTCTCTTCCCTATCATTTGTTCCCGGTGAATAGTCCTCCTATTATAAATAGCCGAGGAATGAACAAATACGGGAGGGAGTAAAATCATACGATTCTTATTGTTCTGCATAAAAGATTTGCAAAATAATCTCTAAATAAATCTCGAATTATTGAATCTACCACTAATGAAAGCGCATTCCGCGTCTATTGTATACGAATCATTTACATTACATGTATGTATTAGAGACCTGCGTAAACAGTCTTGAAATGTAAATACGTCATGTTTTTTAAATGTATTCACGTCGCATGTATTATACTAAACTAATAATAAATGCTGTCGTACTATAAGCGAAGCACGATGGATGTATTGGTGTATGTGTATATCAGTTGTAACAAGCGATGTCGCGAAGACTTCTTGTTCGTAACAAACACTCAAAAGAAGTAGTGTTGATTTGTGTATGCTTGTTATTTTTCATATTGTACGTTTGAGTGTGTGTGTAATATGTAGATGGTAAGCTATTATGTGATTAACCGCATACAATTAATGTTGATGAATGTGTGTGCGTTTCCATGTGCGCAGAAAAATAAAAGATCATACACACATACATGTACGACGTTTGTACACGCGCTCATGCGTAGAAAGAAGCAAGCATCACAAATTCTTCCGTCACGAAGTGTTTTCTTCTTTACTCCTATACCTACAATACTGAAACAAATTTCTTGCGTTTTATAAGATTTCGCTGTAGTAAAGCATTTGAAAAATTCCTCATGTCTTAAAAGTTCTTATAAGATGTCTTGTGCAAGACACTAGTATGTATGTAACAGTTTCTCCTGCGCGAATTATCTTCCATGATGTATGCGCTCGACTGCGATTAAAAATGCTCTACATACGATTCGCAATGCACTCTTGTGCGATTGAAAAGGCCAGTTGGGTTGCATGTACATATGTATGTATGTCATAAAACCTTTTGTATACTTATATACCCAGTCAGCATGTGAAAGATTGTTTCACCAAATTGAGTCTTTTTCGACTGTCATAGGTATCACAAACTGATTGCACTGCGCTTAAAATATGACTCGAAAATGATTCCCAGAAACACTTACGGCCTGGTCCACGATGTCGACAAGAAATTGAAAACAAAAAATAAGTAAGCGATAGATAGTTTCCCTTCGACATCGTGGGCCAGGCCGTTAGAAAGTGATTTGTTTAATAAACCAACAGCAAGCTCGTGCAGTGAAGTCAAGAAAATATAAAAATTTAAAACAAAAAACTAGTACTATCACAAAATGTCTGAGAGTGAATCGGAATTGATCAGAAATGCGAGTCATAAAAGACTTTTTTAGAAGACTCGTGGCTAGGGTACCATTTTCACCGAATGAGTAATTTTCGACTAGAAAACTCGCGCGGAGGAGTCGAAAAAGACTCGAATATGATCATTAATTTCATAAAATGCTGACTGGGTATACATAGACATACCCATCTAGCATTTGGAAGATAGTTTTCTGAAAAATCACCTTGCTGAGTCTTTTTAGATCACTATTCGTGATCAAAAACTGATTAATCACTTACACGATCAAAAAAGGACTCGAAAAAGATTCGCGCTAATGGTTAAAAATAGTTCCATTTAAAATACAATAACAAATTGTATAGCAATCACAAATTAATCATCCAGATGTGTAAAATGTGACTATTATTTCCTTTTGTTATTATCATATTTCGCTTACCTGGAAGACTGAAAAATGCTTAATCAAAAACAAATCATGCAAGTTTTTTAAAAGTGATTATAATTATGTATTTTATGATCATATTTTACGCAGATAGATGATTAAACACTACTTGATATGTTATTTCTAAGTATAACGGCGCAATCTTTACGTATAATGTCAAAAACTTTTTTTTTATTTATAAAAGTTAAATCGAATATGAAATTAAATGATGAAACAGAATAAGTCTGCAGCTTCAGGAAAATCGATTTCAAATTAACAGAGCCCATAATAAAATCAACGGCAGTAACTCCAATTGCTCTCTGATTTATGTTATATTTTCTTTCTGCTTATTTTTCTTTACAAAATGTATGCAATTTATTGAAAGTGTGTTAGCATAAGAAAAAACGCTGACAAAATAAAATAGATTCTGTCTCTGGACTGCTTTCTGTAACTTCCTTTTGGTGTCAATTTGTATGGAAAATGTGTTTGTGCCGTAAATCTGTTTGACCATTAAACGTAGGACTCAGAAAGCTGACTAAAAAATTACTCGAAGAAAAGTCAAATACGATTAGAAACGCGACTGATAGATGATTTAAATAACAGTCATAAATGACAATAAAAAGACTCATAAACTGACTGATAAATTTCTGAAATATGACTCGTAAGCGATTAGAAACATGACTGAAAGACAATTCGAAAAACTTGGGTCACCACTTCTGTCGACTAGTTTGGTGACATTGTCAACGGAGAATCTACATATTAAAATTGTTTTTGATGCGTAGAAAACTTTTTTTAGATACCCACAACTAGTCAGTAGACTATCTGTTTACAATGCCTTCATATGGTCCCTTAGCAATGTCAGTAGCTTATTTCCAATTGACACGCATAAGTATGTTAAATGTATATAGCAAAAAGCATTGTGTGGGGTATAATTAGTCAGTAGCAGAGATCTGCAACAATACATAACACTCGCGAGCGCACTCACTGTTTACTATATGATTTTTAGTCTCGAATACTTCTCAGCACTCGCTTTTATTGATTTGTTGCTTTATTCGCTCCTTATTCACATATTGCGAGCTTCATGCATGAAAATATACACAATAACTTTTTAACTTGTACTTGCGTTGATTACAGAAAGAAGTAAGAGCGCAGAAAAAAGTAACAACAATAGCACATCCACTCTGAGCAAAGTTTCGTGTTTTTTCTATTTTCGTATTATATATTTTTTTTTTTTTGTATTTAACTAACACTACTTTGGTGTTACGATCAGCTCGTAACAACACCATTCAACACATATTCATTTGATATATATTTGTGTATTACTATTCAACATTCACTGCAGCCGCGGCTGCCAGATTTCATGATTTGTAGTAGGTTTCACGATTTTAGCCGTTTTGATGATTTAGTTTAGTTTAGTGCCTGTTTTATTATATATTTCAAAGTTATTTATTTTAAGATCAAAGATAAAAACGTATTGTGTACTTCTCACAAATTTAAACTTGAAATGAACTTAATAAAAAACAAAATTTATTTCAAACCTACTGTTTATAAAATAGCAAATATGATTTTAGATAATATTTTGTGGAATTTTTTTTTTAAATTGTGATTTTAACGTTACATAAAAAGTTGCTCCTTTTATTGAAAGTTTATAGAAGCTATGTAAAAATTCTCGTCTGTCTATTTATATTGAAAACAAAAACAAAGCACTCAAATTTGTTTTTGTTTTCAATATAAATAGATACACGACAATTTTTACATGGCTTCTATAAACTGGCAGTTAATATCATAAGCCTGTCGTATTCTTAATATATTTTAATTAAAATGTTATATGAAAAAATTTCTTATAATTCCTTTTAAATACATTTTATTTCATTATGAATTTAACCCTACATATTTACTTAAATATACAATAATTGATTTTTTCCCAAACCTTCTGGCAACGTTGCTTTAAGTATTAAAACGATTGACGAATGCTGAGAGTAAATACTTATGAACTCTGAGAACTATAACTTTAGTTAATAATGTAAGTGTGTGTCATCAAAATTCCTACACAAACATTTCTCGTGTTGTTTATCAGATGTACGAATGCCATTGCCGAGTGTTGAAAAAAATATTTAGGAAACAATACTAAACAAACAACGTGTATAAACTGCATTATGATTGATACAGGCTCGTATGCTCAAACACAAATTCTTACGAGTATGGCGAGCAGATACAAAAACAATATGCTGTATTAACTACACCGCAACTCGTTTTTAAGCGAGTATCTTAAATCATAAAAACAGGTACTCATTGCAGTTCTCTGGTCAGTAGTACTGGCGACAAAGTCAATAGTGAATCACTACTGCTTCACTAGTGATATTTCCTACAGGGTATGTATGTACAATGTACACATATACTTATGTAGATACATCTTTGAACATGAAGACATATATATGTACATACTTACATATATACAGTAAGACTCTCTCATAACGAACAGCAATTGAATAATATGAGGAAGAACACTTTTTCTACTTTTTTCTGTTGAATTTGATTAAGATGTAAAATATTCTTCCAATTTATATTTATTTTATATTATTGAAATCATATAGCATCATTACACATACATAGTTGCTACATGTTAAATTTTGTATCATTTGTTCCAAAAAAGAAATGATATTGATATTTTCTGAGTTCCAAATCAAGGGAAAAAATCTGTTTTTAACATATCCACAGCCCACTTACTTAGATTTCCTGAATATGCGGTGAAAAATTAACCATTATTTTTTATACTCATATTAAATTTTTATTTACGGTCTGTTTCATTAAACGCAACAGAATTTTTTCTAACATTTTATTGAAAACAATAGCAAAAAAGGAAAATTTTGTTTTTTATAGGTACAGACTTAATTCTAAAACTAAAGTAAATTAAAGAGCGCTAGCAGCATTGGCCATCGACTCAGTATATCTATTTAATATTTTCCTACAATGAGAAGTGGTTTAAAGCTCAATTTCTTCAAGATAATTGCATAAAGAAATAAAAATGTCATATCTTAATTTATAGGTTTGAACATATTATCTTTAGAACAATTTATTTATGTTGTTTGTCGTTAGTAAGTTTCACTGTAACTTATTTAAAACGAGTTCCACTAACACACCACTAGTGCTATTAAATAAAACAACGACAACAACAACAACAAAATACTCGTACACGTCATGCCCACAAAACAAGATCATACATATTTACATCCATATAATTATACACATTTTCATGTGTCTGGTCACCAGCAGTACCACCAGATTAGGGGATTTGTCCCCAAAATGGGGATTTTGCCTCTAATTTGGGGACAGAATTTCGTGGGGAGGGATTTGGGGACTTTTCATTTTGAGCTCTAACAATTTGCATGTATCAGGAAAACAATTAATCGTGGATATTGACATAATATTTTAGTGCTGGTAACATTTCAGTTTTTAAAAATCACTTAGAATAGTGTGGCAAGCATACTTTATAATGAAGATGATAATACCATCATGGTAATACCGCGAACATACTATATACATATATACATAGTCAAAACCGTGCTCGCAGCTGCAGAACTAGCTCTTTGTCAATTAAATTTTCTTTCTTTCGAAAAAGAAAAATTACTGTTGAAAGTTTTGATTGTGCAATTGTTCTACACACGGTTCTACCTTAGTTATTGTGTAACCCATAAATAAACTATGTATGTGTGATTCCCAGAAAATAAATATGAAAAACTTTGAACTTTTTAAAAATTTGCAATTTAAGCACATTACAAAACATACATTGATTTAATTCGGTGTATGGAATTTTGAAAAATGTTATAGACCGAAAAGTGGCATTGAGCGTATATGAAAACCAATGGAATGAAATTGCTTATATCGGCTGGCGGAAACAAACAAACAAAGTTTTCCTAAAGACATATTTGGCTCTTGGGCAATAGTATATCAGTACGAAGATAATGTCGGAAATTACTTCTTTCGTGAAATTGCAGCTGCTGTGTTCAACCTGTTGATAGTGCCGATAAGTAATGCGTTTGTGGAGAGAATATTTTGATGCATGGACACTACCAAACCAAAACCAAATTAAGGAATAATCTGCAATATGAAATGTTAGAATCTTTAATAAGAATAAAATCACATTTAAATATTTATAAGATCTACTGCCACAAATTTGAGCTTCCTGAAGAAAAAAAAGTTCAAATCGGAAAATATGTACATGCGAGTTGTAGAGGACGGGGACGAACTGATTGTCTATGAAGTTTTGGATTGGGAAATTATTTAGGATATTTCGTTTGCAAAAATGTATGTATGTACATATGTAATATCTTCTTAAATTCGTATTCACGCCTATCGTGAATAAAATGTGAAATTTTTGTTCCCATGAAATTTTCATTCCCCATGAAGGGAAATTTGCAATCGTGAATTTAATGGGAACGTTTATTCCCGCTATCAATGCGTAGTGAATGTAAAAAAACGGGAAGAAGACTTGTAAAGCTTCAAAATTAATTGAAAATCAAACAAATTAAGTTTAATAATGAGAAATACACATATTTCGGGTTTCAAATTAAATGTTATAGAGTGTAAAGTTGTGTCTTTTTTTTTTAGGCGCCGTGCAAAATATTTTTTAGCATACCACAGCCATTAAATTTACTGCATGTCAACCTAAGAGATTCATGTTCAAAGAAAAAAGGTGTTCTAAGGTGTTATTAATCGTAGACATTATTTATTGATCTTTTCCTAAAAATGATTATTTTTAAGTTTTAATATATAATTGAAATTATAGTATTGAAGTTACGCAGTGTATTAATTCAATTCGCCTGCAAAAATAAAGTGAAAAAAAAAACGAAGGGAAAAGTGAAAAAATCCATGTGAAAAATATTATTCACGATAAGAGGAATCAAGAAGGGAACACATTTCAGGGGTAAAATTATTCACTATTGCAATTTGGGGAAAAGGGAAAATATTTCGAGGGAGAAACTGTTCACGATAGGTTATTTTTTTGCTATTATCTTCTTCAGATTGTTTACTTCGACTAAATAAAAACAAACTTCAAAAATCCTTATTTTTCAAAACAAAGAGAGAATGGAAGTACCTTGTATATTTATATCATGCTTGAAAGTGCCTTTTTGTTAATTGTTAAGTTTTTACACAAATATAGATATATGTAAATATATGCATGTACAATTGAATTTTATGTACGTTTTAAGTTAATAAAAACATTTGAAAAAAATAAAAATAAAGAATTTGGTCAATCGTACTGAAAAAAGTACAATTTATCTTGTAACTTTGTGAAAATCTTATTTCGCATCCCTGCGCATAGGAGTTAATAATCGTTTTTTGTGAATGATATATTTTTGGGGACAAAAGTTAGGATTTTTTTGTTGAAATGGGGATTTTTTGGGGACATGGCGTTTTAAATTGGGGACAAGAGTCAACATTTTTCTGGCAGCACTGGTCACCAGGCCCTGGTGGTTGGTTGTTTGTGTGTTTCTTTTATTCACATCAGGGATGGCATTGAGAATTTTAAAATTGTACCAACAACTTAAAAAACTGTACTTTTTCGACATTAGTTGTACGAAAAGATTTTTTAGTTCAAATTACATATTTTTATTTGTTTTTATTAAAACTAGGATTGCCTGGTGGTCTAAATTAGACCACTTAACACCTAGTATTTATTTATTTATTATAAGCACATTAGAGCTGTGCCAAATCGTTCATTCAAGTGACCGCTCATTTTCGTTCATTTTCTAAAAAAGAACGAGTTCGTTCATCCTCTCTTTTCAAGAAATAGAACGAAATAAAAACAAGCAAACAGTTGATTCGTCAAATAAAAAGGGACTATGCAGTGAGTTTTTTATAATTTGTTTAGCAATATAAGCAAAACAAACAAAAGAATGTATAAGAAACAAAAAAATCAGCTATTAAAAACTTTTAAAAACTTGAAGTATTTTATATTCTTAGGAATAAGAAATCAAAAGATTCATATTGCCAAAAGAGCCATATATAAAGAATAAAAATTAACTGTTTATAATATCTACGTATGCATGTATATCGAATTCGTTAAAAAAAAACTCTTAATATGTTCTAAAAACTTAAGAAATATTAATGGCAATTTTATTAATTTCATAATGGTCATACTGTTACTTAAAGCAGGCAAAAAGGTAAATAAAAACCAGAATGTGACAAAAAATCTCGCATGAATAAAAAAAAAAAGTAAAACAAACACCCAAGTGCGTTCGTTCATTTCGTTTAATTGTACTTTGTATCAGCACTGTTGAGCCAAAACAGCTCAGTAAACTGACCGGGTCACTTCGTGCATTTTACTGATTCGTTAATGAACGACACAACTCTAAAGCACATGTGTACAAAACAAAACCAAAGAAGAAAATCGTCTTTTTCCAAGCAAATTTAAATCGCTTTTTACTACTTTTGAGCCAAGCAATATAAAAAAAAACATTTATATTGTGCATATCTACACAAAAATACCTCTTAAACCATATATGTTTCACCAATATTCGTGAACGATGAGATACTTAAGATAGTACGACAAAAAAATGTGTGCCGTATTTGTATATTTTTAATAAAATAATCGAATCTTTTTCACTAATTTCCTTGTAAGGATGCTAAAGCATATGGTTACACCTGTTTAAGTTGAAAGAAGAAATATGATTTGGAAATGGACGAGTTCACATCTTTTGATTTTGTCGCTGCGGTTTGTTTTCACAAGACTGTTTTCAAGTGAGAAGAATATGAGTTTCATTGTTCGAAAGTGAAATTTCACACATGCAATCGTTTGAAAATAAATGCGGAGTGAAACTGGGAAGATTCCTTAAATGTACTAAATTAGTCATTGGTGTACTATTGTACTTTCCGAGCTTAAATAGTACCAAACAAAAGTACACTTGTACCAACTTTGCCAACCCTGATTCAAATGTTTGGAAACTTGTTTTACTTTGTTTTTATTATTATTTTGCTTTTATTCTTTATAATTCTCAGTTGCTTGATACTGGCATTGCTACAAATAATTTGAATTTAGCAAGGAAAAATTAAGACTATACTTCACAGGATCATTTCTGTAGTGAGTCTTCATTTATTTGCATTGCAAAATGTAAAATACTGTAACCGCGATGAAGAGATATATCGCTTTGTCTGTAGCGTGAGGTTTAGAGCTTTAACTATTTTCGAATTTAATTGATCGATGGGATAAAGTTTCTACGATGATCGCAGTTTAATGGATAAAGCGACTTCTGAGCGGTTGTTTAATAAATAAATTTCAAAAATCTATAAATAGGTTGTGCCATTTAGTTCATTTCAGTGACCGGTCATTTTAGTTCATTATTTATAAATGAACTCTTTTAGTTCAATGATTTTATTTACATCTGCATGTATATGTTTGTATGTAGATATGTTGTGGTTTTTGACAGTATTTAAAACACAGATCTGTGATTAAAAAACTTTACGAAAGCTAAAATTAATTAATTAATAAATTTGCTTTATAAAGGGTTTATAAAACAAATTTAGTGTGAAAATCATTTTTAAAAATCTCATAAATCCAAAATATTTTTGTGAAGAGGTTATTAGTATAAGTGTTTGTTGCTTGTTTATTGCATTTGTGGTAGTAGCCAGCGATGAACAAGAACTAAATATATGTACATACATATGAATGAGTATAGAGGCAAAGCAACACAAACAGAAAGAAGTAAAGCAAAACGTTGAAAACATTTAGTTCATTTTGTCTTAAGGTAGAATTAGTAAAATCGTATCATTCTACTTTACAGCTTGCCGTATCGTTCAACTTTGTGCACAAGTTATAGAAAATGTAACAGTTTGCACACACATACGGCGTTTTTTGACATTCGCTACAGAAAAATCTGTTTTCTGTAGATTCCTACGTCAGCAGTGCTACCACCACATATTTTATAACTAGTAACATGCATTGTATATGGTACGGTTTTTGTCAGCTGACACGCAACATCACGATACGATTTTACTAATTCTACCCTTAATGATTAAACAGAATACCGACTTCAACACATTTTCCATACAAATTGACACAAAAAAACAGCCGCAGAAACCAGTCGTGAGATAGAATCTATTTTATATTGAGAGCGTTTTTTCTTATGCTCTTACATATAAATACTTATTCTCACAAAAATGTTACCATACCATGGTACAATTATACTAGGTACATGCACAACTACAACAAAATTACAACACCAAAAAACACATTCATTTTGTTGGTATAAACAAACGAATAATTGTCAGAAACACATGCCTTTTGTTTTTAAAAATAACAATTACAGGGTAACTAAAGTACAATTGCAGACGCGGCATTCATGAATGAGGTAGTTTAGACGAGAACAATTTTTAAGCCGCACAATTTTTGTTATTTTCCAAATTACACGAGACTAATTCATCTGGCACAAAATGTATTCGTATACACAGCTGTGTGTGTGTTAGTGTTTTTAGTATTCATTTAACATTTGCTGTTTTTTAAGTTGTATGTGTTTAGTTAAGTTTTATGCTGCTAATGCGGGGTTGAAGCTGGTTGAAAAGTTATGCCAACCGCAAAACCACTCTCTTTGCCTCTCTCACCTACAAACTGGAATGTTATGCCAGCACAATTATGCCCGTGTAAATCAGCGCAATGATTATAGTTGTGATTATAGTCATTCAGTGTTGCCAATAGGTGTGTAATTACACAGAGTGTGCAATTACTCTCATTTGTAGGCCATGTAATTACATTCATGTATAATCTGTGTGTAATTCTACTTTGGCTTGTATTTTTATTTATTTTTGTTTTAATTTTAACCTACACAAAAGATGTGTAGTGTAATTTTCTTTAACATATAACTGGAAACACAGCCATGTGTAATTTCATTGGCAACACTGTAATCATTTTATGCACACACATACACTAACATTTTTGCAGCTTGTAAACAAACCCAGCGGTAAAACTCAGAAGACCTTCTTGGTGCAGGCCTTATTAAAGGACTCTTTCGCATAAAATATACGATACACATTCCACACTCGCTTCTATGAGAAGGGAGAAGAGAAGGACTAACATGTTTTGTTTGGTTTTTTTACCAAAGCAAAATCAAAATCTGTTAGTTTGAAGGCCTTCCAGAATCTCTGGCGAAAGAAGCAAGAACAGAAGGTCTGCTCCGCAATGACAACGCGTGTAAAAAAGATATGAGTATGGAATGGAGCAAGCAGGCCTTCTACATCCAAAAGAAGGCGTACAGAGGCCTTCTATAAGGCATCCCTACTCCTTCTAGTTCCCGCTGGGAAGTTTGACAACTGTAGGTATTGTATACATTAACAGGCTGGGCTTGTGCATGTACCTGTTATAATTGTATCATGTACCATACTTTCAATAAATTTCATACATTTTGTAAACAAAACTTCAAAGAAAAATAAGCACAAAAGAAAATAAAACAAAAATTAGAGAGCATTTGAAGAAGGCGAATTGATATAAGGTGGTCTTGATTTGCAACTCTGCGTATTCGCCTTATATATTTGTTAGTGTAAAATTTCCTGCTGTCAAAATATTTCTTAACGTTTTGGTTCATTTGACAGCAGGAAATTTATGTCAGCTGGCGAATTAAGATCACCTTATGTGAATTCGCCTTGGCATTTGAAGTTATTGCCGTCGATGTTATTATGGGCTTGATTAATTTGTCAGCGATTTTCCTGAAGTTGCAGACTTTATTCTGTTTCTACATTTAGTTCAAAAAATGAACTAGTTCAAAAATTTAACTAGTGAGCGTAAAACAATTGAACTAGTTCACTTAGTTCAAAGTACTGAATCGTTCATTTGAACTAGTTCGTTCATAAACTACACAAGACTATCTATAAATAAAAATATTTCATGTATTTTCTAGTTATTTATGAACTCGTCGCAAAAGATATTTGAACCAGGGCGATATGCAGCGTTACCGTTGTGCGACTAAAGTCGCATTTTGCCCCTTTTTCAACTGCCTTGCCACTTTTTATGCCCCTTACTTTTAAATCCCCTTTTAGTATCATTTGTATTATTTTATGCCCCTTTTTGCCCCCTTTTTATTCAAAATCTACTTTCGTTTTTATTTTGACAATGTACGCAGATTCGTACAGATTCTACCATATTCAACAAGATTTTATTTCCTATGTGTAAAACTTCATATAAAAACATATACCTTGGTATAAAACTTTTCATTCGTGCAAGATTTTTAAATATAAAAGTACAATTACACACTCATACATACTTGATAATTCTATCTGTATTTTCGACAGATGTTGTGAAAGCTAAATTTAATTAAAGTACATATTTTTAAAAGGCTGTTCTGTAAACCGATCGAGTTCAAATCGCACGATTTTAGAAAACTAAAACAGCCAAACACAAATGATCTAAAATATCCGAGTTTTTACCACAAAAAATACTTGTTTTTGGAGAAAAGTGACTATTGCTGATGATAAGTTGCAACTTCTCGTTTGAGTCAATGAACAAATTGGCCAAATTAAACCCAAAAATATACCCAGATTCAGCAGTTGCAAGGTCTGTGAGGTAAAAAAAAATTACCAAAAAAAAAAACAAAGCGTAGACTTAAAATGGCATTGCTAAAAAATTTCAAATAGACTGAAAGAAGACACTTGTCTGTCCATGCTGTCTGACTTAAATTTATTTAAAAACGATTTGAAAGAATTGACTGCAAGTGAAGAACTTATTAATAAATACAGATGTACAATTTCAAAAGAATTGATATTTAAGGTTTTGCATTATGCATAAAAATAATACCATAAATATATTATCCTCTTCAGAATCGAAGTTTAAAATTTTTTATCAAAACTTTAAATGGTTATAGTATGTTTCCACCGGCATGATTTAGACAAATCATGATGATTTGTGCAAATCATGTTAATTTATACATGATTTACCTTACATTTTGCATATGGATAAATCACCTCAAAGTAGTTGATTTATTATAAATAATGTCGAAAATACTATTTTTCGAACTCAATTTATCTATGCAACCCTGCGTTGCATTTAAAATAACAAACTCCATCCCTGGGTCATTCATGAATAGTGATTGACAGTTTCGAATAAACTGACATTCAGGAATATTTAATCAATCTTAAATGTCAACTACATGTGAATAAAATTCACATTACAGCTGCTGCGCTCACCTCATAAGGCACGTGCATAAATTGAATACGAAAATTCGAACAACAAATCACTCACAAGTTCGGTGGAAACACTTTGAAGTGATTTACTTAAACCTACTTGATTTAAAGTCGGTGGAAACATATTATTAAGTAAATTTTTTGAATTATACTGGATTTTAAGTAAAAAAGTGATATGCCCCAATATATGCCAAACAATTTATTAATGTATGTACTTTTTAATTTTTTGTAAATCTTAAGAACTGCGGCAAATTACGGCATTTAATATCGAACGAAATTTCCATTTATTTTCTATTGGAATTTCGATCAATATCAAATGCCACATTTTGACCAGTGTTTCATTATTATCATAGATTTTATGATTTTTTACATATAGTAGCTTTCTATATGACGTTTATACTCGTCTTATTTGTAAATAAAAACTGTATTTGCAAATACTCAACTAGCCGGTATTACAGAAATATATTCACAGTCGTCAAATAAGCAATTGTAAAATCAAAAATTTCTTTTTCTGTGTACATACATTTCATCCCCAGTAATCAGTAATTGTTCACGTGAGTTAGTATAGGCTTCATTATTCTTTACTTTCTGTTGATGTTCTGTGTTGTGCCGTTCTGTTTCTAAATTTTAATATTTACTTTTTATGTAATAACTTATCACCTGTTTCTGAGCAGAACAGCCACAGTTTTCAACTGATGTGATGAGTTCGTCTACTTTTATGTTTAAAAATAATTTTATGTTTTTCTGATAAAAATTAACAGTCTTATTTATAAAACTTAAAAAGTCTTTATAAAGGTTTTGTATAACAAATTTTAATAAAAAAATTTTCTTAAAAAGCCTTTATAAAGCCTTAATAATTTTTATAAATAAGGGCTGTAAATTTTTAAAATTTTTAAAAGCATATTCACAATTTTTATTTTATTTATGCTGTCACTGAGAATTACTTAAAATTTTTGGATTTTTACAGGTTAAACCGTAACAGAACAGAACGAAACAGAAAAACTAACGACTTGTGTAAGATTTCTAAAAGCAAAAAAGAGTCAGCTGATTCGTAACAGAACAGAAAGTAAAACCTAATTCTGCCACAAGTTAGAATTTTTACGTACGTACAAAAAAACTTATATGAGTTCTCATAAAATTAATGTTTGTGTACTTTTTATACATGAAAAATTTGTTTTTATTGTTTGTTTTTTAATAAAAATAGCTTAATAAATATGTTTGTGTCTTTAATTTTCCTTGATTTTAAAGTTGCCCCTTTTTTTCTTAGAAATCCCCTTTTTGTGCCACTTTTTTTTTGAAAATCCCCTTTTTGTGCCCCTTTTTGAAAATTTTCAACGGTAACGCTGGCGATATGGCGATTTTTTAACTGTTTGGCTTCTAAATTTTTGGTTCGCCAAATAAATAAATTTATTGGCGATTTTTATGGCAACAAACAAAATTAAACTTCAAAAATTTTCTATTTCAGCAAAATTAATTTGTTGAATGAGTAGTTTCAAAAATAAATCCTACCAAGAATCGTCAGCAAGAAAGAAATTAAAACAATTTGATTTCGATGATTTTTTCTTATATTAATTATAGTCATTAATATGTTTTGAATTTGGATGAGAAAAATTTACAAGAAATAATTTTTGGCGATTTTCTGCTAAATTTTTATACTATTATTTTTTTAAATTTATATTAAAAAAGTGTTACTATATAAAAACAAATTTATTATCAAATATATTGTTACGAAAATAGCCGTCAACAATGTTAAGCAACATTACACAAAAATACTCCAACAGGGTTAATGTAAATGCTACGCGAAAATATTCCTACAGGGTCAAAGCAAAGAATAGTCTAGAAAGTAGCCAACAACTAAATAAGCATGCCTAGCTTGATTAAACGTAAACAAGCAAAAGTAACAACAAAAAGCGTCTGCTTATTAAGAAGATTCACATATTTGTACACATACATACATGCCAATTCAAACGAAAAGCAAAAGATAAACAACCACCGTGTGTTGCTTAGTTAATGATGTACACACGTACGCATATACACATGTATGTACATAGTTACCACATGAACTTAATTAGGCAGCATATAAGATGATAATGATCGTCTAGACATTGCTTGAAACTTCTAGTGGAATTTCTGTGAAATATAAATAGAGGTGACGCATCCAATGAGAGAGTCAGTTGCAGTTGTAAGTCAGTCGCGAACAGTTATAGTTAGTGCTAATCAGAAACTAGTGAAGTTAAGAACTCGTTAGACAGTTGATAATTAAGTTGTGAATTAATAATAGTCTGTCGTGGAATTGAGATTATTGTGGAGTCTATCGTGTCGACTGGAGTAAAGGGAACAGCGCAGCGAATAGACGTGTATAAGGGTGTAAGTAAAGCCAGTGAGTCTTTATTGGTGTATCAACTGTGAGTGTCGGCAGCGTGAGTGCCGTGTGTGATAAGCAGCAGACAAAGAGGTATTGGTGTATCAACTGTGAGTGACGGCAGAGAGAGTCTCGTAAGTGACGAGCAGTAGACAAAGAGGTGTCACGTGAATACTTGCGCAGCCAGCTAAGAAACGTGCGTAAACTACAGCGAGGAAGGCGCAGTGGTAACCAGTTGTGAATATCTGTGTGTAATTTATTAGTTTAAGTTGTATTAGTGTATTTAAGCTCTTGAGTGATTTAGTATAAGTGTATTTGTAAATAAAACTTGTATCATTCTTAACCCTAATCACTACACTCGGCTCTTGTATTCATTTGCAAATCTTCGGATCTACGGAAAAGCGTTTTTATAGAGAGAAAAACGTAACAATATATTTAAAAAAATATATAAAATTGATTTTGACGATTTTTAAAATAAATTTGGCGAAATAGGTCGGAAAAAAACTGACAACCATCTTCTTGATGTGTTAGTGAGCGGTAGAGGCAGCGATGCCAACTTGGTGCTTTAGGCACTATTTTTTGTGCATTTTGAAAAAATTTGTGTATTTCTTAAAATTAAGGTAGAGGTCCATAGCTCGCTTTTTGCGCATTATGCTTTACATGCGTTTCATCCTTTTGTTTCATTCTATACTTTGTTCGCGTTGAGTTACATGCACTGCTTTTCATGCGCCATTTTATTTTTGTTTTGATCAGCTGTGTGCGTTTGTTTATAAATACTTATAAAGAAAAAATGGAGAGTGAAATCGAGTTTTTAAAAGAATTTGTGAAGTTAGTTGAGTTTGTGTATTAAATTTATTAAATTTTCTTCCATTTTATTGTTTAAAAATATGTAATGCACACAAAGTAAATAATACAGATTTAGCGGAGATAACACTCAGTACCAAGGCAAATTCATAACAGGTAAAGTTGAAAACACAGCTGATCGATTTTTTTTCTGCCTAATTAAAGGCGTATTCATATAACTGCTGGCTCGTATGTCAAAAGTTGTTTATATATACAGACCTGCGCCGGACAATTTTTTCGGCGGCGCCAGCTCTTGGAAAAATTGTCGGCGGAAGCTGATAATCAAATAATATGAAATAGAAAATTTAGGATAAAAAAGAATTATAAAATAATTGATGATTTTCCAAACCATTAGTAGACTTCAACCATATATTTTGTTCAAGTTTATAAGCCTACTACGCTAATTTTTCTTTTGTGATTTTCAAATATATTATTATTTGTGAATTCTCAAATAGTTTTTGAGAGTCTGTCCATAGATAAGAGATTTGTAACTGTTCAAAATATATGGTTGAAGTCTACTGATGATTTGGCAAAGCACCAATGAAATATATAGACAATGCTTAGCCACTATCAAATACATACCAATTAAACTAAACGTATTAAAATATGTCAAATAATAAATATTTTTAAATAAATAAAATAATTATTAGATTATATTGTACATGAAGAATCGGCGGATGTTTTTCAGGCAACATAAACCAAACTTTTTCCAGCGGCGGCGTAGCTGACTAAAATTATCGACGGCTCGGCTCAGCCGGTTGTGAGCCATCATGGCCTAGATCTCTGCTCGAGTAAATTCAATCAGCTGCTTTTGACATACGAGCCTCCAATGCAACAACAAAATACCAAATTGTTTTTATTGTTTGTATTTTGTTGTAGTATTAACTTTACCTGTCATGAATTTGCCTTGCTCAGTGCGTAAAAGTAATCGATAACTAATATGCAAAATTTGTTAGTGAGAAAAGTGTGTTGAAAAGTTAATTAAAATACATCGCATTAATGAAAATATTCACATATTTTATTAAACAAGTTTTTTTTACTAAGAAATTTTTTTATTGAAAAATAAAGAAAAAAATTATCCACGGCAAAATAATATTTATCGATAACGTAAAAAATAAAGTATTATTTAACATCTTTAGCTTTCAAGAACAGCTGACTTTCTTTCATGGTGCTTGTAACTCGTACAAAAGTAGAAAGTATACCTACTTTTTGCTTTGAACGCGCCTACGCGTTCTGCGCTTTTTGCAATGTAACTTCTCACATAATATTACATTGATTCTACTTTTTTGACAGATGCTTAGAAAGCGTAACGCGCAAAAAGCGAGCTGTGGACCTTTACCTTTACTTTAACAAGGAATAAATTCAGTGAAGTACGACTTTGACCCGGGCACGAAGGGTTCCGTACGGACACTAGATATGTAATTCAATACGAATTTTAGCCTATATAATAAATATTTTTGGCTTTTTTTCGTTTTTGGGTTTTTTTTTCGGTTTTGAGTGTTTTTTAATTTTGGCGCTTTTTTAGTTTGGGCACTTTTTCCCCCGTTTTGTCGATTTTTTCGGTTTTTGGCGTTTTTTGATTTTGGCAATTTTTTTCATTTTGCAATTTTTTTCACTTTGCCGATTTTTTTCATATAGGCGATTTTTTAGTTTTGGCATTTTTTTCGCGTTTTGATATACCATGTTCACACGGACAGCAATTATCGAGGTTCGCTCTCTCATTCACGGTTCGCGGTCGGACCTTGATGGAATCAACATGGTTCGCCATACAAATTTTTGAGAGCGAACCATCTTGGTTCATTTTGAACCTTGCTGCGAACCACGAAGAAATTGCTATCATCGCTAGTTTTGATAACAAATTATCGCTAATATATCTGAACTAGCTATCAAAAAAAAATGAGTGTACAGACACACATTGCGCTGATTTACACGGGCATAATTGTGCTGGCATAACATGCCAGTTTGTTGGTGAGAGAGGCAAAGAGAGTGGTTTTGCGGTTGGCATAACTTTTCAACCACCTTCAACCCCGCATTAGCAGCATAAAACCAATACACACACAAATTAAAAAACAGCAAGTGTTAAATGAATACAAAAAACACTAACACACACAAAGCTGTGTATACGTATACATTTTGTGCCAGATGAATTAGTCTCGTGTAATTTGGAAAAGAACAAAAATTGTGCGTCTTAAAAATTGTTTTTTTCTTGTTGGAAAAATGTAAATTTTTTACAACAAACACAGGAAAAAAATTCCACCTAAAGTTGAGTTTTTAAATTCAAGAAAAAAACTGATGTGAATACCTTTAATAAATAAATAAATAAAAAATAATCGAACGAATAATTGCTTCAAGATTATCATGGTTCATGGAAAAAAAGAAACTAATAGCCAAAGAACAAGTTGCCTTTAAAGTTACCAAGGGATACGACGATACACTTCTTCACTTAGACAATTATTTATTAATTATGGGGGTTGTTCTGTACGCGTAAACGGGGGCTCTGGCGGCTTTATGGTATGGTGGTTTTATAATGTTTAATGTCTAAGCCATAGTCTATTTTGCTCAATACCAATGTTTTGGTTAGGTAAGCGTGTTAATAGGAACAAAACTTTTCCTTTATAAATAACATATTATATTGGCTCTTGCTAAGAGGGAATTCTTGAGTTGAGTGCAGTGGTCTTTCCAGTGATATTTTCGGTTTAAAATAACATATTTGCATTCATGCAAATAGCATGAAGTGAGCAAAATTTTAAACAGCACGCCCTCCCTCGACCACTGTTTATACGCAGACGATTTATATATCTTATGTAAGAGAAACAACTACAACGAAACAACACAGATTTTAAGAATTTTTTTCAAGACTTCGGATCGGTCATACTATATTCTGTCATGAGTACAGTATTAAGAAAACCAACATTCCAGCATGCCCTCGGTGCAACCGTAATCTCACCGTCAAATACACTCTCATCAACTGCCCACCACTCAGTGCCCTAGGAAGAAAGTTTTTTGGTCACAAATCTGCCTATAACATCCTCCAAGTTCCATCCACTTCAAATATCAACAAAATTTACTACTATATAAAACAAATCAACCTTGAAACATGGCAGCTAGCGCTCCTTAAACCTTTAGTCTTAGAATTAATTCGTAAGACTAACTCAAATAAATAAATAAATAAATAATTTAAAAAAATTAAATATATACCCCCATATTCATACAATTTAAAATGAATTTAAAATGTATTTTATTTAAAATTTTTCGTACAAAATTTTCCTAAAATGGATTTTAAATTTATTTTATTTTTTTATGAATATGGGGGACAATATAGTTGTTTCTAAATGTATAAAATATTAAATGGCTTGTTGTACCTATAAACTTTATGGTGAAGCCCAAAGGGACAAAAATGCTAAAACTAAGAAATTGACTCGGATGTAGCAGTCAACATATAAAGCACCCCATACACTATTCAATTCAATTTTCAATTGAGTCGGTTGTTGTTCAAATCAAAGCGTGTATGGCTTTGTCAATTGATTAGTTTGGCAGTTGTCGAGTTGGTTGTAGAAAAATCAAAAGATTTTGATTTTTCATGTTGACTAGTAAATCGTTCAATTCGATTGTGCTGTGTGTGCTCGAGTTTCGTGATTAGGTGTCAAAATTTATGTTTTTAGCTTTATTTTGTATAGAAAAATATATGTATTTTTAAAATTGTATTTTATTTCATTGAAATTTAGATAAAAAATTTAGAAAGTGATGAATGAATGCAATAGAAGTTTTAAATTTTTAAATTTGTAATTGTGAAAAAAATATAAATTTGGCAGTTGAATGAAAATCTTTCAATTCAGTTTATGAAGTGTGTGGCCAAGAACCAATTCAATTGAAAGACTTAATTCACAATTGAATTGAAACGTGTATGGGGTGCTTAACACTTATATTTATCACTCTATAAAAAAATTCGCACCTGTATTAAAATACCAAATTATTAAGTATTAAATTGTACATATTTAATGTTTGCACCGAATCATAGAGAAATAAGCCCGGCTAGCTCAGTCGGTAGAGCATGAGACTCTTAATCTCAGGGTCGTGGGTTCGAGCCCCACGTTGGGCGCTCAGTTATTTTGCTTGATTTTTTTTTTTTTTTTTTTTGTTATTAGACATATTTTGGCATTTTCTATACATCATTTAAAAAATATTTACCATTTCCTCATCTATTAACAAGTAATCCCTAAACAAGTAATCCATTAACAAGTAATTCCTTAACAAGTAAACGATTATCAATAGAATTCAAGTAAAATTAAAAGTAAATGTCGCTCATTAACTAAAATAACTCAAAAAAACAGTTTGCCAGAAAACGAGTTTGAGGTTTTCAATTTACACACAACTTAATGGAGAAATAAAATTTCATATTTGTGCCCTTAATTATAAAAGTGGTCATGTGCGTTTTTGCTTCGAAATATCAAATAAATCTTTAAAAAACTTTCATAAATACTTACAGCCTTATTTATAAAAATTAAAAAGGCTTTTTAAGAAAAATTTGTTTGTATATGTTTTTAAATATTTTGGATTTCATACCATAACTATTTTGTTTAAAAGAAATTCACTTGTTATAAGAATAGTTTTATATTAAATAAAATACTTGTAATATTTTTTAAAGGCCAAGAGGCCTCATGTATTACTGCTGTCGTATAAATAAATAAATAAAAAAAATTTTTGTATGAAAATTTGTTTTAAAACCCCTTTATAAAGGATTTTTAAGTTTTATAAATATGGCTGTTAAAAAATATTAAATAAATTTATATAAATCGAAACTAGCACAACTCTAAATAAAAATGTTTCAAAATATAAAAATATTTTTTAAACTGTTCAAATGTAATCTACTAAATATCTCGACCAAAGAAATATGTATATGACTTAAACCACTTTCATAATTAAGGGGTCATTTCTCTCCAGAGTTGAGTAATGTTGAGTAAGATATTTGTATGAAATTTTTACACAATATTAATAACGATATCAAGATTAATTCTGCATCATTAACTCGAAAATCACATCTATGTAAAGTTTTAAGAAGTCACAACACACTTTACACCAATCGATATAAATATTTTTAGCTCACATTAATAACTCCGATACCTATTCATTCAATCTTCATGCCGATTGACTAGGTTTTATATACATACATATGTACATACATAGTTCCTTGTGAAGTTTCTTAGAATTTTCCGCGGGTCAACAATAATTCTTGATTCATTGAATGCAAAAAAATTACCTTATAGAAATATACAACCTCATTTATAAGGTAAAACTATATGCCAGTTAGCATAAGTGGAAAAATTGAACATGGCCTTAACAAGTTCCTCAAATTGTGTGGACATTAAAAACGACGCATAATGAAGTTATTATTATTAATTCCTAGCGTGATTGTACATGTAAAATTTAATGCAAAACCATATTAAATTTTTCCACTTATGTTCGTGAATTCCAATTGATTATAACGACAAACCAACTGGGAGTTCTTTCCCGGGGTTGACTAGGGTCGTTCCAACACATAGATTATCGTGGGAACGAACTATTTTGCAAAAATGTACGTATGTTTACGTTATTTTGTAAAATAATTATGTTTTAAATAAAGGTAAGTAGCATTTTACTACTTGCATACATACTTCTGCATATACCGACTTCTTAAATTTTTAAATTAAAAAAATACACTAACGTTTTTGAAAACTTTGGCAAGCTATGGAGTATCCTTAGATCTTTCCAATTCGTAAAGAAAACCAAATTATATGGTCTTTGGTGTGTTGGCAACTTCTCCATTTTACTCGATTTCGTTCTAGTTTGTGGGTCTGTCTTTCGTAGATGTGGCCACAAGGCCATAGTTAACAAGAGATTTTGCGATGACTACGATGAGCTGACTAATGGCGCTACCAAATACTTGAATTTAAAATTTCCTTGATTTCTAGTCATGGCGTAACCGCAAATTGGAATGTTAAAAGTACATGTTGCATGATAGGCAGGTACAACGAATATATTAAACATCACCTGAAAAAATACACGCGCACTCACTTTTCACATATTAATCTTTTGTACTTTTACTTTTTCCAACAATTTCGAAATCATATCGAATTTTAAACACAACTCAAACACATAATTACCACCGATTTCAATAGAGTATTATAAAAAACAGGAACCTGTATGAAAATATTTTAGCATCGTCTACTCTTATGGCGGAAATTTCTTCTTCTTCTACTGAAGAAGTGGGATTTTCTTCAGTGTTGCTTTCTTATCAAGGCTGCCAAATTCGACGATTTATCACGATTTCGACGATTTTTGTTGCCCAAAATAGCAAAATGACGATTTGACGACTATTTTTTACTGATTGTTTACGAAAGAAGGTAGAGAAATAGAGCAAACAAATTAAAAGCTAACAAACAAGGCATATCAACTAACAAAGAAATTCGATTTATCTAAATCTCAAATTACCTCAATGGAAAATAAATCAAACAATTTAGCTCCCAGTTTGAGTCAATATTTTGCAAATGATCCGCCCAGTTTTTTTGATGAACTAGCTACTACCACAACACAGGATAAGCAAGGTATGAAACAGAAAATAGATTAGAATCACAACATTAAAACAATCGTGTTTCCAAATACTCGTAGAATCATCGAAGTCTCCTACTATGGCAAACAGCATGCGGACGTCTGTATCTTCAACAAACTCCTCAGCATCTGCCTTCAATCAGGGTAATTTGTCATCAAACACATTTACCGGAGCTTTTAAGCCGCCAGACTATATAGAAAATCCAGCAGAATTGGAGGAGGATTTAAAAATAAACGATGATGTAAGAAATTTCTGGGAGCCACCGCACACGGAACCGGGTGTGCCACCACTTTTAACTATGCCGGGAATACAGACATCTACTGATTTGGTATTAGCAAAATTAATTGGTTTAAAGTATTTCATTATATATACATATATCATTTTATCCGCAGCCCGATTTGATAGCAATAGCTGTTTCAAAACATTTGGGTGAGAGCGAATTGTCTCAACGTAAAATTTTAGGTGTTGATAATGTTACGCAAGACGAACGTGGCTTAAGGTCACTTATAGTAGCTGGTTGCTATAGAGCAGCCGTAAACCTTACAGGACGATTACTAACTATCTATGGTCAAGGGTATGGGCGAGCAGGGCAACCAGCTAAACATTCTCCACATTCATTACAGCTTTGGTTTACTCGCTTAGCACTACTGGCTAAGTTGGGTGAGTTTGAGTTGCTGCAGCAAGAAGCTGAGCCTTTTGAACAACTTAATAAACCAGATGTATACTATGAGGTCAGTGCTGGTTTTAATTTTAAGATAACCTCACTTTTAAAACATACTTCACTTTAGTTTTACCCAGAAATGTATCCCGGCAAAACTGGCTGCATTGCTTGCTTTTCATTTCGTTTACTACTAGCCGAAATGCCAATTTACCTGGGTAATCCTCAATTGGCTTTGGATCGTCTCTCCGAACTCTATGTGGTTTGTAATGAAATTAAGCAATATTATGGTGGTAAAAAGAAAAATGAAGCACAAGATTTTTGGAAAAAGCGTGAGCTGCGTGTGCTACATGCCATAGTTAATTGTGCAATTATAGTAAGTTTTCGTATTTTCTTATACAGGTATGTTCATATACATACATATATAATTCTTACTTCACTTGCAGCTAAAAAAGTATAATCTTATCGACGATATCATACGTAGTATGATTGTGGAACGTTCAGATTTAGATAAAGAAGAGCGTAGAGCTTTATTTTCAGCTTGGGGTAGAATATACTTACAAATTGGCGATATCTTTGGGGCAGAACAAAAATTTGCTGAAGCACGTCGGCTGAGAAAAATGTAAGTTAAATGTACTAAATATATAAAACTGTTAAATTAAATATTTTGTTCGCTATTAGAGGATCACAACCGGATATACGCGACTTGGTAGATAAAGGTCTTATAACTGTAGCCAAAAATGATTTTCCAGAAGCTTACGCCACTTTTCAGAAGGCTTTACATTTGGAAACAGGCAATACTATGATTTTAAACAACATGGGCGTTTGTCTTTTATATGCCGGTAAACTTAAGGATGCAATTAATCTCTTTGAAAGGGCCATCAATTTAAATCCACAAAAATCTTTAAACGAAAGCCTCCTAGTTAATCTCTCCACATTGTACGAGTTAGAATCGAACAATTCGAAGAACAAAAAACTTAACTTGTTGAGATTAATAAATCGTTATAAGCCTGATTTAAACATAAGTTTAGAAATATGCTTGAAATTGCAAACAGTTACCTAGGAAGTGCATATACAAACTATGCTCTCTTGAATAAAGTGGCAGTAGCTTTTATTTGAACGTTTTATTCCTCAATATGTATGTATATAAGTATGTAAGTATATATATGAACATGTATTATTTTTAAAGCATGGCTTTTTACTAAATTATTGAAAACAAAAATAAATCATTTAATACAAGTTTTATTTTTTTAAATAAAAATAAATGTTTTTAATATAATTACTCTGAGATTGGAGCGATTTTTAGTGTTTTGTACATAAATAAATAAATATACAATAGTTCATATATTATGCTTGGCACGTAGTTCTTACGGAAATCCAGGTTCTCTTAAGAACTGTTTTAAAATAACCTATGGAAAGTTCAATTTGATTTTCCTAAGGAACCCACTTACTAGTACTGACTTCTAAAACAATAGTACGCTGATATTTCTATATTATTCGTCTATAAGAGGAACATTATTATAAGAATAAGTGAAGAGTTTTTTCCGTCGACTGACACAAATATTAATTTTTATACAAAATCACAGAATTTTTTAAATGAAGTTTGTTAATAAGTTTACTGCACCCTTTATATTTGTCTTTTTTAATTATCAGTTCACACAATAATGATTTTTTGGTATCCAAACTTTTCTACACAATAATTTATCATGTAGAAATAAGTATAAATAAGTAGCCAAACGTGAATTTCCGCAAGAAGTCCTTACTGGCCTTAATGGGTTACATTTTCTACATTATAAATGCCAACCCTGTTTATTGCTACTTTATTGTCACAAAGTGAAATGACTCTGTCTTTAAAATACAACACTTTATTTATCATCGCCATTTTCTTTTTTAATTCCTCGAAGAAGAAATACCACAAAACAAAATTAAACTTCGGCACGAACGGATGGAAAAGATTTCTGTGTGAAAAATTTTTTAATAACACGCCAAAAATTATTCACGTAATTTTTCTCATTGTTTTTGTTTATTAAAACAGCACTTGATGCCTTCGCTAAATGTGAACAAGTTTTGCGCGTAATTTATAAAGAATTTAATTATAAAAAACGAAATTAAACACGGTGAGTTGTGCTGCCACCAATGAGCTGAAAAATACGAAGGAAAAATTTTTCTTTACACCAGAAAAAATTTATATATGACGAATAAAGTGGTTACAAGCACAATACAAATATAAATATGTATTAAAACTCAAGTACATTGCTGAAATACTTGAAAACTGATAAAATTTTAGAAATTTATTACAAATACGAAAAACCCATACAAAATTTTTCGTACAAATATTGACTTCCTCTGTGGCCAGGCCCTGTGTGTGTACATCGTACTTCCATAGAGCAAAAAAGAAAGTGTAGAGAAATTTTTATAAACTTTAGTGGCGGTTTTTTATTGCAGCAATTGTAAAGATTTATTTCGTCACCGTATTGAAAATTTAATAAAAATATGTAAAATTTCTGATTTGTTTACGGCTATTGTTTTAAAAAATTTTCATGCTGAAATTTTTTTCAATGATTTCACCAAAAAAAGCGCGCCATTATGTGACGTAGGCATTTAACACCTCTTGTACGCAATGGGGTATATAGGGGGCAGTGTCTGTTTGCTGTATTTTATGCAAATATATTGTTTTCCTTCTATTTGTTTAGAAATAAATTTATTATTAATAATTTGTTATTATTTACACAGTACTGTTTCGTCAAAACATATTTTGTTTTCATTTTGAATCAATTTTGTTATATTTGCATTACATATTTAATTTACAATTTGCTCTACAATTAGAAAAAAATTTATTTTTAATGCATTCTCTGCAATTCATTGCTCTCCACTTTTCATTCTCTTAATGTGTTTTTTTTTGTAGTTATTATCTCTTTAAACTTATAAACTTGTTGATATTAGAGATTTTATTTAAAACAGGTGAAAAAGATTTTACATAATAAACAACTAGATACATATGTGTGTATGTACCTAATTGCCTTTTTTGTTAAGGTAGGCAGGCTAATTAAATATTTATTATTAGTTTAACAAATAAGTTCTGTTAAAATATTTTTAAATAAATAAATTCGTGCGTAGATATGTACATATTTTGTATTTTAAACTTATCTTTCCAAGTAAACTAATTGGATATTGCGAATTTATAAAATTAATATTTTCAAAAAGATCAATAAAATTTTCCAAAATACATATACTACATACATACATATGTATACATATCTAGTACATACATAGTATGTAAGGTATCGTCAGGCAGACGACTCGTCCAGAAAATTTTTTATGAAAATCACAAAAAACAGTGCTTTCCATATAAATTTTATACTCAAGTCGACCGTCTGGATTGTAGAAACAGGGTTTAAGGATCTCCTTTACATATTTTCTATTTAAATTAAACATAAAGATTGTTTAAATTCTCACGTCAGAATGAATTTTTTTAAATGCCGTCTTTTCAGACGATTAAGCCGCCGCCGTTGTTGTTATTTCTTAGCCGACGTTTTTCGGCTTGAGTCGACTTTCAGCCGCCGCCGTAGATTATTTTGTTCAGCCGCCGCCGGTCGACAAACCAGGTCGGCTTCGTGCCCTGATGCATATAAACTTGCACTTGACTGTGTAAACAATCAAGCAAGTTGCGAGTGTTTTTATTATTTCATTCAATGTATTGGTTGTTAATACGTACACGCAACTTGTAACAAGTTACCTGCATGTGTAAATGAAGCGTAAGACTCTTAATATGGTATTGAGAAGCACAAATACAAACATAATCGGCCCTGTTCTGTAAATCGAATCCGATTAAGTTTCTCGCGTTTAAAATCATACACAATAATTTTCTTTCAGATATGAGAATGTATATACATATATAATAAAAGAATTAAAAATATAAAAAAAAACTTTTCTATTTTCTATATTATCATATTCTATTGTTATTGAGTTAGTTTTCTAAAATCGTGCGATTTCAAATCGATCGGTTTAAAGAACAGGGCAGAACAACCTTTAATTCCCTGACCAAAAATTTTTTAGAAAACATTTTTGTATCAATTTTCCATTGTGGAACAACCTTTTAATAATGAATAAAATCGTTTATTTTTTATTATTTTTGTATAAGAAATACCGAAGTATATATTTGAAGTATTGATTTCACTTAAACACTTTATTTTAGACTTTTTAGTTAAGAAAAAATTTATTATTTTTAAAGTAAAGTAAAATTACCAATTTCTCAAAATCACACCAAATATTTGTCTATTCAACGTCCCACAAATTCTTTGTTTTCGTTGATAAACTTGTATTAAAGCCAAATTCTTTCTGCTCAACAATTTTATTAAAGTAACGGACAGTACACAATTTTGCATTAACTTACATTTTATTAAAACATTGATGAATACGAGTAAATTGAGAATGAATTTTGAATACATATGAAAAAAAAACTTGTTAGAGATCTTTCTTTTTCTGTTCGGTTATTGATATTATTTGTTTTATTTAAATAGGTTTATCACCCTGTTGTTTTTCCCGGACGCTACTCTTTGTTTTCTTCCGGAAAATTTATACTTTTCTTCTAAAATTAATTAATTTTAATACCAAGTTACTGTAAAAAATTTTCTTCTAGGTTACTCTTCGCCGTTATGAAATTAAATTTAAGTTTTGATTTGACTTTATTTATAATGCAATAAATAATTTTTTGTTGAAAAAATTTTTTTCAATTGTTATGTCAAATTAAAAGAAATCAGCGCTCAATATTATAATATTAATACAAAATACACCATAATTATGAATTTTCCGGGGAAGTTTTTTCTCTTCCCTATCATTTTTTCCCCGTTAAAGTGTAAAATCTGGTTCAGCTGTTTTTTATATTTTATTCTGCAATAACGCAAGAGCTCAGTAATAGAGATTAGATAAAAATTTTATGATTTAAATTTTTTTTTTTTTTTTTTGCTTAAATAAAAATAAAATAAACAGCGTAACCATTCACAAGCATGCGGATTAACTTAATGCTGAGAAAGTGGAGCTAAAACTGGCCACTTGCAGATGCGCGTGGATTAAATTCCCAATGAGTATGTACAAAGGAAATTGTAAATTTCATAAAGCTTTTCTTATCAGTTGATATTAGAGGGAAACAAATCTTCCATTTATCTATGATGTGAACTTAAAGGAGTAGTGCAAAATTTAGTGTTTTAGTATATTTTTCTGAAGGCCAAAGTAGTCTATGTTTTTGAATGTGCTGGGATAAAAATGTCTCAAACAAGAGGTAAATATTAAAGGGTTGCATTTGTATACTCGTTTGTATAGCCAAAACAAATATCATGGTATGTACCATATAATTGTAGTGTGAGCGACAGAACTAGTATAAGAGTTATTGTGTGTGCATGCTTTTCCAAATTAAAATACAATTGAAAACAAATAACAATTGTTTATTGTATTGCTGCTGAGCAACCGTTTGATCTGTTTTTGCTCAAAAAATACATATTAGGTCTGTTCCAGATGCATAACAAAATAGTCCGAACTTGTACAAAGTTATCCGAAATCGTTCCAGATAGCAATTTTCGTACAATTTTGAGAGCGAATGAGAGAGTAATTTTTTTCATTTCCTGTACAAACTAGTACGAACTTTTTCTTCTGGGTAAGTTCGGACAAGAATTAAATAATCAGCTGTTTTCTGTTTACATATGAAACTGAAAAACTAATCAGAAAATTTGCAAATATAGAAAAAAAGTTTTTACATACAAATTTATTAAAAAGCAAAATGGAAGGTTTTTTGAACAAAGTTGAAGTTATAAGCACATTTCTGCATATTTCTCCATTTCTATAATATACAAAATGTTCCTTTTACAAAATTAAATTTTTTGGAACTTATTTTCATTTACTTTTCACATCTGTTACCAATGATGCAAATTTTTTGTTTTTACAATTTTATGCGTTTTAAGCGACTAAAATCACTTGAATTAAATTTAATGTAAAAAGTAAGCAACATTAATATTTCAAGATGTGCAATTATGGTTTCTTGCGTTCCAGCAATTTTGGATAACTTTTGCATATTCAGAGAGTTATTTTCTTTTTTCTCTCATTAGTCCGAACTTGTACAAAATCTTGTGGAACACACCTATTGTAATACAAATATATGAAAAAACCACTATTGAAACAAATACATGATGTGCAGATGTATGTGCGGACGTTCGTTATGTTATTTTGTGGCGCAGCCAAAGTATAGAGAGTGAGAAAGAGACAATTTTGCTCTGAGAGTAATTACAAATGCATGTGTTTCATGTACATGTGTCATTTACTTACATATGTATGTGCAATTTTGCTTTCATTCATTCATTCATCAGCCAATTACATTTTTTCTCAACACATCATAAGGCACTTATGGTAAAAGCAGTTTTATGTATCTTATTTGTCTTAGAAAAACAAAAAAAAAAATAAATGTATTGTTTTCATTTGCTCATTTCCCAACCATACAATAATTGCTTAAAAAATCAACATTTACAACTAGTAACAGAAAACGATAAATAACATATTTGTTCATACCAGAACCAAAAAACACGCAAAACTAGTGCAAACAGATGTATCTGTGCAATGCTATAGTAAATATAACATTCCGGTGCTTATTTAAACTTTTTGCTCTAAATAAATGGTTATACATACCATTGTTTTACAAAATTTATTAATATGAGTTTTAAATTTTTTTTATTATTTCGCTTCAAAATGTTTGGGGAGAAACTCTTTAACAAATTCTTCCTCTCCCTCATATTTAGAATAACTACTCTTTTCTTGGGGAGTTTTTCCCGGGGAAATTATAATTCTTAATAGGAGTAATGAGAATATGGAAAAAACTCCCGGGTAATTCTTATTCATAATTGGGCTGATAACATTTTTATTTTTACAACGAAGCAGTTTTTAAACAAAAATGTGTTCTTTTATTAAAAAAAAAAAAATTTTTTCTATTTCATACACTAAAAAAAATATTTAAAATCAAGAAACAATTTCATATTAAAAATAATCTATATTAATAAGGGCGTTCGTTATTTTGTAAAGCGGGTGCTAGACACATCAATATTCAGCTTCAATATGTGTGGTTGTGTGCGTTTTTTATAAAAAATATTCACACCAATAGTATATGAGTGACTATTTTTGGTAAACAAACGCACACAACCACATATATTGAAGTTGAATATTGATGTGTCTGGCGCTCGCTTAAAACGCAATGCCAAGTTTGACAAATTTTGTATGTGTTTTGGTTTTGTAATTTAAATTTTTTCCATATAAAATTTGTCACCGCCTAGTTGCGGCTTACAAAATTAGGCCCTAAGTTTGTTTAATTTTTACAATAAAAGTTCACGTTTTTGTTTTAAAACTGCTTTATAAAGTCTTATTAAGGCTTTATAAAGGGGTTTTAAAACATTTTCATACAAAACTTTTCTTAAAAATACTTTATAAAGCCTTAATAAATTTTACAAATAAAGCTGTTAGTATTATAAGAGACATTCTTATTTTGAAATTGATTTTTTAAAACTTAAACCCAAAATGATTATTCAAAAATTAAGTTATGAAACTGATATTTCGTTGCAAAAAAAAAATAAAGTAATTTTTACAGTTCAAAAAAAAATTTTTGTTTGATTTATTTAAATTTGAAATATTTGCTGGTGGTTCCGCGCTGTCTATATGCATTTCATTGTTGCTGTAACAAATCATCAGTAGACTTCAACCACATATTTTGAATAGTCACAAACCTCTTATCTTATGCAAAGACTTTCAAAAACTATTTGAGAATTCACAAATAATAATATTTATTTATTTTTTACTAAATTTATAGTTAACAACAACAAATTTACTCCCAGTTTATCGAAGACAATCAAAAATTCTCCTGTGACTATTTATACATATTTAAAACAAAAACAAAACACTAATTTTTTATTGTCTTTTATAAACTGGCAGTTAAACACTCTCGACTTTTGTACTGTGAGTAGAACCAATGCTTCTGTGATTCCAAATGTTTGAATTGCACTCAGAATATACTGCAAGCGGAACAAATTATTAGTTAAACACTTTTCTGCTTGATTTATAATTTACGAGAGCGTAATATTTCCATGTATGTACATACATCCAGTGTTTATTTAGTGTAATTTAAAAAATTATAAACGAATGTATTTCAAATTTAGCTTTCGCAACATAGTTCTGCAGCATCAGTTTTTTTTTTAACTTTGAACGCTGACTGTTGTGCCACTATTTTAAAGATTAGCAGAAATTATGCTATTTTGTAGTTGTGGATAAATTTAATTAAAATCACTTTTTTTATCATTAACAGATAATTCTATTTTTAGATTTTAAAGATGAAAGAGTGTGCTCCTATTAAATTTATTATAAACATAATTTGTCATGTCTTGTCTTATTTCCAACATATTATTTTGTGAGTTCTTTTTGTGACTTTAATATAAAAATCAAATTTTAATTTCTTTTAATCAAATGTTTGTAACTTTTTTTTTTTTTTTTTTGAATAAAAAATTATAAATTTTTAAATACTTTACAAAAATGTGTGTTTTTATTTAAAATAATTAATTTGATGAACTGATATAAATTTTGTTTAAAAATTTTTAACAAAAATTTTATTTTAAAATGATTTGTTCATTTTATTTGTTTTTATTTTATCGTTGCTATCTAAACCCCTTTTAATGGTTTTTTAAGACTTGATAAACGTAGCACACCCTCCGCTAACAACGAATTCTAAAAGACATCTAAATCGTGTACTAGTGTATCATTGATTATAGACTTCTTTTTGGTTAAAAAAAATTAAAATAAAAACAAACGTGTAAAAAATTATAAAAGCACACATACACACACATACACTCACTCAATAATGCAAGAGTATTTTACTTGTTTTTCCTTTTTTTTTGTAAACGAAAAGAAACGAAATATTAAATGCTCACTACAGAGATGGAAAATTTGGTATACAGAATTTTTTGTTGGTAATGTAATGCATTTGTTAAGCTACATTTATAATAGTTTTTACTATATTTGTGAACGCTTTCCTTAAGGTGGAAGTACATACCACGCGTTACGCGGCAACGCTTTTCTGGCTTTTTAAACGTTTAACGCTATACAAATGGAAAGTTACACAACACGGCTTTTGAGGTTTTTTTAGTTGTAAAATTTAAAGCCTATGCCGGCTGTTTTTTCGTGTTGCATTTACGTTTTATATTTCTTTAAATATTTAATGCATTTTTTATCCATTGTTTAATAAAAAAAATTAATTTCTAATCATATTTGTGTATGTTAGCTTATGAATCTGGCAACACTAGCTGTAATTTTGTATACAACGCGTGAAAGTTGAAGAATTTTCAACTTTTTGCGAGGTACGTGCGTCGCAAACTTCACTGTGTAACTTACCTTATGAAAACACACCATTTCAACTTTTTTGACAGACGCGCGTGTATCGCATTAGCGCATTGAACGCGAGTTATGTACTTCCACCTTTAAGGGTTGCTGCATTTAACAGTTCGCCAGGAATGCATTTATCTAAAGCAGCATAAATTTAGAAAGTCATCCAAACTTCGAAAAGCAAAACAAAACACATTTTCAAATTATCAATAAGGGAATTCAATAATTTTCAATGAAGTTTTTCGTAAATGGTAACCATTTTAATTTTTTGCCCGACTTAAAAAAATAGGTTTTTAGACCGATTGAATTTTTTTTGCATAGCTTCCAAATGGTGCCATTTAAAAAAGTAGGAGCGATCACGCCGACATTATTTTTATTTGATTTTATGACATTCTACTTATTTGACTGCTGTGAAACCTAGCAAAAACCTTTAGTTCTTGTAATTACACAATTTTCGATGAAAAAAAAATGGATGGGACTACGCTCACTACAATTTGTTACATTTTATTTCACATGGTTCTACTTAACCGGTTCTTACGAAACTTACCACACGCCTGAAGCTCTAAAATAGACGCAAGCTTCCATTAAGAAAAATTGGTGGAGATACGCCCATTAAAATTTAATATTTTATTTTATGTGGTTCCACTTTACCGATTTTTTAAAAACATAATATATGCCCTGAGTTTTGAAAGATATGCAATCTTGCATTTAAAAAAATGGGCGGAGGCACGCCCATTAAAATTTTATGTTATATCTCAAAAATTATGTTTTATTTAAAAAACAAAATTATATTTTTGTCAGTTACGCCTTTTTGCATTTTAGCTATATGTACATATATGTGTACATATACATATTTATATTTTTGGCCTTGATGGCTTTGTATTACTTTGATGACATGAATAAATATGCTAGATATCAATAAATAAGGCACCCCTGAAGAAGTTTTTAAAAAATAAACGCAACGTTCGGTAAAACAAAATATAAATTATGTAATTTTTATTTACATTTGGAGACAAATTGTTGACCACTAATAAATAGCCCATAGGCGTAACCCCTATTAAAATAAAATAACAGATTTGTCAGAAAGCACAACTGGTGGCAAATTACGGCATTCGATATCGATCGAAATTTTCATAAAACAGCAATTAGAATTGAATGAAAGTTTGTTCGGAAGAACAACAAAATTATTGTACCAACAGGAGGTGTACGTACTGTGAGCACAATAAAAAGAAAAAAACCAACTTCCCATCTTTGATTCGCAATGTTTTTTGTTTGTGTTTCTGAAATTGAAAGAGTGCTTTGTGGATGCGAGAGCATTTAGCGATTGTTTGTTTATTATTCTGATGATAGTTGTTGGCAAAAGTACTTGAAAAAAATCAAGAATTTTGTATGAAAAATAAACACAAATAAATTAAAGTTTTTCGGAATATGTATAAATTTATCTTATTTATTTACATATTAATCTCGCTTATTTAGGTTAATTATATCTATTATTTAATTTTAATAGCTAATTTTCAAGTTGTTTTTAACAATTCCCCGTGTTTTTAATGTTAACTTACGTACAAAGTTGTATGTGGTTTTAAGTTGACTGTTTAATAATGACTGTGGTTCTTGCTTGCTTATGTTTTCAATTTGATGAATATTATCTTTATTGACAGTGTGACCAGATATTAAATAATATCGGGCCGGGCCTTATTACGGTTGTCGAATTTCTAGATTAAAGAAGCACGCAATATTTTGTTTTTATTCTAGTATAATTTGTCGATTATTAAATTTAAATTTTAAAACTTTAATGCTAAACTAAAAAATAAAATTAGTAAGAAAAAGTCTTGGAATTGTTTATCTGAAAATTTGGTTTCATGTAATCAAAAATTCTGGGATCTAATCGTCGCTTTTGATAACGAACTGATTCGATCGTTTTTTAAAAAACGTGATCGAATCAGATCGTTATCATAAGCGACGATTATATCACTGTTTATAAGCCACCCTAAAATTCTAATAATCCCAAATTAATCTGAAGTTGATTAAAATTAGAGACCACACCGGAGAATATATGTATATTCACTGTTGAACAAAATCATTTCCTTCAAGAATCTATGTACATATGTATGTATATTCACTGTACAAGAAAATAATTTTAATTAACTTTGGCGTTATTTGTTCATTAATAATTAACACATGTAATTTGGCTTATAAAGCGATCAAGCCTGATCACATCATAATAATATAGAAACAAATGAAGTTCGAACAATAATAATTAAAATTAAATAAAAATAATTTTTTGTTTTTTTTTTAAACATAAATTAAACATTTTTTAAGACCCCGAATATATCTAGAGAAGATGTGATATCTTCTAAACGGCTGAACCGATTTTCTCAAAACATAGCTAAGAACCCTCTCGATCAAGTCACCTTTCAAACACGGATCGCAAACATATTTTCTGCCTTCGAAAGAAAAGAGGTTGACCTCACTTAAATGAAAGTAAAATGTTTACAAACTTTTTTTTTCTTAAACAAATTTTAAACCACTAGGCCAATCGAATTCGAAACTTAATCAGCTCATAAAAAAGTGATCACTTGTTGAGGACATATCGTTGAAGCCTGTTGCAAAATAAATTTTATTTTCAAAAGTAGTTCCTGAATAATAACTTCCAATTTTTTCACTGGGAAATTTATAAAAAGTTTGCTAATAAATAATCAAATATGTGGAAAAGGAAATATAAAAAATACGAGTATATTTAATAAATTCCAGGTTTAATTCAGCAGCAGCATGGCAGCTAATAATAATAATATACATAATATGCATCATGGCCTGCCACCGCAACAGACTAACCTAATGCCAATGGCAAGCGGCGTAATGCCACAAAGCGTAATAGCCTCAACCGGTACAGTTAGTCCAATGATCCCACACATGAATGTGCAACAGCAAAATAATATCGCGAGCAATCAGACAGCTTGGGATCAATTAACAGCATCTTCTACCAACAATAATACAAATATAAATACTTCTCTTATTGTGGGAGCGAGCGGAGGTGGAGGAGGAGTCGGAATGGCAGGGCCGAATATTTCAACAAGTGCGGCAACCACAGCATCTATTCTTCATGATCCGAACGCTGCCGGCTCTCCAAATATAATGACATCATTAATAACTGGAGCTAATTCGCCAGCTGGTCATTCGTGCTCTTCACCATCAACGCCCACAAAGACTGGCTCTTCCCCAATGGAAAATATGATGGCCCATACACCGCAAGGAGGACCACCGCCTATGTATACATCAGGTGGCGGCTATGGTGAAGAGTTAACAGCTGAGCTGGTAAACCAAGGATGGCGAAAGTTTTGGTCGAAAAGAGAAAATCGTCCTTATTATTGGAATCGAGTTACTGGCGAATCATTGTGGGAAATGCCCGGTGCAAGACCCTTTGACCCGCTAACAGATCCCTTAGGCATATCGCACACTGGCGGCCACATACCTTCCCCCATGCATCATCCACATCCACACATGCAGCAACATCATCACCTCAAGCGTCGCCCCTCGGATGACATGCACATGCATACTCATGGTCATCAGCCGCCACCAATGAAAAAATTCATATTATCCGGTCCGTGGGATCTTGAAGTATGCACTAACGCTGTCATAGTGGAGAGACCGCCAACTCTATTGCCTCAACCCCATCCGGAAATAGAAGCTCTGCGAGCCGCTTACACCATGAAACTGGTGAAAACTTACGAAGATCTCTGCATGAGGCGAGAAAACATAAAAGCACCCAAGGATTCCTTTAATCGCTGGCTGATAGAACGCAAAGTCATTGACAACGGATGTGATCCTTTGTTGCCAAGTAATTGTTTGCCCGAGATTTCCTCATGTATGTATCGAGAAATCATGAACGACATACCGATAAAGATTGTTAAACCAAAATTTACCGGCGATGCTAGAAAACAGTTATCACGCTACGCCGAGGCGGCTAAGAATATTATTGAATCCAGATCTTCACCTTCAGAGTCCAAGAAGGTCGTTAAATGGAATGTTGAAGATACATTCCAGTGGCTGAGGCGTACAGTGGGTGCAAGCTATGAAGACTTTCAAGATCGCTTGGGCCATTTGAGGCGACAATGTGAGCCTCATTTGACGGAAACAGTCAAGAGCTCCGTGGAAGCTTTGTGCGCAAAAATCTATCATTTATCCGCTGAACATGCGCGTAAGATACGAGAACGTCATATGCAATTGTTGAAAGAGCATGGTATACCCGAGCCAACACCGCCGCCGCCACCTCCCCATCTTAAAAAGGTCTGGTGCTATCCCATACAGTTTGCTGTACCCTCTCCACGTATGCCCGCTATAGAATATGTTCAGGATCGCGATCACATGATCATTAAATATACACCAACCACTTTGAATCAGCCAGATGCTCAATACATTAATCTAACACATTTACAAAAGCTCGAACAACTTTATCGTCACAATTGTTTCGATGACAAGAAATTTGATTTGTTTATTGGCCGAGTGTGGTGCTTATTGAAACGTTATCAGACATTTTTGGGCAATGTTTTGAATTCGTCACAAGAAGCTGAGCTTACACAAGCTTCCTTGCCCACACCAGCATTCGAGTGCTTGCATCGGCACTTTGGTGTCACATTTGAATGTTTCGCATCGCCATTTAATTCATATTTTCGGCAATATTGTTCAGCATTTGCTGATACCGATGCTTATTTCGGTTCAAGGGGGTAATTTGAAGTTAACTAAAAAATAAAATAAAAAATATTTATATTAATATGCCATCACTTTTTTTACTTTTTATTGCAGACCCTTTTTAGATTTTAAACCAGTTTCGGGCTCATTTCAAGTTAATCCTCCACACTGTGAGGAACTTATTGATGCGGCACTTTTGCATATTGATAAATTGCTTTCAGAATCTATGGAACCTTTAAGGCAAGCTAACTTTTTGATTACCTTAGTTAAATAAAAAAAAAACTTTAAACCTAACCTTTAACTACTGTGGTGGTGGTAAATTTTACCCTCTCGTATTTATTTTTTTAATTTACTCTCTTCAGTTGAGTGCTATCAATTTTATTCTTCTTGTATCTTCTCATAATCCTATTACTATTATTCAGTTATGTTTTGATCGTCGTATGTATCATACAAGCAGATATTTATACGTGCAGGTATAAAAATTACCACTCCTCCGGGCCTTTTTTTATTATATATATATATATATATATATATATATATATATATATATATTTACATATATATACATATATATATATGTATAATTTATAATTTTTCTTTGTTTTCTTTTTTACTATTAATGATATAAATTTGCCTGTGAAAAAAATGCCTTTATTGTTTTTTTTAATACGTTTTTTTAAAAGTTATGTTTGTTCCTTTTTTTAGTTTTAAGAAAGGTGAATATGAAATAAAATCCTTGTTTTGTTTAACTAGAAGTTAGATTTCTTTATTTTATTACTTTATTCATTTAAAAATGTGGCATCGAATTCCAAATAAAAGCAAATAAATCCAAAAAAAAATTTTTTTTTTTGCAAAATTTTCTAAAAATTAAAAAGGGGTAAAATTTACCACCACCACAGCATGTGCGCCAAAATATTTCACCTCAGTAGTTAAAGGCTAATATTTTAAAAATATGTCAAAAGAAATTATCAAAAATCTCATCTTTGATCTACAGATATATTCATTGTATTTAAATTTTTACTTCGACTGTTTAATATCAATCTTTTATCTATTTATCTCATTTATAGCTTTATAGTTTTCTTACCGGAGTGGAAAAGCATTTCTAAGTTAGAGGAAAATATCTATAAACGTCGTTCTATGGTGGTATTGGGTATGGCCCATGAATATCGTCATGGATATCAACACATTATAGCAAAGTAAGTACATAGTCGCAAAATAAATTTTTATAAAAAAGTCTAGGTAAAAAGAAAATTTAAATGTTTTAAATCAATTTAAAAAATTTATTTTTAAGCAGAATTTTTAAAAAGTTGCATACTTTTTCAAAACACGCCTTTTAAAAGTAATTGCTTTTTTTTCCTTTCCTCTCCTTACTTTATCAACCTAATCATGAATATTCTCACGGAAAATAATTTTCTCTAGAAAAAATTTCTGCAATCATAAATTCCTTGAGGTAGTTTAGACGAGAACAATTTTTAAGCCGCACAATTTTTGTTCTTTTCCATATTACACGAGACTAAAGGCTCAGTTAGCCGACTATAATGCAATGTAACTGTAACGTAGAAAACAGCTGATTGATATTTTTATATGAAAAGTAGGTTACGTTACATTACATCTCTGTAACCATTTTCATTAAGGCTCAGTTAGCCGACTGTAATGTAATGTAACTGTAACGTAGAAAACAGCTGATTGATATTTTTATATGAAAAGTAGGTTACGTTACATTACATCTCTATAACCATTTTCATTGCTTTTCACATAACAAAATCGATCAGCTGTTTCTTACTGTTGCAGTTACATTACATTACATTCGGCTAACTGAGCCATTACTGAAAAGTAATGGAAATGGTTATAGAGATGTAATGTAACGTAACCTACTTTTCATATAAAAATATCAATCAGCTGTTTTCTACGTTACAGTTACATTACATTACAGTCGGCTAACTGAGCCTTGAGCCTTAATTCATCTGGCACAAAATGTATTCGTATACACAGCTGTGTGTGTGTTAGTGTTTTTAGTATTCATTTAACATTTGCTGTGTTTTAAGTTGTGTGTATTGGTTTTATGCTGCTAATGCGGGGTTGAAGCTGGTTGAAAAGTTATGCCAACCGCAAAACCACTCTCTTTGCCTCTCTCACCTACAAACTGGCATGCTATGCCAGCACAATTATGCCCGTGTAAATCAGCGCCTTGGGAACAAAAACGAGTAATACGTGGCATCACCGCAGTAAGAAGCTCGTTGTCATGGTACAATTATACTAGGTACATGCACGACTAAAACAAAATTACATCACCAAAAAACACTCATTTTGTTGGTATAAACGAACGTATAATTGTCAGAAACAGATGCCTTTTGTTTTTAAAAATAACAATTACAGGGTAACTAAAGTACAATTGCAGACGCGGCATTCATGAATGATTAGAGTCATTCAGTGTTGCCAATAGGTGTGTAATCACACAGAGTCTGTAGGCCATGTAATGTGTGTAGGCCATGTAATTACATTCATGTATAATCTGTTTGTAATTCTGCTTTATGTTCTGTTTTTATTTATTTTTGTTTTCATTTTAACTTACAAAAAACATTTGTAGTGTAATTTTCTTCCATATGTAATTGGAAACACAGCCATGTGTAATTTCATTGTCAAAAAAAAAAAATTAAAAAGACGCTTCCAGGGTTGGAAAACCTTAAATTTTTTGTTATGCAAAAGTAACTTACTAAAACAAATTTTTCCTTTTTTTTCTATAAACTAAACACATGTAAAGTTCTTAAAAGAAGGAGATTGATGTACGAAATCAGAAAAACAAAAAGGATGATTCCAGGGTCGGAAAACCTACGATTTTTGTGATATATACAATTAACTACCGTAAACTAATTTTTTAATTATTTTTATTAAATAAACTTATTTAATACTTCACTACGAATAAAATTGGTATTTCAAATAAAAAATTTGACTTCAAAAAATTAATAAGATGTTTCCAGGGTTGGGAAACTTACTCTTTTTGTGATATAAAAAATTAACTACCGGAAACTAATTTTAATTTTTTTTAATAAATAAAATTATTTTATACTTCAGTACGAATAAAATTGGTATTTCAATTTAAAAAACTTTTAAACATGTTTCCAGGGTTGGAAAACCTTACCTTTTTTTTATAGAAAAGTAACTTACTAAAGCAAATTTTCCCTTTTTCTCTATAAATTAAAGATATCTTATATTCTTAAAAGAAAGAGATTAGTATAAGAAGCCATAAAAATCTAAAAGTATGATTTCAGGGTTGAAAAACCCACACTTTTTGTGATATAAAAAATTAGCTACCGAAAACTAATTTTTATTTTTTTTTTATAAAATAAACTTATTTTATACTTCAGTACGAATGAATTAGGTATTTCAAAATAAAAAAATTAAAACGACGTTTCCAGGGTTGGAAAACCTTATTTTTTATACAAAAGTAACTTACTAAAACAAATTTTTTCTCTTTTAATATTAATTAAACATATCTTATATTCTTAAAAAAAAGATGGTGTAAGAAATAAAAATAAAATAAAAAAGGAGGATTCCAGGGTTGTTAAACTTACACTCTTTGTGACATAAAAAATTAACTACCGAAAACTAATTTTTGTCTATTTTTATTAAATAAACTTATTTTATGCTTGATAACGAATAAAATTGGTATTTCAAATAAAAAAAAATTAAAAAGACGATTCCAGGGTTGGAAAACTTTAAATTTTTTTGTACAAAAGTAAGTTACTAAAACAAATTTTTCCTTTTTTTATAAATTAAACATTTCTTAAATTCTTAAAAGAAAGAGATTGGTGTAAGAAATCAGAAAATCAAAAAGGATGAGTTCACGGTTGGGACACTTACACTTTTTTGATATATAAAAGTAACTAAGTCTAATTAATTTTTATCTTTTCCTTTATAAATTATATATATTTTACGTTTTGGAAAGAAAAGTTTGGTATAGAAAATTATAAAAATAAAAACCACAGCTCCAGAGCTGGAAACAAACTATGATTTTATTCTGGACATTAAAGTAACTAAATAAAACATTTTTTTTTTAATTTCTTTTTTTTCACTTAACACACTTTCTATATTTTTTTAAGAACTACTAGATTGGTATAAGTAATCAGAAAAATCTAAAATTATGATTCTAGGGTTTGAAAACTATTATTTTTTTCTTTGTACATAAAAGTAACTATGTGCTTATGTATGTATCTCTATACTACATAAACGCACTTTGGTAAAGGGTATATAAGATTCCGCACAGGCGAATATAGCACTCTTGTTTTATTATAACTGTTTATTTCATGTATGTATTAAAAAATTCTAACTGGCAACACACATAGCATAAAAAATGCGAGAGAAAGGCTGAGTTTACATCTGGCATTTCTTGTGTGTCATTTGCCCAAAAAAGCGTAAACAACTCATTACTAGTGAAAAACTGTTTGATTCAGACATATATTTATTGATTTAAACATTTTCCAATCATGTTGGATTCTATAAAATTGACTATTAGTTATGTATGAAACTGTTTAACTTAATAAATACGTGTCTGAATCAAACTGTTTCATTAGTAATTAGTTGGTTACGTTTTTTTGCGCTTGTGTGGCACATGCCACACAGATGGAAACCCAGCCAAAGTAATATGTGAGGGAGAAGAGTTCGTGCGAATTTTGCTACCCGGCAAGCTTCTCTTCACTTCTCGCCTTCAAACACGACTGGCAAGCGACGTGTCATCTAAACATATATACGTGCGTACAGAGGGAAAAAGAAGCAGTAAAGATGCCTTCTAGAAGGTCCGTTGCTTATTATTTTGCATGTACAATGCCTGCTCGCTCCATTCCATACTCACTCTCGCTTCTATTGCCAGCGATTATGAAAGACCTTAAAATTAATGGATTTTGCTTTTCCTTTGGTAGAAAACAAAACAAAAATGTTACTCCTCTTCTTTACTTGTTTTTATGGTTAAGCAATTATCTACATATATGCATTTCGTTCTTCATTTTGGAACTCTCATTTTACAGAACTTTGCCCAAAAAGTATGGGATCAAATTTAATACCCATATTTAAAAAATTACGCTTTTTAAAAACACTGCAAAAAAAAACTAAAAGAAATAGATAAGAATAAAAAAATTTATTATTAACTTCCTATTTGTTTTAGAAATGACGTCAATGTCAAATGTATGCAGGGTACACAAGTTGTTTGGCTCCAAAATAGTGCCGGTCATGCGCGCTGGGGACCCAATGAAAATCGTGTAGAAGCATTACGGGAAGCTTTCCGGCCACAAAGAGATCGCGAACGCGAACGTGAACGTCTAGCTGCAGCTGCATCATCTGCTGCATCTTCATTGAACTCCTCGCAGCCATCAACATCATCGCAGGCATCGGCAAGCTCTACATCAGTTGGTGGTCACACATCATCGTCTTTAACAACCACCACAGCTTCCTCCGCAGGTGGTTCAACTCCGCAGCATCAGCAAACCTATACCACTAGTAATAACACAACTATGGGCTTTTCGCCCTCACCCTCGATCATAACATCACCAACAACTACCACACCAACATGCTTGGCATCACCTTCGGGAGCCTCAACATCCAGTGGTATATCTTCAATAAGTTCATATGGTGGTAATCCCGGTATGTCACCCTCTCCTTTATCACCTCATACACCACCATCTAATTATCATACTTCAGCTTCACCAGCTTTAAGTCTACAAAGCGATTGCTCTTCGCCCTCATCCTCCACAACATCATTGTCGCCAGCTCCTCTCTTGGAAATGGGCAGTACTACAACATCCGCCAATGTTTCAATAACAGCTACAGCTACAACATCGGGAACTTCAGCTGCTGCTGCAGCCGCCTTTGCTTCATTGGTTGCCAGTGGCAACGGTGGGGCAAATAATTCATCATCAGCACCAGGTGCTATAACCACTACAGCTCAGCAGACTGTTATTAATTCAGCTGTTTAAAGCGCCCCCACCCCCTTCCACACAAAAACAAACAACAACAAATGTACCACATACATTATTGAGGTTAGTTTCAAAATATTTTTTTATTATTTTATGTTTTAAGTTTTACTTTAATATTTGTAAAATATATTTTTAGTTTCCTTTATTCTCATAAAATAGAATTTATATATAAAAAAAGAGTATGATAAACTTAAAAAACACAAACATACATAAACTCATGGTATATTTTTAGGTGTGTAAAGGTAAATTTGATTTTTGATAATATTTAAACTAAAAAAAAGATCTCTGCAGTGCAAATTTGGATTATGAAAAAAATTTATTATTTGAAGAAATTTTACGCGGAACAAGTGAAGCTTAAAGTTTGCATTCATTTAAAGGGCGGGAAAATCAAAGTGGCTGACATTTTGAAGTAGTGAAAGGCTCGGTTGTAATCATATTGAGTAAAAGCTTTACAGTATTTTGAAAGCTATAATTAGCAGCAGAATATATGTATGTATGTTGAAAAATATGTGTTTTTTTTTTGTCGGTTGCACGGCTCTAAGCGAAGCAAATAATTTCTTTTTTATGTACAGGCGATACCATCTAACATTTTTAACTCAATCACTTGCAACTTGGTTTCAATGGGAGAGTGAAGGGAAAAATAATCGGGCCTATTCTCGTTTGATGATTGTTTTAAAACGACAGATAAGACCGGCAATAAGTCTGTTTCTTTACTTTTTGGGTAAAGTTCGGTAAAATGAGAGCAAACTATAATTTATTGTTATTGTTTATTTTTCAAACAGCTGATTGATTTTCTGTGTGCACAAGCTAGCACTAAGAAAATGTACGGGTTGTTTCATGGTACAATTATACTAGGTACATGCACGATTACAACAAAATTACAACACCAAAAAACACATTCATTTTGTTGGTATAAACAAACGAATAATTGTCAGAAACAGATGCCTTTTGTTTTTAAAAATAACAATTACAGGGTAACTAAAGTACAATTGCAGACGCGGCATTCCTGCATGATTATAGTTATTCAGTGTTGCCAATTTTTGTGTAGTTAGACAGTGTGTAATTTCTACTCACTTGTGTAGGTCATGTAATTAAATTCTTGTATAATCTGTGTGTAATTCTACTTTGGGTTCAATTTTTATTTATTTTTGTTTTAATTTTAACCTACACAAAAGATGTGTAGTGTAATTTTCTGCGATATATAATTGCAGACACAGCGATGTGTAAATTCATTGGCAACACTGTAATAATTTTATCCACACACATATACTAACATTTTCGCAGCTTGTAAACAAAGTTTGACAACTATTTGCATTGTATACATTAACAGGCTGGGCTTGTGCATGTACCTGTTATAATTGTATCATGGGTTGTTTCATGCAAGAAAAAGAAGAAGAATGTTACTCTCACAAAACCTTTCATTTGCCCAATTTTCGAGTACGGGAACGCTTTTCGTGCAAATTGGGAGAGTAGAGATGCACACCTAATTTTACATTGAAAATCTACCGTATTACCATTTTAATGTTAAATTGTTAAATTGTAATTTTATGAAACGAAAATAGACCCATATGCTTTTTGCTAATCAGGTACTGATTATTTTTGTATCCGAAAGAAAGTAAAACATTTCGAAAATTTCTTTTTCAAAAATTATTCATATCTATTTTACGGAAAAGTCCATTATCTCACGAGATCGTAATGGCGCCCATTTTTTATAGTTAGCTTTATATACACATACGGACATAGTCGCAAAAACAAAAATAGTCAGAATATATTCCCCTGACCCCAAAACGGTGAAATCTTATGAACTCAATTATTGAAAATCAGCGTGATAACAGTAACTTCTATTTAATAAACGGGAATTAAAAAGAATATTTTGTAGTCCTGTGTATAATTTCAATAAATTATTATTGTCAAATAAACATACATGATGAAAAATTTTTATAATTTTAAGATTTAAAAGCACTTTGTTTATATTCAACCAAAAATAAAATTTGTTTCCCAAAATTCTCTATTTTGTGAAAAATAATCTTAACCTTAATAACATTCTTAATGACAGCGCAATCAATTTTGGAGAAATTTTGTAGCTAAATTTACAAAAATAATGATAAATTCCACATTTTAGAAATATTACATTAAATTCAAAGTTAAAAAGCTTTACTATTAAATTTGTTAGTTAGAGAAAAAAATTTTGTGTGATTTCGGCCTTTGTTCGAAAATTCGAAATGAAATTTGTACTTTCGAAAATGAACGAATTTTCGAAATTATGACGAAACTATACATTAATTCATTAGTACCGTTATTGTTTCGTGATATTTAAGCTATTAACGTATTTATCGGCACGCATTTCGGATTTAGGTCGCAAAATCAATATGCTCCGTAAAAAAGACATATTTGTTTTATTTTGCAAATGCATATATATGTCTTTGCAGAAGAAGTGTTTTTTTTAACAAACGAAACAAATTTCGAATTTAACTTTACACATATTTCTAAATACATACATAACTATAAGAACGAAGTTGAACATACATATATTTCGTGGCAATTCTTACGCTTTAAGTCTTATTATAATTTAATACGAGTAGTATACATAGAATATGTATACGTTTTTTTAATTATTTATAAATTATCTGTCTTAAACTTTCTATATACATATATATATTAAAACAAATCACAATTAAATGTAGGCAAACATAAAGCATTTCATTTTTGACAAAATATAAACACAAGCTCATTTTAAATGTACAAAGTGTAGAAGAAAAAAAAAGAACAAAATTAACTAAAGACCCGCCCTGAATTTTTAGCAAGCAAATTCATATCCCTACTACCATAACTAAAATTTCAATGTTTAAAAACTTCATAAAAATAAAACAAATTAAACATTGTAAAATTACTTAACAAAAGGTTTTTACAGTTTGAAGTAATAACATATCATAATATTTGCAAATAAATAATTTTGAAATGTTTTATATTTCAAATTGTAAAAATCATGAATATTTATGACGTTTTAGATAAATCTATAATATTAAAAAAAATAAAAAACAAAAATATGAAAAACTTTACAACATGAAATTAAGAATTATATTGAACAAAAATTTATATACATATGTATGTGTATAAGAACAGGTGCGAGGGAGGCCAAAACTACATGAGTTAACAAGAAATATAAATAAATAAACATTCTTTGAGATATATATTTTTTTTTTTTTGTTAAAACACGAAAACAGTTTTTTTTTTCTTTAATTTGAGAAATTTTTTCAACAAAATCTGTGTATATGAGTATTTCCAACAGGCTTCTTAGTTTCAATCGTTTGTATTTTATTTTTTTAAATTAATTTTTTCTCATTCACTGAAAGGAAAATCTAGCAAAATATGTATATGGCCTGATCATCGAAATATGTATGTATCTTTAAATTTTATTAAATTATGGAGTAATATATATATATATGTTCCCGTCTTTCCTATTAGGAGCATAGGGCCATTGGAGGTAATATTAGTTATTAAATTTTGCTTGATATCGAATACCGTAACTTGTCCCAGGTCTGTTTCGCAAATTGGTTCATTGAAATAAACCAGTTTCAATAAAAAAAATAAAATATTAAACTTCATTAAAAATGTGGTAAATAAATAAAATACATGCAGACAATTTCATAATTAATATTATTTTATTTCTCCATGGAAATATTAATTCGATTTGCAGAAGTGGGTAACACTCTGTGTAAGTAAATTATTATGTTGTTGACATACATACATACTAGTCTCCTGCACAAGACATCTTATAAGAACTTTCAAGACATGAGGGATTTTTCAAATGCTTTACTACAGCGAAATCTTATAAAACAAACGTTAACAACACTGTTTGCAAGAAATTTGTTTGAGTATTGTAGGTATAAGAGTAAAGAAGAAAACACTTCGTGACGGAAGAATTTGTGATAACTGCTTCTTTCTACGCATGAGCGCGTGTACCAACGTCATGCATGTATGTGTGTATGATTTTTTATTTTTCTGCGCACATGCAAAGGCACACACATGCATTAAAATTACCCTGCAGGAAATGTCAATAGTAAAATTATACTGATTATTTATTGACGATGTCACCAGTACTACTGACAAATTATACCCCAACTAATGCTATTTACTATTGACATTTAACACAGGCTTGTCCTACGAAATCTACCAGTAGACTGAGTCAATACTGACTAGGTAGTTCTTGTGGGACCATGTGGCGAAAATGTCAATAGTAATATTGTACTGACTTACTATTGACGATATCACCACACTGTGGCAAATAACAGAAGTAAAACTACTTATAAATTTAAATTGTATGTTTCGCTGAATTAGTAAAGTCAAACACTTAAGTATGGATCTGAAAGTGTAACAAATCTTTAACTGATGGCACAAAATCTTCCACAGAGTAAAAAAAATTCCATAATTGTATAATTTCACTAAAATTGTTTAATTTTCACATTTCACATCTGATTGAACTATTGTTTTCTTGCTAGATTTTATGAATAAAAACTACCCATGAAAAAGTTTGAATAAAGCAAACGAAACGTTGGGTGCTTGAAAATAAAATAAAATAATTTTGTTTTATTTACAATTGGAATTGACCATAACTAGCCCGGAGGTAACCCCTGTTACAAGAAGTTTAAGTATATGTAATTGGTCATAAAACAACTTAAATTCATATTTTTTATTTTTATGCAATATGAATATGAATTGTTCAATACATTTATAGGTATTAACCTTTTAATTTGATTTCTTAAACTAATTATTATAAACACTTAAATTTTGCCTGACACCACTTTTATATTCAACAAACCAATAAAACATTAAGAAGAAGCATAATTGTGTGTATCTGTGTGTTTTCTACGCATCAAAAACTATTAATATGTAGACGCTCCGTTGACAATGTCACCAAAATAGTCGACATAAGTGGTGACTTGGTGACACTTAACCCCACGTTTCCTTCAGGGTAGTTGTTTGCGGCTAATCACATAATAGCCCTCTCGTCAGGCTAGAACCATACGTCAATACTCTTTCTCCAGCGACAATTGCACTAGTTAAAAATTCGACAACTTTCCTTTTATGCGCGAGTAGAGATACGTTAGAGACAACAGTTCTAGTATATTTCTGTTGATATTGTCAATGAACACGTCAATAGTTTGTTTTTCTTTTTTATTATGCTATGCAATAACATTAAATAAATATATGTAGACGAGCGTCACTAAAATGTGAATCTTTGGTTCAAATATCTCCATATGGTCATAAAAGAACTACCTTCTCAATATATGTGACAGCGCATAGAGAAAGGGACCTAAGGGTAAAAAAAAATCAATTTTCATTTTTTTTTTTTTTTTTTTTTTGATGTGGACAACATCTGAGCATCGAATGAGACCGATCCCATGCCCCAAAAGTGTACACCAAAGATACACGTATTTAAATCTTTAAAATGGCTCTCCTGAACAAAACCGATTTTTACCCTTAGGTCCCTTTCTATTTTGCGCGTCACATATAGTGCTAAAGTCTACTGATAGATTTTGAATGACAACCCTATGTTATTTGTCAATAAGCATTTGCATTGGCAAACGAGAGAGGATATATCGATATTGTAGACTAGAGCCCCTAAAATTAACTAGTGAATCTTTGGTGCCAATGTCTCCATGTGGTCCTGAAAGAACTACTAAGTCAGTAGTGCTATAGTCTAGTGGTGAATTTTCAATGACAAGCTAATGTTAAATGTCAATAGACGATTACATTGGCTGGGGTACACCTGGTCAGTAGTGCTACTGACAACGTCACTAGTAAATCACCACAATTTCACTATTCGCAGTTTCTGCAGGGTTGTTACAACTGATATACTCATACACCAATACATCCATCGTGCTTCGCTTATAGTACGACAGCATTTATTATTGGTTTAGTATAATACATGCGACGTGAATACATTTAAAAATCATGACGTTTTTATATTTCAAGACTGTTTACGCAGCTCTCTAATATATACCCCGTTTAGACACGGAAAGTTTACTTTGCAAAGTCTTAATTCAGCTGGGAGAAAGACAGAAAGAGAACACTAGTTCTCCCTCTGTCTTTCACACAGCTGAATTAAGACTTTGCAAAGTAAAGTTTGCGTGTCTAAATGGGGTAATAGCACTGGGTCTTCACATAGCAATATCGATTGCGGCAATTGTTGAAATTTCTGACGTGTAGACAGCAATTGATATACATAAGTAGCAATTCATTGCTTGAGCAATTATTGCCTTTCAACCTTCTGACATTCCAATTGTCATTTCTCTTCTCTGTAGTCGGTGCATTTGCGAATTTTAATTTAGAAAACTAAAAACTGCATAATTATTAGGGGAAAAAAACGTAATGGAGTGGAAAACCGAAGAAATATTTAAAATTATAAACTTATATCAACAATTCCCATGTTTATGGGACTCCGAAGCTCCCAATATAAAAGGTTGGACAAAAAGAAAAGAATGCCTGGGAGCAAATTGCAAAAAATATGGAAAAAAGTGAGGTCGCAGCGAACAAAAAAAGATGAAAAAACGCAAGAACTGCGTACTTAGCTGAAAAAAAGAAAGTGGATTCATCCAAAAAAAGTCGGGGTCAGCAACAGAGGACCTTTACAGGCCACAATTGCGTTACTATGCAGAAATGAGTTTTTTACAGCCTGCAGTCGACCTCGGGGACACAAAAAGCAGCTTAACTTTTGCAAATGTGACATATGAATGTTTGTTGGTCGGTCATACATTTTTTACATATAACCTTCATTGTAATATTCGTATGGGAGCTCCTTAAAAATGGAAGAAAGAAAGTATGACCATATGTATGTATGTATATTTAAAGTGCTGGGTGTGGCAGAACACATGATATTTCATTGTACTGAATATAACAACATCCGTTTGGGACATGAGATTTTTAAGTATTTCTCTGACTTTTCCTTACTGAATTCACACAAATCTGGACATGCATACATACATATTTATCTATGCAGGTGCACATCGTGCCATAATCGCCAAAAAAAAGCTAAATTGACATATGTACTATATATGTAACTTCGATTTTTTACGAAAATCAACTGTTTATCATTTGAAATAATCGATTGTCGTCAAAAAATAAAGTTCGAAAATTATGTCGGTTAAGTTTTATAGAGGTTATGACATGATACAAATATTAAAATTTTTAATTACTACTACATCGAGCCATACCCGCCAAAAAAAGCTTAAGAGACATATCGAGCCTTATTTTCGATTTTATTGTAAGCGACATGTTACCGAAAATAGACTTTTTTATTGAAATTAAAATTGTATGGGCCTACCCATAGTTTAGAACTATCAAAATGTCAAAATTGTTGATAACTTTTAAGATAGGGCCTGTAAAATTTTATCGTAAGCGACATTTTACTTACAAAAACATATTTAAAAATTAAAAAAAAAAACATTCTCCTGAAAAATTTAATTTTGTTGCTTACGATAAAATCAAAAGTAAGGTAAGGCTCGATATTTTCAATTCTTTAATTTTTTTTACGAAAATCGATTATTTACGATCGTAGAAAAAGTAATATCGAAAATTGTGTCGTTTAAGTTGTGTTTTTTGGCGCTTATGGCACGGCATATTTTTAACCCCCGACCAAAAAGGGGGTGTTATAAGTTTGTAGTGTGTATCTGTATGTCTGTACGAGTCCAGGTACAGACCAAACGACTGGAATGATTTAGATTTTTTTTTTTTTTTGAAATGTGACTTGATCGGGAGATTTCTTAACAATGTTTGAAGAAAATCGGTCCAGCCGTTTACAATATATCACATCTTGCCTAAATTAATTCGGGGGTTTTTAAAATTTTTAATTTTATGTACATATATTTATTCTAATCGGGTAGTTTTTGACTTGTTCGTACACCAAAATAATATAACTTTCTTTAATGAGCTTTCGAAATAAGTGGAAATACGTGTGTTAAAACGAATTCTCCTCACCATAATGTGAAATATAAAAAGAAAATTAATTCACACAACATAACAATTGTTCTTAAAATATATAAAATTACTTTTTTAACTATCACGCAATTCCTATCTGAAATAAATTATTACATGTAAACAAAAACATACTGTTACATACATAATTGTAAAATCCTGTTGTTTATTTATTTTTTGTTATAAATAATTCCCACAGCTATAAAATACATATTTAAATAATGAGCAGAGTAAAGAAGCTGCAGGTGTCAGGGTCATATTAAAAAAATCAGAAATATTGCAAATAAAAATAACAAGTTTAATATTTGAATCCTGTAACTTGATTATTTTGCACACTTATTACAAAATAAGTTGGAATAAACTACAATAATTAACCGACGTTTATAAATTTTTAATAAAAAAATTGTCAGTCTTTATTTATTTTTTTTTTTTTTTTTTTTTTTGTAATTTTAAGAAATAATGGAAATACACAAAAAATATTAAAATAAACAAAATACTCACCTTAATAACTAACCGACATTTTAGACCAAATTTTAGCACAAAAATTTTGAATAGAGATAAAAATCTGTTGAAACCCTATATATACACACATACATATATTGAAAAGAAATAAATAATTATTTGTTAAAATCAGATACATCAAACACAAATAAGAATTATGCATAAATTGATCGTATAAATGAACAAAATTACATAATAAAAGGTGTAGTTCTTAATCGAAATGTTTAAAAATGGTGTTTAATTATTTCAGAAAAATAACTTAATATTGTAAAAATTTACAAAATTTTATTACGTAACAGCTGTTAACTTTAGTGCCAAATATGAAGTGTGTTCGGTTACTCTTGCAGTAAAATGCAGTAAATAAATGAGTAGTTACTGCAAAAATTTTAAAATTTACTCTCAAAAAGAGCTGTTGCCGAAAACGGAAAAATAGTAAAAATTAGTAAGATTAAAGAAACATCTGTGTTGAAAAATATATAACCTTTTGACTATGCAACTCTTTCAACTATTTGTACTCGATACAATATTATTATAAAACGGACAATCTAAGAATAAATTCTGTAATTTATTTCTTGTAATATTTGTAATTAATTTCTTTTTGATTTCCTTGTTTTTTTGTTGGCTAAATTAATAAAAATTACATGACTATTTGTTAATGATACTCGTTACTTAAAAAAAAAAAAATTGCGATACTAAGTAGCCAGATACTTTATAGTTTTACAACTCTGAGTAATTAAAATAAATTTCAAAACAAAAGGATTAATAAAATATATTACAAAATATGTATACTAACAGCTATTATTATTATGATTTATAAATTAATTATTTTTTAATGACTCACGATTTTTATTTAATTTTTTCTCAAATTTTTACATTTTTCATTTGCTTACTTTTCATTTGTTTACATTTTGAATCATATGTTTTTATTTTACTAAACTTTACTACGACAAATTTCTGCAGTAAAAATTTACAAAACACTCAGTCAAGAACTGTCACTTTACTCTCGCAATTTAGTAAAATGCAGTAAAGTTCAGTAAAAATTTTTGAGTACGCGAACGCAATTATGGTTTATATTCCCCTTCGCAAATTTTAATTGCCACATATCTAATTTTTAAAGCAAAAAGGCGATAAAATTAAAAAATAAAGCTAAATTAAAAAACTACTTCTGCTTTCGAATAACGAAAATATGCTTTAACGCTAAAAAATACATTTAATTAAAAATTATTGCAAGCAATATATTATTATATAACACATCTCAGTAAAGACATTCCCAAGAACTCATGAAAATCTTGAATTTGCGATCCCGAAGCAGTTCAAATTTAGATCATCTCTAATGATTTTTACATAGTTCTCTTTTACAATATTTTTATTTGGGAAAAAGTGTAAACAATTCCCCATTTTCGCAACTTGTTTCTTTTTATAGGAATTTAAACTCAAAACATACTTGATAAATTCATTCGCAGTAGTGAAAAGTGATTTTTCAATCACTGAGATAAAGTAACAGGTATTGAAATATCGCTCATCTCTAGTTCACACATATCAAATATGACTGCATGAAATTGGTTAAAGCGCTCTTGCCCCAATTAAAGTAAATTTCTGGAACAAAAAGAAGATTCGAAGTTTTACTTACTTTTTTTACATACTCGAACGATTAAAAAAAAATATTTTTGCCTTAATATTTATTACGTCAATCGCTTATATTTTAAATAGAAAGAGCAAACTCAATTTATTAACACCCCTAAATAATAATAAAAACAAATTAAACTAACTAATATGAAAAAAAAATCAAATAAACAATAAAATGATTAACAAACGTATAAAGTCCTGAAACTTTTAAGAAAATCTAAAACATTAGATTAACGAAATAGTAATTCCAAGGTATATAAGCAATAGGTCTTATCAGTTAAATCAGAACACAAAATTATACAAATGCACACGTGTACTTATATATATATATACTCCAAGGAAAATGTTTTAAAAGAATCATTTAAATTTTGCTAATGCTCTTAACTTTTTAATTTTAGCTGTTTGTTGATGTCTTAAATATTAAGTAGCAGTCTTTACAGGCTTTTACATAATTTCAAGACTGGAATCACTATTTTTAGAAACAACTTCCGTTTCAGATGAACCTGAGCCGGAGCCCGCGTCATTAACAATTTCATTATCCTCCGATTGGCTATTGCGTAAACCACAATGTGGTGACGATGAAGACAGTTGCCAAGCGGGTATAGAGGGAGCTGCTACGGAGGCTACTAAAGGCGAAGGAAATTGTTTACGATTTAATAGTAAACCTTTAATAGCATCTAGATCGCTTTTGAATTGATTAAATTCGCGCATAAATTGTTGAGTTTGTTCACGTTGTTCACGGGCCAAGCTTTCTTTAACTTGAGTGAGTTCCGTTTTTATTTCACCTATACGTGTACCGACATTTTTATCTATGTCCGTTATAGCATCATCAACAGATCTTTTCTTTTTGCCTCCAAACAGGAATATTTGTAGAAATCTCTATTAATGGTATAATATAACATTAATCAAAACTTACAGGTGTCGATAGCTTACCTTCCAAAACATGTAAATGGTATAAACCACTCCGCCTAACAAAGCCATGGAATGTAGAATTTCTTTAAAACGACCTAAAGCAGTAGATCTGGGCTGATCTAAAGCCAATTGTGCATGTGTTTGACTAGCATTTATACCCATATTTATGACTGTTGGTGAATTCGGATCTTGTGTAAACACCCCAGCTCTTTCACAGGCTATTTGGATTTCGGTCGATGTTAGTCCCTTGGACCTCAAAAACTGTTGCTTTTGTAACAAAGTGGTGTGGCGTACTTTGGCATTATTAAGGAAATTAATGGCAGTAGTTATCTATAAGCAATTCAATACATTAGAGTAAACAAACGATAATTATTCTATATGAAATTACCAAGGCCTCCCTTGGCGCTGCTCCTTCTTGTGACACTTGTATGGAAAACTGTCCTTCCCCTAGTGCATTATTTTCCAAATTGTGTTCCGTTTTTGTGATATTTACGGTATCACCGGTATCTGTATTGGTCGATGACATGCTTAACTTTATTGCAAGATTAATTTTAGCTTCTTTATTTTTTTTTTCAAGTCTTAAAAGTTCCCCTTTTATTTTGCCTTGGGGTAATTTCTCGTTATATTTTTTTATATTTGCTTGAAAATAATAAAATTGTTAAACTAAATGAAGAAATTAAGGCCACTATTAAAGAGTTGCCGTACTTTCATGAATGTAAGATTTTCATCAGTGTTGTAAAAACTAGTAGTACTTTTTCCGACATAAGTTGCACGCTCATAAATAGTAAAGATGAGAGAACCCTTTTGTTTCATTCACAAATTGTTGCCGCACAGAATTTTTTTTATAAAAATTATAAAATTTTATTAAAAAATTTAACCGAACAAATATTTTTTATGCTCTGATTTACACGGGCATAATTGTGCTGGCATAACATGCCAGTTTGTTGGTGAGAGAGGCAAAGAGAGCGGTTTTGCGGTTGGCATAACTTTTCAACCAGCTACAACCCCGCATTAGCAGCATAAAACCAATACACACACAACTTAAAAAAACAGCAAATGTTAATTAAATGAATACCAAAAACACTAACACACTCAAAGCTGTGAATACGAATACATTTTGTGCCAGATGAATTAGTCTCGTGTAATTTGGAAAATAACAAAAATTGTGCGGCTTTAAAATTAAAGTTCTCGTCTAAACTACCTCTATGAGATAATTGGGGGAACTTGAAACACCATTATCTGGCATCTTTTTTGCGACAGCTGTTCAGTTGAAAAGAGACAACTGTATAACAGTTTCCACAAGTGAAAAAGCTAGGAAAAATTTGTGACGAAGAAAAAATATTTTCCGGAATTCAAAGGTTTAATTTCACAAATCTATCAAGTTTTTAAATTTTTAATGCACGAAAAATTGAAAAAGTACCATGAAACGCACAAAAGTTTTAGCTTAATATGAAATTGTATTCATACGCAACAGTTTTCTTAAACTAATCTAAAAAAATTGCAAAACTAGTGCCAAACAGTTTCACATATATACACACATATAACAGAGGCACCCAACGAAAAGATAAATTTCGTAGTGAGTGAGACTTTTATGTGCAAAATTGTTCAGCAAAGGAAAGAAAAAAGTGAAATTCCATGGCTTGTGCAGCAACGGCTGCAGGTAAAGATGCCAATACAGGAAGTACGAATACTGGCTTAGTTGCTGCAACTACGGCCGCAGGCAGTGGGGGTGCAGCGGCCTCTACTTCGGGCTCAGCCGTGGCAGGTGCTGTTGGTGGTGGTGCTGGGTCGTCAACAGCGACAGTCGCTGTGGCTGGAGCTCCCCAAGCTAACGGTAGTATCGTAATAAATCGCCAATCACGGTTTGCAATGGAGGGGGTAGGCTCACGAGTTATAAGAGGTCCCGATTGGAAGTGGGGAAAACAGGTATGTTGTGATGTGATTGTCGAAATATGAATAAATTTGTTACTTTGGTAAGTATAGAAAGATTGCTTTTTTAATTTAATATTTCTGCTTATAACTATGTGTATATGTATGTAAATACATACATACATAACTTGTCGCTGACCTTTTATTTGACTTAACGTTTACTCGTTGATTGAATATAATTGAAAGTTTAGTTTATATTAGTTAGCAAGTTTCCATAAAATATGTGGTATGAGGAAAGGAAAAAACATGAAAAAACATCTGCTCCATTAAGGAGGAGAACAGTTTTGATTAACAAAAGTATGAGTAATATATTGATAAGCGGTTAAAAACGATTCATGTTTTTTCCTTACCTTGTACCATATATTTTATGGAAACATTTCAAGTCATACATATGTATGTACATATATAAGTTTATGCATACGTACATAGTATATATATGTCGTACAAAAAAATAACTTGTTAATGGAAGGTTGACAATGGAAAAAGTATAGCCAGTAACCACAGAGTATCCTCTGACACAGAGTATGGCTGACCTTTCCTGCTGCTTTATTAATATTAGGTTATTTTTTACTATTAATACCCAGGCAGAAATTGCGACTGTAAATTCAAAATTACGACTCTTACAAAATGTTTGTACCACTATAAAATAAATATAACAAGTATATTTATTTAATTTTATGCTATATAAGTATATTTTCTACACTATTTCTCTATATATAGGATGGAGGTGAGGGTCATGTTGGCACTGTTAGAAACTTCGAATCATCTGAAGAAGTCGTTGTTGTCTGGGATAATGGCACAGCTGCTAATTATCGTTGCGCCGGCGCCTACGATCTGCGTATACTGGACAGTGCTCCCACTGGCATTAAACACGATGGCACTATGTGCGATACATGCCGCCAACAGCCTATTTTTGGTATTCGTTGGAAATGTGCCGAGTGTGTTAACTATGATTTGTGTTCGATTTGTTATCATGGTGATAAACATCACTTAAGACATCGTTTTTATCGCATTGCCACTCCAGGAGGTGAACGTACCATGATCGAACCAAGACGGAAATCAAAAAAAGTGGCTGTACGAGGTATATTTCCAGGAGCTCGTGTCGTAAGAGGCGTCGATTGGCAATGGGAAGATCAAGATGGTGGTGTTGGCCGACGTGGTAAAGTAAATGAAATACAGGACTGGTCATCGGCCTCACCACGATCAGCTGCTTATGTTGTATGGGATAATGGGGCGAAGAATTTGTATCGTGTAGGCTTTGAAGGAATGGCTGATTTGAAGGTGAGTCGAAGTGTTTTGAAATTGCCTAGATGGCTTTGTATTACTTTAATTAAAATAAATAATTAAAATATGTTAACAGTAATTTGATTTAAATACCCAGATAAACATTCTCCTTGATAACCTAGAAAATGAGGCATAATATTTATTTAGTTTCTGTGATTCGGTCTTCAAGGGCCATGCAATTTCTTATCCCTGTTATTCGTTATGACGTTTTTTATCACTTTAACTTTCAATTAAAATTGTTAGAATATGAAATAATTTGCCTTTAAAGCAGCTAAATCCAAGCCATATGCACATATGCAAACTTTTACAAAAGAGCTTTTGTACTTTCACACTAACGAGAGCACAACTGCCAATCAGCAGATATCGGCGACAACAATTCGTGCTCTTACTTTGCAAAGAAACAAGAACAAATTTAAGAACTTTCAAAGCTGTTTAGCTTAAAAGCAAATATCAGATTATTACCTAATTTACATAAGCATTTTTTCATGAAATTTCATTGATTTTATTGCACGAAACTTTTTCTATTTGTTAATTGCAGCGCTATCGAAGAAAATTTAATATAAAAAAGGGCATAGAATGAATCTCTGATTCATTTTTACCAACTTTTTTGATATGAGTTGCTCGTCCATACAAGTAAGCCGGTTTCTCATAAAGCTGGCAGCCTGTAAAAAATACTGTTTACATATCAAGCCATAATTTCTAATATAACTTAATTTTTTTCACGCAATTCGACAATTTACTACCGGAAGTAATCGGCTAACGCTTTTTGTATTATTAAAAATTTTTGTTAAATTAAAAAATGAAATAAATTAAATATTTATTTGTTCCTTCTTTAGGTTGTCAACGATGCTAAAGGCAATACAGTTTACCGTGATCACCTTCCCCTACTGGGAGAAAATGGTCCAGGCAAGGGACCACACGGTTTTCAAATTGGCGATAAAGTTACCGTCGATTTGGATTTGGAAATTGTGCAATCACTACAGCATGGTCATGGTGGTTGGACAGATGGTATGTTTGAGTGTTTGAATAATGTTGGTTTGGTCGTGGGCATTGATGAAGATCATGACATTGTTGTCGGCTATAATTCCGGCAATCGTTGGACCTTCAATCCAGCAGTGCTGACAAAAGTAGCCTCACCCACAACAGCACCGCCAGAATTTCAAGTGGGTGATATTGTCAAGATATGTTCGGATGTAGAGAGCATCAAGCAGTTGCAAAGAGGACATGGCGAATGGGCGGATGCCATGCAATTAACTTTGGGCAAAGTGGGTAGAGTGCAACAGGTTTATCATGATAATGACCTCAAAGTAGAGGTAGGCAACACTTCATGGACCTATAATCCTTTAGCCGTAACCAAGGTGGCCTCGGCAAATGCTGACGGCAGTTGTGTGCCCGTAATATCGAGTGGAGAACGCTTGTCGGCTATATTGAAGAAATTATTTGAGCCCAGTGTTTCAGGCGATGCTACAGAAGAATTTGTTAAGGCAGCCGCTAATGGTTATGCGGTAAGTTTGAGTGGTGTATTAACTCTTTAATATAACTATTTAACATACATAAATATTTAGGCGCGTTGTGAAGAGTATTTGACTGGTGCGGTGCAGGCGTCTAGCAGTTCTGCTGGTAGTACGTCGGCGCAATCCTCTGCGGGTGCAACGCAAACAGTGAATACAATAGCTGATGTAAATGGTGTGTTTGCGGGCCATACCGCTTTACAAGCAGCCAGCCAAAATGGTCACATCGAAGTTATACAGGTTCTACTCTGCCATAATGTGGATGTCGAAATCGAAGATAAAGACGGTGACCGTGCAGTGCACCATGCAGCATTTGGCGATGAACCTGCAGTAATAGAATTACTTTCAAAAGCAGGAGCTGATCTAAATGCTCGCAACAAACGTAGACAAACTGCTTTGCACATAGCAGTTAATAAGGGTCACTTAAATGTTGTGAAGACGTTGCTCAGCTTGGGTTGCCACCCCAGTTTACAGGACTCCGAGGGTGATACTCCACTGCACGATGCCATTTCTAAAGAACATGATGAAATGCTCAGTTTGTTATTGGACTATGGGGCCGATATAACACTTACCAATAATAATGGCTTTAATGCTTTGCATCATGCTTCCTTGAAGGGCAATCCTAGTGCTATGAAAATTTTGCTAACAAAAACTAATCGTCCTTGGATTGTTGAAGAAAAGAAAGATGATGGCTATACGGCCTTACACTTGGCCGCCTTAAATAATCATGTTGAAATAGCGGAACTGTTGGTACACATGGGCAAGGCCAATATGGATAGGCAAAATGTTAATCTGCAGACCGCTTTGCATTTGGCCGTGGAACGCCAGCACGTGCAGATTGTCAAACTGCTGGTACAAGAGGGAGCAAACTTAAACATTCCCGACAAAGATGGTGATACACCACTGCATGAAGCCTTAAGGCATCACACTTTATCGCAGCTGAAACAATTGCAAGATGTTGAGGGTTTCGGCAAGCTATTAATGGGACTTAGAAATCCCAATAACAAAAAAGCTTCTGCTTCTATTGCCTGTTTCTTGGCAGCCAATGGAGCTGATTTAACTTTAAAAAATCGTAAATTGCAAACGCCCTTGGACTTGTGTCCAGATCCAAATTTATGCAAAACTTTGGTGAAATGTTACAATGAACGTAAAACTGATGACTCGGATTTGCCCGGTAATGTGGCTGGTACCAGTACAAGAGCTAAATCATTAACATACAGCACCACTGCCGCAATAGCAGCAAATCCAAGACCTCTGTCCTCATTGGCTACTGGATCCTCGGCAATTAGTTCGTCACTTACGGCCAACATGCCAATACATGCAGTTACTTCGGGTTCCATTAATGGAGGTCTTAATACTTTAGCTCAAGATCTGACGCAATCTTTACACATGCCTCCCACAAGCGCAAATACAAATAATGTTTCCACCTTAGAGGAATGTTTCTTATGTTCAGACTATAAACGAGATACGGTATTCAAGGTAAGATAGAAGACATACCAATGAAACAAATGTTGAAATCTAAAGGTTTATTTTTTCATTTGGCAGCCTTGTGGCCACGTCTGTTGTTGCGACAACTGTGCTCCTCGTGTTAAAAAGTGTCTAATATGTCGTGAAGCTGTAGCCTCGCGCGAAAAAATTGATGAGTGTCTGGTGTGCTCTGATCGCCGGGCAGCAGTGTTCTTCAAACCCTGTGGCCATATGGTTGCTTGCGAGAACTGTTCCAGTTTAATGAAAAAATGTGTCTTGTGCCGCACACAAATTGAAGAAATCATGCCTTATTCCTTGTGTTGTGGTGGAGAAGGCAGCATAGAAAAGGTATCATCACTATCTTTATTATTTATTCATGAGAAACATGAAGTAACATTTTTGATAATATTTCTTGCAGGTACAAAATCCTAATATGCATAACGAAAATGAAAAGCCTCAGGCAATGCTGCCCACCGGTGGTGGCATCAATACTTCCGGTCATGGTGTAGCCATGAATAATACTGTAACCACTACACCCAATGGTAATGCCACGCAACAAGTTCAATCGCAAAATAATATACTTGCGGCAGCTGCAGCTGCAGCAGCGGCAGCAGCCAATAATCCCAATTCCAACAGTGTTATGGTAGCTCCTTCGAATGTCAACAATTTTCAAATGGACGATGTGCAAAAGCTCAAACAGCAATTACAGGACATTAAAGAACAGGTAATATTAAATAGAATTATATAAATTATTTGGAATTGAAAACTCAGGGAGTTGTACATGTAACAGCACACTTATAAAGTAAAAAGAAGCTTTGCTGTAATGTCGAAACCGGTCATAGTTATTGCTGTTAAAGAAATGTTTAGGAATTTGCATTCTTTGGATCTTATACATACATATATAAAAACTTTTTTTTAAGCTCATTAAATTTAAAAAAGATAATAAAATCTTAGAATAGGTTATTAAACTGTGAGGATTGAATGAATATTCAAAAATCGTTAAATTTTACTTATTTCATATACAAAAAAAAAATCTGGCAACTAAGATTTCTGTTCCAGTTCAAAACTGTTATATGTTAGTTTTTTTAGTATATACATACATATATCCACCACTTACACAAAAAGCATAAATTCTTAGGTGTAAATATTTAATATACATATACCTTTTTTTCAGACCATGTGTCCAGTTTGCTTTGATCGTATGAAAAATATGGTTTTCCTGTGTGGTCATGGTACTTGTCAAAACTGTGGCGATCAAATCGATGGCTGTCCAATATGCCGTAAGACCGTCGAAAAGCGTATTTTATTATTTTAAAGATAAGTAAGAGTTTTAATATTTATAACATACATATTCAAATTGAGAACATAGACACACGTATAACTTACGTAAATAATCTGAATCGACGGTATAACTGACCTATTATTTATTTTCATTCATTTAACACTCTTATATCCACCTAAAACTTTTCTGCTAATCTCAAGCTCCATACTTATTAAAAATATTTATGGGGAAAATCGTGATTAGAGCTTAATTATTTAACTTTTTGATATTAATTAGAAGTTCATTGAAATCTCATTCCCTTTTTATTAACGATTCTCTCTATACGTTTTTATATCATGTTTTTTCTTTTTAATTAGTTTTTGTATAGATTTTATATACAACATATCATTTTTTCTTAATCTCAAAATTTTTTAATTGTTTTTCTTTTTTTTTACAAACAACGAGTCTTGTTTATTTGCATAATATGTCCAATAATATTATATACATACATATATACATTAATATATTTTATATACATGCACTAAAAAGTTCCAAAGCCAACATTTTATAGACAATCTGAAAATGTGAGTGAATTGAAATTTGTTCTTAATAAAAAATTGTACATTTTTAACTTAAAACTCGGCGGAGAGTGCACAATCCAAAATCATAATACGAGATATAGCATTGCACAGATACATCTGCTTGCACTAGTTTTGCGTGTTTTTGGTTCTGGTATGAACAAATATGTTATTTAGCGTTTTCTGTTACTAGTTGTAAATGTTGATTTTTTAAGCAATTATTGTATGGTTGGGCAATGAGCAAATGAAAACAACACATTTATTTTTTTTTTGTTTTTCTAAAACAAATAAGATCATAAAACTGCTTTTACCGTAAGTGCCTTATGATGTGTTGAGAAAAAATATCCATGGCTGATGAATGATTGAATGAAAGCAAAATTTCACATACAAATGTAAGTAAATGATACATGTACATGAAACACATGCATGTGTAATTACTCTCAGAGCAAAATTGTCTCTCTCTCTCTCTGTATACTTGGCTGTACTTGTCAATGTCAATTGGCCGCTTCGTTCTTGTGATTTAGCGCGCTGGATTATTTTCTCTGGGGTCATTTGAAAGACCTGGTTTACGTGAACAAACCAGAAACAACTGATGCTCTGACATATGAAATTCGCCGCTACATTGACGAGATAAGCGAAGCTTTGTTGTAAAATGCGGTTCAAAAATTGTTGTCGACGTGCTAGAGGTAGACATTTGCCCGACATCATATTCCATTATTATGCTTATTAATAATTTCTACTTTACATTTATGTCAATAAAACTGAATTTGTCAAAAAAAAAAAAAAAAAAAAAAAAAAACAGCTCCCAGGACAGCAACAACATCTTCAACGTAAGAACAATGTTCAAAAAAAAATATTAAAATATTTTTCAAAACCCAAATTTCGAAGCCGTGCTTGAAGCAATAGTCAAAGCAACTTGTAAAGATTGTTGCAACTTTTGGCTCGTGTGTACTTGGCCTTGAATATGTAATACGTTTCTGACAGACTTTTATAATAAATTTTAATAATTTATTTAAATCCATAAATACATATTTTTGATTGGTCTACAGAAAAATAAAGAGTAAAAAATGTCAAGAAATTCAAAGAATCGGACTGGCTCCAAAACTGCCCTTCCTACATATTCACAGGCAGAGTTATTTATTGAATCAAATGAATCTGTAAAGAGCGACTGCAAACAGGCGGCAACCCAAGCAATGAAATCCCCTCAGCCAGGAACATCGAGAGATACAACAGTGTCCATACAGAATATACAATTTCCTGACATATCTTCCAATAGCCCAGGAGTTTTTAATGTAAAACGTGAAAGTAATTTGCTTAAATTTCCAAAAACAAAATCAAACCAGCCAGCAGTAAAAGCGCGTAGTTACGATTTTACCAGTTCTACAAACTCGCAGTACGACCAAAAGCTTTCAAGAGAACCGAAAAAAATTCCAGCCAAATATTCTGCCTCGACGGATGCTAAACCGGACAATAGTCAAACTTCGCCTACATTAAAATCTTCCCAAGATAAATTTCAACCGGATAAGAATACTTCTCAGGAAATGATCGACAGTCATCACGACGGCTCCGAGAAGCGTATGAATTTTCATGGATCGGAATGGAAGATACCTTGCAAGGAAAGCTTTGTAGCCGGAGCTCCACGCAAGTTCGTAGGAACTTGCACCCCAAACTATGAGCAAATATCGAAATGGTCTAAAACACGGCAAAAATTCTTTCTAACACAAGATCCTCGCAAAGTTCATTGTCTAGTCAATCCCGAAGTTTTGCGCTCTAAAGAGTTTTCGCAGGAAAAAGTGGTTAATGCTCTCACCAAAATGGTTGAGCAGGGTCAAAATATCTGTGCTGCCAGTGCATCTGAATCTTCAGAGGATTTTATTTGTGAAGTAATCGATTTGGAAAATCCCTTGCAATTGGACTTTCAAGGACTGGACTATAGCAATACTTATCAGAAAGATGAACAGGATTTGCAAAATCAGCGTTATTATCGCAGAGTTGGACGCTATATGGATCGCAGGCAGGTCAAAACTAAAACGCAACAAGAAGTTGAGGAAGCTGTACACCATGAAATGAGAATTGTAAGAGAAATAAATAATTATATTTTAATTTTTAATAGACTAATCATATACATATGTATGTAAACATATTGTCTTAAACTAAGATACCCAAACGATTTGATGTACGAGATCGCCATATTCCTCCGCCGCCAGTTTCACCTGAACCACAAATAAAACTTGGCAAACTTTATCGCTCAGAAGACAAGCCAAATAATAAAAAGATAATAAGCAGCGAAGAGCAGCAGCGCCGAGAACGCTATAAGGACTTGTATTTAAAATACAAACAACGCCAAGAAGATAAAAAGAAATCACAAGAAATACACGATAAACAAGCCTTAGAGAATTTGTCTTTAACTTTAGCTGATGCCAACCTTGAGAAAATTGTTAAAGAGGTTGATGAATCCATTGAGAAGAGCGCGGGTAAAGAAATGAATTTGAAACAGCCGGAATCCAAAAGGAGGACATTTCCGCATACAATGCTAGAGACAAAATGTTTCATGAACGATGTGAAGCAAAAAAAGCTATTAGCACGAACCAAAGCCAGAATAGCCAAAGAATTCTTTTGGGAAAGAAAAGGTAAATTGAAAGAATTTCCAGAGGCTGACTTGGATATTAGTTCTCCAACTTCTAATGAAAGTGGCAAATGTTCAAATATCTCTGAGCTGTCAACAGATGATGCTGATGATTTGGAAGTGGGTAAGCAGGGAAGTAAATTTAAATTGAGAGGCTTTCAATTTAAAATGGGCTCTAATTTGAGAGGCAAGTTAACGCAGCGTGAAAAGCTAAAGGGCACGCGCAAAGAAAAAGGCTGCATAACCCGTGACCAATGGCTTGAAGAAATGGCTCCGAAGAAACAACAAATTAAATTGGATGTGGAAAAGGGCATACAAAAGTTACGCTCGCCAGATGACGCCCAATTGGCATTGTTTGCACCGACATTTGGATTTAAAGTACCGAAGATCGAACATTCCACCATAAGAAATTATATAACGAAGCCTCTGGGTCGCCATTATGATCGTGTAAGGCGTAAAAACTTAAAGTTTGCTAAGCCCCAACTGCGACACAGCGTTAAGAAGTTCAATTTAATTAGTTATCGTTTTGGAGATACCGCCAAAAGATTTTCCCAGGTTCAAGATCCTCTGCTCGATGCTCAAATCTTAAAACTCAAAACCACGCCGGAGTTCATGATGGCCAAGGCTCTTCAGAGGAAACAGCGTCAAGAGGAACTGAAACAAAAGCGCCTAAAGCTGCTGGGTATACCCTGCAAGCCAGTAAAAAAGTCTCGCTTGCAAATTAAATGTGAAAATTCTTCCTCAAGTTCGGACTCAGATTGGGTGCCTCAACAAGAGCCTTTAGGTGAAGAAGATCAAGAAACAAATAAGAGATTTAAGGAGATTGAAAAAGTACTAAGACCCCTTAATATGCGCTGCAATATGCCGGCCCCTAAATATAGAGAACCCACTCTACGACAACATCCACGCCGCCCTCGAGACTATGACAATCTAAGAGTGCCCTCGGATATGTTTGATCAAATAGTTTTGACTGTCAATTTGCCATTTATGCAAAAATTGGATAGGGATATTATTAAATTTGCCAATGTGGAACTCGAAAGGCGCCCCTACACCGATAAGTTTGAAGCTAGACATCATCATGATCACTGGGATCCCACACAAGTCCAACAAGTGCGTGTTAGCTACAATCCCCACTTGGTTAAACCAGAGAAAACAAATGTTACGAAAAAGTCCCAGGAAGAAGTAATGGAAAACTTTCGTACAGCCAATCCACCCTGTAACCAATTTGTCGACATGGATTTAAGTCTGCCACAATTGGACTTCAAAGAATTAATAGAAGATCATTACACCAAGACTTCAAAAACACAAACAAAAAAGTCTGGTGTTAGAACAATCAAAAATCTTTGCACTCAAAAAGATCTCAAGCTGCAATCTCGTGATCCCAAAGAACTTGTGGCTCTCGATTATCCCGGTCGTCAGGAGTATTTGCAATTGTTGAAAGATGTGCGTGTATTGTATGAACAAAGTAAGCAGATGGATGAATCAAACGAAAAATCTTTAGTAAATAAAGCCGAACTGCTTAAAGAGCTGCAAGAGGACTTAAAAAGCATTGAAAGTTGTTTAACCTCTTTAAGTAGTTCCGTCTGCACAAACCTAACCAACGACAGTGGCAGTTTCTTGCTAATGGAAGGCAAAGAGAAGATACCTCTAGACTATATACGCAAGTCCGTAGTGCCCTTTGAAGAATTGCAAAGGTCCCGTTTCCGTGCTGTGCCCATTGATGTTGACAAAGAACAAGCAAACCCTTTCCAAGTGCTGCCCTTCTCTGGCCAAAATAAAGCTCAACTTGAACTCACTACAGCCAAAGACAGTTTCTTCACTTTCAATACACGCCTCAACAACGGTATGCGCCTACGGCTGGAAGTACCAGTGGAAGATGTTAGAGAAAAGTTGTTGGGTATGGGAACAAATAAACACAAAGCTGTAGTCGCTACCGACATAGATGAAAACTATGTGGAAGTGTTGAAAAATCGGCCAGCTATAAAACCATTCAAGTTCAAAACCAGCCCACCATTTATCAAAGATGCTCTACGTTTAAAATTCGTGTCCATGTTAATACAGGGTCAAATAGTACGTACTGAAATCTATGATCATTTAAACGAGCAGCATTGGCAGGACATGCTAAAAACGAAAGAGTTATTCGAAGATCTGTTTGCTAAGTGGCAGAAGCGGGAATACGATGCCTCCATGGCCGTGGTTTATAAGGTGAAGAGTTTTTATGATGAAACCGATCGCTTGAAAACAGAGTTTAAGCAATTGGAACGCGAATTGGCCATGTTAAATATGGATATTGTGTTCATAGAGGCTCATTGGGTGCTCTGTATAATGTTGCAAAATTTTCACTATCTATTAGGCGATCAGGAGTGGCGTTTACAGCACGACTGGATTCATCGTCTGGATGATAGTGTCGAAAATCAATTGGAGAACTTTGCTGATTCCATAGCAAAGCGTTCTACGCTAAACATACGTAAACGTGGAAAGGACGATGCTTGGGCCATAAAAACTTACTACGAAGAGGTGTATTTAGAAAATAAACGTGATAATCTGGTGGTCTTTGACAGTGCCGAGAGTTTCCTAAAAGGCTTGGAGAACCTGAAAACCAAAACCTTTATAATACTACTCGAAATGCATATGACATTGGCCATACACACCGAACTGCAGGACAAGTTGGAATCGTTCGAGGATTGGTGTGGCCAAGATTTGCGCGAAAAGGAACAATATGTTAAGAAGAAATGTGCCAAATTATATTTTATGGAAGATCGTGCCAAATGGTTAAGTGAACGCACGTTACATTTTCTAGGAGATCCCATTGAAGAGTGCTTTAGCGACGAAACGTTTCATAAAGATCGTGCTGTCATAGCGGAGGCTTGGCGAAGAATTGTGCCGCTAAATTTAAGAGTTTCCGCTAGTGGACATGATTTATATACCGTCGACATGGTGTCTACGATATTCGAAGTTTTAATGGATATTTTAGGTAAGCAAATTGTAAATTAATTCTTTGAGCCAATTTTAAATACCAATACATGATACTCTTAAGTCTGGATTTGCGACTTTTTTTTTAATTTTTATCAACATTTGTGCGATCTGTTACTGCGGCAGGGTGTTACTGCAGTTGGTTGATGTAGTTAGCACGTTGACTACAAAATTGAAGGTCCTTGGTTCTAGCCCGACCTCCGAAAGTCATTAAATAACAACACCACGCATTTTTCTGATGTGCATTAGTGTCCCTTATCAGTTGTTGTAGGAAAAGTCCTGGTGGTGAAGATATAGACACTGGTCACTAAAACTACATTTGCTTCAGCAGATGCCGATCCTAATGTAACATCAGAGCGCCCACCTTCATCGGCGAAGTAAAATAAGCAATAAAATGCATACTAAACACAGCTTCAAAATTTAATACGTCTCATTGACACCAGAGGCGCTGTAACACTGCAATATTAAAAACGTGCTAAAAGCAGAGTTCTAAAAGAATGAATCTTTCCTCTCTTCCCCATCTGTCTTCTCCATCACTATCCCTTCCTTCCCCACCTGTCTTCTCCATCACTATACCTTCATATCACCCTCTCTCACTATCTTCTCTTCAACTCACAGGTAGCACAAAGGGATATCATTGTATTGGACAAAAGTGTGCTGGACTCTAAATTTCAACCTTCCTTACCAGATACCTGCTAACCTAACCTAAAAATCGGGAAATAAACGATACGTAATATGTGAACTACTTTACTCTGCATAATTCTTGAGCTTAAAATCTTAAAATTGTTGCAAATTTTTTAAATCACAGTAAGCGATAATAACAATAGCGACATTCGTCGTTCGATCAGCACTTTTGACTACAATCGAAGATAGGAAGGTAATAATAATAAGAGCCAAAAATACTGTTAATAGCATCATGGGTATGTGGCCTTAGTCAACCCGCACTAAACCATGTAAAAAAAAAAATTGTTAAATTGTTTATCCCTTGTTATATTGCATTCGATTTTCGTCTTCACTGGTTATCGAACATCGAAAATTAAATGTCAAATTCATATTCAGCCTTATTCTGAATAACATCTCCCTTAGAGTTTATGCCGTATTCATTGTTGCCTCATTTTAAAAAGTCATTTCGTCGGGTGGTTAATGGTTTGCCGCAGTAATAATGTATTCTTAATATACTGTGCGGCAAACCAGTAACTACCCGATGATTTGCAAGCTTTCAGTTAAAATAAAACAAGTGGAAACAAAAGAAGTAACTCTTCGAAAATTCGAAGTTCTCCCTCAAATTTTAATTTTTAGCTCAATCTGTTTAGGATTGGGTTTAATTTTTAGAAAAAAATTGGGCTGATTATAAGCAGCGAATATTTCGTTGAGTAAAGAATTTTCTATAAAACAGAATTTTTAAACAATTCGAAAGGTTTCACTAGTGGATCAAAATCCTCAATTTACTGTGCAGGATCAAAACTATTTTAAAATTGCTTGAATTGCTTGCAAATTATAAAAATCATAGTGAGTGAAATTCACAATAGCGACATTTTTGTCGAACGCACGTCATAATACCAAATGAAAATTCGTTCGACCAGGCACTTTAAAGTTTAAACTACAGTCGGATAATTTTTAGCTCATTTGCTACTTTAAGATATCCCGTTTTGAATAGACTTTAAAAAAGCAAAAAAAAAGAAGAAAACTCCAGATCTATAATTTCATTTACTCGAAATCACCATTTTTAAATATATTTTAAACACAATTTTAGCAAAATTTGAAACAATACCCATGGACTTAACGCAACGAGTTGAAAATGAACTAAGAGCTTACCGTGCCTATTTGCGCAAACAATCCTACGAGGCCTATCACACCGAACGGCGTATCGATATGGAAATGAAAAAGGTGGTGAAAAATCTAGAAAAACCTTATCGGAAACGCAAACGAACCTCTAAACTACCACGTTACTATCTTAAAAAGCGTGAAAAGCCTGTTCAGATTAAAGAAAAAATAATATCTGAACGTGCTAAATTCTTTTTCCGAGCATTCCACGAGGGAGAATTTCCAATGGAGAGTGGTGATATTAAAGATAGCATTATACAAGTTGATGGTGTACAAGAGCAAATTGTACCCTTCTATTTCGATCATTTCCTTAAAATAAATGGCTATACACCAAATTATAATTTCAAAACTCAAATCGAAATCAGAGATGGTTTGGAGATGGATCGTTTGCAGATAAAATCGGTTATACCGGAGATACAACAGCGCATGGAATATTGGGAGAATATGAAAAGGAAAATTATGGATGATAATATTGCTCAAAATCCGAAGATGTATGTAAATGTAATGACCTAGTCGGTGTTCTCGTCAAATGCAAAAAGGCGTGACTAAATTATATGAAAAGTTTCAAATTTAAGGAATTTATTCAATAATATTTTGTTAAAAGATTAATAACGAATTTTATTAACTAAAATATACTTCTGTTGCATACTGATACAAAGCAAAGGGACATGTTAGTCCCGGTTCACACGTTTCAACTTTTGTTGCTCTACTCGTAATTCAGCTGTAAGAAGGACGGAGACGAAAGTACAAATATCTTTTTTTCTTACAGCTGAATTAAGAGTTGAGCAACAAAAGTTGAAACGTGTGAACCGGGACTGAAGTGAGCTGAAAACTTGTCGTATCTTGTCAGCAACCTGTCAAACGAAAATCTAACATATAGAGACACACATACCGCACTTCTTCCTCTAAAGTGGCTCAACTCAAAATGTTCCAATTTTTTAGGCCCTGTTAACACGTTTCATCTTTTGTTGCTCAACTCGTAATTCAGCTGTAAGAAAGACGGAGACGGAAGCACAAATATCTCTTTTTTTCTCACGGCTGAATTACGAGTTGAGCAACAAAAGTTGAAGTGTGTGAAAAGGGACTTAGTACAAGCAAAAAACTTACAAGTGCGAACGAAAAGTGTTTCAAAAAGCTGTCCAAGTTTATCATATTGAAAGTCAGTAAAAAAATATTTAATACTGAAAAAACTCGAAATTGTTCAATGCTATTTCGAAATCAACAACTCTTGCGCCAAGGAGGTAGATTCTTACCTTAGCTGTCGAAAAAATGTACTGAAAAATGTGTATTGACATCTAAAGCATATTCAAATTACAAACGGCTAAAATAATCAACTTATCAGTTGAAATCATCTAATATTGCCCTTATTATAGGTTTGATCCCGTACTCCACACTGGGATCCCACTTGGGAGGAACTTGTGGAAGATTCCAATGTCCGCAAGCTATTTGCTTCGATGATTCTGCGGGTATTTGGAAACACGATTGTGTTAATGTTGTAAGGCTAATCGATTTTATATATTATACCTTGCTTATCCTGTTATCGTTGTGGCTAGTTTATCAAAAAAAAAACTGGGCGGATCATTGCAAAATATTGACTCAAATTGCGAAATAAACTGTTTGATTTATTTTCCATTGAAGCAACCTGTGATTAAGATACATATCGTCGGGTGGTTACTGGTTTGTCACAGTAATAATGTATTCTTAATATACTGTGCGGCAAACCAGTAACCACCCGACGATATATGGAACTTATTTTTGTTAGCTTTTAATTTGTTTTCTCTATTTCTTTTCCTTCTTTCGTAAAGAGCCAGTAAAAAATAATCGCCTAATCGTCAACAAAAATCGTCGAAATTGCGATAAATCGTTAAATCTGGCAGCCTTGATAAGAAAACAACACTGAAGAAAATCCCGCTTCTTCAGTAGATGAAGAAGAAATTTCCGCCATAAGAATAGTCAGTACTAAAATATTTTCATACAGTTTCCTCTTTTTATAACACTCTATTGAAATCGGTGGTAATTATGTGTTTGATTTGTGTTTAAAATTCAATATGATTTTGAAATCAAGGGAAAAAGTAAAAGTGCAAAAGATTAACATCTGAAAAGTGAGTGCGCGTGTATTTTTTAAGATGATGTTTAATATATTCCTTGTGCCATGTAATTTGACCATTCCAATTTGCGGTCATGTTATGACTAGAAATTAAGGAAATTTTTAAATTCAGTGCTAAAAATAGTTTTAAAAATATAGTAGGTGCTATGTAATTGAATATTGCTTGGCGACGTACAAGTAGAGTTTTTTAAATAAGGCTGCCCCTGACCAACACACAAACTAGAACAAAAGCGGGTTAAGTGGAGAATCTGCCAACACACCAAAGGCCATATAATTTGGGTTTCTTTACGAATTGGACGAATTTAAACATACTGCAAAGCTTGCCAAAGTTTTCAAAAAGGTTGGTGATTTTTCTAATTTAAAAATTTAAGAATTAGGTATGTGCATAAATATGTATGCAAGTAGTAAAATATTACATATTTCTTTATTTAAAACAAAATAACATAAAACATATTTATAAAATCAGTCGTTAAGCAGCTCTGGGTTGAGGAACATCTCTCGCGTCATCGTAATTATTTCTTAAGTGCGGTCAGGCTTGTGCGTGTTGTTTGGCCTTTGAGAGTTTTTCGTCTCGCTCGCACTGGTTGACTGATCTGCCACGGATAACCGTATAATCTTGCGGTTTTTTGTGGAATTTCTTTAACAACCACGTTGCTACTTCCTATGTGAAGGCATAGGTCGTGTACAGTCAGTCACAAAAACTGTTAAAATACTGTTAATACCATCTTGGGCATATGGTCTAGTTACTCGGCCCATACTTGTGCAACACCATATTATACAAATTTACTTTGTATAATATGTACTAAATAAATAAATAAATAAATAAATATTTATAAAATATTTTGTTCATGTAAATACATCGAGCGCCATTTTCAAAAAAGTCGCTATGTTTCGCACTACTGGGCTTGTTTTTTTTTCTTTTTCAGTTGTTTTTAAGCAGTCGGGCTTTTTGAATTTTAAATTTGTCGCCGCAACCCTTAGTTTGATACCCCACCCGATAGGTTTGTTAAATTTTTTTATTAACATAATTTAATGCGCGGTCCCAGCCAGTTATCAAGATTAATTAAATTAAATTTAAACATAACTTATATACATTTTTGTAATCCCCTTTTAATTTCCTTTATTTTGATACCCCCACTGGATAGGTTTGGTAAAAAAAATTTTTTGACCTGTTAATATTTCCTACGAAAAGTCCACCATTTTGCTTTTTTGTTTTTGAACAACTGTCTAAGAGCACTTGGGTGCTTAAGGCGAATATAACGATACCTTAATTGTCGAAATCCATGCAGCCGTTTGGGAGATAAGTGGTAATAAAGAAATTTACAAACATATTTACAAGAAACACGCGAAAAATGCAACCCTTCTTGGCATTCGTGTAAAAAAACCTCCTGAAAACTTTTGCCCATATTATGATGCACCACTAAAGTAAGTTGAGTTGGCAATTTTACGACCCACCTTAACCATTATTATACCCTTTACCAAAAAATGGTAAAAGGGTATATATAGGTTTGTCATTCCGTTTGTAATTTCTAGAATATTAATAAGTGAGTCATAAAGTATATATATTCTGGATCTTTATGCATAGGGAAGACGAATAAGCGATGTCCGTCTGTCTGTACGTGAAATCGGTTTTCCGAAGATCCCAGAAACGCTAGAGACTTCGTGGACTGGTGGGTCAGAAATGGTCGAAATAAGATTGGTATTGAAAATCAGCAAAATCGAGCAGACGGTTTCAGAGCTGGGAGACTTAAGCTTCATTTTGCCATACAAAATAACTACCGAAAACTAGTTTTTAATAATTTTTTATTAAATAAACTTATTTTATACTTCAGTATGGATAAAATTGGTATTTCTAACTAAAAAAAATTTAAAAAAAAAAAAATTTAAAAAATTAATAAGACGTTTTCAGGGTTGGAAAACCTTAACTTTTTTGTTATGTAAAAGTAACTTACTAAAACAAATTTTTCCTTTTTTTTATAAACTAAACATGTAATGTTCTTAAAAGAAGGAGATTGATGTAAGAAATCAGAAAAACAAAAAGGATGATTCCAGGGTTGGACCTAAGATTTTTGTGATATATACAATTAACTACCGTAAACTAATTTTTTAATTATTTTTATTAAATAAACTTATTTAATACTGCACCACGAATAAAATTGGTATTTTAAATAAAAAATTAAACTTCAAAAAATTAATAAGATGTTTCCAGGGTTGGGAAACTTACTCTTTTTGTGATATAAAAAATTAACTACCGGAAACTAATTTTAATTTTTTTAATAAATAAAATTATTTTATACTTCAGTACGAATAAAATTGGTATTTCGATTTAAAAAACTTTTAAACATGTTTCCAGGGTTGGAAAACCTTACCTTTTTTTATAGAAAAGTAACTTACTAAAGCAAATTTTCCCTTTTTCTCTATAAATTAAAGATATCTTATATTCTTAAAAGAAAGAGATTAGTATAAGAAACCATAAAAATCTAAAAGTATGATTTCACACTTTTTGTGATATAAAAAATTTGCTACCGAAAACTAATTTTTATTTTTTTTATAAAATAAACTTATTTTATACTTCAGTACGAATGAATTAGGTATTTCAAAATAAAAAAAATTAAAAATATTAAAACGACGTTTCCAGGGTTGGAAAACCTTATTTTTTTATACAAAAGTAACTTACTAAAACAAATTTTTTCTATTTTACTATAAATTAAACATATCTTATATTCTTAAAAAAAAGATGGTGTAAGAAATAAAAAAAAAATCAAACAGGAGGATTCCAGGGTTGGGAATCTTACACTCTTTGTGACATAAAAAATTAACTACCGAAAACTAATTTTTATCTATTTTTATGAAATAAACTTATTTTATGCTTGATAACGAATAAAATTGGTATTTCAAATAAAAAAAAAAACAATTAAAAAAATTAAAAAGACGATGCCAGGGTTGGACTACTTTAACTTTTTTTTGTACAAAAGTAAGTTACTAAAACAAATTTTTCCTTATTTTTATAAATTAAACATTTCTTAAATTCTTAAAAGAAATAGATTGGTGTAAGAAATCAGAAAATCAAAAAGGATGAGTTCACGGTTGGGACACTTACACTTTTTTGATATATAAAAGTAACTAAGTCTAATTAATTTTTATCTTTTCCTTTATAAATTATATATATTTTACGTTTTGGAAAGAAAAGTTTGGTATAGAAAATTATAAAAATAAAAACCACAGCTCCAGCGCTGGAAACTATGATTTTTTTCTGGACATTAAAGTAACTAAATAAAGCATTTTTTTTTTAATTTCTTTTTTTTTTCACTTAACACACTTTCTATATTTTTTTAAGAACTACTAGATTGGTATAAGTAATCAGCAAAATCTAAAATTATGATTCTAGGGTTTGAAAATGATTATTTTTTTCTTTGTACGTAAAAGTAACTATGTGCTTATGTATGTATCTCTATACTACATAAACGCACTTTGGTAAAGGGTATATAAGATTCGGCACAGGCGAATATAGCACTCTTACTTGTTTTTATATTATAATTCATTCACAACTAATTTTAATTGTCTTCGAAACAATTCTCGAAAAGAAGACGTTCTTCTATGCCATGTTTTTTGAAACAATAGTAGCCATTACAAAACACTTTTGGTCTTAATTATGACTTTTTCCCGATTATTTGATTACTGTTTTTTTTTTGTAAACAGAGAGGAGAACGTTGCCACACACATATAATGTCAACTTTCATTTAGGAATGCTTTTTGAAATGTGTAATTTGAGTTAAAAAATTCTAGTTTAATCCACACATTTTTTAAATGCTGCATTTATTGGACATGAGGATAACGAAATCTGTGTGTAATACAATCTTGAAAAGTTGGCAAATGTTTGATTTATTATTTATTTCACCACATAATAAAAAAAAGTCTCATGGCTAGGCATGCAACATCAGTCTTAAAAACATCATGTTTTTGTTAAAGCAGCATAACAGCAAAATCTAAAATTACTGAAAACTGTTAGGAAGCAGAATACTTGAAAAAACTCGCTTACATGGCGAACATTGCAAAAATACTAGAGAAGTTGCAAAATCGGGAAAAAGCCTTAAAATTCAGTAGAAATCGCTAAAACTGTTAAATAGAAAATTAACTAAGCAATAACGCGAAAAAATCGCAAGTTCGCGAAAAATTTCTAAATGTATTGAAGAAAAACTTCCACTGCAAAGAATAACAAACTCCCAGAAAATCAGATAAATCGCAAAAAAAAATTCCTAACATCTCAGAAATTGCAATGTCTCGTAAAAGTTTTTGTATAATTTTCATTTCGAAATGAAACTACAATGGACATAAACATACAAAAATTTGGTCATCGTTCGACGACGTAAGAAATAAACTATCCTCAGTTAGTTACACAGGGAAATTTTCGTCCAACGTACTGATTGTGTGTATTTTCATATACACAAAAGTGTTTTTATATTTTACGAAGAATATTCGTCGTTGGTTCTAGTTGTGTCTACAGCAGCTTCGTCCAAACAAACAAAAGCTTTGAAAGCTCTTGGATTTTTTCTTGTTTATTTTCAAAATAAGAGCAAGCATTGCTGTCGTCAAGATTTTATTGGCTGATGTGATCTTTCTGCTCCTGTCGGTGTGAAAGCACAAAACCTCATTTTTAAATGTTTGCAGATTGTGCATATGACTTGGACGTACCTGATGTAAAGCAATGATACAGTGAAGCACGAACACGAAGTCCCGCCTATGATTCGGAAGTGGAGCAGATGCTGTTCACATAGTCCCAATTTTCACGAGGCAATTTTACTTGCGCAAGTCTTGAATTTGAAGAACAAAGAAGTGAGGAGTGTAAAGACCAGCAGAATTGTTGGTTTCTGTTCTGGTTTTCGTCTGTAAAATTCATTGTGGCTCGAAGTGTTTGTTTTGTGAGAATATTAATAACAATTGTTAATTTGCTTCAAATAAAAAGAAATAAAATGGTCAAGTAAACTTGCTCTATCTAAACGCTACAGCAAGTTTAATAAAAAATTTTATGACTTGCGCAAGTAAAATTGCCTCGTGAAAATTGGGACTTAGGAATTTCCTTGCAGCTGTTCATTTCCTTGCTGTTCTATCTTTGCTGCTGCCGCTGTTGGTGCTGCTGTATTTTTTTATTGCTGTTTTTTTATAATGAAAATATTTAAAAATATTTTTTTAATTAAATAAACCGCAAAGTCAAACAATTAATCGAAAACTCGGATTTCATAAACTAATAAGGTAGCATTGATTTTGAGAGTAAAAAATAATCGGGACAAACGTCAGAAGGTTAATATGGCGACGAAAAGAGAGAACGGTTTTACCTTTATATTGTTACGTTTTTCTCTCTATAAAAACGCTTTTCCGTAGATCCGAAGATTTGCAAATGAATACAAGAGCCGAGTGTAGTAATTAGGGTTAAGAATGATACAAGTTTTATTTACAAATACACTTATACTAAATTACTCAAGAGCTTATATAAACTAACACAACTTAAACTAATAAAATTACACACAAATATTCACAACTGGTTACCACTGCGCCTTCCTCGCTGTAGTTTACGCACGTTTCTTAGCTGGCTGCACAAGTAATCACGTGACACCTCTTTGTCTGCTACTCGTCACTTACGAGACTCACTCTGCCGTCACGCACAGTTGATACACCAATACCTCTTTGTCTGCTGCTTGTCACACACGGCACTCACTCTGCCGATACTTACAGTTGATACACCAATAAAGACTCACTGGCTTTACTTACACCCTTATAAACGTCTATTCGCTGCGCTGTTCCCTTTACTCCAGTCGACACGATAGACTCCACAATAATCTCAATTCCACGACAGACTATTATCAATTCACAACTTAATTATCAACTGATTAACGAGTTCTTAACTTCACTACTTTCTGATTAGCACTAACTATAACTGTTCGCGACTGACTTACAACTGCAACTAACTAACTCATTGGATGCGTCACCTCTATTTATATTTCACAGAAATTCCACTAGAAGTTTCAAGCAATGTCTAGACGATCATTATCATCTTATATGCTGCCTAATTAAGTTCATGTGGTAACTATGTACATACATGTGTATATGCGTACGTGTGTACATCATTAACTAAGCAACACACGGTGGTTGCTTATCTTTTGCTTTTCGTTTGAATTGGCATGTATGTATGTGTACAAATATGTGAATCTTCTTAATAAGCAGACGCTTTTTTTGTTGTTGTTGCTTTTGCTTGTTTAATCAAGCTAGGCATGCTTATTTAGTTGTTGGCTACTTTCTAGACTATTCTTTGTTTTGACCCTGTAGGAATATTTTCGCGTAGCATTTACATTAACCCTGTTGGAATATTTTTGTGTACTGCTGCTTAACATTGTGGACGGCTATTTTCGTAACACTGCCGCCCACTTAAGCCTATTCGTCCCGAATAGGCACATCATCGCCTTTCTTTTTCTGCGTTTTCTAAACGCCTTGTAGTTACGCTGGAGACGACTACCTCTTCCACATTTGTCGGCTTTAGTTCTGGCTCTGTCTCGTTTCTCAACTGGAACTTGTATTGCCATACGCTTGAGGTGACTACTTCGATATTCGTGGCCCCTGGTAGTACTGACTCTGCTTAGTATTTCCGCTACAGCTTGCCTTGCCGTTCGTTGGAGATGAAACCATATTTGACATTTGCAACCCTTGGTACTGAATATGTTTCGTATTTCCAATACAGCTTGTCTTGTTTTACGCTGGAGATGACAATTTCTCCCACATTTGTGGCTTTTGGCTCTGACTCTACCTTGTCCCTCGACTAGAGTTTGCCTTACCACACGCCTGAGATTCTTTATAGAAGTTGTCTTCCTCTTCCTGACTGCTTTTATACTGCGCGCTTTGTATACTGTAGCAGTTTCTTTACCTTGAGCAAGCGAGACCATTTCACCCATAGCTTGTTCCGCTGTTTCGCAAACCGCTTTACTATCAGCTAAGTTAGCAACGTTCTTTGTTTTGCTGGAAACTTCTATGTCACGAGCTTCATTTACTTCGCTGGAAACTTCTGGCTCACGTCCAACTTGTTGACACTGACCACTGTTGATTTCGCCTTCTACTTTCAGTTTTTCCTCAGTGTCTTCCTCTGTGGCAGAAATGTCGTCGTAGACGCTGTTCACCAAGTCAGAAATCTCTTCGTCTGATTTACTGACTTGCATAGCTAATTTCGTCATGTCACAAACCGCTTGACTATCATCTAGGTCACGAGCTTCATTTACTTCGCTGGAAACTTCTGGCAAACTTTGCTCATGTTCAACTTTTTGACACTGACCGCTGTTGATTTCATTTTCTGCCTTCAGTTTTTCGTCAGCGTCTACCTCTGTGGCGGAAATGTCTTCGTAGACGCTGTTCACCAAGTCAGAAATCTCTTCGTCTGATTTACTGACTTGCATAGCTAATTCCGCCGTGTCACAAACTGCTTGACTATCATATAGGTCACGAGCTTCAGTTACTTTGCTGGAAACTTCTGGAAAACTTCGCTCACGTTCAGCTTGTTGACACTGACAACTGTTGATTTCATCTTCTGCCTTTAGTTTTTCGTCAGCGTCTTGCTCTGTGGCAGAAATGTTTTCGTAGACGCTGTTTCCCAAGTCAGAAATCTCTTCGTCTGATTTACTGACTTGCATTTCTACACCATCTGCCCGTCTGTTTGCGTCTTCAGCAATTTCCTGACGTTTTTCATTGCTGGCTCCAGATGATTCTTGAACGTTTGTCATAGTCTTCGCTTTCCATTTGTCAAGTGTGTCATTTGTGGCCCTAGATGTTTTTCGTACTCGTGCTCGTACTCGCACTCTCTCGGTTTTGGCTCTTGAAGTTTCTCTTGACATTTCCAGAAATTTCTTGTTGTCAGATTCGATTTGAGCTCTCAATTCTCTTACTGTTCTCATAAAATCATCTAACTTTACCCTCATTTCCAAACGCTCTTTCTCCTCGAACTCATATGTCTCGATTTCGATGTTGCGCCGCTGGAACTCCTGTAGTAGTCTCTCCTGTAGTTGTACTTTATTACCAGTTGTCGACAGTTTCCGCTTATTCAACTCTTCCTTGAGTTGTTTCACATTAAGCTCTTGAAATTTCATTTTCCTCAAAAACCAATTACTACGTTTAACCTTTTCAAACGTATGTGGTTTTGTTCACGTTTAAGCTTTTCAAACGTGTGAGGTTCTCCTTTTCTTATTACTCTTGCTTTTCGCTTAACCCTTTTAAAACGTATCGCTTGTATTTGCAAATCCCACTTCTGACACCAAATGTTACGTTTTTCTCTCTATAAAAACGCTTTTCCGTAGATCCGAAGATTTGCAAATGAATACAAGAGCCGAGTGTAGTAATTAGGGTTAAGAATGATACAAGTTTTATTTACAAATACACTTATACTAAATTACTCAAGAGCTTATATAAACTAACACAACTTAAACTAATAAAATTACACACAAATATTCACAACTGGTTACCACTGCGCCTTCCTCGCTGTAGTTTACGCACGTTTCTTAGCTGGCTGCACAAGTAATCACGTGACACCTCTTTGTCTGCTACTCGTCACTTACGAGACTCACTCTGCCGTCACGCACAGTTGATACACCAATACCTCTTTGTCTGCTGCTTGTCACACACGGCACTCACTCTGCCGATACTTACAGTTGATACACCAATAAAGACTCACTGGCTTTACTTACACCCTTATACACGTCTATTCGCTGCGCTGTTCCCTTTACTCCAGTCGACACGATAGACTCCACAATAATCTCAATTCCACGACAGACTATTATCAATTCACAACTTAATTATCAACTGATTAACGAGTTCTTAACTTCACTACTTTCTGATTAGCACTAACTATAACTGTTCGCGACTGACTTACAACTGCAACTAACTAACTCATTGGATGCGTCACCTCTATTTATATTTCACAGAAATTCCACTAGAAGTTTCAAGCAATGTCTAGACGATCATTATCATCTTATATGCTGCCTAATTAAGTTCATGTGGTAACTATGTACATACATGTGTATATGCGTACGTGTGTACATCATTAACTAAGCAACACACGGTGGTTGTTTATCTTTTGCTTTTCGTTTGAATTGGCATGTATGTATGTGTACAAATATGTGAATCTTCTTAATAAGCAGACGCTTTTTTTGTTGTTGTTGCTTTTGCTTGTTTAATCAAGCTAGGCATGCTTATTTAGTTGTTGGCTACTTTCTAGACTATTCTTTGTTTTGACCCTGTAGGAATATTTTCGCGTAGCATTTACATTAACCCTGTTGGAATATTTTTGTGTACTGCTGCTTAACATTGTGGACGGCTATTTTCGTAACAATATTATTGTATCATGCTTACAGGTATGTATGTAAGTATGTAATGTCATAAACAATTCAAAATTTGTTTGCAAAAAAAATTAGCAAGAAAATTTCAACATAAAAAATAGATAGAAAATTCGTTGCTCAACGAAGTTTTCGATGCTGTTATGAAATATTCGATTGCCATCGAAAATTTCGTTGAACAAAGAATTTCCTATTTTATGTTGAATTTTATGTTTAAATTTTCTTGCTATTTTTTTTTTTTGCAAACAAATTTTGAATTGTTTATGACATTACATACTTACATACATACCTGTAATTGAATGTGCCTCGGTTGGGAACTAGGAAATTGTGGGAAGGAGAGATACATATGTTTATGTCATATCATAAATTAAACCTTGATGTCTTGATGATTAAGCAAATTTATTATTAATTTAAATTTTCCAAATAAAACGGAATACTTATATCAGAAGATTTTTCCTCAATTTATAAAGTTTACGTTGGAAGTATGAAGTATGACAATGAAAAAAAAAGATGTTAAAAATAGAAACATAAGTTGATTAAGCAGCAACGAAATGTATCTTAACCAACAATAATTTTTTTAATTTTTAAGTAATTATTTTAGGCATTAACTCTTGCTTTCAAACTATACACTAAATGGAAGTCTGAATGCTTGTGCATTAAATGTGTAATAAATTATATATGCACATATCGTCGATTGGTTATTAGTTTACGGCACAGTATATTTAAAATACATTATTTCTGCAGCAAACCAATAACCATCCGACGATATGCGTGCGCGATATAACGGCGCACGAAGAAATAGTGAATATATTTAAATGCATTCGATACGCAATAAGTTGATAATAGATCTGATAAAAGTATATATCATGTATTTTAGAGCACTTTAAATTAACAATAACAAGTTGTATTCCGCAACTGGAACCAATACAGGGGGCAAATCACGGCATTCGAAATCGAGTGCACGTTCGTGTAGAGAAATATTTCGATGGCTGCAATTTTTTGGATCACGGTATTCGATCGTATTGTATGTTACCTAGTACTATTTTTTACATTGCTGTTAGCATATGAAAATAAGGAAAACAAAACGAAACATGATGTTCCATCATAAATAGCTTCAATGATTCTTTTTGTTTCCCATTTACTTTATTTGTATTTGTTCTGGAAGCGATTTCCCTTATTTATTTTTGCACTGTCTATTGGGCAATCTTTGTATTCATATTCACTTTCCCTAAAAACAATTAAAATTATATTTTCTAAACTAATTGTGCGAAAATATCAGAAAAATACTTATATTATTATTACTTCTTTATTTTTTCCCCCTTTGGTTTGTTTCGGGTCAAAAAGCTAGAGTTTACTTGTTTTCGATAGTAGATTACCAATCGAGTGCAACTTCGAGTAGATACGTTTCGAAAACGATTGCCGTGATCCACGTTAAGCCCCGTTTAGACTATTATACAAGTATTAATACTTTTATCACATTTTACGATACAGAAATCTAAATACATTCATTGCGACTGTCAAAAAATCTAACGTAAAATCACATATTGTGTTCAGACCATCACACTTCAAATCAAATGTGTAATACAAGTAGAAAACAAAACAGCTGTTCAATGAAAATGTCTGTGCTATTCATTTACTAGCGGCGGCAAAGCGGTTTCATGCAGGCGGGGACGTGCCGACACTTGAAAAAATTTAGCAGTTAAAAATATTCTATGTAAATAACAGAAAAAATTTAAGAAAAGATGTTACAAAAGCGTTAAAAATTACGTCAACGAAATATACTTCCATACGATTCACTTATTCAAAATTTTGAGCCGATATACATATGACAAAACATTTAGATCAATGACGACACGCTATCGGCGGCGAAACAGCCGACTTGGATGTTTGGTTTGTGTTAAAATGCAACCCTGATCTAATGAAAAGTATTATCGTTTAGAAAATTTTCTAAAAACGAAAAAGTCTTATGGGATGTCAAAATTTTTATCGTATTATTTGCCACTGATGACATTTTGCGTTCACACTATCACACTTGCACGTATTATTTGAATTTTTGACAAGTATAAATACAAAGTATAATAGTCTGAACGCGGCTTTAGCAACATTTTGATGGCAAAGTACTCGATTTCGAATGCGGGGATTTGCCCCCAGAGCGCCAAAAACACTTAAATTTTTAGTCACTCAATAAAAGGTTACACGCCTCTCAAAAGATTAAAATGATACCATAAACTACAACTCTGTAGTGTAAAGAAGACATATGCTTACAGTTACGGCTGCTGCTGCACAAGCATTTTCATGTAACTTTTATGAAATCGTGAATATTTTATTTTTAAATTAAAATTAAATCGACGATATGTTACATTTACGTAAAACTCAAGATTTGGCCATAAGGTAAGTAGAATGTCTAAAAGTTTCTCAATAACAAGCGTAATATGTTTAAAACTATTTTAGACATGTAGCTGCACGTTTATTGGCCGCAGGAAATCGCAGTTATAGCAAAGATTATGACTCTTCTTCAGATGATGAGAAAAAACACAAAAAATCCAAGCCTAAAAAAGAAAAACCTGAAAAAGTTTTGGCCGGCGATGCAGCTAGCAACAGTTCCAACGAAGAATCTGCTTCGGCAAAGCTAAATCGCTTGCTGGCCTCCATGCAAACGGCTGATGATCAAATGAATTTTGCCAAACGTATTGATATAGTAGCTAAGCCAGGGCAAGCCAACAAGCAGAAGAAGTTACTCCAAAAACAGGAAGAGGAATCTAAAGATATATTTGCTGCCGCAAAAAAAGTTGCCTCGTTGTTGGGAGATGATAAGCAACAACTGCAAACGGAATCTGAGCTGCTAACTAGGTTGCTAGGTGGGAAGTCGTCTGCTGGTAGTACCAGTTCGGAGGAACAACCAATAGCGTCAAATGAAGGTGAACTAAGCCTGAGCGAACTAATTGTGGGTATGAAAATTGATCGGCGCCAACAACATGGAGAACCTACTAACACACGCAGTGAATATGTGAGACGTAGCTTATTAGCTAAAGGAAAGCATCAACAGTACAATAAACAACAGGGTTCGTTCAAAGAAAGGCGATCCATACAGCGGAAACGTGAAGCAGAACTCTACACTGGCAGTGTAAATCTTAGTAACAGTGAACCTTTAGGAATATTCACTGATCCCTCTGTATTAAAAGACATTGATTTGCTACCAACTTGGTCATATTTGCATGAACAAGCTCTTGCTGTTCAAGTTTCGCATCCACCATCAAACTATTTCGAAAAATTAGTCAAATGGACGGAAGAGGGAAAGGTTTGGCGCTTCCCCATTGACAACGAACAGGATTGGTTGGATGAAAAAGATGTTGACTTCTCAGAACACATATTTTTGGAGCAACATTTGGAAGATTGGTGTCCCAATCGTGGTCCCGTACGTCATTTTATGGAGTTGGTTTGTGTAGGTCTATCGAAAAATCCATATATAACGGCTAGAGAGAAAAAAGATCACATCATGTGGTACAAAAACTATTTTGAATCCAAAAAGGATATATTAAAAGAATTGATGTCAAAGAATCCTAAATCTGAGAAAAGTATTGGTGAACAGCAACACAAACAAGTTGAAGCATAAGACAAAAATCATGCATTTGTAAAATGTTTATTTATTTACTGTTATAATAAATTAAAAATTTTTAAGAAAAAGTAAAATGATGGCAGTCGAAAAGAAGGCTAAAATTCTTTTAATATAAATAAATGGATATGGGTTCGTGACATTATAAAAATTGATACATACATGTCGTTTGGTTATTGGTTTGCTGCAGATATAGGCAGTGTTCGTAAATGCTGCTCTGCATCATACGTGCAAACTTTTATTTAAAATGAAATACAAGTTCGTTGCTAATCTGTTTTAGTAGTAATCATGTTTATACACCATATTTGACATTTATTTGTGCATTGTCTACTTCAGTGAACCAGGGGGTTATTATGTAATTCGATTCGAAACGGAAACTTTTCGAATTTGTATTTATTAACATTACATTCGAACACATTTCCGTTTCGAATCGAATTACATAATAACCCCCCAGCTTAGAACATTTAAATTTCCATTTGCAATGCAGTGATGCATATATACTGTGCTGCAAACCAATAACCAACCGACGATATGTACTACAAATTAATAATCTGACAAATGGCAATGTTACCCACCGTATTATTTTAATACTGTTCTTTTTGTGTGGTTCAAAACTGGTGAAACTTCCGAATATATTGCATATCAGCTTTGTGTGTTTATTTAGCATGGAAATAAAAATTATTTAATAATATTGGATTGTTTTTTTTTTAGTTATTTAGTGATAATACCAATCATGATACAATAATTATTGTACCATTTTGTATATATCGTCAGTTGGTTATTGGTTTGCGGCACAGTGTATTCAAAATACATCATGTCTGCATCAAACCAATAACCAACCGACGATATGATGGCAATAGTACCATCTCAAATAGATTAGGAACTACCAGGCACATGTGTACGAACTATTGATTGGAGTTGTCACATGCTCATACAAATTATATATCTATGGCAGGCTGGTATTATAATTTTCTGATACTCTTTATAAACAAACTTTCTTTTATTATGCGGAGTTCAATAGAATTGGCTCAAATGACTATTGCTTTGCGCGAATTCCGTGTGAAAACTAAAATTTGTAGTACACTTGAAATGGCACAATATGTAAAGGTACGTTTACGATTATTGCTTGGACCTAACTGATAACATATTTCACATCATCACTGGTATTTACTGTAAATTGATTTTTGTGAAAAAGAAGAATTTTTACCAGTGTTGATTTGACATTACGAGTAGTTGAACGTGTTGGGAAACGAGAGGTCGCAATTTCAGAAATACGCGAAGAAATTAATTTTTATATTTTCTAGTTAACTTTAATTCCTTTGTGCGATAATACGAAATAAAAAGTTGAATTTAATTTATTTGTGAATTTTTCAATCTATCTGGGAATCAATGAAAAAAAAACTAATAATTTAAAAGCATAAAAATTCACTGGAACTGTTGCGCACACACCTTTTCACATAACCACATAAAATAAAGGCAAAGAAATTTAAACAGTAAAGTAAATACGATAAAATATATTAAGAATAAATTAAAAAAATACTCGCGCAAAGTGTACGTAAATACAGTAAAAAAGAAAGATAAGAAAAAAAGAAACCAAGCATTAAAATTATTGAATGAGCTCACAGTTTTTCAAAAAATATCCCAGAGCAAAACAAAATAAACAGTAAAAGATGCAAAAGCAAACTATAGAAATATGAACTGCCGCAAAAATACAAAAAAAATATAGAAAACTGTTTCAGAAGATATTTTTCAATTTAACAATTAAAGAAAAGATTTCGAAAATAAATTAAAACAAATAAATATTACGTGTTGCCTAAAAAATTTTGCTTGAGTAGATTTGCTTAGTTAACAAAAAATTAATAAAAAAGAAGTGAGAGGGAGTGGAAAAGTAATTGAGTGTGTTTACGTGAGTAAAAGTGCATTACTGATAATAAGAAGAAGCTTGAAAAACAACGGCGAATATACGAGCCATCAAATAGTGTTTGTTTTCTTGTGTTGGGAAATTATTTTTCTTTTTTTATAGTGTAATTTTATTTATACACAAATGAAACATCGTGCAATATTAGTGTAAAAAAGTAATTATTTTAACACACTTAAGTGTTAGTTTAAAAAAAAGTAAGTGAATAAAGCAAATTGTACATTCGTGCATAGGTATATTCTTTTTTTTTTAGTTTGTGTAGGTATAACTATGTAGTTTATATGAAATTATTTTTGTTGTAAAGTTGCTGTGACTCTAATTTAAAAGATATCAAAGATGTACTTAAAAAATTCTTAAAATAATTAGTAAAGAAAAATAAAGGAATATATTAATATCTTTATTGTAGATTGCAATAATGAATTTCGACTCATTTCATTTTCGTATTTTCCATTTTTACATTTCGCTCGGAGCTGTCTGCTAACTAATTTGACACGAATGAAGTCTTGAAAACGTAATTGAAAAATTCCGTTGTTGTTGTCGACGTCGGCAGAGACCGCCTTAAGTGCTTTTGTGTGCGCTAATGTACGTGTACGTATATAGTGTTGTTGTTTTTGTTAAGTGACGTCTGTTTTATTAATTGAGGTTTACATTACACTCAAAGGAACGCACAGACTAACGAAACACAAACAAAAAGTAAATTGTAAATAAACACTCAGTCAAAGAATAAAAAGTGCAATTTCAAAAATAATGTTAACAAAACAAAAAGAAAAAAGTGAAACAAAAGACTATTTAAAATGAATTTTTTTATTGAAATGTGATCAAACCCAAACGTTCTAGTAAATTATTTTAATTGGAATTTTTGTTCTGTAAACTTTTTATTTGCAATGAAAAAAGTTTTGTGTTTAATTCAGTTTAAACTGGATATTATTAGCACTAGATATTTATTAATAATCGGTATGTACACTTAAATGCACATTTGCAGCTACATACATACATATGCATATACGTACATATGTACATGCATTACATAGTTACAAATTTAATTTCTTAATTTGAGTAGGTAGTAGGTATTTTTCTACAACAAATTTTAAAATTAATTAAATACATTTTATTCTCATAAAGGTAATTTTGCGTACATGTGCAATTTGTATACATGATAATTTGTATACATGGTTAGACTTTCTAGGGTCGAATTTCACAAATTCTACCTATGTATAGCACCAAGCAAATTAAAATTTCTCGAAATGAAGCCAGCTGCTTTTGAATTTGTCTCCATAAAATCATTCCAGGCATACAACACCACACCTCGCTAAAAAGTGTTTTTAAACTATACATAAAATTTAAATGCATTAATGATAATTATAAAAATACACAAGCATGTAGGTACCTACATTTACTTAGGTTTTAACGCTTAGGATAAAAATGTTAAGTTAACAGATTTCGAATAATTTTCGAATTAACACAGATTAAAAACCGACATCTCCCAAATTAAGCAGTTTGGAAAATAAATAAAAGATATTGTATGTTATGTACTTAAACAGATTAGATTAGTACATACTAACATTTTACCTTTCACCAGAAAAACTTACTGTTGCTTGGCTATGATTTTTAGACTAAATTAATTAATTAAATGGAACTTTGACTATTAATTACAAATGCTTAACTTATTAATATCAAATAATTTAACAATTGAAATCTTTTACTAATGTCTCAATGTTTTCCTCTATTTTATTTCCAGTTTAAATATAACATCCATCTTTCGCTAGTGTTTTTAAAATTTTAATTATTTTCTATCCGCAAAAAAATATTTTTTTAGTGTAATACGAAATCAAGTGCATTTTAACGTGAATTTAATTTTAAAATTTATATTTGAGAAATAAAATAATTTTGTTTGTTGTTGTTAAAGATCAATACTAATTTGATTATATTGAAATCGCCACCAACAAACAATCTTGACCAACATCAGCAAGCCGCCGCAGTTTTTGTGTTATAATTTCCTTTTTATTTTCTTCTGTACAACATTTTATGCTTAAATGGATGCAACATCTATAATCACGCAAGTCGCCCGCGATGATGAACAATTAAACGTTTATCCCAGTGAAAAAGGTAAGTCTGATATAGAAGTAATTAAAAATACCTGCATGCATATTTTCAATGTTATAATCATAAAAAAAGGAAATTGTAATTGCAAGGTTATGGACTATGAACATGCGTTTTTTATAAAACTTTATGAAAGTGACCTTTAACTAACAATAGAGAGGTTTTTTAAGTTTAGCAGGGTTTGTTTTAAGCGTATACGTATAAGATTAATCATATTTTGCAGTACTTAAAGTATTATTGATTTCATATACATACATATTCATAATCGAAAATCCGGAATATTTGGTATTCTATTCATCATTCAATATACTTGCAAAAGCTCCTTTCTTTTAAGCTTACAGTAGAGGTTTTATGGCAGATATCTGCAAAAATCGGATAGTGCTCAGCTTTGTGAAATCGATTATGAAAAGTCGTACTGCCGCACAATGCAATAAATATAATTGCAATCAAATTCCTTAAAAAACTTTATAACTACTCCGTAATACTTGCAACATTTCAAATCTGTTAAAAATTTCACTTAACATTCGCTTTCAAAAGCCACTTGCAGAACGGCTTATGTTTCCAGGTAGTTGATAACAGAAAAGTTAACTCTAAGTTCAGAAGAATGATTGTTTCTTTGTTGCTCCTTAGAAAAAGACGGAAAATGGATTATATATTGAAGTTGATTTATAGGAAAGATAGTGTGTATTATACTAGAAAAGGATATGGGCACTTCCACAGAAAAGTCTACTTCTTGTCACGTTACATTACTTGGTGACTTATGTATGTTTTATAACCTTTCCTGGATATTGATTTAGATCGTAGTTAGGTCTACATTTAAAAAAATATAGGAAAAATCGAACCACATGGCTATAAATTACAAGATTACGTAACAATTACGTAACATTGAAAATACTTTTGCTGATTCCTCATTTCCATTTATAACAACTTTTTGTATTTTATTCCTTTTCTTATTTTGAAAAAAAAAAAACAATTTGAAAAATGACACCACGCTACTTAAAATTTGTTGGCGATTCGAATTTTTACGGCTGCATAAATAGGAGTAAATTCAGTTTGAAGCTGATACTGCGTTTAGAAAAAAAATTACCGGGAAAAACTTACGTGCATGTTCTGAGATTTCACATTTCGCATAACATTTGCGATGTGAGTTGAAATCGCATGATAGCAGTTCTAGAGTTTACAATCGAAAGAAGTTTGGCGAGTTCAAGTCGCAAGCGTATGCTGAAGTGAACTGATGTACATATTTAGCCTAAATCAAATTATAAGCAAATTTTAAAATGATTTTCTTTGGATTTTAATAAAAAAATAGCAGTAGTTTAGTTAAATGCTTATAAAAAAAAATAAATTTATAAAATTTTCTATTGGTTTGTTAATTTTGTCAACAAGCAGCGAACCTAAATCAATATGGCAAATCGCGTGAGTTACAGAACATGTAGAAACAAGTTTGGCGATTTGCAATTCACATTCCGAACATACCTGTCAGTCAATAAGATCCAGTGATCAATAAATATCCTAAATGGCCATTCGAAATGAAAAATCCTTAAATGATTTTAAAATATATGTCGAATGATACCCATTTTTATATAGTTCACCGACTTTTTATTTATTCGTATTTACAAAATGGCGTCCGTTGGCCGCCATATTGAATTTTCACAACTGAAATATCTTTGGTGACAGTCCCGGGATTAAGACAAATCGATTAACGTAAGAATCATCAAAATCGTTCCACGTGTTTGGTTTATATAAGCCCAATTCACAATCTTGTGCAAAGAATTGTTAAGTGGTGAATATTAATATGCTATACTATTTTGCACATGCAACGATGCAAGACCATTTGCACAAGATTGTGAATTGGGCTATAGTGTCGCAAAGGAACACACATACATACATACATACATACATGCACACATACATAGAGTGATAAACACAATACCCTTTTGCGCAGTCGGGTAATAAAAACAATCCCGCTGTAATTAAAAAGGTCCCAAAATATTTACATGTATATTATCACTTGAAGGGCTTAAAAGGGAACGGGTACAAGTGCAAAAAAGAAAATTCCTGAGTAATTAATCTTTAACGTTTTTTCTCCTGTCAAGTTGTTGTTTTTTTGTTTTTTTTCTCGTAATTTTGGCACTTTTACCCCTTTGTTGTTTTAAGCCCCTCATTTATTAGCTAAAAATCTTTACTCTGGCAACTTTGAGCCTGCGTAAGAAGAAATCCTCCCACATTCCCATTCTCACGTATTAACCCCTTGAAGTCTACTTACATTTTTTTACGACATGACTCGCTGTATGCATAAATATGCACATATGAATGTTTATCCATATGTACATACATATATACATATGTCATTGAATTGTTTTGTTATTTTAAGCTCAATTGACTGTTTCACTTTTGATGATTCATTCTGCAGACTTTTACAAGTTTCTTATTTGTATGGTGTGTATATATGTATGTATGTGCGTATATACAGCTATGGACATATAAATGGCACATTCTACCATTAGTTAGTTTCATATGCCCTAATATCGAAAATACAATGTATAAACAACAAACTTTTGGTTTTTGCGAAGACTAGTTTATTATCAATATTTATTATAAACTTACAACAATAACAATACTTATTCATTAAGTATAAGCATAGCTAAAATGAGCTGGACTCATATACTTATATATATATATATGTATAGTTTTTCATTTTGTGTTTCGTGTATGGCATACTAGGCTTCCCGTGCGGCCGATCACATATTTTTATGTGAATTTATGCATGAATTTCCACTTAATTGTCAACAAATAAAATAGTAAAGAAAATGTTATAAAAACTTCATGGTACAAAAAATAGTACAACCAATTTTAAATAGTACAGTTTTTGTACTATAGTACAGAAAGTGGCAACTCTGGTTAACTTAGATGTCGTTAGATAGTGAATCGATTCGGATCGAGGGGTTTCAGGCCTTGTTGCTATTAGAGCATTTTCACTGCTAGATTTAGCATATTCTTTTGTGAATCATTCTTTCTGCCAAAAAAAACCGACTTCAATGCAAAGATCTGATAGAAGATAAGAAGTACGTGAAATATAAAATTAAATTTTAATAGGCGTGCCTCCGCCCCTTTTTTAAATGCAAGATTCTGTTCATTTTAGAGCTCAGGGTGTATGGTAAGTTTCGTAAAAATTGGATAAATCGAACTGTGTGAAATATTATAATAAATTTTAATGGGCGTAACCCCGCCCCTTTTTTCAAATTTAGAATTGTGTAATTAGAAGAACCAGAGCAATAAAATAATTAGAATATCATAAAATAAAATTAAAAAAATTCTGGGTGTGTCTCCACCCACTTTTTTTACAATGGGGCCAATAGAAAGCTATACCCTCTCAGACAAGAAAAAAAATTTTACAATCGGTCTAAAATGTACCAAGTTATGAGATAACACGCCAAAAGAAAAAAAATGAGACGAATTGTTAACCTTCTTCTTTTTTGAAGGCGCTTAAAAAAGCATTCAAGTATTAAAAAAATCTGTTATAAAACATGTTTACTTAAAGAATGGCATAACTCAAAAAATGGAATTTTTGAGTTAGTGATGCAAAATTTATCCTCATAACGTTCTTCATATACAAATTTCATACAAATATCTTGTATACTCAACTCTTGAGAGAAAAATAAAATTTTCTATTCCCATTTAGTTGTGTGTAAATTGGAAGTTTCAAACTCGTTTTCTTGCAAACTGTTTTTTTTTACTTCTGACGTTGTTTGAGTAAATGAGCGATATGTAAATTTAAAATTTAGCATTAAATTTTTTGTTCTTTAGAACATTTCAGCAGATATTTTAGCATTATTCCTTCATAATTTTCTGGCAACACTGGTTTCAAGGATTGTGTGCAAGGTCAACCGATTCCGATATTTATTTTTAATTTGTTTTTAGCTACATGCACATGTATAGCAGTTCTGTGACAGAATATCCACAGAAGTGAAAAAATTAAATGCTCAATTTCAATTGTTGCCCCAGTATAGTCTAAACTGATACTTATAGCAATTTCTTGCTGTTTTTTGACACTGATCCCTACGTTTGTTTAGTTTGCATCAATATAAAGTTGTTGCCTGCGCCTGGTAGCCATGATAGCGATCGTTTTACGGCAAAATTCAGGATGCGTGTATACAATTAAGTCGGAATTTCGATATACATATGTATGTATATAGTATTTAAATAATTTAGCACGTTCGACAATAATGAAACGGAAAATGGTTAAATGGCAAACTTTATTTGCATATTTTGACAGCTGGTGGTCATTCGGAATTTTGAAAGCTACTGAAATATAACAATTCGAAAAACTATCATTGCCATCTTGTCTCAACGATTATTAAGCACTTATTGTTTTTCTATTTTACACGATTTTCAAGTGGGCGATTATACATTTTGATAGTGACATAACATTTCGAGGTAAAAAAGTAATTTTCCTAATGTATGTATAAATGAGTATGTTTTATGAATTAAATATTTTAGTTATTGTTGACCTTTATTTTTTTTCTAAATTTTTTTTTTATTAAGTTGCGTGTGTGTTGTGTGTTTTTCGCACTTACAAAGAATGTGAAAGTTATCATATAGACGTTAATTCATTCATTTTATTTTTTTACACACTTATTGTATTTTCTTTTTTACTTGTCTGTGGTGGTTTTTTTTATTAATCATATTAAAAAAAATTTCTTTTTCACAACCTAAAAAAAATAACATAAATAAAATAATTATGCATTTTGCATACTTAATAGAGATTTTTTATTGTCTGATGAGTTAATGGCAACTTATGCATGTGTATTGATGTCAATAAATGTACTATTTATGTATGTATGAATAATAATATAAAGGAAATAATTACATACGATTAAGGTCCAAATTTGTAGTCTATAGTTGACTAACGCCAGTGGTTTAACTAACGATTTTTCTTATCAATTTCATTACTTAAACCACCTTCATTAGTTAACTAAATACTGTGAATTTGATCCTAAATGTCATTTAAATATAAATACATCCGTGGTTTTCATTAATAACAGCCCATGTCCAAAAATTCAATTTTTCAGTAGAGCCAAAAAGTTCTTTTCAAAGCTTATTTAAAAAAAAATCTAGAAGTTGTGTTGTTGTTTCAAAAAAATTATGTATATGCGTCCATATTTTTTAAAAATTTCTTATAACTTTCTAAAAAGGATTTATAATATAACAATTTGGTGTCATAAACTCGAAATGTGTATGTAAAAAATTCGCTTCGAAGGACCAGTAGAGTGTAGCCGAACCTCATATTCACTCTAAAGTAGGTGCTCATCATACTCATATGTACAACATTTATGACGTTTTTGCTTTCTGCTCTTCTTAACTCAATGTGTGTGTACAAATGATGTAAAATAAGTATGATTCGAATATAAAAAATAAAATTCTCATTATGAGGTTATCGTCCTGTCCCACGATGTCACCAGAAATCGTGCGATCGAATACTTGTCTTGAAAACAACAACAACAAATTTTCTAATGTTATTGTTGTTGTATTACAAGTTGTGGATCGAGCGGTTTCTGGTGACATCGAGGGACATACCGTATGTATTTGCGTTAGCACCGTAACGGTAATTTTCCCCTCAAATGTTTCTCTATAAAATGATGGTACATATTTTTTTCCAACGGGATTTGGTTGATAAATATATCGGTTTCACCTATGCGCCATCTTCATTGTTCTCTTGAATGGTATTGTATGGTTATCAACTTAATTTGACGTGGGATTACGGATAATCGTTTCAAATTTCTCTATAAGTTTACTTATGATAATTATGCCAACTAATCGGGTCGATTTAATAAGAATTTGAAAATGAAACGCTCAGAAAATGCCAGGGTGCACACATGTGCAGAATCCATAGCAAAAATCCATGAATTGGATTCCTCATCCTGTTTCTTTTCCTCAAACTTAAAAAAAAATGGAGAAATTGTATAGACCTCAGAGGAGACTTAGACGGCTTTTCACACTCAAATTTTACTATACAAAATCTTGAGTTTGTTGGAGAGAAGAGAAAAGAGAATGGGAAAGGGCTCTTTTCCCTTCTCTCCTACAATCTCAAGACTTAGCAAAGTAAACTTTGCGTGTGAAAAAGCCGTCTTACCTTGAAAACTAAAATGATTTTCAATGCGAAAACCTGTATTTCTTTAAAAAATTATAGCTAGAGTTTTAAGTTCCCGAAAAAAATGTTAAATTTTATATAATTTAAACAATTATTTTATCTTTGGAAAAATATTATGCAGATGTAAAAAATTTCACTGATTTTGTTTTAGATTTCGGGTGGCAACTTCGTTGTTGCCTTTTCTTTCTTTATCCCATTTTTTACATACCGTATACCATCTTGGAATGATGCCAGATGCTAGGAAAGTAATTCAATTGTTTGTTCAGACGACAAGCCATATAGTTTTTATGTATTTCATTATTTTTTCATTATTTAGAAGTTATTTTATTTGCTGTCCGCATTGAGTCACAAAATTGAACACCTTGATGCATTTTGTTTTATGTGTATGCATACATATACATATGTATGCATGTACATACATATGTATGCATATACATACTTAACGTATGTATATACTTCTCTTAAATTGTTGAAGGTAATTTAAAGTTTATTGAACTTGTAAACAATTTAAAAAAAATAAGTAAGTAGCATATAAAAAGTGTGTCGAAAACCATTAATTTTTTTTCATACGTTTTAAAACTGAAAGTCAATGCAGTGCGCCGAATTCTTTTAATTCATTTTAATTTTACTTTGTTTATTTTTTTTTCGTTTTTATTATATTTTTAAACTTTTTTATTTTAATGCACGTAGCCCTTATTTTTTTGATTGTATGAATGTGTACAAAATGTATTTAAATTTTTATATACATATTTATTTAGTTAAAAAAAGCATTGACATATTTAACTGAAAAATGTAATCTGAAAATTTGTTAAACATACTAAGAAGTGCTGAATTTAATATAGGAATAATTTAGTTTATACTTTCCGCGTGACTTAAGAAGTTGATTCTGAATATAGTGCATCTTATATATTTATAGTACAAGTATGTATGTATGTATATTTTGTGGATGATTAAATTCTTATTTCCGATTTTTAATTCTGGGTTTGGGAAAGAAACTATAGATATTTATTTATAGGTCGAGTGAATTTTTTTTAAATATTCTATATAAAACTTTTACGTGGTTAGTCAGATATAAAGAATTTCATGCATTAAAAAATTTTCCTTTATATTTTTCATTATGATTATTTGTGTCTACCGCGAAACTAAGTAAATTCAAATCGAATCTGCGAACGAAAAACAAGTTCTTCATACTCGAGATAAATGCATTCAAATGACTGCTTCTTTTTTACAACTGAAAGTTCAGAGTTACTAGCGTTATAAATTGTAAAATCAAGATGGTTTTTATGAAATTATTGTAATTTAAATGAGTTAACATCTTAAACGTTTATCATATATTAAAAATTAATTTTTTTTCATGTTGATTTGGATCAAAACAATAATATTAAAAAATTTGGAGAGTGTGAATTAAATCTACATATATAATTTCCGTAAATTTTTTTTGAGATTTGCCAATTTTTTCACCTGCCTAATGTGTTTGTCTTTCCATAACTTTTTAAGGCCACAAGTCACCGTAGAAAGCTAAAAATTTGCGTATTTATGGAACTAACTAGAAGAAAGAACGTAGCGTAGTTGGGTTTTCGATACTCGGTCTGAGGGCTGGGGCACGTGAAAAAACCATTTTTGACATTTTTCAATTTCTTACAGTATTCTATTTTAGGTTTCCAGAACTTTCTGAAGCCACCAGTCGGGCTAGAAAGCTGAAAATTGGCATACTTATAGTACTAACCGCGAAAAAGAACCTAACGTAGCCGAATTTTTGATATTCGGTCTGAGGGCTACGGGGCGTGGTAAAAACCATTTTTGAGGTTATACAGTTTTTACACCTTCCTCATTCCTCATTTGCTTGCCATTCCAGAACTTTCTCTAGCCATCAGTCGGTGTAAAAAACTGAAAATTGGCATATTTATAGTACTAACCGCAACAAACAACCCAACGAATACGTAGCTGGATTTTTTGTAATTGGTCTGGGAATGGAGTGTATGATAAAAAGCATTTATTTAAATACAAAATTTTTTAGGCCTGATTATGCCTGCCATATATATATATACAACGAAGTCCTATATATAAATTTGTTTAATAAAGCTGCACTAAACTTCCGAAATTTGTTTTTAATACAAGCATTTAACTTTAACTTGCTTTTATATTAAAAAACATATATTGAAACCTGTCATGGACAGGCTTATATACTAGTTCGAAATAATTTGCATGAGCTTCAGGTTATTTGTGACGTTCGTTCTATAATGTATTGACATTTTTGTTGAACTCCAGTAAGCTCAACAAATATAAACTTTCTTTTGGGACACCATGTATATATGTATTTGCTCCTCTTATCCTACATTGTCCCTTTTTTTAAAATAATTTTGAATGAATAAATAGCTGTATTTTGTAAATTCCGCTATTTTCAATTTCAAAGATTTTTGTGAAAAATATATGGCAACGCTGAGCAACCGCAGATACTGATTTGCTTCCGGGGAAACAGTGATACCAACTTATTCTAAATTATCCTTTTTGGAAATTTTATTAATTCTGTGTAAAATAATAGAAACATTTTTTTTTGTCAATGAGAGTTATTTATAAAATGACGTCGATTCGTTTCTGTTAATAAATTAAACACACCCTTTTTTGTCACGTGTTGTTCCAGTATATATTGTATAGTATATATGTATTGTATAGTATTATTGTATTGTATTGTATTGTAGTATTGTATAGTATATTGTTACTCACCACTAAGAATCGTTAAGTGGTGAGTATCAATATACTAACAATTTTGCACATGCTACGACGCAAGACCATTTGCACAAGTTTGTGAATTGGGCTAATATGTGCCTCAATAATTGTGTAAAAATATCCACTAGTATTGCGCATTCCTGTCGACGTGTATTCTGGATCTGAATGTGAATGTGTGAAAAAAAACTGACAACTAATTAAAACATCATTAAAGCTGAGATAAAAAATATTTTAATATACACATACCTATAGCTTTTTGTTTGATATTAAAATGCTGTTGTGTTGTTTTTTTTTTGGGTTTGTTAATTTTAATAACTATTTTTGTTCAGCTTGAAAAGATGTGAAAAATTATAAAAAATACGTACAAATGTATGAATGTATGTATGTATGTGTATCTACTACACGCAAACCCGTTTAGCAACTTTTTAAAATTGTATTTGATTTTTTATTTGTAATGTGCATATTAGAGATGGGCGCGTGTTGAAGTTTTCCCACACGACCGACACGAACACGAATTCCAAGACGCTCAACACGTACGAAACACGCACGCAATATTATTGGTATGCTATTGAAGGTAAGAGAATTTAATTAATTTTTTTCAAGCGTCGCTTTTCAAAATATGGCACCGAGTTGGCACTGCCAGCAGTTACTATCAGTGTTGGTATCTCTACGAAGAGCAAAAGCACATTAAGCTGTTGCAAAAAGGGTAAAAAGCGTAATAAAATACGAAAAAGAGGGTAAAAAGCACGAAAATATTTTTTTTTTAATTTTAATACATTTTAAGTCATTTAAAAAAGAGAGTTTAGAGTGTAAAAGCTCAAAATATAATTTAAAATTTTTGCTTCAAAATAAACAAAGTATTTGAGATGTAATAACAGAATTTATTAACATATTAATTAAAACAAAATCTTAATTACTTTAATAAAAATAAGTATGTAAAAACAAATAATAAAAAAACAGGAGTCAAATAATATAGTAACATATACACACATACGTATGTATTAGAGAGGTGCGTAAACAGTATTGAAATGTAAAAACGTCATGATTTTTAAATGTATTCACGTCGCATGTATTATACTAAACCCTCTAATCAGCCTAGAACCATATGTCTCTATGTCAATAATCTGTCTTCAGCGACAATTGCACTAGTTAAAATGTCGACAACTTTCCTTTTTTGCGAGAGTAGAGATACGTTAGAGACAATAGTTCTAGTGTATATCTGGTGATATTGTCAATGAACGCGTCAATAGTTTGTTTTTCTTTTTTATTATGTTGTGCAATAATATTAAATAAATATATGTAGACGAGGGTCACAAAAATCTACTAGTGAATCTTTGGTTCAAATATCTCCATATGGTCGTAAAAGTACTACCTTCTCAATAGCGCTAAAGTCTACTGGTAGATTTTCAATGATTACTCTATGTTACATATCAATAGGTGATTAGATTGGCTGGGTACACCTAGTCAGTAGCACTATTGACAATGTCACTAGAAAATCACTATAATTTTACTATTGACAACGAGCGAGGAAATATCGATATTGTAGACTATAGCCCCTAAGATTTACTAGTGAATCTTTGGTGTCAATGTCTCCATGTGGTCCCAAAAGAACTACTTAGTCAGTAGTGCTGCAGTCTAGTGGTGGATTTTCAATGACAAGCTAATGTTAAATGTCAATAGATGATTACATTGGCTGGGGTACACCTGGTCAATAGTACTACTGACAATGTCACAAGTAAATCACTACAATTTCACTATTCGCACTTTCTGCAGGGAAATGCTGTCGTACTATAAGCGAAGCACGATGGATGTATTGGTGTATGTGTATATCAGTTGTCACAAGCGATGTCGCAAGACAGCTTGTTTGTAAAAAAACACTCAAAAGAAGTACTGTTGATTAGTGTACGCTTGTTATTTTTCATATTGTACGTTTGAGTGTGTTTGTAATATGTAGATGGTAAGCTCCCTCTAGTCAACTTAGAACCATATGTCTCTATGTCAATACTCTTTCTCCAGCGACAATTGCACTAGTTAAAATGTCGACAACTTTCCTTTTATGCGCGAGTAGAGATACGTTAGAGACGACAGTTCTAGTGTATTTCTGGTGATATTGTCAATGAACGCGTCAATAGTTTGTTTTTCTTTATTATTATGTTGTGCAATAATATTAAATAAATATATGTAGACGAGGGTCACTAAAATCTACGAGTGAATCTTCGGTTCAAATATCTCCATATAGTCGTAAAAGAACTACCTTCTCAATAGTGCTAAAGTCTATCAGTATTCAGTATCTAATCAGTAGCACTATCGACAATGTCACTAGAAAATTACTATAATCTTACTATTGACAACGAGAGGGATATATCAATATTGTAGACTAGAGCCCCTAAAATTTACTAGTGAATCTTTGGTGCCAATGTCTCCATGCGGTCCCGAAAGAGGTACTAAGTCAGTAGTGCTATAGTCTAGTGGTGGATTTTCAATGACAAGCTAATGTTAAATGTCAATAGATGATACCATTGGCTGGGGTACACCTGGTCAGTAGTGCTACTGACAACGTCACTAGTAAATCACCACAATTTCACTATTCGCACTTTCTGCAGGGCTATTATGTGATTAACCGCATACAACTAATGTTAATGCATGTGTGCCTTTGCATGTGCGCAGAAAAATAAAAGATCATGTACACGCGCTCATGCGTAGAAAGAAGCAAGTATCACAAATTCTTCCGTCACGAAGTGTTTTCTTCTTTACTCTTATACCTACAATACTCAAACAAATTTCTTGCAAACAGTGTTATTAACGTTTGTTTTATAAGATTTCGCTGTAGTAAACCATTTGAAAAATCCTTCATGTCTTGAAAGTTCTTATAAGATGTCTTATGCAGGAGACTAGTATGTACATACATATAATAGTAGGTGAAGCTTAGGCTTAGATTAAGAAATGCGTGTTACTGAAAAATCATTTACACGTAAAGAATGCATTAAAAGCATCACTCTTTTCTTAAGTACTCTTAACTTAAAAGTTTTTGTTTTTGCGATATTGACCTTTATTTCAGTTGTCAACATTGACAGCACGTCAATATGATATGAAAAAATTGGAGGTTGGCTACTCGTTGTCTAAAACAACTGACTGCTATTGATAACCTCATGCTTTCAATCGAAATCGGCCCTTAAAATTTAACCACTCTTGTGCGTTGAATACAAATTTACCTACATTTTGTTGTAGACGTGAACATTTTGATCTACTTTGCACTTACAAATTAACAGCCTTATGAAAATTCCGAAATCGGCCCTTAAAATTTAACCACCCTATATTATGATTAGATATTTGTGTAAGCTTTAACAAATGCTTATTGCATACTACTTTCAATCAATTATTATGCAGAGGATTATGTGGTACTTTCCAGTTACTTCCGTTTTTTATTTTGCAAAAAAAATTAAATTTTTTAATCCAAATTATGAAAAGTTTTCTACATTGTTTTTAACATAGTTTCGTTATTTTCATTGAAAACAATTTAAGAAGCCTCAGATAAAAGTGCTGCTATTAGCGCATAAAAATATTTTAGTTTTTTAAGTTAAAAATATTTTTATTTAACAAAAAAGCACCAAAAGCACTGTAAGAAATTGTTAAAAGCACTGTAAAATACCCTCTTTTTAAATAAGGGTATAGCCAAATTTTCGCGTTTATGAAGAGGCAAAAAGCACCAAAAAATACCCGAAACGCACCAAAATACCATCACTGGTTACTATCTACCACTACATCTAAAATCGTTTCGTGTTTTTCGTGTCAATTTTTCTCAACACGAAACGAACCGAACACGCATGAAATCAGATATTTCGTCTTGAGTCGTACGTGTACGTGTCACGGAAAAAACCCGACAAGCGCCCATCTCTAATACATACTACATTTTTTTAAGAGTTGAAGTTTTTGCAATTTTATTTTCCACTTCATGGTGAATATGTTTGTTACATTTTCTTTTTGTGTTTGTTCATTGAGTTATTGAAATGATGTAAACTGAAACCTACGCATACAAACTCGTACATACATACATACCCAGCGGGAACTAGAAGGAGTAGGGATGCCTTCTAGAAGGCCTCTGTACGCCTTCTTTTGGATGTAGAAGGCCTGCTTGCTCCATTCCATACTCATATCTTTTTTACACGCGTTGTCATTGCGGAGCAGACCTTCTGTTCTTGCTTCTTTCGCCAGAGATTCTGGAAGGCCTTCAAACTAATAGATTTTGACTTTGCTCTGGTAAAAAAAACCAAACAAAACATGTTAGACCTTCTCTTCTCCCTTCTCATAGAAGCGAGTGTGGAATGTGTATCGTATATTTTATGCGAAAGAGTCCTTTAATAAGGCCTGCACCAAGAAGGTCTTCTGAGTTTTACCGCTGGGTATGTATTTATGTGCATATATCATTATTCAAAGTTTTTTTTTGCAGATTTTATTTCCGTCTAAGCTTTTAATAAATTCTTTGCTTAAATTGCTCTCCTTTTCTTAGCTCTTAGCATTTGAAGTCTAATTAATAACTTGTTTAATTTTGCTTAGTTATTATGTATCGGATAACTGCAGAAGTTAACAAAAAAATTAGTTAGTCGTTTGACCTTAACTGATAACTTTTAATTAAAGCCTTATGCGCAATCTTTTCAATTGAATTAAAGCTTTCATTTACACTGTTATTCAGTAAAATGTAAAATGCATATGCATGCAAGATTAACAGCAAGCATCCTCAAAACATCCTACAGGGAATTTATCTTACTCATGTTTTAGACTCGGCAGTTTTTCTTGAAGCAACACCTAATTCACACGAAGACTTTTATGAAGTCTATTTTTCGACGTCACTTTTTGTTTGTAAGCGAACGGTGTAGAGAAGAAAGAGGGGTAGAAAAAATGACTCGATTTCTGTTTTCCATGTTTTTTTTCATATTTCTCATTACATTGCTCTTGTTGTTATTGTTGTTACGTTTTAATGTTACTCTTCTATCTTATTGTATTTTTTTATTCTTGCTCTTCTAACTTATTGGCTATATGGGTGAAGAGAAGTAAAATTAGACGTCCAAAAAAAAACATCGTATGAATGCAAGGAATTTTTGGTAGCAACTTCAAAAGAGAATTAAGAAAAATAGACGTCACCGTGTGAATTAGCACCAAGTCTGAGTTTATGGGAGAGAGAGGAAAGAAGAAAGAAGAGGGGTACTGACTTGCTTGTACAGAAAAGTTACTTCAATTCTCTTTTGTTATTTCATTCGCAGCATTAAAATAATAGGAAAATTGAACAAGAAACCGTCTGAGTGTAAACAAACGAGCAGTTTTAAAAGAGAATTGAAGATAACTGCTTCAAGAAAAACTGCCAAGTCTAAAACATGACTTATAAACCGTATTTATAATTTGATCGTAAAAGTGGGAACTAGTAAGAGATTGTGTGTAGATATGCCTGATTTACATTACGACAGTTTCCCCAGAATTTTTCTTTAATTCCCGTTTTTGTAAATCCCGCTATACGAGTGCATGCACGCAATCTCCAATGCCGTTTTATTACGTCGTCACAAAAAAAAAAATGAAGGATTCTGCCATCTGAATAATAAAACAAAAAATTTAAACAAAAATAAAAAGTGCACTTTTAATTAATGTATACTTACGCAATCTTGTTTACAAATATTCCAATACATATCCAAAATATACAAACATCCTGACTGGGTCATAGAGACGAGTACCTAACCTCTTGCTGAGAAGCTGCAGCCCCTCCAACCTCCTGCTTTAACCTTCTCCTCGTAAAATCCATTCATTAATTAGTTAAATTTGCTAAATCATTTGATAAATTTTTTAAATTGCTTTTGCTCTCTTTCTTTCGAACTTGTTTGCTTTTTTTTTGCTTCTTCACAAATTGTATAAAAAGTAGATAACTAAATTCACTTGTTACCTTTTTATTACCAGTATTTATGTATGTATGCATAAATACGTGCATATACATACATACATACTTACGTATCATGTTTCTGGGTTCTAATTTATTTTTAGTATTAAAATCTAGCAGATATTTCTTGCGCATACACATTTTTGAAAGTGCACAAAAGTGCGCGTTCAAGTGATATGGTTAAATATTTTTAGTAATTCTTAAGTTAGACTGGCTCAAAATACAAAATTATCAAATTATCAAAAGTTGGAATTGTTCGCCTGGAAAAATTTCTCGCGGAATTTTATTCATAATTGCCGTCAAAATGTTGTGCTCCATAAGCCTGCCGCCCCTATTCGTATCGATAAAATAAAAATGTGTGTGTGAGATATTTTTCAAATGCTTTACTGCAGCGAAATATTCTAAAACAAACGCTAAACAAAACTGTTGGTAAGACATTTCTTTCAGTTGTTTGTCTTGCCAACAGTGTTGTTTAGCGTTTGTTTTAAAATATTTCGCTGTTGTAGATCATTTGAAAAATCTCTTATGTCTTGAAAGGTCTTATAAATGGTCTTGTGCAGTACATTAACACACATTTCCATAAATAATTTTTATTCGAATAATTTGAATGGGAAGAGTACAAAAACTATTCGAATAACTTTCATTCGATCGAAATATTTCAATAACAGTATTTCACTAACAATTTCGAATAATTCGCATGGATTTCATTCGAATAAGTTTTATTCGATTAATTTTTATGTGAAAAAGTTTTGAAATTTTTCTTTTGGAAGAATTGTACACAGTGCACATATTATCATAAATAATTTTATTCGAATAATTTTAATTCGAATATAAAAAAATATTCGAATAACTTTTATTCGAATCAAATATTCGAAGATTTTTTTTTAAATAGTGTTCATTAAAAATATCGAATAATTCGCATGTATTTCATTCGAATAATTTTTATTCGATTAAACTTTATGCCAATGATAGATAATTTTCCTTCAAACAATTTCAATTCGTAGAGTATTTTGTAATATAATGGTTATTCGAATTATTTCATTTGCCTAAAAGTATTTACATAAACTACACGAATATCTTTTATTCGAATAAAATATACGAATATTTATTAAAATAATTTTTATTAAATGTTTTGTATAATTTGCATGGATTTCATTCTAATAATTTTTGTTCGAATAATTTTTATTGGATTAATTTTTATGCGATTGGGTTTGGAAATATCTCTTAAAAATAATGAACATATTATACATATTTGCTTAATAATTTTTATTCGAATAATTTAGAATCGGCCATTATTTCTGTAATGAGCCAAATAAAATACATATTCAAATAATAGTTATTTAAATAATTCTCCTTAAAAAATTTTATTCGAATAATTTTTATTCGAATAATTTCAATTCGAAAAGAATTAAAAAAAGTAAAAAATTCGAATAATATTTATTCAAATAGTTTTCATTTGAAATTTCGAAAAATTTTAATTCGAATTGTTTTTTTTCGACTAAATTTTATGCGAATGATTTTTTGAAATACTTCTGTTAGAAATATTGTACAATGTACACACATAAAATACATATTTCATAAATAATTTTTATTCGAATAATTTTTATGCGAATGAGGTTTAAATTTTTTATTTTAAAAATATTGTGCAAAGTATACATACATACATATTTACTTAAATCCTTTTTATTCGAATAATTTCAAATCAGCTAGTATTTCTGTAATAAAAAAAATAAATATTCAAATATTTATATAAATAATTTTCATTCGAATAATTTCAAAACTGAATAAATTTTTATACAAAAATTAAAATATTCGAATAATATTTATTCAAATAGTTTTCATTAAAAATTTCAAATAATTCGACTCGATTTTATTCGAATAAGTTTTATTAGATTAATTTTTGTTCGGTTAGATATTATTCTAAAGATTTGTATATTAATATATGTATAATGCGCCGAATATTTTAATCCGAATAACTTCAAAAACATTTTTAGTTATTTTATTCGATTATTGAAAAAGATTATTCGAATTCCATCACTTTTATTCAAATTGTTAAAACAATAACGGCCTTATTCATAAATAATAAATTTGTTTTATAAAGAGTTTTTAACAGAAAAGTTTTATTATTCGTTAGTCGATTAAAGAATTTTATAAATAAAAACAATAGTGCTGTTTAAATCCATGGTCATGTCTGCGCTTTTGTCTTTTTGATGTTTGAGGAGCTGGCGAACAAAATCAAACTAGCCCCGTTAACTGTTTTTACAGGACACTTAAATTACTGAACTACCTAGATAGAGACCAGCCAGGAAAATTCAGAGGGCAAATCACGGCATTCGATACGACTCGTAATTTTAAAATATTTCCATATAAACTCTATTGAAATATTTCTAAATTACGAGTCGTATCGGAAGCCGTGATTTGCCCCCAGTTTTAGGTATTTTGTTACGTTAGGATCGAACTGGTTTTGAATGCAAACATTTCGTGACTTCATGGATGTGAACTTGGAAAGCCCGAAAAAAATGTTCGCCAGCTCCTCATTTAATAGTGGAAAGTGAGTATGTATTAGTGTCCTGCACAAGACATCTTATAAGAACTTTCAAGACATGATGGATTTTTCAAATGGTTTACTACAGCGAAATCTTATAAAACAAACGTTAATAACACTGTTTGCAAGAAATTTGTTTGAGTATTGTAGGTATAAGAGTAAAGAAGAAAACACTTCGTGACGGAAGAATTTGTGATACTTGCTTCTTTCTACGCATGAGCGCGTGTACATGATCTTTTATTTTTCTGCGCACATGCAAAGGCACACACATGCATTAACATTAGTTGTATGCGGTTAATCACATAATAGCTTACCACCCTGCAGAAAGTGCGAATAGTGAAATTGTGGTGATTTACTAGTGACGTTGTCAGTAGCACTAGTGACCAAGTGTACCCCAGCCAATGGTATCATCTATAGACATTTAACATTAGCTTGTCATTGCACCAAAAGACATTGGCACCAAAGATTCACTAGTAAATTTTAGGGGATCTAGTCTACAATATCGATATATCCAATCTCGTTGTCAATAGTAAACTTATAGTGATTTTCTAGTGACATTGTCAATAGTGCTACTGACTAGGTGTACCCCAGCCAATGCAAATGCCTATTGACATATAACATAGGGTTGTTATTCAAAATCTATCAGTAGACTTTAGCACTGTTGAGAAGGTAGTTCTTTTACGTCCATATGGAGATATTTGAACCGAAGATTCACTCGCAAATTTTAATGACCCTCGTCCACATATGTGACAGCGCATAGAGAAAGGGACCTAAGGGTAAAAAAAGCAATTTTCACTTTTTTTTATGTGGACAACATCTGAGCATCGAATGAGACCGATCCCATGCCCCAAAAGTGTTCCCTCCCAGAGATATGCGCGTTTTATGCTGTGATGGTACACCAAAGATACACCTATTTAAATCTTTAAATTGGCTCTCCTGAATAAAACCGGTTTTTACCCTTTCCATTTTGCGAGTCACATATGTTTATTTAATATTATTGCACAACATAATAAAAAAGAAAAACAAACTATTGACGCGTTCATTGACAATATCAACAGAAATGCACTAGAACTGTCGTCTCTAACGTATCTCTACTCGCGCATAAAAGGAAAGTTGTCGACATTTTAACTAGTGCAATTGTCGCTGGAGAAAGAGTATAGACATAGAGACACATGGTTCTAGGTTGACTACAGGGCATCTACATATTACACACACACTCAAACGTACAATATGAAAAATAACAAGCATACAATAATCAACAGTACTTCTTTTGAGTGTTTGTTACAAACAAGCTGTCTTGGAGATATCGCTTGTTAACACTTATATAGACATACACCAATACATCCATCGTGCTTCGCTTATAGTACGACAGCATTTATTATTGGTTTAGTATAATACATGCGACGTGAATACATTTAAAAATCATGACGTATTTACATTTAAAGACTGTTTACGCAGGTCTCTAGTATGTATGTACATATGTAGATATTGTAAGCGACCTTATAATTTTGATGCGCACCTAAAGTTTTAAAATATAATTCAGTATAAAACATTTTGATATTTTCACGTCTTACTTCTTCTCATTTTTTGTTTAAAATTATCATAAAGACTTTTGGGTTTTCGCTATTCTTAAACATTTCAAGGTCTAACTTTGTGTGAATTTCGTTATGATTTCCATTTTTTTTTTTGTCATGTAGATATAGCATTTTTTGTGTTATTTTGTATATTTTGTAGTCCATTTGTCTGTCTTTTTAACACTAAACAAATGAAAAAATAATAACAATATGCGAGATGATTTTCAAAATGGTTTTAAATATTTTATTATATACGTAAGTTTAATATTCCAAAAGTTTTTAGCATTTTTTTTTTGTTAATTAATACACATATAGCAAAAATTTGATTTGTTTCATAATCATACCGAATCGGAATGATTAATATTATATAATTTATTAAATGCATGTGTGTATGTATCTATTGCCAAACCTAAAATTTTTGTTTGCAAATTTAACATTTAAAAGATATTACAAATCATTTATGTCAACTAAAAATACATCGCTCATTTATCATTTATTTATTTTAATTTTTTCCAATTGATAACTTCTGTGTTAACATTAGCATTATGGCAAACAAGTGTGAATTGAAATTTATTGAATAGACATTTTTCTACAATTAACATCACGTGTATGTACGAGTAAGAATGTTTATGACAAAGCGCACTCTTCTGTCTATACCATTCAAGCGTAACGAGTTCTCCTCTTCAATCATAATAAAAAAAATATGTTAAATTTTTACTTGTTAGAATGATTTACGTGCCGTGCCATACGCCTTCCATCAAAGCTTTATGTTGTTTACACCAGCTCAATACTGACACTTAAATAAAACCTCTATTGTTAAAATTTGAATACTTTTTATTTGCACTTAATTGTACTTAAATATTTTTGGGGGCATATACATTAGTCCACTGATTTTGTGCAAATAACTGTTCAAACGCGCTTTACTTGGAATTGGATAGTTTTTCTAATATATAAAGAAGTCATTAACAGTATAGAATACTTCCCATATACACACGATTACATAACGCTGTAAAGTAATTTATATTAAATTGCGTTGAGTGTTGTGTTTTATGCTCTGTAAGTTACAGTCCATAACATAACATAACAGACTGTAACATAAATGCTCAAGTGTTACATCTAGACATTCTTGTAATCACTGTTGCCAGATAGTTTTGATGCAAAAACAGCAATATTGAATGAAAAAATCTGCAAAATCGGTACTTCATTTTGAGTATCGTCGAAAAAAAACGGGATACCAAAATAAAGACATACATATGTACATATTTCAGATATTTTTGATTTTATTAAAAAAAGAATATAAAGTTTATTTCGTTTAAGAAAATTTTAATGTAAAGGAACCCTTCACTGAAAGGAAAACCTTCATTAAGACAAATGTTTCATTAAAAGTCAGGTAATGAAGCCCTTCATTGGATCAATGAAGAATGATTCATTGTATTTATGAAGTTAATTTTGGCGGCTATGTCATAAATAGAATGAAACTATTTCATTAATTCAATGACACTTTTTCATGAATATAATGTAGTTGTTTCATTGATTTAATGAAGTTCTTATCAGCGATGCCAACTATTTATAATCCAAACGCGCTACTACCCTTCTCAAAACGCGCTAGAACGCGCTAAGTTCCAGCATTGTCAAATATTTATAGCAAAATCGCGCTATTTTCTACGCGCTAAATTAAATTTCATTAAAAGTCGATGTATTTTTAGTATCACAATTAATTTTTCAGATTTTGCAATATTGCTTTCTCGACATTATGTTTATTAAACTAAAATCATTTAATACAGAATCAGAATCGCCTTCCAAATAATCGAAATCCTTAGTTTTTACTTCTAATTTATTTGTAAAACTTTGTAACAACAAATAAATTGTCGAATAGTTTTGCGATTCAAATGCTTTTTGTACTTCATCTATAGTGGATGCTTTGTAAGTTATGTACATTTTTTGGGTCATTGGATGTACTGCATATTTTTAGTTGTGAAATTTCAAAATATTTGTCATTACAGTATTAAAATGCGTTTTTAATTCTAACCAAGGTCAAACGAATTTTGTTTGAGACAGCTGAATCATTAACTAATTTAAAAAAATTTTATCAGAGTTTTGGATATTAGAAAATTGTTAAATTTATACAAAAAAAGATAAAAATTATTGAACTGAAATGATATTCAGGTCTATTCGAGAATACGCGCTTCACTTCTTCATCGTCGAACGTTCACTTTCGACAGTTCGACGTCGACAGATTCTAAAATACGTGCGAAGAAATATCGTCTTCCCTAATCGATATTATGTTATCTCTTATAAAAACATCAATAACATTGAAAACAGCTGACTTGTATGCAGAAAAAGTTGAAAACAAAAAGGGATTAAGTAATTTAAAGAAATAATTAATAAAAAACTTACCAGTACAAGTGCTAAGTAACATAAAAAAAACAATAAAGAGTAAAAGTAAAATTAGTCACTTCTTTTATTTGTTTTAAAAACGTGTTTATATCTTTGAAGAATTCAAGAAAACTTAATTGTCTTGTAGAGCCTGGCCGAACGCCATTAAAGCTTTATTAACAGTGGTAGACACAACAAACACTTCGTATCTCTTTTTTCTTTATTTATTTAAACTAAACGCGCTAAAATTGGCTTCGAACGAATGTGACATTGATCATGGTGACGAAGCATTTTAGAATACCTCCAAAGTGAAAGAAAACATATGTTTTCTATCACTCATCTCCAACGTAGTATTTTAGAATGGCAAAAAGTGAAAGATGCGCGTATTTGTGGTGAAAGTGACTTCCCGAATAGACCTGATTATTGACTTTATTCAAAACGCGCTAATTTAGCGCTTTTTTTATTAAACGCGCTAAGACGAAAAAAAGCGCGCTTGACATAGTTAAAACGCTTTTAAGTCTAGAGCAAAACGCGCTAAATTGGCATCGCTGGTTCTTACATACTATAAATCCGTGGTCGGCAACCCATACAATTGCATTTTACAATTGTGTGAGTTAAACTCTCACCACGATCCGGTGTTGCCAGTGTCTCATTTCACTAATTTGAAATCTCCAAAGGCAAACTTCATATTATTACGGTCAGAAGAAATACAAAATTTTTTTATATAAAGAAATGCATCTTTTGTTGTAATGTAATGGTGGCTAAAGAGATGGGTTTTGTAGGACGGTTTCTTCAAATAATTTATATGTATTTGATTTTTTTTGCTATTGCTATTTGGAATTTTGCCATAAATTTCAAATGTCCTTTTTAGCTTATTACATTTTCATCTTTAAGGTTTTGTATCAAAATTTCAATTTTTCTAATAAATTGTTTTATTGCAGAAAATAGCTCAAAAATTGTTTTGGTGTTTCCTTGTAGCTGTATGTTTAGTTGATTAACAAACTCAGTTATGTCTGTCAAAAACGCAAAATCTAATAAAAAACATTATCGTTCAAATGCTCCGACAATACTTTGGTATCAGGTGTTTTATTTTAATCCAAAAACGATACAACTTCCTCACGAAGACTGAAAAGTCTTTGAAGACAACGACCTTTGCTTAACCACCTTACTTCTGTATACAGAAGCAAATCACCATATTCGGCATGCACAAACTTTCAAACTTTTTGCAAATAATGCTTGTTGGTGAATAATGCAATGAAAAACATATATATTTAAACCACTTTTAAGCAAATGTCCTACGAAACCCTCTCTTTTACCCACCATTACATTGGCACCCACCATCAGTACATACAGAGCAAAACTTATTCTTATGAGTAAAGGAAAGAACATTTTCGTTTATGATGTCGAAAATAAGTTTTCCTTTTACACTGTTATGTAAGCTATGTAGGGAGAACATTTCTTCATCTACGTCAAAATTTTTATTGACAGTTCTTACACAAATAATTAACTGAGATATATCGTTTAGATCAGTGCATTCATCAAGGCATATGGAAAAAAATTGGCAATGAAGCATTCTTTTCTTAATATTTGAAAAGATAAATGCGCTGATTTGCAAAGTACGTCGAACAATTGTACGAGGAGAGAGGGGAATGTCATTTATAAGCATGCGAATCTCTTCAGATTTGCCACCAAAGCATTTTAATACATCATTGCTCAGCTCTTTAAAAAACTCGCCATCTTCAAAAGGACTGCAACGTTTAGCAAGAGATGCAGCAACAACAAAAGAGGCCTTTCTTTTCTTAGAAAACTCGACTGCTTCTGCGTCTGAATTTCTAGGATCAGCAATCATTTTTTCATAAAAAGCTTTCTTAAGCTGAACAATAAGGGCTTCTCTTGCATCACCAGTAATATTTTCATATTCCTTGTGATATGCTTGAAAATGTCTTTGCATGTCATGTTTTTTCATGCGTGACAATGCCCGTTCACAAACCAGACATTCTGGTTTGCCAAAATAATTTTCTGAAAATAAAAATTTTCATCACACATAATTTATTATTGTTGGGAAGAGTTTGTCTCTGGCAACACTGATTTTTAACAGTATGCGATGTACACGACCTGCCTGCTTGAATGTTTTAGCTAGACTGATTAATGTTGTTTATTTCTCAACAATGCATGTGTACACATACGTAATAAAAGAGAATAAGAAAAGGCGCGGCGCCCTTCTTTTGCCTACCGCTGCTATAAAGGCTCAGTTAGGCTCAGTTAGCCGACTGTAATGTAAAGTAACTGTAACGTAGAAAGCACCTGATCGATATTTTTATATGAAAAGTAGGTTACGTTACATTACATCTCTATAACCATTTTCATTACTTTTCACATAACAAAATCGATCAGCTGTTTCTTGCTGTTGCACTTACATTACATTACAGTCGGCTAAAGGCTCAGTAATGTAACTGTAACGTAGAAAACAGCTGATCGACATTTTTATATGAAAATTAGGTTACGTTACATTACATCTCTATAACCATTTTCATTACTTTTCACATAACAAAATCGATCAGCTGTTTCTTACTGTTGCAGTTTCTTTACATTACAACAAATGTACAACAAATAAAACAACAGTGATTTTTATTGCTGTTTTGCAGTGAAGGTATTTTCGTGCGTTTCGGGTATTTTTTGGTGCTTTTTGCCTCTTCATAAACGCGAAATTTTGGCTAATACCCTTTTTTAAAAAGCGGGTATTTACAGTGCTTTTAACAATTTCTTACAGTGCTTTTGGTGCTTTTTTGTTAAATAAAAATATTTTTAATTTACAAAACTAAAATACTTTTAAGCGCTAATAGCAGCATCTTTTAACTGAGGCTTCTTAAATTGATGTTAATGACAATAACGGAAACTATGTTAAAAGCAATGTAGAAAACTTTTCATAAATAAAAAACAACATAAATCTCTGCATAATAATTGATTGAAAGTAGTATGCAATAAGCACTTGTTAAAGCTTAAAAAAATATTTAATCATACTATAGGTTGGTTAAATTTTAAGGGTCGATTTCGGAATTTTTATAAGGCTGTTAATTTTTAAGTGCAAAGTAAATCAAAATGTTCACGTCTGCAACAAAATGTAGGTAAATTTGTATTAAACGCACAAGAGTGGTTAAATTTTAAGGGCCGATTTCGATTGAAAGCATGAGGTTATCAATAGCAGTCAGTTATCTTAGACAACGGGTAGCCAACCCCCAATTTTTTCATATCGTATTGACGTGCTGTCAATGTTGACAACTGGAAAAAAGGTGAATATCGCAAAAACAAAAACTTTTAAGTTAAGAGTACTTAAGAAAAGAGTGACGCTTCTAATGCGTTCTTTATGTGTAAATGATTTTTCAGCAACATACACAACTTAATCTAAACCTAAGCTTCACCTCCTATTGTATGTATGTACATATGTATGTATGTGTGTATATGTTACTATATCCCAGTGGGAATTTGAGTTAACTCAGAGTTATTGAATTATCAGCCAAAAATTAGTCAGAGGTGGTTAAAATCAGCACTCATTTTGCATGTTAAAAGAGAATCTGATCTCTTAACATTGAGTGGCCGCAGGACGAGTGCATCAGTTTTGAATCAATTTTGAACTAACCATCAGTTAGCGCATTTTGAGTTAGCTTGTGCCAAATAAAAAAAATAAAAAAGAAAGTGTTAGGGCCATTTTCACAACTTACCTTTAGCTAAAGGTAAGATTTTGTCTGCCCGATAAATGGCTTTGCATTATAAAATCGTCATTTATTATATTTTTATCCATTAAATCTTATTATTATTGATAATAATACCAATAAATAATTTAAGTTGTAATAATGAAAAAATATTTATCGGGCAGACAAAATCCTACCCTTTAGCTAAAGGTAAGTTGTGAAAATGGCCCTTATACATATTTAGTTAATTATGATTTAGCTTAGCTCATTATTTATTAACATTTTTTAGTCAGCTTAAAGTTTAAACAATTTTAATTTTTTTTAGAAACGAGAACGTGTATCGAACCGTGATCAATTTGTTTGTCAGCCATCATGCTTAACACTTTGCCATCGCGCCATATAAAATATAAACGGCACAGAGTTATTATAAAGATGAATTTTATGCTGACTCCAGCGTTGTCAACTCGGTGCTTTTCGCACCGTTTTTAGTGCTTTTTGAAATTTTCGACGCGAAAAATTTTGAAGTTAGTGCTCGGTGCTTTTTTAAACTAATTTTTGGTGCTTTTTACTTCTTGGCGGTGGCACTAAAGTTTAGTGACTAAACCCAAAATTCAAAAAAAAATTTCCTTATATAATATATATATATATATATATATATATTTTTTTTTTTTTTGAAGAAGTCTCACATTTAAAAAACAAGCAATGAAGTTAAATGGAACATTTCAAAATATTCTAATATGATTGTAAAAAACTTGGTTGAAGAAATACGTGCATTTTATTCTCAAACTTTTATGTTTTAAGCACAATTAATGGAAACAGTGTTTTGCCACACGACAAAGAAGACATAATGCAAGTATAGTCTAATAGCGAAATATTTTCTAGTATATATGTACATTAAAAAGAGAATAATTCACTTAATGCAATGGATAAACTTTGAGTTCGCTATCGAATTTTGGGCAGAAATAAAGTCTTATTGCGATTCATTTGATATAAACTCATTTGGGGCATTATCGAAATTGCATTCCCATCAAACTTTAATGTTTAAAAGCAGAAGTTGATCACGTTTTTACCTTTATTACTTTATTTAAGTCTAAAATACGTAAAAAGTTGTCCTTATAACCTACTTCGTTCCTATTTTCTAAAATAATAGTACAAATAATTTAAGTTTATATAACTTGGTTATCTTGCAAATTACTTTTTTTTTAATTTTGTAACTTTGTTATTAATATTGCGTCTGCTGTGAAAGAATGTTTCCACAGCATGGTTTAGTAAAAATCAAATTTTGAGTCTTGATTTTAAAAAAATTAACTACTACTCTCATCGAGTTCAAAATCTAATCAGAAAGTCAAAAAGTCTTCCCAATTACTGCTAATTTCAGGTGATTTGTTTCTTCGTTGACAAAAAAAATTAAATTTTTTATAATAATTTAAAAAGATTTCGTCAAATTGATTTTAGAATTCACTGATTCTCATAAATAAAATGCAAGGTCAACGGATTTCTATATTTTTTATATACAAAATTTTTTTTATAAAACAAAAAATTTTAATTTAGTGCTTTTTTACTTAAATTACGCGTTTTTTCCTGGTTTCAGTGCTTTTTGAAATTTAAAAGTTGACAACGCTGCTGACATCTTCTCTCTGAACTTTGACTGTATCAGATTTGAGTTAGCTAAAAGTTACCTCAAAACTTATCGAAGAAGTTAGTTGTACAAAAACAACTCACTAATCTCTGCATCAGTTTTGAGTTAGCTTAAAGCTAGTTCAATACTTATCGGGAAGAAGACAGTTTTGCAAAAAACAACTGACTCACATCTGTATCATTTATGAATTAGTTCAGAAGCTAGTCGTAAACGAGTTATCAAAAAGTCACCCATATTTTGAGCTAGCTAATAAAAATCCGACTGGGATTATTTGACTCCTGGTTTTTTTATTTTTGTTTTTACATACTTATTTTTATTAAATTAATCAAGATTTTGTTTTAATCAATATGTTAATAAATTCTGTTATTACATCTACAATACTTTGTTTATTTTGAAGCAAAAATTTGAAATTATATTTTGAGCTTTTACACTCTAAACTTTCCTTTTTAAATGGCTTAATGTATTACAATTAAAAAAAATATTTTCGTGCTTTTTTACCCTCTTCTTCGTATTTTATTGCGCTTTTTACCCTTTTTGCAACAGCTTAATGCGCTTTTGCTCTTCGTAGAGATACCAACACTGCTGTTTTGTGATTGACAAGAGAGGAAAACAATATACATTTACTTGCGTTTTCTCTTGGCTTTGCTAAGCATGTTTGTATTAGTACAGTGTTAATAGGCACTGTGCGCGTGTGTTGGTAAAACATAAGCACAATTTGGCAGATCAAATCACAAAACAAGCAAAACAGCTGGCACTTCGCGGTTACCTGTATAATTGTATCATGCTATAAATGAAGTTTATTCATTAATATAAAGAAAATTTCATATATATAATGAAATATAAGCAATAAATAATGAACATTTTCTATTAAAAACATGAAATCATATCCCTTCCAAACCACCTACTTAATAAAAGATATATAGTTTTTTTTTATTTTATTTAATATATAGAAATACATATCGCTCATTTACTTCAATAGTGGCACAACTCAAAAAAACCAGTTTTGCAGAAAACGCGTTTTAAGTTTTCAATTTGAATACAACTCAATGGAGAAATAAAAAAAAATTCTTCTCTCAGGAGGTGATGGTACAAGCTATTTATATGAAATTTTTACACAAGATAAAATATGAAATGCCGCATCTTTCTGCATTATTAACTCAAAAAACTCATTTTTTGAGTTATGCCACTATTGAAGTAAATGAGCGATATGTACTTAATACATAAGCAAATGTATGTATTTATTAACGTAAAACATTTACCCCCATATTCATAAAATTTGAAACGAATTGGAAATGTATTTTATTTCAAATTTTCAATACAAAATTTTCCTAAAATGAATTTCAAATTCATTTTATTTTTTTTTTTGTAAATATGGGGGTTAAAATTTAAGGAACTCATCCGTAGAGTTCAACCCAAATAATGTTTAAGTAAGTCGAAAAACTTGCATGTTTATAGTAAAACTCTTAATATGTTATTGAGAATCACAATACACAAACATAAGTTTAAAAGAATCAAACAAAAATCTTAACAAAACAAGCATCTTTATAATATGTTTGGCACAACCTTCTTGCGTTTGTATAGTGGTGAAGGACGTGAATGGATAAAAAAAAAGAGAAAGAGAGAGATATCTGCTATACAATGAAGAATATTACATTGTATAAATGAAATGAATTCATTGCATTTATGATGACCATACTGCTTTGAAATTAAAAGGGATGAGAAAAATAAGAAATATATATTATTTTTTAACTAAATAACTTTTGATGAATTTATGTTTGACAAACTCTATACAGTCAGAAGACAAAATTCTTGGAACTTATTTATATTTGCCCCAAATTCGCCAAAAAGAAAATTCGTTTAAACAATGTAACGATTTTCATTAATACAATGAACTATGAAGAACACACGAAGAGCAGAGATGGAAAGATTTCATGCATACAATGAAATTGTTCATTGTTTTAATGAAAAGTTTCAGTAATATAATGCAGAACATTTAATGAAACCGTTTCATTTTCTGAATGAATGATTTTCCTTTCAGTGTTCCAATGGCTCATTTTCTCATTTTTCTAAATATTTATTTTGCTTCGGCTTACTAGGATTTACTTTATTATGAAAGCTAATAAACTAATTCTACTGTACGTGTGTATGTCACTGAACTACTAAACGGCTGGACGGAATTGAATTATTTTTTTTTTTGTATGCGGTTGGGTGGCGCCCTGGATGGTTTAGATTCGGGAAGCGTGTCACGGTGTTTGTAATTGAACTCCTCCAAAACGGTTTGACCGATTTTTATGAGATTTTGCGTGTGTATTCGGTAGGTCATAACCTATTTCATACCCCTAAGTGGGCTATGCCACGCCCTTACGAACGAAATATCTGGTATTTTGATAGATTCAGAGTATTCTTCAAATTTGGTATAGACTCTTTTGATAGCAAGGTGCTAAGCAATTCAAAATATTGGTGGAATAATACTTGTGGAAGGGGCACCCCCCATACAAAGAAATTAATAATAATATTAGGTCTTAGATGACAAGGTATTTCTCGAGAAGGAACTTTTATAGTAACAACAGAATTACGATGAGGCCCTGTTCTAAAAAACGAATCCGAGTAAATTTCTCGTTTTCTAAAAATTAATAATGGTCCTGCAGGCGTGTTTAAAATCATTTACGATAATTTTCTTTCAGATATGACATTTGAGAATCTATATAATTAAAATAAAAGTCTGAAAAATATGTCTATTATCGCAGTTAGTTTACTAAAATCGTGCGATTTCAAATAGATTCGGTTTACAGAACAGGGCCGATTACCTTTTATTTATTGTTTTTGAGATTTTCCTAATAGACGGTACAACAGCTTCTAGTGAAAGCCATCGAGTGTGACAATGAAGCACAATATGTGAATTAATTTTTGAACTTTATTATTACTTTAGGATTATTTGATAAATAACTACATACATACATATATACTTTTTTAGCCTTTATCTGTATTCAGTAACTTTTCGCAAACCGAAAATCTTACTATTTATCTATATATATTTATTCGTTTGCTGTAACGATAATGTGATTGTGTAATTTTTTATAGCGTACAGCTGCGTTTTACTCACTATTTAATTCTATATCATGTGGCATCTCTGCGCACAAAATGTCAAAGTAAGCGAAAAGTACAAAGAAGAATTAAAGAAAAACTAAATAAATTTGAATTTGTGATTTTAATTTTTTTTACTTTAACAGACAGCGAATATCGTTAAAATATTTTACTGGATAGCAAAGTTAATAAATTTTAGATATATGTATTTATTATAGCGATACAATTATCGTAATAAAAGTTATTGAATAAAGCTACCGATTTAAATATCTTAGCATTTCAATTATAATTTAAATCCTCTTTTTTATTCTGCAAATATCAACAATTTTCATAATTCTTTCCTTTGAGTATGCATTCGTTCCTCTTGTGCCGGATAATTCTTTTTGCTAATTTTCCAAGTCAAACAAAAGCAAATTATTATAATTATAATTAGAAAATTTTGCGACCAAAAATCGTCAAATTGCACTTTGTCATTATTTCGGATGAGAATGGGCATAATGCTAATAAATCTTTTAAATCTGGCAACAGTGGTTTCAATATTTTTTTAAAATTCAAAATTCTCGTAAAAGTTATTTTAAAGTCACGTATCCTATCAGTTTGTTTTTTCAACACATTTTTTGCTGTTGTTGATTTCAATTAAATTTCAATTAATAGCACGCTCATGACATAAAAAGGTTAATAGTATCAAAATATGTTTACGGCCGAACTAGCATACATTCATACACACATAATAAAAATGTAAAATTTAATTTGCAAATTAATGGTAATTTAAATTTTGTTTCTACAGAAAATAGAAGCTAATAGCACTGTGCGACTAAATCAAAGTTTTTCTAAAACAACAAGTGGCAAAAGATAGATTCGGGTAGAAAAAAATGTACAAACGAAATAACCCTTAAAGGCATTATATGCCTTGCCCAGTTTCTAATATTTAAGTTGCGTATTAAGTTCTACATTTAGTAAAAAAAATAGGAAAAAAATTTAAAGCAGTGAAATTTTCTGTGGAAATGCTCATATGCATGTACGAGTACTTATACTTTTCCTTGCAATGCATGTGTAATATACCTTCGCCCCGATAATCGCTTCAAGTCTGGTATCTAAGTAATATCAAATTAATTTTACAACTGTCAAATTTTTGTAGACTACAATTCGACACGAACCGTCGCACGCAACAATACGCACGACCCAGTCAACCAGAATATTTATGTGTATTACTTTAATAAATTTATATTGTATAATTGAATAGAAAACATTTTTGTCATTTTGTTATCGTTTTTTTATTATTGTTGTGTTTCGAAAACGTTTGTGTTGATTTGGTCAAACACACTTAACTTCAAGTTAATTTATAAGCCAACCAATTATCGTGATAATGGCTAAAATGTGTGACATATAAAATATCAATTGTGAGCTGCCAGTTTCACTTGTACTCTCAATCATGAAGCATTTAAAACACATTGTTTTAAAATCAGAATCAATATAAATAAATTTATGCATATAAACACATTTAAAGGATTTATTTTTACAGTAAATTTAAAAATTTATATTATCATTGTAATTTTTCCCCTTTTTTTAAATTATCCATGTCTGATGATGATGATGGCCATTGTACTGAGTTCATTGCTTTTTTGGGTTTCCAACTCTTGAAATATTAATTACTGTCTCTCTGTGTGTTACTGGCTGTTTTGATGAATTACTTTGCACAATGACATATTTATATGTATTAATTATAAATTCTTGTTCGTAGTTGTTAAATTTTTGTACAATTTGCTGCAGGTGTTTAGCTTAAAGGTTTGCATTGTTTTTAGATTTGCAGCTACGAAGTCAGCTTTTCCATAAAAAAAATTAAATTGGATGTTGTTCAGTTCATATTACATTTTTAGGGCGTATGTTAGCTGAAAAAGATGAGGTTAAATTTTCAGCAACTTGCAACATTAGGGTTAATTGGGCCACTCACTAGGGTTTACTTCACCAATTATCCAAAATTTTTAGGCTGTAACCAACCGGTTAATTAACTAAGTTGTAGATTTTATTCAAGACCCAGACAGCTTTTATATTATTAGTTGTTAGTTGATAATATATTTTTCGTCTTAAGTTTCTGAATTTCGAAAAGTTTTTTAAGGTTCCGTAAGTGAAATCTGGGGGCAAATCATGGCATCTATTGAAATATTTTTAAATTACGAGTAGTATCGGATGCCGTGATTTGCCCCCTGCGCGGTAGACAGATTCCGACATTAGATACCGATCAAAATTTTAAAATACTTGAATGAGTGTGAGATCAATCTTAATGGATTAGATACCTGGGTTCACTAACTTTTTGCGAACCGAAAATCGTAATATATATCGATATACATATATATATATATATATATATATATATATATATATATATATATATATATGTATATATATATGTATATATTCTTTTGCGGTAACGATAATGTGATTCTGTAATTAATTTTTACAATACTGTGCATGTGGCATCTCTGCGTACAAAATAAGAGGAAATCACAAAAAAGAATTAAAGAAAAACTAACTGAATTTGAGTTTCTGAACTGACTTTTATTTATTACTTCAACAGGCAGCGAAAGCAATAGCAAAGTCGATAAATTTTCGCTACATGTATATATTATAGCGATACGATTATCGTAATAAAAGTTTCTGAATCCAAGTAATGGTCGGTGTTTGGTTTCAGTATACAAATCCCCACTCTTGATTCTTACAAACTATATCACTCACGTTAAAATCCAGGGAACATATTTTAGGATAAGTACTGGCGAGCAATCGATATGCTTTGGATGTGCTTTTTTCAAATTGAAGAAATAAAGCAAATCTTCCCGCAAATAGTACTTTATTGGGATAATTCATTATATTATATATACATACATATGTCGAATACATTTTCGAAGCATTACACAGAAAAAAATATTCCTGCAATAAAGAACTTTAATTCAAAATAAAATCAAAAATCAATTAAAAATTTATTTAAGTCAATTAAACTTTTGTTTAAAAATTTAAACAATTACAAAGTTGAATTAGCTTAATTACATTTTTAATTGATTTTTGGTTTTACTTTATTGAAGGACTATTTTTTCTGTGTACTTGACGAAATAAATTTTTTTGTTATTTTTTATTGCTAAAATGCTAAATAAAGAATTGAAAAAAACATTGTTTGGCAGACGTTTTATGACTTGTGAATCTGAAAACCAAATATGTCTTAATGACACTAACTGCGTATAATTTTGTTTTCGACTTAAATATCTGACAAATTCGCCATATTGTTTTGTCAATTATAGCAAATTTTTCTAAGTTTGTGTGTGTTATTTTTTCACAAACATAAACAATTGTTTTCTTTGTATACACAATATTTTCTGGTTGCTTAAATCTGCTTGCCTTCGAGCTTTGAAAACAAATTATATGTTTATATTTCATCTCAAAGATATAAAACTTATCAAATGAATTCATGATAAATTGTACAATGGAAGGCATACATACATATTTATGACAACTACCTTTCGTACCACAGTGACAGATTAGTTGGTAATTAAAGTCTGTCTCTTTTTTGTTATCATGCCATAACTATAACAAAAGCGGCTGCTCACGCAGGTGATGCCAGACTAGTGTTGGTTCCTACTGCTAAGTTACACTGTTGCAAAAAGGAATTTTAATATATACTTTAAAGAATTCATAAATGAAAAAAATACATACCTAGAAATAATATTAAGTGCAAGATTGTTGTATAAAATGAATGCTATTTTGCTATTGTTGTTGTAAATGTTCTTAACAAAGGAAGTTTGGGTCACTGAACTTTAAGTGTGTTTTACAATATTTGCTTTTATTACAATATGCTTTTGTGTGTTTCCATTACTTTTTAGGGTTTACCATAAATGCGCGTGCTAATGTACAGTGGCTGACATAAGTTTAAGTACATTTATGTGTGAATTTAATGTAACGTTAAAATATCCACTAAAGTTGTTATTAATTTTAAAATTTTTTTAATGAAACACATCATTAAATTAGTAATTATGAAAATTATGTAAATAGATTTTATACTGATTATTGTACTAGAGAGCATTTCGCCGGTAATAAAGTAGTTCACCCAGAGAAAAAACAGCTTAAAAACAATAAAAACCATATTGAATTAATAAGAAACATCAACGTAAGTCTAGTATGTTGAAATTTCTTATTTTAATATGGAAAAATATTAATTTACAGCATTAATTTATTAATTTGATTTATTTTTAAGTATCTCAATATGCGTTTTCTATTATATTGAAAATTATTGAATTGTTACGCGTTCTCACTTTTAAGTTGCAGCTTTTCCCTGAGTATTATTTTATGAGTATTCACTGCGAACCAGTTACTTCGCCCCATGTTCAAATAATAAAAATCGAAACATTTTTTCTTTAATCTAGTAAAAAATCGTCGGTAGTCGAAGTCGAAAAACGACACTCTTAATAAGGTCCATTATCAAATATGTATATTATATTAAGAAAAACTACATAAAATATATTTTAGGAACTTTCGGCGATTTTAAAATCAATTTGGCGAAATAGGTCGGAAAAAATCTGACAAACCTGATGACTGGGTGAAAATAAAAATGGAAAGGCCTTGGCTAACTTCCTCAAGACTTTGTCTCGGGCTATTGCCCCATACTAATCTAATCAGAGTACGAAAATAAATTTATGACTGTAATAGTGTCGATTATTTTTGTTACGAAAATCTCGTCCTAGCTCCTGTGTCTAGCATCAAGAGCATAGCTTTAAAAACGATGATTAATAATATCAGGGAATAACAATTTCAAGTCATACAATTTTCAAATATTCTGTAAAAAAATTCAAGTACCGTTATAAATTCTTGTTGTACTTGTAAGTATGGCATGCACTGTATAACTACGTGAGGTATGTGGTTATTGTGCTCTGCTGTTTTTTTTTGCATTGCCGCTTTTTTTTGTTATTGCTGTAACATGTGTTGTATTATTGTTGTCGTTGGTGGCATTTCGTATGTGTGTGTTTTATTTTGTTTGAACACCACCTGTGTTACCAACCCATTGTTGCCAGCTTTCTTTTTCAAACGTAAAACGTTGTCACTCTGCTGGAAAACTGAAAATTTACTTATGTACCTAATATCTCAAATACAAAAATAATTTAATTCATGGAAAATCCAATTATTTTTTTCATACATATTTCATATATGTAATTCCATTTATATTTTTTATATTGGTTGAAAGATATTTATCTTTTTAATTTTATAAAACATATTAAAATTACTATGTCCCTTATTAAGAGCAACTTTCGATCTTCGACTGTAGTCGAAAGTATTGATCGAGTGAATTTTAATTTGGTATTATGACGAGCATTCGACAAAGAATGTCCTTGTTGTGATTGTCACTCAAAGTGATTTTGAAAATTTTCAACATCTTTACCAAAAAATAAAAAACAATTGTTTAAAATAATTGTTTTATACAAAAATACTTCATCGAAAGCTAAACTCTGTTCGATAGAAGATTTGTTGCTCAACGAAATATTCGGTGCTCATAATATGAATTGAACATTCGATTTTCGATGTTCGATAGCCAGCGAAGATCGAAAATCGAATACAACTCATAATAAGGGCCTATATGAGAAACTTTAAATTTTAATGGAAAATACCTTAATCGGCAACACTGCACGACCGTTTGCTTGTATTTTATTGTATTTTGGGGAATTTATCATCAGTAAAATTTTGTTAAATAGACTGTTTTGATATACTGTATACATACATAAGTATATGGCAAACAACTCTCACTATCTTTAATATTATTTATTTAATAAGTGTTTGGTTTATTTGGATTAATAGTCTTTCTCATAAAATATTTGTTGGCTTGGAAAATTTTGTTTCATGAAAATATTTTTCGGTTCATATTTTTTGTAACTATTACTACGTTTATACGCAGGGCTTATTTGCAAATAAAACTGTAAATTGTTGCCATATTGTTGTTTTTATTGCGACTTACTAATTCAGAAAACTATTCACGTTTAACGCACTATTTGCAAATAAAATGCTTGAGGTTGCCACGCTTATAAATGTTTGATAACAAAAAACAATAAATAGATAAATATTGCGCAAAAAAACATTGCAAGAAGAAAATAATGACAATTAAAACAAATAATTATTTGATATTTTGAACACTTACAGTATTTTTTTTTCAACATAAGTAAGTTTTCTATAGAAGTGCTACCAAGTTTGTGTACTTTTGCTATGCCGTATAAACACTGTTAATTTATTTGCGAATATTTTTATTTGCAAATAGCACGTGTATAAACGTAGTATATATAAGTACATACATTTACATAGATACTTATCGAATTTATAAGAGAAATACGTATTAAGTTTTAAACTTGAATTTTTTAAATACCTATGCCTCATATTATATATTAATATAACCAGCGACAAGTTATATAATGGCCCTTAATATTTTTAGAGAGGAAAGTTTGTATGTTGGTAAGAAGTAGTCTCCAAAAAAAAAACCGGCCTGATTTCTAAAATTCTTTCAGCGAAGTGTAGAATGGTGCCTCTCAACGGATATAGAATAGTAATTATTCCGTTAAAGTGCTTAGAATAGGACGGCGGCGTGGTAAATACCCCATATCAGAAAATATTTATTAAAGTTATAGCAGAGACCTATTAACGCAAGAATTTTTAGAGCTCCGTACTCAAAAGAAAAACAGAACCCTATTAACGTGAGTATGTTTTTTACCCTCCAGTCCATCTGTCTGCCCTCCAGTCCTGTGCGACTATCAGTTGCCTGCCCTGGTTTTCTTGTTGCGATTTATTGCCTCAACAGCTGAACCGATTTTGATGAAATTTAAAGCATGTGTAGATATATCTGCGTCGAAAAGAACACACATGATACATATTTTTGAAAACTAGGAAAAAGGAGACGCTATTCAAATACCTACCATCCGAAACTATCTAAAAGATTTTTATTGAATTCAAACATAGATACCTATGCGTCTAAAGGACATAGGACCAAGAAGTGTGCAGGGAGCAATTTCTAACTTTTTGAAACTTTCCAGGCGATTTGAATGAAATTAAAACATAGGTCCGTTACGCGCCTAAAAGGACGCACATGCTTTATATTTTAAGGACACACATTCGGCCATGTTCTGTAAACCGATCGATTTGAAATCGCACGATTTTAGAAAACTAATTCTGACAGTCTGCAGGACCATTATAAATTTTTTGAGAACGATAAATTTACTCGGATTCGGTTTACAGAACAGGTCCGATTATATTAATGTAATTAGTTTTGTTATACATAATCATAATATTTTTGATGATAAAAATAATATGTTTTATGTAACAATAATAACATAAAAATGGCTATATAAATTATTTTATTTAATAAAATTGTGTTTTGTTTAACTTGTAACTATTTCGCATCAATTTAAAATTCCCATGCCTGGTGTAATTTAATGTTATCAAATGAAATGAATGCCAACTTTAATTTGTGACATTTGAAAATACGATAAAATAACGGTAAACTAATTTGTCTATTTACGAGCACTTAAGCAAATATCGTTTTTTTTAACGACTGAGCTTGTGAATTGAAGAAATATATTTTAAAATATCAATAACTTGTTTGCTCAAAATATTAACAACAATATGTCTGCAGAACCGTATTTTTTCTTTAAATGCACTGAAATCATATACATAGTATAGGTATATGTATATAAATATTTAATTGCATTTTCAAACACGATTAGCACAAATCCTTTATGTAAAACATCACTAAATACGTTTCTATAATAGAAAAAGATACTCTGCAAAAAGTCAAGAAAAAAAAAATAAAAAAAGATGAAAGTCTTTTCGCTTATTTACTTCAAAATCATCATAATTCAATAATTGCAATTTTATAGTTAATAATAATTTGACATATATTTAATCCTGAACGAAAATTGCATAAAAAGAACTTTGCAATCAGCTTTCGAGAGGAGTATATTTTTTTGTATCTCCATTGAATTGTAAGTAAATTGAAAACTTAAAAGTCGTTTTCTGTAAAACTAACTCTTTTGAGTTATGATGCTTTTGAACTAAATAAGCATTTTTAAACGAAGCAATTCACTGCATATGCAAATGAGAAGTATAAGTGCCAGTACTAAGAACAAGCATCAATTTATACTGCAGAGACAGAGTAAAGTATAATGTTTGCCACAATATTAACCCTCCAGTTAATTACTTAATGCTTAATTAAATATACGAATATATGTAAGTATTTAGTTAATTTTTATTTAAATTTAAGTTGTATTTAAATACGGTTTACATTTCTGTGTGACTATTTAAAGTTCTTATTAAATTACGTTGAAAGTATGGCAGCACTAGAAAATGGAAACTTTACCAAACAACAGCTGTTTAACATAAATAAAAAAATTGATTTATCAATGTGTAGAAAATGCAAGAAGCAAAAAACACAATTTATGAAAGAAATATAGGTTGTTGGTACTGTAAGTATGTAATTTTGAGTACATATCTGGCATTTCTTGTGATTTAATTTTGTGGAGTCATTTTCAAAATGTGTGCAACGCAGTTTACATTATGTTTTTATATGGAAAGCAATGCCACACAAAAGAAGATCGGAAATGACAAACGTTACCACTAATACACACTATTGAAATGTCACAAAATGCCATAATATGTACTCGGCATAACTTAAAAACAGACATAACGGTATTTTATATTGTTCAAGAAGACTGTGTTGCAAAATAAATTTTTGCGGTCGTTAAATATTTGTTCAGCGAACTGGTTTATGAAAAAACAAAAACATTTTGATAATTTTGAGTTGTTACTATTTGTTAATTAGTGCACGATAAGTATTTTAAAATTTTTGCAATCATCATTTTTTGGTATTACATATATGTATGTGTAAGTGCAAAATCGTGAATTTGTTTTTAATTGATTCAAGCAATTTGGTAATAAAGAAAAACAGAACCGGCTTGGAGCAGCTCAATCACTTATTCACTTCAATTAAAAATTGTTTGACTTATTCTCTATCACACTGTAAGCTTATAAACTTAATTTATGCCCTTGCAAGTCTGTCACCTTTTTTTTTTGCAATTTGGCAATTTTTTCTTACACACATGTATTCTTTCATCGTTGTCGTCTACGAGCACACAATGAATTTACATGCAGACTGACAGAAAAATAAATATACAGTTGAAGAAGTTATTATTTGAATAGACGGACGCACTCAAACTTTTTTCCAATAGAATTTCTCTAATCCTTTTGTACTCTTGTTTTTTTTGCAGCCATACATTTATTTATTCATTTATTTATTCAACCATTTGGCTTATTTTGTGTTTTATATATGGACATATTTTTTTCTGCTAAATGCTTTTGATTATTCGGTTCATTTCTGTAATAAAGGGTGTTTTTTATTGAGGTATAGAACTTTAAGTTGGCATCACTTTTTTAACTGGCGGCCATTTTGTCAGCTGTCAAGTGATTAATATTTAGTTTGGTTTGCCATTTCATCATGAACAGGTTGACAAAAGAACAACGCTTGCAAATCGTGCAAATTTATTTCGAAAATAATGGTTCAGTTCGCGAAGTTTACCGCAAGCTCCGTCCATTTTATGGTCGACATAATCGTCCATCAGAGCAATTAATTCGGTTAACCATGGATCGTTTTCGCACTACGTTTACTCTATGTGATAATACGCATCCGCAGAGACGTCGAACAGTGCGCACCGAAGAAACAATTGCCGCTGTAGAGCAAAGTGTTGAAGAGGACCCGAATGAATCGATTCGCCACCGTGCACAGCAATTGGAGCCGACTAACCGACTATTTTGTTCCCGAATTGGATGGCATGAATGTGGATGACTTGTGGTTCCAACAAGACGGCGCTACATGCCACACAGCGCACGTCACAATCGATTTATTGAAGGAAACATTCGATGAGCGCATAATTTCGCGGAATGGACCTGTCAATTGGCCACCAAGATCGTGTGATTTGACACCATTGGATTATTTTCTTTGGGGATATGTGAAGTCGCTCGTCTACGCCAACAAACCAGAAACGTTAGGGGACTTGGAAGCCAACATTCGTGGCGTTATTGCCAACATACGGCCCCATATGCTCGAAAAAGTGGTTGAAAATTGGACCTGTAGAATTGGCTTTATTCGAGCCAGCCGCGGCGGCCACATGCCCGAAATCATATTTAAACATTAATGGCATAAAATTATCCTTCCAATAAAGCCAAATTGATGGACATTAAAACGATTTTCTTGTGTTTTATTTCAATTCGAAGTTCTATACCTCTAAAAAAAACACCCTATAGAATTGCTATACTGTGGATTAATTCAGTTTATACAAAAATTAACACTTTAGTTTGATTTGATGAAAGTTTTGATTTCTGTTTTCTGTCTGTACTTGGTTTGCAAAACAATATTTTTTTTAGGCCGGGTTTCCATATGTGTGCCATTTGCCACACAAGCGTAAAAAAAGCGTAACCACTAATTACTAATGAAAAACTTTTAGATTCAGACATGTATTTATTAAGTTAAATAGTTTCATACATAACTAATAGACAATTTTATAGAATCCAACATGATTGGAAACTGTTTAAATCAATAAATATATGTCTGAATCAAACAGTTTTTCATTAGTAATTAGTTGCTTACGCTTTTTTGGACAAATGACACCCAAATGCCAGATGTAAACTCAGCCTTATACTCTGGAGGTCAACTCTGTAATTCGACCAATTTTACTATAGATTATCTGTTCAGACCCTGTCTTCTACTCTATTAGAGTGACATGTAGCAAAAATCTTCATCAAAAATTAAAATTTCGAATTTTTTAAACTTCCAAATCAATGAAGTTTTTTCGAAAATGGATTTCAAAAGTTCGAAATCAAATTCGAAATTTTTGGAAGCTAATGTCTATAGTTCAAAACCAAATTCGAGGCCTTCGAAATTTCAATTTTAAAGTTCGAAATCGAATTCGAAATTATATAAAATAGATTTCAAAAGTTCTAAATTGAAATCGAAGTTTTCGAAAGTTAATTTTTAACGGCCGAAACCGGATTGCAGGTTTATTAATTGAATTTTCATCGTTCGAAACCGAATTCGAGGCTTACGAAATTTAAATTTTAATGCTCTAAATCGAATTCGAAGTTATAGAAAATGGATGTCAAAAGTTGGAAATCGAATTCGAATTCACTTTTAAAGCTCGAAATCGAATTCGAAGCTATAGAAAATACATTTCAAAAGTTCTAAATTGAAATCAAAGTTTTCGAAAGTTAACTTTTAACGGTCGAAACTGAATTCCAGGTTTATCAAAGTGAGTTTTTATTGTTCGAAACCGTATGCGATGTTTTCGAAATTTAATTTTTAAAGCTCGAAATCGAATTCGAAGATATAGAAAGTGTATCTCAAAAGTTCAAAACCGAATTCGAGGTTTTCGAAATTTCATTTTTAAAGCTCGAATTCGAAGATATAAAAAGTGTATCTCAAAAGTTCAAAACCGAATTCGAGGTCGAAATTTAAATTTTTTGAAAGTTCATTTCAGAAGCTCGAAATCGAATTCGGAGTCTTAGAAAATGGATTTAAAAAGTTCGAAAGGAATTTCGAAGAATTTCGCAAATTTAGATAGAGTTCAAAGTTTTTCAAAAACTATTTCTTAAAGTTTAAAATTTCGAAATGAAACCAACTTGCTTTTCAATTTATTTTCTAGTTGCTCAAAAATTAAGAAGATAAATTAAAAAATATTAAATGTATTTCTTATTTAGCATAATGCTGTAATATGTGCTCGTGTCAAGTTTTGTAACCTTCTTCAAGTTGACTCGATTACGATAGAAAATATGCAACTCCAAATTAATTTTCGATAAAAACTAGGCATTAAAAAAGACCAGTATAGAAGAATGATCTAGAATGCTCTAAATTATTTGATACTGTGAAACTTAGTAACCAACAAACCAGTTGAGGATGATTTTGCAGTTTAACTGAAAAAACTATAGAAATGTGCTGCCATATTAGTTTCGATTTGGGGCAACTTAGGACAAATTATTAAAATATTCCAATCAAACCAAAATTTACGTTTCAGACTTATGTCCACAACAACAATATTTGCCATCTCGCACTAATAAACAGAAAGGGGGAAATACATAAAAAGAAATACATAAATAGAAACAATCAAAGTTATTTCAGATGTCTACTAAAACATAAAAAGTAAAGGTGGTTGTTTTGAGTGGGGATGACAATTTCTGTTATCGTATCTATAATAATAGACGCAATACAAAGTAATAAAAGCTAAATTTAACCTTAAATAAAAATTCAATATTGAACGATTCCTCATAGTGAAAGATGATGATGATATTATTTTTGAAATTAAAGACATTTGAACAAATGTATTTTGGCTTTTTAAAATAACAAAATTTACATTTGTACATACTATGTGTGTATATTTATGCGTATGTATATATATGTGCATATGAAATTATATTTTTTTTAATCAACGGCCCCCAGCAAGCTGCTTTCATGTTGGGGAACACTAAACACCTCTCAGCATTTGCTGTCGAATATTTAATTTTTACATTTCAAAAAATGTATTTAAATATAATTTTATACAACCATAACTAAAAATAACTTAACAATTGCATTTACATATGAATGTAAGTGCATAATACCTCAATAGAATGAGAGGAGGAGGATAAGAAACGCATTTGGTGTAAATGGGTGTTGTATGAAAGTATTTTAAGTACTCATATACTTATTTATATATACATACATTAATGCTTGCATACACACTCGTACATACATATGTATTAAATTCAAAGATTTAAAGTATTTTAAATAAAATTTTACTATTGAATTCGTAAAAAAAGCAACGGGTCTCAACTCCACTCACACACTAGAGTCGATTATTTTTAAAAATTACTTTTAATTAAAAATCTTAGCAAAAAAAAATTTAAATATATTTTTACTTAAATTTCAAAGAAATAATCTCCATACAATCTGTACCAAAATATAAGCAAGTGGCATCTCTGTCAGCTAACAACAAACAGTGGTGGCTATCAGTGTTGTCAGTTTAGGGGATTTATCCCCAAATTGGGGATTTTTTTCGAGATTGGGGATGAAAATTTCGTGTTGGGGATCTGGGGATTTGTTGGGGATGATAACTAAAATTAAAGGGATTGTCTGGGATTTTTTCTATAACTGATGGTAACAAGAATGATCTTTGACCCAAGAAATGTGTTGCCTGACAAGTCTAACAATTTGTGTTTCTATTCATAGTGCATGAATTCTATAGGTAATAAAGAAGAAGTATCAAGGCAGATTAACCAATATAATGAACACTACCAAAACAAAAGTACGTAACAAAATGAAATATGAATTGTTGGAAGCACTTCTTAGAATAAACACACTTTAAAAATAATTCCATTTGTTGTGACAAATTAATCCTTCTGCGGAAATGCTAAAGCTTTTTAATACAAGTACTATGTACAACAAAATTTCTGAGGCTGATGAATCGGAAGATTTCGATTCTGAAATATAAATGAATTTTATTGAATAAATATGTTATTTTTATCATTATATTTTAAATAAAGTTAAAAAAAATTCATCTTTTTCACAAAACAAAAAAATTAATAAATAAAACTCAATTTGGGGATTTTCGGGGATGACAAATTAAAAATTGGGGATAAGCTCTAGAAAAAAACTGGCAACACTGGTGGCTATTCTAGAATATGCGTCGACTTGGTGAAATTTACATGCAAAACAAAAACAAAACGGCATAAATGTAAACAATTTGTTTTTGTTTGTCATGCAAAATTCACCTTTCTTAAAAGAGAGAGAGAGAGAGAGAGAGAAACGCAATGAAATTCTCATGTTTATTTGATTTAAAAAATATATGGTAAACAAATAGAATTTTTGACGCCTTTTCAAGAATAGCCACCAATATTTGTGATAAAAAACTGGAAAATATAATATCGTACTATGTATAACCGCCAAAAAAAAGCTCATGCGACATAATTTTTGAACTTTATTTTTTTTACCAAAATCTATTATTTGCTATCGTAAATAATAGATTTTCGTAAAAAAGAGGTCCAAAAATATGTCGGTTGAGCTTTGTTGCGGTTATGGCTCGATATATGGCACTGTGGAAGATCATCTTTATAGAATACAGCGATTCGCTTGCGAATGGATAACAGGATATTTACGTACTAGTACTTCGAAGGCTCTGAATGCTAAACTAAACCTTATTCCGATCGACCTTCATATATTGGCGGTATCCTCAAGTAATGCGGTAGATTAGCGGCATCTGGGTGGTGAAGATCAAGGTTTTATGGACATGCCAGAATCCTGGATCACTTACACCATGCGCTAAGGAAATCTGATTAAATGGTGCCTCATCTGGACTTTGATAAAGTATTTAAAGTTCTGACTCCATCCAGGCGGGAGTGGAACGGAGGCACAAGTAAGAGAATACGACATCAGAATACACACTGATGATCAATAAGGCTCTGCTATATTTTCAGACGATCTTGGTATATAATGCTCATTCCGTCTCCCCAACGAAGCCTGAAAATCTCGGCGGGCAGGGAAGCGGCAAGAGTGCCGATTGACAGGAAGGTACAGGGTAAAGTCGGTATATTTGTCTACAGCCAAGCAGGGCTACTATTGCTAAGATCATATACCACTTCCTCTATTCTAGTTGGGCAGTGCAAGAGAATGCTTTCTAGACTGGTTGGCTAGGTTAACCCCTCCCTCATCTGGGTTCCAGCACATAGCAGTTTATTAAGTAACGAACGGGCGGACGAGCTGGCTACAGCTGACTCTACCGATTCGGCGTTAGAGACGTTCATACCAGGGCCAGCTCTAGCCAGCCTTTGGCAACGGCTACCGATTCGGCGTTGGAAACATTCATATTAGAAACTGCATCTTAAAGCATTATATCTGTAAGGCTGAATACAGATGACGCAATATAGTCACGTGCAAGGTAACTAAAAAAAAATGTGGCCCTGCTATAGTGATAGGCGCTCACTACAATTAACAAGTAGGAACCGCAGTGACATCTCGAGGTTCGTTGCAATCATGACGGGGCACTGGACGTTCGGCTGATATGCTAATAGGATAGACCTGTCCTATAATGATTTCTGCCCAAGTTGTCGAGAGGAAAGCAAAGAGAAGAAAATGTTCCAATTTCCACATCTGACACCGACTGTAGTGATCTTTTAAAAAAGGAATCATCTATATTCTACTTGAATCTCTGCGTGAAGAAAGCAGCCACGTAAACCAACCAACCAACGAACCATTCTTATGGAATATATCCCACTAAGGCGCAACTGAACTAAGAAACGCGAAATTTTTTGTCTACTTGACTTCATTACGGTATGCTCCACAAGAATTATTGCAAACAAAATAAAAAAGGGCCACGTCAATAACTTGCATGACATTTTCAATTTCACTCATCTGAACTGGGCAACACTGATGCCATCAACAGACAACTGTCAGTTGACTCCTGAAAAAATTTGTACAAGATGGGTCATTTGGTTTGCGTTTAACCGCTTTTGATAGAAGTGTGCCGCGTGATTTGAGAAGAAAATGTAAAAAAGTGAATTTTGTGTGCTCATTAATCATTATTTTTTGCAAAAAAAAAAAATCACACATCACACAAACCAAGATTAAACTTGATAAATGCTATGGGAACTCATCACCATCAATTCCAATGGTAAAAAGTGGTGCCGCAAGCTCTGGACACTCAGTTGAGGTCTCTACATCCGAAACAATTCACGATTCGACCAACACCATAATCGATCAGAGGTTGGAAGGGAGAGAGATTGTGGAAGGCACACGGCTCAGTGGTTTAAATTTTGAATGATCACTTGGGTATGAATAAGCTTTCCGCATTTGCTCACAATAGACTACAACCGCAATCGTATGAAAACCTCGCACAAGTGCTTAGCCTTGTTAAACCTCAATATATGGACGATTGATTTGTTGCACTGTTTCGTAATCTTTTATGAAACGTGGATCCATCACAACATACCATAAACAGCAGTAAACACAGTGGAGTTCTCGGGGTGAATCGCCAAAGAAGTCCTAGTTTGGTTTTTCAGCCAATAAAGTCATGACAAGGCGTTTTTTTGTTTGAACCTCGAGCTATAATCCACATTGACTATCTTCAAAAGGATAAAACAATCAATGACGATTATTATGCCAACTTCTTGGGTCGAAAGAAAAATGTTCGCTTTCGCAAAAATCCTTGAATTAGGATACGAATTGATCCCTCATCCGCCATACTCTCGAAATTTAGCCGAGAGCGACTATTTCGTGTTCCCAAACCTGAATAAATTGCTCGAAAGAGAATCGATTCCAGATACTTATTTTGATGGCCTTGTCAAATCTTATTGTTTGGAAGAGGGGAAAGTAATTGGAGTAACGTTGGACAAAGTGTATAGAGCTCAAAGAAGACCGCGTTGAAGTTCAAAAACTTATTTATTTTATCCAAAAACATGTGTTTCATTAAAAAATTAACGAACTTATGACCCGCTTTCAATACAGGGTGACAAAAGAAAGTTTTTATTTAGTGGATCGATTAAAAAATAAGTTTAGCCCAGTGTTGATTACTCTTTTGAAATGCACAATTTTGGAATTTATTTCTTAAAAATAATCCCCGCTAATTGTTTGTCGACGTCACGTCAATACAATTCCAAAAATTTGGCGCTTGTCTTCCCGCTCTCGAGAACAATTGTATGCAGCCTATTCCAATTCTCTAAAATCTAGAAAATAGCATAGTCTTGTTAATGGCAGTCAGTTGCTTTCGACTGGGAGTAGACAAGCGCCAATTTTTTTTTGTTATTGTATTGACGTGATATCGACAGATAGTTACAAAATAAGGGGCAATATCGTTCATATGTAAATCTCGTTCTCATTTAATCGATTAGTAAAATTTTATATGATGGCTCGGCTTGTGAACATTTCGTTACACAAATTTCCTTTTAAAAGTGCGAAGGAAGCCGATTTCTTGGTTTAAACTTCAGATTTCAGAAGGAGAAAGTCCATAATGGTTAAATTAGGAATTCAATAAGGCAGGCGATTTTTTTTCACCACCTCTGGAGATCAATCTTTCAGGGAAGCCAAGCATCTGACTGATATACTGGAAATTTATTCTTTCACACATTGAATTCTGTATGAATGCAGGTTTAGTTCCTTACATAAAATTCTGTGTAACGGCGATCTATTCACATTTAAAGCACATTTGCTCTCTTCCTAATTAAAAAGCTGATATCGTCACAAACAGGCTGATTAACACTTCCCAGGTTTTTTTTAGCGTTCTTGATATTATTCGTCCCGATTTGGATATTTTTCCAATATAGAGGCGATTCATTGGAACTTATTAACACAATTTTGAATGAAAGATGTACTTGGCGTATTATTTAAGTGATGCAAACCTCTAATATTTCATTCCAACTTCTAAGCTCTACAGTCACACAATTGCCATTTTTGTAAATCTCTCGCACGCAAAATGCACAGTCCAGCCGTACTCTCTTCAGAGTCAGTAAATTAAGAACCCCTTTCGCACACGCAAAGTTTACTTTGCAAAGTCTTGAGTTTGTAGGAGAGAAGGGGAAAAGGAATGGCAGTAAGCACATACTTTAATGTATTCACAAAGCTGCCATTGTTCCTCGTTGGTTTCTTTTGTTTTTTGCTTCGTCATGTATTGTCACTTCGTGATATAGTGCAAATATGACAAAGTATTGGTTGTAGAGCATTAAAATTTTTGTCCCCAACCCCACATAAATTTCTTACTGCTATATTTTTTCTATGTTCGAAATGTTTAGTGGTTTTAGGTTTGGCTGGTTGTGTTTTAAAATATTTTGGCATGTGTCTGATTTTATTTTAAGCATTTGATGTTATTTTTGAATTAAATTTTTAATGTAACATAAATTAAACAAAGAGAAAATCTAAGCATTCAGCTTTGGAATGGAGGAGTATTTCACTAAGCGCTTGCTATCTTCAAAGTGTGCGTTAGATATTATTAAAATGTTTTATTTGCTTGAAAGGCCTATCGGTGCCATTATAAATGGAATATAAATAACATAGTGTAAATTCTGCAAAGTGTTGCCAAGTTGTGAGCGACGCGAAATTGGATTCTTCTGCACACTTTCACCGACAGCGGTGATATTTTCAGCAGCCCTTGCATTTCTCCGACTTACGGGTCTCGAATTTATCCACTATACTGCGAATAGTCCTCTCGGTAGGAAGATTATGTACACATTTGTGTAGGTTCCTCTTGATCCTATAAGAAATATAGGAACTCATCGATTTCAAAAGTGATTGACTGTTCCATAATGCAAATGTATTGTTCAAAGATAAAATAAAAGTCGTCATCAGGGCTTCCGATTGGGTTCTAATGGTTTTGGTAGCTAAACCGAGCGTAAAATGGGAGAAGTGCACGAAACGTTGCCGGAACAGATCCCCTATTTTATATATATAAATGGTGTCCCAACAAGAACGTAAGATTTAAATTTGGCGCCATTCGAAGTGTCATTGTTTGACATTTGAACAATTGTTATTGTTTGCTAGTAGAAGGTACGAGGTTAGTAAAAATGGAGCGCTACACGAATGAACAACGCATTCTCATTGTGAAATTGTTTTACCAAAATGGTGAAAGTTTTGCGGCTACAGTTCGCAAATTTGGGATCAATTTGGGGTCAGAATAATGCTCTAAAAGAGTGAACTGTAAAGACATTAATGGATAAATTTGCCGAAACTGGGTCTGTTAGTGATGTAAAGACAAAACGCGCCTTCGACCAGGTCGATCGACCGAAAATATCGTAGCTGTACGTGATGATGTCGCTCAAACGCAGGTCAAGTGCAAACAGTCAATGGTGTTCGGTATCGTGAAATGGTAACCAGTTTTTTCGTGCCTAGAATTGAAGAAATGAATGTGGAGGGCATGTGGTTTCAACAAGAAGGCGCCACATGTCATACGGCCAGAGAAACAATTCAATTGCTGCATCAGTCATTTCCCGGTCGTGTTATTTCGCGTTTTGGAGACCAGAATTGGCCGCCTAGATCGTGCGATTTAACACTATTAGACTTTTTTCTTTGGGGTTTTTTGAAGTCGATGGTTTACGTGAATAAGCCGACGACGACTCAAGCCTTAAAAGAGGAAATTGGACGCTGCATTAATGAAATACCGCAGCATTTATGCAAAACGGCCATTGAAAATTTCATTAAAAGATCGCGTGTGTGCCAGCAAAGCCGCGGCGGCCATCTGCCCGATTTGTTGTTCCACACATAACCTCATTTTGTTTTCTAATAAAGTTTCACGATTTTTTTCTAAATATCTGTGTTTTATTTAAAATTTAAATCTTGCGTTCTTTTTGGGACGCCCTTTACATATACAGGGTGGGGCAACTTGGACTGACTGATTTGAAATGCTTATAATTTTTGTATTTTTTATTTTGCAGATAATACAGAATTTTATAAAATTTTATAATGTCATCATACTCAGAGGAAGAACGAGTAAAAATTTTAGAATTTTATGTTTTCGATTGTTACAACGCAAAGAAAATACCGTCAGCAACATGATAAGAAGCTTAATGACCCGTTTTGAGAATTTGGGTTTAGTGAGTAATGAACTACGAAGAAATGTCGTTCGTCCTGTTCGCACTGAACAAGCTATAGAAGCTGTACGAGAAAGTGTTCATACGGATCCAACTGTGTCTACTCGTCGACGAGCTACTCAATTTAACATCTGCAGAACATCGCTACGACGTATTCTAAAAGTTGATCTGAATATGTTTCCATATAAAATTCAATTGGCCCACAACGGCTACAATTATAAGCATTTCAAATGAGTCAGTCCAAGTTGGCCCACCCGGTATATATACATATATTTTTTTTTTAAAGAGAAGTAGCACTCAGGCAATGAATGCCTACTACTATTACTAGGTGTTGCCTTCTTTAGGAAAGGAATATTGATAAAGAAGACACGTGGTGAAGGAAGAACTCTGCATTTTGCACATTTTTAATAATGCCTCTGGTGTTAAATGAGGTGTATTAATTTTATTTTTTTGAAGCTGTGTTTAGTAGCCATTTTATTGGTTATTTTACTTCGCCGATGATTCTCCTATACGAAGGAGGGCGCTCTGATGTTAAATTAGGATTACTATCTGCTGACGCCGGTGTAGTTCAGTGACCAGTGACTATGCCTTCATCACTTGAATTTCCCTACAACAGCTGATGCAAAGGGACACTAATGCACACCAGAAAAATACGTGGTGTTTCATTTAATGACTGTTGGATACCGGGCTCGAACCCAGGACCTCCGTTTTTGTAGTCAACGTGCTAACTACTTCACCCAACGCCACCTTACACGAGTTGTAGAATGCTATGTCCCGTTCAAGGTTATTTATTTGACAAAACAGGCTAAATAAAGGACAGCCAGTGCGACAATATGGGCGCATCCATTTTGCGGAGAGAGGCATTGTCCCTCCAGGAATCACTTTTGCCCTCAGCCCTAGAATTATAAAAATTGTCTCTAATTATCTATTTTAATATTACTCATCAAAATCAACAGGTGTAGTGCCTCCACCAGAAAACTTTTTTAGCTCCGCGAACAACTGTCGAAGTTCAGTTTCTATTGGAAGACTCTTTATATAAATAAGTATAAACTAAAATATATAATATGTACATATATGTATGTGTATGCAAATTTTGTCAAACGCTCACATTTCCGTTTGACATAAATTTCATTAAAACATTGTATGTGTAGAAAATCTACAAAAAAAATTTGTCAAAAATAAAAAATAAAGAAGTGTAAATAAAAAAAAATCCGAAAACTTTATCGGCTGAATAAATGATAAACACACATACATACATACACACGTCCATATATATATCCATGGGTATAGAATTTCAAAAATCATTTTGTTTGATGATGAAGAAGGTTGAAAAAAATTCAGTTCACAAATTTTAATTGCTACTTTTGATACTGTTATGATGTAAACTAACCAAATCGGACGAATGGTTGCTTAAAATTGGGGTGCTTCAAAGCAAGTGGGCTAGTGAGTCAATTAGAATCTCCTTCTAAACGAACACAAAAAAATAAAGAAAACAAAAACTAAAATAAAATGTAAACAAAGAAATCAAAACAAAAATAAATTTGTAACTGTAATAGTGTAGATTATTTTTGATACAAAATTCACTTCCTAGCTCCTGTGTCTGGCATAAAAAGCATAGCTCTATAATTGAGTTAGTTGCAACAATCAAAACTTATTACAAATAACTATCACTCTATGAAAATTCGGACCTGTATAACTGAACTCTTTGCACTTATACCCCTTTGCTTTCAAGCCTCTCAAATGTCTTCTTTTTACACTTGGATCCTAATTGGTTCCGTTGTGTTATATGAAACGGAGATGTTCTCCATTCGGTTCAGTGCTGAAGCAACCCGAAGTCGTCTATTGTCACATTTCGACAAGACTTCTAAATCCTGCAGAAGTGGACTCCTCAGTGAAGGCACAATTTTCTCAGACAGAGAGAGAGAGAGATAGAACGACGTCTAATCTCACATTTGTACAATACTTCTAAATCCTGCAGCAGCGGGCTGCTCAGTGAAGCCATCCTGAGCAAGGCAAAGACAGATGAGATGTTCTACGCCCCTTCCTCCTACTCGTTATGGCAAGTGGCTAAATCTGGAGAATATTCTATATGACATCAGGGTTTCCAGATTTTTTCCAATCTATTTCTCCAAATTGGTTTTAAAAATCGCCAAAATCAATATTTTTTAGTTTTTCTTAGGACCAATAATCGACTTCTCAATTATGTGCCATTTATCTTTAAGTGCCTCTTAAGTACCGAATTCATTTTTTCAGTATAAAGTTGAGAGCCATTTAAATGCCCAACCTTGTCTATTTAAATCACACTTAAGTCTTATGAGCATACCATATGTTATTGTGCTTGTGTGTGTTTATTGAAAACATGTACATAAACATCATGTGGTCGTATTAAAAAGAATTTCGTTTAATTTTCATAAATATATAACATATACAATGCATAGTATCATATCATGGAATAAATAAATAGCAAAATGCGTTCTGATACTCTTTTGGTTTCATAAAATGTGTTTTTATGCAATTTTAATTTTCTACATGTTGATAACCTATCTTTCTTATTTACATTAAACATCTGTTTTCTTTTAGAACTATCAACATTTCACAGTGCTACTATACTTTCATAGTATTTAAGTGATCATTTAATTTTACTTACGACTGAAAAAATGAAACTGCAATTAAGTGCAACTTAAAATTAAGTGGCTATTAGCTAAATTACACTTAATTGAGAAGTCGATTATTGGGCCTTAATATATATATATATATATATATATATATATATTTGATAATAAATTTGTTTTCATATAACATTTTTTAAATTTTTTTAATATAAATTGTATAAAAATTTTGCAGAAAATCGCCAATACATAGTAGAAATAAAATAGCCAAAAATTATTTATTTTAAATTTTTCTCATCCAAATTCAAAAAGCACGAATTATTATAATTTTATACGAAAAATCATCAAAATCAAATTATTTTAATTTCATGCAGAGGATTTTTGGAAGGATTTATTTTTGAAACTACTCCTTCAACAAACTAATTTTCTTCAATTGCAAAAATGTTGTAAGTTAAGTTTTGATTAAAAAAATAACCATAAAAATCGCCAACAAACTTTATAGCGCCAGAAAAATTGTCATGTCGCTAAATCAAAAATTTTTACGCCAAACAAGTTGAAAAATCGCCTCGTTTGGCGAGAAATCGCCATATCTGACAACCCTGTATGGCATGGCGTTTCGCAACACAATTCATAGATTTTGCCATATTCACATAGTCCCCGTTAGTTCTGTAAACTCTAGTACACACACACACACACACACGCACACCTGCCATTGTTTTTCGCGTAATAAACTTAATTTTCAGCATTTAATCAATCAAACCGCATGTAATTAAGATAACCACTAATCACATTGTTTATAGGAGAAATAAAATTATTCTAATTGAATTTAGTTTCAAACTCGTGACTAAAAATATTATTAGATACTCATTAAGAACGTTATATAAACAACATTATCATTGTTACAATCATCATCATTACATTATATGTAATCTAGAACAGAAATTAATATTTCACTTTATTTGTTTCTATTTTACCCTTTTTAACTCTATTAAAATAGAATAGTATGAAAGTATGTGTGTACGTACATATGTGTATGTATGTATGCAATATACTGTTTACAACTTTATTAGTAATTATTTGTGTATGTATGTACATACATATGTTTGTAAATATTGGAGATGAGACGCTCACGAACAAAAAAAATTTCGCTGAGGTTCTTGCTAGATCTCTTTAAAATTTTTTCACGTTCACTTTTAGTCCCGAATAAAATATTTTCTTTTATTTAAGCTCCGCGTAGGAACGACAGGAAAATATATATACATACTATATATAGGGCGTTTTTATACAGGTTTAGAACTTTGAAAAGGAATAAAACAAAGATGATTGACATGAGATTTACTTTATTCGAAAAATAATCTTCCTGCATTGTAATTTAAATATGACATATAACCGCCACGGCTGGCTCGGACGTAGTCCAATCTCGAGGTCAAAATTTCGATGACTTTTTCCCACATTTGTGGCCGTATATTGGCAATAAGTCTTAATTTTCACTATGCAAGTCTTATTGCTAAGCTGATTAGTTTTTTAGGAGAGTGAGACGAGGGGAAAAGAAACGTTTCTGTTCCCCTCGTCTCACTCTCCATCAAACTAATCAGCTTAGCAATAAGACTTGCAAAGTGTAAACTAATACTAACGCGGCAAATCTTATCCTCCAAGTAGTGAATCGTTTTGGGCTTATCAGCGACTTCACATATCTTCACAGAAAATAGTCTATCGTCGTTAAATCGCACGATCTTGGAGGAAAATCACGATTGCGAAACGTGAAACTATGCGGTTACCAAACGTTTCCTTCAATAAATCAATTGTGGCACGAGCTGTGTGATATGTTGCGCCGTCTTGTTGAAACCGCAGCTGCTGCATATCATGGTTGTTCAATTGATAACCGAAGAAGTCGGTAATCCCGTGCACGATGGTGGATAGACTGTTTCGGGTCTTCCCCTACGCTACGCTCTACAGCAGCAATGAATTCTTCTGTGCACACTGTACGAACGTGGTTCATCGAATTAATTGCTCTGATGGCCGATTATGTTGACCGCAAAAAGGACGTAGTGGCGATACGTATTTCTAACATAACCATGATTTTCAAAGGCATCAGTCAAATCTATTCATGCTAAAATGTCAAACCAAACTAAACATAAAACACATGACAGCTGACAAAATGGACGCCTAGTTAAGAAAGTGTTGCCAACTTGAAGTTTTATACATATATAAAAGAACACCCTTTATAAGCTCACACAAGACTGATTTCTTAACTAAATAGCTTCAAAAAATGTGAGTATATGACGATGCGTAATTGATTTTAAATATAACCACAATAACGAATAGTTCACACGTGACACGAAAAATTCGCAACATTTGCATATCTCTATAGATGTATACAATATATCGCACAAAAAATGAATTTTTTGAGTTAATAATGCAGAATAATAATGCATTTCGTATTTTATCTTGCATACAAATTTCATATAAATAGCTTTTACTATCACCTGCTGAAAAAAGAATATTTGTTCATGCCTTGATTGAGTTGTATGTAAATTGAAAACTTTAAACGTGTTTTCTGCAAAACTAGTATTTTTGAGTTATGACACTTTTGAACTGGATGTACGATATGTACTAGTGTCCTGCACAAGAGTATTTATAAGACTTTTCAAGACATGAGAGATTTTTTCCAATGCTTTACTACAGCGAAATATTCTAAAAGAATCGCTAAACAACACTGTTGGCAAGACAAATCACCGAAAAAAATTACTTACCAACAGTGTTGCTTAGCGATTCTTTTAGAATATTTCGCTGTAGTAAAGCATTTGAAAAAATCTCTCATGTCTTGAAAGGTATTATAAATAGTCTTGTGCAGGACACTAATATGTACATACATACATACATACTTATACATATGTATATGCTATGTGTATATACGTGTATTTTCACTTCCATTAACAGTCATAATAGTAATGCCATTTTGTTGTAGTTTTTAATTGGCATTTAATCTTTTATGTATTGACGTCAGTTAGTAATTTGTCTACATATTTGCTTTTAGTACAAAGTATTTGCTTACATACGTACATATGTACATAGTATAATTGTATTTGCAGTTTTCATATGTATGGTTTTTAAAGACAGTTTTTAATTGGCTGATTTAACATAAATTGAATGTAAGTGAGAGGGAGAGTAATGACCTTTAATACACGCATACTTATATATGTATATACTTACGTAATTATGTACAGTGATGTTAACCGCACAGTAATTACTGCTACTTTACTACTTTTAAGCCTGGATTAAAAGAAAATTTTATTTTTCTCTCAAGAGTTGAGTAAACAAGATATTTGTATGAAATTTTTACACAATATGAAGAACGTTATGAGAAGTAATTCTGCACCACTAAATCAAAAATTAAATTTTTTGAGTTATGACGTTCTTTGAGTAAATGAGCGATATGTGTGTGTATGTTAAGGCTGCCCAGAGAAGCGACAGAGTGCCGAACATCAGTCGGCTTTTTATAAAAATGAATACACATACCCTTATACATTAATTTCGGTTTTCTCTCTGTGGGCAGCCTTGATGTATGTATGTCAATGCTGTCTACAGAGAGAAAACCGAGATAAATATATAAGCGTATGTGCATTCATTTGTACAAAAAGCCGATTGATGTTCGGCACTCTGGCGCTTCTCTGGCCAGCAGTGATGATGGTTCTTACATCAATCGATTTCTCTTGATCCTGGGAGTGTAACTAAAAATGTGACAGCAGTCAAAACTAAACATGGCGGTCAACAGACGCTATTTTGTAAAAGCAAAAAGAACTCGGCGAACTATATCAAAATGGGTATTATTCGACAGGTATTTTAAAATCATCTTTAGTTTTCTTTTATGATATTTCATTTCGAATGAACTACTGGTTTTCTCTGAGTGTATCAAATGGCCTTTGGGTTTCTATACCTACATTGATCTCGTGCAAAATATGTATGTCTGCTTTCGTTTTGTTTTGATTTTGTGTTCTTTTGATTTTTTCTGTTGTCGTTTTTGAAAGTAATTTTATGTGGTGGTGTGTAAGTTGTTTTTGTTTTTGCGTTTTATTTAACGTGTAGATACATACATACATACAATCGTTTATACATACATACATACATATATGTTAACTTAATTAAGTTTTAAATTATACTTAATTTTTGATAAATATTCCCAGTCTTGCCAAATTTTGTGCCTGATTTAAACAAAATGTCTGTCTTCTAATTGTTTTTTATATTTTTCAACAAAGTTGTATGGTGGGGACGGCAGAGATGTTTAATTGTATGGAAAATTTAACTTCTCTGTACGATTCATAATATGTACACTGCGAATCATTTAAATAAGGAATTAAATTTTACTAACCAGGTAAAGTGGGATCGCAAAGTTTTGAACTTTTAACTCTATATTCTTACCACTAATTTGGTAAAAGTTGTCAATGAATGGTTTTTATTTATTTGTTTCATATTAAATTTACTTGTAATAACTTCCAGTTTTTATGCATCACTTGAATAAGGAAGTTTTATATTTGAAAAAAGCGGTACCTCGCAATTCCAATATTTTAAATCAACAAATGCTATAATGTCATGAAAATTAAAATGTTTTATTTTGAATTTCAAAAAAATGGTACGCGCAAAAGCTATTAACGTATCATGGCACACTATCCTACACAATCGCACGATTTACTAAAAACTACAACCCTGTCTTTTGAATATTTTCATAGATATCATCATGCCAGGGTTGTATTTTTATAGTAAATTGTGCAATTGTGTAGGATAGTGTATTACGACCATTAAGATATTCTATAGTAAAATTGAGCTCGATGCATTTTTTATTGCAACATTTAAAGACTTCCTTGTATAAAATTGATTCAAGCCATTTCCATTATACGAAGAACATGGAGGTCAACCTAGAAGTTCTACATCTTGTTTAAGAATCCACTCATTTACAGCTATGACAGTGTTAATTTGTTAATTGTCGTATTGGTAGGCCCAAATAAAATTTTAAATTGTGGAAACGCTCCTTCTAATGTCATTTTGTACGCTGCCCCAGTAATTTTTTCCATACCATAATTCCGCCTTTCCTACGATGTCTTCGTTGCAAAAATATGTATTTCTTCCTTTCTTAAGTCGTGTAAATAAAAGTTGTATACCTCTGATCTATCGATCAGAAAAATTTTCGTTCCAAATTGGTAAAATCAAATTCCTTATTTAATTGATTCTCACTATATGTATATAATTTAGATAAAAAATTTATTAGCGTTTTGAAAAATTGTTTTCGCACTATTTGTTTACTTGTACACACAGTGGCAAAAAAAATAATACATTGAAAAATGTTTCCTTAAATCACACATACAGTAGTTGCTAGATTTATCTTCTGACAAATAATTAAAAAAATTGTGTTATTATGTTAGTGAATCAGTTAACAGAATAACGCGTAAATGATTCATACAAATAATTTGATAAAAAAAACGCCATTAAAAAAACAATTAACTGGAAATTATTGTAGCGAGCCGGTTTCTAATGGATCTTGCAGCCTGCAAATCTACGCTGGCCAAAGTAGCACCAGAGTGCCGAACATCCAAATGAACAAGCAAATGAATACACACACATAAGCGAATACATATCTCTCGGTAGCCAGCATGGCTGTACTTCGTCTCAAAAAGCCGAAGTAATGGAGAACGGCAACCGCCACGTCGCATATATTTTTCTAGAATAAAAAATTTGTTCTATGGAAAAATATTGAAAAGTTTTTCGTAGTTTTGAATTAATTCTATTGAAACGAAAACTCTATGTGGATGTACCTTGTACAAACATAAATATCGTTACCTTAATAAAGAAAGGCCCTAACTCATTATTATTATTTTTTTTTTTTTGAAATCGAGATTTTTTCCATTTTTCGATGCATTAGATCGGGGGTTCCCACCAAATTCCTGTTCACGGACCCCTTGCAAAACTTTTGTTTGGGTTGAATTAGAAATGCAAAAAAATTTAAGACAATAAAAAATTTTTTATTTTTTTTTTTGTTTGTTTAATTTTATTATAAAAGTTCATAAGTATGTTTAAAAATTCATAGTTTTTATGCCACATTTTTAGTATTCAAAATATTGTCTCTTCTTTGACACTTCACTTTACATTCGATCAAACTAGAGATGGGCGCGTGTCTTGTTTTTTTTCGTGACACGAACACGCACGATTCAACACGCAGTGTTCGTGTCCGAAAATCTGATTTCGTGCGTGTTCGTTTCGTATCGTGTTCAGCAATATTGACACGAAAAACACGAAACGATTTCACGTGCCAAATATGTGTGCATGAATTTCCAGGAAAAAAATTTAATGCCTATTTTGTATCGTCAAACACGCAAGCACCAGCCATGGTATGGCACTTTTAAGGTTAAAGTTTCCTATATAGTATCAGCTGTTGACAGTGCCAACTTGGGACCACTGTTTGAAAATTTAGGCTTGAAAAAAGTAATTAATTTTTTGAAACAAAATGAAAAATAAAATTCAAGAAGCTATTCGTAGAAATGATGAAAAATACCAATTGGTAAAGAACGACCAAGCCAGAAGCGATGTTTGGAAGAATTTTTCTCTCATTGATTACGATGGCAAACGTATAAATTACGTATGAAACAATAAAACAAAACAAAAACGATTTTTTAAAAATTTTTTTAAACGCACTAATATTCCCAAATTAATATTTTACTTATTAAGTAAAATATTTGTTTTTATTAAAAATACATTGAAATTGATTATGGAGGAGCTTAGCTGGATCCTATGCGCATTAGCAACAGTTTAAAAAATTTTAAACTTAAATTTAAACAATTCCCATAAAAAACACTAATTAAAAACGATTTTTTGTTGTTGTATTTGATTTCGTGCGTGTTGTGCAGTTTCGTGTTGGGAAAATTTTTGGCGTGCGTGTTTCGTACGTGTTGAATATCATGGTATTCGTGTTCGTGCGTTTCGTGTTGGAAAAATTCGACACGCGCCCATCTCTAGATCAAACTAAATAAAATGGCATTAAAAACAATATCAGGCGGTCTACTCTGTAATTCGAAACGAAAGAAAAGCAATATCAAACAGTCAGTGCAAAGTCAGGGGTACTTTATATTAAGCAGTGGGGAGTAAAAGTTCACACTAATATTTAGTTTTGTGTTTCAAAATTTCGATGATAATGCACACACACGATGTTTTATTTAAATTTAAAGTTGTTGAAACGCTTATGGCTTCGTTAGTCAAGTTGTATCGTCTTAGGGCCAATTTCACCAACTTATTTAAATATCAATTCATATTTAAAAATAATTTTTCCATACAAAAATTAATCAAAATCGACATTTAAATATGAATTGATATTTAAATAGAGTTGGTGAAATTGGCCCTTACTTTTTTAAGTCTGGATGTTAGTTAGTAAAAACGTGAGGCTGCCAGCGAATGTGTCAGCTGTTATTGCATTTCTATATGCTTTACCCCCCGTCTAGACTGGCAATAAATATGTTGGCAATAATACAATAACGCCGGCAGAATAGCGGAACAATATTGCTTATTGCTTTACTTATGTTAAGGCTATGGGAAATCGTAGCCACAATATTGAAAAAGTCAACAGAGAAGGTGCAGAATAAAAATATAATTCATTTGTAAAAATCTGGTTAATCGAACAATTTATTTATTTATTTATTTTAAAAAACTTATAATAATACAAATTATTTCACTACACACGTTTTTAAGAGACTATTGCCAAACGCAATACAGAAAATTCGAACATAAATCAACACAGAGTTTGACGTTTCACGTTCGCAATAATTGTCAACGAAAAACTGTTGACAATTATTGGCACAATTATTGCAAGTACTGGCAATGAGCTGTCTCCATTGGCAATATCAATAATTTGACATTTGCTGCAATATATGTTAATGATTTTATTGCCAGTCTAGACGGGGGGGTTATAGGTGTGTGTGTAGGTATCTAAGCAAGAAGTTGACGTTTGCTACGTAAAACTCTATTTTCTGTAGATTTTCCGTAGCGTTGCCAATACATTTTCAATAAGCATCAATATGCTTATTAAATGTTATGAATTTACGCAACAGCACGATACGATTTCCATAACTCTGCCATTATTGAAAGACCCTTTACATAATAAAATATAAAAGATATTCAAATTTTATAAATTCAGTTATACTGTCTATTGCAGTGCATATAAAGTGCAGTTTATTTATGCATATATTATATATTTTATATTTTTTGTGTAATGCTTATATTATTATATTATTTTTAAAAACATTTTTTTTTCTAATTTTATTCCAGGTACGTTTTATAAATTTTAAACACCAACACGTTTTATGTTATTCAATTGGGAATTTTTCTTTGAAATAAATAGGTAAGGCATTTATTATACTTGAATTTAAATCTTAATTAACAAGCAAACCAAACAGTTATAAAGCGTTAAAGCTATTTTGATTTTTGCTCAATAAAACTAATTAGTAATATTTGTGTGTACCATTTGTTAAATCAGAGCAAAAAGATTTAATTTGAAAGCAAAACTTGGCAGAATTTTTTTGTCAAGTATTATAATGTTATCACACCCGTTTGATTTTTTTTCAAGAAGAGAGGAAGAAGAAATGTTTAGGTAGCATAATTCTATGTTGCCAGATCAAACCACTGCACTGCCACTGCCCGTTTATACTAGCATATAAAGATGTATGTAAATTTATTCCCCAATCTCGTAATTTAAAAGTTTTTCTCTTTTATTTTTATTATCATAACATGTAAAAATAATTACAATTATTTTTATCTCAAGAATGTTTGAATTTCAATTTAAAATAAATATATTTTTTATAATTGGACAGTGGATAAACCATACTCGAGTAATGCATTGCCCTAGAAATAGGAAAATAATTTTTTGGGTGGGGGGAGGATATAGTGTATACAAATACATATTAGATTTCAACCTTGCTGAAGTACTTTGGGCCATCTAATTTGGCACCGCTTAAGAGGCTTACGGGAAACAACCCCGACGTATTTTTTTAAACTCGCGTGTGTTTTTAATTTTCTTTAAAGCATTTCTTTGTTTGTTAATTCACATTAAAAGTTGTATATTTTGTTGTCGCAGCAGCCTTTATTTTATTTTTTACTTTATTTTTTAGCAATAAAAAACATTGTTTTGTCATGTCAAAATTGTTTTAATTTTTTTTTGTATATAAAAACATATGTATGTATGTAGTTATAAACATAGATTCGTATGATGTATAATTTTATATTTATATACTCGTTTAAGTTTTGCCATTAAAATGTAACAACATTATATTCTTTACTCTAGTTTTTTTTTTTTTTTTTTATTCACCATTTCATTTTCCATTTTAGCCATGACCTTTTCTTTTTGTTTTTCCTTTAGCTTGGACATTGCACGTACAATCATTCATACATATTGTTAATATCGCGCCAAATATAAATTGCTATAAATTTTATGACAAAATTGTTGGATTTATTTGTACTATGTAAAATAAATTCATTCCCTTTTTCGAGCTATTCTTTGATTTATTTTTTTTTGCTTAATAACAAATGTATACGTACGACGACGTCATTGCCATTGATTTGTTTGTAATGTTTCTCCTTTTGACTTTTAAAGGTTACTAAATATTTTATAAATTAAAAGAAATAATAAATGTACATATGAGAACGTATTGTAAAAAAAATAAAAATAAAGGTTAGAGGAAAACCAGCACACCTATATTTTTATTTATATCTACATATATTCCATGGAGGATATTTAAATCTTGCACCAGCAAAATTATTAAAAGGTTAAAGGTTATTTAGTAAATAATGAATGTATAAATATTGCATATATGTAAATTCATTTAAATTTTTGAATCCTTTGACTCTATTTTACCATAAAAAGCAAAGCATATGCAAAATGTTTTTTACCCCGTTCATACGCAAATCTTATTTGCAAATAAAACTATTTGCAAATACTGAACTCACCGTTTATACGTACTTATATAGCATAAAATAATTGGCAACATTTTACACCTTATTTGCAAATAGTTTTCGTGAGTTATTAACCTACAATAAAATTAAGTTATACGGCAATGCTTTCCACTTTTATTTGCAAATAAAAGGTGCATATAAACGGGATATTAGAAAGTAATAAATCAATTTACTCGCACACGAAGGTTTCCATACGGAGACTAAATATCATTTCCTTAATATAGAAAGGCCCTAACTCATAGTTTTTTTTTTTGAAATCGACTTTTTTGTATATTTCGATGGAAGAACATCTCATGTATCGAAAAATTCAAAAAATCTCGATTTCAAAAAAATTGAGTTAGGGCATTTCTATATTAAGTTAACGATATGTAATACTACAAGAACTTTAACCTATATAATCGATGAAGACATTTTTAAAAAAATTGTAAATTACCGTGCATTTACAATTTTTTTAAAAACTTAAACTATGTTTCGATTTTTTTAGTTTTGGCGATTCTTTTAGATTTCGGTGTTTTTAATTTGGCGTTTTTTGTTCATTTTTAGTGATTTTTTCGGTTTATGCCGATTTGTTTAAGTTTTAGCGATTTTTTTTTCGTTTTGGGATTTTTTTTCGGTTTTGGCGATTTTTTCGCCAAATTACACAATCAACAAATTGTTTTTGGTGATTATTTCTTTTTGGCGATTTTTAAATTTTGGATTTTTTTTAGTTTCAGCGTTTTTGAAAATTTGCTTCATACGGGTTTCAAGATACAGAAAGTTGTCAAAATTATATAGTAAATGAATTTAGATTTTTTTTAAATTCAGCATTAATTGGTGTAGTCTGCATAAAAATACACTAACATTGAAATTTTCAAGTGTCTATATAGAATTGTCTGTATATTACATTAGGATTTTTTGTTGATCTTTCGTTGCTCGCTTTAGAAAACCCTTTAATTTTTACCTATTATATATATGTTGCTGCAGCTGCCAAAGTTTTACATGTGTATTTGTTAGTGCATGATTTGACATAAGAGAAATTTACAGCTGATCAGCATTTCCTGAAACGGGAACAACTGGTGAGAATTCGCCTTGATAGAACCTGCGTGACCGTTTGACCGATTAAGTGAGTTATATGAAAATACATTAAAAATAAGAGGTTTAGTGTACATTTTTCTTGTTTTTTTTTTTTATTTTTGCCCCCTCGTTTTAAATAAATCCTCTATTTGGTGCCACTTTTTGAAAAAATGTCATCGGTCACCCTGGATAGAACCCAAATGAGCTTAACAGTTCTTATTTTCTCGGCGACATGTAAACCTAATTGAACTTAATAAAATAATATAATAATAATTATAAATAATAATAAACATTTAGGGTCGTATTCAAAAGCAATGTTAAGTAAAGTTGTATTCAAAAAAATTATTATATGTATGAAAATTCTAAAGTAGACACCTATGTTTGTTAAGGCTACTTTAAGTTGACATTTCCAAAATGTGTATTTTGTACCTCAAATATTTTTGTTAATATAGCACATATTGATTCATGTTACATTGATTCATGAAAATGAAGCTAGATATTCAAATACTCATTTCGTTCGAATAAAATAAATTGAGATAATTTTTCTATGTTCATCATATTTTTTTACTTTTAAGCCTATAGTACACGGCATGTAAAAAGCCACATGCATATGTGGCGATGACGTCACGGACATTTTAAGCATGTTGGTTGCATTTTTTAAAATTACTAGTAGTGGCTACATGCCGTAAAATTTTGATACAAAATTTTGTTCCAAAATACAAATGTGACATTTTTAGCTGAATTGAACACATTTTCTGAGGCAGCAAATATGAAATCATGTGAATATTTGCATGTACATATGTTGCTAGTACACGGCATGTAGCAAATGTAGCTTTCTGATGACGTCAAAATTACTTCAGAACCACATGCGCATGCGGTTTTTACATGCCGTGTACTATAGGCTTTACTTAATAAAATTGTTTATCTGTTTTGCTTCCATGTCAGAAGCTTATATTTTTTAAATTAGGTTGCTTAACTTCAAGATAATAAAAATGTATTTAATAAAATAAAAAATTATTTGAATTCTCGAATGAAATTCTATTCGAATATGGTGGTGTTACCAGAATTTATTATTAAATCACAAAATAATTAAAGTTGTCTTTTGAATAAAATTTCTTAACAAAGCAATGTTAGCCCTAAGGTGCTTGGTAGCTACTATGAACTTTAAAGCTCAAGTAAAATATTTTTTTGAATAAGGGTGTTAGTTAATTAATATGTATGCATGTATGCATATAATTGGAAATTCATTATTATTTTAGTTACAATTTCATGTTGAAAATTACCTCTAATTCTTTTCAAATTAAACTAAAGTACTAACTACATACATACATACTATTATTATCATCATTGAAACAGTTAATTTAACACAAAAATAACAACATTTGCATTTTTTTTTTGCATATAGAAATTTATTCGTGCATAAGAAATTGCATTAGTGCAAAGCGAAAGCAAATAAAATTAGATCGTGTATTTATAAACTTTCTAGGTCAGTGAAAAGGACGAGTTTTTACAACAACTTATTTTGTTACAACATAAAGGACTTACTTTAAAGGAAAAAGTTAATAAAAAATAAAAAAACAAATTGAATGTAGTAAATTTAATGTGCGTGTATAAGTATGTGCGAGAGTATGAAAATAAATGCTTTTAGTCATTGTAAAATTAAAAATGTCAGACAACCTTGTAAAAAAAAAACTTAATACAAATAACAAAAAAAAAAAATTAACAACGGTCGCCAAAGATTTTTTTCTTATCATTAGGGAAAGGATTTTCATGCATTTAAAATCACGTTTTATGTACATAAAATATGCAGTAAAAATATAAAAATATGTATTTAAAACTAACAAAATATGTATTTATCAACTTTTTTTCAACATTTATTACCATTAAAAACTTAAAAAAATCACCTCATTGCTCTCTTAACAAACATTTTGTCATTAAAAACGTAAAAAACATTAAAAGCTAAACTTCAATGCCTTCTTAATAAATATTTGGCAAATCATATGGAATACAAAATAAAGTTCCGTCGAACTTTTATTTACGTACATGAATTAATAAATGTTTTTTTTAATTAAGATTCTTTCTGAAAAAATTTTATGTAATAAAAATTAATAATCCACATCAGCAGAAGTTATTCGTGCGTACTTAAATGCTACTATTTCGTTTGTGGAATATTCAGTTTCTAAATTTTCGTTCTTAAAACTATAACCTATTGATCCAATTTGTTGCATATATTTTAAGTTCATAATTTTTTTGTATAAGTATTTATAATAGATGTGTTAAAGTAACGAAAGCTTCTGATTGGCCTATAGTGTGAACAAGAAAGCAATACTATGTGTATCCAAATATCAATTAGGCAGAAGACTGTCGGATACTATAATAAAAAAACTTGAACCTATATGCAAAAAATAACGTGTGCTTCAAGTGTACGTTAAAACCAGTTTTTGTATGGAAATTTTAATTTAGCGTACACTTCAAGCACACGTTATTTTTCTGCATATATGGAAAGTTTTTTTACTTTAAAATTTCTTTAATTTTATTAATAGAAATTTAGTATCCTACAGCCTTCTGCCACGTTCCACATCTAGTTACTATATGATGTATTCCTATCATATCATTTGATATTTTTCATTAAAGGCTGAAACATGCAAAGGTGCTTTCAAAAGCACTTTACATCCACATGAAATTAATGCGGAACCAGTAGAGAGCGCTGAAAAAAATTACACAAAAATTTTTGGGTTTAAAAGGGCTATTATCCCATGCAATTTTTTTTTTAATTTTCAATGGTATTGGTATCCTTGACTTAACCCAAGGTATATCGAATAATATCACAAAAAATACGATTGTAAATTTTTCTCGTTTCCCTCTTTTTTGTTCTTACACAGTCGTAAAAACTGCAGCTTTTAAATACTTTACAGCTAATAAAAAAACAAAAAAGATGTATAACATGAAAAAACTAAAAAATGTATTAAAAATATACAATTATAATAAAATATGCAAAAATATGTATTTATTATAAAATATGCAAAAATATGCACTAACAAATCGATGCCATTTTGTCACAAATTTGTTGATTCGCAAAGATATGTTATTTACGTTGATCTAAGACCAACGACAGAAAACATGTATTTACATGAAAATCCTTTCCCTACTTATCATTAAGAAAATGCAATTTGTGTGAGAAAAAATATCTTTTATTTAAATATGGATTTTGTGAAAGATAAACTACACATATAAATTTAAGAATTTACTTGCATTGACAGCTAATTAATAATAATAAAAATTTAATGGACTACAAAAATGGACTTTAAAAAGTTAAACATATTTTAGTTTCAGTAAACAATACATGAATTTGAAATCCATTTTAGTAAAATTTTATATCAAAAATTTGAAATAAAATACATTTTAAATTCATTTTAAATTTTATCAATATGGGGGAATATGTATAAAGCTGTTGAAGGAAAGTCAAAATTTCAGAACGAACTGAAAATAATATGATAAAAGTTTGAAATCCCATACAATTTTATAATTTTTGAAATTTTTCTAAACGATAGGAACTTTTCAGGGTTGCATTCTTACAAAATCGGGTAATAAACAAATTGACAAGTCATCTTTTTCGACGCCGATGCCGCGCCGTTGCTTATAATATTCTTCTTTCTATTTATCCGGCTGTAAATTTTGAGTATATTTATCGTATTGAAATATATTTCGTATAAGTCATGTCTAAAACTTAACGATTTTTTTTATTTTTCTTTTCTTTCTCTTATATAAATCGATTACTTTAACCGCCGAATATTTTCAAAGGCCGCCCGCTCCATAGCTGCGTGAAACTGCTCTGCCGCCGCAACATCAACGATTAATGTAGGCATGTTAATTCTGAACAGCTTTTTGCTTTCTACTTGTGTTTTTAATTTGATTTGATTCCCGATAGTATGAACGGCAAATATAATTTTACGTTAGATTTTTTGACAGTCGAAACAAATGTCTTGATACTTGTACGATTATAATAGTCTGAGTCACAGAGGGTATTAGAGTTGAAAAAAGTTACTTATGAAAAAAAGCTAAATTCAGCTGAATTGCGTACTCTTAAAAAGGGACAAGTGTAGTTTGCAACTTTATAATACATACATACATATAGTGTACAAAATTTATATTCGTATGAAGTTTTAAAAAGGAATAACTCTTGTAATTAAATTAATAACTATAATAATTTCAGTTAGTATTATTATTATTGTTCGAACTTAATTTGTTTCTATATTTATGATTTGATCAGGCTAAAGTTCGTATCGCTTTGTGAGCCAAATTACATGTGATAATTATTAATGAACAAATAAGACCAAAGTTAGTTGTATATAGTTGACAAACACATAGTTGAACGGAACAACTAGCTGTTTTCGAAGGCGACTAACTGCCTTATTCATAGAAAATATTTCAGGTTTATTAAACGCTTATTTGACATATTTCTATGGGGAATTTGTCAAATAAACCTGTAATAAACCTAAAATATTTTTTATGAATTTTATGACCGTAAACCTTCATCGTCAGCGTTCTTTTGTATTTTGGTCCACTGTGTGTGGTGTCAGTTGATGTAGATTTCTGCTTTATATACTCAGCCATTATTGCAAATGGAATATGTGAAATGTTTTGATTCATCTTATTTCAATTTGTTGAAATAATGAAATAATGCTGAGTAATGAAAGCTCAATTTCACCATCTCTAAATTTACAACAGTCCTGCCATTGTCGTTTGTTATTTACTAATTATGAACATGTTAGTTTATTTGCTTATTTTTGTTCTACTTAAGACAAACTTTTTTGGTTTGTTACTATTAAGTATATTTTTATTTAATTTTTTGCCACAATCTTTGCGAGTTATATAATCTAAAAAAATTCTACAAATAAACCATACAAACATGAAATCTCCATGTCTCTAACGAATTTTATTATATTTATTTATATTTAAGTAAAACAATATTGACCTAAGTCTTGAAAAAATTCCAATAAAATTTATACTTTAAAGAAAATTTATTATTTGACATATTGTCAGAAGTGTACATAAAATAATTGAAATTTATTTGCTGGTAGGTTTAGCATGTCTATATACGTATTTCATTGGCGCTTGAACCAAATCATCAGTAGACTTTAACCACAAATTTTAAACAGTCACAAACCTCTTACTTTATGCATAGACTTTCAAAAACTATTATTTTAAATAAAATTTATAAACACCAAATTATGCTAAAAACAAAATTTTGACAAGACCTTAGGTGTATTCGTTCGTAATACATAACGATACTTAACGACCAAATTATTTTAATTTGCACATATTAATTTTTTTCGAAAAAAAAAAACGTTCACACGTTTAAAATGGGTTTTAAAACTTGTCCTGTTATCGCTTGTGACCACAGAAATAAATAAAACCGACATAAGCTAAGCTGCAGCTAAAATTTCAACGTCAATGAAGCCACTAAAATATCTCCTTGGATAGAAGCATTGAAGTTTTTACTAATTTTATTAAAATTTAAGTAAATTATGTAATACAATTGCAATTAAAATTTTTACCTTATATACATTTTAGCAGTTTTTATATAAGATTATCAGGTATAGATAATTTTAGAGTCTGGCAGCATTTTTTGTGACGGCGCTTGAAATTTCGCCAGCGCTGGAGTTTGGTTGATTTGATTTTATAAACAAAACAAAAAAACACAGCTGTTGGTGTTAGTGTTGCCAACATTTGCACTTCTCAGTCTGCAATTGTTACCTTAATATAGATAGAAAGGCCCTAACTCATAATTTTTTTGAGATCTAGATTTTTGCACTTTTCGATACTTTAGCTGTTCTGCTATCGAAATATACAAAAAACCCGATTTCTTTATTAAGGTAACGATTTGTATATGAATTAGTGTAGGAAACTTAAAATTTAATTTTCATATTCAGTTTGCAACGAAGAGCAATTTCTGCTTTTAACTTCTTATTTCTGATAGCAGGAAGTTGAAAATAATTCGGTCGGTTAAAAATAGTTCGAAACTAGCTTTTTGTTATAGTTATTTAAGAATTCTTATGGAAAATTGCATAAAATACATATCAGAAACCTCCTGTAAGTTGAAAATAGTTGCATTCCATAACATTCTTAAAATAATTTTTTACATACATTAAACTTTATTTAAGCTCAAAAATAATACATCATTTAAAAAATACCTTCTTAAGGGATTTTACCGCAACACATCTCCAAAAAATTCAACAAAGTTATTGACATTATTTAGATCACTGTCATTCATATTCATTAGATGCAATACAATCCTTGAGGCATTTTGTCATTTCACTGCAGTATTAAATATTACGAGGCATCGCATAAATATTTTAAAGCAAGCTCCTTTAGTAAAAAATGCGCGCACACACAAAATATTCAAATGTGAAAAATAGAAGAAAAAATACTGAAAAGTTATGAACAACTGCATAATGTGACATAAAATAAGTCAAAAACAACAAGAAATATGAGCGCTATTTTTAACACTCTTATAAACAACAATTTATGTGCAAAAAAAAGTTATAAAAAAAAGTTTGCAAAGAAAATAAAAAATAATAAATAAAATGGAATTTCTCTGTTAACCCTTTTTCATACTCTTAACCAAGCAAATTTTAACAAATGACAACCGGCATTGCGCATTAGGCAGATTCAAGATTATTTGGAAAAATTTCAAGTACTTTTTTTTCTTAGGGTCAATTTTGGTTTTATAAAATGTGTTTTTGTGAAATTTAAATTTTCTACACATTTATAATCTAATTTTCTTATTTATGTTAAACAGCTGTTGTTTGAAAAATTTTTAGTGCTGTCGTACTTTACACGTAATTTAATAAGAACTTTAAGTAGCCACTGAAAAAATTAAATCGTATTTAAATACAATTTAAATAAAAATTAGATAAATACTTACTTAAATATTAAGTTAAAAACTGGAGCTTAGAGTTGAACCAAAGAATATAAATCATATAGAATGCGCATCTCGTACAAGCTAAAATTTGCTATGACGGGTATTTCCAGTACTACCCGTCCAGCGTACATACTCTCATTTCTTTCTGCAGTGTATGCTACGCTCGCATTTCTGAGAGCAGCGTTGCCGTTGTGACATTAAAGTGTCACTTTTGACTCCTTTTCGTGCCAATGAAACTTTTTATGACCCTTTTTTCAATTTATCCCTTTGTATTATTTTAACAGAATGTAGGGCAATCATATACACAGTTTAGCATATCAGGTATTAGAAAAAGAGCTGTTCGTCCAGTTGGCGATATTCGGCTCGATGATGTCGATCATTTCATTGTTTTGGTCGATAGAAAAGCCAATAAATAAATGGTGAAAATATTGCAAAAAATCTGACACCCAAATCCTTGATTCCAAATGCAATTTATTTCTCGGAGTATAACAATTAAAAAAATATGTATTTTAACTTACTTTCATCTTTAATCTTAATAAAACTTTTTATAAGTTAGTAAGTAAGTTTTTATAAAATGTTTATAAGTTAAAAAAGGTTCAAATGAAGTAAATTTGGAAGCCAAAATTGGGGCCTTAAAGTATACATGTATGTATATAAATGATCAGCATCAAAAAAAGTAAAGTAAAATACAGATGGAAAAACTGAAGTTAATTAATTTTTTTTTATTATAATTTTTCATTTATAAATGAAAAAAGTTAAAATAATTCAAATAATTAATTAATTAACTACGAACATATTTCTATAATACCGGCTAGTAGAGTATTTACAAATACAGTTTTTAATTGCAAATAAGACGAGTATAAACCTATTATAGATAGCTACTAAATATAAAAAAATCATGAAATCTAAAAAAATAGTAGTCAAGTTGTGGCATTTCATATCTAATGAAATTCCAATCGAAATTTCGTTCGATATCAAGTGCCGTAATTTACCCAATTACTTAAGATTTATAAAAAAAAATTAGAGACTGTAAAAACATAAATACATATGTATATTTAGGGTTGCCAGTTTTGAAATCGTGGAAATCAGTACATGAGAGAAAAAAAATCAGTACAATTGAAAAAAAATCAGTACATTAATTTTTTCAATATAAAAGGCTTTAACTAGGGATGTAACTAATACCAGTTTAGCGCATGCGAATGCGAATACTACATTTTAATTTTTTGCGAAAGCGAATGCAAATATTACAATACGTTAAAAAATCACATGAATATAAATTTATATAAGAACATGAAGTTGTATTACATACATGGATGTATTACATATAGCATTTTATTTAAACTGAGTCTTGCATTGAGAAAATATGTATTAATTTATTAAAAACATGAATTCATAAAACAGAAAGCTACATACATATGTTTGTATATGAAATTAATGAGTGACACTTGTTTCGCGTGGAATTTACTACAACAATGACTAGTTAATATTGTTTGCGATTCAAATTTGTTTGTACGAAGTAATGAATGGTGCTCAAAACATTTTTTAAAAGTTTTAACAGACTAGTCTTAAGTAGAAAATACTGCTGCCGAAAATACAATGCCTTTTCTTTTTCAAAAAATGAAATAGGTATATTTCCAAATACCGCTGGACTTTAGTTTAATTTTGATGCTCATGAGAACTTTTTTTTATAGAAAAGCTATCTGATAAAGCTTTGAAGAATGCCTTACTTATAAGTCAGCTACGTCCAAGCCATGTGCACAATGTGCAAACTTTTATAAGGAGTTTTTTGTGCTTTCACATCGACGAGATGACAACTTTCTTAAATAAAATTACTTGCCTTGTTAAAAATTGTTTGCAGTTCGTTCCAAAATGCCAACTATGCACAGATATTGAGCAGTTGCAAAGCATGTGCAACAGTTGATCACGCATACGCAGAAAAAATTCGCAGAACTTCTGCATAAATTTGCTGAATCTACGAACGTACCCTATATTTATCTTTTTCATGCTGGCTTAAAATAATTTTCGTGTTTTTGACGTTTGTTAATGGCAAACTTTTTTCGTAAAAGAAGTACAAAATTTTTTTGTCTTAAATATTCGCATACATTTTAGCAAATGCAAATAGCAAAAATAAGCGAAAAATTTGCAAATGCGAACATTCGTTACATTCCTAGCTTTAACCATTCTTAAAACAGAACATGAATTCAATGTATACTTTGTACCAAGGCATATGTAATTAATAAAAATAATATTATCAAAAAAATTTTCGAAAAACAAACTTTAAATTCATTATTTGCATGTATCAGAAATCACTTATAGCAAATCTTTCTTGCAAATTTAAATTAAAAAAATCTCAATAAAATTAACATTAACATTAATTTAAACTAAAATTTATATGATCTCTGACAGTTTTGGCAGAATTTGCTTGAGCATTATATGGATACCACTTTGAAAATAAATTCGCCTTAAAGCGAACGTAAAGTAAAGATCACTGGTGATTCAAAGAAAATAAATAAACACTATGACAGGCTTTCTTATACATTGATCATAATTAATATATAAAAACAATACATACATGAAAAAATCAGTACATTTGCGTACTGATTTGCTAGTTATGCATAAATCAGTACTTTAAACAAAAATCAGTACATATACTGGCAAAATCAGTACGACTGGCAACCCTATGCATATTGGACATGGTTCATCTCACTTATTTACTTAAAAACCAGCATAACTCAAAAAATTTACTTTGAGGAAAAACCATTTAAAGATTTTTAGAAAATTTTAAAATTCGATTCTGAAGAGGATAATATAGTTATACTATTCTTTCAAGGCATTGTGCGTAGTTCTTAAATACATATTTTTTTTAACTGAACATCCTGTATTTCTTAATAAGTTCTTCACTTGGAATCTAATCTTTGCCAAGTGTCTACTTTAAGTCTATTTGATAATTGTTTAGTAACGCTAATTTATGTTTATACTTTATGTTTTTTTGTAAATTATATTTTATAAAAATGAAGAAATAAGGTGTAATTCACTGACTTTACAACTGCAGAATTTGGAAACTTATCATCCTTAAAACAAGCTTTATTTCAGCAACAGCAACTTTCCTCCGAAAATCGGTATTTTTTGTGGTAAAACTCGGATATTTTTGCATAGTTTTTTTTTTTAATTGGCCGCATGTTTTGCTGTTGAAAAAGTAGCAAAATGCGACCTAAGTCGCACAACGGCAACCAGTGTTGCCAGTTTTTTTCTAGAGCTTATCCCCAATATTTGATTTTTCATCCCCGAAAATCCCCAAATTGAGTTTTTTTTATTCAAATTTTTTGCTTTGTGAAAAAGATAAAAAATTTCAATTTTATTTAAAAAATATTCAATAAAATTCATTTATATCGATAGCTATATTTACATTCATATTAATTTAATTTGTACTTATAAAACTTGCAAAGAAAAAATAACACATAGTTTAATATACACAAGTATAAAAAAATTTTTAACCAAAGTTTACCATTTCAAATATTTCATAATCGAAATCTTCCGATTCATCAGCCTCAGAAATTTTGTTGTACATAGTACTCGTATTAAAAAACTTTAGCATTTCAGCAGAAGGATTAATTTATCACAACAAATGGAATTATTTTTAAAGTGTGTTTATTCTAAGAAGTGCTTCCAACAAGTCATATTTCATTTATATTGGTTCATCTGCCTTGATACTTCTTCTTTATTACCTATAGAATTCATTCACTATGAATAGAAACACACATTTTTAGACTTGCCAGACACACATTTCTTAGCTCAAAGGTCATTCTTGTTACCATCAGTTATAAAAAAATCCCAAACAATCCCCTTAATTTTGGTTATCATCCCGAACAAATCCCCAGATCCCCAACACGGAATTTTCATCCCCAATCTCGAAAAAAAATCCCCAATTTGGGGACAAATCCCCTAAACTGACAACACTGACGGCAACGCTGGTGATAAGAGCAAATAATATAATGCTCCCAGTGTGTTTGCTTGCACTATATACTTTCCCCCCGCATCTAAAGCGTAAGCAAAAATGTTTAATTTTTTATCTCAGATGCGCATTCTATACAATTTATATTCTTTGGTTGAGCACAAGGTGATATTGTTTGTTGTTCAGTTTCGATACTTTTTGAAGCTTTACTCGTCGTATTTTTCGATTGAAGAATAATTTTTGTTTTGCAGAAATAAAGAATTTTTTGGATTAATATACATATTTTGTTTTTGGTTTGAGCACTACTTTGCTTTAATAACTAGAAAAAAAATAAATTGTGAGCCTATTTACTATGTAAATACTACATGTGTATATAATGTAAACATATACGACCTACTAAACAAATACAATGAATGTGGTGAACATATTTTATAAATGCAGATATAACACATAATTTAAAAATTAATATTATGCAAAGACAAAAAGTAGAAAAATGTAATTCATGCACTAAAGTTGACATATAGTCGAATAGTACGTAAAAGGCAGATTAGAAATTTGTTGCCCTGACGATATTTTTAAGTTCACCATGGCAGCAAAAATTGCATTATTTTTCATTATTTGTGAATTATTCGAATATATACCGAATGAAAATTTTATTTGAATAAAGTTCAAAAATATGCATTTCCAAAAATTTTTTATTCGAGCATTAAATCGAAGAAATTTGAAACTATCCTCGTTTATTCGATTGAATAAGAAATGAAAAAGATATTCGAGTAATGATATTAAATAAAACAAAGATTTGCAAAATAAATTAATCAAACGGTTAGTTGGTCAAACTAAGAATTTATTCGTTTGTTCGAATAAAAACGAAGAGTTTAAAAAATTTATTAGATTAATCGAATAAATTAGAAATTTTATTCGATTATTTTTGTATACTTGATTGCTCGAATAAAGCCGAATAGGTTAAAAAATTTATCCAATTAATCGAATAAATTAAAACGTTTATTCGATTATTCGAATCATAAGCTATAGAATAACAATATTTCATATGAATTATATATAATACAGACAAATAAACTCAAGAGTTGTTTTCTTCACAGCCAGAAGGTAAAAACAATGTCTACTCGAGTAATCGAATACCTTTTAAATCTTTTTCGAATAAATTAAATTTTATTCGATTACTGGCATAAAATGCAAGTAAAAAATTAATATTTAAAAAAAAATTTATACAAATTACCTTAATGGTGTTTTCTTTTCTGTGAAGGCATAATTTTTTGCATGAATTTCGGTCATCCCATGAAATCAGTTATGCATCATCTTCGGTATATAATAATTTTTCATAACAGTTTGCCTTCAGAATTTTATCCCTTTCCCAGAGAAGATAATAGATTTCATGTTTATTAGAAGGACAGGAACTACTCAAGAATTTAAGAGAAAGAAAACAAAATAAAAAGACGTGCGTAATTAGTAAGGAACAAAAAAAAAGGAAACTCAACAGCAAGACCGTGGTAAATTAGTGATGTGAAAATTTAAGCTTTCATGTCATAAAAGCTGTCAACAAATTGAAGTGCGATGAATCAAAACATTTGTATTGAAAAATATGTATATAGAGCTGAAGTTTACATACAAAATTGTGTTCCACACAACAACGCTGACGATGAAGGTGTATCGCTTCAAAACAGCATGTTGTTCCGTTTGTCTTTAGTGTAATTTGCTCCTTAAAAATTATCACTTTTAATTTGGCTTACAGATCGACACGTGCTTTAGCTTACTTGAATCATAAGCAGAAAAACGCCATATGTTTTAATCGATTAAGAGAATTAATAACAAATAAATAACTTTATATGGAAAATGTAATGAAATGCAAAAAAATACATAAAAATTGAAAAATATTTTTCTGTTGATCAGTTATTCGAATAAAAAATATATCCAAAGCATATAAAACAAATAGAAAAAAACCAAAAACTCGTAAAAATTACATATGTCTATTCAGATTCTCGAATATATTTAAGATCATATATCGATTATTCGAATAAATAACGAATAGAAACTATTATGCGAATATATAAATAAATATTAATTTTTATTCGTTTATTATTTGATTAATTGAAAAGATAAAAGATTAAAGCTTAGATTTAAATAATCAATAAAATGCAGATAAAAAAACGAGTAAAAAAATTTTAAATTCGATTTAATTTTTATTCGAATAAATAACAATTAAAAAATTTTATTTGAATTATGGAAATTAGAAAATTTTTTAGTTTTTTTTTCAAACGAAAAACGAATAAAAAATTTTATTCGAATAATGGCTTTTAGGGAGGGCTAAGTAGTTCTCCTGTGAAAGTATACACACTTAAAAATCATTAAAAAAATCTATGTTCAAAAATTAATATTTACACAGAATTTTTTTAACACCGCTTCCCTAAATACAAAATGCGGCAACACTGATATCAGCTAAATTCGAAATAGTTGCCGGAGAATTCGGGTTTTCCCGATAATAAATCCTTTTATTACAAACAGACGACATGAAAATGGAGATCTGCAGTGTATGCGATGCAAATGTTCATCATAAAAATATGTGATGCAACCATGAATAAAAAACACATTTGCGCACTCAGCCGTGCAAAAAAATATTCTGAAGCACATCTACGTCATCATAGAGTATAAATGAGTATTTGTTGTAAAAAGCGTGAGAGAATTTTACGTTTTTCACTTTCATTCTTTTGCACTTTCCATACAAAAATGTACTTTATTTACCACACATATTCTGTGCAACCGTCACACAAGCAGCTGATCGCTACACAATAAAATAAAGGACCTGCACAATGTCATTTTAACAAAAGCATTTTTTTTAAATCAAACAATCCCAAATTGAAGTTTAAAATTTTTAAGTTTAAAATTAAATTTTTTCGTTTTTTATTGGTAAATGCAGCAGAAGCAACATTGAGCGAATAAAAAAATCATAAACAGCTGATTAACAAAAGAAGCATTGTAGAATAATCTTATTATGCATCATGTTATGAATTTTCGAACAGGCTCTATAAAATGTTTTATCTCCATTTCATGTTGCAACAAAACATGGGAAAAAAGAAACATTTTGGTAACATTTTAGTTTGTTGCTTAATTCACAACTTTTAACATTTCTCTGCAGTACTTGACGATAAAATGGTGTCATTTTGGTTGCGTTGGTATGCAACAAAACGCACTGGCGCCCATTTTTCTATTCATACTAAATAATTCTTATTTTATTTGAGTTTTTTTTAATGAAATATAAAAGACCTACTAAGTAAGTGAGTAGCTGATGTTTGTTTGCCTCTATATGGAATGGAATGGCTACATGTATGTACATAGTTGTTGTTGCGGCACTAGTATGCCTAGTTTATAAGTAAGAGTTGTGGGTTCAAATTGGGGTCGTTATTGGTTTGCTTAACTTGAATATGTACATATGTACATTAAAAAAAAATAAAATGCGTTTCTATACAACATTCTCGTAAAAGTGAGTACACAAGCGTATTTTTACAAATGAGGTTAGTGTGTAAGAGAGATACTTAAAACACATTTTATGTGCAAGTATATAAAAAAAGTTATATTTGCGTTTTTTGTTTATCCATTTCTTGTTTTTACTTTCTGCTCGAGTAGTTCTTAAACAGCAAGCAAAAATTAAAAAAAAAAAAAATAAAGCCTGTGAAAAAAATTATGTTAAAAACAGTAATAATCTTTGAATATGTAATTTGAGGTTAACCACCATCATTGTTTAATTTTGACTGGCAACACTGTTTGCTATAAACCAACACAAATAAATAAACAAACAGGTTACTCGTATAATAGAGAAAAATAAAAACAAATTAACAATAAAAATGTGCTGCCAGATAAACAACAACAACTTTTAATGAAGCCATACAAATGTATAACCAAAAATCAGCGATGCCAACTTGGTGCTTTTGGCACTATTTTTAGTGCTTTTTGAAGAACGCCAATTTTTGAGCGTTAGTGCCAAACTAACAAAAATCACTAAGGGCCAATTTCACCAACTTATTTAAATATCAATTCATATTTAAATGGAATTTTTCCATATAAAAATTTATGAAAATCGACATTTAAATATGAATTGATATTTAACTAGAGTTGGTGAAATTGGCCCTAAGTAGTGCTTTTAAGAAATTTGTGTATTTTTAAAATTACTTTAATAAAAAAAACTTGGTGTATTTATTTTTTCTGTGTAAATCATACCTTTTTCGTCTGATATATTTCATTAAAGATGTTGATAATATTGCCGAAATAGAGAATAGCTTAGAAAACATTGTTAAATTGCACTCGTTTTTCACGTTAGTGCTTTTTACGCTTTTTAGATCTCAAAATTACGCTTTTTAGTGCTTTTTTTAAATAAAAGTTGACATCACTGCCAAAAATTCTTTGTTTTTCAGCTTTTTCTCTCAAATAATAATTAATTAAATATTTATTTTTAAATTTATTAATATTAATTGAAATAATGATGTCATCATCTTTGGTGGTTTTGCCTTTCAAAATGTTTAAGTCTTGCACATATTCATATTAATATTCAAGTTGTTTGTGAAAACTAAAAATTTTCATAATTAATTCATAATTTTGTTTTTGTTATAATCCGATTATCAGTGTTAAATGATATTTTTTTAAGTGAGGGGCGGAAGTTTTCTTTTTGGTATGTTTAGAAATATTTAATACATATAAATTAACTTAACAGGTTAACAAATTAATTCACGATAAAAGGTTTCACCAAAACATGGCTGAGATATAGAGGAGGCACCAAGACTTCTGGTACTACGTTTATACGCGCACTATTTGCAAATAAATTAACTCACTGTTTAGAACAAACTATTGAAAAATATTTATAAGTATCGATTTCTTTTTAATAATTTGTGTTACAAAACAGCTTCTGAATAGGCCACAATTGTTGAAAAACACCAAAAAAAAAAAAAAAATAAAAAATTTTAAATTTGAACCCCCCACTTTTAAACTCATACATTTATTATCCGATCAAAGCCAGCTTTCCATTATTCAATGCGTAATGTTGTAGCCTTTGAAACATGATACAGATTACTTTAATCCAACTATTCGTTGGCGCTGGATGTAACTTTAAAAGGAAAACCACAAATATACCATTGTCTGGACAATGGCTAAAATGATTGTTTTTATTTTTATCGTGCTTAGCACACCTTAATTGAAGCTTAAAAATGCATTAGAAACTCTATACCTAATTTTTAAAGTAGTGTTACACAGATCTGAATTTTTTTTAGAGTTGTAGATATTATTGCTGTATTTAAAAAAAATTCGTTTTTGGTTTGTTTTGTCACTTGTACCTCTTTGGCTCTCAGCTCTCCACTTATAATGTGTATAGTTTTTCACTAAATATAATATAAGTATGTATCATAAGTTTTTTTTCAACGCCAAAACTTGTAAAAACAAACATTTCAAACACAAACAAGCAGCAAAAATAAATAAAATAAAATAAAAAAACAATTAAGAACAGAACATTAGTGAAATACTCGTAAATATGTAAATGTTGCTAGCGAATCTCTTTTCTTAATCTTGCAATAATTTAAAAAACAGTTTTGTAATTGTTCGCTATAGAATTGACGAGAGGCTCGTTTGCATAAATTGGTAATAAATGAAAGTCAAATTCAAATGAAAATAAAATTCACGCAAGATTTAAATTAAGAAGAAAACATACTCTTACATTTATTAAAAACAGAACGTGCAATAACTTTTACATACAAATATGTATTTAGTAAATTGCCTGCTGCCACATACAACATATTTTCCATTTTTTCTTTCCATAAACTGTGCTGAATTCCATTGCTCCAGAGCTCAATCTCCAAAGTACCTATCTGCTCAGAGAAACCTATTCGGTAAACCGGTCATGCCAATAAATTAATCTGTTCGGACATTTCAAGTCCTGTACGTTGTCCCTATAGAAAATTTGCCTTTTTAAGTTGGCTAAACGCTAGACAAGGATAAATGTAGTGCTCTCATGTTTCGTCCCCCTCCTCGCATACTCTGCACGTGATATCCTCTATTACTCCCATGCGATCTAGATGAGACCTCATCTCCGTGTGGTTGGTTGTTATACTTATCAACCTCTTGATTGTCCTAGTATAGTACAGTACTTAAAACAAAGATTAACTGCCTGTCCCACGATGTCACCAGCATCGATCGACAATTTATATTGAAAACAACAACAAATTTTCTAATGTTATTGTTGTTTGCAATACAAGTTGTCGATCGAACGTTTACAAGTGACATCGTGATACAGGCACGTGTATAAGGAATATTTATTTATTTATTTATTTATTTATTTAATAATAATTCAGCCAATGGATTACAATATCCTCACAGGCTAGCAATATAAATTAGTTTAATTATAAATCAGTTTAATAATATATTAGTTTAACAATACGTTCACTAAATCCTTATTATCTAAATAAAGTTTGAAATTATCATGAGAAGAAGAAAAATCTAAATTAACAATATTATTTGCTTTATTAAAAGTATTTAAAGCTCGTAACATTGGCTCATTCATAGCATAATTTGTACTATGTGTAGTCAGATGGAATAAGTCATTATATCTGAGAGATCTAAAAGGTATATATAATGTTTCAGTTGAAAAAATTTTGATTAATATAAAAAACACTAATAAGCACTTTGAGAAACCGTAAAATGACTATAAATAAACGTTTTTATGCAACAGGTATTCGTACGAGTTTTTAACAGAATTTCGGTTGTTTAGAAAGCAAAAAAGCACCCAAAAAATACCCGAAAAGCACCAAAATGGCAACGCTGGTATAATTTTATGTTGCCCATTTGTCTAATTTTTGTATTAAGTGTAACAAATTACACAATGAATGGCAATACTGTATCGAATGAATGATTAAAAACCAGCAGCCAATTAAAAATCAAAAAGATCCTACTACAAAGTCGAACCAGTTTAAATGTGTGAACATTTTCGAAGGGTCATCAAAAGGAAATGCAATAATTGTAGCAGGAGCAAAACCCTAAATGTTATGTGAGCTTGAATGGGTGGGTGGCTTTAAAGCAGGTTAAGTGGGGTATTCTGTACAATTCAATTAAAACTTCACTGTCTAAAGCTTCTGCTCGCTCTTATTAGGAATTTGACGGAGTTACTTAAAATGACATTTTTTCCAGCTCTGTCAAAGTCTCGATTGTTGCACTGAGAGATTTTCTTGAAGTCCCAGAAAACTAAAGCGTTCCACTTTTAAAACTATTTTTATCCAAGCTGCTCCATTATTTCCCTCTCCTAGTGTACAATAAGAATCAGTGATATTTTCAGAAAGCTTGAAAGTTTTTTTAGTTCTGTTCTGTTTTGTGTTTGACCAGAATGTTCTAGTAGCTTCATTTGCATGTATTTCATGTCGTTTTCATAAGTCACCCAGCACAGTGCATCAAATGGTGGCATATACACATTGTCTATTCCAAGCAGAGTAAAATTTTATTATAAGGATTTCTATATATTGTATTTCTTTTTTTATCTTTAAATAAACTTTATTAAATTATTTTGAATAGTTTTTCTCTTTGGATCCTTGTTGGTTCTTTGTTAACAAATCATGTTAGTAGTTTTAATATGCGCTCTGAGTCGTAAACACTTTCTTGAATTTTATTAGTAATAAAAGAATTTAATAAACTTTGTGTAAAAACTCATGCTAAACAAATACTCGTGTGTAACCAACATCAATCATTCACACACGTATTTACGTACTACGTACTAGAGATGTGCACGTGAGCGTTTTTTGACTCACGACACGCACGCTCACGCAGACAAATATTTTACTCACGCACTTTCACGCATGAATGATATTGAAAATTTTCACGATCACGCACGCTCACGAACAAAATATTCTTAATCACGCACGAGTGGTTTACAACTTATCACGATCACGCACGCTCACGAAAAAGATTGTAATCCAATTTGCATCTTTTTTTTTGGGTTGAAAAATAGGTTTTTACACATAAATATGTCTGTATGTATGTACATATGTATGCACGTGTATATGTAAAATTTAGATTGCACAGTAGGGCTTTTACAAAGTAAATGGCAATAAATCTGGAACTTCTAAACTACTGATTGGAATTATATGAAACTCCTAACATCCGTAGAGGAGGACTTAGGCTTTATAACACATGTCATGACAGCCTTCTGGCTTGAGCTGGACATGAGTTACAGCGGGCCAAAGTTGACTACCTGGTACTCAAAAAAACTTCTGAAGCTTGTAACTTTTTTAAAAATTATCCGATTATTACCGGATAAAGCATTTCGACATAAACTTGAAGTCCTTAAGAAATAATTTCCCAAGATGTGTTTCCGTATCTCTCATAAGCCTTGACGTTTTTTAGTATTTCACCTATTACTTTTTAGTTCATTGTTGGATTTTAAGTTAAAAGACAGCATTACATTTTTGGCAAATTTTTAAATAAAAATAGGAAAAAATTTATTAACATATCCATTCGTAAAATCGGGAAAAGGCTAAAAAAATCCAAATTTTAAAATTTCCCTAAAAAAACATGTGTTTTTTTAAGTATCTTCATTATTTTCAGTTTTGTAAAAAACTTTGTTTAATATATTTTTAATTTTTTATTACATAGCCCCAAAGACAATGTATTAAGAATGTGCTTAGAACCAATTATTTTGTATTTTGGACATGTACCCTACATTCAGCAATGTCCTAAAATAATAAATTTAAAAAATATTTTTTGTGTTTAAGCGCTTATAAAAAGTTGTGACAGTAGATTTTAAAAGTTTCAACTATAACATTTTATTATGTAGATAGTTTTAAAAATTTTTAACTAAAACTTAAAGAGTGTATTTTCATAAATGCGGATGTATGCGTAGTTTTTCTGAAAAAAGTCAAAATTTAGGGAAAATATAGTTGTGTACCATAAAAAAATATATTAAAATAATTTTATTTTTATATTATGGTATTTTTGAATTTCATATGAGCCAGTTTTCTACGCCTGAAAAAGTTATAACAATAGCCCAATACACAATCTTGTGCAAATGGTCTGGCATCGTAGCATGTGCAAAATGGTATAGTATATTGATACTCACCTATTCAGGAATGATATCTCGCGAGAGCGTGAGAATTCGTGCGTGATTATTAAAAATAGCTCACGCACGACTAATTTATTTTTATGATACGCTCACGCACTCACGCGTGATTGATTATAAATTTGATCACGAACATGCGTGAGTCACGCGTGACACGATAAAATCACGACATTTGCACATCTCTATTACATACCTTCCAAACATAAAGCGAAGTTCAAAATACTTGTTAAGAATACTTTGCCACATAAAGCAAAATAAAGTTCACACAAGCAAAATAAAGAATCAAAATAATTTAAGGGTTCTCAAAAGATTGTTAGTGCATTCATGCTCTCTTTGGGGGCAGTAGGGTTTATTCCCGGGATTTCCCCCAAAAGTTCCCCCCAAAATTTTAAATTATGTCGCAATTGATCACACACAACACGTTATATTACATTCTTGTTAAAAAGCTGTATTGTTGAGAAGGATTAAGTGCTTTTGCACTTCCCTTTAGTTTTAATTTGTGTTTGTGTCGACCGACCGCAGAGTATGAAGGAAATATGTACGAGTATATGGTACAAAAAATGTTTATTTCGAAGAAAATGTAAATTTCTTTTTTTCAATATTTTAGTGTAAGAAAAAAAAAACAAAACTGTGGTTTATATTAAAGGCAAAAAATATTCATTGTATATGTTCGCTTGTATATTTTGGAAAAAGTAGCACAATTTCATTTATATGACAGTGACACTATAAATAATTATAAAATTTTTTTTTTATGAATGTTGAAATACTTGGTTATTGATTGAAGCTTTTCTCTTACGCCTTTTTGCACAAAGAAAATGACTACGATTAATTATGCTCAAGTAAACTTTCTTAAGCATTAAAAGAACAATAATAAACTAAAATCAAGGACGACATTAAATTAAATCGAAATAGATACAATATAATTTGGGGCAAGGCAATCAATGCTGTTTATGAAATTTGAAAATTGACAATACTTGATTCAAGTTAAAAATATATATGTTAGTGTGTATGTACACTTGTGCACAGATACATACATATATATGTATAAAGGGTAATATTTTAAGCGTTTAGTTTTTGAAAATTAAAAAAAAAACGATAATTGAATGTCTGCTATTTAGTTGGTAAGGCTACCGTCAAGGTGGTCCATCTGGCATCACTGAGCATACCAGAGTTGAAGAAAATACTTTGGAAAAAAGCTAAAACCAGCTGACTTGAGTACTGTTAAAAAGTGACAAATATAGTGTGCTTGTTATTAAATTTTTAGTACAATAATCAAAAATACAGTGTGTAAAATATTATTGGTGTTAAACAAGAAGTAATTAAAAAAAAAAAATAAAAACCCTACTGCGACCAACTTTGAACTGCTAAACATCCTAAATGTTCATTCGAAATGAAAAATTATAAGAGAAACCTAAAGATGATTTTTAAATGCCTGTCGAATAATTATTTATTTACAAAATAATGTGTGTTGGTGTTGTTTAGTGTGTTGAGTTTTGACTGCTGTCATATCTTTAGTGACACTCCCGGGATTAAGTCAAATCGATTAGAAAGTGATTAAGTGATCGAAATGATAACAGACTTCGTTTTAAGCGTTTTCATTCACAAATATTAATTTTTACTATTTACTTACAAAAATCACACAGCGAATGAGACCACAAAGTATTAAATAAAATAACGTTAAAATAATATCACGCAAAAGAAACAGCAAAGAAGATTTGATGACTGTGTGAGTGAGATCATACGAATATACAATTATTTTCCGTCTTGTGTCGCGTCTGTGTATCCTCTGTGTCTGGCACTTCGGTCGGCATCTCAATAATGGCAGCTGTAATTTTGTCTTCCAGAACTGTAATTGTGGCTGTCTTGTCCTTTACACGAGAGACTTCACTTATCTCCACCAAAAATAGTCTTGTGGGGGAAAATCGCTTAATATTGGGGACCTGCTGCAAAACGTGACATTAATTGCTTACCAAATTCACCTCTCAATAGATTCATGGTATCGCGTGCCTTGCAACAACAAGTGGCACCGCCTTGTTGTAATCACATGTCAACCAAGAACAATTCTTCAATTTTGTGCACCAATTTTGGTACCTTGCTCCATTAACAGGAACGTTGCGATTTTCATCGTTCAATGATGCCACCCGTCCACAAACTGCATCAAACAGTGCATCTTTCATGTTAAATTTGAAACTCTTGAACTCCCTCTGGCTGCTCTTCACATCAAATTCGTCAATTATATTTGTGAATATGTCCCTTGAGCCTAAAATTAGCTTCGTCGCTAATGACAATTTTTCCATGGAAACCCATTTCTCAAGCAGCACGAATTTTTATAATAAAATTCTATGAGTTGCAAGCCTAGTTCATTTATAAGACTATTCCCGGTGAAATGGCTAACCTTAAGAAGCATTTTTGGCATTGTCACATGTCACGAATCTTTTGTTTTACGCTAAAAAAACCAAATCTCAAAAAAATCACCCGTTACCATGGGCTCTTGTTATTGATTTTTTTCTTCTACTTAATTATAGAGGATCTTTTGTATTGTAGGTCAACAATATTGTATTGTGTTTTGCAAACGTATAATTGAGTTTAAAGTACCTGTGCTGTGAATTGTTAAAAGAAAAAGATTATAATTACGGGTGTTAAGAATATATTTAGTGGGAGGAATTGTTTGTAAACCATTAATTTTCTTCATTTAAACTAAAGCACAAAAAACAGTTTTATGCACCAATTATAAATAAGAAATTAACTTTTAAATGAATTTTAAATTTAGACTTATTGCGCCAGAATACGTACTTTTTTCCCCCCTTAGAAAGAGATAAAAAGGACCCATACGGAGCAGAGTTAGAGGGTTAAAATTATCCACAAAAGTTTTACTCGCAAATATAATTGTTTGAAATATTTATCGCTTTTTAAATACTTGGCCTTCACCTTTGTGTTTTATTTTTGTAAATAACTTCATATAAGTATTTTTTTGATTTACTTAATAAAGTTATAATAATGGTGATAATTATAAGATTGCAGGTACACTGATAAAAATAAATATGCAGTGTACACAAAGGGAAAAAATGCGTTCTAAATTGAGAATGAATTGTGAATAGTTAAGGAATTCACAATGAGCATCTTAAAATTTTTAAGTGGCAACATTGTTAAAATTTTCTTTGTGAGCAGGCAATGATGTAAAACACAGCATATTGAAGTATTAAAATAACAAAAATTTTTAATATTGTTGACGTGGCGACATGCTGTAGGATATGGGTCGCCGTGGGGATACGCTGTCGTTGGTGTAACTCGAACATATTACCAACGGCAAGGCCATGTCTAGTGGACAGGCTTTGACAAAAGGGCGAATCGTTGTTTGTCTTTCTAAAGCAAAAACAGGGATTTGAGAAATAAAGTTTATATTAATAAAAATAAGAATTTTCTGTCTTTCCATTTGCTGAGGGATCGGTGGTTCAACAACATTTGGTGGTAACATCAACAAGTATTTAATATTTTTTTTATATATGTTTTCATCAACTACAGCTGCGCTGACAGTTTTAACTTTAGTTTAGCATTACAATATTGTTATACTGAAAATGACACGCTTTCCAGACTTTTAAGTTTGACACTTGGTACTAAATTTGATTTACACACAAAAATAAAACAACAAACTTGCCAACCCATATTGAGTCCTAGTTTACACTCTTCAAGTCTTATTACTAAGCTGATTAGTTTGTTAGGAGAGAGAGAGAGAGAGAGACGAGTAAAAAAGAAACGTTTCTGTTCCCCTCGTCTCTCTCTCCTAACAAACTAATCAGCGCCAGGGTTGTCAGATTTTTTCCAACCCATTTCGCCAAATTGATTTTAAAAATCGCCAAAAGTCGCCAAAAATCAGTTTTATGTAGTTTTTTTTATCCTGCGTTTACATATGCAAGTGCCTTGCATGCAAGCTCTGTGTACGTATTATCAACGAAAATTTCTCACAAATGCCCGACTGTCTTGCAACTTGCATGTTTGCCTTTTAGTGCAGAGTTGTCCATAACATAAAAAATTTTAATTTTAAGGGAACCAGATAGTGTTGAACTTTATTCGTATTGTTTCAATGTTATTTATGTCTAAAAAATTAATAAACTGCTCGATTTATGAATATTTAAGAAAAAAATTATTAAATTAGCTTTTAAATGTATTTAAAATGAGTAAAATCTCACTTAACACTACACTGAAATCCAGTTAATTTGTGCTAAACTATTAATAGGGCAACACTGTTAACTAACTTTCCATTTACTTGCTACAAGTTCAACAAGTCACTGTCTTGTAAAATTCCTTGGCAGTTGAGTTGGAAGTAGGCTGCAAGTGCCGAAAGTGTAGATGTGTTAGTAAAAGAGTTTGAGTGTATTGAGTTTTTCGAACTTGCACTTGCACGTGTAAGCCCTAGGTTAGTAAATATTTGATAATAAATTTGTTTTTATATAACACTTTTTTAATATAAATTTTTATAAAATGATCGTATCAAAATTTATCAGAAAATCGCCAAAATTGGAAATAAAATCGCCAAAATTATTTTTTGTAAATTTTTGTCATCCAAATTCCAAAATGTAATAAAAATCAAATTGTTTTAACTTCTTGCAGACGAGTTCTGGTAGGATTTACTTTTGAAACTACTCCTTCAACAAACTAATTTTCTTGAATTATACAAATTTTGGTGTTAAACTTTGTTAAAAAATAGCCATAATAATCGCCAACAAGTTTATTTATCGCCAGGAAAATCGCCAACAAATTTATTTATCGCCAGAAAAATCGCCATGTCGCCAAACCAAAAATTTGGACGCCAAACAATTTGAAAAATCGCCACGTTTGGCGAGAAATCGCCATATCTGACAGCCCTGATCAGCGCAGCAATAAGACTTACGTATTGTAAACTAGGACTGAGGAATTAAAATGTAAACATTCCAATATTGAGACATATTTTAAAACGCTATTGTGAATTACTTAAATATTTGGTTAACTTTCGATATCAATAACGATGTTATCACATCAAAAAGTGAAGTATCAAATTAAGAATAATTCTGATTTCTGAAAAGGTATTTTATTTCAGATTCAATTGAAAGAGTAAGTTAAACAGAATTAATTTCAACGGCGATTTTTCCATGTATATTATATGGAACATTTTTATTCAACGTTTTTTTTTATGCAGCTATCAAATTGAGCGGAAAATACTGCATACATAATTCTTAATAAAAGTGTAAACTACATATATAAAATAAGTGAAAGTAGCATTTGGAAAGTTTTATTTTGAATCCTTCAGCACTTTGCTACATTTACGTATATATTTTTCTAACTGTATTTCTCCATTACTTGTGTTCTTTTTTTTTAATAATCTTATCTTTCTGGTTTTTTTCTTCTATATTTTGTGCTGTTCTAATAATGTTATAAATTACATTTGTTGATATTTTAGATTATTATTTTATTTTATTTTATTTTATTTTTTTCATTTAACAAAAGTTATCTTGTTTAGTTGTTTTAGTTGTTCACTTCCATTTCAATTATCGCAGTTTTTTTTCTTTTGTTGTTTATACACGTATCACGTGTATAAAATGAAATTATTTTTATTTGAAGTCAGCAAGCTTTTTTTTATTGAATGTATTTATGTATGTATGTATGCACATACATAAAGTAAACTAACAATTATGATATCATCTTGAAATTCTTTTGGAATTAAAAAAGATTTATTTTTTTAAGGCAAAAAATGTGTGTTATATAATATGTATAAGGCACATATTCGTATATGTTTTCATTTTCATTGTTATTTATTTGTCATTCCTTATGTTACTTTTTCATTTTAAATGAGAAACATTTTATATTTCCAGTATTTAGCAATATAATCGTACTTGTTACGGACTCAGATAATAGCCATTATCAGAGGTGTAAATATTTTATTCAAGCAATAAATTATGTTTCAATTCATTCATTCATACATTAACAGAATAGTGTATAGTGTGAGAACTATTTATAATTATTTATGTATGTACATATAGTTCGTAAATAGTGTGAAGGCCAAATAATGTAGATTAAATATTTTGTTAGTAAACAAAGTTGTGACGAGTAAGTGACAGAACTTTAATAAATTTTAATCCGGTTTTTTTTGTTATAAAATGCTTCTCCTTTAAGTTAATTATTTTATAAACTTACTAGCTACACCCGGTGTGCTTCGCTACCCCCATCGTGTTATCGAATGATGTAAATATTTTGTAAATAAACCGAAAACTCGGATTTTTTAATGCAACATTTCGAAAGTTTTAAAATTTTGATATTGGATCATTATTAACATAGGTTTTTTGTAAATATCTTCGGAACGACATAACCGATTTAAGAGTTTGATATCTCGTTTAATAAATAAATAAAATAAAAAAAGCAAAAAAAAAATTATAAATACATATGAAAAATGGATTTTGCCACGCCCCTCCGCCCCCAGACCGAAAATAAAAAATCAGACTTCACAGTGTCACCCGCCTGAATATTATGAAGATTCGCTGAAAATTTCATCTAAATCGGCCCAGCCGTTTTGGAGTCCATACGTTACATACATACATACACACATCCTCTTTTATATACATACATATATAGATAGATATTCAGAGCAATTATAAACAAAAATTCCTAGTGATAGAGTATATCTCACTTTTAATTTATTTTCCTATTCAGCTCGATTATGAATAATTTGTTTATTTATTTATTAATACATATTATATAAAGTAAATTTGCATAATATGGTTGCACAAATATGGGCAGGGAAACTAGACCATGTGCCCAAGATGTTATTAACAGTATTTTAAAAAAGTTTTGTGACTGACTGTACACGGCCTATGCTTTTACATAGGAAATAGCAACGTGGTTTTTAAAGAAATTCCAGAAAAGAAACGCAAGGTTATACGGTTATCCGTTTCAAAACAGTCAACCAGTGCGAGCGAGAAGAAAAACTCTCGAAGGCCAAACAACACGCACACGCCTGACCGCACTTCAGAAATAATTACGATGACGCGAGAGCTGTTCTTCAGCCCAGAGCTGCTTAAAGACTGAAATTATGAATAACACTAGCATTTTTGCATAAGTTCCAGCGCTGCCATATTTATTTTTTCTCAAAAATCGTCAACTCGAACAAAATAAAATTTTTTTGTGATTTTACTCAAAATATATTAATATGCATTCATTTTACTAAATTCAAATTAACCAACAAAAGTAAAGGTAAATAATGCAAAATATTTACGGAATAGCACATATATAAGATAAATATATGTATGCACATAATTCATACTTTTGATGAAGGAAAGAAGAAAGAAAATATGTCAGTACTTTAGTCAAAAGGACCTTAAATAATATACTAAAAGTACCAAATATCATATTCTCAAAAATCTTATTTTTAACAAACAAATTTTCTAATCTTGTTAACATCCCAAAAAAACTTCGAAAACAAGATAAATCTACAATTATGGTACCGCTGATTAGTTCCCCTCAAAGTGTTTGGGGATAAAACTCGCAAAAAAATCTCCCTCTCCTGTATATTTAGCATACCCACTTTTTCCCCCTTTTCCCATTCCTAAAAAAAAAAATCCCAAGGAAAAACAATTACGATCGATTTCTGTGACAGAACTGTATAGTTAGTTAATTCTCTATTTAACAAAATCGAGTTTAGTTAATTTTAATTATTATTCGAACTCTTTTTTTTCTATATATATGATTTTAACAGGCTAAAGTTCGTATCGCTTTTTAAGCCAAATTACATGTGATAATTATTAATGAACAAATAACACCAAAGTTAGTTGTAAATATTCTGACAACACAGAGTTGAACGGAACAGCCAGCCGTTTTCGAAGGCCACTAAACCTTCATCATCAGCGTTCTTTTGTGTTTGGTCCACTGTGTGTGGTGTCAGTTGATGTAGATTTTTGCTTTATATACTTAGATTATTGCAAATGGAATATGTGAATTGTTTTGATTCATCGTATTTCAATTTGCTGAAAGCTTTATTATTCTGCCAGCACGGATGATTGAATCGTGTGCAAATAAAGCCTTCACGTATATACTCATGTGTAGCTGAATAAATACTCAGAGTACTTATACTTATTTGTATGGTTGTAGCTATTATAGTGTATAAATATTACCTAAAGTCGTTTGTGTTGCATTATTTAAGGAATATGCATGAACATAGTCGATGTTTGCGCTACAAAAATGTTTGCTTTTTTATTTTATAGTTTATAACGACATTAAATAAAATTAAACTTTGTAGCCTAACTTTTCAGTCAAGTTGGTTGTCATTTGTTTTGTAAAAAAAACTTTTTTTAATCCTGTAAAGGGAATTAAATTGAAAAAAGGAAAAGAAAGAAATGTGTCTTCGTTGTCTGACTGATTTTGCAACGTATTTGTGGTTGCTGCTTGCTTATGATGATGAAACTAATAATTATGATGGTGATGATGATGATGTTGATAATTGTTTTCATAATGAAAACTGGAATGACGGTGGTAAACTAAGTGGAGCCAAAAGTTAAAATTTTTTGTTGTGTTGTTGTTGCATTGCGGACATTTAAAGTGCGCACAATTGTAACTTGTTTCAATTTATACGTACATATTTGCAAACAATTTGAAAGCTTAAGAAGCCAAAAGTTAAATAACTCATAATACTCGTACTAGAAAGATGCAAACGTGTCAAAAAAAGAAGAAAAATGAGAAATTAACAAAACTACACAATTGTAGCAAATGTTATAACAATAACGTCAAAACATCCACTGTAGTCTGTGTATGTCTATGACAATAATGAAAGGAAATTGACTGGAAAACTTAGCTGTAGTACAATTACTGCATGGTTGAGTGAATGCTTTAAGGAAATTGCTTTTTAAAATTAGTGCTGAAATTGGTCAAACTATTAAAGGTGCAAAAATTTAACACTAATTAACTTAGCAAGTTTTACAGTTTTAGAGCTGTTAGAATTTTTTCTTAGAAAAAATAATTTTTGGATTTTCTATTACTGTATCTTTTTAAAAACTTTTTGAGTTCTAGGTTAAGGACTAAACTAATCTTGATCTTTAATCTTTTGCACTATTTGTGTTTCTGATTGTATGTATGGGTTTTTTTCTTGGCAATCACGATGATGTAATTTTACATTAATACGATTACATGGTAACACACTTGTGTAACATATACCGTTTTGTAAAAATACAAACAAAAATAATTGCAAAAAAACATAAATTAAATATAAATATTATTTCTGTATTTCCTTTAGTACACACAAAATATTTTACTTGTAAGAGCCCGTTTAGATGAAGGGTGACGTAGCTGCGACAACTCTTACGTTCTCTTTTTAAACCCACGCGCGTTTACATGAATACTTTTTTGCCGCAGTAGTCAGGGGACTTTTTGATATTAATTTGATCAATGCTTTTTAGTGTTGTTTGTTTGGGAAATGTAGAATTAATATGTCGAAATAGTTTTATTTACTTTTATTTTTAATTTGCCACTAAAATACAATAATTCCTTTTCTCTTCTTAATTTATTTGTTTATAATTTTTATACTGTAACTGTATTTCATGCACGTTATAAAATAAGTAATCAATAATTTCCCAACACCATAAAAATATGTCTAAATGGCAACACTAAGCGTACATAGCATAACAAAAATATGAGAGAACGAGGTACAAACATATGTAAAAGAGAAGACTTAAAATTCCCGCTTCGAGTTTCTTCTTCTATACAAAAAAAGTCAAAGTGTAACATCAAAAAATGTTACCACTATGTATTTTGTTTTTGGGTATGGCAATACTAAGAAGTTTAAACTACAACTCAAGAACATCAATTTCAATTAATGCTAGATAAAATCGGCTCTGGGGTTTGACCTTAGCACCATTTTGAAGAAAGCAATATTGCCATATAAATTTGCAAAATTTTAAAAGTGCGGGGTTGCCTTACACGTAATGTACTAAAAATGCACCAATCGCCAACCAATTTTTATATTAAGTTTAAATGTAAACTTTCATATATAACTCCTTTGGCAAAATCAATCGTCAGTCGAAAAAGTTTCATTTCTGTTGTACAGTGTTATCTTTCCTTTAGCTTATCTGATAACTTTAGCTTAAAGTTTAAAGCAAATTATAAGATACAACAAGTTATTAAAGCGGGCCTAAATATTAACGGCCTGTCCCACGGTGTCACCAGAAATCGTTCGATCGACAAACAAACATTAGAAAATTTGTTGTTCAATACATGTTTTCGATCGAACGAATTCTGGTGACATCGTGCGACCTGCCGTAAAACTTTTCTCCATACATTTGATTTCAAGTTAAAGAAAGTTTTTCTTGTTATAATGTCTGCACAATTGTATGTGCATTAGAGAGCTACGTAAACAGTCTTGAAATGTAGAAACGTCATGATTTTTAAATGTATTCACGTCGCATGTATTATACTAAACCAATAATAAATGCTGTCGTACTATAAGCGAAGCACGATGGATGTATTGGTGTATGTGTATATCAGTTGTAACAACCCTATCAGAAATTTGGCTAACTTTAAACTAACTTTAAGCTAACTATTTCGCAACTAGTACTGACTACACTTGGATTACTTTGCAATGTAATCAAATGACTATTTTAACATTGCGATGTCCTACGCGGTAGTCAATTGTCTCACTAGGCACTACTTTAAGCTAACTTAAAGTTGACTTAATTAAATCACTTGGTAGTCAGTAAATTAAAAAAAATTTCTGTGGCTCGAACATGTAACATCATTCGTTGTGTACTCAACGCGCTACCACTCGGCTAAGCTGACATCTAAAATAACAACATCAAAATGTTAATATAAAACTGAAATGAGTTTTAAAGTAGCTGAGAATAAATTTGTTGGCTCTCACCAAATTCGATTACGTACTCAACTTTAGAATTAATTTTGGGTTTGTTCTGGATGACTTTGCAGCTAGCTTTTAGTCAGGCTTAGAAAAGTTAATTATAAGTTAACTATTTTTGTAGTCAACCACACATTCTCCGACAGGGAAGCGATGTCGCAAGACAGCTTGCTTGTAACAAACACTCAAAAGAAGTACTGTTGATTAGTGTATGCTTGTTATTTTTTATATTGTACGTTTGAGTGTGTGTGTGTAATATATAGATGGTAAGCTATTATGTGATTAACCGCATACAACTAATGTTAATGCATGTGTGTGCCTTTGCATGTGCGCAGAAAAATAAAAGATCATACACACATGCTTGCATGACGTTTGTACACGCGCTCATGCGTAGAAAGAAGCAAGTATCACAAATTCTACCGTCACGAAGTGTTTTCTTCTTTACTCTTATACCTTCAATACTCAAACAAATTTCTTGCAAACAATGTTGTTAACGTTTGTTTTATAAGATTTCGCTGTAGTAAAGCATTTGAAAAATCCCTCATGTCTTGAAAGTTCTTATAAGATGTCTTGTGCAGGAGACTAATGTGCATTAGATGCGAGTATGCGGGATTTTCATGCCTATCCTATTCTTTTATTCCCCTTTCCCTTAATAAAGACGTTTTTGAGAAACGTCATTAGCCCTACACACACATTTATGCTTTTTTCATGGACGTGCATGTCAAAACAACAGCTTAAGTCTTGCATATTAATGCAACAAATCTACTGCAGCTGACATTTTAGTGTTTTTTTTTTTTTTGTTGGGTTTAAAACAAGTTACACAGTTTGCTGAAAGAAATAAAATGAAAACAAGATTTTTTTGCAGAGTGTTGGTGACTAGTGGGTGTGCCTTTGTTGTGTTATTATTGTTATTATTATTATTTTACTTTTTAATATTAAATAGTTTGTGTGTGTTAGAGGTTTCTGGGTATACAAATTAAACATGGAGTGGGGTGTTTGTTATTTATAAGAAAGTTTATAGCAATGTAGTTCATGTACTTTAAATAATTTTATCTCAAAGTTGTTAGCTTAATGAGAAATTACTTAATTTTTTAAAACGATTTCATGTACAAAACCTGTCGTTAAAGAGTTCAAAAATTAATTAAGCTGTAAATTGTATCAACCAGTTTTAAACAACCAGCATGCTAATCAAAAAAGTGTCATCACTGATGAACTGATTTTGCAGTCTGAAAATAATGTGCAGCCATATTTTACAAATAAAAATACATAAATGATATGACTAAATTTAAAGGTATTCTTTTATAAATTTAAAAATATTTCAAAAACTTTTTAGAGACCGCAAAAAAGTAGAGTTTATTATGATGTTGTCATTTTTATGATAAAAGCATTATAAAAGCCTTAATAGCCCGCGCGATCGCCACCAAATCAAGTTGTTTCGTGTTTTCAGTCCAAATCAACTTGAATTTAAGTAATTTCCTATATGTTTTGCCATTTCGCACATTTACTCATTTTAGTTAAATCAGCGAAGTAAACATGAAATTACAATACGAGTATAAAGCCATGTATGAAAAATTATCTTTTCCATTAGGCCCCAGTATGTGCAGTTCTGAATTCGCTCTCAAGATTATATTTACACACAGGAATTCTACTTGCACAAAAACTACACCCAAAAACAAAACAAGATGCTTTCCGAGTTCAAGGAAGCCTGTTCTCCCACGCCATTCTCTTTTCCCTTCTCTTCCAGAAACTCATGCATTTGCAATGCAAAATTTCTGTATGTAAATGCACTCTAATCTCAGTTTAAATTACTTGATTTCGTGAAAGCCAGGAATTTAATATAATAATGTGTCCAATCAAGATGTATTGATAATTGATAGGCTGTTATTGTTTAAGTAGATAATTTTGAAAGAAATTTTATTAAATAGTTTTTGCAAAGTCTCCATATATGTACATATTTTCATAAGAATAATAATTTCATCCTGGTCTTTTTAGTGTGATTATTGGCCATTGCACGAAAAAAGCCCCTTCTAACGTAAACAAATTATTTTTCAAACAGAATTTAATTAAATATTTATTACAGCTAAATGGAATTTAATTATTTTGTGGTTTTGTGTGCGTTTCCCTGTGTTCTGTGTATTCAATATAAACTTAAATTAATTCTATACTCTAGATAATGAAAACTTTTTTTAATAAAATAGTTGGGGAAAACAATGTTTAGTGCAAAGGAATGCATAAATAAGGAGAAATGCGGCATTTTCCTGCATAACTTTATGGCTGGTAGTTTTAATTAACTTTAAATTGAATTTGCTGTTTTGTTGTTAACAAGATAAAAGGATTCGCGCAGATGAAATAAAATTAAAACTAATGTAGCTTTTTATAATGCTTTATATGGGGGAGCTCAAACAACATGTTTTACCACATTAATTTGCTGCTAATTTTGAAATTTTATAATGCAGAGTTTATTTATAAATACGATATAATAAGTTTTGCAAAACATGTTTTGCATCGGACAAGTTTATTTTAAGGTACGGCCACACTTCGCAAACATTTGCCCAAAAAAGTGTAACCCCTAAATACCAGTGAAAAACTGTTTGATTCACAACACGTGTTCGTTAAGTTAAAAAGTTTTCCAATAATATTGGATTCTATGACATTATCTATTAGTTATGTATAGGGTAGGAATCTCAAGGTTTTTCATTCGTATTTAGTGGTTACAATTTTCTGGGCAAATGTTTGACAACTTTTTAACTTTTCTTAAGCAGTAAGTTGTACGAGTATGGATGTGCATCGTCTAATGCAGAAATATAATTTTTTTTTTACTAGTTGTCTTACCTTTACTGGCAGCCATTTGGTTTGTGTTTATTCACTCATATTATACAGCATGTTCATTCATAGCATTTTATGGTTATTATTCGTTTTTAATATTTTTTAAAATTTTTTGTAAGAGTTTGTTACTCTTTGCTCGGTTGTAAAGGGTGTTTTTTATTGAGGTATAGAACTTTAAGTTGGCATCACTTTTTTAACTGGCGGCCGTTTTGTCAGCTGTCAAGTGATTAATATTTAGTTTGGTTTGCCATTTCATCATGAACAGGTTGACAAAAGAACAACGCTTGCAAATCGTGCAAATTTATTTCGAAAATAATGGTTCAGTTCGCGAAGTTTACCGCAAGCTCCGTCCATTTTATGGTCGACATAATCGTCCATCAGAGCAATTAATTCGGTTAACCATGGATCGTTTTCGCACTACGTTTACTCTATGTGATAATACGCATCCGCAGAGACGTCGAACAGAGCGCACCGAAGAAACAATTGCCGCTGTAGAGCAAAGTGTTGAATAGGACCCGAATGAATCGATTCGCCACCGTGCACAGCAATTGGAGCCGACTAACCGACTATTTTGTTCCCGAATTGGATGGCATGAATGTGGATGAGTTGTGGTTCCAACAAGACGGCGCTACATGCCACACAGCGCACGTCACAATCGATTTATTGAAGGAAACATTCGATGAGCGCATAATTTCGCGGAATGGACCTGTCAATTGGCCACCAAGATCGTGTGATTTGACACCATTGGATTATTTTCTTTGGGGATATGTGAAGTCGCTCGTCTACGCCAACAAACCAGAAACGTTAGGGGACTTGGAAGCCAACATTCGTGGCGTTATTGCCAACATACGGCCCCATATGCTCGAAAAAGTGGTTGAAAATTGGACCTGTAGAATTGGCTTTATTCGAGCCAGCCGCGGCGGCCACATGCCCAAAATCATATTTAAACATTAATGGCATAAAATTATCCTTCCAATTAAGTCAAATTGATGGACATTAAAACGATTTTTTTGTGTTTTATTTCAAGTCAAAGTTCTATACCTCCAAAAAAAACACCCGATATATTAAAAGTTTTTACAACAACAACATTACTTTAAGTTACCTACATTTTTTTCTTTTCTGTCCCCAATAAATTAAGTATTTATTGCATTTAATTAAATAAATGATTAGTCAACACTAGTAATATATATTTGGTTAAGTGGGCAACGCTGAGAAATAACTGTTATGGTAAACAATAGTAAACAAAACGTTAAAGTTTAGTAAAGCTGCCAGATTTGACATTCATAACTTATGAATCATAAGGGTAAAATGTAGGCGATGGTATTTTCTTATGGACAAATTGTAAATTTTATTCGATTACTTATTTGAATAAATAATTGATAAAATATTTTAGGGGAGTAGCGGATTAATTAAACCAAAACTGTTACAATGAAGTGTTATAAAAAAATTTTATTCCGATAATCGAATAAATTTTTAGCACTCGATTATTTCGATAGAATAATAAATGAAATTTCTTATAATTATAATGGAATAAAATACAAATAAGAACCAAAAATTTTATGAAAATTATTTGTTCGAGTAAACGGTAAAATTTTAAATTTTATTCGAATAGTTCAACAAATAATATTGAAGCAAAGTGATGAAGGAATTTTATTCAGGTATTCGCTAGCTTTTTTGATTATTCGGTTATTTAAGAAGAAAACAATTATAAGTATAGCAATCTAATAAATTTTGAATATTGATTGATTATTCGAATAGATAATGGATTTAATACATGTACTATTCTCATATAATACTATGAAAAGTCAGTAGAACTACATATAACAAAACGAATATGTAAGAAATTTTAGTGCAACAATAAGTTTGGATTCGATCAGATTAAATAAAGTATTAAATACATGTATTTGCTCGAATATTAGAATATATGTATACAAAAAAGACGAATAGCTGAAAATATTCGAATAGCTTTCTTTTTGAGTAAAGCCTAGTATTCTGTTCGAAGTTGTGAAAAATTTTCAGCAAAATTGATTATATCGCGTGAAAAATTTGACACGTAACAAGTGATGCCCATTATACTTTTTCGGAAAAAATTATCGTATTTATTGGTTTGAAGTAGGCAACACTGATCGACTTTTGTTAACAAAAACATCAGCTGTCAATATTTCGCACGAAATAAATGCCAGTCTCATTATTTCACAGATAGCAAGAAAATGTTGCCAGATACATTTCATACATTTTTCACGAGTTGAACAGAGTACAACTTTTGCAACATTATTTCATGTAAATTTCACGTGAACTATTTTTGTATGGACAACATTTCGCGTGATATTTTTAACAGAGTACCAGGCTTAAGTGAATAAATTTGAAGTTTTATTGGAGTTTTTAGTTTTATTAGAATATATTTAGCTGATATTGTTTCAATGTTATTAGTGAGGGTTCGATTTTGATTGATTGCTTCGAACGGTGCGTGGAACGTAAAGTAGAATTAATAATATTTTCTTACACGAAAACAATAAAAATAAAATGAAAATATTTCCTGCCTTGAGCATTTGTAAAAAATCTTTGATATATCATTTAATGGCAAACGAAAAATATGTTTTAACAAAATAATGACGAAATGAATATGTACATATATGATTAAAAATCTTTGCACACATGTGTACTTATTTATGTACGTACATGTGCACACATATTTTATTTATGCCAAAAATAAAACATAAAATTATATTTCGAAAATTTCTTTCACGACCATAGAACTGAAATGTTTATTATGTATATGACAGCTTACTGTTGCCTTTATTTGTTAAATTTTTTTTATATTTCATTTTGTTCAAAAAATTTCTAAGATAAGAAATTATTTTTGTCTTGTATTATACAATAAATAAAAATATAAGATATAAAAAATATGAAGGTCTTCTTTGCTGTTGCTTAAAATAAAATAAAACTTTAGCACGACGTTTATAAAACAAAGGAGAGAAAAACATTATCAATACACAGGTGGCAAAAATTACACTTTTTGTGCAAAAATATGCACATACATAAATACATATTTACATATGTATACATGTATGTATGCATATTTATTATTTAATTTTAGAATGTTGAAGTTTGTTCAACATTTTAATTTTTCAGGAAAAGTTAAAAAAATTAACAATGCTTCTTTTAATTTATTTTGAGAAAGTCTACAAATGCTGTTTCTTGAAAGTACAACTGAGATGGACGACGAATTTCGCCCAACACGGCGAATTAATAAGTATATGATTCGAAACTTGTAGGTTGTATTCATTAAATAGGCTGGAAACAAACATTACTCTTACGCACCTGCTTTTTTTCCTTCACCAACACGAGAAATTGGTAGTTTGCACAATAAACAAATAGCAAACCTATTATTTTCACTTTTAATTTCAAAATATTGCCAAATAGGCGATTTTCTTATCATTGAAGACATGTTCTCTGCTCTTTTCGTACAAATTATGAAGTAAAATATTTGAAACAATCAGCTGTTGATTTTCAGTAATGCCAGATTTTAATTTGTTGATTTTCAGTATTGCCAGACTGCAGTACGTTATTTTCCAAAGATAACTGACATCGCTCCATCCGTTTATTGTCGTTTATTGCCTGCCGAACTAGAAATAATGAAATCTTTAATCTACTATCCGGCCGCCGGATATTCGGTTATCCGGCCAAATCACTATCCGTCACATCTCTAATGGGGACGTAATCTATTCATGGTGAAATGACAAACCTCACTGATAATTTTTGGCATTGTCACATGTCACGAATCTTTTCTTTTACACTGAAAAAATGTACACTGAAGCCATAAATAGCAAAAAGAAATCACCTGATATAATGGAATTTCATGGACAATATTATCGTAGAATATTTTAACCCGCACAAAAAAGGTGTGTAACTAAAAAAATTGATATTTGAATGACAAATAAATTTCAGAAGCTTTCATTGAACATTCTGAGATTTCAGAATTCAGAAATTTCATCTTGAAATTTTGCCAGCGTTGTGTTAAATGTAACAAGTGAAAGTATAAATTATTTTGGACCATAAAGAAGCAATTGCAATGATTTTGTCTGCATATCTTTTATTATAAACTTTTTCTTTAAAATCAAGCGTGTGCAGTGTTGCCCATAGAAAGAATAATCTTACAATGACGCCATTGTCAGATGCATGAACTTCGCACATCTGACAATATTAAAATATCTGACAAATATCTGGCAATAATTTTACAATGTGTTCACACGATTGTAAGATGTCTGACAATATGTTGTCAGTTGCTAGTCTTGCAATGGACTGACAATGCTTTTTCTGGCAACGTCGTCTGACAAAAATTGCCAGTTCACACGGTTGTAAGAAATTTTTAGCACATTTTACTGGCAATATTGTAAGATCTGACTACCGTCTGTACATAGCTTAAGAATTACTGTTATTTCCGTTTGTGTGGTTAGATTGCATTTTACCTTAAGTAAAGTCCATTAGTAACGCATAATTTAATTTTCCCTCTTATTATGTATAGTTACATGGCATTTTTCTTGTCCGGTTTTGTTACTTTTCTTTTCTTTTAAACACTTAAAGTAATTGGCAAGCAAATAAATCAAATCATCATCATCATCATCTAGAGAAAACTATACCAAGATGTGCTATTTTTAATAGTAAAAGTAAAGATATATTTTATATTACCCTTTTTATTCACTTTCAAAAGAAATGTGTCACATGCAATTTATAGCAGTATTAAAGAACAATATGGCAGCACCAAGGTTACCAGATTGTTTCTACGTCCTATAGCCAAACTGAAAATTTGAAACACCGAAAATCGTCAGAGGAATTAGTGTTAAGCAGGTTCGTAAATGCATCACAGCGCTGCATAATGCGTTGATAATTTTTAATTTATTCCTACAACGTGCTGAACATTTTTATACCCATAAAGAATATATATTCTGGATCCTTAATAATAGGGAAGTCGAATAAGTTATGTCCGTCTGTATTTACGTGAAATCGGTTTACCGAAGCCTTTCAAAAATATAGATATATACTGTTCGACGGATGTGTCAGAATAAATCCTAAATCAACAAACTCAATAAGACGTTTTCACGGCTGGAAAATTAATTTTTTTTTCGTATAAATTTAAAATAAATATAACCAGGGTCCAGGGTTGGAAAATTAAATATTTTTTTTTGGTATACAAAAGTAACTAACTAAAACTAGTTTTTTCGGTTGCAGGGTTGGAATTTTATAATAGAATTTTTTAATAGAAGTAATTACCCAAAACTAATTTTTGTGTTTTTATTAATTGAACATATTTTATATTTAAGAGAGAAATAGATTGATTTAAAAAATCAGAAAAATTAAAAGATTACTACAGGGTTGAAAGACTTGAACTTTTTTTTGTATATAAAAGTGATTAACCAAAACTAATTTTAGTTTTTTTTTATTGATTAAATTTATATTATATTTAAGGAAGATATATATTTAGATTAAAAATCAAAAAATTTAAAAAATATTGTTCCAGGGCTAGAAAATCTAAACTTTTTTTCTTTATTAGTTAAACATATTTTATATATTGATATTCGGTTTCAGAGTTGGAAAACTTAAACTTTTTTGGTATATAAAAGTAATTAACCAATAATAATTTGTTTTTTAATTAATAATCATTTTATATTTTAGAAAGAAATAGATTGATAATATATCGAAAATCAGAAAAATTAAGATTGTTCCGAGGTTGGAAGACTTGACTTTTTTATGTATAAAATTTATTAACCAAAACTAAATTTCAGTTTTTTTTTATAAATTAAACTTATTTTATATTTAAGAAATAAATATATTTGTATGGGAATTAAAAAAAATATATATATATGTTTCCTATATGTTTTCTATCTATATATGTAAGTGCGACTAACTAATACTAATTTTTTTGCTTATTAAACATATTTTATATATTAGAAAGAAAGAAATTGATGTTGAAAATTTCCAAACTCAAAAATATGGTTCCAGGGCTGGAAAACTGCAACTCGTATATAAAAGTAACTAACCAAAACTAAGATTTTCTATATTAATGGAACATATTTTACATATTAGGAAGAAATAGATTGGTATTGAAAATTAGGAAAGTCATAAAGACGGAAAGTTAAAATTTTTTTTGTATATTATACGTAAGTGTAAATAACTAAAACCCATATTTCTTTCTTTATTAGTTAAACATAATTTATATATTAGAAAGAAATAAATTGTTATTGAAATTCAGAAGAATGCAAAAAAAAAATTAAAAATATGGTTCCAGTGTTGGAAAATTTAAACTTTTTTTGCTATACAAAAGTAACCAAAACAATTTTTTTTCTTTGTTAATAAAACATATTTTACAAATCGATGGTCATACGTTGACAACTCGTAACTGAGTTGTTATTAATTTTTATTAATTATAAATAACATTAAATACATACATACATACGCTAAAGAACATCCATAACTACACAACCAGATAACCTTTATGCTGAACAAAATCGAACAATTCGTGGGAATAAAATGTTTGTCTTATATTGCGATATGTACCCTCTTATGCAAAAACGTTTGTTAAAGTTAAATCATGTGTTAAAACCGGTTTTGCCATACAAAATTCGTTTGTTAAACCAACTTTAAGTTTAACAATCGTTTTTGCATAAGGGGGTTAATGTTTAATTTTATTAAATACCGAAAAATATTAAATAACAATAAAAAAATGTTTGCCCCCTCTGAACTCAACTTTAGTAAAACACTGCTAAATGCCTACTTTACCTACTTAACTTGTCTGTTTGTATCTCGTCGTTGACTTTTATATAAAGTTTTTTTTTCTTCATAAATGCTTATACTTAAACTATTTGCCGTTGCTAGTGAAGTATGCTATTGATAAAAGTTTTTAATGTCTCCTTAACTTATGCTAGTTTTATTGTCTTGAAAAAAATAACAGCAAGACACACTGAAACTTTATTCTATGAACATAAATAAATTGACGACATTATTATCATATAAACTTGGTTAAATGGAGTTTACCCTACTTAGAACATTAGGAGAAAAACAATTTTAAAAATAGCAGCGTAATCAAAAAGTACTGAAAATATCGCTTGTGGAAGTAAATATTAAATATTTTTCCAATTTTAAATTTTTTTTATATCATGCTAATGGCCTCAAAAGTACTTAAATATACATTTGCGTTTTGTGGCCTGTTGACATTACAACGAAATATGTCAACTGTTAAGTGGATGGATGCAAAGAGAAACAAAAAATGGCATAAAATTTCTATTCATAAACATGCCACAAACAACAACCACGTGCAAGTAAATACATCTTGACATTTGCTATTTTTTTTTATCCTGCTCCTAAAAACTTCAGGAAAATGTACTATATAAAAATGTTGTAAGAAAAATTGTGTAGAATATTTATAACCTTTTTGTACTTATTGTTTATTCACATGAATTATTAATTTGTAGTAAATGTTTGCTGCCTAAATTGAAAAACAAGGGAAAAAAGAAAGCTAAAAGAAAAAATTAATAAACAAGGTGTTCCAATAAGACGTTTCATTTTAAATAGCCCGCCATTTTAACAGCTCTTATGACTCAGCCTGTAACTACTTGACAGATGAAAAGTAACAGCTATGCCATTAATAAAAATGAAACAATGTACGCTTCAACAAAGCATTGAAATTACTAAAATTCACAAAAAACAAGTAAGAGGGCTATATTCGGCTGTGCCGAATCTTAAGCTGGATTCACCCATTGTTTCCGAACAAAATTTTTGTCCGAACAAAATTTTTTTTATATGTAGTTTGAATTCTCTCTTCTTGAGAGAGAGAAAATATTTTTTACGAACAACTCTCAGTTTGAATTGGTTTAATTTTATATTTTGTCCGGACAAAATCGAACTGAGCTGCCAAGTATTTTATTTTTTCAGCCAAAGTTGAACTGAGCTGCCACGTCATGTTATATGAATAATAAAACCACAGAGTATACTTGTATTACAAGAGAAATAAAAGAAAATTGGAAAATAAAACATAAACATGTGGAGCTGAAGAATGAATTGCATTAATTAATTAAAAATACACAGCGAATTGTAATCATTTGCCGCTGTCAAGGCATATCAAACAGGTACACGTATCAGGCATATTGCTCATCCGCTGATTTTTTGTTTACAAGTTTATAACGAAGAATTCGTTTGACAATTACTTTTGTGCCTTGTTTGATGCATACACATTTTTGACAATTACTTTGTAAAGCTATGTGTGAAGCACAGAGTTGCCACAGAGTTTTTCCTAATGCATGTACCTGTAGTAAATGTGCCTTGGCCGCTGTGCTGCCACTTATAAAATTAATACGCATCATTTACACACGTATTTCATATGGTAGCTTTGATTTTCCAGACAAAATGTTCGAAATGGATGAATCGTGGCAGAAAACTCTCAGCAAAAAAAAATTTTGTCTGGACAAAAATTTTGTTCGGAAACAATGGGCGAATCCAGCTTTATATACCCTTCACCAAAGTGCGTATATAAAGTATAGAGATACATTCATAAGCACATCCATACATATGCATATGTTTTGTGAACACATGCATATGTTCATTAAGTGACCTCTCGGTATTTTTCGTTTAAATATTTTTTTTTCGATATCAGCAATAAGTTTAATATTTTATTCTGCACGACGTCACGTCATACAATATCAAAAAAATCAAATTAAAAAAATTTATTTTATTTAGTAACTTTAATATCCAGAAAAAAAGTTCGAAGTTTCCAGCTCTGAAGCTGTGGTTTTAATTTTTATAATTTTCTACACCAAACTTTTCTTTCCAAAAAGTAAAATATATATAATTTAAAAAGAAAAAAATTAATTAGACCTAGTTATATTGTATATAAAATACCATAAAAAGTGTAAGTTTCCTAACCCTGGAATCATCCTTTTTGATTTTTCTGATTTCTTACACCAATCTCTTTTAAGAATATAAAATATGTTTAATTTATAGAAAAAATGGAAAAATTTCTTTTAATACGTTACTTTTGTATAAAAAAGTTAAAGTTTTCCAACCCTGGAAACGTCTTTTTAATTTTTAGGGTTCCGTACACCAAAGGTGAAAAGGAACCCTATTGTTTTCGCTACGCTGTCCGTCTGTCCGTCACACGGTATTTTCTCAGGAACCGTGAGAGCTACGGACCTGAAATTTGGACAGAGTATGTAGAACCTTGGCCGCTACAACAACAAATACATGAGAATTAAAAATTAAAGGGTTTTTCAAAACGAGCAACGGAAAATGTTAAAATCCCATGTAATATACATACAATTGTATGAACATATGTATATTGAAACTTGAAATTTGTAAAATTAGTGTATTTTTATACAGACTGCAACAATTAACACTAAAATTTAAAAAAATTTAAATTAAAGGGTGGTCCATCAGTCAATGCAATTTTGACTATGCAATTTTGATAATTTGCTATATCTTGGAAACCGTAAGAGGCAAACACTTGAAATTTTCAAAAACGGTAAAACTAAAAAACCGAAAATTATAAAATCGCCAAACCAAAAAAAAAAAATCGCCAAAGATTAAAAAAAATCGGCAAAACGAAAAAAATCGCCAAAATTAAAAAAAAAATTTAACACTAAAATAAATCGCTAAATTCGAAAAAATCGCCAAAATGAAAAAAAACGCAAAAAATCTAAAAAAATCGCCAAAAAGCGAAAATGTCTCCAAAACTAAAAAAAAATTTTAAATAAAAAAAAAATCGCAAAAATTAAAAAAATCACCAAAAATAAAAAAAATCGCCAAAAATGAAAAAACGCCAAAAACCGAAAAAATCGCCAGAACAAGAAAATAAAGTGTCAAAACTAAAAAAAATCGCCAAAACCGAAAAAAAACGCAAAAAACGCCAAAACAAAAAAAAAAACCTAAAAGACCCCAAAAACGAAAAAAATGCCAAAACTATATATTACATAGGATGAAGTTTGTATTAAATTACATATCTAGTGTTCGTACGGAACCCTTCGTGCGCGAGTCAGAGTCGTAATTTACTGAATTTATTTTTAATTGCTTTTTTAATTTGAAATACCAATTTTATTCGTACTGAAGCATAAAATAAGTTTATTAAATAAAAATTAGTTTTGTGTAGTTAATTTTTTATATCACAAAAAGTGTAAGTTTTCCAACCCTGAAATCATCCTTTTTGATCTTTCTGATTTCTTACAGCAATCTCTTTCTTTTAAGAATATAAGATATGTTTAATTTATAGAGAAAAAGAAAAAAATTGTTTTAGTAAGTTGTATAATTTTGTATTAAAAATTTTAAGTTTTCCAACCCTGGAAACGTCTTTTTAATTTTTTAATTTTTTTTATTAAAAATACCAATTTTATTCATAATAATAAATAATAAAAATTAGCTTTCGGTAGTTACTTTAGTATGGCAAAATAAAGTTTGAGTTTTCCAGCTCTGAAATCGTCTACTCGGTTTTGCTGATTTTCAATGCCAATCTTTTTCAGACTATTTCTGACACACCAGTTTCTAGCTTTTCTGGGAGCTTCGGAAAACAGATTTTACGTACAGACAGACGGACAGACGGACATCGCTTATTCGTCTTCCCTATGCATAAGGATCCAGAAAATATATACTGCATCGCTTATTAATATTGTGGAAATTACAAACGGAATGACAAACCCTTTTACCATTTTTTGGCAAAGGGTATAAAAAATTTAAATTCCACGTTCACTGTCAAGCACTTTCGCGGCCACCATTTGTGAAACTGGTGGAAAAATTCAAGTTGTTGGAACAAGTTAGTGATGTGTAGATGGAAACTCGTGCACGTCGTTCAAGAATACCCGAAAATATTTGTGCTGTAGCCCAATATTATTGAAGAAGTGTTATATGTAGTTTTAAATTCCTTCCTAATTTTCACGTACTAATGAATATGATTTTTTTTCAAATGGTAAAAACTGTGGCCCTTAATTTGGAAAAGCAAATGCATTATAATAAATGTCATTGCTAAAAGTTTCCAATATTTGCGAGTAAAACAAAAATTCAACATTTCAAAATAATCAAAGAAAATTGTGAAATATTCATAAACATTTCAATTGCTTTTTCTGAGAAAACTTGGTTAGTTGACACCACTGGAAAGCGCTTTAATTTTGTGTACACTATTTTTAAAAGAAGGTCAAAAGGTTGTCCTAATGTTGCCATATTTTTTTCTGTGACGATTTTGTTGAATTTCATCCCACTCACTTAATTTAATATTTTTAACTATATTAACTAACAATAACCTTTGTTCTTTTTTCTCTTTTCAGGTAAAAAAAAACTTTGTTGGTCCATTAAAATTACATACTAAAATAGAAAATTTAATTAAAATAGACATTGTGACATTTAGGTAAGTTAACAATGAACCACAATATTGCACACATGAAGGCTTCTAGGTACAAGATTTTATTAATAATGTGCAGTTCATGAAGTGACATTTTGACAATTTAATCATGTTAAATTTAAAATAAGCAGCACATTAATGCGAAACAAAAACATTTTAATTATTATAACACTGTTTCCAAAAAAAGGAAGAGGTTATCAAGTCGTCTATAATTTTTGTAACTTAACTCCGTCATTTTTAGAACGATCTTAAAAACTTTTTTGGGAAAGGAAGGGTATAGTTTGGGCGGCAAAACGCCCCTAAATTTTTAGTTTAATTTTGTGTATGATTATTCGAATAATAAAATATATAAAATTTAATTTTGAATTAAGTAATAAATTACAAATTAAAAACGAAGAACCTATAAACTTGTGTTCCAGGGTTAGAAAATTGTTTTAAGTTTTATGTTTAAAATTAAAATTAAAATATAAATACAAAAGGATTTATATAAAGATTATTCGCGCTATGAAAAAAATTTTTTTTAATTTTATTCGAGTTTTTTTTAATTCAATAAACTATAAAGAAAAATAGCAGAATAGAATAAATTTCAAATTTTATTATATTATGCAAATAATTCGATTTTTTATTCGAATAAACATACGAATTTAAATTTAATTCGATTAATCGAATAAAAAATATATAGAAAATTTTATTTTCAAAAATGTAATAGAGTTCAAATAAAGAACGAAGAGGTGAAAAACTTGTGTTCCAGGAATCTAAAATTTTTTAAGGTTTTATGCCATTATTCGGATTAATAATGAAACGAAAATTTTTTAAACAGTGAAATAAAATTAAGATATTATAAAGATTAGAAAAAATGGCAGAGTTAGGAAAAATATTTTTAGTTCGGGCAATAGAATAAATTTACAACTCATATTCTCTTATGCGATTAGAAGAATCTTACGAATATTTTTTATTCTAGTAAACATACAAATGTAAATTTATTCGATTATTCGAAAATTTCTCTTTGAAAAATATAATAAAGTGCAAATAAAAAAACGAAGAGTTGAAAAACTTGTGTTCCAGGGATCAAAATTTTTTCGAGGCAGTTTTATGGATTACTAATTAACCGAAATTTTTTTAAATGAAATTGAAATAGAAACACTTATAAGATTTATAAAAATTATTATTATTCGAGTAATTAGAAAAACCTGTAACTAGAAAAACCCAAACACTGACCCAACTACTAAAAAGCAGTTGTGTATACTCAACGCTTCTCTCAACCAAACTTACGCAGAGTTGTAAATGACAGTACCAAAACACAACTGAAAAGACAACTGTTAATTTAGTGGAGAATAATTTTTTAGTTCAATAAACTGCAAAGAGAAATGGGAAACTTAAGTAAAATATTTTTATATGAGTAATCGAATGATTTTTAAATTCTATTCGATTATGCGAATATTTTAAATTTTATTCGGTTAATTTCAAGAATTATTCTATATTTATGATATGATATATTCAAGAATTATTTTTTTAATTTAATGAACTACAAAGAAATATAGGAAAGTTAGGAAAAATATTTCTTATTCGAGCATGTAATCGAATAAATTTTAATTTATATTCGATTATCCGAGTAGCTTAATTTTTTTCGATTATTCGATTAATTTCAAGATTTTTTTTCAATAAACTAAAAGATAGGAAAGCTAAAAGACTATTTTTAATTCCAGTAATCGAATAAATTTTAAATGCTTTTCGATTATTCATGCAATCGAGTAGTCGAAATATATTTTTATTCGAATAATCGAATAAATTTCAAATTCTATTTGATTATACGAATAGAAAAATCTTACGAATATTTTTTATTCGAATAAGCATACAAATGCAAATTTTATGCGACTATTCGAAAATTTTCTTTTGAAAAAGGTATTAAAGTACAAATACAAAAAACGAAGAGTTGAAATACTAGTGTTCCAGGGATCGAAAATTTCTTAAGTTTTATGCGATTATACAGATCAATAATGCAAAAAAAAAATGTTTAAGAGTGAAATGAATTTAAAACAGGAATTATAAAGATTAGGATTTATTAAGATTATTCGAGTAATAAAAACAAAATTTTATTTTATTCGAATAATGCACGAATGTTCTTTTAATTAAAAAAAACTGACAAAATATATGAAAAAGCTAAGTTTTGTGGATCACGAATTAACTGAAGTAATAAAAACACCAACAGATTTATAAAAATTATTCGAGTAATGAAAAAAGCTTAATTGTATACGATTATTCTAGAATAATTTTTTTGTTCAATAAACTGCAAAGAGGAAAGGGAAAGTTAAGCACTCGTAAAATATTTTTGTTCGGGTAAACGAATAAATTTTAAATTTTATTCGGTTATGGGAATATTTTAAATTTTATTCAGTTCGATTAGTTTCAAGGATTATTATTTTTAATTCAATAAACTACCAAAAACAATAGGAAAGTTAAGAAAAATATTTTTTTATTGATTCTTGGATTTTTCGAATAATTTCAAGAATATTTTTTCAGTTTAATAAGCTACAACAAAAAGTAGGAAATTTAAGAAAAATTTTTTCTTAATTTTTATTTGAGCAATCGAACAAATTGAAATTCTATTCGATTATATGAATATTATAACCAGCAAACAAATTTCAAGTGTTATAATAAAATAAAAATATGAAATACAAAAGACAAATGGCCTTGTTCCCACCTGCGAAAGAAAAATTTCGACTTACAATTTTCATTGAAAACAAAAACAAATTTTCATATTTTATTGTTGTTTTCAATATAAATTGTGAGTCAAACGTCTTCTTTCGCAGTTGAGAAATAGGCCAAAAGATTGAAAAAAATATTATTCGAATAATCGATTAAAATTTAGGTTATATGTGACTATTCGAATAATATAAAGAAAAATAATTATTTTAACGAACAATAAATAAGTAAAATTCTATTGCACACATTGAATAAATTATTAAATTCCTTACCCTTATTCTAATAATATAACGAATAAAAAAATTTAACTTGCATAATAAAATAAAATATAAATTGATATAAAATATTTTTTTTTATTCCATAAATATTTGTTGACATCATGGCCCAAAAAATAAAAGTCTGACAAAAACTGTTTGCACAGTGTCAAAAACAATTGAGTAGAATTGACAGTCTTTAAATATGATTCAAAGTGTAAAAAATATGAAGAAAGTGCCAATAATACTCGTAGTAAATCGTTGTTGTCAAGAAATATACAAGCAATATGTCTTTGGGTATTGCATTGATGTGATGAATTAAGCGGAATCATTTTGATTATTTATTAATATTTCTTTTTGTTGGTATTTTCTTGCAATGTACAATTTTAATATGTTGCGGCATAACAAAAGTATCATATAATAATAAATACAAGCATATTTTCATACAAGAATAGGAAATTTAAATACACGAAAATTTACCACAATAATAAAAGACTTTTGACAGGATAATTAGCGTTTTATGCGCTTAATAAAACATGCAGGCGTATGAGTGACAACATTGTAAAACATTATTATAAGTAATCATACGCTATGATGCCTTGCTTAAAAAAAATTTATTATATTGTTAAGATGTAGGGCGAAATAAATAATGATTAATCACTTGTAAACACAGAAAAAAATTCATAAATTGAAAAACTTTTTATAATTTAACATTAAAATTTGTCTTTGGATGGCAAAACGTTTTTTTTCATGTATTCTTTTTCTTGCTTTTTTTTTTTTTTTTTTTTTAACTAAAAGTGGCTTAATGTTTGTTGCTGCATAAAGAAGTATAAAAGTGTTTTTGTTACGTTTCATTTTGTTGTTGAACAACATTAAACGGAAGCTCTTTCAATACATTGTAAAGCCAACAAACAACCTTCCTCAACACCCACTCAACTCAACTCAACCACCAACAACAGTAACTCGACTTGTTTTAAATATTTCATTCATCAGGGTTTAAACAAATATGTATGAAACATATTTTTTTTAACAACTTGCATTAATATACAAAACAAAGTGTGTAAATGTTTGTTTTGTAAGTCTGGGCTTTTAAAATTGTTGCACAATGGGTCACATAATCTAATGGGTGAAATTTATGTATGTAACATTGTCCTAACCTCAATTATTATTGTTATTTTTTTTACTAAAAATTACTCCACACAGTGGCCACTTGTTGGGTCCAAAATTAAACAAAAACCTACCGGGGTATTGACACGAAACTGTGTTGAAAATTTCAGCTCCACAACTCTTATAGTTCCAGAGATCATGTCCCTGTAGATAATGCGACTAGTTCATACATGCATGTAAGGACTAGTCCAAAGAGGAGTTGGACTACTCCAAAACTACTCCAAATATATGAAAAAAAGGTGGTCGATTTAACATTGCGATGTCCTAGGGTTAGACCACATAGTTATAGACTACTCGCATACAATTTGTAAGTGCCTAAGAAGGACGATCATGTTCGTTTAAACACGAACACTTATTGTGCAGCATTGAATGCTTGTATGAAAACGACATGATCCATGACTGCATTACTTGGGACCATGATGTAACTAGTCTGTTTCAGGGGTGTTACTAACAAACACACACAACTATTTTATATACATATATATCGATTTCATTAAAAAAATTAAAATTGCTTAATAAATAAAAATTTATTGTTCCTTTAATATTATTATATGAACAAAAAATTCCAATTAATATAGGCAAAGAAACTAATAATGTATAAAATAAAAAATAAACTGCTTGTGAAAGGAAATTTCGAAGTACATTCATTAATTGCTGGATATTTTTTCAAACTAATGAATTAAATTTTATACATGTAAATGATTTTTAAGATAAACTTTCTTCTTTGACTAATATATATTTTGAGATAAAAAATTTTCAATTTCTTGAATTCTAGTTTTAAAGTAAAAATAATTTTGGAAAAAATAGCGTCTTAAACATTACATATTGAAGCCTTCTTAATTTCTCTTAATATATTTTTTTGTTCATATTTTGTATAACCACGTCCCACTGTTTTCTAATAAACTAACTACATACAGCACACTAAGTTTAGTAGCCTCAAATCAGACAAGCCTCATTTGCAAATTTGTTTTTCCTTTTATTTTTCTTTATACTCTGATTCTTTTCGTTATAATGCAAAAATGTTAATAATGCGGCGGCGAAATCAGTGTTGCCAAATCGTGGGTAATTAAGCGAATTGCTTGTATGTTTTTATGGCTCCCATATGGATATTAAAATCCTTAAGGTAGTATCACTGGTCGTAACAAGAGGCAGACGCAAGTTATTACTCAAATAAAATGAAGATTTGGTTTTAGCTAAAAAATTCATACCATAACGTGTGTATGTACGTACATATATATGTATATAAAATTTACGCTTTTTATTAAAGTGTTCCCGATTCGGCTGCATTTTTTAATTTAAGTTTTATGTTTGTTATACGTCATAAGTTGTTAACCTATTTAAAAAAATATGGATGTCCTTGTAGGCAATCTGTGAAAATTCTCTCAAAGCTACAGATTTTTATCAAATTCGAAACAATTTTTAAATCTATAAAAATCAGTGGATATAAAAAATTGATTTGACGAAGACTTTTGAAGTTATTAGAAAAAAAAACTATTTCCTAAAAAAGTTTTCGTCCCTCAAGCGAATCGCCCTATTTTAGTCAAAAAATTTGTCAATGCCAAGCATCTTGGTATGAAAAACGAGCAAAAAAACTTCATATACTCCTACAAAACCGACTCTAAGGGGCTGCGGTCCGTTTGGTGGGAGGAGCCATGCCCATTAATATATAAAATTGTATTTTTTATACTTAGTGATTCCTATGAAACTTTGCGCACAGCTTTGCTCTTGTAAGAACACAATCTTGAAATCAAGAAAAAAAATAGGCGTGTGCAGCGCCCATTAAAATGCTGCAATAAATTTACGTACTTTTTTCCAACCTATTCCTCATAGCTTGGGGGGTATGAAAAGTAGGCAATACGAGATTTTGAAAACACCAAGGTGTTATTTTTTAAGCCCAATGGAACTTTAAATTATAACAGCCTTATTTATGAAACTTATTAAGGCTTTGTAAAGGCTTTTTAAACAAATTTTCATACAAAATTTTTCTTTAAAAGCCTTTATAAAGTCCTTATAATTTTTATAAATAAGACTGTAAAAAAATAGCACAAAAAATTAACTTTAATCCAAAAATATTTTTGATTCTAAATCTGTGGCAAAAATGAAAAAGTGCTTAAGTCGAGATAAGCTGATTTTGAGTTAATGGCACCTCCGTAATCTACATATTTGAATGTAACTTTGGTCAAAATCTCAATTTATTTGTGTGGTTTTTCAGGAAGTTATAGCACTATGACTTGCGACTTATCTTTTTTAGGGTTCCGTACACCAAAGGTGAAAAGGATCCCTATTGTTTTCGCTACGCTGTCCGTCTGTCCGTCACACGGTATTTTCTCAGAAACCGTAAGAGCTACGGACCTGAAATTTGGACAGAGTAGAACAGAGTATGTAGAACCTTGGCCGCTACAACAACAAATACATGACATATGTATGAACATATGTATATTGAAACTTGAAATTTGTAAAATTAGTGTATTTTTATACAGACTGCAACAATTAACACTAAAATTTAAAAAAATTTAAATTAAAGGGTGGTCCATCAGTCAATGCAATTTTGACTATGTAATTTTGACAATTTGCTATATCTTGGAAACCGTAAGAGGCAAACACTTGAAATTTTCAAAAACGGTAAAACTAAAAAAACCGAAAATTATAAAATCGCCAAACAAAAAAAAAAAATCGCCAAAAATTAAAAAAAAAATCGCCAAATCGAAAAAAATCGCCAAAATTAAAAAAAAATTCTAGCACTAAAATAAATCGCCAAAGTCGAAAAAATCGCCAAAATGAAAAAAAAACCCAAAATGAAAAAATCGAAAAAAAATCGAAAAAAATCGCCAAAACGCGAAAATGTCGCCAAAACTAAAAAAAATTTATATGAAAAAAAATCGCAAAAATGAAAAAACGCCAAAAACCGAAAAAAAATCGTCAAAACAAGCAAATAAAGTGTCAAAACGAAAAAAAGAGCCAAAATTAAAAAAAATCGCCAAAACCGAAAAAACGCAAAAAACGCCAAAACAAAAAAAAAACCGAAAAGATCACAAAAACGAAAAAAAAATGCTAAAACTATATATTATATAGGATGAAGTATGTATTAAATTACATATCTAGTGTTCGTACGGAACCCTTCGTGCGCGAGTCAGAGTCGCACTTTACTGAATTTATTAGACTTTTAATCTCGTTTGGAATAATAGCTTAATTTATTTTATAATTTTGTATATTTCAACTTAAATGTATTACTTATTGTGTGCAGAACGATGTTTGTTTAAAAAAATAAAGATTAACAGAGAATTCGCCAACTTAACTGCAAAATAAATAAATTTCTGAAAATCGAATTAACGCTTAAAAGTGCTCTCCTGTAAAACAGTAAAATATGACTTAAGCACTTATCCTTATTGCCACAGAAATATTAATACATAAACATATGTATAAAAATTATGTCGGGCGTATGGCCACCTTGGCCTTTCTTGACAAATCGCATTCTGAATATCTAATTTTTTGAGCATTATCAGCATAAACCACTGACTTCATTCACTTCGCGCCACAGGAATTAATCAAGAGGTATCAAATCGCATGACCTTGGAGGCAAATAGACCGGTCCATTTCTCGAAATCAGCTTATTGCCAAATTTTAATTTCAATAAGTCAATATTGCAACCACATCTCGCCCGTATCAATCTAATCCATATTTTCAATTGATCATGATGCGGTAACGATCTCAATAACGCGATTTCTGCTTAATTTTTAGAGAAATAAATTCCAATGATGCCACAACATAGTGTAAACCTCACCAAACGGTGAATTTTTCTAGATGTAATCTTGTCTGTAGGACCTGTTCTGGATTTTTTTCACTCCATATGTGACAATTTTCTTTATTAACAAACCCATTAAGCCAACAATTAGCCTCATCGCTGAACACAAAATATGCGTCGAATTGATGACTGATTTTCAAAGTAAATCTGGATAATTTGGTTCAAGCTTCAATTTGTAAATGTCAGAAAGTGAGCGCACTATGACAGTTCTTTTGACAGTTAACCTTTTAGTAAGTTCTATCGGGCGTGAAAAACACCCACAGACATTTGAAAACGGACAGCAAAAGGTTAAAAAAAGATTTAACAAAATTAATACGAACTAAAAAGTAGTTATGTTTTGTTAAAACGGACCGATGGGCCTTGCCACGCATAAAAACCTCATACATGTAAAGTAAAAATCGTAGGGCCTTATTTTTTAAAACGCAAAGATAAGAGCTGATAAATTGTGTACATATGTACATATTTAGTTTTTGTAATTTAAATTTTTTTCTTTGTGAAGTTTATTTGCTGTTGGTTAAGCATGTCTATATGCATTTCGTTGGTGCATTACCAAATCATCAGTAGACTTCAAAAATAATATTATGACAATTGAATTTTTTTATTTAAAATTTTTTTCAACGCTTAAGGCTATCTATCCCACACAGGCGCACGATCTCCAAAAAATACAACCCTTATCTGATGAATTGTTATTGTGTTTTGAAAATGTTCATAGACTCCATCATACCAGAGTTGTATTTTCTCAAATTTGTGTAGGATTGTGTACACACAATCTTGTGTTGCCGTTTATCATAAATTTTTCACTAAATATCTCATAAAATTAGGAAATTCTTCTCTAATTATATGGCAACGCTGCATGTAATAAAATCAACAAGTACATGTGGGCTCAAACAAAAACTACCGCAGCCAGCGAGAAAACTAAGACAATAAAAATAAAACCTAGAAAAAAATACTTACATGTGTACATAAATAAATAAATATGAAGAAAAACCAGCACAAAAAAATATTTTTTTTCAAAACACATATAAAGAGAAACAAAATAACAAAGTGGTAAAAAAGAATAATCTAAACTACGCTGCTGTTCTTTCATTTATCCATGGATGGAACATGTAAAATGTTCCTTTGTTTTATATAAATTTTATGGCCATAAACGCCGACAAAGGCCATGCAAGTTATAATATACGTTTGTGGTGGCTTACGAGACGTGAAAAGGAAATGGCAATAACAGCAGCAGCAATAACAAATCAAAACAAAACTTGTAAAAAAAATATTACAGCAATAGAAGTAGAATTATTTATTAACAACTAAATATTTTATTCGAGCCACAAATTGTTTGGAAATAATAAAGTTTATGTGTTTCAGTAATACGAGTAATAAAAGGTTTAGAGGCTCCTGCAATTTATTTATATGAATAATATAATATCAAAATAATATTGTGGGTACAGTTGAAGGTCGATAATATGAAACTCAGGGATGCGAGCAAAAAAGTGCCAAAAACCGAGATGTAAAATAATCAAAGAAGAAGTAGAGAGTAGATTTTTTATTTAAAAAAAGTAACACATACATATCTTACATTTATGTAAATTCCCTAACACATTATTTTGAAGCATAATAATGAATTACTTCATCTTAACCGAATAACGAATAATATACACATGTAATTATATTTTTTTTATGTAGTGCATAATAGCTAGCTTGATTTTTGCCTGCTACATCTTTGTCATCAGAGTTCAGTTAATGTAAATTTCAATCTTATATATAAGTTTTTAAATTGAAATAGAATACGAGAATTGTTGATGGGAAAACGAATTAATAAACGTGAACAATGATCCTGCCATTCTAAGCATTTCATATTCTCTATGTTCTCTATGTCTAGCAAACTGAATGTGAAATTAATGTCATGCTTTGGAAAGCAGAAGTTTATATTTTTAAAATAATGCATTATGTATTTTATTAGATATTTATTGAATGAATTAGTATTTTACTCCGCTCTTGCACTGCGGATATACGTATGATAAATGATTTTAAGCCAAGGGATTTATTTAAGCTGTAGTTTGCTTCTAGAAAAAAAAAATATTTAAAATTAAATAATGTCCAATTACTTACTGTATGCATGTTGAAATGTGTTTAAGATTATTTATATGAATTTGTTGCTGTAGTTTTTATTTAATTCTATTGGCAGCACCCTACACAGAAAAAATTTTCTGTGTACAAATTAGTGATGTAACGAATGTCAATTTTTGATATTCGCGAATACGAATACGAATATTTGAAACGATATTCGCGAATACGAATATTATATGCAATATGAAATATTAAAAAATTGTTATGAAAAAGGACTTCACACTCTTGTTGGCGTACTTTAAAGCTAATAAAAAGTACCCAAAATTTTAATGATCGCCATTAAATAATATTTGAAAATGATACAAAGCACAAATTTCTATAAAAAATTAATGTATTTGTACAAACTAAAATTTTTAGTCATTTATTTAAATTTCGTTTAGGATTTATGCATTTATTTATTTCGGTCTGAATTTGGCCGAATATTCGACAATTCGAATACGAATACGAATATTCGTGCATCACTAGTACAAATAATGTATTAAAAATTTAATGTAGTCAATTAAACTTTAGTTTAAAAATTAAGAAGTTGAATTGAAAATTTAATTGAGTCAAGTAAACTTTTGTTTAAAAATGTAATTTATTAAAACGTTTAATTTTACAAAATTAAATTTTTAATTGAATCGTTTATTTCGGAAATCTAACATTGATGATTTTTTTAATGAAATAAACGGTTCAATTGATTTATATTTTTTTTTTTTATTATATATATTGATTTGTGACATATTTTTTTTTGTGTATATTTCAGATATTTTATAGATTTTCTTGGCCACGATTTCATTGTCTTTTGTTAAGATTTTTTATTCTTTCCACATGTATAAATTTCAGTCCAGGGATTATATCAATGACGGGTGGGCTTATAAAGATAATATAAATACGAGGGCAGTTACTGAATTATACTGCGGCAAAACGAAGTTTTCTCTTAGAAGCGCCTTGCTTCGAAATTAGGCATTAAAAGTTAATTTTGACCTTTGTAAAACACACATACATACATTTAATAAGCCTCCTTATTCCGTAAATATTTTTCGACATATTTAAATGCAGTGATGCCAACTTTTTTTGGCTCTAACAGCATATTAAAATTTAAAAAAAGCGCAAAAAGCGTAATTTTGAGTTATAAAAAGCATTAAAAGCACTAATTTAAAAAAGGAGTGAAGATCCAAACGAGTGAAGTTTAATAATGTTTAATATTTTCGAAGCTATTCTCTGTTTAATGAAACATATCAGACGAAAAAGGTATTCTTTACACTGAAAAAAGAAATACACCAAGTTTTTATTAAAGTATAAAATACACAAATTTCTTAAAAGCACTACTATTTAAAAGTAAATTTTCAATAAAAAAATTAATGAAAATCGACATTTAAATATGAATTGATATTTAAATAGAGTTGGTGAAATTGGCCCTTAGTGTTTTTCTTAGTTTGGCACTAACGCTCAAAATTTGGCGTTTTTAGTCTTAAAAAAACACGAAAAATAGTGCCAAAAGCACCAAGTTGGCATCGCTGTTTAAATGTGTGCAGTGCACAAATGCAACTTAAGCTACGGTCACACTTGTCAAACATTTGCCCAAAAAGCATAACCACTAAATGCTAATGAAAAATCTTTCAATTCAGAAAAAATTTTGTCAAGTTAAAGAGTAGCCAATATTGTTGGGTTTTATGACATTATGCATTAGTTGTGTTCGAAACTGTTTGATATGATAAACAAGTGTCTGGATCAAAACTTTTTTCATCAGTGTTTGTTGGTTACGCTTTTTTAGGCAAATGTTTGACAAGTGTGACCGTACTTTTAGAAAAAAAAACTATAAATAGCAGCTCTTACAATAGGTACAACAAACTCTTTATTGCTTGTAAACTGTTAAGTAAATTTTGTTCTTCCTCGAAATAGTTGTTTTATTTTTCTTGTGCTAAGTCCTTTGTTTTAAAATCTCCTTGCACACTCCAAAGTTTTATTGCAGCTTTGTCTTATATATATAAGCATCAGAATATGTTTAACAAAAAAAAAATAGCCTTTAGTGAGTGGAATTAACTTTATGCAAGACTACCTTGAAAGTTGGAAGGAAAGTAGTGACGGTAAAATTCTAGTCACAGGAAGTGAAATAATAGAGACGACGCAGTTTCTGTTTAAAAAAAATGATTTATGGAAATTTACTTCTTGTTACACACAAAAATATATACATAAATACATATGTACATTCATACAAACATATGTTTAGTATAACTATGTATATATGTATGTACGTGTTATACAGCTCAAAAGGACCTGCAGATTTAAAGTTCTTCTAATATCCTTTGCTTTTTAAACTTAACTTTGATTACAAATTAAATTATAAATAAGGCAACACTTTATTATTTATTGCCTGCTTTGTATTGTCAGACATTTGCATAAACCTCTTATCTTAAATATATCGCACACTTACTTCAATAGTGGCATAACTCAAAAAATGAGTTTTTTGAGTTAATAATGCAGAAAGATGCGGCATTTCGTATTTTATTTTGAGTAAAAATTTCATATAAATACATAGCTTGTACCATCACCTCCTGAGAGAAGATTTTTTTTCATTTATCCATTGAGTTGTATGCAAATTGAAAACTTAAAACGCGTTTTCTGCAAAACTAGTTTTTTTGAGTTATGCCACTATTGAAGTTTCAAGGTTTCGTCAAATATCTTTTTTTATGAATTTATCTAAAAAGTTAGTAAGTAAAGTTTACCCTGAATATGTGTAATTTTACATACGCATAATTTTAATCGTGCTAACATTTTGAAACAAAAAGTTTCTATTTTATTCTCTACTTTCACAAAAAAAGAAAAAAAAATTCGCGGAATGCCAACGCTGAAAAAGAGTTTTACAGCCTGTTCAATGATACGAGTATGAAATGAATACATTCGTTCGTATTGTAAGCGAATTGATTTGAGCTCATTTGAACGTTGAAATTAACGACAGCTCAATTACTTTTTGGAGTTAGCAATGCAGAAAAATTCGTTATATCATATTTAATATTGTGTAAATATTTCATATAAAAGGCTTGTGCACTCATCTATTCACAAATATATTTATATCTTCATTGAGTTGTATGTAGATTGAAAAAAGAAAAGTTATTTTCTAAAAAACTAGCTCTAGCTTCTTTTAGTTAGTCCTCGGTTGCAATACAAATTCGATATGTAACAGCATGTTTACATAACACATTACAATCAGAAGATCCTCGAATGCAACGGGCGCGACAACTTTGGTTCACAGAACGCGTTCCTTACTTTTCGATTGACTTAAGGCCGAGACCCAATAAATCCGTCATACGTTAAACTCCGCCTTTTTCAACTGACATCTAAGTTGAAATACATGGTTTTTTATGAGGTCTGTTACATTCAGTACGTGTCTATCAACGCAGAGTACAAAATTTGGTAAACTTTTAACTTTTTACGTACGTTGAGTAGTTTGACAGATATTGGTTTTTTTTTGGTATGTTCTGATTTAGGTTTTTGTGTTTTGTGGTAGCAAAAATAAAATTAAACAAAAGAAATAAACGAAATAAATAAAAAATTGAATTTAATAAATAAAATGGAGAATCAACCTTTTGAAGCTGTTCAAATGCTTCCGTCAATAAAGTACTCACTGTGCCAACCTACTCCGTCGCTGCGTTAATGTCAATTGAAAAAAGGCGAAGTTTAACGTATGACGGATTCATTGTGCCCCGGCCTTTACGTTATGTGGTGTATTACAGTGTTTCCTATCTGGCAATACATAAATATTTTTTGTTTAAATTTTTTTTATATGGTAACTCTTTTTTTATGGCAAACAAAAAACAAACAGCTGAATATAAACGAAACAATTATTGAAAAATTGTTTATTTGGAAAGAAAACAATGAAAATATTTTCATTGACCTCTGGAAGGTGAAAATATGGCTGACATCCATATGCCTATAAAAAAAGGTTTATCTTGTAATGTATTTGTGCATTTTTATATATAATAACTCTATTTCCAAGCACTTCTTCGCTTTGTATAAGAAGTTCCATAGTTTAAAAAATGTTTATATATAAAATATAAAATAATTTCCAATTTAAAGCACATTGTGAAATATCTAAGAGTTTTTCATACAAAGAAAAATAGTTGCTGTACAGTTTGTCAAATAAGTGTTATAAAAAGCAGAAAAAATACAACAACAAATACACGCATTTCTGCAGGAGATTTATTTTATTTTGAGCAAAGTTATTAGACAGTCTGAATTTAACAAACTTGCAGTGTGCATGCAAAATCAGCTGTTTATGGTCAAAACCAGGTTTTAATTTTCAGTGTGAAAACACTATATAATAACTTGATTTAAAAGTACTTCTTCACTTTGTATAAGTACTTGCATGATTTGAAAATGTTTATTTTCAAAATATAAAATAATTTCTATTTTAGAGTGCACTGTAAAATTTACGAGTTTTTCATACAAACAAAAATATTTGTTGTATAGTTTGTCAAATAAGTGTTATAAAAAGCAGAAAAAATACAGCAACAAATACACTTCTTGCTTGAAAACTGAATTTATCAAACCTGCAGTGTGAACGCAAGATCAACTGTTTAACTTAAATTAGACGTGACATAGCCATAATCATACCAATTTCAATTGGTTTCTATGGTGAGAGTTATGGCGTTATAGCGAGTCACCTATAATCAAATACAGTGTTGCCCATTACTTTGGTTCGAACGGCTGTTTTCTATGGTTATGGTTATGTCACGTCTGATTGAGCCTTTTATGTTTTAAACTGTTTTAACGTTAAAACCAGTTTTTAACTTTATGTGTAAAACACTAAAAGTCGCACATTACTGAATTTATTTTGCACTTCATGTAGTTTTTGGCACTAAAATATTTGCCTGAACTGTGCGAATACGAATATTCGTTACATCACTAGTATATATGATTGTATGTGTGTGTACATATACATACATACATATGTATTTTTAGATGTAAAATCTTATAGAATTATTACTTTAAGTGTTAGATTTATTTCCTTGCCAAACGACGGAAGTTTTCTTTTATTCTAATGTGTACGTACATATTGTACAAATATCTTAAAAGTAAAAGAAAGAGTGTGCGTTGTAAGTAATCATATTCATAAAGTAAGAGGAATATGAATATAATGGTTTCAAAAACTTACAAGGAATTATTATTAGCATAATGATTATAACATTTTTGATGAATGCAAGAAGTCTTGTAAATATCTTGGAATAAATGTTGCTGGTACCATCTAAAGCAATGAATATATTTTTATGTACTCTGTATTAGTGTCCTGCATAAGACATCTTATAAGAACTTTCAAGACATGAGGGATTTCTCAAATGCTTTACTACAGCGAAATCTTATAAAACAAACGTTAACAACACTGTTTGCAAGAAATTTGTTTGAGTATTGTAGGTATAAGAGTAAAAAAGAAAACACTTCGTGACGGAAGAATTTGTGATACTTGCTTCTTTCTACGCATGAGCGCGTATACAAACGTCATGCATGTATGTGTGTATGATCCAGGGAAGGAAAATGATTTCTTGGATTTTGTACCAACTATGAAAATAAAATGTACTTTTTAGACCATGACGGTATCAATTTTTAATATTTATTAATAAAAACAGAAACGTAAAAAATTGGGTATAAAAATTCAGAAGTTTACAATAAAAAACAGAAACTTAACACAAATGTACTATATAAAAATTCAGTATACAATAAAAAATAACAAAAAAATATTAAATATTACATTCATAAAGGTACATTCATAGATTCGACTATTATATTAGAGATTAAAATAAAACAAACACAAAAAAAATTAAAGAGAATATAGGCAAAATGAATGTTACCATATAGTGAAACATTGACATTTTGAAATTGTACCAAGTAACTCGCGGTAGTACCACGGTACCAACAAGGTCAAAAATGTACCATAAAAAGTACAATTGTACCATGATTTCCATCCGTGGTATGATCTTTTATTTTTCTGCGCATATGCAAAGGCACACACATGAATTAACATTAGTTGTATGCGGTTAATCACATAATAGCTTACCATCTACATATTACACACACACTCAAACGTACAATATGAAAAACAGTGTTACCATATGTGAAGATTTATCTTATTTTTGAAGTTTTTAGACGTGTTAAAACGATCAAAAAAGATTTCTTATCTAAAAATAAGATTTTTAAAAATTTTAATTTTGGTACTTTTAATATATTACTGAGGGATTTTTTGACTAAACTACTTACAAATTGTCTGATTTGATTCATAATGATCTTACACATATTCTATACAGTAAATTTTTGTGTTATTTGGCTTTACTTTTAATAGTTCAGTGGAAACAAAATAAATTTTAATTCATTTTCATTCAATAAAATCACAAAAAGGATTTTTGGTAACAAAAACAGATTTTTTTTGCCCGACTTGAAGATTTTTGAAAAATAAATATGGCAACACTGATGAAAAATAACAAGCATACACTAATCAACAGTACTTCTTTTGAGTGTTTGTTACAAACAAGCTGTCTTGGCGACATCGCTTCTTAACACTGATATACACGTACACCAATACAAAAGTTTTCAGTTTGCACAAAACTTCAAGGAAAAATAAAGTTTTATTTTCCTCTCACGAGTTAAATATACAAGATATTTGTATGAAATTTTTACATGAAATAAAAATACGGCATGAAAATTAATTCTGCCTTATATGTATAACCAAAAATTTAATTTTTTTGAGTTATAACATTGTTCAAGTAAATGCTCGATATTTACATATGTGCATTCATATATAAATTTATAAACATACTTATACGGGATTTACACGATGACTTTTCCCCTGCGTTTTTCTTGAATTCTCTTTTATGTTTCTACCCCTTTCATCACCTTTGTACCCCTTTTGTCAATAAACTCTAGAAAAGTCACGGTAAAAAGTCATAGTGTAAATCCCGTATTAGCAATGTATGTAGGCGTGTACAAACACTCACATTGTTTGTTGAATAAAACATTTTAAATCACAACTTGTATGTATTTTTATTTTCTAGCTTCTATTTCAATTTCAAAAAAAAAATCATTTCAATCTCTAGGCAAAGAATCCATGCTTTTCATAGTAGGAAAGCTACTCGTATTTCAATTTATTTGTATGACTATTTTTCCGACATGTACATATGTACATATATCCTTTTAGATTCTTTTAATCCGTTTTAAATTTGTGGTTGGTTGATCTATTTGTTTTTTCTTTCTTTCTTTGTAACAGTCTGGCTGTTTTTATTTGCTTTGGTGATTACGGTCAAGAATAGCGTTGCCAGAATGATGATTTTTCTAATATCGATTGAGACACTTATCTGGCATAAGACTACAAAGAACAAATTATTTCTCTAAAAAACAAACATTTACAGTGCCCATCAAAAGCTAGGAATTTTAGTAACGTGAAATATAATAAGAAATTTTAAGAACGTGCGCCGCCTAATCTTTTGAGCCCGTTATTTTGTTATTACAAAGGTCCAAAATTTTAATTTTTTTATCTGGTAACACTGAAGAGAATATAAAAGCGACAGTGCGAGAGTGTGTATGCATATGTGTGTGTATTTAATTGGATTTTTAACAAGAACGTTAATAAAAGTTTACCTTCAATGTCAATGTTATTTGATATTAACACCGTCTGGTGATTTATGGGACACACAAATTTAAAATATTTATTTGTGCATTATTTTAAATGGAATTTGTACCAGACACACATACACGTGCTATGAACATGCATACATATGTATGTATGCATGTATTAATGTAAAAGATAACAGAGCAGTTGATTTGAAATTAAAGATCTGATTATGGTCATGTGTATGTGCGTATCTGTATGTTTGACATAAAATTGCTTTGTTATAGGGCATTTACATTATCTCGAAATCTAGTACTTACGAGATTTCGGGCTAAATCTAGCTGCTTTGTACTAGATTTCCCATGTAAAACAAAATCTATTCTGAGAGTAGATTTGTAGGAAATCTACACAAAATCTAATATTTTTATTTTATCTTTACTACCCTGTACAACATAGGTATTTGAAAGATGATTGAATCAGCTACGGCTTGCTTAAAAAGGTGTGTGAATTTGCTATATTGCAGTTGTTTGGTTGTAGTTTTGGAAATTCTTCAGTTAATGGGTTTTGTTCTGGTTAAAAAAAGTCCTGATAAATGTCTAAAAAACTTGGTGTTAATGGTACAGATTTTCATAAAGATTTTAAATAAAATCTGCTATATTTTGTGCAATTGTAAAACTCGAGAATATTTGGTACACCCTGTAGTAACCATGTGTATTAAAAATGTTTAACAAAGCGTGATATATGTTCAAATATTGCAGTAATTTTTTAATGATAAATACAGCAAACTGATATCCTTATACCCAATTTACGCATATTCAATATGGATATACAGTAGTTTTGATTTAGCTGCCTTTTGTTTAAGTGCACTTTGTACTTAACTGCCTAAAATGATAAATTTCTGTCACTATTCTTTATAATCCCATACAAATTCTTTTTTTAAGTGCACTTTCTATACCTGCACATTTAAGATAAGTGCCCTAAAATTTTGGTAATTTTAAAATATTTTCATACAAAAATTGACTTAACTGTACAAAATATATTTTTTCTGTAATTATTGTTCAAAATCCTTTTTTAAGTGCACTTTGTATAGCTGCGCATTTAACATATTTTTTTGGCAGTTTTAAATTATCATATGAAAAATTTAATTTAGCTGCACACATTAAAAAAATGTTGCTACAAAAGTATGCAACCATGTATGTGTATAAAACTGAAGTCAAAAATTGTATTCCTGTACATTTAGGCAGGTAAGTGCATTTAAGATAACAGCATTTTTGACTTATCTGCACAAAAAGTCGTGCAAAGTTGATTGTGCAGCTAAGTCAAAATTACTATACTGTCTGTTCATGCAAACCACACTCATACATACATATTCAAAAATGTGCAAATGAACTGTGTGACTATTATAATTTACTCTCAAAATGATAAGCACTTTGCCTCTCACTTGTTTCTGCATATTTACATACACTTCATGTGTAACACTTGTTTACTGAACAGTTATTTAAAATATGTACTTTGGAAAACCATAAATTAAAATGTTTCTTTTTTTGGGAAAATGTTTTGAAAACAATAACAAAAACAAATCTTCTGTGTGCATGACCAAAGTTCAACAAAAGTGATAAAGATGAAAAGAATTTATTTAAAAATTTTTTAAACAATATACTACATACATACTTTAAAGATTGGTGTACATACGGGTATGTACATACTATGTACATATTTATGTACATTGCACATGCATACATATGTGTGTATGTATGTATGTAAGGCCGTATTTGTGTGCATATGTACATAGCTAAAAAGTTATGTGCTTGATATAAACAAAAAATATCAACAAAAACAAAAACTTTTTATTAGAAATATTTTGTACGAGATACACTAGCCTCAGATACAAATACTTGTGTAATATTTGTTTATAAAGATAAAATTGGAACGATTATAGTCAGGTGTTCTTAAAGTATTAAAATGTCGTTTTTCTAAATGGGTTTCAATTGAATTTCGAGTGTATAACTATCTTAATGGCTCATTGATTGAAAAATTCAAGATGCTTTTGGTTTTGGTATTGTGGAAAAAATTGTCATTCGATGTAAGGATTCAATAAAATTAAGCTCAATATTCGACTGACTATTTTTCAACAACATCCGTACGTAAAATTTCCTTAAAGTATAGAGAATAACTGAGTAACACTCAGAGAGCCGGCTCAGAGCTTTCGCCCTAATATTAAATTTGGGCTGGAGCCGACGCTGATTTGTGCGCCGCGTGTTGGTAAACAAGTGCATATCCTTATTTTTCATAATATTCTAATCGAAGTCCCTGAATACAGACAGCAAAGCTCAAAGCTGAAACACCCAAAATTAGTCGAAGCTTAAATTGACTTATTTCTGTTGTTGAAAGTGGAAATTTTGTGTATTCAAAACCTTGCAATTGAATATCATGTCAACTGGTTTTATAGAATATTTTAAGCGGATTGTATTTCCGTCTAAGAGTGTTTTTTGAACTCCCATATTATGAACAACTTTTGATCTTCGACTGCAGTCAAAAGTGTTGATCTGCATCAACTTCTTTGTTGAGGTGAATACGTGCGACGTCCATGTTCTGCCTTATCAAAGTACATATTTGTGGTAGTGCAATAGAGATAAAATATTTACCAATTTTGTTCTGTCTCTTTTCTTTCTATTGCAAATGGGTGCGAACGGCGAATCTCATTTCGAACATTGATGCTCTGCCATATGTTCGGGCATCGATGTCAGAGCATGTACAAAACATGAACATGAGCGGTCTACATTAGCTATATGCGATGTCCGACATGATGCTCATACCAATTCCATGGCTCATGGAGAGCTCCAGTTAGAACCTTATTATTTTTAGAAAAGTTTAGAGATGAGCACCTAGTAAAATTTTTTTTTAAAATAAATCGATATAAGAAACGAGTATTAAAAATAAAATAGATATTCCCTTGTTTTTGTAAATATAAGTTGAAATTTTTGTTTCCAAAAAGTAGTGAAAGAAAATTTACTCACGATACCATCTCTATTAACGGAATTAACCGCAATATTTGTTGCTAACCTTGATGAAAATATTTTTGGCTTACAAATTTTACGGAAGAATTTTATCTTTTCTATTTAATTTATATCCCCAGCAGCATCCTTCACTTGTTTTCTCACACATTTTCGTAACAAACGATAATTGTATAAAATTTTCTTGACAATGAAAAAAATAAAAACATTCAAATAATATTTAAATATTCGGTTTACGTTTAGCCAATAAAATAGAAAGAGCACTGAACTTGAAAATTGTTCATAATACATATTGTGGAAATAAAATGATAAAAATTACAAACAAACAAATAATATACAATTGTTGTGAACAAAGAGTAATATAAAATAATCTTTCAAATTTACAATTTCTTGGCAAACAAAAAATTCGTATAAAATTTATGGAATTTGTTTTTAATAAAATTGTGAAATATGAAATATAATTTAGAAAAAAGTGCAAAGAACGGGTTCAATAGTAGTTTGTTTCATTGAAAAAATTTTGTTGTTGCTGTTAAGGCCACCCGGTTGTTCAGCAGCTGATCAAGCATTGGGAGATTAGATGGCTCAAAGCACCTCAGCAAGATGGTTGCTCATAGTCAGCGATAATTATGTTCAAAGATTGCAAGTGTTAAGAACCAAATGGGATAAGACAGTCATGGTAGATACCCATTTAAATTTTAGACACATCTGTATCTGTAACTAATGCTGAGTACACACCATGGCATTTTGTGACATCGCAATAGTGTGTAGTAGTGGCAACGTTCGTCATTTCCGATATTTTTCGTTGTGTGGCATTGTTTTCCATATAAAAATATAATGTAAATGGTGTTGCATATGTTTTAAAAATGACACTACAAAATGAGTACACAAGAAATGTCAGATGTGTACTCAACATTAGTCATGTAAATTTAAAAAATTTTATAAGCAAGGATATTTCTTAGGCATTCACATCATGGAGTTGACAACACTATTTTGTTTTACAACTGATTTTTCAGCTTTGCCTTGTTTCCGAACATGTGAGAAGTTCTCGCATCAAGAAAAATTAGGTAATGATATTTGTTGTCTTATTTTACACAGGGTTATTCATATAAAAACTTAAATAAACTTACAAAAAATATCAAGAAATACATTAGTTTTTTTCTTACTTACGCAATTGCATAATAACTGGCTGAATAAAGTTTATTTATAAATGCAAACCAAATTAGTCGCAAAACAGTTGCCGGAAGGGTTCTCAGGGGGTCTACTCTGTAATTCGAAACGAAAGAAAATACTTCCGAATTTACATGTTATAAGCATACAAATTCGAAAGCATTTTCTTTCGTTTCGAATTACAGAGTAGACCCCCAAACTTGTTCCGGTCTATTTCACCAAATTGATTTTAAAAATCGCAAAAGTCGCCAAAAACAATTTCTTATAGTTTTCCTTAATATATATCCTCACAAGGTAAGGTTGTCATATAATTTCTAATTTTACGGTGGCGGGGAACAAAGTTATGAGGGGGATAAAAACAGCTCGAATGGCTTCCTGTAAATATACACACTACGTGCATTGGCCAGAACTTGGCCTGGCGCACTGCCGTGCGCCTAGATTTGATAATAAATTCGTTTTTATATAATATAGAAAATCGTCAAAAGTAGTAATAAAATCGCCAAAAATTATGGGTAAAGGTTCCCTCCTAATGATCTGCATTAGCAACAGTGAAATGCTAAACCCCTCAACAATCAATCAATTTCAATGTATTTTTAGTGAAAAATATTTTACTGAATAAGTTAAATAATAATTTGGGATTATTAGTGTGTTAACAAATGTTAAGCCATAAGTTATATCTCGTAATTTTTTTTTTATTGTTTCAATTTCTTGCGAAAAAGGATTTATTTTTGAAACTATTCCTTCAACAAAATAATTTTCCTGAATTACAAAAATTTTTAAGTTCATTTTTATTAAAAAAATAGTTAACAAATTTATTTATCGTCAGAAAAATCGCCAGGTCAAAAACTTAGACGCCTAACAAGTTGAAAAATCACCACGTTTGGCGAGAAATCGCCAAATCTGACAACCCTGTTTGTCAGCTGTTAAATCAATTGTAAAACAAAAAAATGCTGCCAAATCAAAAATGTGAATGTCTACACTTTTTATTTAGTGGACGGTGAAAGAGTAACTTGTTTTAGAAAATTTTATAATTCTTCTCTTCATCCACAAATTGGATGTTAGCGTTTAAGTGATTTTGCTTATAATATTTTTGAAACTGAATGACTATTTCGGAGCCATGACATTTGCTTCCATCCTATACCTATTCTTCTTTTTAATTTTCCTTGAATTAGTAATATGTAATCATTATCGTTGATGGTGGATTTTTCTCATGGTATTTTTATAAAAGAACATTAGTTTTTTTTTTGTATTTTAAAAAATGTACATATTTCTTAAGGCTCAATCAGACGTGACATAACCATAGCCATAGAGAGCAGCCGTTCGAACCAAACTAATGGGCAACACTGTATTCGAGTATACGTGACACGCCATAACGCCATAACTCTCACCATAGAAACCAATTGAATTTTGGTTTGGTTATGGTTATGGCGTTATGGCTATGTCACGTCTAATTTAAGCTTTAGTCCTAAGTATAATTTATGTACATATATGTATGAGCATTAGAGTGGCCGTTAGTTATATGGAGAATGGGCGGGTGCACCCTAGGGTGATCGACTCGGTTTTTCAACCGGTTTTAAAACCCGCTTTTTTCACAATAGGGTTGTCGGTTTTTTCAAAATGTTGATTTTTCGAATGTCGAATAGTCCGGTTTTTTTATAATTTAAAAACCGGCTGAGTCGAATACTTTTCGATTTGTATATTTTGCGTGTTTTGTTGATTTTTGTAAGTTTTTTTAGTGTAAAAGCTCTAAGCTTTTTTTGAGCATGGCGACATTTACTGAAACGTGAAATTTAAGAGAAATTATTTTATGAGTTAATAGCAGAGGCGAATTTAATTGGCCTTATGGTGTGCAATGGATATCAAAATACAGTTGCAAAAAGTGTTTTTTAGTTTTGTTGACATTTTTCTTCATATTTTATATAGATACCTTGTCCATACATCATATGTACATATACATATACCATGAAGGAATAAACTCTACATACACCCATCATTTTTGGGGTTTGAGGAAACTTGGGAAGAAATTCAAAAAATTAATTATGTCAATATCTAGGGTGCTAATAAATATGTTTATACAAAAAATAAAAAATTCAAAAATAATTATAATAACAATAACATACCTATTAGACCATATTTGGATGCCATTTGTTGACGGCTTGGTACCAGAAATCACAGAATTTTCAAACAAGTTGACAACATCAAACATATTGCACGTATTTTTTCATGTATTTTATGCCTGTATGTATACTTTTTTCTATGTATTTTGAATATTTTTGCTACTGTAGGTGTTATTATAATTATTTTTTTATTTTTTGTATAAACACCATAAATATTGGCATAATTAATTTTTTGAATATCTTCCCAAATTTCCACAAACCCTAAAAATTATGGTTTTATGTAGAGTTTATTCCTCAACTGTATATTATATATACATATTTATGTACTATACATACATAAGTATATGAAGTCAATTTTTATGCTTTACCTTTAATTTTTGTATTGTTTTATAGTATTTACATGAACTGTTAACTCTTTTTTTTAATAAAGCAATTTAAAATCAAAACTTTTGTGCATTTATTGTCATTATTATTTCCTGTTATTTTGGGAAAATTTATTGCATATATTAAGGGATTAACAGTAAAATCACTTATACACATAATTACGCATTTCGGTAAAAACAATTTCAGTATTTTATTTAAATCTTAATATATATTTAAATAGAAGGATATCTAATGTATCGAAAAATGCAAAAATTTTGATTAAAAAAAATAATGATAATATAGCCTTTCTATATTAATGTAACGATATGTATTTTTTATGGTTGGCAGTTGATTCAGAAGGTCAGGCACTAACTAAGAATAAATACAAAGCATACTTTAAGGCATTTAATTGCCAATAAATTTAAATTGTATGTATCTTCTAAAATATAAACTTAAACAGTTAATTAAAGGGGAAACATGTTTGCCATTGAGTCTTTAACATTCAATGTTAAATAAAAATGCAATGTTTTTGAGAATTTAATGGCTGTGTTGCTTGTTAAATGTGTATCCTTGCTGTCATGTTAGCAGTTTATAGTTTGTTTTTTTTTCCTGAATTTTATTTTCTGTTACATTTTGGTAAAGACTATATCCCATCAATGTCAAATAGTATTTTCCTGTCTTTCCAACGAATTAAAAAACAAGAACATTTGAGTAGTTGCTAGTCTGACTGGTGCACACTGGTGTCAAACCCAATTTTTCTTTGACATAAATTTGAAAAACTATGTTAGAACTGTTATTTTTTGTACAGGTATAGAATAAAAAATAGATAAAAAATATTATAACTAACAATGTTAAAAAAAATTTAAAAACAAATCTATTGAACTTCTTATAAATCGTAATGCAAGGTAAAAAAATCAATAGTTAAAAACGTCATAACTCAAAAACAAACACAACTTACTGGGAAAAGAAAATTCTATTTTGCTTTCAGCAGTTGAGTAAACAAGATATTTGTATGCAATTTTTATACAATATGAAGAACGATATGAGGATTAATTCTGCATGAGTAACTCAAAAATTTAATTTTTTGAGTTATGATGTTCTTTGAGTAAATGAGCGATATGTATCATGTTCAAAAATTTTTTTTCACGGCACATACATATATATACATATTTATATGTAGACTGTAAAAACATAAAACACACTAATACTCGTTCTCGTAAATGTCACGTTCCGCAATAATTTTATTGAAAATCTGCCTTGGACTTTTTTTAAGATCGTATTTACTACGAGTATATGGAGAATAAATTTTATTTCAATGATATATTCGCATTGAAGATGATACGTACGTACGTACATAAGAATGTACACATGTTTCTACATATTTAATATTTAAAAAATATTGGATTTTTCATCTTCAGCTTGACCCCATAGACCTTCTGAAATACGAAGATATTTATTTAGTCGTCGTCCAGACTTGCAATTTTTGTTGCTGCAATTTTTTTTCAAATTCTGCTTTGAAATTATAGAATTATTGTCCACATTATGAAATTCTTGTTTTTCAATTATGTATTAAAAATGTATGTATTCTATTACACGAATAATATCCCTGAAAAATTAGCAATTCTATTTACTTTTTGTTATATTTTATGTTTTTCATACAACTGAAGAAAGAAAATAAAATAAAACGTCAACTAGAACATTTTAATTAACAAGTTCGAATTTCCAAACAAAAGAGAATTGCAGAGCACATGAAACTCTTTACATCTCCCCAATCTTCTCATCTCTCTCTCACCAATAAACTCAAGAATTGCTGCAACCAAAATTGCAATGTTTAAAAATGTTTGTTATTTAGGGCGTTCTGCGGTTTAGGTAACGATTTGTTTTGTACATGTAAATACATATACATTCATACATACATATTTATATAATTATTATTGTATTATAATACAAACCCATTTTTTATTTTATTATAAATTTTTTTATTTCTCAATGGTGGAAACTCATAATGTGTCTATTTCCACCATAATTTTTTCGCATATTTTTTTTTGGCAAATTTCCCAAATTAAGTAGGCGACGCATATTTTGTGCTTTGTATATAAATATATTTATTTATAACTTAATGTTGTATAAAATTATGCATAAATATGTGCTATTACAATGATCGTCATGATTTGGTTTATTTATGATGATCAACAAGCTGTTTCACTAATTATAAAATAATTATGCTAGAACAAAAAATATGTAGCACATAATTTTAATTGAGAAAAGGTATAAATAATATAAAAACTGGTTTAAAATTTGTCTAAGCCCTAAAGACAATTACAAAAAAAAATAAATAAAAATAAAAAAATAAATAAAAATTTAACCGATTTCAAAAATAAGCGATAAAACGTTTATGATCAAATAAAATAAGTCTGCAACTTCAGGAGAAATCGCTGTCAAATTAACCAATCACATAATAAAATCTACGGCAGCAACTTCAAGTGCTCCATAATTTTGGTTTTATTTCCTTTTATTCTTATTTTTCTTTGTAGTTTTGTTTACAAAATGTATGAAATTTATTGAAAGTACGGTAGCATTGTTGGGCGAATATTTATTTATATGTGAGAGCATAAGAAAAAACGCTGTCAAAATAGAGTCTATCTCTCGACTGCTTTCTGGGGATACTTTTTTGTGTAAATTTTTATGGAAATGTGCTTATGCCGCAATTCTGTTTGACCACTTAGTAATAATTTAGATGCATTTTTATATGTGTTATAGAGATGGGCGCGTGCCGTGTTTTTTGTCGTGACACGAACACGCACGATTCAACACGCAGTGTTCGTGTCAGAAAATCTGGGGGCAAATCGTTACATACGTGATCGTATCGGCAATCGTACGAAAATAAATTAAGTAATACGTCATTCGTATAAACTGAATGGGATTTCAATACGTTCACGTATGTCATAATCCGAAAATGGTGTTTTTACGTGACGATTTGTACGTTCACGGATGTGACGATTTGCCCCCTGATTTCGTGCGTGTTCGTTTCGTATCGTGTTCAGCAACATTGACACGAAAAACACGAAACGATTTTACGTGCAAAATATGTATGCATGAATTTCCAGGAAAAAAAATTTAATCTATATTTTGTATCGTCAAACACGCAAGCACCAGCCATGGTATGGCACTTTTAAGGTTAAAGTTTCGTATATAGTATCAGCTGTTGACAGTGCCAACTTGGCACCACTGTTTGAAAATTTACGCTTGAAAAAAGTAATTAGTTTTTGGGAGCAAAATAAAAAATAAAATTCAAGAAGCTATTCGTAGAAATGATGAAAAATACGAATTGGTAACGAACGACCAAGCCAGAAGCGATGTTTGGAAGAATTTTTTTCTCATTGATTGCGATGGCAAACGTATAAATTACGTATGAAACAATAAAATAAAACAAAAACGATTTTTTTTTAATTTTTTTAAGCCCACTAATAATCCCAAATTAATTTCACTGTTTTGTCCAGACAAAAATTTTTTACTGAGAGTTTTCTGCAGCACGATTCATCCATTTCGAACTTTTTGTCTGGAAAATCAAAGCTACCATATGAAATTTGTGTATATACGATGTGTATTTATTTTATAAGTGGCAGCACAGCGGCAAATAATTACAATTCGCTGTGTCTTTTTAATTGTTCAATGCAATTCTTTCGTTCAGCTCCACATGTATATGTTTTATTTTCCAATTTTCTTTTACTTCTATTATAAATTACAATTTGTAATTAATACAAGTATACTCTGTGTTTTTATTATTCATATAACATGATGTGGCAGCCCAGTTCAACTACGGCTGAAAAATTAAAATACTTGGCATCTCAGTTCCATTTTGTCCGGACAAAATATAAAATTAAACAAACTCAAGCTGAGAGTTGTTCGTAAAAAATATTTTCTCTCTCTCAAGAAGAGAGACATCAAACTACATATAAAAAAAATTTTGTCCGGACAAAAATTTTGTTCGGAAATAATGGGTGAATCCAGCTTTAGTGCGTTTAAAAAAATTTTAAACTTAAATTAAACAATTCCCAAAAAAAAAAAATACTAATTAAAAACGATTTTTTGTTATTGTATTTGATTTCGTGCGTGTTGTGCAGTTTCGTGTTGAGAAAATTTTTGGCGTGCGTGTTTCGTATGTGTTGAATATCATGGTATTCGTGTTCGTGCTTGTCGTGTTGGAAAAATTCGACACGCGCCCATCTCTTATGTGTTACCTATTCCAAGTGGCTGCCAATCAGGTTAACAAATCCTATATATTTACTTATTTTTGCGTTTATAAGTAAATCATATAAAATGTTTTATTTAAATGAATCTAAATAATTTTTGATTTTTTACTGTTAATTTTTGAAGTCGGTTAATTAAAAAAAAAAAGTTTTATGTATAAATTTTTAGTGCCAATTTTATATTTTCACGTCCGCCCACTATTCTAAATTCAGCATGTGTGTCTTCCAAATTTCGAAAAAATTGGTAAAGTAGAAGCACGTGAAATATAATATTAAACATTAATGGGTGTGGCTCTGTCCACTTCGTTGACCACAAAATAATGCAATTCTAAGAGCCAAAACTGTTTGCCAAAGTTTCGTTGGAATCGGATAAGTAGAAGTACATTTAATTTAGTGCTAACCTTTCATGGGCGTAAACCCGTCCGTCCACTTTTTAAAATGCTAGATTGATTATTTTTCAGAGCTGAAAGTGTGTGCTAAGTTTCGGAAAAATCCGTTTAGTATAAACGTGTGAAGTAATGTGTTAAATTTAAATTGGCGTGGCTCCCTCCGCTCACAACTTCTAGATTGTGTCATTGCAAGAGCCCAAGATGTCTGATAAGTTCCGCAGCAATCTGATAAGCAAAAGGTCATAAATTCAAAGATAAAAATTTATTGGGTGCCTTCTCCTTCACTTTCATGACAGTGGTACCAAATGGAAATTGTGCCCCACCAGACAAAAAAAAAAAAAAAAAAAAAAATTATTCGTCTAAAAATTTACTTATGGCCTGTTTTACAATAACGAAACGAAACTTTCGACTTACAATTTATATTGAAAACAAAAACAAATGTTCATATTTTATTGTTGTTTTCAATATAAATTTTCAGTCGAAAGTTTCGTTTCAGTTTTCTTTCGTTATTGTGAAACAGGCCATTAGTTTTGAAGTAATAAAAATAAAAAAATGTATACGAATTGATAACTTCCTCCTCTTTTGAGATCGTAATAATTTTTGAATATGTGTTATAATACTGCAGTAATTGCCAAACGTATAGTTAGAGAATCGAACAAGTGCCTATCTTTGCCATAGTATGAATATTTCGTTCAGTGATATATAGCGCCAGAAAATCATATTTATATGCCCATATTTAGTACCACCCTGTGCTATCTTACTTGCTGAGAAGTGTGTAATATGTATATCTAATTTATTTTTGCAAAAATCTTAATCAAATTTTTGACATCTTTGTCTGCATTTATATGCATTTGTTATATTTTTTTCTAAAAATTTTTATTTATTTATTTTTATTTATTTATTCCAATTATACTTTACAAAATAAATTTTTAAAATATATACAAAAAAAATTTTATATTCTTTTATTTCTCCTAGAAGTATGCTTGTATTCTTTTTAACTTGGCACATTCTGCTTAACAGACTCTCGATATTTTTTTTGTTCATTCCTTGTTCATTGCAGTTGATTTAAATTCTTTTTTATCCATTTCTTAAAATATTCCCTTTCTTAAATTCTCAACTTTTTAAAGCCAGACAACAAAAGCATTATATTGCAGCTATTACTTGCACACATACTCGTTCATATATTTTATGATATGTATACATTTCTTTTAAATTTTGTTTGCAACACCTAAATGTATGCAATGCTTAAACAACAGCGTTTCATATTACATATGTATGTATGTATTTATTGGCGTGTGTCGTTTTCTATTTTATATTCTTCGTCATAAGGTTTATTAACAAAGAAAATACATATGTATATGCTCGTATAACAGTTTCATAAATTTTTGCTTTGGGGACTAAAGAAAATTTTTTGTATACGTGTTAAGAATTTTTTATGGAGTTGTTAAAACAAGCAGGAGCGCAAATTTCAAAATGTTTGATTTAGTTATATACATATGTATGTATGTTCATACATTTATATACGTAGCAAATATAAACTCCTGCACAATTAGCGTAACACAAAGAGTTTATTTATGCTTGATGATACTTTCAAAAGCATCACGCTTTGGTTTTTTTTTTGCCAACTTTTATATGTTTCCGCACACAAAAACTTTACATACCTTAAGGCGGTACTCTAAAACTTTTACAGATAGCAGCAAATATTTATTTCTGTTCTGTATTTATTTGTTAATGCTCTTCAAATTCTTAGGTTTGACAAGAGTTTTGGTGAAAGTGGCAAATTGTTAATTTTCAAACAGAGTTTAGAGCCAAATTAGGAAAACGTACTCGTATGTAAGTAAGCTCTATGATAGTGATATAAGTATTTAAAAAAAAATCTTATGAACCAAGAACTCAGAATTAGGCCGGCGTATGTAGCTGCATTTTTGGAGACGCTACTGCTAACATACAATAATACACGTTTTCAATACTAAAGAAAATATTTATAATAAAAAAAATAAAAAGACGTGTAATGCTTGATTAAAATTTATAACTCCATCTTGTTTAACTCACCTCAAGCAATTTTCAAATTATATATTATATAAGGATTTAGAAGTTTTTCTAGAGCTAACTAATTAATTGGGTATTTAAGGCATTTTGAATTGACTTTAAAACTAAATATCTTAAAAGTTGATTTAAATTTTGTTGCTCTTAAATGTAGTTAGTTGCTGTTTGTCTTACGGGGCTACTTGTTACCGACAAGCAATCAAGTAGAATCCTTTCTTTGCGTAAAAAAGTACAAAGAAAATTTTGTATTATCAATTAAAAAAGTAAGTAAATTTTCACGTGTAAACAATTTGACAATATCAATGAAGTTTTTCCACTAGAAATAATTAAAGCAATGAAAAAGTTAATTGAATCAATTAAAATAGTAGTATGCTTAGGGCGGTTCGTGATCACCAGGGACAAGGACTTCATGCATTTAAAAATGGTATTTTAGGCGCCTAAAATATGACATCAAAAACGCAAAATATGCACTAAAAACAATAAAATATGCACATATTTTAAAAAATTCTATCCAAAAGAAATGTTTTCAATTTACATGCAACTAAATAAAGATATATAAATATTTTATTTTCTCAAAAGATACGTATACAAGTCTTTTACATTAAATTTTTACACAAGATTAGAAATGATAAGGAGTGTAACTCCAGCTGTGATATTAGAACGTTAAGAAAAGCTTTATACTGTGATATTTACAATTTTGGTTATTTTTGCAATTATTTTTAAATTATGTGTTTTATGTTGTATGTTGTCATGTCTCGTAAAATAACATTATTAAAATTTAAATGCAAATTTTATTAGAAGATAGTATATATTTCAATAAAAATAGTATCCCTGAAGATGTTGGAAAATCCCAACGAAACGTTGGATATGAAAAAATTAAATAAAATTGTATTTAAATCAATTTGAATGACCTTGGAAGCCTGAATAGAGTAATTCTATAAAAACCACATCATACGATAAGGATTTTTTTCTGCATTATTAACACCAAACAAGCATTTTTTGCGATATATTTATATTGCAATAAAAGAGCAATACACAAATAGAAAGAGGAAAGTGTTGTTATTAATTTATTTTCACTGACAAATTTTATATTTTTAATATTTTCGAATATAACGTCTATAGATGTAATCGGCTCAAATTTAAATGATTCTTTTTATATAATTTTATATATTTATTTAACTCAACCTTTAAAATTAATTGAATACTATGTTAGATTTGTTTTTTAAATCCGTTACCATTTTTAAAAACAGTATCAAGTTCCCGCAGAATGGTTTCACTACTTTCGGCTTTAATAGCAGACAATTTCCTCTTGAAATCATCAAAATGACAATTTCGATTAAATTTTTTAGGTGGTTGTGCTTGTATAATCGTTCTACAATTAAAGAGCTTGCGAACAAAACTAGACATGTCCTCAGTAAATGATTTTTTAATTTTTTTTCGGGCTCTCCAACTGCACATATATGCAGTTACGAAATATTTTCATCCCAATCCAGTTCAATCCTGCTTAAAAAAAATAACAAAAACTGACTTGTCCTTGCTAGTCTCTATCTAGGTAGCTCAGTCATTTGCTTATGCTATAAAACAGTTAACGGCAGTAGTCTGGTTTTGTTCGTCAGTTCGTCAATTCTAAAACAATGCAAGCGAATAAGTTTGCAAAAAACTCAGTTTTGCATTAATAATTTGTCAAAATTTTTTTTAGAAATTTGAATTTTTGAAAGAATATGACACAAAACAATAGATTTGTACCAAAATATGAGACGAAAATATGCATTCATGACCAAATTATGCAAAAATATGCATTTTCAGCAAAATATGCAAAAATATGCAGTAACAAATCGATGCCATTTTTACGCAAATTCATTGTTTCGTAAAGATATTTCGTTCTTGCGATTATAAGGGTTAAGGGAAAAAATATGCATTTGCATGAAACCCCTGTCCCTGGTGATCACATACTACTTAAATTCGTACTTGGTGAAAAAAAATTTTCTGTGTATGAATATTAGAAAGCTAATGTATTTACATTTATTTTTTCTAGTTTTCTATTTTTTTAAATAGTTTTTAAAGAAATTCGTTTTATAGAGTGATAAATTTTTTGGTTGTTCGTTATATACACAGAAAAAAAACAGATTTGTAAATACAATTAATTTTTTGTTATACCCATTAAATAATTAATTGATTTTAAACCTACAATAATTTTTGTAAATACAATTAACAAAACTTTAGCTTAAAGGAAAATCTGAAAAATATTTTCTATCAAATAATTTTTTTTGGAAATTTATTTTATTTTTCAACATTTATTTTTGTTAGATTTCAAACTTATGGCAATTAAAGTTGTTGTTATATTAACAATGCGAATTATGGAATTTCCGTACAAATTTTGATTGTCATAATTGTTGTATTAACAATATTTTTTTATACACAATCACAATCCTAGAAACGATTTTTTGCTTGTTTGCAAAAAATTTAACAAATAATTTTGTTGAATAATTTAATTGGCTAGAAAAATTAAAATTTGTTATATCAACAATGATGATTGTTAATTTTTAAAGTAAATATTAATAATTTGTTTTGTTGGTTGCATTTCGATGATATTTTTTTGGTGTTGAAAAGGTTCGGCTTAGAAAAGATACTAGATATTTGAAAGGTACGTCTTTTATATTTTTTTAAGAATACTTTTTAAAAAATTGTGTTTTTCCAAACAATATTCGCTTTTTAGTTCAAAATCGCAATCTCATGTTTTCATGTGCAGAGGATCGCTCGTTTTGTTTAACACAAATATGTGTAAAGTCTGGCAACACTTATTTTTCATATGGGAATAAAGACAGCTGTGCACTAGCAAAATTGTTGTAAACAGTAGTATGCCTAATGCCGAGTATACACTATGGGATTTTGTGACATCGCAATAGTGTTTACTAGTGCTAACGTTAGCCATTTCTGATGAAAAACATAATGTGAACGACGTGTCACACATTTTGAAAATGACAACACAAAAAGTGCCAGATGTGTACTCAGCATATAATAATTGTTTTTTTTTTTGTTAGAATAAAAACATCAGCGCACTCTAAAATTACCACTTTCAAAGTAGACGATTTTTTTTATTAAAAAAACACCAAATTTCATTCATACGCTTTCATATCTCCTTTTTGACACTTATTTATTGCAGTATATTGTACAAGGTCACTTAGAAGTCACTTTATTCTTTCCTTGCTAGTTGAAATAGCAACATATTTTGTATTTGTGACTTCAAATCGTAATTGAATTTTTTTTTTTTGCAAAATGTCTGTGTTCACATGGCTGATTCTTTGAAAGGGAATTTAATTAAGGATAAATTCTTCTGAAATTTTTTTCCGCTAGCAATAAAATTTAAATTCATCAAACATAAATTTAAAAAAAACAAACAATCATCTAAATAATATCGCTTAAATTTATTAATGTAAAAGTAAAAATACTGAGGTGATATAAATAAATTACGCCACATAAATTTTTTTAACAAGCCCACACCCTCCACATATCACATATCATTAATTAAATGTGACAATCAAATCGCACATAGTGTCACTTTTTTATTGAAACAACACGTGTTAAAAAATTATTTTATTTTTTTTATCTAAACATCTAGGGATTACATTAAAAAATAAACGTAAAGTAAACAATATAATAAAATAAATTATTCTCTTTGGAGACCATTTAAAAGAACAAAAGCTATCATTTATAAGGTTTGCATTCAAAATGATTCAGTTTTACTTAAAAAAACTACGAATAGTAAGTAGTCAAAAAAATTAAATTAAAATATATACGAAATATTATTGAAATTGAGGTTTCGTTTATCTTCGCTTTTGCTATTCGGAATGAAATTTTTTAAAGCAATTTCTTGATTTGTTGAAACATAATTTACGGTCTCCACCTGACATAACTTAACATTAACTTCAAGTTAATGTAAAGTGTAGACTGCTCAAGTTAATGTTTTTTTTTTTTTCAAGTTATAACATTATTGTTAGTGCATTTGTTTTAACAACTCAGTTATAACTTCAAGTTACATCAAAAGTTCATGTCAGGGGGACACGTAGAGTAAGCTAGTATCACATTTTTCACACATGACGAAAATATGTCCACTGCACCCTGGCAACTTGCATGTAAGTCTATTTTCCATCCATTTTGGCCAATGGTCTATGTGATCAAGTCGGTCTTCGTTTTGTGGAATTGGCAAGTTTCTCTGATGCTTTCTCTTAAATAATTATGGAAATAAATTATTCATCGATGTATATATGTATGTATACATATACCTTTATAACCTATACCTTAAGAACAAGATTTTTTGTAACGTCCGAAGGCCTCCCCCGCGGTATTGATATTTTTCCCATTTTGCAAAGGGTTTCGCCAACTTTCAAACGAAAATCTGCCAAACTCTCCTTAACTATATTCCCTTTTTGTGCTTCAGTGCGTTTATATAAAAGTCAGGCATTGACCAAGGATGTGTCGACCAAGTTGTAGAAGAGGCGTAAATACCATTTCTTAGAGCGTATTTTGATTTTGTAACGCCCCATAAATGAGTCCAGTAAGTCAACCCTATCCATGAATTTATTACATTCGGAAACAATGTTGGGACAATTTTTTGTCGAATCTTTCAACTGTAAGTTAAGGGTTCTTTCCACAGTAGTTTGACATTAAGTTGACAATTTTGTTACCGTTGCAACATATTCATATGACTCTCCACGTGGTTTCTTCATCATTATTTTATCGTCAACAAATTTTAAGTTTGGGATTCTATTCCGCCGGCTAGTTCCTAGTGAATAAATTCCGCGGTAAGCTAGTGTTAGCATTAATGGCAAGGTTGTATAAAAATTATCAAAAAAAACTTTGAAATTCTTCTGAGATGGAACATCACGCAGCAGTCTTACGACAATATTTGCACTAGAGCCCAAATCAGTCTCTTCAGGGAGCCTATATGCATGGCTGTTCTCTTGGCCGGTATATATTTCAAAGTTATAGTTGTATCCAGATATTCCGGCCAACACGTACAGCTTAAATCCCCATTTGTGTGGTTTCATTGGAAGGTATTGTTTCAGGCATGACATACATTTTGTGGAGCATAGTTGTTCATCCACAGAAAGGAACCTTTCGTACGGTACCGACTTGAATTTTTTAACCAAATGGTCTACCAGAGGACGTATTTTAAAAAGGCGGTCAAAATTCGGATCATTCCTTGGTTTCATATTATCATTGATATTGAAATGTAATATTGACTTAATTTTTTCAAACCTATTTAGCGACATAGTTTCTTGTATTAGTTTGTTTTCCACAGTAGGTGCCCAATATCCTCTGTTGTTTGGAATTTGAACCAAAGACATCACAATGCATATGCCCCGAAATTTTTGCAAGTCTAATTCATCAATATGCTCTCGGCTTTCTGGATTTTTCTGACTGATAAACAATAGACTTCATAAGATCGTCAGAAAAAAAGTACGTGAAATAGCTGCACGGTCCATTAAAATTCAGAAAACTCTCTGGGATATCGTCACTGCCCTTAAAATTAGTATCCAAGTTAGCATAAAAATCTTTTAGTTTTCATATAATTTTGTCATGCCTTTCTTTCAAAGATCGCACATCACAAATTATTCTTTCATTCAATTCTGAAGTAGTAGTTATTTCCACCGTATTTATTCCTTCTTCTATACTTGCCGCCTCTTCTACATTTTTGCATCGAGTTCCTTTAAATTCAATATCAAGGTTTTCATAGCCATCATCAAAATAATCATCCTCACTTTCTCCCCAACTTTCAATTATTTGTTCAATTTCTTTATCAGATAGTGCCCTATGATTAGTACATTAGAATTATATGCAATAATAAACCATATATGCAATGTCAGTTCATATTGACTACTACGCATAAATTTGCACATATGTATGATATGATAGATCACCGTGCAATAGCAAATGTTGTATCAATAAAAAATTTATATGTATATCTATGAAAATGTGGTTATCTTTACAAATAGTACTTACATTTTAAAAAAACTGTCATAATATTTCTGAATATTAAAATAATACCATTCAATTTTTCCACGTACTGAAAACAACTACATGTTCCTCTCAACATATCACCACAGCAGGCTACACGAACACACGACTTCAAATGACGCAATCAGCATTTGTCGCCTCGTAGCCGGCTACTTAATTATTATGGAGACGGCAGCAGCTTCATATGCAGCTGATATTCAAGTACAAATAAAAATTAATTACTCTTTTAAAATGTACTTATTTCACGTAAAAGTACAAAAATGAATCAATTTATTCTTTACATTAATTTTTGGATATTATTTCTGTTAAATAATATCAAATGATTGTAAAAAATCATTCATTCAACATTTTGTATTGTACTGGCGACACTGAATTTTCTCATTGTAGCCAAAGAAATAGAAATTAGTTTAATTGGACTGCAACGACAAAATCAGCATAGACAACAACCTGTCGCCATGTTGCCTTGCTGTCTTCAAAAGAATCATTCTCATATAAACATGTGTATTCTATCCTTGACATTTGGCAGTCGGTAGCTTGCTGTGGTGAATGTGTTTAATGAATAAATGACACCACAAATTTAATGTTTTCAAGTAAAAGAGGCTATTGGAAAAAAATAACTGTAAAATAAGAAATAGTATAGTTGCCAGACGAACGAAAATTTAACATTGCATATATGCAATGCCATGCAACAAAGGGTTAAGATGATTACCGGGATGCCAATGTATTTTTATTCAAGTGACTATCTACCATTTTGGCGATTTTTTCAGTTTTGGTGTATTTGTTTCATTTGCCATTTCTTACGATTTTTGTGTCGTGTTTTTTTTTTGTTGTTGTAATATTTGTAATGATTTTCCGTTTGCGCGTCATTTTAATTTTTTGGCATTTATTTAATTTTGAGCAATTTTTTTTCGCTTTGCAATGTGTTTTTTTCGATGATATTTATTTATTTATTTATAGTACATATTCTACAAAGTAAATTTGCAGAATATGGTTGCACAAAAAATGGACGGGTGACTGAGACCATATGTCCATGATGTTATTAACAGTATTCTTAAAAATGTTTTTGTGACTGACTGTACACGACCTATGCCTTCACATAGGAAGTAGCAACGTGGTTGTTAAGGAAATTCCACAAAAGAACCGCAAGATTATACGGTAGTCCGTGGCAGATCAGTCAACCAGTGCGAGTGAGACGCAAAACTCTCGAAGGCCAATAAACAACAGTGGCCTGTTTGCATTTAAGAAATAATTGCCAACGAGGCGTGATGTTGACTCGCCCAGAGCTGCTTTACGACTGTTTTTCGATGATATGTTTTAACGATTTATTTCCAGTTGGTAATTTTTTCGTTAAAGCTTTTTTTTGTTTGTTTTCATCATAAACTTTGGTGTTGCCCATGTTTTCTTTTCGTTTTAGCGATTTTTTTCGTTTCAGAGATTTCTGTGTGTTGTCAGAGAAATAACTGAAACGACAAAAGTTGCCACTAGTACACACTATTGCGATGTCACAAAATGTCATAATGTACATACATATACTCAGCATAAGCAAAAAAATTGTTCCTCCTTTAAGCAAATTTAAAACAAACACATCTGCTCTATCTTATGCTCCCACCTATATTTTGCTATTTTTATTTTGGATGTTTTATAATTAAATTTTATTTGTTTTTGTTCTCATTCTCTCTCTTGCTGCTGCTGAAACTATTTCCTTCTAACTACAAATATTATTTTGTCTGTCTGCCTGTAAGTGTCTAATAAAATGAAATTTATATTTGTTTTCTAGTTAGCAACAATTAATTTCCACAACCTGCTCTTCAGGACTTGTTTTAATCTTTATACATCTTGTTCACACGAATTCTTTAGCCATTTTTATTACATTATTTTTGTTTGTTTTTTCTTCTTTTTTCCTACTTCTGATGACAAGCAACAAGAAAAAAAAATTGAGGTTTATGTTCAGCACTAAAATTCAATCAACATCTAACAATGATGACATTAATTTGTTAAAAGCCATGATGTTTCTTGTACATATGTACTCGTGTTTTCATTACATAAATGTTATTATGTCAGTACATGCAGTTGGTTGTAAATAACAACATCATGTCTACTTCCTAATGGACAGCAGCACACCTAGGTGATTTATTTAAAAAATAAAAAGTAGGATGTTCATTCTCTGGCAAACAATTTCAAATGTTAGATTTCATAGGATATGACAGTTTGGTAGAAAAATAACACAATTTGTTTGATAACTTCCTTTATTGATGTTTCTCATTCCTGGATAAAAGCAGATTTAATCGTGAAAAAAATTTTTAAAATCCTAACAGTAGTCTAAATATTTTGAGATTTAAAAAGTTGGGGAGAAAGCTTTATTTACGCTTGTGTTCATTTTATATCAATAAGAATTCTCTATTTAATTCGAGGTCATTATGAAGGTGATTGTGTACGCAGTAGGATGTGTGGACAGTAAAAGGTGAAATGGTCAAATATGTATGCTTATAAATTAGTAGACTGCTTAATTTAGTTACAGCTTAACTAGTGATCACTGAGCAGCAACTATTTTTAGAATTGTGCAGCCACGTTGCCTAACCAATTTTATTTAAAATTATGCAGATACAGGACTACCTTCCCTGCACCTTGAGTCTTAAAAATTTAATTTCAGTCTCAATAACGATTATAAGGTAGCGAAAAGCTGTAACTATTTGTAAAATTATACAGCTAAGCTCTGTGATAAATTTCAAATCACTCGGTACAAAAACTTGCGAGCCTGCTGTATATCCTTTATTTTTAAAATTTAATATCATTTTCAATAATTATTAGAATGCAGCACAAACCTGTAACTATTTCTAAATTTATACATTCATTCTATCAAAAATAAATTGTATATCAATTCTTTGCCAGGAAATGCACTTCTTCCATATATCCTTAATTTTAAAATTTTAATTTCAATTTTAGTGATGATAACAATACAACGAAAAGTTGTAACTACAATTTGTGAAATTATTATGTCGAGCTCTCTGTTAAATTTCACCTCAATCGGTACAAAGACTTGTCAGCATCCCGTATATCCTTTGTTTTTAAAGTTTAATATTTCATTCAATAATGATTAAAATGCAGCGCAAACGTGTAGCTACTTCTAATTTATACATTCAATCTATCAAATAAGTTTTGTATCAATCGTTGCAAGGACATTGCCAGCCTGTATATATCCTTAATTTTAAATATTTAATTTCAACTTCAAAAATGATTTCAATGCAGCGAAATGAAAGTAGAGTATAGGCAAGAGCTGTAACTATTTTAAAAATTATACAATTAAGCTCTCTGATAAATTTCATTTCAAGGACATACATACCTCTCATGTATCCTTGATGTTCAAATTTAATGTGCCGCCCGATTAATTATTCAAGTGTTACTACTTCTAAAATAATACAGTTAAGATCTTTGACAAATTTCACCTAATTCGTTACAAAGATATGCCAGTCTCCCATATATCCTTTATTTTTAAAATTTGATAATAGCCTTAATAATGCATAGAATGCAGCAAAAACCGCTAAAAATCTCGAAATTTTTACCCTAACTCTATCAAATAAATTTTATTTTAATCTGTGCAAGGGCATGCATAGTCCTTGCACCTTTTCATGTATCCTTGATGTTAAAAATTTAGTTTTATCCTTACTAATAACTAAAATGCAGCTAAAACTTGTATTTATAAAGTTATTCAGTTCAGCTTTCCTTTCAGTCGGTGCAAAGCTGTGCCTGCCTTCCATACATCCTTAATGTAAAGAATGAAATTTTAGCTGCACTATGATTGAAATGCACTAAAATAGGATAAATATTCTTAAAATTATATACTTTACTTTCGTTTAATTCGGTGCAAGGACCTGCCTATCTCCCATACATACCTTTATCCTTAATTTCAAAATTTGCATGTTATGTGCATGTACAGCATTACATTTATCAGCATTGACTAAAAATTATTAATTGATTCCGTAGTTAGATGATAAAGCGCCCTCTTGACTTTCCTGTAAATTTCATATATCCTTAATTTTGGAAATTTCAGATTAAACATTGCATTTATCAAAAAACACTTTTTATATCATAACTATTTCTAAAATAATGGTTTTAAGCTATGTGGCAAACTTTGTTTGACTCATTGCAAGGACTTGTAAAATTCCCTCCGTATATCTTCAATTTAAAAATAATTTATTTCTGCAATCTTTGTGATAAGAATATATAAAAAGGGGACTATATACTCGTACACAAGGGGACTGTCCGCTCAAGAGAAAGCAATGCTTTGCTTATGGAGCTGCCGGGATCTGTCAAAAGTGTCCGTCTAAAGGGGGTGTCCGCCTATGGGAAGTGTCCGTTAAGGGAGATTCCACTGTATTTCCAAAATTATACATTTTAACCCTAAAAATAGGAAATTATGTTACATTCGCTGCAAGGATACACAAATCTTCCATACATCCATCCTTTATTTGAAAAAAGTAAATTTTTGACAACTAATTTTTTGAAATATCTAAACAATATTTTTCTTCTGCAAAATACTAAATATTTCTTAGTGTAAACAAGGGCATGTCCACTTTCCGCATGTCCTTAATTTAAAGAAATTTGTTTCAGCAGTATTTGTGACAAAAAGTTTATAATAATTTCTAAAATTATGCAGTTAAGCTCTATATAAAATTTTGTAGCATTCGGTACAAGCACATACCAAACTCCCATACATCCTTTATTTGAAAAAAATCAAATTTTTGCTAAAATATCAAAAATTGTATTCTTCTGCTAATAAATTTGGACTTATTAGTGGTGCATTACCAAATATTAAACTTAATTATGCATAACAATTCCGAAAAACACCAAAAATAAATATCTTTAATAAATTATAAGTAAAAGATTTATAGAAAAACTTTAAGCTTGGTGTAATTTTTTAGCAAATCAATTTAAATGTTCGTTCAACAATTTTGAAATTTGAAAATTAACCCCCATATGCTCAAAAAATTACGTGTGCTTCAAGTCTACGTTAAAATTGGTTTTTGTATGGAAATTTTGTTTTAACGTACACTTTATTTTTTTGTAGGCTGCAAACACATATAAATTCAAATTTTCTTTAAGTCTCTTTTAAAGCCTATTCTTTTCAAATACTTAAGAAATTTAAATAAGTTCAGTAAAGTGCGACTTCGACTCGCAGACGAAGGATTCCGTACGAATGTAATATTTTACAAACTTTAGCTTATATAATCGAATATTTTCCCTGATGTATACATTTCTTTTTAATTTTAAGTATCCGGAAAAGCTGTTTTTCGGTTTTTCTCGATTTTTTAGTTTTTAAGTTTTTTCTTAATTTTTGGCGCCTCTTGTTTGTGGCATTTTTCGGTTTTGGCGATTTATTTTGGTGTACGAAACCAAAAAAAAAAATTAAAACTCTATTATTGATTAATGTCTCTTTTGTAGTTTAAACTTGAGTTTTCAATCTCATTTTGCAATTTTTAAAATAATTTTAAACTTTTCTTGTATTAAACTACAGAAAATTTTATATAAAAAAAAATATTTATTTAACAAATATCCCCAAGTGGCAAAATTTTCATAAATGAATAAAAAGTTTTTGTCACTCACTGTATGTGTATAAGCATAAGTAATTTATCCAATTCATGCAATTATGCAACCAACCACAAACAAACTAAGTCTTCCATATGTAAGTTAATTATTTCACGTTGGTTTAAGGTCAGTAGCCTCCAATAACACTTGATTTTGCTCAGTATAGTGTAGTGCATTAGTTTTAATTCTACTTTCTCATTGGTAAATTATATACCTTTTCTATTAAGATTCTTCCCTCGTAATAACTCTTATTTATTTACTGAATAGAAATCTTACAAGTTCTAAATTTCACATTTAGACAATTTCCACCCTTAAAAGATGGTAAAAAGTAAATAAAAGTTTTAACCCGACATAAGGAAAGAGTTCAGTCAAACATTAGCTATTTTGCAGCTTTATAACAAACAGTGCCACCAGATTAGGGGATTTGTCCCCAAAATGGGGATTTCGCCTCTAATTTGGGGACAGAATTTAGTGGGGAGGGATTTGGGGACTTTTCATTTTGAGCTCTAACAATTTGCATGTATCAGGAAAATAAGTAATCGTGGATGTTGACATATTTTAGTACTGATAACATTTCAGTTTTTAAAAATCACTTAGAGTAGTGTGGCAATCATGAGGATGATATTACCATCATGGTAATTCCACGAATATATATATATATATATATATATATATATATATATATATATATACATATATACATAGGCTAAACCGGTTCTACCTTATTTATTGTGTCACGCATAAAAAAAACTGTGTATGTGTGATTCCCAGAAAATATGAAAAACTTTGAACTTTTTAAAAATTTGCAATTTAAGCACATTACAAAACATACATTGATTTAATTCGGTGTATGGAATTTTGAAAAATGTTATAGACCGAAAAGTGGCATTGAGCGTATATGAAAACCAATGGAATGAAATTGCTTATATCGGCTGGCGGAAACAAACAAACAAAGTTTTCCTAAAGACATATTTGGCTCTTGGGCAATAGTATATCAGTACGAAGATAATGCCGGAAATTACTTCTTTCGTGAAATTGCAGCTGCTGTGTTCAACCTGTTGATAGTGCCGATAAGTAATGCGTTCGTGGAGAGAATATTTTGATGCATGGACACTACCAAACCAAAACCAAATTAAGGAATAATCTGCAATATGAAATGTTAGAATCTTTAATAAGAATAAAATCACATTTAAATATTTATAAGATCTGCTGCCACAAATTTGAGCTTCCTGAAGAAAAAAAAAAGTTCAAATCGGAAAATATGTACAAGCGAGTTGTAGAGGACGGAGATGAACTTGATGTCTATGAAGTTTTGGATTGGGAAATTATTTAGAATATTTCGATTGCAAAAATGTATGTATGTAAGCAATATCTTCTTAAATTCGTATTCACCCCTATCGTGAATAAAATGTGAAATGTTTTCACGAAGGGAAAAGTGAAAAATCCATGTGAAAAATATTATTCACGATAAGAGGAATCAAGAAAGGGAACACATTTCAAGGGAAAAATTATTCACGATTGAAATTTGGGGAAAAGGGAAAATATTTCGAGGGAAAAACTGTTCACGATAGGGGTGATTATTTTTTGCTGTTATCTTCTTCAGATTGTTTACTTCGACTGACTCCAATCGAATAAAAACAATGGATGAACAAATAAGTCCTAAATTTTAGTTTTATATTCTGATCTCAAAAACTAATACTATTTTATGTACCTTCTAAAATTAAACATTAATATTAATTGATAGTATTAATTAATAATATTGTAATAAATAAACTTGAAAGTGCCTTTTTGTTAATTGTTAATTTTTTACACAAATACATATGTAAATATATGCATGTACAATTGAATTTTATGTACGTTTTAAGTTAATAAAAACATAAAAAAATAAAGAATTTGGTCAATCGTACTGAAAAAAGCACAATTTTTCTTGTAACTTTGTGAAAATCTTATTTCGTATCCCTGCGCATATGACTTAATAATCCTTTTTTATGTAATATATATTTTTGGGGACAAAAGTTAGGATTTTTCTGTTGAAATGGGGATTTTTTGGGGACATGACGTTTTAAATTGGGGACAAAAGTCAAAATTTTTCTGGCAGCACTGATAACAAACATCGTTTCATAATCAAAATATTCCCTTGACGTAAAAAGTAAAAAAAAAAACAAAGTAGGCAACACATGCTGAATGATATTCATCCCTATCGTGAATAACAATTTTATTACCCTCGAAGGGAAAAATGTTATCGTGAATATCTAGTGAAATTTTTTCCCCGCTATCAGTCTCAGTGAATGTAAAAAAGGGAAGAAGATTTTTAAAGGGGCCCATACACACATACTGCTTGCAGCTACTGCCGATGAACCCTTGGTATACGTGTGTAATTGATATTTTATCAGAAAATTATAAATCATCATTTAAAATAAAAATTTATAAAATAAACATGCCCTTGAGAACAAAAAAAATTATTGGTAGAATTCAAGAAATTAAGAAAAAAAGTTTTTTCTTTATACATTTTTTTCCAAACTTATTTTTTGTTTGTTTTATTTCCTTTTATGTTTGTTTTACTTTCCTTTTTTCAGTAAAACTTCAAATTTAAAAAAAATACATATCAGAAAAAATTAATAAATTCATTTTTTGTTCATTTGAAAAACTGTCAGCAGTATGAGTTCATTTCAAAATCAAAACTGTTTTGATTTTTCATACTGCATTGTCTGTGTGACAAATACATTAACAAAAATTTAAAATTTACCAACACATGCTTATCGCATGAGCATGAGCAGTATGTGTGTATGGGCCCCTTAAAGCTGAAAAATTAAGTGGAAATCTAACAAATTTAAGTTTAATATTAAGAAATACACAAATTTTAAATTCTTTATTATACCACTGCGTTGCACCGCCATAAAATTTACTGTCTGTGAACCAAAGAGATTCATACTCCATGAAAAAATGTGTTGCAGGAAATTATTTTTGAAAATCGTGAACATTATTTACTAATCTTTTCCTAAAAATAAATATAACTTTAATACAGGGTGGGCCAAAAGAAACCAAGGGGTGTAAAAGTTTAATAACTTTTTTGTTTATTAACTTTTTTTTTATTTTTTCTTTCAGATTATATAATATACAAAATGGAAATTTTTTTACACTAAGTATGAAAAATGATGTCTCTTAAATGACCACCGTTTTCAGCTTCGAACTGATGGGCTCTTTTTAGAGCATTTTCCATAACATCTTTCAAAACTTGTGGCTGTAGCGTTCGAATTTCTGCAACAATGTTTGCCTTGAATTCAAGGATTGTCTCTGGTTTGTTCACATACACTCGCTCCTTCAAAAAACCCCAAAGAAAATAGTCGGGTGCTGTCAAATCTGGCGATCGCGCTGGCCAAATAATTTCCGAATTTCGAGAAATTATTCGCTCTCCAAAAATTTGACTTAAAAGTGCCATTGTGTCTCGGGCAGTATGGGCAGTGGCTCCGTCCTGCTGAAACCACATACCAGGTCTGTTTTCAAGAGCAGGACGTAAAAAATTTTCTATCATAAACCGATACCGCTCTCCATTTACGGTTACAGCACTTCCATCTTCATTCTCGAAGAAGTAGGGCCCAATGACATTTTCAGATGTGATCCCACACCATACTGTACACCTGATGGGGAGCAATTGGCGTTGATGAATGGCTCTTGGATTTTGAGAACCCCAGAACCATCGCTTCAGAGGGCGAAATTCTGACGTTAAAATGTCGACGATATGCTCTTTGCGTTAAAATAATTGATCTCTGGTTTAAATAGTAAAATTCTATTGTTCTGGTTCTCTGTTCAGTTGTGAACCTCTCCATTATAAATTCTCCAAGTGTTGTCTATATAATCTGAAAGAAAAAATAAAAAAAAATTAATAAACAAAAAAGTTATTAAACTTTTACACCCCTTGGTTTCTTTTGGCCCACCCTGTATCTAATGCGAAGGAAAGTATTGTTCTGCCCGAGATATTGCAACAAACTCAGATTTTGTAACAGCCCAGGGCGTACTGTAGTTTGTTTCTAGTTTTTTTTGCAAAGCGCAGAAAAATTTCTGAGAACACACCTCGTTTGACCTCGTTAAATCGAAATCTTTTTATTTCGAAAACTACTCTAAGTTGTAAAGAGCAGTCGGTTCCTTCGTCACTTATTCCCGCTAAAGATCAATGAAAAATCTGATTAAGACAATTTACTAATATGTTATGTTATGAATTTAATATAATTTCTATTTGAAAGAAAAAAAAATTTTTTTTGATAATACCTTTTTACAATATTTGCAATTTTGTACCTCCAACTTCTGTCTTCAAACTCTAAATACGTAGTTCGTATAACCCTGCGTTCAGATGTGCAAGTACTTGCATTTAAGTTCTGTGTACCAAAGAAAATTTCCCGAAAGAAATGTCCAATTTGCATATTTACCTTTTAATGCAGAGTGAGTTGTACATAACACAAAAAAGTTTATTGTTAAGGGAACCAAATAGCACCCAACTTTATTCGTATTGTTTTAATGATATTTATTACTACGTTTATGCGTCCATTATTTGCAAATAAATTAACTCACTGTTTATACGGGATTGTAAATGCATAAAAACTTCGTAGCACTTCTATAGAATTGTTACTTATGTTTGCAAAAAAAATGTGTAAATGTATAAAATAATAACTAATAATTTGTTTTTATTGTCATTATTTTCGCCTTTCAATGTTTTTTTTGTGCAATGATTTATCAATTTATTAGTTTTTAATTAGCAAACATTTGTAAGTGTGACAACCTCAAGCATTTTTTTTTTGCAAATAGTGCGTTAATCGTGAATAGTTTGCTGAATTAGTAAGTCGCAACAAAAACAATAAGATGGCAACAATTTACAGTTTTATTTGACAATAAGCCCTGCGTATAAACGTAGTATATGTCCAAAAACTTCATTAACTGCTTGATTTATGAATTAGCTTTTAAATGTGTTTAAAATAAGTAAAACCTGCAATAACATTATACTGCCTACAATTAATTTGCACTAAACTTTTAAAAGGGCAACATTGTTATTTAACTTTTCATTTATTTGTTGCAAATCACAAGAAAATCACAGTCTTGTAAAATTTCTTGGCTGCAAGTGCCAAAAGTGTAATTGTACTATTAAAAGAGTTTGAGTGTATTGAGTTTTTCTCAAATCGTTATTCTGGCAACGCTGTCTGAATGTTTGTTTATGTTTTTATTTTTTCATACTTTTACCGTTGTGTTCAGTATGCACTTGTAAGAAGAAGAAAAAGCATAGAGTGACTGTAATATTGTTAAATAGCCAATGTCTTGCATAAGTTTACTTCAAAAAGTAATATGTATGTATTAGCTTACATTACTTTGAGGCATGCATATCGTCAGTTGAAATTCAAAACCTACATATTTTTAACCGACTTCAAACAAACGGAGGAAGTTAACGATTCGTCTCTTTTTTTTGGGAGTGTTCATAACTCGTTACATTGTATACCGATTGTAAAAATTCTTTTTTGTCTGAGAGGGTATAGAGGGGACACGCCCACAATTTTTTTAATTTAATTGTTTAATATTTTATCTGGTTCTTATAATTACACAATTTTAAAGTTGATAAAATGGGCGGGGTTACGCCAGTTAAAATTTATTATAATATTTCACGCGGTTCTACTTAACCGATTTTTAGGAAACTTACCACACACCTTGAGGTCTAAAATATACACAATCCTCCATTTAAATTTAATATTTTATTATATATATATATATTATATATATATATATATATTTTTTTTTTATTTAAAACATCCAATCTTGCATTTAAAAAATGGGCGGAGGCACGTCCATTAAAATCTAATTTAATATTTCACGTACTTATTCTTATCTTCTTCTATCAGATCTTTGCATTGAAGGCGTTTTTTTTTCTCACTCCTATGAAATTTAAAAAAGCGCAGGTATAGGATTTTTGCATTTTAGCTAACGGTATGTAAGTATGTATGCAAACATATGCATACTTACGTAAGTAGTATAGATTTTCCACTAACTGCAGAATAAAAATAGCATGTTTTGCTGTTGTGTCCTTTATTAAAAGTGCAAGTAGATATATAATACAATTTTCGTTAAAAATTATATTATCTATTTGTAATTTAATTTCATTGCAAGAAAGAGAAACTTGTAATTTTTGCATTGTTTACCTTACTTTTTTTAAATAAGAGGTTTATCGATTGATATAAAAGAAACTAAAATAAATTATTATAATTATCCATTCTAAAACAGTATAGATACTCGTATACATATATTACGTATTTTTAAGGTCACAAAAACTATTATTATGTGGCAAAATTTATTGACCAGCAGATATTGTTAACTGAATGACCGACGACCATTGTAATATAAACAAGATGATTTATTTAATAATTGGTTGAATGAAATATTTGGAAATTATACGCATTTTCTAACAAAAATTTAACTGTTTTTTTATTCTCTAATGAAAAACAAATACGCATAAAAAACTCATAAAAATACAACAGAATTAAGAACTCCTCCTAAGGTTAGCTAAATATTAATTAAATGAATAATTTTTAATACTACGCATTTTACTACGACAACAGCCAAAACTTTACGAATTAGAAAATATTTTTTCCGTTTCGTGCAAATTGTACGACTTTCCTTATCACGTTTACTTTAAGATATAAATATGAAAACGTTGCATGAAGTCATAAAACTAACCGGCTGTATTTAAAAAAAATATTTTAGTGGCAACCTTATTAAACATGTGTTTTAAGTTTCAAGGCCATCGAAAGAAAAAAAAATATCTCAAGTGTATTGGTAAAAATGAAAAAATTGGTCGCCATTGTAAAATTCAATACTATCATTGGAAAGGTCCTAGTCTAATTAATAGCTATTACGTTATTTAATTCAATAGTTTAATTTGAAAGATTTCGAATTTCGATTTCGATGGCGAATTCATACCAGGTGTTCTCGATTTGCAACTCTACATATTCGCCTTATATATTTGTTAGTGTAAAATTTCCTGCTGTCAGAAAATTTCGTTTCGTTTTGTATTCATTTTACACAAGAGAAATTAACAGCTGATTGACATATGCTGCATTGAGATCACCTGGTGTCAATTCGTCTTGGGTTTCGGTCAAACCAATATTAAAGCCGGGCTTTAAAATATTGGATGGCAAAGTTTAAACGAGACCGTACGAGCTACCAAACCGAACAAAGTAGTAGTCGACCAATTGAGATGTCCAGGCCGAAAAGATGAATCAAATCCACAAAATGCATTTAAGCGGTTGCGGACGAAGTTGTGTGAGCTAACTGAGAGGATAGGCAAGCTATACAACGTAAGCGTTTAGTTGCCAATCTTCTTGATACTGGTCGCGGCTCAATTAAGTTTTATTGCTTTAAAATAGTAATACAAAAATAGTTTTCATTTAATTTTTATGTATAAACAAGTATGTAGTTCTGTAAACTATAACATTGTCCATTACGGTTGTTTTTATAAGTTATTAATTTTTTTTTTCAATTTAAACACTAACTAATATTGACTTACAAGCTTAATGGTTTCATAAAAAATAAAAAATAAACTAATGTTGTTTTACACATTTTAACAATCTCCAATGGGAATTTTTCACTTGTTTCTCAATATGAATCAACTCAAACTGTGTGTTTATTTTAGTTAAAAAAAAAGAATAAAAATAATAATTGAAATTGAAATAATAAGGGTTTTCATGAGAACATAAAATTGCCATTTGTGCAATTGGGCAAACTTGCGAGACTTGTTTCATAAAGCCCCTTTTGAACTTTTGCGCAAACAGTGCACAGGCAAAACCCGGTATAACGAACGATACAATGTCAGGCATATTCGCTATACCGAAAAATTCGGTATATCGCAAAATTTTTTTTAAGTGTTAATGCAACTATTATTATTGTAGGCAAAATACAACACAATAAAAAGAATGAGGGTTTTTTTAAATAAACTACCAAATACAAACTAACGGTATCACATTTTGTTTACACATTTACATTGCTGCTGTAGATTTCGTATAATATTTTTTTGCCGTTCCTTATACAGAGCACATATTTATCAAAACATTCGCTATATAAAGTAGAACTAAATGTTTTTGTTCTTTATTTTGCGATTTTTTCTTCATCATTCGTTATATCCAGTATAAAATTAGGATAGTATTCGCTATATACTGTTGTTAATGTAAAAAATTTGCACGTTCGTTAATCGGATTTTCTTTAAAGCGAGATTCGTTATACCGAGATACATACAGGTAGTAAATTTTATAAAAATAAAATAAGAAAATTCTAAGCAATTTTTAATTTAAAAATGTATTTATTTATTTCTATAAAAATAAAAAAGTGTGTGTGTGTGTGTGTGCTTAAAAGCCAAAAAAGCAAGAAATTTTGAACTTATGCAGCTTACATACAAGTGGCAAAATTTATTCCCAGTTCTGTCGAATTTTTTGTTATTTCTCGTTCTCTCCGTTCGATTTAATTAATTTAGGTGTGGACTCAAACAACAATATAGAAAAAATATTTTTGGGGACAAAAATTAGGATTTTTCTTTTGAAATGGGGATTTTTTGGGGACATGAAGTTTTAAATTGGGCAGCACTGTTCATAATTGCCCTGAATATTAAACTTTGCTTTTTCTTCAATTTAATGCTAATTCAAATCGCCCAGGTCTGGTAACCATACTTTTAGTCAGGCAACCTTTATTTACATTTTATATGGAATTGCTGACCACAATGTTGCCAGAGTAGTTTCAATTTAATTTTTCCCTCCATCATGATCTTTCTTTCAAAAAATAGCCTTGCCATGCGTATAGTTGTAAAATAATGTAGAGTTGCAACAATGCGCATTTCAATGTAATATTGCATAACACTACCACCACACCAGCAATTTGATGTGTCTTAACGCAAGCAATAAGGCCGGCAGAAGGATGACGTCAGATTGCTTGTGTTCAACAATGTATTTGGAGGTGGTGAACACGTATATTCAAATATATTTGCTTTTTATTCAAATAAAAACTTAAATTGTCAATAATTTTATCCTTTTCTAATTTTTAATTGAACTTTTATTGGTTTTATGTAGTTAAAACCTTTGTTTTCTATTTTTACGTTGAAAAAAATTTGATATAATTTGTAATTGACAGCATGTGTTAAGAGATTATTGCTCAGCAATGTATTTTAACATTTGTTGCTGAATATATATTTGAACACATATTCATACGGTCCACACGCTGATATCTTGTGTCGGCAATCGAATTTGACAGTTGCCACGGCAATAATTGCCAAGATTATTGCTCGTGTGGTCGGTCGGCATGTAAACCTAGTGTTTGCACGTGCAATAGTGTCCTGCACAAGACTATTTATAAGACCTTTCAAGACATGAGAGATTTTTTCAAATGCTTTACTACAGCGAAATATTCTAAAAGAATCGCTAAACAACACTGTTGGCAAGACAAACAACCGAAAAAAATTACTTGCCAACAGTGTTGCTTAGCGATTCTTTTAGAATATTTCGCTGTAGTAAAGCATTTGAAAAAATCTCTCATGTCTTGAAAGGTCTTATAAATAGTCTTGTGCAGGACACTAACGTGCAAGTGCAAGTTCGAAAAATTCAATACACTCAATCTCTTTTACTAACCCAAATAATTACATGAAAAGCTAACAGTGTTGCCCTATTAATACACATTATGTGGATTGCAGTGTAATGTTATTTAAGTTTTTACTCATTTTAAATATCATTAAAAGCTAATTTGATTTTTTTTTCTCTTAAATATTCATAAATCAAGAATTTAATGAATTTCTAAGACATAAATAAATATCATTGAAACAATACGAATAAAGTTCAATACTATGTGGTTCCTTTAAAATTAAACTTTTTTATGTTATAGACAACTCTGCAGTAAAATCTAAACATACATGTTGCAAGACAGCAGAGCATTTTTGCGAAATTTTCATTGATATTACGTACACAGAGCTTGCATGCAAGGACTTGCATATCTAAACGTAGGGTAAAAAGACGGAATAGTTTAGAAAGAGACAAGAGATATTCAATTGCAAATATTTTAGCGAAAAATTCAAATTAATTGACAAGGCTGTAAACATTTCAAAATGAATAAAAATTTGATTTTAAAATAACCACACTGTCAACACTTGTTGCTAATTTAGTAATTGCTTTCAACAAAGTATTTATAATCTTTTTGTCCTGACCACCTAAAAAAAAACCCCTCTGAATCTTTTCAAATTGTTTAAAACTATTATTTGAGTTACCATGGTTTTGACATTTGTTCTCTCTTTTTCATACGAATCAATTAACTTGCTAAAAATATAAAAGCACTACAGCTTTATTATAAACGCCCTAAAACATGCTTCATATTTCAATTTCCTTTTACAGTTTGCTTATTGTTTGTAACGGTTCTCAATTCAGCTGAAAATTGTTCTTAATTTAAAATTTAATATTAAAGTACATACATATAAATGTTCAACTTTATTAAAGTTGTTTTTTATTGCTTCCGTAAAAAAGTTATTTAACGCAAGTTTAAAACATATTCAGCACGTAACTTTATTTTGTAAATGTCAACGTTGCAAAAAAAATCTGTTACAAACATTTCAAGCATGAACTCATTCATATGTATGTATGTGTGTATGTAATTAATTTAAAAACACTCCTTAAAAGCCTACTGCGAAGTTGGCACGTCATTTGGAATTGAGGCAAATTTGTTGTGAACTTCAACTTTCGACACCTAACGGAAATTAAAAATAAAAACATTTTGTGTGTGTTTGTATGTTTGTGTTAAATGAAAAACGCATTTCCGTTTTAATTTAAAATCATTAGTAGACATAATTTTGCGAGCAAAACCCGTTAAACTTATTTTTCTTTGGCCTACATTCGTGCACGCATGTAAATAGGGTTTTTTTAATTACATACATACATATGTACGTTTTTTTGCTCTATATGTACATACATACAGAGTAGTATGTTTGTTTTTTATGAAAAAAACCGCTTTTCTTATAAATTTAAACAGCTGCAGATGCCAATTAACGCTAATCAGACTAAATTCATAATTTTTCAAAACTGAACAGTTGATAATTTTGCGTGTTGTAAAATTCATCACTTAGTCTCGATTCAGACTTGCAATTTTTGTTGCAGCAACTTTTTATTTTTTAGTGTAAAAGAGCGATGTATTAATACAAAAAGTATATATGTATGTATTTCTATTTCAACACTCTCCCACATATCCAAGAATTGTTGCACACAAAAATTTCAAGTCTGGACCGTGACTTACCGCATTCGAAAAGTTGTATAGCTTTTATGTTTCTAATATAAACAAAAATGTATTTGCTGATTGCCATTTTCAATCAAATTTCCTTTGATTTTGTATATATACATTAGCGTGGTCGTTAATTTTTTATTTCTCATATTCTCTCCCCTTAAATCGGTTCAGTTTTATTTAAAAAAATTTCCGCCCCTCAAAGTTGCTCTTCAGCTCATTTATTCATTCATTCATTTATATCATTCTTCTTTGAGTATATTATATTTTTAATATTTTGTTTCTGTTAATCTTTTGTGTGATTTCAGATGACGTGGAACGTTTAAAACCACAAAAACGGGGTTTCTTTCAATCAATTTTATGCTGCTGGCGGCGCAATCGTACAAAAACCAATCAAAATGGCACACCCATTGATGGGTCAACAACACCGCCACCTTTACCGGACCAACAAAGGTACCTACTACCTCAGGTTAGGCATTCGGATATGCACAAAAAATGTATGGTCATCGATTTGGATGAAACGTTAGTGCACAGTAGTTTTAAGGTGAGTATCAATTATTTTTTTATTTGTCTCTCTTTTTTTATGTTGTAACTTTTTTTTTAATCGCATAAATGATTATAAAATATTTCTTTTTTATTTTTTGCTTAACTTTGAAAAGTGATGTCTTGCGCTGCGCTACATATGATAAAAATTTGACATCACACTTGATTATTTTTTCAAATTTTTTTAAACAATAACTGGTGTATTCTAAAAAAAAATTATTTCGGTTTGAAGTATATTTTAAAACAAAATTTCCATACATATTTTGACAAAAGCACACTTGAATGAAATACAAATTATTATTTTTTAAATACGGCCCTAAGACTTTTCATCTGCTCAGGGTTGAATTTTTACAAAATCGATTAGCAAACAAATTAACAAGACGTCTGTTTCGACGCCAACGCCTCGCCATTTTTTATGGAATTTTTCTTCGTCTTAAACGCTGCTTCTCAATTTTTAATTGGGTTATCTATCGTATTGAAATATATTTCGTGTAAGACATATTCAAAACTTAACGAAATTTATTTATTTTTCCTTTCTTTCTCTTATATAAATCGATTACTTTAACCATCGAATATTTTCAAAGGCCTGCACGAAACTGCTCTGCCGCCGCAATTCAACTATTAATGTAGGCATATTAATTCTGAACAGCTGTTTGCTTTTAACTTCTGTTTAACATAGTGTTACACCCGATGAATTTATATCATGATGAATGTCAAATTGATATCATGATAAAAATTCATCACATATAGACTCAATTTATTAATATTATGGCAGCGTTATGACATAATCATCAGATTTCACGGCCTGATAAATTTGTCTTGATATCAAATGTCATTTTTTATTAAGTATCTTTCAAATATTTGTTTGATTCATCATGATATAAAATCATCAACGTCTACCCCTGTGTGTTGATATTATTGAAAAAAATTACAGTTGTTCTGCCGGCGTTATATTACGCGTTATGATATAAAATCATCAGGTGTAGACACTAACTAATTTTAGTTGAGGTGCGATGGTGTGAACACAAAATGTTCTTTTTGAATTTCAATAATTTTGTTTATTACCTCGTTTATACGCACAACTTATTTGGAAATAAAACTATTTGTAAATATTGAACTCAATGTTTATATGTACGTAGATAGCACACATTGTTATCTGTGATTTATATTGCCACACATTGTTAAATATGTATTGCATTTCTTACAAAACAAAAATAACTGGCAACATTTTTACACCTTGTTTGCAAATAGTGCGTTTTTAGCTAAAAGTTTTCGTGAGTTACAAACTTACAATAAAAAAGCTATACGGCAATGTTTTCCACTTTTATTTGCAAATAAAGGCTCAGTAGTAGTAGTAGGAAACAGCTGATCGATATTGTTATGTGAAAAGTAATGAAAATGGTTCTAGAGATGTAATGTAACGTAACCTTCTTTTCATATAAAAATATCGATCAGCTGTTTCCTACTGCTGCAGTTACATTACATTACAGCCGGCTAACTGAGCCTTAAGAAATGCGTATAAACGGGAGAAAACTAAATGTCAACAAAGAAGCTGGCTTTATTTATTTATGATTGGAGGAATTTTTGCTCGAAAAAAATTATTTTCCGTGAGATATAAATTCCGAGGGAATATTCATGATTGGGCTGGTAAAGTACTCAAACCATATAGCTCATTCTGCGCCAATACATATATATAATTAGTTTTTCCGCTGACTTTTCTACTTCGATTTGTCTTAAAGTTAAATACGCTATTTGCCTTAAGTTCGATAAATTTTAAAGAACCAATTACCACTTAATGATTCTAGCCTTGGTAAAATTTTAATTGTAGATATAACACCTTGAAACCTATAACATCTAGTTTTAAGGTACTTAATGCCGGCATATAGAATCTGCGCCGCATGACTATAAATAAGGATATAAGCGTAATAATTTGTGGACGAACTTAATGTAGTTTTAATAATTTTAATGTCACTGTAAAACTCACTCATGGGGAATGAGTTTTTTTTTTGAGAGATGGCGTGAAATTATATTAATTTTGTCTCACACTCATGCGGAAACTAAATCGCTTCAATACACACACATGCATATATACATATACATACATAACTACACATTAGTCTTCTGCACAAGATATCTTATAAGAACTTTTAAGACATGAGGGATTTTTCAAATGCTTTGCTACAGCGAAATCTTATAAAACAAACGTTAATAACACTGTTTGCAAGAAATTTATTTGAGTATTGTAGGTATAAGAGTAAATAAGAAAACACTTCGTGACGGAAGAATTTGTGATACTAGCTTCTTTCTACGCATAAGCGCGTGTACAAACGTCATGCATGTATGTGTGTATGATCTTTTATTTTTCTGCGCACATGCAAAGGCACACACATGCATTAACATTAGTTGTATGCGGTTAATCACATAATAGCTTAAGTGCCCAGGAGACGTACAAAAAAACCCATCAATCACATAGTTGTGTGCGTGCAGTCGTTTCTTTTCGGCTACACGTACACGTTGTCGGCAGTGATTGATGAGAATCAAAAAATTCTGATATTTTTTTGTATGTCTCCAAATCTGATTGACGAAAAAACGTCATTTGCTTTGTGTTATTTGTTCTGTGACGACATGGAGAAGTGCGCGGATGAAAAAAATTAGTTTGCACTTTATGAAAATGTTCCATTGATCTTTGCAAAAAACCAAACACTCAAAAGTCTACAAACAGTTGTATGATTATTATAAATACTATATTATATTCTCTAATTTTTTTAATCTTAATGGGTAGTGTGAATAAAAAAATTACTTAAAAATTATTTTTAAAACCCCAAATGCATATGTATTTATGTATGTGAATTTTGTGTTTAAAACAAATTTTTAACTAAAAAGCAAATACATACGAGTATGTACATATTTTTTTATTCACACTACCCAATGTCTTGTTTTTATATTAATAACAAAAATTAAAAATTTTAATTAAAAATTATATCTTCTAAACGGCTGGACCGATTTTCTTCAAACACAAAAAATAAATGAAAATCGGTCCAGCCGTTTGGCCTGTACGTGGACACGGACAGACACACAGTTACACAGACACACACTAAAAACTTATAACACCCCTTTTTTTACTCGGGGGTTAAAAATCGTTTGTTTCGATTTTTTTTAAGGAAAATATGTTTGTTTTTTTTTAGAGTGTTTTGAAGAACTAGAATTATTATAATTATAAATAATAATAATAATAGATGAAAAATTAGTGTGGAAGATAGAAAAATTATTATTTAGCTCTGTATATTTGTTTAATGTGTTTTTTTATACAAAGATTTCATAAAGTTTTAATGCCGCTAATAACAAAAAATCATCATCCGATGAAGACATATATGCCATCGCACACAACGAACACAAAATTAAAATGCTGATTGACGATTTTATTTGTACGTCTCCGAAAAATCATCAATTAAACGACACTAACACATTCTTACCGATTGATGGCTTTTTTTGTACGTCTCCTGGACACTTTACCATCTACATATTACACACACACTCAAACGTACATTATGAAAACTAACAAGCATACACTAATCAACAGTACTTCTTTTGAGTGTTTGTTACAGACAAGCTGTCTTGACGTCATCGCTTGTTAACACTGGTATACACGTACACCAATACATCCATCGTGCTTCGCTTATAGTACGGCAGCATTTATTATTGGTTTAGTATAATACATGCGACGTGAATACATTTAAAAATCGACGTATTTACATTTAAAGACTGTTTACGCAGGCCTCTACTACACATTTATACATATGTCTTAATAAAATATTATTTATGGATTACGTTTTGTAGCAAATATTTATATACGGCTCATTTCTTTTTGGTCTTGTTTCAGTTTAACCATGAAATCCTCTTGACTCCTAAAAATATTTCTCACACTTTTTTGTGTTTAACTAACTCATCAATATTCACTGCATACATTAAGGCGTTAGAAAATTTCGTTTTTTAGAGCAGCATTTGCAGTGCCTGTTTCTTACCCACAGCTGGAAAATGTTTACGAGCACAAACTTGGGTTTCGCCCCTTAAGCCTGGTACTCTGTTCAACATTTCACGCGAAATGCTGCCAAAGTACATATAAAAAAATTGACACAAATTGTTCATGAAAAAATTTTGGCGAAATGGTATCCTGTTTATCTTGGGAAAAACATTTGAAATGTATCTTCAACATTTTAAGTTTTCATACGAAATAAGTAGAGTGCCACTTGTTTCGTACGGAATTTTCAACAAACACATGGAATGTTTCTATAAACATAAGAAATTGTAGCATAGTTTCAGGCGCCAATTAATATTGTTTACATGTCAAATTTTTCATACGAATTAATCAATGTTGATAAACATTTTTCACAAATTTGAACCGAGTACTGTGCTTTACTCATCATGATTGGCGTTTTTCTACTTTCACTTTTGTAATAGATTAAAAAACATTGTAACATTTTTCCTTTAATCTGGGACCAAAATGTCGTGGTCGAAGTCGAAATACGATAACCTATCGCTTCAATTTTCGAAAATAAATTTGCAAAAAAAAAAAGCAAACACATCTGAAAACCACACCACGGATTTATAAACTTCAAATTCAGACTTGTTTCCAGCAATGCCAATTTAGCGCGTTCTAACACGCCCAACATGCTTTTCAATACAAGTAATCAATCGAACGTTTCCTCACAAAACATACAGAAGTGTCACGAGACGGAAGATACGGGTATTTTTCTGTTTGTCTCATTTTCCCTCAAATTTTGTCGTCGTTTTTGTTTTGATACGTCTTTCTAATGCAATAAATTTTTATTAGTTGTGTTAATTGGTAAGTAGTAATACACTACAGTATCAAATACACTATACTTTTCTCTCTTTCCACGAATTTAAAAAAAAAAACCCTGATTGGAGCTTTTTTTTACCTGTCAGTTTCTTCACTTCTGTGTATTCTGTGGTTTCCTCTCGACAGAACAGATAGGACAGGAACTTAATTTTAAATAAATTCAATACAAATGGGTTTATTTAAATAAAATAATTATTATTTTTGTTAGTTTTAGTTTAACATTTGTTAATCCAAAAAATTCACTGTTTCAATGTATTTTAAATTAAAAAAAAATTTACTGAACGAGTAAAATAATAATTTGGGATTATTACTGCATTAGCAAATGTTAATGTTCAAACAGAATAAGTCTGCAACTTCAAGAAATGTTGCCGTCAATTTAATAAAGCCCATAATAAAATCTACGGCAGTAACTTCAAATGCTCTCTAATTTTTTATTTTATTATTTTATTTTATTAATTTATATTAATTTTACTAATTTATTATTTATTTTCTTTTGTGCGTATTTTTCTTTTAAGTTTTGTTTATAAAATGTATGAATTTTATTGAAGGTATGGTAGCCTTGTTGAGAGAACGAGTATTTATATTTCGCAATTCCGTTTGATCATTTAAACTTAAATTAACAATTCCCCAAAAGAAAACACTAATTATTAACTTGACTGCACCCGGTCAAAAATACTTGTGTTGCAACTCTCTATTCTTGTTAAAGCAATGAATAGCTGTTGTTGTTTCTTACATTTAAGGCTAGCCGACAATACAATGTAACTGCAACGTAGGAAACAGCTAAATGATCCTTTATTTTCTTTACATACTTCTTAGAGCCCATTTAGATGAAGGGTGGCCTCGCTGCGACAACGCTTTCGTTCTCTTTTGGAGTCCCTTCTTAAATCCACGCGCGTTTACATGAAGACTTTTTTGTCGCAATAGTCAGGTGACTTTTTGATATTAATTTGTTCAATGCTTTTTATTCGTTCATTCGTAGCAGTGTTGCCGTAAATGAACTAATTGTTAATTTGAGAAACGTAGAATTAATATGTCCACATATTTTTATTTTTTTTAATTTACCACCTAAATATTTACAATAATTCCTTTTCTCTCCTTACTTTATTTGTTTATAATTTTTATATTATAACTGTTTCTTTGATGCATGTTATAAACAATTGGTCTAACTGGCAACACTGTCTGTACATAGCACACAAAAAATACGAGAGAAAAAAATTTGTGAGAGAGAAGAAATAAAATTGTCGCTTCAATTCCCAGTACGTGCGACTTTTGCTAGCCCACAAGCTTCTCCTCACTTCTCGCCTAAAAACAAGACTCGCAGGCGACGTGTCGCAGCGAAGCCACCCTTCATCTAAACGGCCTCTTACAGCTACAATACGAGCGTGTAAAATGCATCTAATTTGCAAAAATACAAATTATTTACATACAAATATGATGTACTTGGCAAAAGAAAAAATTTGATACCCATATTATCCTATTTAAAAGGAAGGGTTACCACCCCATTGCTTTTTTGTCAAAAAAAGCTGAGACCCGTATTTAATTAAATCGACCAAAGATAAAAATATATTAATTTGGCATTTTTATTACAAACAACCCCCAACAAAAAATTCAAAATCGGTTTTTTTTTTAACAGAATGTCCTTAAATAAATTCAGTAAAGTGCGACTCTGACTCGCGCACGAAGGGTTCCGTACGAACACTAGATATGTAATTTAATACAAACTTCATCCTATATAATATATAGTTTTGAAATTTTTTTTCGTTTTTGGGGTCTTTTCGGTTTTTTTTGTTTTAGCGTTTTTTGCGTTTTTTCGGTTTTGGCGATTTTTTTAAGTTTTGGCTCTTTTTTTAGTTTTGACACTTTATTTTCTTGTTTTGGCGATTTTTTTCGGTTTTTGGCGTTTTTTCATTTTGGCGTTTTGGTTCGGCGATTTTATAATTTTCGGTTTTTTTTAGTTTTAGCGTTTTTGAAAATTTGAAGTGTTTGCCTCTTACGGTTTCCAAGATATAGCAAATTGTCAAAATTACATAGTCAAAATTGCATTAACTGATGGACCACCCTTTAATTTTAATTTTTTTAAATTTTAGTGTTAATTGTTGTAGTCTGTATAAAAATAATTTTACAAATTTCAAGTTTCAATATACATATGTTCATACAATTGTATGTATATTACATGGGATTTTAACATTTTTCGTTGCTCGTTTTGGAACACCCTTTAATTTTTAATTCTCATGTATTTGTTGTTGTAGCGGCCAAGGTTCTACATACTGTGTCCAAATTTCAGGTCCGTAGCTCTTACGGTTCCTGAGAAAATACCGTGTGACGGACAGACGAACAGCGTAGCGAAAACAATAGGGTTCCTTTTCACCTTTGGTGTACGGAACCCTAAAAAAGGATATGGATGATAGTCCTTGGACAAATTGTATATACAGTTGGACGCGCCTTAAAAAGCCTTTCTTATGATACCCATATTGTATATGTTGGTAAGGAAACAGATTCTCAAATTGACAAAACATGGAAAAATATACCCTTTTTCGAAATGGTCCAGCTCACGAGAGGTCAAAGCTGGAGCCGAAATATTTTAAATGTCATCTTAAAAAAGTCCAAGGTTCATTTTTAGGAGGGTACATCGAGAATTTTTTTTTTTTTTTTTTGGTGAGTCGCTCTAATGTATATAAGCTACTAAATATAAAAAAATCATGAAATCTAAAAAAAGAGTGGTCAAGTTGCGGCATTTCATATCGAATGAAATTCCAATCGAAATTAAATGCATATTTCGTTCGATATCGAGTGCCGTAATTTAAGGCTCCATTACCCGACTTTAGAAATCGCAGATGTAAGGTAAATGTAAATTTAATGTAAATGTAAACGTTTGAGCGCTTATAGAATATGTTTTCGACACAAACAAAATAACTTTTTTGTGCACACATACATACACGCTAATTGCTTTGTGCCCAGCAAACACGCATTTTTGATTTTAAATTGCGAGTTATTTGAAGGCAAACGCGAAAGTTCATATACATACATATGTATAATATTTAAATTCATGGAAATCATTTTGATTGAAATGTACATACATATGTATACGGACATACATACATACGAGTATGTATGTATGCATTAGAATTTATAAGTAAATAATATATAAAATAGTAATGTTTTAATTAATCCAAGATTTTTTTTTAATAATTTCGCTGAAACTATTTTAATTTACTTTCTTTTGATGGCAAGTTTTAGCCTGTTGGAAAAAACTAATTGAGTTTTTGAAATAACACACGTTTTAGAACGAAAATGCGCCTAGAGGTTTGAAAATTATTATTGTTTTATTTAAATGAACTCAATTATAATAATTGTAATAGCAGCTGTAACGCTCAACCGTAATATTTGTCATTTTACATTACCAGAACAGATTTTGGGCAACTTCATCGGAAACACGAAGTATTTAGCTATTTAATTTCCAGGAATGTGTATTCTTGCAGTAGCACCTCAATCAAATCTTCACTTTCTCGTTTTATCCTTTTCTTATTAATGTTCGTTCCTACTCATATTAAATTAGTTTTATTCACAAACAATATACATATGTATATTTTTTAACAAAAATACATACATATGTATGTACTTATACAGGACTTTTTGTTTGCTGGTTGTTTATCAGTATAAAAAAATCAAATAAAATGCAAAACAGCTGTTCGGAACATTGATGAGAGTTCAACATTTTCACATTATTTTTGATTGTGTGGAAAAGGTACCAAAATTATTTAAATTGTATCAAATCATTATTTTATACTTACAAACATTTTAATGACTTTGACATTTAGTGAAATTACAATTTCAGCTTCATACCCGTATATACATACATACTGTTACGTTTTTCTCTCTATAAAAACGCTTTTCCGTAGATCCGAAGATTTGCAAATGAATACAGGAGCGGAGTGTAGTAATTAGGGTTAAGAATGATACAAGTTTTATTTACAAATACACTTATACTAAATTATTCAAGAGCTTAAATACACTAATACAACTTAAACTACTGAATTACACACAAATATTCACAACTGGTTACCACTACGCCTTCCTGATTGTAGTTTACGCATGTCGCTTAGCTGGCTGCGCAAGTATTCACTTGACACCTCTTTGTCTGCTGCTCGTCACACACGGCACTCACTCTGCCGACCCTCACAGTTGATACACCAATAAAGACTCACTGGCTTTACTTACACCCTTACACACGTCTATTCGCTGCCCTGTTTCCTTTACTCCAGTCGACACGATAGACTCCACAATAATCTCAATTCCACGACAGACTTTGCTGTCACTATATACTGTCCTATAGTTTCTCCTTTACTCCAACTCACGTGTAAAGCACAGACTGCTCTTAACTATCAACTCACCGCTGTATCGCAGACTATTATCAATTCACAACTTAATTATCAACTGACTTGTTCACAACTGACTTGTTCGCAACTAACTCACAACTGCAACTAGCTTACTCATTGGCTGCGTCACCTCTCATGCGTCATCGCAATGTCTAGACGATCATTATCATCTCAAATGTTGTTTACAAAGTGCCTAATTAAGTTCATGTGGTAATTATGTACATACATGTGTATATGCATACGTGTGTACAGCGTTAACTAAGCAATACACGGTGGTTGTTTATCTTTTGCTTTTCGTTTGAATTAGCATGTATGTACGTAGGTAAATATGTGAATATTCTTAATAAGCAGACGCTTTTTGTTGTTGCTTTTGCTTGTTTACGTTTAATGCTGCGCATGTTTATTTAGTTGTTTGCTACTATTCTAGACTATTCTTTGCTTTGACCCTGTAGGAATATTTTCGCGTAACACTTACATTAACCCTGTTGGAATATTTTTCTGTAGTGCTGCTTAACCTTGTCCACGGCCATTTTCGTAACAATACTTACATTACAACGTATTATAATTATAAAAAAATATTTATATTTTTATTATCATTATAATTATTATGATTATACGTACCTATTTTTATTTTTATTGGTATTATTTTTAAATAAAAATAGTTTTTTGTATGCTTGAATGTTTGTACGCACATATCGTCGGTTTGTTTCTGCTTTGATGTATGGGACAAAAATGTGTTTTCGAGAAAATCGATGAAGAATGTTTCCTTCATTAGTTTTATAAAAATACGCGATAGAATTTGTTGCTTAATAATAAAAGTAATAGATAAATATGTTTTTTGTTCAAACATAAAGTTGATAAACTTTTTACATCCAACTTGAAAAGTTATTAGGACTTAAAGAAAAAATGACAAAAATCCTTGTCAACGCATCCCACAATCATAACAACAATATTGTTCACTTTTAACAAGTCTTGTTCAAGTAGGTTACATTATTGTATATATTTAAATAGGTAAAAAAGTGAAAATATCAGTTTTATTCATTTAACATGACTTTTAGAGGAAAAACAAAGGAAGATATAGAAGACGGTGAATATATTAAATAAAAGAAATTTTAATAATAAGAAATAAATATCAATTAATTTCATTCACAATAATTAAACTTTTGTACTTTGCTTTGATTCACGTTCTTTGAGTAGAATATGTATTAATATGCATTATAACAGCTGCGAATAAAAATATTAATACTTTTACTTGGGAAATGTGCCACATATCAAAAAAATTGCCGATTACCGTAAAACAGATTTTACAATGTTCAAAAATTGTGGAAATGACGCAAATTTCCACATCTATATCTCCAGATATATTTAAGATATCGGAAAACTGATAACGAATTTGGAAAGAGGACACATTATTCATATATAATCAATCAATAACTCAATTTTTTTAAAAATGTCCCATACATCAAAGCAGAAACAAACCGACGATATGTATGTATATTTTACATATTTATACATACATATGTACATATACATATGTGTATGTATGTATGTATATTAAAAAAAACACATACGATTGGCAGTATCTGGTTAGATTTTATAAAAAAAAAACTTTGTTAGAAAACTAAATTTATTAAATATGCCATGTACGTATACAAATTAACCACTCAAAAGCTTAAATTATTAAAAGAAACAAAAGTACCAAAAATCAGGGCTATTGTGCCACGCTCTCATTCAATATACATACATCCCATCACTGTCTACAAATGACACGTAACGTCGTCATGAAATTCTATTTTCTGCAGGTTCAGACGTTACATTTACGTGCCATTTCAGTCAGGTAAGCTGACACATTTACATTTACAGTTCTACAAAACAGCATAAATCAAAAAATTTAATTTGAAGAAAAACCATTTAAAGTTTTGTAGAAAATTTTAAAATTCGATTCTGAAGAGGATAACATAGTTATACTATTCTTTCAAGGCATTATGCATAGTTCTTAACTGAAGATCCTGTATTTCTTAATAAGTTCTTCACTTGGAATCTAATCTTTGACAAGTGTCTACTTTAAGTCTATTTGATAATTGTTTAGTAACGCTAATTTATGTTTATATTTTATGTTTTTTTATTTTTTTTTTTATTTTTGTAAATTATATTTTATAAAGATGAAGAAATAGAGTCTGAACACAATGTAACGAGAATTCATTGCGGTGCGGTTGTTCATACGATTTTGAAGTAAAAACCCGCAGTGCGGAACGGCATAAATTTAAAATCTATTTTATTTTCATTGCGGACTTTCTTATTCTCTCAATTTTTGACTCTATTTTTCTTTCTGATGTTGCCATAGTTTTTGAATAATTGGCGGTGTTCATAACAAAAAACATGATTTTGAAGTTCAAAAATGTTTGTCATAAAATATAAAAGCTTAAAAAATTTATCAAATATATCTGCGAATGTATAAAATTTTAATCATTTTTTGTTTTTAGTTACTGCCATTACAAAATATTTAACAGAAAGAGTAAATTTTTCAAAAAAAATTTATGCACAAAAAAATTAATAAAAATTTAAACAAACAAACAATGACAAGTATTGCCGTTGCCGTCTTCCGTTGTATTATGTTTATTTTTCTCTCCCGCAACGAGAAATCGCACCGCACCGCAAACATTGTGTTTAGACTCATAAGGTGTAATTCACTGACTTTACAACTGCAGAATTTGGAAACTTATCATCCTTAAAACAAGCTTTATTTCAGCAACAGCAACTTTCATCCGAAAATCGGTATTTTTGTGGTAAAACTCGGATACTTTTACATAGTTATTTTGCAATTGGCCGCATGTTTTGCTGTTGAAAAAGTAGCAAAATGCTACTTAAGTCGCACAACGGCAACGCTGGTGATAAGAGCAAATAATAAAGGGTGTCCCAACAATAACGCAAGATTTAAATTTGTCGCCATTCGAAGTGTCATTGTTTGACATTTGAACAATTGTTATTGTTTGCTAGTAGAAGGTACGAGGTTAGTAAAAATGAAGCGCTACACGAATGAACAACGCCTTCTCATTGTGAAATTGTTTTACCAAAATGGTGAAAGTTTTGCGGCTACAGTTCGCAAATTTGCGATCAATTTGGGGTCACAATAATGCTCCAAAAGAGTCAACTGCAAAGACATTAATGGATAAATTTGCCGAAACTGGGTCTGTTAGTGATGTAAAGACAACAACGCGCCTTCGACCAGGTCGATCGACCGAAAATGTCGCAGCTGTACGTGATGATGTCGCTCAAACGCAGGTCAAGCGCAAACAGTCAATGGTGTTCGGTATCGTGAAATGATAACCAGTTTTTTCGTGCCTAGAATTGAAGAAATGAATGTGGAGGGCATGTGGTTTCAACAAGACTGCGCCATATGTCATACAGCCAGAGAAACAATTCAATTGTTACATCAGTCTTTTCCCGGTCGTGTTATTTCGCGTTTTGGAGACCAGAATTGGCCGCCTAGATCGTGCAATTTAACACCATTAGACTTTTTTCTTTGGGGTTTTTTGAAGTCGATGGTTTACGCGAATAAGCCGACGACGACTCAAGCCTTAAAAGAGGAAATTGGACGCTGCATTAATGAAATACCGCAGCATTTATGCAAAACGGCCATTGAAAATTTCATTAAAAGATCGCGTGTGTGCCAGCAAATCCGCGGCGGCCATCTGCCCGATTTGTTGTTCCACACATAACCTCATTTTGTCTACTTTACGATATCATAAAGTTTCACGATTTTTTTTTTAAATATTTGTTTTATTTAAAATTTAAATCTTTCGTTCTTCTTGGGACACCCTTTATAATGCTCTAAGTGTGTGTTAGCTTGCGCTTTATACTTTCCCCCCGCATCTAAAGCGGGGGGAATTTTTTAGCTCAGATGCGCATTATATACAATTTATATTCTTTGGTTGAACTTTTCATTTCTTTAAATGGAAGTTTAACTTAATATCTCTAGTTGTTCTAAGAAATTTTTGAGTGAAAGTTCCCTGATGATCTGCATTAGCAGCAGTGAAATGCGCATACACCTCAATAATCAATTTAACATATAATCAAAAACTGGCATTGACTTAACATAAGTGGCAAAATTGAACATGGTCTTAACGTCTTTTGTCATAACATTTTATATTAAAAATCATGCTGATGCGGCGATTTTTAATGTCAAATTGTAAAGAGGAACTCGTCAACACGTAGTTTAATTTTGTCACTTATGCTAACTTCACGCAAGTTTTTGATTATACATAAAGCCGAAAATATTTTATTAATAATTTGGGATTATTAGTGCGTAATCATAAGAAATGTTTAACTTAATTGTAACAATTCCAAAAAGAATTACTAATTATAACTAGTTTTTAATCAGAAATAATTTTTAGTCAGGCTTAAATTCAGTAATTTCAATTCTTATTAATTAATGTGAGTTTCTAAAAAAGAGAAGAAAAATTAAATTAAGACTTTGAAGCTGGGGAAAATACCGATATTTTTCTGTGCAGCAACGCACTTCATCAGCACCCTAGTCTATCTACTTGGGTAGAGATTGTTATTAACATCAGCTATTTAACGTAAATTCTAATGAAACGGAATGTGAGAAATGATTGTTGTGTACAATTATTGATTTACCTTTGGTAAATACATATGTAAGTATCACTATTTATTTCCCCTGTTTTTCCATATTTTCATTTTTCTATTTAGGTTAGCACGAAGTTATATTACTCTTGCTTATCTTTTTACGACCATCACATTAATTATTTTTACTTATATATAACTAGGTTTATTTTTAGGGAACTGTGGGATTTTTGGAGATAAGAAAATAGGTATTTTGGGGATTAATGACCTCTGAAACTTTTATTTAAACTTTTATTATCATATAATAACTATTTTATTGAGCTTGAGGTCTTTTTTCAAATAAAATTAACTTGATTTATTTTTTAACAATATTTCAACACGACTTCTTCAGGTGAAGACCTCAATAAAATAGTTTTTATATTTTGGTGGTTTTTGGCAATGAAAAATTTAAAATTGGGTAAAAATTAATAAGGTATAAATAATATTGAGAACCCTGTTGGTCGATATCCACCTCTTTCTTTTTTCTCCCTTCTTCTGAGTACATAGTCTAAATTATATGAATGTCCAGATTAACATTTTCAGAAATTTTGGTCCTCACAGTAATTATGAGATCCCCCTCGTATTTGATTCCTCTAAGCCATCATTTTTTATTTTCCTGCATAGATTTAAATAAAGTAAACATTTATATATTTTAAAATTTAAAAATCATTCATAAACCTAAAATCATTGCATTTAACAAAAAGCCATAACCCAAATAAATTATGCATTATTGTTGTTTTATAGTATTAGCAATTTTATTGCATACTTTGAGGCTATTCTTATATGGTATATATAGAATTTATTGCATACTTCAAGGGTATCGTTTTGTGAAATTACTTTTTACTGTAAATATTTTTGTTATTTTTGTCATTGTTATTGCCGCTTCCATTTTCATTTTATTTTGATACAATTGTGTGTTTTATCACATCAATTATTTGTATAGCAAAAAGAAAACTAAATTTTCAATGCAAAGTGTTGGCTTCAAATGAACTAACAATAATATGGTTGGAGTACATTTCAGTTGTGATTTTTTTCCTTTTTTTTTTGTAATATTGTGATGGGGTGTGAATATTGGTTTGTCTGCTTGTCAGCCCCGACAATACGTTTCCAAGATAGCATAAAAACGTCTTTATACTACTTTTTTTTTGGCAACCAGAAATGAGTCATTTTTGTTTTCTTTTGCTAGATTTATCACAGAATGAAGTGAATCAATGTTTTCGACTTCATGATTCATATTTTGGCAAACGCCAGGATAATAAAATTTCATGAGCTATTTGAAAAAAAATAAAGAAAAAAATATTTTTAGTTTAAATAAAACTTTTACTTTTAAAACGTTTTATCACAGATATTAAATGTTATTTTTGCATCACTTACTTTTTAGCCAATTCCAAATGCTGATTTTATTGTGCCAGTTGAAATTGATGGCACCATTCATCAGGTGTACGTTCTAAAACGGCCTTATGTTGATGAGTTTCTACGAAAGATGGGCGAATTATATGAGTGTGTATTATTTACAGCATCACTAGCCAAATATGCAGATCCTGTGGCCGATCTGCTAGACAAGTAAGTGTTTTTCATTTTCATTTAGAGTGTAATTTTTTTTAAATTCTTTAATATTTCTTACCTTTTGTCCAACCAGATGGAATGTGTTTCGTGCAAGACTGTTTAGGGAATCATGTGTTTATTACAGGGGTAATTATATTAAGGATTTAAATCGCCTTGGACGCGATTTACAAAAAATTGTTATTGTTGATAATTCACCAGCTAGTTATATATTTCATCCAGACAATGCGGTAAGTGCAAAATTAAAAATTATACTATTCATTTGTGCATAAACAACTCCCAGAGTGTGTATGAAAAATTAAATCTTAGAAGCATATGTATATAAGTACATATACAAATAGTTGCAAATCTACAATAACCCTTATTCCAGTCAACTCCGTTGTCGAAAACAGCTTACTGCTATTGACAGGCTCATGCTATTTTCTAGACCTTAGGCATCAGAACTAAACTGTCAATAGCACAAAATTGTTCCCGAGAGCGAGTAGACAAATCCCAAGTTTTTGTTATTGTATTGACGTTACGGCGATGTTCACAAATGCAATAAGGGTTAAAGCAAAAAAAAAATTCATTTTAGGTTTGATTTTGATTAGGCTAAGGTTCGTATTGTTTAGGAAGCCAAATTACATGTGATTATTTTTAAGGAACAAATAACACCAAAGCTAATTGTAAATATTCTGTAAAATACTAGCACAACGGAACAACATGCTGTTTTCGTATGTGTGGTGTCAGTTGATGCAAATTTCAGCTTTTTCATACATATTTTTCAGAGCAAATGGAATACATATCGCTCATTTACTCAAACAACGACACACATATCGTCGCTGTTTTAACTAACTGACATAACTGACATATTTTTGAAAAATGATTTAAGTCCTCTACTAGACTTTATAGTCATAATACACATTGTCTACAATTTTCATGACTGTAAGCATTACTTTTCTGTTTTTCCAATTTCCTACCAGCAGCCTGCTAACCTAACCTAACCTAATAAGCATTACTTTTGTGCCTATATAAGTAAAAAGATATATGACGCAGCCATAAGAATGAATGTATAAAACAACCATAAAAGCTTCTCTCCTGTTCAATTTTTAAAATGTTAGTTAGGTCAGTTAGTTAAAACAACGACATACATATGTATGTATATAACTAAAAAAAGAAAATAATTTGCATTAAAACGAACTTAAGCTACCCACGAGTTATACAATATTATTGCATATGTTGTTGTGCATATTATTGTCGTTTTGACCTATACCATGCAATAAATGGCACAATATTTTCAAAGTAAATAGTTCCCAATTTTCCTGGCAGTGAAAAAGAAAACAGCATTGAACAACTTTGTCACCACATTACACAATTGCCTTGATGGTACAATAAAAATCAAAAGTCTTATGATATTTGTCACCTTCGAATATTACATACACATTGGCGATATTATTGTACAATAAGAAAAATTGCACAATTGCATATATTGCAAGTGGGTGGGCCGCTTTACAATTTTCAAAAAATTTTACACACAACTTAATAGAAAAAGAAAATTTCATTGTTCTCAATAGCTGAGTAAACAATATACATACATACCAGGGAAAGCCAAAAAGTTACTTTTTGAATGCTCAATACATATCTATCGATACTCCAACGACAATAAATATGATAGCACATCCGCATCAACAAGCATGCTTACATAAAGGCATACATATCTATAGCTATCAACACAAATAAGTGCGGATATCGACAGGTGCGGGTTCGATCAAACAAATGTGCTATAGATATTTGTATCAATACATGTGCGCACAAGCATGTAATGACGAGTAATGACTATATGAACAATATTACCAAATATGTAAGTATATAAAAAAAATCGTTGTGTATGAATTAAAATGCCTAATTTATATTATGCATTTTTTTCATGAAATCTATTTCACGAAACTTTTTCTATTTGCTAATTGCAGCGCTAGAGAAGACAAGTAACATGAATTTCTGAAGCGTTTTTGACAACTTTTTTGATCTAATTTGGCTCTCTAGGAGCCTGTTTACAAATGAAAAAATGTTCATATAACCAATTTTATGAAAAAATGCGTAAATACGAGTTATACCTATGTATATTGCCAAAATTATGCAAACTCACAAGGATTAAAACAATAAAAAAAAATCCCCTAAAGCTGATTATATAAACCTCAAAAAAGGAATAAGTCGAAAATTTGTTCCGCATATTAATCCCGAAAACTTGCTAAAATGCGAATATTATTTTAAAAAATGTCCAAAACATAAAAAATGTGAACGAAAATACTCAGTAGATTTTAAAAATCAAAAACAAAAAGTTGCGAAAATTCGCGAATAATTTTTTAATTGAAAAGAGCCTTAAAATGTATTTAAAAAAACACTAAAATTGTAACGAATGTCAAAAACTTGGTGACATAAAAAAGATAAAAGATATCACAGTCTGATACTGGTTGAAAATCTTTAAAACTGCCATAAAACAAATAATTGGGAACAATCACTTTTATTGCGAAAATAAAGAAAGCATTTGCGATAAATTTCTTTAAAATAACTTAGAAATAATTAAAGATCTAAGGAATGCCTAAATGGCGAAAATTCGCTAACATCAAATAGATATGCAGATGGATTAAAAATCGGTAAAATGGTTAAAAAGCCAAGATTTGGCTAAAAAGTCAGTTTCATCGCGAAAATTGGCGACAAACAAGCGCTAAAATTGCTAAAATTGTAAGGAATGCCATGGTTCAACCTTTCTTGCACTAATTCGGCTCTTAGCTCAGATCTAAAATGGAGCGTGTTTCTATACCCGCGGTCAAATTACTCCCGTAAATATTTAATAGGACTTTTAGATCTAAGGACTGCGAAGAGTGTGTGTGTGGGTAAAACATTTTTATTAATTTTATGTATGTTAAAATAGTTTGAAAAAAAATGTTATTACCTCAACAACTACAAACTAGTATTTCTGGCAACACTTATCAAAAAATATTTAAAAAACCTAATGTGTTGCAAGTCATGGGTATGTCGATAGATATGCGGGATGTAACGAAGAATGCGCATCGATACATACAAGTATGAAATAAAGTGCGCAGGGGTATACGCAAGTATGAGAATGAATAGATATTAGAGAGCTGCGTAAACAGTCTTGCAATGTAAAAACGTCATGATTTTTAAATGTATTCACGTCGCATGTATTATACTAAACCAATAATAAATGCTGTCGTACTATAAGCGAAGCACGATGGATGTATTGGTGTATGTGTATATCAGTTGTAACAAGGGATGTCGCAAGACAGCTTGTTTGTAACAAACACTCAAAAGAAGTACTGTTGATTAGTGTATGGTAGTTATTTTTCATCAGTGTTGCCATATTTATTTTTCAAAAATCTTCAAGTCGGGCAAAAAAAAATCTGTTTTTGTTACCAAAAATCTTTTTTGTGATTTTATTGAATGAAAATGAATTAAAATTTATTTTGTTTCGTTTCCACTGAACTGTTAAAAGTAAAGCCAAATAACACAAAAATTTACTGTATAGAATATGTGTAAGATCATTATGAATCAAATCAGACAATTTGTAAGTAGTTAAGTCAAAAAATCCCTCAATAATATATTAAAAGTACCAAAATTAAAATTTTTAAAAATCTTATTTTTAGATAAGAAATCTTTTTTGGTCGTTTTAACACGTCTAAAAACTTCAAAAATAAGATAAATCTTCACATATGGTAACACTGTTTTTCATATTGTACGTTTGAGTGTGTGTGTGTAATATGTAGATTGTAAGCTACCCTGCAGAAAGTGCGAATAGTGAAATTGTGGTGATTTACTAGTGACGTTGTCAGTAGCACTACTGACCAGGTGTACCCCAGCCAATGGTATCATCTATTGACATTTAACATTAGCTTGTCATTGAAAATCCACCACTAGACTATAGCACTACTGACTTAGTAGTTCTTTCGGGACCACATGGAGTCATTGGCACCAAAGATTCACTAGTAAATTTTAGGGGCTCTAGTCTACAATATCGATATATCCTCTCTCGTTGTCAATAGTAAACTTATAGTGATTTTCTAGTGACATTGTCAATAGTGCTACTGACTAGGTGTACCCCAGCCAATGCAAATGCCTATTGACAAATAACAAAGGGTTGTCATTCAAAATCTATCAGTAGACTTTAGCACTATTGAGAAGGTAGTTCTTTTACGACCATATGGAGATATTTGAACCGAAGATTCACTCGTAGATTTTAGTGACCCTCGTCTACATATATTTATTTAATATTATTGCACAACATAATAAAAAAGAAAAACAAACTATTGACGCGTTCATTGACAATATTACCAGAAATACACTAGAACTGTCGTCTCTAACGTATCTCTACTCGCGCATAAAAGGAAAGTTGTCGACATTTTAACTAGTGCAATTGTCGCTGGAGAAAGAGTATTGACATAGAGACATATGGTTCTAGGTTGACTAGAGGGTATTATGTGGTTAACCGCATACAACTAATGTTAATTCATGTGTGTGCGTTTGCATGTGCGCAGAAAAATAAAAGATCATACATGACGATTGCGCACGCGCTCATCAGCGTTGCCACGACCAAAAAAATTTTGTAACCAAAATACAAAAAAAAAGTAACCAAATGCAAAAAAAATTAACCAAAATTTTTATGTATTTAAAATACTGTTTTATTTGTACTTCAGTTGAAAAATATACATACATATATTAATATATCTGTATATATAAAATCGTAGTGTGAGTTTGTTCCTAACGCATGATCTCTGGAACTATAAGAGCTGTGGTGCCGACATTTTCAACACAGGTTCGGGTTAATACCCGGCAGGTTTTTGTTTTGTTTTTGACCCAACAAGTGACAACTGTTTGGAGTAATTTGCAGTTTGAAAAATATAACATAATTGAGGGTGGTAATACAATGTTTGCCCGGCTCAGCTAGTATTCTTATAAAATCATATAACATAAAAATGAACCATTTAAATAAATATTTTGCAACCAAAAAAGTAACCAAAATGGAAAAAAAGTACACAAGTACACATTGGAAAAAAAAGTAACCAATTTTGGTTACAAGTAATCAAAACGGCAACGCTGGCGCTCATGCGTAGAAAGAAGCAAGATCACAAATTCTTCCGTCACGAAGTGTTTTCTTCTTTACTCTTATACCTACAATACTCAAATAAAAATTTCTTGCAAACAATGTTGTTAACGTTTGTTTTATAAGATTTCGCTGTAGTAAAGCATTTGAAAAATCCCTCATGTCTTGAAAGTTCTTATAAGATGTCTTGTGCAGGAGACTAATAGATATCAACACGCACTAGCATAAAAAATGTTCGATATGTGCGGGAGTATCCAAAATTTTTTGTATCGATTGGCTTTCCCTGATACATACATATGTATGTACATATTTGGATGAAATTTTTACATAATATTTATTTATTCAAAAAACGGCATAACTTTGTAATATTAAATTTTTGAGTTAATGATGCAGAAGTAATCATCCATATATCGTTCTTCATATTGTGTAAAAATTTCATACAAATATCTTCAATATTCAGCTCTTGAGAGCAAAATAAAGTTTTATTTTTCCATTAAGTTGTTTGTAAATTGAAAACTTCAAACTAATTTTCTGACATACTAGTTTTTTTTTTTTTTTTTGAGTTATGACGTTGTTTGATGAAATGAGCGATATGTATGTATGCAGCTTCTAAATACAATTTTGCAATTATGCTTATGCAACTGTGGCGACTTTTTACTTCATATGTTCTTGATCTTGCCGTTTTTTGCTTTAGGTGGCGATATAAAACAATCAGAAACAACAGCAATACAATCATAAAAGTAAAAAGTTTCGCAAACAATTGTCATCCTACTACTTACTTTCTATTCACCTGGTAGAAAACTGATGTTTTGAAAAAAATATCAAAAATACAACAACAACAAACAGAAAGAAAGAACAACAAAATTAAACATTTCATTGAGTTTTTCTACCAGGCGAGCAGAAAGAGCAGTAGGTCGATTATTTACAAAACAAATTATCATTTTCATATAAAAACAAATTCATGCCTTCTCATATTTTTTTTTGTTTGTTTTGCATCGGCTTTTACAAAAAAAATCATACATATGTACGTTCTTACTAATGAAAAGGGACGAACGTATATGCATACATACTTACATATGTTCGTCATGAATCCTCTCTTCTTTCCAATAAATTATTTCTAGCAAAACAACAAAGTCTCTGTTAAAACATAAACAACAAAATAATTTTTTTTGCTCAAGAAGTATTTTTATTTATGTATATCGTCACCGAAAACAAGAAGGTGAGGACAACACAATACACAATTCAAGTAATAAAAAGTCGTAGCAAGCTGAAGCCATCATTTGCGAAAAGAAAAACGCATTTGTCGGTATATTCTTAAACATATTTATGCAATTTTTTCAATGTCGAAATTGCTATTAAAATCTATACAGAAAGTTAATTCTTAACGCCAAAGCATCAAATTTTTCCAACTTGTGTTTTTATATACATACATACACATAATGTTGTTGATTGACCCATTTTTGTTTTAGATGGCGATATAAAATAATCGTAAACAGCAACAAAACAATTAAAGAAATAAAATTATTTTGCAAATAATCGTCCTATTACTTACCACTTTCTGTAATTTCTGTTCACTTGGTAGAAAACTGATGTTTGAATAATGAAAAAATACCAAACAACAACAACAACAAGCAAAGCAAGCAGCAAAATTAAAAACTGAAATTGAATTTTTCTACCAGGCGAACAGAAAAAGCTCTAGGTTGATTATTTACAAAAGAAATGTTTACTTTCTTACAAAAAAAATTTACATGATATTTTCTTATTTTTATTTTGTTTTATATCGGTTTTTACGAAAACAAATATGAAAAGAGAGGAATATAAGTATGTATGAATGTATGTGAAAAAATCATCGATCCTCTCTTCTTTCCAATAAATTCTTTCGCGCAAAAACAAAGCCAGTGTTAAAACATAAATAATAAAAACTTATTTTTTGCTTAATAATTATCTTTATTTATATCGTCACCTAAACCAAAAAGCAGCAAATAATAAATCGTAGAAAACTAAGTTCATCATTTTCGTAAGAAATTCGTTGTGTCGGTACAGGTTTTAAACACAATTTTACAATTAATTGTTTCAATGTCGAAATTGTTATTAAAATCTATACAGCGAGTTAATTCTTAACGTCAAAGCATCGACTTTTAACAACTTATTTTTTTATTATATGCTGTTGATTGTCCCAATTTTGTTTTAGATGGCGATATAAAATAATCATAAACAACAACAAAACAATTAAAGAAATAAAAATGTTTTGCAAATAATCGTCATATTACTACTTTCTGTAATTTCTGTGCACTTGGTAGAAAATTGATACTGAAACAATATAAAAAATACCCACCAAAAAACAACAACAACAAGCAAAGCAAGCAACAAAATTAAAAACTGAAATTGAGTTTTTTTTTCTACCAGGCGAACAGAAAAAGTAGCAGGTCGATTATTTATAAAAGAAATTTTAATTTTTTATAACAAAGTACATGCAATCTCAGTCAGTATTTTTGTTTTGTTTTCGCTTTACATATTTACGTATGTATGTATATATGCATGTGCAAAAATCATTCTACCAATCAGTGTTGTCAGATTTATTTTCAGCCTCCTCGCCAAATGACTTGTCGAATATCGCCAAACATCGCCAATATAATAAAACATTAAATTATAGCTACAAAAATATATTAGGCCCTTATTATGAGTTACATTCGCGTTTCGATCCTTGCTGGCTATCGAACATCGAACGTTCGATTTATATTATGAACATCGAAAATTTCGTTGAGCAACGAATTTTCTATCGAACAGAATTTAGCTTCCGATGAAATATTTTAGTACAAAAAATTATTATAAACGATTTTTTTTTATTTTTGGGTAAAGTTGTTGCAAATTTTATAAATTACTTTGAGTGATATTACCAAATGAAAATTAGTTCGATCAGTACTTTCGACTAGAGTCGAAGATCGAAAGTGGTTCAGAATAAGGGTCTTATATTTTGTAATTACATTACAAATATTCTTAAATTTTAAATTCAGTATGTAACGTCTATTGTAAAACATAAAAATTATACGGTCTAATTCATAAAAAAAAATTTAGGTTTTTTACAGGTTTATTTGACAAATGTCCCATAAAAATATTTCAAATAAGCGCTTAATAAACCTGAAATATTTTTTATTAATAAGGCAGATAGTATTTAAGAAAAATTAAAAATAACTTATTCCAAAAGATCAATCTAAATAGGATAAATTGAAATTGAGCACCAAGATAAAAATTATTATTTAATTCTTGTGATATCAACTGAATTAATTTTTACTTAAATATGTATTTAAGTACACATATCATATCCTTGATATTATAAGTACCAGCAGCATCCTCGTATTCATACACTCAAGGCGAGAACTCGTATAAGTTTTCTGGTGCTTCATTATCAAAGCGGTGGTTCTAACTTATAAAAGAAAGTTTTCCTCCCTATGTTTGATAAATAGCAAATGAGATTTTGTGGTTCATATTCTTTGTTTAAACTTCTTGAATTTCAGAAAATTTTGTTTGATATAGAGAGTCACAACATTTAGCATTTTTTGCACGAAATATTTTATGTTGTAGAAAAAATTCCTTAAAAGATATTTCATATTCTTAACATTATTCTATTTTATTGAAATCGTAAAAATATAGCCAAAAATATCGCCAAGGAGTTCAAATATCGCCAAGTAAATCGCCAATCGCCATTTCAAAATTTGTATCGCCAAAAACAAATTTTTGTCGCCACGTTTGGCGAGATATCGCCATAACTGAACAACACTGTTACCAATAAATTCTTTCGCCCAACAACAAATCCTGTGTTAAAACATAAATAATAAAAAATAAATTTTTTTTTGCTCACTAGGTAATTTTATTTATATCGTCACCGGAAACAAGAAAGTGAATACAACTTATACTTAGCTCTAGATATAAGAACTCGTATAAAATAAAGCATTTTTTACGCAAAAAATTCCTTCTGACTGCATAATTTTTAAACACTATTTTGCAATTGTTTCAATATCGAAATTGTGCTTAAAAACACTATACCGAAAGTTAATTCTTTACGCCAAAGCATCGACTTTTTATAAATTATTTTTTTTTATATTATGCTGTTGTTTGTCGTATTTTTGTTTTAAATTGCGATATAAAAACAATCGTAGAGAACAAAACAATTAAAGAAATAAAAATGTTTTGCAAATAATCGTCCTATTACTACTAGTTTCTGTAATTTCTGTTCACTTGATCGAAAATTGATACTGCAACAATATAAAAAATACCAACCAAACAACAACAACAAGCAAAGCTAGCAGCAAAATCAAAAACTGAAATTGAAGTTTTCTACCAGGCGAACAGAAAAAGCAGTAGGTCGATTATTTACAAAAGAAATTTTTATTTTCTTACAAAAAAAAAAAATGTACACGATGTTTTCTTATTTTTATTTTGTTTTATATCAGTTTTTATGACAACAAATACGAAAAGGGAGGTATATAATAGAGACCTGCGTAAAAGGTCTTTAAATGTAAATAAGTCATGATTTTTAAATGTATTCACGTCGCATGTATTATACTAAAACAATAATAAATGCTGTCGTACTAACTATAAGCGAAGCACGACGGATGTATTGGTGTATGTCTATATAAGTGATAACAAGCGATATCTCGCAAGACAGCTTGCTTATAACAAACACTCAAAAGAAGTACTGTTGATTAGTGTATGCTTGTTATTTTTCATATTGTACGTTTGAGTGTGTGTGTAATATGTAGATGGTAAGCTCCCAGCGGTAAAACTCAGAAGACTTTCTTGGTGCAGGCCTTATTAAAGGACTCTTTCGCATAAAATATACAATACACATTCCACACTCGCTTCTTTGAGAAGGGAGAAGAGAAGGAGTAACATGTTTTGTTTTGTTTTTTTACCAAAGCAAAAACAAAATCTATTAGTTTGAAGGCCTTCCAGAATCTCTGGTGAAGGAAGCAAGAACAGAAGGACTGCTCCGCAATGACAACGCGTGTAAAAAAGACATGAGTATGGAATGGAGCAAGCAGGCCTTCTACATCCAAAAGAAGGCATACAGAGGCCTTCTAGAAGGCAACCCTATACCTTCTAGTTCCCGCTGGGCTATTATGTGATTAACCGCATACAACTAATGTTAATGCATGTGTGTGCCTTTGCATGTGCTCAGAAAAATAAAAGATCATGCACACATACATGCATGACGTTTGTACACGCGCTTATGTGTAGAAAGAAGCTAGTATCGCAAATTCTTCCGTCACGAAGTGTTTTCTTCTTTACTCTTATACCTACAATACTCAAATAAATTTCTTGCAAACAGTGTTGTTAACGTTTGTTTTATAAGATTTCGCTGTAGCAAAGCATTTGAAAAATCCCTTATGTCTTAAAAGTTATTATAAGATATCTTGTGCAGGAGACTAGTAAATAAGTATGTATGAATGTATGTATGTATGTGCAAAAATGATCGATCCTCTCCTATTTCCAACCAATTCTTTCGCACAAAAACAAATCCTGTGTTAAAACATAAATAATAAAAACTGATTTTTTGCTTAATAATTATTTTTATTTATATCGTCAGCTAAAACAAAAGGCAGCAAATAATAAATCGTAGAAAACTAAATTCATCATTCATCATCATCATTCATCAACACAATTTTACAATTAATTGTTTCAATGTCGAAATTGTTATTAAAATCTATTCTTAATGTCAAAGCATCGACTTTTTACAACTGATTTTTTTATATCCCATTAAAAAAAATGGAAGTGATTCTGAAGGAACCACATTTTCATTGCTTCAAAAAATCGATATTTTTAATTTGCCGATAGTTAGCAGAAAACCAAGTAAAAGTTTTTTTTAATCACACAAAACTTTGTAGTTTTTCCATAGTTTTAGTAAATACTCACCAAAATGTTCAAAAAATCGATTTTTTGAAAGAAATTTATGAACTAATTTTGGCCTAAAATTTAGAAGTTATTTGCTAAAATTTACATGAAAACACCGTTTCGCGTTTAAATTCGTATAAAAAGAAACGAATTGTTAAAATATGTAACTTTTTAAAGTTTTTCCTAGATGAAAATATTACCATAGAACGCAAAAAAGGAAATTTTTCTTAAAATCGCTTCTAATTCGGTGACTAGGCATCGCAAAAGAGAACTTGCAATGACAACCCTATGTAAAAATCATTAGATCGGATCGAAATTTGAACTACTTCCAGACTGCAAACTCTACATTTTCATGACTTCTTTGGAGTGTCTTTTTTTACTGGGATATAATGCTGTTGATTGTCCGTCCCATTTTTGATTTAGATGGCGATATAAAACAATCGTAAACAATAACTAAACAAAGAAGTAAAAATGTTTTGTAATCAATCGTCCTACTGCTACTTTCTGTAATTTCTGTTCACTTGGTAGAAAACTGATGTTTAAACAATGTAAAAATACCAACCAACCAGACAACAAACAACAACAAAAACAAGCAAAGCAAAATTAAAAAGTGAAATTCAGTTTTCACCAGGCGAGCAGAAAAAGCAGCAGGTCGATTATTTACAAGACAAATTTTTATTTTCTTACATTTACATGATCTCTTCTTATGTTTGTTTTGTTTTCTATCCGTTTTTATAACAAAAACCACGTACTTGTAGAGGAAGGAGGAGATGTTCATATGTAAAAATTATTGAGAAAAAAATCAGTTTTTATTATTTATGTTTTAACACAAGATTTGTTTTTGCGCGAAAGACAGAATTCATTATTTTTGCACATACATATGCACATTCATTCGTACATATGTATGTATGTACTTCCCTTTTCATGTTTGCTTTTATAAAACCCGGTTTAAAGCAAAAGGATAAGGAAAGTGTATGCATACACTTTTTTTTTATAAGAAAATAAAAATTTCTGTCTTGTAAATAATCGACCTGCTGCTTTTTCTTCTCGCCTGGTAGAAAAACTGATTGAAGAAATGTCTTTAATTTTGTTGTTCTGTTTGTTGTTGTTTTTTGATGTTTTCAAAACATCAGTTTTTCCTAACACAAGAAGTTACAAAAAAATTTTTGCTTTTATAATTGTTTTGCTTTTGTGCTTGATCATTTTATATCACCACCTAAAACAAAAATTGGACAATAAAACACATGTTATAAAAAAAATAAATTAGTTGTAAAATGTCGATGCGGCGTAAATAATTAATTTTCGGTATAGTTATTAAGCATAATTTCGAAACTCAAACAATTGCAATATTGTGTTTAGAAACTACATATCTCGACAAAATGAATTTTTAAAACAAATGATGGCTTTAGTTTTATACGAATTTTTATTATGTACTTCTTGTTTTCGGCGACGATATACATAAATAAAAATATTTCTTGAGCAAAAAAATTATTTTGTGTTGTTTAAGTTTTAACACATGCTTTGTTGTTGTGCCAAAGAATTTATTGGAAAAAGGAGGACAGCATCATTTATTTCACATACAATTTTTACATTTTTACATTCGTCTACAAATATGTATGTGGTTGTTTTTGTAACAACTGATATAAAACAAAACAAACATAAGAAGAGATCATGTAAATTTTTTTTGTAAGAAAATAAAAATTCGTTTTGTAAATAATCGACCTGCTGCTTTTTCTGTTCGCCTGGTAGAAAAATTAAATTTCAGTTTTTAATTTTGATGTTTTGCTTGTTGCTGTTGTTGTTTTTTGTGGGTATTTTTCATTATTTAAACAAACAAACATCAATTTTCTATCAAGAGAACAGAAATTACAGAAAGTGGTAAGTAAGTAAGTAATAAATAGGACGATTATTTGCAAAACATTTTTAATTCTTCAATTGTTGGGATAAAAAATGCTTTAACCTAAAGAATTAATTTTCGATATACATAGTTTTAGCACAATTTCGACATTGAAACAATTGATTATAAAATTGTTTTTAAAACCTGTACCGACAAAACGAATTTCTTACGAAAATTATGAATTAAGTTTTCTACGACTTATTATTTGCTGCTTTTTGTTTTAGGTGACGATATAAATAAAAGTAATTATTGAGCAAAAAATCAGTTTTTATTATTTATGTTTTAATACAGGCTTTGTTGTTGCGCGAAAGAATTTATTGGAAAGAAGAGAGGACCGATGATTTTTGCACCTACATCCATACATACCTATGTACCTCCCTTTTGACATTTGTTTTCGTAAAAACCGATATGAAACAAAATAAAAATAAGAAAACATCATGTACATTCTTTTTGTAAGAAAATAAAATTTTGTTTTGTAAATAATCGATCTGCTGCTTTTTCTGTGCGCCTGGTAGAAAAATTCAATTTAAGTTTTTAATTTTGATGCTTGCTTTGTTTGCTTGTTGTTGTTGTTCTTGTTGTTGGTTGGTTGGTTTGGTTGGGTAGTTTATATTTTTAAACATCAGTTTTCTATCAAGAGAACAGAAATTACAGGAAGTAGTAATAGGACGATTATTTGCAAAACACTTTTACTTCTTTAATTGTTTTGTACGATTGTTTTTATATCGCCATCTAAAACATGTGCGTGAAGATAAATTTTAAAATTTATAACCCTAGACACAAACCGCCTTGTTTAACAGAGCTCTGTTAACAAAATAACATACCTCTGTTAAATAATAATAATTAGTTTTTACCCACAAAATGGACTTGATTCCCAATTTTTCAAGTAAAATGAACCAGAAAATTTAAACCGAAAGGCTTCTCTATGCCTCCCTTATATACATAAAACATTTAGTACATCCAACAACATGAAAAATCCATGTCTTAACCCACAGTCAAAATATGGTTTTTAGTATTTTTTTTTCATAAATCGTTGGAGATGGGGAAAAAAAGAATACTGGATAAGACTCCTATATGCCTCTAGATCAATGTCCAAAAGTCAAAAGTCATAACAGCCTGTTTTTGTAAAAATTATAACACAATTTCGTTAGATTTTTTTTTTAATTTGAAAAATAATTTTGGTAATTTTTTTCAAAAATGGTAGGAGATGGGAAAAAAAGAATATTGGAGGAGACTCCTGGACGCCTTTAAATCAATGTCCAATAGTCAAAAGTCATAACAGCTTGTTTTTGTAAAAATTATAACATAATTTCTAAAAAAGTTTGTTTAAATTTGAAAAATAATTTTGGTAATTTTTTTCAAAATTGGTAGGAGATGGGGAAAAAAAGAATATTGGAGGAGACTTCTGGACGCCTCTAAATCAATGTCCAATAGTCAAAAGTCATAACATTTTTGAAAAAAATTACCAAAATTATTTTTCAAATTTAAACAAACTTTTTTTGAAATTGTGTTGTAATTTTTACAAAAACAGGCTGTTAGGACTTTTGACTGTTGCACATTGATCTAGAGGCGTCCAGGAGTCTCCTCCAATATTCTTTTTTTCCCCATCTCCTACCATTTTTGAAAAAAATTACCAAAATTATTTTTCAAATTTAAACAAACTTTTTTTGGAATTGTGTTGTATTTTTTACAAAAACAGGCTGTTATGACTTTTGACTATTGGACATTGATCTAGAGGCGTCCAGGAGTCTCCTCCAATATTCTTTTTTCCCCATCTCCTACCATTTTTGAAAAAAATTACCAAAATTATTTTTCAAATTTAAACAAACTTTTTTGAAATTGTGTTCTAATTTTTACAAAAACAGGCTGTTATGACTTTTGACTATTGGACATTGATCTAGAGGCGTCCAGGAGTCTCCTCCAATATTCTTTTTTCCCCATTTCCTACCATTTTTGAAAAAAATTACCAAAATTATTTTTCAAATTAAAAAAAAAAATTAACGAAATTGTGTTATAATTTTTACAAAAACAGGCTGTTATGACTTTTGACTTTTGGACATTGATCTAGAGGCATATAGGAGTCTTATCCAGTATTCTTTTTTTCCCCATCTCCAACGATTTATGAAAAAAAATTACTAAAAACCATATTTTGACTGTGGGTTAAGACATGGATTTTTCATGTTGTTGGATGTACTAAATGTTTTATGTATATAAGGGAGGCATAGAGAAGCCTTTCGGTTTAAATTTTCTGGTTCATTTTACTTGAAAAATTGGGAATCAAGTCCATTTTGTGGGTAAAAACTAATTATTATTATTTAACAGAGGTATGTTATTTTGTTAACAGAGCTCTGTTAAACAGGTGGTTTGTGTCTAGGGTTATAAATTTTAAAATTTATCTTCACGCACATAAAAGTCGATGCTTTGGAGTAAAGAATTAACCGTCGGTATAGTGTTTAAGCACAATTTCGATATTGAAACAATTGCAAAATAGTGTTTAAAAATTATAAGGACAAGAAGTAATTTTTTACGTAAAATGGCTATTTTATGTGAGTTCTTAGATCTAGAGCTAAGTATGTTTCTGTTGTCTTCACTTTCTTTTTTTCGGTGTATTGACCACACTGGAAAATGTTCCATATAATCAAAATTTTGTAGTTAACAAACGTTATAGGCCCATAACTCGGCAACTAAGACTTTTTTTACTTATGTAAGATTTTCTTATAATTTTTTTAATTATCTATTTTCAAAAATATGTATGATTATTTTATAGCAGCGACTCTAAGATGCATTTTTTTAATTCTCTTTTTCAACTTAATTTCAGGTTCCTGTCAAATCGTGGTTTGACGATGTCAGTGATTGTGAGCTTTTGGATCTGATACCTTTGTTTGAGAAACTAAGCAAAGTGGATTCTGTATATAGTGTGTTGTGCAATTCAAATAATCCCTTAAACAATCATAATCAACAACAGCAGCAGCAGCAAACTCAGAACCAACAGCAACTACAACCGACACCACAACATCAAGTGAATCAACAACAACAACAGCAGCAACAACAGACTATAACAGCAACAACTATTATAACTCAAGCTTCAACATTATCAACACCAACAATATTAACGTCGCAGCAACAACAACAACAGCAGCAGCAACTGCAACAACCAGCAAGTCCGCCCAATTCAAATGATTTGAACAATAAAACGTAACATCAGTGGGAATTAATGTTTATTAATATTTAATTTTTAAAATTGAAAAAGTATATACATATATATATTTTTATAATTTGAAGCAAGAAAAATGGAATGAAAATTACAAAGAGGAAAAAAAAGAAGTTGGATGTAATGCATATTATATATATTTTTTAAACATAATTTATTTTTTAAGATTTTATTTGTTGAAAAGTTGAAAAAAAAATCAAAATTAACCCATATTATTTAATTGTTTAACGTCAGCGATATTTTTTTTTTTTATTATTTAATTTAATTTAGTAAAAACAATTTAAAGCTAAAAGGTGAATTTGAAATAGATGGTGAAATTTTAAAGTTACAAATTTTAAAGTGGAAGAAATTTCTAAAAATATTTAAGAAGGACAGTTTCATTCACATTTCGAAACATGTACAAACGAAAATTTGTGCAAATCATTAATAAGATCATTTGAAAAAAGAAGAGTTTTAGCTTCATATTTTTGCAGAGTGTGAAATAACATGACGCTAAAAATAGAATAATCAGTTGCTGGTGTCCTATTTGGCATTTTTTTTTCGGAAGATCGAAATTAAATTTAAATTTTTGAAAACAACAAAAAGCAAAAAATAAAATGAACCTTATATTGTTCGAATTCAAAGCAAAATAAAAATTATGAAACCCATTTTTCGAAAGTTCGAACTTAAATTTGAAGTTTCGAAAACTTGTCATAGGGAAAAAAGTTCTGAAATTAAAAAAAATACAATAATCAAGGGGTCTACTCCGTAATTCGAAACGAAAGAAAATGCTTTCGAATTTACATGTTGTGAGCATACAAATTCGAAAGCATTTTCTTTCCTTTCGTATTACGCAGTAGACCCTCAGGCTTTTTTCGGAAGTTCGAAACTAAATTCGAATTTTCGAAAATTCAATAAAAATAAGATCAATTCTAGAGCATTGCCTTTATCTTGTAGTTTTGTATAAAAATACAGTAATCAATTTCAAATCTCTTTTCACAAGTTCGAGCTTAAGTAAAAATTAATTTTTTTTTTTTTTTTTTTTTTTTTTTTTTTTTTTTGATATTTAAAATTCTCCTTTCATACCTTGAATTGTTTTATTTAAATTCTAGAGCATGGCCTTGATCTTGTAATTGTGTATAAAAATACAACAATCAATTGCAAATCGAAATTTCGAACTTTTAAGCTCAAGTATAAAAATTTTAAAAATATTTAAAATTCAACTTTTATGCATGGAATTGTTTTATATATTTAACAACTTTTTTTTAAATTATTTTTATTAAGAATACAACTCTAAAAGAATAAAGAAAAATTTTAATTTTTCTACATGTATTTAAATATTAAATAACAAAACTTTATTTAAAACAAAACAAACAAAAAAAACTATGTATTTGTATACATACTTAGATATATAGTATACATACTAATTTATATATAATGTGGTTAATTAACCAAAAACCCTTTTAATTTTACATTAAAAAAATAAATATATATATACATACATATATAAAAGCAAAAATCTATATATTTGCAATAAAAAATAATAAAATTATTAAATTAAAAAAAAATCAAATATTTATATATTTTTTAAAAAATATCTAAAAAGAAACCGATATACTATAATGAAAGTGAAATATAAAAATAAATAACATATTTTTAATACAATATTAATAATATAAATAAATTCAAAGAAAGAAAAAACTAAATACTACTTCCCTGCCCTCATTCACATATTCACTAAATAAATAATTAAAGAAAAAAAAAACACCACAAATCCTTAATTATAAAGTAAAACCCGCCTAAAGGTATAAGAGAGTTTTTTTATATATATAAATAAACATTTTAATTTACAGACAATATTTAATTATTTTATGTATACATAAGCCTATTTTTTCCTTAAGAATGAGGCTTTTAATACGAAAGTCTTTATTATTTCATTAAAATAGTTTTTTTTCCAACACATTTTGAAAGTGTGTGAGTGAAGCTTGTTTTAAATAATAAAAAAAATAAAACGGTTTATTATTTAATTTTTGTTTAATAATATTTGCATCAACTTAAATTTTACTTTTATTTCTAACTCATACCTTTTTTTAATTTATAAAAAAAATTTAATTTAATTACAAATTTACAGCCTTATTTATAAAACTTATTAAGACTTTATAAAGAGTTTTTAAAACAAATTTTCATAAAAATATTTTCTTAAAAATGCTTTATAAAGCCTTAATAAGTTTTATAAATAAGGCTGTTAATATATGAAATGTTTTTAATATTAAATTTTAAGTCTAAATATGAAAAAAAAAACAAATACATAAAACTAAAAATGATAATAAAGTTTTAATTTTACCACCAACATTTTATTTTGCTTAAGTTTGTTTTGTTTTTTCTTTTGCCCAATAAACAATATGTATGTATGAAATTATTATTTAAACAATCCTTATACATACATATGTACATATATGTATGTATATTTATGTACATACATATGTAATAGAAGCCTCCTAGCTTCTCTTGACTGCTCCTTGAAAAAAAACCCAGAAAAGTAACTGAAATTTTAATATGAATTGTAAAAACAATTACATACATAAATATAAAAGTTGCCTAAATTAACTTATTACAAACAAACGTAAAACTAAGTATGTATATCCACATGAAATCGCACTATGTATATTACCACCATTTTATTTAAACAAAAAACTTTCTTCCACGCATGAAAAAATATTTATTTTTTAACTCTAATTAATAATATTTTCTCTAATAGCCCATAAAATTTTATTCAATTGTCCTAATTAACGACTGAACATTTAAGAAGAAATAATTAAATAACTGCATATAAATGAATTTTAAAAAATTTTTATAACATTAACTAATCCACCCACTGTGTTTGTTGTTGCTTTTGTTTGCTGTTTAGTTGCTTTCGATTTTTGAATAATTTCAGAATTTTAGTTTTCTACCAGGCGAACAGAAACAACAGAAAGTAGCAGCAGGTCGATTATTTACAAAACATATTTTTGCTTTCTTATAAAAAAATGTCATGCAGTTTTGTTTTGTTTCACATCGGTTTTTACAAAAACAAATTCATACATACATACATACATACGTTCTTACTCATGAAACGGGACGAAGGTATTCATTCTTTCCAATAAATTCTTTCGCGCAAAAACAAATCCTGTGTTAAAACATAAACAACAAAAAATTATTTTTTGCTGAACAATTATTTTTGTTTATATCGTCACGAAAACAAAAAGGGGAAGGATAACACTCATGTACATAACTTTAAAAATAATAACGGCCCTTTTCACAATGTACAATTAAAAGCTAACAGGGACTTTAACGGAAACTTTTGTATGAAGAACTGTCAGTTAAAGTTCATGTTAACTCTTAACCATACATTGTGAAAAGGGACGTAAGTCGTATAAAACCAAAGCTATAATTTGCGTAAAAAATTAATTTTAATTTTTTTAATACATACAAATGTAGTTTTTAAAAACAATTTTGAAATTGTTTCAATGTCAAAATTGTGTTTAAAATTAATGTGTGAAGATAAATTTAAATTTAACTAGCAGAGACAAAAACCAAAAAATTTTACAGAGCTCATTTTGCAGTTAACAGTGCACCGTTAAGCACTTAACAGTCCTAGTAAAATAAAAGAATATTATTTCGGTGGCAAAATCCAGGAACAGGGACTGGTACTATACCCAAAAATTAATGGAAAATATGGTCCGAGATCTGAATAATGAAATTATACTAATGGAATATGCAACAGATATATCAATAACACAGAAACTTAATTTTAAAAATGGTCCTATTTTGGAACGAAAAGTGGTCATTATGGGAAATAGAAGAATTCTACATATATTATAGAATTCTACATATATTATATGTATATATTATAGAATTCTACATATATATAGAAATGGTGCTCCTGGTGGTTCTTTAAAGAGCAAATGAAGTCGCATTTCTCTAACCATTTTGGGAGTTTGGAAAAATTAATTTGAAAAAGTGATTTTTGAAGCTAAATTTCTGGAGAAGAGTAGTGGTCATTGTGCGAAATAGAAGAATTCTACATATATCCCACTATATAGAAATGGTGCTCCTGGTGGTTCTTTAAAGAGCAAATGAAGTCGCACTTCTCTAACCATTTTGGGAGTTTGGAAAAATTAATTTGAAAAAAGTGATTTTTGAAGAAGATTTTCTGGAGATTAGTGGACATTGTGGGAAATAGAAGAATTCTACATATATCCCACTATATAGAAATGGTGCTCCTGGTGGTTCTTTAAAGAGCAAATGAAGTCGCACTTCTCTAACCATTTTGGGAGTTTGGAAAAATTAATTTAAAAAAAGCGATTTTTGAAGCAAAATTTCTGGAGAAGAGTAGTGGTCATTGTGGGAAATAGAAGAATTCTACATATATCCCACTATATAGAAATGGTGCTCCTGGTGGTTCTTTAAAGAGCAAATGAAGTCGCATTTCTCTTACTTATATACTGTTGATCTTTGCAAACAATAACAAACTAATACAACAAAAATTAAAAATTTTAAAAACCCGAATATTTCTAGAAAAGATGTGATATCTTCTAATCGGCTGGACCGATTTTATTAAAACATAGGTAAGAACCTTCTCGATCAAGTCACCTTTCAAACAGAAAAAAACTAAATCAAAATCGGTCCAGCCGTTTGTTCTGTACGACACACAGATACACAGACACACACTACAAACTTACATATAATACCCCTTTTTTTAGTCCGGGGCTAAAAATTGTTTTTTCAATAATCGACCTGCTACTACTTTCTGTCATTTAGTACGAGTATGTGCGTCTGGCAGAATACTGATACGACAAAGTATATCGATTTTTTTTAACGGCTTAAAAATGTAATTCCCCGAAATTTTAATGTTTTATCTCATCGCCAAAAAATTTGAACTTTCTATTTGTTCAGCATTTTAGCGATCGAATTTAGCTTTAGCGAGTTACGGAATCCGGGGGCAGGTTGCAGAATGCAAACAGACATTATTGCATGAAGGTTTTTTTTTTTTTTTTTTTTTTTTTTTGAAGGGAAAGCCAAGAGATTCTACCACGATTTGCAAATGAGTCAATGTATCCGATACTAACAGGAATTGTGTGTATCACACGTTACGTTACTTTGTGACATACATAGCTTGTATTTTAAAGAAAAACTTTTCTTTTATCAGGCATGTTCTGAAAATCACATTTTTCAAATCACTAGTGATTTTAGAAGTAATAATGTCCATGCAGATATGTATTTGGTCGATCTTTTTTAATTTTTTATTGTATAGAGCATAAAATATAATTTCTGAACGATATTTATCGTATATGCTTTTAAAAACTTCTACAGGACCATTATTACTTTCAAAATTACTAGTGATTTGAAAAATGTGATTTTCAGAACATGCCTGTATATATTTTTTTGTTGCATGGTAGTGTAGATCTTAATTAGTTCTACATTTAGTAAAAAAAAAAAATATAAAAAAATTTAACAAGGCTCCAAAATACAAGCTTAATTGCTTGGTGATGTAACATGACAAAATATTGACTTTTCTGGTAAAATAACCATGTACCAATTATTTATGTACTTTGGGTAAATATATACACATACATATGTTTATACCTTTTGTGAGTATATACAATGCTTTAGGTATGTAACTAGACTGAATAAGTTTGAGAATCGTTGTAACATAAAATCTCATTTTTATCAATTAGCAACAAGAAATTATTTTTAGCAACCCAATACATAATCATTATTGTTCCTAAACCATTCGAACGAAAAGCAATATAATCTTTCCTTTAATAAATCTTATTTTAGAACGCACACAGATAAGGAAATATAAATGTCATTAACTAAAACGCCTGATTTCAATTTGAATTTTCCATTCCCACGGAATATATACAGACATCTTCTGACAAAGTCAAAGTCACCCTCTATCACTATCTTCTCTTCAACACACAGGTAGCACAAAGGGATCATTGTACTGGACCCAAGTGAACTGGACTCTAACTTTCACCCTTCTTTACCAGCAGCCTGCTAACCTAACCTAACCTAAGATATGTTCGGCAATAAAAGCCTCCCAGCAGGAAAATTCAGAAGGTTAGGTTAAATTAGCAGGCTGCTGGTGAAGAAATGAAATATCTAGGGGTCCAGCTCACTTGGGTCCAATACGATGATCCCTTTGTGCTACCTGTAAGTTGAAAGTAGTAGAATAAGGGCGTATAGGGAATAAAGGGAGAATATAGATGGAAAGTTTCTTTAGAATAAGAGAGAATAAAACAGAAGAGAAGTGGATGAGGAGATGGTCCAGTACATACAAATGCCATAGAGGAGGGTTAACGACTATACCAGCCGCTGCTCCTAATGTATAGACTTAGGTTTCTGAGTCCTATTTCCGATAACTCGGACAGGCTATTGAAGGATATTCTGCAATTGTAGCAGTAATCATTATACTGGAGACCCATACGCTTAGCGTGGTTTCCAGTGGCCGGTAAGTGTGGCCAAGAGATTCCTCAGGTGCTTCCTGGTGAAGCTAATGAGATTTTTAGTTGTGTTAATATTCAAGCAAGGCCAAAGGGTTCTCGATATAACGCAGGTAGGCTCATTGCGTCATCTGTCCTGAGCTGAATTGAGAAAGGCAGTATCGAAGCGTCTCCAGCAGGACGAGAGAGATTTTCAATATCGAATACTCCGAGTAAGGTTCCCCTCTTTGCTAGGTAATCAGCAACTAGATTGCCAGAATTAGTCCCGTGTCCATGCACCCAATATAGTGTGATGAATGAGTGCTGCGCAAGTTTATCCATGACTGCGACATTCTTCGACAAGGAATGATGTGGAGTACAAACCTGCGAAGGACTTGATCGCAGATTGGCTGTCCGTTATTATCTGGATATTTCTATTATGTATCCGATAAAAACTTAGCCAGTGTGTTGCTTTGGCGGATATATCTGCCTGTAATATGCTACATTCGTCTGAGAGTCTGAAGGAAATTCCAATTCCGAATTCGGGAATATATATACGCCCCCCCCCCCCCCCCCCGTCATGAGCCGTCCGTGAAAACCGGCATAAAGACCTTGCTTCTTATCTAACTGTTAAATAATAATGCCTTATAGAAGGCCTCGACTCGACTCTTATATATAAGATATATAAGATACACATTCCCTTTTATGAGAAGAGAGAAGAGAAGCAGTAACATTTTTTGTTTTTTTTTTTTACCAAAAAGAAAAGGCAAAATCCATTCATTGGAAGGCCTTTCAGAATTGCAGCGGGAGCGGAAGGCCTATCACGCAATCACAACACGTGTAAAAAAAGATATATGAGTATGGAATGGAGAGAACAGGCCTTGTACATCTAAAATAAGAAGTACAGAGGCCTTCTAGAAGGCATCTTTACTCCTATTTTTCCTATAAATTCTGAATGCTTTCTTGCTACCTACAAACATATACATATTTGCTTGATTAAAGTTACAATAGGAAAGCCTGATAACATAAATCGCTAATTCACATGTAGACAATTGAGACAATTAATAAAATCGAATAAATTTTTAAATTAAGTATTTAAAATCGTTGAAAAGTTGCAATCGTTTTTAGACAAAATCCTTTAATCAAACATAGGTCGAACTTGTTCACTACTTCATTTTTGAAACAAGCCGATGTTCAAGCCCATTTAAATTAGATGGATTTGAACATTGGGTTGTGTCAAAAATGAACTTGTTAACGAGTTCGACCCAAGTCTACACGTTTTTTCTATTATAGGAAGAAAATATAGAATGACTACCAAAACGTATCAATACTTTAGGTACACTATGCAACAAATGAAGACTTTGAAAATCACACCATTTTTTGAGGGCGCACTGATTTTCGAAATCTTTGGAGGCCCATAAAAAAAATTGGTCACCAAAATCGCCAAACTGAGTCTAGGGTTTTACTACCCTTCGATAGTACTATCGAACCTATACTGTCATGACCGTGTGGATTTTTCACAACGAAAGCAAAAAAAGTATAGTCTAACTAATAAAAAACGAAAATTTTTAAGCAACAAAGTGACACGTTCAGATTATATTGATATGTTCACAAAATCTGTCCAGTTTTACCGTAGCTATAACTTTGTAAAATATTGTAAGCAAAAATTTAGGAGTCCCTGTAAGTTATGCTTGGTCTTACTACCCTATGGTAGTACTATCGAACCCCTATACTGTCACGACCGTGTGAATTTGACACTATTGCATAGTGTAATCGAACCCATTTACATTAAATGGGTTTGACTAAAGGTGTGTGATTTAATTGCATGAATTTAAATATCGACTTGTGTCAAAAATGAACAGTGGACGAGTTCGATCAAGTCTACGCGTTTTTTTTTTAATTATAGAAATAAAATATAGAGTAGAATGAGTTACAAAACGTATAAATACTTTAATTATTATTTGGATTGGGGTCACCACATATGCCCGAAATTTAGAATCCCGAATTTCAAAATCACGAATTTCAGAATCGTGAATTCAAAAACCCGAATTCAAAATCCCGAATTGCAAAAACCCGAATTTTAATATCCCGAATAATTTGGTTTTAAAAATCGCGCGATTCTTAAAACCAAAACTTTACAATTATTCGGGATATTAAAATCAATAAATAAATTTTTCCATCTTAGTTTACACACATATGTACGTACACACTTCAAATATGAAAAAAATAGAAAACAGCAATACCCGCAATAAAAAAAAATACTCAAGTCCGTGCTTAAAAACAAAGAATACATGGATAAAGCAGGTGTATTTAAAAGCCATAACAATAAATAAATAAAAGCAACAAATTTAAACTTTCATTTTTCGGGATTATCTAAATTCGGGATTTGATTCGGGATTTTTAAATTTATGATTTCGGGATTTTGATGGATGGATGATTCTGAAATTCGGGATTTTTAAAAATTCAGTATTTTGACATTTCGGGATTTTAAAATTAGGGATTTTGATACTATCCCTTATCATTTACGAGTACATATTTGTATAATTTAGCAGGATGTTTAGAATAGTTTTAAGCAGCGTTCTTCTGTGGTCTGCTGAAAATTTTATTAAAAAAATTTTACATATCCCAAGAGATAGTGTGTCTGATAGACTTTAATTTAAAAGATGTATATAAATCAGTTTTTGTGTTCGGTTTCATATTTTTTTTTTTTTGCTGTTATAGATAATTACAACAATTTGGTATAGTTACAACAAAAACATCGTGAAGCATAAATTCCAGTTCCAATGACCACGCCCACTGTAGAGAATGTAAATTTTTAAATTTTTGTCCGTAGCAGTTTAAAAAATTTTACATTTACATACATAAGTTTTTTAAATAGTATTAATTAGTTTATATATAATTTCCAAATAACCCTCTTATATTTTAACAGTTTCAAGAGCTTGAGCAAATTACATATGTATATGTATATATGAAGAAACAATAAATTTAAATATAAACTTAATTAGCGTGACTTATACCGAGTACATACATAAAAAATATATGCTTTAAATTATACTTTAATTTTCTCGAGAATATATAAATAAAAAAGACCAAGCTTTGATAAACTATAAACTGTAGATAAGTACTATTAATATTTATATTTAACTATTTTTGCTAATTAATAAAATATGTATAATTAAAAACAAAAACACCATGTGAAAGAAATATTTTACACCAAAATTTGCACAAAAACTAATAAACCGTGTCACAACCGCGAGAAAAAAAGCTTAAGCGACATTATTTTTTTTAGCAGTTATGGCTCTAAATCACTACGATGTTATTTAATATAACGAGCCATAACCGCAAAAAAAGGCTTAAGCGACATAATTTTATGTATATAAATGAAGGGCTTATTGCAAAAACTCGATAAGCCACAAAATGAAAATACTGAGAAAATCGCCTTTGAAGTTTAAAATAAATGCAGAAAATAGGGATTTGATGAAATCATGATACAGATACTTTTATTTAGTGCTTAAGGAAGACTACTATCACATACCCACCAAGAAATCTTCGCAAAAAGTTGTGGCTTATCCAGTTATTGCATGAAATTTATTATCTATTTATTATTATTTATTTATCATATTTTTTTTTTTTTTTTTGAATATCAAAAGTTTTGTTATTTGGTTGAAATAGAGTGGCATATCGTGCTTTTGCAGTTTAAAAATTTATTATTTTTTCTATTTATTAATACTGCCTTTGTAATTGCTGTGGCTTATCGAGTTTTTGAGACAAATAATTCTGAATAAAATCAAAATGTAAAAATTTACACTTGCGGCTAAGGCGGAAATTAAACGGAATATAGGTACAATATTTTAAGAGGACGTTCCGATGCTGTAAAGTAATTGAATGAACTGATAAAGCCACTTTCTGAAATCGTGTGGCTTATAGTGTTTTTACAATAAGCCCTTCAAATGTATGTATGTACACATAAGTATTTGTTCAATTGTTTAGATTTTTTCAAATTGTCCATCCATTCATATTGCGTCAGTTATATACATATGTAAGTACTTTTAATCACCCTTATTCTAGTTGTCGACATCGACGTCACTTTAACGCAATACCAAAAAATTGGGGCTTGTGTAACGGTTGTCGAAAACAACTGACTAATGTTGGCAGGTTTATACTATATTATAGACCTTAGGGAATAGAAATAGATTGTCAGTAGAACAAAATTGTTCTCGAGAGCGTGTAAACAAGCCCCATATTTTTAGTATTGTGTTAAAGTGACGTCGATGTCGGCAACTGGAATAAGGGTGAATATGTATGTTCTGACACTCGCCTCACGCTTAATATTTGCGATTGTGACTAGAACTCGCAAAAAGGTTGTTCTCCAAATCGCAATCGCAAGAAGTTTGGCAAGTTCAAACCACAAGAGTATATCGTTGCTTTAATATATAAAGGCCCTAACTCATTATTTTTTTTTTTTTAATAGAGATTTTTGTATTTTCTGATACATTAGATGTTCTTCTATCGCAATATACAGAAACCTCGAATAAAAAAAACAATGAATAATGAATGTCGCCTTGTAGCCATAGTAATATTTTCCTTATAATTTAAAAAAAAATGTGACAAATACAGGGGTCTAATCGTTGCTTTCGATAACGAGCTGGGACAAATCACCGCATTCGAAATCGAGTGCACGTTGATGTAGAAAAATACATATTTCGATGGCTACAATTTTTTGGATCGATAAGAAACATAAAACGGTATGTTCCATCATAAATTGCTCCAATACTTCTTTTTGTTTCCAATTTATTTTATTTGTATTTGTTCGGAAAGCGATTTTTCCCTTATTTATTTTTTTCACTGTCTATTGGGTAATCTTTGTAAGTATCACTTCCCATTTTTTATTTCATTTGATTTGACTGTGCTGTGTCTGCCAAAGTTTTAAGCCGCCACCAAAACGAAAGCATAAAACAAACAAAAACGAACAAACGACTGTCGACTGTCGACTGTGCTGTTAAACGAAAAAAAATTAACTGAACTGTTGCTGTGCTATGAAGATCTTCTCAGTTGAAATCAAATCAACAGTAACAGCACACAAAATTCTACTTTTGGTTTTGCTATCGCTTTGTACAACAACAAACAAGCGATGATTCAGAATTTTTGAAACTGTGCTTTGACTGAACTGTTCGAAATTTCGAAGTTAAGGCAAGAAACAGCCATCATCAACGCTCAACGTAACTGTGCTGTGACTTAACTGCAGACACACAGCACAGCAAAAATTAAAAAAATTAATCAACCTTTCGCAGCACAGCAAAAGCAGATTTTTTAGTGTTTTTGCTGTTTTGCCGACAGTTTTTCAAACACAGCTAAAAACAAAAAAAAAATATTTTCTAAACTAATTTTGCAAAAATATCAGGAAAATACTTATATTTTTATTACTTCTTTCTTTTTACCCTTTTTTTGTTTCTTTGGTTTGTTTCGCGGCAAATAGCTTAATCGCCGAAGTGAGTATAGGATTTTACTACCCTTAGGTAGTACCATCGAACCTACACTGCGCACACCGTGTGTTTTTCCAAAAGACTTCATTTGTTGCATATTGTAATTGATGACAAAAGAATTTTATAATCCTTCTAAGGTCAACACAACCTTTTTTTAATTATAATATTCTCTAATTTTATTAAGCTTAATGTCTCCTGAAGAAGCCAAACAAAGCAGTTGCGAAATATCGAAACATAAAATTTTAATATAAAATTAAGAGACCTTAGCTTAATAAAATTAGAGAATATTATAATTTTAATAATCATTTTTTTTTGGGTCTCCGAGTCGAGGTGTGTTATACGAATAGCACTACACTCTTTAACTTAAAAACTCGTACGATTTTGTTTAAAGATCTCACACAACCTTGCAGACCCTAAAAAAAACCAAGTCCAAGTTGTGCAGTTTATTCTACAAAAAATAGCTCTTGACACTTTTTTTTACACACTATCAGTCAAAACCCAATATGGCCGCTGACTGTCTCTAACACACCGCAAACATTTTAGTGCTTCTCTGCTGGGGGGCTATTATGTAATCCGAATCGAACGGTAATGTGTTCGAATTGCAATGTTAATAACATACAAATTCGAACAGTTTCCGTTTCGAATCGAAATTTGTGTTCACACTATCGATCAAACCAAAATGTTAACAAATCTGCCACTCATGTTCAATATATTGTGTATTCTACTTTAGTAAATCGCAGGCAAAACTCGTGAGTTTCAGAACATGCTGAAATAAGTTTGGAGTTTGACGATATGCAAATTGCATATGTACTTTCCTTCAAACAAATTTTTTTGCAGGGACCATGTCACTCGGTTATAAAAACCCTCTATAATGAAATCGTTTAACTTATTTTGGTGCAAAATACTTCCACAATAAAATAAACCCACCTATATGTAAAAAGAAAAATATAATCATAAATCATGTGAAATAAACCATTAAAAACTTATCGAAACAACAAAGCTCTTTAAACTGTTAAAATATTTATGTAATTTATACCAAGTTAGAGTTGCAACAAAAGAAAAAAAAACTGTCCAAAAAGTGTAATCACATTTTTCTTATTAAAAAAAAACACAACAAAACGTTATAAACGGCTGAAAATTAAACTTTTTTTGATAAACATATTTAAAATATTTATAAATGCTAAATAAAAAATAAATATATATCATAGGCTTAAACTAAATTTTAAGTACCAAAATTTGAAAAAGAAAAAAATCACTATATTTGTATTCAAATAATAATTACTAATCGACTATATGCCCTTCTTAAAATCGAAATCAAATTTAAGTTCGGCTTTAATTTCACTAAAAACTTTTTATAAATCATCTGTATGGGAAAAAATTTTCTTTTTTTATTTGTGTATTTGTAATAAACTTTAAAATTTTATTAAGAAAAATAAATAAATATAAAAAAAAACATTTGAAATACATGGAAGAGATAAAAATTTAAACCAAAAAAAACTGCTGCTTTTATTTCAAAATAACAAAAACTAATAATCAGACATTTTATTGCCTGTCCCACGATGTCACCAGAATTCGTCTGTCTCTATACAGACCACCACATCTTCTACGTCTCTAGCTTCATTTTCTTTGCTGGAAACTTCTGGCTCACGTCCAACTTGTTGACACTGACCACTGCTAATTTCATCTTCTGCCTTCAGTCTTTGGTCAACGTTTTCCTCTGTGCCAGAAACGTCTTTGTTGACACTGTTCCCCAAGTCAGAAATCTCTTCGTGTATCTCTTTGTCTGAATTACTGACTTGTATTTCTTCACCATCTGCTTGTCTGTTTACGGGTTCAGCAATTTCTTGAACTTTCTCATTTCTGGCTCTAGGGGGTTCTTGAACGTTAGTCACAATTTTCGCTTTCCATTTGTCAAGTATGTCGTTTGTGGCCCAAACTTCAGCTAAAACTCTCTCGTTGTTGGCTTTAGAAGTTTCTTGAAAATCAGCCTTCATAGCTCTAGAAGACTCCTGAATTTCAGCCTTCATTGCTCTAGAAGACTCCTGAAGTCTCCCATCCATTGCTCTAGAAGACTCCTGAATTTCAGCCTTCATTGCTCCAGAAGACTCCTGAAGTCTCCCATCCATTGCTCTAGAAGACTCCCGAATTTCAGCCTTCATTTTCTCATTGTTTGCTTCTATTTTCTCACTGACCGCTTTTATTTCGCTCATCATGGCAGCAAACATTGCTCCGATGTCTGTACTGGTTGCTGCTGCACGAGTACATACCTCAATTTCTTCTTTTTCATCAAACTCATAAGTTTCAATGTCGATATTGCGCCGCTCTAACTCTTGCAGTAATCTCTCCTGTAGTATTACCTTGTCACCAGTTGTCGTCAATTTCCTCTTACTCAACTCTTGCTTGAGTTGATCCACATTAAGCTCTTGAAATTTCATTTTCTTCAAAAACCAGTTACTACGTTTAACCTTTTCAAACGTATGTGGTTTTGTTCACGTTTAACCTTTTCAAACGTGTGAGGTTCTCCTTTTCTTTTTCCTCTTGCCTTTCGCTTAACCCTTTTTAAAAGTATCGCTTGTATTTGCAAATCCCACTTCTGACACCAAATGTTACGTTTTTCTCTCTATAAAAACGCTTTTCCGTAGATCCGAAGATTTGCAAATGAATACAAGAGCCGAGTGTAGTAATTAGGGTTAAGAATGATACAAGTTTTATTTACAAATACACTTATACTAAATTACTCAAGAGCTTAAATACACTAATACAACTTAAACTAATAAATTACACACAGATATTCACAACTGGTTACCACTACGCCTTCCTCGCTGTAGTTTACGCACGTTTCTTATCTGGCTGCGCAAGTATTCACGTGACACCTCTCTGTCTGCTGCCGTCACTACGAGACTCCCTCTGCCATCACTGACAGTTGATACACCAATACCTCTTTGTCTGCTGCTATCACACACGGCACTCACTCTGCCGACACTCACAGTTGATACACCAATAAAGACTCACTGGCTTTACTTACACCCTTATACACGTCTATTCGCTGCGCTGTTCCCTTTACTCCAGTCGACACGATAGACTCCACAATAATCTCAATTCCACGGCAGACTATTATTAATTCACAACTTAATTATCAACTGTCTAACGAGTTCTTAACTTCACTAGTTTCTGATTAGCACTAACTATAACTGTTCGCGACTGACTTACAACTGCAACTAACTCATTGGATGCGTCACCTCTATTTATATTTCACAGAAATTCCACTAGAAGTTTCAAGCAATGTCTAGACGATCATTATCATCTTATATGCTGCCTAATTAAGTTCATGTGGTAACTATGTACATACATGTGTATATGCGTACGTGTGTACATCATTAACTAAGCAACACACGGTGGTTGTTTATCTTTTGCTTTTCGTTTGAATTGGCATGTATGTATGTGTACAAATATGTGAATCTTCTTAATAAGCAGACGCTTTTTGTTGTTACTTTTGCTTGTTTACGTTTAATCAAGCTAGGCATGCTTATTTAGTTGTTGGCTACTTTCTAGACTATTCTTTGCTTTGACCCTGTAGGAATATTTTCGCGTAGCATTTACATTAACCCTGTTGGAATATTTTTGTGTAATGCTACTTAACATTGTTGACGGCTATTTTCGTAACAATATCCAGATTTCAAAACCTTTAACATTTCTGTTTTTCATAAAAAAAATTTGATTTTTCTAAATTTTCAAATTTCGATTTTCACTAAGGACACTAAAGGAAATCTGGATATTATAAAACGGCACAAAATACATAAATTCCAAAAAAATTTAGCCGCCCAGGTATGTTCGTTCTCCTGAAATTCGTCCTTTAGTGAAAATCGAAATTTGAAAATTTAGAAAAATCAAATTTTTTTTATGAAAAAACGCAAATGTTAAAGGTTTTGAAATCTGGATATTATAAAAGGGCACAAAAGACATAAATTCCAAAAAAATTTAGCCGCCCAGGTATGTTCGTTCCCTAGGAATTCAAAAATTTCCATAAAAAAAATTAATTTATATGATAGTTAAAAATTTATAGTTTCTTTTAGTTTTTTTATTACTTTTTTTGTTTTAATATAGAAAAATATAATAGTCTGCATGTTTCGATTTTTTTTAGCTCATTTTGTTGAAAAATATGGCCAGGATTCCATTTTGAGTATGTTCTTCCAAAATTTTCATGTCTAACAGGGCTCTGTTATCAGGTTAACATAGCTCTGTTAATGCAATTGGTTTGTGTCTTGGGTTTAAATTTCGAAATTTATCTTCGCACACGTACTATTCGACCGATTTTCTTCAAGTATAGGCTAGAAGATATTAGATTGGGTTACCTTTCAAACGAAAAAAAAGAACAAATCAAAATCGGTGCAGCCTTTCGATGTGTACGTGGACAGACACACACTACAAACTTATAACACCCACCTTTTTTTTGGTCGTGGGTTAAAAAATAAAAAAAATTTGGGATTCAGATGACATTGTACGCCACAGATTTTGTAAAACTTGCGGCATCCCATACAATTTTAAAGTCTATAAAAACCGATTTGACGAAGACTTTTGAAGAAAACGATTTTTTTTCGAAATTTTTGAATTTGATCGGCTTAGTAGTTAAAAATTAAAAAAAAAAACTGTCGTGAAAATTTTATTTTCGAAATTTACCGAACCGAATCGATTCAATATTTTACGAGGTCAACATCTTTGGAATTCCTTTGTCCCGTTCATAAGCTATGATATTTTTACACACACACACACACACACACGCGCGAAAATAGTCACAATCTACTCCCAGGACTTCAAAGCGTCTAAATATCATGCCATAACCGCCAAAAAAGCTTAAGCGACAGAATGTTCGCACTTAATTTTTGAACGAAAATCGATTACTTGCGATCGTAAATAATCGATTATTGCCAAAAAAAAAAAAAAAATCATATTCGAATATAATGTCGCTTAAGCTTTTTTTTGGCTGTTATGACATGATGTGATGAAAACTCTATTTTCGAAAATTGGGGTAGAGTAAGGGTTCTACGAAAATGAATGAATACGAATTTGTATATGTTAACATTACAAATTGGAAAGCATTCGCTTTCGTTTCGAAAGTTACAAAGTTAAAAAAATTAAAAATTCTTTGAAAACTTTAAATTTTTAAATTTATAATTACATACTAAAACATCAATTTTTTTGTAATCAAAAAATTGCCAGAATCGAAAAAAATCGCCAAAACGGAAAAAGCGCTAAAACTAAAAAATCCCTACAACTAAAAAATTCGTCAAAACCCGAAAAAAGCTTCAAAGCTAAAAAAAACCTAAAACTAAAACAATTACCAAAAACCGAAAAAATTGGCAAAACAAAAAAAGCACTAAAACTAAAAAAACGCCAGAACAAAATTTTTTTTATTAAAATGTCTACATAAGGTAAGATATTCGATTATATAGTTCCGTACAGAACCCTTCATGTGCGAGTGAGTCGCACTTTACTGAATTTATTTGTTTTTTCTTCTACAACTTCCATAAAAGAAAATGCTTTTAATCGTAGTTAATAGTTTTTATTGAAGTTTTTGTTTTGTTTCTCTTTTTGTTGATTTGATACTTTTAATTATCGAATTTAGTTGTTTTTTTGTTGCGTCTTAATTTCTTTTATCTTTGACTTTATATATATGTATGCATATATTAATTTTTAATGATCGTTTAATGTCTGTCTTATTTATGTATATTTGTTCATCGATTACGTTTCATTTTAGAATTTTGTCTAAATTTTTAATATTAAATATTCTTGATATATATCATTTACACATTTTACGTTACATATGAATTATAATTATGTTTTTTTTAATGACATTTACACACAAATAGTATATTAGAAATGTATTAAATATTTTATTAATAATTAAATAATTTAATTATTGTTATTAAAAAAATGTTTTATATTTTTATTAATATTTATAATAAATTTATATATTTTATAATGAAATAAACGCTTAAATTTTTACTTTTATTTTTATTTAATAATACATACCACACAAAAATAAAATATTTTATACAAATAAATTTTTATATAAAACTATAAAAAGGCTTTTGAGGTAATTAATGCAAAAAGAAAAATATTTAGAGCAACATTTTCACAATTGAAATTTTTTAAAGTATTTCTGCAAAATACATATTATTTAAGTTTTTTGCTTTTAATTTTTTTGTTTCACTTTGTTAATCAATAATTTATTTTACGGAATATTTAATGTGAAAACTAACCTATTTTTTATATGTATGTAAGCAATGCTCGTGTAATGAAATTTATTAGAATATTTTACAGTGTGTTTATGTGATTTTTTCTTGGAAAAAAATTGCCTGATGCGAATATGATTTCGAATTTTATTATTCATGTTTAGAAAATATATTACTTGAGACTAGGACTCACTATCTTATACAATCGCACTACTTTTGAAATAATTCTGCAAAAAAAAAACATTTTCGAAAAAAATGTATGGGGCCAAACTGAAAGTATGTAATCTCTTTGAAACAAAAAAAAAAATCAAAATTTGTTGGTTAAGAAGTATGTGAAATATAAAATTAAATTTTAATTGTCGTACTTCCAAGTTTTGTAAAAATCGGTAAAGTATAACCACTTAAAATAAAATATTAAATTTTAATGGGCGGTACTCCGCCCATTTCTTTTAATGGAAGACTGTGTCTATTTTAGAGCGCAAAGTGTGTAGTAAGTTTCGTAAAAATCGTATCAGCAGAATCACGTGATATATAATAATAAATTTTAATGGGCGTAGCCCAACCCATTTTTTAAACTTTAAAATTGTGCAATTATAAGAACCAAAGGTGTTTGATAGAATATCATAAAATCAAATTAAAAAATTTGCGGGCGTATCCCCGCCCTCAATGGAACCAATTGGAAACTATACCCCCTCAGAAAAAACAGAATTTTTACAATCGGTCTAAAATGTACTGAGTTATGAAGTAACAATATTAAAAAAAAATACATACAAATTGATAACTTCCTCCTTTTTTAAGTCGGTTAAAAATGCAACCCTGGGGGTATACTCTGTATTTCGAAACGAAAGAAAATGCTTTCGAATTTGTATGATATTAACATTAAAATTCGAAAGCATTTCATTTCGTTACGAATTGCAGAGTATACCCCCTGATTTAATGAATTCTTGTTGCCTTTTGAAAATTTCCACAAACTACATCATACTGTTTAATTCGACTCTAATAAAAATGCTTTCGAATTTGTGTGCTTACAATATGTAAATTTTCTTTCGGTCCGCATTACAGATTAGACCCCTCCAGGGTTGTATTTTCTGAAAAGTCGTACGATTGTGTAAAATAGGGAATCCTAGCCTTTAATGATTAAATCGTAAAGATGTATAACATTTATATGCATGAACATTTTTATGATAATTAACAACAATGGGGGAAATGGCAAAAATAGAAAAATAAAAAACAATTGGATCGAAAGTTTGTGTAACTTCTTTACCTAACCCTTCATTTTGAATGACAGCACAAATATTTTTGAAAATATCAAATTATTACAAAATTTGGGACGAAAATACATCATTTTTGAAAATTCGAAATTAACATGAACAATTTCGAAATTAATTTTTTTTTTTTGCAATAATTCTATAAAGAGCGACGAAAATTTTTCTTTGCTTTGAGTTTTATGATATTTGGGCAAAAACAAAGAAACATTATACATCCCAATTATGAATAACAATTCCCGGGAAAAAATTTCCATTTTCCCTTCCTATTATGAATTAAAATTTCCCCAGGAAAAAAATCCCTGGGAAGAAAGTAGGTATTCTAAATATGAAGTAGAGGAAAAAATTTTTGAGAGTTTATTGCCCAGACATTTTGAAGGGAACCAAAATTTTATGTTCGAAAGTTTGTGAACTTATTTACCTTAATTTTGAATGAAAATACAAATATTTTTGAAAATATCAAAATTATTATAAAATTTTTGGACGAAAATACATCATTTTCGAAAATTCGAAATTAACATGAACAATTTCGAAATTTATTTTTTTTTCAATAATTCTATAAAAAGTGACGCAATATATCTCGAAAACCATTTTTTATTTTCAGTTTTATGATATTTGGGCAAATTTCGAACTTCGAAACATTATACAGCCTAATTATGAGTAACACTTCCCCGAAAAAAAATTCTCTTTTAACATTCCTTCTATTATAAATAAAAATTTCCCCGGGAAGAAAGTATATATTCTAAATATGAGGAAAAGGGAGAATTTTTTAAGAGTTTTTTTCCCAAGATATTTTAAAGGGAACCAAAATTTTGTGTTCGAAAGTACATATCGATGGTTTACTAACGCAACCTCGTAACTTAAAAACTACTACTTTTCAGGAGAGACAAAAAATGATTTATAACAAGTATTTAAAAATTTTTAATATATGTTTTTTTATAATATAATTACTTGGATGATTTTTGTTAAATTTTCAATTAAATACTTGTAAATTTTCATTAAATACTTGTTATAAATCATTTTTTGTCTCTCCTGAAAAGTAGTAGTTTTTAAGTTACGAGGTTGCGTTAGTAAACCATCGATATATGCAACTTTACCTAACCCTTCAGTTGAATTACAATACTAATATTTTTGGAAATATCAAATTATTACAAAATTTGGGACAAAAATACATAATTTTCGAAAATTCGAAATTAACATGAAAAATTTCGAAATTAATTTTTTTTTAAATAATTCTATAAAGAGCGACGCAATATGTCTCGAAATGTGTCTTTGCTTTGAGTTTTATGATATTTTGAGCAGATTTCGAACTTCGAAATATTATATAGATCAATTATGAATAACAGTTCCCCGGAAAAATGTTTCAATTTTCCTAATCGGTAAAAACTCCCTGGCAAGAGGGAGAATTCTTTGGAGTTTTCTCCCCAGATAATTTGAAGGGAAATAATGGAAAATTTTAAAATCAATTTAACATTGTTTCCAATGTTTTGAGCATTGCTGTGGTTTTCATTAATAACAGCGCATATCCAGTGAAAGATAAGATTTATGCCAGAAGCTCACAATCAATTCAAGAACTCAAAGATGGAATTCGTGAAGTTATCAAGGACATATAGCAGCAAATGTGCGAATTGGTGATGGAAAATTTCGTCAAAAGAATATGGTCCTGCGAGTCTAGCCAGTAGCCCACAACCAAATTTTATAAAAATTAGTTTTTGTTTTGAATGTAAGTGTTGTTGACAAGTCGAGCGTTGTCGACATTGACATGATAATTTTGTACATGAAAGTGCATGAATGTATTGAGAATATAATGTCCCTAAATATATTATACTCTAGTGTTAATTTTCATATTTTAAAATCTTTTTTTATAGTTTAAATTTCCATAAAAAAGATAACAAGCCGAAAATCAGTACGTATGATATATTTCTATTTAAAAAAAATCAGTCAGAATTTTCTAAGCAGATGGATGACTTAAAAACCGTCCGTTTTCGCTTGCGACTACAAAAAATATATATGAAAACTTAGCAAATTTTTAAAAATAACTACATACTTCTCGTATTTAATTTTAATTGCAGTTAATAAGAGCTTTGCTTGATTTGTATTTTTTTTTAATTTCTTTTTAAGGTTTTGCTATAATTATATTACAATTAATACTCGTATATTTCTTAATTTTTGTATTATTAAATGCATTTTAAGTAACATTTTCCTTCGTTTTTTGTTTTTTTTTAACAATCTGTTTAAGTTAATTTGTATTGCATATAAATTTAATTTTTTTTACCTCGCTTAAATTTAGTAAAAAAAAAATAAAATATTAACAAAATAAACTTGTGTGTGCCATAGTTTAAGTATAATTTAAATTATTTTTAATTAAGTTATGACTAGACTTAAGTGCAAAAAATTTCTCGTTTTTTTTCTTATTAACATACTAATGGTTTATTATTTATTATAAAAAAAACGATTTCGATATATTTTTAAAAATTTTTGTTACAAAAAATATGTGTTTTTGGTGTTTGAATTTCGTTTTGCTTTTCAACCTTTAGCTTCATTTAATTAACATGGAAAAATTTGTATAATTATGTAATTAAATATGAATTGAGTTTTGGAAAGTAAACTGGCATTAATTAATATTAGTAAAAATGCAATAAGCTTTTTGAATAAGACTTTCGAGTAGAAAATTGTTTATTTATACAATTAGGGAGCAAGATATCGATAGAAATTGCATTAGTCGATTGCGAAAGGGATTTTGAAAAAAGAAACTTTCATATTTTTCTATAGAAAAAAATATGTTGCTGAAAAAAATATATAGAAAAATTGATTTTCATCATACTGTTTGGGATCCTTTTGTAAACAAATCGAAAATTCTCTAGCGGAAACTGAAGCGCAATCTCTAGATTAAGGAACTAGTTAATAACAACTTGGTTTACTGTTTTTGATGATTATATATATTATATCCTGTAATTCCTGGAAGGAACATAGGGCCATCTTTTTGATGATTGATTGCAGTAAAAATTTCTGCAAGTTTTTTTTTGTGGTTCGTGATATAGTGCCATAACAGCAAAAAAAAAAGCTTAAGCGATATAATTTTCTAGCTTAATTTTTTTATTTTTATTTTTTTTTTTTTGACGAAAATCTATTATTTCTTTAAAAAACAAACTTTAAAAAATATGCCGCGTAATATTTTTTTGTCGGTTGTGGCTCGATATGTGCGAATGTTATTAATCAAACGAAGTTTGCAAGCTAAAGCAAATAATTCAAATTCATGCAATAAACTTGGAATAGCTGTTGAATATAAAAGAAGCCTTGCACAGCATTGAATTCCTGATAAGCAAGCAAAAAAGAAATTCCGATACGCAGAACCCTAATATCCAATAGAAAGCCTGGGACAGCATCGAATAACTGATAAGGTGATCCAAACAGCTGGTCATTCACTCAACAACCAATCACATCTTGGCGATAACAATGCTTGCGAAGTGATAAGAACAAACTGTAAGAGCTTTCAAAGCTGTTTATCCCAACTGAGTATATGTGTTTGGACGTAGTTGATGTATGGGCACATCAACAAAAAAATTGTCGAATTTGGGTCAATACCAATTCACATGAGATCGAAGAATGTCCAACACATCCCGAAAAACTCACTGTTTGGTTCGGATTTCGGGCTGGCGTAGTCAACGATACATATTTCTTTTAAAACGACTTTGGCCAGGCCATCTCTTTTGGCCATAATTGAACGATATGGACACCAATGACAAGATGGCGCTACATATCACACATCTTATGATACATCAGACATTCTGCACCAACAATTTGAGGTGTATCATTTCATGTGTAAGTGATGTGAACCGGCCACCGAGATTGAGCGCTTTGTCCACGTTAGACTGTTTTTGACTGGCCCATGCTGTCGAAAATGTTTGACTTGTCGCTATTGTTACATTGGAAATAACAACAAATTTTTAAAATTTGTTTTTGTTTTGAATGTAAGTGTGCGACAAGTCGAACGTTATAGACATCGTGGGACACGACTTTTCTTATGAAATGTTCTTAAGTCGCAGGTCTATGCGAGTAAGCTACAAAGCACAGCGTTCCTCAAAACCAATATAACACATGACATCACGGTCAAGTTAAAACGGAGAAATAGAAAATTGAAATTGCGGTAGACATTTGCACGGTATTATATTCCATACCTAATGGCATCGCATAAAAAATTACGATGATACGAGTATCTCACACACACACTCTGCTTTTTTAAATTTGAAGATAGAAAGCGCGAATGAAAGATCCTTTAATTTCGGCTCGAAGGACCATCAACTAAATATACAATCTCAAATCGATATACTCATATTACATCAGCTGTTTTCGCTGTGGAAAAAATTAAAAACAGTAGACCCTGGGACAACTTGTAACAATTTTCGGCTCGAAGGACCATAAACACAAATACAATCACAAATCATAGCAGCAGTATGTGCTTGACGAAATCAAATACGCTTAAGACTGGCACAGTTGAGAATTCCTGATGAGTGGGCTCAATCAAAATGTCATTATTGAGCAAGAGAATAAAATTACAAACCCACATTGCATTTGCATTAAGCATTTGTTCCTTCGAATTCATACTTAGTGGTATCGTAAATCTTAAAAAATTTGAAGTTTTTGAACTCATGCGACATTACTAAATAATCGTATATAAAACAAGTAAGTAGGTTTAAACAAGTTTTAGCTCATAAAAAATAAGTGGGAAATGACTCAGTTTTCAAATCCGAAGAGGGTTTGTACTATGTTTTTTTTTTTGTAATTTTTATATTTTTTATTAATATTGCGCATGTATGCATCAGTCATAAGCACTCGTTTGAATGAGGAGAAGTTTATTTAAATATGAAATCGTGACCTACAATGATACGCTGATGTTAAAATCATGCGTTTTTTCACCAGAATTTGCACGCATGCAGTGTCAGCTCAATTGTTCGGTAGCAATTTTTTTTGCCTAATGCGCCCATTTTTCCTCATTTCCGTAAAGATGAGGCCGACGAAAACGTTACCACCGCGAATAAAGCAGTAAGCCAATTCTACCAAAATCGTGAGTTTTAATGCTTATAAGTTATTTTTTTTTTGTCGGTGCGTTGCTTTATATAAACAAACTCCCAACTCCGAAATGGAAGTCCATATTACACGAACCATTCATGATATACGTTAACAAATGCTTAAAAATTGTCGAAAATTGGACTTCTATTAAAACACTGATAGCATAAAGCTTTCATTCATTTCAATAAAAGAGTTCAATTCAAAGTTAAGCACCTTTAGCCTGCCAGTATTCTTTTTGCCAACTATACCAATCAAAAAAAAAAAAAGGAAGTAGTTCCAACGGTTTGATATTTTCACATTTTCTTGATCATTATATGAAGTGAATTCATGTTTAACGCTTTCCTTAATCCGAATAAATTCATCATTATTCAAGTGATGAAAATTAACATCCGAAAAGCTTGAATATCAGGGAACATGCACGATTTCATCATTGCCTGATAAAAAATATTTAATTTTTAACCTATGAAAAAACGTCTTCGAATCAGAGAACATGTATTGATTCGAGTCATTTATTTTAATGAACTGAAATTTATTTAAATTCCCGCACAAACATATGATCCCTAAAAATATGCTAATCACCCTTATTGCAGTTGTCAACATCGACTTCACGTCAACACGATTCGATAAAATTGTGGCTTGTCTACCCGTTGTCGAAAACAAACTGACTGCTATTGACGGGTTTATACTATTTTCTAAGCTTTAAAGAAAGGAAATAGACTGCAATTAGCACAAAATTGTTCTCGAGAGCGAGTAGACAAGCCTCAATTTCTTTGGTATTGCATTGGCGTGACATCGATGTTGATAACTGGAATAAGGGTGAATGTAAAAATCAGGCATGTTTCCCTTAAATTGAACCAGTTCATGATGACCTAAATAATTTTTTTTTGCTGGGTAGTGAAGCTTTAATGTTTTTGAGAAATCTATAGGATTCCTTTTCTTCACTATTGTGAAGCTTTTAGCGAAATCTTTAAATTGTTTTAAATCTACAATTATCGACTCAATCATTTTATTTATATGTGGCAAATTCAAAAGGGATAACTATTAAGTGGCTTTGCTATTCTCTAAAAGTAATTAATTCCTTGTTATAAAAAGGATGAGTTTTTTTTTTTGTTTGTTTGTTTTTGTTCTTAGTGTGAATTCTTATCAGTGATAACTTAAAAACTATAAAAGTAATTTATAGGTCTTTCTTAATGTTGTGTTATTAATAATAAGGATTTTTAGAATAAAAAAAGAGGACCACAGAGTTATAGAACTCATTGAAAATGTAGCACAAGGATACATAATTATTTAAACATGTTCCATATTACATACATAATACAAAGAATCGGTTTGCGATGACGTTTTTAGTTTGCTAAATTATATATATATTTTTTTTTAATACAAACACTTATTCTGTTATACATATTTTGCTTATAAAGGTGGTTCGAATTTCGTTAATAACAAAAAAAAATATGGCTTTTCTTTCTAAATAAGTAGAAAACATAATGTGAGCGGCGCTTTGAAAAAAAGGGAAAAATTAATCAAAAAATAATAACTAAAACACTATTGGAAATACATATCAGGACTTATTAATACTTGAGTTTGTTTGTAAAAAAACCCCCCTCTATCTTTTACTTTAACTTTGTTGTTTTCTTAAGGTTGTAGGAAACTAAATAAATAAATACAAATACATACACCGCTGCTGTGAAATCTTAAACTATTATAACATATCTAATAATTCAGACTATGTAATAAATATAAATATAAACTAAAAAAAAAATAATAATGCATTACCTTGCTCAAATGTGCTTTTTTCGAATTTAAACGTTAGCTATGGGTGCTTTGCGCGTCATCGCATCCCGATTCGACTTGTCCTACACATACTGATAGTTATGAGTTAAAGCTGATGGCTCCTCGCCATTGCGCAACAATGGCTCTTGTTCTATAGTCTTATTTGCTTGTACATCATAGTCATAGTAGTTCATCCAATCGATGCGTTTCGGTTTAAGCAAACCAAAGCATGAACACTCCAAGAAATCGACCAAATTATTGAAAGCACCGCGTGTAAACGGCGACTTGCCGCTTCGTGCCTGGAAATGACGATATCGGCCACGATTCATGCGTTCATTAGTGGTCATTCCTAAGCATATGACTTGATATGTTTGACAAATAGTTAATAATATGACCCATGACATGTGTAGGAGAGCATTTGCCATTACCCAGCCTATCCAGGCATTGCAATCACCAATAGCACGTAATGCGGCCAGAAAATCTATTTCAAATTTGAAAATTATACACATGGTACTTATTAGAACAAAATGCAAGAAAGAGGCTGTACAGAAAGGTTTAATTTTAAAAAAATGTAGTTAAAAAAAACTGAAAAACACGCAAATCAAACTAAAAAGTAGACAATAATTTTTAAGTGCGATGAGTTTCAATCAATTATGACTAATGAATTTGGAATAAGGTTAAAATAAAATTTAAGTTATAAACAACATGATTCAATTATAATGTAAAGAACTATAGCTCAATGCCTACTACGCTTGAAGGAACTCTATGGGAGGAATTGGCATCTGCAATCGAAGTTGGTAAACTGGATTTGCACATCAGCTGTCAGATCGATTATTTTCCGTTTGTGTGGTGCGAGAAATTGAGGAAGGAGATAGGATATTGCTTGCTAAGGTTCAGAGGTGCGCCTCTCTGGGCATTACAGGTGCCTAGAGGAGGACTTTTCAGGCTATCTTGGTCGTCATTCATCACCTGCTTCCCATACAGGACTTTGTGGTGCCACGAATGTTGGCTAGAAGTCTCCTTAGACTCGCTGAAGCAGGTTTGGTGAGGACAGGATTAACAGGTCACACATCAATCCTAAATGCTATCAGTTTTAGTGGGCGGATCTCCGCAACCCCTGCGGTCAAGGACTACAAATTCATTGAAATTGATTTTATTAAAGCATCCTCACTAGTAATTTGAATGTGAGAGTAGTGCGGTCTTTACAGAAACGTAAAAAAATGGGGAAAAGTACAGGATCTGGTGTCTATATTTTGGCGACGACCATAGTTCCTTCAGACTATGGAATGAATGTAGCGTTTCCAAGCTAAGATCTTGGCGATCCTCAGGGCCTCAGGTAACCTTCTACGTTGACAGTCAGGTGATGCTAAAAAATTTAAAGGCACACCATGTCAAAGAGAAACTAATTAGTGACTCTAGGAAAGCCCTCAACTAGCTTATTGAAAAATGTACTCTTAGACTATTGGCTTGGATTCCTGGCCACAGCAATGTTAATGGAAATAAAATCGCCCATGAGCTGGCAAGAATAGCATCAGCACTAGATGAGTGAATGCGCGATAGAGCGGTTAAATTACCGATGGGTCATTACTACAGGAAACTCAGTAACCGTTCAAGGGGGCGTAGGGAGAATTGTAGTGTCTAGAGCCAGGTCGCCAAGATTTGGTTCAGGAAGATCCCAAACTGCTATTGAATATGAATAGGAAGGCAATGCGAGTCGTGATAAGCGCGTTGACTGGTCACTGCTCGGTTATAGTAAGAACCGATTTTGTTTAACTGGCATTCCGGATTTCTGTAGGATGTGTGAGGATATAGATGAACCAGAAACCATTGAGCATATTCTGCCATTGTCCGAAGCTGCAACGCCATCATAGGCTGAGATGGCTGAGCACACGTTTCCATGAGAGCATTAGTGATATCGCCGTGTAAGCAAGAGGGTATCAGGGCTTCATCATGAGAATTCAGTGGCTTAATGGTAGATAATAGGGGGTTTCCTGTGTACAATGGGAGTTAAATTTTTATGAGTGGATACCAATAGAAGGGAATCTCAATGGAGCTGTATTGCAACACTACTCTTCTTAGTCTAATTTGGAGGACCTAACAAATAATAATAATATTCAATAATATCAACTTTTCGAGTTTTGTGTTTTTTTTAAGTTGTTCTTCAATATTTTTAAATAAAGCGATTCCAATATAAATTCTATACTTTCCCCGCATCGGCATGCCTACCAGACACGAAAGACTACCGAATCGGCTCTACACAAGCTTGTTAGAACAATAGAGAAATCACACCCTTGTGGCCTTTTTAGATATTGGGGGGGCTTTTATTCAAATTTATCGATTGATCAATAAAGGGTAATGTATGTGAATTGAAAATCTAGTAATCTACCGCAGGAGAAGTTCGGCTCTGGAAGTTTCTAGGCTAAAACGCTTTGTAGTACACCATAGGCAAGAGTTCTTTCGAAAGTGTAGAGGAATCTAGCTCTAAATCATTTGCTGCTACGTTTATGCTGATGATGCGGCAATAGCTGTCAGAGGAAAATTCCTCTCTTCTCTAAGAGACAGGATGGTCTCTCATACTTGTCTGGATGGAGAAGAATTTACATATTAATATACAAATTCGAAAGTTTTTTCTTTCGTTTCGAATAACAGAGTATGTACGCAACAACACGGAGATAAAAGTGTCCAACACTCCAAAATATCTCGTTGTCGTTCTTGACTCTAGGCTGAGTTTTAAGATATATATTCTGGAGGGGGTGAGGAGTTTCATTTTAGCTCTGCAAGAGATCCATTGGAAAAAAAACTGGGGAAAACCTATGCTGCCATAGTTCGCCCAATTCTCATGTATGTGGTCATCGTGTGGTGACCTTCCCTGGAGAAGAAGACGTTTCTACCTATGTCACATAAGGTTCAATGACTTGCATCACTGTATATAAGCAGTGCTCTTTGCACTGCTCTTAAGGATGCATTGAGCATGCTCTAGCACCTGATTGGAGATATCAACAATCTCCGAAATCCGTCTTCGCTGTATTTCTCTGTGAAGTGGAAACTCCACCGGCCATTGTAGAACAGTTGACTCCGAAGCTTGGGGATGAAGGATTGAATAAACCTCCCTTCTTCTATGTACTTCATACAAGTTTTTACAAGACCCGGATACCATTCAAAGAAGCATGACGGTGGAAGAAAAGGTGTAGATTTTTACACGGATGGCTCCAAAACTCAAGAAGGTGTGGGTTAGTTACGTAGTTTACTCAGGGAAATTAGGTCTTCGCATTGCAGAGTGACTTCCGAAAATATACAGTATTTACGAGACAAAGATCCTTGCTATCAAGGAAGTAGCGGATTGGTAGAGAGTTAATGTCACTTCACATGTAATTAATTGGCAGTCTCGACTGCCGATCATCTCTAAAAGAGATGTAAGACCAATTTACTTAGGATCATCTGGATTCCGGGACAAAAGGCTTTCTGGGTAGTTTCAGAGCTGATGAACTGAAACAAGCATACAGGTTCAACTGGAATTGGGATGTGCAGGCATAACCCCACTCTCGTGCAAGCTCAGACTTAGGCGCAAGACTGAGGAAGATACAAATAGAAGGTGGGCCACAAGAAATGTCTGCCAGTTATGGAATCAACGAAATAAGAAAAATACAGTATACGATGAATCAAAACAATTCACATATTCCATTTGCAAAAAAGTTTCGTATATAAAGCTGAAATCTACATCAACTGACACCACACACCGTGGATCAAACACAGAAGAACGCTGATGATGAAGGTTTAGGGGCCTTCAACTATGTGTTGTCAGAATATTTACAACTAACTTTGGTGTTATTTGTTCATTAATAATTATCACATGTAATTGGCTTAAAAAGCGATACGAACTTTAGCCTGTTCAAATCATATATATAAAAATACAGTTTATTTGATTTCAAGAAATATGAAACAAAACCGTGTTGACCGGACGCTGTCTCATAGGTAGGGATGTCTATTAAGAGTCGAACTCAATGACTTTTGCTGCAGCTGCCATGACATCGAAGAAGAGGAAAACGTATAATCGTATACCTTCAAACTAGGCTCAACTCCAAACCAACGGAAATTCTTAATCACTTCAGCTCTTTAAGAAGAAGTTTTTCAAGTCCAAACGAGTAGGTGATTCGAGAAAATGGATTCGACAAGAACTTTGGGAGTTAATCACCCGTATTCGAATATTCGTCTACGACAATTTCGTCTTAGATTAAAGAAAAGATGTGTACATCTCTTTTAATCTAGAACAAAATTCTCGTAGACGAATATTCGACTCAACATACGCAATACAGGTGATTAAAACAGTTCAAAAGATTTTTCACAACGATATCTATGGAACCGTTGAGTCAATTCAGTACCGATTTGCAGCATTTGAATTTCAAAAATTCAGGTTACCAGCTCAGCGAGAACTAGCTCACTTGGATCATATTTGGAGCCATTGTGCTACCTTTACATTGCAGAGGGATATGTAAGTTGTCCTCCAGCAATCCAGCAACAATTATACGGGCTCTAGAAGGACTAAGTATACAGCAGTCGCTTATCAGCTTTGTAAGAAGACTATTCACCAGTAGGGTCGTTATATACTGTTCAGGGCAAGGTACGATAATGAAAGTATCAAACGGGGGAACTCCGAAGAGAGGGTTCCTCTACTGTGGAACCTTGCTTTAAGTTCACTTCTCAGGGAGTCACTGGATCCATCAGGACCCAAGTGAGCCAGTTTATCATGAAAGTGGTAGCAGGTTACCTGCTCTACCTCAAATTTAACTTGACCATGTTACAATCTCAGATGGTCCGCCATCTTGGAAAGAATCCCTAGAGATCAACTCAGTATACTAGTGGCAGTACTAACAGGACACTATTACATGGGTGCACATGCCAGAAGATTAAATCTTCCATATAATGACTTCTGTAGAAGTTGTCGTGACCTAGAGGAGGAGGAAACGGTTGAACATTTACTCTGTCACTGCCCCACTCTTGCCGATAAAATGGCAACCATAAGCCATGGGCAACGAAAATCTTTTTCCACACATTAGTTAGTCATTGTTAATTGCTTGACAATAAGATCTGCTGGCAACTAATGTATGATTGTGAAGAGCCTTGGTGGTAATGGTGTTTGAGGCAACTGTTACCACCAAGGCAGCAGTACGAAGGATTCTTTCTATTACCCCCCCCCCCCCCCCCACCATGACAGCCAGCTTTCTGTGTAGCAAGCAACCGGACTATACGCTTGATTTCAAAAAAAGTAAATGAACCAAAAAGCATTGATTTGTGAGTTACAAAAAAAATACTTGAAAATATTCTATTTAAATGACCCTTTTTAAAGCTGCCTTTTACTCACCATCAAAATGTACGTTACAACTATTCATATAATAACAAGATCCACCATAAATCATCCAACCGCACATAATCAAAAGCATCCATAGAAAACCCATAAAGTAGGTGTGATTCTTTAGCCCAATACAATTGCCAACCCAGGGGCAATGATGATCGAAACGTGCCACACAACGATCACAAACACTGCAATGTTTCGAACGTATAGGCCGTCTAACCAAACAGCCAGAACAAAATGAAGAAGGCTCAAAGCCGACACCACCCAATTCCGACAACTCCACAATAGTCTGTGTGCAAAATAAAAGAAAGAAAAAAATATAGTTATAAAGCAATATGCAATATATATCTATAAAAATAAAGTAAAATTACCTTAAATCTTTGCTCCTGCGTTGGCTGAATTATACCAGGATCACCTCTCCAAGACTTAAGAAAACATATCCATAAACCTCCCGAACATATTAGAAACAACAACGTTGTACCAAATGACACAGCATCGACAATGTAAATGAACCAGGTTATATAAAACCATGCCTTCGTAGCGCAATAAACACTCAATGGCAACAAAGCCATTAAATGATCATCAAATAATGCCTTCCCTAATGTGTGAAATACGGCGTAGAGACAACCAAACAAAAAGAACTTTATTATGTACAATGTGTTTAAGGTGAATATAACACCGGCCAAATAGAAGGCGGTAAAGGGACAGGCTATCATCGACCACCAACGCAAACGTTTGTCATGTTTGACACGAGTCACTAGAGATCTTCTTTGTGTTGATGATAAGGAGGCGTCCCTTATGCGTTCGATTACCTTTGCACCTATCCAAACCGCACCGACTTGTGACTCGAGCATTGTCAGTGGAGTTTCGCCCCGTAAATTGGGCACATCTAAGGAAGCTTTGGATTTTAAAACTAAAGTATTAATAGCAGTAGCGTTACGCGCCAAGATGGCCCAATGTAAAGCGGTATTGCCGTGCGTATAATCCACCATAGCGGGATTAGCACCTAACGTGAGAAGTAAGCGTACGGGATCTAAAGCACACACCTGAAAGAAATTTCATTTATCAAGTATCCAAATTGGAAACTATTTTCTTTTTATTTATTATTAAAATCTTAACGATGTAAAAAAACCAAACTGAAAAAGTTAAATGTGTAAAATGTACGAAAGATTAAAGAAAATCTTGTGTTAGTTTGAGCAACTTCGATATACTTTGAATTTTTTGTTCAACAAATTAAAATAAATTCAGTAAAGTGCGACTGTGAATAACACACGAAAGGTTCCGTACGGGCACTATATATAATACTATACGTACTTTAGCCTATATAATCAAATATCTTACCTGATGTAGACATTTTTTACCCGACTGCGAAAAGCGAAGAAGGGTATTGTGTTTATCAGCCTACCGATTTGTCTTAATCCTGGGAGTGTCACTTAAGATATGACAGTTGTCAAAATTCAATATGGTGGCCAACCTTCGCCAATTTGTAAATACGAAAATAATAAAAAATCGGCGAACTATATCAAAATGGATATCATTCGACAGGTATTTTAAAATCATCTTTAGGTTTCTTTTATGAGTTTTCATTTGGAATGGCCATTTAGAATACTTAACGGTTCAAAGTTGGTCGCAGTCGGGTTTTTTGATTTTTTTTTATAAATACTTGTTAAAAAGTTTTAAGTAAAAGTTTTTTTTTTCGTTTTTTGGCGTTTTTTTTAGTGGTTTTTTCGTTTTTTTTTTGTGTTTTTCAGTTTTGGCGTTTTTGTTTAATTTTGGCGATTTTTTCTATTTTTGGGGATTTATTTCAGTTTTAGAGATTTTTTTTAAATTTGGCGCTTTTTTCCGTTTTGGCGATTTTTTCGGTTTTACCGATTTTTTTAATTTTCTAATTTTTTAGTTTTAGCGTTTTTGAAAATTTCAAGAGTTTGCCTCTCACGGTTTCCAAAATACGGTAATTTGTCAAAATTACATAGTAAAAATTACATTAACTGATAGAATACCCTTTAATTTTGATTTTTTTTAAAGTTTAGTGTTAATTGATGTAGTATGTATAAATATACATCAACTTTGCAAATTTCAAGTGTCTATATATATGTAATTGTATGTATGTATGTATGTACATACATATATTTCATTTCATTTCATTTCATTTATTTATTTCATATATTACATGGGATTTTAAATTTTTTAGTTGCTAGTTTTGGAGCAGCCTATAATTTTTAACTTTCATATTTTTGATATATTTGTTGTTATTTGGTTGTTATATTTGTTGTTGCAGCGGCCAAATTTCTACATATTCTGTCAAAATTTCAAAAACAGATGGTGGCATACAGACGGACAACGTAGCGAAAACAATAGGGTACCTTTTCACCAATTCCATACACCTAACCAGAGCAGAGTTGCGAATATTGACGAAAGCATTTGGAATAAGTTTCCTCTAATAACTATCAGTAGAAAAGGCAAATGTTCTGAAAGACGATGGCAATTTATTAAAATCTCTAGCTATCCTTACATTAAATGAGCGTTTCAAGATTGTTGTTAACTTTGGAATTTTCAACTGTCTATTACTAATAGATCTTCCGAATTCAAATAAGTCAACTAAGTAAAAGTTTCTAAACTTTATTTCAATCGTGCTTGTACCTTTGAAGAGAGTGTTGTGTTTTACTGTGCCAGTGTGTGTGCTTTTGTTTAGAGGAGAAATCAAAGTCTTACATTTGTTTCTGTGACTAATTGCTTTTTAGCAATTTATACTTGTAAATTCTTGGAATTGGAGGAACAATTCTTTAATTAATTTCTGTGGTACGTCTGCATTAGTGGATTCTTGGGTTGGAGTAATGGACGAGGACGCTTCGGCGTCCATTATTTTATCGCACATAAGGGCGGATGATCCCACTCCGCTGAGATGTGTTTCTGACAAAAGGAAGAAAGTGGCTGTGGACAATGATGGTGGCGAGACGATGGAGAGTGCTCCTGATAAAAGAATGAGATATGCGATTAATGGTGGTAAGGGAGTCAGCATGAAGTCTAAAAAGATAAGTGAGGTTGTACACGATGAAAATGGCGATTTACATGTTTCGGCAGACACGCTATTGAGTGACGCTGTTAGTATTTCTTGTGAAAAATATGGCGGTGATTTAACGGCGATAATTTGGCTTAAAAAGCGATACGAACTTTAGCCTGTTAAAATCATAAATATAGAAACAAATGGAGTTCGAATAATAATTAAAATTAACTAAAATTAATAGCCATGGGCCTGTGGCAAAAATTAAAATAAAAATATACTTAATAGTAACAAACCAAAAAAGTTTGTCTTAAGTAGAACAAAAAATAAGCAAATTAATGGCGTTTTCTTTTCTAAAACAAAAGTGTAAAATATATGTTACATGTGATTTGGCAACATTTTTAAATGCTCACCTGATTTTTAAGAAGTGTTGCATATTTTACGTTTACAAAAGAACAATTTTGTAACAAGATTTGTCATAAAACAATGACGAACTAGAATATTACTTATTTTTTTCACAGACAATAACAAAAACAGCTGTTAATTTAATGCTGCACTCATGCCCCTTTAATGAAAATGAGTGTTGAACATGTAACATTTTTCTTCTTTTTAAGGGTAACATCGTCAGAAAAGAACGCGTTCCATTTTTTAAATAACACATACTTTTCAGAAAAGAACAAAAAGAAATGTAAAAGGCAGTATAAATGTAGCATATTGCTCAGAAAAGAAAACGCCATAACTAACATGTGTATAATTAGTAAAAGAACAAAACGACAATGGTAAGACTGTTGTAAATATAGAGAGGTAAAATTGAGCTTACAATACAAAAAAGGCTTCAGCAAATTGAAATACGATGAATCAAAACAATTCACATATTCCATTTGCAATAATGCTAAGTATATAAAGCAGAAATCTACATCAACTGACACCACACACCGTGGACCAAACACAGAAGAACGCTGATGATGAAGGTTTAGGGGCCTTCAACTATGTGTTGTCAGAATATTTACAACTAACTTTGGTGTTATTTGTTCATTAATAATTATCACATATAATTTGGCTTAAAAAGCGATACGAACTTTAGCCTGTTCAAATCATAAATATAGAAACAAATGGAGTTCGAATAATAATTAAAATTAACTAAAAGAAAAGCATAAAGGTAAGAAGATTGTTACTAACGATAATAACAGTTGTGGCAAGAATAATAATGCCAGTGTTAATAATAAATTGAATGGAAGTTTTGGAAATGGGAATGAAGTTAGTAATGTAACTTTATATTCCAAAGGTCATGTGGGTGACTTTGTAGTGTTGGTGGACACTTCAAGGATAGATGGGGAGAATAAAAAAATGAAAAATGGTTTATATCTTTATGAAATGATAAGGGATTTGAATTGTGTGGGAATTAAAAGTATAAGGGCTGTTGGGATCACACTTTATAAAATTTTTTTGAGAGTGCAAATGCTGCTAATAAATTTATTAACAGGAAGATTCAAGAAAGAAATTTAAGGACCTTTATTCCGAAAAGGTTTATAGAATCATATGGGGTGATTAGAAATATACCTATATCCTTTGGTGATGACGAAATATTAAATAATATTGAATCTGGTGTAAGGGTTACTTCTGTCACGAGAATGACAAGGAAGAAAAGGGACGGAGAGGGTTTTGAAAGGACTTTTTCTGTGAAATTAGGCTTTGAGGGGAGTGAAATTCCTGAATCTGTTTTCTTGAATTATTCTTTATTAAGGGTAGATTTTTTTTATCCGGCTGTAAGGCAATGCTTTAACTGTGGCAGGTTAGGTCACACCAAAAAAGGCTGTAAATCGAAACAGAGATGTTTGGTTTGCGGAAAAAAGGGTTTGTGTGACGGGCCGTGTGGGTCAACTAAATGTCTTTTGTGTGCGAACGCGGATCACAGGGCCAGGGATAGGGGGAAATGCCCGGTATGGGGTAAGGAAGAGGAAATTATCAGGATTATGACTGTTAAGAAAATGACGAAAGGGGAAGTTGTTAAAACCTATATGGGTGGTAATAGGAACAGATTTGAAATTTTGGATGATAATGAAGATTTTCCGGCCCAGCGCAGAGAAACAGGGGAAGTGGTAGTTTGAGAAACAAACATAGGGAGGTGAATAGAATGTTCATATTTTGGTCCTGAGTGAAACTTTTTCGAAGAGGGGGCAAGTGAATAAAATAATAAATTATAACATTGTTGAGAGACCTCGGGCAGATGGGTGGGGGTTGTTGCCATAGGTCTCAGAAAAAATATCAAATTTTTGAAAATAGATTTTGTGACTGATCATGAAATACTTATTATAAAGACGACCAATTTAAGGGTCAATTTTGTTATTGTGTCGGTGTACTTTCCTCCATCTGTCAAGCTGGATGAATTTAAAAGTGAGATTCAAAAATTGCTTCTCTTTCTCGATACTTTTGAAAATGTGGTTCTCTTGGGGGATTTTAATGCCCATAATTCTGTATGGGGAAACCCTACAACGTTACCTAAAGGTAAGCATCTGTATGCTATGATTCAACACTTTCAGTATTTGTGTGTGAATGATGGCTCGTGGACATTTAGGAGGGATTTGAGTACAGACTGCGGCTCTGTGCTGGATTTGTCATTTGTCATGGTAAGTGTTGGGTGTAAATGGGGAATCGTTCCATTTATGGTAGGGGGTAGTCATCACTTTATGATTAGTCTTGAATTGAGGACAAATGTTCCAAAGGGGTGCCTGTTTTTATGTAGAAACAAACTTTTTGCTAGTTTAAAAAATTTGGACCTGGGGAGGATATTGGTGAAATTGAGGGAGTTTTAAGGGAGGAAATTAAGGGGGCTAGTCACTTTCTTGGGGAGAGGAGGACTCCTAAGTATTGGTGGCATGGTGGTCTGAATCGTTTGTATAGGCGTTTGGTTGCTGCCAGGAGTAGGTGCAACAGGTATTGTAGTGTGGTTAACATGGAGGAATTGATTGTAGCTAGGAAGGAATGGGACTTTGCGGTGAAAAAGGCAAAGAGGGATTGTTTTAGGAGGGCCCTGGATGATCTTAATAGTCACCCTGGGACGAAACAGGCTTGGAGGTTTGTTGGTAATGTTTTCGGGAGGAGGCATAGGGGAAGCATGTCGCAATGGAATGATGGTAATAATCTTGAGTATCTTACCTTCCTAAGGGATCAGGTTACTGGAGGGGTTGAGGGTGACTGTGATTTTTCTAGGTCGGGACTCTGTTACTGAGTTTAGGGGTTTCTCATTTGATGAGTTTGAGGGAATTTTGTTGAGGAAGAATAGGAGTTCAGCAGTTGGGTGTGATCAGATCACATATGAGATGTTAAGGTCTCTATCGGGGATGGCTAGGCGCTCCCTGCTTACTGCCTTGAACAATGCTTTTGTGTCCAACAACATAGCCAATGGCTGGAGGAAGATTAAGATTATCCCAATTCCTAAACATGGTAAAGATTTAAATGATTACAAAAACTTCAGACCCATTTCTTTGAATTCTGTATTACTTAAAATGATTAACTTGATGATTAAGGAACACCTAAATCAGTTTTTAAACGATATCAACTTCTTACCTGAGAGATGCTATGCCTATATGAAAGGTAAATCCACCTCAATGTGTATTAATGACTTGAGGCATAAAACTGTTGTTTTAAAAAGTCAGAAATTTAAAGTCCTAATTCTGTCCCTGGATATCAGCAATGCTTACAACTGTGTCAAGTTATCCACACTTGTGTCTGATTTGAATCAGTCTGGGCTGGACATTATATATATTAAATGGCGGTACAATTTTCTGTCACATAGAATCCTGTGCATGGGAAATAAGGAAGTTGAACTAAAAAATGGACTACCGCAGGGGAGCTGTCTTTCACCGGTTTTGTTCAATATATACACAAGAAAGCTACATGATACTGAGGACGATAATACCTTAGTATATCAGTATGCTGACGATTTTGTTATTATGGTTTTTAGCAAAGAATTTGATGAGGCTCAAGAAATTCTAAGGACAAAAGCTAAGGAATTTGCTGATAAGTGCAGTGACCTTAATCTGCATTTCAATCTACATAAGACCAAAGTTGTCTATATTGCTAAAGGTAGTAGAAAGGAAGTTAATCTGAGAAAGCGATATATCGTAAAGAGTACTATGACTACACTGGAAATTACTTCATTGTTTTTGCGACTGATGCGTCGCTGTCCAGGCTACACACCGGATTTGCTGTTCTTAATGTTACAAAAAAACAAAGGTTCTACTTTAGACTTGGTTTTATGTCCTCCAGTTTCTTTGGTGAAATGTGGGCGATTAGAAAGGCCATTGAAATAGCTATCCAGGATAATTTCAGAAAAATTGTCATCTTTACGGACAATAAAGCAGTATGCAAGGCAATGAAGTATAGCACAGCACCAAATTATTGCATGCATGAGATTCATGATGTGGTGGAAAGGTCGGCTTTGGACTTCTGTCACATCGTATGGGTTCCTGGTCACTCTGGAGTGAGATTTAATGAGGATGTTGACGAAATGGCCAAAGATGCAGTATCAGTTGGTGCCCTAGTTGATGTGTATTTTACAGTTGAAGAAGCTATGAGAATTTTAAAAGGAAGGATTAGAGATAAATGGCAGGCTGATTTTGTTGAGCGCTCTAAGTCAAAAGGGAAATATTTTGCCGAGATTTGTCCGACGATTCCTAACAGCCCGTGGTTTACTAAAGTGCAGATGCAGTCGACTGAAATTAAAATTATAAACAGGCTGATGGTGGGCCATACTTATGATAAGATTGGCAGTATTGATAATGCTGAATGTGATGTTTGTGGGATTGATAATTGTTTTCCAATGTGTCAAATTTAATCATCTAAGACAAAATTTTAAATTCTTTGATGGTTTCAAAAATTTAAAAGATATTTTAAAAACAAACAATTTTGAGATTTTTGGAGATCTTGCTCGTTTTATTATTCAAACAGACACTAAAATTTGATTGGATGACAAACTTAATTTTCACAAAATGGATATGTGTAAAGTTTAATTTTAACTTTTTATGTTATTTGTACGCCCAAGCATTTGGAATTTTAAAGCTTGTGCTTGTCCGTTTTGGTTCCCTTGAATCTGCTCGTTTTAATGTTTTTATTCCCGAGATTTGACGACAACTTTCAGAAGCACCCCCTGGCATTTTGTTAGCACCCAGCTACGCCATTTAATCTTCAAAATACAAAAAAAAAACTTTATAAAATTGGCAAAAGATAATCCTAAAAGTTTTACAACAAATGACGAGCAACGTGTGCGTTAATCTAAGAGAGTAAAGCAACAAAACATACAGAAGTGTCACGAGACGGAAGATAAGAGGTATTTTTCTGTTTGTCTCGTTTTCTTTCTAGTGCAATAAAATTACAACGCTTTTTATTAGCTGTGTTAATTGGTAAGTAGTAATACACTACAATATCAAATACATTATATTTTTCTCTTTTTTCCACGAATTTTAAAAAAACCTGATTGGAGCTTTTTTTATCTGTCACTTTCTCCACTTCTGGGTATTCTGGGGTAAAGGTATAGAAAGCAAATCTTTTTTTTTTAAGAACGTAATTCAAGGTGCAACAGTAATCATACCTCTTCTTGACATGTAAAGGCAAAAGCTACATATATAGCTTCCCTAATGTAAAACAAACCTTTGAAGCAACTGAATCAATATGACTTTCAAAAATCAATTCTGAATCGATGATTAGACCAAACACTTGATTTTTTCAACAAAATCAATCAATTTGTCATTCAAAACAATAGTGAATTTGTTAATGCCACTGTCACCAAAAAAGACTAAGGGTCTTGCTAGCATTTATCTGACATCCATCCACATAATAAACCGACAGTCATATCATATTTTGCAATACATCTGGAAAATCTGAACAACCTTTAATGCCCGTTATTTCTACCCATAGATATCTATTAGTGTCCAGATATCTATCGTGTAAGTTAAATTAAATAAAGCAAACTCGTAGGTAAAAAAACTTAGGTTAATTACCTGTTCGTAGAAATTACGGGCACGAATTGTAATTGAACATCATCATCGGCAAATGCGAATTGTTGACACATGCTACTAGCTAAGGTTTGAAAGAGATCATTAATAAACACTATGAAAAGTAAAGGTCCAATGACCGAACCCATAGGTACTCCACATTATACATTAAGCAACCCAGAGCTAGAATGACCAGTAACAAAATATATACTGCTTTCTTTCGAAAATATAATAATATACTAATTTACAAGCCGAACGTGAAAGACCATACAACCTATATGTATATGTAGCTTGGAAACTAACAATGAGTGATTAAAGGCCTTGGCACACAGACACCATTGTTGTATATTTTACTCCTAATATTATCGGCAAGTCCAATCAACAAAAAAAAATAATTTTAAAATCGGCGAACTATATCAAAATGGTTTTTTTTAATTTTTTTAATCATTACTCGTTAATTAATTTTTTTTTCCTATTTTTAATTTTCTATCGATACCTAAACCTGATTGAAGCCATCTTGGAAAATAGCGTATTGTGTCGTCCTGCTATCATTTGGAGCAATAATTACAATCGTGTTTTCTTCCTTAAAAACTATCATATTTACATAATTTGGCTTTCTCAAAACAATAACATTAGTCTAATTATGTAAACCAAAGATACCTATTAAGATTTTATTTAATTTAATAACTTTCGTTGAAGAGCAACACTCATATAAAATGTGCAAAATGAAATGAAAAATTTTGAGTTAAAAAATAAAAAAATATTAGCACTTACCTTCCAAGCAGCCCACATTAGTGCAGTCATGCCGCAACGATCCTGCAAATCTGGATCAACACCTTTAGCAATGAAATACGCCACCAATGCTGTATGCGCAAACTGAGCAGCAATATGTATGCAGGAACAGCCCTCGGCATCACGTATGCGTGGATCAGCTCCAGCGGCCATCAGTAGCACAACAGCACCTAAATGACCTTGTCTTGTGGCCCAATGCAGAGGTGTTGCATTAAGTTCACCGCCTATTGCATCAACTACGGCACCCTTTTCCAAAAAGTACTTAATAATATCGCGACGATTATTGATTGCTGCCCAATGCAATAAGGTCACAGTTTCACTATCTGGCTGGTTAACATCCCAACCGGATTCGACCAGTTCTTTGACACGTGCTGTAGCCCCATACTGAGTAGCTTTGACAATATCAAAGCCGCTATAGTCGGGTTCTATGGGTGCACTCGGTGGTTGTTGAGCCATTAAGGCACCTTGCCGTTCGACTTCACGTTCTGCCTCTGTATTGGGAGCACAAGACCCGGTCGTCGCAGCATTACAAGCACTTTGATACATGTTTTGTGGTTTCTTAAACATTGAATTTTTGGTTTTTGTATTCTATTCCCTCTGGCTTATTGAAGAGGCACGAATAATTTTTCCTTGTAATTCGTTAAAGAGGATTTTTACGGTGCAAGTGGTGATTCACCCACCTCCTCTTTTATTTATTACGTACCCTTGTACGATTTTCTTCTCAATTTTCACACTTTAAAACATTGCCGTTTTAGGACTTTTTTCTTTTTATTAACAATAATTTTCACTTTTTTATCTTATATTTAACACACTTATTATTGATATTTTCTTAGCTTTTGTATTGATATTTTCACAAAATATTTTAGAATTATTCTTGCGGCCCGAAGAAAATTTTTCCCACAAATCAGCTAATTTTCTTAACATGACAACTACAGTGACATTACGATTAGAATGGCATTTGGCAAAGTTGTGAAAATGTCCGCTAGATGACGCATATGTTTGCAACAAAGTAGTGCTGCCAGACATACGAATAAGAAAATGAACCGAATTAACTCGAATTAATGTGTGTAATTCGTCTGTGGTATGGGATTTCACTTGCTCTGGAAAATTGAACTACAGCAAGGCACATTTGATATGCCTTGAGCTACAGAAATAGGTAAGGCCAGCTTGGCAGACCCTAGAACCGAACATAAAAGTATCGAAGTCCAAATAGGTATGAGGACACTCACAATAAGACTGCATACAACTCCTTAAAGTCTACAAAACATATGGCTGACTTCTGAAACCTCAGTTGATTTGCCTTCGAACAAAGTGTAGAGTTTCATAGCGCCGCAATATAAGGAATTGACAAAGCCCACTCTTTCAAAAGACGTCGATAAGTATCAAGAAAGCCGCAAACAAAATCGGTTTCAAAGTTGATGCTCTTGGTTACAATGTCTCGCAACTTTCTATCTGTACAAATATAAATTGAAATTTGAAGAAACTCTAGGCTACATCTGTCCTAATGGCTCTTCGCATTTCTGTATCCCGTTATCAAATTAAGCAAGTAATCTAATCTAATGACACACCACCTTTAAATACATTGAAATCAATTCCAGTTACTCAGGCATGTGTTGGAATCCCAATAATTTTACTTTAAAAACATTAACTTAAGGAGCGATGGATTCCAAAAATAATTTTTGAAACACCCGCAACTTGTTAAATAGCAAGTTCATCGAATTTTTAAAAGAAATATGACCAAATTGATTGAATTTCAAAAAATGCACGAAATGAAATCAATCAAATTCCATCATACATCTAATTGTTTTTTTTCTTGTACTTGTTTATATTTTCAATTCAAAGCAAATGCAATTTATTTGTATTCTTTTACAAAGCTAAACCGTGTAAAATAATTTAAAAAAAGAACATTTAAATAATTTAAAACCAAACAGTTATTGAACATTTATAAGTCTATAGTTATGCTTGTATTGTTTTCTTTAACACTAACATCCAGTTATTAACTTAAGCAATATAACATTTGTTTATTTGATTATTATTATAAATATTTTTTTATTATTTATATTTAACATCTATTTAAAAAAAATTTCATATTTATATCAAGTGTATTGTCAAATGTGTATCTCGCGTGTAAAACTTTGTTTTATATACTGTTTTCTTCAAATGTGTATTTATTTATTATAAATAAAATAGTTTTAAACAAACATTAATTTATTTATTTATTTATAATACAACAAAATTTTTTAAATATTTAACAAAAAAAAAAAAAAAAAGATAGCATGAATAAATTTTATAAGAAAATAATGCAATCAAAATCTTGGTAAAAAGTAATTTAACTTTAAAAAAAGTTTTTCTTTTTCAAATCATGTACAGAAATTGTTAAAAATTTAACGGAAATAATTTATTTACTATAAAAAATGTGCTTTAACAAACAATAGGCAAATATGTAGTCCAAAAATACAATTTTAAGGGAGCTGTACTAAAAAAAAATCTTAGGTTTTTGACTAATTGCTTATTATTTTGGTGAATTCTTTTTAAAAATATGTATTTGTTATTTTTGCTTATTATTTAACTTATGCAAAAATAAGCTAAAAAAGAAAACAAATGGACTAATTCACGTTATTCAATGTTCCGACACTTTCTATGATTTCTATATCCTTGTAGTACATATTGGTTTTGCTTCTTATGCATGTGTACATATAACAGATGTTATTTTGCTATTATTGGTTTATTGAGATTACTGTTTTCTTTGCATTTAATTAAAAGTTTTATATGTATGTATGTAGGTTGTTAGCAATTTATTCTTTCATATAGGGATAATTAATATCACGCAGGGGCACAAATGTTTCCTTAATTGCCTGAGGAGAAGTCCAACGTAAAATATAATGGGGACCACCAGCTTTGTCGTTTGTGCCTTAAAAAAAATTGGTTAAAAAAATTAAGAAAATAAGACCAACATGTATGTATAAGCAGCACAAATTCTAAACTTACCTGACATACGACCGCCACCGAAAGGTTGTTGACCCACCACTGAACCAGTTGATTTATCGTTGATATAAAAGTTACCAGCAGCCATTTTAAATTCTTCTAAAGCTTGTTTCAAAAATTTTCTAAAAGAAACAAAAGCAACAGTCCAATTTAATATGTATGTTTGTGATTTTCTTTACTTAGTACTCGCACATAATTACTAGATGCGAAATTTTTTATGCGAAACTTTTTCAAATTCTCTTTTGAAACTGAGTTTTTGTGCGTGCAGTGAAGCAATTGCAATTAATAAGGCCAGCCAATGTTTTGTCGTACACTGTTCTCAAAAATTGAATATGCTTATAACGGTTTAAAAGGAATTTTTCTCTAGATATGCACTTTTTTGCCTAAAAATTCCCAAAAAATAGTAGAATTTCCCAACTCCACCAACACAACACCGAAAACACCATAGTGGCAACGCTGCATCTCAAACAGTAATTGACCTTTCTGCACGAGTTTCACCTTCAAATTTAGAACAGTTTTTGTTTATCCAGCGAAGTCTCAACAATCACACAAGATATACACATACACACAATCGCACTGTGTGTATATGCAAACAAAAGAATGTTTGATTATGAAACCAAAAGTACCGTTAGTTTTAAAATAATTTATGTGACACCGGAAATTACTGTTTAAAACTAAGCGTTGCCGCTGTGGTATTTTCATTTCTAGGGTTTTGGCGATTTTTAGGCGTGGTCTAGCCCACTTTTTTAAATGCAAGATGTGTCTTTAGAGCTCACCAAAGATTTTCAAACGGAAGTTTTTTTTTATATATGAAATAACTCCCAGCAACGTCAGAGCTGTTACAACAACAACAAGACTGTTTGCACAGATAGCACAACTAGTACAGCTGATTTGCTAGCATGATGTCAAAGTGATTTTGACATTATGCTGGTATGTATCTACTGAAATGTTTGTTTTTTTATTAATGTAATATTTTCTATAGAACGCACTATATTGCAGTAGTATACCAGCTACATTATGGACGAAAACTTATAGCGCTAATGATTATTTTTCCTTAAAAAAAACTGAACCGCTCTTAGTAAGACATAGGTTGTGCATTTCTATGGGAATTAAATTTTTGGCTCGGGATAAAATTAATTTAATTTCTAATATTTTACTTACTCATCTTGCGCGAACACGGCTCCTGTAAGAGCAAACTGTGTCGAAGTGGGTACTAAGTCCACAGTTTTCTGCAAATCAGCATCTTTGTAAACATATACGGTTAGCACGGGTCCGAAAATTTCCTCAACCATTATTTTATCTTTAGGATCTGTGGTTTGTACAATAGTGGGATTAATAAAATAACCCTTGGCATCCGAATAGGTGCCACCAGCAATTATTTCTAAATTGGGACTCTTTTTGGCATGTTCAATATAGGAAGTGATACGTTTAAATGCTTTATCATCAATAACGGCTGATGTGAATGTTGAGAAGTCCTGGACATCGTCGATTTTTAGTTTGCTTGCTTCAGCAACGAGACCTTGTTTGATCTGTAGAGTAAAACGATGTATGTGCATAAATAAAAGTTTATAAGATAATAGAAAGGTAAAAAAGTCACTTTAATTACCTTTGGCCATAAGGATTCGGGCACATACATGCGGGAGCAGGCCGAACACTTTTGACCACAAAATTCAAAAGCAGAACGTATTGTAGCGGTAATAACAGTTTCCGCATCAGCCGAGGGATGCACGAAATGAAAGTTTTTACCACCACATTCACCAATTAAACGTGGAAAATTTATATATTTGTCAATATTGTTGCCGACTTGTTTCCACAAGCGATTAAATGTGCTGTTATAAAATAAAATTTGTTTATGAGGATTAAGGATTGTTTTCTTTTGCTTACGGCACTGAACCAGTAAAGTTAATGCCTGCTAAATGTGGAGAAGCGGTAATGGTATCGCCAAATACTGGGCCATCAGCGGGCACAAAATTAACTACACCATCGGGAACGCCAGCCTCGCGCATAATATTGAAAATGCGCCAGTTCGATAGAACTGCAGTATCGGAAGGCTTCCATAAAACAGCGTTGCCCTAATTCGTATGTATGTATGTAAAAATTATAAAACTGAGAGTTTTTGTTTTCAATGCAAACTCACCATTAGCGCAGGTGTATAAGCCAAATTGCCACCAATTGCGGTAAAGTTAAATGGACTTACAGCAGCTATAAAACCATCAATACCTCGATAACGCATCGAATTTTTCGTTACTTTTATGTTTTCGCTAATGGGTTGATATTTAGCGCATTCTTTTAGGAAAAATGCATTTAATCTGTTACAATTATATAAAACATTTTTTTTTATAAATTTCTTTCATCTATGCCAGTGTGTGTGTATGTACCTAATAAAATCAATTAACTCCGCAGCTGCATCGATTTCGGCTTGTATGACGGTCTTGGATTGACCCAACATGGTGGCAGCATTCAAATCCTGTCTATATTTACCAGCCATTAAATCGGCTGCCTTTTCCCATATTTTCAAACGCTCACTGAGCGGTGTACGATCCCATTTGGTTTGGGTTTCAACAGCGGTTTTTATGGCGCTCTTCACCGTACTGCTATCGGCATAATAAAACTTTGCCAACTTATGTTTGTGATTATGTGGCATCACCTGGTGTCTGACTTGATCGCTGCGAATTTCTTTGCCACCAATTACAATGGGTATTTCTTCACAGGTAGCAGCTGTTCTCTTGAGGGCTTCTTCTAAAGCTTTACGTTCAGCTGAACCTTTTTTATATTCGAGTATGGGTTCATTAAATGTTGAAAAGTCTGTTAAATTTGTATCCGGTACAACGGAACTAATACTACGAGATTTTGTCATGAGATTATTAGGATTTAGAGAGTGCTTGCCGATGATAAGTGCAGCCACCTGTGGCTTAACACTGATTTGAGTTGAGCGGGCTAGATTTAACATGTTGCTTGCTGTTTTCTTTGTTAATAGAGAGAGATTTCCGTTTCAGGCTTATAAATAACTTAAAAAGCTTTAAATCTGAAAGAAATAATGTAGAAAAATTCATTATTTGAGTGCGACTGCTGTCTGTTTTACTATCTCGTTTTACAGTATTCAATTATTCGGCTTTTGGTTTTGTAGGAGCAAAGAGATTAATCGATTTAGAGAGAGGTTTTCAAATTATTTGAATAACTGGAATATGTAATTCAAATAATTTTTCAAATGCTTTTATTTAATGGGAAAAACATAGATAAATTTTAAATTTTGAATAACTACATATGAAGTGAAAGTGTTTAATAAATTCGTTAACGTGAGAGTCGTATTCGTGCATAGGGTTTCGTACCACTGTGCAATTATACAAATTGTTCTTTCGAATGGCCTGTCACACACGGGAGTAATTTATATGCCGGCATAATTTTTGTTCTTTTTAGAACACACGAGACTAATTCATCTGGCATAAAAATGTATACGTACACACAGATTTGTGTGTATTAGTGTTTTTTGTATTCTTTTAATATTTGCTGTTTTTTAAGTTGTGTGTGTGTATTGGTTTTGTGGTGATGATGCGGGGTTGTGCCTGTTTGAAAAATTATGCCAGCCACAAAACCACTCTCTTTGCCTCTCTCACTTACAAACTGGCATGTTATGCCAGCACAATTGTTCTCGTGTGTGATAGGTGAATCGTTTCAAAGAAAAATTTCTCGCGGAATTTTATTCATGATTGCCCTCACTGTAACCAATGCCAATTCACATCAGGTGTTCTCGATTCGGCAGCTGATGATCAGCTGTTTAAATTCTCTTGTGTCAAATCAAGCAAAACGTTCGAAAATTTCGACAGCAGGAAATTTTACAATAACTAATACAGAATGCATTTTATGCAGAGTTGCAAATCGAGACCACCTGGTACGAATTGGCTTTGATTTTAAACATGAGCATAAATAAATAAATAATTTTTGCTTGTTTGTAGCGTTCTTAATACAACTTGTCATATTGTTATGTGAAAAGTAATGCAAATGTTTCTAAAGATGTAATGTAACGTAACCTACTTTTCATATAAGAATATCGATCAGATGTTTCCTAAGCTGCAGTTGGCTAACTGCGCCTTCAATTTTGCATACAGCAGGCGACGACTGGAAGAGAATGTATGTATACATAAACATATTATGGTTGCACATGTGTACATAGCGCCCACTAAATTATAAACCGTTACAACTTAAAATTATCAAAATGGTTTTTGTTTTTTCATAAACCAGTTCACTGAACTGGATCTCAGTCAAAATCGGTCCAACCGTTTAGAAGATATAACATCTTTTCTTAAAAAAGTCGGGGGTTTTAAAAATGTTTAATTTTTGTTATTATTTAACATACTTGCTACATTTGTGTAATATCCACAGTTTTTTTTTTGTCACTCTTGAACATCTGGATTTTTGTGAGTTGTGACTGTTTATGATTTAGTGTGCGATATGTAGCCATATGTATGTATATGTACTTTCTGATTATTAATTAATTTAATTTTTTTGGTGCCAACTTTTTGTTGTGTTCCTCTTCATTTGTTGTGTTGTAGTTAATTCAATGTGTATCCCACACACACACACGCATGAATTTGTGCTAAGAGACATACAATTTTTACATCAATACATTACTAAATATTACTTACGATACGGTGTTATAGAAAATTTATCATACAGATCTCGCATTTATTAACCAGTAGCTACTGTACGGCGTCGCCGATTTGGTACGTCTGCAAGCGGGCGTCTGTTTAGTAGGCCTAGCACCAGACTATGATGTTTTAGCCCAATCCGCTAATCATGCGAAACTTAAATGATTAATGAAACCGTAGTGAATGATGCGGCCCTATGCTCTTTATAGGAACAACAAGAAGTAGTACATAAGTATAATTTTTTCCTAGGTTTCGTCTGCCTGGATCCCTTTCCACAGTGAGTTCTTCGATATAACAATCACGCGGATCTTAGTCCGGGTCATCCGGCTCTTCAGACATTTCCCGTTAGGTAGTTACCTATAAGATTTATGTGTTACTATCCAATCTTTGTAATATCAGAGTAACGAATGTGCACAGTGCGTCGCCTTGAATTAACCTGATTTCAAAAGACAATAGAAGGGAATTCTTTTCGTGTGGAATTTCCAGGTGTAATCAGTGGTTTATTATTGTTACTATGGGCACAGCAGCTGATCTAACATAAGGTTTAGTGTTTGATGACTTGGCGGGCTTTTTTCCAGTCCCACAAGAGGACTGACGGTATGTGCGGAGTTTGGTGAAGTCAACTAATCGAATACATGTAGCGCACAACTCTTTCAGCAGATGTCTTCGCTATTACTATCCCTTTCATAAAAAAGGTAACATTACCTGGTAATAGTAGTAGGTATTCATATACATGTTGGGTTAGGTTAGGTTAGTTTGGAAGGTTGCTGAGAAGAGAAAGTATGTTTTCAGCTCACTTGGGTTTAAATAACAGGTACATTTATATTACTTGAGACTAGGAAAGGGATAGGAACATCTAGTGACAAATAGATAAAAAGAGAAGCTTAATTGATTTACAACTCTGCTATTGTGTGGTCAGTTAATTTTTATAACATCGCTGCAGCGCCTCTGGTGTTAAGTAGGCGTATTACTTTACCACCTGTCTTCTCTATCAGTATCTCTTTCCTAAAGAAGATAGCACCTAGTAATAGTAGTATGCATTCATTGTCTCAGTGTTACTTAAAAAAGCTATGTAGCCATTTTTAGTTATTTTGCTTCCCCCACGATTAATTGGGTCAGCCGATTACAGGGGTCCGAGGTCCTAACAATTAAATTGGAATCATACATGAGTAGGTGTCCCAATAATTATTTTTTTTAGCTTTTGTCTACTGCTGTTAGGTTACATTCTGTGCTGACACTAGTGATAGCTGCTCTTATCCAAACGTACTCGTACCAGCGACGATCACAAGCCAAGGTCCAACGATTTATGACGGGCACAGAATGACAAGAATGAAGTACGAAAAATAATAATAAATAAAAATTTAGAGTACAGCTCACTTGGGTCCAATATAATGATCCCTTTGTGCTACCTGTGAGTTGAAGAGAAGATAGTGAGAGAGGGTGATAGGGAAGGGATAGTAATAGAGAACAGAGGTAGTGAAGGAAGAGATAGAGGAAAGCTTCATTCTTTTACAACTCTGCTTTTTGGACGCTTTTTTTAATAATGTAGTGTTGCAGCCACTTCTGGTGTCAAATGAGGCATATTAAATTTTGAAACTGTGCTAAAGCATTTTATTGGTTATTTAACTTCGTCGATGATTCTGCTACTCCACGAAGGAGGGCGCTCTGATGTTAAATTAGGATTAGCATTAGCTGAAGTCGGTATAGTTTAGTGACCAGTGCTTTATGCCTGCATCACTAGAATTTTTCCCACAACAACTTATACAAAAGACACTAATGCACATAAGAAAAATGCGTGGTGTTATTTTTTGACTGTCGGACACCAGGATCGAACCCAGGACCTTCGGTTTTACTGACTACATCAGCCAACGCCAACCCCTACTTAATAGTAACAAACCAAAAAAGTTTGTCTTAATTAGAACAAAAATAAGGAAATTAACTAATATGTGCGTTCAGACTATTATACTTTGTATTTATACTTGTCAAAAATTCAAATAATACGTGCAAGTGTGATAGTCTGTCTGAACGCAAAATATCATCAAAGTGGCATATAATACGATAAAAATTTTGACATCCCATAAGACTTTTTCGTATTTAGAAAATTTTCTAAACGATCATACTTTTCATTAGATCAGGGTTGCATTTTCACACAAACAAAATTTCCAAGTCGGGTGTTTCGCCGCCGACAGCGTGTCTTCATTGATGTAATATGTTTTGTCATATGTATATCGGCTCAAAATTATGAATAAGTGAATCGTATGGAAGTATATTTCGTTGACGTAATTTTTTAACGTTTTTGTAATATCTTTTCTTAAATTTTTTCTGTTATTTACATAGTATACTTTTAACTGCTGAATTTTTTCAAGTGCCGGCATGTCCCCGCCTACATGAAACCGCTTTGCCGCCGCTAGTCAGTGAATAGCACAGACATTTTAATTGAACAGCTGTTTTGTTTTCTGCTTGTATTACACGTTTTATTTGAAGTGTGATGGTCTGAACACAATATGTGATTTTACGTTAGATTTTTTGACAGTCGCAACGAATGTACATACAGTGTAAGCTCGTTAATCCGAATTAATGATTGCATGCCCCGATTCGGATTATCGAAATATTCGGATTGCTGGATAGGCTGTTATAATAAATAAAAATAAATTGTTGAAGCTCCAACACCAAGCTTCTAAGATATTAAGCTTATCAGCTAAGGAAAGCGTTTTATGTGCACGTTTTTTTGCCATATTGAATTGATGTTTTCGCGAACAATGCTATCTGATAACAAGACACTCAACACATTCATCAAAATACACATTCCAATTATGTCCCGTTAGTTTTCACATACGATACGATAACAAACAACACACGAATAAGAAGAAGAAAAACAAATTCGGTTTAGCGAGCTGCAATCAATGCGGACTATAAGATATGCGATAAGATAACGATAACAAACAACACAAGAATAAGAAAATAAAACAAATTCGGTTTAGCGAGCTGCAATCAATGCGGACTAGAAGATATGTAATGCTAAATATTTTCAATTCGGATTACTGGATAATTTGGATTACACACCGTTCGGATTAACGAGCTTACACTGTATTTAGATTTCTGTATCGTAAAATGTGATAAAAGTATTAATACTTGTATAATAGTCTGAACGGGGCTTTAGTAATGAACAAACGACAATGGCAAGACTGTTGTAAATTTAGAGATGGTAAATCACAATGGACCCAATTGGGTCTCCGAGTGGAGGTGCGGTAAACCACCACCCTTCCTAACCTAGAGATGGTAAAATTGAGCTTTGATTATAAAAAGCTTTCAGCAAATTGTAATACGATGAATCAAGGCGAATTCAGTATCTGGTGACCTTTTCAATACAACAATTTTACAACACAAAAAACAACATGTAGTTTGCTATGCTACAAAACCAATTTGTCAGAAGGTTTCTAAGCAAATTTCGACATTTGGGTTCAAATTGGTTCAATTTAGCATCAACAGCTGATAAGCAGCCGGGCAGAAAAGGTCACCTGATACTGAATTCGCCTTTCGATGAATCAAACAAATTCACATATTCCATTTGCAAAAATGTCTGAGTATATAAAGCAGAAATCTATCTCAACTGACACGACACACAGTGGACCAAACACAAAGAACGCTGATGATAAAGGTGTAGTGGCCTTCGAAAACAGCTAGTTGTTCCGTTCTACTAAATGTTTGTCAGAATATTTAAAATAACTTTGGTGTTATTTGTTCATTAATAATCATCACATATAATTTGGCTTACAAAGCAATACGAAATCATAAACATGTAGATTAAAAAATAAAATTTCTTTTTCTGCTGCCTTTTGGCGATATCGAAATTAGTTCGATATTCTTTCACTTCTGATATTGGTAGCGAGCCTATGAAATCGAATGTTTTTTGGAACACAACTGAGCAACAGGTGAACTTTTTTCGATTCATTTTTGAGTGTCATTCTCGAAAGTTTTACACGATAAATGTTCGAGAAATATACGAAATTCGACATCATTAACGAAAGTCTTGGTCAACTGGGATATTCCAATCAATTATTTACCGTGCAAGCTAGACGAGCCGGTTATCAAATAGACAAATTAAAAAAATTTAGAAAAATATATTCACAAAATTCTGTGTTTCTGTTGCGTTAACATTTTTCTACGAACCATAATTTTGTTCTTAAAAGTATTTGTCACACTGTATCAACAAAAAGAAATTTTTTTCTCTTACACATCATGTATGTATGTATGTATTATGATATGCATATGTATGTACATATGTATGGATGTAAGTATGTATGTGTGTTTGTTTAAAAATTGGAATATACGGACAAGTTGTTATTTTTTATTCTTTTTTTTTTGGCAAGCAAATAAAAATCAATTTAAGTCGGTGAAAAGGGATGGGATGATAAAATTATGTTTTATGGAAAAAATTAATTTTTTTGAGTAGATACAATAACAACGAAAGCAAAGGCCCTGCAGTCAGACCGGGGCCAAGTGTCTCTATGTCAACACTAAAACTCTAGTAGTAGTTACATTGTCTACAATTTCTCTTTTATTCGTCAGTATAAAATAAAGAGAGAAAACAGATGTGGTGTATTTCTGGTGGATTTTGCAACAACTTGTCAATATACATAAATTAAGGTATAGAAATGTACCAGTAAATTTCTGGTTGGTATGTCTCCATGTTCCCATAAGAACTATGAATTCACTATCTAGTCAATTGTTTTAGTATTACTAGTAGAATTTCAATGACAAGCACATGCTAAATGTCTATAGCACAAAGTATTATATGGGGAATAATTGTAGAGTAGTACTGGTGACAAAGTCAAAAGCGACTCGGTACATTTTCACCATCGACATTTCCTTCAGGGGGGTTACTGGCAACTACATACATACATACTACACATGTAAGTGCAACAAAAACTAACAACTGTCATTGTTTTTATAGTCCTTTTATGTTTTTGTATTTGTGTCCTTAATTTTATATGCATTTAAATGTATGTATGTACATATGTATGTATAAGTATGTTTATGTAAGTGATCAACTTTAATGGAAAATCAATATCTTTTTTATTAGAATATCGATTTTTTTATTCTTCAATTCTTGCACACAAAAGCACATTTAAGAAAGGTAAATTTCAAGTTTTATTTTTCGTTTCGGCATACAAATTAGCATGATCGTGTTTTATTTTGTACCAAAAAAAAAAAAAAAAAAAAAAAATGGGTATTATTTAAAAAAAACTCGTTTCACTTTAATATAAATTTCTTGCTTGATATTTTTGCATTTTTCACTTTATAATGTTTTTCTGGCTTTTTTTTAAACCATTTTTAGCCGTATTACGCAATTTACAGGCCACTATTAGAGAAATTTTGCAGGTATGCAAGTAATATATTCTGCACATTTTGTTGCTTAAAATATTTTTCATCAATTCTCTATTAATTAATTTTATTATATTTATGTATGTACCTACATATGTATGTATACTTAAGTAAAATTTAAGTTAATTCAATGTTTGTTTTTAATTTTCTTAAAGAACTTTCTGCACTTACTTTTTTTTTTTTTTTGTTTGTTAAAAAAATATTTTTTTTCTATCCTTTTTTTTAATTTTAATATTTCTTCTACGCCGCACTCATTCACTTCGTTTCACATTCAACACTTGCAGTTGAATATCGAGACTACTTTGTTTGAATTTCATACGCTTTTTTTAACTTATTTTGTTGTATCTTTTAATTCTCGTGAGTGAGTGAGTAAAAATTGTTGGTTGTGTTGTGTTGTGTGCGGGTATGATTGTGTGTGCAGTTCAAATAAGCACTTTTCGTTTGAACACTGTTAAAAATTAAGTTTCTTATACGACGACAATCGCGAAAGTTGCGAACAACAAAAATCATTAATAAATATACATATGAACATATTGAGCTCTATTTTCGATTTAATCTTAAGCGATATGTAATAAAAAATAAACTATTAATTATTGAAATTAAAATTTTATGGGCCTACCCATAGAACTATAATCGCTCTGAAAAAAAACTGGTGCCAAATCACGGTATTCGATACGACTCGTAATTTAAAAATATTTACATATAAACTCTATTGAAATATTGTTAAATTACGAGTCGTATCGAATGCCCTAATTTTCCCCCTAGGGTCTAACAGTCGCTTTCGATAACGAGCTAATTCGATCACGTTTCTTCAGTTTGAGATTATGGCATTCGGTATCGAACCATATTATTACATTGCGAATGCCATAATCTCAAACTGAAAAACGTGATCGAATCAGCTCGTTATCGAAAGCGACGATTAGAACATTTTCGAAAAAATGTATGGGACCAAACTGGAAGTAAACTCTTTCAAACAAAAAAAATTTAAAATCTGTTGGTTAGGAAGTATGTGAAATATAAAATTAAATTTTAATGGGCGTGCCTGCGCCTATTTTTTTGTAAAAAAAAAATCGGTAAAAGTAAACCCCTTAAAATCAAATATTAAATTTTAATGGGCGTGACTCCACCCATTTTTTTAAAATGTAAAATTGTGTATATTTTAGAGCTCAAGGTGAGTGGTAAAAATTTTAATGGGCGTAACCCCGCCCGTTTTTCAACTTCAAAATTGTGTAATTGCAAGATCCAAAGGTATTTCCTAGGTTTCGCAGCAATCAAATAAGTAGAATATAATAAAATAAGATTAAAAAATTTGTGGGCGTCTCCGCCCTCTTTTTTAAAAGGGGACCAATTGGAAGCTATACCCTCTTAGACAAAAAAAAATTTTTTCACTACGTCAAAAAAAATACAGACGAATTGATAACCTCCTCCTTTTTTAAAAAGCAGTTAAAAATATCAAAATTTATTTAAATTTAAAATACAGGCTGTACAATTTTATCGTAAGCGACAATTTACGTATGTAAAACATATTCACCCCTATTCTGCGTTTCGATTCGAATCGAAAGTTTCTCCGTTTGGCAACTTTGGTATTCTGCGTTCCGTTCTTCGATTTTTCTTTCGATTCTATGTATTCTGCATTTCGATCGTAACTACGTTTTTGTAAGTTGTTATTTTAGTTTTCAATTTTTGATTGTTTAGCTTCAAAAAGTGATTAATTAAAAAAATAATGCAAGCATTAAATGCAAAAGAAGGTTTAATTAATGAACTATATACTTTGTTATGTTTTTCTGTATTGAAATGCGATTTTTATTCAATTTATTACAGGTAAAACAGTATAAAAAGTTGACATACCTATTTAATGACAACGAAAAACGATATTGTCTACGGATTTAATTAAATTTAAACAAATAGACTTTATTTTTGTGTTGCAATTATGTGTAAAAAATTAAAATATCACCTCCGGCGTGACAGGATTCTTCACACTGGAAAAGTTTGGCCACAAATACCTCTTGCTTATCTCGTTTTTTTAACTCTCTGTATTTAAATTTGCAAGAGTTTATGTAATGCAAATTTTTACAATATTTAATTATTATTTGTTTTAATGGTAAATCACTGTTTTTTTTGCACTAAATTTAACTTTTTGCTAAAAATTTTGCAAAATTGCTTAATTTTTCTGTTTCTATTTCACCCGTTTCATAGCAAAACAGCAGGTTTAAACATACTCTTCTCTTCTTCTTCTTCTTTCGATTCAGTTTTTTTTTTTTGCAGAATACCTCTTTTCGATCCGTGCGTAACTGAATGCGGGAACGTAATCGAAACGCAGAATAGAGGCGATTTGAATATTAGAAGAAAAAAAAACCTTCTGAAAACTTCAATTTTTGTCGCTTGTGATTAAATCGATTAATACGAGATCATGTCTCCCCTCATGTTGAGCGATTTCTTGGCCTATCTTTCGTTAACTTATTAAGTTGAGACTAATTTTGAGCTTTTATAAAGTTATTTTTCTGAGACAACCTGTATACTTATTTAATAGTTTTAATTTTTCGCACTCAACTCGATCTCCGCAAATTATAATTGATAGAATCTTTTACGCTTCTTATGAGCGCTCCTTTGTTGTCAGGATTGCATGCATATGGAATTTCCTTCCCAACAACCTCAAGGTTTTCTCCTTTTCACTATTTAAAGCTAAGCGCGTTTTTCGTATGTTCCTTTCATCCCAATTTTAATGTCCCTTGTTATACTAATTTTTTAACTGTATTCTTGCATCATATTGTATTACTATTGACTGATATGAGAATTTATCATGATTAATTCTAAAATTAATTTTGTATTCTTTTGAATTTTATAATTTCTCTAATTTATGAATTTTGCACATTACTAGTTGTCATACTATTAACCATATATGGCCCATAAGGGCTCGGTTTAATCTAATCAAATAAATAAAATAAATCGAAAATAAGTCTCGATATCTAATATCGATGAAAATATGGAAAATTTTCTTCTTCAAGTGAAAAAATTTGTGCAAATAAGATTTATACAAAACTAGTATTTAAATTTGCATGATTTTCCGTCATCCCACGTCAAATATGGTTTATTAATTAACGGGTTTCTGCTATGCGCTATCTTCAGTGTTCTCTTGACTGATATTTATTTATGTATTTAGCATCAGCGTTGTCAACTTGTGCGTTTCGCAAGTTTTAGGGTGCTTTTTGAAATTTTTGGTGTGAAAAATTCCTTAGTTGGTGCGTGGTGCATTTTTAATTTTTGGTGGCACCAACGCAAATTTAACACAACAATGGGTTAAAACCGGAAAATTCTTGTTGTGAAACTTGCCAAATTCCTGATAGTGTTAACTACCATATTAATAGTAATGATGTTTATAAAACATCACAATTTGAAATGAAATCTGTCTAATGTCCCGATGATAACAATAATGATGAAAACATTAACTTTATTAATTTGAAATATTTGATTTTTTATCTCCTTTTAAAAAGTTTTAAACATAATTTATAAAATTAATGTGCACAAATTTATTATCTTGCAAACACATGTACGTGCCCTTAATAATGAAAGTTTTACATATAAGTCACATATTTCTTTGGTCGATATATTTAGAAGAATACATTTGAACAAATCCAAAAATATTTTTTATTATGCAACAGTTTAATTTAGAGTTGTACAAGTAAGTCGATTATATAAACTTATTTTACTATATCGAATCAAAAATATGTATGACTTAGGGCCAATTTAACTAACTCTATTTAAATATCAATTCATATTTAAATGTCGATTTTCATAGGCTCTAAGAGCCAATTTCACCAACTTATTTAAATATCAATACATATTTAAAATTCATTTTTTCGTACAAAAATTCATGAAAATCGACATTTAAATATGAATTGATATTTAAATAGAGTTGGTGAAATTGGCCCTTAGAGCCTATTTAACCAACTTATTTAAATATCCATTTATATTTAAAATTCATTTTTCAATACAAAAATTCATGAATATCGACATTTAAATATGAATGGATTTTTAAATAGAGTTGGTGAAATTGGCCCTTAGACACATGTGTACCATGTATGTACGAATTTGTTTAGTTTTCGTTTTGGTTAAGTTTTTTTTAATTTTGTACATATATTGTAAAAGGCTGTTTGTTTATATTGTCGTATTTTTAATAAGGGTAATTTTTTTTTTAAATTATTTGAATAAAAAAGTTTAGTAGTTAGTTTTGAATCCTTACTATTAATCGTTGATCTCTTTAAAAAGATTTTTACAGAATTTATTTATAATAAAAATTAATATAAACAATTTTGTTAAGTTTTTATAGGTTTTATTTTTTTAACCCTGAACTGTAAAAGCCTGTTTAAGTGTTAAATTTTTAACACAAAAAAAAATTATATTATACTTTTTATATAAAATTATTTCAATAAACATTGGAAACTAAAAAAAGAACTTCTAAGCTTGGTGCGTTTTGAAATTTCAAAGTTGACAACGCTGTTTAGCATTCAAGATTCTCTCTCTCTCTCTCTCTCTCTCTCTCATACAAAATCAAAGCTTGAGCATCATAGATACATAAAAAGCGTCGCACTATGAGCCGTTTTCGTAAATTGTGCGTCCCAAATATGAAGGAAAATTGAGAATAATGTTAGGAACACAACTGGGACGAACGACGAATTCGTCGATAAGAATTCGCTGACTAAATTCAGCATAAAAAATAGAAAAAACTCCATCGGAGAGTTCGGCGGTGTTGTGTTCATTTTCATATGCATAAATGTGTTTTATTTCTGATGATGAAAGTTCGCAACGAAAAATTCGTCGTTCGTTCCAGTTATGTTCCTAGAATAAGCCTGCAACGTCAGGAAAAACCGCTGTCAAATTAACAAAGCCCATAACAACATCTACGGTATTAAATTCAAATGCTCTCTAATATTTGTTTTATTTTCTTTAGTGCTTATTTTTCTTTGTAAACAATATACAAAATCTATGAAATTTATTGAAAGTATCACCCCTTTTACACACGGAAAGTTTACTTTGCAAAGTCTTAATTAAGCTGGGTGAAAGACAGAGGGATTTGTGAATTCTGATTTCTCCTAGCTGAATTAAGACTTTGCAAAGTGTAAACTTTCCTTGTCTAAAAGGGGTATATGGTAATATTGTTGAGAGCATAATTGGATGATACATTGGATGTTATTCTATCGAAATATAAGCATAGTACTCTGTTCAAATTTGTGAAAAATGTTTATCAACATTGATTAATTCGTACGAAAAATTTGACATGTAAACAATATTAATTGGTGCCTGAAACTATGCTACAATTTCTTATGTTTATAGAAACATCCCATGTGTTTGTTGTAAATTCCGTACGAAATAAGTAGAGTGTCACTTAAACTTAAAATGTTGAAGATACATTCAAATATTTTTCCCAAGATAAACAAGTACTATTTCTGCAACATTTTTTCATGAACAATTCGTGTCAATTTTTATTATATGTACTTTGGCAGCATTTCGCGTGAAATGTTGAACAGAGTATACGGTTATACAAAAAACTCGATTAAAAAAAAAATAATGAGTTAGGGTCTTTCTATATTAATGTAACGATATGTATGTATGTACCCTGTCGTAAACTAAATTAGCTTTAAACTAACTTTTACGCAACTAGTGGTGACTGACACTTGGATTACTATCGAATGGAAACAACTAACTATTTTAACATCATTGCGATGTGCTAGGCGGTAGTCAATTGTCTCAGTCCGCATTACTTTTCAACTAACTTACACCTAATTCACACGAAGACTTTTATGAAGTCTATTTTTCGACGTCACTTTTTGTTTGTTAGCGAAAGGGGTAGAGAAGAAAGAGGGGTAGAAAAAATGACTCGATTTCTGTTTTCCATGGTTTTTTTCATATTTATCTTTACATTGCTCTTGTTGTTATTGTTGTTACGTTTCAATGTTACTCTTCTATCTTATTGTTATTTTTTATTGTTACTCTTCTAGCTTATTGGCTATATGAGTAGAGAGAAGTAAAATTAGACGTCCTAAAAAAACATCGTATGAGTGCAAGGAATTTTTGGTAGCAACTTCAAGAGAATTAAGAAAAATAGACGTCATAAATTTCACCGTGTGAATTAGCACTTAAAGTTGATTTTATTTAAGTCACCTTATAGTCAGTAAATTTATAAAAAATGTTGCTGGTGTTCGAACTATGTATCATCACACATTGTATAGTCAACGCGCTACTACCCAGCTAAGGTACTCGTACCATCAAAATAATAACAGCAAAATGTTAATATAAAATTGAAAAGAGTTCTAAAGTAGCTGAGAGTAAATTTGTTGGCTATCACCAAATTCGATTATGTACTCAACTTAAGAATTGATTTTGGGTTAGTTCTGGATGAAATTGTAGATCAGCTTTTAGATTAGTCTAAGAAAAGTTAATTATAAGTTGATTATTTTTGTAGTCAACCACACATTCTCCGACAGGGTATATACTCCATACATACGTGTCGGTGAAGGGTATACATAGATATGTATAAGATTGACAGTCAAAAATTCACCATTTTTGGAGAACACTTTTGACTTTTGACACGCAAACTGTCATTCAAGAAAAAAATTGGATATAAGAAAAAAGTTGGATGCACATTATACACATGTATGTAGATATAAACTTTGGTTAAAATCTATCATCATACACCCTGACTTTGTTATATTACAGAAACTACGTTGCATTTCATAAAATCTTTCAACAAATAAATTTGACAAGCAGCCAATCAAAAACCAATATGGCCGCTGACTGTTAACATTTGTGGTCAGTTACACTATCGATTAAGCAAAATTTTGGGAACAACTGTAAGGCTAACTTTACATCTGGCATTTCTTGTATGTCGTTTGCCCAAAAAACCGTAACCAACTAATTACTACTGAAAAACTGTTTGATTCAGACATGTATTTATTGATTTAAACAGTTTGCAATCATGCTGGATTCATTAAAATTGTCTATTAGTTATGTATGAAACTATTTAACTTAATAAATACATGTCAGAATCTAATAGTTTTTCATTAGTAATTAGTGGTTACGCTTTTTTACGCACATGGCACACAGATGGAAACCCGGCCTAACTCATGTTCGATAATGTGTACTCTACTTTACTTGTATTTGCATAACATGGTTTTTTCAAGAACAATTTGCGGATTTTGGGACACCCACTTTGATAGTAAATTTTAATATTAAATTAATATTCGTTCTTCTCGAATATAGCGTTCCACAGCTAAAGTTTCTCTATTTTCTAATAAATAACTATCGAAAGGCGACAGGTGAATTCCCAACATTTGCCCTTTTTGTTAAGGCTCAGTTAGCCGACTGTAATAGAATCTAACTGCAACGGTAGGAAACTGCTGATCGATATTGTAATGTGAAAAGTAATGAAAATGGTTATAGAGATGTAATGTAACGTAACCTAATTTTCATATAAAAATGTCGATCAGATATTTTCTACGTTACAGTTACATTACATTACAGTCGGCTAACTGAGCCTTTACAGATATGTAACCGGAACATAAGAATCTGTACAATAATAACAATATCGATCAGCTGTTTCGTACCGTTGCAGTTACATTCCATTACACTCGGCTAACTGAGCCTTTAGGCAATTTACTTCATAGCCTCACACTCTATACCTATATCCTTTTTTAACCCCCGACTAAAAAAGGGGTGTTATAAGTTTGTTGTGTGTCTGTGTGTCTGTGTATCTGTGTGTCTGTCCGTGTCCACGTACAGACCAAACGGCTGAACCGATTTTGATTTAGTTTTCTCTGTTTGAAACGTGACTTGATCGAGAGGGTTCTTAGCCATGTTTTAAGAAAATCAGTCCAGCCGCTTAGAAGATATCGCATCTTCTCTAGATATATTCGGGGGTTTTTAAATTTTTAATTTTTGTTATATTTTATTATATACATATGCATGTACGTAAGTACGTATAAAATTCTTTTTTATATGTCTAAGATGTGTATTTACCAAATCTTAAAAAAGAGTTAATTTTTTTAGTTTTACCAAAGTGCAGAATTCGAACTTTATTCATTTTATTAGAAATTAATTGTCGGTTTGTCCTCGTATATGGCCGTATGGATGTATTCAAATTGTTTCTGACACACCGCTTTTTCGTATACACGACGTGCGAGCTCTAATGTCCAATGAAAACCAAGGCTGCCAGATACTCAATTCACATTTACTATATTAAATCATAAAATCTATGAAAAAAAAGTTTCTACTTAAATACTTTTATATGACGACATTCAGATGTAAGTATGTACATACATATCGCTCATTTACTTCAATAGTGGCATAACTCAAAAAATGAGTTTTTTGAGTTAATAATGCAGAAAGATGCGGCATTTCGTATTTTATCTTGTGTAAAAATTTCATATAAATAGCTTGTGCCATCACCTCCTGAGAGAAGAATTTTTTTTTTTTAATTTCTCCATTGAGTTGTATGCAAATTGAAAACTTAAAACGCGTTTTCTGCAAAACTGGATTTTTTGAGTTGTGCCACTATTGAAGTAAATGAGCGATATGTATATACATACATAAATATATAAATTTAAAAAAAATCCGTGTACATATTCAGAAGCTTCAAAAATACTACCAAATGGTTTTGTATGTACTATATAGCACTTCTGTTGTTGCATTTGAAGACGGTGTGTAGTATAATAATTCTTCTCCCTGACCTTCTGTCCCAATACCCGAAATCTGGTAGCCCTATTGTAGACAACAACTGAGAAGGGCAAAATAGTTTTGCTACACACTAATAATGAACAAAAATCCACCACCAATAAATAATTAATTTGACAGTAGATATTTCTCAGTTGTTCTTTACTTTACGTTTACACTACATGCAACCACATGAACACAAAAATATAAATTAGCGGCGGCATGGTCTTTTTATTTAAAAATACCATCATAGTACCAAGCATAGCCACGCATTCTTCGGTCCTGTCTAGAAAAAATTTTACAATTAAAACTGCAAGGGTGGGAAATGGAATTCTATAACAAATATTTTTAATACACAATATTTTATTTAGAAAAATCTTCACCCACCGAAAAAGATTTTTAAAATACTTTTAAGTTTCGTGTTTCTTTTGTTTCCATATTTTTTATGACCCGAAAGCAATCCCTATCGGTAAAAAAAAGTTTGCTCATGTGAAAATTTTGCTTTGAGTGAGTTTCCGAAAAAGCCCATCGGTCGATGAACTATCTAATATAATACCTATTATAAAGCAGCAAAGTTTGCATGCTTTTAAGATATAATCTCCGGAACTGCCGGTCCGATTTTAAAATTTGTTTAAAACATAAAGCAACAAATTAAGGGCAATTAAGAGAGTATGTAATACGATTTTGACGCAATTTTGTTTGTTGGGCATTTAAACTGCTAATACAGATGTAATTGTGGTCAACTATTATGTCCACATATCTATAGAATTACAATACATGTATAATAATTATATAGATATTTGCATATGAGTTTACCACGTATACATACATTCATGTATATTATGTATGTATGTTTTCATGCATTAAGTCCTAGTTTACACTCTGCAAGTCTTATTGCTAAGCTGATTAGTTTTAGGAAGAGAGAAACGAGCGGAACAGAAACATTTCTTTTTCCCTCGTCTCTCTCACCTAAAAAAATTAACCAGCTTAGCAATAAGACTTGCATTGTGTAAACTTGGACTTTTCACGGATTTTTTTACACTTAGTCTTAGTTTACACTATGCAAGTCTTATTTTTAAGCTGATGAGTTTGATGGAGAGAGACGAGGGGAAAAGTAACGTTTCTGTTCCTCTCGTCTCTCTCTCTCTCTCCTAACAAACTAATCAGCTTAGCAATAAATATCACTTTTGACCCTTTTCCGTCCCAATGACACTTTTTATGACTTTTTTTACTGTTTTGGCCGATACAAAAGCCAATAAATGGTGAAAATATTGCTAAAATCTGACACCCAAATGCTTGATTGCAAATGCAAATTATTTCTGGGAGTATCACAATTAAAAAATATGTATTTTAACTTACTTTCATCTTCAATCTTAATAAAACTTTTTATAAATACAATTTTTGCAAACCGGTAAGACCGTCTACAGACGGTCTGCACCTGGCGTTCGTTCTTAATCTTTTTTTCATCTGTAAATTAAAACTTACGGTTCTTTTGACTATATTCACATTAAAAAAAAATTATTAGCTACATCCGATCATTTTTACGATCTGGCCAGTTAGAGGGTTAACAACATTGATTTATAATTAAAGTATGTATGTCAATTCATTTTCTTTTAGTATAATGTATTTAATTAATTAAAATTCTTGTTTCTTTTTTTTTTTTTTTTTTGTTAATTGAAATGTTATTTTTCTGTTCACAAAAAACTTGACCCTATTTTACTATAAAATACCCTTTTTGACCCTTTTTTTCTTAAATACCCTTTTTATGATACGTTTTCGAAATTTTCAACTGCAACCCTCCTGATTGCATAGTGTAACCTAGGACTTATTGCAAACTTGAATAGTTATGAGTTGAAATGATCGATGCATTTAAACTGTGTTGTCAGTCACTATCATTCCTTAATTTCTGATAAACAAAACAATTAAATATCGTGCCATAAACGCCAAAAAATCTTAACCGACACATTTTTCGGGTCTCGTTTTTTTTACGAAAATCGTTTATTTACGATCGCTAGTAATCGATTTTGTACCAAAACTTAAGTTCGAAAATTATGTCGCTTAAGCCTTTTTGGCACGATATGGTGTTGCAAATTTTAGTATGAATGTAAAATAAACAAATAATGTCAGGGACACGCAGAAAATTGCAGTAAATGTTATTTCAAGAGAACGTTTTGTTTTAAGTTCGCAAACTCTCTAAAATAGATTTTCAATTCGCTCACAGCAGTAATTTTTTTAAAGCGCAGGTTTTGAATATTAGTTTATTAAAAAAAAAAAACATACTCATGTACATAAACACATACATATGTATGTACATACATACATATCCATGTACATATATACATATATATATATATATATATATATATATATATATATATATATATAAGCTATGCATACATGTAATACAACACATTAGAATGGCATTGAAAATGCAACTTTTAATTTTTTTAAAAGCCCTGGCGGAAAATTGTGACACTTAGGGCCAATTTCACCAACTCTATTTAAATATCAATTCATGTTTAAATATAGATTTTCATGAATTTTTTTATGGAAAAATTACTTTTAAATATGAATTGATATTTAAATAAGTTGGTGAAATTGGCTCTGAGTCCAAACCTTAAATGTCGAAAATTTGAGCTAAATCGGACTACTCCAACACGTACCCCATTGGGGTAATTTTCCAAGAATTCATTAGCAAATCCACTAATTTGGAAAAATTAACCCTTTGCTATCATGTGCGTCATATGTATAATTTTTTTTATTACATACATATATCGATATAACTTTTATGTATTCGGTAAAAAAAAATTATAAAAATTCTTAATGAACACACAAACTTTAAGATTAAAATTTTTACAAAATATTTTTTATTTTGTTATTTTGGTCGCAATGTGTAGAATGGTTAATGTTTTCGGTAATAAAGTATTTTTAAAGCTTTACTTGATAATGATTTTCCAAAATTCTGGAAAAAATAACTTTAAAGTATTTGTGAAAAAATAATTGTCATTTGATCCACATGACTCGCAAGGGTTAATTTTATTTAATTAGAATGTAATTTTCAACATCCCCCAAAACCAAATGTTTCGACTTTTTCTGAAGTCAGACTTTTCGTAGCGAATTCGTTAAGCCATTTCGGCATCATATGATACATTTTATATACTTACATATGTATTTATGTATGTACATATGTATAACTAGGGTTGTTATCTTCCAATTGTTTTACACTTTGTTTAGTATACATTCATATTTATATAATTTTGGTTACTATGTTAAGGATTTTTTATTTATTATCTGTTATATTATTATTATATTGGTTAAATATTAATAGATATTTTTATATATAAAACTATTGTAGTAGTACCTTTTGTAGTAGTATTAGTGAAAACGGATTATGGCCATGAGGCTAGGTTTCGTGTTATGAATGAATAAATTAAATTAAATTAAAAAAAAAAAAAAAAAAAAAAGGCCACTGAAAAAACCCAGACTTTTCCATATAAAAGGACAAAAAAAAACCAATTTTTTTCGTCTTTAAAGCTTTTTTATTAACAAAAGAAATAGCAAAAGATGGATGAAAAAAATAGGAAAATAGGAGTGTCCGGGGAAAAGAGGACGGATAGCAACTCTAATATAGCAGCACATTTGACGATTTTGAGGAGAATCGGTTTAAAATTGACGAATTTTCTAATGAACTGCTGGTAAATCCGTGAATTTTACAGAATCTGAACTTTGACCTCTCAGGGCACGACTTATAGGCAGATTTTATAAGAATTTCGTTTCTAAACGTTTCAAATTTGTATAAAAATTAACGAAAATTCGTTTCAAAAAATATTTTTTCCATACAAATTTCAAAACGAAAAAAACGTTTCTATATACAAAATTTGCCTTTTAATGAGAGTTGTCCCATTTAGCTCAAATTTTCACCATATCAGCTTTATACTAAGTATCACAATATTCCGTCGGAACTTTTTTCAAAAGGGTGATACAATTTTCTGCTTGTAAAAAAACTTTATTGTCTTGTGTAATCAAACGTGAGGTTATTACAAAACGATATGCATAGATTGAAATGACTCCAATAAATCCGCAACTCCGTAAGTAACATATTCGAATCCGACAAATCAAACCAATGCTGAGTGGGAACGTACCATTGGCCATAATAGGCCACACAACAAAAACAATACTGATTGCTCGAAAAAATTAATTAATAGGACGCGATTTGTTCTCCATGCAATAATATACATACTTACATACATAAGTATGTATGTAAGTATTTATGTATGTATGTGAATTACACGTGTATATAATTATGTAATTACCTTTATCTATTTTGAAACAATGCGCGCGCTTTTGGTTTAATTTTGAGTTTTATAAAATAATCCACTTTATTGTAAAGTACGTAAATATATTTCCCATAAATATTCTCACCATGTTCAAATTTGTAGCTGCTTCAAAAACCGCTAACTTTCCTTTACAAGGCCACCAGTATTCATTAAAAATTTTGTAAATTTTCCAATTCTGTTCAATTTACATTTACACAAATTATTTACGTTTGTTCACTTGCGCTCAGAGAACGAAGCCGATATTGATTTGTCAGCGGCGGCAGCTGACTTGCGCTGAAGAAACATCGGCGGCGGCGACAAATAAATCTGTTCGACAGTCTTGTTTTAGACTTGGCAGTTTTTCTTGAAGCAGTTCTCTTCAATACTCTTTTAAAACTGCTCGTTTGTTTACACTCAGACGGTTTCTTGTTCAATTTTCCTATTGTTTTAATGCTGCGAATGAAATAACAAAAGATAATTGAAGTATCTTTTCCATACAAGCAAGTCAGTAACTCTCTTATTTCTTCTCTCTCCCATAAACTCAGACTTGCTTCAAGAAAAAATGCCGAGCAAGGTAAATTCATATAAGGTATACTCAGCTCAATTCGCTTTGAGAAATTTATACTTGAAATGTCAGAAAAATGTACTGAAAAATGTGTTTTGACATCCAACGTATATTCAAATTACAAGCGGCGAAAATAGTCACTTGAGCCCTTGCGGCCACCTAGTATGGATTCGCCTTGCTGCCGAGTCTCAAACATGAGATAGTCTCAAGGTGATTTCAGTATCAAGTGGCCTTATCACTAAAACAATTTTACAACACAAAAAACAACATGTAGTTTGCTATGCTACAAAACCAATCTGCCAGAAGATTTCTAGCCAAATTTTGACATTTTGGTTGAAATTGCTCAATTTGGCATCAACAGCTGATAATGATTGCAATAGTGTAATAGCACATTTTCAAGCAGTTGTACAGCAAAATTTACATATTTATCTATTATGTTTTCACCATCTGCTGTAAAGTTACAATTATTTGAGTTAGGGCCTTCCTACTTGAGACCAGCGGTATGTAGCTTAAAATCGAGTAATGTCAACAAAATATCTTAGTGAGGTTACACAAGACATAAGATTGGAAATTTTATATTGGTAATTGTCAAAATCTGTTGCTAACACAAAAAATGACTGTGTAAACCATAAATATTAGTGTTCGAACACTTGTTAAAGCATAAGCTGTCAAATTTACTTTTTTCGTAGAAAATAATGGCTGAAAATCAAGCAGAAGCACAAAATATATGCTCCGTGGCAGAAGTGTTAAAAAATCAAAACTTAAAATTCGCACTTTGTGTGCATACGACAACTTAAATTTTGAGTTTTAACATTGTACGTCTAGCCACCCCTTGAAATAAGTTTGAACACACTCTTTTTTGTGACGTCATTGCTTATGTCTAGACTTGGGTCGAACTCATTCACTCTTTCATTTTTGCCACAACCCAGTGATCAACTCCATTTAAATTACATGGATTTGATCACTGGTTTGTGGCAAAAATGAAAGAGTGAATGAGTTCAACCCAAGTCTACTTATGTCGACGTTATTGCTTATGTTCAGAAATAAGCAAAAGCGGGGATATACTTCTCCGTTGATCAAGTTCAAAATATAATCAGCTCTCGCCCTCAATTTGGATTTGGGGGTGGAATTATACATGCAATTTTTAATCATTTTTTTGAGGAGTGGGGGCCAATGCACCTACCAAAATGACCTTTATATGCCTATGACTTTAAAGGACATTTGCACCTGCACGAAATCTAGTAGATTTCAACTGTTTACACCAATTTTTTTTACATTTATCAAGATTTCGTATCCAAAACAAAAGCCATTGACTGAAATTCTTCGTAAACTACAACCAAACAACTGCAATTTAGCTAATTCATACACCTTTTTAGGTACAGTGGTTTGTTTTGGTACAATTTTGAAGAAAAAAAAACATAGTTGCATCACTTAGTAGATTTCGACTAAATCTAGTGACGAACTAGATTTTGTTTTGTATGGTAAATGTACTATATTTTGCTCGAAATCTCGTAAGTACTAGATTTTGCTCAGATGTAAATGCACTATTAGAAAATTACATAGTATGTACATACATGCGTTATTAATTAAGAGGTCTGTTTACATATTTATTTACTCTAAATTAGGCGCCCGAGGGATTGCAATCGCACCGAAAAGCGTTTCCTTACACGAACATTGGGTACCTGAGAGAGGTTTTGAGAGAGTAATATTCTTCTTCTTGCACCAAACAGTTCATACTTTTTCTTTTTGGGGTAGTTCATGGTGTGGTTTGGCCCAATTGGGCCAAGTAGTTTGAAAAATATATATTCTCTGAAACATAAAATAAAATTGGAAAAATGAATCAAAAAATATATAAAAACTAATGGTGAAGAAAGTTTTAAAAGTTTTCATATAAAATTAAGAAAGCAAATATTCTAGTAAACACTTACTCATTGACGTTTTCTTTTATGATGAAATTGTTGCTTTTTATCGCCCCGTACTTTTATAAATTTTTGTATCTTATTGAGAGAAGTTATAGTCTCTCATTTTGCCGAACTTTACCTAAAAAATAAAGAAATAAACGTAGGCCTAATAATCGACTTCTCAATTAAGTGTCATTTAGCTAATAGCCACTTAATTTTAAGTTGCACTTAGTTGCAGTTTCATTTTTTCAGTCGTAAAATTAAATGATCACTTAAATACTATGAAAGTGTGGTAGCACTGTGAAATGTTGATAGTTCTAAAAGAAAACAGATGTTTAATGTAAATAAGAAAGTTAGGTTATCAACATGTAGAAAATTAAAATTGTATAAAAACAAATTTTATGACACCAAAAGAGCATCAGAACGCATTTTTCTATTTATTTATTCCATGATATGATACTATGCATTGTATATGTTATATATTTATGAAAATTAAACGAAATTCTTTTTAATACGACCACATGATGTTTATGTACATGTTTTCAATAAACGCACACAAGCACAATAGCATATGGTATGCTCGTAAGACTTAAGTGTGATTTAAATAGACAAGGTTGGGCATTTAAATGACTCTTTTACTTACTTTCTACTTTATACTAAAAAAATGAATTCGGTACTTAAGAGGCTCTTAAAGATAAATGACACATAATTGAGAAGTCAATTATTGGGCCTTTAAGATCCGAAACATGAGCAAAGTCACTGGAATCAAGTGTAGTTTTTTTTTTTGTTCGTTTAGTAATTTATGCAAAATAGCACTTAGCTGAAGTAATTCATAAAAACTTTTCGCCCTTATCGTGAATACTAGCTAAATATTTTCTTCAAATATAATTTTTTAAGAGAGACATTCGCATTCATTCGCGTTAAGGACGTTTACTTCACACAATTATTGGTGATTGTGTAAAATGGCTTACTACTATTATTTTTTCGTAAACTATTTATTTATTTTTTTATTATTTAAATAAGTTCAAATAAATTCTTATATAATACTATGTATAAATATTAAAAAAAAAAGAAAAAATTAAAGTATAATAAATTTTTTTATGTTTATAATTTGTTGAAACCTAAAAAATTAAATAAGTGAACTTAAATTAAAGTTTTGTGTTCGTTTTGATTTAATATATGAAATTACAAATTTGAATGTATAAAGGTGGCCTTCTAATAAGGCGGCGGTTGATGCTGGTATTGCTGGCCCATCATATTTTGTTGGTTGGGCATTTGGCGTTGCAGTTGGGCCACTAAATTGGGGTTTTGTTGTTGGGCCTGATTTTGAGCTTGACCCATACCTGCAGCGGCAGTGTTTTGCGGTCCCATGCCTGCAACAATTTATATTATGGTTAAAATTTTTTATATTATAAAAATATTTGTATTATTTCATTCAGTTTATACCTTGCATTTGCATCATTTGATGCTGCATGCGCTGTTGTTGTTGCTGTTGTTGGAATTGTTGTTGTTGCTGTACGCCGGGCTTGCCACCCGCAGATTGTTGCCGTTGATAGGCCGGCACTGCGCCCTGGGCCATCATATTGTTCATGGTGACATTGGGAGCTTGATTTATATACTGACCCCTATTGCCAGCCATTGAGCCTCCGGGCCCTCTTTGCTGCTGTTGAGCCATAAATTCTGCGGGATTATTACGTTGATTCATTTGATTAAAGCCTCCCATGAGGTTCGCTTGTTGACTGGGACCGCCGGATTGACTTATACCCTGTTGGTATTGACTGAAATTTTGGAATTGTCCTGGTCCCGTTGTGTTGACCATGCCCTGGTTAACGGCAGCACTTCCTACACCAGAAACACCTACATTTTGTTGCATCATTGAGCCGGCATTAACCATACCGGTATTACTTTGCCCCGTCATCATTGCATTCGGATTATTGCTATTACCGGCTCCCATCATGCTGGCGCTTTGAGTCATACCCATTTGAGCATTTGCCTGTGGATTCAAAGCTTGCGTACCTATTTGTTGTTGCATAATGGAGTTTTGAGCGCCCATTCCTTGTGCCGCCATGCCCACTGCATTTAAATTACTAGACATTTGATTAGGGGCCACACCAGACATTTGATTAGGAGCCAGAGCTCTTATTCCAGTACGACCAAACTGCTGCTGTTGCAGCTGTTGCTGTTGTTGTACAGAACTCATGCCACCCGGTTGTTGTTGGGGTTGCATACCTTGAGCCTGTCGTTGTTGCTGCTGTTGCATGGTACTAAATGTGGGATTATTTTGGTTGAACGTAGGTTGCCGTTGCCGCAGCATATTGTGCAGTGCTTGTTTGGAGTTGTTGATTTGAGGACGTTCAAAACGATTCACTGGAATAAATAGATTTAGTTTTTGTGAACTAATCTCTTAAAAATAATCGTTTTTATTTCTTCCCAGCTCTGTGATTCCCAGTCGATTTTACAGGATATCAGGCCTAGCACCGATAAGTATCGAAAAATAATTATTTTACATATACGAATCATCTTGATATTTCCATGTGGAGTATTTTGTTTGATTTTACTCGCATCGGACGCGCCTCCAGGTGGTGTATAGGGCAGACATGAGGTATCGTACGCCTTTCGAAACTTGAGACTGGAAGACAACCGCGGAGGTGGTGAACAAGAACATGAACATGACCTCCGTAGTAATGAAGCGTCAAGAAACCTACGGAAGGAATGATCGGATCCAAGGGTGATCATAAAGCATCTCTAGCGAGGTCGCCGATTATACAGACCTAAACCGTGGAGTAGTTATCACGTTTAGCAGCAGAATCATCAATTCGAGTATGGGAATAGGAAAACTGAGTATATTAGCGAACAGAGGTACACCACAGGGAGAAGTTCTATCACCTCATTGTGGTTGCTAGCAATGAACGCTCTTCAGTGGCCAGAACATAGTTGCTTATGCGGATGACGTGGTTTTACTGGTAACTGCAAAGTTTCTTTCCACATGCAATCGGTGTTGGGACAGCTATCTTTCCAGGCTAGTTGCAAATAACTGGAAGACAACCTAGAGAGGACTAAGCTAGTCCTCATTACCAGGAGATACAAAATAGATAACTTTGTACTGCCTAGGATGGCAGGAGTAGAGCTGAGACTAGCAGAGGGAGCGAAATACTTGGGTGTTTTCTTAAATAGCAAGCTTTTTTGGAAAAGGAACACGCAAGAAAGGATATAGAAAGGAACTCCATAGGAAGGAACTGGGATCTGCAACCGAAGGTAGTAAACTGGGGTCTAATCGTTGCTTTCGATGAAGAGCTGACTCGATCACAATGTAATAATATTGTTCGATATCGAATGACATAATCTCAAACTGAAAAAAACGTGATTGGATGAGCTCGTTATCGAAAGAGACGATTAGACCCCTAAATTTACATATCGGTTGTCAGACCGGTTATTTTTTATGCTTATGTGGTATGGATGGTGGGAGGCATTGTGGAAGGATAGTCATAGGAAATTGCTTGCTAAGGTTAAGAGGTGCGCCTCGTTGGGCATCACAGGTGCCCAGAGGACCACACACCAGACCGCCTTGGACGTCCTTCTTCACCTGCTTCCTATAGAGAACTTTGTGGTGAGAACGGCGACTGGAAGTCTTCTTAGATTCGTTGAAGCAGGTTTGGTGATAACAGGAGTAACAGGTCACACATCAATCTTAAATGAGATCTCCTTAAACCCTGAGGTTACGTACTAATGTCATTGAAATTGATTTTAATAGAGCACCCTCACTGATAATTCCGAATAGGGACTCTTGGGTCAAATCTGATAAGCTATATGAAGTTAGTGTGGACTTTACAAACGGGTCGAAACTTGGGGAAGGCACAGAGCCTGATGTGTATATCTTGAGAACGAACATTCGTAGTTCTTTCGGACTGCGAATGAATGCAGTTTTTTTCCCATGCTGAGATCTTGGCGATTCTCAAGGCTACGGACATTGTGGCCGTCAATGTGGCTTAAGGAGGAGGTGACCTGCTACGTCCGCAACATGTTGCCTGAAATAGTACCGGATGACCTGGCAAAGAGAGGAACCCTACCAAAAAAAAATCGATATCGGTAATCTCTGTGGTCTCCCACTCTCATCCTTTTGGAGACGCTTCGATGTTGCCTTTCTTGAATTAGCTCAAAACAGATAACGCAATGATTCCACCTGCACAGAGTACCCTCTGGTCTCACCTAAACTCCCATAGAACGAAAAGCCGCATGAGGAACATCAGGGCCACTTTGACACGTATATGTCTCCCGTATAATGACTACTGCTTCAGTTGCAATGATGAGAAAGAGGGGGAAAGTATCATGCATCTCTTCTGCTTTTGTAACGCTCTGGAGGATCTCCGTCTGCACCTCATTGGCAGGCTATCCTTCCGTAGCCTATTTGAGCGTTTATATTAGGAACAGTGGCTGGTGTAACCGCTGACTCCCTCTATCCAATTCTTGACCTACTCTCATCTAATTTCTAACAACTATCTATTTTCTACATCTACCCTTCTCACCCTTTTCCCTCTTCCTCTCTCTCTCTCTATCTTCTCTTGAACTCACAGGCAGCACAATGGATCACTATAATGGACCCAAGTGAGCTGGAGTCTTTAATTTTCACTCTTCCTTACCAGCAACCTGATAACCTAACCAACTTATTACGTCAACAGCTAGGCAGCCTTAAAAACTTTGAAGATACACAATATCAAATCAAATCCATAAGCCCTCAACTTGCTTATGGACAAATATAGTGTCAGACTATGTTGAAATTGCTGATGAGCTGGCAAGAATATGGTCGGCGTCAGATGAGGGAACCTGTGACCGATAGGTCATTACTACAAGGAACTCAGAAACTGGGTGGTGAGCACTATCAACCGCTCATAGGGAAGTAAAGAGGATTGTAGTCTCGAGGGCTATGTGGCCAAAACGTGATTCAAGAAAATCAAAACTGCTACTGGTTAAGAAGATATCGCAAGTCTTGATAGGAGCGTAGACAGGTTACTGCTCAGTCAGAGCAAGGAATCTGCCACTCAAGATTTCTGTAGGATGTGCAAGGATGAATAGGAACCAGAAACCATTGAACATTGCCCGAAGGTGCGATGCCACAGGCTTAGAAAACTGAACAGACGTTTCCATAAGAGCATTAATGATATCTCAAAGTGTAAACTGGAGAATATTAGGATCTTCGTCATGGGAATTCAGTGGCTTAGTAAGAGATAATTGAGGTTCTTTTGGGTACAATTGTTGGTTAAATTTTTATTAACATACTAGCAATGGACCCAACTGGGTGTCTTAGTGGAGGCATCTCCTAACATAACCTAACCTTAAAGCAGGAATTCTACGGTGGAAAAGAGCGATATGAAAGAAAAAATTAAGAAAGTTGCGCGGAACATGTAAAATGGGAAAAATTTGTGCTGTTGGTATTTTTTCTGTTATTGGAAAGATTGATATAAGCTTAAAGCTACTCTGGCCAAAGTAGCACTAGAGTGCCGAACATCAATCGGTTTAAGTTTAAAATTTTTTAAACGCACTAATAATCGGTTTTTTATACAATTGAATACACATACGCGAATACATTTCTGTCGGTGGTCAGCATTGATTTAAAGTCTACTTAGTTTCTTTCTGGATGCGAACGAAGTTGTGGGAAAATGCTAGTTATGTTTAATATTCTAATATCACTTACTTTGCATGCCCTGCTGTTGCTGGTAGAATTGCTGCTGCTGCTGTTGCTGTTGTATCGGATGGAATTGATTTTGTCCTTGCCACTGTTGCTGTTGCGGATTAATGCCGCCCTGCTGCATGCCCTGAGCACTGGCAGGGCCCATGAAATTCATTTGCTGATTTTGTTGCGGATTCCCGACATTCATTTGTTGCTGCATATTGCCCGCTACACCTTGCATTTGTTGTTGCTGCATCAGGGAATTGGGATTTTGTTGTAACATTTGATTGGGATTAAATTGTTGCATGTTAACCTGGAAAAATACAATATTGTATAATATTTATTTATTTGTGTCTTAACAGAAAGAAGGAAGTATGCATTATTGGTAAATTTAATAAATATCACTCACATTTGAGCCCATTTGCATATTCATTTGCATTTGCCCCATTTGCTGTTGTGGATTAATTTGCTGCTGCTGCTGGGATACCTGCTGCTGTTGCTGGCCTTGTTGTCCTAATTGTTGCTGCTGCGGCTGCTGTTGTTGATTGGCTGCTTGTGGGCCGCCTTGCTGAGTTTGCTGCTGTCCCACCATAGACGGCTGTTGTTGAGCATTGACAGGAGGTGTTTTAGGATTTTTAGGCTTGCGTTTGCGGGTGGTACCTTTACCACGACCTCTTCCCGTGACCACGGCACTGGGGGATTGATCCACCGAGGAAGGAGTATCGGCTTTCATCTCATCCTTCTGCAAGAAAGGTATGGGTGTCTTTTATGGACAATAGGATATTAATAAACAATTTAAACAAAATCTCAAAAAATAATAATAAACATAAAAAATTACAAAAAAAAAAAACATATACCACAATTTTTTCTGGCACTGGTTCTATGTCCTCAGGTGGCAAAGGCAATGGTTCGTAATAATAACTGCTGGGTTTTATTAAGCTATGCGTGTGATATTTTAGGTTTCTGTGGGCCTCTTCATAGGTCAAAGGTTTGCGCTCTAGTTTGACTGCACCGAACCACACCCAAGACAAGGGAGCTGGATTTTTGTGGCCTTCTAAAATATCCCATACGGAAATACGTTGTTTATCGGAAATGCGCAATTGTTTTTTATCCATGTCATTGATTTTATTGCCTTTCTGATCAACTCCGGCCGGTTCGCAGGAAATAACCTGAATCGAGGAGATGTAAATGTACATACTATATATGTAAATAAATGTAAGTATTTCATGAAATAAATAAAATAATATAAAAAGAGTTTGTTGCAGAATCCAAGTCAGAAATGTTATTTATCACTGTTTAAAGTCGATTCGGCATTGATTCGAAAATAAACAAAACTCATTCGAATCAGCTGATTGCTTAACTATTTTCTCAAACTTGCCTGGAGAAAAAATACGAGCTGTTTCGTACAAGAGCATTATCGGGAAATTTCTCTCATTTAAGATATTTTCGAGTAGAAGAATAAATGCTTTTCGCTAAAATTAGAATTCCGCGGGAGGAGATTAGAAATTCGCCTGTATTTTGTTTATGTGTATTAATTCACAAATCCGTATTTTTTTACCGACTTTAAAAATATTTTTTTTTGTCCGAAGGTATATTCAGGTATGTGATGGAAAACGATTTAGACACAAAAACAATTTGAAAACGATAAAAGGTGTGATATGTTTCTTATAGTCGTTTTGTCAATAATTTTAAAACTTCTTTTAAATAGTCTTTCCAGACATTTTTGATAAATTTCTTTTCACAGTTCCAATATGTGATTTATGTTTTATCTCTAGTGTGATTTTTAGAAGTCAGGAGTTTAAGATAAGCTCAAAAATGATACTCAAAATCTATCGGAATTCATTACACCTTTTCAAAACGATTGTTTTGAAATCGTTTTGAAAACGATCGTTTTCCATCACATAAAAAGTTGGAGGACACACTCCCATTAATTCTTTTCCTTTCATTTTGTGTCCTACTTATCGGATTGCTTCGAAACTAACACCTTGAGCAGAACCCAAGTCAGAAATGTTATTTATCACTATTTAAAGTCGATTTTGCATTGATTCGAAAATAAACAAAACTCATTCGAATAAGCTGATTGCTTGACTACTTTCTCAAACTTGCCTGGAGAAAAAGTATGAGCTGTTCCGTACAAGAGCATTATAGGGAAATTGTTCTCATTTAAGAGGAAAAAATACTTTTAGAATCCGGCGGGAGGAGATTACGAGCATCAATTGGCCTGTATTTTGTTCGTATGTTTGTTCACAAATCCGTAATTTTTAGACCGATCTAAATTTTTTTTGTCTGAAAAGGTGTAGCTTTCATTTGGCCCCACTAAAAAAAAGTGGGCGGCAACACGCCCATTAAAGTTTAATGTTATATTTTACGTGCTTCTGCTTGACCGATTCGTACGAACGTGAGCACACGCCCTTAGCTCTAAAAGTGACATGATCTTGCATTTAAAAAAAATGGGTGGGATCACGCACTTCTAGTTATCCGACTTCCACGAAACTTGACACACAGTTTTGGGCTCTTGGAATGGCATAATCTTGTGCTTACAAAAGTGGGCGTGGCCATGCCCATTAAAATATAATATTGAATTTCACGTATACTCTACTTTACCGATTCATACGAAATTTGACACACAGCTTGAGCTCTGAAAAGCATATATAAAAGTGGCTGGCACCACTAATATTTGTAAAAGTGGGCATGGACACGCCCCTGAAAATTTAAAATTTGCATTAAAAAGTTAAAAATTAAATTAAAAAATTCAACCGACTTCAAAAATAAGCATAAATAAAACAATATTCCAAGTCCTTGACAATAAAAATTATGATACTTAAGGCCGTGATACACTATCATAAAAAGTCGTGCGATCTACGAAAATATACAACCCTGGTGGGATGAATTGTTATTGTCTTTTGAAAGTTTTCATAAACTCCATCACACCAGCGTTGTACTTTTTCGTAGATCGCACGACTTTTTATGATAGTGTACCACGGCCTTTAGTCCTGATTCACACGCATCAGGTTTAGCTGATCAGTTTTTGTTCAATTTTCTTTTGAACCTGCATTTACGTTCATACAAACCGTCAAGTTTGTTTCATCAAGTCTCATCAATTTGTGTTGTAGTACAGTATTACGAATGACAAAACAAAAGGAAAAAGCAAACTTGACTGGTACGGTCAAGTCTGTACCCCTTTCCATTCTCTTTTCCTCTATCTCCTAAAAACTCAAGACTTGACGACTCAGACCTGACGTGTGTGAATCAGGACTTAAGCGCATAAATATGTAAATCCAAAATTCGCTATTGAAGTTTTTCTTTTATTTATTTTTTTTCTTTTAACTCACCTCAGTTTGCTGTTTGTACAGCGGTAAAAGCTGCCGTATAACTCTAATGGAAGCATTATTCTTTTCGCCAATTTCCTTTTTTAATTTTTTCATTAAATTCGAATAAAATTTTTCATCGCGTTCAGACTGGCCATCGGAAACAAGCGTAGAATGTACTAAAGTTGTCAGCATATCCACCACAGTAGTGAAAAGCTCACTATGAATGAAGTATTAGGGCATTAGTTTAAAAAAAATATATATTTCTTTTTATATATTTGTAACACATACCGGTTGGTGCTTAAATCCACCACACCTTGACAAACCAGCTGGGCCAGTAGTATGGCCCAATCTGTTATAGAGGTACCATTCTTTTGTATGGAATCAAACATACCACCCACTAAGGAAAAACGCAATTGCAAAGCATCCAACATTTCCTCGCGGCCCAATGGATCATCCACGCCGCCCATGGTATCAAACTAAATACATATAATTAAAACACATACACATATATTTAAATATAACAAATATATTCACTCTTATTTCAATTGTCAACACAATACCAAACAATTGGGTCTTGATTACTCGCTCTAGAAAACAGTTTTGTGTTATTGAAAGTCTGTTTCTGTTCGCTGAGGTCTAGAAAATAGCTTGAGCCTGTTTTCTACAACTGGTAGACAGGCCCTAACTTTTTGTTATTTTATTGACGTTGACAACTATAATAAGGGTGGTTTTTTTAAAAACTAATTTATCAAAAACACTCACCTCTGCGTAGGACTGCAAACACTGCGACAATTGTGAATACAAGGACACCAATAAACTTTCCTTGTAATCGTCTTGACCCTTCAGGCAGGTCAATATCAAACCCAAGAACGGCTGATAATTTAAAGGCATTTTTTTATTGCGTGCCCCACTGTTGGAACCATTACTATAACTACTGCTGGCACTGCCGCAACTATTACTCTTCTCCCTTTCATCGCCGCTACACGAACTATTATTGTCCGTCTTCGAATTCGATTTCGAAAAATAGTTCATGCTCTCCAATACCTGGCCAGCTACTCTTAAAATACGACCCTGCACAGCAGGTGTTAATTTAGATACCAAAGGTGCTACCAACCAAGTAGACGGTTTGGGTCTATGCTCCGGCTTGCCACCGTTCGGCATTGGCACTTCTTCCATAAGAAAAACATCTATAGCTGCTCGGGCTACCGTATCCAACCAAGTTGTCAGTTCGGTGCCATTACTCATGCTTTGCTTGTGCATAAGTTGCAAATCTAGCCACGATATGCGCAAAGTCCATTGACCTAAATTCTCCAAAATCCTAACAATCATTGATTTTTGATCCATTTCAGCTATAATACTATATTCAGCTTCTGAATAACAAATCATGTGCAGTATGGACTGTGACTGTTTCGGCGTTAACATGTCGTCAATGATCATGTCGCACAATTTATCGGCATTTTTAAGGCATCTCTCCAAGACATGTTCCTGGGCACATATCTGCTTGAGAACATGTTGAGCAAACTCTAAAAGAGAAATTTGTTCGCCCGCTACCGCGGCAGACGAGTGCAAGGGCGTGGTCGACAAGGGCTGTGACATGTCGTGATCGTGATCTCCCGATAAATTAGTCAAGTCGCTGGTGCCCAAAATTTGACTTATATCTACCGGCCGATCATTGCTTTTTGGCGTACTTCCCGGGTGAACGGGTGTATTGAAACCGCTGCTGCGTTTGTTGCCACTACCAAACACACTCGTAGAGCTGTTGCCCGACAAGGTAGAAGTTTTCAAAGCGGTTGTATCCACCACTATTAGAATGGCTTTCAGCACCGCTAATACCGCTTCCAGAGGTATATTTTTATGGGCAGCGATTAGTAAATGACGATCGCAGCTGAGTTTGATGTTGGAAGAACTGCTTACCGCATTCAGCGGATTAGGAGAGGTACTAACGGAATACATGCCCGGTTGTGGTATTTCAATACTTTTGAACAGTTTTAGAACCAAATGACAAGTTAAGCGGGCTCCTATTAAGAAGTATAAAAAAATATATATGTATGTACATACATACATATGTATACTCGTATATTGCATTTGAATTCAGATTTTATTATACATTGTTTTTAAGATATTGAGAGCTAGTTTCTAACATAAAGATAAACTCTACTTGTCACTGTAGTTTAAACTTAAAATGTTGTTTTTCAAACAAAGATTATCTAGTTAATGATCTAGGTTTAACCGAGCAACATTCCTCAGTTAAACTCAAGTTAGACCTGTCAAATCATAAATACATACATATATGAAATAAAAAAAAGATGATGATTTTAAAATTCATTGGAAAAAAAATCTATTTCAAATTTGAAGATCTTTTTTGGTTTTATTTTTGGAGCGTCAGTATTTTTAAGTTCATACTAGGTCTGTTCAATTACTTTCCCAGCAGAAACTAGCAACAAGAGAGGAAATCAGAAATTTACAAAAGTACTCTCCTAAACAGCGTGACCGTTTGACCGACTAAAGTGGCAAATTGCCACTTTTTCGACTGCCTTGCCACTTTTTGTCCCCCTTTTTTGGGGTGAGTTATATGAAAATACATTAAAAATAAAAAGTTTAGTGTAGTTTTCTCGATTTTTTTAATTTTGCCCCTCTTTTTTTGATAAATCCCCTATTTGGAGCCACTTTTTGAAATATGTCATCGGTCACCCTGCTCCTAAATATGAAAAAGTAAGCGAACGCTTTACTTGTAAAAACTTGCAAGAAAATGTTATACATATCAGACCATGGATGGAAATCATGATACAATTGTACTTTTTCTGATGTAATTTGTTTGATAATGTTTTAAATTGCAATTTTTTTTAGAAATTGATATTTAATATGAAATTCTTTACACAATTTCATTTTATGCATTTTTTTATAATTTTTTAATTTTATTCCATTAACAAATATAAAAAGGCCCACTTTCCATCTCTGATCATATACATATGTACATATGAGAAACAAACAAAATTATTTGCCATTAAAATTGCAATAAGCCAAAAGATCAAAGTGATAAAAAATGCAGTAATTGTGGAGGTAATCACACCGCTAACTACAGAGGTTGTCCTGTGTACTCCTTCGTAAAGAAGACTATGGTGCAAAAACCTAAATTAGCTCCAGCTCAATCAGCAAACGCTTACTCTGCCACTTTTGCGCAAATGAGCCAACCAGTTACTTCCCGTGTATCGTATGCAGATGCTGCTAAGACAAATTCAATTCCCACACAAAATGTTTCCCGCCAAATAATTCAAAAAATACTGACGCAAGCTTTAATTTTAATCGCCTTGAAGCTATATACTATTGAAAATTTGGTGTAAACTATAAACAATTTTACAACAAATATGACTAGCATGATGCAAGAAATGCTGCGAATGCAGAATACTCTGCTTCAAGCATTAATTAATAAGCCATGAACACGTTAACAATATGTTTCTGGAACGCAAACGGCATTCGCCAACATAAAAATGAACTTGAGCACTTCCTCACGGAAAAAAATATTGATGTAATGTTAGTATCTGAGACTCATTTGACTTCGAGAAGTCTTTTTAAAATTTATGGATACACTATATATGATACAACGAACCCTAGAGGAAGGGCTTGCGGTGGATCAGCAATTCTAATAAAGTCAAGACTCAAGCACTATGTTCTTGATAACATTTGTGAAGAACACCTACAAGCAACAAATATTGGCATTGAAAGTTTTTGTACAAATTTTGTTATATCATCAATTTACTCCCCTCCCAGATTTTCAATCACTGAGAATCAATATGAGGATTTCTACAAATCTCTTGGACCTTGTTTTGCAGCAGCTGGCGACTACAATGCTAAGCATACGTTCTGGGGTTCGCGTCTTATTACCCCCAGAGGTCGAGCATTGTTCAACACTATTTCAAAAATGGGCTTGGATGTCATTTCGAGTGGGGAGCCCACTTATTGGCCTACTGACATACAAAAAATTCCGGATGTTATAGATTTTGGCGTCATAAAAAATATTTCTAGGGATTTAATTCAAGTTCAAGCTTCTCTTGATCTTTCGTCCGATCACTCTCCGACGATCATTACAATTTGTAGTCCCTTAAGAAGTAACTTACCTGACCCATATGTGAAGATGATCAATCGTGTTAATTGGCTGGGGTTCAAAAAATATCTCAGTAGTCATTGTACGGAAAACATTACGCTTAGAACATCCGATGATATTGAATCTAACATTGTCAATCTCAGCGAGAATATTAAACAGGCTGCTGAACATGCCATTATCTCCCATCCGCAGACTGGGTTTAATAAAATTGATTCTACAGACATTGAACGTCTCGTACGTGAAAAAAGAAGAGCTAGAAGGGAATGGCAACAGCACAGATCACCACAAAATAAAATCAGATTTAAAGAGTGCACTAAACGACTCCAAGAGTTGCTTGCGTCTGAAAAAACTGCATCTCTTAAAAATTATCTGGAAGGTCTTGATGTCACACCAGCGTCTAATTACTCTTTGTGGCGCGCTGCTAGAAAGCTTAAAACACCCATTGAGTATAAGCCACTTCTACGCACATCTACCGGAAGTTGGGCAAGAAGCGATACTGAAAAAGGTAAAATATTTGCTGAGCACTTAAAATCCGTTTTTACGCCAAACATATATACTGGTGTTGCTGATTTGCCGAATGTAGTCGCTCTACCCCCTCAACACATAAAGTTTAAGACGCGTGATTTACAAAAATTAATTGCCGAACTCAACCCGAAGAAAGCTCCGGGTATTGATGGAATTAGTAACCAGATGCTTATGAACTTGCCTCGTATTGCAATGAGAATCCTATTATTCATATTTAATGCCATTTTACGACTGGAGTATTATCCACACAGCTGGAAGCTTGCCAAGGTTAAAATGATTCCAAAGCCGGGCAAAGATCAAACCAAGGCTGAGTCATATAGACCAATAAGTCTACTATCAACTATGTCAAAGCTTTTCGAAAAACTGCTCAAAACAAAATTGTCCCCAATTCTAATTAGTAGTGGGTGCATACCAGACCATCAATTTGGTTTTAGAAGTCAGCATAGCACCATTGAACAAACTCACAGACTGGTTCAATTTATAAGAAGAACTTTTGAGGAAAAAAAGTATTGTTCTGCGCTCTTTATTGACGTTTCCCAGGCATTTGATAAAGTGTGGCATGAAGGCCTAATTTTAAAATTGAAGACTTACTTACCAATAAACATTTTAAATATTTTGGAAAGTTACATTATTTCCCGTAAGTTCACTGTTGTGGAAGGAGACTTTGCGAGTAGGCCTGAAACTATTTCATCAGGTGTGCCACAGGGTAGCATACTGGGACCAGTTTTATACTTCATTTATACTTGCGATATGCCTGTGAGCAGTAGTATCCATACTTCCACATTTGCCGACGATACAGCCTGCCTTAGTATGCACGAAAACCCTGATGAGGCATCCCGCAAACTCCAGGAACACATTAGCCAGATGGAGCTTTGGTTAAACTTATGGAGAATTAAAGTCAATGAACAAAAGTGTGTCCATATAACGTTCACCCTAAGAAGAGATACTTGCTCCCCCATTCGGATTAACAATCAAGTTGTTCCTCAACATTCACATGTGAAATATCTTGGTTTACACCTTGATCGACGACTTACATGGAAACATCACATTGACTCTAAGTTAACTCAAATGAAACTTAAATTAACTCAGGTACATTGGCTGATTGGTAGAAATTCAACACTTAGCCTAGACTGCAAACTTTTAATATACAAGTCGCTTTTAAAGCCAATATGGTGTTACGGAATTCAACTATGGGGCACTGCTTCAGCTTCAAATGTAGAGAAAATTCAACGAAGGCAAAATAAAATTTTACGCATGATAACATCGGCTCCATGGTACATCAAAAATTCAAATATACATCGCGATTTGAATATGCCACTAGTGACTGAAGAAATTGTAAAATACGCAGGCAAATATCTAACAAAACTCGAGTCACATCCTAATCCGCTTGCTCGTAATATTTTGAACTTTACTGGGCACATCCGCTTAAAAAAGAGAGATACACGGGCTCTAATATTCAACACTCTAGATGATGAAGCTGCTTGAAAACACTTTTTTCTTTTTGTTGCTTATCACTACTTATGTATTATTAATAACTATCACTAAGCTTATGTCCGACATTGGTCGGGCCTAATAATTTTTTTATAGATTTAAGATTTGAATACTTATTGTTAGTTCATATTTGAAGATACAATAAATAAAAAAACATGCATTAAAAAAAAAAAAAAATTAAAATTGAATTTATGTGGCTTAATGAAAGAAAAACAATGAATTAAGAAAACATGCTTTCTTTTTTCATACGTATACATGTTTTTTTTAAAGGACATGCACATTTTTCAGTTTTCCTTTTTCAGATATTTTTGAAATAATTAATTTTACAACAAAATACACAACAGGTGGTTGGATAATTCTTGCAAGTAAAAATTTTACTAGTAATAATTTATAAGAATTTTTTGTCTCATAAGTTTTTTTCTCTGTTTTGACGCTCTATCCTTGCAAACTTTTTGAATTAATGAACACTTTCCAGTAATAATTGTTACAAATTCATAACAATTTTTAGTGAATGAACAAACCTATTATTTATTTTTTAATTTTCCAAAACTTCAGAAAACAGTTAAGCCTACAGTACACGGCATGTAAAAAGCCACATGCGTATGTAGCGATGACGTCACGAGAATTTTCAGATGCCGTAAAATTTTAATAGTATTTTTGTTCCAAAATACAGATGTGGCACATGTAGCCGAATCGAAGACATTTTCTGGGGGCAGCTCGTCTGTAAAAATGTTAATATATGTATACAGGTACATGTTTCTAGTACACGTCATGTAGCATATGTAGCATCGTGATGACGTCAAAATTACGTCAGAACCACATGCGCATGTGGTTTTTTACATGCCGTGTACTGTAGGCTTTATTGAAGTTTTTTTTTTTTTTAATAAATTTAAAGAATTCTCACATCGTTTTTTAAGTCGCCCTATTTACATAAAATATTTTCAAGAATGCCACATCTAGATTTAAAACAAAGTATGGCATTTCTAGCTATAATGACAACTGTTACAGTGTTGCCAGTTTTTTTGTAGAGCTTATCCCCAATTTTTGATTTGTCATCCCCGAAAATCACCTAATTGAGTATTTTTGATTCAAATTTTTTCTTTTGTGAAAAAAAATAAAAATTTTTAATTTTATCTAAAAAAATAATGACAAAAATAACATTTATTCAATAAAATTCATATGTATCGATAGCTAGATTTACATTCATATTATTTTAATTTGTACTTATAAAACTTGTAAAGAAAAAATTACACATGGTTTAATATACACAAGTATAAAAAAAATTTTTAACTAAAGTTTACCATGTCGAAAACTTCAGAATCGAAATCTTCCGATTCATCAGCCCCAGAAATTTTGTTGTACATAGTACTTGTATTAAAAAAGCTTTAGCATTTCAGCAGAAGGATGAAATTTATCACAACAAATTAAATTATTTTTAAAGTGTGTGTTTATTTTAAAAATTGCTTCCAACAAGTCATATTTCATTTTTTATTGGTTAATCTGCCTTGATACTTCCTCTTTATTAGAAACCATTCACTATGAATAGAAACACACATTTTTAGACTAGCCAGACTCACATTTCTTAGCTCAAAAATCATTTTTGTTACCATCAGTTATAAAAAATCCCAAATCCCAAAAAATTCTTCTAAAATTTAGTTATCATCCCCAACAAATCCCCAACACGAAATTTTCATCCCCAACCGCGAAAAAAATCCCCAATTTGGGGACAAAACCCTAAACTGGGAACACTGAACTGTTTATCCATAACGGAAAAACAGCATGTACGGTTAATCCCCGTTTAAATTTGTTTCTTGGTTAACTGAAACGTATGTTAAACTAAGTTTAAACTAATTAGTAAGGGCGACTTTTTGGGTACGAGATTAAGATTAGTTTATTTCTATAAATTAGCTAATCCGAAAATTAACTTAATCTCAAATTAATTAGTTTGATATTTTTGAGTGGTAGTTTAAACTTCTTATTATTTGTAGTATTGCCATACTGAGGAACAAAATAGTGGCAACATTTTCTGTGTAAAAGTCATACATGTTATCAACACACTTTGATTTTTTGTGGAAAGAAGAAGAAACTGTCATATTTTATTATTTACGAGTAAAATATTGCGCGTGTTAAAGGAAATAGATAAATAATATAAAATATATATATTTATTTATGTGTTTTTAAATTATTTTATAATATAATTTTTACAAAAAGTTATAAGTTTCACAAGTGTATGTTTTCAATGTTAATGTATGATTAAACCACCACGATTGCCCGCTTAAACTAGCAAGTAAACCATATAATCGACTGCCCAAAAATCACAAATGAAGATTAAGGTTAATTTAATCTCTAATCTTGAACTCAAAAAGCCGCCCTAAGAAACTATCCCTTAGAAGCGATGCCAACTTGGTGCTTTTGGCACTATTTTTAGTGCTTTTTGAAGACTCAAAACGCTAAATTTTGAGCGTTAGTGCCAAACTGAGAAATAGCACTAAGTAGTGCTTTTAAGAAATTTGTTTATTTCCTAAAATTACTTTAATAAAAACTTGATGTTTTTTATTTTTTCAGTGTAAAGCATAGCTTTTTCGTCTGATATATTTCATTAAGGATACTGATATCATTGCCGAAATAGATAATAGCTTAGAAAATATTAAACATCAAGCTCGTTTTTCACGTTAGTGCTTTTTACGCTTTTTGGATCTCAAAATTACGCTTTTTATGCTTTTTCCAAATTTTGATGTGCTTTTAGAGCCAAAAAAGTTGGCATCACTGGCCCTTAGAGCCTATTTCACTAATTCTATTTAAATATCAATTCATATTTAAACCTTTTTTTTTATTGAAATATATACATATGTACATATCAAGCCTTTTTTCAATTTTATCGTAAGTGACATGTTATCAAGATATACTTTTTTATTGAAATTAAAATTTTATTGGCCTACCCATAGTTTAGAATTATCGAAATTCCAAAATTGTTGATGATGACTTTTAAGATACGGGCTGAACAATTTACGTACAAAACCCTATTTGAATATTTAATATTTTTGCCGCTTACGATTAAAATAAGGCTCGATATGTATATGAATAATTCAGTAAATTGCGAATTTGACTCGCACACGAAGGGTTCCGTACGAGCACCACACATGTAATACTATATGAACTATAGCATATATATTCGAATATCTTACCTGATGTAAACATTTTTTAAAAAGTTTTAAGTACAAGGTAATTTTTTTTTTTGTTTTGAGCGATATTTTAGTTTGGCGTTTTTTCTTAGTTTTGTCGTTTTTCCATTTTTGTGATTTTTTCTGTTTCTCTTTAGCGTTTTTTTTTTTGGTTTTTGTCGATTTATTTTTTGTCTTTCGAAATGGTGTTTTAGGTGCCACACTATCATACAAAAATTATTTAAAAAAACAACATTCTTTGCTGTCTGACAATAAAAACAACTCTGATCGCATGGAATCTACGAGTATCATTTTATGAAATTTTTTATAAATATTTATAAAATCGCACGATCAAATCTGCGATATCCCATACACTTTTTAAGTCTATAAAAATCAGTGAATGTACAAAACCGATTTTGCAAATACATACATACTTTTAAAGTCATTATAAAAAGTCAAATTTTCGATTTGATGATTCTCTAACGAATCACTCCATTTTAGTTAAATAGACAGTAATGAACGTGTTTTTTTAGCTTAACAGCTGATTAGATTTTGAAAATAGTTTTATGAAAATTCTATTTCCAAAAATTTTAGAAATCTACCAAACCGAATCGGTTCACTATTTTACGACATCTAAGAGAGCTCAACATCTCTGGAATTGCGATAAAATTGCTTCCGATCCGTTGACCCGTTCATAAGTTACATATATATATACCAGACATGGACAATAATGACTACATTTTGTAATTTATTACACATCGATTACAAAATGTTAATTGAGAGTTTTCAATTACAATTACATTTAAAAGCAATTGTGTTGAAAAAAATCTCAATTACAATTGCATGTAATTGTAATTATAATTAAAAAAAAAACAATTAAAACAACATATAATTGCAATCGAAAAAACCAATTACAATTACAAGCAATTGGATAAATAATTCCTTAACAAGGAAATGGTAGAAAATACAATTTCAAAAATATCCAATTAAAATTATGCTGTCGCCCATTTCACACTAGCTCCAGCAGTTTCATTATTCATTATTCATTGTACATTTATTTTATTTTCATACAAATTTAATTGAACTTGTTGAACTAAAATTTATTTGCTTAGTTACAGTGATTGGAAAAAGCAATTACAATCTGATGTAATTTCTAATTAAAATTTTTCCAATTATAAATTCAAGTAATTGCAATTAAGTATTTTTCAATTACAATTACATTTCCGTCTTTATAATTGACTGGAATATGTTGTAAATTTAATAAACGCGTTATATTTCGTGTCTTTTAGGTTCTACTACCGCAAAATAGAATATTCGAAATTTTTTTAACCCGAGAATTAATTCTGGCTATTGAAAAAGTTTATATATGGTTTTTATTGGTTAAAGAGGCTTCAAAAAACACGTGTAAAAAATTTTGAGGAAAAATTTTTATTGCAAAGTGGGTTTTGAGGATGTTTATTTTAATGCAAAATCCGCCCTTATACGTACAATTTTTCACTTTTTTTATTTTTTGTTGGTTTTTAATTTTTTTTAGTATATTGGCATTTAATTTATTATATGTATGTGCATTGAAAAATTCATTCAAAAAAAGAAGCGAACAAATTTATTGTAAGATGAAATATACATAAAAAAATAGGATAGCAATATATTTTTATGAGTACAATACACAAAATGTCCAAAACTGAGCTAACATTATTTTAAAATTTTAGCGCCTCTTAAGAATTTAAACAACAACAAAACAAAGAACCGATAACTGTAAATTAATTGCATATACATATGCTAAAAATCAAATCAGTGACGGGTTGATAAAGTCAACGTACATTATAATGTACACCACGCGTCAAAGGGTTAAGCAAAAAATAAACTTATATGCATTTTTCATAAAATTACTCACCTGATTCTGCGTCCGCCGTGATTTCACCACCCACCGGATAAGCATTGGCCAAGGTAGGTAAGGCAATTTTCATCACAAAGTCGGCCAGAGAGAAACAATGTCTGGCCACTAAAATGCATATGAAAACTGCCAAGGAATTGTGAATTTTACTATTCTGTATATCAATCTGACACAGGTGAGGATAGCGAGTCTTCTTCATGGCATGACAAATGCTCTGTAAAGCAGCTATCCACTCTTCCGACAAAGCATTACAGCCGGCCGTCAGTTCTGCGCAAGCTATAGCAATGTCATTCAAACGATCGTTGTCAGTTTCATGGCAAACAGCAAATACAACATTAGACACAAAATTATAGATATTGGAAGGTGATTCATGCAACTGTCTCAACCACAAAGAATCAATTTTACCACCCCGTTTGGGCGAAGCCAAGAACTCCTGCATGAATTGTGGATTATAAGACTGCGGCACCATGCCCAACTGTTCCGGTTGATTGAAAATATCCTTGAACTTTTTAATATGAGACATTTGCTGGAAGAAGTCGGGTTCCTGGTCCTTGGAACGCAATAGCAAACATGATTCGTATAAATCACTCAAATAGGCCAAAATACAACGTTCAGCTGAACTACATTCCGTTGGATTGTTGACATGTTTAATAACGCGACATAAGCCCTCAAATACCGACAAAGTTTGTTCGTGTGACAGCAATAAGCAACTATGATATCTGCGCAATATACCAACTATATAAAGACCCAGAGAGTTGGTGTAACTCCTTATCATATTGGATTTCTTCCCCTGCAACTGATTTTCAACTTCTGGCAGTTCTTTTAGAATTTGATCACACAACTCCAGCAGACTGTGAATATTCAAGGCCATTTCCATTAAATCAAACAGAAAGGCTACATGTTCCTGCACCGGTAAATAATTATTGCTGCCCACTGCAAAGCCATTTAATTGTTCCAACACCGTGGCAGCACACTGCGAAGTGACCACATGCTGATCAAAGTAGGCCATATTTTGGCATTTACTTGTAGTATTCTCAAAATTAAACTCATTGCGCGAATGTTTTTTCACTTTGCCACCCTCGGCCACATCTATACTAAATTTCTTAGTAAATAATTTGCAAATTTCCTTAGACATCTTTTTGACTGCATGCTTCTTTTCATCGCGTTCCTTGCCCACACCGAACAGCAATATATAACGCTGATTTGATTCACTGCTATAGATCATAGAGGGATCATCTTGGGGTATGGGAAAATGTTTGGTGTATATGTAGTGACGTGATATTGAAGAATTTGTCTCGTTACAACCCGAACTGTTGTTGTGATCAGGTATTTTGGGGCTGTCCGGAGCCTCTGCTTGGCCCTTTTCCTTTATGTTCTGTAACAGCTTATCCAGATCATCGTCCACATTCGAATCATCAAATTCATTGTGTTTAAAATCTAAACCACCACCAAACTCATCATCGAAACCATGATTTACGGCTGGCGAAACTGGTTTATTGGATACGGGACCAGTAACACTATTACCTACAATACCCATATTCGCCCCCTTGCTGTTCAAACTTATGGCTAAACTTGTTGTAGCTCCCTCCAGCAGATCTCCTCTGGATATCAGCGTATGCATATAAGCGTTGTGAGAGAATACATCGTGACGTATCAGAGCACTAAAGAGATGAACTAGATTAGTGAATTGTGTGCGATTCGTTGCACTGCCGTTTTCATCAAGAACGGGGGCATCATGATCCAGAAAGTGCATGAGAACAGATTGAAAGACAGGTAGACCGCCTATGAGACCGGCACCCGATGCTATAGAATCTTTATCATCATTTGTATTGTTAGTATTGCCAGAGCAATTGTTATTGTCTTCGGTTGATGGTGTGGTAACTTCTATTTGTCGTTTATCCAATAGTATGGCCACCACAATTGCACGATGCTCTCCCCACCTGGAAATATGTTTGGGAGTGTAAAAATCTCTTTATTTAATATATACATATATACACATGTATATAAAATTCTCGTGTTACGGTGTTTGTAATTGAACTCCTCGTTATAATCTATTCTTCATGTCTATAAATAGGCTGTGCCACGCCCATACGAACGAAATATCTTATATCTTGACAGCTATAGGAATTAAGAGTATTCAAATTTGGTATGGACTCTTTTGAGAGCGAGGTGCGATGTAATTCAAAATATTGGTAGAATAGGACCAGGGGAAGGGGCACCCCCATGCAAAGTAATTAATAATAATCTTAAAAACTATAATAGCAGGAGTCTTCAAATTTGGTATGTACTCTTTTGAGAACAAAATGCGAAGTAATTCAAAATATTGTTAGAAAAGGACCGGTGGAAGGGTTACTCGCATACATAATAATTTATAATAACCATATATCTTGAAAGCTATAGGAGTCAGAGTATTCAAATTTAGTATAGACTCTTCTGAGAGCGAGGTATGTTGTAATTCAAAATATTGGTAGAATAGGAGCGGGGGAAGGGGCACCCCTCATACAAAATAATTTATATTAATCTTATTCTTGAAAGCTATAATAGCTAGTCTTCAAATTTGGTATGGACTCTTTTGAGAGCGAGGTGGGAAGTAGGGCCGGGGGAACGGTTACCCCACATACAAAGTAATTTATAGTAATCTTATATCTTGAAAGCTATAGTAATCAGAGTATTCAAATTTTGTATGAGCTCATTTGGGAGCGAGGTGCGAAGTAATTCAAGATATTGGTAGAATAGGACCAGGGGAAGGTGTACCTCCCACAAAATTAATTTATAATAATGTTATATCTTGAAAGGTATAGGAGTCAGAGTATTCAAATTTGGTATAGACTCTTGTGAGATCGAGTTATGTTGTAATTCAAAATATTGGTAGAATAATAGAATATAGGAGTAGGAGTATTGAAATTTGGTATGGACTCTTTTGGGTGCGGGGTGCGATGTAATTCAAAATATTGTTAGAATAGGACCAGGGGAAGGGGCACCCTCCATTGAAAGTAATTAATAATAATCTTATATCTTGAAAACTATAATAGCAGGAGTCTTCAAATTTGGTATGGGCTCTTTTGAGAGCGAGGTAGGAAGTAGGACCGGGGGAAGGTTTACCTCCCACAAAATTAATTAATAATAATCTTATATCTTTAAAGCTATAGGAGTCAGAGTATTCAAATTTGGTATATACTCTTCTGACAGCGAGGTGCGATGTAATTAAAAATATTGGTAGAATAGGGCCAGGAGAAGGGGCACCCCCCATACAAAGAAATTAATAATAATCTTATATCTGACAAAAAGTCTTCAAATCTGTTATAGGCTCTTTTGAGAGCGAGGTGCGAAGTCGTTTAAAATATTGGCAGAATAAGACCAGGGGAAGGGCACTACTCACACAAAGTAATTATAAAAATATTCTATCTTGAAAGCCATAATAAATAGCAAGAGTCTTCCAATTTGGTATGAGTTAATTTGAAAACTTTTAATATAAGTATAAATAATAATAAATTTAAAACAATAAATGTTTCGAGTTTTATTTTAATATTCCATCATCGTTCACAGCACCCCCTGCCTCTATCACTCATATACATACATACCACATCCTCACACACTTACAATGAGTTAGCTATTATTTTCTACCCTAGAAAATAATTTATATGGCAAAACAACATTTTCCGGGTCAGCTAGTTATCAATAAAAATTAGTTTAAATTTTTTTTAATTTATTATAAACTGGCTTTTTCCCGCGGCTCCGCACCTCGTTGAAACGAAAATTACCCTAACTAGCCCAAAAATGTGTTTTTCGGAAAAAATCTGTCCCAAATAAGAAAAAAACTGGTCCGGACCGGATAAAAAATATACTATATTTTACGCCGGTAGTGCTTCTTTCCATTGGTGAAAGAATTTTCAAAATCGGATTAGCGAACAAACAAACAAACTCACTTTCACATTTATAATATTAATAACTTGGGGATTTTGTAAGAAAGCAGGAAAAAGAGAAGAGTACTCCCTCCCTTCTAATACGCATGAAACTTAGTTCATTCTATTTGTAAAAAATATATTGCCCTATTTTTAGAAAAACAAATAAATTACCTTTGACTTGACACCGCCCATTCACACAATATTTTCACCGTTGCACTATCCACAGCATTCGCATCATATTCTTGGCGTATCTCCTTAATTTCACCATTAGCGCCCATTTCACGACGTATACTAACAAACGGTTGGAAGATATTCGCATATAATGAATCTATTGAATTATTTTCATCCATTAAATCGAAACAATGAGTATCCAAATGATCCAGTATGGTTAAAACGTGAGTGTAGGAATTTTTATTCGCATTTTGCCATTTCTCAGCAAACCAACGATTTTCGGCATGTTTGGAACGCAAAACTATTTCAGCTTCAGTACTTCTAAGCTGCCGCCGCACTTCGGTATTTGTAAACATACATTTGGAAGGCATTGGTAAGGCAGATGGTGCAATGGGCAAATGATCTAAAGGACTGCCGCATAAAGCGGCCGGTATACGATTCTCCCCTATGCCACACCAAACCATAGCAGTTGGACATTCAATGGTAATTATTTGTAATATCGCACTCAAATACAATATAATATCACGATGATGAGGACAGCTCAAGTATTCATTAATAGCGCTTTCATAGGGATCCAAATTTGCTTTCTTCTTATCCATATCCTCATCGATGTCCATGTGCGTGACCCCAGTTGGCAAGAGTTGTTTACCATTTGGTTGCTGATCAATTACATTATTCAATAAATTGGCTAATTTTTTTGCTACTATGTAGGCCATTTTTCGGCAAAGTCTTTCGGATTGAACAAAATCATGCATATATTGTAAAGCAAATGTCAAAATCAATTTCTTTAAAGACTCATCAAAAGTGATCTGGGTACGCATCTTGTCCAATAATTCCAATATCCAATTCAAAAACTCCTGTCTATCTAAGAGAGATTCTTCGTGCATATATTTACTTAGTTGAGTGCAATAATTCCAGTATTTAAGAGCATTGCGACTATCTTCAAAATTGCTACCAATACCCGATATTGAGGAACCTGAACCAGGCATATTATTCGATCCAGCCAAGCTACTTTGGCTACTCGTACTACCTATGCCAGCTGAGCTATTTCCAGCTAAAGACGAAAGACCTCCACCGCTAGATGATTGGCTGTTAGCTGGACTTAACATGGGCACAGGGCTGGCCAAGGATTGTGGCACAGTGGTAATAGAATTTGTAGAATGTGAAATAGAAGTATTTTGTTGCTGGTTATTATTGGTTTGTGTGGTTGGAGCTCCATAGCTACTTAGCAAGGGTTTTTCGGATGGGGAACCTTTAATAAATACGTACATACATACATATGTATATTAGATTTATGTTTTATATATGCTAATAATGACAAACTTACTTTTCTCACTTAAATGATAATACTCTTGTAATTTTGGCAGCAAATCCTTCATAAACTTTATCAAATTACTTGTCCACTCCGGTACTGGATCAAATGAATTTCTTTTTTTATTTTTCGACTCCGAAACACTCACCATATAGGCTGCACTCAGCTTAATGAACCAAGTTGCTCTTTGCATATTAACCTGATGATCGCATAACGTTATTAAAATCTCTTCCTTTTTGTTAAACGAAGGAGCTTTTTTGGCCAAACTCAACAAAGGCTTATTGCCCGCCAAGTCCTTAAACCACGCATCCAGTGCACTTTTGGTACGAGGCGATACAGGCCAAAAGTTGTCTTTGCAATTGATTTGTTGTTTTTTACGCACTGTATCCTGCAAGGTCATCAACTCTTCCTTCTTCGCCAAAATGGCATTGAAAAATGATGCAACTTTGCTGGCATTGACATTGGAGGTATGGGCGGTACCAAATTCATCAGCCAACGGCGGCATTGTAGCGAATCCATGTTTGACATTGGATGGCGTTAATTCATCTTCCCGTTGTTTAGCCTCCTGCGGGTAGACATCGGGTGGACCCAAACGTGAACGTTTCAATGGCCGCTTTTCCTGCAGCAGGGAAAGCATTCTGTTTACGTATCAACTTTTTAATAGCTTCTTTTTTTATTAATTTTTCATAAAATTAACACTTTTCAACTGAAACTTATCAAAGAATGAGAGAGGGACTACTGAAAAAAAAATGCAAAACAATTGTTTGAGAATAGTTTGTATAATACTGCCAGACTTTTAATGCTAGACAAAGGGCGTTGCTACATACAATACTATAAACATATGTTCAGCTTTAACCCGTTTCGAATCTTGTTATGGTTAGATATAGCAAGTTGTAAGCAAACGATTTGTAAATCTGCTCATATATTATTGGGGTACTAATAGGACATTTAGACCAGCAAAAAATGTAGCAGATTTTAATTAAAATCTTTATGAAAATCTATAGCGTTTACACCAATTTTTATTGACATTTATCAAGATTTTTTTTATCCAAAACAAAACCCATTAACTAAAATATGTCCAAAACTATAACCAAATAACTCCAATGTAGCTAAGTCACACACCTTTTTAAGCAGACCGTAGCTAATTCACTCATCTCTTTTGTAAATATGTTGTACAGGGTAGTAAAAAATAAATAAAAATATTACATTTTTTATTAGATTTCCTACAAATCTACTGACAAAATAGATTTTGTTTTGTATGGTATATCTAGTAAAAATGTATAAGATATATTAAGCATTATATAAAAATATTTACATATGCATAATCATATTTTTACGTGTATATATGTATATACATACATATTTCTTTATTTTACAAAGAGTGGCTTATTATTGGTATACCGCAGTAATAATGTATTTTAAATATACTGTGCGGCAAACCATTCGGCCATATGTTGTCATTTCTTAAGGATTTAATAATTTCTACATCAAGCAGCGCTTGATATTGGTTATTTATAGATTCAATATTTTTTGTGTCATGCAATATAAGAACAAACCGTTTTCAATTGTGCTAAATTGGTCATTGGGGTATTATGGTACTTTTGGCTTCCAAATAGTGCTAAAAAAAAGTACATTTGAACCAACGTTTCCATTCCTGAGTTGGATTTGGATGGAATTAAAAAAAGGAAGTGCAAAAATTTTCACTAATAAAGAAACTACCAATAATAACATTTAACAAGTGAAATATGCATAAATTACTTTTCAAAATGTTTAAATGATGTAATAAAAGAAGATTTGTAAAAATTGTTCAGCAACAGAGAAATGCCCACATACTACATATGTATGTATGTACATAAGCATGTTTCTATGATTAAAATAAAAAATTTGTATTTCTGTGTGTTTGTGCTCTTAAACTACAAAGTATCTGAAAGCTTATAACTAAAAAAACGCCTATTGTTATCATATTAATATTAATAAAGCCCTTGGTTTAGTTACTAGCGCAAAGTATAGTGGTTCTCCTGTAGTGTTCTATACTACAATAAAAGAAATTAAAGAAAAAATGTGTGATGTACCTGAGACAAGTAAAAAAAGACAAAAAACGGTAAGTGTGTAAATAAAACGTAAAATAATGTAATTCATGTGCAAGTTTAAAAACTATGTACATACATATGTATGTACTTGAATACATATTGTGATGTTTTTTTAGATTAACATTTTCCTTACAAAACAGCTGTTACCCCATTTTTCCTTTACACCGACATCACACATTCCTATAAAAGTTGTTTGCTGTTGTTGCTGTTTACATTAATTAGTTAACGTCATAAATGCCCCTAAACTTTTTATAAATGATTATTATTAGTAATAATAGCGGCATGTTTGCTGGTTTTATATTAAATTAATTTAATTTATATTAAATTACTACCCTCTAGTCAGCCTAGAACCAGCGTGACCGTTTGACCGACTAAAGTGGCAATTTGCCACTTTTTCGACTGCGTTTCCCCTTTTTCGACTGCCTTGCCACTTTTTGACCCCCTTTATTTAGGGTTAGTTATATGAAAATACATTAAAAATAAAAAGTTTAGTGCAGTTTTCTCGTTTTTTTTAATTTTGCCCCCTTTTTTTATAAATCCCCTATTTGGTGCCACTTTTTGAAAAATGTCATCGGTCACCCTGCCTAGAACCATATGTCTCTATGTCAATACTCTTTCTCCAGCGACAATTGCACTAGGTAAAATGTCGACAACTTTTATTATTATGCTGTGCAAATAAATATATGTAGACGAGGGTCACTAAAATCTACTAGTGAATCTTTGGTTCAAATATCTTCATATGGTCATAAAAGAACTACCTTCCAAATAGTGCTAAAGTCTATTGGTATATTTTAAATGACACCCCTATGTTATATGTTCTCGTAATTGAAAAATAAGAGTTTTATTTTTAAAGAATGATATTACTAGTTTTTATAAAAGTTTACAAAGAAATGAAAAAAAAAATATTTGTTTTCGAACAAAGTATAAAACAAAGTTTCTATGATTGAAAAACATTTTCCAATACCCCTTCTCAATCACATAAACCAATACAATTACAAAATTTCAAAAAAGTATTTGCATCCAAAGATTTTGTACATATATCAGCTACTTGATCTGATGTTCCAATTGATATAATTTTAATAACTGCTTTCTCGACATTATCTCTAATGAAATGATGTTTAATATCGATGTGCTTTGATCTCTTAGACTCAATATTTCTTGCCATACATGCACAACCACGATTATCCTCATATATGATTACAGCTTCATTTTTTAAAACATTTAAATTTTGCAATAGTCCTCTTAACCATATGGCTTCAGAAACAGCTGTACTTAAAGCCACATATTCTGCTTCACTCGAAGAAGTAGCAATTGTCTGTTGTTTCTTACTGGACCATGATACTTTGCAACCAAACACTTTAAATATGTAGTGCTAAAGTCTATTGGTATATTTTCAATGACACCCCTATGTTATATGTCAATAGGCGATTACGTTGGCTGGGGTACACCAAATCAGTAGCACTATTGACAATGTCACTAGAAAATCACTATAATTTTACTATTGACAACGAGCGAGGAAATATCGACATTGTATACTAGAGCCCCTAAAATTTACTAGTGAATCTTTGGTGCCAATGTCTCGCATGTGGTCCCAAAAGAACTACTTATTCAGTAGTTCTACAGTCAATGACAAGCTAATGTTAAATGTCAGTAGATGACACTGTTACGTTTTTCTCTCTATAAAAACGCTTTTCCGTGGACCCGAAGATTTGCAAATGAATACAAGAGTAGAGCTGCAAAACTATCGATGGTACTATCGATAGTTTTATTTTAAGTGGACTATCGATATTTTTTTTCGATAGCGATAATATCGACAAAAACACTCTACTAAAAGAGAAAAAATCAAAGTCAATAAAAACGGAATGATGGCGACTGAGTAATAAAAAATGCAACATTTAAATTTCGCCGCCTGGTTTGGTAATGGTTATCATTACATATATGTATACTTGACGGCGGCTAAACTTGACGACTACTGGACTGTCTACACTCTTTACTTTTAAATAAAAGGTGACGCTAAATAGTTTGCTTCTCCTTCTGTTAAGCGAATACTTTTTAGCTAACTGCAATAGTTTAAGTAATGACGAAAGATTTTTTTATTTTATTCCTTTTTCCATCTATCTATCTGTTTGCTTTTTCGTTTATTTTTATAGAACTGTGTGTATATGTTTTTTGAATATGTGTATTAAAAACATTGGAATTAAAAGTTTTAAAAAAATCAACTTTCTTTTTACTTTATGGAATGATTAAAAAATTCAAAATTTTATATTAGAAAAATACACAAATGATAAGTTTTAGCCCTTATAGACACGGATACTTTACTTTGCAAAACCTTAATTCAGCAGGGAGAAAGACAGAAAGAGATAGTATTTATCACTCTGTCTTTCACACACCTGAATTAAGACTTTGCAAAGTAAACTTTCCGTGTGTAAAAGGGGTGTTTCTCAGTGTTGGTATCTCTACGAAGAGCAAAAGCACATTAAGCTGTTGCAAAAAGGGTAAAAAGCGTAATAAAATACGAAAAGAGGATAAAAAAGCACAAAAATATTTTTTTTTTTTTTAATTTTAATACATTTTAAGTCATTTAAAAAGGAGAGTTTAGAGCAGTGTCCCGCAAAATAAAATATGTTTGTATTGGTGAGAAAAATGAGAGTAAAATAAACTTGCACTTGAAGAAAAGTTTTGTAATATAAAATACGTGATGTGGTTATTAGTTGTTTGAATTTTTTTTTTTCTTAATAAGCAATTTACTAAAAACTTAAATAAAAAGTAAAAATTTAATAATCATTCAACAATTTAGTGTATAAATTCAAAATTAAATTTATTCACAGCTCTGTTGATGCTATTAAAATGCATTTTTCAACTATTTTTCCTATTATTTTTAAATATTCCATAACATAAAATGCATTGCAGTTTGCCTAAAGCATTTTTAATCATGAAATATTTCCCAGCTTCTATATTTATATTATCAATTTTTTGTCTGTAGAAATTTATTAAATTTGAACTTTAATTTCGTTCCGTGTGCTCAAAGAAACTAAACAAAAACCAGGAAAAAATTAATACATGCGTGCACAACTTGATTCGTCGCTTGCTCAGTGACGACTAAATGAAAGAGCATAAGCATGTGTGTGATTTTCATCCGCACAATTGTGCTATGACTTGCGGGTTACTGGTTTAGAGTGTAAAAGCTCAAAATATAATTTAAAATTTTTGCTTCAAAATAAACAAAGTATTTGAGATGTAATAACAGAATTTATTAACATATTAATTAAAACAAAATCTTAATTACTTTAATAAAAATAAGTATGTAAAAACAAATAATAAAAAAACAGGAGTCAAATAATATAGTAACATATACACACATACGTATGTACTAGAGAGGTGCGTAAACAGTATTGAAATGTAAAAACGTCATGATTTTTAAATGTATTCACGTCGCATGTATTATACTAAACCCATGATACAATTATACAGGTAACCGCGAAACGCCAGCTGTTTTGCTTGTTTCGTGGTGCCATCTGCCAAATGTTGTTTATGTTTTACAAACACACACATACTATTAAGCAACCACATTGCATATTTTATTAGAAATGAGCAAATTTTACGCTGAGATTTTACGTGTTTTAAATATTTAATCTGTGTTTTAAATTGTTTTGTGAAAAAGTTTAATATTCATAAATTAGTGATATATATATTTGCGAACAAAATTGCTTATTTTATCAAAAAAATAAACTTAAAAAGAAAAAGTGTTGTGTCTGCCAAAAAAAAAAACAAATACCTGGAAATGGAGCCTTTTTTGCTGTGACAAAAGGTGACCGCAGGACGAAGTGGAGCCAAATATGTGAATTGAACTTTATATTAATATTGGAATGCATGCACAATAATATTTTATTAATTTTCTTCTCAATAGAAAATACAAATGTGCTTTGCTGTTTGTTTATCTTTCATTTCAATTACTTGCTCTATGACAGTTGGCACCATAAACTAGCAACAAAAAGCCCTGTTGTTTTATTTGCTGTAAATTTGTTGTCGATTCGCGGTTACCTGTATAATTGTATCATGACTAAACCAATAATAAATGCTGTCGTACTATAAGCGAAGCACGATGGATGTATTGGTGTATGTGTATATCAGTTGTAACAAGCGATGTCGCAAGACAGCTTAGCTTGTTTGTAACAAACACTCAAAAGAAGTACTGTTGATTAGTGTACGCTTGTTATTTTTCATATTGTACGTTTGAGTGTGTGTGTAATATATAGATGGTAAGCTATTATGTGATTAACCCCATACAACTAATGTTAATGCATGTGTGTGCCTTTGCATGTGCGCAGAAAAATAAAAAATCATACACACATACATGCATGACGTTTGTACACGCGCTCATTGGTAGAAAGAAGCAAGTATCACAAATTCTTCCGTCACGAAGTGTTTTCTTCTTTACTCTTATACCTACAATACTCCAAAAAATTTCTTGCAAACAGTGTTGTTAACGTTTGTTTTATAAGCACTCTTATTCTATTTGGAGTCGGCAACATAACACTACGTCGTTTTTAATGTTTTTTTTATCAAATCGGTATTCCCGTAGACAGTATTGCCATTTATCGATGACTGTCAGCATATTTTTGGTATTCTGAAAGAAACATTGATGTTGATGTTGCCGTTCATTTTGTCGTCAGTGTTTTTGATGTCGTGTTCTGTTGTGTGCATGCCTCAACGAATTTGAAAAATAATTTAAATGGTAAAAAAGTGAAATATAAGTAGATATAAAAATGTACATATTTATTTGAAAAAAGTTCTTAAAAAAAGTGAAAAATATAATATGGGCAAAATTAAAATTACCAACCCCAACCAATTTGAAAAGCTTGTGGAAGAGTTGGAAAAGTCCTTCTTTTGCTAGAGGATTCCTCAGGGGTAATTTCCTAATAATTTCAAGGTGCAGTGAGAAAGTGAGACTAAATTCCCTCGGTCCACCAATTAGAACTAGTGGTGGATGGCAAAATGTAAGGTAAATAGTGTGTTGGGAAAGTATACTGAGGTTTAAATTAAAAAAAAGGTTGCAAACAACAACAGCAAAGCAACTGAAGGCGGGGTATATAAACAATTAGCACTGAGTACCTTTGGAGGAAGCTCCAAGCTCCAATAAACGTTGATCTGATCAATTTTGTTTCAAAAGTTAGGCTCTATTGTATCCAATACATTCCTAAATGATGTTTTGTTCAGCCGAAAATATTTGTAAAATATTAATGAACATTACCCATTATTTTCCAAAAACATGAGAGAACTTATCACTTACTTTTCCTTGGGTAACTGGCAAATGCATCACTTTTGTCTGAGAAATCTTATTTTCACTATTCATTTTTTTTTCATCGTCTCAATAGGAAAGAAAAACATTTTATTTTAATTTATTTACAAAGCTTTTACTTATTCAAAAATACTTTTACCAAAAATAGTAAACAAAATGAACCAGCTGACTCAAATATTGGATATGTGTATTATATTTATCGATAAAGAGGCAACGTCGTCATAACACTGTTAGGGAATACAAAGTTAGCATTGATGTTGTGTTATATTGATGTTGTTTCAAAATTGATGACGATGTTGCCGACGCCAAATAGAATAAGGGTGAAGATTTCGCTGTAGTAGAACATTTGAAAAATCCTTCATGTCTTGAAAGTTCTTATAAGATGTCTTATGCAGGAGACTAGTATGTACATACATACAATAGTAGGTGAAACTTAGGCTTAGATTAAGATATGTATGTTACTGAAAAATCATTTACACGTAAAGAATGCATTAAAAGCATCACTCTTTTCTTAAGTACTCTTAACTTAAAAGTTTTTGTTTTTGCGATATTGACCTTTATTTCAGTTGTCAACATTGACAGCACGTCACTCGTTGTCTAAAACAACTGACTGCTATTGATAACCTCATGCTTTCAATCGAAATCGGCCCTTAAAATTTAACCACTCTTGTGCGTTGAATACAAATTTACCTACATTTTGTTGTAGACGTGAACATTTTGATTTACTTTGCACTTACAAATTAACAGCCTTATGAAAATTCCGAAATCGGCCCTTAAAATTTAACCACCCTATATTATGATTAAATATTTGTGTAAGCTTTAACAAATGCTTATTGCATACTACTTTCAATCAATTATTATGCAGAGGATTATGTGGTACTTTCCAGTTACTTTCGTTTTTTATTTTGCAAAAAAAAAAATTAAATTTTTTAATCCAAATTATGAAAAGTTTTCTACATTGTTTTTAACATAGTTTCGTTATTTTTATTGAAAACAATTTAAGAAGCCTCAGATAAAAGTGCTGCTATTAGCGCATACAAATATTTTAGTTTTTTAAGTTAAAAATATTTTTATTTAACAAAAAAGCACCAAAAGTACTGTAAGAAATTGTTAAAAGCACTGTAAAATACCCGCTTTTTAAAAAAGGGTATAGCCAAATTTTCGCGTTTATGAAGAGACAAAAAGCACCAAAAAATACCCGAAACGCACCAAAATACCATCACTGGTGTTTCTAAGAATCAAAAACTATCGATAGTATCGATGGCATCAAAAAATACTATCGAAACTATTGAATGGAGCCACTATCGATAGTTTTGCAGCTCTATACAAGAGCCGAGTGTAGTAATTAGGGTTAAGAATGATACAAGTTTTATTTTCAAATACTAGACTTGTGCCATTTAGTTCATTTCAGTGACCGGTCATTTTAGTTCATTATTTGTAAATGAACTAGTTCGTTCATTTAGTTCAATCGCTCTTTTTAGTTCAATGAACTAGTTAGGTCTTTTTAGTTCAATGATTTTACATCTACAATTCTACATGCATATGGATGAGTGTTGTGGTCTTTGACAATATTAAAAAGACAGATTCTGTGATTAAAATGTTTTATGAAAAATAAAATTAATTAATTAATAAATAAATTTGCTCTATAAAGGGTTTATAAAACAAATTTTTTAAAATCTCATAAATCCAAAATATATTCTGTGAATAGGGTAGTATAAGTGTTTACTTGTTTATTGCATTTGTGGTAGTAGCAAGCCATGAACAAGAACTAAATATACATACATACATACATATGGATGAGTATAGAAGATAAGCACACAACAGTGAAAAAGTAAAGCAAAACGTTGAAAACATTTAGTTCACAGGATCTGTGTTAGTTCATTTTATGTCTTAGTGCTTAGTTCAAAAATTGAACTAGTTCAAAAATTGAACTAGTGAGCGTAAAACAATTGAACTAGTTCACTTAGTTCAAAGTACTGAATCGTTCATTTGAACTAGTTCGTTCATGAACTACACAAGACTATCAAATACATTTAAACTAAATTACTCAAGAGCTTATATAAACTAATACAGCTTAAACTACTAAATTACACACAAATATTCACAACTGGTTACCATTACGCCTTCCTCGGTGTAGTTTACGCACGTTTCTTAGCTGGCTGCGCAAGTATTCACGTGACGCCTCTTTGTCTGCTGCTCGTCACTTACGAGACTCACTCTGCCGTCGCTCACAGTTGATACACCAATACCTCTTTGACTGCTGCTTGTCACACACGGCACTCACTCTGCCGACACTCACAGTTGATACACCAATAAAGACTCACTAGCTTTACTTACACACTTACACACGTCTATTCGCTGCGCTGTTCCCTTTACTCCAGTCGACACGATAGACTCCACAATAATCTCAATTCCTCGACAGACTTTGCTGTCACTATAGACTGTCCTATAGTTTCTCCTTTTCCAACTCACGTGTAAAGCACAGACTGCTCTTAACTATCAACTCACCAATGTATCGCAGACTATTATTAATTAATTCACAACTTAATTATCAACTGACTTGTTCACACGCAACTAACTGACTTGTTCGCAACTAACTCACAACTGCAACTAACTTACTCATTGGATGCGTCACCTCTTTTTATATTTCACACAAATACCACTAGAAGTTTCAAGCAATGTCTAGGCGATCATTATCATCTTATATGCTAATTAAGTTCATGTGGTAACTATGTACATACATGTGTATATGCATGCGTGTGTACATCATTAACTAAGCAATACATGGTGGTTGTTTATCTTTTGCTTTTCGTTTGAATTAGCATGTATGTATGTATGTGTGTAAATATGTGAATCTTCTTAATAAGCAGACGCTTTTTTTGTTGTTGCTTTTGCTTGTTTACGTGGTTGCTATTATTCTAGATAATTCTAGATAATTGACCCTGTAGGAATATTTTCGCGTAACACTTACATTAACCCTGTTGGAATATTTTTGTGTAATGTTGCCTTAAACCTGCCGACGGCTGTTTTCGTAACAATACCATTGGCTGCGGTACACCTAGTCAGTAGTACTACTGACAACATCACTAGTAAATCACTACAATTTCACTATTCGCACTTTATGCAGGGTACATCTGTATTATATACATGCATACATACTAGGGATGCCAAACGGGAAATCCCGTAACCGGAAATCACGGGATTTTCGGGATTTGGCAAATCCCGAATCCCGGGATTTGTAATAGTATTTACATGTACTGTTAATCCTTTTTTTAAAGCAATTTAAAATCAAAACTTTTGTATAATAATGTTCTTACTTTAAAAAAACCGGTTGACCGGTTTTTTCTGAATTGTAAAAACCGAAACCGGGTTTTTCACGATTTCAAATATTCGAACTATTTGAAAACCGGTTTCTGGAAAAAGTCGAATAATCGATCACCCTAGCCAGTACATTAATAAACCATACTCCTCTTAGCGAACGTATGAATACATACATACACTTAGTCGCAAAACTCTACATACGATTTTATGTATTTCATATCTTTTATTCAGAATTTTTATTTAATGTTTAATTTTTGAAAATATATCTTCTCTTATATATATCCCTCTTTATAACTTCGAGATAAAAAATCTAAAAAAACAATGTAACTTTTTTGGTAAAAAATGCTAAAAAATTACAATCAGGCAAAGTCGCAAAAGTGTACATACGCTTTTGAATTATATCGAATACAGATGTAGAAGCACCTTTTATTTTATAATTTTGTGTTCATTTAGTCTTGTTTTCACAATATGTGTTAGATTTTGCTTAAATTTTGCTTTGATTATTAGCAGTAGCTGAACAAAATGGGGACAAATAAAGAAATATCAACCGACGTTCGAAAATTAGTCATCAATTTTTCAAATGGAGGAAATTAAATGAGAAAAGCCGGAAAAATCTTCAATTTTTCTAATTTACTATCTGAACTATCATTAAAACTACAAAATAATCGAAGTTTACCACGATTGGGATAAATAGCAAGGCTTGATGAAAGACTAAGGCGCAAAATTGTAAGACAATTTGCGAAAAATACAAAGAAAAGTAGCACAAAACTGAGAGAACCTTAAAAATATTTATGGAATTCTTCTCTTCGCCGTTGCTTAAAGAAAGTTGGATTATAGACGTGTATAGCCAGAAAAAGACCATACATAAGTCCCACAAACAAAATTAAACGATATACTTATGCTCTGGAGTACAAACACGCCCATATTAACAAATCTAAGTTTTGGGAAAGAGTTATTTTTACGGATTAGCGTTAGTTCAACCTATTTGGAAACGACGGACGACCAAAAACATGGATTTAATGTAATATTGACTTGGATAATAAAACGTATGCAGTGCTGTCAAACATGGTGGGGACTCAGTAACGGTGTGAGAGTGCATAAGTGCTGACTGGGTTCGAGAATTAAAATTTTTTGATGGAATTATGGATTTAAATCTGATCGATTATTTATGGGCTTCCTTGAAGCAGAGGCGTCAAAAATAGAAAGCCATGGTCTCTATCTCAAAAAGATACAATTTTAAAGGAAAAATTGGCAAATGTGTCACCGAAAGCAACTAAAGATCTGGTTTCTTCGATGCCTAAAAGGCTTAGAGAAGTTTTTGATCAAAAAGCGGGCACACAGGCTATTAAAATTTAAAAAAATGTTACACAGTATATTCAACAATACATCGTATGTATACTTTTGCAATCGAATAAAATATTAAATTTGATTATTTTTTACTTATTCAATATTGCTTATTGAAATCAAATGTGATATTTTTATTTAATTTAAATAACTTCTATTTCAAAATAAAAAAAAGTTGAAAAAATTAATTATTTTCTTTTAAAAACTACAATTTTTTTTTAATATTAAGTCGTATGTAGAGTTTTGCGGCTAATACCTAGTTTACATTTAGCATTTTTTCATGAAATTAGTTGCACGAAAATTTTTTATTTGTCAATAGGAGGCCTGGAGGAGCAACTCATGTCAAAAAAGTTGCAAAAAATGCATCAGAGATTCATTCTACGCCCTTTTTTATATAAAATTCTCTTTTATCGCACTGCAATTAGCAAATAGAAAAAGTTGCGTGCAACAAAATTCATGAAATTTCATGAAAAAATGCTTAATGTAAATCAGGTATAAGTGTATGTATCTGTTGAACTTGTAGAAAAAAACTTATGTATGAATTTAAAATTTTTCAGTAGAGCAAAAGTACTGTTCATGATCTTTAGACGTAATTAATCGAATTTGATTAGAATAGTGTATACATTTCTTCTAATTTTTCGACATGTTCAGCCTTATTAGTCGTAACTAGGGTTGCCAGACGGCCTGGAATGGCCTGGATTTTCCAGTTTTTTGGAGCCTTGTCCAGTTACCAGCTAAAATGAAATTTGTCCATGTAAAAAAGAATATATTTAATTTTGAAAAATATTTTTTTTTGTCTAAATGTATATATTTTTAATAATATTTTTTATTAATTAATATCTCTTTTACAGAAAAAAATTTAATGCCCAATTCATACGAGTATTTAAAAAATTTGTTTTATTTTCAATTCTCTTTTAAATACTGCTTCCAAAAACATTTTACACCCGTACGATGTTTTTTTTCATGTTTCTAGGTTTGATTTTTCCCCCTACATATGTAAAACTTTTCCGATACTAAAATCTTTATATTTTTTTTTTTTTTTTTGTAGATCGTGCGATTGTGTTAGCATAGTAAGTCATGGGCTCAAGTAATTTCTTTAACAATCAAATCATGATGCCTATTTGTTTTTTTTTTTGAGGCCCTGCCATTAAATAAATGTCGAGGAAATTTTGAGAAAAAACTAATTTTGAACTATAAGAGCATTTTTAAATTTTCCAGTTATTTTTTCAAAATCCAGGTGAATTTTTTCCAGTGTAAAATTATTTGACTTTTGGTATCTGGCAACTCTAGTCGTAACGAAATCGATAAAAAATTAGATAATGCTTGGTATGCATACATATGTAACAACCGTTATATTTGTTGTTGATCAATCGCAATTTAAAAAAACGTTAGGCTGAGTTTACATCTGGCATTTTTTGTGTGTCATTTGCCCAAAAAAGCGTAACCAACTAATTACTAATGAAAATCTTTTTGATTCAAACATTTGTTTATTGATTTAAACAGTTTCCAATCATGTTGGATTCTATAAAATTGTCTATTAGTTATGTATGAAACTGTTTAACTTAATAAATACGTGTCTGAATCAAACTGTTTTTCATTACTAATTAGTGGTTACGCTTTTTTTACACTTGTGTGGCACATGGCACAGAGGTGGAAACCCGGCCTTAGTAGATATATTTTTAACAAAACAATATTGTTTTTGCAACTTATTTGTATGAAAGTGAACCTAAAAATTTTCGTAAGTCAACTTAAGCGGTAGTGCTAAAAGTCCACCGATATATATATTAGTTTTGGTTTAGATAATAGAAAAACATTTATATTGAAAACAAAAACAAGTTTTCATATTTAGTTATAGTTTTCACTATAAATTCTCTAACATCAGATGTGATTAATCAACTTAAAAATCGATGAGAAAAATTCTTTTGATTTTTATTTCATACTCGTATTAGAAAATTGTTCACTTTAAAGACAATTGTGCAATGATAACTTATGAATTATGCATTAAATTGTTATTAAAGTAATATTTATTTAAAAAAATAATTTATTTTACGAAAAATATTTAGATCCCGAAATCTCGAAAATCCCGTGATCCCGAAAAATCCCAGGATCCCGAAAATCCCAAGATCTCGATAATCCCGGGATTTTCGGGATCGGGATTACAAAATCCCGAATCCCGGGATTTCCAAAAATTGATCCCGATTGGCATCCCTAATACATACATACATACACACATACATATGTATGACTCTGCAGCCACACGTTCAATAAATGGCTTTCAATTTCATTACACATGTTGTGTGACAAAATTCCTTGAAATTGATAGCTGTGACTCAAATTGATAATCAATTTCATTTTTTAAAAGCCACCGACGAAGAAACAACTCAAATTTGTAGCTTCAATCAATGTGTGCTGTGACCAGCCGTTCAAATTGAAAATTAAATTGCCATTTAAATGGATAGGTGAATTTGAAATCAATATAGTTTTCAATTTAAAAAGTTTGATTGTGTCAGTGAAAAAAGTGTCAGTGTATTGCAAATTGAATGGAATTGAAAGTCAAAATATTTTGATTTCAGGGATGACAAAATTTGTACAAATGTACTTTTTTTTTGGCACTATTAAAACTCGAAAAGTATAATAGTTCACCAATGGTCAATTTAGTATATTTAAAGAATCTCCCCAGAATTAGTAATTTCAATCCCCACTTGTTTTCATTAGGTCCCTTTTCTCGGAGAAGGTCACATATTCTAAATTTCAACTTAAGCTGCAGCATATGCCTTTTCTGTGGCTACCGGCGTTTATTTTAATAAAAATAATTTCATCTAAAAAATATTTTAGTGCAATTGAGGTAAACAAAAGTACAATTTTTGAAACAACTTAACTTTTGAAATACATAACTTATCAAAAGGAGCCGCTGGTAGTCACGTTTTTCTACTATTCAAGCTTTTTAATCGCGCAAAGTAAAAGTAAAAAAAGACTCGAATTTGATTGAAAATTTCAAAAAATGTTGGCTGTGATATTTGTAAAACTCTCATGTAAATGTGTGTATCTGAATTTCAGATATTCAGAATTTCATATACTATATACATATGTGCATATGTAGGATTAGGCAAAGCCGATAATATCACTCTAACTTGTTCAAATTCTTATTTATTTTGTTTATTTTTACTTTAAAAATATTTCCTTTATACATATGTATAAGCTATCATATTTTTATGTTAGATAAAAATAGATTAAGTTTTTATTGGCTACTTTTAAAAACATTTTCTAGTGAATTGTTTTGTACCTATTTAGTATGATTTATTTAGCAATTTATGTACATACAGTCACACAGATATGTGTACATACGTATGTACATACAGTCAAACAGATAATGCATGGCACCTAAAAAAAATTATTATGACTAAGGTCATGACCTTGAGCCTGAAGAAAATGGTAAATATTTACGAATTTTAAGGTCGAAGAAATTAGTTAACATTTTGGTAAAACTATACGTTCATCTGTATATAATTGAAATTTGTTTCAGAGTTTGTAATAAAATGTTTATTATGCAGGCAAGTGTTGTTATCAGACTCACACGAGTTTATTTTCCATTTATCAAATCTTTATTTTAATTTGCAATCAATGATAAACATTATTATAAATTTCAAAAAAAGGCTTTGTTTGACTTTATTATTCTGCCGAATTTATTATGTCACTAAAAAAAAATTATAAACATTTATGTATATCTAAATTCCAAAAGTCAGTCAGAGCTAGCTTAAAAATTTTAACCGTTTGCTTACATTCTATTTATGTAAATATCGCTGATTTTATCATATTACTGCTTTTCAGGGTTCCATACAGCAAAGGTGAAAAGTCCCCCTGTCCGTCTGTCTGTCACAGTATGTTTTTTCGAGAACCGTAAGAGCTACGAATTTTGACAGAATATGTAGAACTTTGTCTACTACAACAACAAATATATGACAATTAAAAATTAAAGGGTATTCCAAAACGAGCATCGAAAAATGTTAAAATCTCATGTAATATATGTGCATACAATTATATGTAAACACTTGAAATTTTCCAACAACAACAATTAACGCTAAAATTTAAGAAATCAAAATTAAAGGTTATTCTATCAGTTAATGTAATTTTGACTATGTAATTTTTACAACTAGCTGTATCTTGGAAACCGTAAGAGGCAAACTCTTGAAATGTTCAAAAACGCTAAAAGTAAAAAATCCCAAAAAAAAACAACGCCAAAAGGAAAAAAATCCTCAAACTATGAAACTCTTATTCGGTGCTTAAGTTCAGTAATTTCAATTCTTATTGAATGAAATATTTTTATTAATTAATGTGAGTTTCTAAAGAAGAGAAGAAAAATTCAACTAGAATTTTAAGCTGGGGGAAATACCCATATTTTTCTGTGCAGCCACGCACTTCATCAGCACCCTAGTCTATCTACTTGTGTAGAGATTGTTATTAACATCAGCTATTTAACTTAAATTGAATGAAACGGAATATGAGAAATGATTGTTGTGTATACAAGTAGATAGACTAGGGTGCTGATCAAGTGCAAAACTAGAAAAACCGTACGGAACCTTTCGTGTGTGAGTCAGAATCGCACTATACTGAATTTATTTTTAAGTGTCAGTTTAATTTCTGTGTTCATCCCTTCTTGGTTTTTTTTCAGTTACTATTTTATAATTTATACATACAGCCCAATCATGAACAAAAATTCCGCGAGAGTTTTTTTTTCACTTTTCCCTTTTCTCCTGTTATGAATTTGTTTTTTTCCCTTTGTTTACCAAATGCGGGAATAAAAAACTCCCCGGGGAAAAAGTAGGTATCATGAACGCAGTTGAAGTTGCATTTTTCACTAAAAATCTTTCACTTGCAAAACAGAAGGGAGTCTACATAAAAATACACTTAATACTCCATTAAACCAGAATTTATATACATAAACATGTATTTTATAGTTCTTGTATGTGAAAAAACACAAATAATGCCCAAATAAATAGTCTATAAACTTATTTTTACATATTTTTACAAGATGGTGAATGTTAATAATTTTGTTTACTCTCTCACTAAAAAAAAGGGGAGAAACCAAATGTCCACAAACAGGCAAAACAACGAGCTTCGTACTGCGGTATTACTCTTTTTTGTTCCCAAGGAATTCATGATTGGAGGAATTTTTTCTCGAGATAATTATTTTCCATGAGAAATCTGATAGTACTTATCTATTTTTTTTTTCACTTGTTACTAAGTAATATAACCCAATATATTACTTGCTAATCTACGAGGGCGGGCCCTCGTACGAATGTGTATGTATTTAGTTCTTTAACTAAAGAATTATGGATCATTCTTTTTGTTTACCAAATATTTGTTTTAATGAAAGCATTTGTGAAATATAAAATTAAATTTTAATGTGCGTAACTCCGTCCGCTTAAAATAAAATATTAAATTTTAATAGGCGTAGCTAAAGGCGTTTGCTAGGTTTTGCAGCAATCAAATATGTTGAATATTATAAAATCAAACAAACAATGTGTGGGCGTGTCTTTGCCCACTTTTTTTGCAATGGAACTAATTGGAAGTTCAAACAAAAAAATAATTTTTACAATCGGTCTAAAATTTACCGAATGAAGTAACAATGTCAAAAAAAAAGTACAGACGAATTGATTACCTCCTCCTTTTTTTAAGTCGTTTAAAAAAAGTGTTACAAGTATAAGAAAAGAATTCATGTTCAGAACTAAGAATGAGCAAACAAAAGAGAATATCCAAGTATATGAAAGCGTGTACTACATCCCGTCCTCTCTCACCAACAAACACACACACTTGCTGAAAGAAAAATTTCACAGTGTGAACCGTGACTAACAATAGGTCTGTTCATTTACTTTCCCAGCAGAAACTAAATAGCAACGAGAGAGTAAGGCAAAAATTTACAAAATTACTCTGCTAAATATGAAAAAGTAAATGAACGCTTTAGAGCCTGAACACAATGTTACGATTATTTATTGCGGTGCGGTTTTTCATACGATTTTGACGTAAAAAACCGCAGTGCAGAACGGTATAAAATTAAAATCTATTTTATTTTCATTGCGGACTTTCTTATTCTCTCAATTTTTGACACTCTTTCTCTTTCTGATGTTACCATAGTTTTTGAATAATTGGCGGTGTTCACAACATTATTGTAAACAAAAAACATGATTTTGAAGTTCAAAAATTTTTGTCATAAGATATAAAAGTTTAAAAAATGTATCAAATATACCTGCGAATGTATAAAATGTTAATATTTTTTTGTTTTTAGTTACTGCGATTACAAACCATTTAACACAAAAAGTAAATTCTTTACAAAAATGAATGCACAAAAAATTAATCAAAATTTAAACAAAAAATGACAAGTATTGCCGTCGCCGTCTTTCGTTGTATTATGTTTATTTTTCTCTCCCGCAACGAGAAGTCGGACCGCACCGCAAACATTGTGTTTAGACTCTTATTACTTGTAAAAACTTGCAAGAAAATTGTGTTCATATCAGAACCATGAATGGAAAACATGATAGAATTGTACTTTTTCTGATGTATTTTGTTTGATAATATTTTAAATTGCAATGTTTTTTAGAAATTGACATTTAATATGAAATTCTTTACATAGTTTCATGTATTTTTACTATTTTTATGCATTTTTCATAATTTTTTAATTTTATAAATTAACAAATACAAAAATGCAACTTTCCATCTCTGATCATATATGAGAAACAATGGTGTAATTATACAGAAGTGCTGCAGATTAACGTGGGTACCTGCCATTACGGCCTAATCCCACGGTGCTCTCAACACCGGGTTGCTTTCCTGCGCCAACCAGCGCCCCCATGCATAACAAGTCACACAACAAGTCAAAAGACAAGTTGTGTGACAAGTTATGCATGAGTACCGTCCGAGAACATGCATTTGGACATGAACTCGCCCCAGGGTAGGGGCGGAGCCTATCTAAAACTCCTTCCTAGATATGGGTCTAGGCACCCGGTCGCAATGCAACTCCACACCGAGCGAACCGCTCTACCCGCGTATATTTGGGCATAACCACAACCACCACGAATCTCCCCGAAGGGCCGACCCAAGTCAGGCAGAAACCGAAGTTTCTGGGGCTCCTGACCCCGTGGTACCAGATTATAGGCTCTGGTCAGACTTCGTAGCCGAAACTACTACCAGTTGCAAACCCCAAACGGTTCCGGGAACTGGTGACCCGTAAAAGCGAAATAAAAATAAAATAAAAAGGAATAAGATAACATAAAAATAAAAATAATAAAAGAAACCAAAAATGTAAGGCAAAAATAAAAATAAAAATGAACTAACGCCATCAAAACGATGACACACAAAAAACACAAAAAACAAACAATCAACAATCACCCTCACGGGTGAGCAAAGGCCGTATATGGCACCAGCAATGGACAACACGAACAAAACAACGACAATGCCGCCCTCACGAGCGACACAATGGGCAGGGTGCTGACCCAACAAAACAAAAAACAATAATAAAACAAAACAAAAATAAGGCAGCAGGGGAGAAACAGCAAAACAGCAATAACAGCAAAACAGCAATAACAGCACATGCAACCAGGAACAGTCCAGCAGAAAGAAGTAACAGCATGGTGTAATTATACAGGTGACTGCGTAAGGATTTCTTATACAAAAATACGGAGTTTTTGACATTCTTCAGCTACAAAGCACATAGAGCAAAAAATTATCAGCTGAAGTAGTGCTGCCACCGAGTTAGATACACCTTGTGAGAAACAAACAAAATTATTTGCCATTAAATTTAAATTTATGTGGCTTAATGAATGAAAAACAATAAATTAAGAAAACATGCTTTCTTTTTTCATACGTATATGTACATATTTTTAAAATGAAGAAATTCAAATTTTTCTGTTTTCCTTTTTCAGATATTTTTGAAATAATTAATTTGACATCAAAACACACAACACAGGTGGTTGTATAATTCTTGCAAGTAAAAATTTTACTAGTAATAATTTAGGAATTTTTTGGTCTCTCAATTTTTCTCTCTCTTTTGACGCTCTCTTTTTGAAAACTTTTTGAGTTAATGAACACTTTCCAGTAATAATTGTTACAAATTCTTAACAATTTTTAGTAAATGAACAAGCCTAATATGCAATATGAAATTTTAATTTTTTTGTTTTCGGAAAAAAGCACCTTTTAAAAACAACTTTCGATTTAAACTTTATATTTATTTGTATTTTATTCTTAATCAAGAAAAAATTCTCATGTAATGGCCTATTTCCCACCTGCGAAAGAAAACGTTCGACTTACAATTTATATTGAAAACAAAACAAATTTTCATATTTTATTGTTGTTTTCAATATAAATTGTAATTCGAACGTTTTCTTTCGCAGGTGGGAAATAGTCCATAAGAAATTTAATTAAAAATATCATAGTGTAAATGCAGTCCAAGTGTTTATTATTAAGAAATAAACTTGTTACTATTATTATTTATCTTATGATTTTTCCTATTGAAAAAACACTGTGCGCATGCATAATTATCTGATAACATTGAACAATTTTTCCATCTATCTCTGAGTGCGTCGTTGTACATTTCTATAATCGCTCTCGCGATGGTTTTAAAGTTGCAGTTACTTTTTTTTCTTTTGTTTATTTTTTTGTTTTCATTTTTTTTTTAAACAAGAAACTCATTTCAATTTTCATACATACGTTTGCTGGTCGTTCGACTAACTAGTTGTTTTTTTTTTCTTGTTGTGTGAAAGTTTATTATTATTTTTTCTGTTATAAAATTTATTATTTGACTCTGAGTGATATTTTTTCTTGTCTTAATATCATTTTCCTTGGAACTGTTTCTCATTAAGTGACCTAAAAAGTGTTAAGTGTAGCTCTAAAGTAGTAAAACCAATATAATAAAAAAATGTTTGCTAAACGGTCTTATCTTTTACAATCTCCTATTCTCAACAATAACAATAATACTAATGGAAAATGTATGCAAAATCATAAAGAGTGTTTAGAAACGGTAAGTTTTTTTTTTAAATTAATAATTAGAAATTGTAACACCCCTTTTCCATACGCTGGTAGAAACACAAAAAGAAAAAGTAGTATGTACCACCTCTGTCTTTCACCCAGCTCAATTAAGGACTTTGCAAAGTAAACTTTGCATGTGGAAAAGGGATATAACACTCATGATAATTGCAAACAAACAAAAAAAGCAATTACCAAGCGTAGATACATATCGCTCATTTACTCAAACAACGTCATAACTCAAAAAATTCAGAATTAATTCTAATATCGTTCTCCATATTGTGTAAAAATTTCACACAAATATCTTGTTTACTCAACTCTTGAGCAGTGATGCCAATTTAGCCATTTTCTTGCTAAATTTAGCCATTTTTCATCCCATTTAGCCGGAGGAAAAGTGCATTTAGCTATTAGCTATTTTTTTAGCCATTTTTATTTTAATCTACCTATTTTTCCAAACATGAAATTTATTTGTGATTTTTCATAAAAAATTTAAACTCGTATCAAAGGAACACTTATTGACTACCAACAAACACAACAGAGTATTGTTTCGCATTAATATCAATTAATCCCGGTTCAAATTTGCCATTTTTGTTGCAGCAGTCTAAAAGCGCTTATATGAAAGAGATGTCTAAATTGCTAACAATAAGATTTACTACTCCGTTCTTATAATCGTTGCAATGTCGTTATAAGTTGTCGGTTCTAATTGGTCGTTTCTGATATCAATCAAGCAAGTGTCATTTTTGTTTTTCATGATTGAAAATAAAAAATAAACTTCAGTTTAAATGAAAGTTTGAAAAAGATAAAATGAATCAAAAGTAGAAACAAAAATTTCGCAAGGAACTAATCCATCCCAAAAATTTAAAGACTGAATAGCAGAAAACACTAATGAATAAAGGCGTACTGTAAGTATTGCAAGTTTGCCCTATATGCGCAGTTTCTTGACTACCTGAATAAAAATAATTTTATTTATTACTTCAATTTTTCGTTTATTATTATTTACTTTAAAAAAGTTTCCGATTTGCTTTAAAAAAATAATATATAAAATACCTTCTTATTTTTGCTAAAGTTCATGATTTTTGCACTCGATGGCGCTTAGCCATTTTTTAGCTAGTTTTTAGCCATTTTTTAAGTAATTTTTTTTGTCTTCATTTAGCCATTTTTGGTGAAAGAATTCTGGCATCACTGCTCTTGAGAGACAAATTAAATTTTCTTTTTTCATTAAGTTGTTTGTATATTGAAAACTTTATTAAACTCGTTTTCTGACAAACTGGGTTTTTTTTTTGAGTTATGACATTGTTTGAGTAAATGAGCGATCTAGGTTAAGGTTCAATCAGACGTGACATAACCATAGCCATAGAGAGCAGCCGTTCGAACCAAACTAATGGGCAACACTGTATTTGATTATAGGTGACTCGCCCTAACGCCATAACTCTCACCATAGAAACCAATTGAATTTTGGTTTGGTTATGGTTATGGCGTTATGGCTATGACACGTCTAATTTAAGCTTTAGATTCGGTTAAAGTTAAAGGTAATTTATAGACGTCATACATACACATACACATGCATACATACTTACATATGTATGTAATTTAGCTTAAATGCTTTTCACGCATAATGAACCAAAAATATTGTAAAATTTTACGACAATTAACCGGTGATTATTGTAATCTTAATTACATTAAAAAGCTCAAACCGTTCTTAATTTGTCTTTAGATAAGAACATTTTGTATAAAAAGCATTAAACTATAAATTAAAACAATATTAATGTGTGTATGTATGTAGTCACTAAATTCAGAGATAAAAATCCATACTTCGGTATTTAACAACAGAACAGAAAATGTTTTTCATAAAATAACATACAGTCACCCAAATAATAATACGTACCAGTGAAAAATTTATGAATTTAAAAATTTTATAAATACCAAATGCTCAAACAGTTTCCGGATTTTATTAATTTTCTCTATTTCTTCTCGTAGTTCAATACAAACATCCTTTGTCTTTCGACTCAGTTTAGGCAATTTTTTCTACAGAAAATAAAAAATATTTTTAGATTATGTCGTAAGTGAATATGTACAAAAACCGCACATTAAATCCCATTTTTTTTTTTTTTTGGTTAATTTGATTTGTGGTTGAAATTGCAAATTCGGAAACAAATTTCAATAAAGAAAAATAAGAGAGGTAACTTAGGACACCCGGTTAGAGATATGCTGCTTAGCTATATAAAATGCATGTGTTAAGCAACAGTGCAATAAAATTATTTGTATTTTACAAGCTTTTATTTAGTTTCCACCTTTTCAGTTGTCTGTCTGTAATTAAATCTTGCAAATTAAATTTGATCCACTTCCCAGTTTCCGATTGAGCTGAAATTTTGCATGCATTTATAAATAGGATAACAATGCAATATTATTCTGACATAGAGTTGATCTGATGATGGAGCATATTTTTTCTGGATATTTAACTTTTTAGTTCATTTTATTAACAAATAATAAAAGCTTGTTTTTAATAAAAGAAAATTTTTCTCTGTAGTCTTGTTTAAAACTATTTATAAAAATTATTAAGGCTTTAGAAAGGCTTTTTAAGAAAAATTTTGTATGAAAATTAAATTTTAAAAAGCTTTTATAAAGCCTTAATAAGTTATATAAATAAGGCTGTTAATATTTATAACATTTATTTATTTTATTATTATTTATAAAACAAAATAAATTCATCGCAAAAATTTGCATGTGTGGACATTTTGCATATGTAAACGCAGACTTATACTATGTTCACACTTATGGTTTTAAACGTGTTTAACGCCTCATTCGTGTTTAAGAGCTTAAACACGACGATTTTGAGATGTTTTACCATACATTGACTTGTTTTGTTAAACATCTCAAATGAAGTGTTTAAGATTTAAACACTTCCTTAAACACGATAATGGAGTAACTTTGTGTTGGCAACTTTGTGTTTAATGGCAACTTTGTGTTGTTATTAAATGGCGTCACGTCAAAAATTATTTGGTAAACAAGTAATTATTTACAGAATACTAAAATATTTACAAGAAAAATTTTGGTTTGAAAATAATTAACCAATAAAAAAGCATAATTGTTCGTAATTTCTTACAAATACAATAATTCATTGACAAAACATCAACCTTAAACATCTCAAATGTAATGTGAACGGTTGTGTTTAGTTTTTTAAAACACTTGCCTTAAACACGTTTAAGACCATAAGTGTGAACATGGTATTAGCACACTTTTTTATGTTATTATTGGTAAGTCATCTGACATCTCCTTTTTTACGAACATACGGAGAAATCAAAACAAAAATTAAATTTATAACTGTAATAGCAAGCCACATTCATTTCCAGGTACGAGTAATATCAAGATTACAAAAATACAACAATAAAAAAAAACATGGCTTTTTTACTCATCCAAAATGTCAAAAATAGAAGTTTGTTCAACAAAATAAAAATAAAAATTATTCACATAAAGTTTAAAAAATTTCTGCACGGCAGCTAACGCTATAGTTTTTTTTTTCATATTTTTAAATTTGTTTACAAAGATTTTTTTAATAAACTATTTTTCATGTTGAAATTTTTTTAACATTTTTTTTATTTTCTTTTCCGATGAACTTTAATCTGCAAAAAATAGCTCAGCTGCGACTTCGCTACTACTCGGCTAATGTGCCTTTGTTACGAAAATCACGTCCTAGCTCCTGTTGCTGACATAAAGAGCATAGCTCCAAAACGAACTTTTAGGCGCACATATTCATAGTCAAAACAAAGTATACTTTAAAAACTTAAAACCAGTATTACCATACAAAGTACTGATTTTAAACTCTTTAAAGTATACTTTGTTTAGACTATGAATATGATGCGCCATAGTTTTTCGAAAACAAAATTTTTCTAGGGTGCCTGTATATACACATACACATATATGTATGTATGAACTTCATCTGTGAAAATATTTATTGGAATGATAAGCGCTGGTTTAAATTACATTTTATCATGTATGATTGTGTCAAAAACGGATCGCCACTTAATTGAGTACTTTATATATACATATACATATACATACATATCTACATACATACATATCTACATACATATATATCTACATACATACATATCTACATACATACATATCTACATACATACATATCTACATACATACATATGTATGCAGTCTGTTAATCTCACAAAAATTGAGATATCATTATGTGTAGAGTTTTTCTTTCCCGCTCAATGAATTTTACAATTTCAATAATAATTTCATAAACATTTTTTTAATTAATATAAAACATTTCATACATACATATGTACATATGTACAATGTGTGTGAAAATAGATTTAAATTTTACTAGCAGAGACAAAAACCAAAATTTTTAGCAGACTCCATTGTGCAGTTAACAGCGCACTATTAAACACTTAACAGTCATAGAAAAATTGATGAATGAATATTATTTTGTAAATGAAAAATATAAAATTTAAATTTGTCAATGAAATTATACCAATGCGAATATACTAAAAATTTGCAAATTATACTGCAAATTAATTTAAATAATTCTGCCAAAAAAAAACCGACTTGGAAAAAAATTTATGGGACCAAACTGGAAGTAAACTCTCTCAAAAACAGAAAACAAAAAATAAGTCTGTTGGTTAAGAATTATGTGAAATATAAAATTAAATTTTAATGGGCGTACCTCTGCCCATTTTTTTTTAATGCAAGATTGTGTGTTTTCCAGAGCTCAGGAAAAAATAATAAATAATAAATAATAAAAAAATAAAATATTAAATTTTAATGGGCGTGACTCCTCCCATTTTTTAAATGTAAGATTGTGTCTATTTTAGAGCTCAAGGTGAGTTTCGTAAAAATCGGTTAAGTAGAACCAAGTGAAATATAATAATAAAATTTAATGGGCGTATCCCCGCCCATTTTTTCATCTTCAAAACTGTGTAATTACAATAACCAAAGATGTTGGCGAGGTTTCGCAGCAATCAAATAAGTAGAATATCATAAAATCGAATACAATTTTACCAATTGGGGTATACCCTCTCAGACAAGAAAAGAATTTTTACAATCGGTCTAAAATGTCACAATGTCAAAAAAAAAAAAAAAAAAAAAATACAGATGAGTTGATAACCTCCTGCTTTTTTAAGTCGGTTAAAATTAAGAAATTTTCTGAACAAGTTAACCGAAGGTTAACGAAACATCTAAATAAAAAATAAGAATATATAAAGACCTAAACCGTATAAAACATTTTAATTGTACATACATATAAAAAGAGGTCGGAAAATTAGATTAAAAAATTATACATATATGAAAATGCATTGCAAAATACTCGTACTTTCCTGTTACTTTATTTTTATAAGACTTAATTCAACAAAAGTTACATGAATTGCGTGGCCGAAGACAAAAAAATCCTTCTGCGCGACTCGGACACAGAAATGTACTCATAAACATAAATTCTAAGTTAGAAAAATTACAAAGAAAAATATATATTTATTTAATTTACAATGAATTTAATTTGTGAAATTTTCTATGAAATTTGTTGCACCAAACTATTTTTAATTTGCTAATAGGTCCCTGTGCAGACTTTGCAATTTTTGTTGCAGCAATTCTTGAGTTTATTGGTGAGAGAGGTGAGAAGATTGGGGAGGGGTACACAGTTTCATTGGCTCGGCAATTCTCTTTTGATTTGAATATCGTAATTCTTAATTTCAAGTTGTTAGTTGTATTTGACTTTTTTTATAATTTTATTTCTTCAGTTGTATGAAAAACAAAAAATAAAACAAAAATTAAATAGAATTGTTAATTTTTCAGGGAAATTTGTGGTGCAATAGAATGTTTTTAATGCATAATTGCAAAATTAAAATTTCATAATGTCGACAACAATAATTGCAAGTCTGGACGGACGAGGACTAGCAGACATGAAGAAGACAGGGAAATAGCAAAAATGATGTAGTATGAAGCTCTGAAGCGAGCGTTTTTGTAAAGTTTTTTTTATATCAACCCCTATTGATATATACATATGTACATATATAAAAAAAAAGGTTTCATCGAATTGGTTTCATTGGAATATCGATTTTTTTCTAGAATTTCGTAGCGAAAAATTTAATCAAGAGTAAATTTTTCCTTCGTTCACATTAGACAAAACGCAATTTGTGCATTTTTGTGCCCGAAAAACAAGTCCGTCCATGAGCTTTTATTAAGAACTGTTTAGTCAAGTACCTATTTATATTATCGCGGGTGAAAAATTAGTCACAATATTATCTCTAATGCTTATCCATAAACTCAGTTATTTTTGGAATTATCTGGGAACAGAAAACAAGTAAATAGATACTTAAGTGTGTACGTACCCATGTACATATCAGAGAATGACAAATGTATCGTTTTAAGTACTTTTTGAGAGTTAGCATTCAAACAACTATGAATGCAAATGCAAACACACGCATTACTTTTACACCGAATACGTATAACTATAAACATCCAACAAATATTTTTATACACATTTTTTAAATTACGCAGCACAAACGACAGCAATTAAAATTTATAGACTGTGTGAGGTACAATCACACTCACGAATATAAAAATAATCCGACTATTAAATCGACTACTCATGCATGTCAAAGCATGTCTTCAAACAGCCACACACACTCACACATGATTGTATACGGTTGGCGAATCACGAATAAATATTCCAAGTATTAAAGTATTTTTGTTTTTGACTGATTAAACATTCATATCCTGTGTATAAAAATACTCACGACTGAAAGTATGAAAGACAGTCAATTAGTTTGATACGTATGCGCCTTTTTATTTTTACTTGTAGCGTAGTTTAGTTTTTTTCATAAACGTATTCGGCTTTAGTCATATTTGCTTGAGAGAAAATATGTGAGCGTACAAATTGTTTGCGCAACAATTAGGATTATGCGTAGTTGCTAAAATTAAGACTATTTACTTATTTTTTTTTTGAGTACTCATTGTCATTCTCTGGTATATGTGCACATAAATGGTATATATTCTTCTGGAACCTAGATTCTTCTTAAAAAAAAACTTTTTCCAAATAATGTCTATTTGAATATTCAACATCAATTTGGCCATTTCACGGTTTTATACTCGTCTCTCAGAATATGTACATATGTATTTGCCTTTATGCCAAGTCATCCCGTCATCCATCAGTTTACAAACGATCTTGAAGTCTTGAACTCTAAGTAACAGTGAAAAAAACAAGAACAACATAATCAATTTAACTTTTTTATTGCTTTTTTTTCTTTTCTGCTATGTTTCTGTTGTTGAGTTCTTAAACTTTTATAAATAAATACAAATGTATGTATTTTTATTAATTTTAGTTTGTTGTAGACCTTAGAATGATTAAGTAGTTCAGAAAAAAATTTATTTTAGTGTCCCAAAGAAAATTAAATTAAAACATTGTTTTTGTTATCAATAATAAAAAAAACTTTTGCTTAATTACACTCAAATATTGACAAAAAAAAAAATTAAAGAACATTTTACTAATTCAATTAAGATTAAAATTAAATTAAGAAAAGTTTGTAAAATGCCAAATCCTTCGAAAGGTTTTTATCCCCTCGTGAAAAGGAGGGTAAGTGTTTACATTGACTAACAAAAGTTGATAAATTAATTGGTAAAAATATATTTATAAGGATAATGAAGATGTATGCTACATACGCACATATAAGTTTTATCTCTTGGAAAATTCACCATAACGAAAGTTCATATTACTCCACTTATCTACATAAATTTATTCAGCAAGAGTTACAAAAACACAAATGTGTGAAGATAAATACAAATTTAACTAGCAGAGACATAAACCAAAATTTTAATCTGGAGATAAATTACGGCATTCGATATCTATCGAAATTTAAATGTATTTCCATTTAAGGGTAGATTTTGTATATAAAATTTTTTCGTTTTTAAATTTGTCGCTCTTTTTCATACAAACGAAAATTTTCACAAAATCTGCCTATTAAAGTCCTTTTGAAAATTCTTTCGATATCAATTGTGATAATAGTAATAAAGTTTCTAGATCTGGCAATCCCATGAGAGTTTAATAATAACTGCCTGAGACTTTAAAAAGCTTCACGAAACAATCACTTAAAAGTTTTATTCATACAAGCTCGTTCGCATGTCCATGTTATTTAATATAAAAAAAATCATACGCTAGAGCGAACGGATTTTGTGTGAATACCCGCGAGCTGCTTTCTATCCCAATTTTGCTTCACTTTATTTAAGTGAAGATTTTGCCCCAGCCTCTAAATTTCATCAATATATTATTTTATTAATAAATATTGTTTTTGGTATTGAAATCATGTGCCTTTTTTTTAAATGCAAAATACCAAATAACACAATTTTTTGTTTAGTAATAATAATTGCCTGCAATCGTGTGCACACATCCAATGTAATTAGATTTTAATTGTTTCAATTTGATTGGAATATGCAAATGCCTTAAACCATGGGCGTAGATGTAGCGGTTCTCCAGTAATATGTTAGTTCTTTTCATAAAGTTTTAATAAATTTGTATATAAGAAATACTCGGCCCTGTTCTATAAACCGAAATCGAGTCCAATTAAACTTATTTCTATTTTTCTTGGCAACAATGATAATATACAACAGTGCTGCCAACATAATACAAAATTGTAGAATGAATGTAAAAGAGTAAAGTAAAGAATTGTTTATCTAATTTTTCGACCTTTTATATATGTACATAGAAATATTCAATGAAACTATTTTATTAAGCTTTAGGTCAATTTTATATATTTTTAGTTTTATATTTCGATTTTCGTTAACCTTTGGTTAATTATTTTCTTTTTAACCGACTTAAAAAAGGAGGAAAGTTAACAATTCGTTCCAATTTTTTTTTTGGGGGGGGGGGGGGGGTGTGTTACTTCATAACTTGGTACAATTTAGACCGATTTTAAAAATTCTTTTTTTGTCTGAGAGGGTATAGATAGCTTCCCATTGTAAAATTTTTTTTAATTTAATATTATTAAATTCTACTTATTTGATTGCTACGAAACATATGAAACACTTTTGGTTCTTGTAATTATTCAATTTAAAAATTTAAAAAAAGGGCAGAGTTACGCCGATTAAAATGTATTATAATATTTCACGCGGTTCTACCTTAACGATTTTCACGAAACTTACCACACATCTTAACCGATTTTTGAAAGACTTACCACGCTCCCTGAGCTCTAAAAACACACAATCTTGCATTTAAAATATGAGCGCAGACACGCCCATTAAAATTGAATTTTATATTTCACGTACTTCTTCTTATCTTCTATAAAAGGATAAAGATACAAAGTATTTTTTTTACAGAAAGAATTATTTTGATATTTAGTTTTTGTCTTTTTTGTTTTCAATCAGTCCAGCATAAACTAGTGACTTCACGTGGTTTGGAGGCCAATTGGCAGGGCTATTTTTCGAAATGAACTTATCGTCAAAATTTGATTTAAGTAAGTCGATGATTGCGGTTGCCGTATGACACGTAGAGGGCAAATTCATATCAACCATATTATCAAACAAAATTATAATTGACTATGCTGCGGCGAGCTTCGCATTAATTTTTAGGGTTCCGTACACCAAAGGTGAAAAGGAACCATATTGTTTTCTCTACGCTGTCTGCCTGTCCGTCACAGGCTATTTTCTCAGGAACCCTAAGAGCTGAAATTTGGACAGAGTATGTAGAACCTTGGCTGCTACAACAACAAATACATGAGAGTTAAAAATTATAAAGGGTGTTCCAAAACGAACAACGAAAAATGTTAAAATCCCATGTAATATACATACAATTGTATGTACATACATATGTATATTGACAGTTGAAATTTGTCAAATTAGTGTATTTTTATACAGACTGCAGCAATAAACACTAAAATAAAAAAAACTGAAATTAAAGGGTGTTCAATTAATGCAATTTTGACTATGTAATTTTGACAATTTGTTGTATATTGAAACCCGTAAGAGGCAAACTCTTGAAATTAAAAAAATCCCAAAATTACAAAATCGCCAAACCAGACAAAAAATCGCCAAAAACCAAAAAAAAAATCGTCAAAACCAAAAAAAGCACCAAATAAAAAAAAAATTCTAAACTAAAATAAATCGACAAAACCGAAAAAATTGCCAAAATTAGAAAATCGCCAAAATGAAAAAAAACTCCAAAAACCGAAAAATTGCCGAACCGCGAAAAAGGTGCCAAAATTAAAAAAGTCGCCTAAATTAAAAAAAAATCGCAAAAATGGAAAAAATCGCCAAAATGGAAAAAAATCGCCAAATTGTAAAAACGCCAAAAACCGAAAAAATTGCCAAAAACCGAAAAAACGCCAAAACTAAAAAAACGCTCAACCGAAAAAACCCAAAAAGGAAAAAAAAATGCTAAAGTTTGTATTGAATTACATATAAGTGTCCGTACGGAACCATTCGTGCGCGGGTCAAAGTCGCACTACACTGAATTTATTGAAGAAATAAGATGCAATAATGTCACAAGCGTGTAAACTCACCAAATGGTGCATTTTTCTGGATGTAATGGGTTTCACTCCGTATGCAGCAATTTTGTTTATTAACAAACCCTTTAAGCCAAAAATTATGCGTCATGGCTGAATACACAAAGTCGTCTATAAGGTGCGCTAATTGATTACTGATTTTCAAAGTAAATCTGGATAATTTGGTAGCGTTGGTCAGGCGTCAATCTAAAGGTTCAATACCATAATGTCATAGCCATAACCATTGCCTTAACCATAAATATATTTATTTTACCTGCTGCCATAAACATAAATAGCTGTTTATGTTTTCATTTGTCATTAATTTAAAAAGTGCAACCACAAATATAGGTGCGTTTGAGTACTTTTCCAGTAAAATCCAGTAACTGAGTAAATACTGAGTAATTTAAAGAAATTACTCTCAATAAAAAAGTTTGCAGCTAAAAGTACGCGAACGGAAAAATTGTAAAATCCAGTAAAATATACACAACAGCTGATAGACAATTTGGCGCTAAAAAAATTATACATACATATGTATATGCAAAAAAACCTGAATATAATATTGTACTACGTGGTCCAATCGGGATGAAACAGACTAGTTACATTATGGTCCATGTAATGCAGTCATGGATCATGTCGTTTTCACACAAGCATTCAATGCAATATGGAGTAGTTTTGGGGTTAGGCCGATGTAATGCAAAGTTGGACCATTTAGTCCAACCCTAGGACATAAACCTCCTTTTTTCACATATTTGGAGTTTTGGCGTATTCCTACTCCTCTTTGGAGTATTTACATACATGTATGGAATAGTCGCATTATCTGCAAACAATATACAAAACTATACATACATAATTATATATTATTGCTTCTGTGAAGCTGAATAAATTGCTTCTAGCTGGCTCATCTCGCACAAAAAAAATCTCCTTATTCATGCGCAACACCAAGTGATTCTCTAACATTATCTCCCTTACTCGCGGTCTCCACCTGACATAAAATAGCTAACTTCAACATTAACTTCTAAGAATTGTTAAGTGGTGAGTATCAATATACTATACAATCTTGTGCAAGACCATTTGCACAAGATTGTGAATTGGGCTATAGTTTTTATGTACTCAGATGCAAAAGTTACTAGCTTGCAAATTTTTTTTTACTTTTTCCTGTATTTTGTTAGAGAGCCTGCCTTATGTTAGTGCTTTTCAGAAGCAGTTTTCGAAGCTTTTGTGATCAAGTAAACAGTACATTGCTTCCCTCAGTTGTTAGTGCTTCCAAATCAGATTTTTTTTTGCTGGGTAGTTACTGGCTAGCCGCATGGAAAAATTATATGGTTTTGAGAAAATCGATGAAGAATGTTTTTTTCATTTGTTTTATAAAAACACACCATAGTATATTTTCTTTAATAATAAAAGTAATAGATACATATGTTTTTATTTGAACTTACGGGCCTGGCCCACGATGTCGACAAGAAACTTTCTATAGCTTACTTGCCGACATCGCGCGTCAGGCCGTTAAAGTTTCTAAACTTTTTACCCTCGACGTGAATAATTAGGATGTACAGAAAAAGACAAAAATGTTTGTTGCCGCTTATACCAATCATGACAACAATATTGTACACTTCCTTTCAAATAGTTCCAATGAGTGCATTTATTAAGAGAAATATACAATGGGAAAAGAACTTTATATATCCTAATATATTCAAGATATCGAAAAACTGAAAAAAAATGTACACATTGATCATATTTAATCGATCAATAACTAAATTTTTTGAATGTTCCATGCGGGGAACCAGTAATCGTCCGACTATATGTATAAACAAAAATTTAACTATACAAATCTATTAACTTTATTCACGTTTAAAAACAATCGGTTATGTTCTGCATTACGTGAAATTACATCGTTGGGAAATTGTTGCTATAAATACATATTTCCAACAATTCTATGAAAATTGCACACGTTTTAATTTCCCTTGGAATACATAAAACATACCCTTATATTTTTCTGGCATCAAACTTAAATAAATGCAATATTGTTCATAACTTAATACATTTGTTTTTTATTATTTTTAAAATTTCACCAAAAACCAAAAACTTTTGTTTCCCTTTGCTATTGTTTGTTTATATTTAAAAATATATGGTTTCATTTTACTGGATTTTACTGGCAAAAATCTGTCCAGTAAAAACTTGCATTTACTCAGTAAAAGAACTGTCATTTTTCTCTCTCAATTCGCCCTCTCATTTACTGGATTTTGTGTACTCGAACGCAATCCAGTAAAAAAAGTAAAAATTTGTAAAAATTTTTGAGTTCTCGAACGCACTTTATGTCTAACCAGCAAACAGCTGTTTATGGTTACGACGAAAAACCAAAATTCAATTGGTTTATATGGTTATGGTTATGGCAATGGCATTATGGCGAGTTTGGTTCGAACAGCTGTTTTGTATGTTTAATGCAAGCTCAATTGCATCTTAAATGTTGCAAATGTTATATGTCAGGAAGTGAGCGCAGTGTGACAGTTCGTTTGACATTTAACTTTTTCATAAGTTCTATCATCTATCTACTCATATGGGGTTACATATGCATGCATTGACAGACCGACTGAGGCCTGCCCGATGGCAACATTTTAACCAAGGCTAATTCATACAAGGTGACTTCATTTCAGATCAAGTGCTAACAAATCAACCTGTTTTTCCCGCAGAGTTCACTTCATATCAAAATGATTTCACCTTAGTGAAATCGCCTTAATTTTTAAAACATAAATTTTGAATAGTATGCAAACTCCTCTTCTCCCCTCTGTATTTTAATAACATAAATTTTATATAGATTGCACACTCCTCTTCTCCTCACTAGAGTTACGCCGTTGCGTTAACCACGAAAACGTAATTAATATTTGTTAACATGTATACATACGTACATATTTGCATATAATCAGGTTGTTCTTGCATGTACGCGTATAACCATTTATTAATTTTTGTTGTTTGCATAAAAAGCAGACTTTTTTTCGCTTATTTTACCAAATTCTTTAGTTGTATTTTATTTTGAACATAGAGTATTTGCTATTGTACAATTTATTGTTATTAAAGGTCATTCAACTTTACACACAAAAAATATCTGCATATACATATATACACGCGTACATATGTAAACACATACATATGTATGTATTTAGCACAAAATAAATATCTCTTCTCTAATTAAGTTTTGAAGTTTACTATTTGTTAGCTTGAGGTCGGTGATAGATTTTCTATTTTTTATTTACAGATACAAATACATACATACATACATAACTAGCATAATGTTCGCTAACCTGTTAGCTGAATTTTGGTTTAAAAAAGATTTACAAAACAAATTTTGTATGGAAATTTGTTTAAATAGGTAAAGCGAAACATACAACAACAAATTTTTCATACAAAAAATTCATCGTCCACTTATCACACAAAAAAATAAATGGGCTATGTACATCGTTATTTTTCATCCGAAAAATTAAATGGGCTATACATCGTCAATTTTTCATATAAAAAAAAATGAAATGGGCTGTACATCGTCAATTTTTCGTATATCGAACATAAAAAAATTTAACATTGTCAAACTACATAGAAAATTAAATTTGTCCCTTTAAAAATGATGTCAGAAACAAATGGACACTAGACTTTTAAAAATGCATTTTCAAAAATTACCCTCTAACAGCCGTGCTTTACAAATGTGTAAAAGTACTTTTCTTAAAAATGTAATTTCCCACATTTTCTTAAATGTATCTTTTCAAGCACTTTGAAAAAAAGTTCCCATTTCTTTGAGGTCCACATTCATACACACAATTTTCCCCGTTATACTCGTAGCGTTGCCGAAAACTAAAATTTTGTTGGATTTCAGTTTAAGAAACGTAGAATAGGGCAATTCAACATCTAACTTCTAATGAATCTTTTCTATATTTCAGTGCCTGCAGGTGGCCACCAATGTAACAGAACAGAAACATCAGGTTACTCGTGAGGGTAGAGGTAAAAATCTCGGTATATGTCGTGGATTCCGTGGCTGTACCGTCTGGCTTACCGGTCTCAGTGGTGCTGGCAAAACATCCATTGCTTTTGAATTGGAAGCTTATTTAGTGTCGCGCGGTATACCAGCTTACGGTCTAGATGGGGATAATATACGAACTGGTCTTAACAAGAATTTAGGCTTTACACCTGCCGACCGTGAGGAAAATATCAGACGTGTAGGCGAAGTGGCTAAGCTGTTTGCCGATAGTGGTGTTGTCTCCATATGCAGTTTCGTTTCGCCATTTGCCGATGATCGTGATATGGCTAGAAAAATACATAAAGATGCTAGTCTGAAATTTTTTGAAATATTTGTGGATACTCCGCTGGCGGTGTGTGAATCGCGAGATGTTAAGGGTCTGTACAAGAAGGCTAGAGAGGGCACAATTAAGGGTTTCACGGGTATTACACAGGAATATGAAAGACCTGAAAATCCCGAATTAGTAGTTAACACTGATGGTTTTACCATCAAAGAATCGACACAATTGGTGATACAACTTTTGGAACGAGAAGGTATTATACCTAAATCTCTGAGAGATGTGGAGAAGTTGCCAGAACTTTTTGTGGCGCCCTCTTTGAAAGAGGCCATTTTAAATGAGGTTAACTCTTTACCCTCGATACCAATTACTAAAGTAGAGCTGCAGTGGGTGCAAGTATTAGCGGAAGGTTGGGCGTATCCACTTAAGGGATTTATGAGGGAAAATGAATATTTACAGACTTTGCACTTCAATGCTATTCAAAGCGAAGATGGTGCCTTTAGAGAAAATCAATCGATTCCAATTGTTTTGTCAGTGTCTAAAGCAAATAAAGAAAAATTAGATGATGCGTCGGCCATATGTCTAAGATACAATGGCAAAACTGTAGCTATTTTAAGAAAACCAGAATTCTACTATCATCGCAAAGAAGAGCGTTTGTGCAGGCAATTTGGCACCAGTAATCCTAATCATCCCTATGTTAAGGTAAATTATACAGCTTTAAAGTTTTATTTGTTTTGTTTTGAACTCGTTTTATTTTTAAGATGGTGTTGGAAGCGGGCGATTATTTGGTGGGTGGTAATTTGGATGTTATTGAACGCATACAGTGGTATGATGGTTTGGATCAGTACCGCCTTACGCCCAATGAACTCAAACAAAAATTTGCAGAATTGAATGCCGATGCCATATTTGCTTTCCAAGTAAGACTTACTTACTAACTATCAAAATTATAATTTTAGCTTTCACAAGTTGAATAAAAATGTAACACTCTCAGCTACGTAATCCCATACACAATGGCCATGCTTTGCTCATGCAAGACACCAAACGACAACTATTGGAACGTGGCTTCAAAAAACCTGTACTGCTCTTGCATCCTCTCGGAGGCTGGACCAAAGACGATGATGTTCCTTTGCCAGTGCGTATGGCTCAACATCAGGCTGTACTCGATTCTGGTGTTCTTAGCAGAGACGATACCGTTTTGGCCATCTTTCCTTCACCTATGATGTATGCCGGTCCTACGGAGGTGCAGTGGCATGCTAAGGCACGCATGAATGCTGGTGCAAATTTCTATATTGTTGGCAGGGATCCTGCCGGCATGCCTCATCCAGATAAGGACATGTATCCGGATGGTAATTTGTACGATGCTACCCATGGTGCGAGAGTACTAAAAATGGCCCAAGGCTTAGATAGCATGGAGGTAAATGCATATTTCTATGATTTTCAGTTTGTAACGTTTTATAAAAAAAAAACAAAATGGTGCAAACATAATACTCGTAGTGTACATAAAAACGGTTTAACGGATTTGAATGAACACTTAGGTAAGGGAGGGTAAAATTTAGAGTCCAGTACAATAATCCCTTCGTGATAGGCAAGGTATACTTATAGAGAAGACAGGTGTTGAAGGAAGATATAAAGGAAAGCTTCATTCGTTTTTTACAACTATGCTTTTTGCACTTTTTTAATAATGCTATGTTGCAGCGCCACTGGTGTCAATGAGGCGTATTAAATTTTGAAACTGTGTTTAGTATCGCAGATGATTCTGCTACACAATACCGACGAGGGAGGACGTTCTGATATTACATTAGGATTAGCATCCGCTGAAGCCCGTGTAGTTTAGTGACCAGTGCCTTATGGCTGCATCTCTAGAACTTTTCCTACAACAACTGATACTAGGTACACTAATGCGGATCAGAAAAATGCGTGGTGTTATTTTTTAATGACTGTCGGAGAACAGGATCGCGAACCCAACCCTGATATCATGGACTCATACAACCTGATATGATGAAGTCAATGAAAATTTTCTAAAGACAATAACAATTCATCAGATTAGGGTTATAATTTTTAGTAAATCGTGCGATTGTGTAGGATAACGAGTCATGGCCTTAATTCATTAGATCAGAGTTGCATTTTTTAAAAAGTTGTGCAATTGTGTAGGGTAGTGAGTGCTATCCTGTAGCGACTAGAAGTGAGCAAAAATAAAATAATTGTTCAAGAATAACCGATTGTTATGAATATATAACATATATTTCTTTGCGAACGAGGGTATGAAGTAGTCGAGGGTGGGTCATTAACTCAGTGACTTTTTGAAGAAACACAGGTTTTTATATAAAAAGTTGTGTTATTTTTCAACATAGTCTCTTTTGAGTTCTATACGGTTAGTCCACTGTTTCTCCAATTTGTTGTATACTTTCCGAAAAATATGATTTTTCGAGGTCATCAAAATAGGCATTTGTTTGTAAGATGATTCGTAGAAGTCAAATCTCTTTCCGTCGAGCCATTTCTTTAGATTTGGAAACAAGAAATAGTCTCTCGGGGGTTAAATCTGGAGAATAGAACGGATAAAGGCGAATTCGTAGCCCAAATTAATTTATTTTTGCCATGGCAACTGCACATGGGTTTGTGGTCGATTATGAGTAAACGCTGCACTCATATTGCTGAACAATTTCTCAAACCCAAGAGAGCATTCAAAATTGAAACTACTGAGCCATCTGAGATGTATGTATATTTCTTACACAATCTCTCTCACTTTCAATCTCCAATCGGATAAAACCATATCGTGATTTATTTTTTCAATTGTTTCGGATGTAGAGACCTTAACTGGGTATCCAGAACGTTCGGCTTGTACGGCCACAACATAATTCAGTAAACCACTTTTTTACAAATGAAGTTGATGGTGAAGAAGAGTCTCCATAGTATTTATGAAGCTTAGCGTTGGCTTGAGTGATGGTTTTTTCCGCAAAAAATAATGCTTAATGAGCACACACACAGCCTGTCCGTCACAGGCTGTTTTCTCGAGAGCCGTAGAAGCTACGGAACTGGAATTTTAGCAGAATATGTAGAACGTTGGCCGCTACAACATCCAGCCAAGTATTTTTGCTGTAATGTTCAAAACGCTAAAACTATAAAAAACCTCAAAATTTAAAAATCGCCAAACCGAAAAAATCGACAAAAACTGAAATAATCGCCAAAACGAAAAAAAACGCCACACAATAAAAATCTCCAAAAACTGAAAAAACGTCAAACGAAAAATTAAAAAAAACCAAAAACAAAAAAAACCCCAAAAATAAGACAAACCGCCAAAAACTGAAAAAAAAGTTTACCGGGAACCTATTTTTTTATTTTTTATTTCTACATCTGGGGGTCTACTCTGTAATTCGAAACGAAAGAGAATGCTTTCGAATTTGCATGTAATTAAGATATAAATTCGAAAGTGTTTTATTTCGTTTCAAATTACAGAGTAGACACCCAGGTAAGATATTTGATTATATAGGCTAAATTCGTATAACCGTGTGCGAGCCACTGTGGCACTTTACTGAATTTATTTAAATTTCCTTCTCAAAACACGGGGTAGTCTGCTATCAACGACTGTCCAACACAAACTAACTGAAGCAGATTGCTCAAATTTTTGACAGCAGTCAACTGACAGTTGCCTGTTGGCAGGAGTAGTGTTGCCATTTTAATTAAGAGGCGGGAAATTCAAAAAGTCACTGAGGTAATGACCCACCCTCGTACATATATGTACATGTATCTTTTTTGCCAGAATTAAACGTTATAATCTCCTTTTTCCTACATTACAAATTGCCTTCTTGTATATTAATTTTTATTTTATTTTTTCTTTCCCTAAGATTTTACCCTTCCGGGTGGCTGCTTACGATAAGAGTACTTCTCGCATGGCCTTTTTTGAACCTAAACGTAAAGATGACTTTGAGTTTATCTCTGGCACTAAAATGCGCACATTAGCTAAGACTGGCTCAAATCCTCCTGATGGTTTTATGGAACCTAAAGCCTGGAATATTTTATCAGAATACTATCAATCCATATCGAAACAATAATAAATACCTAACAGCTACACTAAATTTTATCATTTATGTGCAATAAGTGAATGTCTAAAAGCAATACATGTATAAAACATTACCATTAGTTTAATTAAGATTTATACATACACACACACATATGTATTCTATTATATTTTAACCGCCGCTGAATGCCTGCATGTTTTAATACATATTCCCAAATTATTTTTTATGTAAAAAGCGAAAATACTTTTTATATACATACATATGTATATTTTATGATCTAAAATGTATAGTTTATTTTGCAACTGTTTCGAACAATATTATGTATTTAGATAATTTAAAAGCATATTGTATGTTTGACGAGTTTAATTAGAGCACATTTGAGAATTGTATGTATGTATGTATGTATATCGAAATTATTTTAAAGGAAAAATAGTGACTTTGGTGTTGTATAAGAAAATATACATACATACATACACACATAAATTTGCAACTGTTGTATTTTTTTTTTTTTGTAAGAAACAAACGATTTTAAATTGTTTAGAAAATTAAATAAATAAAAATTAATGATTTTCACCCTTATGCAAAAACGTTTGTTAAAGTTAAAGCATGTGTTAAAACCGGTTTTGCCATGCAAAATTCGTTTGTTAAACCAACTTTAAGTTTAACAATCGTTTTTGCATAAGGGGGTTTATGTTTAATATTTAACAAATAATGTGTTATTAATGTTGAAATGACGCAAATTAATGTTTGTATAAGAGAACTTGAACATAACTGTGCAATTCTTTAATGATGACAATGGTGGTTTGTATTTTATATACATTTGTATGTACAGCGGTCAAAAAAAGTATTCGACATATACCAACATTTTTTAGTTTTCATCAAGAAAAAACTATTTACTATCTAATTTCACAAAAAGAACTTGGAAAGCATTTTATTGAGGAACTTCAAATTGTATTCAATAAAAAAAAATTAGATTATTTAAGTAACTAATATAAAAATTTCATCAAATAAAAAATAAGTTAAGAAATTGAAACAAAAAAAGTATTCGACATTGGTAATATTCTTATCATGATACAGTAATATAAAGGTACAACCACATATGACGTACAAAATTAATTATGACTTTTTCCCTGATTATTTGATTTTTGTAAACAGAGAGGAGAACGTTGCCACACACATATAATGGCAACTTTCATTTAGGAATGCTTTTTGAAATGTGTAATTTGAGTTAAAAAATTATAGTTTAATCCACACATTTTTTAAATGCTGTATTTATTGGACATGAGGATAACGAAATCTGTATGTAATATGATCTTCAAAAGTTGGCAAATGTTTGATTTATTATTTATTTCACCACATAATAAAAAAGTCTCATGGCTAGACATGCAACATCAGTCTTAAAAACATCGATGTTTTTGTTAAAGCAGCATAACAGCAAAACTTAAAATTACTGAAAAATGTTAGAAAGCAGAATACTTGAAAAAACTCGCAAAAATACTCGAGAAGTTGCAAAATCGGAAAAAAGCCTTAAAGTTTATTAGAAATCGCTTAATCTGTTAAATAGAAAATTAACTCGGAAATAACGCGAAAAAATCGCAAGTTCGCGAAAAATTTCTAAATGCATTGAAGAAATAACTTCCACTGCAAAGAATAACAAACTCCCAGAAAATCAGATAAATCACAAAACAATTCCTAACATCGCAGAAATTGCAATGTCTGGTAAAAGTTTTTGTATAATTTTCATTTCGAAATGAAACTACAATGGACATAAACATTAAAACATTTAGTCATCTTTCGACGACGTAGGAAATAAACTATCGCCAGTTAGTTACACAAGGAAACTTTCGTCCAACGTACTGATTGTGTGTATTTTCATATACACAAAAGTGTTTTTATATTTTACGAAGAATATTCGTCGTTGGTTCCAGTTGTGCTTACAGCAGCTTCGCCCAAACACACAAAAGCTTTGAAAGCTCTTGAATTTTTTCTTGTTTCTTTACAAAATAAGAGTAAGCATTGCTGTCGTCAAGATCTTATTGGCTGATGTGATCTCTTCTGCTCCTGTTAGTGTGAAAGCACAAAACCTCCTTTTTAAAAGTTTTCACATTGTGCATATGCCTTGGACGTACCTGATGTAAGGCAATAATAGAGTGAAGCACGAACACGAAGTCCCGCCTATGATTCGGAAGTGGAGCAGATGCTGTTCAATTAGGAATTTCCTTGTAGCTGTTCATTTCCTTGCTGCTCTATCTTTGCTGCTGCTGTATTTTGTTATTGCTGTTTTTTATAATGAAAAAATTTAAATATTTTTAAATTTTTTTAATTAAATAAACAACAAAGTCAAACAATTAATGAAAAACTCGGATTTCATAAACTAATAAGGTAGCATTAATTTTGAGAGTAAAAAATAATCGGGACAAACGTCAGAAGGTTAATATGGCGACGAAAAGAGATAACGGTTTTACCTTTATATTATTGTATCATGATTCTTATAATACAAACTATGTACACTTGTTTTGGAAGCAAATTGCTTTTCCTTGGCGACATGTGGCTTCTTTTAAGCGATCGGGTATAGATTAGTCCAGGATTTGTGTATATTCTGGACCGATTTTTCATTACTCGTCTAAGAGGACTTTTTTCATTTTATTTTTGCTTGTAAAGTCACTTTTTCTTATTATTTTTTCGAAATGACCCCAGAGGTGTTCAATAGGATCAAGATCTGGGCACTGTGGTGGCGTTTTTATTATTTTAGTGCAGTATATATAAGCCAAAGCCTTGTATTGGTAGCACAATGCTTGGGATCGTTGTCTTTATAAAACTGAAATCTATCCAACAGTCCCAATTTTTCTATGCCTATCTGCAAATTTAGCTTCAGTAGGTCAATATAACGTGGATGGAGCATTGGAGATGCTGCTAAGATTGTTTAGATATTGCTGTCAAATTCTGGAAGCCTTGTGTGAAATATAAAAAGTTCGACGAATTTCTGAAGTTTAGTTGTTTATTGTGAAGAGTTCTCTATTAAAAGTTCAGTTCATTATTGTGAAGAAAGAGTAAATCGCAGTTAAAAGCAGTTGATAGTCGTGCAAAAGTGTGTAAAAGAAAAGTAAGTGAGTCATAATTGTTGTACAAAAAGTGAGCATCGGCAGAGTGAGTTTCGTGTGAAGAACAGCAGAGAGGGAGTATTGCTTCAAGACCAACGCATTGAGTATTGTGAGACGTGTATATACAACAGCGGAGTAGACGTCTTGGGCAACCAGTTGTGAATCATTTATGTAATTTAAGTTGCGTGTGTGTGTATTTAAGCTCTTGGTTTGATTAGTATAAGTCCATTTAGTAAATGAAGTGTCAATCTTAACCCTAATTAGTACAAAAAAATACGGGTAAAAATTTCAAGTTGATTCCGTTCTCACGAGTCACGCTATAATTCTCAGTATGTAATTATTTGGGTCTGTTCGTAAATGCATCACTGCGCTGCAAATGCAAATTTGAATGTTCTAAACTGCTTTACTAAAGTAGATAACGCACAAATAAATGAACGCACAAATAAATGTCAAATATGGGCTTCAAACACGGTTACTACTAAAAAATTATCAGCGAAATTGTATTGCATTTTAAATTAAAGTTTGCTCGTATGATGCACAGCAGTGATGCATTTAGCTACACACCCTTTTTCTCTTCAAACACGTGAGCGTGAAATCTACTGTTTAAGGGATGGGCGATAATGCAATGCAGTGAATAATCTTTTGAATGCTTAGACAGGCACTTCGATATGATATAAGTGAAATTTCACGCTATCAGGTATAATTGCAGTAATCGTGCATGGAAAGAACTACAAAAAGAGATTGGCTTAACCTTGTACAAAGTCCAACATAGGTATGAACTGTTTTTGATGTATAAACATCTATACGCTAGGGGGTAAAAATCTTTTTCACAATACAATCACAAATTTTGAGTAAGATGCACACAGCGTTGTCAAATCGGTGTGAGCTATATATGAGTGTATTAGTGTTTGAAAGAAGCAATACAAACTTATTTAAAATATTGTAAATACATAGGAATTTGCTGGTTTTTGTTTGTTTTATTTAACTTGATTATTGCTTTATTAGGGTTCCGTACACCAAAGGTGAAAATGAACCCTATTGTTTTCGTTACGCTGTCCGCCCGTCTGTCACAGGGTATTTTCTCGAGAACCGTAAGACCTTTCGACACAGTGTGTAGACATTTAGCCGCACCAACAACAAATACATGAGAGTTAAAAATTAAAGGGTGTTGCAAAACGAGCAACGAAAATTGTTAAAACCACATGTAATATACATACAATTGTATGTACATATATACACTTGAAATGTGTAAAGTTAGTGTATTTTTATACAGACTACAGCAATTAACACTAAATTTAAAAAATTTAAATTAAAGGGTGTTCCATCAGTTAATGCAATTTTGACTTTGTAATTTTGACAACTTGCTGTATCTTGGAAACCGTAAGAGCAAAACTCTTGAAATTTTCAAAAACGGTAAACCCAAAAAATCAAAAAATTATAAAATCGCCATATCTAAAAAAAATCACCAAAAACAAAAAAAAAATCGCCAAAACGAAAAAAAGCATCATATTAAAAAAAATTCTGGGACTAAAATAAATCGCGAAAAACCGGACAAATCGCCAAAATGAAAAAAATCCTTAAACAAAAAAATCGCCAAAATGAAAAAAACCAAAAACAGAAAAAAATCTTCGAAATGAAAAAACCCCAAAAACAGAAAAAAAATCGCAAAATGAAAAAAAATCGCCAAAATGAAAAAAGAGAAAATTAAAAAAACCCCAAATAGAGAAAAAACGCCAAAACGAGAAAAAAGCGACAAAACTGAAAAAATCGTTTAAACTGAAAAAACTAAAAAAAAGGAAAAAATCCACTTAAAAAATGCTCAAAACCGAATGTACGGAACCCTTCGTGCGCGAGTCAAAGTCGCACTTTACTGAATTTATTTTAATTGCAATGCGTACACAACAACAAGAACAGCAACAACTAACTTGGAGGCTACACGTTCAATTTTTGTTTCAAAGTTCAATACATTCACACTTTTTTACTACCACACTCATACATTTGGGAATTGAATACCAGGTGGACTTCAATTTTTATTTCAACGCTTCATTAATGTTTTAAAATAATTTTTGTGTTTATAAAAAATTTAAGACAGAAGTAATTTTCATTGCTGACATAAAATATGTAGGCGAAAATTTTTAATTGTTTCCTCGACGACGGCATTTTGAACATAAAATTGGTAATCTAATTGCTTACAGCCTACGTCACAACTTCAATTTTAGCAAATTTTGACAAACCATACATGTGAAAAAACTTAAAGCAATTTATTGAACGTGTAGCCGCAAGGTAAACGCTGAACAACAGGAATTAAAAATTAAAAGCAAAATAAAGTAGAAAGTAGATGAGCACTGCAGTACCACTAAAATTTCAGTAAAAATAATAAAAAAAATTTAACCAGTAAATTTTTACTGATTACTAAAATTTTTTTCTACAATTTTTATAAAGTGTCTAAATGATTTATTATATGAAGAGGTGCATTGAATTTTCAGTAATCAGTAATGCCGTATGAATACGGCCCTACGATTTTACTGGTAATGCAAATTAAATTTCATTAGCAGTAAAAATTTACTGAATTTTTTCAGTAATCAGTAAAAATACTGCTTACTGCTATTTTTAATGTAGTATATATGTATATACTGCAGTGTGCCCATTTACTAGCCAAATAAGTTAAATAAAACAAACAAAAACCAGCAAATTCCTATGTATTTACAATATTGAAAGTTTTGATACTTTTAATTGATTAATTTAAAAAAATATACTAAAAGCATAAGTACTTCCAACTTAAAAAAATTTTTCATTAATAGATGTTTACACATCTCCCCTGTGATCGGACTCACATTGCTTTTTGATGTGTAAACATCTATACGCTACGGCGTGATACAATAATACAGGTAGCCGCGAATCTACAACAAATGTACAACAAATAAAACAAGTGATTTTTATTGCTGTTTTGTGATTGACAAGAGAGGAAAACAATATACATACATGCACTTGCGTTTTCTCTTGGCTTTGCAAAGCATGTTTGTATTAGTACAGTTTTAATATGCACTGTGCGCGTGTGTTGGTAAAACATAAGCACAATTTGGCAGATCAAATCACGAAAGAAGCAAAACAGCTGGCGCTTCGCGGTTACCTGTATAATTGTATCATGCGCTAGGGGGTAAAAATCTTTTGACTTCGATTTCTTTGCTTTTCTTTCACAGCATTGTCAAATCGGTGTGAGCTATGTATGAGTGTATTAATGTTTGAAAGAAGCAATACCAAGCAGAGAAACAAGTTGACCGGCTCGAAGCCGACGGTGCGCCGCCGCCTGTTATTTTTCTGTATATTTCCGTACACCAAAGGTGAAAATGAACCGTAAGAGCTACGGACTTGAAATTTGGACACAATATGTAGACATTTGGCCACTACAAAAACAAATACATGAGAGTTAAAAACTAAAGGGTGTTCCAAAACGAGCAACGAAAAATGTTAAAATCCCATGTAATATACATACAATTGTATGTACATATATACACTTGAAATTTTAAAAGTTAGTGTATTTTTATACAGACTACAACAATTAACACTAAATTTAAAAAATTTAAATCAATGGGTGTTCCATCAGTTAATGCAATTTTGACTTTGTAATTTTGACAACTTGCTGTATCTGGGAAACCGTAAGAGCAAAACTCTTGAAATTTTCAAAAACGGTAAAACTAAAAATCAATAAAATATAAAATCGCCAAATATAAAAAAATCGCCAAAAACAAAAAAAAAATCGCCAAAATGATAAAAAGCACCAAATTAAAGAAAAATCTCTAGGACTAAAATAAATCGCGAAAAACCGGAAAAATCGCCAAAATGAAAAAAATCGCCAAAATGAAAAAAATCGCCAATTCCAAAAAATCGCCAAAATAAAAAAATCGCCTAAATAAAAAAACCCCAAAAACAGAAAAAAATGCTAAAATGAAAAAACCCCAAAAGAACAGAAAAAAATCGCCAAAATGAAAAAAAATTTCGAAAATTAAAAAAACCCAAAAAGAAAAAAAAAGCGCCAAAACGAGAAAAAAGCGATAAAACTGAAAAAAATCGTTTAAACTGAAAAAACTTAAAAAAGGAAGAAAGCTAAATCAAAAAAAAATTATCAAAACCGAATGTGCGCGAGTCAAAGTCGCACTTTACTGAATTTATTTTAATTGCAATGCGTACACAACAGCAAGAACAGCAACAACTAAACGATGAACAACAGGAATTAAAAATTAAAAAGTAAAAGTAAAGGAATTACCATAGATGAGCACTGCAGTACCACTAAAGTTTCAGTAAAAACAATAACAAATGTTTAACAAGTAAATTTTTACTGATTACTAAAATTTTTTTTCTACAATTTTTATAAATTGCTTAATCAGTAATGCCGGTATTCATAATGAAATTCTACCAAGTGGCTAAATGTTTTTCATACAAAAGTTTCAAAATTTGAATGAAAAAACTTTGCCACTTGCTACAATTTTATTATGATTACGGCCCTACGATTTTACTGGTAATGCAAATTAAATTTCATTAGCAGTAAAAATTTACTGAATTTTTTTAGTAATCAGTAAATTTACTGCTTACTGCAATTTTGAATGCAGTACATATACATATACTGCAGTGTGCCCATTTACTAACCAAATAAGTTAAATAAAACAAACAAAAACCAGCAAATTCCTATGTATTTACAATATTGAAAGTTTTGATACTTTTAATTGATTAATTTAAAAAAATATACTAAAAGCATAAGTACTTCCAACTTAAAAAAATTTTTCATTAATAGATGTTTACACATCTCCCCTGTGATCGGACTCACATTGCTTTTTTTTTTTTAATAAAAATGTTATTTTTAAATATTAATTTTGGGAAGAAGTACGTTAAGAATATTAAACTTTAATCTAACAATTCCCAAAAAGAATACAAATTATTAACTTGGCAGCAAATAAATCTAAATAGCATGATTCGATAGATAATAGGGGCTTAAGGATAGATAATAGGGGCACTTCTGGTTACAAATGCGGGTTGAATATTACTAACGGGTCACAAAGAACCCAACGGGGTCCCCGAGTGGAAGTGTGTTATAGCACCACCCTTCCTAACCTAACCTAACCTAACATGTCGCTGAAGAAAGGCAAAAGGTTCGGCTCACTTTGGTCCATGCAAGTAGGTTCCTTTGTGATAGTTTTATATTTGGATTCTTTTGTTTATATGTATTGTATGAATTTCTTATTCAGTATCGATGGCGTTAAAGGTACTTTTTTTTGGTAATAAAACACATTTCTTTTTTGTTTTGGGATATTTTTATAAAATTGTATAAGTGTAATTATTACAATTATAAATAATTAATATCAAATTGTAGATGTTTTTGTTATGGTAATATATTTTTTATTATTATTTTTATTACTATTATTATGTAATTGTTGCAAGTTTATTTCTTCAACTCCAGACGAAACAATTATGAAGTTATTTTTTTTTTGTTTAAATTGTCTGTAAATTTTTAAGGACTTGTTAAAAAAAAGTATTTTTGATTTATAAGAGGTTTATAAAACTGTTTTCCATAAAAAATTCGTTTAATAAAGCCTTAATTAAAAAAATTATTTTTTTTATGAACAAGGCAGTTAAATGTTTAAACGAAATATTTATGATATTTTTTACTTCATTTAGTATGTATGTACTTGTGTTTATGTATTATTGTTGTATCAAATCTTAAGAAAATTAAAATATACAACATTAATTAAAAAAAGAAGAAATTAAATAAAAATTTTGTAAAGTACCTTAAGAGAAAATAAAAAAGTAATAATTGGTCAATTCTCAAACCATCGTATGAGTTGTATGTCGTATATGTTATTGATAATTTCTATACAACCTACAACTCTTACTGTAAGAGCTGAGTGCATTAGGCAATTAATTCCAGTATAAAAAAATATAACATATAATGTTATTAGAAAAGTAAGTATCTACACAACCCCGATTAAAATTAAAAATTTAATTTTTTTATATATAAATTAAATTCGAAATAGAGAACATACATATACACACATACATATGTATCCAAAATATGTATAATAAAGTGCTTAAATTAAAACATAAAACAGAGAGAGTTGAGTGAAAAGTGAGATACTGTTTAAAGGACAAACACATTTTAATGCAGTTATGAAATTTTTGTGCGTAATTAATTATTTAATTTAGTTTAACAAAGCTTTTTTTATTATAAAGTTTTTAATTATTCTTTTTTCTTATTTTTTATTATTATACAATAAAAAAATATTGTAAACTTTTTATAATTTTTTGTTTTATATTATTTACGAGTACATATGTATGTATAAATATACAATAAAAAGATGCGCAAACATTTAGCAGGTAGTGTAAAAAAATAACAAAAACTCTGTAACCAATTTATTGTTCCACAAAAATTATAAAAGAAACAAACATGTACTATAAGAATGTTCACAAACAACGAAATTACTTATATATATCATTTGGTTTATTTAAATACCAATAGTTATGTATTTAATTTAAAATTTTTAATTAAAGCATGACATTATTTTCATTTGTCGTCTATTTTAGGATTTTTTTTAAAGAAATACGAGTATTTTATTATATATATATATATATATATATATATATTTATATATATATATATATTTATATATTTTAAATCGTAGCTGTTGAATTCAGAAATTTAATGCACAACAGTTTGTTATATGAAAAATTATTTTTTCAATTTTCTATCACACACATATGTACATATGTATGTATGTATTTCATTTTTCATTCAGAGGTCCGGTCCATAAGTTGAAAAATATATGTCCCGCCAATCTTTTTTCTTGTTTTTCAATTTTCAGATAAACTATTATTTAATTTTTTTTTTGTAAATTCTTCCCAGTTTCCTATGAAATGTTCATAGGATCGACCGACCATAAGTCGGAAAATATGGGTCGCCGCCAATTGTTTTCTTATTTTTCTATTTTCTATCACATAGGCTACATTTTATTTTGTTTAGAGCTGCTTCACTAAACTGCATTTGTTCCCAATTTTGTTATTGCTCAATGAAGGACGACGATATACTACATACATACATACATATGTATGTAAATTAAACATACTAAAAGACACTAAAAAGTTTAAATCACTAGAGCGGAATTACAAACACAGTTGAAAAACATTGAACTCGGGGTAACATTACCACCACCTCAATTATTTAAAGGTTAAGTAAGATGCACTTCCAATACGAAGAATAACTAAAATGGCAAGTTACGCCAATTTCTCTATTTACTTATTGATAATAATGCAGACAAAAATATCGAAGTTACTCACGTGCTATTTTGTTCTTTACTATCGAAATATATGTACATGTTTCCCAAACGATCAGAAGAATTACCACAAAATCTATAGTATTAATCACTTATTACATCATTTATTTAATTAATTTTCTTTCTTATTCACACACTAAACACTTGTTTGGTTTTTTGCTAAATTTACTTTGTCTAAATAACAAACGGTATTTGTGCGCCCATTTTGTTGTACGCCTTGCCAGTATTGTTGTATTTGATAATACATAAAGGCTCAGTTAGCCGACTGTAATGGAATGCAGGTGCAACGGTAAGAAGCAGTTGATCGATATTGTTATGTGAAAATTAATGAAAATGGTTATAGAGATGTAATGTTAAGTAACCGGAATGTACGAATCTGCACATTACTTTTCACATAACAATATTGATCAGCCGTTTCCTACCGTTGCAGTTACGTTCCATTACAGTCGGCTAACTAAGCTTTAAGTAAATAGAAATTGGGAATCTGGTACATATTAAAGGAGATCTTTTAAAATCAATAAATTTTTATTCGCACAAAATTATTCATATTATATATGTATATCGCTCATTTAGTTAAACCCTAAGCACAGAGGATATACAGAGATTACACGAGACGGAAGATAATTGCGTTTTCTTTATGTCTCGCTCACACAGTCATCAAATCCTCTTTAAAGCTTTTTCGTATGCCATTTTTGTAACGTATTTTCGTGTTGTGCTTTGTTGCCTCATTCGCTGTGTGATTTTGTGCCCTAAGGAAGGATATTCAAATATTTATTCGGATATGTTATGCAATATTTTCAATAGTTAATAGAAAAAAAGTGTCCTAAGACTAGTTTTTATTCGAACTTTTATTGTATTAAGCAATATACGCATTCTTAAAAAAATTATTCGATTAAGAGCTATTATATTGTTCGAATAAAAATTATGTAAATAAAAAAATATTTGAATAGAATTATTCCAATGAAGTCGTTGAGTAAAAATTACTCGAATAAAACTAATCGAGCAATGAATATTCGAATAATTTTCGAGCAAAAAATTACTCGCATACAAATTAATCTAAAAAAAATGATTTGATTTTTAATTTAAATCGCTAACACATTATTTATTCCAACAGGGTCCTTGATTAAAAACTATTCGAATAAAATTTTTGCAAATCAAAATTATTTGATTGAACTTTATTATTCCCATAAAAATTAATCACAATAATTAACTGATTTTAAATTTAATTCGAACATTGAATATTCGTTTATTATTATTCGAACATTTATTCGCATAAAAACTAATCGAATAAAAATTATTTGATTTTTAATTTAATTGACTGATCCATTATTTATTTCAATAGTACTTAAATAAAAATTATTCGAAAAAAAATTATTCGAACAAGGAATATTCGAATAAAATTAGTCCAATACAAATTATTTAATTTTTAATTTAATTCGCTCACCCATTATTTATTCCAATAGAGTCCTTTAATAAAAATCAATCCATACTGCTCGAATGACATATAGTTGCATAAAAATTAATCAAACAATTGATTTTAAATTTAATTCGAACATTGAATATTCTAGTAAAATTATTCGAGTGAAAAGTGTTCGCGTAAAACTTTTTCGCATAAAAATTAATCGAATAATAATTAATTGATATTAAATTTAATGCACTGAATAATTATTCATTACAATATTATTCGAAAAAAAAACTATTCGCATATATTAAAAAAAATTATTCGAATAAAATTTATTCACATAAAAAATAACTCAGCAATAATTAACTGGTGTTAATTTTAATTCGTACAGCGAATATCCGAATAACACTGATTCGCATAAAAATTAATCGAATAATAATTAAATGCTATTCAAGTTGAATTGACTGCAAATTGGTTACAGTTACTGTTTGTTTTCCAAGGTTTAATTAAATATTTTTCTGCCAATTATATAACAAACTGATTGAACAATTTCTATAAAAATTCTTTTAAAAAAATCTCAAATATCGTCAGAAAAACATAAGCTTTAATAGTTTATATTATGTAACCATTCGGTGTAAGGAACTGTTAAGCTTAACAGTGTTTGCTTTAAAGAAACATGCGACTACTGGAACAAGTTACGCTTTCATCGAGCAAATATAGGAGAAATAAATGTGGTGACACAGGTGGACATATTGATGAAAAGCAATACCAAATGACCTTCAACTCACTCACTGTTGCACCAAACAATGTATGTACGTATCACTTGAGACGGTAAAGGGGGATTATGGCAGCAGCCGAAGTTAAAATGGATAATAATCGAAAGAATATTTTTTATAAAAAAAAGATACAAATGGAAATAGTCAAATATGCATTAACGTGACTTAACAAATATATATATATGCAAGAAACAAAATACACTCTGTATTTACTTAGTAGGTCCTAGAGAGACGAGGGGAAAAGAAACGTTTGTGTCCCTCGTCTCTCTCTCTCTCTCTCCCTCCCACAAACTAATCAGCTTAGCAATAAAGGTAGAATTAGTAAAATCGTATCGTGATGTTGCGTGTCAGCTGACAAAAACCGTACCATATACAATGCATGTTACTAGTTATAAAATATGTGGTGGTAGCACTGCTGACGTAGAAATCTACAGAAAACAGATTTTTCTGTAGCGAATGTCAAAACAGCCGCATTCAAAGCCAGACAAAAAAAAAATGTGCTGTGCAAACTGTTACATTTTCTATAACTTGTGGACAAAGTTGAACGATACGGCAAGCTGTAAAGTAGAATGATACGATTTTACTAATTCTACCTTAAGACTTGCATAGTGTAAACTAGTACTAGGCAAAATACTTGTCTGGTCCAGGCGTATCTTAAGGCGTTCACATTAACTTTTTTTAAACTACATATACTCGTAGCACATTTATTTGAACAGTGTAAATTTGAAGTTATAAAAATTGCACTTAGAAGAACAGTCTTTAAAGTATTAAATAAAAAGTTAATTAGAAATATTATTTAATTCCTGTTAGTAGTAGTACATACTTGGCATTTGAAATAACTACTCATATATTTATAAAATATAAAGTGATGTATTTTTCTTTCGGTAATTCGTTTCCTTGTATACATTGTAAAGCCGAGATCCCACTATCGGCACAATATACCGATTTTCGTCGGCTCACTGAAACAAAGTTATAAGTAAAGCAGCAAAATGGCTTTATTTCTCAACTAATTGAAAAATGAGGACGTGATTGAACTTCACTGCAGTGATAATAAAGCCATATAGGCTTGTTTAAGAATTAATTAAGAAATTATGACTTGATTACAGTGAGCCGACAAAAATCGGTACATTGGGCCGATAGTGGGATCTCGGCTTAAGTTTTTTAAACTTTATTTCACTTTATCTAAATATATATTTTTGTTTATTTTATTTATGTATATGCAATTGTTTGAGTGTAATCTTAATTTAAATCATGCAGCTTATTATTATTTTTTATATTGAACTCTTTTTCTTAATATTGCATTTTTTCTACACGAACTGACCTTTTCAATAATTTTCAGTCATACGGGTATGTTCTGCATTGCACGTGGAATTAAAAGGAGTGAAATTGCCATAGCATTGTTGTTATAATTACATATTTCCAACAACAATTGTATGGCAATTCCACTCGTTTTAATTTCACGTGGAATGCAGAACATACCCGATATTTTATGTGATTTTTTTTTTTTGTTGTTTGCTTACACTTGATCTTTGTTTTTTTTTTTTTTTTTTGTTAAATAATTTTGTAGTAAATTGCGATAATTTTGTTTAAACATCTATATTTAATTATGATTAATTTCTTTTCCGCTTTTTTATTGTTTTTTATAAATTTTATTTTTTTATTATTATTATAATTATTTTTATTTTTAATATTATTAAAATAAAAAAAGTTTAAGTTCTTGTTGGGCCTAACAAGATTTTAGAAAACTACATTCATCGTTGTATTTACCTCGTCAAAGCAGACTGCACCTTGACAACCAACTTTCTGCTTTTCTATGATCATTCGATTTCAGTTGATGTCCACCTTTAGGGGGATTATTTGCCTCCTGTAAATGATTTAAGGTTTTTTATTGATTTTTTTTTTAATGGTTTAACAATTTTTCGCTTTTTTTATTACCATTCGCTTTTCCATTTTCGCTTTTATATCACTAGCTAGGGTTAGGAAAGCCTCTTCAACATTAATGCTGGCTTTAGCGGAAGTTTCCATAAATTTAATGCAATATTCAACTGCCAATTGTTCCCCACGTTCTCGGGAAACCTTTTGAAATTAAGATACATATTTATATAGAATCAAATTTAAAAATTACGCACATTATAAATATGCATATCACTTAGTTAGAATGATACAATTATCATTTTTAAATATTCTATAAAACCTGAAAATATACGGAAGGATAGCGCACATTTTATATGGTAGACATACTCATGTACCTAATCAACAAAAAAGAAAATTGCAAAAATATGCACTCGGAATATAAAAATTAGTCCCTAGACAAATACTTTAAAAATTTAAAATTGTACGATACTATTTCCCGACTAGAAAAGTGGGCAGTTGTGACGTTACGGTCACACAAAAGCATTGTTTTTGAATTGTACTTCTTTTTTCATACGTACTGGATTCCAGCTATGATACAATTTTGCGATTTGCAAGGTGGGCAGTGCTACACCTATTACAAAAATATTAGGCCTTATCGTAGTTGGCGTTTTTCTACTTCAAATTCGACTATTTGGAGTTGATTAAAGAAAACAAAATACATGTTTCTTTAATCTAGTACAAAACGCCAGATTTTCGCTACAAAATCGCCAACCACAATAAGGAGGATTGTTTTTCAACTACACACTTACATATGTACATACATACATACATATATGTATACAGTATACTGTACGTATATTATGAAATTTAGTACACACGGTTGGTAGCACTGTTGCCATGAAAAATATTCTTCATGATAAAGGGATTTAATACCCCTTTTAGACACGGAAAGTTTACTTTGCAAAGTCTTAATTCAGCTGGGAGAAAGACAGAAAGAGATAGTATTCCTTTCTCCGTCTTTCACACAGCTGAATTAAGACTTTGCAAAGTAAACTTTGCGTGTCTAAAAGGGGTATAAAAAGACCTCACTTTTCTAGAGAAAAATTACTCACAACTGCATTTAGGGAAAAGAGAAAATGTTTCACTTTCATTTAAACAATTTAGAAGTTCAACTATAAATCAATAATCTATGTTTTTTTATTTTCTAACTTTAGCATTACTAAATAGAAGTAATAAAACACGTTAAAAAAACAACAACAGCTCGCAGAGGTCAGAACAAAACGTGCTTTTTTAATTTTTTTTTTTTAGAAAATGGTTTTTTTTATGTATTTGCATTAATTTGATTAAGTTCTATTGGAAAAAATCGTATTTGCTCAATATTTCTTCCCTTCTCATAGAAATATTTGGTCTTTAAAAAATCGGTGCAGAGCAAAACGTGATTTTTTCCTTCTATTTTAACAAAACATAGTTTTTTATAACAACTTATTTAGGTTCATTTTATTATAATAAGAAATAGGAATATGTCGTGATTTTCTCGAATCACGCATGATTGTCGCTTGAGTGAGCGTGCGTGATCATGAGACAAAAAAAAAAAACACTCACGCAGTATTTTCGCGGAATGTATCATTTCATATAAATAATAATAATAATGAATAATTTGATTGTTGTCTGGTATTGAAAAGTTATTAAATATAATATAGAGCCTAAAAAATATAGTTTAAAGATGGAAGATAAATACTGGAACACGAAAGAAACATAAATAAAAAAAAAAATCTCAACAGCGGTAAATACTCGTATATCGAGTTATTATTAAAGATTTTTGTTTTAAAAGTGCCGTTTATTTGAAACAAAACAAACATACTTTTTTTGTTTTATTTTAACAAAACGTGAAACTCCTTCAATTTCGTACATCCTTAAAATTTATTGTTGCGACTTATTGTGGTCTGATGCATTTTATAATAAGAAAGGAACTTGTTATATATTCTGGGTTCATGCTATAAAATAATCGGGTGAAAAAAATAATCTTTGATTTTCCAACATTTTGAAATAATCAAAAAGGCACGTTTTGTTCTGCGAGTCCTCATATCTACAATGCTTTAGGAGGAATAAAGTGTTGCCAAACAATTATTTTTGACTGGGCGCTGTCAAGTTAATAATTTTTGCTTTTATTTTGAATTGTTAGATTAAAGTTTAATGACCTATTTCCCAACTGTTACATTTATTTTTACCAAAGTGGGTATAAAGTGTTGATTAATTTGTATGTTTAAAAACATTTCTAAATTTTTGAACCAATAATTTATTTAAATTAGTTGACTTTCACTTTTAAACTTTCTATAATGCATACTTTTTTTTCTAAGTTTATTTGCTTTGCAGAAAATATCACCAGAAATTTAATATTTCGAGCCTGGAGGTAGAGAAAATAACACTCCTTTATTCAACAATTAGAAATAAATGCTGGTACATGTGGGTATTAATTTTCATATTAGACATGTATGTACATACGAGTACCTATGTATGTATGTACCTCAAGCCTGTAGACATTACACAGCTATAAATAATAAATATTACATCATTATAATACACCTTTCAATTTCCTTTCGTTTGCTCACACTAACACTTATTATTATTAACTTTAATCATTATTGAAGGGGAAGAAAGAAAGGTTTAAAATAGAAATATCCTTGAGCAATTAGTATTTAATTTTTAATGATTCAATATTCGAGCCGTGGAAACTTTTGAAATTCGTATGTATCTTACCGCTAGGCTTAATACATACATATATATATATTTATATTAGAGTGGCCGTTAATTGTATGGAGACCTTTTTTTTATTTCTTCTACTCTCACCCCCAAATCGGTTCAGTTTTATGTAAAAAAAAAAATACAAAATACCGATAAGTTGCGTTTTAGGGGGTGCGTCCGGCCCTCAAAGTTTACATTTTTTACATGTAATTTTATGCATATGACTAACTTTTAAAAAAACCATTTTACAAGAATATGACATATCGGCTATTCCACAGGATGTCACGTACTATGTCACGTACGTTGACCAATCAATTAAGCTTGTATTGTATCAAAGGTAGTGCTACTTTCGCTCCTCAAAATTACATAAAGAAATAGAGAAAAATTTAAATTTTCTCTGAAATACAAGCTTAATTGATTGGTCAACGTAAGTGACATCGTACGTGACATCCTGTGGAATAGCCCACATGGCAAGATTTTAGCTCTTCAAGTCAAAAACATTAGTCTCAAAGAAAGTTTTTTCCTAAAATTAATATTTTAGAAAATAATAAGGAAAATAAGCAACAAAATACCAACAATTTTATATAACAAAATTATATTTATATGGAAATTTTTTATTTTAAGCATGTACAATAAGAGCTTATATATATTAAATTATTTCATACATATAGTAAAATAAAACTAAACAAAAAAAAAAAAAAAAAAAAGGCCGGACGCACCCCCGGTATGAAATTTTTTTGTATTTTTTTTACATAAAATTGAACCGATTTGGGGGGGTGAGAGTAGAAGAAATCAAAAAATAGATAAAATAACTTCCACCCTAATGTATATAGATCTGCCCCCGTATTCTGTAACTCGCTAAAACTAAATTCTATCGCTAAAATGCTGAACAAATAGAAAATTAAAAATTTTTGCCGATAACATAACACACTAACATTTCGGCGAATTTCATTTTGAAGCCATTGCCTGATTTAGCAATACACGTCTGAACATTGTAATCGTAGCCGAAAATCGATAAATCGACTTTCAAGATTTTTAGCGATAGAGATTTAGCTTTAGCGAGTTACAGAATCCGGGGAACCGAGAGAATGTATAAGCGTATGTGTATTCATTTGTATAAAAAGCCGATTGATGTTCGGCACTCTAGCGCTTCTCTGGGCAGCCTGGATATAATCCTGTTTTTATGTTGTATATACGTTATATAGAATATCACGTAAAAAAGAACAGTATAAAAAGCCCAATTCAATTACGTAACTTCAAATAATAGAATTAAATTTCAGTTGAAATCGGGTAAAAAATAAAGAAATTTTTTTTTTATAAAGTCTACCATTGAGTTTCAATTTCTTCATATTATAATTTACCGGTCTGCAATTTTCTGTGCTATTTTTTACAATTCACCTTCTATCCGATTGTCTAAAAAATGCGTATAGAAATGAATGAAAATGAAAATGAATGAATACGACTCCCACGTTGGCGAATTTATTACATAATATTTAGTACATATTTAATATTTGTATTAGTAAATAAGCGATTTTATTTTACAATAAGGTCCGAAAAATTACATTACCTTTTATTAAATTGCATGTAGGTATACAAGATAAACAAAAAAATATCAACTCACCTGTCTTTTTTCATTCAGTTCGCATTTATTGCCCAATAACATTTTCTCAACATCAGCCGATGCATTCTCCTCTATGTTACGTATCCAATTTTTTATATTCTCAAATGATTTTTCTTGAGTTATATCATACACTAACATAATACCCATAGCGCCTCTGTAATATGCGGTGGTAATTGTTCTAAAGCGCTCCTGCCCAGCTGTGTCCCTGGAAGAGAATACTTGATTGAATATGGGTTTCATACATATTTATTTAAAAGTTGTCTTACCATATTTGTAATTTAATTTTTTTCCCATCTAACTCGATTGTTCTAATTTTGAAATCTATACCTAATAAAAAAGGAGAAAGATTTAATAAATTATTACTGTTCATGTTTACAAAATAAAAATTTAAAATAAATTTATTTGATAATATAAAATTAAACAATTCGGGTTTTTCGTCAATAACTTAAAGATTCTAAATAAAGTGTTGCTCTTAAATTCGAAAGATAGTTCGAATTTTCGAATACATTTTACAAAATAATAATGGAGGATTTTCTTACATATTTTCTTAATATTGGCGATTTTTTTTTTTTTGCAATTTCACAAAAAATATTAATTAAAAAATTTGAAAATTCATTTTTATTAACTACTAAATGAACAAATCTGAATTTTGTCCTTCTCATGGTTACATGAAATTTTTCTTTTAGAATAATGTATTCGAATCCATATAGAGTTTACTAACAAACTAAGGAATGCAAAATCGTTCGGAAATGAAAAAAATGGATAAAAGGGATCGATTATTGTATTTTAGCACAAAGGTATCATTGTATTGGACCGAAGAGGGCCGGACCCTTAACTTTCAACTTCCTAACAGCAACCTGCTAACCTAAGTATTGCTAACATTACTAATGCGAGTATTTAATAAACAAATAAATTAATTATAAGTATGTACTACAACTGCTGAACTGCTTGTTATCTATAATTGTGGTAATTTAAACATTTACTTTATTACATGTACATAAATACATACATATATAATTTTATTCCCTCATTCAGAGAAACAAATTTTACCTTATTCAAATATCTTGCGGTGTAATTTATTCTTTAACAGCATGCTTACCCATTTCTTATATCTGTTTTCTTAAGATACTTATCATTCACGTGAGCAGGTGTTTTGTTGTAAAAAATAATAATAAAAATAAAAAACCGTAATTTATTCTGGACAAATGCCAAAATGAATGATATTGTAAACATTGAAACAAAAGATCAAAACAAAAATTAACTTTAACCTGAAGTTTTCTTATAGTGTATGATCTCTTATATACATACTTACATACATGCATGCATTCAAACATAACAGTTGTCAAAAAAAGAAAATATGTAACAAATCCAGCAATAAATGGAAATGCACTCAATAACAATATTCTCACATACATTCATACAAATGTTTGCAAGTGCATTTGCATATCCCTGCATATGTACATACATATGTATGTATGCATATAGTACATCCAATGATAAAATGATAGTATACTTCATACTTTTGATCAATTAATCGAGAGCAGAGCAAATATTTATATTAAACAATGCAATTCTTTTATACAAAACCACAAAGAAAATAAAAACGCATCGCAATTTAATTTAAAATAAAAGCCTCCACTCTTTGTTTAGAATTTAGTCTACTTTATTCATATTAAGAATTTATTTTTTAATTGCATGCATCAAGTTTTAAGGGAGACCCATACAAAAAATATCAAATGAAGAGATGAGAATGGAGATGAAAATGTGAGTCATTTTCAATGTGTTCAATTTTATTTTGAAGAGAGGTGAAGAAGAGAGAACGAAAAAGAAAAAATTATAAATAAAGAAAATATTAAGGAACTTCTTTTTTAATTTAAAAAGGAAAAGTTTACAAAATATAATATACACACAAGCCAAAATTGTTGTAGTTATTATAATCATCAGTACAACGTCAACAAAAAAAATATATACTTTAACCTACCAACACCCCGAAACATAAACTTTATCTTTGGACAACAGAAAAGTTACAATACAGTGTGCAATAAAATACCTCGTTTGGAATACAATAAAAATTGCAACACAAACTATGAAAATGGCAACCCGTATACAAATATGCTTGTAAATGTAAGGTGTCCCAAATCCATTCAAAAAGCATTTATTTTTAGAAACACTAGATTTAATTCCTTGATTGAATGTACATACATATGTACATCCATACACATGTACATATATAAATTTGTAATTAACAATCATTACAGAAACTATAAAACACGAAAGACCCCTCCTTTCACTTATTTTTTCTATGAAAAAACAGCACTAATATTTTTTATTTCAGTTTTCACAATTTTTCCTACCGCCAGCAGACAAAAGAACTTACCTATTGTCGATATAAATGTTGTATTGAAAGCATCCTCCGAAAAACGAAACAAAATGCAAGTTTTCCCTACGCCAGAATCTCCAATAAGCAATAATTTAAACAAGTAATCGTACGTCTTGGCCATTATTATTTGTTCGCTTTTTTAATACAAATTCCTTTAGACGCTAATTTCTTAAATTTTTTCAGTATCAAAAACAACTATTTTATACTTTTGCAGCTAAAAAATCAAATTTTTCAAGTTTTTCTTCTCTGCTTTTGCTACGATTGTCGTATAAAATAAAAACCTAAAATCGTTGATGACAAAATCTACTATTTAATAAAAGTCTACAAAACAATGCTGCCATGTAGTTTCAGTTTTCTTGCGCATATACAACTGGGAAATTTACATGAAATTTGTATGCAAAATACGGAAGTCATATCACAAGTCATATCATGCCATATCACAAAATATATTATATATGTATGTATAATGACGTTATAGAATTTCGCAAATTAACAAGGAATATGAGCCGATTAAGTTATATAAGAGAGTATATTTGATTTAAAATATTTTTAAAAATTTCTCTGTCCTCACTTTTTATAAGGTTTATTATTTTAATTTTGTCTGGTAGCTCTCAAGAAAATTAGTGAAGTGCATTAGATAGTGCTGCCGTACCTTTTCTATTTTTCTTCGGTGGAGTCAAGTTAACCTTTACTGTCCGATATTAAAATTATATATGTACGTATTTGATGGAAAAATATGCTTTATAACATATCAAGAAAATAATTTTCACTTGTAAATGTGCTTTTGGCCTAATAATATATAACAAACTTAATGTATAAGAAGTTTTTCACATAAATGCATCGTTCATATATCACACTGTTATATAGCTACAACGTAAAATATCCAAGAGACATTTTACGATAAGGATTTTGACAGCTCAGGTGAATTATACTCGATCAGCTGCTCTAATGTGCCTAGCTTGTTTGACTTATTTTGTTATGGTTATATGAAGTGAACGTGTTTATAGATATTTTTTAATGTTCAAAAACTTTACAAGTGCTTATTATAAACTATTTAGTTGAAGATAAGAAAGTGATAAGATATAGTATGTACCTTTATATATAACAATAACAAATTGTAATCTCATTTTTAATTCTCAAGTGCAGTCATGTTATATATAACAGTGTGGCAGCACTTATCTTGTAAATCAATTATTACGTACTTCAAGCTGGCAATATTGTCCAATTGTTATTCTATTTCTTTTTGTGCAGTGAAAAAAGTCATAAGATTTTACTGAAGAATTTTCAGAATTTTCCTTGATTTTATAATAAATAAAATGTTTTGTATTTGTAAATTAAATCAATAAAAATATATGGAAAAATAATGATACTGGGAATTTCGTTGCGACTTAAGAAAATTATTGTGAAAATGTAAAAAATCAAATAAAAAAGTGTACTAGGTTGAAAAAGAAAATTTATAAAAAAAATATTAAAACAGACGTCGTAGTATTGTAACACCTTATTTTTTGTAAACTGCTCATAAAGCAGTTTAATTACTGCATGTTGAATAGTGTGTGAGTGTCTGTTTGTGAATACAGTGTAAAAAGTGTCTGTGGTGGTGTCGCATTTGGAATTCCATTGCGGTTGGCTGGTGCAGGCAGGCGGACACCCGACTTGCAATTCCATTCATCATTTGGCTTAACAATCATCATGGGTGCCAAAGAATCCAAGCAATCCTGCATTAATTACGAAGATGCAGTCAAACGTGGTAAGTTAAAAGTACACAATAGATCTGAGAATCTTACAAAGCTAATAAATTACATATGTACATATGTAGCCATATGCATATGTGTGTATGCATACATATATTTAATTAAATTATTACAATGGGCAGCAGGTGGGAGTTTAGTTATTAGGGCATTTTGCGTTGTCTTATTGGCAATGAAATGGGAAAAGCCTGAAAAGTGGGGTTGAAGGGTTTTTACAAAATAGGTTATTTTTGCCCTAAAACGAGTTTTGCCTTTTTTATCGATTGTTGTTTTTTTTTGTACTGTGTTTTTGTTTGGAAAAGGTGTTATGTTTTCTTATTTCTCTTTTTTTATCTAATCATTTCAAAGATTGTCTTATAAAGGTACTATTAAATTTAATGTTTTTAATGTTAATTGCGAAATTTCCCTAGAATTGCAGTGTTTTTGTTTTATTTATCTCCGATCTTGTGTTTTTGCTTTTATTATCATAATTTACTCTCTCCCTATCTCTGCTTTTGATGGGTTGCGTTTAGTGACGTCACAAGAGAAATTGCTACCGTTAATTATTTCAAGAAGAAGTATTCCATATGTATGTAGCTGTGTGTATTCTTTTGTAGAAAGTATTATGTATGTATAATTTTTGCCTTGTTATTAAAAAGTGCAGTCAACTGCATGCTGTAGAAAAAAGTGTGCGTTCTTTACAAACAAGCTATCCTTTTGTAATGAATAAAGTTAACAGAAGTTTAAAAATTAATTAAAGCAGTACACAAAATAATAAAGCTCAAAAATTCTTTTTAGTTGTGTGAAAAATTAAAGTTTATAATTTATCAAGGCATTTCATGCTTTTGAAGATAATTGATATAAAATCGAATGTCGTATTTATGGACATACATACTTACATACATATGTACATACATACATACATATATACATACATACATATCGTTGGTTGCAAGTAGAAAGCCCTAACTCAAATAATTATAACTACAGGAGAAGCTAAAGACAGTGTTGTTGTGGTACATATTTTTTTGCGCAAAGTCACAATTTCTGTCTGGGTAGTTTAGTGAAGCAGGTTCAAATAAAATAATGATCTTAATCCCGAAATTGTTTCTGATTAAAAATCAATCTTGTTCAATTAAATGTAACACGTGCCTATCATTATCTTAAACGAAAGAAAATAAATTGTAAGAAAAGATCTTGGTATGTACAGATGTGCAATAGCTTTCCGTGAGCACCTGCCATTACCAGGGCTGTCAGATTTATTTTCACCCTTTTCGCCAAATCCAATGTTAAAAATCACCAAAATCGCCAAAGTCTCATTTTTTTAGTTTTTGACAATGATATGTATTTTATAAATTATTAAAAATTTATTTTATAAATTATAAAAAATTAAATTGTTCCGAATCGCTAAAATTCGCCAAAAACGGGGAAAATATCGCCATTATATATATTTTATTTATTTATTTATTTATACGACAGCAGTAATACATGAGGCCTCTTGGCCTTTAAAAAATATTACAAGTATTTTATTTAATATAAAACTATTTCTTATAACAAGTGAATTTCTTTTAAACAAAATAGTTATGGTATGAAATCCAAAATGTTTAAAAACATGTACCAACCATTATAATAATATAGTTCAAAGTAATTCTTATAATAATTTAAATGTACAAGTTTAATGCAAAAAGCAATACATAACTAACTTAAATTTATTTTATTTTAGTGTGACATCAAATGAAAACTAAAAGTAATAATAATATATATCTTCAACTGGTTTGAAAAAAATTTAGTAGCTTTCTCTTAAATGAGGATAAATGCTGCGCAAAAGAGCGAAGATCAATTGGCAGGATATTCCATAGCCTTGCAACACTAACAACAAACGATTTCTCATAAATACCATAGTAAATGCGAGGTATGATGATTTGAGGGTTTCTAGAGGATCTTGAAAATAATATAATTTTCACAATTTGAGTAGGTGTTTGGGTTTTGATAATTTTAAAAAGATATATCAATAATCTAAACTTTAGATAATCATCAAAAGTGAGATTCAAGAAATTTTTTAAATGGTTTGAAACATGTTGCCTAAGCCTTAGGCCATAGACAAATCGAATAACTTTGTGAACAATCGACTTAATTTTTTATTTTTATTTAAAACAATGTAAAAATTATTATGAACATAAAAAGGTACAATGTTTGATATAAAGAAGATTTTGCGGTTAGTATTAATCAAATATTGGATATACGTATATATGTACATTTGTATGTAGTTGCAGTTCTATTACATATCTAAAACTCTATATACTTGATCGTCAAGACATTCCACATTATCTTCTTCTTTTGAATACATCGTATCGGAATTGAACTTTTTCAACATATCTTGCGAAGGTATAAAAGAAGTGCAACATGTGCTATTTACATTCATATAATTTATAACTTGTAATAACGCGTCAAGAAGTTCATATTGCATGCTATTTCGGAAGCGCGTTTTAGTTGAGTTCATTATTGAAAATACCCTTTCAACGCACGCACTACTAGTTGGAATTAACATTATGTAAAGTACAGCCAAAGCAAGTTTTTTAAAATTGTACATACCTGCCGTATCCTTATAATTAGGGCTAATTAAAATATGCAAAAAAAAATCAAAATATGCGCCAGAAATATAACGAAAAAATTTCAAAATATGCACGGTATATGCACAAATATGCAAAATATGCAAGAATAAAATCAACAATTTTGTTACCTTAAAGTATTTTTATTCAAAGAGATCGTTATTATAATGAACAATCATTTGTTTTTTTAAATTTTCAAAAAGAAATGATCTTCTAGTTATTGTCACATAAAACAGATGAATACATGGAAAATATGCGTTCAACATCAGTAAATGTAACAGGAGCGTATTTAAATACGAGTGTTTCAGATGGGGACAAATTTTCAATATATTCATCGGTTTCGGTTTTATTGAAATATATATAATTTTTAATTATGATTAAGGTCTTCAGACCTGTGTTTCTGTTCAAAACTTTGTTGAATTTATCAATGAATACATTTTGGTTTGTATTTTCAATACTTTCTTTCACACGTTCTATAACAGCTAAACTTTCACTAATAGGAAGTCCTTTAGTTTCTAGTCGGGTGATGCTTGAGCAGAGGCATTCAAAATTATGTTTTATATAAACTAAATCAGATTTCATTGACGCTTTATGAAACAATAATTTTGCATTGCGTAAGACTCTCAAATCGATTGCTGTTAGTGGGAGAAAAGTGTTTGGTATATCAAAAGCTATAAAAACATTGTTTATCAATATTTCGCTATTATGAGTTTCATTCAAAATTGTTGGTTTGAACATTTTTGAGAAAAATGATAGAAGAGTAGAATATAGATTCTGATGCATACTGCCTGCATGCCTGACTGAAATTCAAGATTTAAATGGTTCATTTCATTTACTATTGGATTTATAAATATCTAAAAAAGTCTTGTCTTTTCGTCACATAATTCTTTGTATATATTTTGGGCAGTCTTATGATTTTCGGCTTTCGAAATAAGTGAAAAATGATGTTTAAGCTCCACCCATTGCTCCAAAATTCGTCTAATAGCCGCTCCATAAGACAACCAACGAGTTGCAGAAATTTCCACAAGTTTTCTAAAACGGTTGCTTTAAATACCAGTGTTAAATGTTCTTAGCACACCATCTACACGAGACAAATACCATAATAAAAATAATATTTAACGATTTTCAAGCCAGTTCATGGCTCATCAAAAATAGCCAAAAAATCGCCAACTTTTTTATAAAACGCCAAAATATCGCCATGTCGCCAAATCGAATATTAGGACGCCAAACTAGTTTTAAAATCGCCACGTTTGGCGAGAAATCGCCACATCTGACAGCCCTGGCCATTACGGCCTTATCTCACGGGTGCCAAAGCACCGGGTGCCGGTAAGACGCCAGACCATCGCCCCCATGCACCTTTTCAGAATGAACCTAAGGCCCACTCCTCAAGACACATAGGTTGCAATCTTTGATATAGTTATCCCTGTACTAAATTCAATTACCTTGCTGAGGTAATTTGAGCTATCTAAACTCTGCTGCTATGTCCGTGCCCATAGAAGCTTCTGTTGAATGGCAACAGCACCTAGAATAGTGTCTGGCTGACCGCGACAGACCAACCACTAGCATTGATTTCACACTGGGAATCCAAGACTATTCTCCCAGCGATTTTGGTAGCAACCACAGCCACCACGATAATTCTCCGGCTTCCTCGCTAAGGTGTTGTGTATACACCTATAGCGAGGTCCCCAAGAGAATTCCTCAACCATTGCCGGCACAGTACGGCCACTCTTTCGAGAAGAATGCAAGCTTGCCGCCAGATATTAGTGCCTACTCCAGTCAGCATTATCCCTTTAACCCCGTAGGGTGGGACGAAGTCGACTGATTACTTCAGCACAATACTCTGACGACCGCAAAACACTCAACTCCAAGCAGCTCGACTGTCGGGCAACCTGCACCCGTGGCACCAGAAGTAGCCTCTGGTGAGACCTCGAAGTTCCACCACAAGGGAACTCAGGGGCAGTTCTAGGTGACGCTGCACCTAACTGACATCAACAGGACCTGTGTTCCTTTTATAAATATGTGCACATCCTTTGCTCTGTTGCCAGAGATCGGGTAGTAACACATAAGTTCTATGGGTAATGTACCAAAGGTACGTCAATGGAAAAAGCCACATCACCCCAGCTGGGGCCCCGGGGTTGCCACACCCGTAGTCAAAAATAGACTCCCCTGGGGGGATCTTGTTATGTACAATAAACCTCGGAAAGATATTGTTACGTTTTTCTCCCTATAAAAACGCTTTTCTGTGGACCCGAAGATTTGCAAATGAATACAAGAGGGTTAAGAATGATACAAGTTTTATTTACAAATACACTTAAACTAAATTACTCAAGAGCTTATATAAACTAATACAACTTAAACTACTGAATTACACACAAATATTCACAACTGGTTACCACTTCGCCTTCCTCGCTGTAGTTTACGCACGTCTCTTAGCTGGCTGCGCATGTATTCACGTGACACCTTTGTCTGCTGCTCGTCACATACGAGACTCATTCTGCCGTCACTCACAGTTGATACAACAGTACCTCTTTGCCTGCTGCTCGACACACAGGACACTCACTCTGCCGACACTCACAGTCGATACAACAATAAAGACTCACTGGCTTAACTTACACCCTTACACACGTCTATTCGCTACGCTGTTCCCTTTACTCCAGTCGACACGATAGACTCCACAACAGACTTTGCTGTCCCTATAGACTGTCTTATAGTTTCTCCTTTCCCCTATCAACTCACTACTGTATCGCAGACTATTATTAACTCACAACTTAATTATCAACTGTCTTGTTCACACGCAACTAACTGACTTGTTCACAACTTGTTCGCAACTGACTCACAACTGCAACTCGTTCACAACACAACTATAACTGACTCGCCATTGGATGTGTCACCCCTTTTTTTACATCGCACAAACACCACTAGAATTTTCACGCAATGTCTAGACGATCATTATCATCTTAAATGTTGTTTACAAAGTGCCCAATTAAGTTCATGTGGTAACTATGTACATACATGTGAATATGCATACGTGTTTCAAAACTAATAAAAATTCCGTATTTATCATTTTAATCAAATATTTGTAAAATTTTTTATCAGAAGTTTAATATATTCATACTAAAAATATAACGATAAAAACAAACAGCCATTTACAATATATGTACATAATTTATAATGACCATTTATTCAGTTGGTTATCAAACTGTAATTATTTTTAAGTTCTAATTAAATACGAAATTGTGTTTTTGAGTGCTTATTTAAATAATAATTAAATGCCCAACCTTGCGAAATTAAACACTACTTAAGTTTTATGATTGTACCATATGTTTTTATGCGTGTGTGTGTTTACTGAAAACATGCACATGAGTATCATGCGGTCGTATTAAAAAGAATTTTGTTTAAATTTCATAAATATATAACATATACAGTACAAAGTTTCATATCATGGAATAAAGTAATATAAAAAGGCATTATGATGTTCTTTTGGTCTCATAAAATGAGTTTTTATGCAATTTAATTTTCTACATGTTGATAACCTAACTTTTTTGTTTACGTTAAACAGCTGCTGTTTGAAAAGCCTTCAATAATACTGGGAAATTTTGCAGTGCTACCGTACTTTCAACGTAATTTAATAAGAACTTTAAATAATCACTGAAAAAATGAAATCGTATTTAATTACAACTTAATTTTAAATAAAAATTAGCTAATTACGTACTTAATTTTTAAGTTAAAAACTGGGGGTAACTTTTTTGTTTACGTTAAACAGCTGCTGTTTGAAAAGCCTTCAATAATACTGGGAAACTTTGCAGTGCTACCGTACTTTCAACGTAATTTAACAAGAACTTTAAATAACCACTGAAAAAATGAAATCGTATTTAATTACAACTTAATTTTAAATAATAATTAGCTAATTACGTACTTAATTTTTAAGTTAAAAACTGGGGGTAACTTTTTTGTTTACGTTAAACAGCTGCTGTTTGAAAAGCCTTCAATAATACTGGGAAATTTTGCAGTGCGTACGTAATTAGCTAATTTTTATTTAAAATTAAGTTGTAATTAAATACGATTTCATTTTTTCAGTGGTTATTTAAAGTTCTTATTAAATTACGTTGAAAGTACGGTAGCACTGCAAAATTTCCCAGTATTATTGAAGGCTTTTCAAACAGCAGCTGTTTAACGTAAGCAAAAAAGTTAAGTTATCAACATGTAGAAAATTAAATTGCATAAAAGCTCATTTTATGAGACCAAAATAACATCATAATGCCTTTTTATATTACTTTATTCCATGATATGAAACTTTGTACTGTATATGTTATATATTTATGAAATTTAAACGAAATTCTTTTTAATACGACCGCATGATGCTCATGTGAATGTTTTCAGTAAACACACACACGCATAAAAACATATGGTACAATCATAAAACTTAAGTAGTGTTTAATTTCGCAAGGTTGGGCATTTAATTATTATTTACTCACTCAAAAACACAATTTCGTATTTAATTAGAACTTAAAAATAATTACGGTTTGATTACCAACTGAAAAAATGGGCATAAGTCATACGAATTTTTAATTCGATATAGCAAAATAAATTTATATTAATCGAGACTAGTACAACTCTAAATTAAACTGTTGCATAATAAAAAAATATTTTTGTATTAGTTCAAATATAGTCTACTAAATATCTCGACCAAAGAAATATATAACTTACACCGCTTTCGTAATTAAAGGCACATACATACATATGTATGTTTGCATTCATTCGTACAAGATGATACATTTTTGTACATTAATTTTATAAATTCTGATTAGAACTTTTTAATAACAAAAATTAAAAATTTTAAAAACCCCCGACTTTTTTCAGAAAAGATGTTATATCTTCTAAACAGCTGGACCGATTTTTTTCAAACAAAGCTAAGAACCCTCTCGATCAAGTCATCTTTCAAACAGAAAAAAACTAACTGAAAATCGGTCCAGCCGTTTGGCCTGTACGTGGACACAGACAGACACACAGATACACAGACACACAGACACACACTACAAACTTATAACACCCCTTTTTTTAGTCGGGGGTTAAAAAGAGATCAAAAAATTATTATTCCAAATTAATAAATCTAATATTTTCATCATTATTGTTATCACCAAGCCATAAAACAGATTTCATTTCAAATTGTTATATTTTGTAAATATCATTACTATTAATATGGTAATTAACAGCATCATGAAATTGGTAAGTTTCACAACAAGAATTTTCCGGTTTTAACCTATTGTTGTGTTAAATTTGCGTTGGTGCCACCAAAAATTAAAAAACGCACCGAAATTTAAAAAAAGTGAACCACGCACCAACTAAGGAATTTTTCACACAAAAAATTTCAAAAAGCACCCAAAATGGTGCGAAACGCACCACAATGTAACACTTACATTAACCCTGTTGGAATATTTTTGTGTGATGCTGCTTAACCTTGTCGACGTCCATTTTCGTAACAATATATTTACGTAGCTGATGGACGCAGAGATTTCCTATTCCCTGGTGTTTCCCGACACGGCGCATAATATGTACCAAATATTCTCTGCAAAGACGGCCTTGGGTCAGGAAAAAAGATATGTGTATTTATTAAAAAAAAATGCAACACTCGGACAGTATCTAGATTTTGTATACTAAATCAAAAATATACCAAGAAAATGCCAAAAGACTTTGCAGGTTCGTAACTCCGTAAATAGAGAACTTTTGTACAAATAGATTTTTCTTAGAATACAATTTTCTATCATTTAAGATATGTTTAAACCAGATTGAAGCCCAGATTTTATGGGAATAAAGCAATAAATAAATTAAGACCCTATTTGCACAAGTCAGGAATGCAACTGGTCTAGCAATTTTGTAGATTAAATGACTCAAAAAATTTTATATGGAAACTATTTAAATTACAAAAACAAAACACATACACAATTTGTCGACAATTACGAGTTGCATTTTACACAATGAAGCCCTTATATTTTAATATGTACTAGCTACACCCGGTGTGCTTCGCTACCCCCATTGTCCTTTCAATTTCATTTATATTGATTTTGAAGTAAAATATAGTGCAATATGAAAATTGGATTTTGCCACGCCCCTCCGCCCGCAGACCGAAAATAAAAAAATCAGACGTCACTCGCCTGAATATTCTGAAGATTCTCTGAAAATTTCATCAAAATCGAGCCAGCCGTTTTGGAGTCCATACGTTACATACATACATACATACATACACACATCCTCTTTTATATATATAGATTAGTTTTAGAAAAGCTGCAATAAGTAAATCAAATATTTTCATATATTAATTGTTTCCCCCACAGTTTCCGAAACAGAATTGAGACGTCTTAAAGAGGCTTTTAAAAAATCGGCTGGTGTTGGTCGTTTCTATTTAAGTCGTAATGCATTCCAACAAGATGTTCTGTGTGAAGGTGTGCCACCAAATGTTACTGATTTATTATATACCGCTTGTGGTGGCACAATCAAGGGTATTTCTTTCAAAGATCTTTTATGCGGTTTAGTTTTAATAACGCGCGGTACAGAGGAGGAGAAAACTAAGTAAGTTTAAAATTGAATTTAAAATTATATGTATATTATTTTTTATATTTGTTGATATTATTATTTACAGATTTCTTTGGAATTTATATTGTAATGATAATGGCACTTATATTTTAAAAGCCGATTTCATTAAGGCCATAAATTTGCATCCTTATGAAAGTGTTTCTTTATTTTCACATATCGATCGCATAAACTTTGAACAATTTCAAGCTTGGATATTAAAAAATCGCACCTCTACCGTACTCTCAAAATGGTTACTATCTGACAATTGTATAAGTTTGACCTCGGAATTAGAAACTCCAACATTTTATCAAAGCTTGGCGGGAGTAACACATTTGGAAGAGAAAGTATATCTTAAAAAAAATTTATTAAGTTAATTTTTTTTTTAATAATCAAATATAAATTTTATCAGGATATTGGTGATTTGGAGAAAGAGTTTTGGCGTTTAAAAAACTCTTCACCCAATGGCCAATTGGATTTACAGTTGTTGGGACCTTTATTAAGTCCACCCATACCGAAAAATGCCTTGCAAGGTCTTTTCAATGCCTTCGATGAAAATCGTGATGGCCATATCGACTTTAAGGAACTGTGTTGTGGCGTCAGTGCAGCTTGTAGAGGACCTGGGGTCGAAAGAACAAGATGTAAGTAATTTGATAATAAAATTATACGATTTCACTGCAGTCTTTACATTTTCAGTTTGTTTCAAAATCTTCGATGTTGACCGTGATGGTATTTTAAATAATTTCGAAACTTTACAAATGATAAATGTTTTATTATTTGTTGCCAAAGAAAATCGTAATGCTAATATGTACAAAGATTTAACGAAACAAGAAGCTTTAAAAGATATTGTTAATTTTACAACTTTAAAAGCGACACAAAACCAAAAAATTGTGAGTTTTATAAACTTGTTTATGTTTTTTTTTTTTTTTTTGTTGAAGCGATATTAATTACTTCATGTTTTTATGTTCGTTTATGTTATTTTAAGGATTCCCTATTATTAGAGGAATTGAATGTTAACCTGAAAGCCGAAGATTTTATGATGTGGAATGTGAAGAGCAGTTTGAAGCTCTTGCAACCGTTTTTGGACCTGATATTTGAAGTATGCCATGTGGTGTTTGGTCTGTGGCCCCAATGTCGCCATATGGAATACGATATAGGTAAGTTAAAATCACGTTAAGTGAAATACATTTTCAAAATAATTGTAAACATATTTTATATTCCAGTAAGAGGCTGGTTAGATCGAGAAGAAAAGCGTAAATATCGTGTGGGACAGTTTTGGTACTTGATATCGCGCGATTGGTGGATTAGCTGGCTACAGTATGTGAATAATAATGCATCGACATGCGAATACTGTAAACAGGTGGGCGGCATTCAACATCGCCAAACAAATTCCAATTGTGGCATAGATGAGGCTTTAGTATGCGATGAAAGTTTTAATACAAATTATTTGGATTCAACGGGAGTAGACGTCTGCATATCTACTGATAATTGCAGTATGGGTAAAGTCTACGTTTTATAATTAAATATCTACAAGAGTTGTTATGTGTTTATTTGTTTAAAGGCTCCGCCAGCAGTGGTATATCGACAGGCCGCAATTTGGGTTGTCGCCCCGGACCCATAGACAACACTGGTCTGGTTACACCAAATCCTTTTAAGAATATACGCACCTTAACAGGCGAAGGTGGTCATTTGAAACGCGATACACCTTTAGTACAAAATCATGATTTTGAATTGGTGCCAAAGTCATTGTGGAAGGCATTAAATCGTTGGTATGGTGATAATTTGCCTCTGCCACGTCAGGTCATTCAGCCGCCTAATGCCATCGATGTCGAACTGGAATTGTACCCTTTAAATTTACGTATTTTGCTACATCAAAGTGTGCCACAAAATCAGTCAGTTAACAGTTGGGGTGCGGTTTCAGGTAAGTGCTTTAATTTTTTTCTCTTTTTTTATTGTTAATTTTTATTTTTTATATACAGCCCGGGAATTTTTCCAATTTTCCCATTCCTAATATTATGAATATTCCAATTTTCCTCTGGGAAAAAATGTCCGGGGAAACATTTAAGTATTCTAAATATGAGGAATATATTTGCCAGATTTCTCCCCAAATAATTTTGAGGGGAACTAAAGCAAAAATTTAAAAATGTTCTAAAACAGCATTTTTATGTAATCCGTGCCTTCTGCATGCAGAAAAAATATTAAAACACAGTAAAATTAACACTCTTCTTTTAAGTTCACATAGTAGTTCAATGGAAGTTTTTGAATAAAAATTCTGCAATTATTTTTCTAAAAACTTTGCTTAATGTTTGTTTTCTAGGAGGTTATGGTGTTATAGCCTCTGGCGGTGGTTTTGCTGCCATTACGGCTTCCAGTGTGCTGCAGCCTCCAAAACGTTATTTGGCCTATACAGCCGCCTTCAGTCGTTTAGCTACGGTCCAACAAATTGGTACTTTTCTTTGTGAACAATTGCGCTTGCGCACAGAGGACATTCGTTTGTGGCATATACCGGCCGGTTCATTGGATAACAGCGCCATTCTATTGGAAGAGGATAATATGACGTTGAAAGAACTTTTGATCAAGGATAATGATCAAATTTTGTTGGAAATACGCAACAAAGATCAAACTTGGCCTGAGGAATTGGGCTCTCTTACTTTAACACAGACAGGAGGTTCTTCGATCAATGATCGGCGGCTAACACGTTCTTCCATTATGTCGGTGCAGGCTCCAGGTGCCACTGGCTTGCACAATCTCGGCAATACATGCTTCATGAACGCCGCTTTACAGGTACTATTCAATACACAGCCTTTGGCCCAGTATTTTCGTCAAAATATGCACATGTTTGAATTGAATACCACTAATAAATTGGGCACTAGAGGCCATTTAGCCACCAGATATGGTGAGTTATTGAAAGAAGTCTGGAGTGCCACCACAAGATCGGTGGCACCTTTGAAGTTGCGTTTTTGTGTGACAAAGCATGCACCACAATTTGCTGGTGGTGGCCAACACGATTCTCAAGAGTTATTAGAATGGCTTTTGGATGCTCTACATGAAGACCTCAATCGGGTGATGGAAAAGCCATACAGTGAATTGAAAGACTCCAATGGGCGTCCGGATAAAATAGTGGCAGCTGAGGCTTGGCAGCAACATCATGCTCGCAATCAATCCATTATTATTGATTTATTTTATGGCCAACTAAAGTCCAAAGTGAGCTGTATGTGTTGTGGCCGGGAATCGGTACGTTTTGATCCCTTTAGCTTATTGAGCTTGCCGCTGCCGGTCGAAAACTACATATACCTTGAGGTTTTAGGTTAGTTCAATGCTTTTGCTAATAGAGTTGCGAAACCAAGTAATTAATTACTATTGTTATTGCAGTGGTATTATTGGATGGTTCGGTGCCTATCAAATATGGTTTACGTTTAAATTCGGAATCCAAATATTACGATTTAAAGCGTAAACTGGCCTCTTTGTGTTACTTAAATCCCAACTTTATGCTAATTTGTGAAGTTTGGAATTCACAAATACGTCACTCGTTCACGGACGAGGATAAAATCAAACCTTCTACGGCTAAAGAATTGTATGCTTATCAATTGCCCGAAGAGTGTGCCGATCGTTCGAGATCTAGTTCCACACTGGGCATAAATATAGAAAAAGGTTTGAAAGATATACAAAGAAGTTCAGGTAAATATTTTCACCAAAACAGTTCTCTCACATCTATATGTACAATTTATATTTCTTACGTTTTCTAGCCATGTTGTCAGCTTATGATTCATACTCCTCCTTGACTCTATTAAATAACTCTACTATTATTTCATCTAATAACCACACAAATTCCATTAATAACCTTAACAATGACGGCCAACAACAATTGCAAACGTATGCTGAGCATCATCAACATTCTTTTGATGATATACTGCCGATGCAACAAAAAAGCTCGTTAACTAATGCTGCAACATCAGCTGCTACTACGGCTACTACGAATAGGCTGAAAAATAATTTTAATAATGTTCGTTGCAATATGACACTGGCCGATGACGACGGTGATGAAACCGAAGATGATGATGTACATGTATCCACGAAGGTAAGGCGGTGCTTTGGAAACACTATGTGCATGCCCCAGAATTTATTATGCTTCAAGGTATGGCTACTAGTTTTTAAGGCAATACAATTGTGTATTTAATATTGTATAAAATTATAAAATTTACTTCTACTATTGTCAATTTATTTTCTTGCATCTGTAAATGAAAGAAAAATGAAATTTACAAAAGAAATTTCTTTGTATTGAATATACATAAATGGTGCAATAATGTGGTGCAATAATTTTGAAATATGTACATAAAAATGTATTCGTTGGAAAGGAGATAGATTATTATGGTGACAACACTGAACTTTTTCGTCAACGGTAAACTGCTAAACAGCTGATATGCAGGATCTGCGTGCTATTAGCTAAAAGAAATAGTGTAAAAACGCTTTAATTAAATATGTATTACGTTATTCAGCAAAATTTTTTCATTCAGCTGAATCTTTTACAATTCAGCTGAGAGAATTTCAATTTGAATAAAACAATTTAGAAACAAATTAGAAAATTACACACTGCATACGCAACTGTGTTTTTTAATAGCTGAATTGCCCAATATTTGATATTTTTGTAAAAACACAATTGAATATACATAAATTTTCTTATTCCAATTGAAACTCTCTTAGCTGAATTGTAAAGGATGCAGCTGAATAGCAAAAAAAAATTAAGTTTAATAAGCTTATAATAAAAAAAAGAATGTGCTGAATAGCGCAATACTTATGTAATTACAACTTTTTTACGCTACTTCCTTTAACTAATATCACGTCTAGCCCACACATCAGTTGTATAGTGGATTACTTTGAAACAACTTTATTGCTAAATGAACTTTAAATAAACATCCATTTTACACCCCTTTTACACACGAAAAGTTTACTTTGCAAAGTCTTAATTCAGCTGAGAGAAAGATAGATATTCCTCCCTCTTTCTTTCACACAGCTGGATTAAGACTTTTACACACGGAAAGTTTACTTTTCAAAGTCTTAATTAAGCTGAATTAAAACTTTGCAAATACCCCTTTTAGATACGCAAAGTTTACTTTGCAAAGTCTTAATTCAGCTATGTGAAAGACAGAGGGAGGAATACTATCTCTTTCTGTCTTTCTCCCTGCTTCTCCCTGACTGCAAATTAAATTTTCCGTTTCTAAAAGGTTTAAAAGTGAACATTTCGTGTCTAAAAGAGCTAAAATAAAATGTTTTTTTTATTCAGCTTAAAATCATGATTTTATTGAAAGATTTTTTTCAGCTTTACATATTAAATATCTCAATAAATTGTGTAAAATATAAAATTTTTAAACTGGTCAGCTATTCAGCTAACGAAGTGTATAGTTTAAGAGTGTTCTTTGCTCCTTAGATCACATATTATGAAATTCAGCTAAGAAAATTGATTTATAAATGTCAAACACACAAATATATAGCCTACATTTTTACTATTCAGCTAACTAAATACATATGTATGTGGTTACTGTTTAAGAAACCATTTATAAAGCAATAATATTTTTTTCTGTTTAAATAAAATGCAATTCAGCTGAAAAAATGTATGCTAAATTTCAAATTAATTGTAAATAGACTCGTAATCTGTGTTAAAGAAGTTAAAATTTGGTAAAATTTGTAAAAATGTTGTTTTTGAATCTATTTTTTTTACACATGCAGGTGTGCATATTGAGTTTGTTCGTGAGCATACTTTTTAAATATATGTACGTCTATAATTATTTTCATTTCCAAATTATTTCCTTCTAAATTCGGATGCTAGAACACATACTATTAATTTGTATTTTCTAAATTTCAACTTAAACAGGTGTAGCATGTATTTTAACATCGAAACTCTCAAGAAAACATGTAAAAACAACATAGACGATAATTTCATTTATGTGAAAAGCATCTAATTTGCTTAAAAAAATATGGCAAATCATCAAAAATCCCGGAAACACTGTCCTCACCTTTGATAATCTACAAAAGTATACAATCAGCCCAATTATGAAGAAGAATTCCTCGGAATTTTTTCCCTATTCCCATTTCCCCTATTATGAATTACAATTTCCCTGGGAAAAAAATTCCGGGGAAAAAGGTTAATATTCTATATATGAGAGAGAGAGAGAGAGAGAGGAAGAAAATGTTTTGTTAGTTTTCTCACCAAAATTTCAAAATCTAGTTAAAAAAATGTGAAAGAATTATATAAGCATTTATTTAGAACAAAAAGTTTAAATAAGCACCGGAATGATATACGTCCCTCTTGTTTTAGGAATTTTCATCCAAGCTGTGCCTTCTGCCTTCAGATAAATTACTAAAACACACTAAATTTTGCACGACTCCTTTAACTTCACATAGATAAATGGAGGATTTGTTTCCCTGTAATATTTTCAAGACTAATAAAAAGAATAACTTTATAATTTCCTGGTACATTATAATTTCCTTTGTACATACAATCATTGGGAAATTTAATCCATTCGCATATGCAGCTGGCTCAGTTTTCGCTTCAATTCCTCAACATAAAGTTATTCCGCAAGCTTGTGAATGTTTACGCTGTTTATTTTAATTTTTATTTAAGCAAAAACTTATTTACGAGTATATTAACACACATTTACAATGAAAGAATTTATTTTTTTTTGTTAATTTCTATTACTGAAATCTTGCGTGAGTGCAACATAAAATGTAAACATTAAACAGCTGATGCAGATTTTACCCACTGCCTCATTTGCTTATTCATCGGCTAGTTAGAATAGTAGTATTTTTGCCCGTGAAATTCGGAAGAGAAAAAACTCCCCGGAAAATTCATAATTGAGTTGAATATTACAAATATATTTTTGTGTATATAAAGATGCAGTGAAAAAGAAAATAAATATAAAATTTTTAATTTTAAGAAATTAAAATATAGCGATCGATATGTTAAAAGTTATTTTTTCTCTATATAAGCAAATGAACAAATTTCTATTTTTACTTAAGGGATTTTTTTTAGAGCAAACGAACTAAAACTGAGCAGGGCTCTAATCGTCGCTCTCGATAACGAGCTGATTCGATCACATTTTTTCAGTTTGAGGTTATGGCATTCGATATCGTACCATATTATTACATTGTGTGATAGCATGCCATAATCTTAAACTGAAAAACATGATCGAATCAGCTCGTTATCGAAAGCGACGATTAGACCCCAGATTTGCAAATACATACGTATATTTTGTTGTTGGTTTGCGCAAATGTGTGCATTTTGTATACTTGTAATATCCATTGTGAATACCCTTACTTTTGAAATCAGTTGCAAAATTACAAGGGTTTTCAAGACGGGTAGTGCAAAGTGTGCAAATGAGTACCAAAAATGCACAAATTTGCACAACACAACAAATAAAAAAATATAATAAAAAATAATTTTAAATAAATAATTATACTTTTATGAGAACAGTGTTGCCGGAATGTTTGTTGAGTTGCCAGTTTTTTTTTTTGCAAATTAAATCTTTTTTACAAAAAATATAACTAAATTAAAATATTTAAAAAGTACGCTTACGAATTACTTACCTCAGTATGCACTGAATCAATATCCAACGTGAAATTCTTTAAAAAGCTATTTTATGAAAACGAAATTGCAAATACCTTTTAGCTGAATGCAAAAGTGAGAAATATATGAAAATTAAATTGTTATCAGTGTTTCCAGAAAATGATGATGAGAGAATGCTAGATCCGTAAAAAAATTCTGCTAAAATGTTCTACAGAACAAATTTATAATGCTAGATTTAAATTTAAAAAATTTTATTGAAATAGCCTTGAATTTCATGTTTATACAAACTCATTAGTATTGACAGGTGTTTTTATAGTACATACATATATATGTACATACATGTGTTTGATATTATCCATAGATATGAATATTTATGTATTTTCAGACTGAGGCCAAATGTCTTCATGTCAACACTAAAATTTTGGTCACAAGTTTAGTAGTTACATTATCTACAGTTTTTCTTCTATTCATCAGTATAAAGGAAAGAGAGAAAACAAATGTATTTCTGGTGAATTTCTCAAGAACTTGTCAATATACACAAATTTGTATGTACGTAAAGTACAGCAATGTACCAGTAATGTCTGGTTGGTATGTCTCCATGTTGCTATAAGAACTACGCAGTCAGTACCCGGTCAATTGTTTTAGTTACTAGCAGATTTCCAATGACAAGCACATGCTAAATGTGTATGACACAAAGTATTGTATTAGAGAGTAGTACTGGTGACAAAGTCAAAAGCAGCTCATTACATTTTACCTTCGACATTTCTTCCAGAGTATATACATATAATATACATATGCATGTAGGCATATCGAGACCTATTTTCGGTTTAATTGTAAGCAAGATGTAAAAAATAAGCTTTTTAATTGAAATTAAAACTATGGCCAATCAATAGTTGAGAATTATCAAAATGTGGGAATGTTTGATATTTTTTAAAATACAGGCTGTACAATTTTATCTTAGGCGACAATTCATGTATGGTAAAGTATATTTGGATACTATAAAAAGCCGTCTTCTGAAAACTTTAATTTTTGCCCCTTACGGATAATTGAAAATAGGGCTCCATATACATATGTACATACATACATATGTATACAATACAGAACATATAATACATACATATTAGACATCTGCATGAAACTAAATAATGATGTTTATGAAACTTTCGCTATAATTTTTTATTCGTTTCATTTCTATTTCATACAGATGAATAACTGTGAAACAAGAGCAATGAATATTCAATAGTTAAGAACGCAGTAAAATGATGTTTGTTTGTTTACTTATACAAGAGCATACTAACATTTACAAATGTGAAGCAGAACATGCATGATACAATTATACTAGGTACATGCACGACTACAACAAAAATACAACACCAAACGAATAATTGTCAGAAACAGATGCCTTTTGTTTTTAAAAATAACAATTACAGGGTAACTAAAGTACAATTACAGACGCGGCATTCCTGCATGATTATAGTTATTCAGTGTTGCCAACTGTATGTAGTTAGACAGTGTGTAATTTCTACTCACATGTGTAGGCCATGTAATTAAATTCTTGTATAATCTGTGTGTAATTCTACTTTGGGTTTTATTTTTATTTATTTTTGTTTTCATTTTAACCTACACAAAAGATGTGTAGTGTAATTTTCTTCAATGTGTAATTGGAGACACAGCCATGTATAAATACATTGGCAACACTGTAATCATTTTATTCACACACATACACTAACATTTTTGTAGCTTGTAAACAAAGTTTGACAATTATCAGCAATGTATACAGTGACAGGGTGGGCTTGTGCATGTACCTGTTATAATTGTATGATGAGAACATGTGTTGAGTAAATCTCGATTAAGTTCATGCAAAAACAATATGCTTTTAAAGGTCAGTGTTGCCAGTTGTAGGAAAAGGGAAAATATAAGAATAATCGCCGAAAAGGAAGTTAAAAAATTACACATAATTATCTTTCTTTTCAATGCAATATTATTGTTGTTTAAAATTTCGTATTTTTACATAAGGTGATGATAATCAAATTTTTTGAGTTTTATTACAAATATTAATTTCAAAAATAATTGTTAGTTATATTTTTGCTTGGAAGAATATAAATAGTTATTTTCGCTTGGAAGCGAGTACTTTTGTTGTGTTTTGTTTAATTTTTGTCAATTTCAATTTTTTTATACCATATGAAATTAAAAAAAACAAAGCACGTGACCAAAACCGTTAGACACCTACATAACTAATAATCAAATTTGCTTAAGAATATATTCATTTCTCATAAACCAATTCCTTTCTTTAATTTTTCATCTAAAAGTGTGTGATTCTTTCCATAGCATTTCATTTTAGGGTTGTGTGCAGTTCATTACAAGAATATATAATATATTAAAATAGTTTAAAGATTTATATTATTTAAAAATGCAAATGACAAATTAAAATATGTATTACTAATATGTATGGAATATACATATGTACTTAGTTATGTATGTATGTGTAAATGTTAAAACTTTAATTTAAAAGTGAAACCTATTACACATGTGCGACCCATACAAAAAATTCCATGATTTCACTATATTGGCAACATTGCTATTGCGAATTAATAACAGAAGATGAGATGAGAGAAAGCAGCATGAACAAAAGTCGTTTCAATGAACAATCTCTTTGTGTTAACAGTATGAAACGAAACGTTTTCACTGACAGTATGATAAAAGCAACAGTTTGTTGAGTATTACCATATTTATTCGAAGTTGGGCTTTAGTAAACAAACATTTCAGTAATTTCATGGATGGAATTGTTCATGCAACTCTATAATACATATGTATTCGTTGTATTTACATTACGTAGGAAACAAATAATTGTAAACAAATTTACATTTATGAATAGAATTACTCTCTACACTGAAAAAAAATTTAACAGATTAATATTTTTAATTTTATGCAAATGCTTTTCGGCAGAATTTTTTAAAAGTTGAATGCTTTTCAAGTAATGAAAATGCCAGATCTGGCAGTGAAAATGCCAAAATGGCAACAATGATTGTTATGTTTGTTAAAAAAAAAAACTCCTACACATTTTATTAACTATCTACTCTTTATTGCATCATTAATGTATTCTTTACATTCATTCATTATATACTTACATACATTCATAGATGTTTTGTTATAAAAAAGAAATGCAAGTTTGTATAGGCTTTGCTGTCTGTCGTTGTGTGAAAACTATGCAAAAATATTAATTGAAGAAAAAGAAAAGAATTGAAATCTATACGTAAATTATGTTAATGCTAGTCAGAAAATTGTTGTTTTGTAAATAGCAACAACTACCACAAAATATTATGGAAGGAAGTATTCATACCTTTTTTCTCTAAATCACATATGTACACATTTTTGGTAAAGAATGTGTCTCTTTTTCTTAAAAAAAATATTAAATACAAAATCTGTTATATGTAGCAATACCTTTTGGTTATATAATTTTGTAGTGGTTTTGGCTGTAAAAATTTTAGAATTTTAGTTTTGAATTTTTATATTACAATATATACATGTAGAGTACCTGCATACATACATATGTGTGTATGTATGGTTCTTTTTAATTTTTAATCAATGATGCACAATTTTAGGAGAATAACAGTGATGTCAATTATCACGCGATCCACTGAACTGATATTTTCCTTTCATTATTAAAGAATTTGTTTTACAGTGACAAACAAATTTTGTGCTCTCACTGGGTCCATCTTTTATGCAATCTGTCTATTTTTAAAGTCTCATATATGTATGGCTTTCCTGTGGAAACTACTTTGAATCAAATATATGCACTTTAAGCTTTTAAAGTGAAATATCTATTTGCAATAATTTATTAAGAAGAAGTTTAAATAAAACTAGTTTTAAAGATTAAATAAAGATTAATACATTTTAAGCATTTACTTAATATGTATGCAAATATATTTTAATTTATTAAAGTTGTCGAGATGCAAAACAAAACAAAAAAAAAACATAATATTTTGGGGGGACTACTCTGTAATTCGAAACGAAAGAAAATGCTTTCGAACTCACATGTTATAAGCATAAAAATTCGAAAGCATTTTCTTTTCGAATTACAGAGTAGACCCGCAGTGTTAATTACACAATGCCATTCTAACTGTGCTTCGATAAATTGACCACCAATATTCTCCTTCAGTTCATCATTGACTCGTTAGAACCTACAAATTGTTTAATTTTGTTAAATTAGTACTTGATTTTTGATTAATCTTCCTGATTTTAGTTCCATTGTTGTTTTTTTTCGCAAACAATTAATTTAATTATAGCTTTGTACAGTTCCCCCTTTTTGTTTTTTGTAAAAATAATTGTTCCTTTGTTTTAATAGAGCACCCTTCCTTCTAGTTAAAAAAAAATAAAACAGTTTATTCCTAATGTTTTCCAGCAAAATACTTATTGTATTTTAAGTTTTCCCTAGCAAGTCGATCTTTGTAGTTAACTTTCTTTTTATTAATGATATTTTCTTTTTTCTTTCGTATTCACATAATTTTATTTAGGTTGTGGTTGTAGCAAATGTGCTTGTGGTGTTTTGTTTTATTTAATTGTTATCTCTTATGCTTAAAGCACTCGGCTTAAATTTTAAATTTTATATCCTAAACTTAAATAATAATGCCTTTATTATCCATAACCAAAGCACACTTGCTAACTTAAATAACATTAATCCCTTACTCTCTCATACCTTTAACTTTATAAATTAATTATTATTGAACTTTTATAATTTAGTTGTGTATTTAAAAACCATTTAAATAATGTATGTGTATATTGTTTAGCAAACATCCAATATAAGTCGTAGTCCCGAAAATACATTTGTTAATGGTGGCACTTTACATAAGCATATTTCCACCTTTAAGCTATTGCATGCCACCGAAGCAAACACTTGTTCCTCCTCATCTGTTACTGCTACACATTCCGGAGAAAATTCCATGGAAAGCTCTACTTGTGATCCTTTAACAAATTTAAATACCGCTAATTCCTCAGAACCCGTATCAGTATGTGAAGATCTAAGACGCATGAGCGATTGTCCTTGTCGTCTTAATGCTTGGGCCGATGAAAATAATGCCCAACGTTTGAAAGAAGCCGAAATCAATCGTCAAAATTTCATGCAACAAGAATTAAGAGATTCCTTAGGAGCCGCTTCTACACTGGCTCTAATGCCTGCAGGTGCGAATACGAACAGTGAAGCAGTCGCTTTGGGTAATGGTTTGTTTTCAAGAGTTCCTTCGCAGCACTATAAAGTTGGCAAGTATTTGATGGCCGTGCATCGTAAAATAACGCGTCAGGATAGTTATTTTCTATCGCATCATAAAACGCGTCCCAGCATATTTGGTGTGCCTTTGCTAATACCCAATTTAGAGGGCGGCACAAATAAGGATTTATATTGTGCTGTATGGCTGCAAGTTAGTCGCTTACTCAGTCCACTGCCAGCATCAACGGATCAAGCTAATCATGCGGCAGATTGGTAAGTAGTAGTTAAATAAAAAAAGAAACGCTATACACATAATTATATTTGAGGCATACAAAACTGAAGATTTTATTGAACGATATCGAGCCTTATATTCGATTTAATCTTAAGCGACAAAAATTAAATTTTTCAGGAGAAGGTTTTTTTTTTAATATTCAAATATGTTCTTGTATGCTTGCGATAAAATTTTACAGGCCGTATCTTAAAAGTTATCAACAATTTTGACATATTGCTTGTCCAAAACTATGGGTAGGCTCCTAAAATTTTAATTTCAATAAAAAATTATATTTTCGATAACATGTCGCTTACGATAAAATCGAAAAAATGCTCGATATAAAGGGCGTTTTTTACTGCCAGTGAAAAAAAGTAAAAATTCTCTATTTATAATTTGATTAGGCTAAAGTTCGTATCGCTTTGTAAGCCAAATTACATGAGAAAATTATTAATGAACAAATAACACCAAATTTATTTGTAAATAATCTGATAAACACGTAGTAGAACGGAACAACCAGCTGTTTTCGAAGGCAACTACACCTTCATCATCAGCGTTCTCTTTGTTTGGTGTCAGTTGATGTGATTGATTGATTTTATTGCAAATGAAATATGTGAATTGTTTTGATTCATCGTATTACAATTTGCTGAAAGCTTTTTTTTTTGTAACGAAAGCTAAATTTTACCATCTCTAAATTTACAACAGTCTTGCCATTGTAGTTTGTTCTTTACTAATTATGCACATGTTAGTTGATTTGATTAATTTATATTGAAAACAAAAACAATGCACTCAAATTTGTTTTTATTTACAATATATCATCGGGTGGTTACTTGTTCGTCGCACAGTATATTAAGAATAGATTATTACTGCGGCAAACCAATAACCACCCGACGATATGTACATAAATAGGCAGACGAGAATTTTTAAACTTGTCTTCTGCAAACTGGCAATTAAACTTTCATTTGCCGACTGGGATTAAATTCATACGTTTTCTAGATCTGGCAACTTTATTGTTCATTATTGACAATTTCGGTTTACCAATTTCTTGCGAACAGTGTGACCAGATTTTGAAATAAGATTAAGCTAACTTACGTTTGAAAAAAAGCTAAAATAAGCTAAAAATTTAATTTAAAGCCATAATGATCAAACAGAGTTGTGGCATAAACACATTTTCCATACAAATTGACAAAAAAAAAAAAAAAAAATTAGCCCCAGAAAGCAGTCGAGAGATAGAATCTATTTTATTTTGACAGCGTTTTTCTTATGCTCTCAAATTTAAAAAAAATATTCTCTCAGCAATGCTACCATACTTTCAATAAATTTCATACATTTTGTATTCAAAACTACAAAGAAAAAAAAAAATAAGATAAAAAAATAAAATAAAAACTAGAGAGCATTAGAAGTTACTGCCGTAGATTTTATTATAGTCTTAATTTGACAGCGATTTTTCCTGAAGTAACGGACTTATTCTGTTTGATCATATTGCATAAAGCTGATATTTTTCCTAGTTCTTTGCTCACAAAAATAAAATAAAATTTGCTATATTTTCTGTTGAATACATGGCAACTTCAACAACATCTTTATGTCAGATACATACATATATAATTTTAACGGTCTAATTCATAAAAAATATATTAGGTTTATTTGATAAATTTCGTATAGAAATATATCAAATAAGCTCTTAAAAAACCTGAAATATTTTTTATGAAAAAGGCAGTAAATATTTTTTATAAAAATTTTATAATTTTATAAATTTTTTTTAATAAAATTATAAATGAATTCAGTGAAGTGCGACTTTGACCCGCGCACGAAGGGTTCCGTACGGACACATAGTTTTGGCTTTTTTCGTTTTTGGGTTTTTTCGGTTTTGAGCGTTTTTAAGTTTTGGTTTTTTTGATTTTTGGCATTTTTTTTTTAAATTTTGGCACTTTTATCACCCGTTTTGTCGATTTTTTCGGTTTTTGGCGTTTTTTAATTTTGGCGATTTTTATTTTCATATTGGCGATTTTTTAATTTTGACGATTTTTTTATTTTAGGCGATTTTTTTCTCGGTTTTTGGCGTTTTTTTTCAATTTGGCGATTTTTTTAATCTTGGGATTTTTTTCATTTTGGCGATTTTTTTTTCATTTGGGCGATTTTTTTACCTTTGGACCTTTTCCCCGTTTTTGGTAATTTTTTTCGGTTTTTGGCGTTTTTTTCATTTTGGCGATTTTTTCATTTTGTTGATTTTTTCGGTGTTGCCGATTTATTTTAATGTTAGATTTTTTTTTAATTTGGTGCTTTTTTCGTTTTAGCGATTTTTTTTGGTTTTTGGCAATTTTTTTTTTAGTTTTTGGCGATTTTTTTTTAGTTTGGCGATTTTATAATTTTCGGATTTTTTAGTTTTACCATACCCTGTCCAAATTTCTTGTCCGTAGCTCTTACGGTTCCTGAGAAAATAGCGTGTGACGGACAGGCGGTCAGATGGACAGCGTAGTGAAAACAATAGAGTTCTTTTCACCTTTGGTGTACGGAAGCCTAAAACGACCTCGAGCTTAACAAACTTAAAAAAAATATTAAATTATACTAGATATACCAAACGGACGACACACTCGTCCGTATTCTAGAATCAAAATGTAAATAATTTAAGATTCAAAGAAAATGTATCTAAACGTCATAAAAAATTCATTAAAACACAGCCACACACAAACTTACATACATACATATGCAAGCATAATTGAATAACACATGAAATTAAAAAAATCCCTTCAACCAACTCAATTCAATTTATTCAAATCTCTTCCTTTAAGTATTATGGCTTTCATACAACAACAAATAAGAGAGAAAAAAATTGTTAGATCAAGAGAAATACTACATACCCACACACCTACACACACTCATGTTTTGTTTCTTTTTTTACTTGTAAGCTAATAAATGCGTGTATAATATGTGTGCATGTAGTAGTAGCAACTTTAAACGCTTATAGCTCCCAAAACACAACCGATTTCAATAAAATATTGATTCTGCACATCTGTACGAAAAATGCTTTAAAACCATATAAATCTTTTTAAAATCGGTGCAGTGGTACCGGCGTAAAAGGGATTACAAAAAACATGTTCGCCTATTAATTATATAGATTAACTTAACATCCAAAAGTAGGCGGAATCAATTTCAGTGTTGCCACAATACCAAAACGATAACATTCATTTTACCAGACAATTGTAATGTAAAAAATTTTAAGGTTACTTAATGTTCACTTTTGCTAAAGTTAAGTTTGTATATACTGTTTTAAGGCCACGTAATCCCCAATACAGTTTTTAATTGAATTCGTTGACTATATTTGTTTTAAAATTTCTTTAAAATTGCAACAAAAACAATTTTTACACAGCATATTTTATTTTAAGTTCTCTCTTTCAATTATTCTAGTGACGACAGTTTGGGTTATGATTTTCCATTTTCCTTGCGTGCCGTTAGAAATGATGGTTTGACATGCGCTTTATGCCCCTGGTCAAATTTTTGTCGTGGCTGTGAAATACCCTGCAACAATGAATATGTATTACAAGGTAATTTATTTACCAGCAGCTTGAGTACAAGTAAGTATACTCTGTCATAAAATTGATAGTTCAAATGCATACATAACTTTCGTATAACTTTCAAAACAGGCAATGCCTCCACACCCAAAATGATGCCAAAATATACAACAAACTCTTTGCCTAATATAGAGAACAAAAAACCATTTACAACCAACTCATTAGATAGAGATTCATTACAATCCCAGCACTCAAATACACAAGTAACAAATATAAATTGTAGCGATCCGTTTACCATAGCCATAGATTGGGATCCCACAGCATTACATTTGCGTTATCAGAGTACTTTGGAAAGGGTAGGAGCAATACAAACATAAATTATAAAAATTTAAAATATTGTGGAAAATTTATTTGTCTTTACTTTACAGCTTTGGGTAGATCATGATACAGTGGCCGTCTGTCGTAAAGAACAAGTTGAGCCGGTGGACTTGAATCATTGTCTTAAAGCTTTTACATCGGAGGAAAAACTGGAAGAGTGGTATCATTGCAGCCATTGTAAGGGTAAAAAGCCAGCGACCAAGAAGTTACAAATTTGGAAATTGCCACCCATATTGGTAAGAAAAATTTTTGAGTACGATTTAAATAGCAAATTAAAATAAAGTAATATTAATTAAATTTACTATGTATTTATGTTTGGGTAAAATATGAGCGACATTTCCTGCAGTAACAGATTACTTAACCACAGTCACTATTGCCAATAATTTTTTTAAATAACAGCTAATTTCAAATGTATTTCTTTCACTTGTATAACTTATACTTCATGTACTCAAAATTATTCTACATGTATGTATGTAGCTAATTTATTGCAAAATCGAAATCTAGTTTTGCAGAAAATAAATATTAATTTTAAATATGATATAACGATGTTTTCTGGATTATCAACATAAAAACGCCTTTCTTTGAGATTGTTCTATGTTACGAGTACAATAAAGGAGCGATATGTTTGTGTAATTTTTTGTGTGTCCATTTGTGTATACAAATGATTAAACAGGGGCCTAATTCCTGCACTCGTGATCGGAATTGCATTCGAATATAAAGTCCCTATTTACACTATGCAAGTCTTATTGCTAAGCTGATTAGTTTATTAGGAGAGAGAGACAGGGGGAAAAGAAGTCTTTCTATTCCCCTCGTCTCTCTCTCCTAATAAACTAATCAGCTTAGCAATAAGACTTGCATAGTGTGATTTGGGACAAATTAATTCCGATGGCAAGAAATTTTCTGATGATGTCACTCGCTACCAAGCGAATCGAGTTTTGGTTTTAGTGTTGGAAAAAGGCAAATATATTTATATATAAATTCATTTCACAACACTGAATAAATTGTAAGCAAATGCATATGTTTGTATATATGTATGTATGCAAAAACATATGTATGTACGTACATACACACGTATATGCAGAAAAAAGAAACGAATACATAAATGTTATTTTCATTTTAATTTTATTAATAACTTAATAATAATAGATTAGTGTAAAGTTAGAGAATAGAGCACTAGCCACATGTTCGATTCTTTTATTGCTTGACCAGAAGCATTTAATTTGTTATTTAGGTGCTCCCAGAGTTGGTTGATTTTTTTTTTATTTTCCCCGAGACAACTCTTGGGCAAAACATTATGTATTTGCCAAGCCAGTGTGCTTTGTTATATTTAAAGTCAACTAGAAATTTTTTAATTTGTATTTTTTTATACGTACATTTGTGCATTCATTCATTTTTAAATAAATAAGTAAAATATTGAACATACATTTTCTATTGCTTCGTTTTTTCTATGTTAAAAATGATTTCGAATTCCTTTTTGCTTGCGAGTAAAAACACGAACGGTTGCATTCGAATGTATGCACGTTATCGAATGCTGTCATTAGAAATTTCAATATGTGTTACTCGAAACCGAATGCGAAAATCCCAAAAGTTAAAAAACTCGCACATTCGAGTAATAACTCGCTCGCAATCGAATGCGGGAATTAGGCCCCAGAATTACGGCATAAACACATTTTCTGTACACATTGCAGAAAAAAGAAGCTTCAGAGAGCAGTCGAGAGATAGGAATCTGTTTTATTTTGAGAGCGTTTTTTCTTATGCTCTCACTTATAGATACTCACTCTCTAAAATGTTACCATACTTTCAATAAATGTCATACATTTTATTGAAAATGAATCAAACTCCCGATCAAAAAAAGAGATAATTTATTCTATATAATAGAAAAAATTTTCACTAGTAGGTGATATAAAAAACATGGAATATATGTTTCAAAATTCAATGTAGTAAAACAAGTAACAATTATAAATATTAGAAAAATGTGTTTGTGTAATTTGAATTTGTTAAGTAATTTTTCAACACTCCTCCTGAAATTAGTAAACACCAGATTTTAGCCTAAAGATTTCTAGCTTTGTTGTGGACAAAGCCTTTGTTAACATATCGGCAATCATCTCCTCAGAAGGGCAGTAGTCACAACTGATTATCTTCTTGTCGACGTAGTATTTTACAAAATGATATTTTGTGTCTATATGTTTGGACCGATTGCTGAGTTTTTCATCTTTTATTAAATTTAGACAGCTCCTGTTATCTTCATACATTATTGTTGGATCCTTTTGCTGGCATCCCAAGTCGTAAAGGATATTTCGGATCCAAACGGCTTCCTTTGCAGCATCAGACAATGCGATGAACTCTGCTTCTGTTGTTGACAGTGATACGCAAGTTTGCTTTTTACAAGCCCAGCTGATTGCACTTCCATTAAATAGATATAGTTATGTAGCCAGAGTTTGACTTCCTATCGACTTTGCATTCAGCCCAGTTGGCATCGGCATAACCAATCAGTTGATTTTGATTGTTTGATAAACCATTCAAATTTAAGTACATTTTGGAAGTCCCCTTTAGGTATTTAGCTATGCGCTTCAATTCATTCCAGTTCTCATAGGTTGGATATGTACAGCAAAGAGCCTAATAAACTTTGATACTCATTATTTTGCAGCAATAGTTCGGAATCGCTTCTTCCATAAGACGGATCAAGAGGATATTTCGAATATTTGGCATCTTCCAAACCAAATTTAGTCAATGTTTTCTCAATATATTGTTTTTGTGTTATTTTATAGTTAAATTTATCAGTTTTTACAATTTCCATTCCGAGATAATGGGAAATACTTCCAAGGTTGTTCACTTCAAACTTTTTATTTAACATTTTTTAAACATTTTTTATTTGTTGATTATTATTAGCAGCAACCAATAAGTCATCAACATAAACTAACACGTAAGCATCTTCCCCATTGATGACATTATGGTATAAACATGGGTCAGCCATACTCTGAATAATACCACCATCAATCAAAACATTGTTAAGCTCTTTATTCCATACATTTGCGGATTGCTTAAGGCCATAAATGCTTCGATTAAGCTTGCACACCATTTTATCATTACCTTCAACAAATCCGTTCGGCTGCTTCATGTATATTACTTCCTTCAGATAACCATTTAAAAATGCGCACTTGATATCCATGTGTTCTACATGCATTTTTCTAGCAGCAGCAACAGACAACAAAATACGAAAAGTTGGTTGACGAACAACCGGTGCAAATACCTCATCATAATCATGTCCATATTTCTGGGTGAAAGCCTGGGCAACTAAACGAGCTCTAAATCTTTGGACTTTACCATCAATACCACTTTTAATCTTATATGTCCATTTGCAGCCAACAATGTTCGCATCGGGTGGAGCTCTCTTCTTGCATCGCAGCTTTCCATTGAAGTTTTTGTTCTGACATAACGGCTTGTTAGTAAGTTCCAGGTTCAATAATATCACCAGACTCTACCGGGTTAGAATATTTCACAGGTGGAACACCCTTGTTTTCTCTAGCTGATCGTCTTACAATTGGTTCATCAACTACGCTATTATCATCGAAATATTCCAGATCAGTATTAATACTACAGAAAGAATCAGCATCAGAATCATCGATAACGTTGTTATTAGGAACTTCTTTAATAGGCTTAGATGAAATACTAATTTCCAAACTATCATTATTTATTGATAAATTTTGATTGCTTTTTGCTTTCACTATAATCTTCATATCAACGAATTTATAGTCTCTACTTACATACGCTTTGTTATCGGTCGTGTTGACAAAACGTAATCCTTTGGAATGCTCATCATAACCATGAACGTCAGGTATTAATACATAAGCCTTGGAACCAAAAACTTTCAAATTAGTTAAGTCGGGTTTTTTACACTCCCATCTCTCATAAGGGGTACACAATAAGGAACTGGTAACTAATCTATTCTGCAAATAGTTCGAACACATAATGGCTTCTCCCCAATAGGTATTCGCTAAACCAGCTTCAAGAAGAAGGCAACGAGACATCTCGACAAGATATCTGTTTTTCCTCTCAGCCACACCGTTTTGCTGCGGGCTATACGCAACAGAAAATTGTGATCTTATCCCGTAACTCTGAAGAAAATCCAACATCTTCTTCGACTTATACTCAACCCCATTATCTGATCTTATGCTTTTAGGAACTTTACCAAATTTGTTCTTAACCATTTCAACATATATTTTCATTTTATCAAAAACTTCAGATTTGTTATTTAATAAATATACTACGGTATGACGACTATAATCATCGATGAGCGTTAGAAAATATATTTTTCCGCCGGGTGTAACAGTTTGCATCGGAACACCACAAATATCGGAATGTATTAATTCTAGAACTTCCCCACTTTTTGTAACAGACTTTTTAGAAAATGGTTTTCTATTAAGTTTACATCTCATACATATGTCACATGTTTCTCGAATGTGCCCAAAAATTTTATGATAATAATGTTGACATCGATTTAGAGAGCAAACAGCAGCCAAAGCTTCTTCATCTTTCTGTTTTTCAAGTTGATATAAATTGTTTACACATTTCGCAACACCAACTTCCTCATTATTGACGTTAAGAATTTTACAATTGGAACCACAGAATAAAACTTTGAAACCAACACAAGAAATTTTCTTTACGGATAACAAATTTCCTCTGAATGATGGAATATACAGAACGTCATTGATTGTAACAACTGTTTGAGCACCTTTTTCGTTCACCAATTTTATTTTACAGGAACCTATACCTGCAGAATATACGACATTACCATTTGCTACGGTAACCTTTTCACGCCAGCCTGAGTCAAGGTTTATGAATTCTTCTTTAATACTACATATGTGGCAAGTAGCTCCGGAATCAATAACCCATATACCAGCTTCAACATTTACAACAAAACAAGAATTACCACATTCTCCACTATTCTCTGCAGTTTTGGCATTTTGATTATTTTTATTTGCTTTACTATTTTTTTACTTTCAGAATTCTTTACGAATGTGACCAATGCCATGGCAATAATGACATAAAATTTTCTTGAAATTTGTGCTGTTGTGTTTAAATTTATTTGTGGTATCTTCGCAAAATTGCCTTCTTTTATGCTTTTCATTCTCTTCAAGTAATTTATTTTCGACTAAAGTCATTGTGAGGTCTTTTTCATCTCTTATTTCAAGAGCGGTAATTAAAATGTCATATGTATTTGGCAAACTGCTCAAAAGCATTCAAACCATCCAAGACTCCGACATTTTTTCTCCAAGTGATTGCAATTTCGAAAATAACAACTTCAGTTCGTTTATATGCTTGTCCATATCACCACCAGATTGCAGTTTTAATTCACAGATGGTTCTCATTAACTTTACCTTGTTGCTTAAAGTTGACTTCTCATGGTAGGCTTTTAAGATGTCCCAAGCTTCTTTAGCATTTTGACTGCTTGCAATTCGGAAAATTTCTGACTCTTCCACAGCCAGCCCAATTAACATAGACGCCTCTGCATCTCGCTCTTTCCATTTTTGATCAGGGGCAGCAGGAACCTCATTTTCAATTATGTCCCAAACCTTTGCTCTTCTTAATAGCAACTGCATCTTGTACTTCCACAGCTCATAGTTGTCTCGATGAAACTTCGTTACCAGAAGTCTTGCATCAGCCATTTTCAATGACAAGTTAACAAGAAACAAATGAACGACACGAAATAAATTTCAATTTCGATTTTATATAAAAAGCACAAACACGGATTTTATTTTTATTAAACGAAAAATAAGGGAAGGCCCATAACCTATTGAAAATGAATCAAACTCCCGATCAAAAAAAGAGATAATTTATTCTATACAATATTTTTATATACAAGTAAATACGAAAAAATTTTCACTAGTAGGTGATATAAAAAACATGGAATATATGTTTCAAAATTCAATGTAGTAAAACAAGTAACAATTATAAATATTAGAAAAATGTGTTTGTGTAACCCTCCGTTGCCACATGCAAGTGCAAGTGAAAAAAACTCAATACACTCACATTTTTTTACTAACACAGTCACACTTTTGCCACTTGCGAGTCAGCTTGCAATGAAATTTTGAAGCAAGTAAATTTTCACACTTGTCGCAAGTAAACTGACAAAACGAAAAACAGTGTTGCCGAGTAGAGAGTTATTTCATTAATTTGGTTAGTATTATAGCTAATTTTTTTTTTATATAAAAAGGATATTGAGAAATGGCATAGACTCATTTTAGAGCTAAGTTTGAACATAAATTTTATGTTTTATTAAATGAAATATATTAACAATGCAATTAAAGTTCAATATTGACTTCTTGGCAACACTGCACTAAAAGTTGAAGCAAAGCTGTTATCTAGAACTTTACTTGTTGACGACATTTTAACTTGCACTGTGCTGTGTAGCCACTCAAAATATTGTTGTGTTTTTTATATTTCTCCTGATTTTCGTCAGTAATACGTATACACTACTTGCAAGTAACTACTGGCATGTGACAACGGGGGGTAATTTGAATTTGTTAAGTAATTTTTCAACACATTTTGTGAACAAAACTACAAAGAAAAATAAACACAAAAGAAAATATTATTATTAGAGAGCATTCGAAGTTACTGCCGTAGATTTATTATGGGCTTTATTAATTTGGCTGCAATTTTGCCTGAAATTGCAGACTTATTCTGTTTCATCATTTAATGTATTACATACAAAAATGTGCTTTACTTACTACTTATTTTATCTAGTATTGAATACACACTACTACTTTAAATAACGACAAAGCATCGTCTTGGCATCGAGTCGACAAGTTTTTCTACAATAATGTTCTCCCACGCATGTTTAATCAATGTCCACAGCTGATATTTCTTGAACGGATTATTTCTTCAAAGACTTGTTTTAAAAATAAGAAGTGCGATACTATAAAGCTATTTTTGACTTGAAAAATTTGATTCAGGGTGGCTCTATTTTATCAAATACCACTGTATCTATAGTCGTTGCTATTTAATTTTCTCTTGTTACGCTTCTAATATTATTGAAATAAGACTCCTCCAAATTCGTCGTAATTCAATTGGGTGGAAGACAGAGAAAAAAATACTTTCTCTTTCTGTTTTTCTTCCAGCTGAATTAAGACTTTACAAAGTAAAAGAAGTGTACCGCTGATCACGGTAGCCGTTTAAAAGAACATTGATTTATAAGTGAAGTTAAATAGCAACAAAGATCACTGAATTGCTCATCCCTAGTTTGAGTGACACTCAAAAATTCTTGGCATTGCCATACCGGACAATTAAAAATTTAAAATGTCATTAAGGCCCAATAATTGACTTCTCAATTAAGTGTCATTTATCTTTAAGTGCCATTTAAGTACCGAATTCATTTATTCAGTACAAAGTTGAGAGCCATTTAAATGCCCAACCTTGTCTATTTAAATCATACTTAAGTCTTACGAGTATACTATATGTTATTGTGCTCGTGTGTGTTTATTGAAAACATGTACATGGACATCATGTGGTCGTATTAAAAAGAATTTCGTTTAATTTTCATAAATATATAACATATCGAGCTATAACCGCACAAACCGCAAACTTTACAGGGGGGAAGGTTTTTTTTAATTATCTTCGCTGTTATTTCAGTTAATTCATTGAATTTTAGTATTCAAGTGTCATTATGCCAAATACAAGTAACGCAACGAATTTTAACTAAATATTAGCATAATAACGATATTTTTTGTCCCTTAAGCTTTTTTTGCTGTCTCCCAAATAACATCCTGTGTATATATTTGTGTTGGTTAAGCTAGAAAAACATTTTTTAAGAAGAAGTAAATATCGGGTTTTTTTCCTAAACTTGTCTCAAAATTGCTTAATTATTGGCTTCTTGATCGGCTCCATGTAGTGAATCTTCTAAAGACTTATTACTTTTCAAATTAAAGAGTTCGCTATTAAATTTTTTGAAGTCCATATACTTTTGTGAAGAAATTTTTAATAAATTGCTACGTACCGGAACTGAACTATGGACTATCACAGTTTTTCGCCAGGACCGCGTAATCAAATTTAAATCATAACAAATTATTGCAGAGTTATCAAAATAACCATATTTAAGACTTATAGATAATTTTTTTTTCAAGCTATGAAACATAGCATTTAAAATAATGGTAACCCACTTCAATACAATCATATTTTTTGGAGGTGTAGAGTTGAATAATGGGCTTTATCGTGATTCGCGTATTTCGACTTCGACTACAAAAATTTGGTTCTAGATTTAAAAAAAAAGTATGTATATATCATAGCTGTTCAGTGTGATTTTTTTGTTTGAATTTTTTTCATAAAATTAAATTAATTTTAAATTTTATTTCTGTTTAAGAAATATAATTTCCTTGAAATCATTGACATTTCTCATGAAATTAATTAAAATTTGTTGTTATTGATTTGAAATAATATCTTTCAAATGTAAATTTATTTTTCTTTTGTCAGAAAATTTAAAAAAATCATGCCTTCAGAAATTCAAATAAAAATATAACAAATTAATGCTTTATTTGAATTCAGCGACTGAAATTTTTTAAATTATATTTCTATATTTTGAATAAAATTTTATTTTATTTCATTTGAGTTTTTGAAATTTAAATAATTTTTTGTTAATAAGTCAAATTTATATTATTCAACAAAAACTTTATTGATTTTCTCAAATTCATAAAAAAAAGTTTCAAATAGTTTTAAATTTTAAAAACATATACAAATAAAAAAATTTTCTTTTATTATTGAAAATACTCCTTGTGAGATGATTTCTAGTAATGAAGATTTTTCCTGCGACGACCCCTAGAGGAATCCACCTATTGCCTCAATTATCTATCACCTTGGATAATTGAGAAATACAGTTAGCGCCATATCCGTGTTTTGTCTACTTTTAAAGTTATTTTCATATAACAAAATATTTAGCTCAATAAAAATAATAAGGCATTGATTGGGTTTTTGCAAAACTTGCGCAAAATCATTATGTGCTGGCTCTAAATGAAATTAAAATTTTATTGTACATCTAAGGAAATTTCATAGTGAAAAATATAATGAATACCAGAGGCTCAGTAGTAAGAAAAGAGATAAGAAAAACGCGTTCGCACAAAAAGTGCTCTTTTTCATTGGTGATACTATGAGTCCGTTTTAAAAACAAGTTCAATTATAGAACTCTCTGAACTAAATATATCACAAATGGTTGTTGTATATTTTTAAGTCTAAAAAATATTTATTTTTATTTTTCAGAAGTAGTTTCTATTCAAGAAAAAATAGCCTGATTTAATTAATTTATTGTTTTTTTTTTTTTTTTTTTTTTTTTAATGAAATTCTGAGAAAAACTATTTGATTTTTTTGTAGTCAAAAAATATTGAAATGAATTTTATTCAAATTTTGGATATTTACTGCCTGTTCCAGGATGTCACTCATTTTCGTTCGCAAGCCTTTTAAACGACAAACAGCTGTTTTGCGTTCCACTAAAAGCCTTTAGCACGACAAGTCGAAAGAAAATCAAAGCGAACTATAACGTAAGCATTTCAATACAAATATGAGCCCCAATAAAATTTTTTCAGTCATTTGTACGAACTCAAATGCCAAAAGAAGGCACTTGTATTTTTATTGTCGACTGAGACAAAATACAACAAATTATTTTTATTTACATGAATAAAATATTTTGCTTTGCCAATGAGCAAATATAATACCGGCTTCGCTGGCAATGGGTTCATTGCTTAACCCGTCTTTGGCAATCTCCTCACGTCTGAGCTTGTAAGTAAGCGGTTTTGCGTCCTTGGCTGGTGATACTCTTCTCTCGGTATGTATGTATGTGTGTTCGACAACAGCTTCAATGAGTAGATATTTTCTGCCTACCACCACTTCCGCTAGTTATAGTGAAGGTTGGTTAGAAACTATCGGTCTTATGTGTAAGAAAAAACGGTTAAGAAGTTAGATAAATCACGCTGGGACTTAATAGTGGGCTAAAACTACATTATGCGCCGATTTTTATTGTCAAAATGTATGAAGGAACTCCTTAGCACCTATTTCAATGTCGTCACTTACTTTATGTCAGTTTTTTCTTGTACATAAGGATGTATTTATTCATATAAGCAGTTGTTCTACATACACAGAGGAGAGAGAAAATTATTGCACCCGTACAAAGGCCGACAAGGTAGAAAACTTTTTCTGGGTCTGTTGGTATTTTAAAGATAATGACAATCACCCAAATGACAATGAATAATGACCTAAATAAATGGGCTATTGGTCATTTTTCCTTTTGGGTGATTTTTCACAAAATTTTGCATAGCTTGTGGTTTTTTATGTCTTTATTTATCATAAATAAAAACCCTTGAGTAATTATGTATGTATGTACACTTTTTATCATTTACAAAAATTGTTTTGTCAAGTTCATTTTAATTTATTTTTGGGTGCCACTTGTTGCAGGTTAAATTAGAACAGAGTTTCATTTTTTAAAGCACAATTTACACATTTGAATGATTTTTTATTCCCAGTTGTCGATGAATGTGTGAAATTGTGGATGTGGCAATATAGATATTTGACGATGGGTATACGGCTTACGTTAGAAACGTAAAGCCAATCGAACGATAAGTCGAAAGATAGTGGAACACTTTTATAGAAGAAAATGAGTGACTTACTTTCGTTCTCTTAAGTTTTCTTTCGACATCGTGGGGGAGGCAGTTAAATTCATAAAATTTTCTTTTGTTTTAAAAATACAAACAAAATTGTATTTCGAATATTGTAAATTGATTTAATACTATAAAAAATGGATTTGAGCAATGTATAAATTTAAAAAACTTCAATCGTTTTAAAATAAATAAATTGTATTGAACTTTCACATAACAAATAATTGTTTGAATTTTTATTATTTCTAATTTAAAATAAAAACTATAACTGAAATAAAAATATTTTTATTTTTTATTCCATTCACTTATTACAGCTATGGTATATATATAATTATATATATATATATTATTTTTTTGTTGGAAGAATTCTAATGATTTGTTCGTGAAGTTACATAATATATACAAGTATGTACGCAGATTTTTTTATACCAAAATATGTTTTCCTCTATCGTCTATATTTGTGTGTAGTTTTGGTGAGATATATTCAATGGCTCACGAGCTGTAGAATAATTTCAAATGCACAACAAAGCTTATAATCAGGGACAAGGACTTCATGCATTTAAAAAAGGTATTTTAGGCGCCTAAAATATGGCATCACTAATGCAAAATATGCACTAAAAACAATTAAATATGCACATATCTTTAAAAAAAAATTATTCAAAAGTAAAGCTTTCAATCTACATATCACTAAATAAACACATAAAAATATTTTCTTTTCTCAAGAGGTGCGTTTACAAGCCTTTTATATTAAATCTTTACACAAGATTAAATGTGGTATAACGAGTTTTTCTGCATTATTAACTCCAAACTCGCATTTTCGAGATATGTATGTTTTATTACAGTAAAGGAGCGATATGTAAATAAAAAAAGAAAAGTTTTGTTATTTATTTATTTTCATTAATTTTTTTTTTATTTATACCATACATGGGCATACTGCAGTAAAATTAAAATTCCAGTAAAAATAAAATTTTACTGATTATCGAATGTGAAGGAAGTCCTATCAATTTGTTCTTAGAAAACTTTTGTGCATTGTAAAAGGCATTGTAACGTCTGCGGATGTAATCGGTTCAAATTTAAATGATTCTTTTTATACAATGTTGCATATTTATTTAACTCAACCATTAAAATGAATTGAATGGAATTTTCATTAAATTTGGTAGGTCTGTGTGTTTTTACAATCGTTCCACAATTGTACAACAATGCAAGCGAATAAAGTTGCCAAAACAGTTTTGCAACGTTTTTGGAAATTTGAGTTTTTGAGAAAATATGACACAAAATCAGCATTTATATCAAAATATGAGACAAAAATATGCATTTATATAAATTATGCAAAAATATGCATTTTTAGCAAAATATGCAAAAATATGCACTAACAAATCGATGCCATTTTTACTCAAATTCATTGTTTCGTGAAGATATTTCGTTCTTGCCATTATCAGAGTTAAGGAAAAAAACATGCATTTGCATGAAACCCTTGTCCCTGCTTATAATAAACTGGTATGTGATGTTTGATTTTTATATTATTAGATGATACATGATACATATTTGGTCCAAATGTAATGAGGCTATATAGTATACAGATCTTACCTTATAAAAAAAATGAAAACGAATTATAATTATCACTGTCCATTTTTTAGCGAGAGCCGTTGAATAAAAGTATTTAAAATAAAAACTTTGTTTCATCCCATTAAAGGACCATAATAGGCTACGAGTATATTTAGGGGCAAATTATGTAGAAGAAAGATGTTGTGGTATTTATTCTAAAAAAATTTTTTCCGAAAAAACGCCGCGTTTAAAAGTTATGGTGCCAAAAGTATTTATATCCAAGATAGGTTATTTTTTAGGTGAAAAGTGCAATGATCATGACCGGTATGCACGCTATTAGTGCAATTTTTACACACATGTGATTTTTTATGTCCTGTCTATCAGAAACTGCCGGTGGAGCGAATAAAATAAATACTTTCGGCAATTTAGGTGGTCTAATGTGTATTCAAGTTTTTTATATGTGGGTGAATAAGTTGCTATCAGAAAGGGCTGATCCATGTTAAAGTCCTCTCTAGTTAATTATTTTAAAAATATATAATGTATGAAATATTGTATCTATGCATATACTTCATACGATACGGTTAATCCGAATATATGTAGCACTCTTACTTGCTTTATTTTCAAAAGGAAATTTTAGCTTAAGTAACAAGTCGCTATTACAAAAAAATGTAAACAAAAATAGTTTGTACTTAAGCTTAAATTGTTTTTGCTATAAAATTGAAACGGTATATCCTATGGTTGTAAAATTTTTATAGATAATGGCAATGATAACAAGTTAATGATTTTTATAAAAAAACGCATTTCGAAAATCATGTTGGTTAAGCTTCTTTGGCGGTAACGGCTCGATATACAATACATAGTATCATATAATGGTATAAATAAATAGAAAAATGCGTTCTGATGCTCTTTTGGTTTCATAAAATTTGTTTTTATGCAATTTTAATTTTCTACATGTTTATAACCTAACTTTCTTATTTACATTAAACATATGTTTTCTTTTTGAACTATTAACATTTCACAGTGCTACCATACTTTCATAGTATTTAAGTGAGCATTTAATTTTACGACTGAAAAAATTAAACTACATTTAAGTGTAACTTAAAATTAATAATAAATTAATAATAATTAAATTAATTAATAATTAATTAAAATTAATAGCCACAGCTAAATGACACTTAATTGAGAAGTCAATTATTGGGCCTAAGTTATGAAACCAGGGGGCAAATCGTCACATCCGTGAACGTACAACTCGTCACGTAAAAACACCATTTTCGGATTATGACATACGTGAACGTAGTGAATTCCCATTCAGTTTATACGATTGAAGTATTACTTACTTTGTTTTCTTACGATTGCCGATACGATCACGTATGTAACGATTTGCACCTAGGGCTTGAATCGGCACATCCGTGAACATACAACTCGTCATGCAAAAACACAATTCACGGATTATTACATACGTGAACGTACTGAAATTCCATTCAGTTTATACGATTGACGTATTACTTAATTTGTTTTCGTACGATTGCCGATACGATCACGGATGTGACGATTTGAGCCCAGAACTAATGATAATTTAATCACAAGAGTCAGAAACCAATGTAAATAAAAATTAGGTTCACCTTCCTACCAGCAGGTTGCTGGTTAAAGAGGTAGATGTAGATGATAGTTACTAGAGAAGAAGAGAAAGTGGGTCGGGTGGGTGCCAGCCGCTACTCCTAATATAAAAACTCAGATTTTTGAGTTTTATATCCGATAACTCGGATAGGCTACTGAGATTCCTCTAGTCTGTTCTATTGAAGTTCATGAGGTTTTTAGTTTTGTGGGGGGTTTAAACGAGTCCAAAGGGTTCTCGCTATCAAGCAGGGGGCTCATTGCGCCATCGGTCTTGAGCAGGATGATAGTGGGAGCCCACAGAGATTGTCCATATCGACTACTCTGAGTAGGGTTCTCTTCTTTGCCAGGTCATTTGAAACTATGTTGCCTGAGTTAGTCCCACCTAACAATATTCGCCCTTATCATGGTTGGTATATTTCGATTTCGACTACGACGTTTTATGATGTTTAATATCGTAGTCAAAGTTGAAATAATGCAACCGCAATAAGGGCGAATATTTTTCTGTGAATTATGCGAGTCGTTCGCTTAAACCAGCAAAAAAATTATAATTAAACTACTCGAATTTAAATTTTGCCCTAAAACATTTTTTAATAACTTTTCAAAAATTAATATTGGACTTATAGTAAAATAAACAAAATTAATGTATTCAATAAAAAAAAAAAATTCACTGCATAATTAAAATACTCCAACAAAATTCGACAATAGTAAAAAAAACAAGGCAACCTGAAATTTATTTTTAATATTTTTTTTCTCTCCCCCCAGATTGTACATTTAAAACGCTTCAATTGTGTTAACAACAAATGGGTTAAGTCACAAAAAGTGGTACATTTTCCATTTGATAGTTTTGATCCCACCCCATATTTGGCTGCCGTACCGCAGGAAACGATATTGCGACACAAGGAGTTACTCGAAATGAATGAAAATTCTCAAACTCTAGCCGAAATTTCCGAAAAAGATGATACTACAATTTTAAATAATAAAGCCTTAGAAACTCAAACTCCTACTCGTACCGCACCCTCCCCAAATAATGGTAATGATAACAATACTAGCACCAATACTCCCACCAAAAGCAATTCTATAAATACTAACGCTATTGCTAACACCAAACCTCTCAATGGTCTAACTAAAGAGTCTCAAATGTCTCTAAACGATCAAGTTAATAATTTGCTGAATTTACAACAAAATCATACTCAAATTTTAGATAAATGTAGTAATATTGTCGTTAATACTGAAAGATCTACTAACTTAAGCAACCACCAATACACGAGTACCAACAATGATAATTTAAAACAAATCAGTGATCTAGGCGAATATGTAGATGATGATGATGATGATGATGAAGAGAATTCAGATAAAATATTGGATAATACCTCAATAATGGAGAATACGCTACGTAAAAATGAAGGTGATCGTACAATGACTAGAAGAAAACGTTTAATATCGACTAGTTTAACAAAAACGCCAATTATTGATGGCGAATTCGAAGACTATCATCAGCATAAGCTGAAAAATTGTGAAGATAAGTTTGATCCAAAGTATAAACTATATGCAGTTGTGGTAAGTTTGCATGAAAATTAAATTTATTAAAGTTATTTTGCTATAGAATAGGGCAAAATTTGTTGCCCCTTCAAAGGAGTAGGAAATAAATTTTATATTCTTCATTGGGAAGCAATTAACTTTTATGTGCATTTAAACAATTACAGTCACATTCTGGCATGTTAAATGGCGGCCATTATGTTTCCTATGCCGCTAATCCGAACGGCTCGTGGTATTGTTATAATGACAGTTCATGCCGTGAAATATCCAGTCAGCCCAATATCGATCCCAGCTCAGCATATTTATTATTCTATGAACGCAAAGGTTTGGACTATGAGCCGTATTTGCCAAATATTGAAGGTAAGGCAATACCAAATGGCGGTTTGGGTATCTTAGAAAATGACGAAACGGAAAATGACCTAAAGAAAATGTGCACAATATCGTAAAATTTTATTGATGATTAGAAAAAAAAATGAAGGAGCGTCAACATATTAAGTAAACAATTAAAACCCACTAAACACGCTGAGCGTATAATTGAAATTGTGATTATTATATAATTTATAGGTATGTTATTTTTTTTTATATAATACTTCTTTAATTTGTATTACTTAATGTTTATTTCGTTTTATTTAAAACAAAAAATAATAATAATAAGAAATTTTTTTAATATGAACAAAAAATAATAATAAGTTAATGAAAGGAAACAAATTAATGAACATTATAAAAAGGGAATTTTAATATAATCTTTTTTTTTTTGTAAATCTATGTTATTATTATGTATGTACAATTATAATATGTTACAAATAAATTATTTTAGTCGAATTTAGGTTTTCTGCTTTATCTTTTTTTCTTTAGTTTAAGATGTTATTTTGTTATATAAAAAATATATCTACATATGTATGTACATATGTATGTATATTTTTTCTATTTGCTTTAGTTTTTATTAAAATACACACATACATACATATTTTTGTTGTAGATATTTGAAAGATTAGCTTAGTTCCCGTTCATATTTACAATATTTGTTGCAGCAACTTTTTATTTTCTAATAAGAAAGAGTGAGAGAGGAATACAAAATGTATATGTGTATGTATTTCTATTTCAACGCTCTCCCACATATTCAAGAAGTGCTGCAGGAACAATTGCAAGTCTGGACGGGGATATACACACATACATATGTACATATATATGTATGTATGTACATTCATACCTTTTAGTTAAAAAAGAAAAAAGATACTAAATAAATTTATAACTTATGAAATACTTCAGACATTCTAGTATACATATGTACATACAAACATATTGCACTTGTTCCTCTAAAAGGGGTCAAGTCAAAAATTTTGCAATTTTCACTTTTTGGGATGAAGCATATCATATCAGCAAGCTGTAAAGTTGTATCCTCCATTTTTTTTGTTTCCTGAAAATTTTTAAATTTTGAGTTCTAGTTTACACTATGCAAGTTTTATTGCTAAGCTGATTAGTTTGTTAGGATAGAGAGAGACGAGGGGAACAGAAATATTTCTTTTCCCCTCGTCTCTCTCTCTCTCTCTCTCCTAACAAACTAATCAGCTTAGCAATAAGACTTGCATAGTGTAAATTAGGACTTGTAGTGAACAGTGAGAGCCATAACACCCATGCAATTTATTTTTTCTTAAACTGGGTTCACACACGGCAATTTAAGTTGAGTAACTTTTTAGTATATAAACTCAAGAGTTGTTTATTTAACTAAAATTGTAATGTTTGAAGCCATTCTTAAGAAATTTGTATACATAATTTAATTTTTAAACAGGCATGTCCAGTCTTTTTTTAAGTCTCTAGCAAAAGCAACCAAATGCACCAATCAAAATAAGTCCCCAATAAAAAGCAAAAACATAAAAACAACAATTAGGAAATGGATGCTGTTACTCAGCCAATCAGAATGATTTTTGCACATAAAATAAATAAACTAAAGAACAACAAACATGTGCATACATATCACTTCCTATTCACTGACATATGAATGTATGTGTGTGTGCATATTTGTATGCCAATGAAAAAAATCATTGTATTTCTTAAACAGAGCTGCCAGAAATTTTTATCAAAAATTCACAAATCAGGGAAACTACATACCCGGTAGGGTTGTGTAGTTAGGAACTAGTTCAGTTGAACGATTCAGTAAATTGAACGATTCTAACTTTATTATTGTAATCTTTTTTATAGTTCATTGTTTATCATTCTTTTTATATTCTTGATAAACGGCAGAAACGATATTAAAATTAACACCAGTGTTTAAACATGAATTAAGTATGCACATGTGAGTCAACAAGATTACTTATGATGATTCAAAACTGAAGAAATCAGAATCGTTCATAATAATAAAAAGAAAAAAAATTTGATCTTTTGTTTAATCACAGCAGAGAACAATGAACTATGAACGAAGTTCATTTCATCATTCGGATCTATCTGAACGTTTCAGTTTAGACGGCAGCTCAGATAAATCATAAAATATGTTTTTATATTATGTAATTAAATGCAAATTTCATACATATCGGGTGTTTTTTTTTAAAGGTATAGAACTTCGAATTGAAATAAAACACAAGAAAATCGTTTTAATGTCCATCAATTTGGCTTTATTGGAAGGATAATTTTATGCCATTAATGTTTAAATATGATTTCGGGCATGTGGCCGCCGCGGCTGGCTCGAATAAAGCCAATTCTACAGGTCCAATTTTAAACCACTTTTTCGAGCATATGGGGCCGTATGTTGGCAATAACGCCACGAATGTTGGCTTCCAAGTCCCCTAACGTTTCTGGTTTGTTGGCGTAGACGAGCGACTTCACATATCCCCAAAGAAAATAATTCAATGGTGTTAAATCACACGATCTTGGTGGCCAATTGACAGGTCCATTCCGCGAAATTATGCGCTCATCGAATGTTTCCTTCAATAAATCGATTGTGACGTGCGCTGTGTGGCATGTAGCGCCGTCTTGTTGGAACCACAACTCATCCACATTCATGCCATCCAATTCGGGAACAAAATAGTCGGTTAGTCGGCTCCAATTGCTGTGCACGGTGGCGAATCGATTCATTCGGGTCCTCTTCAACACTTTGCTCTACAGCGGCAATTGTTTCTTCGGTGCGCACTGTTCGACGTCTCTGCGGATGCGTATTATCACATAGAGTAAACGTAGTGCGAAAACGATCCATGGTTAACCGAATTAATTGCTCTGATGGACGATTATGTCGACCATAAAATGGACGGAGCTTGCGGTAAACTTCGCGAACTGAACCATTATTTTCGAAATAAATTTGCACGATTTGCAAGCGTCGTTCTTTTGTCAACCTGTTCATGATGAAATGACAAACCAAACTAAATATTAATCACTTGACAGCTGACAAAATGGCCGCCAGTTAAAAAAGTGATGCCAACTTAAAGTTCTATACCTCAATAAAAAACACCCATTATATAATTGCTCTTTTTATTACAATACAAATGTACGAGTTATACAATACTTACTGAGGTATTTACATTGAACACTAACCAATTGTTTGTGGAATATCTAATGTATACAATTCTTTCGCAATGAATTGTACTTTTAGTTATCACTTATCTATGTGTGCTGATATTAATTTAACTTATTATAATTTCTTATTTTTTTAACGCGTGTCAAAATGAATGTGGATTTAAAACATTTGCTTGTTGTTTGTTAAATACGTCCACAAGCATTTCATTAGTAGATTTCAAGCACAATTTAAAAAAGCTTACAAAACCTAAATGCTTATAGATAGACTCCCAACAAAGTATTGAGAATTACAAAACTACACACATAGTAGGTTAGGAAGGTTAGTGTTGTTAGACACATGTACTCGGAGGCACAATTAAGTCCATTGTGATACAATCATAGTAAGTCCAGATTATTTTTTTTTTAACAAGAAAAGAAATTCAACAGGTGTTGCCTATTTTATTTTTAACTGCCTTTTCTATTATTAACGCAACCTTTGTTGGTTGTCATTGAATGTCCTTAAAAGGCAAATTAAGAAACAAAATCTGTAAAAGAAATACTTAAATATTATAATTTTTTATTTTTACTTAACGCATAGTTCTTTTGTAATTATAAATAATTTATTAAGATATTGTCTATAAGCATTGGGGTTTTGTCAGCTTGCTTACTGATGAGTTGCCAAAGCAGCAACTAAATGCATATAGACGTGCTTAACCAACAACAAATAAAGTTTTTTTTGAATTTAACTGAAAAATATGGCCGCTTAAAAATAAATTTATATATAAAAAATGCCTAAAATTAATTAATGAACAAAAAACTTTGCAGGTGAAGTTTTAAATATTTGTACGTAACTACAACATTGCTAACGCTTTTATATCTATGAACCTAAATTTTAATTATCAAAATCATAGTTTTTAATGTCTATATAATTTCGTATGTAATATTGTTCGTATTTGCATACTTTGCATGCGTATATACGCACCTTAATACCTTAAAACTTAAAATTTTTCTTTATTTACAAAGGTATATACGTGCATAAAAATTTAGAAACCTGGGGAATTATATATATACATAAAATAAAAAATATCTAGGTACATAGAAATTTAATATCTTCAATTCCTAATAAAAAAATATAAAATTACATCGCAAATATATTTGAATTATAGCTGTTTAATAAAGAGAGATATAAAAAAGATTTAATTCTAAAAACGCTTTACAGTATTGAAAGATCAATTCTAAAGAAAAAATAAAAATAAATGAATAAATTAAAAATATTTGCTTGATCTATTATAACTTTGGAAGCAGAGAACTTTGTAAAGTGAGTAATGATTAAAAAATATGTGTATACATCTGTACATAGTATATACATACATACATCCATACATACATACATATGTACATAGCGCCCACCTTCATTAATTGAAGTGAAACAATTGAAAAGTTTTATATTTTCTCTTTGACTTAAATACATTTAATAACAAAAATTAAAAATTTTAAAAACTCCCGACTTTTTTCAGAAAAGATGTTATATCTTCTAAACGGCTGGACCGATTTTTTTCAAACATAGCTAAGAACCCTCTCGATCAAGTTATCTTTCAAACAATAAATGAAAATCGGTCCAGCCGTTTGGCCTGTACATGGACACAGACAGACACACAGACACACACTACAAACTTATAACACCCCTTTTTTTAGTCGGGGGTTAAAAATGTACGGTAACATAACATGACATGCAAACAAATGAGATTTATGGTAAAATGTGTTAGCATCACTGGTTTGTATTTTTATTTTCATCTGGCCACACTGCTCTCTGGATCTTGTTTATAGCATTTTACATTTTATGCATTTTGCTGCATTCTAACGGGATAATGGCATGTTTTTTATAACGGGAAAAAATCAAGAAGAATAGTTAGTTCGGTCTTTTGGCAAGCGTTGATGTGGATAATTTGTGAAAAAGAAAAGCAATTCAGTAATAAATTAAATAAATTAGTGTAGCAAAAATTTAACACTAGCGAAAAACCCAAATTGTGAAGTGATCAAATAACAAAAAAAAAAAATGCAATACTAAATGAAGAAAAAATTGGTTTTGTTGCCAAAATTGCGGATTTATTATATCTAATCCCATCATAATCGTTTACTATAGGAAGCTCCATAAAATAATCATTGTTGCATCACCTACGCCTAGAGGAAACCACATGTGATTTTTTAAAGGACAATAAAGGGCACGAGGCTTAACTGACTTACAAAAGTGAAAAATTCACGCGCTTTACGTGCACGTGTTCAATATTACTATTCAACAAAAACTGCACCACAATTTCCTTAACCTAAAAGTAAAAAAAAAACTCAAACTAAAGACGGCCACAAATTTGCCAAAAACCAAATCTAATTCTATAAGTAAACCAAAAATTACAGAACTCAACCGGAAGCTACATATATAAATTAAACTAATATTACAATATTCCACCTGAAATGACAACACATACTATGCGACCTAAAATCATAAAACTTAACCAAAAGAGCACAATTCCACCGGATTTTATTATCACTCGAACTGAAACTATAAAACTAAACAAGAAAGTGTAAACTCAACCGGAAATTACATACATACATTTTATGTATGTATGCATATGCAAGTGAAATTAAAACAAAATAGAAAACCCAAAAGAAAGAAACTAAGATTATATTTTAATCCATATATTAAATTTTGCTTAATTATATTTAAATGAAAAACACGAAACTATAATTACAAATTAAATCTAAAAAATTATTAATAATAGTGTTGTTGGCATTAAAAAACGCTGTTGGAGAAAAATCTTAATTTTCAGCTGTAAGATCCAGATCGTGAGCATCGAGTTATGGTGAGTCCGAATATTTTTTATATAGCATATTTTTTACTGTGCATATGTACTATAGTGAAAGTAGGCTCAATAAGATTGACAATCATTGCAATATAAAATTAATTTTTATAAGCTCAATCAATAAATGTCCTGAACTCAGTTTGGGTGCTTGAGTGTCAACCCAACTTTCACATTAGTATTGCTATTAAAAACTTAAACAACGGCCGAGTTTGTAGTTGTTTTGTGGCACAATGATTTTAAGTAAAATTTTGTTGTGATTTACAATACTAAAAAATAATAGGTATGTGAGAATAATTTCGAAATCTATAACTCAAGACAGTGTTTAAATAACTGCCGTCGAAATAGCAAAAGTCGTAAAATTGCGCTATTTTATAGACCATTCTTTTGTTTGACTGCACAACAGGGACCTGCGCCGAAGAGTTTTCATCGGCGGCGTCTGGCTCATAAAAAATCATCGGCGGCGGCTGAAAATCGGCTGTCAGCCGGCTGAGACAAACTCAACCACAATGCATACGAAGTTCGTATACGAACAATACATGTAATTATCATAGGGCGCAGCATCAACCACGTCTACACAGACACAGCAAGTACAGCAGCAGACAACGCAAAATGGATCTGGACAGCAGGTTCAGCCTCAAGTGGCACAGCCTACCCAAGTTAAAGCCACTTTTGTTAATTCCCAAGGCCAGCCACAAATGACAGCTGCAGCTATACCAACCATAAAATACCATTGTCGCAAATCATAAATTTGCAACAGCTACCGCAATAATTGTAGCAGGACTGCAGGTAACTCTGCATTAAAATAAAACTATTTACACCTATGTATTTTTATAATAAAAGATATGTTGGAAACATTTCAATGATATAATGTACTTAGCGAAAAATTTACAAAATTGAATATATACATAAAAAACAAGTTTCAGCCGAAAAATATTAAAAAATTACGTCAATCGGCGGCTAATTTTCAGCCGCTTATAAGCCGGAAGAAAATCGGCGGCGGCGGCTGGTCAAAAGCATTCGGCGGCTCGGCTAAGCCAGCTCTCAGCCGATCGGCGCAGGGCTCTGCTGCACAATCACAACGTGTGTATGAACACCTCTGCTACTGAATTTCAAAGTGTCGTAGTTGAAGTTAACACAATAAACTAACAACTATACAAAACGAAGAGCTTCAACTCTCGACATGTTCGAAAAGTTTTCGGTTTGACTGACGGCTGCTTTAAATAAATACGAAGTTAAAGAAGCAGAAATGTTTGTGTGTGGATGTGTTTGAATGTGTATGAGTGTTTTTTCCTATATGTACATATATAATAGTAAGACAACAACAACAACATTTCTTCCAGCAAGCAATTAAATACGCAATTGAAACTGCAAAATCAAAAGAAAAGAAAAAACACACAACATCTCTACTACGATAACTTCAGAATTTATTTAAAACAGCGCGCTGACAAACAGAAAACTTTTCGAACATGTCGAAAGCTGAAGCTCTTCGTTTTGAATAACTATTCGTTTATTGTGTTAACTTCTACAACGACACATGAATTTTTAGAAGCAGGAGTATGAGCAGAAGCAAAAGAAAATATACAAATGGGAAGTTTTTAAACGCTGACTCAAGACACATACCCCAAGTGTATTAACATAGGTATGTTAACCTAATAATATAGTTCTGTTAGACATGAAAATGGAAGTCAACTAAGGGCGACTTTTTGAGTTAAATTAACATTAATCTTCATTTGTGATTTTTGGGTAGTCGATTATATAGTTTTACTTGCTATTTTAAGCGGCCAATCGTGGTGGTTTAATCATGCATTAATATTGAAAACATACACTTGTGTAATATATAACTTTTGGTAAAAATTATATGATAAAATAATTTAAAAACACATAAATACGGGCCTGTTCTGAAAATCACGGTGATTTAAATCACGGTGATTTCAAAAATAAACTATTAATAACTGACTTGTTAGTAGGTTTTTGTTGTATTTTAAGTTTTTGTCATGTATAATAGAATATTTTAATGCAACTTCCAAGCAATGATTTAGGTTATATTGTTTTATTGAAATCACCGTGATTTGCATTGTCGTGATTTGCAGAACAGGCCCGATAAATATATTTATTTTATATTATTTATCTATTTCCTTTAACACGCGCGATATTTTACTCGTAAATAATAAAATATGACAGTTTCTTCTTCTTCCCACAAAAAATCAAAGTGTGTTGATAACATGTATGACTTTTACACAGAAAATTTTGCCACTATTTTGTTCCTCAGTATGGTAATACTACACATAATAAGAAGTTTAAACTACCACTCAAAAATATCAAACTAAATTAATTTGAAATTAAGCTAATTTACGGATTAGCTAATTAGAGAAATAAACTAATCTTAATCTCGAACCCAAAAAGTCGCCCTAAATGAAGTAAGAAAAGGAACATGTAATGCAGTCTATTTACTTTTGCTGAATCCGCGCAAAATTTCGGGTCGCAGTCGGCGGCTACCAGCATAGTATTGTTACGTATCTTAACGTCAACTCTGCGTTTTGGCTTAAGTCTCAGGCTATCTTGATATGTTTCATTAAATTAACTTTCTTATATTTGACATTTTTTATTTTTTTTAAATCCTTTCCGAAAATAAAACAAACAAAATTGAAATACATTTTATTTTTTCAAATTTGTATGTACAGTAGAATCCCGATAATTTACGAATTAAAGGAGTTTTCGAAATAAAGAGATTTCGATTTAATGGGGTTAAAATATAAATTAAAAATTTTATAAGAGAAATAACGAATATTCCTTTTGCAAATTTAAAAACGAAAAATTCGTTGGTATTCACAAAATCTATCCTTAAAATTAACCAACTTCAATTTTCTTTACTCCATGGTAAATTGCTAAAGTTATGTTCTTTTTAGGGTTCCGTACACCAAAGGTGATAAGGAATCCAATTGCTTTCGCTACGCTGCTCGTCTGTGCGTCGCAGGCTGTTTTATCGAGAACCGTAAGAGCTACGGACCAGTAATTTTGACAGAATATGTTGAACTATGTCCACTATATGTATATGACAGTTAAAAATTAAAGGGTATTCCAAATTTCCTGTAATATATGTACATACATATAATTATGTATAGACACTTGAAATTTGCAAAATTAGTATATTTTTAACACCCGACAAAAAAAAAAGGGGTGTTATAAGGTTTGTGTCTGTAGAAGTACAGGTACAGACCAAACGGATGAACCGATTTTAAATTAGTTTTTTAAGTGAAAGGTGACTTGATCGAGGGTGTTCTTAGCTATGTTTAAAGAAAATCGGTCCAGCCGTTTAGAAGATATAACATCTTTTCTGAATAAATCGGGGGTTTTCAAAATTTTTAATTTTTGTTATACAGACTACAACAATTAACGCTAAAATTAAAAAAAAATCTAAATTAAAGGGTATCAGTTAATGTAATTTCGACAACTTGCTATATCTTGAAACTAAACAATCATAAATTAAAAAAAAATAGCCAAAACGAAAAAAATTGCCAAAACCGAAAAAATTCCCAAAAACCGAAGAAAATGCCAAAATGAAAAAACGCCAAAAACCGAAATAACAGAATCGATATGACAATACCGTCACGGTAGAGATGATACCGCTATTGCGGAAAAATGCTGCGGCAAAGAAATGAATAATTTCAAATTTTAATTCCGCAACTTAATTTTTATTGATACATAATTAAAATTTATACTATTTACAATTTTAATTTGATTTTTATTTTCTCTAAACGTACTTGACTTGATTAAACATTAACGAATAACAAACATTGTTTCATCTCCGAATGTTGCAGAAAATACTTGAATTTATATTCAAAAAAAGAGAAACACACATTAAAACACATTTCGGCAAATAGGACAAGTTGATTTTGAACTCGTAGTGAACCATTTGTACTGCAAAGAAAAATAAGAAATATGCGTGGCAATTATTAACAAATTTTTTTTTTAAATATATTAAAACAAATTACCAAACAAGGTCCATGAAATTTCTTTTTACACGTTTTGCAACTTAGTTTTGGCAACTGGCACGTATCTTGATGTATAACCGTATAACAAACATAACACTCTTCAACACCTTCGAATTTCTTATCTAGATTATTTTTCCACAAAGCTAAACCATCGAAAATAGTGCCATTCTAAAAGGACAGAAATTTAATTAATACTTGCAATAAATAGTTAAAAATTGTTATTACCTGATGCGTGAGGAAAATTGTCAATTGCATGGCCACGTTGCGTGAACTAGAGCGACCGCCAATTTGTTTATTACAATCCACCTTCACCGATCCCAAGGGATAGTTGGGTGCCAATGTTATTACCAATTCCATGCGAGCTTCATCGATAGCATATACAGCCAAAACTTCGCGTGTTGATATGTGCACAGTTACCTGACAATTGAAATAAAACAATATACATAAATAAATAAAGATAATAAAGTTTTCAGACATTTGCGTCACAAATAATTTAGCGGTAAAAATTAAAATAAAAAAGAGTTGAAGAAAGCGGGCTATAAAATTACACTGTACGATAAAAAAAATAAAATAAACCTGAATCGAGATTTTTCAATAAAAAAAAATATAACGCTCATCTCTTATTTTAACGCAGAAGCTGTTAAAAAAATAGGTAGAATCTAACCTGCATATTTTCATGTTTCTCCTTTCTACTAGAAATAGCCATTAGTTCCTCCTGCCGTATAATCGGTGAAACGAAATTTGTGGTCAAAGTATCTACGAAGGTCTTTTGTCTAGACGGACTTGAGTTCCACCATTTTCGTACAACAGCGGGCAATTTACTCAGGACATCGGTATACATGTGGCAGGCATACTTTTCCAAAGATAAATTTGGATCTAAAAAGAAAATATAAAAAAATAAGAAAATAAAAATACATTTTAATTACAAGTCAAATTAATTTTTTAAGCAGAAATATTTTTTAAAATACGAACTCATTAGAAATGGCTATAAATTTTGAAGAAATTCCTAGCGAAATTGAAGTACCTTTAAAACCCACGCAACAACTAAGAACGGTATTAGAAGAAATTGATGCCCGTCAATATTTATTAAAGGAGCGTGAAATAAAATGTTCCCTCATACGACCATTTTATAAGAGAAGTCAGAAACAGGAGCACCGTTATAATTACAAATATTTCTGTGTTTGTCCACGCTATAAACCTGATTATTCATGCCAGCACACGGGTAATATAATAATCGATCGTGATATTTTGACACCCGAAGAGCATATAGTTTATTTGGCCACGCCAAAAGCAAATTTTGCTACGCCTCGACAAATGCCCCGTTATTTCCTAAAGAAATCCATCATAGCCAATTGTACGTCTCGCATTATACGCTTGGCCCAGCCCGATAAGAAACGGGTTTCTTATGCTTTAAATAATTTTAACAATATTATATCGAGACGTCATGAAAAGACGTTGAAAAAGCTATTGGAGAAATCGACGGACGTCGAGTATACGACTATAGCGAATGCTTTGGATTTGTTAAGGGAAGAAAAGCGCTTAAAAAGAGTGGCCAAGCGAAAGGAAAGATTACAATGTGAAAAGTTGCAGCGCAAGATTATTCACAAGCAGAGGCGTCATATAAAGAAGATTGTCTATCTTTTATTTGAGGATATGAAAGACTTTCTATTGAAGGATCAATTCGTTATGAATGAAAACTCTGCCCTGCCTGCAGTGATATTAGAGGCATTAAAAGAATTTGCAGGTATATTAGATTTTCAAAATTGGGCATTTAGTACTGCCATATAATATATTTTCCTAACTAAACCGTTCTCACTCAAACAAATTTGGAACACGGTAACTGAGGGGTAATTATCTAATACGATTCGAAAAGAAAACTGTTCGAAAGCATTTCCGTTCGATTTAAATTAAATAATAATACCACACTTTCTGGTGAAATTGTCATCATTGGCACATTTGCTAAGAAAAAGTTGCCAGATCTGACAATTGGATAATAGTTTATAGTACGTTTCCACTAAGAGCAAAACAAGTTGTTTTTCTCAGAACACTTCGAAGTGTTTTCATTATCATATTCCTTAAATCAGCACACGAAATCGACGACTGTACGCGGAAATATTCACCCCTGTTATGAACATTTTTTCCCTCGAAATATTTCTCCTTTTCACAAAATTGCAAACGTGAATAATTTTTCCTTTTTTTTTTTTTTTTTTGATTCCCCTTATGAAAAAATTTTTACGGGGATTTTTCACTTTCCTCCTGGGTTTGTCCACTTTAATTTTGCAGGCATTCTGAATTATTACATCGCATAATTTCGATATTTTCCTTCGAATTAAATATTAAAATTTATAAGTATTTATTGTTAGGAAAAGATTAGTAGACAAGGTTCACGATTGTTAGCAATAATTCCCTGCAACACCTTTTTTCATGGAGTATGAATCTTTTTGGTTCACACGCATTAAATTTTATGGCCGTGCATATCGTTGGCACACTAAAGAATTTTTTTTACTGCGCCTAGAATATTTAAAATCACAACTTTAAAGCTAAATAAATTTCATTTGGAACTTACAATTTGTGTATTTCTTATTATTAAACTTAAATTTGTTTGATTTTCCATTAATTTTTAAGGGGCCCATACACACATACTGCTCATGCTCATGCGATAAGCATGTGCCCAGCCAGCCATTTTTGAAATTTTCAATCAAATTCGAGTCTTTTTTGACTCCTCTGCGCGATTAAAAAGCCAGAATATGAGCTCATTTTCTGATCATAAATTATACTTTTGTCGGTAGAAAAGCGTGACTACCCGCGACTCTTCTTGATAAGTCCTTTATGAGTCTTTTTCTATATTAGTTTAGAGTCATTTTCGACCCCTTTTCTAGTAGTATTTAAGGTATTTTTCGAATCGTTTTCTGATTATTTATTAGTCTTATTTCGCTTAATTTTTTACTCTTTTTCGAATTGTCTTTCAGCCATGTTTCTATTCGCTTACGAGTCATATTTGAGAAATTTATCAGTCAGTTTATGAGTTTTTTTATTGTCATTTATGACTGTTATTTGAGTCATTTATCAGTCGCATTTCTAATCGTATTTGACTTTTCTTCGAGTATTTTTTAGTCAGCTTTCTGAGTCCTACGTTTAATGGTCAAACAGAATTACGCCACAAACACATTTTCCATACAAATTGACACCAAAAGGAAGTTACAGAAAGCAGTCCAGAGACAGAATCTATTTTATTTTGACAGCGTTTTTTCTTATGCTAACACACTTTCAATAAATTTCAAACATTTTGTAAAGAAAAATAAGCAGAAAGAAAATATAACAAAAATCAGAGAGCACTTGAAGTTACTGCCGTTGATTTTATTATGGGCTCTGTTAATTTGAAATCGAATTTTCCTTAAGCTGCTGACTTATAAGCCCAATTCACAATCTTGTGCAAATGGTCTTGCATCGTTGCATGTGCAAAATGGTATATTATATTGATACTCACCACTAAGAATTGTTAAGTGGTGAGTATCAATATACTATACCATTCTGCACATGCAACGATGCAAGACCATTTGCACAAGATTGTGAATTGGGCTATTATGTTTCATCATTTAATTTCATATTCCATTTAACTTTTATAAATGAAAAAATTAAGTTTTTGACATTATACGTAAATATTGCCCCGTTATACTTAAAAATAACATATCAAGTATTGTTTAATCATCTATCTGCGTAAAATATGATCATAAAATACATAATTATAATCACTTTTAAAACACCTGCATGATTTGTTTTTGATTAAGCATTTATCAGTCTTCCAGGAAAGCGAAATATGATAATAACAAACGAAAATAATAGTCACATTTTACACATCTGGATGATTAATTTGTGATTGCTATACAATTTGTTATTGTATTTTAAATCGAACTATTTTTACCCATTAGCGCGAATCTTTTTCGAGTCCTTTTTTGATCTTGTAAGTGATTAATCAGTTTTTGATCACGAATAGTGATCTAAAAAGACTAAGCAAGGTGATTTTTCAGAAAACTATCTTCCAAATGCTAGATGGGTGTTGGTAAATTTTCAATTTTTGTTGATGTATTTGTCACACAGACAATGCAGTATGAAAAATCAAAACAGTTTTGATTTTGAAATGAACTCATACTACTGACAGTTTTTCAAATGAACAAAAAATGAATTTATTCATTTTTTCTGATATGTATTTTTTTTAAATTTGAAGTTTTACCAAAAAAAAAAAAAGAAAGTAAAACAAACATAAAAGGAAATAAAACAAACAAAAAATAAGTTTGAAAAAAAATGTATAAAGAAAAAACGTTTTTTCTTAATTTCTTGAATTCTACCAATAATTTTTTTTTTGTACTCAAGGGCATGTTTATTTTATAAATTTTTATTTTAAATGATGATTGACAAGTTTCTGGTAAAATATCAATCACACACGTATACCAAGGGTTCATCGGCAGTAGCTGCAAGCAGTATGTGTGTATGGGCCCCTTTAAGCTTTGCAAATCTTCATTCGCGGGGATTGAAAATTTCACGGAACAAAAATTCCACTTGTTATTCAAGATAGGGGTGAATAATCCCACAGGCACATTCGCTAATAAAGAGTTGCCAGATATGACAACCGTATTGTAGATTATGCCCTGTGGGAAAATTAAACCTTTAATTCAAGAATCTATTATATTCCATAAATTAGCACACGAAATCGACGACTACAGGAATTATTCACACCTTCACACGATTTCTTTTAATCAAAAGTTGGTTCATTCTCATAATTTCCCCCAAATTTTAGACAAAGAATTCAACATGACAAACAATTTGCGGGAATATCAAAAAGTTTTGGCTACCAATTTGGCCGTTTGGATAAATAAATTCATTTCAAACTTGAATATATACGCAGCAGAAAATGAACCACAATCTTCACATATTGGAAAGGAGAAGCCCAAAAAAGAATTGTCTACATTTTTGCCGGTAGACGATTATATTCTACATTCAAATGATTCAGCTGTTGTACACTACGCGGATGAAAATGAGGAAGAATATGAGGAAGAAGATGAAGATTATTCTTTCTATCCTGTAGAAAGTGAAATGACAATAGTCAACGGAACAAACAACTGATATGCAAAAAAATATGGGGAGAACAAATTATATTTACCTTTTATTTGTGTCCAAGAAAGGCCTTTAAATATTTCATTATTCAATTGTTTGGTACTGTGATTTTTCAAAATTTCCACCGGCATAGAGCGGAATAAAAAGTGCAGCAAATTCTGTAAATAGAAAAAAATCAAAATAAATAATCAAATTTAAACAAATATCTATTGGATTGTGGCAATATGGAATAACCACTTTGTCGGAAATGATGTTTCTACTTTCAACTGAAACATAATACAGCATAATAAAGCTAAAATGCCCTAAGTCGACTTAAGCGATTATTCCAATTTAACATAGTTACAATTGCTTATACATCTTACATCTTCATATTTATTCTCATGCAACCACGACGTATATACAGAACGTAAAGCTACTGGTGATTTGGCACACGCATAAATAATGCAATCCCACAACATTAAATAACTAAAAGCTGCATGTCTTTCTATAGTTTTCATTTCATTCACTTCTGTCAACTTGAAACTAATGGAAAAAAGAATTAAATTATAAAAAATATGTATTTACCAAAGATCCTTAAGAATTAATTTTTGTTACCTAAATTCTTTGATATATTTTTGTATTGGCATTTCATAACGTCCTAAATAGTCTTCAAAACGATTCAACAAATGCCACTTTATTGCTTTATGCTCATCTTTGTCAATTTTCTCTAGTTTCTTGTCATACACCTCAATATCATCGGCCACAAAATGTGGCGTCAACTGGCGCATCATAAAAATACTTAAAGTGCGCAGAGAATACACTGAACTGGAGAGATTTTTCAAAAGGAAATTACAAACATGATCCAGGGATATTTGATTGGAATTTTTACAGAACTATGGAGAAGAAAATAAATAGTTCTATACATATATAAATTTACTTCATTTTATATGTATGTACGTTACCGCATAAACAATTGCATAATCCATATTTTCCATAGTTGAGGTGAGTTCATTTAAAAATATTTCCCAGCAGTCAGTGAAATTTGGGGAAATATCTATAAAATTAAATATAAAAAAATACATGATGATAAGTGATAAATAAATGATTATTTTATATTAAAATAGTTTAAAAAAACACTTGCTGTCATCATCAGAAGAACAAATTTTATATATAAAAAAAAGAAAGATATACAAAATTGTAAACGCGATTTTTCAACTTGTTTGGCTTCTAAATTGTTGACTTCGATTATTTCATAAAAATTTATATTAACGGAAGTGTTATATAAAACAAATTTATTATCAAATATGTATTTATGAGGAAAATCTACATAAAATTGGTTTTTGGCCACTTTTGGCGATTTCTTAAAAACAATTTGGCGAAATAGATCGGAAAAAAATCTGACAACCCTGCTTGTATGCAGTGTCGCCATTTTAGCATTTTCAGTTATTTATTTAACGTTTAATCTGAAATATTTAAAAAATTTCATTTTATCTCATTAAACGATTCAAAAAGGTTTTATGATTTCTAAGCTGTCCTGCAAACCATATAATTCAAATTATTGTAATATCATAATAATCAATCAAAATGTCGAAGTAGAAAAGGATAAATATACATATACAATATATGTATGTTAATATTATGACGAAAAAATGTCACGTGCAACTACGATTAAAATTTAATAAAAAAAATATACAAATCTCTTTTGGGTAAAATCAAAACCATTTTAAAGAGACTTAATTATATTAAAATATTGCTTAAATGAGCGTTTTAATCGTTGGCCTGTTCTTGTCACAAGCGAATGCTTTGGTAGTTTGCAAAATTATCTTGAGAACGAAAAATTTTTCAAAATCAAACTTAGCAGCAATTATAGGGCTAATTTAGAGTATGTTGTCGAAATAAAAATTCCTTTAATTTTGATTTTTTTTTCACTTTAAAAATGTGCGACGGTCACGTTCGACATCATTCAAAATTATGGTGGCTTTTCGTTTTGAACGAGTATTCATAAAAATTAAAAAATTTAACGTTTTGAAAATGTTCGAAAATTCGAAATTAGTTTCGAAATTTCGCAATTAGTTTCTAAATTTAAGTTTTTTTTTTTTGAAAATTTCGGTTTGTAGAAATTTGTTTTTAGTTATTTTACTTTCACATGAAATGCAGTCAAAATACAAATAAACAAAAATTACCACGACTAGGCTTATTTTAAAAAAACTTTGTCATGCTTATACTCAAATAAGTGCAGTTTTGATTTCATTCTTACCTTGATATTGACATATACGATAAAATGACTTGAATAATGTTAAATAAACTTCACGTGCAAATACTTGTAACCATTCATCGTACACATTCTTGATAAGTTCTGTGGAACTTCTATGTTTTTCTTCAGCAAAGAATTTGGTTAGAGCGGCAAACAGTTTGAAAACATGTAAAATGAAGTATAAACTCTGAAAAAATTATTAAGAAAAAAAAAATTTATTAACATACTTTGCTTTGCAAATCGAGAGTTTTTCTTTTCACCTTTTGGTCTTCATTTTCCAAAGCATAATCCAAAGACTTGGTCACACTGAGTATCCAGTGGCCCAAGCCAATACGTATAACATCCCAACTTTTAGGGGACAATTGATGGGGCGCCTTGTGCAATATTTCCATTAATAATTTCATATATTCTACAGCATTCAAAACATTAAGCATTTCATGTTTAAATATTTCTCTATGAAATTGAAATGAAATTAAATTGAAATAAAAGAGATTTTTCAAATTTTGCAATAAAAAAAACATCTTACGTTTGATAGAGCAACAAATCCTTTTGAGTATGCAATTTATTTGCATGTTGTACTATAAATTGCAATGCCGATACAATAATATTATAATCAGCTTTATCGTTATACGATGAAGAAAAGTTGTTGTCAATTAGACAGCGGAAAATTGCTGCATTTATCCACATGTCGGAGGGTTCACAACGCATTATGGGACATTGAATAGTAATAGTTTTGGCTTCTAGTTTCGGCATTAAATATTGTAGAGTATTAATGTAAGCCTTAAAAGCCTTCTGAGCAGCAAAGTACTCCTGCAAATCTTCAGCCAAAAGCAGAGTAGCACTTTCTTCAAATTGAGCATATTGTTCAATATTTACAAGATAGGGAAGAGCACGGCAACAGTTAACGCTGTCCACTTCTTTGGCAGTTTCCTCTAAAAGTCTCTCCTTGAGCGTAACGCTGAGTTCACCCGACTGACGGAAGAGCATTTGCGCTTTCTCTGAGAGTTCTAAGCATAAAATTTCCATTGACTTTTCCAAATTGCCGGTATGTGTTATTAAAGCATCGCCGCAGGCAGCTATTTTAATGTAAAGCAATAATTGTGTTTGCAAAAATTCCGACCAAAATTTTAACAAATTCTCATTGGGGTCGCAGTAGTCTTCGGTTATCTCCTCATCATTGATTTCTGAGTTTTCCAATGGCACCGCCAACGTTTTAGTTGATTTACACACTAATTTGCAGAGAGTAGAAAAATTAAGTAAAGACCTTTGTAGCACTAATTTCAAATCGCGCAAATTTTTTATATTTCTCTTAATAAAATCGTTGACAGGAGTTGAGGCATCCTTTAAGGATTCTATAAATAGGCAAACATTGAAAAGCTCTGTAACATCTTGTGTGTTATGCTGCAATAAGGCCTTTAAGGCCTCATCTATTTTCGCAGAACGTGCAGTTTCCTCTTTAGTATTTTCGGTGGAGCAGGTGATAAATTTGGCCACAGCCTCTGCCATAGAATCTACCGCAGTGACAGTTAAATTGTCCTTTATAGCCTGTTCATTTACTATTTCAGCACATTTTTGCAATAAATCCTCTTCTATAATAATATCTTCACTTGATAAAGCATCTTGCCAGCAGGTCGTTATTTCCCATAGTGTATCCTCTGATATATAATCATTGTCTGATTTTTCTAAACTAAACTTGAATAGTCTTAAAAATACTTTATGTTGCACTGCACGTGTTGAATTTTCATTGGAGCATACAACCGGCATGATTTGAGCTATGAAACTGCCGCAGGCATCCACATCCGCCTTGATGTTTTCATTAGATGTTTCGGCTACCAGAGGTTCCGAGAGTGTATTAAGTATTGTGTCCACTGCTTTGGAGGATATTAAAATCTCTCCCGAATCCGTTTGAAAGAAACACTTGTGCAATAAATTGAACAGATCTTTAGAATTGTTGGTGATTACTTCTAAAGCAATTTTGCTTATGATTTCCGTTGTCTCGCTTAGTGAGAGTATGTGGCGCACTTCGGGTTCTATGCACATCGGATGGGATAATAGACGTTGCAATACCAACGTTTGTGTTACATGATGGGGGATCTGTAGGGAAAGAATAATTTTTTTCTTCAAGTTTTAAGCGATTTTCTAAAAGAAGGGAGATGTTTTTACTTTCTATATTGTTTTTCTGAATTCTTAATTCCGTTTTTTATTAACGGATTTAAACAAATTATTGATTTCTCTAAGAAGGAGAATATAAGACACTCATAATAAAGCTTTATATTTAATTGTATGCCTTCTACGCAACTGCTCCTTACGAAAATTTTCGCACACCTCTGACCATGGCGTTTGAAAAAAACTAAATACTTCTACCCAATCGAGTCTTCCGAAGTTTCACCAAACTTTGACCGCCTGAAATTACACAATCTTATGTTTGAAACAGTGGGCGGTTCACGCCCCTTAAAATTTAATACTATATTTTATATACACCCAACCGGTCCTTATGAATATTTGAGCGCATTTCAGGGCTCAAATCGTCACATCCGTGTTCGTATTGACAATCGTACGAAAACAAATTAAGTGATACGTCAATCGTATAAGTTGAATGGTATTTCAGCACATTCACGCATGTCATAATCCAAAAATGGCGTTTTTACGTGACGAGTTGTACATTCACGGATGTGACGATTCGACCCCTGGCTCTCGGGAGCCCTTGATTTGGAATTTAGAAAAGTAGGCGCAGCCACGCCCAATAAAATTTTATATTATATTTCACATACATACATATTCTACTCAACCGATTTTCATGAAACTTTCTACATATTTTTGTCCTTCTTAATGACATAAACTTGCATTTGGAGAAGCGGGCAAAAAGCCACGCCCATTAAAACTTTATGTTATAAAGGGTGTTTTTTATTGAGGTATAGAACTTTAAGTTGGCATCACTTTTTTAACTGGCGGCCATTTTGTCAGCTGTCAAGTGATTAATATTTAGTTTGGTTTGCCATTTCATCATGAACAGGTTGACAAAAGAACAACGCTTGCAAATCGTGCAAATTTATTTCGAAAATAATGGTTCAGTTCACGAAGTTTACCGCAAGCTCCGTCCATTTTATGGTCGACATAATCGTCCATCAGAGCAATTAATTCGGTTAACCATGGATCGTTTTCGCACTACGTTTACTCTATGTGATAATACGCATCCGCAGAGACGTCGAACAGTGCGCACCGAAGAAACAATTGCCGCTGTAGAGCAAAGTGTTGAAGAGGACCCGAATGAATCGATTCGCCACCGTGCACAGCAATTGGAGCCGACTAACCGACTATTTTGTTCCCGAATTGGATGGCATGAATGTGGATGAGTTGTGGTTCCAACAAGACGGCGCTACATGCCACACAGCGCACGTCACAATCGATTTATTGAAGGAAACATTCGATGAGCGCATAATTTCGCGGAATGGACCTGTCAATTGGCCACCAAGATCGTGTGATTTGACACCATTGGATTATTTTCTTTGGGGATATGTGAAGTCGCTCGTCTACGCCAACAAACCAGAAACGTTAGGGGACTTGGAAGCCAACATTTGTGGCGTTATTGCCAACATACGGCCCCATATGCTCGAAAAAGTGGTTGAAAATTGGACCTGTAGAATTGGCTTTATTCGAGCCAGCCGCGGCGGCCACATGCCCGAAATCATATTTAAACATTAATGGCATAAAATTATCCTTCCAATAAAGCCAAATTGATGGACATTAAAACGATTTTCTTGTGTTTTATTTCAATTCGAAGTTATATACCTCTTAAAAAAAACACCCTATATTTTTTAATTTAGCATTATTTTTCACAGACTTCTATACAACAGGTTCCTAAGAAAGCTTTGCTCTAAAAAAAACTGCTAAATCCACTTTTTACAACATATGACATTTTAAATAAAATATTTATTTCAATTTGAAGCTCTACATGTCGAAAAAACTTAATCTAATAGGTTGATTTCTTCTGGAAAATGTTTATAGCATGTATTTTATTTCTCCCGTAAAATTTGATTGAAGTGAGTTAGCACGTTTACACTATAAGCCAACGATATACTCTTATATCACAAAAACGGTTACAATTGTTTTTTTTTTTTTTTTTGGCAAAAGAGTAGAGAAGATGATGTAAAATTTTTACAGTAGGTAGATATGTATGTATATCGTTTTCTTTCCAAAAGTGAAAATCGCAAAATTTTTATTGGCCTCCTTTAGAGGAACGGAGCAAGTAGGCTCTTGCTACGATACAAATTTCGAGTGAGAAAAACTGGGGGCAAATTACGGCACTCGTTACCGAACGAAATTACGAAATATTTCCGTATAAACTCTATTAGAATATTTCGTAATTTCGTTCGATAACGAGTGCCGTAATTTGCCCCCTGATTGCAATTGATCTTAAAATTATAATCAGTGTTACCAGACTTTTTATTTTGACGTATCAAGTTCAGTGGACTCATATAACATACGTATAGTATGTTACACATACATAGTACATGAGCCGACTTAATAATTTGCAGGTTCCAAAAAGATAAATATAAAATTTTTCTAGAAAAAATTAACTGATATCCTTTCAATAGCTGAAAATATAGAACAAATCTTGTTTAGGTACGTACTCCTCTCAAAAATATATACCACCCAATTATGAATAAAAGTCCGCGAGAAATATCTCTCTTTTCCAATTAGAATTTTTTGTTTTCCCTATTACTTCCTATTAATTGGAATTGTTCCCAGGGAAAAATTTCCTGCGGAATTTTATTCATAATTGGGTGGATAATAAATTCAGTAAAGTGCGACTTTGACTCGCACACGAAGAGCGTTCCGTATGGAGCGATTTTTGGCGATTTTCTAGTATAGACGTTTATTTCGTTTTAGCGTTTTTTCGTTTTGGTTTTAGCGCTTTTATTGTTTTGGCGATTTTTTTTTACTTTTTGGTGATCTTTTTCATTTGGTGATTTTTTTGCACCTTTTTCATTTTGGGCATTTTTCGTTTGGGCATTTTTTTAATTTTCAGTTTTTTTATTCTGTGAAAATTTTAGGTCCGTAGCTCTTGCGGTTCTCCAGAAAACAGCATGTGACAGACGGACAGAAGGACATCGTAGCGAATTAAAATATGATTCCGTTTCACCTTTGTTGTACGGAACACCAAAAACTATCCTATCCGATAAAAAAAATTAAAAAAATTAAAAAAAAATAAAAAAAATTGCCTCGTCGAGTTATGGGAATCCAAAGTTCCAGTACAAAATTTTGACCATGTGATGTATTTACCATCCAATAAAGTCAATATTGGTAGGTTTTAAAAGCTTTTAAGAAGGTCTTTAAGGATTTATTGAAATTTTTAAAGAATTCATTAATCTGCTCTTTACTAAAGATTTTTGTATAGCAAGACTTCGGCAGGGCTTAAGATTTTTCTGCACCATGGTTTTTACCAACACGACGCTGCTTACTAAATATTTACTGCACAATTCTTAATTTAAATAAAGTTTTATATAAAAACTTTAAAGGACATGGGAAACTAAGGCTCGCCGCAAATCTTTTTATTTGATTTTTAATTTTTAATCGGATAGGTTAATTTTTATTTATTTTTGAGAGAGTTTCATTTAGTTAAATCATTCATTAAATAAATAAAATATAATAATAACGATAAATAAATGTGTTTCTTACTTTCATCAATTCCTTTTCGATAATTTCGAATCTTTGTTGCTTTTCGAAATGAAGCATTATTTCAAATATTACTTCCAGAACAATTTCACAGGCATCATTGTCCAATATCTGTGATTTTAATAAATTTACAAATGTCTTCAATGTAGTCTCCAATTTATCATCTTCACTAACTTTGGAAAAAAAGTCCTTATCATTAAACATATTGCACAGCAATTGCAAATGTTTAATATATTTCGAGGTATTTAAAGCGATAGTTTTGGCCAAACATATACGTAGCAATTGTAAAACCAATTGTTTAAGCTCTTTTTGCATAAAAGCAGCTGTTATATGCTGCTCCTTAGATGTTGAGGGTGTCTCAGATTTCTCTATATTTTCTTCAGAGTATTCCGCAAACTTAACTTTATGTTCTTCGAGACTAGGATTTGCCACATACAAATCATCTATAAGCTCAATAACGCGCTCTAAGTACAATTCTGTAACATCTAGTTTATTTAGCTCTACAGGAATTATAGCAAATAACAAAGACCAAAATTTATCCAATAACTGTTGGCACAAGACAGACATTGACGATTGTCTGTCAAAGAAAGCCGCCAAAGTAGAGGTGTGCTGGAAGAAATTTTTAATGATGAATGTGTTTGTACTAGTAAGACACCATCTTAAGGGTTCTGTAACATTTTCCTCCAGCAAAGTGAAAACAAAAGTTTTTTCTTCCTCTGGAGTATTAGATGCATTTTTCGTATGAATTTTTTGTATTAAATAACGCAAACATTCAAAGTAAGTTTTTATGATAATTTTATTGTCCTGTTTCGATGTGCTTGGTTGCGAAGGAGCCTCGTCCGCAAATACGGCGTCTTTCATATTATCAAAGAATTGCTTTACTAATCTGTGGTATTCTGCTATATCGCTTGTGACTTGTGAAAGATGTGAGAAAAATGGCAAAATGTTGGGACAAATAGCTTGAGCATTCCGATTGAAAGCATTACGCAGTAATTTGGTAAATTTGGGCCAGACCTTTTTTTCAAAGTCAATCATTTCATACCTGAAAATATTATGGAATTTAAATGTGTGTAAGCAAAAATATGAAATAATGTCGTGCCATAACCGTTAAAAACGCTTAAGCGACATAATTTTCGAACTTCATCTTTTGACCAAAATAAATCATTTGCGATCGTAAATAGTCGATTTTCGTCAAAAAAAAAAAAAAAAAAATAATCGAGTCGAAAAATAGTGCCGCTTAAACTATTTTAGCGATTATGGCTCAATATGTTAAGATTTACCAGTCTTGATAGTTCATTTGTATTTGCAGTATGCTGCCCCAAATATGAGGTGCCACGAGAGGATCCGATTCATCGATATTTTGGAAGGCTATAGCTATCACTTGAGATTTTTGGGTAGCAAAAATTTCATATTCTTTTGGATATTGTAGTAACTGATAGATTAGTTCAAACCAAGCAGATCTGAAATTTATTTAAAAAAAAATTAAGTCAATACTATGTTATAATTGTGATTGGAAGCAATGGCTAATTGATATAAAGGTACATTTACACTTTGGGCAATTGCCCAAATAAGTGTAACCGTAATTGTTTGAAAGGGTTACCGTACCTAAATTTTAACAGTTTTCTAACAAAAACGTCCCTGGCTAAAAATTAATACACATCGTCGGTTTGGACTGTAAACCTTCATACTCACTTCAACAAAAATTTAAAAGGAAAAGTAATCCAACATACCAAATGACTTAAGAAAAATATTATTATAAGTCAACATGAACATCTTCTATACATACTTACATAGCTTAAGAAATTAGCCTAATAAATCAAGTTTTTTCGACATGCGATTCCTTTTTTCGAACCGAATTGAAAAGCGTCAAATGTTATAAAGAGTGGATTTAGCAGGTTTATACTCTAAGCCCAGGATACATAAAAGAGGCTTCAAAATTATTTATGCGTACCTGATTGCACTAAGTTTGTTCTTGGCAAAACTCCAAAACTTTTGTTGGTCTAACAATTTTTTTAGTGCCTCCTGTATTTGGGTCTGATCCTCCGTTGACGAAGTCTGCTCAACGAAAAATGAAAGCTCCTTCAAACTGCACATAACCAAACGCTGATATTTTTGTTCAGCTTCTTCTGGCGTTAAGCTTTTGCCTGCTGACAACGTAGAAGCTGAGTGATACGTTAAATTTCGTGTTACATATTCCAATATCTCATTTTGACAGTGCAGACAGACCTCACATGTGCGATTTGCTTGACCGGAAAATGTTTCATTAAAGCAAGCATTGGCTATACTAGCAGCTGGTGCATAATTATCGTATTGACTGGCCAGCCAAACAGGAACAAGCTGCTTCAAATAGGGAGCTACAGCTTTTTTACACTTAGACACCAAAAGCTGCATCACTGCCTGCGACAATTCTCGTACATTGTGTTCCGGGTCAGTAGCCAGGCTGTGATAGAACTTTGGCCATAGTGGTAATATCATTTTAAGTTCATCCATTTCAGAGGCATTAATTAAGTCGATAAATTCTTGTAGAGCTTTTTTCTTGGTCATTGGATCTTTTTTAGACAATTTCTTCATGGTAAGTTGATACTGCGTACTTATGCCAGCATCAAAGCTTTCTGGCACTTGCTCAGCAATTGTAAAACCAGGAACAAATGGTATAATACCCAAATCGGAATGTGCGGAAAACCCAAAGAATGTGGGTGCTGTTCCCAGCAGTTCCGCACTACGTGCACTACTTGAAGGCTGCAAAGTTTTATATTATTTTAAATGTTACCACGCCAAGTAGAAAATAAAACATGCTTACCTTTGCATTATTTTTAATACGTTGTGTATGCTTAGTTTTTCCGCCCATATTTTAACGAAAATGTGCAAAATTTTTTTTAAATAAAAATTCCTTTTCCCTGAATACTATCCAACTATGAAAATGAAAACATTGCAACAATATTGCCAGAATTATAAATATGAGAGATTCCTAAAAACTCTGCAATAAATATCAGTAATTTACTGTACAATAGGGGTATGTGAGCAGGATTATATGAATATGTGTGCATATAAATTTGATTTATAATTTTCAAACTAATGTGTAATAAAGTTAAAAATATCAAAAAATTCATTTTATGCAGTCAAATGTGTCAAATTGTATGCGTAAAAGTGTATATGAGTTTAAGAAAACCATACGGCAGCACTAACCATTTCCAACGTCAGCACCTTGGTCAGCACAATACAAGGTGTATCTAACTAGGTGGCAGCGCTACTTCAGCTGATAATATTTTGCTCTGTGTGCTTTGTAGCTGTAGAATGTCAAAACCTTCGTTTTGTTTTGGTTTTAGTACAATTATTTTTGTGCTTTTGACATTCTTCGGTTCTTTACACAGCTATGGTTGCCGTATTTTTATATAACAAATCCTTAAGGGGTTTAGACACGGTCAAAATGCTTGCTGAGATTGGTTATAGTATGAGTGAATATATGCTAGTATGTGTGACACCAACGATGCTTGATGGAAAATAAAAAAATTTTGATTTTCGGCATGCTTGCTGTCACTTGTTAATGCGTGTATATTGTTACCCCATCAAGCGCGTACAAATTTTCGTTATAATTATATTTCCATTATGAACGGTTGTCCAGAATATCGGAATTAAAAAACATAAATTTGACTGGTGAAGAAAAAAGAAGTGTTAGAACTTTCTTATTTTGCTTTGTTCTTTTTTTTTTGTAAGCAGTGCTGCCATTATCGTTATTGAATTTCTTTATTTAGAAATTTTTATAAATTTTTTTTTTCAACCAAACGAACAGCACAAAATCAAAATAAAAATGAATGCTTGGTGGGGCATCAAGCATGGTAACATCAAGCCGACAAGCACACGTAAACGAACTTGACAGAGAGCATTTTGATCGTGTCCAAAGCCTTTACGCAGTCATCTGTATAATTACACCATGGCACGAAACATACAGAAGTGTCACGAGACGGAAGATACGGGTATTTTTCTGTTTGTCTCGTTTTCCCTCAAATTTTGTCGTCGTTTTTGTTTTGCTACGTCTTTCTAGTGCAATAAATTTTTATTAGCTGTGTTAATTGGTAAGTAGTAATACACTACAGTATCAAATACACTATGCTTTTCTCTTTTTTCCACGAATTTTAACAAAAACCTGATTGGAGCTTTTTTACCTATTACTTTCATCACTTCTGTGTATTTTGTGACCATGGCACAAAACATAAATGTAGAGCTGCCAGATGCTTATATTATTTTACAAAACTAGCTGCAAACGGCTTAAAATCTCAATGAAATCAAACAATTATTTATTCGCTTGATATCTAAAAGTTTTAATAACTAAATGTTAATTGTTTAAAACAGAAATAAACGAATTAAAGAAAAAACACAGCATTGAGCTGCTCTAGAGAAGATGCTTTTTTAAGTGTAGCTGGTGTAAAAACGCCCTATAAGCAGCTGTTTGTTAAGGCCGCCATGTAAAATAATTGTAAACAAACTGTGAAACACGTGCGGGGACAATTAGATACAGATTTATTTTCAAAGAAAATTATTATCGCAAAAATAATGACAAAATTTTTAACATATTATAATTTGTGTCCTATACCTGAGCCTAAGGACTTTCTGGGCATATCGCCCGATAAAGATGAAGGCAATATTATAACAACATTAGGAAAAAACATCATAATCATCATTAAGGTACAAGTGCAATTAAAAGGAGTGTTTTTTTCCTTATTTTAACAAATTTGCTCACAAAATTTTTGCAGATTTCAACACAAAAACAAATAAGAAGTTGGTCTGTGCTAGAAAAATTGTCGTCTAAAGTGGTTTATGACAGAAACACTGAGAAATATGTGGGAGTATTTGCCAATAAATTTATAAGATGCTGGGACGTAGCTACTGCGGATGTTAATAAATGCAAAAAATTGAAGGCAAGTATAGGATATAAAGCAATTTAAATACATAAGTTTAAATACAAAACATTCATTAGTTTCAAAAAAGTATTGCTGAATTGGTGTGTGACAAAGGCGAGACCTTGGTGTTGTATTCGGATGGCTCCTGTGAACCACTGAATGCTGCCATTGAGTCGCGTAAAAATGATATTGGAACGATTGGTTCTCAAAATTTGGAGTTTTCTAATTTAATATTCTCCAATGCTAGTGTGCAACATATCGCTAATGGTAATCGTGTGTTAACCTATTTCGAACGTAATATTAAAACGGGTGACTACCATTTGGTGAGAATTTCATTGCATGGAGAAAAGGATATAGTGAAACGTTACAAATTGAAAAGAGGAGTTTTAGATCTTCACGTAGCTGGTGCAGCAGTAATTGAAGGCGATGGAATGCCAGTATTATTAACAATATGTAAGTCCATTTTACTTTAATATTTCATTTAATTAATTTTCGCCTTCAATTATTATATCGTATATTCATAACTTTCAACGCATTTTAATTGTGCTCGTATAAAAATGTTAAGATTTTTAGTTTACAAATATTTTTCGTTGATACTTTATATTTGCGTATAATTTGGGGTCCTTGTCATTTTGAGTTACTTCTGTAAAATTGCTTTATTTTAGAGATCCTTTACATGAATTTAAAAATGATTGCAAGAATAAGGGTTAATATTTAATTTGTTTAAAAAAATGTAATGTTTCTTTAGATGTCATATGGGATTTTCCACAGAAAATTGACATTTTTGTCACATACTTAAATTTAAATATTACTTTATTTCTTTATAAACTTCTGTAGATAAAAAAGTTAACATTTCTGTGGAATTAACCATATGGCATATACTGTTAAAAGCTCAGTTACCCGACTGTAATGTGATGCAACCGCAAAGGTAGGAAACAGCTGATCGATATTGTTTTGTGAAAAGTTAGGAAAATGGTTATACGAGTAGAGATGTAACGGAATTGTAAGAACATGGACATTACTTTTCATATAACAATATTAATCAAATGTTTCCTACCTACCGTTGCAATTACAATCCATTATTGTCGCCTAACTGAGCCTTAAGAGTTTCATCCCATCTCCGTGTCATGTGTCATAAATTGCACCTTGTGTGTATTTTGAGTTATTGATGCTATATTGCGTACATTTCCGCCATATTTTGTATTTTTTTTGCATGATTTTAGTTTTTTTTTACTAACAAATTATTAAAATTTAATAAATTTGAGACTTAGATGAGCAATCGCGTATGCCGAATCATATACATAGGTTTTGATTGTTTTTTATATATGTGCATAATTTAAATTTTTAAACTAGTTATTTCTGCGGATTTCATGAAAAACCACTTAAGTCGACTTAGATCGATTTTGAATTATTGGTTTTCAAATCGTTGTATTTCGTGAGTTTTGTGCATGGTTTTAATATTTTCTAACTAAAAATATATATTAATGTATGTGTAGTTTTGGCGAATAATTGCATATGTCGACTTACATCGATTTCGACTTACATCGATTTCGACTTATTGATGCCGAATATCAATATTTCGTACAATGTTTTAATGATTTAAATTTTGGCTAACCTAAAAATAACATAAGCTCTATATATTTGCGGTTTCCATGAATAACCACTTACATCGAATTGTGCCAATTGCGAGTTATTGATGCCAAATTAAAAGTATGGTTTTTACATGAACGCAAACAATTTTGAAGTAGTATGGAGCGATTTGTTTTGAATTTTCAATTTCACTGGCACATACGTTGTTAACTGTTTGTTTATTTTAAATAGTTTTTATAGTTTTTATTTTTTAATAGTTTTTATAGTTTTATTTTGGGATAGGGTTCTAAGCTAACATAACCTAACCTATCCGTGGGTCTGTCTACTCTGTAATTTGGAAGAAAAGAAAATAATTTCGAATTGTAATGTTAATAACATATATGTATGTACATAAATATGGCCTTAATTATGAAAGTGCTCTAAGTCATATGCATTTTTGCATCGGAATATTAAATAAATCTTCAACAAATATTTAATAAATTTATATTAATCGAGACTAGCACAACTCTAATTTAAAATGTTCCATAATATAAACATATTTTTTGATTTGTTCAAATGCAATCAACTAAATACCTCGACACAAGAAATATATGACTTAGACCATTTTCATAATTAAGGGCACAAATAAATATATATAGGTGACCATTCTGAAAAACGCGTCGAAAAAGAACAAAACAAAGTTTAAAAATTTCTTTTTATTTCCCATATATTTCTAAAATTAAATGAATGTGAGGAGAATTCACGCGCCTCTCTCTCTCTCTCTCTCTCTCTCTCTCTCTCTTTTAAAAACGGTGAATTTTGTATGATAAACAAAAACAAACATTTTACATTTATGCAATTTTGTTTTTGTTTTCCTGAATAGATACTAGGGTGATCGATTATTCGACTTTTTCCAGAAACCGGTTTTCGAATAGTTCGAATATTTGAAATTATGAAAAACCCGGTTTCGGTTTTTACAATTGAGGAAAAACCGGTCAACCGGTTTTTTTAAGTAAGAAAATTATTATACAAAAGCTGTGATTTTAAATTGCTTTATAAAAAAAGGGGTTAACAGTTCATGTAAATACTATAGCACAATACAAAAATTAAAGGCAACACATAAAAATTAACTTCATATACTTATGTATAGTACATAAATATGTTTATACAAAAAAATAAAAAAATAATTATAATAACACCTACAGTAGCAAAAATATTCAAAATGCATAATAAAAAAGTCTACATACGGGCATAAAATACATGAAAAAATACGTGCAAAATGTTTGATGTCGTCAACTTGTTTGAAAATTCTGTGATTTCCGGTACCAAGCCATCAACAAATTGCATACAAATATGGTCTATTATGTTGTTGTTATTATAATTATTTTTTAATTTTTTATTTTTTGTATAAACATATATCGAGCCATAACCGAGTTCGAAAATTATGTCGCTTAAGCTATTTTGGCGGTTATGGCGCGATATATTAGCAACCTAAATATTGGCATATTTAATTTTTTGAATTTCTTCCCAAGTTTCCTCAAACCCCAAAAATTATGGTTGTATGTAGAGCTTATTCCTTAATGGTATATACATATGTATGTATGGACAAGGTGGATATCTACCTCTATATAAAATATGAAGCAAAATGCCAACAAAACTAAAACACACTTTTTGCAACTGTATTTTGACATCAGTTGCACACCATAAGGCCAATTAAATTCGCCTCTGCTATTACCTCATAAAATAATTTCTCTTAATTTCATCTTTCAGTAAAAAAATACTTACTACAATCAACAAAACATGCAAAATGTACAAATCGAAAAGTATTCGACTCAGCCGGTTTTTAAATTGTAAAAAAACCGGACTATTCGACATTCGAAAAATCAACATTTTGAAAAAACCGACAACCGTATTTTGAAAAAACCCGGTTTTAAAACCGGTTGAAAAACCGAGGCGATCACCCTAATAGATACTATCGTCCCTTTTCACAATGTATGGTTAAGAGTTAACATGAACTTTAACTGACAGTTCTTCATACAAAAGTTTCAGTTAAAGTCCCTGTTAGCTTTTAATTGTACATTGTGAAAAGGGCCGTATAATGTTAATAACATATAAATAACATACACAAATTGGAAAACATTTTGTTTCATTTCGAATTGCAGAGTAAACCCCCCCCCCCACCTTCCCCTCACCCTGCATGTGTGTTTAATTTATGCGACATTCACTTACGCTTATTTTTTTTACTTTGTTCTTTATTTTTTTTTTATAATAGTACATAATAGTACATTGTTTATTTTACATGTTATTTGCGTTTAGGGTCGGATAAGCGTATTTTTCTGCTAAATCTTGGCGATGACATCGAGCCAGAACGTTCGCCTGGCAGTTTTGTATCCATGCTTACCCAACTAAAAGTCGATACGCCACTTTCGGTTTTGGGCTTGTCGAAACATTTTGTTGCTATTTATGGCGCCAATCATGGTCAGGAGGGGGCTTCGTTGCTTTTATACAATACCCAGTATAAAGTTATTAAAACAAAGCAATTCTTCAAGGTGTACTTTAATTTTTCACACCTGTGGTCCATTGACGAGTACATTCTTTTAGCAATGGGACAAAATCTATCAGTTGTTAAATACAGAGTCTTAAAAGAGGTGCTTTCTGATTTGGTGGGCACACAAGTGGGCCATGAGTACCAGCCAGTTGTTGAGGATACACACATCAATGAAGAAGATTATTTGGAAGAATGTCTGCAATATAGTGCTAAAATTGATCCATCAGCAGCAAATGAAAATGATTTTTACAATCCTGGCAAATTCGTATTCACAGAAGCAGACGGTACGTCTGTAGCTTTTATAAATAGCAAAAATTTCGACAAAGAACTTAACTCTTTAAGACAACTGAATTTACATGTTGATGTGGTGACGGCTGAAGAATCTCTGGATGATAATCAGATTCTTTTGATGTCCAACTATAATGACAATGGCTTTGTTTGTCCTGAAATTCAACTCATAGCGAAACAGCTGGAAAAAGCGGGAGCTAGTGAACATGAAATTACTGAAAAACTGTTGACAGTGTTAATGAAGGCCAACCTAATGCAAGACATTGGTATTTGCCTGAGACGTTATAACAATATATCGGAAAAAATTCTCTCAAAAACTTTAAATTATTTATTGGTAAATTTAAAAACACTTAGCGATTCAGCAGCAGAATCAACGTCACCTTTAACAAATGGAATTAACGCAGAACATATGGAAGTTGATTTTCAACTGGAGCAGAATAAAAATGACCAACCTTTTCCAGACATAGACCTGCTAATAGAAAAATACCCTCGAAACAGCTCACCCACTGAAGTAAAAGACATCTTAAATATTTTATTATCATGTTCCTTTGATGCAAAAGCTATTGTTGTACCTATAAGAAAATATATAAAATATCCCCAGATTTTGCTAATATTGAAACATTTATTGAACATGCTGCAGGAAAGGCCGCAGTTGTCGCTGCTCGAAGAACGCCCAGCCCTTAACTACTTCAGCAGTGATTATGAAATACAAATATTACGTTGGTTTGGAGTTTTCCTGGACTCACATTTTCAAAAGTTAGCTCTATCCAAAGATGAAGAATTGATGGAAATTTTGTTTAAATGGCATGAGCTTTTCCAAAGTTATAAAGAAGAAATTACTCAACTTCAAACACTTGCGGCTTTATTGTATAATATAGTGGAAAAGAAGCAAATGTTGCAGAAGAAAAGTTCTACGAGTTGGTATTCCATAGAGGAAGTGTGTTTATTTTAATTGCCCTATTGTTTTATTTGACAAATTTACGTACATATGTATGTATGTATATAAATATTTTATTAATAAAGATAAAATTAAAAAAAAAAATTAAATGGTGGGTTCTATAATTACCTCTTATTTCTCTTCAGGCACTGTGATTTTGAAAAACTTGCATATATTTCATTTAAGACTACATAAAATAAAAATAATGTGATAAAATCTGGCCTTATCATTCGAAAATTTAAATCTAAGAAATTTTACAATAACGAAAGAAAACTGCAACGAAACTTTGGACTGAAAACAACAATAAAATATGAAAATTTGTTTTTGTTTTCAATATAAATTGTAAGTCGAAAGTTTCGCTTCGTTATTGTGAAACAGGACATAAATTTCACTTCAAAGTGAATCGGTTGAAATTTCCTTTTATGTTGGTAAAACCGGTTTACGTTTCATTTCATTTTTTTAAACCGGTTCATATTTTACTGCAATCTTTATTCACTTCTGAGTGAATCGGTTAAAATTTCATTTTATCCTAATAGAAACGGTTCACGTTTCATTTAGTTTTTTTTAACCGGTTCATATCTCATTGCAATCTTCATTCACTTTTGAGTGAATTGGTTGAAATTTAGTTTTATCCTAATAGAACCGGTTTACGTTTCATTTAGTTTTTTTTGAAGCGGTTAATATTTCTGTGCAATCTTCATTCACTTCTAAGTGAAACGGTTAAGATATTGTTAAGTTTTGTTTGAACCGGTTTACATTACATCGATTCTCTGTGAACCGGTTCACATTTAGCTCGATTCTGTGTGAACCGATTCACATTTAGCTTCTTTATGTATGAACCGGTTCACATATTATGTAATTCTATGTAAATAAATATGTAAATATGTAAATATGTTGAGTTATTCGCAGGGCATAACCACCTAGTGCAACTTGTGAATAAACCAACACACATTCCGTGTGTTGAAGGGCACCAACAAAATACACTCGACATAGCCATGGGCCTGTGGCAAAAATTAAATAAAAATATACTTAATAGTAACAAACCAAAAAAGTTTGTCTTAAGTAGAACAAAAAATTAGCAAATTAAGTAACATGTGTATAATTAGTAAAAAGAACAAAACGACAATGGTAAGACTATTGTAAATATAGTGATGGTAAAATTGAGCTTACAATACAAAAAAGCTTTCAGCAAATTGAAATACGATGAATCAAAACAATTCACATATTCCATTTGCAATAAAATGCTAAGTATATAAAGCAGAAATCTACATCAACTGACACCACACACAGTGGACCAAACACAAAAGAACGCTGATGATGAAGGTTTAGTGGCCTTCGAAAACGGCTGGCTGTTCCGTTCAACTATGTGTTGTTATTCAGAATATTTACAACAGACTTTGGTGTTATTTGTTCATTAATAATTATCACATGTAATTTGGCTTAAAAAGCGATACGAACTTTAGCCCGTTCAAATCACAAATACACTCGACCTCTTTCTCACTTCACACCCTGATAAGTATGAAGTAAGTGTTAATGCACCTCTCGGCAATTCAGATCACCATTTCGGCCTCCTTTTCGTTCTCAGCACTTCATAGCGTTTCACCTACAGCTACGAAACGACTTAAATACATATACGAAAAGGCTCGTTGGGCTCAGCTCAACGAATTTTTTCGGCATTTTAATTGGAAGCTATGTTTCCTAGACAATGATGTCAATGCCATGGCCAAAATGGTCGAAAGTATAATTTTGATGGGCATGAAAGCTTTCATACCATCAAAAAAAATTCCGATTAAGCCCAAAGAGAAACTATGGTTTAATCAGACATGCAAAAACGCAGTCAGATCTAGAGAGGAAGCATTCAGTATTTGGCGAAGTAATCAAAATGCCGATACTGATTTTCGTGTGCCAAAGTACTGAGGCGTGAAAAAGCTCTTTACGAGAATCGTCTCCGTGCTAAAGTTCTTGGTGCCCCTCGGGGTAGTAAGAGCTTCTGGTCATTCGTTAAAAGAGTAAAGAATAATGCTAGTTCTTCAATTCCGACTCTTTTAAAGGATGACTTAATATTCACTGACCCGGCCGATAAAGCTAACCTACTAGCTGAAATATTTGCAAGTAATTCCTACTTGCCGGAAAGCAATCAGCCTCTGCCTATAGAGAGTATCCACTACTATGCCTAAGATATTCTTTCGAGCTCGGGCAGTAAAAAGGGTTTTGTCGGAACTCAACATAAACAAGTCTCCTGGGCCGGATGGCATTCCAGCACTGGTCTTGAAACAGTGCTCTTCGACGCTAGCACGTCCATTAGCTAATCTCTTCAGCACGTTGTACCATGTTGGTGAGTTCCCAGTGTGTTGGAAGATTGCTAATGTTACGCCAATCCCTAAAAAAGGAGAAGCAACTAACCCTGAAAATTATCGCCGAATTGCAATATGCTCTGCACTTTCCAAAGTGATGGAAAGTATGGTAAATTTCCATCTTGTAAGGTATTTGGAGTCCAACAGCTTACTCAACGACCGGCAGTATGGATTTCGTAGAGGCCGCTCTACGGGAGACCTACTAGCCCTCCTCTCGGAGAAATGGTGTAATTCAGTCCACCATTTTGGCGAAAGTAAGGTGGTGGCTCTAGATATCTCCAAGGCGTTTGATAGAGTGTGGCATGGTGCACTTTTGTCAAAATGTATTGCCATTGGTATCGGTGATAATTTCTCTCGTTTCTTATCGAGTTTCCTCAGGGATCGCACTATAAGAGTTGTTATATATGGGATCTCATCAAATGAGTTCAAGTTAAATTCAGGGGTACCGCAAGGTTCCGTTCTTTCGCCAACTCTATTCCTTATCTTTATAAACGACCTTCTATGTAAAACTTTCAACCCTATCTACTCTTTCGCGGACGAAAGCAGCATTTGCCATTCTTTCTCATTCAGCAATAGACCTAGTCTGCCGCAGGTTGAGGCCATGCGTCAAATAATGAATGAGACTTTAAAGTATGATTTAGAAAAAATTTCTGAATGGGGTCATGTGAACAGGGTCGACTTTAACGCCCGTAAGACCCAATGTTGCATGGTTACACACAGACGTATGACCGAAAATGCTGTTGCCTCTGTAACTATGGGGGGTATAAATATTAAGGAATCAGATGCTCTTGATGTTCTTGGCATGAAAATACAGTGTGATGTTCGTTGGACTGAACATATTTTTCAAATTGCAAAAGAAGCATTCAAGTGCCTCGGCTTTTTGAAACGATGCAAACAATATTTCACCCCATCTGACCTCCTTACTATTTATACCACCTATATCCGTCCGAAAATGGAATACAACTCTCATGTATGGGCCGGCGCTTCAAAGTGTATTTTGGGGCTGCTCGACCGCGTACAGGAGAGGGCGAAAAAGCTCATCGGTGACAGTAGGGTATCCAACTCTATTGATTCATTGGAGCATCGACGCAATGTGGGGTGCATTTCATTGTTCTATCGTTACTACAACGGAATGTGTTCTAATGAAATTAGGGAACTTGTTCCTGAAACCCGCACATATGTACGTACAACACGTGCCTCATTTAGAGCACATCCTTTTGTGGTCGATTGGCCAATGCATCGCACTACGCATTACAGAGAAAGTTCCTTTTTTAGCCGCACTGTTCGTATGTGGAATCAACTACCTGCGGAGGTCTTTCCTGTCACTACCAGCGTGGGAAGATTTAAATCAAATGTACACAGACACTACTCCTTCTATCCTCCTTCCCTATAACCTATTTTCCTAGTTCTAGCACAATGCACTGCATGAGTAGGGGTTATCCCCTGAGTGCTGGTCCTATAAAAAAAAAAAAAAAAAAAAATGATTTAAGTTTGATTATATTTTATTTGATTAGGTTCAGATTTCATTCGATTCCGAGTGAACCGGTTAAAGGTAAACTGGATCCTGTGTGAACCGGTTCACATTTTGTTGAGTTTTGTTTGAACTAACTCACATTTAGTTCAGTTATATATTCACTCCGTGAACCGGTTTAAATTTCGTTCAATTTCATGAGAACCGGCTCAAATTTCTTTCGAGATATCAGATTTTATTCTATTCTGCATGACCTAACATTTTGTTCCATTCTGATTGAACCGGTTCACATTTCACTCGACTCTAAATGAACTGTTTAACATTTTATTGAACTCTGCACGAATTGGTCCACATTTCATTCTATGCCATGTCAGTGGCTTTATATTTCAATAGATCATGTGAGAAAAGATTTTACATTTTATTAAAATTTGTGTGAACCGTTGCAAATTTTGTTCAATTATGTGTGAACCGGATCAGATTTCAACATGCCTTGTGAAACGGTTCATACTCCATTCGATACTGTGTGAATCGGTTTTATCCGAAACTTGTCTGTTTCCTCTTATTCTATATAAAATTTAATTTATTTGGATTTATTTGGTGCAACTTATATTTTATGTGCATAATTGAATTCCTCACAAAAATGTTTAAATATCGATTTTGAATGTTTCGCTCTCATTCAAATTTCGATCGATTCCATTTAAATTTATTCACATTTAATTCTATTCTGTGTACGCTAGTTCAGACTTCTTCATATCCTGTATGAACCGGTTAAGATTTTGATAAATGCTATTTGAATCTACCCAGCTAAAAAAAATATGTATGGACCATATATGATATCCCATATATGGTTCGGATCCGAGAAATGAGGGTATATGGGCATATATGATTATATATATTCATACATTTTCATACACATGTACGTGTAAATATTACCTCTACAGTATGTAAAGTTCATATTCATACTGTCTTGATTCATTAAATCGCACTGCACTGTTGCGCAATAAATTAAATTACTAAAATTACTTTTTTTTTAGATTTTGAACAGGGAGGTTGTATTTAATGAAAGATTTGTTTGTACAAATAATTCAAAACGAACTAAAAGTTATTTTATTCATCATTTTAAGTCAAAAGTTGAATCAATTATTTCAAAAACACAAAACTCATATTCGTACATAAAATTTAATTTAAGAAATCGGATTAAAAACTAATGCAATTGATTATAAAAGAACAAATAATCCGTTTAACAATAGTTTTCAATATGTATAATTTTTTCAGTAATATGCACTTTGTTTCTTATCTAGAGAAGTCTTTTATTTTCGATAAAATTAATGACTGGATTATCCTTTTTTTGATTTGATCTACTATCTATAAAATCGTACAAGAATGGTTTTTTTTTGTAAACTTTGCATACCGTAGGTATTTTCTAATGGATTTCCAATTCGCCAGTGATAAAATCAAAGCTTTTTTGATTGCAAAAACGATCTTATGTGAGATATCATGTATGCATAAATTTTTATATGGCTTCATATATTGCATCTTATTTCTATATATAGATGCACATATGAAGAGCTTCATAATTAAATTTCCATATATGCGATCATATATTATAATGTTTTTTAGTTCGTTTTTCATTATTTGTCCAAACAAATGTTTCATTAAATACAACCTTCCTGTTCAAAATCTAAAAAAGAGTAATTTTAGTAATTTAATTTATTGCACAGCAGTGCGCTTTTGTGAATCAAGAGAGTGTGAATATGAAATTTTCATTCTGTAGAGGGAAAATTTACACATACATGTATGAAAATGTATGAATATATATAATCATATATGCCCATATACCCTCATTTTTCGGATCCGAACCATATATGGGATATCATATATGGTCCATACATATTTTTTTTTTAGCTGGGATTTCATATATGAGTCCATATATTAGTTCATATATAATAGTTTTGCCATGTTTAATCCTATACATTTCCATACATGAATTCATACATATTCATATATAGTTATATACATTCATATATTAAAAAAATATGCGGACCATATATAATTTTTTTAGCTGGGTATTCACAATTAATTCCATTTTATTAATATTTCACTCGATACCCTGTAAACCGGTTAACAGTTTACCGAATTTTATGCGAACCGGTTCAAATTTCGTACGACTTGTGAGAACCGGTTCACATTTCATTGGATGTTGTGTGATCTGGTACACAGTTCATTCTGTTGAGCATGTTCAGATTTCATTCAATTTTGTATAAACCGGTTCAAAGTTCATTCGATATTGTGGGAACCGGTTCATATTTCAATCGATTCTCTTGAACACATTCCTTCGACCTTACGTAAACCAGTTCACATTTCATTCGATCTTTTGTGAACCGGTATGTATTTCATTCGACTTGGCGTGAACCGGCTTACATTTCCTTCGATCTTGCATGTACCGATTCACATTGCGTTCGCACTTGCGTCAACCGGTTCACATTTTATTCGATCTTTTGTGAACCTGTATAAATTTCATTCGATATTTTGTAAACCGGTTCACATTTCTTTCCATGTTATGCGAACCGATTCACATTTTTTTCCTTATTCACTTCTGTTGAACAGGGTCAGAATTCATTGTATGGTGAATCGGTACACACTTCATTCGATCTTGTGTGAACCGGTTCACATTTCCATTTAGTTTTGTGTGAATCGTGTTTAGATTTTGTACTATCCTGTGTGAACCCATTCATAATTCCTTCGATGCTACGCAGTGGTTTTATACGAAATTTGTTTCCTCTGGTTTTATATAAATAAAACGGTTAATTTTTGCAACTCAATTTCTTATGGAACTTTCTTAAATTTCTCAAATATTCTTTGCTGATGTATTTGCAAAGATCCCAATTCATTCAATTCAATTTCAACTGTTGAATTATTTATGAAGTTGTTACATTTCGCATAAGTTCAGTTTCAGAAATAAAAAAAAAAAAAAATTAAAGAAATTGCCTAAAGTATTCATTTGAAACGGTTCAAGAATCTATATGAAGTGGTTTATATTATTATATATTTCATTAGATTTTTAAACATTTTTCTATTGTAATTTAAACGTTTAAAACCTCACTTGATTTTTTTATGAACTAATTTATATATGATTACTTATTGTACTTGCATTTGATTATTTTCAGTAAGTATCCTAAGTATCCTAAGAACCAGGGACCGTAATGGTTATAATTTTTATTTTAAAAATCACTTTTTAATAATTATTTCTTGATTTTTATTTATTCCTCAGAAAATAACAGTTATTTCTTGATTTTTATTTATTATTTTGTGACTTTTATTTATTCCTCACAAAATAACAATTACTTTTTGATTTTTATTTTTTTGCTTAATTTTTAAAATGTAGAAAGTGTAATTTTTGCGTTAAAATTAATATTGACCGATTTAAAATTGAATTTATCGCCAGAGTCTGTAAAAAAAACTCTTATATGTTTAATTAAATTTACTTTTTTTATAGTTTATTAATTTTAAAAATTAAAATGTTTTTAAGGAATAAAAATAAAAGTCCCAAAATAACTCTTATTTTGTGAGGAATTAATAAAAGTCACAAAATAACTCTTATTTTGTGAGGAATAAATAAAAATCAAAAATATAACAATCATTGCATCTATAGGTAGTCCATGTGACATAGAGTATCGTGGTACATTCCTTGTGCACGTAGCACTTCTCTATTACTGTGATTTTTTCAGTTTAAATTTGGAAAATAATCGTTATTTGCGATCCCTGCTAAGAACTCAAACAATTAGGAATCGGTCAACTGAAAGTACAGTTTTCCCCCCTTTTCCAATTTGTAGTTTTAACCGATTTTTAACAATAACCATTAAAGAATTTCATCTATCGGCTGCATAAATTGATTTAAAGGCAATAACGTTGTTGCTTTTAACAACTCTCCTCCTACCTTGTCTCGTATTTTCCTTAAAACTTTTTATCAAGACTCAATAGCAAGCAAAAAAAAAAAAAAAAAAAAAAGAAGTTAAACAAAAAAACAATCACCCCCTTTGTAGAAAAAGTTTATTGTAAAAGAATCAGACAAACATGCCATTAAAAAATTTTATTGTTCTTGTTGTAGTTTCTTCGTATTCTTAGTTTTTAATATTTTTTTCAATCTTAAGGCAGCCTGCTGTTGATGTTGCTGCTGCGCACACACGGCTGGTATAGCCGGTTGCACCAATGTTAAATTGCTTAAAAAATTAAATAAAAAGCAACAAAAACAATAACAGCAACAACAGCAACAAAGTGAAGCGATTCTTTATTTAAACATGTTAACATTTGGTGGTGATCTTAACTTACCTGTTGCCAGTTACTAAAATCACCATCATCATCATCATCGTCATCATTATTGTCAGCAGCCGCAGCAGCATCAGCATCGTTGTCTTACTAACGTACCATCCACCTTAAATTCTTGCATATAGTGCGCCTAGACAGACATATGAACAGACAGACGGAGACATCGTCCAAATACAAACGAGTTGCACACAAATTTATTGATATACATATGTATGTATGTATGTATGCATGTTTGCATTTATGTTTGTATGTATGTGTGTATGTTTGTATGTACGTATGTTTGTAAAGGTAGGCTTCTTGTCCACATGCCTTTCTGAAATGCTCTTAAGGCATTTTTGTTTATTTTTTGTTGTTGTTTTTGTTTGTTTGTTTGTAAGTCCTTTTATATGTTTAAAGCCAAGGGTCATTGGAAACGATTAACGACTATTGCAGTTAAAAGGCAACAGCATGATTTTTTTTTCATGTCTTTAACACAGACTGAAGCAACTAAAGCAGCATCATTAATAGTAGGTATTGTATGGAAGACTATGTTCTTCATATAAAGTAACCACTAGACAGATCCTTAAAGGATTTAATTGTTCAATTGCATTTTTCATAAATTTCAAACTTAAAACAGTAGCACAATAGGTGTCTCGTTTCGCAATTATGTATGTATATTGGTTGCACAACTTAAAAAAGCGTAATTTTCTCAAATTTTTACCCCCATATTCATAAAAAAAAATAAAATGAATTTGAAATTCATTTTAGGAAAATTTTATATGGAAAATTTGAAATAAAATACATTTCAAATTTTATGAATATGTGGGTTAATGTTTATTGTGCAACATTGAAGTGCCTGTTTGTAATGTCAAACTAACAACTTTTTAGGACTCCGTAGCTCGATTTTGCAATCGATATTGCGCCATCGATTTTTCGATAGCTTTTGGCATGAGCAAAAAAAGTTCCACTACGACATATCAAAAAAATAATTTTCGAGATGCCAGAATTTGAATTTTTTAATTTTTTGACAGACAGACGGACAATAGGGTTACTTTTCACCTTTCGAGTGCGGAAGTCTTAAAAGAAAATAAATAAAAATAAGCCCCTAATCCTTCTCAGGTCACGAAGAAATTATGTATTTAAAATCTGATAGAAGTCGTGATTAAATTTTTTACTAGCGGTTCCCACTAGTCATGAAGTTGGTATGTATGTGCATTAGGGATGCCAAACGGGAAATCCCGAACCCGGAAATCCTGGGATTTTCGGGATTTGGCAAATCCCGAATCCCGGGATTTGTAAAATTCAATCCCGAGATTTCATTTTCGGGATTTCTTAGTAATTTTTGTATAAAAACTTTATAAATTCAAATTTTCGTTGATTTTAAGGTATTTTTTATAATATTTAAAAGTCCCATACAATTTTATACGTACAGTTTTAACAATTTAATGACTATTCGTGACATATTTCTTATAAATTAACAACAAGAGCAAAATAAATAAACTACTTTCTTACGGTTATTTTCATCAAAGGTGCTACAATATATGTACATTTTAGAATTATTTTGAAAACAAAAGAAACATATTACCTTTGGAAGGGAAATAACATTTGAAAAATTCATAAGTTTGACAAATTTATTCCGTCTTATTCCATATTATGAGGGCAATTATAATTTAAATTCCACGAGAAATTTTTCCCGGGGAATAATTTCAAAAAGTAGCAAATAATAGGGAAAACAAAAAAATCTAATTGGAAAAGTTAGAAATTTCTTGCGGAAGTTTATTCATAATTGCAGTTTATAACTATTTATCTGTATGTCGACGCTAAAAAAATTAGCACTTATCTACTTGTCGGTAACAATTGAGTACTATTGACACCTCCTTACAATTGGAGTAGAATACAATACAAGGCAAGTGAAAACTTTTTGTTGTGGTGTTGACGTAAAAACGAGAAATATTTACAAAATAATGCGGAGTATTTTGTCTAAAAAACTGCTCGAGTGTGTATGTATGTTTTTTACATTGCAGTTCAAAATTATTTTGTTTTTTATTTAGACCGTTTAGGTCGTTTTTGATACAAACCTAAGATCAAACCCATTTAAATTACATGGATTTGATTAATAGTTTTAGACAAAAACGACCGACTGAATGAGTTCGACTCAATTATAGTTGTATTCGAGTTGCAGAGTAGAAGGCCAGGACACTAGTAAACTACACTCCTCTTAGCGAACGTATGAATACATACATACATATGTATCTGTTGAACTTGTAGTAAAAAGCTTGTATGAATTTAAAATTTTTCAGTAAAGCAAAAATACTGTTCAAGTGCTCAGGCAAACTTTTAATGTATGTGCTTATAAAAATGTGATCCTTAGACGTAATTAATCGTATACATTTCTTTTAATTTTTCGACATGTTCAGCCTTATTAGTCGTAACGAAATCGATAAAAAATTAGATAATGCTTGATATACATACATATGTATGTAACAATCGTTATAACTACTTGTTGTTGATCAATCGCAATTAAAAAAACGTTAGTAGATATATTTTTAACAAACCAATATTGTTTTTGCAACTTATTTGTATGAAAGTGAATCTAAAAATTTTGGTAAGTCAACTTAAGCGGTAGTGCTAAACGTCCACCGATATGTATGTATATTCGTTTTGGTTTAGATAATAGAAAAACATATTGAAAACAAAAACAAGTTTTCATATTTAGTTATTGTTTTCACTATAAATTCTCTAACATCAAATGTGATTAATCAACTTAAAAATAGATGAAAAAAAATTCTTTTGATTTTTATTTCATACTCGTATTAGAAAATTGTTCACTTTAAAGACAATTGTGCAATGATAAATTATGAATATAAAACCATTTAAAATGCATTAAATTGTTATTAAAGTAATATTTAGTTAAAAAAATGATTTATTTTACGAAAAATATTTAGATCCCGAAATCTCGAAAATCCCGTGATCCCGAAAAATCCCGGGATTACAAAATCCCGAATTCCGGGATTTCCAAAAATCGATTCCGACTAGCATCCCTAATGTGCATCATGTTGGACATCGCAAACGGCTAATGGTGACCGCTCATGTCCATGTTTCGTACATGCTCTGACATGGATACCTGAGCAACAATGTTCGCCATGAGATTCGCCGTCCGCAATAGAAAGAAAATAGAAAAAAAAAGAGACGGAACAAAATTGGTAAATATTCCATCTCTATTGGACATCGCACGTATTCAACACAACAAAGAAGTTTATGAATTTTTCACAGTTGCTCTGCCCCGGCTTCATGTCCATGGCATGTCCAAGTCGATGGCTAGTGGAGACGTAGGGTTAAGAATAATACTCGAATTTGTTTACTTTTTTAATAGTATAAAACAAAAGACTTAAGATACGAGCGTTCTCGGTAGAAGTTTTAATCGGTCTCTCAAATAATATTTTTTCGATAGCGCAAATAAATTTAAAATAATTATTTTGCATGATATTAATTTATTGCGTATAAATATTTAAGTCCACTAAAACAAAAAAAAAAAAAAAAAAAAAGAATTATTCATATGATTATTTAAAAAAATTATATCAGCCGAGTTTCTTTTATTACCTACTAAAAAAAATCAATTTTGGAGCCTCGAAAATGATAATTTTGATATGTCGTAGTGGAACCATTTTTCCTCATGCCAAAAGCTGTCGAAAAATCGATGGCACAATATCGATTAATTTTCGTCCATACAAATCGACACGCTCGAACATACATATGTACATTCAATTATATACAGACACTTGACATTTGCAAAGTTAGTGCATTTTTATACACACTACAACAATCAACACTAAAATTTAAAAAATCAAAATTAAAGGGTATTCTATCAGTTAATGTAATTTTGACAACTTGCTGTAAATTGGAAATCGTAAGAGAAAAACTCTTGAAATTTACGAAATCTGTAAAACCAAAAAATCCCAAAATTAAAAAATCGTTAAAACGAAAAAAATCGCCAAAAAAAAACCTCTAAACTAAAAAAATTTCTAAAACTAAAATAAATCGTCAAAAGTCGAAAAAATCGTTAAAACTAAAAAAAAACAAAATCGAAAAAACCCAAAAATGCCGAAAAAATCCCAAAAGCGCCAAAAATAAGAAAAAACCGTCAAAAACCGTATTTTTTAATGTCTACATTAAGATATCTGATTATGTAGGCTGAACTTTGCATAGTATTACACATGTAATGTCCGTATGGCACCACTCGTGTGCGAGTCACAATCGCACTTTACTGAATTTGTTAATTAATACGACTATCGCCTAGGTTCTACATTCGTAAAATGAAATGAAAGTGAAATTTTCTCTTGGTTTGTGTTCTCAGTCTCGTAAAAGTGATTTAAAAAGTAAAATTTCATTTTCAGTTTGTTTCAAATGAAATAGAAGTGTTCTGTAATCCAATTTCACTACAAAAAAAGTAATTTGAATTCGGCAGCAAACAACATTGTGAAAGAAAATACTTTTTAGTAAAAATTAAATATTTGTTAAAATTTATTGCAAAAATACGAAAATGTAAGCAAATAAATAACATTTTTATATAAATTATTTTGTATGGTTTATTTTATTTGTGTTTTAAAGGGGTAAGAACAAAAATCCGGAGTAAGAGGTGGCGTTGTTAAAATATGGGGAAAAAAATCCGCGAAGGGTTCTGTAAGTGATTTCTTCAATGTGTTTAGAAATTTTTAGCGAACTTGCGATTTTTCGCATTTTTTGCGAGCTTATTTTATTTTTAACAGCTTTGGCGACTTCTAATAAATTTCATGGCTTGTTTCCGATTTTGCAACTTTTCGCGAATTTTTGCATTGTTCGCAATGAAAGCGAGATTTTCAAGTGTTCCCATGAGTTTTCGCGAATTTTAAACAATATAAGATTTTGCTATTATGCCACTGTTATTAATTTTTTGCGAATTATCGCGATTTTGTTTACCGAATTTTTAGCGTTCCTTAAAGTCTTAGCGATTTTTAACAAAAATTATGGCTTGTTTAAAATTTTGAAATTTTTCGCAAATTTTTGTTATTTTTGCGAAAGATGTAAGTTTTGCAATGTTTTTGGCTTTCTTTATCTATTTTAATTTTCTTTACTTATTTATATTTAGGGACTTAAAATTGAAATTTTTGCAAGCTTTGGCGAATTATCATAATGTTTTGCGCTTTCTCCCGAGTTAAAATTGCAGTTTTGTTTGTTTCCAATATTGCGAATTTTCAACATTTTCGCGATGTGAGATTTATTCGACTTTTAATCAAGTTCAAGACTTGATATAGATTTTTGCATTTATTTTTATTGCAAGCTCATAATCATTTTTTTTTTTTTTGGTGTGAATATATGTATATGCAAATATTGGGTCGTCAAATTTAATTGTGCTTTAAAAGACGAATTTTCGCAACGAATTCTTTGAGGCAAGTTCTTCGAACTATACGAAGTTCGCCATTAGTTCCAATTGTGTTTATAGCACAAGATGTGTTTTTTCTATGTTGCTTGAAATATTTATTTGAAATAAACTGGGAATGAAATCGTCGTTCAAAAAAAAAGTTTCATTACTTTTCTAGAACACAGTGATATCGACTTTTCGGAATTAAAAACGTTTTCATTTACATATTGTAGTGGAATGTAGAACCTGGCCGTATGTACATATGTATATGAAAGTAAATATGTATATAAAAATGTTTTTTACGCCCGATAGAACTAACGAAAGAGTTAACTGTCAAACGAACTGTCATAGTGTGCTCACTTTTTGACATTTATAATCAGTATACCGTGGCAAATTATCATGAATAGATTGACATTCAGGCAACGCTGATTAATCTGGATATACATACATAGAAAATCATTCACCAATTAGTGCAGGGCAAGATCTTTGCACAATATTTTCCAATTTGTGGACCGCCAGAGCCCAATTTCAAATTTTGTGCAAAGATCTTGGCATATACCCGTTTAAGCTCCAGCTGGTGCAGGAATTAAAGTCACGAGACCATCAGGTGAGTCCTTCTTTCGTCGATGGGGCTCAACAGCTGTGACTTTCTTACAAATCACAGAAACTGGCTGAAATAAGGTTTAAAATTTGTTAATGCAAATTAATATTTTAATTATTCAGTAAAATATTTTTCTTATTAATAATTCTGCGACTTCAATGGAGAGATCTGATAGAAAAAAATGTGTGGGACAAAATTGGAAGTTAACTCTTTCAACCAAATAAAATTTATTTTTTGAAAATCTGTACGTGAAATATAAAATTAAATTTTGAATGGTCGTGCATACGCCCATTTTTTAAATGCAAAACTGTGTGTTTTCACAGCTCAGGGTGTATGTTAGGTTTTGTAAAAATCGAATCGGTGAATTAGAACCACTTAAAATAAAATATTAAACTTTAATGGGCGTGACTTCGCCCATTTTTTAAATAGAAGATTGTGTGTATCTTAGAGCTTAAGGTGGTTGAAAAGTTTTTATTAAAAACTTTTAACTAGAACCACGTGAAATATAATAATAAATTTTAATGAGCGTAGCCCCGCCCATTTTTCCAACTTCAAAATTGTGTAATTACAATAACCAAAGGTGTTTATCAGGTTTCACAGCAATAAAATAAGTATAATATCATAAAATGGAATACAAAAATTTGTGGGCGTGTCTCCGCCCACTTTTTTTTACAATGGGACAAAAAAAAAAGAATTTTACAATCGGTCTAAAATGTACCGAGTTATGAATTAAGAAGGTACGATTAAATAAAAATATATATACAGACGAATTGATAACCTCCTCCTTTTCACCTGACTGCGCAACGCAAAGAAGGGTATTGTGTTTATCAGCCTATGTATGTATGTATGTGTGTGTGTGTTCCTTTGCGGCCCTATATAAACCGAACGCTTGGACCGATTTTGATGATTCTTGCGTCAATCGATTTGTCCTAATCCCGGGAGTGTCAGCTGTCAAAATTCAATATGGCGGCCAATAGACGCCATTTTGTAAATACAAAAAAATAAAAAGTTGGCGAACTATATCAAAATGGGCATCATTCGACAGCTATATGAAAATCATCTTAAGATTTCTCTTATGATTTTTGATTTCGAATGACCATTTAGGATATTTAACGGTGCAAAGTTGGTCGCAGTTGGGTTTTCGTATAAATACTTGTGTTGAAGTCGGTTAATAACAAATATTCGCTTCAAAAAATGTTTTTTCTATACAAATTTCAAAACGAAAAAATCGCTTGTATTTACAAAATTGGGCCTTGAAGTTGATTATTGAGGTGTTAGCTGGATCCTATATTTACCCAAAAATATCTTAGAACAACTAGAGATATTATGTTAAACTTTCATTTAAATAAATGAGAAGTTCAACTAAAATCATGGGTTAGAAGAAAAACTTAATAATCAACATGTTTTTTACTTTCTTACTTTACTTTTTATTCTTAACTGTCTTTATCTCAATTTTAGATTAAGCTTATTTATTTAAGAAATTTTTCCAGCCAATAGGCTGCCAATTAACAGTCAATTGTTGTTGACAATTGGTGGAAAAATGCCAATTTTCCGCCTGGTCTTAACAAAAACTTTCAGAATAAAGCTCAATGCTTGAGTTTTTGAAAAACATGGCAAAGTAGCTGAAGAAGAAACAAATTCATTCCTTTACATTATATTTGAACAGCTTCAATATAATGTATCTTTTTCTTTACTTTGTTTATGATGCTACGAGAAAAAAAAATACCTTTTTGTTTCATAAAATATCAAGAACAATATATTCTCTTCATGATTTTTTTTTGTTTTTGTAAATTCATAAGCCAAGAGAAGCAAAGGTTTATTTATATACATACGAAAGGCAAGACACTAAGATCATCTATCTATGTATATGTACACACTTGCATACATGCAAACATACATACATACATACAAACACACATATGAAGAATATAAAAAGTATATAGCAAATATAAGAACACTGTACAAATAAATAACTACAATTTACATACTTACATACATACATATATATAAATATTTGTGTATGTAACACGGGCTAGTATTTTGTTTCTATATACATACTAGGGATGTAACGAATACCAGTTTAGCGAATGCGAATGCGAAAACGAATAATGCATTTGAATTTTTGCGAAAGCGAATGCGAAAGCGAATGCAAATACTTAAAATACGATAAAAATCACATGAAACTTAATTTTTTTAAGAACATGAAGTTGTATTTATATGTACAGGGTGGGCCAAAAGAAACCAAGGGGTGTAAAAGTTTAATAACTTTTTTGTTTATTAACTTTTTTTATTTTTTCTTTCAGATTATATAATATACAAAATGGAAATTTTTTTACACTAAGTATGAAAAATGATGTCTCTTAAATGACCACCGTTTTCAGCTTCGCACTGATGGGCTCTTTTTAGAGCATTTTCCATAACATCTTTCAAAACTTGTGGCTGTAGCGTTCGAATTTCTGCAACAATGTTTGCCTTGAGTTCAAGTTCAAGTTCTCTGGCTTGTTCACATACACTCGCTCCTTCAAAAAAACCCCAAAGAAAATAGTCGGGTGCTGTCAAATCTGGCGATCGCGCTGGCCAAATAATTTCCGAATTTCGAGAAATTATTCGCTCTCCAAAAATTTGACTTAAAAGTGCCATTGTGTCTCGGGCAGTATGGGCAGTGGCTCCGTCCTGCTGAAACCACATACCAGGTCTGTTTTCAAGAGCAGGACGTAAAAAATTTTCTATCATAAACCGATACCGCTCTCCATTTACGGTTACAGCACTTCCACCTTCATTCTGGAAGAAGTAGGGCCCAATGACATTTGCAGATGTGATCCCACACCATACTGTACACCTGATGGGGTGCAATTGGCGTTGATGAATGGCTATTGGATTTTGAGAACCCCAGAACCTACAGTTCTGCTTATTAACAAAGCCATTCAAATGAAAATGAGCTTCATCACTCATAATCAAATTTTCAATAAAGTTGATTTCATTTCTGGCCAACTCTTGAAACTTAACTGCAAAATTTAGACGTTGCCGATGATCTGCGGGTTTTAATTCTTGGACCAATTGCACCTTATATGGGTATAACTGTAAATCTTTTTTTAAAATGCGCCGTAGTGACGTACGAGACATTTCTAGCTGAGCAGAACGCCTTCTGCCAGATGTTTCTGGTGCTTCATTAACACTTTGCTGTACTCGTTCAATATTTTCCGCAGCGCGACTTAAACGTGGTCTACCGGTTCGAGGCAAATCTCTTACGCTGCCATGTTGGTGATGACGATTAACTAAGCAACGAATCATCGCTTCAGAGGGCGAAATTCTGACGTTAAAATGTCGACGATATGCTCTTTGCGTTAAAATAATTGATCTCTGGTTTAAATAATAAAATTCTATTGTTCTGGTTCTCTGTTCAGTTGTGAACCTCTCCATTATAAATTCTCCAAGTGTTGTCTATATAATCTGAAAGAAAAAATAAAAAAAAATTAATAAACAAAAAAGTTATTAAACTTTTACACCCCTTGGTTTCTTTTGGCCCACCCTGTATAAATAGATGCAATACAAATAGCATTTTATTTAAATTGAGTCTTTAATTAAAAAAAAAATTTACAAATCAATCAACCCATTCGTACTTTGGCCCTAAAGCCTGGTACTCTGTTCAACATTTCATGTGAAATGCTGTCAAAATATATATTAAGAAAATTGGAATGAATTGTTCATGAAAAATCTTGGAAAAATAGTGCTATTTTCATCTTGGGACAAAAATATATGAAATATATCTTCAATATTTTAAGATTTCATGCGAAATAATATGCGTGGCACTTGTTTCGCATGGAATTTACAACAAACAAGGGCTGGTTAATATTTTTAGCATTTAAAATTTTCTGTACGAAGTAATGAATGGTACTCAACATTTTTCCAAAGGTTTGAACAGACTACAAAACAGCTAGATTGTGGATTCATTATGATAATTATCATTTATAGAAAAGTTTTCCGCTAAGATTTTAAAGCTTTGTTTGGAATCGCAAACTATTTTCGTAAAAGAAGTACAAATTTTGTTGTCTTTAGTATTCGCTTGAAATATTCGCATACAGTTTAGCGAATGCAAATGCGAATGCAAATAGCTAAACTAAGCGAATCATTTGCGAATGCGAACATTCGTTACATCCCTAATACATACCTACATATGTATGTAAGTATGTACATCCCTTTATTTTAAGGCACATTGTATGCTACCTATCATGATGCAGTGAGTTTTTTTTTTTTTTGTCTTAAATATCTTTCAGTCAATAATGTAATTAAATAAGAATCTTTTAGAGCCTTTACCATGCACACACACACACACACATGCACAAGGTTGTTGCCTGCCTGCCGTTCATTTCCTTTTTTAATGAATAACATTTCTTGTAATTTATTACAAATATTGAGTTTTATGAAAGAAATCAGGGGCTTTTCTTTCGGTTTTAATCAATTTTTATTGTATTCTTTTACTTTTTCTTGTTGCATTTTACCCTCGTTTTTAGTTTGTAAGAAGTTTTTCTTTTCTGTTGTTTTTTTTAAGATTTTATGTGTCGAGAGGTTTGTTGCTTAAGTCTTTTGTTTTAAGAAAGATTTCATTGTATCGTAATAACAGAAGTTTTGAGATATGTATAACTATTCGTAACACCAGCAATTAAGTTTATCATTAAAAAAAGCTTTATTACAATAGTTCTACTAAAATCCTAAAAGCCACTTTGTCTTATCATGGCACTCAACTATTAATTAGACCCCTTTTAGACACGCAAAATTTACTTCGGAAAGTCTTAATTCAGATGTGTAAAAGACAGAGGAAGGAATACTATCTCTTTCTGTCTTTCTCCCAGCTGAATTAAGACTTTGCAAAGTAAACTTTCCGTGTCTAAAAGGGGTATTATATAATGCGAATAAAATAAAAAAAACTCAGAGATTTTCTTATTGCTTCCACATCTATAAACTCTTTATCTTCCTCAATTTTGCTGTCACAATTTAATAAAAAAAACCTTCATAATAGAGAAGAAAAAAACACCAACAATATTCTTTTGCAAAATTCTGTTTTCAGCTTAGAAGCAGGTACAACAAAAGGTGCCCCAAAATTCACGCAAGATATACATATATACATACATATCACTCATTTACTTGAACAATGTCATAACTCAACAAAAAGAAAATAGTTTGCCAGAAAGTCAGCTTAAAATTTTCAATTTACACACAAGTTAATGGAAAAGGAAATTTTATTTTTCTTTCTTTTGTATGAAATTTTTACATACAATGTGAATAACGATATGAAAATAACAAAAATTAAAAATTTTAAAAACCCCCGAATCTATCTAGAGAAGATGCGATATCTTCTAAACGGCTGGAGCGATTTTCTTAAAACCCTCTCGATCAAGTCACCTTTCAAACAGAAAAACTAAATCAAAATCGGTTCAGCCGTTTGGTCTGTACGTGGACACGGACAGACACACATATACACAGACACACAGATACACAGATACACAGATACACAGACACACAGATACACAGACGCACAGACACACTACAAACTTTTAACACCCCTTTTTTTCGTCGGGGGTTAATTAAATTAATTCTGCATTATTAAGTCAAAAATCGCATTTTTTGAGTTAAGATGTTGTTCAACTAAATGAAATATCTTTAACTTATATTAAATTGTATATTTTTATATTGAAACAAACACGCATAGAACATAATAAGAAGTTCTATTACGCTATTTTGTTGAATAACCGCCTAAGTCGCTTTTTAGCGATTTTCAGTTAACGATGCTAAATCACTGTACTTTTACTTAACATTTATAACATTTTATTTCAATTGAAAATAAACTAATAAGTTTCCTATTTCTGTAGTTTTCATGAATAATCTCTTAAGTCAATTTCTATGGATTTTGTTTTACTGACTATAAATTCCTAAACATTGTTCAGTTAATATCCTTTTTTTTTACTCAAAACATGAATAACCGCTTAAGTTCAACAAAAAACTAAAATCGACTTAAGTGCTTCTTCTTGAAAACCAAAGATATTTAGAGTTAATGTTATTCTTAGACCAAAAATAAAAAGAATTCAATCAAATAGAGAACTTATGAAATATAATGATTTAGAAACAAAAGCTCACAATATACATAAATCGACTCAGGAGGTTCTGCATAAAAACAACAGATATATAAAATTTTCTTTATTTCCAATAAAAAAAATTCAAATCATATATAAATAATGTAAAAAAATATAGCAAGTTGGCTACAATAAAAAATGAAAAATAACAAAAATCTATTATTCCTGAAAATCATTAAAGAAAAAGATTCTCGTTATTATAAGTCCAGAAAACGCATTAACAAATGAATAAATGGTAAATTATAAATTTAAAATCTTCAAAAATAAATTGACTTAGGTGGTCGTTCATGAAAGTCCCAGTTACTATTTAGAATTTAAGTTAATTTTACTTAAAAAAACATAAAAAAGTTCATCATAAAAGAAATATAGCGTTTTGGCAACACTAGTTCAAAAGTGATAAAAATTTACTTATGCGGTTCTGCAAGAAAATTTTAGAAATATAGAATTTTGTATATTTTGAATTGAAAAAAATTAAGATCACGTAAATAATGTAAGAATGTAATAGCTAAATTGCTATGAATTCCATATTAATATGGTTTTCATCCAGAACCGCCCAAGTAATCAGTAGCCCAAAATCGACATAAATTTATTTAAGCGGTTCCGCAAAAAAATCAAAGAAACATAGAATTTTGTTTATTTTCAATTATTTACAAGTTTCTCATTTTTTTAAACTGAAAACAGTGAATTCTATATTATTATGGTTTTCATCCAGAACCGCTTAAGTAAATTTTTTGCAGTAGCCCAAAATCGACATAAATTTATTTAAGCGGTTCCAAAAAAAATCAGAAATATGGAATTTTGTTTATTTTCAATAATTTACAAGATCCTCATTTTTTTAAACTGAAAACAGTGAATTCTATATTATTATGGTTTTCACCCAGAACCGCTTAAGTAGTTTTTTTCAGCGATTTTGGGCTACTGTTACTAAATTTCTATATTTCTTTTATTCTCTGCTTGATTAGTTTTTTTAAACTTAAAATAACAGAAATTCTATACATATATGGGCATTTTCATGGGATATTCCACTTTTTTGTCGCGTGCGACAGCAAGTAATTAAGCTGGTATTTCAGAACAATGTGACTCGATTTTTCTTAAAATTTTACCTAATGTAGAGCTGCTGACGTTCTATACAAATATATAAAGAAGTAAAAAAAAGTTTCGTTTTATTTGGAAAAATACAAGCATATTTATTTGGTGTCGCACTCGACAAAAAATTGACATTCCTGTGCAATTTTTTTTTGTTGTAATTTTCATGAAAAACCGCGAAAGTGATTTTTTTTTCAGATTTTGAACAAATGGTGGTAAATCGCTAGTGAGAATCATATATTTTTAAGATTTTGCGGAATAACCGCGTAAGTAGATTTTTTTTCTTGACTAGATTATTGGTGCTATATTGCCATATTTTTTTATATGATTTATGTGATTCCAGTTTTTTAAACTAGAAACGCAGTCAATTCTCTATTTCTGTGTCTTTCATTAAGAATCCCTTAAGTCGATTTGGGTCGATTGTGAGCTATTCTTGCTAAATGGTCGTATTTCATACATATGTTCTCTATCTACTTATTTATTGTTGAATTTTGTTTTTTGACTAAATATAACATAAAACCGCTTAAGTTGATTTGTGCCGATTTTGAGCTGTAGCTGCTACATAGCTATATTTCTTGTTTTCTTTATATTATTAAATTTTTTAAAAATAAAAACAAAATACATTCTAGATTTATTAGATTTTTAAGAATAACCGTATAAGTCGATTTGTGTTAATTTCGTGCTTTTGGTGCCATACATTGTATTTATTATGTCATTTAAATTTTTTAACTATTAATCATTATATGCATTATGTGTGTTCGTGATTTTCATGAATAAGCGCGTAAGTCGATATTTATCGATTTTGATTTTTATTTATGTATACATATTATTTTTTAACTAAAAACAATGAAAGTAATTTATTTGGATAGCTATCAGGAGTAACATCTTAAGTCGTTTTATGATGCGTTTGAGTTATTTATGCCAAACAGCTTAATTTCTTCATCTTGCCCTCTTAGGTTCTAAATTATAATTTAATTAATTTAAATCTTAAAAAATATTAAAACAAAATATCATCCATATCTCACAAAAATTTATTCGCTTTTAAATTTTTTCAAATACAAAAGCACATACGTTATTTTATCTGAACTTATTTTGTAATTTTTGTTTACATATTTTACTTTACCAAAACCGCCTATGTTAAGATAAGCGGTTTTATATGCACACGATTTCAGTTTTTTACGGGGCTTATGTATTTTTTCTCAAAGTTTCATAACTTTTTCTTTCAATAAATTTCAAATCCACATAGTTAAACCCAGTTATTCGTGGAAATCAAACATATGGAGCCATAACCGCCAAAGAAGCTTAACCGACATATTTTTTAATTTTTTTTTAAACAAAACCGATTATTTACGATAGAAAATAATCGATTTTGGTCAAAAAATTAAGTTCGAAAATTACGTCGATTAAGCTTTTTTGGCTGTGGTTAGTTATGGCACGATATGTACATACAGACATACACAGCTTTTGCTCTTAATTCCTATTATAAAAATCAATCCACACTTCTAGCTGCGCCCTAATGTTGTTTTTTCTAATTAATATTTATTAGTAACGGATCTAATTTCTAAACAAAAATCAAAATAAAACGTTTAAATATTTTCAAATAAAATATCCGCATATGAGAAATCAATGTACATCTTATTTTTTCAAAGACCACATAGTCTTTTTTTATATTTTTTTCCTTTTAAGAAGGAAGCTTGAGTCATAGAAACTATTGTTGTCCGACTTATAACTACACAAATGAACTTAAATATCTACATACATGACTATATTAATTGATAGATTCTTATAAATGACATTCACAATGATTCATTCATGTTGAAAGAAATCAAACAGCAAGGCAATGCAAGCAATCTATAGAAATGTTGGCTAAAATCATTGAAAATACAAAAGACTTAAGAAACAAACATTATAACGGATTTCTGGAATGGGAGAATATGGACAAACGAAATCAAATAAATTTACAATTTATGAGAAAACAAATTCAAATTAGAGATGATTAGCGGCGACGTGCTTAGTGCGAATCACCCACGTACATACGTGCATGATCGTGAGTAAATTTTTCTAAACTTGAATTATCATAGTTTTGATGATATTTTGAATGATGTGATACGGAAAAATTTTATTTTTTCGCGATTTAGTACTAAAAATTAAAGAAATATTTTCGTAGTCTTAATTTGATGCTTTCTATCACTTTTGAGATTAAAGAAACAAGCTTTTGCATGATTGTGTGCAAACAAATTCTGTATACTTGTGAGCGTGAGTGATGGCAGTCAAAATGTTTCAGCTCCAATTTAAATTAGAGAAGTCGCTAAATCTTGGATTCATGTTTTATATAACAAATGTTCGAAAAATTCAAAAAAGATTTTGTGCAAAAAAACTATCAATCATGGGTTTTAATGTTAATTTTTTTTTTTAGAAATTAAAAAAAATGCTTAGTATTAATTTGTTTGATTCTTTATCTTTAAAGTTATGACAGAAAAGCTTTTAAACTTCATAATAGCTAAGAGATAAAATCAACTGATTTGCATTAATACGTATCGGAAAAGAATCAGATATTCTTCTTAGAAGAAACAGAATTCTTGTACTTTTAAAAAGTAATTCTCAAAAAAAAAACACTTCAGAAGGTACTTTTTATCAGAGACTAATCAAAACATACTTTTTACATTTGCTCTTTAAAAGAAAATTTTTAAATCTATTTTTTAAACATTTTATTCAGAGCTTTTTTGTTAGAGCTTTAAAAAAGCTACTTTCTGAAATATATTTTTTAAAGAAGTACTTTTCTAAACATCATGTTCTTAAAGGTACTTTTTATGTGAATTTTTCTAAAAGGTATTCAAAATGTATTTTTTTAAAAAGTACTTTTTAAACGGTACTTTTTAAAATATCCTCTTTAAGATATACTTTTAAAACATATACTTTTTGAAAAGAACTTTTAAAATAGTACTCTTTACAACGGCACTTTTTAATGGTACTTCTTAGAAGTTTATATTTTAAGGTATTTTCATGAACGTACTTTTTAAAATGTACTTTTTATGAGATACATTTTAATGGTATACTTAAAGTACTTTTTAAAAGGTACCATTTAAATAGTACTTTTTAAGGAGGTAATTTGGAAAAAGATGGTTTTTGCTTGGTACTTTTTAAAATAAGTACTTTTTAAAAGGGTACTTTTTAAAAGATTATTCAAAAGGATACTTTTTGAAAGATTACTTTTAAAAATGGTACTTTTTAAAGGAGTACTTTTGAAAAGAGTATTTTTTACAAGAGTACTTTTGACAAGTACACTTTTTAAAAGGGTACTTTTTAAAATAGTACCTTTAAGATGGGTACTTTTGAAATGAGTACTGCTTAAAAGGGTACTTTTTAAAATAGTACTTTTTAAAAGAGTACTTTTTAAAAGAGTACTTTTTAAAATAGTACTTTTTAAAATAATACTTTTTAAAAGGGCATTTTTGAAATGAATACTTTTTAAAAGGGCACTTTTGAAAAGAGTACTTTTTAAAAGGGCAATTTTGAAAATAATACTTTTTAAAAGGGTACTTTTTAAAATAGTATTTTTAAAGGTGCTTTTTTGAAAAGAGTACTTTCTTAAATATAACTTTTTAGAATGTACTTTTTAAAAGTTACTTTTTGAAACGTATTTTTTAAAGCGTATTTTATTAAAGCTACTCTTAAGAAAGTACTTTACGTAAAGTACTTCATAAAAGGCACTTTTTATGATGCATTTTTGAAAAGGTAGTTCTTATAAGCATTTTTTAAAAGTTGTTTTTTTAAATGGTACTTTTTAAAAAATACTTGCAAAAAGTACCTTCTCAAAATACCTTTTAAAACGTACATTCTAAAAAGTACCTTTTATAAAATACTTTACAACTACTTTTGAAAATTTGATTTCTTAAATTTCTTTCTTTAATGAAAATAAATCTTCTATACGATTAAAGTATAGACTGTCTTCATATTTAATATTAATGTAGACGCAATAAAAAATAATTAACGGCCGTATTCTAAAACAATTAATTTGTACTTCAAGTGTGCTTTATTAAGAATTTGTATAGAAATTTTGTTTTAAAAAACACTTCAAAGCCAAATATTTTGTTTAAATACAGAAGTTAGAATTAAATAGACTACTTAGAGACAGATCAATGGCCTTTAAACGACCATCATGTTCGCATTGAAGTGAATGTATTTGCAATTTTTTTTAACACTTCCAAAAAAAAAAGAAAGTGAGAACTCAAAATTTTAAATTTAAGTCACTGAAAATAAATAACTATTTCTTAACAATAATAATAATAGTTAAAATAATAAAAAGAACAAGAAAAATAGGACAAGGTCTTAACACTAAAACTACAAATTAACACTTGCTTTAAAACTTAATTTATAACTCAAGAATCTGAATAACATTTTCTATACCAAAAAAAAAAAAAAAAAAGAACAAAGCAAAAGGTTAAAATGAACAATGAAAAAATTTAAATAAACAAATGCAAACGTGTTAAAATATTAAAGACAACAAAAAAAAAAGACTTTTAAATAAAATTAACTTAAACTTTTTCTGTTACAACGAAACTGTACCCTCTTTTTCGTTTTCATAAAATTTTTACGCAAAAGAGAGATGCTGGGCCAAAAGCACACAAAAAGCTAAACTTAAGACTTTATATACAAGACAAAAAGAAGAAGAAAAAAAACCAAAAAGAAAAGATCAACGTATAAAATGAACAAACTCACAAATTTAGCGCAGTTTTTAAATGGGTTGTCTTGTTGCTGCTTGTGGCTGGATGGATGTTGTTACTGCTATAAAACGCTGACAGTGCTGAGAGAACAGTGGTACAAATTGAATATATCACTAGCAAAAAAAAAAAAAAAAATAAATGTGACTTTCAAGAGTTATTAAAATTCGCCATCTTGGCTAATACTTTGTACTAACCTAGTGGTCGGAGGGTCACGGTTTCAATTCCTGTTGGAAGCTCTGATTGTTTCTGCAGATAACTCAAAGTAGCTTGGCAGTTTCCATTTATTATTAAATTAAGTAAATAAATGAAAACGAGCCCAAGTAACCGTTCCGCATGTTCGAAGAAGACTCATGCCCAAGAATACTATCAGAAATCCCTAATAGTGTTTATTTTTACCTAAGACAAAGCAGATAAACACGTCGTTATTATATTATGTGTTGTAATATGTATGTTCGGATTTTTTGCAGTAAAAATTTTAAATCTCTTCAGTGTATTCGAATTTTCGAACTGAGTTTTAAACGGTTTTAATTGCAGTAGAACGGCAAAATATGTTTTTTTTGTGCAAAAAGTGCAAGATTCTCTCGATTTTGAGATATACGAAAATTCGAACATAACTTCGAAAATTTTCGAATCATCAATTTTGATGTAAAAACATGTAGACATGATTTCCGTGCATGTACAAACATTCAAACGAGCTTAGTTTTTTGTATATTCGAAAATTCTTCAAAATATGCTGACCTTTGCAATCATAAAAGGCAGACCACAGATATACACACATATATGTATGTATATATATGTACATATATATGTACATACACACATACATACTAATATCATTCATTAAGTACGTATATTCGAATTTTCAGGCATCGCTCTGTTTGATGATTTCGAAATTTGACGAAATAACAAATTTTTTGACAAAACATACATATGTACATACATCATATTGGTATGCAAATATTTATACATATTCATGTACCTTGAATTTCCTAGTAAATATTTTCGAAAATTCAAAAGACTATAAATTTTTACGACTTTAAACAATTGATGAAAAAATAATAAAATGAGACATTTTTAGATTTTAATTGAACTATAGTGAATTTTTAATCAGAAATAATTTTTAGTCAGGCTTAAGTTCAGTAATTTCAATTCTTTTATTGAATGAATTATTTTTATTAATTAATGCGAGTTTCTAAAGAGGAGAAAAAAATTAAATTAGACTTTTAAGCTGTGGGAAATACCGATATTTTTCTGTGCAGCAACGCGCTTCATCAGCACCCTAGTCTATCTACTAACTTCGTGCTAAATTAAATAGAAAAATGAAAATATGGAAAAACAGGGGAAATAAATAGTGATACTTACATATGTATTCACCAAAGGTAAATCAATAATTGTATACAACAATCATTTCTCACATTCCGTTTCATTAGAATTTACGTTAAATAGCTGATGTTAATAACAATCTCTACCCAATTAGATAGAATAGGGTGCTGATGAAGTGCGTTGCTGCACAGAAAAATATCGGTATTTCCCACAGCTTAAAAGTCTAATTTAATTTTTCTTCTCTTCTTTAGAAACTCACATTAATTAATAAAAATATTTCATTCAATAAAAGAATTGAAATTACTGAACTTAAGCCTGACTAAAAATTATTTCCAAAATAATAAAATTTAATAAGTCTAATATATTTCTATGTTCGAAAATTAGAAAAATATTTTTGTATATAATATATACATATACATATATTTATTTAGATATGTATTTTCGAATATTCGCATTTAAATTCTTTAATGAAATGAAAGCAAAATAGTAAATGTTTTTTATTTGCACAAAAGGTACAAGATTCTTTCATTTTAATCCAGAAAAATACTGCCATTTGCTTATTTGTGCAAAAAGTATAAAATTCTTTGATTTTCGTGATGTTCGAAAATTCGATCATAATTTAGAAATTCGCCGAAACAGCAATTTTGATGTCAAAAAATAGCTACATGCGTATTTTTATATAAAAATAAGTTTAATTTATTTGTGTTTTTGAAAATTCGAAAACTTTTTATATACAATATTGGCTGTTAATTTAATTTAGTTGAAATGGAAAAATAAAATTAGTGCACATGAATAGTTTTTTTTAAATTTGTATGTATGTATATTCGAATATACGAATTTAATTTTAAGCTTTTTAATGGAAAAAAAATAGTGGCATTCGTTCATATGTGCGAAAAGTGCAATTTTCGTATTTTTTTGTGATGTTCGAAAACTAACACAATTTCGAAATTGGTCGAAACAGCAATTTTGATGGCAAAACATATACCCATGAGCTTTTCTTTTATTAAAAATAAACTTGTAATAAGTTTGAATTGCTTGATATAAGAAAATGTGCAAAAATGTGTATATAATGTGAATACATACATATGAATATGTATTTCTTATTTATTGCTACAAACCACTGTCAACCACTAGATTTGATAATGTTGACTGCTTTACTATGCTATTTCGTATGCTATGTGTAGCTTTTATTTCAAAATTTTGTTAAATAAAAGCCATATTGAGGAAAACGAAAAAATAAAATAAATAAAAACGTTAAGAACAACAGCGGCAGCAGTCAAGAAAAGACAAACAGCTTCACCTTTTGCCAATAGCAACTATAACTAACAATAAAAAAAAGACAGTCAAAAAAGTAAGAGAATATAAAATCGGAAAAAAGTTGTACTGACGTGGAATACATAAAAATCGAAAAAGAAAAGAAATTATTGCATTCAATAAAAACCAGCCAGTCACTTTCGGCATAGCAACGAGTTTTATATCACTAACTTGTGAAGTACTATACACATATACATACATGCATGCTTACTTACAGATATTTCTTTTTTTATTCTAAAAATAAGACCGGCCGGTTTTTTTTGTTTAGGGAGATACAAACATGTTTAAAATACCAACCGAAAATATAAGAAGAAAAAAAAGTTGCCAAAGAAATATTGTACATAAATTGAAACAATTTTTAAACTTGTCTTAGACTCTCTAAACTCCAGCTCCTGACTACTTCACTTAAAAAAAATTTGTTTGTTGGCTGGTTATGCTGGCACAAAACTACTGATGCTGTTTACTCATACTATAATATTTTAAATCATACAGACACTCACACATACATATGTATGTATGTATATGTATAAAAACATACATATGTACATACATACATTTGTGATTATTTTTCCTTGAAATATGCTGACTGCAATTTAAAAAAAATTTATAACGACTTTTTGGTCAATTGACTTTCTGCTCATACTCGTAGGTTTCTGTTTTGGTTTAATTTTGTCTTAGGAACAAGAATGTGTTTGGCTTATTAAAGCAAAGTAGTTAAAACTAGTTATGTTCTAAAAACTTCAAGTCACGATTTGTGTGTAGCTTGCAGCGTTTTTAAAAAGGGACTTCATATTTTATTGAAATTTTTGATGAACTAGTCATAATGTGAAGTTTTAATGTCTAAATAGTTTAAAAATAAATTTCATATTTAATTAAATATTAACATCCCTTAAAGATTTCATTAGCTTTAATTAAGAACTGAGTCGGTGGAGCATAAGCTCAATAGAGCGCATTGGAATATAATTTTTTTTGAATATTTGCAGCTTAAACCCGTAATAACGTCTTAATTCGATAAGACTAGTTTCCCTATAGGGACGCAAAAAATAACAAATGTGAGAATCCTATGGAGTTAAGTTTAATTTGCTGCAGCTCTTAAGTGAATAAAGTGTAAATTCTTTAAGTGCTAAATTCTAGATTTTAGCCATTATAAAGCCGGCTATTCCCCGTCATTACAACAGAGAAATAAGTCGAGGCAAAATTATCGGCGGCGGCGGCGGCGCAGTAGTTTTGTGACCGGTGGCGGTGCGCCGAAAGAATTTTCGGCGGCTCAAATAAGCATATGAAAATTTAAAGAGAAAATAAAAATTGAAACTGAAAATTGATTTTCAAAATTTTTTCTCCGAAATTTGTCTTTTGGAGCAGATACAATTTCGGCTGGTTTTGAGCCGATGCGAGCCGATACAATCGGCGGCGGCTTGACACACAGAAAAATAACCGGCGGCGGCGCGCCGTCGGCTTCGAGCCGATCGACTTGTTTCTCTTCATTACAACTCCTTTTTTCCGATTTTATATTCTCTTACTTTTTAACTGTTTTATTTGTTTTTTTTTGTTAAATGTAATTACTATTGGCAAAAGGTGTAACTGTTTGTCTTCGTTCTTCTCAATATAGTTTTTAATTAACAAAATTTTTAAATAAAAACTAGATATGTATGTGTACCATACCAAATGGCATAGTAAAGCAGTCATCATTATCAAATCTAGTGGTTGAGAGCGAATTTTCGCACATACGCAAAATGCAGAGTTATTAAAAGAAAAATAAAAAATTTAAGTATGTACGTCTAATAAAATAATATATCTTATGTTTTTGCATCAAAATTGCTGTTTCAAAAAATTTCGAAACTATGTTCGAATTTTCGAACATTATAAAAATTAAATATTCTTGCACTTTTTTCACAAATAAACAAGTTCCATTATTTTGCTTCCATTCCAAAAGCTTAAAATTAATTTCGAATATTCGAATATACATACGATTAAAAATTATTAAAAATATTATATACGCATAATAAAATAAAAAAATAAAAATATGTTTCAACATATTTCGAAATTGTGTTCGAATTTTCGAAAATTATAAAAATTAAATATTTTTGCACTTTTTGCATAAATAAACAAATTTTGCTATTTTGCTTCCATTATAATATACATATGTAACTAAGTTATTTGCACTACAAACATTTTTTTAATCAAACTTATAAAAAAATTTTATATACGTACCAAAAAAAAAAAAAAAAAACGCAGTCACGTATCAAAATTACTGTTTCAACAAATTTCGAAGTTATATTTGAGTTTTCGAACATCATAAAAATTAAATATTAAATAAAGAAAGAAATAAAGAAAAGAAGCTTTCAAAGCTGTTTACCACTTGCAATATTCGAATATACATACGTATGTGTATGTACCAGAGAACGACAAAATCTGATTGAAAAAATATTCATACGTAATCAATATCCTAAAAGCATGCCTTTGTATTCATACAATCAAACTGGTTCCAACATACAAAATCGTTGCTGCTTTTTAATCATTCCAATCATACCGTTGTTGTTGGCTCTACGACTTTAAACATGTGCCGCATCATACTAATCAATTCGGGCGTTTGCTCCTTTTATCATTCATGATTATTTTGATGAAAAATAAAATAAGTAGGCAAAAGCGTTCGTTCTGATTATCAACAAATATTTGTATGATGAATAAAATCAAAAAAGCAAAAATGAGCGCGTATGAGCGCGTATGCATCAAGTGATGATGATTTTTTAGAAACAAGGGAATATTATGTACTTATGTATCTAGCAATTTATATACCGATGGTATCAAGTAGAAAAGCCATATTTCGCATTTTTTACGAAATTAAATTTTTCAGTGATTCCAACATATTTCACACAAATACACCTCGTCACAAAAATTTAATGCAATAGTGTAAAAAATAACGCTTTTTACAAGCAATTGGACAAAAAAAGTTACATTGTGAATATTACAGTTTCTATTATACCTTCTCCTGCAAAGTTGCAATTACTTGCTATGGCCCTTCTACTTACATATTTACATATATATATATACAGGAAAATCCCGGTATAACGAACGATATAATGTCAGGCCCATTCGTTATACCGAAAAATTCGTTATATCGCAAAGTTTTTTCAAGTGTTATTTTAATTATAATTATTGTATTTGTTTTCAAATAATCTACCAAATACAAAGTAAAGGTATCACATTTTTTTGCATTTTCATTGCGGCTGTCGATTTTGTTTAATATTTTTTGCCGTTCATTATATAAAGCACATATGTACCTATTTATCAAAACATTGACTATATAAGGTAGAACTAAATGTTAGAGATATGTTCCTAGCAAGTTTTTGTGTTTTATTTTGCGATCTTTTCTTTATCATTCGTTATATCCAGTATAAAATTAGGATGATATTCGTAATATAAGGTAGTTGATGTAAAAAATTTGGACGTTCGTTATATCGGATTTTCGTTAAAGCGAGATTCGTTATACCGAGATTTGCCTGTATATATATTTATTTGTGATAATATGCTCCATATTGCATTTCTTCCTTTTAACACTTTTAGAAACACTTTTAGAAATTTGGTCTAGCACAAAATCCTGGTCGTTTCCATTTTTTTTTTCAAAGTGTTTGCTTACTGATTTGTATTAAAGCAATAATATTTTTCATAACTCCTCTGTTTTGATTTTATTCAACATGAAAACCTGATTATATAAAAATTTGAATAAAACATGTATGAAATTACTTGCAACTAACCAAACGATACGTTCGTAAGTATGATTCTGATTTTATTCAACATTAAGTTTTATTGCATGATTAAATGTGAACAAAAGTTTAATGTATGATGAATGATGTGAATAAAACATGTTCGATCACTGGACTCATATATACTTAAATGAAGCGTTCACCATTACGATGATGATTATACTCAATGTTGATTTATTTTGCATGATTAAAAGTGAATAACAAATTTATAGTATGATTAAATCAGGAAATACGTGATTTTTGTCGTTCTCTGGTATGTACATGAAAAATAATTCATATTATTTTTTAATTCAAACATATTTTTTTTATATACTCGTACATATAATAAAATAGCGTAGTTACGTTTTCGCATCAAACTTGCTGTGCCAAATTCCGAAATTATACTCGAATTTTCGGAAATTATAAAAATATTATCAAAAAAAATATTATTATTAAATATTCTTGCATTTTTCGCACAAATAAACAAATTCTACTATTTTACTTCCATTCCAAAAGCTTAAAATTAACTTCGAATATTCGAATATAAATACGCACATAAAAAATAATTCATTTGTACTACAAAAAAAATTTTCATTTTAACGAAACTAAATGTGAAAGAAATATTTTATACAAATAGTTTTCGAATTTTCGAAAAAACAAATAAATTAAATATTTTAATATTTGTGTTTTGAACAGGCTCGTATCGCTTTTTAAGCCAAATTACATGTGATAATTATTAATGGACAAATAACACCAAAGTTAGTTGTAAATATTCTGACAACACATAGTTGAACGGAACAGCCAGCCGTTTTCGAAGGCCACTAAACCTTCATCATCAGCGTTCTTTTGTGTTTGGTCCACTGTGTGTGGTGTCATTTGATGTAGATTTTTGCTTTATATACTTAGCCATTATAGCAAATGGAATATGTGAATTGTTTTGATTCATCTTATTTCAATTTGCTGAAAGCTTTTTTGTAATGAAAGCTCAATTTTACCATCTCTATATTTACAACAGTCTTACCATTGTCGTTTGTTCTTTACTAACTATACACATGTTAGTTAATTTGCTTAGTTTTGTTCTACTTAAGACAAACTTTTTTGGTTTGTTACTATTAAGTATATTTATTTAATTTTTGCCACAAGCCAATGACTATTAATTTTAATTTTTTAATTAATTTAATTTTGGTTGTGGTATTACTTGCTGTTTTTCGAGAAAAAATTCTTGGCCTACAGTTTCTCGAGTTTTGCAATTCTCAATAATTTATTGAGAGTTTTTTTTAAGCATGGATTCAAGTTTGGATTCTTCAGGTGCCAGCTTCTGGATTTTAGCCATTGTTTTGCCTGACTGGCCTTGATTTTAGGAAAACAGTCTTAAAGAAAGACAAGGACGAAGCATGTTGCTATGCAGTGCACAATATTGCGATGTCACGAAACGCCATAATGTGTACTCGGCATTAACTGCCTTTCATAATCGAGCCATAAGTAGTTTCTAAAATTTTTTTAAAAATTTATAAATGCTCATTTCATAAATATTTCAACATTTCTCTACAAAAATTGCATAATTCGATTTGTGAAATTTAGTGGTCGAAAAATAGGTAGAATTTTTTGACACCAAATTTTCACTGTGCCACATGTGGACTAAAAATTCGACACCGACATTTATACTTAGCCGCCCTAATAATACATTTTTTTTGTGTGTTTCATCTTTCACTAAAAAAAATCTTTTTATGCCTGAAATTTGCCAAAACGTAAGTAAGGCCGGGTTTACTTCTGCGTGCCATGTGCCACACAAACGTAAAAAAAGCATAACCACTAATTACTAATGAAAAAATTTTGATTCAGACATGTATTGATTAAGTTAAATATGTAGTTCCATACATAAGTAATAGACAATTTTATAGAATCCAACATGATTGCAAACTTTTTAAATCAATAAATACATGTCTGAATCAAACAGTTTTTCATTAGCAGGGAAACCAGAAATATGCTCTAAAAAAGGGTTTTATGCGCATTCAATATGCACTAAAAACTTGAAAATATGCACTAAAAACTAAAAAAATATGCTCTTAAATATAAAACAAATTGGTTTATTTGTCAACGAAAATACATTTTTTATTTAAAAATTCATCAACATTTCCATATAAAATAAGACAGAGATAAAATAAACAAAAAAAGGGAAATATTAAAATAATTAACAAAGAATAACTGCCGTATTAAAAACAATAATTTAAGATTGAAGTGCACGTTAAAACAAAATTGCTTTAGGCAAATAATACAAATTAATTTATTTTATACTCTCGTAACAATTTAACTTCAATTTCAAAAGAGATCACGAAATCAGAATTAAAACTTTGGAACTTTATTTTGGATAAATAAGACAAGATTTTTATTTATAACTTTTTTTTGGAATAAAAAACAAAGTATTGATCTAGCCAAGGTGTATCTAACTAGGTGGCAGCGCTACTTCAGCTGATAATTTTTTGCTCTGTGTGCTTTGTAGCTGAAGAATGTCAAAGTCCTTAATTTTGTTTTGGTTTTAGTACAATTATTTTTGTGCTTTTGACATTCTTCGGTTCTTTACACTGCTATGGTTGCCATATTTTTGTATAACAAATCCTTACGCAGTCACCTGTATAATTACACCATGGATCTAGCTTTTCAAATAAAAATCGTTGCCTGTCACATCTAAGTAAATTTTTATACATTGACAATGTTCCTACAGCGTCTACTGATGTAATCGACACAGAGTTCGTCACAACTAGCAAACCGAAATTTTTATTTAAACTAATGTCCATATACTACATGGAAGATTGGAAATGGAATGTAAATGGCGAAAACTAAAAATAAAAATTTTGACCAACAGATAAACTTGTAAGCATATTAAAAAAAAATTCCATAAAGTTTCAAAATATGCCCTAAAAGCGTAAATTATGCTCTAAAAGTTAGAAAATATGCTAAAAATATGCGTTTAAGACTGAGATGCGAAAACATGCTTTAAAGGGTAAAATATGCAAAAATATGCACTAACAAATCGATGCCAAAATTCATAAAAAGTTCTCAAACTGATAAATATCTTGTCCTCCCATTAATACGTCACACAAGAAAAAACATGCAATTGCATATATGCGGTTGCCCTGTTCATTAGTAATTAGTTGGTTACGCTTTTTTGGCAAATGACACACAAGTACTGCCAGATGTAAACTCAGCCTAAAGGCTCAGTTAGCCGACTGTAATGTAATGTAACTGCAGCAGTAAGAAACAGCTGATCGATTTTGTTATGTGAAAAGTAATGAAAATGGTTATAGAGATGTAATGTAACGTAACCTTCTTTTCATACAAAAATATCAATCAGCTGTTTTCTACGTTACAGTTACATTACATTACAGTCGGCTAACTGAGCCTTAAGTCTGTAAAAAAGATTTTATTGCATTTTTACAGCTCTAGAGAAAGTCACTTGAACATTTTCATTAAATCAATGATCTTAAAAATAAATTTCTTTAATTTTTAGGCTTTTTGGAAATTAAACAAAAAGTTCATGATGCATTCATTCCAAACTTAATTCGAAGAAATTTATTGCCTAAAAACTAAATGTAGGTCTGTGTCTGTGTGTGTTTGTGTTTGTATTTTTATCAATAAACCAAAGTTGATCTACATACAGAGACAGCATATAAAAAGCCATATAAACACTCACTGCAAATAAATTTCAACTTTCTTAAATTTGGCACCGAGAGCCATGTAAATTTTATAAAATCAAGCTGTGGCACCAAAAAGCCAGTTTATTACTCTTGTATGCAATTTTTTGTTTTTGGCAAATATAAAAAAAGCCATTCCCAAAGAAGAAGGCTTGAGAATTTAAATAGGTATGTATGTATGTATGTATGTAGTAAAATATCAAATTTATATACTTGACAAGAATATGGCAAAGAATAATAAAATGTTGCTGCCAAAAAAAAACACAAAAAAATAACCACAGCAATGTATTTTTTTAGGAGCATTGCTTGCTTATCGTCAGCTAAAACGCAAAATGGCTTATTTAACAAAAAATTCAAACTGGACTTTTTTTTATTAATTCTGTGTTTCATAAAAATTATAGCTTGAAATAATTTAAAAAATTCTCATTAACCATTTTAATATTTTCAAATTTTGTCATGTTTTTTCCTTCTCCAGGTAAAATTATGAAACTGTTAGTTAGGGCGTTTTGCTCTTCAGATAACGATATACGCTTCATTTATCGGTAACAGCAAAACAAATTTGAAAGAATGAAAAAAAGTGGTATTGTAAAATAAAAATAAAAATTAAGAACCGCCTGCGCATATTTTTACTTATTAACCGGCCATAAATTTATATGCTAGATATTCTGGCAAACATGTTTTACTTAAGGCTTTTTATGGTAAGAACACAGCGCACTACGAGTATTAACGCAAACAGCATGTGAACAAAATATGTACGCTTAAGTAGACGAACAATTAGACACACACACACACACACAAACACAGCCTAACTGACAAGCAGATATAAGAAATTATATATGTATGTATGTACAAAAGCAATTGTGTCACAAACAAATAATTCACATTCACATACTTACATTCTATTCTCTCTGATTAAACACAGCGAAGAATGATATTGTTGGCCAAAGCATTGAGAAAATATTGTATTTGCGCAAAAAAAAAATCAAACCAGCAATTATTAACTCAATAATAATACAAAAATAAAAAGTACACAGTATGAAAGTATATAAATAAATATTTATAATCAAATAGAGAGAAGGTGAATCATCATCTACACAAAAGATAAAAAATAAAATATTGAAAAAATACAGCAAATAAAATATTCCAAGAAATTCAGATATAATCATAATTCGTTAACCCTACACTAAATATATGGCCTGTATAAAACTAGAGACTTGTTATGATGATAAAATCATAAACAAGAAAAAAATTACCAATAGAAAATTGCTTTTATTAAAATAAATTGAACTGAAGAAAAAATTTAAAACTGGAATTTATTTTTATATTTTTGTTTTATAAAGGTTTTATAAAGCAAATTTCCATAAAAACATTTTTTTTTATAATACCAGTAATATTTTTTATAAATGGCGCATTAGCCATTGTGACGGGTGTGACCACAATAGTTAAATTTGTTGTTGTCATTCAAAAATATATAAATTTATAAGTAAAAAAAAAGAGCAATCTGAGCAGCAATCTCAATATTTCAGTGTCTACCGTACTAAAATATTGAGATTTCTGCTCAGAATAGCCATTAAAAGCTTGTGACGGGTTTGACCTTATAAATCGCAGTTCTAACAAAATTATTACTAATAAATTGACATTTCCGATCGTGGGAATAGTTGGTATCGTGAATAAATTGTGTTCTAAAAATTTCCGAATTTTGCTTGCGAATTTGTTTTCTTTCAAAAATCTTCTTACGATTGTAAGATATTTTGACAATTTATGAATAAAATTATTCACAAAGATTTCACTATCGGAAAAGGTGTAAATATGTTAGTTTTAAATTTTCATGGAATTAATTATAGGAAATTAAAATGCATGTGAAAGAAAAATTTTATTCTCAATTTATGATAAGGTTGAATGATTTTGAGGTAGTAGTCCAGTTTTTTGATTGTATTATATATTACTGCTTGGAAAAAAAAACAAATTTTCCTAAAAAAAACTTATTCGAAAATGTGACGGGTGTGACCTCTTTATATGAGGTGTGTGTGCTAATGTCAAAACTCGAAAATTTTGAAGAAATAAAACTTTATTAACTTCATTCATGAAATCTATCAATATGGATTTAATTATGTTTCTGTTGTCTGCTCTTTCCTTTTCTTTCCCGACAATTTTTCAATTTTTCTTCCAATGTTTCTCTATCTATTATGATCTTCTTAGCATTTCTTCTTTTCTCGTCAGTTCTTTTTTTCTTTTTCTTTATTTTCTGTAAGTTTCTTTCTTTGTTCACGTTTTCTATTTTTGATATTCATTAAAAAATCTTACAACAGCCTTGGTGTGCCGGGTGTGACCAAGTAATTCTGATAACTAATTACTTGAGTATTAAAGTAGAGATTCACAAAATTTTATTATATTATTAATTTCATTTAATTTTTTGTTATTGGAATATATCAACTTTGTATTTATTAAAGTTTTTAAATTTTTACTGTGACGGGTCAATTAATCAAAAAACTCATCATACAAGAGTATTATGTAAAGTCTTTTCTGAGATAACGGTTTTATTAAGGATGAGAAAGGTAATAAAAGAAAAAGTATACTAGTCTAGTAGTCGGAGGATGGCATACCGTGGTCCGTTTCCTGCAGGAAACTCCGGATATTACTGCAGAAAAGCCAAAGTAGCTTGACAGCTTGTGTTTCTTATTAACAAAAATAAAACAAAGTAAAATAAGATAAAATAAAACAAAATAAAACAAAATAAAATAAAATAAAATAAAATAAAATAAAATAAAATAAAATAAAATAAAATAAAATAAAATAAAATAAAATGAAATGAAATAAAATAAAATAAAATAAAATAAAATAAAATAAAATAAATAAAATAAAATAAAATAAAATAAAATAAAATAAAATAAAATAAAATAAAATAAAATAAAATAAAATAAAATAAAATAAAATAAAATAAAATAAAATAAAATAAAATAAAATAAAATAAAATAAAATAAAATAAAATAAAATAAAATAAAATAAAATAAAATAAAATAAAATAAAATAAAATAAAATAAAATAAAATAAAATAAAATAAAATAAAATAAAATGAAATAAAATGAAATAAAATGAAATAAAATGAAATGAAATGAAATGAAATGAAAAGAAATGAAATGAAATGAAATGAAATGAAATGAAATGATATGAAATGAAATGAAATGAAATGAAATAAAATAAAATAAAATAAAATAAAATAAAATAAAATAAAATAAAATAAAAAATAAAATAAAGTAAAATAAAATAAAATAAAATAAAATAAAATAAAATAAAATAAAATAAAGTAAAATAAAGTAAAGTAAAGTAAAATAAAATAAAATAAAATAAAATAAAATAAATTCAAATAAAGTAAAATAAAATAAAGTTAAATAAAATAAAATAAATTAAAGTAAAATAATAAAAAATAAAATAAATTTAAGTAAAATTAAAAACAAATAAAAAACAAAGTAAAACAGAGTGTTGAGTATACGCTCATTTTAAAGCGTTTCCTAATTCAGGAAAATAGAAAAATTATTTTTTCATTTGGCCATAATTGTTATACTCTTGTGCACATCAATCACTTGAACCATTTTTATTAAAAATAAGTAAACTATTATTTTCATATATAGGGTAATTTTTGGTGGAATCGATCAAATAAGGCAGTAAATAAATAAAACTATTTAAAATAATTCCAAATTAGAATTATAATAAATGTAATAACATTTTTGAATAAAGAAAGAACTTCTGAATTCAAACATTTTTAAACAGGGTTTTCATGAGTAAGCACCCAAGTTGATTTCTGGTGGTTCACATTGTAAATTGCCATACTTATTGCGATGAAAGAAAATACGAAAGTTTTATACTTCTTTCATTTTCATGAAGCAACGCTTAAGTCCATTTCGGTCGATACTGAGATATTCTTGCTAAGTTGCTTTATTTCGTGTGTGCACTGCTTGATTTATTAAAAATAGCATAAATTCTATATATCTGTGATTTTCAGGAATAAGTCTATTTTGATATTTTGTTGCCAAATAGCTATTTTTTACGTTATATCCATCATGCTATAAACACAATCAAAGGCTACCGACCATCGACTACCGACTACAAAAGTAGCTGGCTACAAAAATAGCCAAGTCGCCAGCTACTTAATTCTTTTAACGACTACCGACCACTAACTACAAAAAATAAACATCTGTTTTGACATACATATGTATTAAAGTTAACCAAAACAAAACAAACTTGATTTTTTTAAGTGAATTTGTGTGAAAAAAATTTCAAATGTCTCAAGAAAATTTAATTAACTTTATAAGTACTATTGCTAAAATAGTGGAAAGTGGTGCCACTATAATAGTTTTTCGCGTTTTTAATAGCGATATTTAATGTATTGCGTTTTTAAAACCACCATTTCATGCATTTATTGTATTGGCAGCACTAATCTGTTTTTTGTAGCCAAGAAAAATAGAAATTAGCCTAAGTTGGCTACGGGCTACAAAAGTAGCCGTGTAGTCGGTAGTCGTGTAGCGGCTAAAAGAATTATTCTCATAAGCACGCATGTATTCTATTTTTGACATCTTGTAGTCGATGGTCGGTGGACTTGATTGTGTTTATAGCATCATTTAAAATTTGCTTTTAAGGTAAATTCTATACATCTATGATTTTTACGAGAACCACGTAAGTCAATTTTATTTTGACTTTTTACTTCTTACATTTCTTTACATGATTTAATTTTTTATTTTAACTAAAACTAATATAAATTCAGTGTTTCTGTGTTTATTGGTGCCCTATATTTCGTAGAAAGTGCACATGAACCTTAATGTTTTTCGAATATCGTATCCAATTTATTTATTTTATTGTTTAAAAATCAATTTTTTTTTTGATATATTTAGTCACAAAAACTTTTTCCTGAACTCTTTTTAATGTTCACGAATAGCCACTAACCTTGCACTAGCACTAGACTGAGTGAAAACCAATAGCATACACATTTTAGTTGAATATGCGATGGGGAACTCAGCCTAAGGCTCTTTAAGGACTTGGTGATAAGAATGGAAGTTGATAATTACCAGTCATCTTTCAAAATTCACAAAAGTCTAGAGCAAACGATGTTCGTATCGCATTGGTCTCAGTGATTGAGTGGTAAGGTTGACCTAATAGTTGCCTCTGCCCACAATCACTGAGCCATGAAGAGTGTCGAAAAAGGGACTTGGGACAGCAGTGAGCTGTGTCGATATCCCTTAACATAAACACACACAAATAAAAAAATAGTATTATTTCAAATAATTTTTGTCATTCATAAGAAAAATCTATAGAAAAATTTCCAAAAAAGTGATTTTGTTTGCACTTTTGGTGCTTTCTTTTTAAGAAACACACTGGGACTCTATTCTTATAGTAATTTCGTCCAAAATTTGTACATATATATTGAACTTATATTATGAAATTTTTCATCAAATCCAGGTTTTACATGCATATGCATATAAATATAAGTATGTATGCAGTCGCATGTTATTGCATTTTGCTAGATAAGTCTTAATCCAGGTATTTAAATTAGAATACTAAAAAATTTTAATGGTAAACTCTAATAATAAGGGCAACTTGTTTTAAAATAAACAAAAAAATTCTCATATCAAATTTCATTTATTTACATAACACATATTTTTTGTGCACAAAAAAATCTTATGAAATTTCTAATTAATAAATTATTCTAATATGTAATTCAAAAATGTTATTGAGTATGATAGCTAATATAATTTTTTTTTTTAACTAGGACAGTGAAACTTACATAATTTATGCATGTATGCGGATTAGTAAAGTTTGTTTCTTATTCTTAATACTTTTTATTTCATCCTGAAAGTTTGTTGTTTAAGTCTTTCATTCGAAAAGGTCAACATTGTAAATAAAGTTTGTTGCTCAAATCTTTCTTACTAAAGAAAAAGATGCACCACAAAAGTGTTCGTAACTTAAGTCTTTTATTTTACTATAAAAACAAATTTAATGGCTAACAAGTATGTTTCTTAAGTCTTTTTATTACATCAATAATGGCGGCATTAATTATGTGTATAAATCGAATGTATGTTTCTTAAGTCTTTTAAATTCAAGACTGTTGTTAAAGGGATGAAAGTTTTCTTGGTCTATAAAAAGCAAGTTTGTTGCTAAAGTTTTCTGTTATTTTCTATAAAATAAAAGGTTTGTTGCTTAAGTTTTTTGTTATAGCTTTGAGTTTTGTTTTTATTAGAAAATATTCTTTATTTTTTCTTTTTAGTTTTGCTTTTATTAGAAAAATGTTCATTACCTTACATTATTTCACTTAAAATAATAATAATATTTAATACTTAATCTTGATTTTCAAGGGAATGTTATTAATTTATTTCCTTTATAATATTGTTTTTTTTTTTCTTAAGAAAAAAATAAAAAAATTAATGATCTATCAGCAGGGTGGTGCTACATACCACAAGTGTAATTAAGGCCATGCAATTAGTGAGAGAATGATTTAAGTAATGATTAATTTTTCCGAACCTTGATCTACTACGAAGTGTGTGAAGATTGGAACATCGCCCATGTTAGGAAATTTAAATGTCATATACTGCAGTGCTATAACATTAGCTTTAAAATACAGCCAATTTCATGTTTGTATGTATGTATGTACATTGACAAGCATTTTTTTCCTTCAGCTTACTTCAATTCAAATCTGTCCGCCTCTATAAAAAACTCTGAAATTCTCTTTAAACCTCCCCCTGCACCAGCTCAAACATTTAAAACAATTTAAGCTTTTCAAATTTAATTCCATTCTTTTTTTCAAAAAGAAGCTAAAATCTATTTGACTTAAATTGGCTTTATATTTCCCAACTAATCTAATTAATTACACAAGCAGGGCATTGCCAGGAAGACTTTGATAGCTGATAGTTATTTATTTCATAGTTTATTTTTTTTATTGTTTAATTGTACGTAAGTTTTATTCAATTTAAATAGACTTTTCAAAAGTTTGTATATTGTTTTTATGTATTGTGTTTAGTGTAGTATTAGTGATGATGATGGTTGTGTATGAATTTAAAATAATGGGAAATTCCAATATTACGTGTGGTTTTGTTTTTTATGTTAATAAAAAAGCACAACGAAAAAAAAAACGAAAACAGATTGATTTAAATCAGTTGAAAAGTCACAAAATAAATTAAAATACTTTCTAAGAGCTTTGATTAAGCAAAAAAAAAAAAAAAAAAGAAAACCCTTCACACACATTTTATAACATTTTTATTTTCAAATCATTTTTATATGAACACTTTATAAAGAATTTATATCTAGGTTTATGTACATACATATGTACATATTTACATACATATATATGTGTGTGTATACATACTTATATATGCAGGTATGTACATCTGTATGTATGTACATACATAAGCATATGGCAAAGGTATGTGTATGTACATAAATGTTTAAAAAAGGGTCCCCAAGAGAATTTATTGCATTACGTTCAGCCACAAACTGCTTTTTGTTGCTGTATTAAAATACGTTACTTTTTTAAACTCCTTTATTTTTTATTTTTTGCATTTAAATTATGCTTAAAAAGCTGTGCATAGTCGCATGTACATATGTATAAACAAACAAACAAAAAAAAAAAAATCAATTGACTTCATTTAGCAGGCCAACCACAAGCAATAAACTGTCATGACACAGTGGTTTAAAATAAAAATAAATTAAGCACTCCAAACTATTATGATTACCAGAACACTATTTGCGGCTTACAAAAGAAATTGTAGAAATTCGGATGCTGACAATCATGTGGAAATTATCCTAAAACCTAATAGATCTAATGGATGAACATACCCTGAGATAAACTACTTTAAGCTTCTATTTTTTTCGAACAATAATAATTAAACTAAAATTAACAGCTATTAGCCTATTTCGACGTATGTACACATTCCTTTTTGTTGCAAAAAATCAAAATAGTTTAGTTAATTTTATTCAAAAAAATTTGTAAGTATCATATAAAAAGCGTCGAAGTATTGGCATTTGACACCAATAACTTAATTTCGCACAAAATCGACTTACCTGGTTGTGTCTCAAACTTAAAAATTATTTAAAAGAATTATGTAGAAAACGTGAGAAATAACTATGTACGTTTTTAGAAAATTTGACTCAGATGATTATTTCTAAAAACCACAAACCTACATACATATGTATGTATGTATATCGCACATTCAGTTCAATAGTGTCATAACTCAAAAAAAAAAAACTAGCAGAAAACTATAAATAGAGTTTTCTTTTAGATTTATTATACCCAAAAATAGCTAAAAAAATTTAAAAAATAATTAAAATACACACATCCTACAAAATTTGACTTGAGTGGTTATTAATAAAAACCACATTAATATCGAGTTTCTGTTGTTTTACGAAATAATGTAAAGAACATAAGAACTATACCGGCTTAATGGCTACAATAGCTCAAAACCAATAACAATTAACTTATGCGGTTATTCATTGAAAAAAAAAATTAATATAGAATTTATGTATTTTCTCTTTAATTTATTAAAATCGAAAATTGTATGTGAAAAACGAAAGGAAAAATAAAATTTATGAAAACTAGACTTAGGCGGTTTTTCATAAAAACCAAGAATATATAAAACTTGTGTTTATTTTTAGTTTTAATAAATTTAAGTCCTGCAAAGGGCTCAAGAAATACATATGGCAAACATTAAGCAGCAAATATTCAAAATCGAAAAAATTTACTTAACCGGTTATTCATGAAAATCAGATTCATACGGAATTTCTATTTCTTTAGTTAATTACATGTACATATGTTAGTATGTATGTATGTATATCAAAATCATTTAAAAAATAACAACAGTTATAAAAAAATTTGACTTAGGTGATTGTTCATAAAAATAACATTAACATAGAATTAATGTTAACTTTTGCTAAAACACAAATTAAGTCATGCAAAGAGTGCAAGAACTATATAGAATTACATAGCATCAATAACTCAAAACCTATAAAAATCGACTTACGCGTTTATTCATGAAAACCATATTAATAAGGAGTGTAATTCGTTTCGTTAATTAAAATCGATAATATAACAAAAACGTAAAATATGGCTTAGATCCTAAAAAAACTAGACTTAGGCGGTTATTCATAAAAACCACAAAATTAATTATCCCACATTATTATTTTGCGGAAAATAAATTTCTTAAAAATACATCGAAATTAATTACTTATAAACAAAAAACTTAGAAAACTAGACTTAGGTGGTTATTCATAAAAACTACAACAATTTTCGCTAATTTTAGTTCTAATAAACTTAAATCATGGAAAGGACTCAAAAAATACGTTTAGAGATTTTGCAGCAGTAATAACTCCAAATAGAAAAAAATTGTTTTAGGCTATTGTTGCTGAAAACCATAGAAATTTTCTCCACTGTGCATAATGGTATTTGGTTATAATTTTTTTTTTTTATGGTTTGTAAAAAAAATGTATGCGTTAAAAGAACAACATATTGGAGGTTTATGATGTTGGGTTTTGTTTAGTTGTTGCTCTTTTATTTTCTTAGCATCTACTGTTCTACAAGTTATGGCATCATCATCATCATCATCATCAGCATCAACGAACCCCGACTGACTATAAATGGTAGAAGGAAAGAAAAAAAAACTTGACAATTCAAGAAGACAGGCAAGCCAACAGACATTTAGTTTGGCTGTCTTGCCATGTTAGAATCAAAACTTTGATTATTCTGTTGAGTGTTTTTTTTTAATTTTACTACATACATAATTATTTACCTGAAGTGCACTCACACGTTGCAAATATTTGACAAATTATATATATACATATGTAGTTTGAATGTAGTAAAAATACTACGTACTGTGCTGATTATAAATATTAATACTACATTAATACATTTATTTCTTATTCACATATCTTTTAATACTTTAGATACTTATTTGAATATTTGCCCCGTCTAAACGTACTTCCACTATTTGAAACACATTGTCATTTTGTTAAGTTTCAGTTCAATTGCTTTGGAAAGAGCAAAAAAAAAAAATAAAACACACACACACAAAAATTAAATAAAATGTGAAAAGACCAAGAAAATAAAATAAAATCACTAACTCACTCACTAACACGCACACAACAACAACACCCGCCTACCCTTTCCAATTTAATACAAAAGGTTTTACCTGTTGTTTTTGCTGTTTGCTGCCGGTTGTGCACGCATCCCAAGTGTTTAAAGAACAAACATGGAATTGCATACACATGGACACGTACATACATGTACATGCATACAAGTGTACATCCATATTTATACAGCAATAAGAGTACATACATACATACATACATACATACATTCTGTTTAACAAGTCAAACTAAACTTCTAAACCTCTCATCTATACAAACAATAAGTCATCAGCCTACCTTGGCTCTGAGATTTTTCACTTTTTTTTTCTTATTTTTTATTTTTATTTAATTTTATTTTTCTCTTCTTTTCATGACAGACGTTATTTTTTCTGCTGTCTCTGATTCTTATACATACTTACATATACATATATACAGATAGATAGACATTTACGTATGTATGAGTATGTACTTGTTCTTACTTCTTTACTTTAGTGTATGGAATTTACAGACAGCCATACATATCTATGCACATGTATTTTTTTTGTAAAATGTGTGTATATGTTTCATGTAGCCACACATACATACATACATATTATATATGTACATACATATGTACACACATATGCTCATGGCTGCCATACAATATTTTTAAATATGTTTTCATGCTACAATTAGAATCAGAATTCGGCTAAAATTTTTAATAGTTTTGTATATTATAAAGTTAATTTATATATTTATCAGTTGTACCTACCTCCCATATACCATTAATCTAAAATAATAATTATTTTCAAACCATTTCTGATAAAAAATGTCGTGAAAAGTTGTAACTATTTATAAAACCACTCCGCTAATCTGTCTTGTGAACTTCATTTCAATCGAAGCCAAAACGTAAGTTTCTCCTTTATATCCTTTATTTTAATGAAAAAATATTTTCGATCCCATTAATGATAAAAAGATGTAATGAAAAGTTGTAACTATTTATGAAATCACTCTGTTCACATCTTTTGACAATTTCATATCAATTGCAGCAAAATCATAACTTTTTCTCGTATATCCTTTATTTCAAAGAAAAATTATTATTATTTTGTGAAACGTTGTAACTATTTATGAAACCACTCCGCTAAGCTCTCTTGCAAATTTCACTTCAATCATAGCCAAAACCTAACTTTCTCCCATATATCCTTTATTTTAAAGAAAAACTATTTTGAAACCCATTACTGATAACAAATTTAGTTAAAGCCTGTAACTATTTGTGAAATCGCTCCGCTAAGTTCTCTTGTAAATTTAATTTCAATCGGAGCCAAAACCTAACTTTCTCCCATATATCCTTTATTTTAAAGAAAAATTATTTTCAATCTCATTAATGATAAAAAAATCTATTGAAAAGTTGTAACTGTTTATGAAATAACTCCGCTAATCTATCTTGTAAATTTCACTTCAATCGTAGCCAAAACATAACTTTCTCCCACATATCCTTTATTTTAAAGAAAAATTATTTTCAAACCCATCAGTGATAAAAAATGTAGTGAAAAGTTGTATCTACTTGCGAAATTGCTCTGCTAAGTTCTCTTATAAATTTCATTTCAATCGAATCAAAAGCATAACTCTATCTCATATGTCCTTTATTTTAAAGAAAAATTATTTTCAAATCCATTAATGAAACAAAATGTAGTGAAAAGCTGTAACTATTTATGAAATCACTCTGTTAAGGTCCCTTGTAAATTTCATTTCAATCGAAGCAAAAGCATAACTTTCTCCCATATATCCTTTATTTAAAAAAAAATATTTTCAAACCCATTAATGATAAAAATTGTAATAAAAGGTTGTAATTATTTATAAAATCACTCCGCTAAGCTGTCTTGTAAAGTTCGTTTCAATCGGAGCCAGAACCTAACTTTCTCCCATATATCCTTTATTTTAAAGAAAAATTATTTCCAAACCAACTAATATAACAAAAATTCAGTGAAAGCTTGAAATATTTATGAAATCACTCTGTTAACATCTTTTTACAATTTCATTTCAATCGTAGCCAAAACATAATTACTCCACATATTTTAAAGAAAAATTACTTTCAAACCCATTAATGATAAACAATTTCGTGAAACGTTCTAACTATTTATGAAATTACTCTGCTAAGCCCTCTTGTAAATTTCATTTCAATCGAAGCAAAAGCTAACTTTCTGCCATATATCCTTTATTTCAAAGAAAAATTACTTTCAAATCCATTAATGAAAAAAATTTTGCGAAAAGTTGTAAATACATATTTATGAAATCACTCTGTTAAGCTCTCTTGTTAATTTCATTTCAATCAGAGCAAAAGGATAACTTCCTCAATTGGTACATATTTTTAAAGTCATAAAATTAACCTTTATAATAAGTTTGGTGTCAATTGATACAAGGATATGGCTAACTCCCATATATCCTTTATTTTTAAAATTTAATTTCAGATTTAACGATGATCAGAATAGATTGAAAAAGCGTAAATGATTGTATAATCATAAAGTTAACCTCTCAATCGATGCAAGGATATGGCTAACTCTCATATGGACTTTATTTTAAAAATTGAATTATAGCTAAAATTATGAATAGAACAAAGTCAAAATTAGTAAATGTTCTTATAGTCATGAAGTAAACCTTTTTTGTAAAGTTTCATATCAATCGATGCAAGAATATTGTTACCTCCCATATATCCTTTATTTTTAAAGCTATATTTCAGCTAAAACTATAATCAGAATAAGACGAAAAAGCGTAAATGATTGATAATTGTATAGTCAGAAAATTAACCTTTCTGTAAAGTTGCATGTCAATCAACGCAAGGATATGGCTACCTCCCATATATCCTTTATTATATTAAAAACAGATTCTAAGCTTTAATTATGATCAGAATAAAGTGAAAAAGCGTAAATGATTGTATAGTCATATAATTAACTTTTCTGTAGAGTTCCATGTTAATCGATGCAAGGATGTGGCTAACTCCCATATGTCCTTTATTTAAAAAAAATTTAATTTCAGCTTCAATTATGATCAGAACAAAGTCCAAATTTGCAAATGTTTTTATACTCATGAGATTAGCCTTACTAATAAGTTTTGTGTCAATGGATACAAGGATTTGGCTAACTCCCATATATTATATGTATATCCTTTATTTTAAAAATTGAATTTCAGTTTCAATTATGATCACAATAGAGTGCAAATTGGTCAATATTTTTAAAGTCATAAAATTAACCTTTCTGATGAATTTCATATCAGTTGATGCAAGGATATGGCTACCTCTCATATATCCTTTTTTTAAATATAAATTTTAAATTAGCTTCAATTATTATCAGAAAAAAAAATAAGTCAAAAGCAAATATTTTAACAGTTTTTCTACTTTATGTGACAAATTACTAAGAAAATTGGCGATAAATGGCTTCTTAAACGTTTCATTAAATTGGGAATTATTAGTGTGAGTAAATTTTGTGATGTGGCAACATTGATTTTAAATACAAGAAATTTGAAAAAAAAGAAACATACATCAAATTCATTTTTATATGTATGACGAGATGGTTAAAACACGTATTTAATTGTGCATTTTAATTTATAAGTCTGTAGGTATGTGTAAGTATGTATGTATGTACATATGTACATATGTGTGTACATGCGAATATTTGTAAATAAGTTATAAAATATCACTCACTCATAATTGCCTGAATGGAATATAAAATAAAATTTGCTTTAGCTAAAAAAAAAGACAAATAAACATTTGTGAAATTATCGCACTATATTTATTAACTTTTATGGTGATATTTTTTAATTAAATGTTAAATAATTTTTTTTTTATTAATTAAATGTTATTTTAATTTTTATTGCTTGTTCAGTACTTTAAAACAAAAAACATTGAACACAAATAGCACAAACATTTAAAGTCATATGAACGCTTGCCGATTTTATGCAATTAGTTATTTTCCTTTTATAAAATTTTGTATACGATTGGCAGAAAAAAAGTTGGTGGCATCATTATTATTTTGAAACACGTTTTATATCATTTCTAAAGTGAACTGGTTTAAAGATTTCTATTTATTTATACAGGGCTTTGCATAAATTTCGAAAGTTACTTTAAGATTTCTCGCTACGAATTTCACAAGCATGAGACAAAGATCTCTGTGTAAGATGTGTGTATAAATAAGTTAAGCGTTTAACAGCAGCATGAATACGAAATCGAAAAAAAAAGAAAACAAAAGACTTAAGAAGCAATCCTATAACTGTTTGTCATTTTTCAACTTGTAATTTAACTGTTACCAACCCTGGGCCATAGCAAAAAGCAAAATAAATCCTCAGATTTATTTATGTATTTACAGGGGAACGTTTCGAGACATTGTAGTCGTTGCTGTTTATGTAAAATAATTGCAAAAATTTTGTATTTTGTAGTTAGAAATTCAAAGAAAAAGAATACTATCACTCAATTCATTTGTAGTTGTTTTCTTTTATCTACTCGTATCCTTTATATTCTTATTCAATATTTATAAAATCGTTTGTGTGTTTGTTGTTAATGCATGATCTCCGGAATTATAGGAGCTTTCGAGCTGAATTTTTCAGCACAGGTTCGGGACAATTCATCTTACTTTTTTGTTTTTTTTTACAGAATAAATGAGCACTCATACACAGCACTCATGCACAAATTTTTATTGCTTTTGTATGTAAGGATAATACAACGTTTGCCAGGCTCATATAGTTTTATTTGCAAACTTATGCACGAGTATGTACATAGTTTTATATTTGTTGCTTCATAATTTCTTTATTTGTTAACTGTTTTGTAGAGTTTTTTTTTCTTTTTTGAGGATGTACAGAGCGAGCGTCGTTCGCTAGCCATCTGGCACTGTCATTTAAATGAAAAATGCAGATTGTCTAATTTTGAAGCAATAAGAAATTTAGTAAACAATCAATAAGAATCTTTTGTTAAAAAGAATCTTGCAAGGATGTTTTGTGAAAAATTTTTTTATAATCGCTCCTATCTTGAACCTTTTTTCCCTCGAAACATTCCTTCCCCTCCCCCACCCCTTTTCATCAAATTGCAATCGTGATTAATTTTTCCATAAAAATGTGTTCCCTTATTTGATTCCCCTTGTTATGAATAATCAGGGCTATCATGAATAAAATTCCGCGCGAAATTTCTCCCTTTTCCAATTAGAATTTTTTGTTTTCCCTATTACTTGCTATTAGTTGGAATTGTTCTCCGTGAAAAATTTTACGTGGAATTGTATTCATGAGAGCCCTGAATGTTTTTGGCGTGAATTTTTTCACTTTTCTCTCGATTTTGTTCACTATCGCATAATTTCGATATTTTCCTTCGCATTTTAATATTACATATATACAGGGTCGGCCAAAAGAAACCAAGGGGTGTAAAAGTTTAATAACTTTTTTGTTTATTAACTTTTTTTTATTTTTTCTTTCAGATTATATAATATACAAAATGGAAATTTTTTTACACTAAGTATGAAAAATGATGTCTCTTAAATGACCACCGTTTTCAGCTTCGCACTGATGGGCTCTTTTTAGAGCATTTTTCATAACATCTTTCAAAACTTGTGGCTGTAGCGTTCGAATTTCTGCTACAATGTTTGCCTTGAGTTCAAGGATTGTCTCTGGCTTGTTCACATACACTCGCTCCTTCAAAAAACCCCAAAGAAAATAGTCGGGTGCTGTCAAATCTGGCGATCGCGCTGGCCAAATAATTTCCGAATTTCGAGAAATTATTCGCTCTCCAAAAATTTGACTTAAAAGTGCCACTGTGTCTCGGGCAGTGGCTCCGTCCTGCTGAAACCACATACCAGGTCTGTTTTCAAGAGCAGGACGTAAAAAATTTTCTATCATAAACCGATACCGCTCTCCATTTACGGTTACAGCACTTCCATCTTCATTCTCGAAGAAGTAGGGCCCAATGACATTTTCAGATGTGATCCCACACCATACTGTACACCTGATGGGGTGCAATTGGCGTTGATGAATGGCTATTGGATTTTGAGAACCCCAGAACCTACAGTTCTGCTTATTAACAAAGCCATTCAAATGAAAATGAGCTTCATCACTCATAATCAAATTTTCAATAAAGTTGATTTCATTTCTGGCCAACTCTTGAAATTTAACTGCAAAATTTAGACGTTGCCGATGATCTGCGGGTTTTAATTCTTGGACCAATTGCACCTTATATGGGTATAACTGTAAATCTTTTTTTAAAATGCGCCGTAGTGACGTACGAGACATTTCTAGCTGAGCAGAACGCCTTCTGCCAGATGTTTCTGGTGCTTCGTTAACACTTTGCTGTACTCGTTCAATATTTTCCGCAGTGCGACTTAAACGTGGTCTACCGGTTCGAGGCAAATCTCTTACGCTGCCATGTTGGTGATGACGATTAACTAAGCAACGAATCATCGCTTCAGAGGGCGAAATTCTGACGTTAAAATGTCGACGATATGCTCTTTGCGTTAAAATAATTGATCTCTGGTTTAAATAATAAAATTCTATTGTTCTGGTTCTCTGTTCAGTTGTGAACCTCTCCATTATAAATTCTCCAAGTGTTGCCTATATAATCTGAAAGAAAAAATAAAAAAAAAAATTAATAAACAAAAAAGTTATTAAACTTTTACACCCCTTGGTTTCTTTTGGCCCACCCTGTATATTTGTTTTTAGGACAATATTAGTAAATAAAGTTCACGATTGTTAACAATAATCCCTTGCAACACGTTTTTTCATGGATTATGATTCTCTCTGGTTCACACGCAGTACATTTAATGCGGTGCAGCGCGGTGTTATACTAAATAATTTTTTTCTACCTCATCTGGAATATTTAAAAGCACAACTTTAAAGTTAAAAAATTTCATTCGCAAACTAAAATTTGTGTATTTCTTATTGTTAAACTTAAATTTGTTTGATTTTCACTTAATTTTATGCTTTACAAATCTTCTTCTTCTTCTTCTGCGTTATTAATATTTTTTAATTCAATTGTTAAATTTAATTTCTGTAATATTTTTTAACTAAAATCTCATAACACTGAGAAATGAGAAATTTTAATTAAAAAAGAAGCTGTGGTACCATTCCAAAAAAAAAAAAAAAAAAAAAAAAAAAAAATGGCAGAACTACGCCCTCTGAAATTTCATCCATATCTAGGGCCTTGGTAATACTTACTGCAAGCTCGTGTAAAAAAAAAATAAGGTTGAGCCACCCAATTCATAACCATACAAAACAGCTGTTCGAACCACACTTATGGGCACTGCGCACTCAGCCGTACAAAAAAAAATGTTCTACTGCGCATCTACGTCATTATAGAATACACACGTGTATTTGTTGTAAAAAGTGTGTGTGTGAGAGAGAATACATTCCACAAACAAATATATGTACTTTGCTTACAACAAAATTCTATATCTACGTCACAAGCAGAACAATCTCGTTTTCTTGATTCATGAGCCATAATCATTATCATAGAAACCAATTGAATTTTAGTTTATCGCCGTAAGTCCTAGTTTACACTATGCAACTCTTATTGCTTAGCTGATTAGTTTGTAGGAGAAAAGAAACGAGTACTCAGCTTCATGTACTGTCAATACGTTTTGCTTTCTCTTTCTTAGGTGCCCCTGTGGCTGAGTGGTAGCGATGCTAGCCTCTCAGATGCTAGCCCTTCGATTTACACCATAGACCCTGGTTGTTTTTCACAGACAAGCTAATCGCTTTGCGAGTTGTGTTTGTGTTTGTTATTTTTGTTGTTATTCATAATGTCAGAAAAGCACACATGCATACACAACACTATGCATAAAAAATATGAGCTGAAAAATAAGACTTGCATGGTGTGAACGCCTATGAAAGTTCAAAAAATAAAAAGTGATAAGCTTAGCAATAGGACTTGACTAGTTTGAACTGGGACTAAGCATAAGCAACTGTTTGCCGGTTAGACGTATTTGTTGTTGCAGTTTTGAAATGAATAAGCAAATGATAACATACACTCAAAAAAAAAAGACATATACTATTATTAAGGAAAAAAAGTTTCTAAATTTAAGTAAAAAAAATTTCCAAATTTAAGTAATTTTTTCTAAGTTCAAATTAATTTTTACAAAAATCTAGTAAAAATTACTTAATATGAGTAAAAAATTAAAAGTTCATATCCTTAAAATAGTTCACAAAAATACACACAAAAAATCTCACATTCAAGGACAAGTTTACTTGCTTAAAGGAAATATGTACCAAAAATTAGAAAATGGTTTAAAAGTTTTGGGAAAATGTATCCTAAGAACTAGTCAATCTCGTCTTAAATTAAAAAATAAATTTCAGGAAATGACTTACTCCTGAGTAGTTCATCAAATTTGACTTACTCGAAAGATATAAAAAGGTATTCTAAATTTTAGAAAAATATTTACCAGTTTTAAGTATTTTTTCTTTAAATTATAGAATATATTTTTTATTTGCATTAAGCAAAAAATTTAAATAAATTTTTCATTCTTCCGAGGAATATTTGAACTTGAAATATATTTTTTTGAAAATAAAATAAAATTTTAAAACTCAAAAATTTCAATGCTTATTCAGGCTGTCCTGTTAGGCAATTGGTTAGAGTGCTTGCCTATCATTCAGAAGGTTGTTGGTTCAATACTTGTCTCTTCTCAAGGAATTAATATGTATGTATGGTGAACTAATTAAGAATATAATATGAATATGAAGGTATAATAAAAAAACATACCATGTGGTATAGAATTTAATAAAAAATAAAAAAAGTACCAGAATTAAAGACATAAAAAAACTTTGAAAAATTTACTAAATTTGAGATCAATGATGAACAAATTTTTTTGCAAAGCTCCGAATTTTATGGGAAAATTTTACTTAATTTTAGAAAAATTTTACTCAAATATAAAAATATAATTACTATTAACTAGTTCATTCATGAAGTAGAAATTTAGTAAATATTTTACTGGTTTCAAGTAAAAAACAGCTTTGGCGCCATACGACAACTTTTTTTTTATTCAAATTTAGAAAATTTTCCAAAGTTTTAGTTAGTTTTTTTTTGAGTGTAAACAGCTGTTTATGGTTATGGCAGCAGTAATAGGTGAGTCAGATATATACATATGTACATATGTGTATATGGCAATGCTTATGGCTATGACATTATGGTATGGCATGTCTGGTTGAACCTATAATCAAATACAGTGTTGCCCATAAGTTTGGGTTAAGCATCTGTTTTGTATGCTGGCCTCCAATTTGAAAATTTGCAATTCGAAATTTTTTTTTAGAGGAAATGCATATTTAAGATTATTTTACCTGCAAATTTCTAAATATTGTTAGGCACCCTGTACAAGCTACTAAATTTGTGTATAAGTATGTATGCATGGATGTATACATATATGCTTGTGATATTGCAAATACTTTTAGTACATACAAAAAATTTCAATCTTTCAACTCAAAACTCCTCCATTGTGGTGAAACAATCAACAAAAAATACAATTTTTGGAAAGATTTAACCGCTTGATTTTTTTTAAATAATAGAGAGGATAAAAAAGAACAAAAACAAAAACCGAGTAGACATAAAGACGGATTTTTTTAGACAAAATAACTATAACCAAGCATGTAGGTTGGTTGTTGTTTTCATACATATGTACATACATACATTACAACAGTATGTACATACATACATATGTATGCTTGTATATGTAGGTATGTATGTATGTATGTATATAAGAGAATGTGCTTGGGATATTGGCTACGTATTGATCATTAAATATGTACATGTATTATAAGATATTACCTGACTTTATACAATTAAATAAGCCTAGCAAGGTAAGAAATGATTGATCGACTGGCTGCCTGGCTGGCTCTACCACGTAAATGACCGAATGACAGACAGACAGACAGATCAGATAGTCTGACAGACAGATAGATAACCATAAAGGCAGTAGATTGAATTGAATATTACTAACACAGGTACACACATACACACACACACACACACACACACACACACACACACACCCATTAACACTTTATATAAACTCTTTGATCACTTGTTTAAACTCTGGGATTTTTTAACTGTCTCTCTTGCTTGATTTTATTTTTTCAAGCCAAGTCAGTGAACTAAGGCATACAACAACGACAATAACGAAATCTTAAAGAAGAGAATTTTCAGTTAGAGGCAGTGTACTGCTACTACTACTACTACTACTACAATACAATACAAGCATTTATACACATGTACTTGTACGTATGATATACTTATATTTAAAAAAATTTAAAAAAATGAGGGTTGTTGGAAACTTATGCACGTAAAACCCGAAAATCAGGTATTTTTTTCGAAAAAGATTTCAACTTTGCGGCATTTGAATTAACCAACAACATAGCTCGAGTATTGGCAATAGCGTCAGTTAAGTCAACACGTTTTAGACATACGATCAGTTTACAAACGGACATTTAAGTGAATAGAGCTCACGGTCTCCAATACCGGTACCACTGCACACCATACACTCTTTACGATTTTTTTTTTTTTAATAATATTAAAATTTTGTTGCTTTTACCAAAAAGTAAAATACCAATACACATGCAATTCATTTTGTTAAAAATCTTTTTTGGCAACAACCACTTACAAAACATTTTGAACAAAAAAACAACAAAAATGTTGACGTTACGTACACCAAGAAAAAAAATTTAATTTTAAAGAAAACATTTTTACATTTGTATGGTAACTGCAAATGAGGCGTTGTGGTCGAAATTTTTTTAAAATTAGTTCAATAACGTTGGGCTACATTAAAGGAGCTGGGGAGAGCATTGGTCAAGTCAAACAAAAATTATTTTTTATTATTGTTATTATTTCTTTAAGTGTTTTAAATTTAAATAAGTGTGAGTAGTGTAAGTGTGAGTGTGTTAATTAATAATAATGCCTTTTTGGCATTAGAAAATAAAATTTAAATTTAACGGATTTTTATTGCAAAAGAAAAAACTCAAATTTTAAAAAAACTTTATATAAAAAATTTTGAAAATGGAAATTATATTTTTAGAAAAAAATAGGTTACGAGAAAAAAGCTTTTAATTTATTTTAAATATTTTTGTTAAAAATATAAATTTACCTTAAAAGTGTCAGCGGCATATTAACAATTTCAACGTCTCTGACAAGAAGGCTTTTTAAGGTTTAGTTTCTACATTACAAACAAATAACCTGTCTAAAAGAATTTTATAGAATTTAATAAAATAAAATAAATATTTTTGATATACATTTTCTGGTCATGTTATTAATTGTCATGTGCAAACTACACCCACCTAAAATTGTTCTTTGGCTGCGTCCAAAAATCTCCAAAATTTTTACCGGCTTATTTTTTGTCGTCACTAGCATGAAGTTTGACTCATGTGCGCTTAAATAAATGGCTCATTAAGAGAATTAGAGTTTTTTTTTATGATTTTTAATTACACTTAATTAAAATATCAAGCAACTATTTAAAAGTGTTCTTAACATACACTAATATAATAAATAATATTCAGGGCTATCATGAATAAAATTCCACGTGAAATTTTTCCCGGGGAACAATTCCAACTAATAGCAAGTAATAGGGAAAACATAAAATTCTAATTGGAAAAGGGAGAAATTTCACGCGGAATTTTATTCATGATAGCCCCGATTAGTAATTTGGCGGCTCCTTTTTTAATAAGCATTTTTTGTTTTTTAATTATAATTTGTCTTTATTTACAACTCTTATAAGCTGCTAAGGTATAATGTTACGATAGTTTAGTTAAAACTATTACAACAATTAAAAAAAAAATTTAAAAAAATTAAAAAAAAAATTTTGTATCCTGGATTTCATTCTCGAATTAGCTTGTCTAAAGGATCTTAAAATATAAATAGTTTTATATTTAAAACAAATACAATTCATTAGTCGGCTAATTTTAAAATATATTTTAATAACAAAAATTAAAAATTCTAAAAACCCCCGAACATATCGCTCATATACTTCAATAGTGGCACAACTCAAAAAAAAAAAAAAAAAAAAAAAAAAATAGTTTTGCATAAAACAGGTTTTAAGTTTTCAATTTGCATACAACTCAATGGAGAAATGAAAAAAATTCTTCTCTCAGGAGGTGATGGTACAAGCTATTTATATGAAATTTGTACACAAGATAAAACACGAAATGCCGCATTTATCTGCATTACTAACTCAAAAAACTAATTTTTTGAGTTATGCCACTATTGAAGTAAATGAGCGATATCTAGAAAAGATGCGATATCTTATAAGCGGCTGGACCGATTTTTTCAAACATAGCTAAGAACACTCGATCAAGTAACCTTTCAAACAGAAAAAACTAAATCAAAATCGGTCCCGCCGTTTGGTCTTTACGTGGACTCGTACAGACACACAGATACACAGACACACACTACAAACTTATAACACCCCCTTTTTTAGTCGGGGTTTAAAAATGACCCTAAACAATTTTTTCCAATACCTTCACACCGACATTTCATTCGCAAATTTTGATATTCTCTTAATTAATTATGTGTTATTATCAATTAAAATTATTATATTTTAGCGGTATCATAGTATTACCATACTTATTAGTATTACCATACTTATTGAATAATAAAAAACATGGCAACTTAGTAATGTTATCAAAACAGTTGATTTTTTTTCTAGAAAAGAATGAGAAGAAGACATTACGGTATATTGCATATGATAAAAGAAACAGTTAAATTAAAGTAAAAGAATGAAAAAAAACATATCGCTTTAATAATTCGAAATAAGGCTTCATATCGTGAATAATCATAAGTAAAAATTTCCTACAAATATCTAGTAGATTCAACTCTTGAGAGAAAAATAAAATTTTCTTTTTTAACCCCCGACTAAAAAAAAGGGGTGTTATAAGTTTGTTTGCCGTTTAGAAGATATAACATCTTTTCTGAAAAAAGCCGGGGGTTTTTAAAATTTTTAATTTTTGTTATTCCAATATGAGTAAGTTGGGAGTAAATAGAAAATTTTAAACTCGTTTTCCTTAAATGTAATTATTTTGATTTATGTTCCATTAAATGAGCGATATATTTCATTTGGTTTTATTAAAATTCTTATAATATAGTATTGAAATTTTAAAGTTAATATGACCTCTAATCTCAAGCTCAAAAAGTATCTTTAGAAAGTATATATACTCACGTTATTTATAAAAAAAATACCTAGAAACTTTTTTCCCTTCATATTTATTCATTAGTTAGACCGACTTTGTCTACATCCGGCTAGATGATGACGAGATTTGCGTATGCGCGGGTTTTTTCATTGTTGTCTCTCTTTCTATTTTTCATTCTCAAATAATATGTCTGTTATTTGTACATAAATAAATGCTGATTTCATTGGAAATCTGTGCAATAAAAAACGTGTGCTCGCTGTATATACGAGTACATACATATGTATGTGAATTTTTTTTAAGGTTGTTGATTTATTTTAACTAAGTATGGTCATCGATCAATTTAATCGCCCACATTTTAGATGATTGATTTACATATTTGAGCCTAAAGTTCAAATGCTTTTTCTATGTATATCTATGTATATGTATATATATTTGAGATTAGTTGAACGCTATGGAAGCCAAGCGAACATCATATCAATACGATAACAAAAACTTGGGATATATCCACTCGCACTTGAATGCAATGTTATCCTATTGATAGGATATTCATATTCTCTAAGGTTTAGTAAATAGCATGAGCCTGTCAATAGCTGTCAGTTGTTTTGACAACAGGTAGACGAGCAACAATATTCAAGTATTTTATTGACGTTACGTTGATAAATATGTAGTCACAGGATAAAAGAGACGATTTCGTTATGAACTATTGTTCTATATGTTAAATTTCTTATTAGAAAATGTTTAACAACGAGCTTTAAGAATATGTACGGTTATTTCAAGTTATTTTTATAAATTACATTATAGCTGTATCAACAAACTTTTCCAAAATAAGAAGATTCTAAATACTGATTCTGATTATGGTAGAGGAGGCGATTGAAACAAAATATACGCATATCGGCGTTTTTAAGGTTTATGTCTGGATGTTACTTAAAGGGTGGTGGTAATCTCCCTCTTTTGCAAATTGCTGTGGTGAATCGGCATCGGCAACATGTTTCCTTTGAACTTGATATAAAGCATAAGTTCAGAGCTTTCACGTGAAAGCTCTTCTCCATATGGGTTATTTGTGAACTTTCGTTAAAATAGACCACAACACTGACTTGCGGTGACGGAAAATCGTTACAACTTAAAGCGAAATAAGTACGCTTGAACCATAGCGATATCTTGTGAGTCGTCGTAGTTGTGACTTCAGTCGTAGTTGTCGTGAAGAAAGCAGTAAAGACACACAAGTTTTTAGGAAGCTGACCTTTCAGAGTTATCACAGATTGGTTGAAGTGACCTTATCAGATCTAGTACCAAGCACCGTAAACGAATACTTGGTTATAGTCCGTGCATAGATTGACACCGACAAGTGGGTGGCGTTAGCTGCAATAGTTAGAACGTTGACTATAAAACCGAAGGTCCTGCCTTCGAGCCCGGTCTCCCACTGTCATTACACAACAACACCACGCATTTTAATGATGTCCATTTCTATAAGTTGTTGTATGAAAGTTCAAGTGATGAAGGTATAGTAGTCACTGATCACTGAATTACAACGGCTTCAGCGGATACTAATCCTAAAGTAACATCAGAGCGCCCTCCTTCGTTGTGTAGCAAACTCATTGGCGAAGTAAAATAACCAATAAAATGACACAGCTTCGTAATTTGAATACGCTTCATTGACACCAGAGGCTCTGCATTATTAGAAACGTGCAAAAAAATCGGAGTTGTAAACAGAATGAACCTTTCCTCTATTTCTTCCTCCGCACACCTGTCTTCTATCACTATCCCTTTCCTAAAGAAGGTAAAATGTAGTATAAGTAGGAGACTTCATTGCATGAGTGGCCTGTCAAAAAAAAAAAAAAAAAAAAAAAAAAAAAAAAAAATCATCCAGGGGGCAAATTACGGCATTCGATACGGTTCGAAATTTTAAAATGTTTCCATATAAACTCTATTGAAATATTTCGTAATTTCGTTGGATAACGAGTGCCGTAATTTGCCCCCAGATTTTACTTGAATGCCAATAAACCCTTAAGCTACGGTCACACTTGTCAAACATTTGCCCAAAAAAACGTAACCAACAAACAGTAGTGAAAAAAGTTTTGATCCAGACGCGTGTTTATCAAATTAAACAATTTCTCAATCTCATAGAATCCAACACTATTGGCTACACCTTAACTTGGCAAAATTTTCTCTGAATTGAAAGATTTTGCATAAGCATTTAGTGGTTACGCTTTTTTGGGCAAATGTTTGATAAGTGTGACCGTACCTTTAAACGTTAATATAACTGGCTAAAACGATTTACGAATGTATTCCTCACAAAATTATACTGCATGAATTAATTAATGAATTTAAATTGTTATGGAAAAGACAGTACACGGCAACCGAAAATATCTATTAGGAATAATACCAGGTACGCGAGCAGCTCATGTAGACCTGCACTCCTAAAAAATCTTAAGATTGTCATTGGTTCTAGTATTGGCAGTTCCCAATCTTCCAACAGATTATTAACCAATTGGCTGTATCTTTTATGGCGTAAAGCTTTACAGTCCTTCAGAATATACTCTGAAGCTTCATCGTCCTAATCACAAAATCAAATCCGGTGAGCATTCTCAAATTATTTTTACTTAAGGGCATGGGAACCTTAAAAATATTTTGGTTATATGTCCCAATCATTAGCTTTGCATGCCTCAATCCAGGAAGATTGATTCTTGATCTCCATAGATATATCTTCACGGATTTTATGCGATCCAAGTCCACAAAATGGTTTTGGTCTGACAATGGATGTGCTAGCCCCACTTCTGTAAATTTGTTTTCATTTTAGTTTCCTTCCACAGCGAAGTTTGACCTTATACGTGCTGGTAAGCTAATTTAGCTTCATGTGAGTATCCCAAAAGATGGGATTTTCGCTTCTTTGGTAGCCCTCATCGAGATTAAATTGAACTCATCTCCCAGTGTTTATCTTCGATCATACAACTGTCGCACCAGTACCTTCCAGCATTCTGCAACTATCCGTGACACATGTCTAAACATGTATTGCGGTTGAACCGAACGCGAATCCATACCAGGTAATCTCAATTTACAAATCTGCAGAAAATTCATGTATATTCATGTATAATTCATGTATATTTCCTGCTGTCAGAAAAGACACAATATATGCCTTGTTTGAACCTGAGATATTTCTGCTAAATGGCAATTTTTTGTCCCCTTTAAAAAAAAAATTACAAAAACGATCCATATGGAGCCATATGTCGGTAGCGGTGTCCACAATGTTTTTTTTTTTTTTTTGCTATTAGTTCTCGATAGTGAGCTTGTTCACAAAAGTTTCTATTTGATTTCGAGAGTTAAGTTGTCGATTATATAATTTTTGCTTATTGGCTTAATCTTACATTAATGCTGGCAAGGGGGAAAATGTAAGCAACTAGTCCTTATAGAGATCATTAAAAATAATTTATATTTTGTACTTTTTTTTAATTTTATTTAACTACTCGTATTCCATTTAACAATTTCTAAATATTTTCCCTCTAGATATTTAACTATCGCAATTTCTTCTTCTTTTACTCTACAGAAATCAAAATGTTTTGAAATGAAAGTGTTGCCATATTTCTTTGTTCAGTCTGATAATACTAAGAGCAACACTTATTGGCTTTTCCAAAAAAAAATTAATTTCGTGTTCGTTAATAAGTGAAATAGAACGGAGTCCACGAAATTTCTTAGATGATAAATTGTTTATCTTTACTAAAGAAATTAAGTAAAATTTTACACTTTAATTCAGAAAAGAAAACGTTACGTTGGTGGCGTTGGTTGAAGTAGCTAGCACGTTGGCTACAAAACCAAAGGTCCTGGGTTCGAGACCAGTATACGTCATTCAAATAACAACATCACGAATTTTTCTGATGTGCATTAGTGTACCTTTGTATCAGATGTTGTAGGAAAGTTCAAGTGCTGAAGGTATAGCCATTGGTCACTGAACTATACCGACTTCAACAGATACTAATCCTTATGTAAGATAAGAGTGTCCTCCTTCGTTGTGTAGCAGAATAATCGGCGAAGTAAAATAACTAATAAAATGGCTACTAAACACAGCTTCAAAAAAAATTTAATATGCCTCATTTAACACCAGAGGCGCTGCAACACTGAATTATTAAAAACGTGCAAAATGCAGAGTTGTGAAATAATGAAGCCACCTGTCTTCCCCATCACTATCCCTTTCCTAAAGAATGTAACACCTAGTAATATTAGTAAAGACCCTGATTCTGCAGAAAATCTTGCAGAAGTCTGCCCGACTTTAAAAAATCGCTTCAAAATGGTGTTTTAGGTGCCACAGTATCATACAAAAATTATGCAAAAACATCTGTTTGTTTTCTTGTGTATAACATTCAATCATTCATTATAAAAAAAAAATTGTTTGCTTTCTTGGTTTCGTGGATTTTCATCTGTCTGACAATAAATGAAACTCTGATCGCATGGAATCTATCATTTTATGAAATTTTTCATAAATATTTCTAAAATCGCACGACTTGCCAAAAAAATCTGTCACACAGTTGCATTTTTAGTAAACAGTACCACACTTTTTTACCACACATGACATATTTGGTAGATCGCGCGATTGTGTAGGATAGTGAATCACGGCCTTAAGCATTCATTAGCTGAGTGTTACTTCTCTTCAAAAAGATAGGCCAGTTGAATAAAAATTTCGAGAATTAGTATGTATGTTTGCGAAATACTTTCCTTTATTAAGTACATTGTTCGACACATGCCCCCTCTAGTCTACTACTACTAGTCTAGTTGTCGGAGAGTCTCAGGCTCGATTCCTGCCGGCGACTGTGGATGTTTCTATAGACAAGCCAAAGTAGCTTCGTAGTATGTGTTTGCTTATAAAAAAAAGCAAAAAATAAATGATAAACGTACTATGACTTGTATATTGCCCCGGACTGGGTTTCACTAAATATTCTAAAGCAATTAAAGCCCTAAATATGATTGTTAATAGTTGTTGTTGACGGTAATCTTTTCTTCGGTTTCATTTATAAGGAAGAATAAGGAGCTAATGCTTCCAACAGGCCAAAGGCGTGTCTAATAATGCTTTTTTGTAGATGTAACAGTATCTGACAAAAATCTCGTAAAAATGTCTCTTAAAGACTTGCTTATGGAGTTTAAAACTGTGAACAGTTTAATTTAAAAAAATAGGTACCCTGTCAAAGATTATACATATGTATTTACTTCGTTTGATTAAAAAAAGCTATCACGTCATACATTATATATATATTCACTCCGTCGGAACAAGCAAGTCAATTTACACATTTCTTCTCTTTTTTGTTTTGAATATAAAAAGTAAATTTATTAAGAACAAAAGTCAATTACTTGCTAGCAATATATTTTTTGTTTGTTTTGTGTTCATTCTCACCGTTAACAAGAGCTGCATTTGAAAAGTAGTGATGCCAATAGGTTAAATAATCTGAGTGACTTTTTTGCATTAACTGGTACGACCATCATATTATGAAATAATATCGCTTGACTTTATAATAGCCTGCATCGTAATTAGCTAGATGAAAAAAATACCTTGAAACTTTTTTCAAAAAACCAATTAGTTATGTATGCTTGCTATATTCCTACCTCCAACATATATTTCTCTAGTTTATGAATAATTTTCACAAGAACTTGGCATTATTCCCACATACATATTTATTTTTTGTGTTGCTTCACGGAAATTACAAACAATGAAACAAAATCAAACATTTTGAAATTTATGATATAAACGAGTCATAAACTCTCAAAATCACATTTCTTGGCATACCATCAAACCACCAACCAACTATTTTTTTTTTTTTTAATTAAACAATTTCAAAATAGCAAAACTATAAATTCACCATCTCTTAGCATGACAACCAAAGAAAAGGAAAGGCACAGAAAAATTAACAAGTGTATAATTTGAATGACTTTTAGCCATTTTTTTTCTTTTGAAGATTATTGTTGTTGTTTTTCACCCCAATTGAAAAGAAGTGAAGCACAGAGAAGACATTAAAATTTTTGTTTTCTTTGGTATGTGGCTCAAGTAATTGTGTGGGAAATTTTTATAAGAAACTATGAATAGATTTTGCTGGTTTGCTTAAGCTGCGAAACTATGTATTTTGAATTTATTAAATAAAAATGAATTTAAAATTGAGGGGAAAAAATATATATTTTATAAAAATGCAAGACTATTTCTTTATTACAATTATTTCATTTAGTTTTTGTTGCTAATGTTGGTCTTATTCTTTAAATATTTGTTGCTGTTTGTGTGACCACTCACTAAATCACTATTATGATAATGATTGTTGGTAATAGTAGTAATATCGGTTAAAGTCTGTAATACCGCGCCTTAAACGTTCCAGTTACAGTCACTTGACCAACCGAAACATTTTCAAAAGAATTCGAATAACTTTAAACAAAGAAAACCCCAAACCAACCAACCAACCAGCCAGTCAGCCAGCCAGCTAACCAACTTCCATATGAAAATGATGTAAACTTAAGGCAAAAAGAAAATGAAAAAATTAAAATGTCTAGGAAAATGTTGAAACAAGTTGAAACATGTAACGTAATGTAGATTTATGTATGTATGTATGTATGTATAGGTAATGAGAACAAATATTTATAAATACATACTTAATACCTAATAGTTTTAAGTAAAAAAAAAAAGATTCTAGCCTACCGACAAAATACATAGCACTTGTTTTTTACGCTGCTTAGATTTCATTGATGATTTAAAGGCAGAAATACTTATGAAAACAAGTATGAGTATTTAAGAATGTGTATTAAAAGATGAGTATTAGAATTTATACACACGTAAGAATGTTTTGTTTAAACAATTATGCCGGTATTCATAAACGATTGTTGAAGTTAATATTGGCGTAATGTTCTAATTTTATACGAGAAAACTGGATTAAATAATGCATTAAACTTATGTGTAGTTTTCACAATGCAAGCAAAAGAATTGTCTAGAAATTGTCTAGGAATCACTCAAAAATTGGAGTGTTTTTAGTATATTTTTTTTAGACAAGTCGCTTGCTTGCATAATGGCAACTACACTTTAACTATCAATTATGAATGCCGGTATTAATGTTTGTTAGTAGTACTTTGTTCCCAAAAAACAGAACAACAAATTATATATTTTAGGTATCAGCATTACATTATTTTATCTACTTCAGAATGCGAGTTTCAGTGAAATTTTTTGAAAACCTTACAGCCTTTCCTAAAAAAGAGCCGCAATTGTATATTATAGCGATATAATAAGCCGAAACAACAAGGTGGCAACACTTAGCAAACTGCCTGCAAAACCAAATACAGGGTTGTTGATATTTATTGACTAACCTGATTTTACCACTCTTTTATGTAAATGGTGTTGCCGCTCTTTTTTACGTTTCGACAGTTGGGCATTAGTGCTGATCGGCATAAAATGCTACATTGGCCAGTTATAGTTATTTAGGTTAAGTTTGGAAGGGCAATGCCGCATGGCTACCTTTAGTTCCATTGTGAATCCCTTCAGAAGTATCCCCTTTTCCTGACATAATGAGAATCAGTGTACATCTTATCTATCATTAAGCCACCTGATGCTCATGACGAATACGCTGAAATCTGTGGCATTCTAGCCTCGCAAAGCTCTCTTAATCATATTCAAGAGTATTTCAGATTTTTTCAGGTTAACCTTTGAAACCATTGAGCCATGTGAGATGCCTATGGCTCTCTCACTTTCAATCTCTGATCGTCCAACTTAATATCGTGATTTTTTTGGTTTGAAGGACTTCAATTGGGCGTGCTGAACTTTCAGTACCTTCCGACGTTATGCGGCCACAACGAAAGTCAGTAAACCCACTTTCTGACCATTGAAGTTGATGATAAAAAATAGTCTACACCGAATTTATCAAGCTTAGCCTTGGTTTGAATGCTGGTTTTTTTCAAACTCGATATCCACATTTTCCAATTTCTTCTCAAATCATGCGGCACTCTGCTATCAATGGCTGTCAAACATAAACTAAATAACGCAGATTGCTAAAATTTTGCTCTCGTTCAAAGAGAAGTAACACTCAGCAATGAATGACTACTACTATGACTAGGTTTTAGCTTCTTAACAGTACGTCTCCACGCGCAATATTTATTTCCGAACATAAGCAATAACGTCTGCAGAATGACGTCACAAATATGCTCATGTACAAGCTTATGTTCTGGGCTATAGAACACGCATTGTGGTATTGGACATAAATTTAAAAAATTCACTGTGTATAGATCGAGGTTTTTATGTTAATTTTAATTTATTTTATTTGATTTAAAACTAATTGGTTTATATTCGTTTTATTATACATTAAAAATTCTGTATTTTTACCCCAGTCACAAGTTTATTTTATTTAGTTCTCACAAACAACAAACACAGAAAAAACTAAATTTCATTTTCAGTAACCAAATTCGTTGAATCAGTAAATATTTTATTTGAATGCGGTCCTACAAATAATTTTGTAAATTCTGATAAAAATTTTGTAAAAATTTAAATTAATCAGAGTTCGGCTGAGAGAAAATGTTATTTCAGTGTGTTTGTGTTTATCTTGCTTGTTGATAGGAACAACGTGCTGTTGTGCGGTTGTTGTTGTTTATTTTGATTGATCGTGTTGTATACATGTAAATGCCGAAAAGTAGCCGACAAACGTCGTGGCCTGTTTCTTCTCTACACAGTTTTTTGGTAAAAATTAATTTAGTGGAACAGTACAGAATATTTACTGAAACTAAATTTGATTTCAAACAAATATTTGTTTAAAAATTTTTTGGGAATAATATTTTCTGTGAATGTCTATGAAGTTTGACAGCTTATGTTCAACATTATTTCTTCGAAATAAGTTTGAACAACTATTTCGAAATTTATTTGCAAATAAATGTGTACTCGGTCCACACGTGGACATATGGTGTTGGAAATAGAATTTCACAGTTGAAAACATAATTATTTCCAAGTTTATTGCGCGCGGAGACCCCCAGTAAGGAAAAGGATAGTGATTTTTGCACGTTTTTAATAACCCAATGTTGCAGCGCCTCTGGTGTCAATGAAGCCTATTAAATTTTATTGGTTATGAGACATTTTTAGATTTTTAATTGAACTATAGTGAATTTTTAATCAGAAATAATTTTTAGTCAGCCTTAAGTTCAGTAATTTCAATTCTTTTTATTGAATGAAATATTTTTATTAATTAATGTGAGTTTCTAAAGAAGGGAAGAAAAATTAAATTAGACTTTTAAGCTGGGGAAATACCGATATTTTTCTGTGCAGCAACGCACTTCATCAGCACCCTAGTCTATCTACTTGGGTAGAGATTGTTATTAATATCAGCTATTTAACGTAAATTCTAATTAAACGGAATGTGAGAAATGATTGTTGTGTACAATTATTGATTTACCTTTGGTAAATACATATGTAAGTATCACTATAAATAGTGATACTGTTCCAAAAATGTTTCCATTTTTTCATTTTTCTATTTAGGTTAGCACGAAGTTATATTACTCTACCTACGTATGTTTAACTATTCTTGCTTATCTTTTACGATCATCACATTAATTATTTTTACTTATTCGATGTACCGTCGGTACATACATATAAGTATTATAGTAGTGGATATTATGTTACTTTGTTGTTGCATTCTCCCGTTTATTTGGTTTTTCGAACATTAATGATTGCCAAGTGAACATTTTATTGGTTATTTTACTTCGTCGATGTTTAATATCAACAAAGGAGTGCGCTCTGATGTCACACGGAGTAGTAATTATTAAAATTAAATTCCTTATTTAGGTGATTTCGCAGAATAGTATCCCCCTTAGAAAGAAATGCAAATTCCCATATTTGAAATTTAGCAAGAAGCCAAGCTTTAACAAACAAATTCTTTTATCTTGTATAAATAAATTTTAACAGCAACAGAAAAAACTTTGAAAATTTATTGTTCAAAATATTTTTATTTCGTCAAATCATCATTATGATTATGATTTCATATTTTCTACTCCTTTCTACTCTTTTATTTGATCGAAATTGTATTGTACAAAGAAATCAAATTTTTTCCAAAATAATAGCGAGAATAAAACAATTTGCAGGCGCTTGACCTTAAAGACCATTCCTGAAACTTCCCGCAAAGCTTCAGATTTTTGGTAAAATTTTGCGGCATCCCAAACAGTTTTCAAGTCTATACAAATCAGCGAATAGCTAAAACCAATGTAACTAAAACTTTTGAGGTTATTAGTAAAAATACGATTTTTTTCGAATTATTTTCGCCACAAATATCACTCTATCGCATCAACCGATTTTAGTCAAATTGGCAGCATTCGACGTTTCTTTTTGAGGTTAAGGGCTGATTAGCTTTTAAATTGATCGGGGTAGTAGTTTAACATTTTATTTGAAATCTACTGAAACGAATCAATTTATTCACCCCTATTTTGGAATTTTTATTCCCATAAAATTTTGTATTCCCCTAAAAGGGAAAAATCTCCCATGAAAAGATTCACGGGAGATCTCCCGCGAGATTTTCCCCCCGCTATCAGTCCCAGTGAATGATAAAATAGGAAGCAGATTTGTAAAGCTTAAAAATTAATTGAAAATTAAACAAATTTAATGTTAAATAACAAAGAAATTGTTAGTTTCAAATAAAATATTTTAAGTGTAAAATTAAGTTTTTTTAATTATTGCTTAAAATCTTTCGAATGCGGCTAACTTGCTGCCGATTCGTTGTTATAATACGTTAACACACACACACAAACACACATATACATACATACATCCATACGGACATAATCTCGAAAATTGTCAGAATCGACATCCAGGACCTCAAAACTTCGAAATTTTATGAAAACTCGATTTTCGAAAATTCGGGTAAAATTAGAATTCCTATAGCGGGAAGTTAGAATCAGCATTTTTAAAGTTTATATGTTCCGTATTTTAAACCCCGACTAAAAAAAGGGGTGTTATAAGTTTGTAGTGTGTGTGTCTGTGTATCTGTGTGTCTGTCCGTGTCCACGTACAGGCCAAACGGCTGGACCGATTTTCATTTAGTTTTTTCTGTTTGAAAGATGACTTGATCGAGAGGGTTCTTAGCTATGTCTGAAGAAAATCGGTCCAGCCGTTTAGAATATATAATATCTTTTCTGAAAAAAGTCGGGGGTTTTAAAAATTTTTAATTTTTGTTATTAAGTAAAATCTTCCAAGGAACTATTTTGTGGAAAAATTGATCCCTTTTGAGGAAAATAATAAAAAGACCCATACGGGGAAGAAATAGAGGGTTAACATTTTTTAACATTCAGGCGTTTAATGATTTCCTATGCCAATTCACCATAATGTTGTTAAAAAAAAAAATGGGTGAGAGGAGAGGAACAGCTTCAACTCCCATTTTATATTAGGCTCGGAACATCTATATAAGTAATTCTTTTTTGGTCTCCTCAAGGGCACAGGGTTACTTAAACGTAGACTTCAACATTATTCGTAAACGTTTAAAAAAAAAACTGAATTATCAGTAGAATTTTAAGTTTAAAAGTTGAACTTTCAAAATGCTGATTGATACAGAGTCTTCTCTGCCGGAATCAGTCTTAAGAACCTTGTTTTTTTTTTAAATTGATTTTGTTGTGTTTGTTTCGAAAAATTTTGCAAAAGCAAAAGCATTCACTGCAATCACTGTTTCTTTGCAAACAAATGAACAAAAAAAAAAAAAAAAAAAAAAAAAAAAATAAACACTTTGGAAAAACAGAGAATGATGACGACACTGCTGCCAATCGTTGTTTGTTACAATGCTGCGTTGGCGTTAAGGTAAATTTAAATTTAAAGTGGGTCCATAAAATACGTGTGTTTATTAATTAATTTCCTATGCAGTTCACGATTTTTCTTTTATTTCAATTGTTTAAGTAGTTTTCAAACGTTTACCATGATATTTTACCATTTTTGTGATGAATTGATTTAGTTTTAAATTCGTTTTTTATTTCAATTTTTTTTTAGACATTTTTCTTTTATTTTAAGTTAAACGCAAACTGAATATTTTATTTATCATAAACGTATCTTATTTATTTGCTTTTGATGTTTTTTTAAGTGCATTTTCGTCAATGTTTTTACGTTTTTTAAATATAAATTATATACAATTAACACATTTTATGTTTTTAATATATATTTAATATTTGTAATGTGTTAACTATTAAGCGCGTGTATTTGTGTTTTAGTTGTAAAAAAAGTGATAAAAAGTGCCAAATGTATATCAAATAAATATACAAAAACAAAATAATTTTTTTTTTCAAAGATGTATTGTAGATAATGATGATGATGATGATGATGTTGATGGGGATGATGATGATATTGATGATAAAATGCATGCATACAGGGTGTTATGTTCTCTTTGGTTATCTAGCTGTATGAGTGATATTGAAAGCGTCATAAAGCTAGCTTACCGAAGTTAATATTAACACTTGAACAACAAAAAAGGCATAAATTTTCGAAATAGGTTCCAAACATGAACAATAAATAGTACACTTATAATAAGCTAGAATTTCTTTTTGCTACAAAATATTTATTTTCTAAAATTTATTATTTTTTGTATAATGCCTCACAGTGCTTTCTTCCTATACAGCGAAACGTCAAAATCATATAAGTTATCGTTGATTTTTTTTACAGACTCAAAAGGTGGAGAAATATTTTGTATTTGGAGATAAATTTGTTACAAGGACGTGCTCATCTCCCATATATCCTTAATTTTCAGTATTATTTTTTAGGTTCATTGTTGATCAGGAAGCAGCAAAATCTGGTAAATATTTCTAGATTTATACATCTAAGCTTTCTGGAAAATTTCATTTCAATCGCAAAGGACATGCCCTTAATTTTAAAAATTTCATTCTGGGTATAATTATCATTATAATACAACGAAATTTCGTAAATATTTCTAACGCCAAATAGTTAAGTTATATTTTGAATTTCATTTTAATTGGTGCAAGGACATAACTATCTCCCATATATCCTTTATTTTGCAATTTGTATTTCAAATGCAATTATGATCAGGAAACCACAAAAACTGGTAATTATTTCTACAATTATAAAACTAAGCTCTCTGGCAAATTTCATGTCAATCGGTGTAAGGATAAAACTACCTCTCATACATATATCCTTAATTTAAAAAATTTAGTTTTGATTATAATTATCATTATAATGCAACGAAATTTTGTAAATATTTCTAAAATAACATAGTTCAATTATATGTTGAATTTAATGTGAATTGGCCCAAGGACATAAGTACCTCTCGCATATCCTTTATTTTGAACATTTTATTTCATCTGCAATTATGATCAGGAAGCAGCCAAAACCGGCAACTATTTCTATAATTATACAACTAAGCTCCCTGGCGAATTTTATTTCAATCGCTTTAAGGGCACAAGTACCTCCCATGTGTCCTTAATTTTAAAAATTGAATTTCAGTTATAATTATCATTACAATACAACTAAACTTCCTAAATAGAATGTAAAATCACATATTTAAGTTATGTGGCAAATTTCATTTTAATTGAAAAAAGGACATAAATACCTCCCATATATCCTTTATTTTGCAAATTCGTTTTCAGCTGAAATTATGATATGGAAACATCAAAAACTGGTAACTATTTGTGAAAGAATCTAGAATCACATATTTAAGTTATATGATAAATTTCATTTTATTTGATGCAAGGACATAACTACCTCTCATATATCCTTTATTTTGAAAATTGAATTTCAGCTGCAATTATGATCAGGTAACATAAAAAGCTGTTAACTATTTCTATAATTATACAACTAAGCTCTTTGGAGAATTTCATTTCAATCGCCTTAAGGACATGGCTACCGCCCATATATCCTTTATTTTAAAAAACTTCATTCTGGCTACAATTTCATTATGAGACAACTAAATTTAACAAATAGAATCTAGAATCACATATTTAAGTTATATGGTACATTTCATTTTAATTGGTGCAAGGACATAACTAGCTCTCATATATCCTTTATTTTGAAAATTGAATTTCAGCTGCAATTGTGATCAGGAAACATAAAAAGCTCTTTGGCAAATTTCATTTTAATCACTTTAAAGACACCTCCCATATGTCCTTAATTTGAAAATTTTAATTCTGGTTATAATTATCATTGTAATACAACATAATTTTTCAGGTGCAATTATGATCAGGAAACAGTCAAAACTGCTAACTATTTCCATAATTATAAAACTAAGCTCTCTGGCGAATTTCATTTCAATCGGCTTAAGGACATGGCTTCCGCCCATATATGCTTAATTTAAAAAAAAGTTATTTTTGGCTATAATTATAATGCGGCTGGGTTTAATAAGGGTTTAAACAATTAAGTTTTGTGCTGAATTTCAGTTCAATTGTTGCAACTTCCACACATCCTTGATATAAAAAATTGAGTTTAAGTTAAAAAAAACAATGCCCATTCTTCGGCGAAAACTCGTAAATATTTAAAAAATCATGCTTTCTGTTAAACTTCATCTAAATCGTTGAATTTCAAATGTAATTGTAATCAAAATATGGTGAAAACTGGTTACTATATATAAAATTATACGTTTAAGCTCTGTGGTAAATTTCCTTTGTATGTATGTAAAAACTTACCCAGCTCTCATATATCCTGGATTTCAAAAAATTGAATTTCAGTTTTAATAGTAGTTTTAATTCGCTGAAAATTTGTTACAATTTCAAGAATCATGCATTAAACCTCTCCCATAAATTTCAAATCAAACGGTGCTATAATATGTCTGTCCCCCATATATCCTTTATTTCAAAATATGAATTTTAGTGATAATTATGATCAGACGTGGCTGAAAACTAATTACTACTTCCGAAATGGTACAATTAAGCTCTGTGTTAAATCTCATTTCAATCGACTAAGAAACATATATCTCTCCCATATATCCTTAATTTTAAAAATTTAATTTAAACTACTAATTTGATCGTATCATGGAGGGAAAACTTGTATCTCTTGCTAAAATTACATTAATAAGCTTTCTGAAAAATCTCATTTCCATCAGTGCAAGGAATTTTTTTTCTCCCATATATCCTTAATTTAAACAAATTTATTTAAACTGTAATTGTGATCAGGATGTAAGAAGAAAACTTCCTACTATTTATAAAATTCTATTGTTAAGCTCTTTGGCGAATTTCATTGCAATCGGTGCAAGGACATAACTGCTTGTCATATATCCTTAATTTAAGACATTTTAATTTCAGCTATAATTCTCATTATAACGCAATGATTATTTTATTGAATCATATTGTTGAGTTCTCTTGCGAATTTAATGGGAATTGGTGCAAGAATGTGCCACCATAGAGGAAAATTAAAAAAAAAAAATTAAATCTAGCTTAAACTATGATCAGAATATGTATCCATGGAACTCAAATCATACAGTTAAGCTATCTGGTAAATTTTACTGTAATTGATATAAGGACATACTTACCTACCAAATTTTTTTAATTTTATAAATTCTATTTAAACTGTAACTGTGATCAGAATGCAGAAAAAACGTATAACTACTAACAAAATTCTTTGCTAAAAATGTCTGTCAAATTTTTTTGAAATCAGTGCAAGGACATAGCTGCCTCTCATACGTCCTGAATTAAAAAAAATACCACTTTTTTCAATAAATTTTGGATTTTTTAAGAAAAGTTTTCTATTTTCAGAATAATGTATTAAATAATCTTATGCATTTTTCATTTAGAGTATTATTGTATATAAAATACAAGTCATTGACTAATATAAAGAAAAAATAAGCTTTAAAAATAATTTTGCAAAAACTTTAATTTGCTAAATGATTTTCCCTTGAAAACTAACCCAAATAATTCTCATTTCTGTTTAAAATTTTTTAAACGCACTAGTAATCCCAAATTAATATTTTACTTATTAAGAAAAATATTTTTTTTTGTATTAAAAAAACATTGAAATTGATTATTGAGGGGTTTAGCTGGATCCTATGCGCATTTTTTGTTTAAATGAAAGTTTATAACATAATAACTCTAGTTGTTCTAAGAAACTTTGGGTAAAGAAAGGTTCCCTGATGATCTGCATTAGCAACAGTGAAATGCGCATAGGATCCAGCTAAACCCCTCAATAATCAATTTCAATGTATTTTTAATAAAAAAATATTTTACTTAATAAGTAAAATATTAATTTGGGATTATTAGTGCGTTTAAAAAATTTTAAACTTAAATTTTAACAATTCCCATAAAAAAACACTAATTCTCATTTCTTTTGAATTTTATAAAAATAATTCCCAATATTCATAAAATTTTAAAATGAGTTTGAATTATATTTTATCTAAAACTTTTCGCATTAAAATTTTCTTAAAATAAACTTCATAGCTGAGCAAAACATGTGTTGAAATTTTTTAAATTATATTTCAGAACTATTAAATATCTTTGTGTTTGTGATTTTTTTGATTTCCATTTATTTTTCAAGCATTAAAAATCCATATTACTTATCTAAGAAAAAAAGTTTGCTTCCTAAGCCTTTTGTTTGCTGGGAGAATCAATGTAAGTTTGTTTCCTAAGTCTTTTGCTTGTTAGTGAGAATCAATATAAGTTTGTTTCCTAAGTCTTTTGTTTGTTGGAAAAATGAATTCAAGTTTGTGTTCTAACTCTTGAGTATATTTAGTAAAACTAATACAAGTTTGTTTCGTAAGTCTTTTGTTTTTTAGAACTTGTTTTAATTATAATGTAAAGAAATTTTAAAGTTCAGTTTCGTTTCCAAGTTAAGAAAAAAATAAAAATTTTGGTGTGAGAATATGAGAGGAAGACCGGAGCTGGAAGAATTATTGCAGGCCTGGTAAACTAAATTGAATTGCATACTTACAAAAAAATTACAAAATCTACCAATAATTTATTTGTCTGTAAACATTTACTTTATTTCGCTTAACAGTTGAGGGCTTTCTAAAGCTACAAAAACTAAAAAGGATTAAAACATCATCAGCCTTATTTATAAAACTTAAAAAAGCTTTATAAAGGCTTTTTAAAAAAATTTTGTATGAAAATTTGTTTTAAAAAACCTTTATAAAGACTTTTTAAGTTTTATAAGTAAAGGTATTTTCTTTTGTGGAAAAAAATGTTGCACTTGTTACACTTTTCAATGAAAATTCGCAATAAAATGATTTTCTGAAATATACAATTTATTGGAAATTATTGTATCATCCCTTGCGAGGTTAAATTTTTTCTTCAAACGTACGCTAAATTGTATTTTTTTTTAATAAAAAGTTAAAAAATGTTACACTTTTTCCAGAAAAGAAAACGCCATAAGGCTGCATGTAGTTAAATTAAATTGAATTAAATTAAATTGAATTAAATTAAATTAAAAAAGACTAGGATCTCGCATTTGTTTTTAATACATAAGAATTTGTAAACAATTATTTATGTATCTACTCCTTCTTTTCTTCAATGCCATGAATTTCGTTGTATCTTTTGTGCCAATCAAGATTTTGTTTTGTTACAGTTTCACCACGTTTGGCCGCTTCTTTGCCACTGTAAACCATAATACCACAGCCGACAATTGTCAGGAACATCATAATATTGGCTAAACGAATGCGAACTCTGTTGCGGGCTCGTTCCATAACCTCAGCGCTGCAATAAAAAGGAAAAAGTGTAAGAATTCGCAATGGATGATTATCATAAGGAAAGTATCAAAATTTAAATAAAAATATTTATGCGATTATTTTGACGCATCGTAAGTAAATTCGTACCGTTACCATTTCGTTTATACGAGGAAAACAAAATCGCTTACGTAAAATAAAAAATTAACAAAATCCTTGACGTAAGTTAATTTAATATTTAATTCAAAAAGTTTATTCTTTGATCTTTATATATTCTTTCAGTCTGGGTTTACTCCTTGGGTAGATCATTTATATGCATCAACAGCGATAAGAAGCCGGTATATTTCATTTCATTAATTTTTTCACATACACTTCAATATGAACAACATCGTTACGGAAGGACAATTCGTGGCGCTATATTTCATAGAGGAAAAAATTCACGTGGATTCTGTATGTATGTAAGTGTTTTTTGTTTATTTACAATAACAATTACAAGTATTTATTTTTTAATATTGTAAGGGCATGTCTATTTTGCAAATAATCTTAAATTTTACTATTATATATTGCGGGCTTAGTAGTAATGAAAATGCAACGAGTTTATGTAGTTAGAGCTGCTGCAAGGATATGACTACTTCCTTTCCTTGTATCCTCATAATTAAAAAAAATCTAATTTCGCTCGCTATTATAATCGGAATACAGCAATATTTTTCGATAACTGTTAATATTTTGCAGTAAATTGTATTTTAATCGCTGCAAGGATCTGCCTACCTCCCATATATCCTTAACGATAAAATTTTGATTTAAGCTTTAATAATGTTCGCAAAATTATACTGTTAAGCTTTCTATTATTTGCTTTATAAGTCCCTACAAGGACATGACCGGCTCCACATATATCCTTTATATAAAAATTTTAAATTTAGCTAAACTTACGATTAGAGTGCATCAGAATGCTCACAAAACTATATAAGTAAGTTGCCTAGTGAATTTCATTTCAATCGGTGCGAGGTCACTCTTACCTCCCGAATATCTTTAATTATAAAAATTGAGTTTCAGCCGCAATCATAATCAGAACGAAGCGAAAACTTTTGACTATTTGTAAAATATCTTCCTGTTTAATTTAATTTTAATCATGTTAAGGACATGGCTAGCTCCCATATATCCTTTATTAAAAAAAATTTAATTTAGGTAAAATTACGATTAGATTAAATCAGAATACTCTTAAAACTATACAGCCTAATTGCCTAGAGAATTTCATTTCAATCGGTGCAGGTACTCTCTTGCCTCCCATATATCCTTAATTATAAAAATTGAATTTCAGCCGCAATCTTAATCAGAATGGAGCGCATGGTTTTACAATTTGTAAAATGACAAAACTAACCTTCCTATTTAATTTCATTTCAATCAGTGCAAGGACATGGCCAGCTCCCATATATCCTTTATTTAAAAAATATTAAATTTGGCTAAAATTACTATAAGAGTGCATCAAAATACTTAAAAAATTATACAGCTGGGTTGCCTAGTAAATTTCACTTCAATCGGTGCAAGGACACTATTACCTCCCAAATATCCTTAATTATAAAAATTGAATTTCAGCCGCAATCTTAATCAGAATGAAGCGAATGGTTTTACAATTTGTAAAATGACACAACTAACCTTCCTATTTAATTTCATTTCAATCAGTGCAAGGACATGGCCAGCTCCCATATATCCTTTATCTAAAAAATATTAAATTTGGCTAAAATTACGATTAGAAAGCATCACAATGCTCAAAAAGTTATACAGCTGAATTGGCTAGTGAATTCCATTTCAATCGTTGCAAGTACACTCTTACCTCCCAAATATCCTTAATTAAAAAAAATTGAATTTCAGCCGCAATTATAATCAGCATGTAGCGAAAGCTTCTGACTATTTGTAAAATTACTTCCTGTTTAATTCCATTTAAATCAGTGCAAGGACATGGCCAGCTCCCATATATCCTTTATTTAAAAAAAAATTTAAATTTGGCTAAAATTACTATAATAGTGCATCAAAATACATTAAAAAATTATACAGCTGGGTTGCCTAGTAAATTTCACTTCAATCGGTGCAAGGACACTATTGCCTCCCAAATATCTTTAATTATAAAAATTGAATTTTAGCCGCAATGGTTTTACAATTTATAAAATGACACAACTAACCTTCCTATTTAATTTCATTTCGATCAGTGCTACGACATGGCCAGCTCCCATATATCCTTTATTTAAAAAAAATACGATTAGAGTGCATCACAATAATCAAAAAGTTATACAGCTAAATTGACTAGTGAATTGAAATTCAATCGGTGCAAGAACACTTTTACATCCCGTACAAATATCCTTAGTTATAAAAATTCAATTTCAGCCGCAGTCATAATCAGAATGCAGCGAAAACTTTAGACTATTTGTAAAATTACGTGCTTAAACTGTCTGTTTTATTTCATTTTAATCAGTGCAAGGACATGGCTGGCTCCCATATATCCTTAATTAAAAAAAATTTACATTAAGCTAAAATTACGATCATAATACATGGAAAATTTGTAATTATTCTTAGAATTATATAGAACGTGTTCATGTGCCAAACATCCGCAATATTATAAATTTATTTCTGGCTGCAATTACGAGTATGATAATAAGGGAATTTAATATTCATAAGGATTTTAGTATCGTACAGTTAAGATATGTGGCAAATTTTATTTTTATCGGTGCAAGGACATGTTTAGTTGTCATATATCCTTGATTTTTATAATTGGCATATAGCTAAGTCTTGTAATTATTTTTACAACCGTACAGTTAAGTTACTTATTAAATTTTTTATGCCCAGAGCAAGGACATGCATACCTGCCTTATGTCCTTAAACTTCAAAATTTATTTAAAGCTTTAATAATGATCAATCTGCTACGGAAATACATAACTGGCTATTAAATTATATAGTTAAGCTATCTGGTCAAATTCATTACAATCGGTTTAAGGACACGCCTTAACTCCCATACGTCATTAATCTTAACAATTTAATAAACATGACCTATCGGTAGTTTCACCGATCTGTCACACATTCCCTTATCTAACGCCGACCCTATGATTGCCACCTCATCTGCAATTTCATTTCCCTCGACACTGCTGTGGCCAGGAACCCAATATAGTCTGACACTATATTTTACCTTCCCACCTTCAGCTACATTCCTGGCCATCAGTTCCGTGGCCCTGAGGATCGCCAACATCTCAGCTTAGAAAACGCTACATTCGTTCGGCAGTCTGAAATAACTATGAATGTTCGTTCCCAAGAATTAGACACCAGCCCCTGTGCCTTCATTGATTCGTATATAAAGATCACACTACCCTCATATAGCTTATCGGATTTGATCCAATAGTCTCTATTCGGATTTACCAGTGAGGAAGTTCTAGAGCTGAAAACTATCGATGGTACTATCGATAGTATCGATAGTTTTATTTAAAGTGGACTATCGAATTTTTTTTTTCGATAGCGATACTATCGACAAAAATACGCTACTACAAAAGTAAAAAATAATGTCAATAAAAACGGTATGACGGCGACTGTGGAATAAAAAATGTAACATTCAAATTTCGTTACCTGTAAACATAAGATGTCAGTTTGTAACTAGTAAAAGTAAATTGCATAAAAAATACAATTATTATGTACCAACGGCTTTGACACTTGCATAAATTTGGCGGCTGCTCAATTTGACGACTATTGGACAGTTCCCGCTCTTTACTTTTAAATAAACAGTGACGCTAAATAGTTAGTTTGATTCTCCCTACTTGCGGTCTCCACCTGACATGAAAAGACTAGCTTTAACATTAACTTAATTTATTGTTATATGTAGACTGCTAAAGTTTATGCCTTTTTCAAGTTATAACATTATGGTTAGTGCAATTGTTTATACAACTCAGTTATAACGTCAAGTTACAACAAAATTTCATGTCAGGTGGAGACGTAGAGTTATCTTAAATTAATACTTTTTAGATAACTGCAATAGTTTAAGTAATGATAAAAGAATTTCTTTACTTTTTACTCTTTTTAATTTATTTTTTATTGATCTATGCATATATGTATGTTTTATTTGTTATTCGTTAAATTTTAATACATATCTACATATAAGTATATGCATATACATTTGTATATATGTATATTAAAAACATTGGAAAAAAATGTTTTTTTTTAAACAACTTCCTTTTTACTTTAAGGAATGATTAAAAAATTTAAGATTTTATATTCGAAAAGTACACATTTGAAAAGAATCAAAAACTATCGATAGTATCGATGGCATCCAAAAATACTATCGAAACTATTGAATGGAGCCACTATCGATAGTTTTGCAGCTCTAGGAAGTTCTACTAAAATCAATTTCAGGGGTTACGGATCTGTGATCACTAAAACTGATCTCATTTAAGACTGATGTACGACCTGTTATTCCTGTCCTCACCAAACCTGCTTCTACGAGTCTAACGAGACTTCTAGTCGCCGTTCTCACGACAAAGTCCTCTATAGGAAGTAGATGAAGAATGAGGTGTGCTCCTATGAGCACCAGTGATGCCGGGCGTGACACACCTCTGAACCTAAGCCAGTAATCTCCTCTGACTTTCCTTCCTCAATGCCTCCCACCATACCACGCAACCATAGGAAATAACCGGTCTGACAACAGATGTGTAAATCCAGTTTACTATCTTCGGTTGCAGATCCCAGTTCCTTCCTATGGAGATCATACATGCGTAATAGGCACTGAGCCCTTTCTTTAAGCTTTTCATGCGTGTTCCTTTTCAAAGAAAGATTACTATGTGGGAAAACACGCAGGGATTTCGCTCCATCTGCTTGTCTCAAATCTACCCGGATGGAAATCATGGTACAATTATACTTTTTATGGTACATTTTTGACCTTGTTGGTACCGTGTGGTACTACCGCGAGTTACTTGGTACAATTTAAAAATGTCAATGTTTCACTATATGTGACAGCGCATAGAGAAATGGACCTAAGGGTAGAAAAAAATCAATTTTCACTTTTTTTTTTGTTTTTTTGATGTGGACAACATCTGAGCATCGAATGAGACCGATCCCATGCCCCAAAAGTATTTCCTCCCAGAGATATGCGCGTTTTATTCAGTGATGGTACACCAAAGATACACGTATTTAAATCTTTAAAATGGCTCTCCTGAATAAAACAGGTTTTTACCCTTAGGTCCCTTTCTCTATGCGCTGTCACATATAGTAACATTAATTTTGCCTATGTTCTCTTTAATTTTTTGTGTGTGTTTTATTTTAATCTCTAATATAATAGTCGAATCTACGAATGTACCTTTATGAATGTAATATTTAATGTTTTTTGTGTTAAGTTTCTGTTTTTAACCCCCCAGTCAGCATTTTATGAAATTAATGATCATATTCGAGTCTTTTTCGACTCCTCCGCACGATTAAAATAAGCATTTATGGGCTCATTTTCGAGTCGAAAATGACTGTTCATTCGGGAGAAAATGGTACCCTAGCCGCGAGTCTTCTAAAAGAGTCTTTTATGACTCGCATTTCTGATCAATTTCGATTCACTTTCAAGACAGTTTGTGAGTATTTACATTCAGTTTTTTTTTTTGTTTTAAATTTTTATATTTTTATATTTTCTTGATTTTACTACACGAGCTTGCTGTTTGTTATTGTTTTTAAAACAAATCACTTTCTAATTGTTTCTGGGATTCATTTTCGAATCATATTTTAAGCGCAGAACTGATTAATCAGTTTTTGATCATTTAAGGCAGTCGAAAGAGACTCAGTTTGGTGAAACAATCTTCCACATGCTGACTGGGCCCCGACTAAAAAAAGGGGTGTTATAAGTTTGTAGTGTGTGTCTGTGTGTCTGTGTATCTGTGTGTCTGTCTGTGTCCACGTACAGGCCAAACGTCTGGACCGATTTTAATTTAGTTTTTTTCTGTTTGAGAGATGACTTGATCGAGAGGGTTCTTAGCTATGTCTGAAGAAAATCGGTCCAGCCGTTTAGAAGATATAACATCTTTTCTGAAAAAAGTCGGGGGTTTTTAAAATTTTTAATTTTTGTTATTTATTGTAAGCTTCTGTATTTTTATACTAATTTTTTTACGTTTCTGTTTTTATTAATTAATATTAAAAATTGGTACCATCATGGTCTAAAAAGTACATTTTATTTTCATAGTTGGTGCAAAATCCAAGAAGTCATTTTCCTTCCCTGGTAGAAAGCTTTCTACTTTGTATCTACTGGTTAAAAGGACTAGCTTGGTTTTCTCTGCGTTGACTCCCAGTCCATTGCTGCTGGCCTAGTAGGATAGATCGCCCAACGTAGACTGCATGACTTCACTGATAGTGGGAAGAAACTTACCCGTTACCAGTAAAACCGCGTCATCCGCATATGCAACTATCTTCCGTCCGCTCCTGTCAAAACGCCTAAGAATTGCGTTCTTTGTCAACAACCACATTAGAGGTGATAAAACTCCTCTCTGTGGTGTACCTCTTGTCACTAATTTCCTCAGTTTTCCCCTTCCCATACTTGAGTTGATGATTCTGCTACTAAACATGATAACTAGAAAGTTACGAACCCTGAGTGTCTCCAGTAACTCCCTAGACTCTATACTAATGTTGTTAAATGCTCCCTCATTGTCTAAGGATGCAGCCAGTGTATAATCCTTGCGCTGCAGTCCTCTCTCTATAACACCAACCACATCAGGAAGCGCACTCTCAATAGACCTGCCTTTTGGATAGGCATGCTGAGCGCCACTAATGACGCGGTTATCAATTGTATTCCTTAGATGCAGATTAATCAATCGAACTTTCGGTATAAATCTCCTGATCAAGCATATCTTAAAGATACTCACCAGAGACAGTAGTACGCGCTCTGGAACATTCTGTAACATGGAAGGAAAAATACCATTTGGGACCGGTGATTTATACGGTTTAAAGGTATTTATTGCCCATGTTACTTTTTCCACTATGTCGTTCACTGCTCCCCCTAATTATGGTTCCTACAAGTAGTTAATTAGCCTCCGTCGTTGCTTCTTCTCTTACTTCCTTACAGCCCGGAAAGTGAGTGTGCATCAGAACAGAAAGTGCCTCAGAGCCGGATTCCGTCCATGACCCATCCATTCCTTGAATATTCCCAGGAGCCCCAGGGTCTTTTGACAATATTCGCCGAAACCTCGATAACTCATTTACGGAATCAACCTCTTCACAGCATTTCCTCCATGAGGCTCTTTTCGCCCTTTTGAGGTCACCTATTATACAACACTTTATAGTTGTTCCAGTCTTCAAATCCTTCCTGTGAGTTTCACCCTATTGAACAACCTTCTTACCGAGGACCTCAGATCTTTCAGATCATTGGTTCACTACGAAGGCTGCTGCTATCTTTTGCCTGGAAAAACCAATGGACAGTATTGCTAAAAACATTCCCTACAAGTGTTTGTGGAATATTCCACCTCCTCTTCCACTCCTCTATGTGTATCCACACTGCGGAGTGATCCTATTGTAAGAATAACAAAAAGTAATATGCACTTAAAAAATGTATATGTATAACATGAAAATAAAAGAAATTTTGAAACAACAACCAACTCAAATACAGGGTCTTCCCACAGGGACTTTCGAACTTTGACAGTTGATAATGCCCATCTTGTAACAGATATGTCTATCAAATTAGTTGTCATTTATTCAGTCTGTACCAAATCACCATGAACGGATGGATGTAGGGTTCAACAACACCTAAAAATGGTAAAATTGTTTTATAAAAATGTGTGTCATGTTCGGGCAACGTTCCGCGCGCTTCATCAATTTCTGGAAGAATGGGTACGTCAATAAACTAAACTATCGAATATGGGAGACTACCAATCCACATGAGATCCAAGAGCGTGCAACGCATCCCAAAAATATTACTCATCTGGCGGCGTCATATCCATACATCTTTGAGAACGAAGTTAGCCTGGCCATCACCGCGAGCAATGATTACTATTTTCTGGTCAAAATTGAATCATATGGACACCAAACAATATGTGGTTTCAATGGAAATGCTTTACGTTTCACACAGTTCACGCCCCATTGGATATTCTGCGCGAGCGATTTGAGGCATGGTCATCTCACATGGAACTGATGTGAACTGACCATTTCGGATGCGCTCCGTTGAGGACATTTGAACGATGTTACATCCCACTAGAGCTGCAAAACTATCGATAGTCGCTCCACTCGATAGTTTCGATAGTTTTATGTAAAACTATCGATACTATCGATAGTATCGAATAGTTTTATAAAAGTTGCCACATAAACTACATTTGACTCGAAAAAAAATCCTGAGTCCTCAACATTTTCATTAGTATATAAAAATATATCAAGCCTTTTTTCGATTTTATCGTAAGCGGGGCATATTATCGAAAATATACTTTTTTATTGAACTTAAAATTTTATGGGCCTACCCATGCGAAAATTGTTGATAACTTTTAAGACACTAACTGTAAAGTTTTATCGTAAGAGACGATTGGCAGCCGTCGCGATATCAGTACCACCAAAATTTATCTTTGTGTCGACGATGTTGAATTTATTAAGATACTTGTGACTACTATTTGTCGAATAACACTTGGATTTATAAATAAATTCATATACATACATATGTATTTAAGTGCTTATGTATCAAGAAGCAGGGATGCGATGTCATATTTACAAATTGTACTAACTTTCAAAAAAAATTTTAATTTTTTCAGTACGATTGTACCTAATTCTTTATTAATATTTTTTTTAATAATTGTACTTTATAATTAACTAAGAATCAATTAACAAAACGCCAGAAGGTGCACAAAGAATATTAGTTGCTGGGATCTGAATATAAAAGTAACATTTACGATATACTACGTTTATAACCTTTTTTTTATTCGATTGTTCACAGTCGATGCAAATAGTCGGCTTCTCTCCTTGGTACGAAAATAATATTTCCACATTTGCAGATGAATTTGGAATAAATAACATTCCTCCAGCAATTCTTTAAGTACCGGAAAACATCGTTTGATTTACTTAATTTTCTAATACCTTCGAGCTAAAGATTAACCACCTTGTGCAAAAAAATAAGTGAACGTTAAAACCGGTTCTTCTATGGTGGAATTTTTTTTTAATGTACACTTCAAGCACGCATTATTTTTTGCATAAGGGGGTTAATATATTTTAATGCAATTTTGGCATGTAATATAATATAAAGAGATTCCAGTAGTGCTAAATGGGTCATTGCGGTGCTACGGTACTTTTGGCATTCAAATAGCGCTAAAATTATACAATTGTACCAACTTTTCCATCGCTGTAAAAAAGCTTAAATCAACTACGGATAATTTGCTTCTAAGCTGCCGGCTACTGTTTACTGACTTCGATTATTTTTACTCTTTTAATTACTATTAATTAATATTGAAGATAATAAACTCAAAATATAAACTGACCGAAAGCTCAAGAAAATAGTTTAATTTAAAACATAAAAAAAGGTCGAAAAATTAGATAAAAATATTTGATATAATTGTGAGCACGTAAACAAAACAGTTTCTGATAGACTGGCCATAAAAAAAATCATATGTGTCTAAAAATTGCACTGATACCTTGCGTACCTACCGGCCATGCGCATTGCACTTTTCACCTAAAAAATAACCTATCCTGGCTATAAACACTTTTGGCACCATAACTTTTAAATGCGGCGATTTTCGGAAAAATTTTTATAACCATTTTTGTTTAGAATAAATACCGCAACATCTTCTTCCACATAATTTTCCCGTAAATATGGTCTATCATAGTCCTTTAATGGCATGAAACTAAGTTTTTTCGGACAGACTTTTTTCAACGGCTCTCGCTAAAACTTGGATAGCGATAATTATAATTCGTTTTTATTATTTTATAATGTAAGATTTGTATATATACCCGATAGAGGAAAACATATTTTCGTGCAAAAACTCTGCGTATATACAGGGTGGGCCAAAAGAAACCAAGGGGTGTAAAAGTTTAATAACTTTTTTGTTTATTATTTTTTTTTATTTTTTCTTTCAGATTATATAGACAACACTTGGAGAATTTATAATGGAGAGGTTCACAACTGAACAGAGAACCAGAACAATAGAATTTTATTATTTAAACCAGAGATCAATTATTTTAACGCAAAGAGCATATCGTCGACATTTTAACGTCAGAATTTCGCCCTCTGAAGCGATGATTCGTTGCTTAGTTAATTGTCATCACCAACATGGCAGCGTAAGAGATTTGCCTCGAACCGGTAGACCACGTTTAAGTCGCACTGCGGAAAATATTGAACGAGTACAGCAAATTGTTAACGAAGCACCAGAAACATCTGGCAGAAGGCGTTCTGCTCAGCTAGAAATGTCTCGTACGTCACTACGGCGCATTTTAAAAAAAGATTTACAGTTATACCAACGTCAACGTCTAAATTTTGCAGTTAAATTTCAAGAGTTGGCCAGAAATGAAATCAACTTTATTGAAAATTTGATTATGAGTGATGAAGCTCATTTTCATTTGAATGGCTTTGTTAATAAGCAGAACTGTAGGTTCTGGGGTTCTCAAAATCCAATAGCCATTCATCAACGCCAATTGCACCCCATCAGGTGTACAGTATGGTGTGGGATCACATCTGAAAATGTCATTGGGCCCTACTTCTTCCAGAATGAAGATGGAAGTGCTGTAACCGTAAATGGAGAGCAGTATCGGTTTATGATAGAAAATTTTTTACGTCCTGCTCTTGAAAACAGACCTGGTATGTGGTTTCAGCAGGACGGAGCCACTGCCCATACTGGCCGAGACACAATGGCACTTTTAAGTCAAAAATTTTGGAGAGCGAATAATTTCTCGAAATTCGGAAATTATTTGGCCAGCGCGATCGCCAGATTTGACAGCACCCGACTATTTTCTTTGGGGTTTTTTGAAGGAGCGAGTGTATGTGAACAAGCCAGAGAACTTGAACTTGAACTCAAGGCAAACATTGTTGCAGAAATTCGAACGCTACAGCCACAAGTTTTGAAAGATGTTATGGAAAATGCTCTAAAAAGAGCCCATCAGTGCGAAGCTGAAAACGGTGGTCATTTAAGAGACATCATTTTTCATACTTAGTGTAAAAAAATTTCCATTTTGTATATTATATAATCTGAAAGAAAAAATAAAAAAAAGTTAATAAACAAAAAAGTTATTAAACTTTTACACCCCTTGGTTTCTTTTGGCCCACCCTGTACTTGTATACAAATATTATGTAAATCCACGAACATGTCATTAGAATTCTTTCTACAAAAAAATAAAAGTAAATAAATAAAGTATTTTTTAATCTAGAACCAAATTTTTTTAGTCGAAGTCGAAATACGCGAATCACGATAAAGCCCATTATTCAACTCTATACCTAATCCAAAAAATATGATTGTATTGAAGTGAGTTACACTGTTTTAAAGGTTATCTTTCCCAACTTGAAAAGAAATATCATCCATAAGTCTAAAATATGGTTATTTTGATAACTCTGAAACAGTATATTATGATTTAAATTTGATTACGCGATCCAGACAAAAAAACTGAGATAATCTCCAGTTCAGTTTAGGTACGTAGCAATTTATTAAAAATTTATTCAGAGTATACATATGGACTTGACAATTCTTTCCATCAGTAAAACTATACACAAAAAAATTATTAGCGAACTCTTTAATTTGAAAAATGATAAGTCTGTAGAAGATTCACTACATGCAGCCGATCAAGAAGCCAATAATTAAGCAATTTGGAGAAAAGTTTACGTAAAAAACTGATATTTACTTCTTCTTAAAAAATGTTTTTTTTTAGCTTAACCAACACAAAAATATACACATTAGTTTGTCAGGGAGACAGCAAAAAAAGCTTAAGGGACAAAAAATACCGTTATCATTGTAATATTTAGTTAAAATTCGTTGCGTTACTTATATTTAGCATAATAACACCTAAATACCAAAATTCAATGAATTAACTGAAATAACAGCGAATATAATTAAAAAAAAAACCTTCTCCTGTAAACTTTTGTTTTTGTTACTTAAGCTTTTTGTGTGGTTATGACTCGATATGTATAAAAAAATGCTAAAGTGAAACAACAACCATCGTTTCATCACTATTTGCGGCGACTGATTTTGATTTATAAATGTTTTTTATTCTTAGTGTGGAGCTGAGCAGCCCCGTCACTTTGTCCTTGCTTTACAAATATTTTTAATAATTTTTTTTTCCAATAATTTGCTTTAGTTTTTATTTGAGTAAATTTGTTAACATTTTTCTTTTAATTCTAAAAATTAATGCACAGCTAAACAAGAATATCAAACATAATAATGGTACATTTTTTTTATATATATAAAATTAAAAGGGACAAAATGCAGGAGCATGTGAGACAATACGAATGAATGAGTGCATTTATTATTCCTTAGTTTCCTTCGAATTATTGAGTTCATTATATCTTCGGTGCCACTCAAGATTTTGCTTAGTCAAACTATCGCCTTTTTTGGACGCTTGTTTGCCACTGTAAACCATAATAACGCAACCAACAGCCGTCAGAGCAATCATAATATTGGCAATTCGAATGCGCATTTTATTGCGGGAACGTTCCATAACTTCGGCACTATGACATGAAAACAAATAGAATGGGTTAGATAATAAGGTTAGTTAGTAAGACAAATGGTATGTGGTATAGGGGTACATGCATAAATATATATATATTGTCACATAAAACGCAACGTTTTTGTTTTTTTATTTTACAAAATCTGGGGTCTAATCGTCGCCTTTGATAACGAGCTGATTCGATCACGTTTTTTCTGTTTGAGATGATGGCATTCGATATCGAACCACATTAGTACATTGTTCGATAGCGAATGCCATAATCTCAAACTAAAAAACGTAAACGAATCAGCTCGTTATCGAAAGCGACAATAAAACCCCTGTTGTAGGTTTTCAAAATTCCTGATTACATTTGCTCATAGGGCTCTTACACCTGCACAAAATCTAGCAGATTTCAATTAAAATCGTTATGAAATTCAATACCGTTTACACCAACTTTTTTTTTTTTTTGGCATTTATCAAAAATTTTTATCCAAAACAAAACCCATTAATTGAAAAATTTACAAAACTACAATCAAGGCGAATTAATACCAGGTAGTCTCGATTTGATTTGCAACTCTGCGTATTCGCCTTGTATATTTGTTAGGTGTAAAATTTCCTGCTCTTTTCCTGATTTGACAGCAGAGAAGTTATGTCAGCTGGCGAATTAAGATCAATTTATGTGAATTCGCCTTGACTAGAACCAAACAACTGCAATGTAGCAAATTCACACACCGTTCCAAGCAGACCGTAGCTAATTCACTAATCTTTTTTATAAATATAAATAAAAATATTAGATTTTGATTAGATTTTCTACAAATCTACTGATCAAATAGATTTCTTTTTGTATAAGAAATCTAGTAAAAAGCAGCTGAATTTAGCTCGAAAACTCTAAGTACTAAAATTCGAGGCAATGTCCTATTAGCTAAATAATAATTTTCGACTGTAAAATTATTAAAATGCATGTTGACAACGTTTGCGTTTTAGATGACGATATGCATAGTAAATTTAGGTAATGGCTGGGTAAAAGGAAAAAATTAGTTTAATTATACTCTAAATAAAAAATAAAAAAAAAACTGTGTCAACTTGTTCTAATAAGAAATGATTTTTAATAATTTGCTTTTTTTTCTGATGTGCTAATAATAACCCAGCCAGCAATTTTTGAAATTTTCAATCAAATTCGAGTCTTTTTTGACTCCTCTGCGCGATTAAAAAGCTAGAATATGCGCTCATTTTCTGATCATAAATTATACTTTTGTCGGTAGAAAAACGTGACTACCCGCGACTCTTCTTGATAAGTCATTTATGAGTATTTTTCTATATTAGTTTAGTCATTTTCGTCCCCTTTTCTATTAGTATTTAAGATCTTTTTCGAATCGTTTTCTGATCATTTATTGGTCTTATTTCGCTTCATTTTTTACTCTTTTTCGAATTGTCTTTCAGCCATGTTTCTAATCGCTTACGAGTCATATTTGAGAAATTTATCAGTCAGTTTATGAGTCTTTTTATTGTCATTTATGACTGTTATTTGAGTCATTTATCAGTCGCGTTTCTAATCGTATTTGACTTTTCTTCGAGTATTTTTTTAGTCAGCTTTCTGAGTCCTACGTTTAATGGTCAAACAGAATTACGGCACAAACACATTTTCCATACAAATTGACACCAAAAGGAAGTTACAGAAAGCATTGCAGAGACAGAATCTATTTTATTTTGACAGTGTTTTTTCTTATGCTACCACACTTTCAATAAATTGCATACATTTTGTAAAGAAAAATAAGCAGAAAGAAAATATAACAAAAATCAGAGAGCACTTGAAGTTACTGCCGTTGATTTTATTATGGGCTCTGTTAATTTGAGATCGATTTTTCCTGAAGCGGCAGACTTATTCCGTTTCATCATTTAATTGCATATTCGATTTAACTTTTATAAATGAAAAAAAAATAAGTTTTTGACATTATACGTAAATATTGCCCCGTTATGCTTAAAAATAACATATCAAGTAGTGTTTAATCATCTATCTGCGTAAAATATGATCATAAAATACATAATTATAATCACTTTTAAAGCACTTGCATGATTTGTTTTTGATTAAGCATTTTTCAGTCTTACAGGTAAGCGAAATATGATAATAACAAAAGGAAATAATAGTCACATTTTACACATCTGGTTGATTAATTTGTGATTGCTATATAATTTGTTATTGTATTTTAAATGGAACTATTTTTACCCATTAGCGCGAATCTTTTTCGAGTCCTTTTTTGATCGTGTAAGTGATTAATTAGTTTTTGATCACGAATAGTGATCTAAAAAGACTCAGCAAGGTGATTTTTCAGAAAACTATCTCCCAAATGCTAGATGGGAATATAATAATATATGTATATGTGTGTGTGTGCATGTAAAACATCATGATTATCAAACGATTTCTTCATTTATTTTTAATTTTTATTTTAAACTTCAATTAGTTGCTCCACCTCTCTATGTTTTTCTTTCCTTCAAGGAGAAACTGTTCGCATATATGTACATATACACATACATATAAATATTTGATTTTATTTTTATTTTGCACAGATCGATGTGATCATCATCCCAGATTTGGTTTGAAGTTTTACTATGATAGATGAGTAACATGTACAATTGAGGTGTTGAAAACGCTTTGAATTTGATTGTTAATAATTGTTTTAATTTGTTTATTTTAAAATTAAATTTTATTTTAAAGTCTACATTCGAAGACAGTGGACTGTTTCACTGTATGGACGGGGACTTATTAATGTTAAGGAGAAATGAAAAGCACTACGATATTTCCATACAAATTTGATAATATATGTACATACATATACCGTATTTTTCTCATTATTTCTCCCCTTTTTCGCCTCTCTCTCTCTCTCCCACAAAAGTATTGCCACATACATATAGATACCGAATTACATTGTGACCACAACAACGGCCAAAAATAATAACATGTTTACAAATTTTGAAAAACTTTTTCGTTCGCTAGAAATGAAAGTTGTTTCTTTAGTTATTTGGAATGCTGAACGCGAATCTGCACTTAATTTTTTTTCTATCAGCTCTAGTTTTCGAGATATAGCGTTATGTAAAAAAATGAAGGCACTTTTTCACCAACATATAGTAGCATAACTTCAGAAGGGGTTTCTCTATTCAGTAAATAAAAAAAAAAAACGAAATTCGACAGCAAAATAATCTTGAGGCAGCGCAAACATTGTGTTTCCAAATTTGCTCAGTAGTTATAGAGATATTCGGGCCTATTGTCGTTTAAGTATCGTTTTAAAACGACACATAAAAACGACAATTTTACATTAAAATGATAATACGGTGCTAGGGTAATACGGTATCTTTTCGAGGTAAAATTTTCGTTTTTATGTGTCGTTTTAAAACGATACTTAACGAGAACAGGCCCGATTATTAAAATTTTACAAAAAAAAATTAAAATAAAAAATTTAAATTTTTTTAATAAAAAGTAATATCAAAGAGGATGTGTGTATGTATGTATGTAACGTATGGAATCCAAAACGGCTGGGCCGATTTTGATGAAATTTTCAGGGAATATTCAGAATATTCAGGCGGGTGACACTGTTAAGTCTGATTTTTTATTTTCGGTCTGCGGGCGAAGGGGCGTGGCAAAATCCAATTTTCATATTGCACCACCAATGCGCAACACTTTCAAATCAATATAAATGAAATTGAAATGACAATGGGGATAGCGAAGCACACCAGGTGTAGCTAGTAAAAAATAAAAATACCACAACGAACTTATTTTTAACCCCGAACAAAAAAAGGGATGTTATAAGTTTGTAGTGTGTGTGTCTGTGTGTGTATCTGTGTGTCTGTACAAGTACACGTACAGTCCAAACGGCTGAACCGATTTTAAATTAGTTTTTTATGTTTGAAAGGTGACTTGATCGAGTGTTCTTAGCTATGTTTAAAGAAAATCGGTCCAACCGTTTAGAAGACATATTTTCTGAATAAATCGTGGGTTTTTAAAATCTTTATTTTTTCTTATTGATTTAGTAGCTTGTAGCTAAATGTATTCCAAAGGAGTAAAGCCCTTTTGCATTGAAATTGGTGTACAACTTTTGATATTATTTACAATTTAGAAAGAGAACTGAACGACATGTATTCATAAAAAACAAACTTTGAAGCAACAGATATACAGTAAAGTTTTTGAATTTGTATTTGTATGTATGTATGTGGTACTGTTGTATAGAAATTTCAATTTCTTTCAGTTTCGTTTTGTCACTAAATTGTGAATAAAATCAAAGGTTGTGCACCAATTTCAATGGAAAAGGGCTCTATTATTTTGGAATATATTTAGCTACAAGCTACTGAACAAAAAAAGTGGCCCGTTGTTGTATTTTTCTTTTGTTATAAAGTTTTAAAAATAAAAATGTAAAAAAACTCTATAAAAAAATATTTTTTTTTTTTGCTCAAAATTTACGATATCTCCAAAATTGCAGTGCATATTTAGAAATAATATCCGAACGGCTTAAAGAATTTTCGAATTTTGAATTTTTTACTTAATTTGATAGAGAATGTCCTTCCCAAGTTATGATAATATATGCCCTACAAGTGCCTTCGATTTTGACAACGATATATCTCGAAAAGTAGAGCTGACAAAAAATTCCAATTATATAGTCGGTGACGGCTAAACTTTTTTATGAAACGCGATGTACTGTAAATATGTGTTATTTAAACTACATACTATTTATTTAGCCAAATATAGAATGCGGGGAAGATCTGGTCCAAAGACCGGCACTGCGACACCTGATGGATTTTTGTACCACAGATGTGTGAATTAGATTAAATCAATCTCTGTATGACTCCCCTTATGAAAGTGAGTACAGATATTTTACAATGCTTTTGTTTTGTTTTTTAATATCAATATGTAAATGATATTGCTTGCAGAGTTACCTCTCTAACAATTGACTGTCATTAACTCACTCTCTTTTTTTGGTGCTGTTGTTAAAAATCAATAAAAATTCTTACTGTTGTTTGATTGTTTTGTATAGCAATCAAATAACTCACAATAGTCTCCTGCATAAGACATCTTATAAGAACTTTCAAGACATGAGGGATTTTTCAACTGCTTTACTACAGCGAAATCTTATAAAACAAACGTTAACAACACTGTTTGCAAGAAATTTGTTTGAGTATTGTAGGTATAAGAGTAAAATTCATGACGTATTTACATTTAAAGACCTTTTACGCAGGTCTCGAACTCACAACAGCATGTTGACTAGATGAAGTCTTAAGTTAATAAAACATGGCGTTTTAATTAATAGTTTTTCTCGTATTAAAACAATTTATAAAAAAAAAATTGGGCTAGCTATTTTATTTTATAATATTACATAGAACTATATTTGTCAGAAGGGGTTTTAAGAAGTATTCAAAACAATCATACTGATTCATTGCTTAAGTGAATCATATGAATGAATAGAGATTGCAAGCAGTGGCATGCATTTCTTAACAACAGTCTCATTGATATTCATTATTTTAATGTTATATTAAATATTATCATATCATATTATGAATATCAATATTCATTTTAGAAAATGCAAAGTTATGCCGTTTGATTCGTAATCATGCAGATCACTGTAGTGTAGTGCCTACATTCATATCACCAAAAATGTACGTATCGTATGTTTTCATAAAAAATGTATTATTTTGATTTGAGCCTTTATTCAAGTTAAAAGCAATCAAATTGTTTTAACTTAAATTTGTATGTATTTTGAGTTGATACTGTGTTGTTGATAAAATTTGTTTTATTTTGTGATTTTAATTCGAAATGTGACTGTTTTTATGATAAAAATGCTAACTTTTTTTGAGTTGTGAGTCTTTTCAAAACAAAGATATTTTTTTCCAATAATTGCGAGATTTTAAAGTAAAAACAATGTAAATATATTTTCAAATTGAATTTGCTTACTATGATGGATTCGGATTTTAAAATTATCTTAAAATGTAACCACAAACAGTTTTTCGTCTCTACTTAAACTTGTAAAATTTTGAGTTAATACCCTCTTGTTGATCAAGTGCGATATGTATGTACATATGATTTAACGTCTTATATGGATTGTGTCCATAAAAACCTTCAAAATAACATAATAATAAAGTGATCGTGATAAGTGATTTGTAAGTATGTATATGTATATGTACATACATATATGCTTACGTACTATGTTCGCTTGACACATCATTTTTTATCTTTGTAAATCTCATACATACCAAATACAAAGCTTTGCGAAATACATCATACAAATTATTATTACCTTACAAAATTTGGTATCTCCTTTATTGATTTATATTTGCCAGTCCATACTAAAAATCGCTTTTCTAAATTATTTGGCGTATAGCTGTTCACCTGACCTTGCATGGGTGATTGGCTCATGTCGCGCCTGGCCACAATGGAAGGCAACAATCGTCCAGCTCTAACAGCTTGATTAATAAACATCTTTGCATTTCACACAACACGGAAAAAGTACAAGCACAACAATTATGATTAATTATTTACTTTTCAAACAATAATTATAATAATTACCTTTTTTTATGTGTTAATCGCAGAATTATACAACAAATAAAGCAAAAACCGCTCAGCTATATAAAAGAAAACAAAATAACAGCTGTTTATAACAGTTTAAGAGTCAGTGTTAGTGGACACTCACGGTGGAGTAATAGCAAAGAATTTTATTAAAGTCCGTTTTCACAACTTGGGCCATTTATCGGTGCGAAAAATAGCTAAAAGCAAGTTTTGAAAATGACCCCAAATCGAGGTTTAGTGCAAGCACAAGGTAGATATCGTCTGTGAATGCAAGTGTGTTGCACCGCTGATAACAAGTGTTTAAAAGTAAAAGTAAAAAACTAAGTTAATAATGTGAATAAAATTAGAAAACTAAATATAAAAGTTATTCTTTGCAAGTATTTATAGCTAAATAATGGTTTAGCGCTGTGAAATTTAAAGAAAGTGTGTAATAATTTGTCAATGTTTGTACATATACACATACATGTACGTGTGAGGCTGTGTGCAAAACTGATCATGGCCTGAAGCACGTCTTCCAAATACAAGTATGTCTAGCGCATGCTAAAGTTGTGATGACCAGGCGCACGTTTGCCATTAATACGAACAGGAAAGTGCATTTGGTATGTAAAAACAATAATTTTCTAATATTTAAACGTACACAGAAATGTATATATGTAGGTACATATGTATGTATGTACAAATATACGTATGTAAGTATGTATATACATATATGAGCACAGATACCGCTATATTGCAAAACATGCGCTTTTGGGATTAATAATGCAGAAAAATTCGTTCTGCTATATATAACTTGTGTAAAAATTTAATATAAAAGTCAAAGCCTCTTGAGAAAAGAAAATGAAAATGATTTTAAGTTGTACATCTGGATCAAGGCCTATTTATATTTATATTTATTTATAAATAGGCCTTGATCTGGATATAACAGATATGTAAGTACATACATATGTAATTATGTACATATGTAAGTACATACATATGTACATATGTACATATGTATGTATGTATGTTCATATTTACAAGCTGGAAGGCTAACGTGTAGCTTCAAGTGATCTGACAGTTCAGTTGTTCCAATTATTTTCTATCCATAGTATCTTAAGATGTTGAACATGTTGAAATATCGAAGTTAAAATTATCAATATAGTTTAGGGGAAAAGGAACTGACACAACTATAGCCACGTAGCTGATCGCCCAGTTGCAGGTATCAATGCGATCTCTAATACTTCTCATGACGTGGATCAGTCACAACATCTACAAGGCAATGAAAGAGCAGATGCTTTGTTTGCTTTAAGATCTGACCACATGCTGGTTGAAGCTCTGTTACTATAATGTGTACTACATCAAAAAACTTAAGTCATGTGCCCTGTTCTTACCGATCATGAATCATCACTTTTTGCACCACTTACTTTTACAAGTCCAAAGACGATTGTGTTTGATACAACTGGTTAAAGTATTCTCATACATACTCGTATGTCTCGATTAAGTGCAAAGTGCATTGAGATATTTCGAAGTTCAATCTAATGGCGATCTTACAAACGTTTGTTAATGTTTAAAATTACTTTACCCTTGTACTTATAAGCTGTATCTTTTTAATTCCGCGACCATGATGACCAAAAATTGTGCATAAGCTTGCTTTATTATATAGGGTTCAGTTATATTGTAAATTTATTTATTTATTTTATTTATTTATTTATTTATTTATTATTACAGTTCATTTGAAATACATCTTTCCAGAATTTGAGAAAAAACTTTGAATTTTTGACCATACATACGTTAAGTATTGTGATGTTCAAGTGTCACAAAGGGATCATTGCTTTTGGTTGCAAGTGAGCTGAGCGATTTTTTTAATTTACAGCAGTCTATTAAACTAAAGTAAAGATCATTTGATATCATTATTTTATGAAGACAATCTAGACAGATAGTTTTGAAGTAAATTGTTCGATCAAAAATTTGAGGATTAAAATTGTTTTCTTGTATATATTTTTATTTTATGGTTTATTTAAATGTACAATTTTTGAGCAATGGTTTAATTCGTACTTTCCACTGCAAAATTGAAGTGCTGTTCTTAGTAACATCATTGACTCTGTTGTCATCGTTGGCTCCTTTCCTGGTCTCGTAATTCTGACTTTGTTGAACTTTGTAATTTATAACTTTGTTTTGGTCTCTGCATTGGTATTGATACAACGATTGCATTATCTTTACAGGTGATTTTCATGAGCAGTATTAAAATAGATAATGCAATTTTTAATAATTCCAAGGGTGGCAAAAGCAATTTTTTTTGGTGGAGGGTGGAGGGGCAATGTGCAACACAGACTGTCCTTTCTACGCCTATGTGATAGGCTATGGGCTAGATTATGTTTAATCTCCCTTTTATTTATGAAATAAAGTTAGAATTAGTACTTGTGCTCCGATATACATATGTATGCAAAAATATTTTTGAATGCACATCTATTGGCTGACTTCCAAAACTTTAATTGCTTTGTCTTCGAACAAATTGTAGTGTTTTATAACGCCGCAGTACAAAACATTGACCATGCACGTCGTCTACAAGTATTAAAAATGCCACAAACAGCTTATCGGTTTAAAAATGCATGCTCATATTTACAATATGTAGCGAAAATAAAGTCAAGTCATTGGTTAAATTTCAAAACTCATATACTGCACTATCGAGGAAACAAATTTTTAATAAATAGTCGGACCTGTTCTGAAAATATCCGTGGTTTGAAATCACGCGACTTAAAATAAACTATTAATAGTTGATTTGTTACTATTGTTTTTAAGTTATTGACATTTATACTAAAGTATTTTATTCCAACTTCCAACGCTTCGTGCAAGTTACAAAAGCAATGATTTAGCTTTAATTAATTTTTTGAAATCACTGTAATTTGATATGTCGTGATCTGCAGAATATGCCCGAATATAGCAATGTACATACCAGATTGTAACAGTAACATTTACAAATAGCGAAAAGTTAGCTATATGTGTCTGTTCTGCAAATCACCACATATCAAATCACGGTGGTTTACAAATATTAATAAAAGCTGAACCATTGCTTTTGTAAATTGCGCGATTTATAACGTGAAAAGTGGGAGTAAAATATTCTATTATAACTTAAAAAAACTTCAAACCCAAAAAAAAAAATTCAGTAACAAGTCACCTATAAATACTTTGGTTTTGAAATCTTGTGATTTGAAAACACGGTGATTTTCAGAACAGTGTCAATAATTTATTTGGAATCAATGGCCAGGTTTTATATTAATTAGCAAGCCAGGGATCTAATGAGTTAACCTAATTCAAGTACGCTGAATCTAATGGTGCTAACAATTTTTTTAGGTTACCTCCTGTTAAAAAAATAATTACGATTGAAAACTTACTTAAAAGTATGTACCTAAAAATCGCAAATTTTACCATGTATTGATGAACAAGCGACCTTTTTGAATAAAAAAATTGGAAATTTTTCTTAATTTTTTTTGTCAAAAAATAGATATTTTTTATTTTGGCCAATTTTTTAATTTATATTTTTGCAATTTTTTCTCCAACACAGATTTTCATCCATAATATGTTCTTTTAATGGACACAAAAATTATTAAATGTTAAAAAACAGAAAAATTGCGATTTTTTTACATGTTACTAAGTTTTCAATCTAAATTATTTGCTTAAACAAGAGATAACCTAAAAAAACGATTAGCACCACTGAATTCAGCGTATTCGAATTACGTTTACCCATCATATCCCCCGCTTGTTACATTTTTGAACTTGTAGTACAGTGTTATTTTTCTTCAAATCATTTATTTCTCTGCAATTATAAAATACATGCAGACACATCACGGATGGAAATCATGGTACAATTGTACTTTTTGTGGTACGTTTTTGACCTTGTTGGTACCGTGGTACTACCGTGAGTTACTTGGTACAATTTAAAAATGTCAATGTTTCACTATATGTGACAGCGCATAGAGAAAGGGACCTAAGGGTAAAAAAAATCAATTTTCATTTTTTTTTTTTTGATGTGGACAACATCTGAGCATCGAATGAGACCGATGCCATGCCCCAAAACTGTTCCCTCCCAGAGATATGCGCGTTTTATTCAGTGATGGTACACCAAAGATACACGTATTTAAATCTTTAAAATATGGCTCTCCTGAACAAAACAGGTTTTTACCCTTAGATCCCTTTCTATTTTGCGCGTCACATATAGTAACATTAATTTTGCCTATGTTCTCTTTAATTTTTTTGTGTGTGTTTTTTTTTAATCTCTAATATAATAGTCGAATCTACGAATGTACCTTTATGAATGTAATAATTAATGTTTTTTGTGTTAAGTTTCTGTTTTTTATTGTAAACTTCTGTATTTTTATACTAATTTTTTTACGTTTCAGTTTTTATTAATACATATTAAAAATTGGTACCGTCATGGTCTAAAAAGTACATTTTATTTTCATAGTTGGTACAAAATCCAAGAAGTCATTTTCCTTCCCTGAGACACATCCATAAGTACATAATACACACATACATAAATACATATTGATATCCACATACATATGTACATATCAGAAATACATCCACACTTCTGCCACTTGTGTTTATATTAAAACGGTCTTTTTTTTAATATAACAGATATTTCAATATAACAGTTCGTTTAAAAGAAATCTGCTGGTGGCAATCATTTCAGTTCCGGTAAATAAATCTGATGTTATTGCCTAGTGAATGAAATGTGATAAACTAGCACACGGTTGGAAATAGTTGTAACATATTGAGTAGCCGTTAATTAATTGTTTTTTTTTTTAAATTAGAATTTCTCTCTCACAGCAGATATTAAAATTAGATTAATTTTTTATTTAATTAATAGTGAGCTGGACTGTAGAAAATAGAATGGAATAAAATAAATGTATTTTTAATTCTTTAAGAAATTTATTATTCGACATATTGTCATAAGTACATATATTTATTAATTTGAAATTTATTTGCTGCTTGTTCAGCTTGGTCTATATGCATTTCATTGTTGCTGTAACATATCATCAGTAGACTTCAACCACACATTTAGAATAGTCACAAATATAAATTATTTTCTGGGTTTTGTATAAGTTTCTAAGCCTACTACGCTTATTTTTCTTTAGTGATTTTCAAAAGTATTATTATTTGTTAATTCTCAAATAGTTCTTGAAAATCTGTGCATAAGATAAGAGGTTTGTGATTATTTATTTATTTAATTCTTTAAGAAATGTATTACTTGCCATATATACATCCAATATGTAAAATTCGCTTTTCAGTTTTGTTATCTTTATACGACGATATGCTTCGTTCTCATGGACGATAGATAACCCAAGAAGAAATACATACATATTTTAAGCCTGACACTTTTAGGAATACGCCGACTTAGCCCGCACAATTGACGGGTCTTCGTGCTCTTCTGAAAAATACAAATTTGCATATTGGATAGTTTGACATGTATATGTATATACATATGTACATATATACATGCATAATTACCAGCAAATAAATTTCATTTAAAATTAAAAAAAATTAATCATTTTTTAATACACAAAAGTCCATAAAAATTTGATAAATAGCCAAAGTTTTAAAAATTTATAAAAGGACTAAGAAATTAGCAAAGACAATCTCGAAGAAATTGGATTAAATTTTATATGAAAGATCGTTTAAGCTCACAAAAAGTGCAAGAAGAAAAATCAAAAAGTTAAAAAACGAAAATTGGAAAAATTTACGAAACGGAAAATTTAAAACGAAAGTCATGGAAGAAGCCAAAAAATAAAAAGCATAAGTAAAGGTTATGCTACTCAAATTGCAATGTATTTATTAAATAGACTGCAAAGGAAACTTCGCTAAAATATCAGACCATATTGAGCCACAAATATGTCTTAACAAGAACCAAAGTCGATGTAAAAAATAAATGATCAAAGAGAATTATGGCATAAACACATTTTCTATATAAATTGACACAAAAATTAATCCCAGTAAGCAGTCGAGAGATAGAATGTATTTTATTTTGACAGCGCTTTTTCTTATGATCTCATATACATACACATAAATAAACATTCTCCCAACAATGCTACCATACTTTCAATAAATTTCATACATTTTGTATTCAAAACTACAAAGAAAAATAAGCACAAAAGAAAATAAAACAAAAATTAGAGAGCATTTGAAGTTACTGCCGTAGATTTTATTGTGGGCTTTGTTAATTTGACAGCGATTTTTCTTGAAGTTACGAACTTATTCTGTTTGGTCATTAAGAATATTTTTCCTTTAATATATTTGTGTGTGACGTTTGACAAATGTTATAAAAATTTTTGGCAATACTAATTTTTGAAATTAAATTAAATAACAGCCAAACCTAAATTTCAGTCTAATAATAAATATTTCCCAGGAATAATTCCCAGCGAATTTTTTTTTTTTTTTTTTTTTTTTTTTGAAGAAGAAAATCCCTGTATAACACAACAGGATCAATCAGGACCCAAGTGAGCCGATCTCATAAAACTAGCAGCATGTAAAATCTCAAATCCTTATATTCTAAACATATGGCTAAACAAATTAAAAGTGAAAGAGAATTTCGAAGACAGCTGTTTTGTTTTCAGTTGTTTTATTTCACCTAAAAGCTTGTGAATGATTTTTTAAAATAAACTAAAAAGCACAAGCTAGCAAGAACAGTCAGGCAATAATTTTAAAGAAAAACATCTCTAAAATTAAAAAAAAAATAGTTCTAAAGATATGAACAAATTTGAAACAAACAATTGATGAAAATTTAGAAAATATCAAAAATCGGAAAAGTTTGAATATCATTTTTTAACAATTTTATTATTATTAAAAATTTTAATCTTAATTTTTAATATGTAACTAGAACTAAACACACTTGGAATTTAATTATATTTATATATCACAGCAAAATTTTAGTTAAACTTAAAAACTAGTTCTAAATAATCAATTATTTTGAGATATCACAGACTCCATCCAAGATATATATTTGCTAACACGTGTATATATGCCGGGTAAACCGGGGCGGGCGCAACCAATACCAGTAGAAACTACACCAATGAGATAGTTCTCTTTTGACATCAAGGGACCGCCAGAATCGGCCTAAGAGGAAAATTAGAAAAATAATTAATATGTATCTTAGAAAAAGGTTTTTAAAATCTGAACAGAGTTGTATTCTAACGTAATTACTTACACATAATCCGAAATACAACTCTGTAGTAATAGAAAAAAATATATTATTAACTTAAGAAAAGTTATTATTAATTTTACCCAACATGAATCAATGCCACCATTTTCATAACCCGCACATAATTGTGTATCAGTAATGATACTGTTTGGTCCAGCGTTCAATTGATACGATCTTTCGCAAGCATTGTTATTCCAAACTCGTACAGCTGCTTTGCGTAATATATCGGCACGATCACCTAAGGCTTGATTTTCCTGTGTCCAACCCCAACCGGAAACAGTGGCAACTTCATTTTCATGATTTCTTAAAGTAGAGGCAGATGACAAACAGCATGGTTGTATGTGGCGAGAAAATCGTATGGGCTGGAACATTTCCAACAAAGCTTTAACCATAAAATGAATACAAAGAATAATTTTTTTAGTTTAGATATAAATTTTTTTTAGTTTTCATAAGTACCAATATCATGTTTCGTATTTGTGCATTTATAGTTTGGATGTGGCACAATATTTTTAAAGTTCACTTTCACTGGACTATCGCCATCACGCTCATTGCCCAATCCACTCGAATATTTTGATATACTGTGTAGACCTATAACGCCCTGTATTTGTGCGGCTTTCATAAAATTATTCAATCCATTGCATATACAGTGGCCCGCGGTTAGGATCCATTTCTCATGTATTAGTGTTGCACCACAAAAATGTCCACCTCGCCGTGTTAAACTCACCATAAAAGGCATTTCGTGTGGTTCGGCCTCTAGGCCACCAACAATTCTCGGATGGCGTTGTGTACACGATGAAGTTGTAACTAAAGAAATTTATGAAGATATTGTAGAAAAGTTTCCAAACTTCGCAAAAGGTTTATAAAATCTGATGAAGAGTAAAATGTCGCTATGTTTGCAATGTTTACAAAAAATAAAAAATAAAAAATAATAATAATCCCAATGCTGGTGCATGAAGTTTGCTTAAAAGTCTACTCATTTTTCTCTCATATACATATGTGTGTGCTCGGGTTTTAGCTTTTGAATTTTAATTGCCGTTTTTTTTATATAATACTATCTTAAGATTATGGTGCGAAAAGTACAGACTATATCCTCACTACATACTCGTATCACCAGATCGAATGATGCGGGAGACCGTCTAACATTTATTTTACCATTGGACCAATTCCTTTGGCTTTCATAGCTGAAACTCTTTATTTTTCTATTCGATTCTATTCGAAAACCTTTTCTTTCGAGACTAGATAATGTCAATTATTTACATGCCTTTTAATGTGTTCCTGGTTCAAGTTCCAAAGAAACTGCAAATGTGTAAGTGTGTAAGGCTACCCTCTAGTCAGCCAAGAACCATATGTCTCTACGTCAATACTCTTTCTCCAGCGACAATTGCAATAATTAAAATGACAACTTTCCTTTTATGCAAGAGTAGATATTAGTGTCCTGCACAAGACTATTTATAAGACCTTTCAAGACATGAGAGATTTTTTCAAATGCTTTACTACAGCGAAATATTCTAAAAGATTCGCTAAGCAACACTGTTGGAAAGTAATTTTTTTCGGTGGTTTGTCTTGCCAACAGTGTTGTTTAGCGATTCTTTTAGAATATTTCGCTGTAGTAAAGCATTGGAAAAAATCTCTCATGTCTTGAAAAGTCTTATAAATACTCTTGTGCAGGACACTAGTAGATATACGTTAGAGACAACAGTTGTAGTGCATTTCTATTTATATTAGGTATGTTTTATTCGAACTTTATATAAATATTCAGAACAAATTTAAGTATGTATAAACTTATTAAGTAGCTACAGTTATAGCTGCTTAAAAATTAAGTAGCTATAAAAATGCTGCCAAGACATAAAATTTCTAATATATTACGTTTATCATCACTGAAAAATAAAAATACAAAAAATATTCCCTGTCAGAAATAAATAATTTTTAATTTAAAAAATACTAACAATAAACAAAATGCTTAATAAAATCTTTTTATTTCCACTATATGAATTTTCCTCTTCCATTTTGTTCATTTGGTTTTTATTAAAATTTATTGAACTAAATTTATTATTTTTTATATATTTTTTACATAACAAAAAATGAACGAAGAATTGTTTGAAAATGATGAGTTCTGCCAAGCTTAAAATGTTAAATAGTAATATCATTTTATTTGATGTAGTTATAGATATAGATATATGTTTCGAATAAAACATACCTATTATCAATGGACGCGTCAATAGTTTGTTTTTCTTTTTTATTATGCTATACAATAATATTAAATAAATATATCTAGACGAGCGTCACTAAAACCTACTGGTGAATCTTTGGTTCAAATATCTCAGTATCGTCAAAAAAGAACTACCTTCTCAATAGTGCTAAAGTCTACTGGTAGATTTTCAATGACAACCCTATGTTATATGTCAATAGGCGATTACATTATCTGGGGTACACCTAGTCAGTAGCACTATTGACAATGTCACTAGAAAATCAATATAATTTTACTATTGACAACGAGCGAGGAAATATCGATATTGTAGACTAGAGCCCCTAAAATTTACTTGTGAATCTTTGGTGCCAATGTCTCCATGTGGTCCCAAAAGAACTACTTAGTCAGCAGTTCTATAGTCTAGTGGTGGATTTTCAATGACAAGCTAATGTTAAATGTCAATAGGCTGGGGTACACCTGGTCAGTAGTACTACTGACAACATCAGTAGTAAATCACCACAATTTCACTATTCGCACTTTCTGCAGGGTATCTATCATCTACAGTTCACTAACTTTACGAACATGAACAACATTGTCAGCTACATATGTACATATATATATGTATATGTACATACATACATATGTATGTATGTACATATGTATATACGTACATAGATCTTTTTTAAAGTACTGTATTTGTGTTAGTAGACATAATGAAATAAATTAACAAGTTACCAGAGTAAATAAATTTATACAAGTCAAAATTATTGAAAAAAATAGTGAAGAATTGCTCAAGTTGAAATAATTTTTTTTAAATAGATTTGTCCAATGTAAAGTGACAAATAATATTCGATTTAAATAATGACAATAAAAGTTATTGGAATAGAAAAGTTTTTACTCGATTCTAAACATATGGCGAGAGAATTAAAAATTACGAGAGATTTTCGAATGTTTTCAAAGTTTGCAAATGAGTTTTTAAAGTTGGGGAACATTGAATAGGAAGATAACTGCCGGGCAATTTTTATTCACAATAGGGCTGATAATATTTCTTGAAATAATTCTACTCATATGCAAAAAACTATGTCCTTGACAACGTTAGTGAAGAATATTTGCAAGCAACGAATATTTTCGTAGAAAATTTTTGTGCGAATTTCGTGATATCATCAATTTACTCACCTCCCAGATTTTCAGTTAACGAAGATCAGTATGAGAAGTTCTACAAATCGCTTGGATCTTGTTTCGTGGCAGCTGGTGACTACAATGCAAAACATACCTACTGGGGATCGCGTCTTGTTACACCTAGAGGTCGAGCCTTGTTCAATACAATTTCAAAAATGGGCTTAGATGTCATTTCGAGTGGGGAGCCTACTTACTGGCCTACTGACGTAAGAAAAATGCCAGATGTTATAGATTTTGCCGTCACGAAAAATATTCATAGGGACTTAATTCATGTAGAGGCCTCTCTAGATCTAAATAGTTACAATTTTCAACCCACTAAGGAGTGATTTAACTAACTCATATGTGAAGATGATTAATGGAATCAACTGGCTGGCATTCAAAAAATATCTTAGTAGTCACTGCGTAGAAAACATTCAGCTTAGATCATGCGATGATGTTGAATTTAACATTGCCAATCTTAACGAAAATATTAAACAGGCTGCTGAACACGCCACTACCTCCTATCCGCAGACCGGCTTTAACAGAATTTATTCTACGGAAATTGAACGTCTTGTATGTGAAAAAAGGAGAGCTAGAAGAGAATGGCAACAACACAGATCACCCCTAAATAAAATCAGACTTAAAGAATGTACTAAACGACTCAAAGAGCTGCTATCGTCGGAAAAAACTGCACTACTGGAAAAGTATTTAGAAGGTCTTGATGTAACGTCCGCATCTAATTACTCTTTATGGCGCGCTACTAGAAATCTTAAACGACCCGTTTATCTTAAATCTCCATTGCATACTGCGACCGGAGGCTGGGCAAGAAGTGATAGTGAGAAAGGTAACTTATTTTCTGAGCATTTAAAATCTGTATTCACTCCCAATTCATGTACGGGTGCTGCTGATTTACCGTGTGTAGTTTCTCTACCCCCTCGTCCCTTAAGGTTTAAGATGCGTGAAGTACAAAAAGTAATTGTTGAACTCAACCCGAAGAAAGCTCCAGGTATTGATGGCATTAGTAACAAAATGCTCATGAACTTGCCTCATATTGCAATAAGAATCCTGCTATTTACTTTTAATGCTATTTTAAGAATGCAGTATTTTCCACATAACTGGAAACTGGCCAAGATCAAAATGATTCCAAAGGCGGGCAAAGATCTTACCAAGACTGAGTCATATAGGCCTATAAGCTTACTATCTACAATCTCAAAGCTTTTCGAAAAGCTGCTCATGACTAAATTGTCCAAAATTTTAACTGATAATGGATGCATCCCGGACCATCAATTTGGCTTTAGAAGTCAGCACAGCACGATTGAACAAACGCATAGACTGGTCCAAGTTGTAAGAAGAACATTTGAAGAAAAGAAGTATTGTTCTGCTCTCTTTATTGATGTTTCTCAGGCGTTTGATAAAGTATGGCACGAAGGCCTAGTTTTAAAATTGAAGACATATCTGCCAATAAACATTCAAAAGCTTTTGGAAAGTTATATTATTGATAGGAAGTTCACTGTTGTGGAAGGAGAGTTCACGAGTGTGCCCGAAACTATATCTTCTGGTGTGCCCCTGGCTAGTATTCTGGGTCCTGTCTTGTGTTTAATATATACTTGTGATATGCCTGTGAGCAATAATATCCATATTTCTACTTTTGCCGATGGTACAGCCTGTATGAGTGTGCACGAAAACCCTTATGAGGCATCCCGCAATCTCCAGGAACATATCACTCAGCTGGAAATATGGTTGAACTTATGGAGAATTAAAGTCAATGAACAAAAGTGTGTCCATATAACGTTCACCCTAAGAAGAGATACTTGCTCCCCCATTCGAATCAACAATCAAAATATTCCTCAACATTCCCAAGTGAAATACCTTGGTATACACCTTGATCGAAGACTTACATGGAAACATCATATTGACTCTAAGTTAACTCAGATGAAACTTAAGTTAACTCAAATATATTGGTTGATTGGCAGAAAATCAACACTCAGCCTAGACTGCAAACTTTTATTATACAAGTCGCTTTTGAAGCCAATATGGCGCTACGGAATTCAGTTATGCTTCAGCTTCCAATGTCGAGAGAATCCAACGAAGGCAAAACAAAATTTTACGGTTAATAACATCGGCTCCATGGTACATCCAAAATTCTATTATACATCGTGATTTAAATATGCCACTAGTGACTGAAGAAATTGCAAAATACGCAGGCAAATATTTAACAAAACTCGAATCACATCCTAATCCGCTTGCTCGTAATATTTTGAACTTTACTGGACATGTCCGCTTAAAAAAGAGGGACACACGGGCTCTTATACCTAACACTCCAGATGGGACTACTTGAAAATACTTTCCCCCCCCCTTTTTTTTTTTGATTATCACTACTAATGTATTATTTATAACTACCACTAAGTTTATGTCCGACACTGGTTGGGCCTAATAATTTTTTTATAGATTTAAGATTTGAATACTTATTGTTAGTTCATATATGAAGATACAATAAATAAATACATGCATTAAAAAAAAAATATATGCAAAGTTTTTCTAATAAAAGTTTTTTGAATAAAATTATGTACATATGTAACAAAAATAATTATGCGAATTGTTTGCGGAAAAAACTATTCGATTACTTATCGAGTACATGGGTGTGTTCGTAAATGCATCACTGCTTTGCATCATACGTGCAAATTTTTATTTAAAATGCAATACAAGTTCGTTGATAATCTGTTTTAGTAGTAATCATGTTTGTATACCATATTTGACATTTATTTGTGCGTTATCTACTTCACTGAACCAGTTTAGAGCATTTAAATTTCCATTTGCAGCGCAGTAATGCATTTACGAACAGACCCCATATGTGATTTTTTAATAGTTTAGAATCTTTCAATAATAATTCTATTGTTCTTCGTGCAGTACATATTTATAAAATTTAAAATTAAGTTATGAAGTAAAGAAAACATTTAACGAAAAAAGAAAGAAAAAAAAGGAATTTTTAAACTGAATAAAATATAAAAAGAAGTAACTGACTCTTTAAGTAAATACATAACTGCAAGACAAGTAATAATTCTCGCCTGTATATTTAAAATAAAAACAAAGCACTCGAAATTTGTTTATGTGTTCAATATAAATAAACAGACGAGAATTTATTAAAATATTTACTGCCAGTTCATAGAAGCCATGTGAAAATTCTCGTCTGGCTATTTATATTGAAAACAAAAACAAAGCACTCAAAATTTGTTTTTGTTTTCATTATAAATAGACAGCCGAGAATTTCTACATGGCTTCTATAAACTGGCAGTTAATATAATTTTTGTATTGTGGCAACATTGCTGTATATACCGACTACTTTCGATTTTTAAAAATAGTTGCTTATGTTTATTTTCTCCATTAAAACAAATGAAACAGTTCTTATCTCTTCTTTTTGTTTTGTATTATCTTATGTTTTGTGTTATATTTTGTTTGTTTTGTGTAATATTTTGTTCAAATCACAAATAATTTAATTGAACTAAAGTTACGAGTACCATATCTTCTACATCAAAAAGAAGAGCAGCATTAAAGTTTTCTCCAAAAATTCGCGGGAGAGCAAATTTGCCGTTAGTTTATCGTTCACTTTAAGGATTAAGGACCATTTTTACAACTTGCCTTTAGTTAAAGGTAGGATTTTGTCCGCCCGATAAATATCTTTGCATTATTAAAACTTCAATTTGTAATTGTTATAATTATCAATAATATTTAATGGACAAAAAAATAATAAATAAAATTTTTATAATGCCAAGCCAGTTATCAGATAAACAAAATCCTGCCATTAGCTAAAGGCAAGTTGTGAAAATGGCCGATAATATCCCAACTTTAATTATTGGAAAGTTATAATAATGGCACTTAATATTATACATATTTATTTCATTAAATATACTTGACCATTTTGGTCAACGTATTATAATAAATTTATTTAACTTTACTCATTGTATTTGGTACAAACTCGAAATTTCTTTCGATGTAAAATATAACTGTTAATAACGTTATTTTATGTCACCTAATGTAACTGTTAACAAGCTTTTGTTCTCTAGCAGTTGATATAAAATAACATTTCTTCTATTCTTCCCAACACTGTTGCTGTAAATATTTGTTGTAAATATTTTATTTGTGTTAATCACACACCTGTTGATTATCAAAAAAAAAAAAAAAAAAAAAAGATAGAATATGCCATACGCAAAGATTAAAATAATTATGTAAACGGAAATTAATGTTCGCAAGGCACATTCACCAGGTATATAGTAGCGGAAACGCAGCTGAGCTATTTTTTTCTTTAAATTATAGTTCATTCGAAGCTTCAAAAATTGTTTACGAAAGAGAAATTAAAAAAAAATTTTAAAAAATTTTCAATGTGAAAAATATTTTATTAAAAAAATTCTTTTGAAACAAATTTAAAAATATGAAAAAACTATTAAAAAATTGTGAAAAGTGCCTAAACGTTGCAAATTTTGTTAGTGGTAGCTGCCGTGAAGAAATTTTTTTCAAATTTATGTGAATAATTTTCATTATTATTATTTTACAACAAATTCTATTTTTGATATTTTGGATCAACTAAAAGCCATGTTGTTTTTTTTTCATTGTTGTATTTTTTCATTGTTCTTGTAATCCTGATATTACCTGGAAATAAATGTGCCTTGAATGTTCGCATAAAAATATGTGTAAAAGTTTTTTCCTTCCAGGCGTATACGTATTGCGTACAGGGAATTATTAATTATACGCCATGCTTCCTTATTTTTATTTGATGCACTTGAGCTTGAGTTGTTTATTTAAGTAAATTAGAAATTTAAAAATGTTTAACTAGAACCATTTAATTTAGGAATAAAATAATTATTTAATGTTTTGATTTTTCGTTTTAAGAACTCACATCCAATTTGTGCCTGCACATGTTGCATTATTAACACTACAAACCAAAATAATTTAAGCATGTTGGAAATTTGGCTTAAAGAATATTTGCGATTTAGTTTTAAATTTATCAAAAAATGTATTCTGTGTGTTTTATTTTAAAACTATTTTTTTAATATATAATTTTAAAAAGCCTTCTTTTTGTTATATTTTTTAATTAATTCAATTCAATAATGCTATATGATGCTAATATAAAATTTGTTAACAAACTGTTGAATGCATTAGCCAATTTGCAATTTATATACAAAATTTGTTTAATGATCAATATTGAACTAAATGTTCTAAAATTCTATTGTACATAAGTGATAAAAAATTTAGCACATAAAAATTGTTGTTGCTAATTAATGTTTTGTTAAAATAAGAAAACTACAATTAAATTTTTCTCTTAAAAAGTTATATACACCACTATGTGTTTATAGGAAGAGCACAATGTTGTTGTTTTTTAAGATGATTAACAATAGAATTTATTTAAAGTTTAAAATGGCTCAGTTTGATAATTATAATATAAGCTCATATAAATAAATAAATTCAAACACACACACTCACTACAAATGAAGAGTAAAATACATGGCACAAATACAGTTTTAAATAAAAATAAGAAGAAACAAAAAAACAAGAACACTAATAGATAATAACTCAACTGTTAACAACGAGAATCGCAAGTAGTCTAACTTCACAACAGAACCCAACACTTGTTGAATGCGCTTTATCAGACAATAACATTCACACACACATTCACACACAGTATCCATACATGTATACAAATACACGTTGAGACAGGCAGAGGCATTTAGCAGAAAAAAAGAACATCTCATTTATACACAGTGTTGCCAGAACAAAAGTTTCTTAATTAAACATGAGGCTTTCTTCAGTATAAGCGAAATTAAGAAACTAAACTAAAAAAAGGAACAATTACATAATTTCGTCTTATAAAATTAATCAAAAAAGGCGTAAATTACATTTAAAAGTATACATATATTTACAATAAATCCATAACATTATGGTTTTAATTGTATTTAGTTCTCAGTAGTCGTTTGACTTTCGTTAGTAAATTGGAAATTTTCAAATGTTGTCAGTGCAGTAGACAGCAGCAATTTTGGCAATTTCTATATACATCAGGAACTGTTCTTGGCTGAAGCTGTCAGTTTATTAGCTGCAATGTAAATGCTGATCTGTTAATATGTATGTATTTTAAATAACAGTTTATGAAAAAAATTACAAGCTTAAATACAGTTATAGTCGTGTATTAAAAGTTATGACTTTATGTTATGTATGTATATATCGACGGCCCCATTCCAAAACATGCCAAGTCGACATAACATGTTATGCTTGGAGTAGCATTTCTGAATTCATCTTTTATTAACTTAGATTCTGCAAAATTTTGATAGTAATCGAACTATTCTGTCAAAAGTTATGATGTTATTAATGTACTTAGCATAATTTGTCAAGTTTAAAAAAACCTCCCCTTTTTAATGTTTTAAATACACGTAGCATAATGTAGTTTGGAATTAAGTAGTAAAAAAATTAATTTAAACTTTTCTCCAAACTAAAACATGCTATATGTATTTAGATGACCATGTAGGTGAGAAAGAGCCTTACTATTATATAGATTTGTGATTCTAAGTCACTTTTAACTATGATCTACGACAAATTTATAAAGTTCAAACAAATTAGAAAAATTCTATTGCAATTATTATATGATTACAAAAAGTCTCAAGTTTCTATCTCATAACATTCCCGAAATATCATCAATAAACTAGCTTTTTTCATTTAGCATGTTTTAGAATGGAGCCGTCGATATGTAATTATGGCATTAGTGTGGCCTTCGTTACCTGCTTCAATAGCACTGCTTCTTGTAGAGATACTCCCCACAAAACTGTTCAGTATTTCATCGTCCATTCTTCAATGGCACGCTTCCAAAATTCATCCAATGTCTTTGGTGGTTATTTTATAGCGAAAAGTTTTCTTTATTAGATTTAAGTCTTGAGATAGGTGGGGTCCATCTGAAATCTTAATGCCATTACCCACGAGTTATTCACTATTTTCGTTAACTTGTATGAAAATGTCATTCTGACCAGGTCCCCAACATAATATCAGGCTTGGAAAATAAAGTGTTCGCCATCTAACGTTTTTTTTCAACTAGTGCTTATTTCGTGAATGGTAACACTTAGCTCATGTCTGATTTGACAGATAATTAGTTTTGTCCTTCCGCTGAACGAGCCAACTGGCCATCCAATGCGTTTTCGCTTCGCTAAGTGGGCCTGCGATCGACTTACAGAAGATGCCGATTTTGCCAAAAAAAATCATATTTTCAGATGAAGCTCATTTTGATCTTGGTCAGAAAACCCGCACGCATACATTGAAAAGCCGATGCACCCAAAACGAGTCACTGTTTGGTGCGGATTTTGGTCCAGAGGCATAATTGAGCCATTTTTTTTTTTCGAAAATTAGCAAGGAGTGGCCGTTACAGTCAATGGCGATCGTTATCGGGCCATGTTGAACGAATTTTTGTTCACAAAAATTGAAGAGGAGGATATTGGCAACATTTGGTTTCAACAGGACGGCGCTACGTGCCACACAGCCGAAGCTTCAATAGTTTTTTTTTTATAGCATTTTCAAAAAAAAAAAGTTATCTGGCGGACCCTTTACAAGCCTTTCATACTATAAGTCTGTAGCACAAATTTTAACTTTTAATTTGCCGAAGCACTGCCGACTGGTTTTCACGAAAACATTCCAAGGCATTACGGAAACACTACCAGATATTAAAGTATTGTTTCGTTCTTTAATACCAACGCCCATGTCGTCCATCTGGTCCACTTCGGTTAATTTTTGCTTTACACTTTTTAATTTATTTACTGTAAATTTTTCGACTTTTTCGGGTTTTTTCACTCAAGAATGGGCTTTTAATCTGCCTCAGGTTTTGGCAGCATAACATTTTAAAACAACTTAAGAGATTTTGCCTACTTAAGAATAAATCCACAGACCAAAATTATAATCTATATATATAAAATCGTAGTGTGTTTGTTCCTAACGCATAAGAGCGTTGAGCTGTGGAACTAAATTTTCAAGTTGCTAGTTGCTAGTTTTTTAATATTTTTTTTTTTCAATTTAGTTAACGTTTTTAACTTGAAGCATCTAGCAAAATTATAATTGATAAACGTTAAATAGTTACGTTTTTAATAAAGGACCAAGTTGTTTACACACTTATACCTAATTTACATTAAGCATTTTTTTCATGAAATTAGTTGCATGAAAATTCTTTATTTGTCAGTAGGAGGCCTGGAGGAGCATCGTATATCAAAAAAGTGGCCAAAAATGCATCAGAGATTTATTCTACGCCCTTTTTTATATAAAATTCTCTTATATAGCGCTGCAATTAGCAAATAGAAAAGGTTGCGTGCAACAAAATTCATGAAATTTCATGAAAAAATGCCTAATGTAAATCAGGTATTACCTATCTTCATTTCTCACTTTATATTAAGATGAATATTAACGGTACTTTTCATAAGAAGACACGATCTCATTTTTGACAATACGCCAGACTATCTATATTAGCAATTAAAAACGTTGCCAAACTTAGGGCTAATAAATCAGTCAATGATTATATGCATTTTATTTTTAAATCATATTTAAACAAAAAATTTTGTTTCCCACCACGCAATTAAATCAAACTTAAACAGCCAACATTGTGCATTTAAGTGTTGTTTAAGTTTTACAAACACACCATATGTTTTGTGCATGTGTGTGTTCATGCACATGTACAGGCATGTACATGAACATCATGTGGTCGTATTAAAAAGAATTTCGTTTAATTTTCACAAATATACAACAAATGTAACATATATTTTCATATCATGAAAAATATAAATAGAAAAATGCATTCTGATGATCTTTTTGTATCATAAAATGTGTTTTTTGCTATTTAATTTTTTTGCAAATTGAAAAAATCAGCTTTCTTATTTATATTGAACAGCTGTTCTTTGCAAAGTTTTCCATATTATTTGGAAATATTGTAGTGCTACCATACTTTCAACGTAATTTGATAATAACTTTAAGTAGCCACTGAAAAAATTAAAGCGTATTTAAATACATTTTAATTTTTTATGAAAATTAACTTAAACTATGTTTAAAAATTCACTGATTTATTAGCCATTATTATATAGATAGATGTTACTTTTAGTGCAAGAAAACCGTTTAATATTTTTGTGAACAAACTTGTCGTTAACTGTATGTACATATACATAATAATTGATATAATTAAAAATTACTTCAAATTCACAAAACTTTTCAAAATAAGCCAAAACTATTCGAATCAATTGATTTAAATGAATTTCTACATACATATAAATATGTCACATAAAATTATTTTACCCATAATAAAACCTTGCCTTGGCAACATTGCTTGTGGGAGTTCTATTCTCGTTTTTAATAACACACACTCATTAAAGTTTGCAGTGCAAAAGCAAAAACATAAACTCTTACCAAAAAGGGAACTCTAAATAAATTGAGTAAAACTAGCATGTTCAAAACAAAAAGTGCAACAAGACTATAAAATGAAATCGAAAGCAAAGAGCATATAAATTGAAATTAAAAACAAATACGAAAACATTTAAGCCACTGGGTGAATGGGTTAATAGTTACACACTATTAAAAAAGGAAAAAATCAAGAATTACTCTCTTACAAATAAGCTCCCAATCACATACACATTACATTCAAATAGGCAGTTGTTAACAATAATGTTTATGTTTAATAGACCGACGAAATGTGTTTTTATTTTCAACAAGTTTGTTAACTGTTTATACGGGCCATTTTAAATTATATTAAACACATAAAATAATATAAACACGACATCACAATAAATATGCACTGAGATACCATACCGAATTTGTCTAGGTAGAATTGAAAAATTATGTAAACGTGACGAGTGTACAATAAACAATTCCACAAGCTCTTACTCAACTACATACTCAGTTGACATTGAAATTTCGTTTAAAAACAAAACAAACAAATTTTTGTTGTCATCGGTCGTTGTACTCGTACTTTTTTGTTAGCATTTATAATTTATTGTATTTGGTGCTTTGCTTGCTTGCTAGTAGTGTCTGCAGAAAAAACATGTATAGTTGAAACAGAGGATCGCAAACTAGTCGAAAACAAGACTAAAAATTACATGCAGATGATTGACGAAATACTTAGTATTCGTGTTTACGGTTCCATAGTATCAGAAAACCTTTATAAAATTCAATAAAATTACGTATTTTTGGTGAATTCTCCATTTTTAAATCAGACTTAAATTCGTGTGCGATTTTTTTTAAATAAAAGTTGTACCTACAACATGATTCTAAATCTTGCAACCTATCTTAGAATCAAATCTTTTTAGTCTTTCGTACAACCCAGACAGAACTTCATACAACGACCGCACACACTTCACAATCTCATACACAAGCTCCTCATGTTGTACCAGGAGTCGAAAAGTGCATTAGCAGACATCAATATTTAGATATATTATTCTTCCGGCTCGCCTGTTTAAGAATCCCTGGCCAGGAAATCCAACAAAAAACATACACTACATAGACGTAATGTTTATATCTTTCGTGTTTCAGGGTATCTTTCGTACATGTTTCATTGTGTCTGAACGACCTTCACATTGAAGCCAATAAAAAGAAATTATTTTGGTGCAATACACTTCATTTAACTTGAAAGTAAGTTAAATTTGTTGTTCGATATGTCTTAGATTTTATTAATGAATTAATTGAGTAATAAATAAATTTTAAAATATTAAACTAAATTTAAGATTCAAAATTATTGTAAAGGAAATACAAATTACCTATAGATATTAAAATATCTTAATATCTTTCTTTAAATTCCTTTGTGAAAAAAATTTAAACCGAAAACGAAAACAATAGAAATTTATGAAACCGTGAGTTTAGTTCACTTTAAGACAATTCTTGTGTTTGAAATAATTTTAAAATTAGTTCATTGAGACTTTCAATAGCAGTTTTTTTTTTATAAAAATCATGAACTTGTCTTTAGTCCTTTGGTGTGTTCTGAACCTCTAAAAGCTAACGACTCCAAAGTTGCATTATATTTAGCTTTCAGTGAAATCTAAAAATGTATGAGAAATTTTATTCCAGTTTCGAATATTAGTTTGTTTCGTAATTTTGAAAGTGACTTGAAATTATGTTTGACTTTGAATTCTTATTAAATTTTAACTTTACTTACGTGAAAAAAAATGAATTATTGACTCTTCCGTATACGTTCGAAATTTCGAAAACGTGTTCGAACTTAGTTAGTTTTGGTTTTCGTTGGCGAATACAATAAATTACTATTGCTTTGGGTGATTTCAAAAATGATTTAGAACTAAGTAAAACACATAAACTATTGATTCTTGAAGTATGTTCGAAATTTCGAAAACGCCTGCGCAAATTATTCGCTTCTCGGGTATGTTCGAAATTTCTAAATAACTTGAAATTATGTTTGATTATTAATTTTTATTAAAATTGAACTTTAAATACATGAAAACAACCTATTATTGACTCTTCATGTTCGAATTTAGTTAGACTGTAAACTATCATTATAATTGAAAATTTTCTGTGGCGAATATAATAAATTATTAATGGTTCGGATGAGTTCGAAATTACGAAAATGATTTTGAACTATAAATAAGAATAAATTCTTATTAAAATCAGAGTTTTCCTATGTAAAACACATAAATTATTAATTTTTGGGGTTATACTCGAAATTTCGAAAATGCATGAGCAAATTACTATGTTCGAAATTTCGATAGTGACTTGAAATTATGTTTGACTTTAAGCTCTTATTAAATTTGAACTTTAATTACGTGGAAACAACGTATTATTGACTCTTCCATGCATGTTCGAAATTTCGAAAACATGTTCGAATTTAGTTAGACCGTAAATTATCATTTTAATTGAAATTTTCTTTAACGAATACAATAAATTATTAATGCTTCGGATGAGTTCGAAATTTTGAAAATGATTTCGATTTCAAATCTATGAGACTACAATCGTAAATTGCACTTGGTGTCCTTGCTTAGTTAATAGACAACTTTAATGGTGGTACAAGTCTAATATATTCGATGTTCCTCATACCTTTTCCCATTAAAATGCGTTATTTGTGTATTGTAGCTCATTTGCCTTTCAAAACAAAGGAAATGACCAACGAAAGCTCCAAAAAAAATGTGTATGTGACTTAAACGTTTGTCCATGTGTCAATGTACTTTTTTTATTATTTGTTTTTTTTTTATTGACAATAGTGCGGCGTCAACAGGTTAGTAACCGGTAATAGAAAATAAAAGTAACGAATATATTGAAGTTTGTGTCTGCTTATTTTCAACAAAAAAAAGTGTGGGGGTAAATGAACGTTGGGAATCAAATTGATTAACCGGTTAATGGCATATGACTTCTCTATGGATTAGAAAAGAAGTGATACGCTAATGCTAATTTCTCAGTATGCAAGCAAATTTAATATTTTGAATACTCAAATATTTTTATATGTGCGATAAAGTTAAAAACAAGTCAATGAACTGTAAGCGCATTTATTATTAAACTATCTAATATTTGAAATGAAAACAAAAGTGTTAATTTTGTGTGTTTAACAAACGATTTGATTCAGTCATAACAATAAATTTTTTTGCACATTTTGCTACGAGTAGTTGTTATTTTTATTTTAAGCAAGTTTTTAGAGATAACAACATAATACTTTTGCCTTTGTTAAAAATTCATAACAAGAAGACATTAATATCTTTGATACTTCTACTTTAAATGTCACTCGTTATTATTTTAAATATTTTGATACAAAAAATAAAACTTGATCATTTATTTCCTTCCTTATTTTAATTGCTGACAATCTGACATCTTATAAAATCAAATCAATTAATTTTGCAAATAATTAATGTTAATGTATTTTGCATACAACTGTAGCAATTAATTTTGCAAATAATTAATGTTAATGTATTTTGCATACAACTGTAGCGCAGCTAGCTGCTTGGCTTGTTGGTCCTATTGAAATTCATTATAATTCTTTTATTATAGTTTTGATCGCTCTCTTAATTTAACTAGTTTTAAGCAGAAAGTCTAGACTTTCCGCCTTAGAGTTATTCCCCCTTATCGTGGTTGACGAATTTCAAATTCGACTACGAATTTTTTTTTTTAATAAATTAAAGAAGATTTCAAAAGTTTTTTTTTTAATATATGATAAACAAACTGTCGTAATGGAAGTCAAAATACTCCAACCACGATAAGGCACAAAAATATTTTGAAAAAAAAGACGAGAGGTTTCTTAGGACACCCAGTTATAGCTATGCGGCTCAGTTGTATAAAACATTGTGAAATAACAATGCAATAAAATTATATTATATGATGATTTCGAATTTTCCGCAAATATTTCAAAACGTTTCCATTTATTTCTTTTCTAGCAGTGTACGATTAAATTAATGTATTGTTTGTGCCCGGTGGCGGCTGTGAGCCAGCTAACAAAAACAAATTGAGCAATCGTTCTCATTGTTTTTATTTTGTTTTTGTTTCACTCACTTCAAAGAAACAATACTAAATCTAAAATCAAATCCTTTATTGTAGTACCCTGTTTTTAAGTACAAAGAAATCAAAACAAAAATAAATTTATAACTGTAATAGTGTCGATTATTTTTAGTAAGAAAATCACCTCCTAACTCCTGTATCGCGCAATAAATAGCATAGCTATAAAAAAGTTCATATCGAGTTCATAATTCCAAATAACTAATTTGCTCATAAGGGCTTCAACTGATAGATTGACGTCTGTGCTTAAAAGCGACAACAGCATAAGTCGACTTGAGACAAAATCGAGTTATATGTATATGCTACAAAATTCTACAAACGAAGCTTCATATTTGTGTTAAATCCCCATGTCTCTAAAGAAGTTTATTATAATGGTCAGGGAAACCAGAAATATGCTCTAAAAAAGTGTTTACGCATTTAGTATGTATTAAAAACTTGAAAATATGCACTAAAAACTCCAAAAATATGCTCTAAAAATATTCACCCTTATCGTGAAATATTTCCCGTGAACAAAAAAACTGGTGAACAAAATTAGAAAATAGTATACTGATACAACAACGACGCAACCATTGGCGATCACAATTTCAGGGAAAGGGAACACTTTTCACGTGAACTTTTATTCCCGATAAGGGTGAATATAAACTGATTTATTTGAAAATAAAAATACATTTTTAATTGAATAATTCAATATTACTTGCATATAAAATAAGGCAAAAAGAAATAAACTAAAGAAAAGCAAACAATAAAAATTCAATAAAGATACAAATTTAACTTCAACTTAAAAACAGATCACGATATCAGACTCAAAACTTTGAAACTGTTATTTTGGATAAATACCACAAGCTTACTATTGTTATTGCAATAAACAACATAATATTGGGTTACATTTCCAGATAAAAATCTTTTCGACTCGAACTCTCTTTTCATTTTTTTTTTCTTAAGACTATCTTTGTAATAGTAGCAAAATATTGGTTGTACATACCACTGTTTCCTGCGGACATGCGCTATATTATATAGCGTAACAATTAAGCATAATGTAAACACTAAAAGCTATAGTAGTATAAGTAGTATAAAAAAAGTTATATAAAGTATCAAAATATCCTCTGAAAGCATCAAATATGTTCTAAAAAATGCTAAAAAATATGCGAGCAAACCTGAAATATACTAAAAAAAATGCTTTAAAGGTTAAAATATGCAAAAATATCGAGCCATTAGCGCCAAATAAGCTTAACCAACATGATTTTCGAAATGCGTTTTTTTTTATAAAAATCATTAACTTGTTATCATTGCCATTATGTATATGTCAAAATTTTGCAACCATAGGATATACCGTTTCAATTTTATAGCAAAAACAATTTAAGCTTAAGTACAAATTATTTTTTGTTTACAGTTTTTGTAACAGCAACATGTTACTTAAGCTAAAATTTCCTTTTGAAATCAAAGCAAGTAAGATTGCTATATTCGGATTACTCCAATATTATATACCCTTCACCGACATCGGACGACGTATATGCCGACATACAATGTTACAGACATACATATTTGTTTTGTAAAAGAAAAATAGTTTACTTATTTTTTGGTCTATTGCAATTTTTCGACTAACCAACTTGATTCAAATATTTTATTTTCGATATTAGCAATAGTTGAATAATTTATTCTGCATTTTTGCATTGTTAATATTTATCTATTTTTAAAATAGTTAACTAAAGTCGACTTCAACATGGAACAGCCTATTCTGTTAGCACACACACACACACACCCACATCTACAAAACTTAAATACACATTAGACCACCCAAATTGCCCAAAGTATTTATATTATTCGCTCCACCGGCAGTTTCTGATAGACTGGCCATAAAAAATCACATGTGTCTAAAAATTGCACTGATATTTCGCGTATCTACCGGCCATGCGCATTGCACTTTTCTCCTAAAAAATAACCTATCCTGGCTATAAACACTTTTGGCACTTTTAAATGCGGCGATTTTCGGAAAAATTTTTATAACCATTTTTGTTTAGAATAAATACCGCAACATCTTCTTCCACATAATTTTCCCCTAAATATGGTCTATCATAGTCCTTTAATGGCATGAAACTAAGTTTTTTCGGACAGACTTTTTTCAACGGCTCTCGCTAAAAATTGGATAGCGATAATTATAATTCGTTTTCATTATTTTATAATGTAAGATTTGTATATATAGACGATAGAGAAAAACATATTTTCGTGTAAGAAACTTTGTTTATATACTTGTATACAAATATTATGTAAATCCACGAGCATATCATTAGAATTCTTTCTACAAAAAAATAAAAGTAAATAAATAAAGTATTTTTTATTTGTGATTTGAACGGGCTAAGGTTCGTATTGCTTTTTAATAATAATGGAGTTCGAATAATAATTAAAATAAACTAACTTAATCTATAATCTAAACCAAATTTTATTTAATCTATAACCAAATTTTTTTAGTCGAAGTCGAAATACGCGAATCACGATAAAGCCCATTATTCAACTCTATACCTAGTCTAAAAAATATGATTGTATTGAAGTGAGTTACACTGTTTTAAAGGTTATCTTTCCCAACTTGAAAAGAAATATCATCCATAAGTCTTAAATATGGTTATTTTGATAATTCTGAAACAGTATATTATGATTTAAATTTGATTACGCGATCCAGACAAAAAAAAAAACTGAGATAATCGCCAGTTCAGTTTAGGTACGTAGCAATTTATTAAAAATTTATTCACAGAGTATACATATGGACTTGACAATTCTTTCCATCAGTAAAACTATACACAAAAAAATTATTAGCGAACTCTTTAATTTGAAAAATGATAAGTCTGTAGAAGATTCACTACATGCAGCCGATCAAGAAGCCAATAATTAAGCAATTTGGAGAAAAGTTTACGTAAAAAACTGATATTTACTTCTTCTTAAAAAATGTTTTTTTTTAGCTTAACCAACACAAAAATATACACATTAGTTTGTCAGGGAGACAGCAAAAAAAGCTTAAGGGACAAAAAATACCGTTATCATTGTAATATTTAGTTAAAATTCGTTGCGTTACTTATATTTAGCATAATAACACCTAAATACCAAAATTCAATGAATTAACTGAAATAACAGCGAAGATAATTAAAAAAAACCTTCTCATGGAAAGTTTTGTTTTTCTTGCTTAAGCTTTTTGTGCGGTTATGACTCGATATTAGGGTGATCGACTATTCGACTTTTTCCAGAAACCGGTTTTCGAATAGTTCGAACATTTGAAATTATGAAAAACCCGGTTTCGGTTTTTACAATTCAGGAAAAACCGGCTAACAGGTTTTTTTAAGTAAGAAAATTATTATACATAAGTTTTGATTTTAAATTGCTTTATAAAAAAGGTTTAACAATTCATGTAAATACTATAAGACAATACAAAAATTAAAGGTAAAACATAAACATTAACTTCATATACTTATGTATAGTACATAAATATTTATATATAATATACATTTGAGGAATAAACTCTACATACAACCATAATTTTTTGGGTTTGTGGAAACTTGGGAAGAAATTCAAAAAATTAAATATACCAATATTTAGGTTGCTAATATATGTATATGTTTAAGCAAATAATAAAAAAATAATTATAACACTTACAGTAGCAAAAATATTAAAAATACATAGGAGAAAAGTCTACATACAGGCATAAAATACATGAAAAAATACGTGCAAAATGTTTGATGTCGTCAACTTGTTTGAAAATTCTGTGATTTCCGGTAAAAAACCGTCAACAAATGGCATCCAAATATGGTCTATTATGTCGTTGTTATTATAATTACTTTTCATTTTTTGTATAAACATATATATTAGCAACCTAAATATTGGCATATTTAATTTTTTGAATTTCTTCCCAAGTTTCCTCAAACCCCAAAAATTATGGTTGTATGTAGAGTTTATTCCTTAATGGTATATAGTTACATATGTATGTATGGACAAGGTGGATAGCTACCTCTATATAAAATATGAAGCAAAATTGCAACAAAACTAAAAAACACTTTTTGCAACTGTATTTTGACATCCATTGCACACCATAAGGCCAATTAAATTCGCCTCTGCTATTACCTCATAAAATAATTTCTCTTAATTTCATCTTTCAGTAAAAAAATACTTACTACAATCAACAAAACATGCAAAATGTACAAATCGAAAAGTATTCGACTCAGCCGGTTTTTAAATTGTAAAAAAACCGGACTATTCGACATTCGAAAAATCAACATTTTGAAAAAAACGACAACCGTATTTTGAAAAAAAACCGGATTTTAAAACCGGTTGAAAAACCGAGTCGATCACCCTACTCGCTATGCACTAACATATCGAAGCCAAAATTCATAAAAAGTTCTGAAACGGATAAATATCTTTTCTCCACATTAATAAATCACATATAAGAAATAAATTCAGTGAAGTGCGACTTTGACCCGCGCGTGAAGGGTTGCGTACGGACACCAGATATGTAATTCAATACGAACTTTAGCCTATATATTATAAATAGTTTTGGCTTTTTTTGTTTTCGGGTTTTTTTCGGTTTTGAGCGTTTTTTAGTTTTGGCTTTTTGACTTTTTCCCCTTTTTGTCGGTTTTTTGATTTTTGCGATTTTTTTTAGCGATTTTTTTTCATTTTGGCGATTTTTTTCATATGGGTGATTTTTTATAGTTGTGGCGCTTTTTAGCGTTTTGGCGACTTTTTTCGGTTTTTGGCGTTTTTTCAATTTGGCGATTCTGTTTATCATTTTGGTGATTATTTTTTCATTTTGGCCTTTTTCGCGTTTCGGCGATTTTTGTCGGTTTTTGGCGTTTTTTTCATTTTGGCGATTTTTTCGTTTTGTCGATTTTTTTCGGTTTTGCTGATTTATTTTAGTGTTAGAAATTTCTTATTTTAATTTGGTGCTTTTTTCGTTTTAACGATTCTTTTTGGTTTTTGGCGATTTGTTTTGGTTTCGCGATTTTATAATTTTCGGATTTTTTTAGTTTTACCGTTTTTGAAAATTTCAAGAGTTTGCCTCCTACGGTTTCCAAGATATAGCAAGTTGTAAAAATTACATAGTCAAAATTGCATTAACTGATGGACCACCCTTTAATATAAATTTTTTTAAATTTTATTTATTTATTTATTTCAGTCTATGGACAGAAAGTCCTTTCAGACAACGATATAAATGTGAAATAATTTTCTTAATAACTAAGATTGAATAGATTATATGTATAAATATTAAAATAGTAAAAGTTCAACCAAAAATAAAGAAGGCTAATTTCTTAATGAATGTATATACATACAAAGTTATGAAATTAAAGCAAAATTTCAAATAAAAATATTATTTTATTACACTTAGAAGAATAAGTTTAAACTCATTTTTTTCAGTGCCGAACTCTATGTAAGACTTTGATTCTTTTTGCAATTGAAAGTTAATATCATTGAGAAACGCGAAAGCTCGGGTTAGTGTGCCATTACGAGCATAATTAGTCCGATGAAAATGAACATCAAACAGCTTAGTTAATCTGAAATTTCTAGGAAGTATAAAAAATGGTACAGCTTGAAGCAAATCAGGACAGTCAATGTAACCGCTAATAATATCGTAAACCAGAAGGGCTAATTGGAGTTTTCTACGTCCTTCTAGAGTACGTAGGCCAATAAAAAGGCACTTAGATTCATAACGAACAGAAGTTAAATAAGTTAATGAGCGTGTAACAAATTTAAGAAAGATGCGTTGAAGTCTCTCGTTACGAGATATAAGATTTGAGACATGAGGATTCCATATAACAGCAGCATATTCCAACTTAGATCTAACAAAGGACGCATAAATGTATTTATGCGTGTACGGGTTAACAAACTCAGAGCAGTTTCTCTTCAGGAAACCAAGCATTTTATACGCTTTAGGCAGTACACAGAAAAAATTATTCCCAAAAAAATTTTAAACAAATATTTGTTATTAGTTTCAGTAAATATTCTGTACTGTTCCACTAAATTAATTTGTACCAAAACACTGTATAGAGAAGAAACAGGCCACGACGTTTGTCGGCTACATTTCGGCATTTACATGTATACAACACGATCAAACAAAATAAACAACAACTAAACAACAACAACCGCACAACAGCACGTTGTTCCTATCAACAAGCAAGATAAACACCAACACACTGAAATAACATTTTCTCTCAGCCGAACTATGATTAATTTAAATTTTTACAAAATTTTTATCAGAATTTACAAAATTATTTGTAGGACCGCATTCAAATAAAATATTTACTGATTCAACGAATTTGGTTACTGAAAATGAAATTTAGTTTTTTTTTGTGTATATACTCAACATGAGCTACAAACGACATAGAACTATCAAAAACAACACCTAAATCAAGTTTAGAATTCGAAGTGTTCAAGTTAATACCATTAATATTAAATATCAGTACAATGGGATCCATGGATCTATGAAATGAAACATGTAAACATTTATTTATATTTAAATACAAGTAATTAAGTTGCCACCAATTGCTTAAATTATTAAGCTCATTTTGCATAGTGCAAATATCACTCAATGAATCGCATTTCATGAAAAATTTTAAATCATCGGCATATAACAGATATTTTGACTTAATAAAGCAGCCACCAATATCATTAATATATAAATTAAATAATAACGGGCCAAGTATGCTCCCCTGGGGCACTGCAGACGTTTGACAATAGGGCGTGGATTGAAAACCTTCAATATATACAGAGCAAACTCTATTAGATAAGTATGACTTAAGCCATAACAAAAAATTGGAATGGAATCCCATTAAACTCAATTTTGACAACAGAATGGAATGAGATATTTTATCAAATGCTTTGGAAAAGTCAGTGTAAATAACTTCTACCTGGCTACCATGCTCGAGAGCATCTAGACAATATTCACTGAAAAGGGTCAGATTAGTAACAGTTGATCGGCCGGAATAAAAACTGTGCTGATACGGAGAAATCCAAGGTTTAATTTGGAAAAATAACTTTTTATGCACAATATGCTCAAAAATTTTAGAAACGCAACAAAGCTTAGAGATAGGTCTGTAACATTTTACATCATTTCTGATGCCATCTTTGAAAACTGGAGTGAATATGGCAGACTTCCACCTACTTATGTAAATTCACCTTCTTTCAGAGACAAATTAAAAATAAACGTTAGAGCTGGTATTAAGGAGGTGCTCGATTTCTTTAGCAGATAACTACAGAGACCATCACAATCAGATTTTAATGAATTCTTTACCTGAGTAATAGCGTCAGATACATCAATCTCAGACAAAACTAGGCCGCCAATATTTAATTTGCTAAGTCCTCCCGAAGTGGAAATATAATCATTGTACGGTTCAAAATTTGAACTAAAAAATGATGCAAACATATTAACCGCCTCCTCACAAGAATTAGAGATTTTGCCATCTAGGCTAACAATAGATGGAATGTCTGACGCTTTTCTTTTAAATTATTAACACTAAATTTAAAAGAAAAGCGTTGTTGTTGTAGTCTATATAAAAATACACTAATTTTACAAATTTCAAGAGTCAATATAACGGGTGTTTTTTTTAGAGGTATAGAACTTCGAATTGAAATAAAACACAAGAAAATCGTTTTAATGTCCATCAATTTGGCTTTATTGGAAGGATAATTTTATGCCATTTTAAATATGATTTCGGGCATGTGGCCGCCGCGGCTGGCTCGAATAAAGCCAATTCTACAGGTCCAATTTTCAACCACTTTTTCGAGCATATGGGGCCGTATGTTGGCAATAACGCCACGAATGTTGGCTTCCAAGTCCCCTAACGTTTCTGGTTTGTTGGCGTAGACGAGCGACTTCACATATCCCCAAAGAAAATAATCCAATGGTGTCAAATCACACGATCTTGGTGGCCAATTGACAGGTCCATTCCGCGAAATTATGCGCTCATCGAATGTTTCCTTCAATAAATCGATTGTGACGTGCTCTGTGCGGCATGTAGCGCCGTCTTGTTGGAACCACAACTCATCCACATTCATGCCATCCAATTCGGGAACAAAATAGTCGGTTATCATGGCTCTATACCGGTCTCCATTAACGGTAACTGACTCTCCAGCATTATTTCGGAAGAAGTATGACCCAATGACTCCACCAGCCCATAGAGCACACCAAACAGTCAGTTTTTGTGGATGTAATGGCGTCTCAAGGGTCTCATGTGGATTCTCTTCACTCCAAATGCGGCAATTTTGCTTGTTGACGTAGCCATTCAACCAAAAATGAGCCTCATCACTGAACAAAATTTTGCGATGAAAATCAGCATCGAGATCAATCTCATTTTCGGCCCATACACCAAAATCACGACGCATTGCATGGTCTCGCGGCTTTAATTCTTGCACAAGCTGAATCTTGTAAGGTCGCAAGCCAAGATCTTTGCGCAAAATCTTCCATAAAGTTGATGGACAAAGCTCCAATTGCTGTGCACGGTGGCGAATCGATTCATTCGGGTCCTCTTCAACACTTTGCTCTACAGCGGCAATTGTTTCTTCGGTGCGCACTGTTCGACGTCTCTGCGGATGCGTATTATCACATAGAGTAAACGTAGTGCGAAAACAATCCATGGTTAACCGAATTAATTGCTCTGATGGACGATTATGTCGACCATAAAATGGACGGAGCTTGCGGTAAACTTCGCGAACTGAACCATTATTTTCGAAATAAATTTGCACGATTTGCAAGCGTTGTTCTTTTGTCAACCTGTTCATGATGAAATGGCAAACCAAACTAAATATTAATCACTTGACAGCTGACAAAATGGCCGCCAGTTAAAAAAGCGATGCCAACTTAAAGTTCTATACCTCAATAAAAAACACCCATTACATATGTATACATATGTATGTATGTTTCACCTTTGGTGTACGGAATTCTAAAAACATGCAATTGCATACTTTCGGTTTCCCTGAGAATGATATAAACAAAACAATATTGATCTAATCCTAGTGCTAATCCCAAAAGCGCCAAATTCCTATATATAAAATTATATATAAAAATTAAAATAAATTTAGAAAAGTGCGACTTGGACACGCTTATGGAAAGTAACGTACGGAAAATATACATATGTGTAATACCATAAGAATGTTAGCTTATTTATAGATCTGTGGTAATAAAGAAAAATTACTTAAGTCACATTTTACTGTTTTGCAGCAGATCGATCAAATCGATTTTCAGAAATTTATTTCTTTTACAGTTGAATTGGGAAATTCTCTTTTAACCTTTATTTTTTAACCCTTAAATGCATACCGTACCATAAATGATACACTACTTATTTTATAAAAAAAAATATAGCAAATGTAACTGAAACTCAACAAAGAACACTTTAAAATAAAGAATGATGTTTAAGTGTTCTTTGAAATGCCATTTAAGTTTGCTTGTAATTTGTTTATATCATCAGCAAGCTACCAAAGTGGACATATGTATGAAATTTTTGAACAAACATAGTTAGTAAAGCAAATTTCAAAAGAGAATAAGTAATTAGTATGACTGCCATTTTTGTGGAGATTAGTATCAATTTGTATATGGGACACTATTTTAACGAATTTTAATAAATTTTGATCAAGTTTAATTTTTTAAATAGTTTTCTCTCTCTTTTGTTTTAATTTTTTAAAAACTGTCGTTTTTCCAATTTTTCACGAAAACTGTTAATTTTTCTTCAAAATAAAGCCGATATTCGTGTTTAGGGACCAAATTTGCATTAGAATTTCTTGATCTCAGTCAAATCGTTCAAATCGTTCAAAACCTTTAAATCACCCTCAAAAAAACTTACGTTAGTTACCCTCGTGTGTGGTTTTTTACACATATGCAATATATATATATATATATATATATACTTATATTTTGTTGTAGCGACATGGTTCTTTTGCAATCAAAGTCAGTATTTATATAACATTAAATATTACAGCTTAATCGTTTGGTAAATATAGTTTTTATATTTTGATTTCTCGCTATAACATATCTGAAATCCAGATTTCCTTCCATTATGAGAGGAAGTATTTTGCTTTTTTGAAGAAATTTCGAAAGATTGTGATGAGCTTTACAAAGCTTCAGAAGAAAATTTGTGATGGGGTTATTATGCCGATAGGTTCATTCACAATTTTTTTTTGTCCTATAGCAGAAAGCAAAGACACTGCTTATTCAGTTCATGGTAAGTCCATAGGCGTAGCTAGGACTTGATTTTGCCCCCCCCCCCGGGATTTATTACAAATTCTTTTTAAAACATATTCTTTTGCCTCTAATATTAAAAAATTCTATTTTTTATTTATTTTAAAATTACTCATGAAAATCACCAGTAATTTTTATACAAACTTTTCGAATAATCGCTAAATATGCATACTTTTATTAGATAACAAATACCCAAAAAACTATAAGTTTACAGCACTTCAAAACATCACAAATAATTAGTAAACTCCATGTGAATTTATAATAATAGTGTGTGTAGATATGTATGTGTGTATGTAGCTTTCAACAAATTCTTAATAAAATTGTATTAGTGTACGTTGTTAGTAGCAAGTAGACTTGGGTCGAACTCGTTCACTAGTTCATTTTTGCCACAAACCACTGATCAAACCCATTTAAATTACATGGGTTTGATCATTGGTTTGTGGCAAAAATGAACTAGTGAACGAGTTCGACCCAAGTCTAGTAGCAAGACAAGTTGTTTTAATGTGTTCTTAAGATTTTCTACTGTCAAATTGTTTGTAACAATAGCCACTAATTTTTATATAGAGTAAAATTAAAAAAAAATAGCGAAAAATTATGATCTGCAAATACCTTGTATATATTCATATACTATATATACTCGTACACACACATGTATGTATGTATGTATGCATATTTATGGTTCAATCCAGGGCTGCCAGATAAAATGATGGAAAAATCGCCGAAATCCCGATAAAATATAAAATAATCGTCATTTCATGTCCGAAAAATCGTCAGAAAATCGAACAAATCAAAATTTCCTCTTTAAACATGTATACATATGTTTTATTTTTATTAGATAACAAAACAAAACAATTCATGTTCATATACAACTTTGTTAGACTAGTGGAAAACTTGTGAAAAATATTCCTAGGTCCAAATTTTGGTATCAGTACTTTACACAGGTCAATGTATCGTTGGTCTCAAATGGAAAGGCCCTAATGCAAATAATTGTAACTTTACAGGAGAAGGTAAAACATAATAGAAAGTGTAATATTCAAAATGTAACTTTTTTGTACAACTGCTTGTAAAAGCGCTATTTTTTACACTATTGCAATAAATTGTTGTGATGAGGTGTATTAGTGTGAAATTTATTGAAATCACTGAAAAACTCAACTATGGATATGTATGCATGTATATATATGCACATAATTTTTTTTTTTCAATTGAACACGTATACATATGTTTGTACTTATTTATGTATGTATGTTCATTCATCGCAACAATATAGTATTGATTCAGAACTTCAATATTGGAAGGGTAACTAAATAATAAATGGCAATTTTCTATTTTTATTTATGCACCAACAGATAAATTTTTTTTAAATTAAATAATAAATTATTAAGAAATGAAATCATGAATGATGAATGAAATAATTTCTTGCTTGTATCTTTTCAAAATATTGTATTCAAATATAGTATATACATAAATAATTTTTCCATATGAGCATATAAACTTGTTGGAAACGAATATTAATTTTATTATTATTTAGTTTATTATTATTAGATTATTATTATTATTATTTAGTTTTTTTCTAATACATACTTTACTTTTTGTCTATATATTGTTTTTGTTTTGAATGTTTTGTTTTTTTTTTAGTTTTAATTATAACTTAATTTTTGTTATTGAAACTGGACTGTTAACTTATGTTTCAACTTAAATAAAAAAATGTTAAATAAAAAAATCTGTATAAAATTTTTTAAACGCACTAATAATCCCAAACCAATATTTTACTTATTAATATTTTACTTATTAAGTAAAATATATTTTTTTAATTTCCAATTTCAATGTATTTTTAATAAAAAATATATATTTAACTTAATAAGTAAAATATTAATTTGGGATTATTAGTGCGTTTAATAAATTTTAAGCTTAAATTTTAACAATTCCCATAAAAAACACTAATTAAAAAAAATTTTGTTTGCCCCCCCCCCCCCCCACAAAAAATGTCTAGCTACACCAATGAGTAAGTCTTTTCGTATTGTCATGTAAGGCTTTGCAGGAGATGTTTCAAGCTCACGCAGAAAAATCCGATGCAAAATTGGCTTATTTCCTTTCCAATTTGGATTTATATCCTTAAATGTTATGAGCTCATTTAAAGCTGAACTGTCAATTTTATTTGAGAAAACAGCAAATGGCCATCGATTTGTTTTCCTTTTTCAAGTACAGCAAAATAATATTTGGTTCACTGTATCCACTCCACCTATAAAATAAAGTTTTTAAGGTGAATATCAATGAAGCTAATATAAAAAGCATCAAAACGACCTTTGGTTTTATCATATAATTGCATGATATCTGGCAATTTTTTTACATCAGAGTCTAAGTCACTGGAATGATGCATTGTACTTTGCAGTACTACGCAGTTATTCTTTCTCCTGATATATGAAATTAGTATTGTGTTTTCGGTAAATGCAAAAGCTGACTGGAACAACGGAGCCTTCTTGAGTTCTATTAGCTCCCATTGTTAGCTCTCGAGGCAAAAACTTTTTGTCCAAGTTGGTAGGATGAAAAAAAGTTATCCATTGTTATGTTCTGTTCCTTCAGTACGTGAACTTAGTCCAAAACAACACGTTCCCCTCGAGTTTTTTTCAAGTAAACTACCCATGCGGCTGAATTTTCCAAACGTATCACGTTTCAGAGCAAACCAAAAGCCGAAATTTAATGTCATATCTTTCAGGCTTAGTTAGAACTTGCATTTTCCACGAAATCCAAGCAACTGTTCGTCACCTGTAACACACCCAGATGGATTGAAATAATGACTCAACAACTCTGTCTATTTGTCGAAAATCTCACGAATTGGAGAAAAATTTGTCAATAGAGCTTGCTTACCAAAACCAATTACACGACTCATTACTGAAATGTTTTTTTTTTACATTATCGCTGTAAATATGGGACGTCCATAGTCACCATCGAACAAATCCAACATTGTTTCATTATTTGATATAATATATTGCAATTGAAGCTTCTATCTACCTTATGTAAGCATTCACTTCATAAAACGTACATTGTATGCAGATAGGAAAAATATAAAAATATTGACAAGTGCCAAACGAAAATGTTGTTCGAAGAAACTTCATATGTGTGGAAAACCACACACGAGGGTAACTTACACAGAAAAAAATTATTTGTAAATACAATCCTCACAAAAACTTAAATGTGAAAAACGGCCAAGTTCTTATCCAAAATTTCGGCCATTAATAGTTGTGAGATATAAATTTTGACCAAGTTCTTCTTTGCCACAATACCTAACACAGAAATATATTATGTCTGATATAAATTTGTAATCGTAAGGGGTGTCATATAATTTCCAGATAATCTGGCAACTTGACAACATTTTTATCAATATAAATAAATGAACATTTATACATTATTTTCTCCTTTTTTGGAAAGGTAAAAATATTGCCAAGTTATCAGATTATCTAGAAATTATATGACACCTTTACGATTACAAATTTATATCATACATAATATATTTCTGTGTTAGGTATTGTGGCAAAGAAGAACTTGGTCAAAATTTATATCTCACAACTTTTAATGGGCGAAATTTTTTATAGGAACTTGGCCGTTTTTCACATTTATGTTTTTGTGAGGATCTGATTACTTTTTGAAAAGATTTATATAATAACGCTTATTAAACTTAAAATTTCTAGTGTATTTTATTTCTATTCATGATCACTGTGCCAGTTGAAAATGGCAGAGTTACATAAAATAATGAGTAAGAGTGTGATGGGTGTTGAATTGTTGACCTTAAATATGCACCATTGTGTCATTACAACGGGTCGCCAGTGTGTATGCAATTTGGTAAGAGGCGACTGGAAGAAACATGCAAAATACAGCGTAAATTTTACTGGGCATGACCCCGCATATTTTCTCAATATATTTCTATGTCAAATAAAGTCTGCTTAGCCGAAGTACATAAATCACAAGGATATGCCCAATGTGTATGCAAAGTTTCAATAGGGTAGCTGGTGCTTTTAATTTTTGGATTTTCCGATTGAGTAAATCAATTACTATTTGTGTACAAAATGTCAGCTCTCTATAGTATAATATTACGTAAAATTTTCATGAGCCTGGCCCGCTGACTTTTATATCTGCTAGTGCTTTTGGTTCATGCAAAGTTTGATATTAAAAAGTTAATAACAAATACCTGAGTATTAAATTAAAAATTTCTAAGCCGAAGTACCTGAACGAAAAAGCTAAGATTTATGGGTGAAGTCACTGCTACTTTTCCAAATAGGGAATTTTTTTTTGGATAAGTGCAATGTGTATGAAAAGTTTTAATAAAATGTATGTTAATTGTGAATTTGAAGTGCTTGTTTCCGCCCTCTGATAGCAACTTCTGGGTTTTCAGATTTTTCTTAGGGATCTCTTATCTAGATTTATTTGTGTATCAAATTTAAGATCGCTAGTGCGAATTGGATTTTTACCGTCGTGGCCCCGCATACCGGGTAAAACTTTTTGGTTTTAAGATTTTCCCATTGGCTTACGCAGCTACACTTACTAGTGTATAAAATATCAGCTCTCTAGCGCGAATTATATCTTTAGATTTTATCAGCATTACCTCTCCTCACTATTCCTAACTCAAAATTTTGTTGTGAGCAGCGCTTATAATTCATGCTAATTTTCTTCTAAAATACGCTAGACCGATGTAAATTAAACACAAGGCTAACACTTTATGGGAGTGATCAAGCCCAATTTTTAAGGTGATGCAAGATTTCACTAAATTGGCTTGAATTAAAAGCTATATATTAACTGCCTTATTCATAAAAAATATTTCAGGTTTATTAAGCGCTTATTTGACATATTTCTATGGGAAATTTGTCAAATAAACCTGTAATAAACCTAAAATATTTTTTATGAATTAGACCGTAAGTATTTAGTTCAAAACAATATTAGCGTGGCCCCGCCCATTCTGGTAAAAATTTTTGGGTTTTAAAATTTTTCTAGTTTGTTTCTCACTTAGACCTACTTGTATATCAAATTTCAGCTCCTTAGCGCAACTTTTAATTTTTAAATTTTATGGGCGCAGCCCCGCCCTTCTAAATAAAATTTTGGGGTTTTTAGATTTTTTTTAATTGGTTTCTCACCTAGACCTACTTGTATATCAAATTTCAGCTCTTTAGCGCAACCTTTAACTTTTAATTTTTATGGGCGTAACGCCGCCCACTTTTCCAAAGGCAAAATTTATTGGGGTCAGTGCTTATTATTCGTGTCTAGTTTCGTTACAAACGGATAATAATAGCTAGATAAATAGTATATGTAAATATGCTGAGCCGCAGGGCATTAAAATGAGGTTTAAATTGTATGGGCGTGTCAACGCCCACTTTTTAATAAAAAATTTATAGCCTTGCATTACCGCAGTATATAAGCTGAATTTCAATAAAATAGCTTCCATGAAGCACCTTAGATTAGCATTTTTAATTCTGACCTTTATGGGCGTAGCCTCGCCCTCCTGGCTAAAATTTCCGGGTTTTCAGATTTTTTTTATTTTATTTCTCACCTAGAACTAGCTCTGTATCGAATTTCAGCTCAATAGCACAAATTTAAATTTTTATGGGCGTAGCCCCGCCCTCCTGGTTAAAATTTTCGGGTTTAAAGATTTTTCTGGTTAATTGCTCACCTAGATCTTCTCGTGTACCAAATTTTAGCTCTCTAGCTATAGCGGAAGTGCTTCATCAATTTGATGAGTGTGTCAGTGGCCAGTGAGTCAGTGAGTATGTCTTAAAATATGCACTTTTTGCACCTTTATATCTCCGGAAGGTTTCATTGTAAAACTTTCAAACTTCGCATATGAGGTTATATGAATTTATTCTAATTATGATTTAAATTTCATAATTTTACGGTCGCGGGGAACAAAGTTATGAGGGGGGTAAAAACAGCTCGAATGGCTTCCTGTAAATATACACACTGCGTGCATTGGCCAGAACTTGGCCTAGATTAACGAAATTGTAAGTTGAAGGAAAATCTTAAAAATATTTTCAATTAAATATATCAACAAATAATTTGTTGAAATTTATTTTTTTTTCAACATTTATTTTTGTTAGATTTCAATGTTATTTCAATTAAAGTTATTGTTGTATTAACAATGTGAATTGATGAATTTCTGTATCATAATTGTTATATTAATATTATTAAGCTTTTTATACACAATCACAATCTTCGAAACGATTTTTTGCTTGTCTTCGAAAAACACTCAATGTCTTTGGGCGGAGTTGAACCGGCAACATCAACACTAATAAACTGACTCACTTACCTCTCAGCTAAAGAGCAACACTTTATTAAATACGCAAATGATGAACACATACAAAATATGATTTCTTGTTTCTTCTACATGTGCGCATTCCATTATGCTATAATTTAACAAATAATTTTGTTGAGTAATTTAATTGACTACAAAAATTTAAATTTGTTATATCAACAATGATGATTGTTAATTTTTAAATTAAATGTTAACAATTTGTTTGTTGATTTCATTTCGATGATATTTTTTCTGGTTACGTAAGTTTTGAAATATTTCGTTTTTAAATAATAATTTTTAATCAAAAACTCTTTTTTCTGTGCTGAATTTATATTATAAACAAAGTCAAGAAATTTCATTAGTATACTCCAAAAATTTTTTTGGACATCTTACAAAAATGTTTAATTTTGTGTGGTTTTCCACACAAGGGTGATTTAAAGGTTAAGTTTAAATATACTAAAGTATGATCTAAATTAAGCTTTTATTTCAAATGAAATTAGAAGTCTAAAAAACATAAGTCGCAAGTCATATTGCTATAACTTGCTGAAAAATCACACAAATTAATTGAGGTTTTGACCAGGTGTACTTTCGACTATGCAGATTACGAAGATACCATTAACTCAGAATCAGCTTATCTCGGATTAAGCACTTTTTCCTTTTTGCCGCAGATATATAATCGAATAATCTTACCCGCACCTGGACTCAGTAACTTTTATTACAATAATTGTATCGCTATAATATATAAATATGTGACCCGGTATATGAAAAGGTGGCTTATGACTCAAAAAATTATTTTTCACTTTTTTTTTTTTTGCTTCGGATAGTTTTTGAGACGCTCTTTAACATGGTGAAAAGCAGAAAGTCCTAACTTGCTTAGAAGTGTACTAAAAAGGTAGAGAAAGAAGAGCACAAATGAAAGAAAAGCAGAATTTTATTGAAAATCGAGAATGAAGATAATACATGTTTTTAAGTCTTAGACCGGGTCACATAATGAAAATTTATCGACTTTGCTTGCTATCTAGTAACAAATTTTAACGATATTCGCTGTCGTTTGAAGTAAAAAAGCTCAAATTCACTTAGGGCCATTATTACAACTTAAAGTTAGTTAAAAGTAGGATTTTATCCGATGTATAAAATCTTTATCATTTGCAAAATTTTACTTTAACCTTAAGTGAGCGATATATTACAGGCAAGTTTATCCTACCTGGCAAGTTAAATCCAATTTGAAATAATGGACAACTTTTTATACGTCCGATAAAATCCTATAATGACCCTTAGTTTTTCTTTAATTATTATTTGTGTTTCTCGCTTATTTTAACAGAGATGCCACATGATATAAATATTACAATTTTCGGCTCGCAAAAAGTTACTGCGTTCATTTGTTTGGCGTTTTTTACGTTTAACGCTTCGTTTAGCCGATTTTTTTTCGTTTTTTGGCGATTGTTTTTTGTTTAACGATTTTTTAGCTTTGGTGCTTTTTTCCGTTTTGGCATATTTTCGTTTGGAGATTTTTTTCGGTTTTTGGCGATTTTTTTAGGTTTTTAGCCGACCTTTTTACTTTTGGTGATTTTTTGCATTTAAGCGACTTTTTTTGTTTATTTTTTTTATTTAAACAAACAACCCACGAAGCGATTAGTTTGTGTGCAGAAAACACCCCGAGTCTATGGCGGGAATTGAACCCATGACCTCTGGACTGAGAGGATATCATCGCTATCATTCAGACACGGTGGCTTTTTTCATTTTGGCGATTTTTCCCACCGGCATTTTTAGAATTTTTTAGTTTTAGCGTTTTAGAAAATTTCAATAGTTTGCCTCCTACGGTTCCCACGATACAGCAAGTTGTGAAAATTACATAGTTAAAATTACATTAACCGATAGAGTACCCTTTAATTTTGATTTTTCAAATTTCAGTGTTAATTGGTGTAGTCTGCATAAAATTACACTAAGTTTGAAAACTTCAAGTGTCTACATGTCCTAGTTTACATCATACAAGTCTTATTGCTAAGCTGATTAGTTCGGTTTTAGAATACCCTTTAATTTTTGACTGTCATATATATGTTTTTGTAGCGGCCAAAGTTTTACATATTGTGTTGAAATTTCATGTCTCGAGAAAACAGCCTGTGACAGACAGACAGGTGGACATCGCAGCGAAAACAATAAGTTTCCTATTCACCTTTGGTGCACGGAACCCTAAAAACGCGCAATAGCAAGGTTGTAAGAAACCAAAGAATTAATTAAGCTTCTCTTCTCTCTAGCTATCTGTCACTTCACTCTCAGGTAACACAAAACTTACTTTCTCTTCTCAGCAACCTGTCAAACCTAACCTAACCTTACATACTACGGATATCTATAATTCCTCATATAATTCTGTTAGAAATCTTGGCTAAACATTTCCGTTAATTGCTTCCTCTTTTGTTTTCAAACTATTTTCGCTTTGCTACCGCCATAATGCAGTTTGAATATTGAAATTGCATTCAAATATGCAGCGCAAGTGTATGTATGTATGTATGTATGCAATGTATAATTAAATGCGTTTAACAACGCAATCAATGTTAATGTCAAAGTAATAAACTTGAATTCATACAAATTGTTTAAATTAATTTAACGCACATTTATGCAGCGCAGTAAAATTTCAATGGAAATTGTTTTTACCTAAACAAAAAAAAAAAATAAATTATATGTATGATAATAAATGTATAAATTAAGACCACGTAAAAACTATAAATTTTTGTTATCAAAATGGGAAAGAAATATTAAATAATAATATTTCAAAAAAGGTCAATAATTACATTATGAATTAATGACCTTTGCTTAAACATAATGAAATGTTTTGCGTGTAACAATTGTAATACTGTTGTTATGATTGTTATAAAATGAAATTTTTCAACCCAGAAAACACAATTTTTTTTAAATCTCAAATTGAGCATAATTAATGTTTGGGTTTCGAAGAAATCTAGGCGCACGGCAGTGCGCCAGGCCAAGTTCCGGCCAATGCACGCAGTGTGTATATTTACAGGAAGCCATTCGAGCTGTTTTTACCCCCCTCATAACTTTGTTCCCCGCAATCGTAAAATTTTAAAATTTAAATCATAATTAGAATAAATTCATGTAACCTCACATGCAAAGTTTGAAAGTTTTACAATGAAAGCTTCCGGAGATATAAAGGTGCAAAAAGTGCATATTTTAAGACATACTCACTGACTCACTGATCACTCATCAAATTGATGAAGCACTTCCGCTATAACTAGAGAGCTAAAATTTGGTACACAAGTAGATCTAGGTGAGCAATGAACCAGAAAAATCTGAAACTCCAGAAATTTTAGCCAGGGGGCGGGGCTACGCCCATAAAAATTAAAGCTTGTTCTAGTGACCTGAAATTCAATACATAACTAGGTCTAGGTTAACAATCAAACAGAAAAATCTGAAAACCCGGAAATTTTAGTTAGTAGGGCGGGGCTACGCCCATAAAGGTCAGAATAAAAAAGCAAATCTAATACGCTTAATGGAACCTATTTTATTGAAATTTGGCATACATACTACGATAGTGCAAGCCTATAAATTTTTTATTAAAAAAGTGGGCGTTGACACGCCTATACAATTTAAACCTCATTTTCGTGTACTACGGCTCAGGATATTTAGATATACCATATATGTATGAATTATTATCCGTTTGCAGCGAAACTTGACACGAATAATAAGCACCAACCGAAAAAATCTTGCGTTTGGAAAAGTGGGCGGGGTTACGCCCATAAAAATTAAAAATTAAAAGTTGCGCTAAGGAGCTGAAATTTAATACACGAGTAGGTATAGGTGAGAAAACAACAAGAAATCCTGCAATCCTGACAATTTTAGTCAGAGGGGCGAGGCTGCGCCCATAAAAACTAAAAATTAAAAGTTGCGCTTATAAGCTGAAATTTGATACACAAGTAGGTTTGGGTGATAAACCAACTAGAAAAATCTGAAAATTCAAAAATTTTTGCCAGAATGGGCGGCGCCACGCTAATATTGTTTGAAATTAAAAACTTACAGCCTTATTTATAAAACTTATTAAGGCTTTATAAAGACTTTTTAAGAAAAATTTTGTATTAAAATTTGTCTCAAAACCTTTTTATAAAGCTTTACTAAGTTATATAAATAAGGCTGTTAATATACAGCTTTTAACTTGAGCCATTTTAGTGAAACCTTGCCTATACGTTGCACGTAGAAACCACTTTTAACTCTAACCTTCAATAGTGGACGTGATCACTCCCATAAAATTTTAGCCTTGTGTTTAATCTACTTCCGTCTAGAATATTCGCGCTAGAAAGCTGAAATTTTATACACAAGTAAGTGTAGATGAGTAAGCCAATGGGAAAATCTCAAAACCAAGAAGTTTTATCCGTTAAAACTCCAATTCGTACTAGAGAGCTGAAATTTGATACACAAATAAATCTAGATCAGAGATCACTAATAAAAATCTAAGAAACCAGAAGTTTCAAAGCTGGGGTGGTAACAAGCACTGTAAACTCAAAATTAAGTTCAATTTTATTGAAACTTTTCATACATATTGCACTTAACCAATGTAAAAATTTCCCGTTTTGAAAAGTGGCCGTTACTACACTAATAAATCTTAGCTTTTTCTTTCATGTACTTCGGTTTAGCAGTTTTTAATTTATTACTCATATATTTCTCATTAACTTTTTAATACCAAACTTTGCATGAATTATAAGCACTAGCAGATATAAAAGTTGGCGGTGCCAGGCCCATAAAAATTTTGCGTAATATTATACTGTAGAGAGCTGACATTTTGTAAACAAACAGTCCTAATTGATTTACTCAATCGGAAAATCCAAAAATTAAGGCCCCAGCTACCCTGTTAAAACTTTGCATGCACATTGGACATATCCTTTTGATTTATGAATTTCAGCTAAGCAGACTTTAATATATAAATATATTGAGAAAATAGGCAGGGTCATGCTCAGTAAAATTTACGATGTATTTTGCATATTTCTTTCAGACGACTCTTACCAAATTGCGTACAAACTGGCGACCCGTTGTAATGACACAATAGTGCATTTTTAAGGTGTACAATCCAACACCCATCACACTCTAACCCATTATTTTATGTAACTATGCCATTTTTAACTGGCACAGTGATCATGAAAAAAATAAAACATACTTGAAATTTTAAGTTGAAAAAGTGTTATCATAGAAAATTTTTCAAAAAGTAGTCAGATCCTCACAAAAACATAAATGTGAAAAAAGGCCAAGTTCCTATAAAAAAGTTCGGCCATTAAAAGTAGTGAGATATAAATTTTGACCAAGTTCTTGTTTGGCACAATACCTAGCCCGGAAATATGCTATGCATTATATAAATTTGTAATCAAAATTCATATCTCACTACTTTTAATGGCCGAAATTTTTGATAGGAACTTGGCCTTTTTTCACATTTATGTTTTTGTGAGGATTAATAATAACTGAAATAAAAAATTCTGACGAAATGTGTAGTGGTAAAAACATACACTTAATGCTGTTGATGTCTAGTTTTACAACGTAAAATCAACTTTCGCTTCGCTAATCCTTTATAACAAAAACAGTTGATGATTGCAATGCCGTTTATGGTCCTTCGAGCCGGTTGGCAATTTTACGCAATGACGATGCCGCAACCATAATAAACGTGACCACCTACACTCTGCTTTGGTTCTAACTAAAGATAAAAATTAGCTTAATGGACAACTGTAAAGCTTTTTATGGTGCTTCGTGTCAAGATACATTTATCAGTGCTGTCTGAACGTGCAACTATAGTACGGCCGTTTTCTGTAATTTTATGAAAATCCTACGAAGAATAGTTTTGTGGTACAGGTTGTGTCGAAAGGAAGTTTATGCTAAGTGCATCGATTAACATATTAGTGAACCCTTAACGAACCCTTGTTTATTACTTATTTAAATATACAATTTTGTAATCTGCTTCTTAAAAAAATAAAAAATAATAGCGACACCTATCGCAGATTGATTTCATAAACCTGTCAAAATTATTTTTAATGAATTCGTTCCCTAATTCCTAGATTAATCCTTAGGCCGGGCTTACATATGTGTGTCATGTGCCCAAAAAAGCGTAACCACTAATTACCAATCAAAAACTGTTTGATTCAGACACGTAATTATTAAATTAAACAGTTTCATACATAAGTAATAGACAATTTTATACAATCCAACATTACTGGAAACTGTTTAAATCAATAAATATGTGACTGAATCGAACAGCTTTTCATTAGTAATTAGTGGTTACGCTTTTTTTGGCACATGGCACACATATGTCAACTCGGCCTTACTTTATATTGCAATGGGTAGTATCAAGAGGGTGTGAATCACAATTTGTTATGTCTTATCATCGCACATTTATGTACATATGTATACAATTGGCTTAATTTTCATCGTCATAAAATAAATCACTACATATCAAAAAAAACTTGTTCAGTGAAAATATAAAAATATTTTCTTCTCTCACGAAGTGGGTGTACAAGCCTTTTATATGAAATTTTTACACGCAGTTTTTGAGATATGTATGTCCATGTAGCAATAAAGGAGCAATATTTATGTCCATTTGATATAATTTCCTAACTAAAACACTTAAAACACATTTTTTCAAAAAATTTGTTTTCCTAAATTTTCACACAAATTCATTGCCTTCTGTGAAACTTGATACTTTAAGTTGGTAACGCGATAACAATTTTAGCTTGTGGTTTATAATACTAAAACACGGTTGTTAGTTGTGTTTATGAGTCGACCAAACTAATAGTATTGTTATATTAAATAATACTGTGGTTGTATTTAACAATGTTATTATTATATTGAAACATGCTATGGTAAGTCTCAATTATATTTTAGTCACATCTAACAATAATGTTGTCAAATTTATAATACTAAGATTACCTGTAACAAAGTTCATTGTTTTTGTAGGTAATATTATTATTAACTCAGATAATAATATTGTTTAAAGTTTGCTTTTCTATTAACAATAATATAATTTGACTGCAACCATATAAATCAATCATAGTAAGTTGCTGTTTGATTATGGTTGCCTCAACCATATTTTTTCTTTGCGTATACTATTACGATTCATTGTAATGGTTGAGTTAAATTAATATGTATTAGAGTTGAGCGATATTTGGAAACCTGTTACTTTTTCACAGCGATTGAAAAATCACATATCACAACTGTGACTGAATTTATCAAGTAACAGGTTTTGGAAATATAGTTCTTTCATACAAACTGTGAATGTTCTTGTATGTTTACTTTACAGTAAATGAAGCTACTACATTAATTTTTTTTATACATTCAGCTTTTGTCAAGAAAAAAATCGTCAAATCGTCTTTTCTGGCAACTATGTACATACAGCTCACATATTTATATTTGCAATTTTATTGTCTCTCTGCCTGTTATACGACAATTCTCAATGTATGGATGGGGTTGATTGCTAATTATTTGTTCTTGTCGCTCTTCTTATTAGTATTTATCAAGACACCAATACTAATAAATACTTTTAAAGCAGAAGAGCTGAAATGTGTTAAATCGTGATCACAGTCACTGTTTAATTTCACTGCTGTTCTTCTTATTAGATTTTCTCAAAATAACAGAACCGCTACAAACAAAATTATTCCTAAACTGTGATCACAGTCACAGTTTAAAAGAACAGCGATTTAGAAATCACGTTCACAAGGAGCAACATTATTAAAAAATCACGCTATCGCTCATCACTAATATGTATATTATATTATATAAAAAGAATTATTTAAATTTGAGCCAATTACAAACATACATACATACGTTACAAAGCCTTTTTTTAATGCTCAAAAGCTTTCTAAGAACAAATTAGTTGAACTTTACATTCGAAAATATAAAAAATAACACAATTTTTAAATGAAAATAAATAAATAACAATACTTTTCTATTTACGTACCGCCCCTTTACTTCAATATAAACATATCTCGAAAAATGCGTCTTTGAAGTTAATAATGCAGAAAAAATTGTTGTATTATATTTAATCTTGTGTAAAAATTTAATGAAAAAACTTGCACACGAACCTCTTGAGAAAAGAAAATATTTTTATATCTAGATGTTTAAATACGTGCAGATTTTATTGTTTTTAGTGCATATTTTGATTTTTGATGTCATATCTTAGGCGCCTAAAATATCTTTTTTAATTGCATGAAGTCCTTGTCCCTGCATATGACAATCAGAATGAATAAAATCAATTTATACCAGGTAAATCGTATGGGAAATCGAAAAGTTCGATACGCACCATCTCACCATTAATATTATGAGCTGATATTTTAACAGGCCTATTTTTTACCTAAAAAAAGTTTGAAACCTAGTTCTGAGAAAAACAAACGAATTTTTTTTTAGAATTACCCTAATAGAGACACTTGAAATTTGCAAAGTTGGTGTATTTTTATGCAGACTAGAACAATTAACACGGAAATTTCAAAAAATCAAAATTAAGTGGTGTTCTATAAGTTAGTGTAATTTTTATTATGTGATTTTGAGAACTTGCTAAACTAAAATAAATCGCCGAAAACCACAAAAAGTAGCCAAAAACGAAAAACGCTAAAAACCGAAAAATTCCAATTTTTCTTTTTAGCGCCAAAACTAAAAAACGCCCTAAATAAAAAATTGCCAAAAACAAAAAAAAAAGTTTAACGAATACTTAAAATTAAACAAAAATTTCTACATTAGGTAAGATTTCCGATTATATAGGCCTAAGTTAGTACATATAATATTAGATATGTAGTATCCGGACTAGTGTTGTTAATTATTCATCTTTTATATTTGTTCGAATAAAATTTCATAATTTTTTTCTTGTTCGAACAGACGAATAATTTTGTACTTTTGTTCGAATATTCGAACGAACAAAGAATAAAAAAATTTATTCGAATAATCTTAAGTCTTTTAGTCTTCAAAAAACGGCACGTATGTGTACTAGTTTAATTTTTTTTATTAACAAACGAAAAATTATTCATTACACACGAAAATCATATGATTTCAATATTGATAACAAAATATTGATAACAAAACTTAAAAATGTTAAGAACCTTTGCCGCAGTTGACGCTGTAGTATAAGTTAAGAACTCTATGTTCCACTAATACTATTGAAGTAGCAGAATCCCAAAAAAGGAGAGAGTAAATTAATATATGGAAAATTTAAGATAACTTTCAATCGACTAGACCGATTTTCTTCAAGTATAAATTAGAAGATATACGATCGTGTCACCTTTCAAACGAAAACAAAGCAAATTAAAATCGGTCAAGCCGTTCGGGAGCTACGGCGTCAAAGACACACAGATCTAACAGAATATATCTAAAAACGATGTGATACCTTCTAAGCGGCTGGACCGATTTTCTTTAAACATAGCTAAGAACACTTTCGATCAAGTCACCTTTCAAACAGAAAAAACTAAATCAAAATCGCTGAAGCCGTTTGGTCTGTAAAAACAGATACACAGACACACACTACAAACTTATAAATTTTTTTCTCTTTTTGTGACGTATTTTGAAAAGTTAGTATTTAATGCTTTTTTTACGTCGTTCAATAATTCGATTTTTAACGCTTTTGATTCAAGAAAATCAGTTTCTTTCTAATCTCTTTATCAGAAATTGTAAGACACCTTCTAATTCCATGAAAGAAGCATTACCTTTTCCCAAAAAGAAAAAAGATGAGTTTAGCGAACATATGTATGTTTACACAAGTGTTTATAATTTGGAGTAATTTGATTACTTAATATCATATTGTTAACAAATTAAAAAGTAATGAAATGTAAAATAATTTTTATATAAAGTAATTAAGGAAATTGTTCGAATATTCGACAAAAATTATTCGAATATTTTTTTATTCTAAATTGAATATTTTTGTTCGTTCGAACAAAAATGATAAAAAGTTGTTCGAATATTCGAAAAATTTTTGTTCGAATGACAACACTAATCCGGACGGAACCCTTCATGTGCGAGTCAAAGTCTCACTTTACTGAATCTATTACTATTTGTGGGTAATATGGACATAGCAAATACGATTTTTTGAGATTTAAAGATTTTTTCCTCTCCGTATATCGAATAGTGGCTTCACCGAGTACAATTTTTCTGCCTTGGCGGGCTTAAAAATTTTCGCCTCTCCTCATGTCGAATTGTACCTACACTGGGTAAAGATTAGCTGATTTGCCGGGCTTTGGCCGTTTTCAATGATTTTCTCCTCTTGGTATATCGAAAAGTGGCAAATATTTGCAAATAATGTCCATGGACGTAATTATAATTTTTTGATGGACATTACATACTTCCATGGACGTTATTGCATGCAAACAGAAATGTATGGAGAATTTAATACAAGAATAAGAATAAAGTAAATGAAATCTTTGTGAATAAATGTGGCATCGACCCACCACGCTATTAGCAATAATTTTAGATGTGTGTACGAATAAGGTTTGGTATAAACAATAAAAATTTATAGAAATCAACTTACACTGTTGTGCATGAAAGCCACAGAAATGTGTCTAAATTGTTGCCTTTTCTTATCATTCTTAAAAGTTTGCTGTTGTTTCTTGTATTGCTAGATGTATGCATTTTTTTTTGTAAGCCCATAACCAAGTGTTTGCTGGGTTATGTGTACATACATATGCCTTACATTATTGCTTTGGTCTTGTGCAGGAAACTGTTATGCACTTTGTTTTGTAGGCTCATAACCAAGTGTTTGCTGGGATATGTGTACATACATATTTGTCTTACTTACATTATTGCTGATATCTTTTGAAGGCGGGCGTGTGTGAGTTTGTGTTTGTTGGTGTTGCATTTAATCAATATAGCTTTTATGTTTAATTAACAATTATTTTTTTATTTCCGGTACGTTTAATAGTTTTTTCTATGTTTAACAATTGTATAATAGTTTTTTTTTTATTAATAATTTTCATTTTAGTGATGAGAGGGTCACTTATTTGTTTTTAATTGCAGCTCGAAAGTCAATTGATATATAATAAGGGGCTTTCTGAGCAACAATCAAAATTATATAAGGACCCAGTTAAAGCTAAACTTCAAACACTTTGCCATCATATTCTTTAACTCACTTTATATATTTTTTATTTCTTTCAAATTATATTTACTTTTATATTATTTATTATTATTTTATTAAAATATATTTGTTAAATAATATTTTTGCTCATGTCTTGACGGTATGAGATGCTGTTGTTGACTGCATATCCGGTTCTAAATCTTACTTCCGTTATCCTGTTATGATCTCACTTTTAGCCAAATCTTATTTTAGCCTCGTGGATTTCACGATGCAAACGAATTTTATGCACTTGTTAAATTTTTAATGATATTTTGTTAGTGGTGTTACAAAATCTTTAGGCTTAGGGAAATTTTTAATCATGCGCATTATAAAAAGATTTCAAATTTTACCCTTTTTCCTTTTCCTTTGTTTGTTTAGTAAAGCTAACATGGGTTTAGTGTTTTTTTTTATTTTTTTTTTTTTGTCAACTGAATATTCATTTAAATGTATCGGTATTTTTGATTTTGGCCAATAAAATTTCTTCACTTTACAATAGTGTTGCAACTATTATTTAATCCACAATGTATAATAAATATTGTGGTAGGTCTTTATATGCTTGATAATTTTTACAGTTTTAATAGATTTTCTCGCAAGCGCAATTAGTCATGCTTGTTCATGTTGTTTCTTGTTTCATTTGGCTTACATATGCATTTCTTTGGGCAACGCCTTCTTACTTAAAAATTCTGCAAAATAAGAAAAAGTAGTAATGGATAAGATTTCGTTTAAACCGAAAACTACACATATAAAACTAGTTTAAGTAGAAGGAGGTTCCTAGAAATTAAAAGCTTAAGCTTTAATATAAGCTCAAATGAAATTTTGAAATAAACTTTGAAAATTCAAAAAATATATTTACACCAAAACTTTTTATAAATTTCGCTGGATAATTTTTTTATATGTTAACGAGAGCAGAATTGTAAAATACTAAAATTTATTAAATATAAAAAATTTTAAATGTTTTTATACATAAATGAAATGTGCTTTACAGAATTAAATAATAGTTTTTCATAGAAATGGTAACCTGAATTTCAAGTTATCGAGAGACGACTGTTGTATTGTTTCTGTTTCTGGCGTAGCGCATTTGTAAGTGCATGTATTAGTGATGTAACGAATGTTAAATTTTGATAATCGAGAGTACGAATACGAATATTTGAAACGATATTCGCTAATGCCAATACGAATATTATATGTGAAATATATAGACATTAAATTGGGGTTCTGTTTACGCCTGCAAAATGAAATATGAAAAAGAATTATTTATGTAAAAGAACTTCATACGCATATTGGCGTACTTTAAATAAAGTTAATAAAAAATACCAAAAATTTTAATGATCGTCATTAAATAGCATTTGAAAATGATGCAAAGCACAAATTTCCATAAAAAATTTAATGAAAATTTATTTTTAGCCATTTATTTAAATTTCGTTTAGGATTTATGCACTTATTTATTTAATTTTTTTGGATTTTTTTTTCGCCAAATTCAGGCGAATACGAATACGAATATATAAATATGGCCGAATATTCGGCAAATTGAATAAGAATACGAATGTTCGCGCATCACTAGTGTGTATGTATGTATATAGAAAGCAACAAAAGAAAATTTATTATGTCTTCAATATAATAAGTAATTTCTTAATTTTTCAGGTCTCGGAATTGGCCACTTTTTGGAAAATGTAATTTTAATATGTTTTAGTATACAACAATTTTTTTTAAATTTTAGCTAAATTTCAATTATGTGCAAATTAATAAAAACTTTTGCTAAAGTTTCTAAACAAAATTTAAATTTTCGCAAATACATACTTGAAAAATTCATTACAAAGAGCTTATACGAATAATTAACTTTTTGGCTACTTTCGAATTTTCGAACATTCTAAAACCTTAAAAATTTTATAAATATCCAAAGTTTACGCTAAATAATTATATATCATTAACTTAATACGAAAAGGCCCTAACTCATTTTTTAATATTTTACAGGAGGAGGAAAAAACTAAATAAAAAAAGATGCAATATTGATACAAAATTTTTTTTAACGCAATTTTTATTTAAAACACTTTACATAAGCACATACTATTGCGTTTAAAAAAAATTTGTATCAATATTGCATCTTTTTTTATTTAGTTTTTTCCTCCTACTGTAAACTATTAAAAAATGAGTTAGGGCCTTTTCGTATTAAGTTAACGATATGCTCTATTTTCGAATTTTCGAACATTCTAAAATCTTGAAATTTATCTTTATTTTATTATCTTTATATTATAGAACAAAAAATTTAAAGAATATAAGTATAATATCAAATTCGAAATAAAATTCGAATTTTCGAACATTGAAATTTATGCACATAATGACTTGAAATTTTGCATTTAATACTGATATTCGAAACTAGTAAATAAATTTAAGCATCTTGAAATATGTTGTAAATTTTAAGTTTTCAGAGAATTTCTAATTTTTCAAGAATTTTTGAACATACCGGGCCATAACCACCAAAAATCTTAACCGACATATTTATTGATTCTCGTTTTTTGACGAAAATTGATTTTGGTAAAAAAAATTAAGTTCGAAAATTATGTCGCTTAAGCATTTTTGGCGGCTACGATGTGTACTAAAATTTAACAATTTAATTTAATTTCATAGAAAAATTCATCCGAAAAATTTATATATGTATATACTATTGCACTCAAATCAAATTCGAATTTACGAGCATTGAAATTTTTTAGTCGTTATTGAATTAGTGTTAGTAGGATTTTGCAATTAATCTAAGATTTAATAAAATTTTCTACTATTTATAAAATAATTGTCGAATTTCGAAAATCATACATACATACTTACATGCATAAATTTTTAACACAGCTCTTAAGATTCATAATTTTCACTTAATTTGTATCATAAACTACTAAAGTATTAAATTTTTTACAAAAGTTCGAAACTCTTAAATGTTCGAATATAATCTAATAATCAAAATCTTAGTGCCAATTTCACCAACTCTATTTAAATATGAATTCATATTTAAATGTCGATTTTCGTAAATTTTTGTATGGAAAAATTACATTTAAATATGAATTGATATTTAAATAAATTGGTGAAATTGGCCCTTATTTTGTTTCATAGCAATAAACAGGAATTATAAAATGTATACAAAATACTTCTAAATAACTAAACAGACTTATTATTTGCAGCACATTTATTTCAGTATGAATTACTTTTGAAAAAAAAACTGCATGTAAAAAAATTTAAATTGCCGTGCACCGCAAGCAATTTAACACTCTCGCTAAGTTAAGTTAGCAGTTGCTTTTTTTAATTTAAAGTCTACCAGGAATTTTATTTAATTTCTTGACAATTTTTTGCCATTAAAAAAAAAACAAATTGCTAAAACTACGTTTCTGTCTATATTATTTTGTTAATGTTTTTCAAATAGTTTTGGTATGTAGAAGTAAAATTGCTGATGCTGTAGCACTGACTTTTAAACTCTATCAATAATAAATGAAAGTAATTGTCACGATACAAAATAAGTCAAGCAACCAACAACCGAATAAAACTAACGAGAACAATTTGAAAGATTACACGGCAAATATATTTGGATTTTAGTTGAGGTTAAAATGTCTGGTGGAAAAACAAAAATATATGTATTTTTCCTGATTTTCTATAGCAATAAACAAATTGAAGCAAGCACACACACACACACACACTCACTAGGCAAACAGAAACACAAACAAAAAACGCCATTCAAAACAATTTGTAAATGTTAGAATAAGAAATCATTAGCTTGACAGCTAAATGAATCCAAGATATGGAGTACGGGTATCAGTAATAATGAAGAAAGAAGAGAGGGTTAAGAAAATCTACGTAATAGAAAAGAAAGAGATTATCATCGGCATTGTCGCCTAAAAAGGAGATTTACGTATGAAACAGAATAACACTGTAACTTCATTTGTTAGACGCACTGAAGAAATTAAGACGATGCCTGAGACGACAAAGTTGAGTTATCGTTGTCGACAATGTTGGACTTGTCGCGCACTTACATATATTCAAAACCAAAACAGAAGTTTGAAATTTGGTATTTTGTTTCGAATGTAAAGGTGCGACAAGTCCAACGATTTCCACAACAATAACTGAACCTTGTCGTCTAAGGGGTCGACTTAATTTCTTCAGTGCGTTTGACAGTTGACTCAGGAAGATCCAAACTGCTGCTGAACATGAATAGGAAGGCGAACGATGCGAATCGTGATAAACGCGTTGACTGGTCACTGCTCGGTCAGAGCAAGAGCCAGTGTTTGGGAAACTGGCACTCCAGATTTTTGTATTATGTAGGGAGATGAAGAGGACCCAGAAACCATTGAACATATTATCTGTGACTGCCCGAAGCTGCAACGTCATAGGCTTAGATAACTGGGAAATGCAAACTAGATATCAGGGGGTTCATCATAGGAATTCAGTGGCTTAATGACGGATAATAGGGAAATTTTTGGATACAAAAGGGGTGGGGGGGGGGTAAATATTGCTTTTTAATGGGCAATAGAAGGGAATCACAAAGGACCCAATTGGGTCTCCGAGTGGAGGCGCGGTATAGCACCACCCTTCCTAACCTAACCTTAGCTAGAGACTTGTAGTAGAATTTTATGGCAAAAAATTTTGTAGAGCGTTTGTACGCGTTTTAAATACCCATAAAGACATTACTTACAGTTTTGAAATGTTGCTCGTGCTATTTTACATAAAATTGCTGAAACCATCCTAAATTTAAAATGAATGGTTTCATAGTTTCCTATGCCGTTTTTCAATAATAATATTCAGAAAATGGGAGTAAGGAACTTCCACATACACAGAAAAAATACCAATGTAAAATCACCATGCAAAAATGTTGATTTCAAGTCATATTAATTTGTTCATATCTGCAAAACACTACTGTACTTAGTTGTGAGACTTGTTTTTGTGTTGTTATTGTTTATTTTGATGTTCGTAAAAGGCCGACAAACTTTGCATGATCAGCGAATACTTCCTACCTACTAGGCAGTAGTAGAAGGTCGCAGGTTCATCTCCTGGATACAAGTTAAAGTAGCCTCGCAGTTTGTATTTTTTTAACTTTAACTTTTGAAATAAATAAAAAATGATTAAATGATTAATTAGGTAATATTGAATTAAAATTTTATTCATGATGATATATATTTTGTTGTTGTGGCTGCAGCGGTAAGAACGTTGATTTCCACGCGTTGAGTTGAAATCATGCCCAGGGAAGCCAATTATTTACAATGTCTGCCAATATACACACGTAAGTTAAAAAAATACAATGACTACATTAATTAAATTCATGTTGTTTCAACTTTGATTCAACATGGTTCTTTGTGTTATTCCAGTATCGAATTTACGTTTGATTCAACATGATGATTCATTTTGTTTTAACAGTACGGGGATGTTAAATCAACATGAAACAAAGTTATTGCAAAAGGAATAATTTTCTTTGAAGATTATTTTATACATATGACGCAAAATCATTGCCAAAAAAGGTTAAATTAACCTTGTTTACGTAGATTTTAAGTTGGAATTTTTCTGTGTGCAGCACCTTTTTATATACAGACCGGAATTTTCAAAATGGCTTCCTGTGCCACCATGAGTATGTGGAACTTTACTATTTCGTAATTTTACTATTTCGTTTTGCAATTTATTCTTTATATATTTTATCATAACAAATATAGCGCCTATTCAGTTCATTGCTGCCCTATACTCTTACCTTAAATTGTTTTTGACATAGCAAACGTCAAGAAGTTGTTTGTTGTATTTTTACTAAATGTCGCCTTCAATAGATTTTGGCAGCTTTTTTACTCTGCAAAAAAACATCACCAGGGAATGCACTTGGTTTTCTTGTGAAATTTTGTAAAAGCTTGTGAATATGCAGGCAATATTTTTCTTCCTCTCGTCTTTAATATTTTGCTTATGAAATTTACCCCAAAACATGTAAATGTCAAAATATCATTTTGAATAATTGCAGCTAATATAAAATTCTTGATTTGTTTTATTAAAAATTTGGTGTAATAAATATACGTAAATGTATTTTGCAAAGTGCAGTTAAATTCTTATTAAATCAAATCCCTGGTTAATTACCTAATAAAATAATGTTATTGCAAAAAAGTTTATATGTATTGGCAAACTACGAGTAGACAAGTTAATTTTAAACAATTAGCCTCAAAATCATTCTATGATTTAAACACTTTTTTTGGTGTTAATTAAAGTTAAAATTGATAAAAAAAATTTTCTTTTTACTTGAGATTGACAGTTTTATTATGATTAGTTCATATGGAATGAAAACATTTTAAGAAATATAGATAGATAGATAGAGAGAGAGAGAGAGAGAGAGAGAGAGAGAGGGTGTGTGCATGCTGAGTGACAAAGGTGTAAATTTCACGTGTCAACAAATGTCAATCTTTTATTGTCAATAAATTGTTAAATATTTGTGTATGTATGTATATATCAGTGCATTTAGATTGCTGCACGTGTTTATAGATATGTACATATCGTTATCTTAATATAAAAAGGCCCTAGCTCATTATTTTTTTGAAATCGAGTTTTTTGCATTTTTCGATACATTAGATGTTCTTCCGTCGAAATATACAAATATCTCGATTTAAAAAAAAATGAGTTAGGATCTTTCTATATTAAGGTAACGATATGTATATCGGTATTTATATGTTTTAATTCTAAACGTTAGTTTCTTTTAAAAAAATGTTTGAAAATATTTTTGACAAGGGTTTGTTTTCTGTACCAAAATTTTGGTCAATTATCAATTAAGTGGAATTTACATAACCTTGAGGTCTAATTTTTTGTTTATGCTTTCTATATATATTTTCAGATATGACGGATATAACAAAAATTATCAGTGCACTAAAAATGTAAGTACGATTAATTAAACCATTCATTTGATAACACTAAACATACATAATTGAAATTTGAAAACAATTTGGGAAAAAATATACACTTCCCATTCGTTACATTATGAACTTTCATATCGCTCCTTTATTGCAACATAGTCATAACTCAAAAAAGCTAATTTTACAGAAAATGAGTTTACGAGTATCTTCAATGGCTATATTAAACAGTTTCTGGGTAGTATAGTAGAGAAATTACTATCTGTGAGTGTATACACTTCGGTAGCCTTCTTCGATGTTGAAGGGGCTTAAAAATATGAATTATGTAAGAATTATGCGATATACTAAGTCCACATTAGAGACCTGCGTAAACAGTCTTGAAATGTAAATACGTCATGATTTTTAAATGTATTCATGTCGCATGTAAACCAATAATAAATGCTGTCGTACTATAAGCGAAGCACGATGGATGTATTGGTGTATGTGTATACCAGTGTTAACAAGCGATGATGTCAAGACAGCTTGTCTGTAACAAACACTCAAAAGAAGTACTGTTGATTAGTGTATGCTTGTTATTTTTCATATTGTACGTTTGAGTGTGTGTGTAATATGTAGATGGTAAGCTATTATGTGATTAACCGCATACAACTAATGTTAATGCATGTGTATGCGTTTCCATGTGCACAGAAAAATAAAAGATTATACACACATACATGCACGACGTTTGTACACGCGCTTATGCGTAGAAAGAAGCTAGTATCACAAATTCTTCCGTCACGAAGTGTTTTCTTCTTTACTCGTATACCTACAATACTCAAATAAATTTCTTGCAAACAGTGTTGTTAACGTTTGTTTTATAAGATTTCGCTGTAGTAAAGCATTTGAAAAATCCCTCATGTCTTAAAAGTTCTTATAAGATGTCTTGTGCAGGACACTAGTCCACATCTATGTATAATACTGATGGATGGTAAAAAAATTAAAACATGCAACCAGTGAAAGTTTCAGTGTTCAGCAGATGATGTGCAAAATCCGTGAAATCTCTCCAACAAAACATTAATATTTTTCTAAACCACATGACCAGAAGAGACCTTCGTATTAAAACAAAAATAATTACAAACCGCGATTGAAATCATCATAAAATTTATATAGGATCCGAAGCGAGTCGAACTCTTCCGCTTACTTGGGAGCAGTGATGCCAGAATTCCTCCATCAAAAATGGCTAAATGTAGAAAAAAAAAATGGCTAAAAAATGGCTAAAAACTAGCTGAAAAATGGCTAAGCAAAATCGAATGCAAAAATCATGAACTTTAGCAAAAACAAGAAGGTATTTCATATATTGTTTTTTTAAGGCAAATCGGGAACTTTTTTAAAGTAAATAAAAACAATAAATTGAAGTAGTTAATAAATAAAATAATTTTTCCTCAGGTAATAAAAAAACTGCGCATATAGTGCAAACTTACAATACATCTTGCATTACGCTTTCTATTCATTTGTAAATTCTCATATTAAGTCTTTAAATTTTTGGGATACTAATCCATTCCTTGCGAAATTTTTCTTTATACTTTTTATTAACTTTCTATTTTTTAAACTTTCATTTAAACTTTTATTTTTCTTGATATTTTCACTCGTGTAACACAAATATGACCCTTGTTTGATTGATATCATAAACCACCAATTACAGTAAAACCTCTCATAACCGGACACTCACGGTCGCCCTGTTTTTGTCCGCTTATGAGAGAGTTACACATTTTTTGGATTTCATTGTAGTTGAAAAATTATTTTAAGAGTAGACTTCTAAAAATTAGATTAGTATAATTTCAGCTGTTGGGTTTCAAATGGCTTTCAATGATTTTATTTGTTGGAATACAACAAAGTCGTCTCTAGAAAAATGTTTTGAAAAGGCAGTTTGTATAAGAAATGTAGCAATATGAATTGTTAAAATACACAAGAAACTTTATATCTTCACAAGTTCGTGCACCGAATATTTTCCTTTTTCAAACTCGTTTAAAATATAATTTTTTTTTCTGTAATTGATAAAAACAATTTTTTCACTGCCATTTTGGGACACCAGCTAAGCAAACAAATTTTTCATATAAAGAGCAATTTTTTTGCGTCTCCAACGAATCAGTAGTTACATATGCGTTAACCAGGGAACCAGCAATATCATTGACACTAATATAAATATGAATCAGAGTTGAATAAAGAAAGACCTACTATTTAAATGCAACTCTTGTTGCCGTGTTTCACCGCTTCTGTGCTTTTATGAGAGTGTCAGGTTATGGGAGTGCATTTTGTATTTTGTAATGAACGTGTTGGATCTACAAAAATTGTCCGGTTATTAGAGGTGTCCGGTTATAGGAGGTGTCCGTTATGAGAGGTTTCACTGTAGACCCGGCAACTTATAAACACCTTGCAACGATTATAAGAATGCAGTAGCAAATCTTATTGTTACCAATTCAGCCATCTCTTTCATATAAGCGCTTTTAGACTGCTGCAACAAAAATGGCAAGTTGAACCGGGATTTATAGATATTAATGCGAAAACAATAACATATTACTCTGTTGTGTTTTTTTTTTTTTTTTTGGTAGTTAATTAATGTTACAATGTTCCGAGTTTACATTTTTTGTGAAAAATCACAAACAAATTTCATGTTTGGAAAAATAGCTAAAAAATAGCTAGATTAAAATAAAAATGGCTAAAAAATAGCTAATAGCTAAACTCACTTTTCTTCCGGCTAAATGGGATAAAAAATGGCTAAATTTAGCCAGAAAATGGCTAAATTGGCATCACTGCTTGGCAGTCGCAATTAGTGAAGACGGAAAAGCAAACAGGGATTAAAATCTCAGAATAGCCACAACTGCCAATCTATACTTCGCTTTAAACAAAAATTGCATCGGAAAGAGAAAAGTTTCAAGAAGTACAAAACTTGCTGTATACAACTCCACGTATATATCAACTCTTACATATGGCTGTGAATCATGGGCGCTAGCAACAAAAACTTTAGTTCATGTATCAGAAATTAAATACTTAAGACGTGTGGCCTTTAAAACAAGATCGAATACTCAACGACACTGTACGAGCCAGCTTAAATACAGAACCGCACAACAACAAAATCGAACTTAATAAGCTAGAGAACCGCCCAACGAAACGAGTATCAGAAGCAAGACCGAGTGGTACGAAAAGCATAGGAAGAAGAAAAATAACGTGGCAGGACAATATCAACAATATTCTGACACAACGAAGAATCGACCCTAAAACTGCTAAAACAGCGACACAAGATAGATCGAAGTGGAGAAATCCTTGCAAAAACCTCTACACTGCAAGGCATAATGATGTCCGGAGTAATTAAAAATATGCAAGTATATTGAAAATTCTTATTTTACCGTACGATAGCCTCGGTTCCAAGATCTTCTATGACCACACACTTTTTAAATAGAGTTACACCAATGGTACGAGTTCCTTCGGCGCTTTTGTTGAACCTCTCTAGAGAAGCATTTACTCTCTCGAATAGCGTGGGTGCAAACTTGTTGCTTCTGCTGATGATATGACAATAGCTGCTGTTAGAAAAAATTTCGCTCTTTTCTAAAGCAGATAATTCACGATGGTCTCTTTTACCTATCAAGATGGGCGAAGAAACGAAGGCCTGCATTTAATCCCTACAAAACGGAATTAGTTATCTTCTCCAGGAAGTATAAAATACCTCATTTCCAACGCATACTCTAAACAACATGGAGATAAAAGTGTCCAACTCAACAAAATATCTGGACTCTTAAGTTGAGTTTTAAAATTATATTCTAGAGAGTGTGAATAAATTATTAATTGCACTTTATCTCTGTAAGAAATTCATTGGAAAAAGTTGGTGTCTTACCCAAAATCTGTTCACTGGATCTGTACTGCTATTATACATCCAGGGGCTTTCACTAGAGAAAAAAAATTGGCGCTCTTCGTACTACGCTCCCATGGATGTATTGAGTATGCTTCTTCACCTGCAAACAATAGACTTAGTAGGCATTGAGGTAGCAAAAATCTCTGCAAATCGTCTTCGCTGCATTTCTCTGTGGAGTGAAAACGGCATCGGCCACTAAAGAATAGTAGACGCCGGGGCTGGAGCTTAGGGATGGAGGATTGAAAGTGGGGATGTAGGATTGAGCAAACTTCCCCTGGTCTTCATCAAGAACGTTTCTACCGGACCTTGATTCCATCCCAAAAAGAGTTGGCGAATGGTACGCCAGGTAGAAGATATATGTGTATATATTGCTTTTACTCCTACAAGGAGCATAGGCCCAGGCAGTCGAAGGGTCGATGAATGACTACGAGTGGCTCTAAAACTCAAACAAGTGTGGGTTACGGAGTTTACTCAGAGACATTAGGTCGTCGTATTGTAAAGCGAATTGCGGATCAATGCGGTGTTGACTAGATTGATATCCTTTCTAACAAGCAGGTAGCGGATTGGATGAGTGTGAGTGTCACATGAGCAACCCTAATTAACATATACAATTATATTCCAGCATCTATCAGTAAGAGTGTAAGGCTTACGCTTACTGTCGAGCAAATTCAGACTTAATCGCAAGGCTGAAGAAGATACAAATAGAAGGTGCGCCACAAGAAATTACTACATGATTACCAGGCAATTATAGAGTCAACTATGTACATCAAATGAACCTAGATTTGATTTCAAGAAAAAATTTTTTTAAGAGAAGTAATACTCAGGCAATGATTGCCTACTACTATTACAAGGTGTTACCTTCTTTCGGAAAATGATAATGATAGAGAAGACAGATGGTGTTGAAAGAAGAGGAAAGAGGAAGGAAAAGATAGAGTATAGCTTCATTATTTTACAACTCGGCTTTTGCACGTTTTTTTTTAATAATACAGTGTTACAGCGCCTCTGGTGTCAATGAGGCGTATTAAATTTTTCGAAGCTGTATTTAGTAGCCATTTTATTGGTTATTTTACTTGTCGAAGGAGGTCGCTCTGAAGTTACATTAGGATTAGTATCCGCTGAAGCCGGTGTAGGAAACAACTCGTGGTTCCACTGTCACACACGCATTCATGCACAAAGGTTAAGGCTTTTGCTGCAATTCCCAAGAGATCGACGAAGAAAGAAACATAGAACATTATCGTTGTAGTTTCACAGGATTAGCAAGAAAGAGAATGGCCACCATGGACGCTGCTGAGTTCAAGGAAATTTCTGGCGCTGCCAAGGCTAAAGTACAGGATGTTAGTAGCTTTATATTGAGCTTTGGTTAGGGAACCATAATTGATCATAATGGTCTAGGTGAATAATGAATTTTGACTGCCACCCTTTCCTAACCAAACAACACCCTTTCCTCTCCAGAGGTGAATATATCGTTTATTTGTATGAAATTTTGAAATAAAATAAAATTCTATCGATATTGTTACGAAATGGAAATATTGATTCAAATATAACGAACAACAAATACAACAAACATCAAGTAAAATCAAGTCTATACACATTCTTTACCAGCATTAAAATTATAATGTAGCAACTCTGAAATTCAAAATAACAGCTAATAGAATTTTCCACAAACTTCTAGGAACAATAACGTTAACTCCCCAGCTTGTTTGAAAAGACGATATGTTCAGTTGGTTGGCAATAAAAAACCTTAAGCGCGATCAATTAAGAGATGGTAACCCAGTTTTTAATTTGCACAACATTTGTTTATACCATCTATGAATCAGCGACGAAAATTCCAGAAGAACTTGAGTCTGAGAACGAGTCAGGTGTGAATCAGCTAAGCATGAAGTAGATATATAAAGTGTGTTTTTTTAGAGGTATAGAACTTCGAATTGAAATAAAACACAAGAAAATCGTTTTAATGTCCATCAATTTAGCTTTATTGGAAGGATAATTTTATGCCATTAATGTTTAAATATGATTTCGGGCATGTGGCCGCCGCGGCTGGCTCGAATAAAGCCAATTCTACAGGTCCAATTTTCAACCACTTTTTCGAGCATATGGGGCCGTATGTTGGCAATAACGCCACGAATGTTGGCTTCCAAGTCCCCTAACGTTTCTGGTTTGTTGGCGTAGACGAGCGACTTCACATATCCCCAAAGAAAATAATCCAATGGTGTCAAATCACACGATCTTGGTGGCCAATTGACAGGTCCATTCCGCGAAATTATGCGCTCATCGAATGTTTCCTTCAATAAATCGATTGTGACGTGCGCTGTGTGGCATGTAGCACCGTCTTGTTGGAACCACAACTCATCCACATTCATGCCATCCAATTGGGGAACAAAATAGTCGGTTATCATGGCTCTATACCGGTCTCCATTAACGGTAACTGACTCTCCAGCATTATTTCGGAAGAAGTATGGCCCAATGACTCCACCAGCCCATAGAGCACACCAAACAGTCAGTTTTTGCGGATGTAATGGCGTCTCAAGGGTCTCATGTGGATTCTTCTTCTTGTTGACGTAGCCATTCAACCAAAAATGAGCCTCATCACTGAACAAAATTTTGCGATGAAAATCAGCATCGAGATCAATCTCATTTTCGGCCCATACACCAAAATCACGACGCATTGCATGGTCTCGCGGCTTTAATTCTTGCACAAGCTGGATCTTGTAAGGTCGCAAGCCAAGATCTTTGCGCAAAATCTTCCATAAAGTTGATGGACAAAGCTCCAATTGCTGTGCACGGTGGCGAATCGATTCATTCGGGTCCTCTTCAACACTTTGCTCTACAGCGGCAATTGTTTCTTCGGTGCGCACTGTTCGACGTCTCTGCGGATGCGTATTATCACATAGAGTAAACGTAGTGCGAAAAGGATCCATGGTTAACCGAATTAATTGCTCTGATGGACGATTATGTCGACCATAAAATGGACGGAGCTTGCAATAAACTTCGCGAACTGAACCATTATTTTCGAAATAAATTTGCACGATTTGCAAGCGTTGTCCTTTTGTCAACCTGTTCATGATGAAATGGCAAACCAAACTAAATATTAATCACTTGACAGCTGACAAAATGGCCGCCAGTTAAAAAAGTGATGCCAACTTAAAGTTCTATACCTCAATAAAAAACACCCATTATAAAGTAAGTAATAAGTCATTAAGTAAACACAACGCTAGCCGATAATAAACCTAAGTAAATAAATAAAGAAATAGTTGTTTTATTTTTTTGTAATTTTGAGCAATTTAAAAAAGGTTAAAAGTATATAAACCATTGAGCACTATTACCTACAAAATTTTATTTTTTGAGATATAACTGTGTGGCAATCATGGAGCGATATGTTTTCATCTAAGTGGTTTACCTGAAAAACTTCACAAATCTAACTTAACAAGTATTTAATTTTTCACTCCCAAAATTATGCATAAAGTAGTTTTTGTGTGGTCGATTCTGAATTAGAATTATTAGAATAAAACAAACCTGTCGACAGATGATTAAAAAAATTTAAATCACCTCTCCATCATTCTCGAGGAAAATTAATTCCCTGCAATCCTTTCGCGGGGAATATTTACATTCCCCATTATTTGAATATTTATGAGCTATTTTTGAAAATTCAAATTATTTCAGTGTTTAGTTTTACAAGGAAGCTAAATTATATTTTCATTTCTAAACATTGACTTCTGTCCAGATATTTATGTATTAGGCTCTAATTTTTTAATTCGGTTTGGCTCTTCTTGTGTATTCCTAGAATTTTATGGCAAATGTTTTTGTAAAATATTTTAACCTATTATATCCGTGTTTAAAGGTGCTTATTTGACCCTTTTTACGAAAGGCATAAATGTGATCCTTATGAAAAAAATTTAGAGGGTTGAAATGTTCCACAAAACTTTCTCTTAGAATTTTACATAAAACCTCGAAAAAAATCGAACAAGCCACAAAACAATTTTCCGCACGAAACCAATCTTGATACCGCACAAAACCAATATTGTCTTCGAGATGCTAGAGGATGGATCAAAGTAGATTTACTGGCGAAAAAACTAGCAACACACTGCCATCAGACTTGGCGCATAAAACTCCAAAAACTGGGCACATGCCAGCCTACAGGAGAATATAAATTTCTTCCCTAACCTAATTGACTACATCATTCCATGACCACTCTTCAAATAAAATTTTGCTAATCCTTCGAAGATAATCTTGCCATACCCTATTGGCTACTCATAATGTACGCGGATGGCTCTTAAAAAATAGGGCAGAGAGTTGTTGAAGGTGTCTTTATTGAAGTATACGGCCTAAATTGGAAATTTGGACTGAATGTCGCATTCTCCAAGCAGAAATATTTGCAATTAAGGAAACAGCAAACTGGTTAAGGGTTTACCGAGTATCTGCCATACGGTTTCTCAAAATTGTGTACAACACACCAAACCTCTTTCATGAATCTCGTATATCTCTGAATAAGCTACGAGTAAGATGGCTGAACATCACCCTCTGCTGAAAACTCACTGGGGACAAAATGAAATTATTTCTTCCAAAGCGAGTACTCTCACATTGATATAAAAATAAGTTTTCAACCAGTTGAGTTTTTACGAATAGAAATGGAAGATTTTGTGGCTACGATAAAGGGGCACTGGCCAACCATACTAAAATGCTGGATCGCTCCTATAATGACCATTGGTCGCTTTAGATGAAGAGTTATGCTGATATTTCCGATATTTTTCGTTGTGTGGCATTGATTTCCATATAAAAAACCTTAATGCGAACGGCGTTGCACACATTTTGAAAATGACAGCACTAGATGACAAAAAAAATGACAGATGTGTACTCAGCATAAGAAAAGATGCTAGCACATCTTCTGTGGATCTGTCCGGCACTGACAAACCAACCCCTTAGTTCTTTGGACAATAGGGGGCAACAGGGGTCAACCTTAAAAAGGAGCGAATGGTGCTGCTCTTTAACCCTTCTCGTGAGTTATTTTTAATTTTTTTCTTTTGTCCCGCACTATTTCACTCTTTGTAGCTACAATAAAGGAACAATGTCCCAAAGGAACAAAGGTTAAATCGCTCCTACTGTTGAAGAGGAAGAAGAGGACGGCACTGGAAAACCGACGCCTTCGCTCCTTGTGCAATAGGTATTTCAGTTAACTGCCGGAGCTATCAAAGGTAAACCGTAGAAACCTGCCTTCCTTTATTAGGAGGAGCGGATGGTTCTGCCGGTTAACCTTTCCTCATACGGCAAAAATTGGGGCATGTCCTACGATGCCGACAACGTTCGATGTGTCGCATACTCACTTACATTTATTGAAGTTTCCCTTATGTTACCTGGAAGTGACAGGAAGAAGAAATTGGCAAGGGAAAAGAAATGGAAGTTTTGGAATTGGGAGCGGAAAGAAAGAAAATATAAGGCCTGTCTTACGATGTCGACAATGTTCGACTTGTCGCACACTCACATTTGAAACAAAAATTAAATTTTAAATTTGTTTCTACATTTTAATGTGAGTGTGCGACAAGTCTAACGTTGTAGAAATTGTGGGACAGGTCCTTTATTTTCTAACATTCTACTTTTTCTTTTAAGAGGTTTCAAATATTTTTCATAAAATTTTAGGAGAGATCATCATATACCCAAAATGTAAAAGTTATATAGTTTCTGGTGCGCAAAGAGAGCCTGATTGGTGTTGCCATACTTTTTTGTTATTGTACCGTATAATAAACAGAAACCAAAAGCATATCTAGCGTCCAATCGTGGTGCATAGCACTGTTGGGATTTGTGGTACAATTGTACCAAATTTGGTACAATTACATTTGCATTGGTACACTTCATACTTCAGTGGTACAATTTGAAAAAATTAGTTCTCTGCATTACAGTAATAATAATTTCTCTTAACATAGCTGCCTAACACTGATCATAAGTACCAAAATCAACATTGGTAGTTTATGCTCATGTTTTTCATTTGTTTTGATAGAACTTGTCCCAGTTCGTTATGGTAGGTACAGACTCAGCAACGCGTTTATGCAACCAGGCAGGTTGCATTGTCGGTCGCACAGTTTGTAGTCTTGTTTATAGTTGCGTTTGAAATTACATTCGAAGTTTCGAAAATATCAAAATGATTTTATGTTTATAGGTTGCACTGTAGGTTGCAGTGTCTGTGTCAAAGTCTGCAGCATGTAATATAAACGTGTTGCGGAAGCACTTTGTATATGAAAAACTGTTTTGCTCGATAGTATTAGTTAATTCCTTTATGTTTTTGTTTTCAATAAATGAAAAATTGTTATGGCTACATTTTGGTACAATTGATGTTAATTTGGTACGTTTTTATTATTTTCATGGTACAATCTAAGAATAGCCATATCCCAACACTGGTGCATAGACCATGAGCAAACATGTAAATAGTCTAGGTCTTCCCTACAGTCCGTTTTATCAAAGCTACGAAGAAGAGAAGTTAAAAGAAACAATTTCTTATCTGCTCGATGAGCTGAGCTTACTTAACTCTGTAAATAGATTTATATAAATCAATTTTTGTAGTTCTTTTTCATTTCGGAAAGCTTATTTTAAACTATCTATTTAGTACTTTTCAATTTATAGATAAGTGAAAATTTTTAATTACATTCAATCACAATTGTAATTAAATTAATTTATTACGCATAATTAATTAAATTATACATTCTCTACATTTTTATTCAAACCAAACACAACGCCAGCGGCTCGCATATAAAATTTTTGTCATTGTTTGTATAAGTATATGTATTTTATGGAAATAAATGGCAATTGAATTAATAATTATTCTCAAAATAAACGAAAAATAGATAGAAGTGTGTACAGGTATAGTAAAGAAGTACATAAAATATTCAATATGAAATGTCACGTTAAATAACATTACGTAATGGTACGAGTATGGAAAGTTTAATAACGTTTTTGTTGTTGTTGTTGTTATAGAAAAGTTAACGACATTTGAACTTTAGCAAGTCGTTTGTATACTAATGGACAATACAAGGTAGAGACATACACTGAAAGAAATTTTTACAAATAAAAGAAAATTTTAAAGACTAACAGCCGTATTCATAAAAATTTTAAACAGCATTTCAAATGTTGTTTAAGCAAAATTCGCTAAAATTGTATTCATAATAAAATTTTAGCTTAAAAACGTTTTTTAGACCTTGCGTAAATCAGCAAATTTTAAAATTGATTGCACCCATGTTTAAACCAATTTTAAGGTGACGTTGTTGTAATTTTGCTTCGGTTTTGTTTACATTTTTAACTCTGTATGTGTGTATGCATGTACTCATGTATGTGTGTGTATATGCTAGTGTTATTTAGAAGAAAACAATGTAATTTATTTTATAGAAACTATTGCCGAAACATCAAATAGACTTTAAAAGAATATTTAAAAGAAAAGGAGCGATCCAGTTTCCATTCCGAGTCATTATTTTCTCATTTTATGTGTTAAAAAAATATATTATAATTGTAGAAAATTAACTAGTGATGTATAAAAACTCAAAACAAACAAAATAAAGCTCGTTATTCTAGTGCTTCTTAATCTATAATAAAATAAATCATATAAAAAGCACTTTTAACAAAGATTTGTTGTGAAGTTTTTTTATTTTTTTATGAAATACAAGTTGGAACACATCTTTTATTTTATAGAAACAATATTTCTCTGAAAAGCGACAAATAAACAAATATAGACACGAGTACTTTGTGAATTAACAATCGTTGTTTTGCAGAACTAATATGTGACGCGCAAAATAGAAAGGGACCTAAGGGTAAAAAGCGGTTTTGTTCAGGAGATCCATTTTAAAGATTTAAATACGTGTATCTTTGGTGTACCATCACACCATAAAACGCGCATATCTCTGGGAGGGAACACTTTTGGGGCATGGGATCGGTCTCATTCGATGCTCAGATGTTGTCCACATCAAAAAAAAAAAAGTGAAAATTGATTTTTTTTACCCGTAGGTCCCTTTATCTATGCGCTGTCACATATGCAAGTGACAAATAAAGGATACAGAGTTGCCACGATATTTAAAAAAACAAGTTAATTGATTTTTAGTTAAAATACTGATTATGAATACCAATATTTAAAAAACGATATTTAGCCTTAAAATGTTTTTTAACTAATATGAATTTTAAACCTCAATCAACTCTTTTTTATGAATACGGCTGTAATTGTATAAAATATCTCACTAAAATAATTCTTTCTGCCAAAACAAAACCGACTTCAAGATCTGATAGAAGAAGTACTTGAAATATAAAATTAAATTTTAATGGGCGTGTCTCCGCCCATTTTTTTAAATGGAGGATAGTGTCTATTTTAGAGCTCAAGGTGAAGTAAAAATCACTTAGGCAGAACTGCGTGAAATATTATAATAAATTTTAATGGGCGTAACTCCGCCCATTTTTTCAACTTTAAAATTGTGTAATTACAAGAACCAAAGGTGTTTGATAGGTTTCCCAGCAATCAAATAAGTAGAATATCATAAAATTAAATATAAAAAATTGTGGGCGTGTCCCTGCCCACTTTTTGCAATGGCACCAATGGAAAGGTGTACCCTCTCAGACAAAAAAAGAATTTTTACACGGTCGAAAATGTACCGAGTTATGAAGTAACACCGCCAAAAAAAAAAATAGAGACGAATTGTTAACCTTCTCCTTTTTTTGATGTCGGTTAAATACATAAATCACAAGAATAGCAAAATTCATTTCCTTTCTATTAATTTATAAATTTATCTGAAAATCAGAAATAATTTTTAAAATTTTTTTTAAGTTTTGTGGTTGTTTTCCGTATATATAATTTATCAGCTGGCGAAATGCTTTATACCATTAGGCCATCATATAAAGGCTGATTTTTTTGCAACTTTCTTTTTGGCAACTCAGCTGTTTTTGTATATCATTTTACTGTTAAACATGTTCAGTTTGGTCTATAATTTAACGATGAATCGGCTTACAAATGAACAACGCTTGCAGATTATTAAATTTTATTATCAAAATTCAGGCTCGGTTAAGACATCGTGTACTTCTTCCATTTTACGGTCAGTTTGGGCGACCTTCTGAGACGTCTGTTAGGAATCTTGTGACTAAATTTCGTACACAAAATTACATTATTGAACATTAAGGCTCTAACACGCATACGTACAGTGCGGACAGAGGAAAATATCGCAGTGTTGTTGATGACCAAGGATTTCGCAGTCTTCCTTCCTTCCTTCCCAAAATTGAAGAGCTAAACTTGGCTGACATGTGGTTTCAGCAAGACCGTGCCAAATGTCACACAGGGCGCGAAATAATGACCCAATGGGGAGGCGAGTTCAGTGAACAGTTTATTTCACGTTTAGGGCCGGTAAATTCGCCGCCTAGATCGTGCGAATTAAGACTTTTAGACTTTTTAGTGTGGAACTATGTTAAGGCTCATGTCTATAGGGACAAGCCCGCAACGGTTGACGCACTGGAAGACAATGTTGAAGAGTTTATTCGTGAGATAGCGGCCGATATGTTGGCGACTCAAATAAAGATTTCATACATTTCTCTGAATTTGATGTGTTTTTTTAATCTAATACGAAAGCTCTTAAAAAATCACTTTATATATGAATACATAATTTGTGTATGTTACGGAGTTATAGACAACTGGAATAAGAGTGATTATGTTTCTTTTACATTATGGCCGCATCAATTGTATTTTTTGACTATAGTAAAAATTTTTTATTCGTAATGATACCAATCTCCTGCTTTGCTGTAGAGATCGTGGAATAGAATCACAATTTTTTCACACTTTACTTCTTTGCATCACTTTAGTTTCATCATCAATTTCAAGCAAGCTTTCAAATAAATTTCTTTCGGTGTTCTCAAGCAGGCAAAGAAAAGGTAAAAATAGAAAAATACAAGCATTCGTCCTTTTCGATATGATATCTTTTTTTACGTAATAGAGTTGTTGTTTTCATAGGATTTTTTTTTTTTTTTTGATACAGGATAACCTGTACGACTGTTAATTTCTTTTTTAACTGACAGTAGAAAATTGTATGTGTGTGTGTGTGTGTGTGTTAAATAATGTAGGCAAATGCATTTTGCATGTAACTGTTTTTCAAAAAACTTAATTGAAAATTAAATATTCAAAATAAAATGGAGGCATATATTTTTGGTTGGTTTATATGCAGATAGATAATTGTTAAAATAAACGAGAAAGAGTGTCATTGCCTCTCGCCACTTGTCAAATTTTTTTTTTAAAGTATGAGTATGAATAAAAGCCTGCAATTAGAATGCATAAAATCACGTTAACAGTTATCATATGTCAGTATTAGGGCGGAAGCTATTATTATTATTATTCGGATTTCTTTAGACTTTATAGAATCATAATTTTTGAAAAAAAACCCCGGATGTTGATGGGCTAGAGGTGTAGACTTGTGTGATATAATATTCCATTTCTTAATTCCTACGTTTCTACTTTACATTTCTATCAATGAAACTAAATTTAATTTAAAAATAGTCAATGAATTTATATAGATGAATTACTTGTCAATGAATTTATTTATTTTTATTTTTTGCTTAAGCACGTTGCTATGGCACAATAGCTCTATTATGTTTCGCAGTGCCGGTCTATGGACCAGATCTTTCCCATAATCTAAGTATGCTGCTGCTTAGGCACCTCATAAGTAGACTTCAACCATAATACAAAAAAGTTTACAAAAGTTCAACGTTTATAGACAAACTCCCAATAAATTAATGAGAGTTACAAAACTACAAGCACAATAGGCCAAGAAACTTTTTTAAAAAACAACATGCCATATTTCTATCGGGCCTGTTCTGCAAATTACGACATCTCAAATCACGGTGATTTAAAAAAATGAATAAAAGCTAAATCATTGCTTTTGTAATTTCACGGTTTATAGCGCTTGAAGTTGGAATAAAATATTCTATTATACATGACAAAAACTTAAAATACAAAACAAATTCACTAACAAGTCAGCTATTAATAGTTTCTTTTTGAAATCACCATGATTTAAATTACCGTGATTTTCAGAACAGGCCTGTATATTTATAACTTGATTAGGCTAAAGTTCGTATCGCTCTGTTAGCCAAATTACATGTGATAATTTTTAAGGAGCAAATAACACCAAAGCTAATTGTAAATATTCTGACAAACACTAGCAGAACGGAACAATTAGCTGTTTTCGAAGGTCGCCGCACCTTTATCATCAGCGTTCTTGTGTTTGGTCCATTGGGTTTTGAGATTTTCATTGCAAATGGAATATATGAATTGTTTTGATTCATCATATTAAAATATAAATATAAAAATATTAAAATATACTTTGTTATAAACTACCATCACATATATGTATGCTGAGATATTTCTTCCAGAAAAACAAAACAAACAAATGAAAATTTGCTGAAAGCTTTTTTTTTTTTTTTGTAATGAAAGCTTAATTTTACCATCGCTAAAGTTACAACAGTCTTTTTGGTCTGTTACTTTTAAGTATATTTATTTAATTTTATTTTTCAAGTTGTTTGCTTCAGTCTCAATGCAATGCTTTTAGTATCTCGAAACAACTTCGAGACTTGCTTTAGAATACTTAAACCATGATTAAAAAAAAATGGCACCATCATTCACATTTAATTAAAAAATTATTTTTTTTGAAAAAGTTACCACCCTACTGCCTTTAATACCTGAAACCATATTTTTGTAAAAATCCAATGAAAATAATGCTAACTAATATTTACACGTATGTCAGAAGAAAATTTTGCATATGTCTATTTTTAGTTTTTATGCCCATTAAAAACTACCTTTTTTAAATTATTTTGAATCCCTTTTTTCTCAGCCCACAAAAGTTTTGTTATTTATACTCGCATCACGTGAAAATACCATACCATACCATTAGCTTACATTAAGCTTTCATTTTGTCTTTTTGAATTGTGATGTACATATTTGCCATACGAGTCCATTAGTGGTTGACACGTTCACGTGTGTAAATCCATGACATTTGCAGTCAATTTATGATTTATGATTAAATAACGCTAAGAGAAACCATTAAGCCGACTACTGACGTAAACGGCTATTATAATAATAACTTAAAAAGTGGGAGGAAGGTTTTAAAAATAATTAAGTATTCATAAATAAATGTTACTCTAGTGCACGAAATACAAAATCTTAAAACATTGTGAACAAAACAATTAAATTCTGGTTTAATTTTTACTAACTTGAGTTAATCGAAAAATAAATTCAATAATAATAATGCTTAATTTGCAATATGAATTCTTCATGAAATTCGCTGTAACTTCAAAAAAGGAATATTATAAATTGGTGGTATTTTCAACCACAACCCTCACTACTTTAGTAGAAGAAGTCCGTCATATGCTAAAAAATCTTTTTTCTCACGTAAAAAAAGTCATAGGTAAATCTAACCAAGTTTTACGTTTAAAATTTCACCAACCAACGAAATTGGAGAAAGTAACTACCCGGTGAAAAAAATTGGAAGTCATTCTTAAGGAACTACATTTTCATTGCTTCAAAAAAATCGATACTTCTAATATACAGATAACACTGGCCTACAAATTTGGAAATAAAATTTTACTGCGGAAACGAAGCCTATTTTTTAACTAATCTGGGTGCGCTGAAATTGAATCGGGCATAAAAATTGGACTAACGCGTCTTTTTCATTTTTTATCGCATGCTGGCAATACTGTGAAACAGTCAATATTAAACTCCAATTTCACAATTTTTAATTTGACAGAAGCCCGCATTCATTCTAAATCTTCATAAAAGTAGTGTTTTAACATGTCAGGGAGATCATGTGCTATTTTTGCTTTGTGTGGGTGAATATTTGGTTGAAAAAAAAAGGATATGCAATATCAGAACCACTAAAATATGCATATTTAAATTATTTTGGATTTGCTGTCAGAAACTTTAATAAAGCGTGGACACCAACAATATTTTGCAATAGTTGCAAAATTGTTTTATGAAGCTAGTCAAATGTTAAGAAGATATATTTCGATTTTTCAATTCAAGTACTTTGGAGAGAGTCAAGTAACCACCAAACCCACTGTTATTTGTGTTTAACAAAAGTTGCTGGATTCAAAAGGAAAAACTCGAAAAAAATATTTCTTACACGAATGTGCAAATGTACCATCAATTTCCAAACCAGTTCAACGTCCACCAAATGATCCATTACCAGTTATTTCCAGATTTGGGGACAAAAACATGCTGTATACTGTACCGTCTACTAGGGTATTCATATAACCGGGTTTTTGGCTTTATCGAGGTTTTGGCTTGACTTGTTAGTAATCGATTAATTTCGGTATTAACCGGTTAACAGATTAATAAAGTTTTTTTCATAAATCAAGTAATTTTAACAAATAAAAATGCATAAATTATTTATTAATTTGAGACACACATAAGGGGTCTAATCGTCGCTTTCGATAACGAGCTAATTCCATCACGTTTTTGCAGTTTAAGATCATGGCATTCGATATCGTATCATATTATTACATTGTTCGATAGCGAATGCCATAATCTTAAACTGAAAAACGAGATCGTATCAGCTCGTCATCGAAAGCGACGATTAGACCCAAGAATTAAATCAAGCAAAAAAGTTCATAAATATGTATTCATTAAAAATTAATAAGTTAATCGAGTTTGGAATTAAGAATTTTTGGGGGAAGCTGTTCCTTACTGGATTACCAACTTAATGATTTTAACAAGGCCTGAGACTAAAATAATCGATTCTTGCGAAGTAGTTATTTTATCTATTGTAGAAAATAATTATTTTTTTCATTGTGGATATAGTTATTTTTTCTTAATGGAACTACATTTTTTAGTCGAAAAAAAATTGCTTTTTTTTTAAATATGTCGTTGTTTGAATAAATGGAAGATCTTGATTAAAAACTCAGTTTGATTAAAACAAATAATAACTTTTTAAGAAAAATACAAATAAATTTAAAAAACGATTGTTTTACTACGAAGTACTCCATTTTGTAAAATTTCTTTTATAAATTCAATTGAAGTGGGTTGTATTTTATTCGTATCAGTAAAAATTTAGAAAATTTTCAATTGTTTTGATTGATGAACTTTTATTAAAACCGAAAAAAATTATTTGGAACTATAGGGTGGCTGATAAATTTTTAAATAATAATTTTCCAAAATGTAAGTACTTATTTCTTAGTTTAATATAAATAAGTAGACAATTTAGAAATATATATATACATTATTTGAAGTAACTACATATTTTGGCAATATCTTCACGATATCTTTTAAAACCCAAAGAATATGTTCAACTTCTGCTTCCGATTTTCAAAATTTTACCTAATGTGATTTGTAAGCGCGTACTTCAATTTGGCCATCAAAAAAGTAAGTCATTATATGACAAGTAGTTCAGATGGTAATGTCTAATTTTTTGCTGGGATTTTAAAATACTGTCGTTGGCAACAGTACTATTGGCTTTTATTAAATTATTAAACAAAAACTTAATAATTCCCTGTAGTTCAATTAAAATCGTTTACAGCCACGTCCAAAGACTTTAACGAAGACTTTGAGACGAAACAAATAATTTAAATACACAAAAAATACGTTATAATACGAGTACTACAAAATGTGAAAATTTTTTTTATATTGGTTAATCGACTGAAATTAACCGGCTTAACCGTTAATTGAAAAAATCCAGTTTTAAATGAAACTTTCAATTAATCGGATATTAGTTAACCGGTTAGCCGTTGATCGGTTCAATGAATACCCTATTGTATACAGAAAAGTTTGCACGCAAATCATCTGTAACTGCAGCATACTTTTAAGCGTAATGCATTCCATCCCAATCCAAACAAAATCCACTAAACTTGTTGAATTAACGGCCTGTCCCACGATGTCACCAGCAAACGTTCGATCTACAACTTGTATTGCAAACAACAACAAATTTTCTAATGTTATTGTTGGTATTGCACAACTTTTTGGCAAATGGAAACTCAACTAAAATTCGGTTGATATAATCGAGCCACAAGTCTAAAAGATCATTTATTTTAGTTAACAGTTTGCATTACAGTTAGTTTACTTGTTTCTTTGTCTAATAGTGTGTTCACACTGAAAGTTAAAACCTACTTTTAACGTTAAAACTATAAGTAGCTGATTTTGCATTCACACTGCAAGTTTGTTAAATTCTGCTTTTAACTCACAGACTGTCTAATAACTTTGCTCAAAATAAAATAAACCTCCTGGAGAAATGCGTGTATTTGTTGTTGTATTTTTTTTTCTGTTTTAACTAACACTTATTTGACAAACTGTACAAGAACAAGTGTTTTTGTTTGTATGAAAAACTCGGAAATTTTACAATGCGTTGTAAAATGGAAATTATTTTATATTTTGTAAATAAATATTTTAAAGTTATGTAACTAGTAATACAAAATGAAGAAGTGCTTGGAAATCAAGTTATTACACAAATATATCACAAAATAAAACTTTTTTATCGGCGGATCGATGTCAGTCATATCGTCAATTTTCACTTTCCAGAGGTCAATGAAAATATTTTCGAATATTTTCGTTGTTGTCCTTCCAAAAAACTCTTTTTTTCTCGATAATTTTATGATTTTTGTTGCTGCTGCATCCAATTTTAAGTTAAAAACCTTTCATCGCGATGTTTTTTAATCGTAATCGCGATTATGAAAATCTGCGATTATTTGCAAACCCTAGTTTTAACGTTAAAACTAACTTTTATTAAAACCATGTCAGTGTGAAAACACTATAAATCTTAGTAAAAATTTGTATTAAAAATCAAATAACGAATTCTTATTGGAACTATAAACTTAACAACTGAAATTGGTTAAATTTACCAGGTTGACCAGAGCACAATCTCAGTGTCAGCGTTAAAAAAAAATGGGGCATAGAAATCTTAGAGTCCCTTTAAAATTTACTGGAAGAACAAACTTGCCGATAGCTTTTCGCCCTCTTTTATGTTTAAGTTAATTTGCAAAGTTATAACAATAGGCCTAAATGGGCTGTCAAATTTAATAGATGCGTGATATGGGCATAATTAGATTTGAAAAAAAAGTTTAAAATATACATATGTACGTACATACCTATCTATGAGTCTGAACACAATGTAACGAGAATTCATTGTGGTGCAGTTTTTCATACGATTTTGAAGTAAAAACCCGCAGTGCGGAACGGCATAAATCAAGGCAAATTCATGACAGGTAAAGTTAATACTACAACAAAATACAAACAATAAAAACAATATGGTATTTTGTTGTTGCCTTGGAGGCTCGTATGTCAAAAGTAGCTGATTGATGTTACTCAAGCAGAGATCTAGGCCATGATGGATCACAACCGGCTGAGCCGAGCCGTCGATAATTTTAGTCAGATACGCCGCCGCTGGAAAAAGTTTGGTTTATGTTGCCTGAAAAACAGCCTCCGATTCTTCATGTACAATATAATCTAATAATTATTTTATTTATTTAAAAATATTTATTATTTGACATATTCTCATACTTTTATTTTAATGGATAGTATTTGATAGTGGCTAAGCATTGTCTTTATATTTCATTGGTACTTTGCCAAATCATCAGTAGACATCAACCATATATTTTGAACAGTTACAAACCTCTTATCTTATGGGCAGACTTTCAAAAACTATTTGAGAATTCACAAATAATAATATATTTGAAAATCACAAAAGAAAAATAAGCGTAGTAGGCTTAGAAACTTTAACAAAATATATGGTTGAAGTCTACTAATGATTTGGAAAAGCACCAACCAAATATATAGACAATGCTAAACCACCAGCAAATAAATTTCAATGAAAATAAACTTATGGCAATATGTCAAATAATAAATTTCTTAAATGTTAAATTTATACTTTATTTTTCATTTTGCTTTATAAATACTTTTATTGCTATCCAATGGATTTTTAATTGTATAAAGGTTTAGAAAAATAAAATATATTCATATCGAATATAAATTATTTACTGGGTTTTGTTAAAGTTCTAGGCCTATTACGCTTGTTTTTCTTTTGTAATTTTCAAAAATATTATTATTTGTGAATTCTCAAATAGTTTTTGACACAGGAATTTTAGAAAGTCTGTGCATCAGATAAGAGGTTTGTGACTGTTCAAAATATGTGGTTGAAGTATACTAATGATTTGGCAAAGCACCAATGAAAATAATGCTTAACCACCAGCACGTAAATATCTACTTTATTTATGTTTTAATTCTTTTTTATCTTAAATTTTGTATTTCATGTTATTTGATTATCAGCTTCAGCCGACAATTTTTCCAAAAGCTGGCGCCGCCGAAAAAATTGTCCGGCGCAGGTCTGTACATACGAGCCAACAGTTATATGAATTCGCCTTGAATTAGGCAAAAAAAAAAAATAGATCAGCTGTGTCTTCAACTTTACCTGTTATGGATTTGCCTTGTCATAAATTTAAAATCTATTTTAATTATTAAACAGAATACCGGCTTCAACACGTTTTCCATACAAATTGACACAAAAAAACTGCCGCAGAAACCGGTCGTGAGATAGAATCTATTTTATTTTGAGAGCGTTTTTTCTTATACTCTCACATATCAATGTTCATTCTCACAAAAATGTTACCATACTTTCAATAAATTTCATACATTTTGTAAACAAAACTACAAAGAAAAATAAGCACAAAAGAAAATAAAACAAAAATTAGAGAGCATTTGAAGTTACTGCCGTCGATGTTATTATGGGCTTGATTAATTTGTCAGCGATTTTCCTGAAGTTGCAGACCTTATTCTGTTTCTACATTTATTTTCATTGCGGACTTTCTTATTCTCTCAATTTTTGACTCTCTTTCTCTTTCTGATGTTGCCATAGTTTTTGAATAATTGGCGGTGTTCACAACAAAAACATGATTTTGAAGTTCAAACATATTTCTCATAAAATATAAAAGCTTAAAAATTTTTTCAAATATATCTGGGAATGTATAAAATTTTAATAATTTTTTGTTTTTAGTTAGTGCCATTACAAAATATTTAACAGAAAGAGTAAATTTTTTATAAAAATGTATGCACAAAAAAAATTAATAAAAATTTGAACAAACAATGACAAGTATTGCCGTCGCCGTCTTCCGTTGTACAATGTTTCTTTTTCTCTCCCGCAACGAGAAATCGCACCGCACCGCAAACATTGTGTTTAGACTCTATATTTTTAATATATTTTGAGATTTCAATTCTAAGTCCCAATTTCACCAACTCTATTTAAATATCAATTCTTAAATATGAATGTCGATTTTCATTAATTTTTGTATGGAAAAAATTACTTTTAAATATGAATTGATATTTAAATAAGTTGGTGAAATTGTTGCCCATACAAAATTAAATTTACTGAAGAATTATTGCAAACATACAACAAATTTATTTCTGTACTGTACCTGTTCTCATCATACTCATACCATCATTGGTCAGTAGAAAATAAAAATAAAAATGTCAGCTATCAAAAAACGCCTCATAGACCAAATAAAAGTTATTTACTACCCTGACCACCACTTTAAAGGTCTACAATAATGTTTTTGTTTCTCTAAGGGTTGGTTTGAAACGGTCAGTTTGAGCTGTAGAAAAATTGTTTTACGCATTTCTTAGTTTTCTGAAGGATCGTTTGTTACAATTTGTCTTGCTATAACGGCTGGGGTTGTTTACTTTATTTCTCTCCATCTCTCTGTTGGTATAAAAACACTCAAGAGTACCCTTAAAATTCTAACATGCTCAAAAATAAGAAGTACTCGTACATACATATATATGCATACATATATGTAAATATGTACATATGTATGTATGTATGTACATCATACGAGTATATTCTTTTAAAGAAAAATAAGCAAAATGGCGTTTATTTTGAATTTTCAAAATGCAACAAAAACAGATTTTATTTGTTTCCAATATTTAAATATTTTTATAATAATTACTATTATTACATATTTATTTTTTGATATATTTTAATTTAATATAATTATATTAATTCTAGCAACAAAATAGTACAATATTTAAACTATATATTAAATTTTTATATTAATAGAACTCAAATTGAATTAATGGAAGACACAATTGAAACTTTAAGCATTAAAATTGTAAATTAAGTTTAATTTGGATTATGATTTCCTTGCATTCTTAATGATACATAATTAATTAATTAATTATCAAAAAATCATGTTCTCATACATAATTATAATAAGAAATAGACAATAATTACGAAAATGAAAGGCTTCTTGAAGTTTAATTTAAATCCAACAAAAATAATAAAAACTCGCATGGATTACTTTTTAAAAATTTCTATCCATAAATAATGCATTTCAAAAAAAAAAAAAAAAATACATTTCAAAGTTTAACTGAAACCTAGGTTAGGAAGAAGGATGGTGCTACACCGTACATACACTCGGAGACCCAATTGGGTACATTGTGATTCCCTTCTGAGAAAGTAATATCTACCCCCACATTTGTAGCCAGAAAACTTAAACCTAACAAAAATAATAAAAATGTCATGCATTATTTTTTTAAATGTTCTATCTCCGCTAATAGAACTGCCACAAAGAATTAAAGTGCATGAAGTTAGTGCCGAGACCAAAATTACATTTAAATACATAAATACTGTGTATCATTCGAGACACAAAAAATATGATCTTTTGTTATAGAATTGTGTATTTAAAAAAAATACTGTTATGTCATAGAAAGCGAAATTGAATCCGAATTTTAGTCTTTTTTATTAAGAATCTTATGGAGAACATTTTCGTTAAACATTTTAACCCTCTAACACTCCTCCGTAACGGGGTTTTTGTCCTATTCCTAAAAATATTCTTAAACGAAGATTTAAGGGGTTAAAATATTCTATAAAAATATTTTCCATACAATTCTACTGTAATTCCATTAATACCTAAAATGCTAACTATGGTATTTAGTACTTACACAAACGTGAAGCTAGAAAGCCCCACAAATTCGGGTCATATCGATTTGAGCAAAATTTCTAGCTTTGGTATATTCAGAGACTTATGGTCGAATTTTTTGGCGAATAATTAAACCATTATAACCCGCTTATTTGACCTTAAGCCTTAAGTACTCTGGAGACGATCAAATAAACCCGTCAATCAGTGCACATGTATGTGCGAGTGTCGTTTGCTTGTCGCTTAAAATGATAATTACAATAAACACGTAGTACTTCTCCATCATTAACAAGAATCACAAAGAAATTTATGTTTTTTTTTTTAGTCAATCAGAGTTGGAGTCGATCAAATAATCAGCCGTCAAATAAAAAGATATGAACTTAGATTTTCATAAATCATTGCCGACAACGCAACCAAAAAATACGGCTGCACGCATACAACTACATATGTGCGTTATGAGTTTATTTGATAGTCTCCAGGGCATTTTAAACGCATTTCAGGCTTTGACTGATTTCTGGTATCACAATTTAGTTTCGTTATTTGGCGTATACAGAGACTTTTAGTAGAATATTAGTTTCTAAAATAGAGGGGATATTTAAAAAAAAATCTTGATTTTGTTGTATAGTATATATAAGCATTTTAAAAATTTTTTACAGCCTTAATTTTTTAAAGTTTAAAAATTTTTTGCGACTTGATTGGTTTCGAATCAGTTTTGAATTATGAGATTTTAGAGAGTATTTGAAAATGGTGTTTAGACTTTGGCTTTGCTTACAATTATAATATTTTTTCATCAATTTTGGGATTCCAGTTTTTGAAATTTTCTACGAATTTTTTAAATTTTAATAAAGGGTGTCCCAACAAGAACGCAAGATTTAAATTTTAAATAAAACACAGATATTTAAAAAAAAAAATCGTGAAACTTTATTATATCGTAAAGTAGACAAAATGAGGTTATGTGTGGAACAACAAATCAGGCAGATGTCCGCCCGGCTTTGCTGGCCCACACGCAATCTTTTAATGAAATTTTCAATGGCCGTTTTGCATAAATGCTGCGGTATTTCATTAATGCAGCGTCCAATTTCCTCTTTTAAGGCTTGAGTCGTCGTCGGCTTATTCGCGTAAACCATCGACTTCAAAAAACCCCAAAGAAAAAAAGTCTAATGGTGTTAAATCGCACGATCTAGGCAGCCAATTCTGGTCTCCAAAACGCGAAATAACACGACCGGGAAATGACTGATGTAGCAATTGAATTGTTTCTCTGGCTGTATGACATGTGGCGCCGTCTTGTTGAAACCACATGCCCTCCACATTCATATCTTCAATTCTAGGCACGAAAAAACTGGTTATCATTTCACGATACCGAACACCATTGACTGTTTGCGCTTGACCTGCGTTTGAGCGCCATCATCACGTACAGCTGCGACATTTTCGGTCGATCGACCTGGTCGAAGGCGCGTTGTTGTCTTTACATTACTAACAGACCCACTTTTGGCAAATTTATCCATTAATCTCTTTACAGTTGACTCTTTTGGAGCATTATTGTGACCCCAAATTGATCGCAAATTTGCGAACTGTAGCCGCAAAACTTTCACCATTTTGGTAAAACAATTTCACAATGAGAATGCGTTGTTCATTCGTGTAGCGCTCCATTTTTACTAACCTCGTACCTTCTACTAACAAACAATAACAATTGTTCAAATGTCAAACAATCACACTTCGAATGGCGCCAAATTTAAATCTTGCGTTCTTGTTGGGACACCCTTTATATGCAACAAAAGTAATTTCTTAATCGGGTTTAAGTTTGGTAATTTTAATTCTTATTAAATGAATTATTTTTATTTATTAATGTTATTTTCTAATAACAAAAATTAAAAATTTTAAAAACCCCCGATCTATCTAGAAAATCGGTCCAGCTGTTTGGTCTGTACGTGGACTCGTTCATCCTTACAGATACACAGACATACACTACAAACTTATAACACCCCTTTTTTTTTTGATTGGGAGTTAAAAAATGCCGACAGTTTTTTATGCAGCCACGCACTTCATCAGCAAGTTAAATAGCCAATGTTAAAAACAAACTCTACCCAAGTAGATAGACAATTTACAATTTTGAATTTAGAAAATTAGGCAGGGCCACGACCATACAAAAATAATTTGGTATGTGCCTAAAAATGTAACCTATGTGTATTAAATCAATATCATAGTTATGTATTCCCACTTAACCAAAATCATTTTTAGTGTTTTTTTTTAACCCCCGACTAAAAAAAGGGGTGTTAAAAGTTTGTAGTGTGTGTCTGTGTGTCTGTGTATCTGTGTGTCTGTCCGTGTCCACGTACAGGCCAAACGGCTGGACCGATTTTCATTTAGTATTTTCTGTTTGAAAGATGACTTGATCGAGAGGGTTCTTAGCTATGTTTGAAGAAAATTGGTCCAGCCGTTTAGAAGATATAACATCTTTCCTGAAAAAAGTCGGGGGTTTTTAAAATTTTTAATTTTTGTTATTTGGGAATTGTTACAATTTAAGTTTGAAATTTGTTAACGCACTAATAATCCCAAATTATTATTTTATTTATACAGTAAAATATTTCTTTTTTATTAAAAATACATTAAAATTGATTATTGAGGTGTTCATTGAGGTGTTTGCCGGATCCTATTCACATTTTTAAAAAATTGACGCCCTAAAAACCGTATTAAAGTCCCGAAAAAATTAGTGCTTATCATATAATTTTTTTAGTAAAATCGTCCGTCTGGATTGCAGAAACAGGGGCTCCGAAAAGCAGAGCTATTAGTACATAAACTGCCTAATGTAGCGCTGTTATTATGTTTTAATAAGAAATATAGTGTTGTTGTAATTTTTCTGTTTTTTTTTTGTCATGAAAAACAGTTTTTTCGTTCGATATGAGCAATTTTTTGCTTAAACTTATATGATAACACCGGCAGGCCCATAAAATTTTAATTTCATGTAAAAAGTAAATTGTTTACTTACTACATTTTACGATTAAATCGAAAATAGGACCCTATATTTTGATATTTTAAACTAAAAAGAACGTAACTTCCATATTGAACAGAAAAGTCACAAAACTGTGTTCTCTTTTGAATTGCTTTGAGTGCAAGACCAGTTAAGTTGTTATATCTGAACATATTTTAATTTTTTTATTTTTTTACATGAGTATTTTTGAATTATCATTTTCCTATTTTGATTTTTTATTCTGAAAATAATATAACTTGTCTACTTATTCAAAAAAAAAATTTAATCAATAACAACGTATGTCACAGAATTTGGCTCGCTGCCGAACGGTTTCAAACGCCAGAGCACATGCATAATTATTTTTCAACATATTTTAAGTCTTTTAAATAGTTTATCACAACAGCCTAGACTTTTTCAAAATAGATTGGACAGATTTTGATATTTTAAACCAAAAATAACGTAATTTATATATTCGTTAAAAAAAATCACTAACTGCCTGTCCCACGATGTCACTCGCAAACGTTCGAATGACAGCTTGTATTGCAAACAACAATAACATTAGAAAATTTGTTGTTGTTTTCAATATAAGTTGTCATTCGAACGTTTGCAAGTGACATCGTGGGACAGGCAGTAAATTTTACTCCTTTTCAAATCGTTTCAAACGAAAGACCACTTGCGTTCCTATTTCTGAAATAAAATTTTTTTATAACTTTTCACATAAACTTAAGACATTTTCCAAACAACATTGGCCGATTTTGACTTTTTAAACTAATAATAAGGTAACTTCTTTATTTATTAAAAAAGTTTTTAGCAACTAATCTCAAACATTTTCGAAATATCATTAAGTAGTTTTGATTTTGTAAAGCAATAGTAGCATAATCTCTGTATTTATTTAAACAAATTTTGGCAATAACAACGTATGTCATAAATTTTTTTCTCAGTATCGAATTCCTTTAAACCCTAGGGCAAGAACCACATAAATACTTTGTTATTTCTATTAGTTTTTTTTTAACAATTTCTCAATTTCTATTTGTTAAAAAGAATTATCGTATATTGACATCAGTGGTTGTTCCCATTGGCCTTTCACACACGGGACTAATTTTTACGCCGTACAATTTTTGTTCTTTCAAGAAAACACGAGAGTAATTCATCCGGCATAAAAATGTATACGTACACAGAGCTTTGTGTGCGTTAGGGCCAATTTCACCAACTCTATTTAAATATCAATTCACATTTAAATGTCGATTTTCATTAATTTTTGTATAGAAAAATGACTTTTACATATGAATTGATATTTAAATAAGTTGATGAAATGGGCTCTTAGTGTTTTATATATTCATTTTTTTTTGCTGTTTTTTAAGTTATGTTTGTGTTTTTTGGTTTTGTGCTGCTGATGCGGAGTTATAACTGGTTGAAAAATTATACCAACCACAAAACCATTCTCTTTGCCTCTCTCACCTACAAACTGGTTGTTATGCCACCGCAATTGTTCTCGTGTGTAAAAGGCCATTGATATTTTTGGGATTTTATGACTATTATTCAGGTTGTTTGTTGAAGAAAAGGTTAAAAATATTTCATAATGATTGCATAGTCTTGGCTCTTCGGAAGAAAAACATGATTTTAAGGCATACACCCTTATTGGTGAAAAAATCTTAGCCATCTTTGTTATTAATTTTGCAGCTTAGAAAATTTGTATTGGAGTTATGCATTAAACACATTCACCACAGCAGGCTACACGAACACACTACTTCAAATGCCGCTAGCAGCATTTGTCGCCTCGTAGCCAACTACTTAATTATTTTGGAGACGGCAGCACCATCATATGCACCTCATATTTAAGTATTAATACATAGTTCAGTATTACCACCTTCAAATATTTCGCATTTATAAAAATTAAATTACTCTTTCGAAATGTACTTATATGACGTGAAAGTAATGAAAGAAATGAATCAATTTATGCTTTACATCAATTTTTGGATATTGTTTCTGTTATATAATATGAAATAATTGTGCGATTTCATTCATTCAACATTTTGTATTATACTGGCAACACTGAATTTTCTTATTGTAGCCAAAGAAATAGAAATTAGTTTAATTGGACTACAACGACAAAATCAGCATAGACAACAACCTGTCGCCCTGTTGCCTTGATGTCTTCAAAAGAATCATTATTATATAAACATGTGTATTCTATCCTTGACATTTTGTAGTCGGTGGCCTGCTGTGGTGAATGTGTTTAATGCATTAATTGCAATTTAATGTAAAAAGAAATTATATTCATATATCATTTAATTTCTAAATGAAGCTCTAAAATGTTATTTCTTTCCTCAAGACGCTTAAAGCTTCAATTGTGTCTTTGCAAATTTCTAAATTTCCTTGTCACTTTTTTTGAGTTCTTTTATTTATGAAATCACAAAATGTTACTTTGAAAACAAGGCATTTTTACTGTCTTTTCTTTTTGGTTTAAATAGTAAAAAAAAATTAACAAAAATAATTGTCTTTCATTAACTAAAAGGAACTTTGCAAAAAACATTTTACGTTAAAAGTTTTTAAAAACTTTCTTGAAACATGTATGTATTAGTGTTATGCACAAGACCATCTATAAGACCTTTCAAGACATGAGAGATTTTTCAAATAAACAAACGCTAAACAACACTGTTGGCAAGACAAACAACTGAAAAAAATGTGTTGCCAACAGTGTTGTTTAGCGTTTCGCTGTAGTAAAGCATTTGAAAAATCTCTCATGTCTTGAAAGGTCTTATAAATGGTCTTGCGCACGTCTTTAGTATGCATGTAATTGTTTGGAGTATTGTGTAGAGTTAAGTAAAAAGTATTATTGGCTATTAAATATTTTGGTTGCTAATAATAACTACTCGTACTATGTATTAATAATTTGGATTATAAATAATAATTTGGATTAGTATTACTCTAATAACTCCTTAACTTCTGATGTACGAAATTGTCCAAAATCGCTTAGAACCTTGCGATGGGGATGTGTCTTATAGTACATGGCCAGAATGTGCGAAGTCAGCTGCTGGGTTTCAGTTTTTACGCTGGCTTTTGTGGTTGCTTGAGGCAAAGCTAAATAACCCATTAGCCAAGACTTTTTCAAACGATTAAGGTCTTCGGTCATTTGTTTGATTTCTGCTTGTTGTGGTTGTTGACGACCCCTTTGGGGTACGTGCAGGGGATCTAGTTTTAGAAACTCGGTTTTTAAGTAGTTCGCTTGTAATGTAATATTCTCCTGTCGATGATAACGTATGCATTGTGTCAGACCTTCTATTTCTTTTAAGGCTTCGTGTGAGCATGAGCTCAAAGTCTGCGAGTTGGAGGCCAAACATAGTTTTAGATTTTCTTGAGATTTTTCCAAAAGTTGTAGTTTTTCGTTGTTGCTTTGCAGAGAACTAATAAATTTCATTTGTTGTTGTTGCAAGTCCTCCAACAGATCTTCCATTCGTTCGGCCACCAACTGTAATAACTGCTCTTGTTCCTGCTGCTGTTTTTGCAAATTCTTCTCGGCCATGTCTTTGCGTATCTGCAATTCAGAAAAATCATTTTGTTTCATTTTAGCTAAATATTTCAAAGATTTGATTTCTTTATCCTTTTCGCTTAGTTGATGTTGCAAGAGTTTTGTTTCGTCGTAATGCTTTTTCATTTCGGCTGCTTGTAGCAAAATGGTGACCTCATTGGAGCGCACGTACAGGGTGTTGAGGTTAATGGTTAAAGCTTTTTCACTATCCTTAATAAACTGCTGGAATTCTTCTAATTGTTCTTGTAAAATAAAAATGGAATTGTGGAAAAATTCTACGGGAGCACGTTGAAAAGCCTCAGGCGCCAATTTATTGCAATTCAAATTCACTATACGCCACAAACGTTCATGGTCAATGGCCACTTCGGAGCTATTATCTGCTTTGGAAGAGTTCGCTATATCCTTGGTAGCCTCACGGGCTGTACAGCTTAACAGCTCAATTAGCTTGCCCAAGTGGTCGTTGCGCTCATGCAGTCTCTGCAGCTGAGGCCATTGTAAAGTACTGTAACTCACCGATTTGGTGGGTAATTTACGCTGCAGTTGCTTCAGCTGCATTTTAAAGGAGCGCACATGTTCCATAAGAAACTGCATGCTGCAAAACGAGTCGGTGTGTTCATCTCCCAGTTGTATTATTGTATACAAGAGACCGGCATGGGTATTAACACAATCCAAGGCCACATCGTACACCTCAATCAGTGAAACATACAGCTTCTGTTCATCCAGAAGCTCACCTAGATTTTGATTAGCAAAAAGATTATTTAAAAGCATATTAAAAAAGCTGGAAGCCCTCTCCAAACCCTCTATTGGGGAGTTCTCATCCAACAAGCCCTTCTTGAGCAATTTCAATAAATCATCTAATTGTTTTTCTTGAGTCTCCATTTCACCGCGATAAATCGCGGCATGAGTGCAAATTTCATAGTCACAGTGATTCAAAGCAAATTCTAATTGTAACAAAATCATTTTTAGAGAACGCAAAAGATACAAACAACGAGTTCTAAAAGCAAATCTGTGCACTGAGTAGCCCTCGAAAATGGCATCTCTGCCGAATTCGCAAGAAGCCGGAAATTTTTCGTGTATACCCGAGCATATAATATCGATTTTTTCCATGCATCGTTGCAGTAAAATCAAAATAAGTATGACATCGTAGGCCGCTCCTCTCATCAGCAGTTCTTCGGGTAAAAAGGCTTTCAAATATTCGATTTGCAATTGCAGCATTTTCAGATCCACGGAAGACAATTGCAATTCTAAGGCCCTACCGTAGGCTTTGGTGGACGCAAACACTTGTTGAAAATCTACTCCCGGCATGAATTCTGGATTTGAGGATATGCTATTTAATTCCTCGCATGTGGAGACCGTGGCTGTGGTGGAAGCTTGGGTAGTCAAGTTAGCTTGTTCTCTTAGCTGCTCTTTTTCATTGAGTGTCTTAACTAAAGCTCTGAATTTCATTATGGTGCAGTCCCTTTCGTAAACGGTTTCCAAAGCGGTATCCTTTTCTTGCTGTAAAGTTCTAATGTTAGTGTTTAGACATTCTATCTCCTCTCTCAAATCTCTTTCTAAATCTTGATTACTTTCTATTAATTGTTCATGGATTTCTTCCAAAGCTTCGAGCTCATTAACTTCCTCCTCCAATAAACGCACTCTCTCCTCCAGCTCTAACTTGGCATTGGCCAAATTGGTTACCATGGTTTCGGCACCCAAAGCAGCATCCACCTGCTCTCTTAGATCTATTATGTGAGTTTCCATGGCATCACAGCGCTGTGTTAGCAATTCTTTATTTTTTCTTAGTTCCAAAATTTCAGAGCTATTAGTTTCTAGTTCTTTAATGGCCTTCAAGGATTGTTGCTTCTCCAAAGTTAAGACATCTCTTAGTTTAATAACTGTTTCCCTTAGTCTCTGATTATACTGTTCTAATTTTCTAATCTCACCCACCGAATTGTTAATCTCCTCCTTATTTATTATGTTGTTGTCGGGACCCAATAGCATGCGTTCATTTTCAGCTTTTAAAATTTCTACATCCAAGGTCAGTTCCTCATTTTGTTCTTGGGCCATTTCCAATTCCAACTGCAAAGTTTCCGCCTTCTCCTCTGCCATTTCTTTATCCAAAGTAAGTAGTTCTATATTTTCGGCCGCTTCATCCAAGTCTCTTTGATATTTAGCCTTTTGTTCATTCGCTTCTCTTAACTCTTGCCTTAGGCGCTGCAATTCCCTTTGCAGACTGGTTTGCTGGTCCATAATGCGCACCTTGAACTCCATTAGCTGCTCATTTTGTAAACGCAAACGTTCCATGTCTTGTAATTTTCGTATATCCTCGGTTTTTTTAGATTTTAATACATCAATTTCCTTATTCAACTCCACAATTCTGGCTTCCAATTGTCTATTCTGTTGCCTCAAGTCCTGCAAGTTACTGGAGCTAGAATTTAACATCATGGTGCTAAATGTAGGCGACCTTAATGGTTGTCCGGGTGTAAATTGAGGTCTTAAAATCTCTAGAAAACCGGTTTCAACAAATGAGCTACGTTTGCCGCAACAAAATGTTTCCGAAGGACTCATAGAGGTTTTGCTGCGCTTGGGCGCCAAAGCAGGAGGCGGCCTCAAACTACGACATGGTCCGGGCACTACTGTTGGCACCAACGACACCTGGCTAGCGCTGGTTTGCAAAGGCGTCACCTCTTTTGGCTGATTTATTTTTGTAGTCTTTAAAAGATTTGTGGAAGTCGGCTGTTTGGGTATCTTTTTGATGGCCATTGCATTTTCCACGCCCACTTTCGTTGCAGCTACTGCAGCAGCAGCAGCAGCAGTAGCGTGAGCAGCCTGTAACTTTTTGGGCGATTCTTTCGTTTTAACTGCTTCCATTCTATTTACCTCCTCTATAACATTAGCTTTTTTCATTATCAACTGTGTGGGTCTTACAAAAATGCCATAGTTGTCTGGACACTTAAAGTAAAAGATTCCCTTGACGGTGCCATTGTTTTTGCCACGTTCTTCATCGAGTATAACTCCGATCCATTTGCCAGGTGCGAAATTTGTTGCACCTATAAATGCAATACGGCCTTCTAAATGTTTGCCAGCTATTTCTACTCTTTGACCAATTTTAAAGTGGTGCGTTGGTTGACTGCTATTCATGATTCACTGCAATGTTGCACACACATCGCAATGATGGTCGTTTTACTACTTATTTGCTGTATTAAAAAAAAATGCCCTTTAATCTTTTTCTTTTTTATCAACAGTTTAACTGTTTTTATTACTCGTATAATTATTTAGTTTTATTTAAATAAATTCATTGATTTTTGTTTTATTTTAGCCAAAAAATATTGCAATTTGTTAATTCTATTTATGTATTTATAAATAATTATATGTATTTTTTCACTGCACGACTACGACTACTTATGCATGAAAAGTCAAAAGGCGTAAGTATTTGCAAGATGGCGACTTCGTTAAAACTGACGTTTTCAAAGAGTGTGCATGTGTGAGTGTGTGTTGTGTTTGTGTCTGTAATATTGCAACTTCTTGTTTTATTATTCTTTGTATTAGTGAATTTTCTCTCTCTCTCTCTCTCTTAGTTGGATAGTATGAGCAATAAACGGTAAATGTATGCTTACGAATAGTAGTTGAAAGTAGCAGTGCAAGAAAACTTTAAAGTTGACCCAGTTAACATTTTGACAAACGTTTGTTAAGTTAGGAAAATGCATTTTCTTGCCGGTCGTAAATTAATTTTGTTTTTCTTTTGAAATTAAATTGAAATAAATTCAGTAAAGTGCGACTCTGACTCGCGCACGAAGGGTTCCGTACGAACACTAGATATGTAATTTAATACAAACTTCATCCTATATAATATATAGTTTTGGCATTTTTTTTTTTCGTTTTTGGGGTCTTTTCGGTTTTTTTGTTTTGGCGGTTTTTGCGTTTTTTCGGTTTTGGCGATTTTTTTAAGTTTTGGCTTCTTTTTTAGTTTTGACACTTTATTTTCTTGTTTTGGCGATTTTTTTCGGTTTTTGGCATTTTTTCATTTTGGCGATTTTTTTATTTTTGGCGATTTTTTTCATTTTTGCGATTTTTTTTATTTAAATTTTTTTTTTAGTTTTGGCGACATTTTCGCGTTTTGGCGATTTTTTTCATTTTGGCGTTTTTTTCATTTTGGCGATTTTTTCGAATTTGACGATTGCATTAACTGATGGACCACCCTTTAATTTTAATTTTTTTTAAATTTTAGTGTTAATTGTTGTAGTCTGTATAAAAATACACTAATTTTACAAATTTCAAGTTTCAATATACATATGTTCATACAATTGTATGTATATTACATGGGATTTTAACATTTTTCGTTGCTCGTTTTGGAACACCCTTTAATTTTTAATTCTCATGTATTTGTTGTTGTAGGTTCTACATACTGTGTCCAAATTTCAGGTCCGTAGATCTTACGGTTCCTGAGAAAATACCGTGTGACGGACAGACGGACAGCGTAGCGAAAACAATAGGGTTCCTTTTCAGCTTTGGTGTACGGAACCCTAAAAAGCACCAATTGAATATATTTTAATTTAAACAGGGAAATTGTATATTTTTCGCTCCGCATGAAGGCAAGGAAAATATATATTTTTGATTCTTTATAATTTTGGCATCCAATTGTTGGTGAATATTTTTGCAAATTTTACACCTTACAGCAATTTTTTTTATATTATATATTATTATATTTTAGTGTGGATTTTTTTATATGTTTATATGTTATCAAGCTTAAGGTTTTTTATTTTGCTTTTTTCGATATTTTGGAGCTAACCAAAAGCTAGCGGAATATTGAAAAGAGAAATATTAAAATAAATAATTATGCCAAAAATACCCATTCAGTGCAAAGATCTGATGAGCATTTTAGAAAAAAATTTATGAGACCAAACTGGAAGTAAACTCTTTAAAAAAAAAAAAAAAAAAAGTTTTGAAAATATGTTGGTTGAAAAGAAGTACGGGAAATATCAAATTAAGTTTTAGTGAACGTCCCCCCGCCCATTTTTTTAAATGAAAGTTAAGTTTTGCAAAAAATCGGTAAAATAAAAGCACGTGAAATATAATAATAAATTTTAATTTTTTCAACTTTAAATTTGTGTAATTACAAAAACCAAAAGTGTTTTCTAGGTTTCGCAGTAATCAAATAAGTACAATAGCATAAAATCAAATAAAAACATTGTGGTCGTGGCCCGTCCATTTTTTTACGATTGCAAGCTATACCCTGTAAGACAAATAAAAAAAATTTACAATCGGTCTAATCGGCAAAACAAACAAAAAATTAAAAAAATAGTTTCTAAGAACTAATTCTATCAAAGAAAACTAGGAAAAAAAAATCTTATTTAAAGAGGGCTCAAGTTTCCCTTTCTGTAGATGCTTCTGGTGGTTCGACATTGTAAACCTTGTAACCCTGACATTTCAATTATAAAATGTGTTCAATGCTTTTGTGTAACATTTGATGGGGAACATATTTGTAGGGCATTCTAACCTTTTAACTCTCCTCCATATGGATTTTTTAAATTCTTCAGTTTTTTTTCGTGGTTATTTACAATTAATGCTAAAAAAAAGTCCCACAAATCAGGATTTGATCAGTTTAAATTGAATTTCGACCTTTAGTGTATTCAAAGGCTTATAAAAAAATTTTATTTCGAATATTTTTTTTGAAATTTCAGGTTACTTTCTTGACCACTTCTTACAAATGAGAATAAAAATTCACATACATATGTACGTAGAATAAATAGAAGATTCTAAAATACAATAATGTTCCTCTGAAGATTTTCACGGACTTTCCATAATTCTGTTTGACGATTGTATCGTCTTGTCTATGGACGAAAAAAAGCCGCAGTTGTGATTCTTTAAAACAATTATTATTTATTGTATATATATGCTAGAAGGTACGTGTATTTGCTTTATGATTTTGCTCCTAACATTATTTCCAACTAGAGATGGGCGCGTGTCGAATTTTTCCAACACGACACGCACGAACACGAATACCATAATATTCAACACGTACGAAACACGCACGCCAAAAATTTTCCCAACACGAAACTGCACAACACGCACGAAATCAAATACAATAACAAAAAATCGTTTTTAATCAGTGTTTTTTTTTTGGGAATTGTTACAATTTAAGTTTAAAATTTTTTTAAAGTCCCAAATTAATATTTTACTTATTAAGTAAAATATTTTTTTTTATTAAAATTACATTTAAGTTGATTATTGATAATTAATTCTGTAGAACAGAGCTATTCAACCTTTTTGGTTCGCGTACCACAAAACTCACAACCAACAATTCGAGTACCACCAAAAAAATTTTGTGTTTATAAACAAGTATGGGCTCAATAAATAACCAAACAATTTTAAAATACGACCATATACGTACATAGGCATCTATATAACATGCGAAAATCTGTGCATATGGGTCGTTCTACAACAGAAATGCTCGATATAATAAAAATGGAAATTCATGAAAAATACGTAATTATACTTTTAGGATCAAACATAAACAAATACAACACATTGTTTTTTTTATTGCATTACTTGGTTAGTTAATGAAGAGGTTGGTTGAATAGCACTGCTGTAGAACATTTTGACTCGCGATGTCTCCGTTTAAGGTTACTTGTTTCCCCTTTTTTTAGGAGGAAGCAAAAAGACCCTTACGAAGAAGATTTAGAGGGCTTAAGTGTTTCATAAAAATATTTATAGTAAAGTTCGAAAAAAAATATATTTATTTTTTCTTTTTTGTAGAACTTTTGAGTTAGTTTAAAATATGTTAGTAAGTCTATAAAAAAACCTCGATAATCACCCTTATCGGCAATAAGAGGCGAACATTTTGGTCACGTGAAATGCTTTTTTTTTTTTTTTTTGAACAAAATTAGAAAGTAGTACACTGAACATTTAGTTAGCATCGATTTAGAAAAAATAGTGTTTTAATGTGAAAATTTAAGAAAGCATAAATTTTAAGCAATGTTCGAATTTTCGAACTTAATTGCGAATTTAAGAATATAATAATTTTGAAAACCCTCTTTTATTGTGTTTCTTGTTTTTTTTTTTTTTTTTTTTTTTTTTTGTAATAGATCTAAATGTTTTAAAAATTATAATTTTTAGTCACGAAATTATAGAAGATGTCTACTAGCCAATAGGGTACTATTGAGGGAACTTAATTTGGATTTTCGTGTATTTTTTCAACAGATAGTAATTTTATTAAATTTATATTATTTAGAGTGCCTTATTGGATACTAGACTAAGTAGCCAATAAGGCACTCTTGCGGTTTCGATGGCTGCCAGAGACTCAGAATGTTTCGGAAGCCAAGCCAACAAAGTAACTTCGCAGTTGTATTAAAAAATTTATGATTTCAAAAAACCTTTATGTGGCATGCATTTTAAAAAAATCTATACTAATTTTGCGTTAAGTTCGAATTTTCGAACAAAATTTCGAACTTGCTAATTCGAACAATTAAAAATTTATTTAAAATCTAGCATTTTGCGCAAAAAACTAAAATTTTAAAACTTTAGCAAATCGAACTTGATTTCGAAAAAGAAGATTACATAATTTTGAAATGGAAACTGTAAACACAAAATAAAGGAAATGTTCGAAAATATAAATTTTTCATTTATATAGGAAAAGCTTTTGTAAAAAATCGTTTCAAAAACATTTATTCCAAATTTCAAAACGAAAAAATCGTTTGCATTTACAAACTCCACCTTTTATTGTTTTATTTGAAATGCATATCATTTCCAATAAATACAATAATTTATGACACGTGCTCTAAGAAACCAAATGAAATTGTTTGCTGTGCAAGCAACATCAAAATGGATGCCAGCAATTTTTTAAAAGCTTGATAAAGCATTTCACATTTTAAGGCATTACTTGGTTTAAAAAAAGGTTTTACTTAAATAAAAATCTCGAAGTTTTATAAAATGTTTAATGATTTCATCTGATTTATAGAAAAATATTTACCTTTTCGAATAGAAATTTAACCAATTTTTCTAAAAAAAAACTAATAAATGAAAGTATAGATTTAATATTAATTTTAAATTTTGCAACTTTTAGACACAAATAAAAATTAGATTATTTTGCATAAAAAACTAAAACACTTTTGGAAAAGTTTGATGATTTTTTCTGTGTGAATAATTTTAGTAAAATTTTGCAGAATTTTTTCGAAATAATTTTTAATTTATAATCATTTTATTAATTTATCTTGGATTTAAAATTTCTTTTGATTAGCTTAACAAGGGAACAAAATTTAAGTTTAGAATGGCTAAAAAAAAGTTTTAAACTTCACATGCGCAAAAAACACTTTTATATATATTTTTTATCGTATATAATTTTACAATTTTCATTTCATTTACACGAGCACAAGAGATTTATTTTAAAGTTTTCCATTTTCCATTTTCTGCGGAGGGAAATTCCTTTTTATATGTCACTTGTTGTCAAAGAAAATCGTGTGCTTGGCTTTTTGTTTATTTTTATTTAAACTCCTTTTTAAACTGACATTTCTAAAGGGAATGAAGAATGTCAATGGTAGTAAATTTCCATATTTTTTAATATTTCCTTAAGTTTCTTAAGCGTTTTTTAATGTTTTAAGGACGAGTTACTTTTCACAACTACCGGCTGCTGCGCGATTCATACAAAAAATTTGTATTTTAATTTTGTTAACAGAAAAAAAAAAACGAATACCTCATACTACGCTCTTTGCTACGCATCAATTTGAAAAATAAAGATTAAATAAAATAAAAAACGGTTAGAAAAACAAAAGGACTCCTCACATAACAACATATCGTTTCAAAATCAAATACAACAACAACAAGAACAACAACACTAGCAGCAGCAGCAGCAACAGCAACATACGTACACACACACACACATCAACATCATCATCGTCATTCAAAATTCCTAAATCCCAACAAAAGCAACGAGTGAACGCACTTTTTTGTTTAATTTTCCCCGTTGACGACTTTGACGAAGGGGTGAATCAACGTAAATGACGGGCTTTTTAAGGATTTCTACAGAAGTATAAAAAAAAAAAACAAAAACAAAAATCATCCCTTTGGCACTTTAAATTTTATAATTTAAAAGATGTGTGTTTGAGAAAAAAAAAACAAAACGAAATACAAAATTTAAAACGGGTTGTTTGTTATTGTGCAATATTCTTTTCTTTGCCAAGGTTTGATAAAAAAAAATATTACTAGTTTGAAATCATGTTTGCAAAATTTAAAAAACACACACACACACATAAAAAGTGTTGTAACACACACAAACACAGTGTACACTGACACATACGTATGCACTCTCATGTAGACAACTTTTGTTTACCTTTACCGGCTTTTTATTTCGTTTTCTTCCGTTCGCTTAATTGTACTTACTACATACAAGTTCACATATGAGTTGGAGTACTCAGAAAGTAGTGATGAGATTTGAGAATTTTTAAATAATACTTTTTCTTCTGGTATTTTAAATATGTAGTGTCATTGCAGCCATAACTAAGAGTTGATTGATATCCATTAGCATTAAAAGTATTATTAGGGCACATCAATTTAACAAAGAAACACGTGTTAGAGGGCCTGGTGAAAGTCTGAGACACAGTGCTTAAGTCTTATTTTGCTGCTTTGCAGGAGAGCACTTTTAAGCGTTTAAGTCGATTTTCAAAAATGTATTTCTTTTACAGCTAAATTGGAAAATTTTTTTTCAATCTCTGTTTTTTTTAAGCATATACATCTTTTTAAGCACTATAAGTAATACATTTAAGTTGAAATATACGAAAGTATAACCTAAGTTAAGCTGTTATTCCAAATGAGGCTAGAAGTCTAAAAAATATAAGTTGCAAGTCATAGTGCTATAACTTCCTCAAAAATCACACAAATTAATTGAAGTTTTAACCAGGGGTACTTTCAAATATGCAGATTACGGTGGTACCATTAACTCAAAATCAGCTTATATCGACTTAAGGTACGGTCACACTTGTCAAACATTTGTCCAAAAAAGTGCAACCAACAAACACTAATGAAAAAAGTTTTGATCCAGACACTTGTTTCTCATATTAAACAGTTTCGAACACAAACTAATAGACAATGTCATAAAATCCAACATTATTGGATTCTCTTTAACTTGACAAACTTTTGTCTGAATTTAAAGCTTTTTCATTAACAGTTAGTGGTTACGCTTTTTTGGGCAAATATTTGACAAGCTTTAAACACTCTTTCCTTTTTGCCACAGAACTAATGTTGGAAATTCAGTAGATAATTAGATCTTTCGAGCTCATGCTTATGATGCGATAAAAGCTGGTTTATTAAGTAAAGTTCCTTGACTTAATAAGCATCTAAAGCCGCTAGAGAAACCTATCAAACAATAGGAATCTTTTCCAACTACTGGGAAGTAGTTTTTGGGTTTAGAGACCTCGGCTTAATAGCTACTTGCTCTCAAGCAAAGGTCTGGGAGATCGAGATTGTATTCAGTTCTATGTATGCAATTTCCAATCCTCAAGACGAACAGTAATTATTTTAAGGGCCATTATTACAACTTAAAGATAGTTAAAAGTAGGATTTTGTCGGACGTATAAAAAGCTTTCCATTATTGCAAATTGGATTTAAATTACCATGTAGGATAAACTTGCCAATAATTTATCGCTCACTTTAGGTTAAAGTAAAATTTTGCAAATGATAAAGTTTTTATACGTCCGATAAAACCCTACTTTTAGCTATCTTTAAGTTGTAATAATGGCCCTAAGTACTATTACTTAAAGTATTGGAATAACAACAAGAATATGTTTTATAAGAATTCAAGAAACAAAAGTAATTTTTAAGTAAAAATCATAATAACACTATCCACTATCTTTCCTAGAGTAATTTGGTGGGCTGAATTCTAATCTGTAATTGGTTTTTCTCTATCAAGTCAGGTTTTCGAGACACAAAAAAAAATGTTTTATTCGTGGATTACCAACTTAATGATTTTAACAAGGCGTGAGACTAAAATAATCGATTCTTGAGAAGTACTTACTTTTTTTTATTTGTCAACATTTCACGTAATCTAATTATTTCGTCTAAAAAAATCATTCTCTTCATTTAGCAACTTGCACGTCATTTTTTTAAATTTTAGGTAATGTGATTTGTAAGCGAGTAATTAAAATTGGCAATCAGAAAAGTAAGTCATTATATGGCAACTAGTTCTAATGGTAATGTGTAATTTTTTGCTGGGGCGTTATTTAAACGTCGTTTTATTTTGTTGGAGTCTAGCAATAGTCTCCGAGCATGCTTTTGTCCTGAATTTCTTTAAATTTTCATTAAATCTTGGTGAGCACGCTCCACTTGTTTGTCGCTCTGGATATGACTGGTAATGGATCATTTGGTGGACGTTGAACTGGTTTGGAAATCGATGGTAGATTCGCACATTCGCTTAAGTAATATTTTTTCGATTTTTCATATTGAATCCAGCAACTTTTGTTAAACAGAAATATACAAGAATCTCCCCAAAGTACTGGAATTGAAAAATCTAAATAGATCTTCTTGCGATTTGACTACTTGCATAAAACAGTTCTGCAACTATGGCAAAATATTGTCGGTGTTCACGGTTTATTCAAGTTTCTGACAGCAAAACCAAAATAATGTAAATACCCAGCTAAAAAAATTATATATGGTCCATATATTTTTAATATATGAATGTATATAACTATATATATATATGAATATGTATGAATTCATGTATGGAAATGTATGGGATTATACAGGGCAAAACTATTATATATGAACTAATATATGGACTAATATATAAAATGTATTATAATATATGAGCTCATTTATGGAAATTTAATTATGACGCTCTTCATATGTGGATCCATATATGTATATAAGATTTAATATATGGAGCCACATAAGAATGTATGCATACATGATGTATCACATAAGATCATGTTTGCAATAAAAAAAGCTTGGTATTTTATCAGTGGTGAATTGGAAATTCATTAGAAAATACATACAGTATGCAAAGTTTATATGCGTATAGCCTCAACCTTTAAAAAAGAAAAACTTTTGTTTAAAAAAAAAAGCATTCTTGTACGATTTTATACATTTAGATTTAATATGAATGAAATTTTTTAAGTTAGTTTGAAATGACTTTAAGTTCGTTTTTCCTTATTTGTTCAAACAAATGTTTCTTTAAATACAACCTACTTGTTCAAAATCTAAAATAAAGTAATTTTATTAATTTAATTTATTACACAGTAGTGCGCTTTTGTGAATCAAGAGAGTATGAATATGAACTTTGCATACTGTAGAGGGAATATTTACACATACGTGTATGAAAATGTATGAATAGATATGTAATCATATTTGCCCATATACCCTCATTTTTCGGATCTGAACCATATATGGGATATCATATATGCTCCATGCATATTTTTTTTTTAGCTGGATATGCATATTTTAATGAGTCTGATATTGCATATCCTTTTTTTCTAACCAAATATTCACCCACACAAAGCAGAAATATTAGTTTGAATCAGTAACACATGATCCCTCTCACATGTTAAAACGCTACTATTATGAAGATTTAGAATGAATGAGGGCTTCTATCAAATTAACAATTGTGAAATTGGAGTTCAGTATTGACTGTTTCAAAGTATTGCCAGCATGAGATAAAAAAAAATGAACAAGACGTGGTAGCCTGATTTTTATGCCAGGTTCAATTTCAGCGCACCCAAATTAATTAAAAAACATGCCTCGTTTCCGCAGTAAAATTTTATTTCCAAACTAACTGACCCGGTCCGCGTTGCTGGCCCTAAGCAAATATTAGTGTTGCATTACCACACGATTTAATTGAGCTTTTAACGAAATTTACGGTGGTGCAATATGAAAATTGGATTTTGCCACGCCCCTCCGCCCTCAGACCGAAAATCAAAAATCAGACTTCACAGTGTCACCCGCCTTAATATTCTTAAGATTACATGAAAATTTTATCAAAATCGTGTCGTTGCATTGGCATCTGAGCAGCGAAAATCATACACATAAGTTTACATGAATTCCAGGGTCTAACTTGCGTTAGTAGCCACGACAACGAAACTTTAACTACCTGCAAAAAGAAAATACGGAAGTAATTTTTAATTATTAACATTTTCAATGCATCCAAAGTAATAAAAATATGCCTTTTTAGCATCATACAAATCTACACATAAAAGTGTGTTCGTTGGCATACACTGTTAAACACACTATAGAATTCTCATTTAGTTCATACTTAAGTTAATGTAAGTATTTCTGGCAACTACCCAGCAAAAAATTTCAAAAACGGTAACCTAGCTTGGATTTAGCAATTTTTGGTGGAAGCTGTGGATCCGTTCATAAATGCATTACTGCATAAACTGCTTCACTGAAGTAGATAACGCCAAAAATGAATGTAAAATATGGTGTACAAACATGCACAGAAAATATTATTCCCAAAAAATTTTTAAACAAATATTTGTTTGAAATCAAATTTAGTTTCAGTAAATATTCTGTACTGTTCCACTAAATTAATTTGTACCAAAAAACTGTGTAGAGAAGAAACAGGCCACGACGTTTGTCGGCTACTTTTCGGCATTTACATGTATACAACACGATCAATCAAAATAAACAACAACAACCGCACAACAGCACGTTGTTCCTATCAACAAGCAAGATAAACACAAACACACTGAAATAACATTTTCTCTCAGCCGAACTCTGATTAATTTAAATTTTTACAAAATTTTTATCAGAATTTACAAAATTATTTGTAGGACCGCATTCAAATAAAATATTTACTGATTCAACGAATTTGGTTACTGAAAATGAAATTTAGTTTTTTCTGTGTGATTACTACTAAAACAAATTATCAGCAAATTTGTATTGCATTTTAAATAAAAGTTTGCACTATCATGCAGATCAGTGATGCATTTACGAACACATCCTGTTCCTGTTCCTGGATTACCAACTTAATGATTTTAACAAGGCGTGAGACTAAAATAATCGATTCTTGAGAAGTAGTTATGTTGCTGATTATAGGATATAATTATTTTTTTCATTGTGAATATAGTTATTTTTTTCTTGATGGAACTACATTTTTTAGTAAAAAAAAAATTAATTTGTTTTAAATATGTCGTTGTTTGAATAGATGGAAGATCTTGATTAAAAACTCAGTTTGATTAAATAAATAATAACTTTCTAAGAAAAATATAAATAAATTTAAAAAACGATTATTTTACTACGAAGTACACCATTTTGTAAAATTTCTTTTATAAACTCAATTGAAGTATCAGTGCCTGTATTGTTACTTATAAATACTATATTTAGTAAAATTTCAATTGTTTTGGTTTTTTATTCAACTATTTGGAACTACTATTTATGTATATTTAAATAATAATTTTCCAGAATGTAAGTAATTATTTTATAGTTTAAAATAAATAAGTAGGCAATTTAGAAATATATATAATTTATTTAAAATAACTACATATTTTGGCAATATGTTCACGTCATCTTTTAAAACCCAGAGAATACGAGTGAGTATGTTCAACTTCTGCTTTCTATTTTTTAAATCTTATGTAATGTGATTTGTAAGCAATTATCTCAATTTGGAAATCAAAAAAGTAAGTTATTATATGGCAAGTAGTTCAGATAGTAATGTCTAATTTTTTGCTGGGAAGTCTCGCAGGTTTGCCCAACTGCACAAAAATACAGAAAAAAAATCTAATAATGGAACTGATTGTGTAAGACGTATTTTAAATACGACTACGACTGTTTGGTAATAGATTAAAGAAAAACTGTTGAAGTCTTCTTAAATCTATTACCAAACAGTCGTAATCGTATTAGAAATACGCCTTACACAATCAGGCCCAATATTTTAAAACTGTTCCTTGGATAAATTATTACGTTTAATTGTGATATGCGTAAAATAAAATTTCAGCTTGATACTACATCAACAATAGGATGAAAAATCGATAAAAAAAAATTCAAATTGGGGTCAATTTGACCAAAAGACTGCAGAAGAGTTATTATGGTATGCAGCATCCTTAACTACCCAGCAAAAAATTGGACATTATCATCAAGAACTACTTGCCATATAATGACTTACTTTTCTGATTGCCAAATTTCATTACTCGCTTACAAATTGCATTACATAAAATTTAAAAAAAAATTGTGAAGAAGTTGATCTATGAGAAGAATGATTCTTTTAGTTTTAATGGATTACGTGAACATGTTGCTACACAAATAAAGTAAGTAGTTCTCAAGAAACGATTATTTTAGTCTCATGCCTTGTTAAAATTATTAAGTTGGTAATCCAGTAAGGAAGAAATTCCACCAAAAATTCTTAATTTCAAACCCGATTACCTTATTTAAAGTTTTTTGCTGGGCGGTCTGGCAAGGCTGGCAGCTGTGTTGAAGCCCATATGACACTTCGTTTTTTCTTTCATTTATCAAGTTTTAAAGAAAAGTGCAAACATATTGTGATAGGAAAACTGAAATAATGTCAACAACTTGACTGAAGTTATCGATAATAAATAAAGATCTGTCAAAAAAATTTAAAACTTTTCAACTTAAAATTGACATTTCAAGCTTGAAACATAAAAGTGTTCGTTAATTAGCGGTTTATGGTCAAACATAGTGATTTTTAGTTTGTTTGTCTTGATACTAACTAACGGTTTCTAATTACGAAAATTTGACAACATTTAAATATTTTGTTTCCGTTTTATATAGTTTGTTCTTTCTAGCATTTATTGTTTCTTTCTATCAATCCAATATCAAATCAATGAAGAAAAAATTAAGTGTCATAAGGGCTTAAATATCTGTCATAAGACTGCGGTTGAAAATTAGATAGAGTGAGTTCACTCACATACAGCAAATTTTTGTTTGAGCAACTTTTAAGTTTATGGGCAAGAGAGGAACATCCGATGGGACTCCTCTGTATCATATTTTCTCCTAAAAATGTTGCTACGGATACTGTTGTCATTTTTATACCCTCACGTTTATAATTGAAGAAAAACGTTACTCGCGATAATGAATTATGCACGCCAATCACGTGTGCGCTGCTCATCTCTAATTCAAACATACAATGGCAACGATTATGAGACCAACTCGTACCACAAATCTCATCACCAATATTTAGTACGTATGCACAACGTATTAGTATGAGTACTTACTTCATTGTTATCGCAATGTTCAATGTATGCATGTAGCTGTTGCTTTTGGTGTTCGCTCGTATTGTATTTACACAAACATATAAGCACATCCTAATACACGCACACATACATTCAAAACACTCTTTTATTTTCTAATATTTTTTTGTCCTGCCGCAACAAATCCTTGCTAATGCTTTTTAAGATTTTTTTATAGAATTTTTATATAAATTTTTCTGTTTAATTTTCTTTTATTTATTTTTTATCATACTCGCACGAGTACGTAAGTAACGTCCTACTTTTATTTTTATCCTTTTTTATGTTTGGTTATTGTTCCTGCTGCTGTTGTCTAGCAGAAACAGACAGATAGGCAGGCACACATATGCGGAAATGTTTGTGTCAAATTTGCTGAATCATTTATGGACTTTAACCAAATCACATTAGCCAAGGCTCGTCTATAATTTGAGTGATTGCGTTTTAGGGTTTCAAGCTCTTGTTTTTTTTTAATTTTTTATTTTTGGCTTTGAAAAATTCAAGATAATTTATCTTTCTTTTAAAATGCTGGTCAAGGTTTAAGCCGGATATACAGATATGTATGTTGTTAACCCTTTAAGTTTGACAGTGAAATTTACGTCTGAAAGCCAAGCATTCATCTGTGGTCGAAGAATTGAACAATAAACGACACTTGTGAATATATTCTCTTCTTCCAGAGATCTTAGATTTTTTACTGTGAGTTTAACGCACAATGTATTATTTAAAATCATGGTTGTAGAAAAAAAAACATCCTTTAAAAAAGGCACCTTTTGATAAAAGTTTCCTTTGAAGTACCTTTTAAGAAGAAAACTTCTCAAAAAAGTTTCATTGGAAGAAAGTACATTTTGAAAAAGAACTTTTTGTAAACAGTACCAATTGAAAAAAAATATTTCTGGAAAAAAGTATATACATACATATAAAAATTTACAAAAATTGCTTTTGAGTTAATTACGTGCCTTTTTAAATATTTTTTTGAAAAAGTACTTTCTTTAAAAATGACATTGAAAACACTACTCTCTAAGAAAAATACCTTATAAAAAGTACTTTTGAAAGAAATTTATTTTTTATAAGAAGGTGTCTTTTGAAAAGGTATCTTTTGAAAAATGCCTTTGTAATAACCATAATTTGAAAAAAGTACCTTCTAAAAAAAAGAACGTACGGTGTCATGGGACACCTGATGGGAAGGTACGAGTAATTCCTTAAGTTTGGTGTTGTGTTAAAGTGACATCGATGTCGACAACTTTAATAAGGGTAAATTTGAAATTTATTTGCTGGTTGTTGCCGTAACAAATCCTGAGTAGACTTAAACCACACATTTTGAACAGAAAAATAAGCGTAGTAGGCTTAGAAACTTATACAAAACCCAGAAAATAATTTATATCAGATATGAATCTATTCTATTTTTCCAGACTCAGATCTATCCATGTTTTGAATTTCATCAAAATCGGATAGATAGTTTTTATTGTTTAAAAACAAAATGTATAGCCTATGTTTTCTTGTGGACTCAAATCTATCTATGTTTTGAATTTCATAAAAACCGGATAGATAGTTTTAAAGAAAAAAAATTTCCTCTCACCTCTCCACTCGTGGTACTTTTTTTTTAATTTATCAAAATTTCACAGATATTTTCAAAGAGGAAGACAGTTTCCCCTACCTCCCCTCGTGCTCCTATTTTTGAAAAGAAAATCTATAGCCTATGTCTATTTATGTTTATGAATTTCATCAAAATCGGATAGATCGTTTCTAAGAATCGGATGATAGTTTTAAAAAGGAAACAATTTCCCCCTACCTGCCCTCGTGGTCATATTTTTAAAAACATGTGAAGCCTATGTTTTCTTTTGCACTCAGACCTATCTATGATTTGAATTTCATAAGGCAGAAATTTCACCCTACCTCCCCTCGTGCTTCTAGTTTTTTTTAAAGCATATAAACTATGTTCTAAATTTCATCAAATCGGTTCCGTGGTTTAGACGTTAAAGCGCAACAAACGAACAATAAATTTACTTTCGCATTTATAATATTAGTTAGCAAGACACCTTCAGTTATCACTGCCACGAACCCTTTTAGCGAAAACAAACCACATTGAAGATTCCCAAAAACTAGGCTAAAATATACAAAATCCCAGGAGTTCCCCGGCACTTCACGGAAATTTACGGCAACACTGAAAGTCTAAAACATCCGGTGTAGCAGCACCATTATGCTATGTAGTTGTTACCAGTATTTGTAACCAGTATTCACCAGTATTTTTTCATTTTCAAAAAAATAAAAAAATAAAAATTTTACATGCATGGCGCGCCATAAGGAACTTACGTTCCACTAAATTTTAAAAAAGTACGTTTTAGGAAAAGTAACTATAAAAAGCTATTTAGTGAAAAAGGGTCTTTTGAAAAGTACCTTTTTAAAAAACGTATATTTAAAAAAATTATCTTTCGAAAAATGCATTTTGAAAAACTTGCCTTTGAAAAAATCATATTTTAAAAAAGTACCTTTTAAAAAACTACTTATTGACAAAAGTACCTTCTGAAAAGTACCCTTTGACATAAAAGTATCTTCTAAAAAAAGTAACTTTTAAATAAAAGGCATCTTTTGAAATGCGCCTTTGAGAGAACTTAGCTTTGAAAAATATTCCTTTATAGAAAGTACTTCTTGAAAAAAGCAACTTTTAGAAAGTTTCCTTAAAAAATTAAGAAATATTGTTTTTAAATGCATATTAAAAAAATACTTATTCCAAAAAGTAACTTTTAAAAAAGGTATCAATTAACAATCGTGACTTTTGCAAAAAGTACCTTTGAAAAGGGTACATTTTGCAAAAAAGTGCCTTTCATAAAAGTTTATTTTTGATAGATCACCTTTTATAATAAGTAAAAATAAAACCTTTTGCACAAAGTACCTGCAGAAATTAATTTTACAAAATATCTTTCCCAAGCAAACTCCACTAATTTGGGAAATTATTTTTTTATATATATTTTTATGAAAAGTATTTTTTATAAAAATTCAGTTGGAATTAATTTTCAGCAAATAATGTCTATGTGGCTTATGTAAAAAAAAATTCCAAAACTATAATATTTCGTTTGAAAAAATTGCGCCATTTCGAACTGCACCTTTCCAAAAGTAGGTTCTGCAGTAAATGAATGCGCCTGCTTAATTTTGTCATTTTTTGACAAACTGAACGAACTTGCCCTAACCACCCTTCATTGAAAAAAAGCAAAAATCAGGAAAAGTGTAAAAAGGATAAAAATGATCGAATTATTTTTTTTTTACTCTTGAATCATGAAAAGGGGTGCTTTTCTAAAAAAAGCATCCTGTGTTGATTCCCCCTTTCTTCCGAAATGTTAAACAAAAAACGAAATCAAAGCAAGGGTAGATGATTGAAAAAAAAAACATATTGTTTGATGTAAAAACGCAACCAGCTGTCGCTTCAAATGCAGTTGTACTACAAAAAAAACTCTGTTGCTTTGCATTTACGCACATATTCTGGAATAAAAGGATGATGTAAACTGATCGCAACTTGATTATAACTCTTCTGGATTTTAATTAAGCAAATGAGTATGAGCGTCTATGTATATGTGTGTGTGTGTGTGTGTTAGTAAAATTTTGGCATTTTCGAAAAAAAAAGTAACTGACTTGACGACTGACTGCATGACAACGATCAGTTTCAAGTGCATCACAATAATGATTTGTGAAATCTAGTTTATTTTGTGTTATTTATATATATTTTTTGTTTTCTGCTTCCGATATCTTTTCATAATTCATTTGTATACTCAATGTCGCATATTTTTTTATAAAAAAGAATTCGTATTTACATGTGAAATTACTAAAAAAAAATAAAGTACCTTTGAAAGTATTTTTTTATGAAAAGCAGCTGTCAAAATACTTTTTCTTAAAGTAAATTTGATAAAAAGTAGTTTTAATAAAAAGTACAATTATCATAAATTAGCTTTTAAAAAAAGTTTATTTTCCAAAAAGTACTTTTTATAAAAAGCACCTGTTACAAAAATTACGCTTTCTAAAAAAACACATTCGTTAAAATAGGAAGTACTTGTTATAAAAAGTAGTTCTTATAAAAAGTACTTCTTATAAAAAGTACTTTCTATAAAAAGTAATTCTATAAAAAATACTTCTTATATAAGGTATTTCTTATATAAAGTACTTCTTATAAAAAGCACTTCTTATAAAAAGCACTCCCAAAAAACAGCTTTTATAAAAAGTACTTTCTTTAAAAAAAACTCTGCATGTTTTCTAAAAAGTACCTCTTAAGAAAACTTAACATAATAAGTACCTTTTATAAAAAGTATTTTTACAAGCAGTACGTTGTAAATAGAGTTTTCCTTTTCCCTCACCTTTTTAATTCCCGTGAAATCGGGATTGGTTTTTAAATTTCCCGGCATCCCCGGAATTCCCGTGGAAAACACTAGTTGTAAGAGTACCTTTATAAAAAGTATCTTTTATGAAGTTATTTTTAAAAAGTGCTTTGTAAAAGAGTATCTTTTATAAAAATACCTTTCATAAAAAGTTCCTTTTATAAAATGTCCTTTAAAAAATGCCTTTTATAAAAACTACCTTCTAGAAAAAGTGCCTTTTAGAAAAAGTACCTTTAGAAAAATTTCCTTTTAGAAAAAGTTCCTTTTGAATAAGTACCTCTAGAAAAAGTGCCTTTCGAAAAAGTATCTTTAATAAAAAGGCTCTTTTTTAAAAAGTACCTTTTAGAAAAAGTACAATTTATACAAAGTGCATTTTATAAAAAATACCTTTTATAAAAAACACATTTTTAATAGTAATTTTATAGGAAGTATATTTTGTAAAAAGTACATTTTTTGTAAAAAGTACCTCTTTCATAAAGAATAAATTTTTATGAAAAGTACCCTTTTTATAGAAAATACCTTTCATAAAAAGTACCTTTTATAGAATGTCCTTTATAAAAATATATTTCATGAAAATTACCTTTTATAAAATGTCCTTCATAAAAAGTACCTTTTATAAACACTACCTTTTAGAAAAATTATCAGGCCAATTATGAATAAAATTCCGCGAGGAATATCTCCCTTTTCCAATTAGAATTTTTTGTTTTCCCTATTACTTGCTATTAATTGGAATTGTTCCCACGGCAAAATTTCCCGCGGAATTTTATTCATAATTGCCCTGTATGTTTTAGAAAAGGTACATTTAGAAAAAGTACCTTTTATAAAAAGTTGTTGTGTCAGTATCTTTTAATTTTGTTAACCATTTTTAATTCATGGGACATAGAAGTATTTTGCGTGAACAAAACATTCGCCTTTTTCCCCGATAAGGATGATTATTTTTTACAAAAAGGGTCTTTCATAAGTAGTACCATTCATGGACAGTATATTTTATAAAAAATACCATATTAAAATGATCTTATAAAAAATACTTTTTATCCTTTTTAAATAAAATACACCTTTAAAAAATATTTTTTATAAGAAATACCTTTAATAAAAAGTGCATTTTGAAAAGGTTTCTTTAATAAAAATCACCTTTTTATAAGAATTATTTTTTAACAAAAAGTACCTTTTGTCGAAATTGTGTGTTTTTAAATCTTTATATTAATTGTAATATTTTTGAATTTATTTATATATGTATGTATGTCTCCCTCTAGTTATAATTAATTAATTGGTGCTGAGCTAATGGCATAGAATTTTAAATTGCATTGCAATAAAATTATTTAATTGTATACGCGCATTTAAATGAACTTTTCCTCGCCGCCTGCCAACTGCCCTCTCAATGTTATCAATGATTTTGCAATAATCAAAACTACGTTTTGTCGACAACACAATGCAACACATATTTCAAATGAAATGAAACCCTAATATTGATTTAAACAAAAAACTTGGAAGACTACATAAAAAACTCGTAATTCACATTTGTGTGCTATTCTGTATATTTAGGGTAAGAAAAATAACTGCTGTTTTTTTGGGCAAAAATATAAAATATTTTCGCGCCAAACCTACAAAGAGCAATAATTACTTACGGTTTGTGCATTTGTTCGATATAGAAGTGGATAAAAAAAACACACACACACACATATACATTTTGAGGGCAACCCCCTAAAGTGATTGAGTGAATGTGCGAATACTTAGATGCAGAACTTGAACTGGCTGGCTGTGTATGTCTGCTGGAATCATTGAACTAGAAACAAATTTGTATTTTAAAAATTTAAAAAAACCTAATTTGCAATCTTTTTTATATGTGTGTAGATATGTGTGAATGTATGTATTATAGCATTGCACAGATATGTACATCTGTTTGCACTAGTTTTTCGTGTTTTTTGGTTCTGGGGCCTACTTCCAGCACTCGTGATCGGAATTGCATTCGAATAGAAATTAATTCCGATGGCAAGAAATTTTCTGATGATTTCACTCGCTACCAAGCGAATCGAGTTTTGGTTTTAGTGTTGGAAAAAGGCAAATATATTTATATATAAATTCATTTCACAATACTGAATAAATTGTAAGCAAAAGCACATGTTTGTATATATGTATGTATGCAAAAACATATGTATGCAGCAAAAAGAAACGAATACATAAATGTTATTTTCATTTTAATTTTATTAATAACTTAATAATAATAAATTAGTGTAAAGTTAGAGAATGGAGCACTAGCCACATGTTCGATTCTTTTATTGCTTGACCAGAAGCATTTAATTTGTTATTTAGGTGCTCCCAGAGTTGGTTGATTTTTTTTTTTTATTTTCCCCGAGACAACTCTTGGGCAAAACATTATGTATTTGCCAAGCCAGTGTGTTTTGTTATATTTAAAGTCAACTAAAAATTTTTTAATTTGTATTTTTTTATACGTACATTTGTGCATTCATTAATTTTTAAATAAATAAGTAAAATATTGAACATACATACATTTTCTATTTCTTCGTTTTTTCTATGTTAAAAATGATTTCGAATGCCTTTTTGCTTGCGAGTAAAAACACGAACGGTTGCATTCGAATGTATGCACATTATCGAATGCTGTCATTAGAAATTTCAATATGTGTTACTCGAAACCGAATGCGAAAATCCCAAAAGTTAAAAAACTCGCACATTCGAGTAATAACTCGCTCGCAATCGAATGCGGGAATTAGGCCCCTGGTATGTTATTTGTCGTTTTCTGTTACTAGTTGTAAATGTTGATTTTTTAAGCAATTATTGTATGGTTGGGCAATGAGCAAATGAAAACAACACATTAATTTTTTTTTGTTTTTCTAAGGCAAATAAGATACATAAAACTGCTTTTACCATAAGTGCCCTATGATTGTTGAGCAAAAATGTAATTGGCTGATGAATGAATGAATGAAACAAAATTGCACATACATATGTAAGTAAATGATACATGTACATGAAACACATGCATTTGTAATTACTCTCAGAGCAAAATTGTCTCTTTCTCTCTCTGCTGCGCCACAAAATAACATAACGAACGTCCGCACATACATCTGCACATCATGTATTTGTTTCAATAGTGGTTTTTTCATATATTTGTATTACAATATGTATTTTTTGAGCAAAAACAGATCAAACAGTTGCTCAGCAGCAATACAATAAGCAATTGTTATTTGTTTTCAATTGTATTTTAATTTGGAAAAGCACGCACACACAATAACTCTTGTACTAGTTCTGTCGCTCACACTACAATTATATGGTACATACCATGGTATATTTGTTTTGGCTATACAAACGAGTATACAAATGCAACCCTTTAGTATGTATATGGGTAAAAAATGTGACCTTTTGTTTGACAACAACTTTCTTCGATCTTCCTAAATAAGAAAATTTTTAAGTTTAAAATTTTTTTATAAACGCACTAATAATCCCAAATTAATATTTTACTTATTAAAGGTATTCACGTCAACTCTTGCAACTGTGCAAAAATGCATAATTGCACTTTCTGACGTGAGCAACCCATTTTGTTTAATTGTCTATAAAGCAACACAATATGCTCATAGATATATTGTACTCGTATGTTTGTTTAAACTTAACTTTAACTTCGCTGATTAATTTTGTAATCAATTCACTAATAAAAATATCAATATTAATAATATTGGTATTATTTAACAAAATTCTAATAACTATTTGAGACATAGTTCTTTTGAAAATACAAAAATTATGTATGTATTTGTTATCTGAAAATCGAATTTGAAGATTTCTTTATAATTTTTAGCTATAGAATTTTTAAATATTTTTTTAATTTTATAATTTTTTAATTAATTTATTTGTATCGAAAATATCTTCAATGACTTGTTTTTTCATTTAAAAGAAAAACATTTAGGAATTTCTGCGTTGTAATTTGGTGTATGGTTGATTTATAAGTACTTTTAGTCCATTTTTTTTTTTTGGATTGGCAATACCATAAAAAGTTGCACAACTTTGCAAAATTTACTCTGATAATCTTGCACTTACTCAGACCCTGACAATTTTGCATCATTTGTGCAAAATAATTTTCTATGTGGTTGTTGTTATATTTTTTGAAAATTTTGCACTTTTGCTTTTCTGACGTGAATACCTTTATTAAATAAGATATTTTTTGATTAAAAATACATTGAAATTGATTATTGATCCTATGCGCATTTCACTGTTGCTAATGCAGATCACCAGGGAACCTTTACCCAAAGTTTCTTAGAATACCTAGAATTATTATGTTATAAACTTTCATTTAAACAAATGAAACTTTGGGTAAAGGTCTGATCTGCATTAGCAACAGTGAAATGCGCTTAGGATCCAGCTAAACCCCTCAATAATCAATTTCAAAATCAATTTCAATGTATTTTAAATAAAAAAAAATATTTTACATAAAAAGTAAAATATTAATTTGGGATTATTAGTGCGTTTAAAAAAATTTTAAACTTAAATTTTAATAATTCCCATAATTCCCAACTAATTAGAAAATTTTTATTTTATTTATTTAAAATTTTTGCTGCTTGAATTTTTCTCAAACATAATCGTAATTTGGGTAAATTAAAAGAAAAAAATGTTTTAGAAATTTAGAAACACAGCAAGTGTTCAAATCAACTATGATTTAATTTTGTGGACTGGTCTAAACTAAGGCTACTGCAGCTCCATCATCAGCGTTCTTTTGTGTTTGGTCCACTGTGTGTGGTGTCAGTTGATGTAGATTTCTGCTTTATATACACAACTTTTATTGCAAATGGAATATGTGAATTATTTTGATTCATCGTATTACAATTTGCTTAAAGCTTTGTTTGTAATGAAAGCTCGATTTTACATTCTCTAAATTTACAACAGCCTTGCCATTTTCGTTTGTTCTTTACTAATTATGCACATGTTAGCTAATTTGCTTATTTTTGTTCTACTTAAAACAAACTTTTTTACTATTAAGTATATTTATTTTAATTTTTGCCACAGGCCCATGGCTATTAATTTTAGTTAATTTTTAATTATTACTGTTCAAACTTCATTTGTTTCTATGTACATATGTATATGTGCATGATTTGTAATGATGTAGGTGTAGTGGCCTCCGAAAACAGCTAGTTGTTCCGTTCTACTACGTGTTTGTCAGAATATTTACAATTAACTTTGGTTTCATTTGTCCATTAATAATTATCACATGTAATTTGGCTTACAAAGCGATACGGACTTTAGCATGATCAAATCATATACATATGTATGTATATAAAATTCTTTTTGTTGAAGAAAAAACTATATAATTCCTATTATGTGTTTCGAATTATTACAAAATTCTTTAATGCCTTTTTCCAAAATGTGGAATGGTGTACATAGGTTTTAAGTTTTCTATTTTCGAGCAAAAAAAAACTTAGGGCCTGTCCCACGATGCCACCAACTTTCGAATTGTTGCACACTTACATTCAAAACAAAAACAAATTTTAAAATTTTGTTGTTGTTTTCAATGTAACTGTGCGACAAGTCGAACTTTGGTGACATCGTGGAACAGGCCCTGAATGTTTCCTCAGCAAAAATTTACATATGAAGGAGATTTCACACTGTTAGAGTTAACAATTTATTTTTATTTGGATTCGAAATTTCGAACTTATTAAAAAAACATTTTTAAATTTTTTGCCATTAATAAATTATTTTTTATGCCTTACTTTGTAAATATTCTATAATAGCGGTAAAATTTCATATTTTTTACAAACAGTTCGTAAAAAAATAGAACGAAAAAATTTTATATTAGATTTTATATCTTATTTCAATTCGAAAATATTTTCAGAATATCAAAACCAAAACTGTTTGCTTTTATTTAAAAAAATGTGAGCTAAAAAGTAATAATTAAAACTTCGGGTTTTAATCAAAGAAAATTCATAAAATAATTATCGATAGCTCAGACTCTGAATAGCAAATTATTCGAATTTTCGAACGTATTTTGAAACCGAATATTTTTGAACTTATTGCATAAATACATTGTTTTTATGATCAAACTTGCAAATTACTCTCAAAAAATATTGTAAACTCTAGGCAAAATACAATAGAGAAGTTAAAATTTATTGTTATTTATTTTTATGATTTCCAACTATGTAGTTAAATTTTTTTTCTATTTATCTAAACTCATTAAACGATTTGCCAGTTTCATTGATTGCAAAGTCAGCGTAGGTCTGCCTCTACGTCGAGTCTTTTGTGGATTAAAAGTTAGCGCTGCGTGTGGGGTGTCATCAGAAGGCTTGCGTAATGTATCCACTCGTATTTTCTTGCCTGGTGCAGTTATTCTCCATAGGTATTCGTTTATGACGGTTCTCGACCACCACATTTGCATTATGTTTCCTAAAAAGCAATTGATCATGGATTTGAGATTCAGCTGTCTTCCAGCAGTTACAAGCCAAGTTTTAGAAGTATGGCATGGGTTCAAAATGTTAACTTTAGTACTCGTGTAAAGGTTGTTAGCGCGCCATATATTTTGTAGCATTACAAATGCACCATGCGCTTTCTTTATGCAATTGTCAATGTCTTTCTTAGTGCCACCATCTACTGGGAGGATACTTCTCAGCTAAGTAAAACTCTCGATGCCGTTATTCTGAAAAAAATATAAATTCTAAATTTATAACTTTATTTATAATTTTCATCTTTGAAATTTTTTTTTTGTAAATATTATATTAGGTTTTATAATATTTAATAGACCTACAAATAAATGTTTTATGAAATCTTTTTGACAATTTGTACTGCAAAACTAATATTTTTATATGCGCATTTCTATTCATCACAAGCAAACCAAATGTCAAACAAATAAAGACTACTAAATTGTTACAAAACAAAAAACGTCTTGTGAATAAATAGTTCTCCCGTCTAAAAAAATAAAAAACAATTTTTTGTCTCCTGGGACACAAGGCCAATAATACTTTTTTTTACATTCACATCATCTGTTGTTTAATCGGTGCTCACTTTTTTTAGCTGAAGATGTGAAAATATGTTGAAGTCAATGACATTATATTTGGTGCTGATGCTTTTTAAAAAAGGTCGATGACAATGCAATTTTCTTAAAATTTTTCCAATACATAAGGAAACTCAAATGATAAACAGGAAATAAAAAAGAAAAGCGAACAGCAAAGGGTAGTTTTCTGAGATTACATAAATCTACATACTCGTCCATGGATGGTTGCATATGAAGATGCGGTAGTTGTATTTAGCTGTTTCATTTTATTAATTGTGACTTTCATCTATTTTTTAAACAGCTACTGCTGTAGGTCCTAGCCAATTGTAGCTACAGCTGTACGACCTATATCTAGCTACAGCCAGGTATAGTTCCTACAGACAACTGTAGCTACAGCTAGCTATAGATCCTACAGCCAGGTATTGCTTAAGCTGCAGCATCCTATAGCTCGCGAGCTAGCCGGTATAGCAGCCTATAGCTCGCTAGCTAGCCGCTATATCAGCCTATAGCTCGCTAGCTAGCCGCTATATCAGCCTATAGCTCGCTAGCTACCCGCTATATCAGCCTATAGCTCGCTAGCTCGCCGCTATATCAGCCTATAGCTCGCTAGCTCGCCGCTATATCAGCCTATAGCTCGCTAGCTAGCCGCTATATCAGCCTATAGCTCGCTAGCTAGCCGCTATATCAGCCTATAGCTCGCTAGCTAGCCGCTATATCAGCCTATAGCTCGCTAGCTAGCCGCTATATCAGCCTATAGCTCGCTAGCTAGCCGCTATATCAGCCTATAGCTCGCTAGCTAGCCGCTATATCAGCCTATAGCTCGCTAGCTAGCCGCTATATCAGCCTATAGCTCGCTAGCTAGCCGCTATAGCAGCCTATAGCTCGCTAGCTAGCCGCTATAGCAGCCTATAGCTCGCTAGCTGGCCGCTATAGCAGCCTATAGCTCGCTAGCTGGCCGCTATATCAGCCTATAGCTCGCTAGCTAGCCGCTATATCAGCCTATAGCTCGCTAGCTAACCGCTATATCAACCTATAGCTCGCTAGCTAGCCGCTATATCAGCCTATAGCTCGCTAGCTAGCCGCTATAGCAGCCTTACCTAGCCGCTATAGCAGCCTTACCTAGCCGCTATAGCAGCCTTATCTAGCCGCTATAGCAGCCTATAGCACGCTAGCTAGCCGCTATAGCAGCCTATAGCACGCTAGCTAGCCGCTATAGCAGCCTATAGCACGCTAGCTAGCCGCTATAGCAGCCTATAGCACGCTAGCTAGCCGCTATAGCAGCCTATAGCACGCTAGCTAGCCGCTATAGCAGCCTATATCACGCTAGCTAGCCGCTATAGCAGCCTATAGCACGCTAGCTAGCCGCTATAGCAGCCTATAGCTCGCTAGCTAGCCGCTATAGCAGCCTATAGCTCGCTAGCTAGCCGCTATAGCAGCCTATAGCTCGCTAGCTAGCCGCTATAGCAGCCTATAGCTCGCTAGCTAGCCGCTATAGCAGCCTATAGCACGCTAGCTAGCCGCTATAGCAGCCTATAGCACGATAACTAGCCGCTATAGTAGCCTATAGCTCGCTAGCTAGCCGCTATAGCAGTCTGCAGCTCGCTAGCTAGCCGCTATAGCAGTCTGCAGCTCGCTAGCTAGCCGCTATAGCAGCCTTTAGCTCGCTAGCTAGCCGCTATAGCAGCCTATAGCTCGCTAGCTAGCCGCTATAGCAGCCTATAGCTCGCTAGCTAGCCGCTATAGCAGCCTATAGCACGCTAGCTAGCCGCTATAGCAGCCTATAGCACGCTAGCTAGCCGCTATAGCAGCCTATAGCACGCTAGCTAGCCGCTATAGCAGCCTATAGCACGCTAGCTAGCCGCTATAGCAGCATATAGCTCGCTAGCTAGCCGCTATAGCAGCCTATAGCACGCTAGCTAGCCGCTATAGCAGCCTATAGCACGCTAGCTAGCCGCTATAGCAGCCTATAGCACGCTAGCTAGCCGCTATAGCAGCCTATAGCTCGCTAGCTAGCCGCTATAGCAGCATATAGCTCGCTAGCTAGCCGCTATAGCAGCCTATAGCACGATAACTAGCCGCTATAGTAGCCTATAGCTCGCTAGCTAGCCGCTATAGCAGGCTATAGCTCGCTAGCTAGCCGCTATAACAGCCTTTAGCTCGCTAGCTAGCCGCTATAGCAGCCTTTAGCTCGCTAGCTAGCCGCTATAGCAGCCTTTAGCTCGCTAGCTAGCCGCTATAGCAGGCTTTAGCTCGCTAGCTAGCCGCTATAGCAGCCTATAGCTCGCTAGCTAGCCGCTATAGCAGCCTATAGCTCGCTAGCTAGCCGCTATAGCAGCCTATAGCTCGCTAGCTAGCCGCTATAGCAGCCTATAGCTCGCTAGCTAGCCGCTATAGCAGCCTATAGCTCGCTAGCTAGCCGCTATAGCAGCCTATAGCTCGCTAGCTAGCCGCTATAGCAGCCTATAGCTCGCTAGCTAGCCGCTATAGCAGCCTATAGCTCGCTAGCTAGCCGCTATAGCAGCCTATAGCTCGCTAGCTAGCCGCTATAGCAGCCTATAGCTCGCTAGCTAGCCGCTATAGCAGCCTATAGCTCGCTAGCTAGCCGCTATAGCAGCCTATAGCTCGCTAGCTAGCCGCTATAGCAGCCTATAGCTCGCTAGCTAGCCGCTATAGCAGCCTATAGCTCGCTAGCTAGCCGCTATAGCAGCCTATAGCTCGCTAGCTAGCCGCTATAGCAGCCTATAGCTCGCTAGCTAGCCGCTATAGCAGCCTATAGCTCGCTAGCTAGCCGCTATAGCAGCCTATAGCTCGCTAGCTAGCCGCTATAGCAGCCTATAGCTCGCTAGCTAGCCGCTATAGCAGCCTATAGCTCGCTAGCTAGCCGCTATAGCAGCCTATAGCTCGCTAGCTAGCCGCTATAGCAGCCTATAGCTCGCTAGCTAGCCGCTATAGCAGCCTATAGCTCGCTAGCTAGCCGCTATAGCAGCCTATAGCTCGCTAGCTAGCCGCTATAGCAGCCTATAGCTCGCTAGCTAGCCGCTATAGCAGCCTATAGCTCGCTAGCTAGCCGCTATAGCAGCCTATAGCTCGCTAGCTAGCCGCTATAGCAGCCTATAGCTCGCTAGCTAGCCGCTATAGCAGCCTATAGCTCGCTAGCTAGCCGCTATAGCAGCCTATAGCTCGCTAGCTAGCCGCTATAGTAGCCTATAGCTCGCTAGCTAGCCGCTATAGCAGCCTATAGCTCGCTAGCTAGCCGCTATAGCAGCCTATAGCTCGCTAGCTAGCCGCTATAGCAGCCTATAGCTCGCTAGCTAGCCGCTATAGCAGCCTATAGCTCGCTAGCTAGCCGCTATAGCAGCCTATAGCTCGCTAGCTAGCCGCTATAGCAGCCTATAGCTCGCTAGCTAGCCGCTATAGCAGCCTATAGCACGATAACTAGCCGCTATATCAGCCTATAGCTCGCTAGCTAGCCGCTACATCAGATTATAGCTCGCTATCTAGCCGCTATAGCAGCCTATAGCACGCTAGCTAGCCGCTATAGCAGCCTATAGCACGCTAGCTAGCCGCTATAGCAGCCTATAGCACGCTAGCTAGCCGCTATAGCAGCCTATAGCACGCTAGCTAGCCGCTATAGCAGCCTATAGCACGCTAGCTAGCCGCTATAGCAGCCTATAGCACGCTAGCTAGCCGCTATAGCAGCCTATAGCACGCTAGCTAGCCGCTATAGCAGCCTATAGCACGCTAGCTAGCCGCTATAGCAGCCTATAGCACGCTAGCTAGCCGCTATAGCAGCCTATAGCACGCTAGCTAGCCGCTATAGCAGCCTATAGCACGCTAGCTAGCCGCTATAGCAGCCTATAGCACGCTAGCTAGCCGCTATAGCAGCCTATAGCACGCTAGCTAGCCGCTATAGCAGCCTATAGCACGCTAGCTAGCCGCTATAGCAGCCTATAGCACGCTAGCTAGCCGCTATAGCAGCCTATAGCACGCTAGCTAGCCGCTATAGCAGCCTATAGCACGCTAGCTAGCCGCTATAGCCGCCTATAGCACGCTAGCTAGCCGCTATAGCAGCCTATAGCACGCTAGCTAGCCGCTATAGCAGCCTATAGCACGCTAGCTAGCCGCTATAGCAGCCTATAGCACGCTAGCTAGCCGCTATAGCAGCCTATATCACGCTAGCTAGCCGCTATAGCAGCCTATATCACGCTAGCTAGCCGCTATAGCAGCCTATAGGTCGCTAGCTAGCCGCTATAGCAGCCTATAGGTCGCTAGCTAGCCGCTATAGCAGCCTATAGCTCGCTAGCTAGCCGCTATAGCAGGCTATAGCTCGCTAGCTAGCCGCTATAGCAGCCTTTAGCTCGCTAGCTAGCCGCTATAGCAGCCTATAGCTCGCTAGCTAGCCGCTATAGCAGCCTATAGCTCGCTAGCTAGCCGCTATAGCAGCCTATAGCTCGCTAGCTAGCCGCTATAGCAGCCTATAGCTCGCTAGCTAGCCGCTATAGCAGCCTATAGCTCGCTAGCTAGCCGCTATAGCAGCCTATAGCTCGCTAGCTAGCCGCTATAGCAGCCTATAGCTCGCTAGCTAGCCGCTATAGCAGCCTATAGCTCGCTAGCTAGCCGCTATAGCAGCCTATAGCTCGCTAGCTAGCCGCTATAGCAGCCTATAGCTCGCTAGCTAGCCGCTATAGCAGCCTATAGCTCGCTAGCTAGCCGCTATAGCAGCCTATAGCACGATAACTAGCCGCTATATCAGCCTATAGCTCGCTAGCTAGCCGCTACATCAGATTATAGCTCGCTAGCTAGCCGCTATATCAGCCTATAGCTCGCTATCTAGCCGCTATAGCAGCCTATAGCACGCTAGCTAGCCGCTATAGCAGCCTATAGCACGCTAGCTAGCCGCTATAGCAGCCTATAGCACGCTAGCTAGCCGCTATAGCAGCCTATAGCACGCTAGCTAGCCGCTATAGCAGCCTATAGCTCGCTAGCTAGCCGCTATAGCAGCCTATAGCTCGCTAGCTAGCCGCTATAGCAGCCTATAGCTCGCTAGCTAGCCGCTATAGCAGCCTATAGCTCGCTAGCTAGCCGCTATAGCAGCCTATAGCTCGCTAGCTAGCCGCTATAGCAGCCTATAGCACGCTAGCTAGCCGCTATAGCAGCCTATAGCACGCTAGCTAGCCGCTATAGCAGCCTATAGCACGCTAGCTAGCCGCTATAGCAGCCTATAGCACGCTAGCTAGCCGCTATAGCAGCCTATAGCACGCTAGCTAGCCGCTATAGCAGCCTATAGATCGCTAGCTAGCCGCTATAGCAGCCTATAGATCGCTAGCTAGCCGCTATAGCAGCCTATAGCTCGCTAGCTAGCCGCTATAGCAGCCTATAGCTCGCTAGCTAGCCGCTATAGCAGCCTATAGCTCGCTAGCTAGCCGCTATAGCAGCCTATAGCTCGCTAGCTAGCCGCTATAGCAGCTTATAGCTCGCTAGCTAGCCGCTATAGTAGCCTATAGCTCGCTAGCTAGCCGCTATAGCAGCTTATAGCTCGCTAGCTAGCCGCTATAGCAGCCTATAGCTCGCTAGCTAGCCGCTATAGCAGCCTATAGCTCGCTAGCTAGCCGCTATAGCATCTTATAGCTCGCTAGCTAGCCGCTATAGCAGCCTATAGCACGATAACTCGCCGCTATAGCAGCCTATAGCTCGCTAGCTAGCCGCTATAGCAGCCTATAGCTCGCTAGCTAGCCGCTATAGCAGCCTATAGCTCGCTAGCTAGCCGCTATAGCAGCTTATAGCTCGCTAGCTAGCCGCTATAGCAGCCTATAGCACGATAACTAGCCGCTATAGCAGCCTATAGCTCGCTAGCTAGCCGCTATAGCAGCCTATAGCTCGCTAGCTAGCCGCTATAGCAGCCTATAGCTCGCTAGCTAGCCGCTATAGCAGCCTATAGCTCGCTAGCTAGCCGCTATAGCAGCCTATAGCTCGCTAGCTAGCCGCTATAGCAGCCTATAGCTCGCTAGCTAGCCGCTATAGCAGCTTATAGCTCGCTAGCTAGCCGCTATAGCAGCCTATAGCACGATAACTAGCCGCTATAGTAGCCTATAGCTCGCTAGCTAGCCGCTATAGCAGCCTATAGCAGCCTATAGCTCGCTAGCTAGCCGCTATAGCAGCCTTTAGCTCGCTAGCTAGCCGCTATAGCAGCCTATAGCTCGCTAGCTAGCCGCTATAGCAGCCTTTAGCTCGCTAGCTAGCCGCTATAGCAGCCTATAGCTCGCTAGCTAGCCGCTATAGCAGTCTATAGCTCGCTAGCTAGCCGCTATAGCAGCCTATAGCTCGCTAGCTAGCCGCTATAGCAGCCTATAGCACGCTAGCTAGCCGCTATAGCAGCCTATAGCACGCTAGCTAGCCGCTATAGCAGCCTATAGCACGCTAGCTAGCCGCTATAGCAGCCTATAGCTCGCTAGCTAGCCGCTATAGCAGCCTATAGCTCGCTAGCTAGCCGCTATAGCAGCCTATAGCTCGCTAGCTAGCCGCTATAGCAGCCTATAGCTCGCTAGCTAGCCGCTATAGCAGCCTATAGCTCGCTAGCTAGCCGCTATAGCAGCTTATAGCTCGCTAGCTAGCCGCTATAGCAGCCTATAGCACGATAACTAGCCGCTATAGTAGCCTATAGCTCGCTAGCTAGCCGCTATAGCAGCCTATAGCTCGCTAGCTAGCCGCTATAGCAGCCTTTAGCTCGCTAGCTAGCCGCTATAGCAGCCTATAGCTCGCTATCTAGCCGCTATAGCAGCCTATAGCTCGCTAGCTAGCCGCTATAGCAGCCTATAGCTCGCTAGCTAGCCGCTATAGCAGCCTTTAGCTCGCTAGCTAGCCGCTATAGCAGCCTATAGCACGCTAGCTAGCCGCTATAGCAGCCTATAGCTCGCTAGCTAGTCGCTATATGAGCCTATAGCTCGCTAGCTAGCCGCTATATGAGCCTATAGCTCGCTAGCTAGCCGCTATATGAGCCTATAGCTCGCTAGCTAGCCGCTATAGCAGCCTATAGCTCGCTAGCTAGCCGCTATAGCAGCCTATAGCTCGCTAACTAGCCGCTATATGAGCCTATAGCTCGCTACCTAGCGCTATAGCAGCCTATAGCTCGCTAGCTAGCCGCTATAGCAGCCTATAGCTCGCTAGCTAGCCGCTATATGAGCCTATAGCTCGCTAGCTAGCCGCTATATGAGCCTATAGCTCGCTAGCTAGCCGCTATATGAGCCTATAGCTCGCTAGCTAGCCGCTATATGAGCCTATAGCTCGCTAACTAGCCGCTATAGCAGCCTATAGCTCGCTAGCTAGCCGCTATATGAGCCTATAGCTCGCTAGCTAGCCGCTATAGCAGCCTATAGCTCGCTAGCTAGCCGTTATAGCAGCCTATAGCTCGCTAGCTAGCCGCTATAGCAGCCTATAGCTCGCTAGCTAGCCGCTATAGCAGCCTATAGCTCGCTAGCTAGCCGCTATGGCAGCCTATAGCTCGCTAGTTAGCCGCTATAGCAGCCTTATCTAGCCGCTATAGCAGCCTTATCTAGCCGGTATAGCAGCCTATAGTTCGCTAGCTGGCCGCTATAGCGTCCTATAGCTCGATAACTAGCCGCTATAGCAGCCTATAGCTCGCTAGCTAGCCGCTATAGCAGCCTTTAGCTCGCTAGCTAGCCGCTATAGCAGCCTATAGCTCGCTAGCTAGCCGCTATAGCAGCCTATAGCTCGCTAGCTAGCCGCTATGGCAGCCTATAGCTCGCTAGTTAGCCGCTATAGCAGCCTATTGCTCGCTATAGCAGCCTTATCTAGCCGCTATAGCAGCCTTATCTAGCCGCTATAGCAGCCTATAGCTCGCTAGCTAGCCGCTATAGCAGCCTATAGCTCGCTAGCTAGCCGCTATAGCAGCCTTTAGCTCGCTAGCTAGCCGCTATAGCAGCCTATAGCACGCTAGCTAGCCGCTATAGCAGCCTATAGCTCGCTAGCTAGTCGCTATATGAGCCTATAGCTCGCTAGCTAGCCGCTATATGAGCCTATAGCTCGCTAGCTAGCCGCTATATGAGCCTATAGCTCGCTAGCTAGCCGCTATAGCAGCCTATAGCTCGCTAGCTAGCCGCTATAGCAGCCTATAGCTCGCTAGCTAGCCGCTATAGCAGCCTATAGCTCGCTAGCTAGCCGCTATATGAGCCTATAGCTCGCTAGCTAGCCGCTATAGCAGCCTATAGCTCGCTAGCTAGCTGCTATAGCAGCCTATAGCTCGCTAGCTAGCCGCTATAGCAGCCTATAGCTCGCTAGCTAGCCGCTATATGAGCCTATAGCTCGCTAGCTAGCCGCTATATGAGCCTATAGCTCGCTAGCTAGCCGCTATATGAGCCTATAGCTCGCTAGCTAGCCGCTATAGCAGCCTATAGCTCGCTAGCTAGCCGCTATAGCAGCCTATAGCTCGCTAGCTAGCCGCTATATGAGCCTATAGCTCGCTAGCTAGCCGCTATAGCAGCCTATAGCTCGCTAGCTAGCCGCTATAGCAGCCTATAGCTCGCTAGCTAGCCGCTATAGCAGCCTATAGCTCGCTAGCTAGCCGCTATGGCAGCCTATAGCTCGCTAGTTAGCCGCTATAGCAGCCTTATCTAGCCGCTATAGCAGCCTTATCTAGCCGGTATAGCAGCCTATAGTTCGCTAGCTGGCCGCTATAGCGTCCTATAGCTCGATAACTAGCCGCTATAGCAGCCTATAGCTCGCTAGCTAGCCGCTATAGCAGCCTTTAGCTCGCTAGCTAGCCGCTATAGCAGCCTATAGCTCGCTAGCTAGCCGCTATAGCAGCCTATAGCTCGCTAGCTAGCCGCTATGGCAGCCTATAGCTCGCTAGTTAGCCGCTATAGCAGCCTATTGCTCGCTATAGCAGCCTTATCTAGCCGCTATAGCAGCCTTATCTAGCCGGTATAGCAGCCTATAGTTCGCTAGCTGGCCGCTATAGCGTCCTATAGCTCGATAACTAGCCGCTATAGCAGCCTATAGCTCGCTAGCTAGCCGCTATAGCAGCCTTTAGCTCGCTAGCTAGCCGCTATAGCAGCCTTTAGCTCGCTAGCTAGCCGCTATAGCAGCCTATAGCTCGCTAGCTAGCCGCTATAGCAGCCTATAGCTCGCTAGCTAGCCGCTATAGCAGCCTATAGCTCGCTAGCTAGCCGTTATAGCAGCCTATAGCTCGCTAGCTAGCCGCTATAGCAGCCTATAGCTCGCTAGCTAGCCGCTATGGCAGCCTATAGCTCGCTAGTTAGCCGCTATAGCAGCCTATTGCTCGCTATAGCAGCCTTATCTAGCCGCTATAGCAGCCTTATCTAGCCGGTATAGCAGCCTATAGTTCGCTAGCTGGCCGCTATAGCGTCCTATAGCTCGATAACTAGCCGCTATAGCAGCCTATAGCTCGCTAGCTAGCCGCTATAGCAGCCTATAGCAGCCTATTGCTCGCTATAGCAGCCTTATCTAGCCGCTATAGCAGCCTTATCTAGCCGGTATAGCAGCCTATAGTTCGCTAGCTGGCCGCTATAGCGTCCTATAGCTCGATAACTAGCCGCTATAGCAGTCTATAGCTGCCTAGCTAGCCGCTATAGCAGCCTATAGCTCGCTAGCTAGCCGCTATAGCAGCCTATAGCTCGCTAGCTAGCCGTTATAGCAGCCTATAGCTCGCTAGCTAGCCGCTATAGCAGCCTATAGCTCGCTAGTTAGCCGCTATAGCAGCCTATAGCTCGCTAGTTAGCCGCTATAGCAGCCTATAGCTCGCTAGTTAGCCGCTATAGCAGCCTATAGCACGCTAGCTAGCCGCTATAGCAGCCTATAGCACGCTAGCTAGCCGCTATAGCAGCCTATAGCACGCTAGCTAGCCGCTATAGCAGCCTATAGCACGCTAGCTAGCAGCTATAGCAGCCTATAGCACGCTAGCTAGCCGCTATAGCAGCATATAGCTCGCTAGCTAGCCGCTATAGCAGCATATAGCTCGCTAGCTAGCCGCTATAGCAGCCTATAGCACGATAACTAGCCGCTATAGTAGCCTATAGCTCGCTAGCTAGCCGCTATAGCAGGCTATAGCTCGCTAGCTAGCCGCTATAGCAGGCTATAGCTCGCTAGCTAGCCGCTATAGCAGCCTATAGCACGCTAGCTAGCCGCTATAGCAGCCTATAGCACGCTAGCTAGCCGCTATAGCAGCCTATAGCACGCTAGCTAGCCGCTATAGCAGCCTATAGCACGCTAGCTAGCCGCTATAGCAGCCTATAGCACGCTAGCTAGCCGCTATAGCAGCCTATAGCACGCTAGCTAGCCGCTATAGCAGCCTATAGCACGCTAGCTAGCCGCTATAGCAGCCTATAGCACGCTAGCTAGCCGCTATAGCAGCATATAGCTCGCTAGCTAGCCGCTATAGCAGCCTATAGCTCGCTAGCTAGCCGCTATAGCAGCCTATAGCTCGCTAGCTAGCCGCTATAGCAGCCTATAGCTCGCTAGCTAGCCGCTATAGCAGCCTATAGCTCGCTAGCTAGCCGCTATAGCAGCCTATAGCTCGCTAGCTAGCCGCTATAGCAGCCTATAGCTCGCTAGCTAGCCGCTATAGCAGCCTATAGCTCGCTAGCTAGCCGCTATAGCAGCCTATAGCTCGCTAGCTAGCCGCTATAGCAGCCTATAGCTCGCTAGCTAGCCGCTATAGCGCCTATAGCTCGCTAGCTAGCCGCTATAGCAGCCTATAGCTCGCTAGCTAGCCGCTATAGCAGCCTATAGCACGATAACTAGCCGCTATATCAGCCTATAGCTCGCTAGCTAGCCGCCACATCAGATTATAGCTCGCTAGCTAGCCGCTATAGCAGCCTATTGCTCGCTATAGCAGCCTTATCTAGCCGCTATAGCAGCCTTATCTAGCCGCTATAGCAGCCTATAGCTCGCTAGCTAGCCGCTATAGCAGCTTATAGCTCGCTAGCTAGCCGCTAAAGCAGCCTATAGCACGATAACTAGCCGCTATAGCAGCCTATAGCTCGCTAGCTAGCCGCTATAGCAGCCTATAGCACGATAACTAGCCGCTATATCAGCCTATAGCTCGCTAGCTAGCCGCTACATCAGATTATAGCTCGCTAGCTAGCCGCTATAGCAGCCTATTGCTCGCTATAGCAGCCTTATCTAGCCGCTATAGCAGCCTTATCTAGCCGCTATAGCAGCCTATAGCTCGCTAGCTAGCCGCTATAGCAGCTTATAGCTCGCTAGCTAGCCGCTAAAGCAGCCTATAGCACGATAACTAGCCGCTATAGCAGCCTATAGCTCGCTAGCTAGCCGCTATAGCAGCCTATAGCAGCCTATAGCTCGCTAGCTAGCCGCTAGCGGCTAGCGAGCTAGGCTGCTATAGCGGCTATCTAGCGAGCTATAGGCTGCTATAGCGGCTAGCTAGCGAGCTATAGGCTGCTATAGCGGCTAGCTAGCGAGCTATAGGCTCCTATAGGACGCTTTAGCGGCCAGCTAGCGAACTATAGGCTGCTATAGCGGCTAGATAAGGCTGCTATAGCGAGCAATAGGCTGCTATAGCGGCTAGCTAGCGAGCTATAGGCTGCTATAGCGGCTAGCTAGCGAGCTATAGGCTGCTATAGCGGCTAGCTAGCGAGCTATAGGCTGCTTTAGCGGCTAGCTAGCGAGCTATAGGCTGCTATAGCGGCTAGCTAGCGAGCTATAGGCTGCTATAGCGGATAGCTAGCGAGCTAGGCTGCTATAGCGGCTAGCTAGCGAGCTAGGCTGCTATAGCGGCTAGCTAGCGAGCTAGGCTGCTATAGCGGCTAGCTAGCGAGCTAGGCTGCTATAGCGGCTAGCTAGCGAGCTAGGCTGCTATAGCGGCTAGCTAGCGACCTATAGGCTGCTACAGCGGATAGCTAGCGAGCTAGGCTGCTATAGCGGCTAGCTAGCGAGCTATAGGCTGCTATAGCGGCTAGCTAGCGAGCTATAGGCTGCTATAGCGGCTAGCTAGCGAGCTATAGGCTCCTATAGGACGCTTTAGCGGCCAGCTAGCGAACTATAGGGTGCTATAGCGGCTAGATAAGGCTGCTATAGCGGCTAGATAAGGCTGCTATAGCGAGCAATAGGCTGCTATAGCGGCTAGCTAGCGAGCTATAGGCTGCTTTAGCGGCTAGCTAGCGAGCTATAGGCTGCTATAGCGGCTAGCTAGCGAGCTATAGGCTGCTATAGCGGCTAGCTAGCGAGCTATAGGCTGCTTTAGCGGCTAGCTAGCGAGCTATAGGCTGCTATAGCGGCTAGCTAGCGAGCTATAGGCTGCTATAGCGGCTAGCTAGCGAGCTATAGGCTGCTATAGCGGCTAGCTAGCGAGCTATAGGCTGCTATAGCGGCTAGCTAGCGAGCTATAGGCTGCTATAGCGGCTAGCTAGCGAGCTATAGGCTGCTATAGCGGCTAGCTAGCGAGCTATAGGCTGCTATAGCGGCTAGCTAGCGAGCTATAGGCTGCTATAGCGGCTAGCTAGCGAGCTATAGGCTGCTATAGCGGCTAGCTAGCGAGCTATAGGCTGCTATAGCGGCTAGCTAGCGAGCTATAGGCTGCTATAGCGGCTAGCTAGCGAGCTATAGGCTGCTATAGCGGCTAGCTAGCGAGCTATAGGCTGCTATAGCGGCTAGCTAGCGAGCTATAGGCTGCTATAGCGGCTAGCTAGCGAGCTATAGGCTGCTATAGCGGCTAGCTAGCGAGCTATAGGCTGCTATAGCGGCTAGCTAGCGAGCTATAGGCTGCTATAGCGGCTAGCTAGCGAGCTATAGGCTGCTATAGCGGCTAGCTAGCGAGCTATAGGCTGCTATAGCGGCTAGCTAGCGAGCTATAGGCTGCTATAGCGGCTAGCTAGCGAGCTATAGGCTGCTATAGCGGATAGCTAGCGAGCTATAGGCTGCTATAGCGGCTAGCTAGCGAGCTATAGGCTGCTATAGCGGCTAGCTAGCGAGCTATAGGCTGCTATAGCGGATAGCTAGCGAGCTATAGGCTGCTATAGCGGCTAGCTAGCGAGCTATAGGCTGCTATAGCGGATAGCTAGCGAGCTATAGGCTGCTATAGCGGATAGCTAGCGAGCTATAGGCTGCTATAGCGGCTAGCTAGCGAGCTATAGGCTGCTATAGCGGATAGCTAGCGAGCTATAGGCTGCTATAGCGGCTAGCTAGCGAGCTATAGGCTGCTATAGCGGATAGCTAGCGAGCTAGGCTGCTATAGCGGCTAGCTAGCGACCTATAGGCTGCTATAGCGGATAGCTAGCGAGCTAGGCTGCTATAGCGGCTAGCTAGCGAGCTATAGGCTGCTATAGCGGCTAGCTAGCGAGCTATAGGCTCCTATAGGACGCTTTAGCGGCCAGCTAGCGAACTATAGGCTGCTATAGCGGCTAGATAAGGCTGCTATAGCGAGCAATAGGCTGCTATAGCGGCTAGCTAGCGAGCTATAGGCTGCTATAGCGGCTAGCTAGCGAGCTATAGGCTGCTATAGCGGCTAGCTAGCGAGCTATAGGCTGCTTTAGCGGCTAGCTAGCGAGCTATAGGCTGCTATAGCGGCTAGGTAGCGAGCTATAGGCTGCTTTAGCGGCTAGCTAGCGAGCTATAGGCTGCTTTAGCGGCTAGCTAGCGAGCTATTGGCTGCTATAGCGGCTAGCTAGCGAGCTATAGGCTGCTATAGCGGCTAGCTAGCGAGCTATAGGCTGCTATAGCGGCTAGCTAGCGAGCTATAGGCTGCTATAGCGGTTAGCTAGCGAGCTATAGGCAGCTATAGGCTGCTATAGCGGTTAGCTAGCGAGCTATAGGCAGCTATAGGCTGCTATAGCGGTTAGCTAGCGAGCTATAGGCAGCTATAGGCTGCTATAGCGGTTAGCTAGCGAGCTATAGGCAGCTATAGGCTGCTATAGCGGCTAGCTAGCGAGCTATAGGCAGCTATAGGCTGCTATAGCGGCTAGCTAGCGAGCTATAGGCAGCTATAGGCAGCTATAGGCTGCTATAGTGGCTAACTAGCGAGCTATAGGCAGCTATAGGCTGCTATAGCAGTTAGCTAGCGAGCTATAGGCAGCTATAGGCAGCTATAGGCTGCTATAGCGGTTAGCTAGCGAGCTATAGGCAGCTATAGGCTGCTATAGCGGTTAGCTAGCGAGCTATAGGCTGCTATAGCGGTTAGCTAGCGAGCTATAGGCAGCTATAGGCTGCTATAGCGGTTAGCTAGCGAGCTATAGGCAGCTATAGGCTGCTATAGCGGTTAGCTAGCGAGATATAGGCAGCTATAGGCTGCTATAGTGGCTAACTAGCGAGCTATAGGCAGCTATAGGCTGCTATAGCAGTTAGCTAGCGAGCTATAGGCAGCTATAGGCTGCTATAGCGGTTAGCTAGCGAGCTATAGGCAGCTATAGGCTGCTATAGCGGTTAGCTAGCGAGCTATAGGCAGCTATAGGCTGCTATAGCGGTTAGCTAGCGAGCTATAGGCAGCTATAGGCTGCTATAGCGGTTAGCTAGCGAGCTATAGGCGGCTATAGGCTGCTATAGCGGCTAGCTAGCGAGCTATAGGCTGCTATAGCGGCTAGCTAGCGAGCTATAGGCTGCTATATCGGCTAGCTAGCGAGCTATAGGCTGCTATATCGGCTAGCTAGCGAGCTATAGGCTGCTATAGCGGCTAGCTAGCGAGCTATAGGCTGCTATAGCGGCTAGCTAGCGAGCTATAGGCTGCTATAGCGGCTAGCTAGCGAGCTATAAGCTGCTATAGCGGCTAGCTAGCGAGCTATAAGCTGCTATAGCGGCTAGCTAGCGAGCAATAGGCTGCTATAGCGGCTAGCTAGCGAGCTATAGACTGCTATAGCGCCTAGCTAGCGAGCTATAGGCTGCTATAGCGCCTAGCTAGCGAGCTATAGGCTGCTATAGCGCCTAGCTAGCGAGCTATAGGCTGCTATAGCGCCTAGCTAGCGAGCTGTAGGCTGCTATAGCGTCTAGCTAGCGAGCTATAGGCTGCTATAGCGCCTAGCTAGCGAGCTGTAGGCTGCTATAGCGTCTAGCTAGCGAGCTATAGGCTGCTATAGCGCCTAGCTAGCGGGCTATAGGCTAGCGAGCTATATGCTGCTATAGCGGCTAGCTAGCGAGCTATATGCTGCTATAGCGGCTAGCTAGCGAGCTATATGCTGCTATAGCGGCTAGCTAGCGAGCTATATGCTGCTATAGCGGCTAGCTAGCGAGCTATATGCTGCTATAGCGGCTAGCTAGCGAGCTATATGCTGCTATAGCGGCTAGCTAGCGAGCTATATGCTGCTATAGCGGCTAGCTAGCGAGCTATATGCTGCTATAGTGGCTAACTAGCGAGCAATAGGCAGCTATAGGCTGCTATGGTGGCTAGCTAGCGAGCTATAGCGGCTAGCTAGCGAGCTATAGCGGCTAGCTAGCGAGCTATAGCGGCTAGCTAGCGAGCTATAGCGGCTAGCTAGCGAGCTATAGCGGCTAGCTAGCGAGCTATAGCGGCTAGCTAGCGAGCTATAGCGGCTAGCTAGCGAGCTATAGCGGCTAGCTAGCGAGCTATAGCGGCTAGCTAGCGAGCTATAGCGGCTAGCTAGCGAGCTATAGCGGCTAGCTAGCGAGCTATAGGCAGCTATAGCGGCTAGCTAGCGAGCTATAGGCAGCTATAGGCTGCTATAGCGGCTAGCTAGCGAGCTATAGGCAGCTATAGGCTGCTATAGCGGCTAGCTAGCGAGCTATAGGCAGCTATAGGCTGCTATAGTGGCTAGCTAGCGAGCTATAGGCAGCTATAGGCTGCTATAGTGTCTAGCTAGCGAGCTATAGGCAGCTATAGGCTGCTATAGTGGCTAGCTAGCGAGCTATAGGCAGCTATAGGCTGCTATAGTGGCTAGCTAGCGAGCTATAGGCTGCTATAGCGGCTAGCTAGCGAGCTATAGGCTGCTATAGCGGCTAGCTAGCGAGCTATAGGCTGCTATAGCGGCTAGCTAGCGAGCTATAGGCTGCTATAGCGGCCAGCTAGCGAGCTATAGGCTGCTATAGCGGCTAGCTAGCGAGCTATAGGCTGCTATAGCGGCTAGCTAGCGAGCTATAGGCAGCTATAGGCTGCTATAGTGGCTAGCTAGCGAGCTATAGGCTGCTATAGTGGCTAGCTAGCGAGCTATAGGCAGCTATAGGCTGCTATAGCGGCTAGCTAGCGAGCTATAGGCTGCTATAGCGGCTAGCTAGCGAGCTATAGGCAGCTATAGGCTGCTATAGTGGCTAGCTAGCGAGCTATAGGCAGCTATAGGCTGCTATAGTGGCTGGCTAGCGAGCTATAGGCAGCTATAGGCTGCTATAGTGGCTAGCTAGCGAGCTATAGGCTGCTATAGCGGCTAGCTAGCGAGCTATATGCTGCTATAGCGGCTAGCTAGCGAGCTATAGGCTGCTATAGCGGCTAGCTAGCGAGCTATAGGCAGCTATAGGCTGCTATAGTGGCTAGCTAGCGAGCTATAGGCTGCTATAGCGGCTAGCTAGCGAGCTATAGGCTGCTATAGCGGCTAGCTAGCGAGCTATAGGCTGCTATAGCGGCTAGCTAGCGACCTAAAGGCTGCTATAGCGGCTGGCTAGCGAGCTATAGGCTGCTATATCGGCTAGCTAGCGAGCTATAGGCTGCTATAGCGGCTAGCTAGCGAGCTATAGGCTGCTATAGCGGCTAGCTAGCGAGCTATAGGCTGCTATAGCGGCTAGCTAGCGAGCTATAAGCTGCTATAGCGGCTAGCTAGCGAGCTATAAGCTGCTATAGCGGCTAGCTAGCGAGCAATAGGCTGCTATAGCGGCTAGCTAGCGAGCTATAGACTGCTATAGCGCCTAGCTAGCGAGCTATAGGCTGCTATAGCGCCTAGCTAGCGAGCTATAGGCTGCTATAGCGCCTAGCTAGCGAGCTATAGGCTGCTATAGCGCCTAGCTAGCGAGCTATAGGCTGCTATAGCGCCTAGCTAGCGAGCTATAGGCTGCTATAGCGCCTAGCTAGCGAGCTGTAGGCTGCTATAGCGTCTAGCTAGCGAGCTATAGGCTGCTATAGCGCCTAGCTAGCGAGCTGTAGGCTGCTATAGCGTCTAGCTAGCGAGCTATAGGCTGCTATAGCGCCTAGCTAGCGGGCTATAGGCTAGCGAGCTATATGCTGCTATAGCGGCTAGCTAGCGAGCTATATGCTGCTATAGCGGCTAGCTAGCGAGCTATATGCTGCTATAGCGGCTAGCTAGCGAGCTATATGCTGCTATAGCGGCTAGCTAGCGAGCTATATGCTGCTATAGAGGCTAGCTAGCGAGCTATATGCTGCTATAGCGGCTAGCTAGCGAGCTATATGCTGCTATAGCGGCTAGCTAGCGAGCTATATGCTGCTATAGCGGCTAGCTAGCGAGCTATATGCTGCTATAGCGGCTAGCTAGCGAGCTATATGCTGCTATAGCGGCTAGCTAGCGAGCTATATGCTGCTATAGTGGCTAACTAGCGAGCAATAGGCAGCTATAGGCTGCTATGGTGGCTAGCTAGCGAGCTATAGCGGCTAGCTAGCGAGCTATAGCGGCTAGCTAGCGAGCTATAGGCAGCTATAGCGGCTAGCTAGCGAGCTATAGGCAGCTATAGGCTGCTATAGCGGCTAGCTAGCGAGCTATAGGCAGCTATAGGCTGCTATAGCGGCTAGCTAGCGAGCTATAGGCAGCTATAGGCTGCTATAGTGGCTAGCTAGCGAGCTATAGGCAGCTATAGGCTGCTATAGTGTCTAGCTAGCGAGCTATAGGCAGCTATAGGCTGCTATAGTGTCTAGCTAGCGAGCTATAGGCAGCTATAGGCTGCTATAGTGGCTAGCTAGCGAGCTATAGGCAGCTATAGGCTGCTATAGTGGCTAGCTAGCGAGCTATAGGCTGCTATAGCGGCTAGCTAGCGAGCTATAGGCTGCTATAGCGGCTAGCTAGCGAGCTATAGGCTGCTATAGCGGCTAGCTAGCGAGCTATAGGCTGCTATAGCGGCTAGCTAGCGAGCTATAGGCTGCTATAGCGGCTAGCTAGCGAGCTATAGGCTGCTATAGCGGCTAGCTAGCGAGCTATAGGCAGCTATAGGCTGCTATAGTGGCTAGCTAGCGAGCTATAGGCTGCTATAGTGGCTAGCTAGCGAGCTATAGGCAGCTATAGGCTGCTATAGCGGCTAGCTAGCGAGCTATAGGCTGCTATAGCGGCTAGCTAGCGAGCTATAGGCAGCTATAGGCTGCTATAGTGGCTAGCTAGCGAGCTATAGGCAGCTATAGGCTGCTATAGTGGCTAGCTAGCGAGCTATAGGCAGCTATAGGCTGCTATAGTGGCTAGCTAGCGAGCTATAGGCTGCTATAGCGGCTAGCTAGCGAGCTATATGCTGCTATAGCGGCTAGCTAGCGAGCTATAGGCTGCTATAGCGGCTAGCTAGCGAGCTATAGGCTGCTATAGCGGCTAGCTAGCGAGCTATAGGCAGCTATAGGCTGCTATAGTGGCTAGCTAGCGAGCTATAGGCTGCTATAGCGGCTAGCTAGCGAGCTATAGGCTGCTATAGCGGCTAGCTAGCGAGCTATAGGCTGCTATAGCGGCTAGCTAGCGACCTAAAGGCTGCTATAGCGGCTGGCTAGCGAGCTAAAGGCTGCTATAGCGGCTAGCTAGCGAGCTATATGTTGCTATAGCGGATAGCTAGCGAGCTATTTGCTGCTATAGCGGCTAGCTAACGAGCTATTTGCTGCTATAGCGGCTAGCTAGCGAGCTATATGTTGCTATAGCGGATAGCTAGCGAGCTATAGGCTGCTATAGCGGCTAGCTAGCGAGCTATAAGCTGCTATAGCGGCTAGATACGGCTGCTATAGCGAGCAATAGGCTGCTATAGGCTGCTATTGCGGCTAGCTAGCGAGCTATAGGCAGCTATAGGCTGCTATAGCGGTTAGCTAGCGAGCTATAGGCAGCTATAGCGGTTAGCTAGCGAGCTATAGGCAGCTATAGGCTGCTATAGCGGTTAGCTAGCGAGCTATAGGCAGCTATAGGCTGCTATAGCGGTTAGCTAGCGAGCTATAGGCAGCTATAGGCTGCTATAGCGGTTAGCTAGCGAGCTATAGGCAGCTATAGGCTGCTATAGCGGTTAGCTAGCGAGCTATAGGCAGCTATAGGCTGCTATAGCGGTTAGCTAGCGAGCTATAGGCAGCTATAGGCTGCTATAGCGGTTAGCTAGCGAGCTATAGGCAGCTATAGGCTGCTGTAGCGGTTAGCTAGCGAGCTATAGGCAGCTATAGGCTGCTATAGCGGTTAGCTAGCGAGCTATAGGCAGCTATAGGCTGCTATAGCGGTTAGCTAGCGAGCTATAGGCAGCTATAGGCTGCTATAGCGGTTAGCTAGCGAGCTATAGGCAGCTATAGGCTGCTATAGTGGCTAGCTAGCGAGCTATAAGCTGCTATAGCGGCTAGTTAAGGCTGCTATAGCGAGCAATAGGCTGCTATTGCGGCTAGCTAGCGAGCTATAGGCTGCTATAGCGGCTAGCTAGCGAGCTATAGGCTGCTATAGCGGCTAGCTAGCGAGCTATAGGCTGCTATAGCGGCTAGCTAGCGAGCTATAGGCTGCTATAGCGGCTAGCTAGCGAGCTATAGGCTGCTATAGCGGCTAGCTAGCGAGCTATAGGCTGCTATAGCGGCTAGCTAGCGAGCTATAGGCTGCTATAGCGGCTAGCTAGCGAGCTATAGGCTGCTATAGCGGCTAGCTAGCGAGCTATAGGCTGCTATAGCGGCTAGCTAGCGAGCTATAGGCTGCTATAGCGGCTAGCTAGCGAGCTATAGGCTGCTATAGCGGCTAGCTAGCGAGCTATAGGCTGCTATAGCGGCTAGCTAGCGAGCTATAGGCTGCTATAGCGGCTAGCTAGCGAGCTATAGGCTGCTATAGCGGCTAGCTAGCGAGCTATAGGCTGCTATAGCGGCTAGCTAGCGAGCTATAGGCTGCTATAGCGGCTAGCTAGCGAGCTATAGGCTGCTATAGCGGCTAGCTAGCGAGCTATAGGCTGCTATAGCGGCTAGCTAGCGAGCTATAGGCTGCTATAGCGGCTAGCTAGCGAGCTATAGGCTGCTATAGCGGCTAGCTAGCGAGCTATAGGCTGCTATAGCGGCTAGCTAGCGAGCTATAGGCTGCTATAGCGGCTAGCTAGCGAGCTATAGGCTGCTATAGCGGCTAGCTAGCGAACTATAGCCTGCAATAGCGCCTAGCTAGCGTGCTATAGAGGCTAGCTAGCGATCTATAGAATGCTATAGCGGCAGCGAGCTATAGAATGCTATAGCGGCAGCGAGATATAGGCTGCTATAGCGGCTAGCTAGCGAACTATAGCCTGCAATAGCGGCTAGCTAGCGTGCTATAGAGGCTAGCTAGCGATCTATAGAATGCTATAGCGGCAGCGAGCTATAGAATGCTATAGCGGCAGCTGTATATCCAATAGCCAGCTATATCTATAGCTACAGCATAGATATATCCATAGGTAGCCATAGCTATAGCTTTAGATTCCATACCTATACCATTAGATCCTATAGCTAGCTGTAGAATATATCAAACTATTTGCTATTCCTGGGAATATACAGAAGGGCGTTTCGCGCTTCATTATGTTTTTTTGTAAACTAAAACAATAATTATTAAATGGTGATTGCAACAAAAACTAATAAAATTTCCTCTTTTTTTTCTAGAACTCTTTGGCACCGGTAATTTTCCTGTTTCCTAATGGATATGAACTGAAAAGTAATTCATTTATTTTAAGAGCAACTAGACGACGATATAATTACGTTTTAATAAAAAAAGCGATTCAGCTTACGGTGCACTACTCATTTTATTTATTACTATTAATGTGGCAAATATTTCGCAAGAAACAATGGCGGTATTTGATGTTTGATACAAATGTTCTTGGGTTAGTGCAAATGCAAAATATCGTAGCTTTTCTTTTGATTGTGTGTGTATTTTATTGTTGGATTTTAGAGAAAAGCTACGCAAGAACGTTTGCATCAAACATCAAGTACCGCCAATATCATTATTGTTTTTGCATTAACTATTTTGTAGCCATAAAATATTAAGAGCCTAATTTATAAACTTATAAAGCCTTTATAAAGCGTTCATAATTTTTTTACTAAGCCTTTATAAAGCCTTCATAATTTTCAGGCTTATTTATTAACAGCCTTGTTTATAAAAATTATTAAGGCTTTATAAAGGCTTTTTAAGAAAAATTTTGTATGAACATTTGTTTTAAAACCTCTTTATAAAGACTTAATAAGTTTTATAAATAAGGCTATAAAATTATTAAGGCCTTTTAAGAAAATTTTTGTATGGAAATTTGTTTTAAAACCCTTTATAAAGTCTTGATAACTTTTATAAATAAGACTGTTTATAAATAAGACTGTTTATAAATAAGGTTTTAAAAATTTAACAAACCAAGATAACATGTATATATACATATTATGTACATATACCTTAGTTTATTTTAAAAACATACTTAGAAATTCAAATATACTTATATTATTATTAAAGAAATAAATAAAAATATATCAAACAAATAAATGAAAAAAAATATAAAAAAGTAAAATATGTGGCGTCTTTAGTCCCAATTTACACTATGCAAGTCTTATTGCTAAGCTAATTAGTTTGTTAGGGGAGAGAGACAGGGGGAAAAGAAACGTTGCTGTTCCCCTCGTCTCTCTCTCCTTGAAACGAATCAGCTTAGCAATAAGACTTGCATAGTGTGATTTGGGACTTAATAAAGGGTGTTTTTTATTGAGGTATAGAACTTTAAGTTGGCATCACTTTTTTAACTGGCGGCCATTTTGTCAGCTGTCAAGTGATTAATATTTAGTTTGGTTTGCCATTTCATCATGAACAAGTTGACAAAAGAACAACGCTTGCAAATCGTGCAAATTTATTTCGAAAATAATGGTTCAGTTCGCGAAGTTTACCGCAAGCTCCGTCCATTTTATGGTCGACATAATCGTCCATCAGAGCAATTAATTCGGTTAACCATGGATCGTTTTCGCACTACGTTTACTCTATGTGATAATACGCATCCGCGGAGACGTCGAACAGTGCGCACCGAAGAAACAATTGCCGCTGTAGAGCAAAGTGTTGAAGAGGACCCGAATGAATCGATTCGCCACCGTGCACAGCAATTGGAGCCGACTAACCGACTATTTTGTTCCCGAATTGGATGGCATGAATGTGGATGAGTTGTGGTTCCAACAAGACGGCGCTACATGCCACACAGCGCACGTCACAATCGATTTATTGAAGGAAAGATTCGATGAGCGCATAATTTCGCGGAATGGACCTGTCAATTGGCCACCAAGATCGTGTGATTTGACACCATTGGATTATTTTCTTTGGGCATATGTGAAGTCGCTCGTCTACGCCAACAAACCAGAAACGTTAGGGGACTTGGAAGCCAACATTCGTGGCGTTATTGCCAACATACGGCCCCATATGCTCGAAAAAGTGGTTGAAAATTGGACCTGTAGAATTAGCTTTATTCGAGCCAGCCGCGGCGGCCACATGCCCGAAATCATATTTAAAATGGCATAAAATTATCCTTCCAATAAAGCCAAATTGATGGACATTAAAACGATTTTCTTGTGTTTTATTTCAATTCGAAGTTCTATACCCCTCAAAAAAACACCCTATATCACTAAAAAGTAACAACAATTTTGCAATGGTCAAAATATCACTAAAAAGTAAGAATAATTTTGCTCAATACGGAATATATCCATATTGTATGTGACGTCACGACAATTTTGCTGTTTTATTTTTGTCAATTTTACATTATAAATGCAAATAAAATACAAGCAGCCCAGAATAAAAAAAAGCAATTTTTCAGTTTAATTTTTTCATAACATACTGTAGAGATGAGAAAGTTTTTGAATCACCCTGCTATCAAAGACTCGAACCATATATTGCATTGTCTGCTTTTAGGATAAAATTGTTTCTAGTGATGTGCTGCCACACGTTTAAGAACAGACTGGTTCAAAAACTTTAGATGGTTTATTTCCTTAACCGTTTGGCGTATTTTAATCAGGGACCGTGACGGTTGTTTTATTTTAAAAATTAATTTTTAATCTTTATTTCTTAATTTTTATTTATTCCTCAGAAAATAAAAGTTATTTTTTATTTATTCCTCAGAAAAAAAAAATTTTTTTTTGATTTTTTTTTTTAATAAAAAAGTAATTTTAAAATGTATAAAATATAAAAAAGTAAATTTAATTGAAACTTAGTTTTTAACATGCAATAAGTTTGATTTTAAATCGGTTAATATTAATTTTAGCGCATAAAATGCGTTTTCTTCAGTTTAAGAATTAGTTTTCTTTAAGGAAAATATAATAAAATCAAAAAGTTATTATTATTTTATACCAAAAATATACAGCCTTATTTATAAAACTTAAAAAGGCTTTATAAAGGTCTTTTAAGAAAAATTTTTTATGAAAATTTGTTTTAAAAAACCTTTATAAAGACTTTTTAAGTTTTATAAATAAGGCTGTTAGTTTTTAAGCAAAATATATGACTCAAAAAATTACTTTTATTTTCTGAGGAATAAATAAAAATCAAGAAATAAATGTTATTTTTTAAGGAATAAATAAAAATAAAAAAATAATCGGTAGTCGAGTTTTTTAATAAAGATGAAACAAATAAAAATCAATGCATCTAAAGGTAGTCCAAGAAATATCTTGGTGTATTTCTGGTGCACGTAGCACTTCTCCATTCGATGGAAAATATTCGTTACTTGCGGTCCCTGATTTTAATGGAATTCTTTGCAAACGATAGATTAGAAGCTATCAGCTACAATACAGTTAATTTTAGTTCCTTCTAATCGTGAAGAAAACTCATGAAATATTGTATACAAAAATTTACGAAAGTTTTTTTGCGCTTAGAAAAAGGTTACACCTAAGAATTTTGCCGCAGAAGGGTTCTTCACTTTGTACTAGTCCAATATGTAATTATGGCTATATCTACTAAGGGCGACTTTTTGAGTTCAAGATTAGAGATTAAATTAACCTTAATATTCATTTGTGATTTTTGGGTAGTCGATTATATGGTTATACTTGCTAGTTTAAGCGGGCAATCGTGGTGGTTTAATCATACATTAATATTGACAACATACACTTGTGAAACTTATAACTTTTTGTAAAAATTATATTATAAAATAATTTAAAAACACATAAATAAATGTATATATATTTTATATTATTTATCTATTTCCTTTAACACGCACAATTTTTTACTTATAAATAATAAAACATGGCAGTTTCTCCTTCTTTCCACAAAAAATCAAAATGTGTTGATAACATGTATGACTTTTACACAGAAAATGTTGCCACTATTTCGTTCCTCAGTATGGTAATACTACACATAATAAGAAATTTAAACTACCACTCAAAAATATCAAACTAATTAATTTGAGATTAAGTTAATTTTCGGATTAGCTAATTATAGAAATAAATTAATCTTAATCTCGAACCCAAAAAGTCGCCCTAAGACAACTCAGCTAGTTGTTAAATAAAAAGTAGTACTTCAAAAAATTTATAAATAACTTAAAGGCAAATTTTGTAAATAGAAACGTTTTTTCGTTTTGAAATTTGTATGGAAAAAATATTTTTTGAAACGAATTTTCGTTATTTTTCATACAAATTTGAAACGTTTAGAAACGAAATTTTTTACAAAATCCCAATTATTTAAATTATTTGAGCAATAAGTCTTAACCGCTAGTGTAGTTTTATGTATTTTAGGCCCAATAATCGACTTATCAATTAAGTGTCATTTAGCTAATAGCCACTTAATTTTAAGTTGAACTTAATTGGAGTTTCATTTTTTCAGTCGTAAAATTAAATGATCACTTAAATACTATGAAAGTGTGGTAGCACTATGAAATGTTGATAGTTCTAAAAGAAAACATATGTTTAATGTAAATAAGAAAGTTAGGTTATCAACATGTAGAAAATTAAAATTGCATAAAAACACATTTTATGAAACCAAAAGAGCATCAGAACGCATTTTTCTATTTATTTATTCCATGATATGATACTATGTATTGTATATATTATATATTTATGAAAATTAAGCGAAATTCTTTTTAATACGACCACAAGATGTTTATGTACATGTTTTCAATAAACGCACACAAGCACAATCACCCCTATTCTGCGTTTCGATTCGAATCGAAAGTTTCTCCATTTGGCAACTTTGGTATTCTGCGTTCCGTTCTTCGATTTTTCCTTCGATTCTATGTATTCTGCATTTCGATCGTAACTACGTTTTTGTAAGTTGTTATTTTAGTGGCGGAGCGTTTTCAATTTTTGATTGTTTAGCTTCAAAAAGTGATTAATTAAAAAAATAATGCAAGCATTAAATGCAAAAGAAGGTTTAATTAATGAACTATACACTTTGTTTTGTTTTTCTGTACTGAAATGCGATTTTTATTTAGTTTATTACAGGTAGAACAGTTCACATACCTATTTAATGGCAACGAAAAACGATTTTGTCTACGGATTTAATTAAATTTAAACAAATAAACTTTATTTTTGTGTTACAATTATGTGTAAAATATTAAAATATCACCTCCGGCGCGACAGGATTCTTCAGACTGGAAAAGTTTGGCCACAAATACCTCTTGCTTATCCCGTTTTTTTTTTTACTCTCTGTACTTAAATTTGCAAGAGTTTATTTAATGAAAATTTTCACAATATTTAATTATTATTTGTTTTAATTGTTAAATCACTGTTTTTTGCACTAAATTTAACTTTTTGCTAAAAATTTTGCAAAATTGCTTAGTTTTACTGTTCCTATTTCACCCGTTTCAAAGCAAAGCAGCAGGTTTAAACATACTCTTCTCTTCTTCTTTTTCTTTAGATTCAGTTTTTTTTTTGCAGAATACCTCTTTTCGATCCGTGCGTAACTGAATGCGGGAACGTAATCGAAACGCAGAATAGGGGTGAATAACATATGGTATGCTCGTAAGACTTAAGTGTGATTTAAATAGACAAGGTTGGGCATTTAAATGGCTCTCAACTTTATACTGAAAAAATTAATTCGGTACTTAAGAGGCACTTAAAGATAAATGACACATAATTGAGAAGTCAATTAATGGGCCTTAATCAATTTTTAGATTTTCAAAGTTACCTATAACAAAGCTCACTATAAAATCTATCAAGCTAAAAGAAGTCTCATTAAATATAACAGTTTCCGAGACATACATACATAAGACTCAGAATTACATACATATAATTAAAAGAAGCAAACTTAAAGCAGAATTCACCCATTTGTTGCACACAATTTTTTTTATACATATAAGTAACGGATTATCCATTTTTCGGGTTCAAAAGTTAGTAAATCGTGCAATTGTGTAGAATAGTGTATCACGGCCTTAAATGGCAAAATCTGACTAAATAAATGACACTTCAGATGACAGATATTTAACAGCTGAAAGCCTTGCCAGACTGGCGTTTTTGAAACCACTAAATGTATACCCCAGTATATACATATCGTCAGCTGAAATGCAAAACCACGTAACTAACAACATTTGTTTAAATTAATTATTAGGTATTATATAAAAACTAGAGATGGGCGCCTGTCGTGATTTTTTCCGTGACACGAACACGCACGATTCAACACGAAGTGTTCCTGACAAAAAATCTGATCTCGTTCGTGTTCGGTTCATTTCGTGTTGATCAAAATTGACACGAAAAACACGAAACGATTTTAGATGTAAAATACAGTTGAACTTCTATAACTTGCAACTTCTATAAATTGAAGTTTCTATAAGTTGAAGCAAATCGCGTGGCAACAGCGGCAAGCAGGTAAATTCCTTTAGATTTTTTCCTATTACTTGAATTTCCATAACTTGAAGAAAAATAATGGCACAAAGCCTTGCAAAGTTTCTATAAATTGCAAATATGGCATCAAAATTACAACCACTTGACCAGGGTGTAATTCGATGCTTGAAAGCTTATTATCTTATTATTCTTATTATCGAAATGGAACGTTCGCCACTCAGCGTCACATATATGTGACATGGGATGTTTAAAAAAAGCTCATGTCACATATATGTGTCGTAATATTGCTAAAATGTACTAAGCTGTTATTTCATGAAAGTTTGTAGGAAGTAATTTTCTTGCATGTTTCAGTCTCTGGCAAGGTGTCAGATATATAGGAATGCTGAATGTTTGTATATGCGCTAAGCCGTTATTTTAAAATTTCGTTTTTTCAAGGGATATTCCCCGAAGTTTTGCAATGTGCTAATTTATGTGAAAATAAGTTTGAAATGTTCGTTCGTGTCACAATAGCCATAGAAGAAGGTTCTTATAAGTAAAAGTGTGAATATTGATATTAAAAAAAGGTACGTTTTTTTTTTAAATGCTTCAACTATCTATATGCCAACATAGAAAACATATACATATGTATTTATATATATGTGTATATTTTCCGTCGGTTGTTTAGAATGGAGGGTCATAGAAGAAAACAAGTATCTGAGGAGGAAATTCTTGAAGCTATTTTGAATTCCAGCGAAAGTGACCTGGATTTTGAAGATTCTGGAAGCAGCTTCGCCCCAGAAAGTGAGGATGAAGAGTCTGGGGAAAAAATTGCTCAGCAGATGAGAGTGACATAGAAGAAAACGATCCTGGTGAAAACGTTACAAATGAAAATGAGTGGATGGATTTAGAGCCCGAAACCCAAAACATTGAATTTACAGGTGAAGAGAAAATATCGATAATGCAAAACCAATCGATTATTTTATGGAAATATTTGATGAAGCGCTTGTGAATAAAATTGTTTTGTGGACAAATGCTCGTGCCAATTTCATGTCTAAACATAAGAAATTGGGGACGAAATATAATCTTCTCAGACGGAAGGCGGTAACCGCAGTGGAAATAAAAAAGGTAATCGGTTTATCTATTGCAATGCCCCTAAATAAAAAGCCAGAAATGAGATTATTTTGGAGCAAAGATCCTCTTTATTTTCAAAATATTTTCGGAGCAGCTATGAGTCGCATAAAATTTGAAAACATACTTCGTTGTATGTGTTTCTACTTTAATGAACAATGTGATAGATCAAACCGTCTACACAAAATTGAAAATGTGGTAAACCATATTCTTCAAAATATAAAAAAAAATCTATAGTCCCCCGCAAAACTTATCTTTGGATGAAGCTCTTATTTTTTGGAGGGGAAGACTTTTATTTCGGCACTATATTCCAAATAAAAGACACAAATACGGAATAAAATTTTACGAAATGTGTACCTCAGATGGTTTTTTAATCAATTTACTTATATACACTGGAAAAACTACCGTTTGCAATGAAAAAGGACATTCATTTGGAGTTGTTGCTAAATTAATGGAGCATTACTTGCAAAAAGGGCATACGCCGTACATGGGCAACTATTACAATAGCGTAGATCTCGCTGAATATTTATTGAGTAATAAAACAACAATGTGTGGAACCTTGAGAAAAAATAGAAAACGGAATCCCTCATATGTCATCAAAAGCAAACTGACCAAAGGAACAACAGCATGGAGAAGAAATGCAAAAGGTGTTATTGTTTTAAAATGGAAAGATAAACGGGACGTACTCATTATTCCCACAAAGCATAATGCTGACATTGTTAACACAACATCGAAGAGAGGAGTAAGTATACTCAAACCGAAAATGGCTCTTGACTATAATAAAAATATGTCAGGTAGCGATCGATCGGATCAAATGGTGTCGTATTATGCGTGTCCCAGACGATCAATTCGTTGGTATATGAAGGTATTTTTTCACCTGATAGATATATCGCTTTGGAATGCCTGCTGGATTTACAATAAAATAAATGTCAAAAATCCATAGACACTCCTGTCGTTTAGAGAAAAAATTATAAAAGTATATTTGGGTGAATCTTCAAGACAAAGATTATCTGTTGATGTAACAGCCAGTACATCTACTGCTGCTCATTTTCCAGACATGACCTCTTCAAGAAAACGATGTCGCCAGTGCAGTAAAAATAAAAAGAGGACCACAACTAAATATATATGTGGAGTCTGCAGAGACAAAGATGGTGATGTAATTGGATTATGCCCATATCCATGCTTTAAAGACTGGCACATCCAATAAAATATATAGAAAATAATAAAAATGTTTAATATATAATAAAAAAAAAAAATTCAAAAGTCAGCCAATGTAGCAATAGTAAAGTAAGAAAATAAAAAACATGTTGATTATTGAGTTCTTGTTTCAACTTTGTTATTTGTTATTGAGCTTCTCATTTATTTAAAAATGAAAGTTTATAATATAATAACTCTAGTTGTTCTAAGAAGCTTTGGGTAACGGTTCCCTGATGATCTGCATTAGCAACAGTGAAATGCGCATAGGATCCAGCTAAACCCCTCAGTAATCAATTTCAATGTATTTTTAATAAAAAAATATTTTACTTAATAAGTAAAATATTAATTTGGGATTATTAGTGCGTTTAAAAATTTTAAACTTAAATTGTACCAATTCCCATAAAAACGCTAATTATTAACTTGACTGCACCCGGTCAAAAAAATACTTGTGTGGCAACACTCTATTCTTAAATAGCTGTTGTTGTTATTTACATTTATTTTCTTTTACATATTTAATTTGAAGCTGAAAAAAAGTCAGCCAATGTAGCAATGGTAAAGTAAGAAAATAAAAAACATGTTGATTGTTGAGTTCTTGTTTCAACTTTGTTATTTGTTATTGAGCTTCTCATTTGTTTAAATGAAAGTTTATAATATAATAACTCTAGTTGTTCTAAGAAGCTTTGGGTAAAGGTTCCCTGATGATCTGCATTAGGAACAGTGAAATGCGCATAGGATCCAGCTAAACCCCTCAATAATCAATTTCAATGTATTTTTAATAAAAAAAATATTTTACTTAATAAGTAAAATATTAATTTGGGATTATTAGTGCGTTTAAAAATTTTAAACTTAAAAAACAATTCAGTTTATGTTTTATTGATAGAAATCAAACTATTTAGTGACTCCTATATGTGACAGAAGTGCTTCCCAAAACTCATGACACTTATATGTGACTTTTGTGTATGTCACAAATACGTGACACACAGTTTCTCTTAAGAAAATTGCTTAGAAAACTCATGTCACATTTATGCGACATATTTATTTTTGTTCGTGAGTTTTTTTTTTGAAAAATCAATGAGTAGCGAACGTGTTAAAAGAAGCTATAACGCGTATAGAAGAATACATCAAAAGCGATATTAACTTACTAGACTGCATTCGCATAACAACCAGTTGTACTCTTCAAGAATTAATTGAAGACGATAATGAGCTGGTTGTCGCATTTTCCAATGGATGAGTATATTGTTGATAATGCAGTATCGCTACGGTGACCATAATTTTTAAATCAAAATACAGAACAAGGAAATATTTAACAAACAGCAACTAAAGTACAAACAACCTTACAGACATATTAAACATATTGAATTTAATGGATTTATTAACTGCCAGTTCATAGAAGCCATGTGAAAATTCTCGTCTGCCTATTTATATTGAAAACAAAAACAAAGCACTCAAAATTTGTTTTTGTTTTCATTATAAATAGACAGCCGAGAATTTTTACATGGCTTCTATAAACTGGCAGTAAATTTTTCAAAATTTCAAAAAGTAACATAACAATGTAATCACATACGCTAATCTACATATGTATGCTTTTATATGTATGTATGTGTATCAGGTGGTCAACTCTATAATTCGAAACTAAAGAAAATGCTTTCGAATTTACACGTTATAAGCATACAAATTCCAAAGTATTTTCTTTCGTTTCGAATTACTCAGTAAACCCCCAGTACAAAAAATTAATAGCTACATACATACATAGTTTTAATTTCGGTATTTTTCTGTGAAATAAATTTCTTTTACCAAGTATTGATTTCCTTTTAAATATTGTTACGAAAATCGCCGTCGACAGTTTTAAGGCAACATTACACAAAAATATTCCAACAGGGTTAATGTAAGTGTTACGCGAAAATATTCCTACAGGGTCAATGCAAAGAATGATCTAGAATAATAGCAAACACGTAAACAAGCAAAAGCAACAACAAAAAAAGCGTCTGCTTATTAAGAAGATTCACATATTTACATACATACATACATGCTAATTCAAACGAAAAGCAAAAGATAAACAACCACCGTGTATTGCTTAGTTAATGATGTACACACGCATGCATATACACATGTATGTACATAGTTACCACATGAACTTAATTAGGCACTTTGTAAACAGCATATAAGATGATAATGATCGTCTAGACATTGCTTGAAACTTCTAGTGGTATTTGTGTGGAATATAAAAAGAGGTGACGCAGCCAATGAGTTAGTTAGTTGCAGTTGTGAGTCAGTTGCGAACAAGTCAGTTGATAATTAAGTTGTGAATTAATAATAGTCTGCGATACAGTGGTGAGTTGATAGTTAAGAGCAGTCTGTGCTTCACATGTGAGTTTTGAAAAGGAGAAACTATAGGACAGTCTATAGTAAACGCAAAATCTGTCGTAGAATTGATATTATTGTGGAGTCTATCGTGTCGAGTGGAGTAAAGGGAACAGCGCAGCGAATAGACGTGTGTAAGTGTGTAAGTAAAGACAGTGAGTATTTATTGGTGTATCAACTGTGAGTGTCGGCAGAGTGAGTGCCGTGTGTGACAAGCAGCAGACAAAGAGGTATTGGTGTATCAACTGTGAGTGACGGCAGAGTGAGTCTCGTAAGTGACGAGTAGCAGACAAAGAGGTGTCACGTGAATACTTGCGCAGCCAGCTAAGAGACGTGTGTAAACTACAGCGAGGAAAGCGTAGTGGTAACCAGTTGTGAATATTTGTTTGTAATTTATTAGTTTAAGTTGTAACTATTAGTGTATTTAAGCTCTTGATTAATTTAGTTTAAGTGTATTTGTAAATAAAACTTGTATCATTCTTAACCCTAATTACTACACTCGGCTCTTGTATTCATTTGCAAATCTTCGGGTCCACGGAAAAGCGTTTTTATAGAGAGAAAAACGTAACAATATTCTTTAAACTCAATACAATTTAAATCATAGTTTAATTTTGTAATTAAAAACGCTTTGATAACATCCATTTTAATTTAAGGGTTTTCACTGGTATATACATATATAATTTAAAACAGAAAATACTCTTTCTGTTGGGGCATTAGAACCAGATAAACATAAACTGAATTCGACAACTTTCAACCTGTTTTGGAAACTTATGTCTCCTTATTTAAAATGTTTAAACATTTTTACCCACCGCTCTTCTGCAGATTTTGGATTCTCATTCTATTCCTTTAATTTTTCTAAGGAGGAATATATTTCATCAAATAATTCCGTGTCATTTATGTTTAACTCATTTCTTTTATCCATAATGAAAACAAAACTGGATTTAACATCTTTACACGTAGGAGTTTCAACTTCTTGGTAGGCAGTATCCCATTAATTTAATCTGCATTAAATCGGCTTACATTTGCTTTAAACTAATCCATATAAATAACATTTTTCTGGCTTAGCTAAATTACGATTTTAAACTTAAGTTCATTAATGATGAGAAAGACCTGTCATACATATTTTTGGGACTCAATCTGCGTTATATAATCATGATATAAAGTAGCTTGACAATGAACGAAGGAAAGCCAGACACTTGAAGGTCGATCGTCAAAAATAAGCTTTAAAACATAAGATGTCACTAACACAGACAAATTTCATATTCACGCTCTCAAGGAAAAAATTATGGAAACAAAACTCATGTTGTTTCTGTATTTTTATATTACTGTGGCATTTGCATAGTTCATATATTAAGCTCTTTTTCAATGTTGATTAAAACAGTACTGTGCAGAAACTGAGTTAATTTTTTAAATGCAGTTTGAGTAATGAAAATACAGAACAAATACTGAACAGTTAACAAAATACAGAACATTTCAACGTTATTTCCTAATGAATAATTTATACAGAACAGGACTCTCAAATACAGTACTGTTCTCTATAATACAGAACGGATGGTCACCGTAAGTATCGCACACTCGAATCACAATAGATAGTGATGATGAGGGCGAATCTGTTGCACAGCCTTCCAGGGAACTATGAAGGATTCGTTGAAAAATTTGAATTTATATTTACACACAAATGAAAATACGACTGAGGACCACTACAAAGCACTACACAAATTAGAAACACTTTTTATACGAGTACAAAACAAAAATAAACAAGTCCAGCCAAAAATTACTCAGTACTTCAACATATCATAAATTATATATACATTTTCAATTCTTTTACTACAAGTAAAAAGGGATAAGTTATTAAAAAATATTTATTATATTCTCAAATAGTTCTTGAAAGTCTGTGCATAGGATAAGAAGTTTGTGACTATTCAAAATGTATGGTTGAAGTCTACTGATGATTTGTTACAGCAACAATGAAATGCATATAGACAAGTCTGAACCACCAGCAAATAAATTTTAAATTAAAATATACTTATGACAATATGTCGAATAATAAATTTCATAATAACTTCCAGGGACTCCTGATTTTTTACTGACAGTGTTTGGCAAAGTTGTAGCTACGGTAAAGTTACATTTCAGCTAACATGTAGTTTGACAAAAAATTTGCTTATAAGGCAAATAAAACTACATATGCACGTATAACAAAAATTGTTCGGACATCTTTGTTATAAAATAACGAGTTCTAAGTCATTTTTTTAAATAAAGTAACGTTATACGACCCTTTTCTGTAAACCGATCGATTTGAAACCGCACAATTTTAGAAAACTAACTCCGAAAAAAATAAATAGTTTTTTTTAGATTTCTTTAAATTTTTTTATTATATATGTAGATTCTCAAACATCATATGTGAAAGAAAATTATCGGGAATGATTTCAATTAAGCACGTCTGCAGGACCATTATTAATTTTTTGAAAACGAGAAGTTTACTCGTATTTGGTTTACAGGGCTGATAATAATCAGGGCTATCATGAATAAAATTCCGCGTGAAATTTCTCCTTTTTCCAATTAGAATTTTTTGTTTTCCCTATTTCTTGCTATTAGTTAGAATTGTTCCCCCGGAAAAATTTCACGCGGAATTTTATTCATGATAGCACTGAAATGTTTTTTATTTCTGTTAATATTTCGATATCCTCTAGACGTCTGCTTCAGGATATTTTATTTTTTTTTTTAATTTAAAAACAATAACATAATGTTATTTTTTTTCTCTTTTTTTATGAATTTTTTTTTTTTAATTTAATAGCATACTTTTTTTAATTTAATCAAGGCTATCATGAATAAAATTCCGCGTGAAATTTTTCCCGGGGAAAAATTCCAATTAATAGCAAATAATAGGGAAAACAAAAAATTCTAATTGGAAAAGGGAGAAATTTCACGCGGAATTTTATTCATGATAGCCCTGAATCTATTTGTGAGACATTCAAGTGAGACATTTTAAACTACATATTTCTTTTAATGTTTCAATTTGATTTTTTTCCAGCCTTTTTGAAATTTACAAATACTATTTTCCTGAAGAAGATATCCGGAGGGCATTGACATAAATAAAAAACATTTTATAACGTTAATTTAAAAAAAAAAGTGATTTCAAACAGGTTATTTAATCATATAAATACATCAAAAAAAGGAAAAAAATTTGTAATCGAATTATTTGTTTGGATAAATTTTTTTTCCTCAAAGAAATAAGTGAATTCAGCTTTTTTATGTCGTTTTTACTTTTTTGTAATAACTTGAAGGTTTTCAAGCTATTAAGATATGTAGACTAGACCGTCTCATTTTTTATTTTTTTTTTCGAAACCCCTTGATGAACATTGATTTTCTGAATCTAAAAACCAAGAATTTTGGTATATAGCACTCAAATATTGATGAACCGGAAGTGCTCTCTCAAATCGTTTTTTTGCTTTTTAAGAAAAATGCCTTTTTACAAAAAATTAAAAAATCTTGTTTTAGTAATTTGCCTCTAACTCATGCAGTTCTTAACGAAGTTGAACCTAATTACATGTATTAGAAAGCTTATTAAGTTTTCTAAATCTCTTTTAAAGCAACGTTTCTAGTTTGTTCGATGGTTTTTTATTCATAGCGTTACCAATTCGGATTTTCAAATACGAACTTATAATTTTTTTTAATTTTTGCTTACCTTTTCTTATATAAAAATTGAACGAGACAAAATTTTTATATTCTATCCCCCATATTCATAAAAAAATAAAATGAATTTGAAATTCATTTTAAGAAAATTTTGTATGGAAAATTTGAAATAAAATACATTTCAAATTCGTTTCAAATGTTATGAATATGGGGGGTATAAATGGTAGAAAATTTTATGATAAAGATTTTGGTATTAATAACAGTAGCATTTTGTTAAAACACACTTCAGTTTTAGGCTAAATGCCGAAATGACGAAAGCTTTTTAATTGTCAATTTGCTTCAATTTCCTACATAAGTACATTACATAGGTCAACACGATTTCAGAGGTCGGTACTTTAATAGTAAATTTTCATGCATATGATACTGCGGTCAGACTTTTGAATTAAAAAAAATTGGTCTGCCACAGACAAACTCATCGATATATTATATTTTAATATCGGAATGTAAATACTGAAGCTATGACAAATTTAAAAAGGTGACCCCTACGGTCTGAAACAATGAATTTATAAAAGCATTTTTTAAATAGTTGTGCTGTAATTATCGAAATACTTGGCAAAAGTTTTATGATTTTTCACGAGCTATAAATTTCTAACATTAGGGTGTCACATTAGGGTGGTACGAAATGAGATTTGGGGGGTAAGTACTAGAACGGTACACCTAAGGTCAATGGACCTCAAAGCAAAAATATTGGCCTACCTGAGACAAAAAAAATTCGCTATATCAAACTTTAAGATCGGACTGTAAATACGAAAGATATAACGAAAAAACTAAAAAGGCGACCCCTACGTTCGGCAAAAAAAAAGAAAAAAAATTTTTTTTTTTAAATGTCCTTGGAACAATACTTTATATTCGCTGGTGTACGGGGCATTTTTTTGTTGCCTGTTGAGCGAGACGCTCTAATGTACATACATATGTTTTTCTTTTTTTGGTCTCCTCTGCCAAAAGCGGTCGTTTAAATTATCTTATTTTGGATATAGTTTGATTTTATTGTACACTGTATGAAAAAAATAAAGTTTACCTTTGTTACTTTTTCCTTGAATTTTACGCAAATGTTGATTTTTTGGGATCAGCATCTCAACTGGAGCACGGCGTATATGTACCACACTTCTTCTCTTCATTTTATTAAATTTTCCTCTGCGACCATTTTGCACATTTCAAGTTACACAAGCAACGAAAATCTGAAATTTATATAAAATACATGTAGAAAAGTGTTAAATAAGTAAATGAGTATTTGTAACCAAAGTTTAATTTATAACAAATAAATAAAACTTCAGCACCGCCATTTATTATAAGTTCAGAGAAAATGCATCATACGAGCAAACTTTAATATAAAATGCAATACGAGTTCGCTGATAATCTTTTTTAGTAGTAGCCATGTTTTTACACAATATTTATATGAAATTTATTTGTGCATTTTCTACTTCAGTAAAACACTTTAGGGCATTCAAATTTCTATTTGCAGTGCAGTGATGCGTTTACGAACAGGCTCATACTTTCAAAATGCAGATGCTGGTATTTTAATATTTTGGGAAAAGTTTGATTTTGATGCAGTGTAATAATAAAAGCTTTAAGGACAAATTTTGTAAATAGAATCGTTTTTTTCGTTTTGAAATTTGTATGGAAAAAATATTTTTTGAAACGAATTTTCGTTATTTTTCATAAAAATTTGAAACCAAAATTTTTACAAAATCTGCCTATTAATAAAAACATTAGCACAAAGGAGATTTTTAATTCCAGAAAAAAATTGCAGATTTAGGGCTTGGCCCACGATGTCGACAAGAAACTTTCTATCGCTTACTTACATATATAAGAAAATTTGTTTTCATTTCCAATATATGGTCGGGTTTCAATCTGTGTGCCATGTGCTACACAAGCGTAAAAAAAGTCTAACCACTAATTACTAATGAACCATTACCCGCCGCTGTACTCACTTGAGTACAGCGAAAAAAATGTGACAATTTCGCATATTTGAAAGTTGTTGTAATTAATTGGCGTTTCTAGCTAAATCTGAACCATAGTCTATTGAAATAATGAACAAAAACCTGTCGATATATATTTAGACTGTTAAAAAATTAACTCTTAGTCTGGTGCAAAATTTATGTGACGTGACAAGTATGTATTTTCCGCTTTTTATAAATTTTACTGTGCTGTTAATTTATTTTGTACCTTAACTTCCTAAACTAAAACATTTTTATTTATAAAATAAGTAGAAACAAATTGCCTTCCACTCATTTTTATAAAGTTATCGTAGTTGAGATATATCTGTACTCAATTGAGTACAGCGGCAGAATCCATATGGGAATTCTGGCAACACTGTTGTTTCCCCAGAAATACAAAAGCATACTTGTGTGTTTTTCAAAATAAAGAGGAGACTCCCAAAATATGCAAACATAAATTATTTCTTTAAATGAAGTTCATAATTGTCTAGAGTGGATGAGCTGGATCGATCAGACAATTTCGCTGTACAGAATTGCCATTCGAGGTAAGAAACGGTGGTGGGTCTTGTTCACCTATATAATATTGCAAACGCTTGGCGGTTATATGTAATGACTCATAATGATGACATGGATCAGCTTTTATTCCGACGTTACATTGCAAGATACTATTTACGGCAAAATACGCAAACTAAAGCTCGACTCTCGTCTTTGTTGGTCCTAGGGTTGCCACAATATGGTATAGGGCACTACCCCAAAAAGTTAGAAAATCAACACAGATGTGTCGTATGCCATGCAAGAGTTTGCTGGCAGAGCAAAAAATGTTTGAAAACACTATGTATTGAAAAATCATGTTTTGAAAAATACCACCTGTAAACCGCCGCTGTACTCAATTGAGTACACCCTCCTTACTCCGCCCACTTATTTTTTTTTTTTAATTTTTCCGTTACTTTATGTTAACTTTGAGCACATGGTTACGCTTTTCTGGGCAAATGACACACAAGAAATGTCAGATGTAAACTCAGCCTATGTAAGTAAGCGACGATAGAAAGTTTTTTGTCGACATCGTGGGCCAGGGCAAATAAGCAGATTTTGCAAAAAATTTCGTTTCTAAACGTTGAAAATTTCTAGGAAAAATAACGAAAATTATTTTCAAAAAATAATTTTTTCATACAAATTTCAAAACGAAAAAATCGTTTGTATTTGTAAAATCTAAATTTAGCTTTCGACTATTACAAGGTGACAAAAATAAAAATTTAATAATTATTCCAAAATTATCCAATGCCAATTTTTCTACGATTATCCAATTTTATAACCTTGTCTTTATTTGTTTAAGTTCAAGTAGTCTGGACAAACACTACGAGGAAAAATTTGTATTGTTGAATTAGCCTGTTATTCACAGACGTAATAAAATTTAAATTACCATCTAAACGAAACTTTCAATATTCCAATGAATCCATATGCTATGTTTTCAACAAGTAGATAAACTTTTCCGAAAATGTTGCGTTAGTTTTGGGAACAACCTTCAGTGATGTTATTTCTAAACGATAGATTTTCAACATCAAAAAAGCAAACGATTTTCGCAAATCAAGTGTACTTTTGAAGTCGACGTTTTCAGGGGATGGGAATCTGTTCTGATTACTTTTACGATGAAATCCGAATGGATGTATGTATGTATGTGTATTTACAAATGTACATTTGTATATCGTCACCTTAAATGTAAACGGACGTAACTACATAAATATTCGAAATCGAGTGTTTGATTGATTATGGTTCACTTTATCAAACTACATGTTCACGCAAATATTTAGACCTCTACGATCAAAAACGACGACTTTATTATTGAACTTCAAACGGACGTAATTACGAATGCAAGGAACGTAACTAACATAAAATCTTAAATATATGTATGTAAAAAGGAAATGAATGGTTAAAAACATATTAGTATCCATACTACAAGTAAATTTCGAAGAAAATTTTCAAGAACACTTTATTATTATTGATTTTGAAAAGTTGTTTGTTTCTCCTGTAAAAATATAAAAGTGTAGTTACGTCCATTTGCATTTAAGGTGACGATATATGACTGTGTGCGTATGTAAGCCTCTCGTAGCTAAAGACATTGGCTGCAGTTATTATCTCGTGAGATAACAACTGATTCTGACTTGGACAATTTTGGAAAAAGAAAATTTCCGATCAGTTATTTTTTGAAATACATATGTAATTCATTTTGCAGTTAATCTTCCAGTATATGTATTTCAAAACTTTTCTTCAAGGCGCACATGTGTACACGCAAGAATGATAAAATAAAGATTACGCCTTGCGCATGATTTACCGTTTGATGACGTAGTAGGCCCCTCGCAAAGGTTACCAAGTCTGTATCACATGTGAAATTTGTGAAAACTGCGATTGATTTACTCAGAGAGATCTCCAAGAAAAAAATTACATGTTGTTGTTTAAAGGCTGCAAAACAGCGTTGTCAACTTTTACATTTCAAAAAGCACTGAAACCAGGAAAAAACGCGTAATTTAAGTAAAAAAGCACTAAATTAAAATTTTTTGTTTTATAAAAAAAAATTTGTACATAAAAAATATAGAAATCGGTTGACCTTGCATTTTATCCCTGAAACTTCAAATTTGAAGCATCCGATACACATTTTGATTCTATGAGAATCGGTGAATTCTAAAATCAATTTGACGAAACCTTTTTAAAGTTATTATAAAAAATTTAATTTTTTTCGTCAACGACGAAACAAATCACCTGAAATTAGTCAAATAAGCAGCAATCGGCAAGTCTTTTTGACTTGCTGATTAGATTTTGAACTCGATGGGAGTAGTAATTTTTTTTTTTAAATCAAGAATTTCAAAATTTGATTTTTATTAAACAATGCTGTGGAAACATTCTTTCACAGCAAACGCAATATTAATAACAGCAGTTTTGTACAATCTTATTAGAATATTTTGAAATGTGTTTCTTAAATGTTAGACTTCTTCAAAAAAAAAAAAAAATATATCGTCACCTAAAATCCAAAAGGCGGTAAGTACACTTTTTACTATTTTACAGGAGAAGCAAAAAACTTCATAAATTTAATAGTATTTATATGTTAGGTGCCAAATTGAATAATGAATAAAATCGGTATTTTTAAACATATGTGAGTAAAAATTTAGGAAAATATGTATTTTGGTTAATCACATCATAATCAATAAAAAATTCTATTTTGAATTTTTTGGTTGTTACGACCTTTTGGATTTTAGGTGACGATATATATTAATAAGGAAAATTCTTTTTGAAATTTGATTTTAGCCAAGAAATAAAAAGCACCAAAACTTAGTTTAAAAAAGCACCGAGCACTAAGTTCAAAATTTTTCGCGTCAAAAATTCCAAAAAGCACTAAAAACGGTGCGAAAAGCACCGAGTTGACAACGCTGCTGCAAAACTAAGAAAAATAAAAAACAAAATAAAAATAAAGAGATAAGAAAAAGAGCAAATATGAAATGTGAGTTTTTGTGCGTGTAATAGTTCTTCAGTTGAATTTTACTAGCCAATGAGAACACAGGCTGAGTGACGTCAGAATTCCATAATGCGCAGAAATGTTTTTTTATTCTTGCGCGCTGGCGTAATCATCCCTGTAGTAAATAAAATAATCAGTTGACAAAAAACACTAGTTTATAAATTATTTTGCAAGTGACTACAAATTGGTTTAAGTCTCATGCGGATATCAACCAAACATATTGAATAAAAGCACACGTAAGAAATAAATAAAAGCAAAATAAGTAAATGAAAAGGAAATAAAAAAACAAAAGAAGCATCTCATGAAATCAAATGTCAAATGTTTGAAAAAAACTAATATTTTTCAATACTTAATACCCTATAGGAACTCAAACCCATTTGTAAGTAACATCAAACTGGTTTTTTAATAACCACATCTGGTTGATTCAGTGACTTTTTTCCTTGTAACCGACTCACTATTTTAACATAGGCATGTCATAGGCGGTAGTCAATTGGCCATCTCTGCATGACTTTTTAATTGACTACTAACTACTTATGTATTTTCCAACCAATTTGTAGTTAATTAATATTATAGCAAAAAAAAAAAAGATATACATATGTATGTATATTTATATGATATATGTACATGTATTATATACTATACTGATATATGTATGTATATATTCATATATATGTATCTATGTAAATATATGTACAATGTACATATATATAAATATTTATTTTTATTATATTCAATAAAAATAAAAAATGCGTACATACATACATCCATACATACGAACCGCTCATAGAAAATATTATACATATTAAGTATTGAAAAATATTAGTTTTTTTTTCAACATTTGACATTTGATTTCATGACATGCTTCTTTTGTTTTTTTATTTCCTTTTCATTTACTTATTTTGCTTTTATTTATTTCTTACGTGTGCTTTTATTCAATATGTTTGGTTGATATCCGCGTGAGATTTAAACCAATTTGTAGTCACTTGCAAAATAATTAATTTATAAACTAGTGTTTTTTGTCAACTGATTATTTTATTTACTACAGGGTATGTATAATATTTTCTAAGAGCGGTTCGTATGTATGGATGTATGTATGTACTTATTTTTTATTTTTAGTGAATATAATAAAAATAAATATTTATATATATGTACATTGTACATATATTTACATAGATACATATATATGAATATATACATACATATATCAGTATAGTATATAATACATGTATATCATATAAATATACATACATATGTATATCTTTTTTTTTTTTGCTATAATATTAATTAACTACAAATTGGTTGGAAAATAAGTAGTTAGTAGTCAATTAAAAAGTCACGCAGAGATGGCCAATTGACTACCGCCTATGACATGCCTATGTTAAAATAGTGAGTCGGTTACAAGGAAAAAAGTCACTGAATCAACCAGATGTGGTTATTAAAAAACCAGTTTGAAGTTACTTACAAATGGGTTTGAGTTCCTATAGGGTTTATTTTATCATTCTTGTGTACACGTACATATGTACATAAATTAATTCGTTTCGAAGTGTAGAACTCCAATAATTTTTTGTAGAAAGAATTTTCCACTATTCATAAATTTTTATATATTTCAACTGCCTTATTCATAAAAAATAATTTGGTTTTATAAAGGGTTTATTAAACAAATCAAAAATATTTTTTTATAAATAAGCCATCAACAAATATTTAAAAATGCTCCAGGTCTACCTTAGTTAATCTTTTCGAAATAGCAAAATTTCGCAACCAAGCAATTAAACAAAATCCTCCCAAAATTTTATTTCTTTTATTTACAAAAACATTCATTCACATGTTCTCAGATACATATTGTTTTTATATATGTGTATGTACATATCTACATACCTATGTGTGTAATATCTATAAGCAGTGTTGCCATATTTATTTTTCAAAAATCTTCAAGTCGAGCAAAAAAAATCTTTTTTTGTTACCAAAAACCTTTTTTGTTATTTTGTTGAATGAAAATGAGTTAAAATTTATTTTGTTTCTTGTGAACTATTAAAAGTAAAGCCAAATAACACAAAATATTTACTGTATAGAGTATGTGTAAGATCATTATTAAGCAAATAAGAAAATGTGTAAGTAGTTTAGTCAAAAATTCCATCAATAATATATTAAAAGTACCAAAAGGAAAATATTTATTTAAAAATCTTATTTTTAAATAAGAAATCTTTTTTGGCGTTTTAACATGTATAAAAACTTCAAAAATAAGATAAATCTTCACATATGGTAACACTGTCTATAAGGGAAATTCTCACTGCCAAATAAAGAGAAAAACTTTTACTTTCAACGTCATGAGTCATGACGCGTCATCATTTACAAAAAAAAAAAACTAAAATGCATACACCTACAAATACACACAAAAATACATACATATATGTATATGCACAACTACATACATATACATACACACATACATATATATTAACAGTTACTTTTTATAATAGCAGACACAACAACAAACCGGCAAAAGGATACGTAAAGGTCATATGCGTATTTTCGTTGATTTTTTTTTTTGGGATACGAGCATTAACGATGCCGACTATGGCGAAGGATAGATAAAACAACAAAACAAATATTGAGTCACTTTAATGCTTTAAGACCTTTTTGGCAGACATGGGAGTAGCAATAAAATTTGTAAAATTTTATAATAAAACTAGCTGAGCCCGGCAATCGTTGTATTGCCCTCAATTATGTGATATTTTTTTAACTGCAAATTACTCCACACAGTGGTCACTTGTTGGGTCAGAAACAAAACAAAAACCTACCGGGTATTGACCCGAACCTATTTTGTTTTTGTAATTCAAATTTTTTCCATATAAAATTTGTCAACACTTGGCGTTACGTTTTATGAAATTAGGCCCTTTATAATTAAACTAAATTTTTAAGCTAAATTTGTTTGAAAAATGGGCAAAATTAAAGAAACCATAATTGTAATAAATACTATTGTACACACAAGGGAATACTAGTAGAAACAGGAGCCTAGAAATACTCCATCGTGTGTCCTTTTTAAAATTCGTGTTTCCTTTGGGCTAAAAGTAGTTTCACTCCCCATGTTTTTTACATATGACATGTTCAATTTTCTACTGCAAAATACATACATACATACATATGTACATCGGTTTTGGTATAAAAACAGTGTATGCGGTGGCAAAAATATAAAGAAGGTCGTTATGAAAGATAGAACTTAAGATGTACGTTTGAGAGCAAAACTTATAAGTTTTCCGTAAATTGCTAATTTTGACAGTCACAAGAAATTACATATGAGTCATCTATGTAGCTGACAAACAAGATGTAAAATACATGACGTATGAAACCACTTTAAGAGAGTAAAGTATAAAAATGTTGACAGAGCCAGCTAAGGAGTTATTTACGTATTAAGAGCCACAAGGACACAAAACACACAGAAGTGTCACGAGACGGAAGATACGGGTATTTTTCTGTTTGTCTCGTTTTCCCTCAAATTTTGTCGTCGTTTTTGTTTTGCTACGTCTTTCTAGTGCAATAAATTTTTATTAACTGTGTTAATTGGTAAGTAATAATACACTAGAGTATCAAATACACTATGCTTATCTCTTTTTTCCACGAATTTTAACAAAAACCTGATTGGAGCTTTTTTTACAGTCACTTTCTTCACTTCTGTGTATTCTGTGACAAGGAGCTACCAAAATCGTAGTGTAAAACTTCTTTGAAAAAAGTACTTTAATTATCATGGAAAAACACAAAATAAAAATAATAAAAAAAAACAAGTCTTTTGAGCACTTATCCATCTCAGTCAGTATTTGCCTAATCATCCTTACCCAGCATACATAAATGTTTGGAAAATGTTTTGGTTTAGAATTTAATTCAAATTTATACTGCTTTCAAGTTAAGCAAATAACATATCGGCAATATCAACTTAAATATTGAAAAATTAAAATTCATCTCAAAAAATATAAAAAATTAAAAAAATTACAAACTTTCTTTCACTTGCTAAAGAGGAAGGGAAATTTTTGGGAACAATTTGACTTTAGTTTGGGAATCCTGTTTGCTTCACTTACAACCGGTGTACGTCTTTGTTACTATGCACGTAAAAATAAATGACTATATAATTTGTAATAGTATTTCTACCATAATAAATAAATAATGGGCCTCATCGTAATCGACGTACTCGTATTCCGATTTCCGAAAAAAAAACCTCGTAGTCGAAGTCGAAATATGCCATCCAGGAAAGGGGGAATTATGCATCAATATGAATTTTCCCTAAACCGAAATTACGAGGAAATTTATTTCAGTACTTTCAAGATTAAAGTTTCTAAATGAGTCTAGTTCTAAATTTAAGACAAATATTTTTCTTTTCATACAAATATTTTCCACCCTGGTTTCACAAGTTAGGCGGGCGACTCGTCTAGAAAATTTGTGTGAAATTTGTATGAAAATCACTCAAAAATATTAGTGCTTTTCATATAAACTTTCTACTCAAGTCAACCAGTAAGGGTTGTGGAAACAGGGGGTTCAAGCATTTTATTTATAATTTAAATTACTTTGTGTTTCAATAACAAACTCAATTGTTTGCTGAGTAAAAAAAGGCGCGTACGTTTGTTTGCGTGTAGCAGCAGTGGGAGTAGTTACAAAAAGTATTTCAAAGCGTTTTGTTACATATTCATTCTTCGAATCAGTCAGTAACTAAATAACAGCCAAACATTCGTGTCGATACAATTTCTACTATTTTTATATACATTCATACATACATATATTTATATAGATACATATTTTTATAATACTTAACAACGCGAAAACCAAAAATAAACTACGAAAATTAATATTAAATTAAAGCAGAATTGCAACAAAATTTATTTAAAATGTTACATTTTTATCTTGCAAAAAGTGCAAACAAAATGAATAGTGTAAAATACGAGTAATCATAATCAGGTGTAAGTAGTACAAAACCATTCATTAACAACACTGCACAACAAAATCAAACGATTTTACCAAAAAAAAATAAAAAATTACGTGTATAGGTGTTTTGAAAGTTTACCCCTGAAACTGGGAAACTTTTAAGTTAAGTTTGGGTATGCAAGGGGAGAGACGAATAAAAAACTTTGAGAAAAAATATAAAAAGAAATTAGCAAGATATAAATACAATCAAACTGCGAGACAAAGACTTCAGAAACATACCAACAAAATTTTTTATATTATAGAAAACGACAATAGGAGTTTGAAGCTCTCTATTCCTAACGCGCACATTGTTATGGTGAAGAAGTAGACTCTTCTATATTGTCCCTTTTAAAAGACGAGTTGAGTTGTATAGCATACAGCAATATTGACAATAACATTCTAATATGATTCTCTGAATACAAAGAAAACTTGATATTAAACATAATCATCAGAACATGTCAACATTAAGTGAGTTTAAAAGTTTATTACGCTTGCATTGAGAACTGTCAATACCACTAATTTTAAAGCAACATTATTTATGGCGACTTTTGTTAGTTGCTACAAAGTTGTCGATTATTTTTATTTTGACATTTCAACAACTAACGCAATTGTAAACAATCAAACAAATTTCATACGAAAAATCGAATTTAAACAATAAAAACTTTGTTTTTGTTTTGTAGTGAAAAAAATATACGGGGCATTCCACGCCAAAACGAATGGTTTTGGATTTCTTGTTTCTTTTTGATTTCCTCAATTTTTTTAGTATCTCTCAAATAAGCCTCCCAGGTAAATTTTTGGATTTTTTTGTTTACTCGTTCAAAATATCGCTTTTTTAATTTTTTCTTTGTCCATAATTTTTTTAATTATGGTCCAAATTTTTTAAATATAATTTTCAAAAACACGATTTAAAACTTAAAATTAGAGATGTGCAAATGTCGTGATTTTATCGTGTCACGCGTGAGTCACGCATGATTCACGTGATTCGTGATCAAATATTATAACTAATCACGCGTGAGTGCGTGAGCGTGACTGAAAAAAATTTACTCGTGCGTGATCGTGCGTGAGCTTTTTTTTAATAATCACGCACGAATTCTCACGCTCTCACGAGATAACATTCCTGCATAGGTACATATGTAACTGTATTCAATCATTTGAAATAAATTATTTTAAAATAATAAATGCATATATTATAGTAATATGTATGGTAGTATGAGCTTACAAACATAATGAATACCACCAAACAAAATGTTTCGACTTTTTCTGAAGTCAGACTTGTACCGAATTCGTTAAGACATTTCGGTAGTTTCTCTGAACAATTTTTTTTTAATAGTAAAACTTTGATTTTTGAGTACATAAGTAAAAGTCTTTGAAAAATTTTTTTTAATAAATATGTATATGTTGATAAAAAAAAAGGATTGTAACAAATATTAAAAAACGTGAGTATGTGCAAATTATTTCGACAATAGCAGCAACATAACGGTGAAGCGGTACTCTGCTCTAAAAGCAAAAAGAAATCGTACCTACATCTCGTTACGAATTCGTTACGATAAGTCGGTACAAATTCGTACCGACATATCGTTACGAAGTCGTGTCAACCATTTCATACAAAAATTGTTACGATTTCGGTAATATTTCTGTGCCGAAATCGGAAGATTTTGTCGACCAATCGTTACGAATTCTTTACGAATTCGGAGCATTTTGTTTGATGGGTACATACACCTTTGTAAGTATGTATGTATGTTTCTTAGATACCCTGTAGGAAGTATCAATTGAGAAACACTACTTATTCAACAGTGCCTTTGTCACAAATACTACTGAGGAATTGTACCGTAGAAAAGGGGGTCTTTGAAAATGTTACGTAACAGAAAAATTTTAGTAATTTGTATGTTTTCTCATTTAATATGCTTTTCTCTCATTTATTTAATTGATCATACGTCTTACCTTCACATTTATATTATTTTTGTATACATACATACATGTGCGGAATATCAATTTTTGATATACAAGAATTCGAATTCGAATATTTAAAATGATATCCGCGATTACGAATATTTAAAACGATATTAAATTAAGTTAATTTAATTATTATTTTTCGAACTTTATTATGATTTGAACAGGCTAAACTTCGTATCGCTTTTTAAGCCAAATTACATGTGATAATTATTAATGAACAAATAATACCAAAGTTAGTTGTAAATATTCTGACAACACATAGTTTAACGGAACAGCTAGCCGTTTTCGAAGGCCACTAAACCTTCATCATCAGCGTTCTTCTGTGTTTGGTCCACTGTGTGTGGTGTCAGTTGATGTAGATTTCTGCTTGATACACGAAAGATTTCTGCTTTAAAAATTTTACATTATTGCAAGGTTTGGTTTAGAGACTTATAATTATTATTTTTTTGTATTTAAGAGCACTCTAAACGAGAGCGAGAAATGGACTTACAAGATTTATACGAAGAAGAGTTAAGGGGGTAAAAATGTTCCACAAAAATGTTCCTCGTAAACTCTTATTAAGGCAGAATTAGTTTGTACGTGCTGTTCTGAATCAGCTGTTTTGTTTCTGTTCAATTGAAAGTGTGATTTGTATGTGTGATTTGTTTTCCCTTTTTCGTTCTGTTCTGTTGCGGACAAATATGTAGAAAATAGAATTCAACGTTAAGTGACAGCTAAAAGTGTGTATGTATTGGTGTGTTCTGATATTTTGTATGCAAGTGTAAGCAATTCTATAGGTTGCCAGCTGATTATTTTCACAGAAAAAGTAATTGCAAAATGTTTAATACTAAACTAATGAGGCGTTTACATCCAAGCAAAGCTAAGCACATCTCATAAGTAAAATTGTTCATCACCTACATGCTTGACAATTAAATTTTGCACAAGCTCGAGTAATCAATCCTACTCTTACATCCATACATCACTAAGCCACCATTTTCCCATTGGCAAAAGTCTCAGGCCTAGGCCGAAGCAAATGTCAAGGCGTTCAAGTATGAACGTCACCTTACCAATAAATTAATTTACCATAACTCACTTTGTATTCCCTGATCTTTTAAGACATAAAATACTCAGCGATTGGTCAGAGATGCGAAAGAAAAGTGGTAGCTTCCTTTTGACTTTGACATAAGCACTTCATACTACACAGATTTGTCTAAAAGACTCCTGCACAAGATCACTTACAAGAACTTTTAAGAAATGGGGGATTTTTCAAATGCTTTACTACAGCGAAATCTTCTAAAACAAACGCTAAGCAACACTGTTGACATTTGTTTCAGTCATTGCAGGTAAAGAGGAAAATACCTCCGGACGGAAAAATTTGTGATGTTTGCTTCTTCATATACATCGGCGCGTATGTGCTGCATGTACATACATACGGACACACGTAGTGTGTATGATCTTTTATTTTTATGCGCACATACAAACGCACACATGCATTGACATTAGTTGTGTGCGCTTACTTTAAAAAAACCACCCTTAAACACATAATCTGTAGCTTACCATCAGTGCTGCCAGAAAAATTTTGACTCTTGTCAAAAAAAAAATCCTAACTTTTGTCCCCAAAAATATATCATTCATAAAAAACGATTATTAAGTCCTATGCGCAGGGATGCGAAATAAGATTTTCACTAAGTTACAAGAAAAAATTTACTTTTTTCAGTACGATTGACCAAATTCTTTATTTTTATTTTTTTTAAATGTTTTTATTAACTTAAAACGTACATAAAATTCAATTTTACATGCATATATTTACATATGTATGTGTGTAAAAACTTAACAATTAACAAAGAGGCACTTTCAAGTTTATTACATTATTACTAATTAATACTATCAATTAATATTAATGTTTAATTTTAGAAGGTATATAAAAGAGTATTAGTTTTTGAGATCAGAATATAAAACTAAAATTTAGGATTTACTTTTCCATCCATTGTTTTGATTCGATTGGAGTCAGTCGAAGTAAACAATCTGAAGCAGATAATAGCAAAAAAAAAAAAATAATCACCCCTATCGTGAACAGTTTTTCCCTCGAAATATTTTCCCTGTTCCCCAAATTGCAATCGTGAATAATTTTTCCCCTGAAATGTGTTCCCTTTCTTGATTCCCCTTATCGTGAATAATATTTTTCACATGGATTTTTTCATTTTCCCTTCGTTTTATTCACTTTATTTTTGCAGGCGAACTGAATTAATACACTGCGTAATTGCAATACTATACTTGCAATTATATATTAAAACTTATAAATAATCATTTTTAGGGTAAGATCAATAAATAATGTCCACGATTAATAACAATGATACCTGCGAACACTTTTTTCATTGAACATGAATCTCTTTGATTTACATGCCGTAAATTTTATGGCTGTGGTATACTAAAAACAAATTTTGCAATTTTTTACACTTCATTTGAAACCCAAAATATGTGTATCTCTTATTATTAAACTTAATTTGTTTGATTTTCAACTAATTTTGAAGCTTTACAAGTCTTCTTCCCGTTCTCTTACATTCACTACGCATTTATAGCGAAAACAAACGTTCCCATGAAATTGAAGATTGCCAATTTCCCTTCATGAGGAATGAAAATTTCATGGGAACAAAAATTTCACATTTTATTCACGATATGGGTGAATACGAACTTATGAAGATATTACATATGTACATACATACATACATTCTTGCATCTTTACATCAAGTTCGTCTCCGTCCTCCACAACTCGATTGGACATATTTTCCGATTTGAACTTTTTTATCATTTCTTCAGGAAGGAAGCACCAGATCTTATAAATATTTAAATGTGATTTTATTCTTATCAAAGATTCTAACATTTCATATTGCAGATTAATTTGGTTTTGGTAGTCGTCATGCATGAAAATATTCTCTGCACAAACTCATTACTTATTGACACTATCAACAGGTTGAACACAGCAGCTGCAATTTCACGAAAGAAGTAATTTCCAGCATTATCTTCGTACTGATATACTATTGCCCAAAAGCCAAATATGTCTTTAAGAAAACTTTGTTTTGTTTGTTTCCGCCAGTCGATATAAGCAATTTAATTCCATTGGTTTACATATACGCTCAATGCCACTTTTGGACCTATAACATTTTTAAAAATTCCATACACCGAATCAATTCTATGTTTTGCCATGTGCTTAAATGGCAAATTTTTAAAAAGTTCAAAGTTTTTCATATTTTCTGGGAATCACACATACATACATAGTTTTTTTATGCGTGACACAATAACTAAGGTAGAACCGTGCGTAGAACAATTGCACAATCAAAACTTTCAACAGTCATTTTTGTTTTTCAAAAGAAGAAAATGTTAATTGACAAAGAGCTAGTTCTGCAGCTGCGAGCACGATTTTGCCTATGTACATATATATGTTCGCGGTATTACCATGATGGTAATATCATCTTCATTATAAAGCAGTAACCCGCAAGCCATAGCACAATTGTGCGGATGAAAATCACATACATGCTTACGCTCTTACATTTAGTCGTCACTGATAGTGTTGTAAAAAGCGGCTACTTTTGAATACTCAGTACTACTTGATACTTTTTCAATTGGGTACTCGATACTACTCAATACTTTATATATGTATGTATATGGGAAGTTAAAAATTATTACTCATATTATTTTATTGATGATGCAATATGGAATATATTGAAATTAATTTATAACAAATGAAAATAAATAAGTTTGAAGATTAGTTTTTGTACATAAAAATTTTTTAACGTACTCTTAACACTTCTAGTTCATTAATCTCTTAAATTATCTTCTAAATATTTTTTAATAAACATTTTTTTCTCACAATTGATGTTATTACTTAGTCATTGTTGAAATGTGGAAATAAAATTTTACCGACATTGAAAGAAAATATTTTTCATATTTGTGAGGACCTGACTTGCTGGTTATATTGTATCACGTGCCTTCCTTCCACTATTCTAAAGGGTGACTTTTTCTGTCCAATAGTATTTGTTAATGACTAAAGTAGTTCAATAATGCATTTTGTATTACATTTTTTTAGTGTCTGTTTTCGTATCAAAATAATTCCTAACAGAAATGCTATTTGTTACACTAACTCCATGAGGTTCAGAGTCATATTTATTTGTATCAAGCTCACAGAGTTGTATAATTCTGATGTATTTTAAAGGAAGACTTTCGTTTGAATATTACAAAATGCAACCCTGAAAGTATTGAGTAGTTACTTTTGTGTATTGAGTACCGGGAAAAACTCCCGGTATTGAGTACACAGTACTCAAATAATCAATACTTTTACAACACTAGTCACTGAGCAAGCGTCGAATGAAGTTGTGCACGCATGTACGAATTTTTTCCTGGTTTTTTGTTTAGTTTTTTTGAGCACACGGAACGAAATTAAAGTTAAAATTTAATAAATTTGTACAGCAAAAAAAAAATTAAATAATTATGGAAGTTAAGAAAAATTTCGTGATAAAAAATGCTTTTCGCAATATGCAATGCATTTTATGTTATGAAACATTGACAAATAATAGGGAAAATATTATATAAAGGCATTTTAATAGTATCCACAAAACTGTGAATAAATTTAATTTTGAATTTATACACTAAACCGTTGAATGCTTATTAAATTTTTACTTTTTATTTAAGGTTTTATTAAATTGCTTATTTACAAAAAAAATTCAATCTACTAATAACCACATCATGTATTTTATATTACAAAACTTTTCTTCAAGTGCAAGTTTATTTTACTCTCATTTTTCTCACCAATACAAACATATTTTATTTTGCGGGACACTGTTATAAAGTATGATTGCCAGACTACTCTAAGAGATTTTTAAAAACTGAAATGTTACCAGTACTAAAATATTCACCAATATTCCAGTTGTCGGCATCGACGGCACTTTAAGACAATACCAAAAAATTGGGGCTTTTTTACCCGTTGTCGAAAACAAGTGACTCCTGTTGGCAGGTTTATGCTATTTCTAGACCTTAGGGAACGGAAATAGATTGTCAGTTGAACAAAATTGTCCTCGAGAGCGAGAAAACAAGCCCCAATTTTTTGGTATTGTGTTAAAGTGACGTCGATGCCGACAACTGTAATAAGGGGTATTATGTCAACATCCACGATTATTTTCCTGACACATGCAAATTGTTAAAGCTCAAAATGAAAAGTCCCCAAATCCCTCCCCACGAAATTCTGTCCCCAAATTAGAGGCGAAATCCCCATTTTGGGGACAAATCCCCTAATCTGGTGGCACTGCTTACCATCTACATCTTACACACACACCCAAACGTACAATATGCAATATAACGAGAATACACGCATCAGCACTATTTCTTTTGATTGTTACGCTTGTAAACACTCATACAGTGATGGTATTTTGGTGGGTTTCGGGTATTTTTTGGTGCTTTTTGCCTCTTCATAAACGCGAAATTTTGGTTAATAGCCTTTTTTAAAAAGCGGGTATTTTACAGTGCTTTTAACAATTTCTTACAGTGCTTTTAATATTTTTATGCGCTAATAGCAGCATCTTTTAACTGAGGCTTCTTAAATTGTTTTCAATGACAATAACGAAACTATGTTAAAAACAACGTAGAAAACTTTTCAGAATTGGGATTAAAAAATTTTATTTTTTTTGCAAAATAAAAAACGGAAGTAACTGGAAAGTACCACATAATTCTCTGCATAATAATTGATTGAAAGTATTTAGTATGCAATAAGCATTTGTTAAAGCTTACACAAATATTTAATCATACTATAGGGTGGTTAAATTTTAAGGACCGATTTCGGAATTTTCATAAGGCTGTTAATTTATAAGTGCAAAGTAAATCAAAATGTTCACGTCTACAACAAAATGTAGGTAAATTTGTATTCAACGCACAAGAGTGGTTAAATTTTAAGGGCCGATTTCTATTGAAAGCATGAGGTTATCAATAGCAGTCAGTTGTCCTGGACAACGAGTAGCCAACATCCAATTTTTTCATATCGTATTGACGTGCTGTCAATGTTGACAACTGGAATAAAGATTAATATCGCAAAAACAAAAACTTTTAAGTTAAGAGTACTTATTTTTATTAAATTAATCAAGATTTTGTTTTAATTAATATGTTAATAAATTCTGTTAATACTTCTCAAATACTTTGTTTATTTTGAAGCAAAAACTTGAAATTATATTTTGAGCTTTTACACTCTAAACTCTCCTTTTTAAATGACTTAATGCATTAAAATTAAAAAAAATATTTTCGTGCTTTTTTACCCTATTTTTCGTATTTTATTGCGCTTTTTACCCTTTTTGCAACAGCTTAATGTGCTTTTGCTCTTCGTAGAGATACCAACACTGCACTCATATATATGTACGTACATCAATACATCCATAGCAGCGTTGTCAACTTTGAAATTTCAAAACGCACCAAAATGGAGAAAAAATCGCGCCAGTTACAAAAAAAAAACGCACCAAGATTTTTTAGTTTAAAATCTTTACTGAATTGATTTTGCATAAAAAGTATAATATTATTTTTTTGTATTAAAAATGTAACACTAAAACAGGTTTTTACAGTTCAGGGTTAAAAGGGTAAAACTTAAAAAAAAACTAAACAAATTTGTTTGATAATATTTTTTTTTTAATTTCATAAATTCTGTACAAAAATCTTTAAAGAGATCAACGATTAATAAATAGTAAGCATTCAAAAATAATAAAAGTTCAGTATATATCATTTTATTCAAATATTTGTAAAATTTTTTTTATCAGAAGTTTAATGTATCCATATTAAAAATATCACAATTAAAACAAATAGCCTTTTACAATATATGTAATAAACGAATTCGTACATGCATGTTATATGTACATGTGCCCTTAATTATGAAAGTGGTCTAAGTCATACGCATTTTTATTCGATATAGTAAAATAAATTTATATTAATCGAGACTAGTATAACTTTAAATTAAACTGTTGCATAAAATCCAAAAATATTTTTGGATTTGTTCAAATGTAATGTACTAAATATCTCGACCAAAGAAATATATGACTTATACAACTTTCATAATTAAGAGCACATAAATATGTTTACATTCACTTGTACAAGATGATAAATTTTTGTACATTACTTTTATAAATTCTGTTTAAAACTTTTTAAAAACAGATCAAAAATTAATTATTCCGAATTAATAAAGTTAATATTTTCAACATTATTGTTATAATCGGGCCATAAAACAGATTTCATTTCAAAATTTTGATATTTTGTAAACATCATCTACATATATAGGGTGTTTTTTTAAGAGGTATAGAACTTTGAATTGAAATAAAACACAAAAAATCGCTTTAATGTCCATCAATTTGGCTTTATTGGAAGGATAATTTTATGCCATTAATGTTTAAATATGATTTCGGGCATGTGGCCCCCGCGGCTGGCTCGAATAAAGCCAATTCTACAGGTCCAATTTTCAACCACTTTTTCGAGCATATGGGGCCGTATGTTGGCAATAACGCCACGAATGTTGGCTTCCAAGCCCCCTAACGTTTCTGGTTTGTTGGCGTAGACGAGCGACTTCACATATCCCCAAAGAAAATAATCCAATGGTGTCAAATCACACGATCTTGGTGGCCAATTGACAGGTCCATTCCGCGAAATTATGCGCTCATCGAATGTTTCCTTCAATAAATCGATTGTGACGTGCGCTGTGTGGCATGTAGCGCCGTCTTGTTGGAACCACAACTCATCCACATTCATGCCATCCAATTCGGGAACAAAATAGTCGGTTAGTCGGCTCCAATTGCTGTGCACGGTGGCGAATCGATTCATTCGGGTCCTCTTCAACACTTTGCTCTACAGCGGCAATTGTTCCTTCGGTGCGCACTGTTCGACGTCTCTGCGGATGCGTATCATCACATAGAGTAAACGTAGTGCGAAAACGATCCATGGTTAACCGAATTAATTGCTCTGATGGACGATTATGTCGACCATAAAATGGACGGAGCTTGCGGTAAACTTCGCGAACTGAACCATTATTTTCGAAATAAATTTGCACGATTTGCAAGCGTTCTTCTTTTGTCAACCTGTTCATGATGAAATGGCAAACCAAACTAAATATTAATCACTTGACAGCTGACAAAATGGCCGCCAGTTAAAAAAGTGATGCCAACTTAAAGTTCTATACCTCAATAAAAAACACCATTTATATATATATATAATTAATAGGCGAACATGTTTTTTGTAATCCCTTTTACGTTGGTACCACCGCACCGATTTTAAAAAGATTTATATGGTTTTAAAGGATTTTTTATACAGATGTGCAGAATCTATATTTTATTGAAATCGGTTTAGTATTTTGGGAGCTATAAGCGTTTAAAGTTGCTACTACTACATGCACACATATTACACACGCATTTATTAGCTTACAAGTAAAAAAAAAAGAAACAAAACATGAGTGTGTGTGTGTGTGTGTTTGTAGTATTTCTCTTGACCTTTAAGCCCCGTTCAGACTATTATACAAGTATTAATACTTTCATCACATTTTACGATACAGAAATCTAAATACATTCGTTGCGACTGTCAAAAAATTTAACGTAAAATCACATATTGTGTTCAGACTATCACTTTTCAAATCAAACGTGTAATACAAGTAGAAAACAAAACAGCTGTTCAATGAAAATGTCTGTGCTATTCATTTACTAGCGGCGGCAAAGCGGTTTCATGCAGTCGGGGACGTGCCGACACTTGAAAAAGTTCAGCAGTTAAAAATATTCTATGTAAATAACAGAAAAAAATTTAAGAAAAGATATTACTAAAACGTTAAAAAATTACGTCAACGAAATATACTTCCATACGATTCACTTATTCAAAATGTTGAGCCGATATACATATGACAAAACATTACATCAATGACGACACGCTATCGGCGGCGAAACAGCCGACTTGGAAGTTTGGTTTGTGTGAAAATGCAACCCTGATCTAATGAAAAGTATTATCGTTTAGAAAATTTTCTAAAAACGAAAAAGTCTTATGGGATGTCAAAAATTTTATCGTATTATTTGCCACTTTGATGACATTTTGCGTTCAGACTATCACACTTGCACGTATTATTTGAATTTTTGACAAGTATAAATACAAAGTATAATAGTCTGAACGCGGCTTTTCAATTGTTTTTCTCTTATTTGTTGTTGTATCAAAGCCATAATACTTAAAGGAAGAGAGTTGAATAAATTGAATTGAATTATTAATAATTTAATTATGGTTGCATATGTATGTAAGATTGTGTGTGGCTGTGTTTTAATGAATTTTTTTATGACGTTTAGATACATTTTCTTTGAACCTTAAATTATTTACATTTTGATTCTAGAATACGGACGCGTGTGTCGTCCGTTTGGTATATCTAGTTACTATTAATATGGTAATTAACACTATCAGGAAGTTGGTAAGTTTCGCAACAAGAATTTTCTGGTTTTAACCCATTGTTGTGTTAAATTTGCGTTGGTGCCATCAAAAATTAAAAAACGCATCGAAATTTTAAAAAAAGCGCCCCACGCACCAACTAAGGAATTTTTCGCACAAAAAATTTCAAAAAGCACCCAAAATGGTGCGAAACGCACCAGGTTGACAACGCTGATCCATAGTGATTCGCTTTTTAAACGACATCATTTATTATTGGTTTACTATAATACACGCTACGACGATACATTAGAAAAAATGTATTTACATTTGAAGACTGTAGGTAGGTACCTGCCAGTAAAAGCTTATCCCACGGTAGCCTTAACACTGGCTGAACTTTTCACCACCGCCCCCAATACGCACCAAGAAGAAAGACACTATGTGAAACTTTGAACATATCGAGCCTGTGCTTCAATAGTCATAACAAAAAAAAAACTTGTTTTGTTGAAAAATAGTTTGAAGTTTGCATTTCACTCACAACTTAAAGGAAAACGAAAATTTTATTTTCTCTCTCAAGAGTTTAGTATACAAGATATTTGTATGCAATCTTCTAACAATATTAAGAACGTTGTGATTATTATTAATTCTGCGTAATTAACTAAAAAACCACGTTTTTTGAGTTATGATTCTATTGTATCAAAGGATCAACTATGTACAAGCATATTGCCGAGTTGCTTTGAGTCATCTAATATCGCATTCTTTAACAGGCTTAAGGAAGATGGAGCTAGTGCGGGAGATTACTCAAACAACTTGCCGATAGCAAGCATCGTTCATTAAATCCCATGGGGTCAGAATGAAGTCGTCCATCAGCGTTCAGTCACTATGAACTAAGTTGCCATAATTATTTCATCATCCATTTAAACCCTCTACAGAGGTGGATCACCTACTGAACCAGCGGTGCCTAGTAATAAGCTACTGGTGAGACCTCGATATCCCACTCCGAAAGGCCTTCCTTCTATCGTCTTTTGAATTAAGGGCAATAGAAGGTGATGCTGCACAAGATCAGGCACACAACTTCCTACCTTCCTTCTTTTAACAAATATGTATGTGCACATCCTTTACTCTTGTTATTTCGGAGATTGTGTAGTAACACATAAGTTTTGTGAGTAAGCGGGAAAGAAATTGTCTGAAAGAGCCGAATTACAACGATTTGGGTAAGCAATTTTGTCTGCAAGCGGGCGTTCATACTGCACAACTGCAATTAGATAAAAATTGTATGGAATTGTATGGAACATCCCTTTCAAATTAATGTGTAATATTTTATGCAATGTTTACAGAAATTTCATATTGACTCTGACTTCAGACACAAAGAAACAAAAATAATTCAGCTGATAGGTTATTGTCCCAATCAATGTTGCCATTTTAGCATTTTCAAATTTAAGTTTTTAAAAAATCTGCTAAAAAGGCTATGTAAATTTAAAATGTAGCATTTAATTTTTATTTCCGTAAAAGATTTTAGCAGATATTTTGGACCGATTTAGCATTTTCCCATCATAATTTTCTGGCTACACTGGTTCCAATGGATATTTTGTTGTTCAGTTTTTTTTTTGTAGGTTATTATTGCTGGTAAAATTGTATACACAATTGAAATGCAAATAAGACACCCAGACAGCCAAATAAAAAAAAACGCAGTCGGACTTCAATGTGTTTGATGTTTTAAATTCAATAAACTTCTTTTAAAATTTCCATGCAATCGTGTAAATGAAATAAATTATTTAAATTTTTATTATGTTGAGTGTAATTTATATTCTTCATTTAATTGCTTGAGAATACAATGAAGTTTTAGTAAATGTTTTAACAATTAAATTAGTCCCAAATCACACTGTGCAAGTCTTATTGCTAAGCTGATTAGTTTCAGGGAGAGAGACGAGGGGAACAGCAACGTTTCTTTTCCCCCCGTCTATCTCTCCTAATAAACTAATCAGCTTAGCAATAAGACTTGCATAGTGTAAATTGGGACTTATCAATTTTACAGTGAAGGACAATTGCAATGTTAAAAATATCTTTTTTTATGTTATTGAAAAGAAATCTTTGTTTGGTCATGGACTGGAAGTTCGTTAATTTTAGAGAAAATTCTTTATACAGTGTCGGTGCTCAATATTGAATCTGAATTGTTTCGAAATGCGTCCCCGGAGGGAATTTTATATTATCTTCTCTCGCTAAGTTCTTTGACTGTATTTTGTTTAATAGATGAAAAACTTCAGTTTTGCTTCGGAATCATATTGATTAGACTCAAAGATTTCTTTTTTCATTAAATCGAGATTGATGACAATACGGGCCCGATTTGTGGCATTTCCATTACTCTTGCCAGAACTACCTATCGACGGTTTCCGCATTTTTGACGTATATTCTTTTTCTTCTTTAAGAGTCTGAGGATTGTTGGCGTAGGCTCGTAACTTCGAGAAAACCCCACAAAAAGAAGTCTGGATCGTTTAAATCGGGCGATTTCGTCGGCCAGTACAAATCACCGGAAATGCAGGCCCTTTGCTCCATCCGGAACCACGTGCTCTCAAGTCACAATTCGTCCAGTAGAGAAAGGAAAAAGTCGTTGTACATGCCTCTGCACCGCACTATACAGTAACTTTGGCTCTTCGTGTGTTATACGCAAATTTCCAGTGTCGCAGAAGCGATAATTCTGCTTATTCCCGTTTTCACAGAGATGCAAATGGGCATGGTCGCTCATGATGATTTTCGATGAAAAGTTATCTTCTTATTATGCAAAAAAAAAAAAAAATTAATTACTCCGGCTTCTTGTCATATTGACGAGAATTTTTTATTTGTTTATTTCACAAATGTCAAAGCAGAATTTAAATTTACCGCCATTTGCAAAAATTATAGCATCTTCCGATAGGGTGGTGACTTTTGCCCCCAGCGGATATTGTTGGCATTGTATTCTGCTCCAAGATGCTGAAATTATGTACACTCAGTTGAAAATCAGAGGATTTTAAAACCCGCAAGTGACAAAAAAATTCATTAGGTACAAACGGGAACCTGAGCGAGAGAAATGCTCGGCATTTTTTACTTAAAATCTCATAAATTTTATTTAATAATGTTATATGCAGATTTTCTCGTCAGACACTCTTATCTGGTTCGCATGCATAGTAACTTCATCGGCAATAAGCGAGCGGACGAATTATCCAGGGTTGGGTCTGCTATAGACGCCTCTAATAACAATTCATTAAAGTGTCGCTTGGCATCATTAAAAAAATGTAATAAAATACTGTCTCCAAAAAGCAGAAGATATGTGGAATAGGCTGAGTACGTATAGGGTGGTTAGGGAAATATGGCCATGATTCCACAATTAAAGTTCAGAACAAATAGTAAGCAAAAATAGAATGAGCATCTCGTGGTATAATACGAGGGTGGGTCATTAACTCAGTGATTTCTTGAAGAAACACTGGTTTTTATATAAAATGTTATTTTATTTTTCAACATAGTCTACTTGGAGTTCTATACACTTAGTCCAACTTTGCTCCAATTGTTTTATCCCTTCAGAAATATATGATTTTTCGAGGTTATCAAAATAATCATTTGTTTGTGAGACGATTCGTCATTGGAGTCAAATCTCTTTTCGCCAAGCCATTTCTTCTAGTTTGGCAAAAAGAAGTAGTCACTCGGGACTAAATATTGAGAATAGGGCGGATGAGGGAGCAATTCGTAGCCCAATTAGTGGATTTTTGCCATGGAAACTGCACATGGGTTTGTGGTCGATTTTGTGCAAACTGTAACGATTACTTAATTCGATTCATTCATTTAGGGAACAAGCTACCTAATAATTCTCGGCCGTGCTCGTCGTTGGGGGGAGTGTATTTATGTTCCCATAAAAGTATAAGCTTATGACATTGAATCAGTTACAATTGATTTATTTACTTTAGGTAGCATAAACTTATCGTGATCCACCAAGAATAAAATAAAGAGGAGAAGAAAAGAAGCGGTTTATAGTTTGGGTATAGCTCAAGTTGGTATTTGCCACAGCTCCACCTTGCCCACCCTCCATGCTGACCAAATGTAGTTTTGTCAGCCCGATACAAAAAAAAAATATAATTAACCTACCTAAACCATAACATCAACTTCACCTTTCGCAATTTTGTTTAAAAAAAAAAAAACTAATATTTCATATTTAAAATTTCACATAAAATACTAAATTCATTTATTTAAAAAAAAAAAATATTAATAAGAAAAAAGTATCGCTTTAAGTTAAAAATTTTAATGTTATTAAAAAAAAATAAAATAAAAACTCTAATCATTTATACATATATTTAAAAATTTGGCCACCCCCTTATGTTATTGGTACTTATCCTTTTATTTATATATATATATACACATACACATATGTATATATAATGTTTAGTATTTTCAAAGTTCAAGTAGACCGAAAACTAATCAGATATATTATTACGTCATCTGCGTAATATAGCTAGTAACTTATATCAAATACTTTAGTAAATAACAGATTCTTTCACTCAACTTACATTTTTGTTGGTCCCACGATGTCAGCAGGCGCCTGAAGACAGTATGTAGATCGTTAAGTTGAACCTTTTAACTTTGACTTGAAAGGTGTTGATGATTTGTCTGTACTTTACTAATAGCAAAATTATTAGGTGTAGTTATATTTATATATATATATATATATATATATATATATATATATATATATATATATATATATATATATATATATATATGTATGTATATATATATAGGATTAGGATAATAAAAATAATAAAGATGAACTATAGAAGAAATGTGCAAATTTTAAAATAAAATTCCATTTAGGTGACCATGTCAAAATTTAGCAAAAACAAACAACAAACATAAAAAAAATTAAAAATTAAAGGAAGTTATTTCATCTTTGACAACAAGTGGCAATTGCAGAAATAAAATTATTTAGGTTTAATATTTATCTTGTCATTAAAGTTAAATCAAAGTTAAGCGAATTTTGTAGTTTTTTAATAATGTTGGTGATTGCTGTTAAACTTCTTGGAAACTATGCTGTGCCAAGATTAGAATTGAAAGTTTTTCTGTGAATTTAATTTCCTTCTAGTTTTTCCTTCCTTTTTTTTTGAACTTTCTTATCCAATTTGTCTGTCCAAATTGGAACAATGACGAGAATACATCAGGTTTTGCAGCCAATAATTAAATAAATTCTCCAAACGTCCTGTTTGGAGACTAAGATTCCTTCTGTGCTAAGCAGCAGTTGTTCCAATGGCAATAAACTCCCCGCACAGATCAAAATATTAGTTTTAATAAAAAAAATGACCGAAAGACTGGAAAAAATCTATGTAACCAAGACAAAAAACAAACAAAATCGTTAACCATCACAGCCCTTAACATAAATTCAAATAGTAATCTTACCTACGATAACCAAAATTACAATCCCGTTCACAATAGTAGGAAAAATAAAACGCCCCAATCGAATTCCCAACAAAATGTCTTTATTTTCTTCCTGTTAACCGAATAAATTAACACACACGAACTTAACAAAAATTATTTTCAAATAAATGTAAAATACATTAAAATTTCTGACAAAAGATAAGTATAGAAAATCAATGCCACCTACATAAATGAAAATTAAAACCCCACAAATGAAACAACCAGCTTAAACAAGTAGTAAAATTCAAAGTAAATATGTAGACCTAGTCAAAGTCGAACTTAAGTGATTTGTCGCCATCACAAAACAGATGAAATGAAAAGCCTGCGAAAGAATTTTAAACTGAAAAAAGTGACAAATCAGAGTTGAGATCCTCTGTACTTATGTCCAAATATCTTTGATATGATATACTCCACTATGTCCACCAACGACATCCTCAAGCTCGTAATTCACATTGCCTATTCGCTTCTTTACGATAGCCTTTACACCTGTAGGTGCAAGTTTAGCGGAGAAACTATTTATTAAAGAGCTTTGCGCAAAATTGCGGCGGATAACCTCTTGACCAATATTGAACTCCCGAGTCTTTGATGAGTCAGATGATTTAAACTGACTTCCATTATCAGATACAATTGTCTGTGGAACCCCAAAGCATGTAAAAATTTCGTTCTTGAGATACTCCACAATCGGCTTAGTTACAAACTTTTTCAAGGTCTTCAGAAAAGAAAATTTTGTGAAATGATCCAGAATTATAAGAATTCCCGTATTGCCTTTTTTGGTGCGCGGAAATGGTCCAATCAAGTCAATGTAAAGACGCTGAAATGGTCTATCGCTGTCTACCATTTGACCAATAGGTGGTTTCAATGAACTTGATGGTACTTTTGAGGTCTTGCAAAAGGAGCACTTCAATACATATTCTTTGACGTCAGTGACTAGTCTAGGCCAAAAGAAAAACTTACGAATTCGGTGTACAGTTTTCGCAATTCCTCCGTGTGCTGCAATTGGCACATCATGTGCGGCATATATAACCTCATTGCGTAATTCTTCTGGAACATATAACTTCCAACACTCAGATTCATCGAAGTTGCCAGATGAAAACTGTTCCCTTTTATATATAAATCTATCCATAACCCTAAAGTCTGGTAATTCCGATTTTGAAAATTCATTTCTCAAGTGAGAATATTCGGTACTGTCGAAAGCAGTCGAATCGAGGTCGATAGATGGTAGAATCTGCAGATCAACTTCGAGAGCTGATATTTCATTCTCATATACACGAGATAGTGCATCAGGCACAATATTATCTTTGCCTTTACGATGCTCGATGGTAAAGACAAATCCCTGTAATTTTAAGGCCCATCTGGCTAATCGTCCTGTCAGGTCCTTCTGTCTCATGAGCCACTTGAGACTAGCGTGGTCAGTAATAATTTTAAACTCATGCCCCTCAATATATGATCTAAACTTCTTTACAGCCAAAATTACAGCCAAACACTCTAGCTCTGTAATAGAATAATTTCTCTGTGCTTTGTTTAACTTTTGAGACATAAAAGCTATAGGTCTCTCGTTTCCGCTATCATCAAGTTGAGCTAGAACCGCACCAACGCCACACATACTGGCATCACACTGGAGTATAAAAGGATTACTGAAGTTGGCATGTACCAAAACGGGTGCTGTAGTTAACTTTTCTTTTACTGCTGCAAAGGACTTTTGTGCATCATCCGTCCATACGAAAGACTTTTTTTTCGACAGCAACTCTGTCAATGCGAAAGTAAGGGTGGAATAATCATCGATGAATCGTCGGTACCAGCCAGCCATACCGAGAAACTGGCGAAGCTGTCGTACTGTTTTAGGAACCGGAAATTGTGAAATAGCTAATATTTTTCCTGGATCAACTTTAAGAGTTCCTTCCCCAACTAAATAACCCAAATATTGGACTTGTCGAAGACAAAAGCTACTCTTCTTTACGTTAATCGTTAGGTTAGCCTTTCGAAGTTGTGTAGCCACCTCCCGTAAGTGCTTCATATGTTCGTCGAAGTCTTTCGAAATTATCAGAAGGTCGTCAAGATAAACAAAAACATTTGTTTTTAAACCATACGGAATAACTTGGTCCATAAGTCTACACATTGTCTGTGGCGCATTGCACAATCCAAACGGCATTCTTGTAAATTGGTACAAAGGCCGATTAGGGATTGTGAATGCCGTTTTAGGTTTTGAAGCTTCGTCCAATTTAATTTGCCAAAATGCATCCTTAAGATCCACTTTAGAAATAAAATAAATTGGAGGAAGTCTCAAGATTAGTCCATCTATGTTTGGAATAGGGTATGCGTCCTTTGTCGTTACGGAATTTAGTTTACGGCTGTCCAAGCAAAATCGAACTTTACCAGGTTTTACTATTAGCACTCCAGGAGATGACCAAGGTGATGTTGGGCACTCCTCGATGACCCCTAACTCTAACATTCTGTCTATTTCGTTACACAACTGTAATTCCCTCGCGGGAGATATTGGGTAATATCTCTGTTTAATCGGTGCAGCATTAGCAGTGTCAATTTTATGCTCCAGCAAAGTAGTACATCCTAAGCCGTCGCGTATAGAATTAGGAAAATGTAGTATAATTTCCTGCAGTTGTTGCTTTTGGCAAGATGTAATGGGAATTTTATTCGATTCCTCTTCCACCGCAATTTCACTAACGTTACTAATACCTAAAATTTTAATTCCGAAAACCTTCCAAAACTCCATACCACAAATCACTTCTTGAGTAATTGTAGGTATTAACATAAAATCAATAACCCTCTTTTGATTATTGTAAGCTGCTTCGAGAGAAATTATACCTATAACACGTTGTTTCTGTCCATCAGCAGTTTTCACATTCCCAAATCCTTGTTTAAATTCTTCCGACTTTATTATTTGTTTGCATAGTTCACCACCAATGACATTGACATTGGCCCCACTATCTAAAAGAGCAAAATAATTCTTGTTTTGCAGATTAATCAAAATATAAGGTCTATTGTCATTAGTCTTGTTAACCAATGAAGATATAATAACTTTGCCGAATAGCTTTTTCCTTTTATAGTATTCCCGAATTCGTCTTGATGACCTGTTAGGCTTTCGAAGAGAATTTACTTCACCAAATATTCTATATCTGGCGCGATTGTAATCCCTTAGGCGTACGTGGTATGGTCGTTGTAGGGGGTGTTGTACTTGTAGATCAGGCGTTTTTGTTGTTTCAATTGAAGGTAGAATTTGTTTAACGATTTGTCTTGTCACATCAGGAAAATTTTTATTAGCAGAAAAATTTGTGTAATCATGTTGCGTTGCATTAGGAGTTATAAGATGGTTTAATTTTGTTTTGGATGCCCGGGTTTGTTCGCACGGACATCCTTCTTCCTATTTCCCTGTTTTTGACAGCAATTTGGACATTTAGGTTTATACACATCCTTCGCTCCACAACCATAGCAGAATATTATTCGAGGCTCCAAACAATCAATGAAACTGTGACCTAGATTGTCACAATTCCAACATTTTCCATTTTTGACTACCAAACAAATTTCCGTCTCTTCCACTAATTTTTCATCGAAGACGGACACAGTATCATCATTCTTCATTTCATGTACTTGTGCCTTAGTATTCGATGCTCTGCGAGTTCTTAAATTAGAAACTGTTATATCTTTCATAAACTTTTCGTATCTTCGCACCGAACGCCTTAATTCAGATATATGAGTGATGTCCAAATGTAATATCTCGTGCCTTATTTCAGGTCTCAAATTTCTTTGTATAGTTTCGCATAACTCTAAATCTGAAAAAGGTTTACGTAGTCTATCACACAAAATCAACATAGCGTCCAAGTACTCGTCAAAAGTCTCATTTTCTCGTTGTTTTCTTCTTAAAATATCGTCTTTAATATCGAAGTCCGTAGTATAGTCCTTATATTGTTTTTTCAGGGCATCACATAAATCATTCCAGTCCATGAATTCGCAGCTCTGATGAAACCGCCAAAACCATTTCAAAGCCTTGCCTTCAAAAAGAATATGGGCATGCTCACACAACAGAACAAAATCACCCTTTAAATTAGCATCCGTAAGAGTTTTGACCCTATAAATAAATTCATTTACAGTAATTTCTGATATATCGCCCGTAAACCGAATTCTCCAATTGCGAATTAAATTAAGTACCCTTTCCGAATTACGGTCATAATCGTCACTATTATTTCGGGATCCGCGAATATCTCGTACATTATGTCTGCTTTGAGAGGGTATACTTTGATCATCCCTTTCAATACTTGCAGGCCGATTTGGAACCATTGGTTCGTTTCTAATAGAATGTGCATTTGGTACCAAATTGGCAACCGCCAAATTCCGAAGTCCATCAGCAATCATATCGGTAATTTCACTTCGTATAGTTCTTAAAGAATCATCTACAATCCTTTGCATTCGACTATCATCACATTCCTGTTCTCTACGAGCTTGTAAACGAGTTCTGGGTCTATTGAATGTGAGTGGTTGCACATTCGACTCAGCACATGCGCCCTCATTTAATGAATTGGTCGAACCAATAATTTCCTGCTCCACTTGAGCGGGAATGTTGCCTGTACTACGTATTAACGGCATTAAAAAAAATCAAATGAATCCGCCAACAATGAGTAAGAGTATAAAAAAAAACAGCAAATAACTAAACTCAAAACAAAGCAAAAATAATGTACAGACTAAAACAGAGAAAAATAAAAACTAAGGAACTAATTAAAGATAATAAAATGCGAAAATAACAAAACCCAACAACATACACAAAAATAACAAAGGTGAAATAAATTCCGTACCCCTGTACGAGTTCTAAACCAATTTGATATAATATAATAAGAATAATTGCTACTCGGTGAAGCTTTTTCCAGTAATGGTTAAGTAGTTTACAAAATAAAAACAAAACAAACCAAAAACAAACAAAAAAATAAAAATAAATATAGAAATAATAATAATAAAGTATCTAAACCGCAAAGAAAAAAAAAATAAATAAAAAAAAATTAATAATAAAATGGCACATAACAGTGGAAACTTTCGACATAAGTCAAAAAGAATATGATCCGAAACAATAATGTGTCAAAGGAAAATCAATAATCCGTTGAAGGAAAATAACCAAATCATATCCAATTACTTCAATCCCAATCAACTAGAAAATTTGTATGTTAGAAACTTCAGCCAGAAATAAAGATGGAAATTAAATAAAAATTTAGAATAAGGCCGAACGTGTAACGTGCCGATATATGTCAACCAGCAAAATAATTCACAGCTCGAACCCAAGCCCTAAAGCCAAAGTCTCAAAACAAATGCCGACCAGGAATTAATTACCAAGAACTTAATAAACAATTGTACTCCGCAGTGGCAAATAATAAAAAAAAAAAATCTTAATAAAACAAAATAAAATCTTTACATCAATCACTAAACACACATATCAGATTCAGGGCCCTCAGCATCTAGATGACATTGCACAATATTTCCTTTAAAGATAACGAAAACTGAGGCCCCACGTTGGGCGCCAAAAATCTCTGTAACGATTACTTAATTCGATTCATTCATTTAGGGAACAAGCTACCTAATAATTCTCGGCCGTGCTCGTCGTTGGGGGGAGTGTATTTATGTTCCCATAAAAGTATAAGCTTATGACATTGAATCAGTTACAATTGATTTATTTACTTTAGGTAGCATAAACTTATCGTGATCCACCAAGAATAAAATAAAGAGGAGAAGAAAAGAAGCGGTTTATAGTTTGGGTATAGCTCAAGTTGGTATTTGCCACAGCCCCACCTTGCCCACCCTCCATGCTGACCAAATGTAGTTTTGTCAGCCCGATACAAAAAAAAAAATATAATTAACCTACCTAAACCATAACATCAACTTCACCTTTCGCAATTTTGTTAAAAAAAAAAAAACTAATATTTCATATTTAAAATTTCACATAAAATACTAAATTCATTTATTTAAAAAAAAAATATTAATAAGAAAAAAGTATCGCTTTAAGTTAAAAATTTTAATGTTATTAAAAAAAAATAAAATAAAATAAAAACTCTAATCATTTATACATATATTTAAAAATTTGGTCACCCCCTTATGTTATTGGTACTTATCCTTTTATTTATATATATATATATACACATACACATATGTATATATAATGTTTAGTATTTTCAAAGTTCAAGTAGACCGAAAACTAATCAGATATATTATTACGTCATCTGCGTAATATAGCTAGTAACTTATATCAAATACTTTAGTAAATAACAGATTCTTTCACTCAACTTACATTTTTGTTGGTCCCACGATGTCAGCAGGCGCCTGAAGACAGTATGTAGATCGTTAAGTTGAACCTTTTAACTTTGACTTGAAAGGTGTTGATGATTTGTCTGTACTTTACTAATAGCAAAATTATTAGGTGTAGTTATATTTATATATATATATATATATATATATATATATATATATATATATATATATATATGTATATATATATAGGATTAGGATAATAAAAATAATAAAGATGAACTATAGAAGAAATGTGCAAATTTTAAAATAAAATTCCATTTAGGTGACCATGTCAAAATTTAGCAAAAACAAACAACAAACATAAAAAAAATTAAAAATTAAAGGAAGTTATTTCATCTTTGACAACAAGTGGCAATTGCAGAAATAAAATTATTTAGGTTTAATATTTATCTTGTCATTAAAGTTAAATCAAAGTTAAGCGAATTTTGTAGTTTTTTAATAATGTTGGTGATTGCTGTTAAACTTCTTGGAAACTATGCTGTGCCAAGATTAGAATTGAAAGTTTTTCTGTGAATTTAATTTCCTTCTAGTTTTTCCTTCCTTTTTTTTTGAACTTTCTTATCCAATTTGTCTGTCCAAATTGGAACAATGACGAGAATACATCAGGTTTTGCAGCCAATAATTAAATAAATTCTCCAAACGTCCTGTTTGGAGACTAAGATTCCTTCTGTGCTAAGCAGCAGTTGTTCCAATGGCAATAAACTCCCCGCACAGATCAAAATATTAGTTTTAATAAAAAAAAAATGACCGAAAGACTGGAAAAAATCTATGTAACCAAGACAAAAAACAAACAAAATCGTTAACCATCACAGCCCTTAACATAAATTCAAATAGTAATCTTACCTACGATAACCAAAATTACAATCCCGTTCACAATAGTAGGAAAAATAAAACGCCCCAATCGAATTCCCAACAAAATGTCTTTATTTTCTTCCTGTTAACCGAATAAATTAACACACACGAACTTAACAAAAATTATTTTCAAATAAATGTAAAATACATTAAAATTTCTGACAAAAGATAAGTATAGAAAATCAATGCCACCTACATAAATGAAAATTAAAACCCCACAAATGAAACAACCAGCTTAAACAAGTAGTAAAATTCAAAGTAAATATGTAGACCTAGTCAAAGTCGAACTTAAGTGATTTGTCGCCATCACAAAACGCGGCACACATCTTGCGGAAAGCTTTCTCATACCCAAGTGATCATTTAAAATTGAAACCACTGAGCCTTGTGAGATACCTATGGATTCCACAATCTGTGTCACTTTCAATCTCCGATTGGCTAAAACCATATCGTAAATTTTTTTCAATTATCTCGCATGTAGAGATCTCAACTGGGCGTCCAGAACGTTCGGCTTCTTACGGCCACAACGAAATTCAGTAAACACTTTTTTACCATTGAAATTAATGGTGAAGAGTCCTCATGGTATTTAGCAAGCTTAGCCTTGGTTTGAGTGAGCTTAATCAGTACACGAAATTCACTTTTTTTTCATTTTCTTCTCAAAACTCGCAATAGTCTGCTATCAACGGCTACCAAACACAAGCTTGTTCAAATTTAGATAGGACTCAACTGACAGTTGCCTGTTGACATGAGCAGTGTTGCCATTTCAATTAAGAGGCGGGATATTAAAAAAAGACACTGAGTTAATGACCCACCATCGTGCGTTATGCCGCGGCTGTCAATAGCACAAGGAAGTAACAGTTTTACAACTGCTCTGCGAGTGTCCGGCAGTGCAAGCTACTCCATATAATTTTTAGTAAAACACGTATTAGACGACCTCAACGCAACGGGCTGGATCTAGTACGACTGATCAATGGATCTAGCATTCAGTCCAGAACTTTTCAATAGGACTCGGACGATTAGAACGGCATTTAACTTGCCAACCATCCACTATTTGGATTTCGTAGTGTTTGTGAGAAGACAGTGTCACGTGCAAAATCTTCTATGGAAACCGTACTGGCGGTAACTAACTGAACAGATTTTATCACTCTTTTCATTACAGTAGAAACTCCACAGGGAGTTGCAAGTGGATTGGTAACATTAAAGGTTTGTTTTTAGAATTTTACGGCCTGTCCTACGATGTCATCAACGTTCCACTTGTCGCACAGTTACATTGGAAACGACAAAATTCTAAAATTTGTTTTTGTTTTGAATGTAAAGGCTGGGTTAGCCGAACGTTGCTGTTGCTGTACCGTACCGTACCGTACTGTTAGCACGTTGGTGCACATATAGAACATTTAAAAACGTGCGTATGCTTTACTTCGTTTTGTTGTTTTAATATTAACAGCTGTTCACAAAACAGTGATGGGAAATAAAAAAGTTCAAATAGTGAGTACATACATATCGATGGACACAAGTACAGCTCGTCACAAAAATTTATTGCAATATCGTAAAAATAACACCTTTAAAATCAGTTTAACAAAGGAGTTGTGCTGTTTAATATTATGTTTTTATCTTCCCCTGTAAAATTACAATTATTTGAGTTAGGGCCTTTCTACTTGTGACCAACGATATGTATGCAACATGAAATAATTTTTACATGTGTGCATACACAATAAAAAGTTTTGATACCATTTAAATCCTTTAATACATATCACATTATGCTCATACATATTTATGCATTTCTTTATTATATATAAGTATATATACATACACATGCATGTATATATTTGTGTACATAAGTATGTGTTTATGTATGTACATTTCCAAATATTTATTTATATATTTATGTTTTTCACACAGATATTATTAACAAAAGTACCAAAAAGCAGAGCCAAAATACCCCTATTCCATTTAAATTACAATGGTACCATCACTGGCTTACAAACGTCACTTAACAACGTCAGGAAATTCTATTTTATACAGGTTGAGACGTGCCGTCAACGTTACTGCAAATTTCGGTAAGCGTTTGCATTGTTTTCAATCAACAAAAACGATCAGCTGCTTCGTTAGCTTACGTGGACGTTCGGCTAATTCTACCTTAAGTATGCGACAAGTCGAACGTTGGTGACATCGTGGGACAAGCCCTTAGTATAATTGAAATTTATTTAAAATTTTAAATTGCAATATAAGTCCCTCAAATGAAGGCCTGCAAAGAATGTGTATATAAAAAAACTTGAGCGCAAATTAAATTTACATTTCATTTACAAACTCAAAAATTTAGGTTGAATGTCCAATAACTATGAATTTGGACAGAAATTCATTTCTATTCATAATTCAAAAGATATTAATGAATTACTATGTGGATATATTTACATACATATGTAAATACTTTTGATGGTATTCTTAGATATTTTCCAACAATCTTTAACCTTGGACAGTGTCCGACTTCGTTATATTATTTATATCCATCCCTCTATTTATTTTAACTATTTCTGTGGATACACAATTCGATTTTTTTTGTATTTTTTTTTCTCTTCATTATTATACGTATGAACAACCTACAAACCAGGGCAGACGTTACTATTTACCTACACACTTACATACATATGTATACATACCCTCTAGTCAGCCTAGAACCATATGTCTCTATGTTAATACTCTTTCTCCAGCGACAATTGCAGTAGTTAAAATGTCGACAACTTTCCTTTTATGTGCGAGTAAAGATACGTTAGAGACAACTGTTCTAGTGTATTTCTGGTGATATTGTCAATGAACGCGTCAATGGTTTGTTTTTCTTTTTTATTATGCTGTGCAATAATATTAAATAAATATATGTAGACGAGGGTTACTAAAATCTACTAGTGAATATTTGGTTCAAATATCTCGATATGTTCGTAAAAGAACTACCTTCTCAATAGTGCTAAAGTCTACTGGTAGATTTTCAATGACAACCGTATGTTATATGTCAATAGTCGATTACATTGGCTGGGGTGCACCTAGTCAGTAGCACTGTTGACAATGTCACTAGAAAATCACCATAATTTTACTATTGATATCGAGCGAGGAAACATCGATATTGTAAACTAGAGCCCCTAAAATTTACTAGTGAATCTTTGGTGTCAATGTCTCCATGTGGTCCCAAAAGAACTACTTAGTCTGTAGTGCTACAGTCTAGTGGTGGATTTTCAATGACAAGCTAATGTTTAATGTCAAAAGATGATTACATTGGCTGGGGCACACCTCGTCAGTAGTACTACTGACAATGTCACTAGTAAATCATTACAATTTCACTATTCGCACTTTCTGCAGGGTATATTTATGTATGGAGAGTGTATGTATTAGAGAGCTGCGTAAACAGTCTTGAAATGTAAAAACGTCATGATTTTTAAATGTATTCATGTCGCATGTAAACCAATAATAAATGCTGTCGTACTATAAGCGAAGCACGACGGATGTATTGGTGTACGTGTATACCAGTGTTAACAAGCGATGACGTCAAGACAGCTTGTCTGTAACAAACACTCAAAAGAAGTACTTTTGATTAGTGTATGCTTGTTATTTTTCATATTGTACGTTTGAGTGTGTGTGTAATATGTAGATGATAAGCTATTATGTGATTAACCGTATGCAACTAATGTTAATGCATGTGTGTACGTTTCCATGTGTGCAGAAAAATAAAAGATCATACACACATACATACATGACGTTTGTAAACGCGCTTATGCGTAGAAAGAAGCTAGTATCACAAATTCTTCCGTCACGAAGTATTTTCTTCTTTACTCTTATACCTACAATACTCAAATAAATTTCTTGCAAACAGTGTTGTTAACGTTAGTTTTATAAGATTTCGCTGTAGCAAAGCATTTGAAAAATCTCTCATGTCTTAAAAGTTCTCATAAGATATCTTGTGCAGGAGACTAGTATGTATGTATATATTTAGGTTATCTATTTTAAATAAATATTTCTTCTTTAAGTCGCAGGTATAAGGTGTCTTTTTGTAGAAAAATCGCCTCCGCAAGCGAAAAGTATTAACATTAGCGGTTTAAATTTAAAAAAAAAATTGATTTAAATAAACATTTCGTCTTTTACGTTACTTTTAAATTTATTTAAAAGAAAAATCACCCTTTATCTTTTATCCAACAAATGTTACACGTGACATCTTCTGGTGCAGAAAAGAGTGTTCAGTTTTGTACCCGCGAACGAAATGTTATTTATTTTTCCTATCTCTATGAATCAATAAAAATTTTATCTATGTATGCATATGTGTATGTATATTGAAATTTTAAAATTTAATTTCATTAAAATAATTGAGTTCAATTCTTGACGCATTCACTGTTTTACTGCACGTCTAGATGATTTATGAAAAACACACACCTACTTTTAATTACTTTTTGTATTGTCTTGCCCTAAAATTAGTTCAAGTTCATTAGATTTTCTTTTGAATTGTGGAAAGATATCTTTGAATTGTTATTAGGAAAACATTGAAATAATTTAAAATGTACAAAAGCTCGCTGGCGTATTACTTTGTTTGAAATTAATTATTAAAACAGTATTGGAGAAAATTGTTTAAATTCAAAACCCAACTTTTTGAACGCAGAAATTATGTTTACCGTACAAAATTTAAGCATACGAAGTTTTCCTTGACAATTCGAAGTTATATTCGAATTTTCGAATATACTGAAAAACACAATTTTATAAATAATAAAATCATATTCTCATACATACTTAAGACAAATAGTCTGCACAAGATTGAGTTTGAATTTTCGAATATTATAAAATTATAATTTATTTGGAATTTTTCAAAATTGTGTGAATTTTAGTCACAAGAATTTATTTGATTTACAAAAAATTTGTTCATGTTCGAAAATTTGGAGATGTGATATTATTATTACAAACAAGTTGAAATTCATTCACGCTTTCATTTTTATACTGCATTATGAAATTTTTTTTCGAAAATTCGAATTTTCAAATGCTCAAAACTTTGCAATTTGAAAAGGTTTATAAATATTTAAATATGCAATGTTGTTATATTCAAGAAATCGTAAAAAACTAAATGTATGAATTTATTCTGTTCAAAAATTCAAACAGAAAAAATTCATACAGGTAGGGCAATTTTTTTCGAAAAACAAATTTAAAAAAAGTTATGTACATACAAATAACATTTAAAATTTAATTCGAATTTTAGAACATGATAAAATGATAATTTATATAAAATTTTTCAAGCAAATAAAATCATCTTCATATTTTTACTTAATCCAAAAGACATCGAAAATTTAAAATTTATTTGGTTTTTAACACAATTATCAGCATTTGTTTCAAAATTCGAATTTTAAAGACTTTTAATTTTGCTTAGTTAAATAACTAATATGCTTTTATATCGAACGCAGGCTTTATAAAGCTAAGTTCGAATTTTCGAACATAACAAAATCAATATATTTATGACATTTTTAAACCAAATATATAAATTTATAAAATTTAATTTTAATAATTGTTCGAAAATGCAGTTTTGTAATGTCTTAAATGAATTGAAGCTATTTTATTTACAATTTGGAATTCGAAATTGAGTTACAATGGTTGGTTGCCATTTTGATCCTACAATTTTTTTCATTTTAAAAATTCGAATTTTCGAACATACTGAAAACTTTTAATTTTGCTCAGTTTAATAACTAATAAAATAATGATTTTATATTGAACGTAAATAGACTTTATAAAGGTAAGTTCGAATTTTCGAACATGATAAAATCGACATTTTTATGAAATTTTTAAATCAAATATATGATTTTATAAAACTTAATTTTAATAATTGATTTAGTTTGCTTTAATTAAATTCTTCAAACTTTCGAAACATGTTCGAAAATGCAGTTTTGTAATGTTTTAAATGCTTTAAAGCTATTTTTATATTTGTTATTAGTCTAGAATTTATTTACAATTTGGAATTCAAAATGGAGTTGCCATTATTGGTTGCTTTTTATACATTTTTAATTTCGAACTTACATTTTACAAGGGTACTATAGACCTCAGGAATATACTGACTTAAATTTAAATTAGTTTTACCAAATTAAACCTGTTTGGAGAAATTTCATCTTGGGAGCAAATTACGGTCTACGATTTAGAACGAACTTACAAAATATTTTAATAGTTTATATGGAAATATTTTAAAATTTCGATGGGTATCGAATGCCGGAATTTGCTCTCTGATGTTAGAATTGTCATTTCTGAGTGAAGTATAATAAATTGGCTATCTTGTGCCTAACTAACAAAGCCTTAAGGGCTTTTGTATTACATTATGAATGAATAATTAAAATAAGTAATTTAATTCATTTTGTTCACCCCAAAATAATCTAAAAATGGAATAAATTACGGAATGACTAACAAATACAAATCGATGGCTTAATATAAATAAAAAATGCCTAACTCGAATTTTCGATATTTTACAGGAGAAGCAAAAAACTGAAGAAAAAATAAAGCATTTACATGCAGAATTAGTTTTTTAAGTTGCCATAAGTCCTTGATTTTGAACTGTAACGTACTAAGATCTTCAAGGAGGATGCAATTATACGTTGTCGCCCAGAAAACATTAAAAACGCGATTTCGAAAAAAAATCGAGTTAGGCCCTTTTTATATTAAGCCATCGATATGTACATATTTTTAATTTCTATAATAGCTGAGGCATGATAGCAAACACAATCTCTCTTAATACTTTATAGAAAGTAAAAATAAGTCAAAATTATCTGCTTATTATTGGGTAAATATTAACCTTCTTTATTAAACGAACGAATATTTACTCTTGTATCAGAAAACCAAGTACAATATAATATTAAAAGAAACTGCAGGAAACTTAACGAGGACCACACCCACAACATTCAAAATGTTTTCATTAAACGCACTTACTACATTGGATTATATACAGGGTGGGCCAAAAGAAACCAAGGGGTGTAAAAGATTATATAATATACAAAATGGAAATTTTTTTACACTAAGTATGAAAAATGATGTCTCTTAAATGACCACCGTTTTCAGCTTCGCACTGATGGGCTCTTTTTAGAGCATTTTCCATAACATCTTTCAAAACTTGTGGCTGTAGCGTTCGAATTTCTGCAACAATGTTTGCCTTGAGTTCAAGGATTGTCTCTGGCTTGTTCACATACACTCGCTCCTTCAAAAGACCCCAAAGAAAATAGTCGGGTGCTGTCAAATCTGGCGATCGCGCTGGCCAAATAATTTCCGAATTTCGAGAAATTATTCGCTCTCCAAAAATTTGACTTAAAAGTGCCATTGTGTCTCGGGCAGTATGGGCAGTGGCTCCGTCCTGCTGAAACCACATACCAGGTCTGTTTTCAAGAGCAGGACGTAAAAAATTTTCTATCATAAACCGATACCGCTCTCCATTTACGGTTACAGCACTTCCATCTTCATTCTCGAAGAAGTAGGGCCCAATGACATTTTCAGATGTGATCCCACACCATACTGTACACCTGATGGGGTGCAATTGGCGTTGATGAATGGCTCTTGGATTTTGAGAACCCCAGAACTTACAGTTCTGCTTATTAACAAAGCCTTTCAAATGAAAATGAGCTTCATCACTCATAATCAAATTTTCAATAAAGTTGATTTCATTTCTGGCCAACTCTTGAAATTTAACTGCAAAATTTAGACGTTGCCGATGATCTGCGGGTTTTAATTCTTGTACCAATTGCACCTTATATGGGTATAACTGTAAATCTTTTTTTAAAATGCGCCGTGGTGACGTACGAGACATTTCTAGCTGAGCAGAACGCCTTCTGCCAGATGTTTCTGGTGCTTCGTTAACACTTTGCTGTACTCGTTCAATATTTTCCGCAGTGCGACTTAAACGTGGTCTACCGGTTCGAGGCAAATCTCTTACGCTGCCATGTTGGTGATGACGATTAACTAAGCAACGAATCATCGCTTCAGAAGGCGAAATTCTGACGTTAAAATGTCGACGATATGCTCTTTGCGTTAAAATAATTGATCTCTGGTTTAAATAATAAAATTCTATTGTTCTGGTTCTCTGTTCAGTTGTGAACCTCTCCATTATAAATTCTCCAAGTGTTGTCTATATAATCTGAAAGAAAAAAAAAATTAATAAACAAAAAAGTTATTAAACTTTTACACCCCTTGGTTTCTTTTGGCCCACCCTGTACATACATATGTATATTACTTATTCTACATGAATAAGAGATAAACAAATTTTTCAAACGTAATATTTTTCGCACTTGGTGAAATTGTTGAAAACTAAGAAGCTCTAATAATAATGACAATTAAGTCATAATATAATTCACATGTCTCTTCTAGTTGTTAATGAAGTATAATTAATTTAATATAAATAAAATAAACAAAGGAACAACAAAACTGTCATAATCTACTTATTTTGTAGATTTAACAAGTTAACGAGAATTTATCTAACAAAGTAAAAAAAACTGCAGTATAACATAGCAAAGACTTAAGGTAAAATGTGCGAGGGAGATCTCAAAATTACCTGTGATAGCCAATTCGAGAAACTCGTCGTCATTATCCCCCTTCGGATGGAGCATAAATCGTTTTCGCTGTTGCTTATCTAGTGCGTAGTAGAACAATTATAGCTTTGTCCATCCGCTTTATGGAAGTTTTTACAAAAATTGGAGATAAGCTAATTTTAAGTTGATGACACCGCTGCATTCTTCATATACAAAAGTACCCCTAGACAAAATCTCAATTATTTGTGCGATTTTTCAGCAGGTTATAGCGCCATGATTTGCTGCTTGTTATTTTACGACTTATAATCTCAAACGGGATTCATCCTTTAGTGAAAATCGCATTTTGAAAGTTCACAAAAAATCTAATTTTTTATTTTAAAAACGCAAAATGTTAATGCTATTGCATTTCATGAATGGGCGTGAAATCACCAAATTCTAGAAATTATTTTCCGCCCGTGTATCTCCGTTCTTCAGGAATTTTAAAATACGAGTATCTTTGAGGAAGTTTAAAATTTATTTAATATAAAAAATATATACTCTGGGCTTACTTTTTGAATAAATTTCGTACTTTTTTATAAAAACTATAGAGTATTCTTTAAGCTTCACTTTTTTTAGCTCCGAATGGTTATAAAATGGGGTAAGAATTCTATTTGGGATATATTTTCCAGTATTTTTACATAGGTATAACAGACCACTAATCATAATAACAGACCTTTGTTAATACATTTGGTTTGTGTCTTGGGCAGGGTTGTCAGATATGGCAACTTCTCGCCAAACGTGGCGATTTTTAAACTTGTTTGGCGTCTAATTTTTTTATTTTGCTACTTGGCGATTTTTCTAGCGATAAATAAATTTTTTGGCGATTTTTATGGCTATTTTTATTAGAGGTGTGCAAATGTCGTGATTTTATATTGTCACGCGTGAATCGCGCGTGACTCACGCATGATCGTGATTAAATTTATAACTAACCACGCGTGAGCGTGACTTAAAAATAAATTACTCGTGCGTGATCGTGCGTGAGCTATTTTTAATAATCACGCACGAATTCTCCCGCTCTCACGAGATATCATTCCTGAATAAGTCAGTATCAATATTCTATACCATTTTGTGCATGCTACGATGCAAGACCATTTGCACAAGATTGTGTATTGGGCTATTGTTATAATTTTTTCAGGCGTAGTAAACTGACTGAAAGGCACTCTTAAATTTTTGTAAAAAAAAAAATTAAAACTATCTAGGTACATAATAAAATCTTATAGTTGAAATTTTCAAAATCTACCATCACAACTTTTTATAACCGCTTAAACACAAAAAATATTTTTAAAATTTAATATTTTAGGACATTGCTGAATGTAGGGTACATGTCCAAAATACAAAATAATTGGCTCTAAGCACATTCTTAATACGTTGTCTTTAGCGCTATGTAATTAAAAAATTAAAAATGTATTAAACAAAGTTTTTTACAAAACTGAAAATAATGAAGATACTTAAAAAAACACATGCCTTTTTCAGGGAAATTTTAAAATTTGGATTTTTTTATCCTTCTCCCAATTTCACGAATGAATATGTTAATAATTTTTTTTCCTATTTTTATATAAAATTTTTTTAAAAATTTAACTTAAAATACTAAAAAAGGTCAAGGCAAAAAAATTTTTTTTGTCTTAAGTAAAATATCTTATGAGAGATACGGAAACACATCTTGGGAAATTATTTCTTAAGAACTTCAAGTTTATGTCAAAATGTTTTATGTAAAATCGGATAATTTATAAAAAAGTTACAAGCCTGGGAAGTTTTTTTGAGTCCCAGGTAGTCAACTTTGGCCCATTGTAACTCATGTCCAGCTCACGCCAGAAGGCTGTCATGACATGTGTTATAAAGCCTAAGTCCTCCTCTACGGATGTTAGGAGTTTAATATAAATCCAATTTGTAGTTTAGAAGTTCCAGATTTATTACCAACTTTGTAAAAGTCCCCACTGTGCAATGCAAATACACATGTGTGAGTAAAAACCTATTTTTGGACCCAAAAAAAGATACAAATTGGATTACATACTTTTTCGTGAGCGCGCGTGATCGTGAAAATTTTCAATATCATTCGTGCGTGAAAGTGCGTGATTAGGAATATTTTATTCGTGAGCGTGCGTGATCGTGAAAATTTTCAATATCATTCGTGCGTGAAAGTGCGTGAGTAAAATATTTTTCTGCGTGAGCGTGCGTGTCGTGAGTCAAAAAACGCTCACGTGCACATCTCTAATTTTTATTAACAAAATTGAACTGCAAAATGTTTGCAACTTAGGAAAATTAGTTTGTTGAAGTAGTTGCAAAAATAAATCCTACCAAAACTCGTCTGCAAGAAATTAAAAGAAATTGATTTCGATGATTTTTCTTATTAGTAATTAATTAAATTTTTATACGATTATTTTATAAAAATTTATATTAAAAGTGTTGTATATAAATAAATTTATTATCAAATATATATGTATGTATATATTAAGAAAAACTACATAAAATAAATTTTTGACGACTTTTGGCCTTTTTAAAAACAATTTGGCGAAATAAGTCGGAAAAAATCTGACAACCCTGGTGTTGGGTTATAAATTTCGAAATTTATTTTCACACACGTATTCCATTTAACATACAGTAGTATAATCACTGGCTTACAAACGTCTCTTAACAATGTTAGGAAATTCTGTTTTATACAGATTGAGAGAGACATGCCGTCAACGTTACAATAAATTTCGTTAAGCATTTGCAGTGTTTCTATCAATAAAAACGATCAGCTGTTTCGTTAGGGGACATGGACGTTCCGCTAATTCTGCCTTTAGGCCCTTATACTGATTATATAAAGAGAACTTCACTAAAATCCAACGTCATAATGGCGGTCTGACTTAACTGGAAAATCGTATTTGTACATCTGTTTCAATATAAAAGTATATACATGTATAGCGGTACAGCGTTTTTAATATGTAGTAATAATTAGTACATTTTGAGACTATCTTCGTAGCTCCAAATTGTCTTGATAACAAGTAATCTGTCTCTTGCTCTCCCATTTTCTGACGTTATCATTTACTAATGCTAATCTCTGTCTGTATTTTTATCTTAAGTCCATTAGATACGTCATTAGAAACGCATAAATGACTCAAAGGTTTTATTTATTTAAACACATTTGAAAACATACAGATGTACACATACATACATATATGTATACTTAAATACATAGCTAGCGTATGTACATATGTATGTATATTTTTTAAATAATTATTTCTACATTAAACAAGAATTTTCACCACATCTACAAAATTTCACCAGATGAAAAGTTTTCATCATAATTGTTATGCTGAAACTTGCGTTTTATTTGTGGTATACAAAATACTCACTCTAGCAAATTAAAAACATACATATATAATTTTCGATTTAAATTGATGAAATTGAACTTTTACAGCGCACAATTTAAAGTGAGAGAAAGTTGTATTGCCATATACAGAAGCGTAGCTCAGAGGAAATGTTCATTTTGGAAATACGAGTAGTAAATCGGAAGTACAAAAAAAACATTTAAGGTTATATAAAGTGGTTTTTTAAATGTTTTAAGCTTGAGAGAGGGGGATTGCATTAAAAAGATTTTCGAAATTATTTTATGGAAAGAAATGTATGTATTACAGGATGTTACAAAATGACACTTATTTCTTATAATTGACAAAGCGACTGAATGGAGATTGTAGGCCTATTTGAATATAAAAAATTGCAATTTTTTAAAATTCTATTGCACCCTCAAAATTGTAAGTAAGCGACAAAATGCGATTGCTATGAAAACTTGTTAGTTCATTCATTCAGGGTGGGCCATTAACTCAGTGACTTTTTGAAGAAACACAGGTTTTTATATAAAAAGTTACTTTATTTTTCAACATAGTCTCCTTTGAGTTCTATACCCTTAGTCCAAAATTTCTCAAATTTTTTTTTATACCATCCGAAAAATATGATTTTTCGAGTTCCGATTGTAAGAAAACGCTGCACCCATCACAGAGCCGTGTGAGGTACATATGGCTTCCACAATCTCCTTCACTTTCAATCTGCTAAAACCATATCGTGATTTTTTTTTTCAATTGTTTCGAATGTAGATACCTTAACTGAGCGTTCATAACGTTCGGCTTTTACGGCCATAACAAAACTCAGTAAACCCATTTTTTACCATTGAAATTGATGGTGAAGAGTCTCCATGGTATTTATCAAGCTTAGCCTTGGTTTGAGTGAGCTCAGTACACGAAATTCACTTTATTCCATTTTCTTCTCAAAACGCGCAATAGTTAACGGCTATCAAACGGCTGCCAAACACAAGCTTGTTCAAATTCAGACAGGAGTTAACTGATAGTTGCCTGTTGACATGAGCAGTGTTGCTATTATAGGTATTCTAAATATGTATAAGGGAGAGGGAGAAAAAACTCCCCGGGAAAAAATTAGGTTCTCTAAATATGAGGGAGAGCGAGAATTTTTTTTTTAATTTTTTCCCCAAACATTTTGAAGGGAACTAATGCAAAAATTTAAAAATCAAATTAACAAATAATGTAAAAAGTTTAAATAAGCACCAGAATTTTGTATTTCCCTCTTATTTTAGGCATTTTTATTCAAGCCCTGAGCACATCAACTTCAAAAACATGAACTACTTCTTCAGCCTTTAGAAAAAATACTAAAACACTAAAAATTGCGCGCCTCCTTTAAGTTAAATGGAAGACTTGTTTTCCTCTAATATCAAGACTGATAAGAAAAACTATAAAATTTACAATTTTCTTTGACTGTATGCATTAGATATGACTGTATGCATTGAAAATTTAATCCAATGACATCTGCACCTGGGCAGTTTTAGCTCCACTTTTTCAGCATAAAGTTATTCCGCATGCTTATATATGGTTACGCTGTTTATTTTTTAACTCCCGACTAAAAAAAGGGGTGTTATAAGTTTGTAGTGTGTGTCTGTGTGTCTGTGTATCTGTGTGTCTGTCCGTGTCCACGTACAGACCAAACGGCTGAACCGATTTTGATTTAGTTTTTTCTGTTTGAAAGGTGACTTGATCGAGAGGGTTCTTAGCCATGTTTTAAAAAAATCGGTCCAGCCGTTTAGAAGATATCGCATCTTCTCTAGATATATTCGGGGGTTTTTAAAATTTTTAATTTTTGTTATTATTATATTATATTATTTTTATTTATATTATTTTTTATTTAAGCATAAAATATATTTATATTAACACACAATCTTATTGCCAATGAAAACCTAAAATTTTTATTCAATTTCTATGCCTGAACTCTTGCGTTAATGCAGAAAAATATGTAAACATTAAACAGCTGATCCAGATTTTACTCTCTCCTATATTTGCATATTCCCCAACTATTTAGAATAGGAGGATTATTCCCCGGGATTAAATGATAGGGAAGAGAAAAAACTTCCCGGGGAAATTCTTAATTGAGCTGATTAACTATTTTTATACTTACTTTTCTGTTCGTTTGGTTTTGGTAAATAAAAATTATAAAAGAATTTGTTAGAATTCTAAAATTTTTCTATTTTTTGTTAGTAGTGTCCCGGTTTGGAAAATTCAAAAGGGGCAAGCAAGTCTACTTTTCCCGTATCTCCTAAGACTCAAGACATTGCGAAGTAACTTTGGGTGTCTTACCATTTTTAAAAAGAAATATATATTTTGAAGCCTTGTTTACATTATTTTCTGTCGCCAATCTGACACAATCGCATTATCGATAAAGTTATCAGGCAACTTATTCAAATTTCGGTTGCGTTGCCAGTTGACAAGACAACCGAAGTTCGGTTGCTACCCATAATTGAGCCCATGAGGAATATGGCCGAGTTTTTTTACATTTTCTGCGCCTCTGTTAACATTTATGAACGCTGCTAAATTTTTCTTATATTTTTTTTTAAATATGGACTTGTAAATAAATGCACAATTACATACATACACGAACTGTATTTTTTAGTTAAATTTATATTTTTAGCCGCATTGCATAGGAAATACACGTACGTACATATGTATATATGTATGTATGTAATTGCAAAACATTTACTATGTATGTATGTATGTATGTATATACATATGTATGTATGTATATGTAGCAGCAGCATCCACCATGATTCTGGTTTCTTTTATACAGTTTTGTCACGTAAGCCACTTGCCGAACCAGATCTTATACTCTTTGCCATAAATTGAAAGCAAACTTAAACAATTTCTTTAAAAGCTACAGATATTTACAACAAATTGGCTGGCGAAGGCTTTATATTTAGCCTCGCTTGCAGCATGCAACAACTCTTCATACAATTACATTCAATGCAATTGATAATGTTCAAATAATAAATCAATTCTTTGGCTTCAAACAATAACAAAAAGGGTGAAAGTTCTTTGCATGTATGTATGTATATGAAAAATTATACATAACTTAAGATATTTAAATATTCACACAAACGAACACCAGTCCCCTTATTCCGTAACTCGCTTAGCTAAATTCGAACGCTAAAATGACACACACGATAAAACACTCAAATTTAGACGAATTCCTTTTAAGCCATTGCCTGATTTATCAATACACGTTTTAAAATTACATTCGTACCCAAAAATCGACAAATCGACTTTATAGATTTTTAACAATAGAGATTTAGCTTTAGCGAGTTACAGAATACGGGGCAACGCCTGTCTGGATTTCTATGGCTACCGCAAGAAAACATATAAGACACACTTGCAGGTTTATGAAATAAACTACACAGAAAACAGTAAAGACCAAGATTTAATAAAAAAAAATTAGATTCAGACTAAAGTAAAAACCAAGATTTAATAAAAAAAAATATACAGATTCAATTAAAAAAATAACTGGTTTTCAACCAATTACGGAAATTGTAGTATTAACTCAACCATTTTAATTAAACATTTTTATTTTTTTAAAGACGCAATTAAAATACATATAATTGAAATGTTCTAACAGATTCAATTAAAAAATTAATTGAAATATTCTTAAATTAAATTAAAAAAAAAACCAATTAAAAATGTTACAAGATTCAATTAATATATTAATTGAAATATTTTAAAAAATCCAATAATACGAGATTAAAAAAATGTAAAGTAGATGTCATAAAAAATTTCTAAAAATGGAAACATATCGTCGTCCGTAAGTTATTATGTTCTATATGACAAAAATGTTTTTTTGGGAAATCGCTGTTAAAGTTTAGTTAAGGCGGTTTCAGACTATCATACAAGTATTAATACTTTTGTGGAAAATGCAACTCTGACATGTTGAGTTGTTATTGTTTTTTGAAATTTTTTAAACAGAAATTAGACCAGGGAAACATTTTCGCCAAAAGTATTAATACTTGTATTATAGTCTGAAACCGCCTTTATTAGTTACAAAAAACTGAACCGAAAAAGTTGTCGCAACCTTTTTACCAAGAAAACTTCTAGAGTTTCTGGGTTTTTCTGTAAAAAAAAATTTTCGTCCTTGGAAAAGATTTTAAGAGTAATACCTAATTTACATTAAGCATTTTTTTCATGCAATTAGTTGCATGAAAATTTTTTATTTGTCAATACGATGCCTGGAGGAGCAACTTATATCAAAAAAGTTGTCAAAAATGCATCAGAGATTCATTCTAAGCCCTTTTTTATATAAAATTCTCTTTTATAGCGCTGGAATTAGCAAATAGAAAAAGTTGCATGCAACAAAATTCATGAAATTTCACGAAAAAATGCTTAATGTAAATCAGGTATAAGACGCATTTAAAAAAAAATCGCTTTGTTCTATTTGCACTTATTTACGAAACTCTCATTGTTTTATAGCATACGAGTATAGAACAAAATGTAAAAAAATGTTGTGTTTTAAATACTTTAGGTATATGCTGGCTATTTCCCTGCTCTACCACTTTCTTTGATGCTGGATGGCCTATGATGGCGTTAATTGATACTTTATATGCACCTTGTGAAGATTTATCTGATTTTCGAAGTTTTTCGGGATGTTAACAATGCTAAAAGATTTTTTTTTGGTTAAAAATAAGATTTTTATGAATATGATATTTGGTACTTTTCGTATATTATTTAAGGTCTTTTTGACTGAAGTACTGACATATTTTCTTCTTTTGTTCATCAAATGTATGAATTACATATATGCATACATATAATAATCTTATACATGTGCTATTCAGAAAATATTATGTGTTATTTATTTACCTTTACGTTTGTTAGTTCATTTGAAACAAAATGAATTTTTCTTGAATTCTAATTCAGTAAAATGAATGGATATTAATATATTTTGAATGAATAAAAAAAGGATTTTTGTGTTCGCCTTGAAGGTTTTTGAGAAAATAAATATGGCACCGCTGTTCCGACACTTAACTGTAACAATGAAAGTTTTTAACTTTCTTTTTATTGTTACAAATGCAATTATAACAATTATAACTCGAACTGCCAACCTACGGCATGACAGGCTTGCGCACTACCCACTCGACCACAGAGGCACTCATATTTCAAAAGTATAAACACCACTTGAGCTCAGGTTAATATCTAAGAATAGCTACGGGACTGGTTCCAGAGTGGCTTGGCGGTACCATTGGAGGGAACAACGAACATTATGTTTATACTGTTTGATAGGTCCTGGACCCAACCACATCGAACTGAGCTTTTTACTATAATACTAGACCAAATCCCAATCAAATTGACAAAAGATCATGACTATACATCAACACAATGGTGAATATATAACCATTTACAGGATATGTCCTTTTTTCACAATACACTAATCCTTACTTTTGGTAACACTCCCATTTTCTCAAGTCATAGGACGAATACGTTTAGATCAATTGTCACTAGACTTGTATCGAACTCTTTCAGTAGCTCGTTTTTGACACAAACCTATGATCAAACCCATTTAAATTACATGGGTTTGATCATTGGTTTGTGTCAAAAACGAGCTACTGAAAGAGTTCGATACAAGTCTAATTGTCACAAAATTTTTTGCAGGGTATTATCATTTCAAGCACCTTTGCGATCCATCCACAAGTGTTTTGAATGAATTACGAAAGGACAAGCATGTTGAGCATGAGCCAGTACATGCCGTCAGTATTTGGAGGAAGGATTAACGATTGGTAAAATGTTTCGTTTTTTTCAACAGAAATTTTATATTCTGACACAGCATATTAACTTTCGGCAAAATCGAGAAACTGCTACCAAAAAAAAAAAAAAAATATGAAGAAATCACAACTATCCTATTTAGCAGCAAAACAAGACTAGTCACTTAGTTACAATAACATTTCATTGATATAATCAATAAGAAAACACCCGGACCTAATTAAAAAGTAACGGCGTTTGCAAACTGATTTTCCAAGTGCAATGTGAGTGAAGTCACAACAAATAAATAAAACAAAAACAAATAATGCAAAGATATCCAAATTAGTACAAACTTTATTTAGTCTTTCATATAGAACAAAATAAAAAATTATTTTTTATTTAGTATTTTTGGTGCGTTTTTGTTCTATATGCACGAATTTTTGCATATAGAACACAAAGGTTACGAAGCTTGTCACTAAAGAATTGTATAGCACAAAGTCAACGTCGCATATTTCGAAAACTATAAATGATTGGAGCAAACTGATTACACAGTTCGACAGATCTCTAAAAGTTTTCCTAAAAATCAATCTTATCTCAATTTTTTACATTTTGCGGTATAGAACACAATAACTTGCGAACGACGATATGTCTATTATACCAAAAAATGATTTTTTTTTTGATGTCAAACGTCTTATTTTGAACACATTTTTTAATATTTTGAAAAGAAAAAGATTTACTTGACTTTGGATACTAACCACTGATTGAGATAAAAACATTTGAACATTATATGAAATGTACGTGCCGTGCTTCCTTTCAAATTAAGAAAAATTTTCTTTGAAAATTACATTTTTATTTTTCTCTACATACATATTGACCTACCCTCGATTGATATGAAGGAATACTGACGGAATCTGCATGGAATTGCACACAGGGGCAGCCATATGAGGAATTAACGCGAAAAATATAATAATGTATGTAAATATATAGGGTGTTTTTTTAAGAGGTATAAAATTTCGAATTGAAATAAAACAAGAAAATCGTTTTAATGTCCATCAATTTGGCTTTATTGGAAGGATAATTTTATGCCATTAATGTTTAAATATGATTTCGGGCATGTGGCCGCCGCGGCTTACTCGAATAAAGCCAATTCTACAGGTCCAATTTTCAACCACTTTTTCGAGCATATGGGGCCGTATGTTGGCAATAACGCCACGAATGTTGGCTTCCAAGTCCCCTAACGTTTCTGGTTTATTGGCGTAGACGAGCGACTTCACATATCCCCAAAGAAAATAATCCAATGGTGTCAAATCACACGATCTTGGTGGCCAATTGACAGGTCCATTCCGCGAAATTATGCGCTCATCGAATGTTTCCTTCAATAAATCGATTGTGACGTGCGCTGTGTGGCATGTAGCGCCGTCTTGTTGGAACCACAACTCATCCACATTCATGCCATCCAATTCGGGAACAAAATAGTCGGTTATCATGGCTCTATACCGGTCTAAATTAACGGTAACTGACTCTCCAGCATTATTTCGGAAGAAGTATGGCCCAATAACTCCACCAGCCCATAGAGCACACCAAACAGTCAGTTTTTGTGGATGTAATGGCGTCTCAAGGGTCTCATGTGGATTCTCTTCACTCCAAATGCGGCAATTTTGCTTGTTGACGTAGCCATTCAACCAAAAATGAGCCTCATCACTGAACAAAATTTTGCGATGAAAATCAGCATCGAGATCAATCTCATTTTCGGCCCATACACCAAAATCACGACGCATTGCATGGTCTCGCGGCTTTAATTCTTGCACAAGCTGGATCTTGTAAGGTCGCAAGCCAAGATCTTTGCGCAAAATCTTCCATAAAGTTGATGGACAAAGCTCTAATTGCTGTGCACGGTGGCGAATCGATTCATTCGGGTCCTCTTCAACACTTTGCTCTACAGCGGCAATTGTTTCTTCGGTGCGCACTGTTCGACGTCTCTGCGGATGCGTATTATCACATAGAGTAAACGTAGTGCGAAAACGATCCATGGTTAACCGAATTAATTGCTCTGATGGACGATTATGTCGACCATAAAATGGACGGAGCTTGCGGTAAACTTCGCGAACTGAACCATTATTTTCGAAATAAATTTGCACGATTTGCAAGCGTTGTTCTTTTGTCAACCTATTCATGATGAAATGGCAAATCAAACTAAATATTAATCACTTGACAGCTGACAAAATGGCCGCCAGTTAAAAAAGTGATGCCAACTTAAAGTTCTATACCTCAATAAAAAACACCCTTTATATGTATATATTTACAAATAAAATTGTATATTTTTCGCGTTAGTTCCTTATATGTCTGCCCCTGTGTGCAATTCCATGCAGATTCCGTCAGTATTCCTTCTATCATACGAGGGTAGGTCAATAACTCAGTGTAAAATACATGCATTTCTTGTCTCTTAAATGAAATGACAACACTGGTCCTGTCAAAAGGCCACTTTCAGTTGACTCATGTATTCATTTGAACAAGCTGCGTCATTTAGATTCTGTTTGGCAGTCGTTGATAGCAGACTAGGGATGATACGATACGAGTAAATACAAGTAGGTGCTCGATACTTTTTCTCAGAAACCAAGTACTTTTGGTATCGATACTTTACTACAGAGTACCAAGTAGGTATCGGTAAAATGTACTCGTATCGGTCAAAAATACTCGTTTCTAATTTTCCACAACAATGTTGCACATGACGTCAGTTTAACAAAATTTCATTTGTTCGTATTAAATCTAAATTTATGTTTAGAATATATCTGTGGCAAAAAGAAGAAAGTGCTTAAGTCGAGTTGAGCTGTTTTTAAGTTGACGGTACCCATGTAATCTCCGTATTAGAAAGTACCCTTGGGCAAAATTTCATTTATTTAGTGCGCTTTTTTAGGAGTTATAGCGCGATGGCTTACTTCTTATCTTTTTTCGTTCTATAATCTCATGTGGAATATTACCTTACTTACCATAGCTTATACTTGGTATATTCCAAATCGAATATATTATTTATAGTGTAGAAGGAAATTTTAAATTTTCTAAAAGAAATTTAAGTGAATACCGAATTTTCTAATTTAACTGTAGAAGAAATACTCGTGGAATTCCGAAAATCGATTTGAAAGTTTAAAAGTGCTTTTTCAGCAGAGCAGTAAAATATGACTCAAGCACTTTTTCTTTATTGTATTCACTTTTGTTTCACTTCTTCAAATCATATGAAGAACTTGACCGATACAAGTATCGATGCTTTTTATTCGATACTGAGTAGGTATCGATACTTTTGAGCCGATACCGTATCAAGTAAAAGTATCGATACCTTGGTGGTATCGTTTCATCCCTATAGCAGACTACTGCGTGTTTTGAAAAGAAAATTGAAAAAAGTGAATTTAGTTTGCTAATTTTTTGCAGAAAAAAACCATCACTCAAACCACGGCTAAGCTTGATAAATACTATGGGGACTCTTCGCCATTCATTTTAATGGTAAAGAAGTGGTTTACTGAGTTTTGTTGTGGCCCTAAAAGCCGAACGTTATGGACGCTCAGTTGAGGTCTCTACATTCGAAACAATTGAAAAAAATCACGATATGGTTTTAGCCGATCGGAGATTGAAAGTGAGGGAGATTGTGGAAGCGATATGTATGCACCTCACATGGCTCTGTGCTTTAAATTTTCAGTGATCACTTGGGTATGAGAAAAGCTTTCCGCAGCGTTTGCTCACAATCGACCACATATGCATGTGCATTTTCCATGGCAGAAACCTATGAATTGGGCTACAAATTGCTCATTCATCTGTCCTATATTCCAGATTTAGTTCGAGTGACCATTCCTTGTTCCCAAACTTGAATAAATGGCTCGGCGGAAAGAGATTTGACTCCAAAGACGAATTATGTATCTCAAATTCAAATGCTTATTTTGATCAGCTCGAAAGATCATATTTCACGGGAGGGATAAAAAAGTTGGAGAAACGGTGGACTAAGTGTATAGAACTCAAAGGAGACTATGTTGGAAAATAAAACAACTTTCTATATGAAAATCTAGGGTCTAATCCTCGCTTTCGATAACGAGCTTATTCGATTACGTTTTTCAGTTTGAGATTTTGGCATTTGATATAGAACCATATTATTACATGGCCAATGCCATAATCTCAAACTGAAAAACGTAATCAAATCAGGTCGTTTTCGAAAGCGACGATTAGACCAATGTTTTTTTAAAGTCACTGAGTTAATGACCCATCCTCGTATATAGCTTAAAGTAATGTATCTACTACTAATACTAGAAGCGCTGCAACTATAAAAATTAACAAAAACCTTTTCTATACATTTCCTAAAGGTAACAGACATTTGATGGTATGTCCTTGCAATGATAGATGGATTGTATATATATATATATAAATCAAAAATTTTTCGAGATCCCTTAATAAATCGCTTCTCTTCTCTTCCTAACTAACAAAGATTCGAACATTGACCCTTTATCACGTAAAATAAACCAATTAACACAATTAAAAACACCAAGACATTGACTTTGAAAAATTTTATTTTTTGTTATGTTTTTGTTTGTATTTTTAAGGAAGCCAAGCAAAAATTATTTGTGGAATTGATTACCTTTTAACGCCAAAAAAAGTTTATAAAGAGAAAATACAATATAAAACGGGTTTGTCGATATTTTATTTAATTGTTTTTAAAGACATGCAATGTGTGCTGGATATTTTAAATCCCAGTTAATAAGTAACAAGTACAAAAAACAAGCTGTTTGAATAAGTTTGTGTATGTGTGTATGTATTTACATACACGTGATTGTTTTTTAATGACGTACTTATGAAAAGCATGATTAAAAAAATTATGTAAAGCGTGCCTACAGTCATTTAAGAAAAAAGTGTTATGAAGTGGGGCAGGTATTAGATTTCAGGAGAAACATAATTTACTATAAAATTACACAGTGACCTCATTAACGAAATATAAGCCATTTAAAAAGCACATACATACATACCATATGATATGTAAAATATCATTTTCCGACTTTTAGGGCCATTATTACAACCTAAAGATAAAGTTCCTGATAGTTAACCTTAACATTAGCTAACGTGAACGATAAAGCGACCATTAATTTTTTTCATTATTACAACTGTCCGATAAAATAAATGATACAAATGATGTATTGTGGCAACACTGGTGTATATACTTGCTACTTTGACTGTTAAAAGGCTTAGGGTCTTATGCAAAAAAACTAAATAAAGCTTTGCCAAGCAATGTTAAGTAAAGTTGTATTCTAAAAAAATTATTGTATAAAAATTCTAAAGTAGGCACCCACGTTTGTTAAGACTACTTTAAGTTGATATTTCCGAAATGTGTATTTTGTACCTCAAATATTTTTACTAATATAGCACATACTGATTCATGTTACATCTGAAAATGAAGCTACAAGTGCTAGCTCTTATCTTAAATTTATTACTTCTGTCATGTAATGGGAAGCATCACCAAATTATCCAACTGATTCGAAATACATAGCAAAATCCATAAAAAAATATTAAAATAAATACAATTATACAAAAATGTTTTAGTGATGTACATACAATCAAAACAAATCGAAAAAAGCTGGATATTCAAATACTCGTTTCATTCGAATAAAACAAATTGTGATAATTTTTCACATTTTTTTACTTTTACTTCATGATTGTGTTTATCTGTTTTCCTATTAAGTCAGAAGCTCATATTTTTTAAATTAGGTTGCTTTACTTCAATATAATAAAAATTTATTTAATAAAATAAAAAAAATATTTGAATACCCGAATTAAATTGTATTCAATTTTGTACATCATAAGCTGTGAAGTGGTTGTTGAACACGGTGGTGTTACCAGTATTTATTATTAAATCACAAAATATTTAAAGTTGTCTTTTGCATATGATTTTTTAATAAAGCTATGTTAGCCTTAAAGTGCTTATCAACTACTATGAACTTTAAAGCTAAAGTAAAATATTTTTTTGCATAAGGGGGTTAAAGTTCACTTTGAAAGTTACCATGAGGATAAACTTTTTTATTAATGTTTACTTGTAATAATCAAAATATATTTACCTGTCAGATAACGTCCAAAAATTAACTATTTGTAAGTTGTAATAATGGTCCTTATTATTGTAAAATTGCCAGTCCATAAATATTTATCTTTAGATAAAAATTCCTAAAACTAATTTCAATTAAATCTAAACTAACGGTCTTAAGAAGTAGTAATACGACTAAAAGTTTTTTTAAATAAGATTATATACAAATTAAAGTCGAAAATAAATTTCGAAAATTCGAAGTTTTGTTTGAAATTTCGAAAGTTGTTCGAAAATTTTATTTATTACATTTTCTCATACAATTTTAGTTTCTATAAGCCAAACTATAAAAAAACTATTCAAACAAAATACTGGGAGTTATCGTGGTTAAGGTAAAGGGTGTTTTTTATTGAGGTATAGAACTTTAAGTTGGCATCACTTTTTTAACTGGCGGCCATTTTGTCAGCTGTCAAGTGATTAATATTTAGTTTGGTTTGCCATTTCATCATGAACAGGTTGACAAAAGAACAACGCTTGCAAATCGTGCAAATTTATTTCGAAACTAATGGTTCAGTTCGCGAAGTTTACCGCAAGCTCCGTCCATTTTATGGTCGACATAATCGTCCATCAGAGCAATTAATTCGGTTAACCATGGATCGTTTTCGCACTACGTTTACTCTATGTGATAATACGCATCTGCAGAGACGTCGAACAGTGCGCACCGAAGAAACAATTGCCGCTGTAGAGCAAAGTGTTGAAGAGGACCCGAATGAATCGATTCGCCACCGTGCACAGCAATTGGAGCCGACTAACCGACTATTTTGTTCCCGAATTGGATGGCATGAATGTGGATGAGTTGTGATTCCAACAAGACGGCGCTACATGCCACACAGCGCACGTCACAATCGATTTATTGAAGGAAACATTCGATGAGCGCATAATTTCGCGGAATGGACCTGTCAATTGGCCACCAAGATCGTGTGATTTGACACCATTGGATTATTTTCTTTGGGGATATGTGAAGTCGCTCGTCTACGCCAACAAACCAGAAACGTTAGGGGACTTGGAAGCCAACATTCGTGGCGTTATTGCCAACATACGGCCCCATATGCTCGAAAAAGTGGTTGAAAATTGGACCTGTAGAATTGGCTTTATTCGAGCCAGCCGCGGCGGCCACATGCCCGAAATCATATTTAAATATTAATGGCATAAAATTATCCTTCCAATAAAGCTAAATTGATGGACATTAAAACGATTTTCTTGTGTTTTCTTTCAATTCAAAGTTCTATACCTCTTAAAAAAACACCCTATATTTCGACTATGCCATTTTGGGCCTAGAATAAAGAAAATATGTTGCGGTATTCTTTAAACTATCACAATTTTTCCCTAGAAAATAATTATATCCTAAGCAAAAACGCAGGTATTAAGTAAAAATGGTTAAGTCTCAGTTAGCCGACTGTAATGGAATGTAACTGCAACGGTAGGAAACAGCTGATCGATATTGTTATGTAAAAAGTAATGAAAATGTTATAGAGATGTTGTGTAACGTAACGTACTTTTCACATAAAAATATCGATTAGCTGTTTTCTACATTGCAGTTACATTTCATTACAGTCGGCTAACTGAGCCTTTACACAGATATACAACGTGTGTATTTATGTAAATGTACTTATTACTATTTTGCATACAGTCATTATTCAAAATTTCAAGAAACAATGAAAAGCGAATAATATTCTTTCGGTTAAATTATTTCAAACGCGTACTTATGTGTAAAAATTAAACATTGTGTGATATGTACTTTTTGGTTAAATATTTTTTATTGGTTTAACCTGCGTTTACAGTTCATGTTAAATTTTAATGTTACACTGTGAAAATGGATCTAAGGGTGGTTTTATACAGAACAATGTAGATATAACCAGTTTGTAGACTTTCGAGTACTTTGCATGAAAGTACCTTCGAGTTGCTTTAGTAAAAATACACCAACACATGCACACATGGAAAATGAACACAAATTCACTCATTCGTTAATTTTTTTTTACAGTATCAATCAGTGTGACCATATTAGTATAAAAAAATTATGCCGCTAAATAAACTTTGTAATATGTAATGTTAAAATTATAATACTGCCTGGAACTTTTTAATTCATAAAGCCCCATAAATAGTATTCTCCAGCTAAAGTCCAGTTTAATTTAAGTCACATTAATTAATAAAAATATTTCATTTAATAAGAATTGAAAATACTAAACTTAAGCCCGATTAAGAAATTATTCCGGATTAAAATTCATTCTAGTTCAAGTAAATTTAAATAACTGTATCACGTAAATTAATGCACAGAAAAAATTATTCCCAAAAAATTTTCAAACAAACGTGTGTTTTGTAATATAATTTAGTTTCAGTAAATATTTTTTACTGTTCCAGTAAATTATTTGTTCAAATTTTATTTTATGTAAAAAAAACTGTATAGAATGAAAATTATCTATATAAAGTAATATTTGTAAAAAAAATTTTTAAATTTATTTTTTTTTATTTAAATTTGTTATTTTCAGTTAAATTTATTTTTATATACTGTAAAAAAATTTGTCTGATTTTTTTTAATTTTTTCAGTCAAATTTATTTTTATATACTGTAAAAAAATTTGTCTGATTTATTTTAACATTTTATTTTTTTTAAGATTTTTGTTTGCGGTTTTCAAACTTATTATGTTTGTATATTGTGATTCTCAATATAGTATTAAGAGTCTTACTATAAACATACGGAGTTTGTTAGCTAAATTCAAAAAATTTTTGGGTTGAAGTCTACTGACGAGTTCCAAAAACGGGAACGAAATGCTTAACCATAAAAACAAGCCAATTTTTGAAATTAAAAAAAATAGTTGAACCTTTCATTTGATTCAGTTATTTATTTCAGATAAAACTTTTACTAATTTAAAAAAAAAAAAATTAAGAATTGTTATTGATTCAGTTAATTTATTTTCTGGTAATACGAAAAATTTTAGTGAATGAGTTTGTAAATTATAAAAAAAAAATTGCTGAATAATACAAAAAAAATCTGCAAAAATGTTTTTCTGTTCCTATTAATAAATTTGACTGAAAATATTTTGAGTTTCAGTTAACTTTTCTCTCTAATGCCATAATAAGTTAACTAAAAATAAATTGTTTTTTTTTTAAGTTAAATTTTTACAAAATTGTTATCAGAATCTACAAATTTCTTTGTAGGTCCGCATTCACACAAAAAATTTACTGATTCAATGAATTTAGTTACTGAAAACGAAATTTAGTTTTTTCTGTGTGGGCAGACATTGTCATTGTTATACCTATTTTGAGTCACAAGGTTTATGTTCTCATCATATGTATAATAGCACTGTCACAGGGTTGGCAAGCTATTTTATACATGGATCTTTTAATAAGGTGGTAGTTTTTTGGTAGAAAAGAAAACACCATAAATCTGTATTATTTATGGGGAACGATTTTATATATGTAGTTTAGACCACCTATGATCGCTTCGCACAGTGTAAGATTTGCATAAAATTTTAGCACAAATATTAAAAAAATTACTAATTTTTAAACACGTGCAACTTTTTATTGGAATCGTCTTTTTAACCCCCGACAAAAAAAGGGGTGTTATAAGTTTGTTGTGTGTCTGTGTATCTGTGTGTCTGTGTGTCTGTCCGTGTCCACTAGAGTTGGGCATAGTTGTTCCTTTTGCGGATTGTTCCTTTTTGTTCCCAGCAACAAAAAGAACTAGTTCGTTCTTTTCGTTCAGTTGTTCTTTTCGGTCAGTTGTTCAGTGAACAACAGAACAGAGATTGTAGTCTTCGAATCCTCTTCAATGTTTTCTTCTTAGTGCTTATTAGTGACCTTATTCGTTGCGTAGTTTTTATAAGCAAATGGTTAAAATTAATATTGTTGATTAAAAATGCTTAAAATGAAGTCAGTGATCATTTGAAAGAAAATTTTAATCACTTTTTTAATACTGACCCTCATACCTAAATAAGAGCGGCAAGCGTTGAGTTAGCTGCAGGGTACGCATTTTTAGTACATTTAAATGTAAAAATATTTTTTTATTGTACTGAAAATACGTACCCTGCTGCTAACGCAATGCTTTCCGATCTTATTTAGGTATGAGGGTGATTCATATTCAACACAAATTCTTTTTTTTTTTTAATTTAGTAAAAATGTTTCTTGTTCATCAGTATTTTTATTTGCACTTTGTGTTCTCATTCGCAAGTAAGTAAAAGGTAAAAATTAATATTTTTGAAGGAAAATTTTTTTAATGAAATCCGTAATCAGTTTAAAACAAATTTTAATCACTTTTTTAATTCTAATAATCTTTTTCAAAATCTGTTTTTTAATTCAATACTACAAATTATTTTTTATTAATTTTATAAAACTCGCTTGTATATTTCACTAAGTATTGATTGATTTGATTATTCCGCTGAAAATTTAATAGGCACACTACATTTGTCTCTTGTAAATGAAATGTTTTGCATTTGTATTGGTCAGGAAATGAGAATAAGATAAACAAAACGAAATAAAGACCAAAAACGAACGAAGGAACAAAAACGAACGAAAGAACAAGAAAGACCAAAATAGCAAGAAAGACCAAAAGAACAAGAAAGGCCAAAAGAACAAGAAAGACCAAAAGAACAAAAAGGAACAACTAGACTGAACTAGTTCACATCGTCCACTAATGGGAATAGTTCATTTGACCTAGTTCGTTCTTTTACAGCTCAAGTCTAGTGTCCACGTAAGTTTAAAAAAAAAACGGTCCAGCCAATTAGAAGATATCACATCTTTTCTAGATACATATATTCGGAGGTTTTTAAAATTTTTAATTTTTGTTATTTATATTTTTCATTATTTTGATGTATATCTAACTTATCTGCATAAAATACGTAAATATTTATTATGTTTTTAGAAGGTTAACATTATTTGAGCATCCTTCAATTAAAAATACTCGTATCAGTCCTTGCCTTTAACAAAAAAAAACTCCCAAGAGAGTACTTTTCGGGTTCATTTCGGACCAGTATCTACTAAATTTGTTCCATAGGAAGTGCTGAAGTGTTTACTTTAACATTATCAGTATGATAGCTGCAAATATTTGCAAATCTTGTGAAATTCTGCAATGGCAAGCACACTTCACAACATTAAATTTTTTAAATATGTACAGGTAACAACATCTAACAATAAGTGCGTTCGAGAACTCAGAAATTTTTACAAATTTTTACTATTTTTTACTGGATTGCGTTCGAGTACACAAAATCCAGTAAATGAGACGACGAATTGAGAGAGAAAAATGACATTTCATTTACTGAGTAAATGCAAGTTTTTACTGGACAAATTTTTGCCAGTAAAATCCAGTAAAACGAAACCATATGTTTTTAAATATAAACAAACACAAGCAAAGGGAAACAAAGATTTTTAATTTTTGATGAAATTTTTAAAATAATAAAAAACAAATGTATTAAGTTATAAGCATTATAACATTTATTTAGTTTTGATGCTAGAAAAATATTGGGGCATGTTATGTATTCCACGTGAAATCAAAACGTATGGAATTTCCATAGAATTGTTGGAAATATGTATGTATGCACATATGTATGTATGTATGTATTTATAATAACAATGCTATTGCATTTCCGAACGATTTAATTTCACATGGAATTCAGAACATAACCGATTATTTTTAAACGTCAATAAAGTTAATAGATTATTATATTGAAATTTGTTTATACATATCGGCGGGTCGACGATTCCTGGTTTGCCGTATGGAACATTTAAAAAAAAATTACTTTGTGTACTTTTTTAAATTCTTTCCCAGTTTTTCGTTGGCTTGAATATATCATCCTAATAACTTCTCACGTTCAGGGTAAAAAGCTTAGAAACTTTAACGGCCTGTCGCTTACTTATACATATATAAAACAAAATCAAAATAAGAAAGTTTATTTTTGTTTTCAATATATGTAAGTAAGCTATAGAAAGTTTCTTGTCGACATCGTGTATCAGCCAAATAAGTTTAAATAAAAACATATATCCATATATATTACTTTTATTATTAAACGCAATGTTCTATCGTGTATTTCATATGTATAATTTTTTTTAGCGCCAAAATTGGTAATCAGCTGTTTTATATATTTTACTGGATTTTACAATTTTTCCGTTCGCGTACTTTTAGATGCAAATTTTTTTATTGAGAGTAATTTCTTTAAATTACTCAGTATTTACTCAGTTACTGGATTTTACTGGAAAAGTACTCAAACGCACCTAATAATAGCATTGACCCTCCAGGTCGATTGCATATACTTACGCATCAATAACGAGCTTTTCTTCATTTTACCCTGACATTTTGTTGTAATTTATTTCGTTAATTACTAAATAAATACTTACTATCCTTTTTTAAAAATTTTTAAAATAAATTTGAGAAAATTTAAATTTTTCTTAAAAAAAAAAACTAAACAGTAGTTGTCTTTTCCATCGCATGAACACTTTATATATTCCAATGCGCGGTTAATAGTGCGTTTCCATATACGTGTTTTGGAGCAGAAAACATGTTTTGCTCAAAAACCAATGTTTTGCTACATGTTTTCCCATACATTTTTCACATCAGCAAAACACCTCATATAAGTTGTTTTCCTTCAAAACATGAACAAATTTGTTAGTGCAACACTGCGTTGCTGGCTGAAACTTCAAAAACAAGCCGCAATATTCTGACAAAAGATAGCACTAATACAGAATATTAAATTTTTTAAGCAATTGCATAAACCACATCAGTTGTATTTTACTAAATAATAAGGTTTGCGGCCTTGATAATAAAATAAAATTGATTTCCAAAACTCGTTTAACCAAAACACAAAAATGCATAATGGAAACACTTCCAAGTGTTCTGAGAAAAACAACTTGTTTTGCTCATAGTGGAAACGTACTATAAGATTTATGCTACTCGATATTTTTTTTCCTTCGGCAAACAATTTATATTTATATGATAGGTGTGTGTGACATTTGTACAATTTGGACAAAATTTTTTGCCAATTGTTTAAGATGACTTAGCAACCACTTGTACAAAAATTCATACCTCTTCAGTTTGTACTTCCTGAGATATTAAATTTTGTCTAGCTAGATTACCCAAATTTTACACTGTGCGTCGGTGACAGCTTGGAACTGATTTTTGAATAATTACACACATACATATAACAGTAGAAGTAAAAACGAAAAATACATGGGAGATTTAAATTGTTGTCTCAAGTGTCACAATTATTTTAATATATGTAACACTAGTTTACACCGAAAATGTACATTTGACGAGAGGTGATTTTCCTTATGTATTTTCTTCCGCTGAATTCGAAAATCAAGGTTAAATTCATTTTATGGAACAGTTTTCGAGATATTGTAATTTTTAAATTTTTTCGAGGTTTTCTCACTTGACAGATTATATCTCGAGCTAGAATGTCCGATTGGGTCGTTCTTGGTATTTGAATGCAAGATATTGAGATGACGAATAAATATGTATAATCGGATCTTTGATTGGTAAAGCGGTTCAAAATATATCGATGAAAATAGGGCACATTTTCAAAAAAAAAAAATCATATTTTACAGTGATTCTATGGCGACATAAAAGTACAAATTGTTAAAAAAAAAACGTCTGGTTTCTGTTCATGTACGTAAAGATAATACTTTTACGTAAGAACTAATACTAACCAGAAGAAAATCGACCGAAAAATGACAAAGTTATAGGCAATTGAGTGAATAAATAATAGTAATAAGTAAGTCAAAATACATGAATAACAAAAATTAAAAATTTTAAAAACCCCCGACTTTTTTCAGAAAAGATGTTATATCTTCTAAACGGCTGGACCGATTTTTTTCAAACATAGCTAAGAACCCTCTCGATCAAGTCATCTTTCAAACAGAAAAAAACTAAATGAAAATCGGTCCAGCCGTTTGGCCTGGAAGTGGACACAGACAGACACACAGATACACAGATACACATTACAAACTTATAACACCCCTTTTTTTAGTCGGGGGTTAAAAATAAAAAATAATAATTTCAATATATTTGCGTGTAATTGAACTCATAAATTGTCGAAAACAATCAAATATTCGGAAAATATGGGATTGGATTTATCACTCAATTGCTTATAACTGGAAGTGAGAACAGCGCACTCATGTTGACAGCGTTCCGTTTATCTTTTGAGTACGGAATCCTAAAAACTCTTGCTTTAATATATCGAGCCATAACCGCTAAAATAGCTTAAGCGACACACTTTTTGGACCTCTTCGATTTTGGTCAAAAATTGAGGTTCGAAAATTATGTCACGTAAGCTATTTTGGCGGTTATGGCACGATATGTTACCTTCTCCGAGAAAAGGACCCTAGTGTGTCAAAAAAAAAACGGGTTTGGACTTAAGAGTGGATTCTGGTACATAAAAGGTTGTAGAATAAGATGAAATGAGTTAGATTTCTGATAAATCATAAAACATACCAAATCGCATCTCCCAAATGAAGGTGTGTTTAAAGTGATAATGCGTTATGAAACTTTAAATGCGTTTTTCTCAAAACTTCGTTTTCACACACTAGGTCCCTTTTCTCGGAGAAGGTCACAAATATATCTCTACTAAAACGATAGGAAATATTTTCTGGGTATGGGCCCCACGACCCTATGCTAATCACTTTAACGGGACAATATGTAACTGAAAGAAGTTTAAAATGCGGACAATGGCGAAATGAACCGTCATTTTCAATTTTAACAACCCTGTGTTGAAGGAAACAAAGGCTGAGTTTTCATCTGGCATTTCTTGTGTGTCATTTGCCCAAAAAAGCGTAACCAACTAATTACTAATGAAAAACTGTTTGATTCATACATGTATTTATTGATTAAAACAGTTTGCAATCATGCTGCATTCTATAAAATTGTCTATTAGTTATCTATGAAACTATTTAACTTGAGTATCCAAAGCGGACAAGCCATTTTTGACCTTTAGCGAGACAAACGAACGGCGATTTATTTTTATATATAGATTGACTCAATACTAAAATTAATGCTAATAATGATAAGTGGTAAAATAAAAAAAAAAACCCCTAGATTAAGCTGCAAAAATGCTAAAACGGGCACAATGGTACCAATGAATAAATGAATAAATGAAGTAGTGAACGTGAAAATAAACGACAGATTTCATTTCAACAACTCAAATACGTGAGAATCCAAAACGTTAAGTTAGTCGCTCAGCACGGACCGAACAAAACAAACGTTCGTTTTGTTGTATTCAATTTTTTTCTTTTAGTTACTTCCTTTGATAAAAGGGTTCTCCAAAAGAGGAGGATCTGCAAAGTCTTTAATTTTGTTCTTTTGTTTGTTTTGTGATTTATAAATAAAGAAGTGAGTGCAAAATAAATAATATGAAATAAAAATCTGTATAATGCCCTAAATTGAGTATTTAGTGTGTATCGAAAACGAAACTATAAAAAGGAGAATAAAAAATATATGATTTTGTTAAATATTAAATTAATGAAAAAGAATTAATTTATGCTGTAATCAAAAAAAAAAAAAAAATTAGCCAGAAGTACTAAAATTTTAAAAGCAAAATATCTACAACAAATCTTAGTGAAAAAAGAATAAATTAATTATAAAAAATACATACGTATGTATGTACATACATACATACATAAATATGTATGTGACATTTGTGTATAAAATATTTTGTAGCGCGTTTTTTTGTTTGTTTTGTGTTTTAGCTAAAATTAATTTAAAATGTTCTTTAAATTGTTTAAATTTTTCCAAAATTAGTATGATGCATACATACACATACATATGTACATATGTATGAATTTGTGATAAAGTTTTAAACAAAATAATTGATTTAATGCTTGTATCTAAGCGTTTTTTTTTAATATAATAATAATGAGATAAAGTACATACATACATACATACATACATACATACATACACACATGCATACATGTGTACATATGTACCCTAAAGGAAATGTCGATGGTGAAAATGTACTGAGTCGCTTTTGACTTTGTCACCAGTACTACTCTACAATTATTCCCCATATAATACTTTGTGCTATAGACATTTAGCATGTGCTTGTCATTGAAATTCTACTAAATAGCAACTCTAAAACAATTGACTAGATAGTGAATTCATAGTTCTTATGGGAACATGGAGACATACCAACCAGAAATTTACTGGTACATTTCTATGCCTTACGTACATACAAATTTATGTATATTGACAAGTTGTTGCAAAATCCACCAGAAATACACCACATCTGTTTTCTCTCTTTATTTTATACTGACGAATAAAAGAGAAATTGTAGACAATGTAACTACTACTAGAGTTTTAGTGTTGCCATAAAGACACTTGGCTCCAGTCTGACTGCAGGGTATGTACATACATACATATCATATGTATGTACGTTTGTATAATATATTATACTATATACATACATATTTATTTGTTCTTTATTAGGTACATTGTGCGTAAGTGGCAATTAATCATAATTTTTCTTACGTCTCTTATCGAAATATTATTCGAACTTAAACAAAAACCTTTAAGATCATGTTGAATTTCCTAAAAGTACAGCCAGAGAAAAAACAGCTTAAAATCAATAAAACCCATATTGAATTAATAAAAAACATGAATGAAAGTCTAGTCATGTTGAAATTTCTTATTTCACATATGGAAAAATATTAATTTGCAGTATTGATTTATCAAAAATTATAGAATTAATGTGACGCGATCTTATGGCGATTTTTTTTTCTGAAAAAAATATGTTACATTATACATATGGAACATTTTTAAATGTTACCTAGAATCACTCAAAGTGTTACATATTTAGTTAATGCAATCGAACAGAATTAGCTACTTTTATTCACAACGGTTACATTTTATCATTAATATACTTCACTAGCGATTTTTAAGGCTATTTGAGAGGTTTTCCGCACACTATTATGATTTTTAAGCACACATTGGCATCACTAATTATGTCTAAAAAAAATCAAAACAGTCACAATATTTAAATAATTATATTTATTTATATTAATTTTTTTAATAATAATTTTTATATATTGTGTTTTAGAAACCTTCTCTCGAAATTATAAACATGACATGCAAATAAAACCTTCATTACCACAGTTGGAAAAAATGGCAGTATGTACACCTTGAATAAAGTAAAATATGTAACATATTTACATGTTTTACATGCAGCATGTTCAGAAAAGAAATCGAACATTTTTCCCACAGTTGTATTTTTTGTACAAACGAACACAGAAATGTAAAACATGTAACATATATGCAACATATTTGTCAGAAAAGAAATCGCTATTATTTTTAAGTTGCAGCTTTTCCCTGAGTGTGGTGAAACTATATAAATGCCGTCTATCCGTCTATCATTAACTTTATCATATCTCTTATTTCAAAAATTATTGACAGCAAACTTAATAATTTTAAAATGAAATTGTTGTTTAAGTCTAAAAACATAAGTTTTCAATACTCTTTTTTTATCGGTCACGCCCCCTCCCCCCCTTCCATCATCAATGTTATCAATTGAGTGCTTTTTGCAAAATCAACTTCAGCCTTTTGAATGCTGATACCAGAACAATGTGAATCTTGAGGAAAAACTAATAGAAATAGAGTTATGAAAAATAGGCTCGGGAGGATATTGAAATGTTATAAAAGAGGCTTTGTTAATGAAATCAATTCTTTGTTTTATAATACTCTGTACTAAAATAGCAAAAATTCTACATAACTTTTAAGAGTTCTACAAAATCTAGCAACTTTAGTTAAATACCTAAATGATTTTGTCATTTCAAAAAATTTTGTTACATCTAAATAAAATTTATTATTTGACATATTGTCAGAAATGTACATAAAATAATTGAAATTTATTTGCTGGTAGTTTAGCATGTCTATATACGTATTTCATTGGCGCTTGAACCAAATCATCAGTAGACTTTAACCACAAATTTTAAACAGTCACAAACCCCTTTATGCATAGACTTTCAAAAACTATATGAGAATTCATAAAATAATAATACCTTTGAAAATCACAAAAGAAAAAAAAAATCAGTTTCAAAGCCTACTAAGCTTATTTTTTCTTTTGTGATTTTCAAAGGTATTATTATTTTATGAATTCTCATATGTATATCTACATGCATGCAAATAAAAGCATCTACGAGTATAAAATAAGCAATCACTCAACAATATTTACGTATGCCTATGTAATACATTAGAGGGCCGTTATTTATTTTTTTTTTATTTCTTATGCTCTCTCCGCCCAAATCGGTTCAGTTTTATGTGAAAAAAAATACAAAAAAATTTCATAGAGATAAGTTGTGTTTTAGGGGGGGGCGTCTACCCCTCAAAGTTGTCCTTCAAGCCATTTTTTCAATGTAATTTTTTGCACATGACTATCTTTTTAAAAAATCATTTTACAAGAATATGATATAAGGCAATATTTTAGCTTTTCTAGTCAACAACATTAGTCTCAAAGAAAGTTTTTTGCTCAAATTAATATTTTAGAAATAAGGAAGAAAATAACCAAGAAAATACCAAAAATATTATGTACCAAAATTATAACTATATTGAAATTATATATATATTAATCATGTACAATAAGAGGTTATATCTATTAAATTATTTCATACATATAGGCAACGAAAACTAAACAAAAAAAATTATATTGAATATATGGGCTTGAGGGCCAACTTTGAGCGGACGCGTCGCCTAAAACACAACTTATCGCTATGAAATTTTTTTGCATTTTTTTTACATAAAACTGAACCGATTTTGGGGGAGAGAATATAAGAAATCAAACAAAAAAATTCTCCATACAATTAACGGCCACTCTAATATACATACATACATACATATGTAAATACATAAATAAATATTCGTATTCTTGAAATACATATTTGTATTTTTTTGTCTTTATTTTGTATCCATACTCGTGTCTTTTGTATTCTAGCACAAGTCGACACTCAACAATTATTAATTATTTATTTATGTGTTATTTGTTATTATTCTGATTTTTTTTACTTTATTTCAAATGTTTTTTTTTCTGACGTTGACTGCAATGTTTTCTCTGTATTATTAATGTCTTTGCATTTTACAATTACACACCTTAACACACGTTGCTTTGTTTACGTCTATCGCCCCACGTTCTATATGATTCATTTATCAGCTCTTACAACAAGCGATAAAAGCGATGATATGTGCACAAGTGTTGATATTACTGTTTAAAAAAAATTGTATATCTCTGTACTTATACAGTAGTTTCAACTCAACTGATCTCCGGTTAATGGATTTATTCACATATTTAATACAAAAAGTGTGCGAGAAAATTTTTGAACAAAAAAATATAGGCAAATCTTTCCGCTTTTATGAGTACCGTTTAATTGGGTTAATTATTTATAAAATAAAATCCAATTTTGTACTCGTAGTAAAAGAAATAGCACTCAAAACTGGGCAGAACCATGCCCATCAAAATTCGATATATTTCACTCTTTTTTATTCAAATGATTTTTGTAAGAGTGGAAGCGAGTACGCCCATACATAATATTTTATGAAAGAGCTTAGATAAAAGAAGTGACACTCATACAAAAACATAATTGTGAATATAAAGCCAATCTCCCTATCATCCGAAAACTTCGGTCACTAAAAGTACTGAGATACCACACTGAGAATACCATTGATCACATTGATATCACCACAATTCCCTATAAAGTTTATTTTCTGGCAACCTGCTTGGGCATTTAAGTATTATTTAAATATGCTTTCAATAGCACAATTTCGTATTTAAATAGAATTTGAAACTAAATACAATTTAATTACCAAGTTAAAAATTGGTCTTTACGCTGAAAGTACATAACACGCGTTAGTGGATCTAACGCGTGTGACCTGTCAAAAAAAGTTGAAATAGTGTTTTTGCATACAAGTTACATACGAAACTCTTTTACGCGTTTGCCGCAGAAAGTTGGTTAACTTTCAACTTCTTAACGCGTTGTATTGGTTTGACAACTAATCAGCCGGCAATAAATAAGAAAAAAATTTAAAAACCTAGAATCATGGAGTAAAAATTTATTGAAGAGTTTGAAAAACATACAGTATTGGATAAAAAAGGATTTGAAAAATGTTCAATGTAAAAATAGGTAGAAAAGCTGATAAAAAGGCGTTTATAACGCGTGTTGTGTAACTTGCCATTTTTCATGCGGTAAAGTTTTCATGACGAACTGACGAATGTTATGTACTTCTACCTTTAGGATGTCTGCCAATGGAACCTTAACTCACCTGAGTGCGATTGATACTCGTATATGTACAAACTATTTTCATTAAATATGAGTGCCACAAAATATACAACTCTTAAAATTAAATGTGATTGCTGATGCAATAAAAATTGGAAAGATGAACTTTGTACAAAAAACAAAAATTGTAGATAAGTCAAAAGTTATCTACACTACTTTGTGTGCAAATACAAATAGAGTCCGGTGTTACGATATCACATAACTTGATTTTAGAAAAACGAAAGCAATTTGCTGTGGAGTTGCAGTATGCATACAGTAGTTTCCCTTTAAATGATTTATCCGCTTAACTAATTCAAAAAGCATGCAATTGCGCTAGTGAATCAATTAAACGAGTATCGTCGCATTTATGATTTCCCCGCTTACTTGCAGCAAAAACCCAAGCGTTTTTTTACCAAAAACAATTAAGCGGAAATTACAGTCCAATTGTATGTTTTAGTGAAGAGAAACACACATTTTGATTTTAGCAATATGTATGTAAGAAGTGGAATTTTTTTTAACATATTGATTTCCATATGTCGTAGCATTGATCACTCTGCTCAATCAATTAACAGAGTATGCCACAAATGATTTACCTAGTCAAAAATTTAAATCAGGAATCATGCACATTAGAAAAATCAATTAAGCGGAAATCACTGTCATTTGTTTTACGTGTTTAAAATATTAACTTGAGTGAACTATTTATTTCTATAATCTAGAAGTGGTATGGCCCAAATTAATGAAACGCGTGGAGATAACCCAATGATTTTTGGACATCAAAAAATTTAAGTACCGTATTGTCATTATTAGTTCTACAGGGTGGGCCAAAAGAAACCAAGGGGTGTAAAAGTTTAATAACTTTTTTGTTTATTAACTTTTTTTTATTTTTTCTTTCAGATTATATAATATACAAAATGGAAATTTTTTTACACTAAGTATGAAAAATGATGTCTCTTAAATGACCATCGTTTTCAGCTTGGCACTGATGGGCTCTTTTTAGAGCATTTTCCATAACATCTTTCAAAACTTGTGGCTGTAGCGTTCGAATTTCTGCAACAATGTTTGCCTTGAGTTCAAGGATTGTCTCTGGCTTGTTCACATACACTCGCTCCTTCAAAAAACCCCAAAGAAAATAGTCGGGTGCTGTCAAATCTGGCGATCGCGCTGGCCAAATAATTTCCGAATTTCGAGAAATTATTCGCTCTCCAAAAATTTGACTTAAAAGTGCCATTGTGTCTCGGGCAGTATGGGCAGTGGCTCCGTCCTGCTGAAACCACATACCACATAAACCGATACCGCTCTCCATTTACGGTTACAGCACTTCCATCTTCATTCTCGAAGAAGTAGGGCCCAATGACATTTTCAGATGTGATCCCACACCATACTGTACACCTGATGGGGTGCAATTGGCGTTGATGAATGCCTCTTGGATTTTGAGAACCCCAGAACCTACAGTTCTGCTTATTAACAAAGCCATTCAAATGAAAATGAGCTTCATCACTCATAATCAAATTTTCAATAAAGTTGATTTCATTTATTCATTTCTTATTTTCTGATTTTCATTTATTATTTTCATTCATTATAAATTCTCCAAGTGTTGTCTATATAATCTGAAAGAAAAAATAAAAAAAAATTAATAAACAAAAAAGTTATTAAACTTTTACACCCCTTGGTTTCTTTTGGCCCACCCTGTACCTAATTTAACGTAATTTCATTTAAAATTAATAATTTTTAATTTCTAAGACAAAAATAAATTTATAATAATTTTCAAAAAAAAAAAAATAAAAAAAATTAACAATATTATACAAAAACGCTTCGTTTAAGGCCTCTTGTTGAAACCCACAGATTTAACCAATTCCTTTTATAAACAAAAATCAAATCAAAAATAAAAAGTCAGTAAAGTGTACTATGCGAACTTTAGCCTATATAATCTAATATCTTACCTGATGTAGACATTTTTTCAAACAATTTTAAGTTTCCGGAAATTTTTTTTCTCGGTTTTTAACATTTTTATTTAGTTTTGGCGCTTTTTCTTATTTTGGTGCTCTTTTCGTTTATGGATTTGTTCAGTTTTTGACGTTTTTTTAGTTTTGGCTTTTTTTTAGTTTAGACAATTTTTTTGGTTTTTGGCGATATTTTTTATTTTATCTTTTTTTTAATTTTGGGATTTTTTAGTAGGTTTTGGCGCTTTTTGGTGATTTTTTCGGTTTGTTGGTTTTTTTCCATTTTGGGGATTTTTCCGGTTTTTGGCGATTTATTTCACACGAATATAAACATTAAAGCATATATGCATCAACAAGCATGATTACATACAGACATTCATACCTATGAGTAGCACTACAAACAAGTGCACGTTTGATCAAACAAATACGCAATGGGTATTTTCATAAATACGTATAAGCATAAGCACAGTGATGCCAATTTAGCTCGTTTTAAGTAGAGCTGTGCCAAATCGTTCTTTTCAGTGGCCGGTCATTTTCGTTCAATTAGCAAAAAATTGATCCGTTCGTTCAATCGTTCACTTTTGAACGACAGTATGAAACAATGCTATTTTGTAAGAATACTAAAATCGGTTGTATATACGAGTATTTAAATAATGCGAATGAATGAATTGAAGAATTTATTAAAAAAAGTATATTTAAATTAATTTTATAAATAATTTCTTGTTCTTTCGACTAGAATATTGTACATTATATTTTGGCGTAATATTTAGTTTAATATTAAGATTAAGAAAGGTACTTTTTATCGTTATTTATATATCAAAAGCGCATCAATGTTTGGATGTTACTTCTCAAAGTTTAAGTTAAAATTTTGTCCTCAAAAATATTTTACCGGAAACAAAAAAAGTATCTCAAGCACTACAAATTCAGTTTAGACAGTTAAGGTCTAACATCTTTACTTTGTAAAAACACTTTATAAAAAACACTAGTAAAAACACTTCTTGTGAAAATACTGTTAAATCAAATTATAAAAAGAATGATGGCAGTGCCACAGCGATGTTAAATAGAATTTATTATACACGTACCTAAACCTTTTAAAACACAAAAACTCAACTCAAACAAAAAGACATAACATAAATAGCAAACATGAACAAAAGCAAATTTGACATAAACGACTTGAAACACAAACTGAATCTAGGAAAACATCGAGCGGTACGCTATTGATCCAAAAGCGTTCAGTAAAATCACCGGATCAGTTCGTTCAATTAAGTGATTCGTTCAATTTAACCCGTTCGTTCATGAGCTACACAGCTCTAGTTTTAAGTATGCCAAAGGCGTTTTCATCATCTTATCTAAATTAGCGCATTTTTAATAAAGTCAATAACATCATTTCAGTTCAATATTTTTTACTTTTCTAGTAGCCAAAACTGATAAAAAAAATTAAATTGATTAATGAATTCAGCTGCCGCAAATAAAATTCCCTTAACTGTGGTAAGAATTATAAACGCATTTTAATACTGTAAAGTAAAATATGTATTTTGAAATATCACAACAAAAAATATGTACTGGCATAATGACCCAAATAATAATAAGTTATTGAGCATATATTCTAGCTGAAGTACCAAAAGCATTTGAATCGCAAAACTATTCGACAATTTATATAAACTAGGTTCGCCCGGTGGTCTAAATTAGACCACTTGACACCCAGTATATCTTTATTTATTATAAATATATGTGTACAAAATAAACACAAGGAGAAATTTGCCTTTTTTTCAAGCAAATTTAAATCGCTTTTTACTACTTTTGAGCTAATAAATTTGAAAAAACATTTATATTGTGCATATTTGCACAAAAATACCTTTTAAACCATATATGTTTCACCAATATTGGTGGATAATAAGATACTTAAAAGAGTACGACAAAAAAAATGTGTGCCGTATTTACATATAAGATTGTTACACAGTTTGCCAAATAAAATTAAAATAAAAACTAAATGTTTTAGTTATTTAGGATATAATTTCGACGAAGTAACATTGCAATATCTGGAAAAGAGTTACTAAAAAAATAATTGTATTTACTTTTATTAAAATTTAGTTTAGCGCGTTTTTGGTTATAATTACGTAGTTGACAATGCTGTAACTTAGCGTTTTCTAGCGCGTTTTGAGTAGACGAAAGCGCGTTTTGGTTAGAAATAGTTGGCATCGCTGCATAAGAATGTATTGAAGAGTATGAGTATAAGAACAATGCATATAAAAAACTCCTTGTGTGGACTGTCTCACAGCACATTTTTCTATATTGAAAAGTTGATCGTGTTATGGTTAAAATTTGTTACCGACTGTTGGTTGCTTTACTTTTATGTTTATTTTTCCATATTCTTTAGTTCTTCAACCACATCTTGAAGCTGATAAAATCAATCACCCTTATTCTATTTGGCGTCGGCAACATAAGACGACGTCGTTTTTAATGTTTTTTGGCAAATCGGTATTCCTGTAGATAGTACTGCTATTTATCGATGACTGTCAGCAAATTTTTAGTATTCTGCAAGAAAAATTGATGTTGATGTTGCCGTTCATTTTGTCGTCAGTGTTTTTGATGTCGTGTTCTGTTGTGTGCATGCCTCAACGAATTTGAAAAATAATTTAAATGTTAAAAAAGTGAAATATAAGAAATACCAAAGCAGATATAAAAATGTACGTATTTATTTAAAAAAATTCTTAAAAAAAGTGAAAAATATATGGACGAAATTAAAATGACTAACCCCAAACAATTTGAAAAGCTTATGGAAGAGTTGAGAAAAGTCCGTCTTTTGCTGGAGGATTCCGCAGAGGTAATGTTCCCAATTATTTCAAGGTACAGTGGGGACTTGAGGTTTAAATTAAAAAAAGGCTGCAAACAGTACTGAGTGTGAAGCAACTGGAGGTGGAATATATATATATATATATATATATATATATATATACAATTAGCACTGAGCTCCTTTGGAGGAAGCTCCAATCTCCAATAAACGTTGATCTGATCCCTTTTGTTTCAAAAATTAGGCTTGCCTAAATGATGTTTTGTTCAGCCGAAAATAACTTGAAAATATTAAAAGGATGAACATTACTCATTATTTTCCAAAAACATGACGGAATTTATCACTTACTTTTCCTTGGGTAACTGGCAAATGCATGACTTTTGTCTGAGAAATCTTATTTTCACTATTAAATTTTTTTATTTTCATCGTCCCAATAAGAAAGTAAAACATTTTATTTTAATTTATTTACAAAGCTTTTGCTTATTCAAAAACACTTTTACCAAAAATAGTAAACAAAATGAATCAGCTGACTCAAATATTGGATATGTGTATTGTATTTATCGATAAACAGGCAACGTTGTCATACACTGTTAAGGAATACAAAGTTAGCATTGATATTGTGTTATATTGATGTTGTTTCAAAATTGACGACGATGTTGCCGACGCCAAATAGAATAAGGGTGAATATCTAATAATGTAATTGCCAAGTGCGGTTCGTTCCTCATGACAACAAAGAATGACATAAAGAAAGTTTTTATATTTTGAAAGAACAGATAGTACTGAAATTGCATTAGATAGCAAGACTGAATATCTTTTGAACTAAAAGTGCTCCATTCATTTTTTTTAAGAGAAGTAACACTCAGGCAATTAATGCCTACTACTATTACTAGGTGTTACCTTCTTTCGGAAAGGCATAGTGATAGAAGACAGGTGGTGAAAGAAGAGATAGAAGAAAGCTTATTTTTTTAAACTCGGCTTTTTGCATTCTTTTTTGTAATAACGCAGTGTTGCAGCGCCTTCTGGTGTCAAATGAGGCGTATTAAATTTTTAAGCTGTGTTTAGTTGCCATTTTATTGGTTATTTTACTTCGCCGATGATTCTGCTACACAATACCGACGAAGGAGGGCACTCTGATGTTATATTAGGATTAGCATCTGCTGAAGTCGGTATATTTTAGTGACCAGTAACTATGCCTTCATCACTTGAACTTTCCTACAACAACTGATACAAAGGGACACTAATGCACATCAGACAAATGCGTGGTGTTGTTATTTTTAATGAATGTCGGATACAGGGATTGAACCCAGGATCTTCAGTTTTGTAGTCAACGTTCTAACTACTTCAGCCAACGCCACCCTAAATCATTGGCTGTAAGTTTTAGTGAAAATAATGTTCAAAATTTTATCGTTTGTTTTTTGCACATTTCCTATTAATTTTATTGTCATAAAATAAGTTCGACAAGTGTGCTGTTAAATACATGCTAAATATGGCAGCATTTAATGTCATTTTTATTTGTTTATTTTTATTTAGCTGGTTACTTTTTATGAGTAATAAAAAATAAATTTCCATGGATTTACAAGCTATTGTATATGTATTACTTTATTGATTGGTTTTATTTCAGATCATTTAGATGAAAGTTTATTTACTTATTTCAACAAAGACTAAAAATTTTTCTTTGTTGATTTTCCAGGCAAAGCAATATTTCCCCACGCATTATAATAAAAACTCTTTGTTTTTATTAAAATGATCTAAGAAAATTTCTTTTTTGTTATGCAATTTTTGATTTTATAATTTCATTAACCCTATGGTGAGAAAATATTTTTTTCTACAGGGGTCTAATTGTCGCTTTCGATAACGATCATAAATTATGACATTCGATATTGAACTGTATTATTAGATTGTTCGATAGCGAATGTAATAATCATAAACTGAAAACAAAAGCGATATAATCAGCTCGTTGTCGAAAGGGACGATTAGACCCCAGATTTTAAGAGCTCGCGGCGCAAGTAAAAAATTTTGTTCCAGGATTTTTTATAAATTTCAGTTATTGGCGTGAAAAATGGTAAAGAATTAAGACGAAAAAAGGTCATTTATCATGGCAATAAAAATTCCAAACTAGAAATAATTTTGCTGATTATATTCTAACTGCCTTATTCATAAAAAATATTTCAGGTTTATTAAGCGCTTATTTGACATATTTCTGTGGGAAATTTGTCAAATAAACTTATTATTATTATTATTATAAAATAAAATAATTTATTAAAAAATAAAATATTTTTTATGAATTAGACCGTAACAAAAAAACATTAATCGAATTTGACATTAACAAAATTTATTGAATTAAAACGGGGGAAAAATAAGTTTTTAAAAAATTGCACTACGGTAACATTTATTTAATAAAATCGTAGGGTTACTTCAAATTTGTTGTGATGTAAGAGATATAGGGTCTTATGCAAAAAAACTTAATGAAGCTTTGCCAAGCAATGTTAAGTAAAGTTGTAATCTAAAAAAATTATTGTATAAAAATTCTAAAGTAGGCACCCACGTTTGTTAAGACTACTTTAAGTTGATATTTCCAAAATGTGTATTTTGTACCTCAAATATTTTTGTTAATATAGCACATATTGATTCATGTTACATCTGAAAATGAAGCTAACTACAAGTGCTAGCTCTTATCTTAAATTTATTATTTCTGTCATGTAATGGGAAGCATCACCAAATTATCCAACTGATTCGAAATACATAGCAAAATCCATAAAAAAATATTAAAATAAATACAATTATACAAAAATGTTTTAGTGATGTACATACAATCAAAACAAATCGAAAAAAGCTGGATATTCAAATACTCGTTTCATTCGAATAAAACAAATTGTGATAATTTTTCACATTTTTTTACTTTTACTTCATGGTTGTGTTTATCTGTTTTCCTATTACGTCAGAAGCTCATATTTTTTAAATTAGGTTGCTTTACTTCAAGATAATAAAAATTTATTTAATAAAATAAAAAAAATATTTGAATACCCGAATGAAATTGTATTCAATTTTTTACATCATAAGCTGTGAAGTTGTTGTTGAACACGGTGGTGTTACCAGTATTTATTATTAAATCACAAAATATTTAAAGTTGTCTTTTGCATATGATTTTTTTAATAAAGCTATGTTAAGGCCCAACTATAATATGAATAAGCTGGCTTAAGCTAATGTCAGAATTGAACGATAAGTCTGTCAAATGCTTAAACAATTCAGATGTGACTTTTAGGTGGCCACAATGTACTTACATGCACTTAAGTATTCTTTAGCCACAGTTGCACATCTAGGTATTGTCAATAATTTTGTAGTAATTTTGTTTCTTCTAATAACTCCTAAATGAATGCAATTCAATCAAACTAACTTGAAAGAATGTCCTAATCTATTAAAAATTCACATATAAATATATCCGTCACCTTATTACTTGTTTTACTTGTTTTGCCTACTAAAAAGTACAACAGTGAATATACATAAGTAAATACATGTGTATGTGTGTATATGTGTATTGTGAAACAAACAATGAAAATAAAAGTTTTGCTGTATTTTCCGAGTTTAAAATAAGAAACAATAAAAAAATATTTAAAATCAATGAATATTTTCTGCTGCTGCTTGTTTGAGTTTAAAAAAATGCACAAACAGTTGTTTCCTTACGGAGTGTGCGTTCAGTTTGGCACCTTACTTAAGCAAATGACATTTGACGAAACTTGACGAAAAGTTTGTTAAGTACATTATAGTTTGCCACATACGTTTTATATGTAACCGCACAGTTGCTTAAGCTAGCTTATTCATATTATAGTTGGGCCTTTAGCCTTAAAGTGCTTATCAACTACTATGAACTTTAAAGCTAAAGTAAAATATTTTTTTGCATAAGGGGGATAATTTTTTATTAAGAAATAATGTTACCGTTTGAAACTAGATATTGTAACAAAGTTATGGCATTAAAATAAAATTAACAATTCTCTGTACTTAATGGTTTTTATGAGGATTGAATGTTTTGTTCCATATCTGCAACATGGCGCCATAAAGGTTTAAATTATTTACCAGAAACTTTTTTTATTTGTCAATGTGAAAAAGGGAGAAGCAAAAGGATTTTTTTAAGGATTCATGCTAAGTAATTTTTTCAATGTCACTCTCTTTTTTAGTTTTGCTATTAGCAAAGAGAAAAGGTTGCATGCAATTTAATTAAATTATTCATAATGTATGTTAATTAGCTTTTAGGAACAAAACAATTTTTTTAGTAATAACATTTTTAAAATGCTGTTTTTGCTTTTCCTTATAATTTACCACTTGGTGAGAGGTGTTTTAAATTCCTTTTAAACCCTACAAATGTTTTTAAAAAATGAACTTAGAATTTAGCCCACAAGAAAAAAATATTTTATTCATGCATTTTGGTTAAAAAATATGTATATATAAAACTCATTTAAATAATTACTTATGCATGTAGTAAATCAGTTTGTGCTTTATTTTGTCATTTAATTTAATGAATTTGTTTGACGCTTTTCAATTTTCTTCGTTAAACTACATAAGCTGGCGACTAAATATCATTTAAATCAAGTAAAATTACTTTATTATAACAATATTCAAGACAAACATTCCAGGCAGATTTATATTACACGAAAGTAAGGCCGGGTTTCCATTTGTATGCCATGTGCCACACAAGCGTGAAAAAAGCTTAACCACTAATTACTAATGAAAAACAGTTTGATTCAGACACGTATTTATTAAGTTAAATAGTTTTATACATAACTAATAGACAATTTTATAGAATCGAACATGATTGGAAACTGTTTAAATCAATAAATATGTATATGTCTGAATCAAACAGTTTTTCATTGGTAATTAGTTGGTTACGCTTTTTTTGGGCAAATGACACACAAGAAATGCCAGATGTAAACTCAGCCTAACAATATGAATATTCAAAAAACGTTTCACTTAAAATTTAAATTGTACTAAAAATATGTTCTATTTTCTAACTTTTTAACCTAAATAGAAATAGTAAAAACTTTCTTCTGATAAATTTAAAGCCTGTCCCACGATATCGAGAGAAACTCAAAAGAATTACAAGCCTTCACTTGCTTTCATTTGAATAAGCGCCCCACTATCTTTCAACTTGTCGACTTTCGCTTGAGTTGTGTTTATGAACAGTGTTGCCACAATTTTAAACAAAATCCCCATAGGTTAATGAAAAGTCTGATGACCACAAATGATAGAGAACAATTTTAGAATAAATAACACATAAAGAGAAATGAAAAAGAAATTTATATATAAAAAAATAAAAACAATGTCCAGAAGAATTTTTACAAGGTCAGTTTGATTTTGTCACACTGCAGAAAAAATATGTACATTTATTAGTGTAAAAAAAACTCTGGATGTCAAAATCATTTACGCAAATTTAACTTTATTTAGAGACCAGGAAAAAACTAACAGCTGACTACGAGTGTCATCTGCTGAAATGACATCAGCTGGGTGTCTACTGTGTAATTAGAAACGAAAGAGAATGATTTAGAATTTGTATGCTTATCACGTGTAAATTCGAAAGAATTTAGAGAGAGATCCTCTGATTATGTATGCACCCTGAACAATATCAGAAGTAAAAAACTATGCAACCGTATCGTGAAAATTTGTTCCCCTCAAAATATTTTCCCTTTTCTCAAAATTACCACAAAAAAAAAACACCGACTTCAATGCAAAGATCTGATAAAACATTTTCGAAAAAACTTTATGGGGCCAAACTGGGAGTAAAATCCTTCAAACAAAAAAATTTTCAAAATCTGTTGATAAAGAAGTACATGAAATATAAAATTAAATTTTAATGGGCGTGCCTACGTGCATTTTTTTAAATGGAACATTGTCTCTATTTTCGAGCTCAAGGTGTGGTAACTTTCGTAATAAGCGGTTAAGTAGAATCACGTGAAATATAATAGCCGCGCCCATTTTTCAATTACAAGAACTAAAGGCGTTTGCCAGGGTTTGCAGCAATCAAATATGTAGAGTATCATAAAATTAAATAATGGGCGTGCGTGTACCTGCTCACCTTTTTACAATGGGACCAATTTGGAATCTATACCCTTTCAGGGAAAAATAAAGAATTTTTACAATCAGTCAAAAGTGTACCGGGTTATGAAGTAATAATGTAAAAAAATATATAGACGAATTGATAAGCTCTGCCATTTTTGAAGACGGTCAAAAAATAAATAAGAACTCGAAAAAAATTTTAAAACAAAGCATCCTAGTACATGAATTGTACAGAAAATTAATTGGTTTCATTGCGGTCGACAACCCAGAATTACAGCTTAAAGTCGACACAACGCATTCTCGCAACGAATTCTTTCTCCATCGCAATTTACAAGCCATACTTCTTTCACAGCATCGCTAGCATTAAAAATAAAATAAAACTTGGCATCACTGAATATGAAAATCAGCTGATTTGTTCACACGCCTTATGACACTTACAAAATTAGAAAGCAAGACTACTTTATGCATTGTTCATTTCAAGGACTTTGTGGTCTGGGGGTATAATCTATAATTCGTAACGAAGGAATATGCTTTTTAATTTGTAAAGGGTGTTTTTTATTGAGGTATAGAACTTTAAGTTGGCATCACTTTTTTAACTGGCGGCCATTTTGTCAGCTGTCAAGTGATTAATATTTAGTTTGGTTTGCCATTTCATCATGAACAGGTTGACAAAAGAACAACGCTTGCAAATCGTGCAAATTTATTTCGAAAATAATGGTTCAGTTCGCGAAGTTTACCGCAAGCTCCGTCCATTTTATGGTCGACATAATCGTCCATCAGAGCAATTAATTCTGTTAACCATGGATCGTTTTCGAACTACGTTTACTCTATGTGATAATACGCATCCGCAGAGACGTCGAACAGTGCGCACCGAAGAAACAATTGCCGCTGTAGAGCAAAGTGTTGAAGAGGACCCGAATGAATCGATTCGCCACAGTGCACAGCAATTGGAGCCGACTAACCGACTATTTTGTTCCCGAATTGGATGGCATGAATGTGGATGAGTTGTGGTTCCAACAAGACGGCGCTACATGCCACACAGCGCACGTCACAATCGATTTATTGAAGGAAACATTCGATGAGCGCATAATTTCGCGTAATGGACCTGTCAATTGGCCACCAAGATCGTGTGATTTGACACCATTGGATTATTTTCTTTGGGGATATGTGAAGTCGCTCGTCTACGCCAACAAACCAGAAATGTTAGGGGACTTGGAAGCCAACATTCGTGGCGTTATTGCCAACATACGGCCCCATATGCTCGAAAAAGTGGTTAAAAATTGGACCTGTAGAATTAGCTTTATTCGAGCCAGCCGCGGCGGCCACATGCCCGAAATCATATTTAAACATTAATGGCATAAAATTATCCTTCCAATAAAGCCAAATTGATGGACATTAAAACGATTTTCTTGTGTTTTATTTCAATTCGAAGTTCTATACCCCTCAAAAAAATACCCTATATGTTAATAACAAGCAAATTCGAAATCATTTCGAATTACAGAGTAGGTCAACGGTAATCTGTGTAGAATGCGTCTGCTTTTGACAATTGTGGAAAGCAATTTAGTATGCTTACGTATTCGTTTATGTAGTCGAATACTTGTCGTGCTGATAAATTTTAGTGGCTCAGAACATAGATTTAAAGGATTTAATCAATCCATAAAATACAATGGATTCAAATTTTATTTGTATAATTAAATAAATTCTAACTAAAAAACTAGTTCGCGCTAAATTCACTTGTATATCAAATACAATTGAGTTGTTCACATTCACTTATTATTGTTTATATTTTCAATTCATTTTCCAAGCAATTAACTACTGCTGAGTACATGTTTCTATTAACTTTCTAACGTTTTTGTTTGCTTCATGCATAATAACCTCATTTAACACTTAATAAGCTGTCATTTTTTGACAAAAGAATTTAATCATTAGCGATAACTTCATTTGTTTTACTATTTGTACGACTATCACTTTGTTGTGAACTCGAAACTGTCGTATGCTTTATTTTTCGCAAATTTAATTTTGTTTTTCAGTAATGAAGATTTACTCTAATATTTTTAACGAAATTCTCAAGTGAGAGATAGATTTCAACTTGACATTGACATTGTATTCTCTAGTGCGATATTGTAAATTTTATGTTAACCCCATCCCCTTAGGGCTAATAAATCAGTGCATGTTAGTTAATCTCTGTTTTTGGTTTAAATTGTGTTTAAATCAGTAAACCTATAAATCAGTACAGCATTTAAACCATCTGTAAAAATTGAGCGTTTGAACTACCAATACAGGCCATATGATTTTGTGCCTTACAGACCATATCGTCGCTGTTTTAACTAACATTCATTTGAAAAATGAGTTAAGTTCTCTACTAGACTTTGTAAGTCATAATACACATTGTCTACAATTTTCACTACTGTAAGCATTACTTTTGTGCCTATATAAGTAAAAATATTTCTGACGCAACCATAAGAATGAATGTATAAAACAACCACTAAAGCTGCTCTCCTGTTAAATTTTTAAAATGTTAGTTAGGTCAGTTAGTTAAAACAGCGACGATATGTTTTGCATTTAAAGAGCACTCAACTTTTTTCCAAGCCCCTACTTTTTCTTCAGATCTTGTTCGATCTGTTTTCTTACACTCTATTGTTCTTTCATACTATTCTACTTCGCCAACCATACATATATGTATATAATTTTTTTCTCAGTAAAATTTGGCGACCTTTAATTAAAATTTATTAATTTTTTTGCCTTTTTGATTGTGCAAAGAATTGATAGCCTGCTGCAAAGCAGCTGTTTTTTAACCGACTGCGCAACGCAAAGAAGGGTATTGTGTTTATCAGTCAATGTATGTATGTATGTACCCTGCAGAAAATTTGGTGACAGTTGATCCAAACGTACTCGTCCCATGACTTAAGAAAATGTCAGTGTTATCAGAAGTACGTAGAAGTAGTGTACGGTAAAAATAAAACATATCGTGTAAATGTTTACATATTCACCATTTTCGTGATGTATCGTATTGATCTAGAGCCAATTTAATTTGAACTCGGTGCAATATTGTAGTAACGGTTGAATACATGAACCTATCAAATAGTGTAAATATAATGCCAATTGCTCCCTTCAATGTGACTCTGCAACCAGTCCCGTAACTATACTGAGATATTAACCTAAACGTAACTGGTATTTATACTTCTGAAACGTGAGTGGGCCTGTGGTTGAGTGGGTAGTGTGCAAAAACCTGTCATGCGCGAGGTTGTCGGTTCGAATCTCAAAAAATTTTCTGCTTAAAAATAAATTATAATTTAATTTGTAACAATAAAAAAAATTACAAGTTTTCATTGTTACAGTTAAATGTCGGAACGACATTTATATATAATAGGTCCCTATTGGATAGTTCAGTGACAAGTCAAAGTTGCATAAAAATTATCAATTAACCCCATCCTAGGCCATTCCCATGTAAATGTGACAGGTCCGCTTCATAGGAAGTGTTAGAACTCGGACTAGTCCCTATCACTTGGGGACCGATCACGTGACTAGTATTGTGTCAGTTCAATTTCCTACAGGGTGTGTATGTGTGTTCCTTTGCTGCGGCACTATTTAAACCGAACGCGTGGAGCAATTTTGATGATTATTACATTGATCGATTTGTCTTAACCCCGGGAGTGTCACTAAAGATATGTCAGTTGTCAAAATTCAATATGGCGGCAAACAGACGCCATTTTGTAAATACGAAATAAATAAAAATTCGGCGAACTATATCAAAATGGATATTCGACAGGTATTTTAAAATCATCTTTAGGGTTCTCTCATGATTTTTCATTCCGAATGACCATTTAGGATATTTAATGGTTCAAAGTTGGTCGCAGTGGGGTTTTTTCAATTTTTTTGTATAAATACCACAATTTATTCTAGTGCTGCCACAATATTATTTCTTAAACTACACATAAGGTATGGTTCACTGATTTATTCCTGTTGAGTTTAAACCACATATAAATTTGAGTTTAGTTCAACTAAACCAGCGTTTAAAGTTCACTAACTTATTAGCCCTTAAAGTTTAAAGGCCTTATTCATAAAAAATATTTTTGATTCACATATAAAATGTTTATGAAATAGATTTCCATACAAAATTTGTTTTACAAAACCTTTATAAATCAAAATTATTTTTTATGAATAAGGAAGTAAACGTGCTCTCCTGAAAAACTACTAAATTAGACTTAAGCTCTTTTTCCTTATTGCCACATAGTTATAACTAAAAGAAAAACTAGTTATGCAAAAAATGTATTGAGTGTTCAATTTACATTAAAAAAACTCCATGTAGACATTAAAAATGTTTCTTCCATCAAAAGATGAGTTCACAAATCAATTTGTAGGAAATTTTTACACAAGATAAAACTTACTATTTTATTAGTTCACAAATTGAGTTTTTTTTTCTTGAGTTATGACTGACTAACATACATATATTTTCGTTATTCAAAGTGAAATATTTTAACTAAATTGTTTTCTTGTTAACTACAATTTAATTAATTGAAAGCTACAAAACTTATTTTTGTTATTCAACTAACATTTGTGCAAATAGACGTTTTTTAGCTCCGAAACGTGTACACAATTTGAAATAGATTATTAGTGCCAATACCCCTTTTTTGAAATTAATTCATTATCAAGGTAAAAAGTACGTTTTAATACTGTTGGGAAAAATATATTAATTGTACTAGTGCATTCATGATAAATTGACTTCCATACTACACTTTTGCATGTTTTTTGGTGGTAGAGTTTAAAATATTAAATTAGTGGCACTTAGACTGAATAGCAAACGTTTTTTTTTAAGTTATGTAGTGATGTCAATTGAGAGCTTTGCGAAAATATTTTTGTTGCTTTTTATTATACCTCAAAATGCTCGGCAAGGTAAATTATTTAACATTTGTCACTACGCCGTTAACAAAAATGGAAAGCATTGAAATTATTAAAATTCACTACAAAAATGGATGGTGAAAATTTCGCCGCCACAGTTCGCAAAACAAAAGCATTTTTGAGTCATCCTAAAGCACCTTCTCGACCAGCGATTGTAAAATTGGTGAAAAAAAATTCAATGTGAAGGATCGAAACTCGTGCATGTCTGTCGCTCACGAACAACTGAGCATATTGCTCTTGTAGCCCAAAACCCAGGTTTTGTCCTCTCCTCGTCGATCTTTGGAATTCGGCATTCCACAAACGACGTTAAGTCGTATTTTGCATAAATATTCACGTCTTAAGGCTTTGAAAGTTCAATTGACACAAAAACTCACGCCTACCGACCATCAATCATGTCGTGTCTTTGCGAGTTCGTGCTTGAAATATTAACTTCAATGATGAGGACCATTTTCACCTCGCAGGCTACGTTTACAAGCAGAAGTGTTGCATTTGCGGCTAGGAAAACCCCAGAATTGTTGTTGAAAGATCTCTACATCGTCAAAGTGTGACTGTTTGGCGAGGTTTTGGGTCTGATACCGTCACTGAACCTTACTCTTTCGAAAATGAGGTTAGTTCAACTGGTGAATGGAATGCACTATCGAACGAACGATGATTAATGATTTCCTACTGCAAAGATATTGACCCAGTAGTCCGCAAGTCATTATAAATTGAAAGCCATCCGATTGTAATTTATTAAGTCAATATGAAAAACAAAAAATAAATAGTTAAGCGCATACAACTAGCATCCGATTCAGATATGTCTTTCTGCTATCCTATTGTAGAATTATATGTTAATTAATAAAATTTAGCCATTGCACTAGCATCCGATTTGGATGGCTTATGCATTTAACACATTCACCACAGCAAGCTACCTACCGACTACCAAATGTCAAGGATAGAATACACATATTTATATGAGAATAATTCTTTTGAAGATAGCAAGGCAACAGGGCGACAGGTTGTTGGCTATGCTGATTTTGTCGTTGTAGTCCAATTAAACTAATTTCTATTTCTTTGGCTACAATGAGAAAATTCAGTATTGCCAGTATAATAGAAAATGTTGAATGAATGATTTTGTACAATTATTTCATATTATTTAACAGAAATAATATCCAAAAATTGATGTTAAGAATAAATTGATGAATTTTTGTACTTTTTCGTGAAATAAGTACATTTTAAAAGAGTAATTAATTTTTATAAATGCTAAATATATAAAAGTGGCAATACTGAACTATGTATTTGTACTTTAATATCAACTGCAGATGGTGCTGCTGCCGTCTCCAAAATAATTAAGTAGCTGGCTACGAGGCGACAAATGCTGCTAGCGGCATTTGAAGTCGTGTGTTCGTGTAGCCTGCTGTGGTGAATGTGTTTAATGCTTTAGTAATGTATCATATTGTATGATATTGTTTAGTTTAAATTATGCTCTCTCTCTCAGTTGGAGTCATCCAACCTTCGCTTACAATGTATACAGTGTTGGACACATCTTTTTGTGTTTGTTATCAACAAGTAACGATACCACCGCTCTTTTGTGTGAAAAATTTCTCGAAAAGGCGAACACAATTGATCACCGAGATTTTGCGATTTAACACTTTAAGAATATTTTTCTTTTGGGCTACTTGATGGATAAGGTATATGCCAATGGCCCACAATCGATTAAAAGATGCAGTTCATGAAATTATCCAGGTCATACAACCACAAATATGCGAATTGCTGATGGAAAATTTCATGAAGAGAATATGGGCCAGTAAGCGTAGCATTGGCGGCCTTTTGTTAGATAGTTTTTTCTATTATTAATGGCACACCCTCGTTTTTTTTTATATAGCAAAATGCAACCTTTTATTTCCCATATTCCAGTTCATTGAAAATTCATGTTAAATAACTAATTCTAACAACCACTCTCTGCCCCAAGTGGATAGACATGGGTACGGATGAAGTGCGTGGTGGCACAGACAAATGCGCATTTCTCCAACTTGTCTAATTTAAGTTTTCTTTCGTAGAAAATCACACTTTAATTAATAAAACATTTCATTCTGTAAAAATAATTGAAAAATAACGAACTTAAGCCTGAGTAAAGAATTGTTAGTCCTTAATAAAAAATTAAGTTGTTGGCTGAACTAGTTAGTCAGTTGACTACAAAGCAAATGTCAGTGTTCGAAAGGCCGAGTTCGATTCCTGACCAGACCCTTTCACAAATTTTTTTGCACATCACAACGCCCTCCTAAGTCGATATTTGTAGCAATGAATCCTCGGCGAATTAAGGACAATAATAATAGCAATAGAGTACTCAATAATATTGTGTAGTGTATGGGTACCTTATGTGTATTATGTACGTCCCTGTTATCGAAGCTGCCAATAAACAGCTAAACCAAAAAAAAATATTTTTTTTTTAATTTGCACTTTAGCAATATGTACGAGTACCTTTAGGAAGATTTCCCAGAGTATTTATTACTTGACGATAGATATTATAAATATGTATTTTATATTTAGCGTGTAGAGAAAACACAAGAGAATAAAAAGTGTACACGAAAGCAAAAAGTCAGTGCCAATGTCAAGATAATTTAGTAAATGCTTTTGTTTTTATTTATTAATATTATTATGGCATATTTTTATAAATTACCTAATAATTTTAAAAATTCAAAATTATATGAAAACAAAGTATTTGTGGATACTGGAATGTGAAAAAATTTGGAACTCCGGTGTCATTTTTGTATTTTCTCAGGCTCTCTGAGGCAAAATTTTAGCTCTTATCATAAAGAATAAAAAATAAGTAAAAATTGTGAACATATATAATATAATCAAAAAAACTTCATCCTCAAGATTAAATTGCAAAAAATTTTAAAAAATTCGATTTTGTTTGCCTTTTTACCTGTTCAGGTCCATAGGTAGCAAACCGTTCAAAATTCAAGGAAACAACTACAAAAATAAACCTAAGATCTCAATAAACAACTTTCTAGAACATATGTACTTCCTAGGAAGGATTCTTAACACCGTTTCTGTAGCCGCAAAAGTGAAAAATTTCACGAAAATTTTTTAATTTCATTTGTTTTGAACAACTAAATCCGACAATAGAAATACTTTTTTTGATTTTTTTATTTTTTTTATTATATATCTCACTAAATCAACAAGAGAGTATTTACACAAAATTTTAAAATTTTCAGTAGAGACAAAAAACTGTGTGGTTACATTTTAAGAGAATTTGAAAATCCGAATACTTTACTGACTATTATAGTCAGAAAATTCTATTTGAAAATGTATTTCCATTGTTTTTATTTTAAAACATTGCAATTATTGGAGAAGAATATCTATGTTTTGAAAAGAGTCACAATTCAAACAAAAATTAAGCAATTTTATCACAAAAACAAGCACATTTCGAATAAAAATCACAAATTAAAACGAATTTTTATCAATAAAAGAATAATCGAAATATGTTGAAATTTTTACAGTAGATAGATATTGATGTTGTTAGTTGATTTCTTGCAAAAAGTGAAATTTTAAAAATTTTGAGTTAATACCCTCTTGTTGATTAAGTGCGATATGTAGATTCTCAAATATCATATATGTAAGAAAATCATCGGGTACGATTTTAAGCCACTATTAATTTTTTGAAAACGAGAAATTTACTCGCATTCGGTTTACAGAACAGGTCCGGATATCTCTCGAACCATTTGCGGTATTTGACGCAGTTTCTCAAGTCCAAAAAAGTAAACGAATTCTTAAAATCGATTTGACAAGCATTTTTAGAGTTAATTAAACAATGCAATTAAGAAATTTATTATTCGACATATTGTCAGAAGTTTATTTTAATTTGAAATTTATTTGCTAATCATCAGTAGACTTCAACCACACATTTTGAATAGTCACAAACCTCTTATCTTATGCACAGACTTTCAAGAACTAGAAAGAAAAATAAGCGTAGTAGGCTTAGAAACTAATACAAAAAACCCGGCAAATAATTTATATTCGATACAAATCCTACTGCGCTTATTTTTCTTTTGTGATTTTCAAAAATATTATTATTTGTGAATTCTCAAACAGTTCTTGAAAGTCTGTGCATAAGATAAGAGGTTTGTGACTATTCAAAATGTGTGGTTGAAGTCTACTGATGATTTGTTACAGCAACAATGAAATATATAGACAACGCTGAACCACCAGCAAATAAATTTCAAATTAAAACAATGCAATTTTTCAAAAAGTTTTCCTCAACGATATCTCTCGAATGAATCAATCAAAAACTTTATTTTCGAAACTACTCAAAATTTACCGATCGGTTAAGACATTCTTAAGTCCTAGTTAACACTATGCAAGTCTTATTGCTAAGCTGATTAGTTTTAGGAAGTGAGAGACGAGGGGAACAGAAACGTTTATTTTCCCCTCGTCTCTCTCTCTCCTAACAAACTAATCAGCTAAGCAATAAGAATTGCATAGTGTAAACTAGGGCTAAGCTATTGCCGAGTACACACTATGGCGTTTTGTGACATCGCAATAGTGTATACTGGTAGCAACGTATGTCATTTCCGATATCTATCGTTGTGTGACATTCCTTTCCATATAAGAAACATAATGGGAACGGCGTTGCACACATTTTGAAAATCACAACACAAGATATGCCAGATGTGTACTCGACATATGAAACGTTTACATAAGCGCAGTTTAAGGGCCGAAATCGGCCCTTAAAATTTAAACACCATTTATATATCTGGGCATATATTGAGTTTCGATAATATCTATATATATAAAATCGTAGTGTGTGTTTGTTCCTAACGCATGATCTCTGGAACTATAAGAGCTGTGGGCCGAATTTTTTTTTTTTTTTTTTTTTTTTTTTTGTTTCTGACCAAACAAGTGACCACCGTGTGAAGTAATTTGTAGTTAAAAAAAAATCAACATAATTGAGGATAATACAACGTTTGCCGGGCTCAGCTAGTGATTTATATTATACATAATTTGTTTTTCACATTAGTGATTAATGACAGTGCGTTGAATACAAATTTACCTATGTTTTGTTGTAGACGTGAACATTTTGATATACTTTGCACCTACAAATTAACAACCTTATGTAAAGTGGTTAAATTTTAAGGGCCGATTTATATTTACGATTACCATGACCTCAAAACTCGATTATCTATTATAATAAGAAAATCAATCAGCAAACGTTTGCGAAACGTTTTTTTTTTTCGAAAAACAATTTAAATTTGTTCTAGTTTTTCTTTCTTTTATAGCTGAATACGTTAAAAATAAAGTACAGTAGCTTGCTCAATTCATAATAATTTTTGTATCGTTTAAAGTTGTGTTTGACTTTCAAACAGAAGCTTGTGAATTGATACAACAAAACATCGCATCCTTCTCATTAAAAGAAGAAGTTTCCTTTTATTAATTTCTGTTTTATTCTGTAATTTCCTTTTTATTTTCCTTTTATATTCTGTAACTCGCTAAAGCTAAATTCTATCGATAAAATGCTTAACAAATAGAAAATTAAACATTGTTGGCGATGACATAAAAATCTAACATTTCGGCGAATTGCATTTTTAAGCGATTGCCTGATTTAGCAATAAGTATGTACACGTTTGAACATTATATTCGTAGCCGAAAATCGATAAATCGACTTTTAAGATTTTTAGCGATAGAGTTTTCGCTTTAGCGAGTTACAGAATACGGGGGCTGATTTACTAATCTATTTGAACTTATTATTATGCAATGCATTATAAACATTACAATTAGCTCAGAAATATTGTAAATTATAATTTTAAGTAATAATAAACCTTTTGTAGCAAATATAAACAACTGATAATATTAATAGAATTTAATGAAATCGCATATACACACAAGATACACCCAAATATGTATTTTAAATATTAAATTTAATTTTAAAATTGCCACGCTGGCAGAGTGAAAAAGTTCAATCTAATCGCTCTAGACAAAAATGTAATGTTATTGCCAGTCTAATGCTATTCCTAGTTAAAATAGTTACAGAAGTTACAGAATAGGAGGGAATATTTACGATATTGATTACCACACGAGTATGTAGTCTCATTAATTTTATCATTATGATTTAAAAAAAATATACACATGTTAAGAGAGGTCCGCAAGTTCACAAAAATTTATATGTATGCGTGTATATGCTCGATTGCAAAGCAAACTAGCGTTTTTATATCACATACATCTGGCAGCCTTACAACTTTCAGGTGCAATTAAACCCAAGAAACACACCTGTGCAAAGGTTTATTTTATTCATTTGATAGCAAGTGATAATATCATATTTCAAATGTTCGTTAGAAATTTACAACACCCATCATATTTGTTTATTTTAGAATAATTTTATATTGAAGTTTTCTTTTACTTAATTTCAATAAAATGCAGCGTTTAAGAAAATACGATTTCAATTCAATGCATGTGAAATCTTGTTGCATGTTACAAGGAAAATCCCCTTTTTTTATTATTATATATACAATGTGATTTACTTTCTAATCACACTTTTTTCAAATGCAAATGAATATTATCAATAAACTTGTATAAATTATTTATAAAATAAAATATAATAATGTTTCTTCACTCTGTGGACTTACGAATTATTTTGTTAAAGAAACAAAATTGTGAAAATTTGTCATACCCACTACTGAGCCGGCTGGGCGGGAAGTGTTTGCCCTTCTTGCTCACAAACAAAAAGTTTACGCATTCAATTTCATGATGTATATTCTGTCTTAGATTAGAATGAAAAAAAAAGGAAATGGTAGTTTTAGGCCACATATTTGACCTCACAAACCATTCAAAAATCGCACGAGAATCTATCATATTCTCTGTCAGGAAGTTTTAAAAAATGTCGCTTTCCTCTCTGTGGTAGAAACACTACCATATTTGTTTTATTGCCTGTACTTATAATTTCAATCAGATGTGTAGGAATAAATTATCAACAAAAATGAAATATGACGCTTACTGGTCGGTATTAATGGCATATTAAAAATAAACAAATATTTAACACACGAGTATAAAAAATGTGAATATGCTTTTTACATTCTTCGTTCGCCTTTATTTGAATAAATATTTACTCAAATCTTTTGCATATTTTTGCATTTTAAGTCACAGTGCGCTCTCATAAATAATCTGTACGAGGAATTTTTCAGTGAAAACTAGATTATTAAAAAATTATTTAATGTACGAATATGTATGTAGTTGCAATAAAGCAATAAACAACTACTTACGTAAAATATATTTAGGAGCAGAGTCCAATATTTAGCAATAGTCTGCAACATTTTCTAGCGTGTTTTGTTTCTAAAATTTTTCGACTCGCTGAAATGAAGGGAAGTTGTTCTGTATATTAAATAACATATGCGAAATTTCATTACTTTTCAAAAAAAAAAAAATGCTTTTTTCATTTGCCTAATTTGTGGAGCTAAATTATTTTATATATAAAAAAGGAAGCGAAAAAGAAATCTTTACTTTGCCATAATGCTGTCGTCTAGAAATTAAGTTTCATTTGTTTTTGCTGCCCCACTGTGCTAGAAAGCAACTTGTCCAATCTATCACTTTTCCCAGCCCATATTTGATTGAACCTTGTTTCTACGACCCTTTTCCAAAAAGGCAGTTTTTTTATTAGTAATTCCATTGTGACCGGTGTGACCATGATGCTCACATACATATTTTGTTATAATTCAAAACTATAAAATTTATAATATAAAAAAGTGTGCGGTTCTCAAGAAAGTTAATTTTAAAAACATTTAATTATTATTATAATAGATAGACAGTGAAAGAACATAATTTCTGCTTAGAATGTATATCAGAATTCTGTGGCGGGTGTGACCTTACAAATCTGAGTTTTTACAACATTATTACTTTTTTTTAATATATTCTGTAAAGTTTACCGTAGAAGGCATATAAAAATTTTGCAGTAGTAAAAAAAAATAGTAGTAAAAAAATTAGTTTTTTTGTGGACAGGAAATATTTAATCCCTTCAATAAGCACAATAAACAAAATTCCGGCTGGTAAAGTTTTAGTTTTCTAACTAGGTCACACCTGGCACATTTTCAAAAAGTTTTTTTTTTACAGGAAAATTACGTTTTTTCTAGGCAGTAAATATTTAATCATCCTTATTGCAGTTGTCATAATTAGGCCACGAATACAATACCAAAAAATTGGGGCTGGTCTAACTAACCATTGTTGAAAACAAGTGACTGCGATTGACAGGCTCGTGTTATTTTCCAGGCATTAGGGAACAGAAATAGACTGTCAATATCACAAAATTGGTCTCTTGTTGACAACAAGGGTGATTAAATATTTACTGCCTAGAAAACAAAAAATTTTTGTTTAAAAAAAAAAGTGACGGGTGTGACATAGTCTGAAAACTCCAAGAAAATTTCAATGTTACCAGCCGGAATTTCGTTTGTTGCGCTTATTGGAGGCACCAGAGGATATTTTAAAGGAACCTTTTTGAAAAGTTGTTTAACAGCAGCAATTTTTATGGACTATGTGTGATTTAAAAATATCAATTTTAAATGTATTCAAAAAGCTTACAATTTCACTTCTATCCTTTCCCATTGTCTACTCTTTTATTTTCTTTCTCGATAGTTTTTTCTTTTATATGTCAATGATTTTTTATCCATAAAAATTTTCTAGTATTTCTTTAGTTTTGTCCCTTTTTTGCTCTCTCTCTCTCTCTCTCTATCTCTCTCTCTCTCTCTAAAGCTAAATTCAGTTCATATTTTTCTTCAATGCAAGGATCTGATAGAACATTTACGAAAGCAATTTATGGGACCAAACTGGAAATAAACTCTTTCAAACAAAAAAAAAAAGTTTGGATATCTGGCGTCCCCGCCCATTTTTGTATATGCAAATGGTGTGTTTTTCAGAGCTCAGGGTGTGTGTTAAGTTTTGTAAAAATCAGTTAATTAGAACCACGCAAAATAAACATTAAATTTTAATGGGCATAACTCCGCCCATTTTTTTTCAAGTTTAAATTGTGTAATTACAAGATCCAAATGTGTTTGCTACAGGTTTAGCAGCAATCAAATAAGTAGAAGAATATCATAAAATTAAATAAAGAATTTCGTGGGTGTGTACTCGCCCACTTTTTTTTAGAATGGTACCAATTGGAAGCTATATCCTCTCAGAGGAAAGAAGAACTTTTACAATCGGTCTAAAATTTACCGAGTTATGAAGTAACAACGTAAAAAAAAATACAGACGAATTGATACCCTGCTCCTTTTTTTTGAAGTCAGTTAAAAAATAGCACTTCAGCGTTGGTATGACGGGTGTGGCTAATACCTAATTACTCTAATATCAATATGTAGGTTCCCAAAATTGTATGATATTATTAATTCCGTTTCCTTTTTTTTTTTGTTCGAAAAGTAACAATTTTATTAAACTATTTCAGTGTTTACTGTGACGGGTGTGACCGAAAATTTTAAAATTTCAATTAGTCCAACAAGCTCGCATTATATGAAATACAAAGCCGAAACTTTAATAAAAATAAAACCACTGTAAAGTCTTTTTAGAGACAACGGTTTTGATTAAAGATGAATAAAATAGAAATATGTATATAAAATAGGGATTGCCGTTCGGTTTTAACCGAAACCGAAACCGAAACATTATTATCTTGTTCAAAAATACAGCAAATGTACTTTACATTGAAGACTTTTATACATTACTAAGCATTTTGTAACAATGAAAGGTAAAAAAATTATAGAATTTTAAGAAAATTATAACAATTCTTTGCAGGAAGAATTGTAATCTATTATCAAAAAATCTCTAGCAGATGTAAAGCAAAAAGACGATAATTTTAACGATATTCGGCAAGAATTTGTACTTTATAAAACAACGAACAACAAAACAACCAACTTATTATTGCTTCACAAGGCAATAACACAATAAAGCCCTATTCAACTGAGTGTTTTCTGTCGCTGGTAACTTCTGCACAAAAATAAAATTTCGCTTAAACGACTCTACATTGAACGCTTTAACGTTTCTGAAATTTTATTACTTGGATAATTAAATATAAATCTTTTATTTTTAAGCTTTTTATACACATACTCAATACTAAATGTTCTTTTTCTCATATAAACACCTGAATTGAATACAAACCAGAGAAACTCTAACAACCCTATAGTAACTATTTTTTCCCTCGAAAAAAATTTCCCAGACATACGTTCCCTTTTTTGGTTCCCATTATCATGAATAATCTGCCTTATCGTGGTTGGCGTATTTCAAATACAGCTACGACTGTTTGGCAATGTATTAAAGAAAAACTGTCTTCTTTACTCTATTAGCAAACAGTCGTAGTCGTATTTGAAATACGCCAATCACGATAATTCAGAATATTTGTCTCGTGAATTTTTTCTCTTTTCCCTTTTCCCACATCGAATAATTTCGATATTTTTCTTCGAATTATATATTTAAAGTTATAATTATTTATTTTTATGACATTAATTAACTACAACACATTTTTTCATGGAGTATGAATCTCTTTGGTTCACAGACAGTAAATTTCATGGTGGTGCTTAATGAAAAAACAGCTAAATCAAGAGAAGCACCTCCATGAGTACAACTTTAAAGTTAAATAGATTTCTGGACTGATAGCGGGGGAAAAATTTCACGGGATATTCTAGATAGCATTTTTCAATTTGAGGGGAATGAAAATTTCACGTGAAAAAATATTCCATTTGTTTTTCACGATAGGGATGATTATTTTTATATCATCATTATTTATCTTTCCAGCATACATACATATTTATATACATGTATATTTTTAAAACCGAAACCGAACCGAAACCGACCGGTTTTAGTAGCTTAAAACCGGAAACCGCGCTTTTCTAATTTTCACGGTTTTTGGCAAACCCTAATATAAAATAGAACGTAAAATGAAGACCAAACATACAAAGTAATCTCCGTAAAAGTAGAAATACGTGCACTTCATTAGCACTCAAAGCCTATCTATTTTTAACTTTTTTAAATTGTCCATACTTCTTATTCAATTGTGAACATTTGTTGAACTAAACAGAAGAGTAAACTATTTTTTTCTTTTGTAGAGATCGTTTTTCGTGACTTCTCCATTTTCTAACACTTTTCGAACCCCGTATTTGAACCTGATGCCTGTTTGTACGGCCCTTTTTCAAAAAAGTATATTTTTTTGTATTATCATTAACTTATAAAAATTTTTTGTTTACAATAAAATTTGTGATTAATGATAACAAATAACTCAAAACAGCAACATAAATTAATGCATAAACATTTTAGTGTTTTATAGAAAAGGAACGCTTCAAAAGGTTTTACATTAGCATATACAAAGTAATTGGATTCCGAGGTCAAAGCCTACAGGTACTTTTCCATGTAACAAGTACATACTTACATAGATATATCTTTTTTGTAAGCGGAGGAACTTTAAATTGATTTTCAAAGGAAAAAATAACTAATTTCAAAACAATCTAATACCAAACAAATCAATACCAATGGTAAACAATCTGTACCACCTGAAACAATATTTTCAATTTAAAATAAATATCTCACTTACAAAAACCACATCACGTACATACATAAATAGAATTATCGAAAGGAAAAAACAAGTTTTTCCACATTTCCGAATAATCGTTTTAATACTTTCGTTGTATAAAATTATTTATTTGAGTTAATATTTAATCTGCGTAATAAATTGATGTTTGTAAAAGTTTTTTTTTAGTCTTAAAAGAAATAAGCGATTACGAACAAAGAGATTCATTCATTCACACTGTATAGAGTTTTTCTATAAACGTTGATTTTTTTTGTTCCAAAAGTTTAACTCAATCACTAACACTAAAATACTTTTAGCTTGTACTTTCAGGTGAATGCATTTTGTCTGGTTTAGTGACACTAATTTTTGTGAAAGGAAATGCTTTTACTTAGATTTATTAAGTCTGGCCTTAGATAACTGGTTTTTAAAATAATATTTCATTCATCTGCTGGTACAAATATTGTTGAACATCTCACCTTTAAGTGTAAAATGGAATATTTTCAAAATAAGTGCAATACAAAAGCACTCGCTGTCATTGACAGGCTTGTAAAGGGTGTTTTTTATTGAGGTATAGAACTTTAAGTTGGCATCACTTTTTTAACTGGCGGCCATTTTGTCAGCTGTCAAGTGATTAATATTTAGTTTGGTTTGCCATTTCATCATAAACAGGTTGACAAAAGAACAACGCTTGCAAATCGTGCAAATTTATTTCGAAAATAATGGTTCAGTTCGCGAAGTTTACCGCAAGCTCCGTCCATTTTATGGTCGACATAATCGTCCATCAGAGCAATTAATTCGGTTAACCATGGATCGTTTTCGCACTACGTTTACTCTATGTGATAATACGCATCCGCAGAGACGTCGAACAGTGCGCACCGAAGAAACAATTGCCGCTGTAGAGCAAAGTGTTGAAGAGGACCCGAATGAATCGATTCGCCACCGTGCACAGCAATTGGAGCCGACTAACCGACTATTTTGTTCCCGAATTGGATGGCATGAATGTGGATGAGTAGTGGTTCCAACAAGACGGCGCTACATGCCACACAGCGCACGTCACAATCGATTTATTGAAGGAAACATTCGATGAGCGCATAATTTCGCGGAATGGACCTGTCAATTGGCCACCAAGATCGTGTGATTTGACACCATTGGATTATTTTCTTTGGGGATATGTGAAGTCGCTCGTCTACGCCAACAAACCAGAAACGTTAGGGGACTTGGAAGCCAACATTCGTGGCGTTATTGCCAACATACGGCCCCATATGCTCGAAAAAGTGGTTGAAAATTGGACCTGTAGAATTGGCTTTATTCGAGCCAGCCGCGGCGGCCACATGCCCGAAATCATATTTAAACATTAATGGCATAAGATTATCCTTCCAATAAAGCCAAATTGATGGACATTAAAACGATTTTCTTGTGTTTTATTTCAATTCGAAGTTCTATACCCCTAAAAAAAACACCCTATACATACATATGAGCATATGAGTACTTTTTATAAGAAATACTTGTATGAAAAAGTTTATTTTATGAAAAAATTAGATGCTTTTAGAAAAGTACCTTTTATAAAAAAGTACCTTTTTAAAAAAAGTACCTTCTGTAGACAAATTCGAATTTAACTATCAGAGACACAAACCAGAATTGTTTATATCGTCCGTTTTGCACTTAACAAAAGATTACTTTAAGGGCTGTTTAATGAAATATTTTATCAAAATGACCACCAATCTTCTGATTTTTAAATAAAAATCATATTTCTCTAATTCGATTATTTTAATATCCAGAATTAATTAAGAAAACTGATCAATGGAGTGACATTTAGTACACTTGATACTACTCGATTTGGCTGGATTATGAATAGCAGCCAAACTTCGCTGCCCTGTCAACTGGCAACGCAGCCGAAATTTGAAAAATAAAATTTGTGTACTTCTTATTGGGCTTAATTACGAGTAACATACGAGTATTTCGACTACGACGTACGAAATGTACTAGAATAAAGAGAAACTCCCTTATGCAAAAACGATTGTTAAACTTAAAGTTGGTTTAACAAACGAATTTTGTATGGCAAAACCGGTTTTAACACATTCTTTAACTTTAACAAACGTTTTTGAAGAACGGGGAAAATGTTTCAATGTTCTTTAATCTTCTACAAAAGCGTCGTAGTCGAAGTCGTAATAGGACACTTGTAATAAGGCCCATTATGAAACTTAAATTTGTTTGGTCTTCAATTAATTTTTAAGTTTTACAAATCTTATCGTTTTTTACATTCACTGAGAACTGACAGCGGGTAACAAATTTCACGGTAGGTTCACGATAACATTTTTCTTTGCCTTCGAGGGGAATAAAAATTTAATGGGAACCAAAATTTTACTTACGATTCATGATAATGGAATCAAAAAAGTGAAGAAATATTTCGGATTGCAATTTTGGGAAAAGGGAAAACATTTCGAGTGAAAAAATTTTCACGATAGGTATGATTAAATATGCACATATATACGCACAGTGAACTTCGAGGCGGAGCTTTAGGCCCTTCTAGGACAATATGCCTCTTTTGTAAAAATCTGATACAATTTCTATAGAATTCTAGATGCGGTTTATGTTTGTTTTGCTAAAACAAATATTTTTAATTATTTAGATTATTTATTGCTAGAGACTGCCAATTTGAAAATATAATTACTTTTTATTTAGATTGTGTATGTTAAAAAACCATTTCTCGTTTATAGAACAAAAAAAAACAGTGTATATAAGGTCTACTGATCTAAATAATTGAAAACTTGTAATAAAAACTTGTAAAAAAAAGCTATAAATAAACGTTTAATATATCAGATAATGATTGAACATTTCATTTTTTTTACATTAAATTGCTTTATAAAATTGACAAAAAAAAAATCATCTTTATACACACGTGTTGTGCATTTAAATCAATTGTCCGAAACTTTATAAAGTGATTGCAATTATATCGCGTGTTTTCAATCATATCGTTTTAAATAACTTAATTATAGCTCAATTAGTTATATTGCTTAAAATGTGTTAAAATTTAAGATAGATGAGCGCAAAAAACGAAAACTTTTCAATTACTTTATTAAGTTTAAATTATCTATATAGGAATTTTAGATAGAAATTCAAATTATTTTGCAGTAAATTAACAAATTTTTATAATAAATTAATTTATCACTCAAGCTGATTTATTTTTTACACGATGATCACTGATAAATTTAAAATGTGACGTAAAGATTTCAATCAGAAAATAAGTTAGCATAAAAAAACTAGTAATAAAAAAAATTCGTATATAATAATGCTTGTCATTAAATCATATGAAGTTCAAATCAAGTTTTTTGTGCAAGGTCTGACTACTCATTTTCTTGGCCAAAGTCTACACTGACAGAAAAAAATATGCAACATTTTTCGAAATATTTTGCAGCACAATTTTTTTCTCGCTGCAATAGGCTCAATAAGTCCGTGAATTTGAATTTCCCGCCTCTTAACGCAAAAGAGCAGAGAGTGGCGTTGGCAGAAGTAGTTAGCATGTTGAATACAAAACCGAAGGTCCTGGGTTCGAGCGCGGTCTCCGACAGTCATTAAATAACATCACCACGGATTTTTCTGATGTGCAATAGTGTCCTTTTGTATCAGTTGTTGTAGGAAAAGTATTAGTGATGAAAACATAGACACTGGTCGCTAAACTACACCGGCTACACAGCCCCCTGCTTCGCCAGTATTGCGTAGCAGAATGAAAGGAGAAGTAAAATAACCAATAAAATGGCTAGAAAACACAGCTTAAAAAATTTAATACGCCTCATTGACACCAGAGGCGCTGCAACAGTGCATTATGAATGAATGCAACAGTGCATTATGAATGAAGCTTTCCTCTATCTCTTCCTTCACCACCTGTCTTCTCTATCACTATCCTTCCCTATCACCCTTTCTCATTATCTTCTCTTCAACTCGCAGGTAGCACAAAGGGATCATTGTATTGGACCCAAGGGAGCCGGAGTATAAATTTCACCCTTCCTTACCAGCAGCCTGCTAACCTAACCTAACCTAACCTAAGGGAAAGGGCAAAACTGCTCCTGTCAACAGGCAGTTGGCAGTTAGATACTGTTAGAATTTGAACAAACTCATATTCAGTTTATCTTTGACAACCATTAATGGAAAAATGGAAAAAATTAATTTGTGTGCTAATTAATTCAGCATTGGGCTGCTGTTGACTGAAGTAGTTAGTGCGTCAACTACAAAGTTTAAACCCTGACCAGACCATACTTCTAGCAATTAATTGTCGACGAAGTAAAATAACTAGAGATGTGCACGTGAGTGTTTTCTGACTCACGACACGCACGCTCACGCAGAAAAATATTTTACTCACGCACTTTCACGCACGAATGAATTTGAACATTTTCACGATCACGCACGCTCACGAATAAAATATTTTTAATCACGCACGAGTGGTTTACAACTTATCACGATCACGCACGCTCACGAAAAAGTATATTTATAATATAATTTGCATGTTTTTTTTGTGTTGATAAATAGGTTCTTACATATACATATGTACATATCTATGTATATATATGCTCGTGTTTTTGTAAAATTTACAATGTAAATTAAAATAAAGCAAAGTTAATTTAATATCGTTTTAAGTATTCGTATTCGCGGATATCATTTTAAATATTCGAATTCGAATTCTCGTATATCAAAAATTGACATTCCGCACATGTATGTATGTATACAAAAATAATATAAATGTGAAGGTAAGACGTATGATCAATTAAATAAATGATAATTAAATAAATGATAATCAAATAAATGAGAAAAGCATATTATATGAGATAACATTTTCAAAGACCCCCCCCCCCCACCCACACCCACCATAAATCATAACAAAACTCGAACCCCAGCCCTCCCCCCTACAGCGTTACGTAATATATGGACGGCCCCTAAAGCAAAAAACATTTTCTGCGGTACAATTCGTCAGTAGTATTGTTGACAAAGGCACTGTTGAATCAGTAGTGTTTCTCAATTGATACTTCCTACAGGGTATCTAAGAAACATACATACATACATACTTACAAAGCTGTATGTACCCATCAAACAAAATGCTCGGAATTCGTAAAGAATTCGTAACGATTGGTCGACAAAATCTTCCGATTTCGGCTACGAAATATTACCGAAATCGTAACAATTTTTGTATTTGCTGCTATTGTCGAAATAATTTGCACATACTCACGTTTTTTAATATTTGTTACAATCCCTTTTTTTTATTAACATATACATATTTATTTAAAAAAATTTTCACAGACTTTTACTTATGTACTCAAAAATCAAAGTTTTAATGTTTAACAAAAATGGTTCAGAGAAACTACCGAAATGTCTTAACGAATTCGGTACAACAAGTCTGACTTCAGAAAAAGTCGAAACATTTTGTTTTGGGGGTATTCATTATGTTTGTAAGCTCATACTACCATACATATTACTATACATACATATATTCATTTATTATTATAAAATAATTTATTTCAAATGATTGAATACAGTTACATATGTGCCTATGCAGGAATGTTATCTCGTGAGAGCGTGAGAATTCGTGCGTGATTATTTAAAAAAAGCTCACGCACGATCACGCACGAGTAAATTTTTTTCAGTCACGCTCACGCACTCACGCGTGATTAGTTATACTATTTGATCACGAATCACGTGAATCACGCGTGACACGATAAAATCACGACATTTGCACATCTCTAAAAAATAACCAATAAAATGGATACATAGCTTAAAGTAATACGTCTACTTAACGCCAGAGGCGCTGCAACGATACTTTCTAAAAAGTCATACGATCTTGTAGAATAGTGAATCCTAGGCTTACAAATTTTTTTGTATTGTTGGAGGAGCCAAGTCATTTGCGAGCTTGATATTACACTCATCAGACTTTTTGCTTCACAGACTTTTAGTAGTGAAATCTTATTACAAAGAAAGGTCGGGAAGTCTAGGGGAGCTGTAGTGTCTCGCATTGTTAAAGTATTTTATGGAATTCTTGAAGATAGAAATGTATGTATTTATGTAATTGTCCATTTACTTTTATAGTTTTGCTAACTCATCATACGATCATACAATCGATCCTACTACACACACACATATTTGTAAATTAAAATAATTTTTAAATTAAACATCAACATCCATTTAAATTTCTTTCCGCGAATTCTTAGTTTTTTTTTATTTGAACTTTCTAACATTGTTTATTGTTCAATTAGTAGGAAAACAAAGTAAATTGTTTTGTATTTAATTTCAATAGCAAAATAATATTGTTATGGAAAAATATACGCCCATACATATTTTTAAACATTCAAAAGTCTCACTTTCAATTGACATTTGGTGACAATGTGCGTTAACTAGCAAATGGCATCATGATCGATAAGGCAATATATGTACATATGTAAGAAATTTCAAAAACGCAGATGATGCATTTTATACTTTTATATTATTTTGCTATTGCTTTAATTAAAAATTAATTTAACTAACATAAAATATATGTATGTATGACGTGATTATATCTATATAATTAATAGGCGAACATGTTTTTTGTAACCCCTTTTACGCTGGTACCACCGCACCGATTTTAAAAAGATTTATATGGTTTTAAAGGATTTTTTATACAGATGTGCAGAATCTATATTTTATTGAAATCGGTTTAGTATTTTGGGAGCTATAAGCGTTTAAAGTTGCTACTACTACATGCACACATATTACACACGCATTTATTAGCTTACAAATAAAAAAGAAACAAAACATGAGTGTGTGTGTGTGTTTGTAGTATTTCTCTTGACCTTACAATTGTTTTTCTCTTATTTGTTGTTGTATGAAAGCCATAATAACCCTCTAGTCAACCTAGAACCATATTTCTCTATATCAATACTCTTTCTCCGGCGACAATTGCACTAGTTAAAATGTCGACAACTTTCCTTTTATGCGCAAGTAGAGATACGTTAGAAACAACGGTTCTAGTGTATTTCTGGTGATATTGTCAATGAAGGCGTCTGTAGTTTGTTTTTCTTTTTTATTATGTTGGGCAATAATATTAAATAAATATTGTATGTAGACGAGGGTCACTTAAATCTTCGGTTAAAATATCTCCATATGGTCGTAAAAGACCTACCTTCTCAATAGTGCTAAAGTCTACTGATAGATTTTGAATGACAACCCTATGTTATGTGTCAATAGGCATTTGCATTGGCTGGGGTACACCTAGTCAGTAGCACTATTGACAATGTCACTAGAAAATCACTATAAGTTTACTATTGACAACGAGAGAGGATACATCGATATTGTAGACTAGAGCCCCTAAAATTTACTAGTGAATCTTTGGTGCCAATGTCTCCATGTGGTCTCGAAAGAACTACTTAGTCAGTAGTTCTACAGTCTAGTGGTGGATTTTCAATGACAAGCTAATGTTAAATGTCAATAGATGATTACATTGGCTGGGGTACACCTGGTCAGTACTACTACTGACAACGTCACTAGTAAATCACCACAATTTCACTATTCGCACTTTCTGCAGGGAATACTTAAAGGAAAAGAATTGAATAAAGTGAATTAGATTGGTTGAAGGGATTTTGTTTATTTGTGTGGTTTTATAGATATTGTATCTATTCAGGCTTTCAAGGTCATTCAATTTTTTTAAAATGTAATAAAAGACGTATTTTTATTTCATTTTTAATGTATGTTTATGTTTTTTTAATTTCATGTATTATTTAATTATGCTTGCATATGTATGTAAGTTTGTGTGTGGCTGTGTTTTAATGAATTTTTTTATGACGTTTAGATACATACATTTTCTTTGAATCTTAAATTATTTACATTTTGATTCTAGAATACGGACGAGTGTGTCGTCCGTTTGGTATATCTAGTTTAATTTATGCAGTTAAGTAAACATATTGTTAAAATTTATTTATTTTTTGAAGAGGGAAACAAATTAACAATTGAAATCAACTGACTTTAAGTGACAGCAAAAGGGGGTCAATACTTTGGTATTAGACGCTACGAGAGAATACACGCATACGCACACGTACTCTAGATCAGTGATGGGAAAGTTGGTACGACCGTACTTTTTTTGATACTATTCGACATGAAAAAGTACCGTAGTACTCCCGCAACACGTTTGATACTCTCACGGCCAGCTTAGAAATATAGTCGGAAGATGCGCGTATGCATATATTTTTGCGAAGAATTAAATTTCTTTTTCGACAACTGACACGAAACTTTATTAGTAAAGACATTTTAGAAAAGTGTACCCAACCAATCACAATTAATTATAAATGAAAATTATACAGGGTGGGCCAAAAGAAACCAAGGGGTGTAAAAGTTTAATAACTTTTTTGTTTATTAATTTTTTTTTATTTTTTCTTTCAGATTATATAGACAACACTTGGAGAATTTATAATGGAGAGGTTCACAACTGAACAGAGAACCAGAACAATAGAATTTTATTATTTAAACCAGAGATCAATTATTTTAACGCAAAGAGCATATCGTCGACATTTTAACGTCAGAATTTCGCCCTCTGAAGCGATGATTCGTTGCTTAGTTAATCGTCATCACCAACATGGCAGCGTAAGAGACTTGCCTCGAACCGGTAGACCACGTTTAAGTCGCACTGCGGAAAATATTGAACGAGTACAGCAAAGTGTTAACGAAGCACCAGAAACATCTGGCAGAAGGCGTTCTGCTCAGCTAGAAATGTCTCGTACGTCACTACGGCGCATTTTAAAAAAAGATTTACAGTTATACCCATATAAGGTGCAATTGGTCCAAGAATTAAAACGCGCAGATCATCGGCAACGTCTAAATTTTGCAGTTAAATTTCAAGAGTTGGCCAGAAATGAAATCAACTTTATTGAAAATTTGATTATGAGTGATGAAGCTCATTTTCATTTGAATGGGTTTGTTAATAAGCAGAACTGTAGGTTCTGGGGTTCTCAAAATCCAAGAGCCATTCATCAATGCCAATTGCACCCCATCAGGTGTACAGTATGGTGTGGGATCACATCTGAAAATGTCATTGGGCCCTACTTCTTCGAGAATGAAGATGGAAGTGCTGTAACCGTAAATGGAGAGCGGTATCGGTTTATGATAGAAAATTTTTTACGTCCTGCTCTTGAAAACAGACCTGGTATGTGGTTTCAGCAGGACGGAGCCACTGCCCATACTGCCCGAGACACAATGGCACTTTTAAGTCAAATTTTTGGAGAGCGAATAATTTCTCGAAATTCGGAAATTATTTGGCCAGCGCGATCGCCAGATTTGACAGCACCCGACTATTTTCTTTGGGGTTTTTTGAAGGAGCGAGTGTATGTGAACAAGCCAGAGACAATCCTTGAACTCAAGGCAAACATTGTTGCAGAAATTCGAACGCTACAGCCACAAGTTTTGAAAGATGTTATGGAAAATGCTCTAAAAAGAGCCCATCAGTGCGAAGCTGAAAACGGTGGTCATTTAAGAGACATCATTTTTCATACTTAGTGTAAAAAAATTTCCATTTTGTATATTATATAATCTGAAAGAAAAAATAAAAAAAAGTTAATAAACAAAAAAGTTATTAAACTTTTACACCCCTTGGTTTCTTTTGGCCCACCCTGTATTTGATTCAATGATATTTTCTGTGGCACAGAAGTTGATCTCTATGTAAACAGAAATCATGTTGAAACAACTGTTTCAGTTTAAAGAAAGTTGTAAAAACTTTATATTACATTCTGTCAAGTTCTTAGAGCAAAAGTGGACTTTGACAGTTTAGTTTAAGTATCCCTCTGAAAATGTTTTATTTGGTAATTATACTACTTTTAATTAAAGTGTTTCCCAGCGAAAAGCAAAATTTTTAAAATATTAACAACCAATATAGAGCATACTATGGAAGAACTGAAGCCATTAACAACAGAAAATATATGTATGCAGTTTCTGGACTTCCGTGGCTATAACTAAAAACGCATTGGGCGAATACATGTTTCCTGGTAAATCGAGAGTAGTTTACGGAATTTTGTCCATACCTCACTCCTATGTAAATATCGAAAGGATTTTCTCTTACCACAATATCATGAAAACAAAACAAAGGAATAGAATTTATGTTCCAAAAGTATAGTCTTATCCAGGCTAAAGTTTTATTGAAGTCTTAAAACTGTTTTTGTTATAACTTTAATCAGGGCTATCATGAATAAAATTCCGCGTGAATTTTTTCCCGGGGAACAATTCCAATTAATAGCAAGTAATAGGGAAAACAAAAAATTCTAATTGGAAAAGGGAGACATTTCACGCGGAATTTTATTCATGATAGCCCTGAATATTTATACCCATTCAGACAGAAAAAGATAATCACCACGATGTTGTTACGATGGTCTGCGGGTACAACTAACATCAGTATAACATCTGTTTACCAATATTTTAAGGAACTCATAACATTAAATTAAATAACGCCGAATGACCGTCCTCCAACTCTTGTTTTTAATGTTGGTGCAATACTCTAAATACAAATTTATTAGGTCGTCACAATGGAAATTTTCAAACTTAAGTCAACTTTTTGTATTTACGGTGTTGTAGTGGTATAGGATTACTAAGAACACGGTATTTGAAAACACAAACTAATATTTTTGTGTTTGTAGTACTGTGGTGGTACAAAATTTTTGGAGGAGTCGTAATTTTGTATTTACAGTGTTGTGAAGGCACATACTTTTTGCGCAAAATCACAATTTCTGTCTGGTGTTATGTACATATGTATATGCTTTTTGTTCGTTTTCTTATTTATTTGTAATAAATTTTATATAATTTTTTGTTAATAAAATTTAAATAAAAAAATAGTTTTTGGTACTCTCGGGATCAAAAAAGTACTACAAAAAATTTTTTTTGGTACCGAAATGCAAATCTCATTTCCCATCACTGCTCTAGATATAAAGATAATAATTCAAATACGAGGGTAGCATTCCAGGTGATGCGATATGGCAACCCAGCACGTCCTTATTAGGGTTCCGTACACCAAAGGTGAAAAGGAACCCTATTGTTTTCGCTAAGCTGCCCGTCACAGGCTGTTTTCTCGAGAACCGTAAGAGCTACGGACCTGAAATTTGGGCAGAGTATGTAGAACTTAGACCGCTATAACAACAAATACATGAGAGTTAAAAATTGAAGGGTGCTCGAAAACGAGAAGCGAAAAATATTAAAATCCCATGCAATATACATACAAGGTAGTGTATTTTTATACAGACTGCAACAATTAACACTAAAATTAAAAAAAATCTAAATTAAAGGGTATTCTATCAGTTAATGTAATTTTGGCTATCTAATTTTAACAACTTGTATCTTGGAAAACGGTGAAACTAAAAAAATTATAAAATCGTCAAACCGAATAAAATCGCCAAGAACAGAAAATAAATCGCTTAAACGACAAAATAGCGCCAAATTAAAAAAAACCGGAAGAATTAAAAAAATCGCCAAAATGAAAAAAAACGCCAAAAACCGTCAAAACGCAAGACAAGGCCAAAACTAAAAAAACGCCACATTAACAAAACGCTCAAAACAAACAAAAAATCCAACACCAAAAAAATGCCAAAATTATATGTTATATAGGCAGCGTTGCCAAATGTGCAATTTTAACTGATTTTAACAGTTTTTTTACGCATAGCGCAGTTTTGCAATTTTTTGCTTAAAAAATAAGTGAAGGTTTATTAGTACTTTTCCAAACAAAAGAGGTAACTCACAAGAAAGTTGTGTTTTTCTTTATGGAATTTGATCTTATTGTTTGCAAGTTGGGTTCATACGGACGTATGAATATTCAGGTCTATTCGGGAAGTCACTTTCACCACAAATACGCGCATCTTTCACTTTTTGCTATTCTTAAATACTACGTTGAAGATGTGTGATAGAAAACATATGTTTTCTTTCACTTTGGAGGTATTCTAAAATACTTCGTCACCATGATCAATGTCATATTCGTTCGACGCCAATTTGAGCGCGTTAAGTTTAAATAAATAAAGAAAAAGAGATACGAAGTGTTTATATGGTGTCTACCACTGTTAATTAAGCTTTAATGGCGTTCGGCCAGGCTCTACAAGACAATTAAGTTTTCTTTAAGTTCTTCAAAGATGTAAACACGTTTTTAAAACAAATAAAAGAAGTAACTAATTTCACTTTTACTGTTTATTGTTTCTTTTTATGTTAATTAGCACTTGTACTGTTAAGTTTTTTTATTAATTATTTCTTTAAATTACTTCTTAAATCCCTTTTTGTTTTCAACTTTTTCTGCATACAAGTCAGCTGTTTTCAATGTTGTTGATGTTTTTATAAGAGATAACATAATATCGATTACTGAAAACGATATTTCTTCGCACGTATTTTAGAATCTGTCGACGTTGAACTGTCGAAAGTGAACGTTCGACGACGAAGAAGTGAAGCGCGTATTCTCGAATAGACCTGATTAATTCGCCTTGCTTTATAGAAAAAGAAAAACAAGTTTCCTTCTTCATTGAAATAATTCGATCCCTTATAGAATGAGATAAAACACGACGAAATATATACCAAATAAAAGGCTAGACCCCATAAAATTGGAAGCCATATACATTGTTTCAGAACTCCTAGCAAAATTTCAGTAATTCACAGAAAAAAACTACATTTTATTTTGGCTAAGCAAGTGTATTAAATAAATAAATCATTTCGCACTTCAAATAAAACCAAAATTTAAAAAAACAAAACCAAACATTCTAGTTTTCTTATTCATTGAATTTTTGATCCACTTACTTCTTTAGGTTGATTCGGAAAAAAAAGAATTTCATTGTGTAATTTAATGCGAAATATCCCATAGTGCAACTAAACACTTCCATTTCAATTAAATAACTAATGCAGATGAGGCTTTCGATATGGTAAAACATAACAACTTGACAAACATTATCAAGCCATGATATAAAAATATATCAGGTATAGGCGTATTGTTAACACCCCCTCTCGCAAAATATACAAAATACTAAAGAATTACCTATGAGCAGTTTTTTCACATGAAAATCAGTTTTTTTATTCTAAATTTTCAGTTTTCCAAAAAAAATATTATGGCAACGCTGTATATAGGCCAAAGTTCGTATAGTATTACATATATCGAGAGGCTATATTCAAAATACGTCAACTCAAATTTGGTCAAAATGAGTTTCCGATGGCAAACAGCTCCTCTATGCAATATTCATCTGTAGTATAAATTACGAATCAAAGAAATTATTTTTTTGCGTTTTATATCAATTTTTTTTATTCTGCTATCTCAAAGTACATTTTTTTTTTTTGTGAAAATAAATAAACAATTTTTTGTTTTTCACAGGTTCAACCGAAACAGAACAGAACGAAACAGAAAAACTAACGACTTGTATTAGATTTCTATAAATAAAAAAGAATCAGCTGATTCGTAACAGAACAGAAAATAAAAACTAATTCTGCCTTAACTCCCATGTAAATTTCCAATATTTTTAAAAAATTAGTAATTTGTTATAAATCTAGCTCATATATTATTGCATTTGGCATGTTGAACACGAAACTGGTAATGATTTTGATATCCTATAGCTAGTTTTTCAGATATGGTCACTTTTAATATATTAGTAAATAGGGGTTCCTATAAAAAAAATTAGTAATGTATGTATAACTTTTAAACTGTTAATCGAATAGAAACATTATGTATGGAAGAATTATAGTCAATGACATAAGCTTTCGAAATTTGATCATTTGAGTGACCAAATGTTACACTAGAGAATGACTTAGAGAGTGCTAAAGCTAACCCCTTCTAGATGGAAGAAGCTTTCAGCCAGGCTTAAGTTATTTTTTTATGGTATTTTAAGTTTTTTCTTTTATCTTTTCAATTCTTATATCTAGTATTGAGTAAAAGATTTCACAAATTGATTAAAAAATAAATACATTAAAAAAAATCATATTTTTCCGAGAAAATATGCTAACTCTAAAAATATTTGTTTTTTGATCGACTAAAATATTTTATCTCATAAAATACGCAAACCAGTGCAAAATAAAATATTTTTGCAGACCTATAAATTATTAAGCGTATTTAAACCTTATTATAGAAGGCACATCATTTATTTTTACAATAATGAGCGAAATAACTAGTTTTTTCGCTCTACTGAAAAGTTAGATTTTTTGGGTTGACGTATTTTGAATATACATATGTAGGCTCTCGATATAGTGTCCGTACGGAACCCTTCGTGCGCAAGTCAAAGTCGCACTTTCCTGAGTTTATTTGCTTTGTAATAAAAAAATAATAATAATAAAAAATCTTTTCAATTCTAATTTTATGTACCATAATAAGGGGGAAAAATAATCAATCTGGTGATACTTTAGTTTTGAATAATACTGTTTACTGAACTATGGCGAATGAAACAGCCTTCCTTACTTTCTTTAAGAAAAAGTTTACTACTGCGAGTGAAAAGCAATGTACAGATTCTTACATTCCGGTTACATCCCTACAACCATTTTCATTATTTTTCACATAACAATATCGATCAGCTGTTTCCTACCATTGCAATTACATTCCGTTACATTCGGCTAACTGAGGCTGACGTGAAATAAAAAATCATGTTCAGACGTGTGGTGCTTTAATTTTGGCCATTATTGTATATTGAAGTATGGTAAAAGAAAACGTTTTGCGACTTGACTTATGTCACGTTTCACAAAAGCTGCTGAAATGTTTATAACATCTCGCTATATGAAATTGCTGCAAAATTGTGTAAATCTATGACGGTTATTAATGATTAGTTTTTCCAGTATTTATAGATATTGAACAAAAAAATAATAACTTTTACAAGCAATAAATCAAGATCAATACCTTGCAGGCATTACTACGTATCTGTCATAGTTATGCCACTATAATTATTTTTATTTTATTAATTTTTTTGTGAAAGTAAAAAACACTTTCAGAGTCCACTAATTATATGATTTTATACATTTTTTAATATAACTTTTCCTTGACTTTTAAACGTTTGAATTTAAAGTTGTTTCGTAAAAAGTAAAACTGTATTTATAAATACATAAATATAAGTATAATACTATTTATAAACAGAAAAAAGCACCCAATTGCTTGAAATAAAACAACTTGTTACTAAACGAAAGTGAAATTAAAGGTTAACATTCGCAGGCTTTAAATTGATTTTAATAAAATTCACTTCTCTCAACAAATTTAAAGTAATTAACAGCAAAAAAAAACACATACACATACATACATATTCTGAGGTTAACAAAAATTTGGAAATCAGATTTTTTTTTATGGAAATCGGTTCGATTTGAAATGAAATCGTAAGCTCAAAACGTAGAAAATGTTATTAGATGTGAGAAAAAACGTATCGATTTTATACTACAACTTTGTTTCATTTTCATTTTCATTTCATTCTTTGCAAAGTTATTTTCTTCGCTTTTCTCTCCTACAAATTCAAGACTTTGCAAAAGCCGTCTTTCTTTGTATTTATTTCCCAATGAAGCCGTCTGCAGGTTACCGAAAATATTTTCGAAATGAAAATCTTCGGACACGGATCTGCTGAAGCAAATGTTATGATCCAGGGAATTCAGACCTGCACCTGGATTCAGTAATTTCTATTACGATAAAGCGCTATAATATCCATTAACATATTTTGACGATATTCGCTGTCACTAGCTCAAATTCATTAACTTTTTTATTCTTCTATGAGCTTTTCGCTTATTTTGACATTTTGTATGCAGAGATGCCACATGTTATAGAATTAAATGGTGAGAAAAACAAAGCTGGAGATTACTAGCGTAAAAATATATTACACAATGGCATTATCGCTACTAGAAACGAATAAATATGCCTGTAAATATCACGATTTTCGGTGCCCCTGTGTCTGAGTTGTAGCGATACTCTCAGTCCAGAGTTCGTGGGTTCGATTCCCACCATAGACCCTGGGTGTTTTTCGCAGACAAGCTAATCGCTTTGCGGGTTGTGTTTGTTATGTTTTTGTGTTTGTTTTATGGTTGTATGCATGATACAATAGTTCGCAAAAGGTTACTGAATTCAGGAACAGGTGCATACATTTTAAAATAAAATGCAACACTGCATTTCCTTCTGTCAAAAAATGTCCGAACGTTTTGCTTGATTTGACACCATAGAAATAAACAGCTGATCATTATCTCCTGTACCTGGATTTAGTAACTTTTTGCGTACCAAAAATTTTAATATTTATCGATATATTAATTCGTTTACGATAACGATAATGTGATTCTGTAATTTCCTTTTACGATAGCCTACATCTGTGTTTTACCGCCTTTTATTTGTACATCATGTAGCATCCCTGCATACAAATTTGAGCTTGCGTTTTTACTTTTCTCACTTCAACCGACAGCGAATATCGTTAAAATATATTACTGGATAGCAAAATCGATAAATTTTCGTTATATTTATTAAAGCGATACGTATATTATAATAAAAGTTACTGAATCGTCTTGGTTGTAATGAATGGCATATTTAATTTTAAATATCTAGTTTTATATTGAAAAATATATTTGCTTTTAAAACAATGAAAAAGTCTCGCGAAAAAAATTGGCCTCAACGGCGGCGGATAAACAGCTCTACATGCGCTGCCTTTTTGTGAGTTTACGCCTGAATATTTTATAAAAAAGGGGATTGAATTTTCACCTATTTTTCACATTACTATGATAAAACGGCATAGGAAACATAATTTTTAATTTTTTATGGTACGTTGCTTTACATTTTCTGTGGCGATATACATTTTGCATATTTTAGCCATTAAATTGCATATGTACATATATATTTTTTAAATTCTTTCAAATTATCAATAACAAATAAAAAATGAACATACAAAATCATTTATTTTTTTGGGGAATGTGTTAAAATTTTATCGCTTTTACAAATCACTTAAAATGTTTAACTAATTCTTACATTTATTCCTATTTCGTTCTAGTTTTAAAATAAATAACTTTAGTCCAACATGGAGATGTAAGTATTTTTTTCTCGAAAACTTATTTATAATGAATTTCATATTTTTGTTTTGTTTTCCTTTTTCTCTTTTATAGCGAGGTGGGCGAAAGGGCACCTGCGCCGAAACGCAATAAATTCTCGACATTTATGTCCAACCATTGGAAGGGTTTAGTAGTATTTCTTGTGCCTTTATTGTGTTTACCTGTGATGTTATTGAATAATACAAAAGTAAGTTCTGAATTTATAGTTTGCCAGAGATAAGATCGTGAGTATATTTTCGCTCACGATCAAACACTCATGATATAAAAATTAATGCAGGAGCATGAACGATATTTTTTTTTTGACACGATCAAGAAGTCACGAAATATTATTTCGGAAATCAACGCAATTGTTTGATTTTATTACTATCCAAGACCAGTTAAAACCGTTTTTTATAACTGCGGAAAAATGCACAAACAATTACAATTACAGTTTAATTCGGTTATGACGAAAACCGATTATAATGAATTTTGCATAGATTTTCTTTTAAATCACTTCACAACTTCGGTTATAAGGAATTCTTTTTATGTCAAAGGACATACATATAAGTCAGTATAGGCCTGTTGTGCGGTCTTACGTGAATTACGAACGTCCACCTTTATATGAACTCAGTATCATTGAAGTAGTCCTTAAATTTTTTCCAGTCCATACCTCTAAAGTGGATAATGTCTGACAAGGTATTATTCTCAAAAAATTGGGATCTCGGACGGGTGAAAGTTGGACAATGACAAAGAAACTGCTAAATTAAGTCAATGTCCTCCCTGCATGCCCTGCATTCATTGTTATTAGTGGTGCCAATCAGATTCAGGTGCCCTCAGGTTAGAGTGCAACGTTAAGACACCGATCAACTTTCATAGTTCCTATTTCTATTAGAGCACGTTAATAAAAAATTAAACCCCATTATGCCCAGAAAACCCCCTACTATCTGCCATTAAGCCATAGAATTCCCATGATGAATCTCCTGATATTCTCCAGTTTACACTTTGGGATATCACTTGTACTCTAATGGAAACGTCTGCTCAGTCATCTATTCATATGGCGTTGCAGCTTCGCGCAATGGCAGATAATATACTCAATGGTTTCTGGTTCTTCTTCATCCTCGCACATCCTACAGACATCTATTCCCTAGCAGAATTTTAAGAACATCCGGAAAGTCAGAAAATCACAATACATTCAACGGCATCTCAACAATACTAGCTTTCGATCACGTCATTAGTTCGAGTCGTAATTCGTTCGTATGGAAGAGATTGTCTCGATTGTTCGAAAGATTAAAAATATTAGATTTGTTTTGCAAGTTGTATTGTTTGTGCGCAAAGCACAGAGCTTGGTAAGCCAACGTGTTGTACTTAGGTTTTTCTTCCTCATTGGCTTATGTGTTTGTGTGTTTGTATATTTTGTTCTTTAGCTAATAAAGTCTGAATAATTCTTACGGTTACAGTTTACAAATGTTTTTATGGAAAACGTTTGTATTAGGTTTGTTCGCGTATATTTGACTAACATACAATCTTGTTTTAATTCTCAAACAGCTTATTTTTTCTTAATTTTTATGAATTTTTAGAAAATCTATCCCCTTATCATGGTTGGCGTATTCTGATTCTTTCGACTATAACGCTTTTGTAATAGGTTAGAGAACATTAGCAAATTTTTATCTTTAATCTGCGACCAAAATGTCAAAATAGAAGCCGAAATAAACCGCAATTAATTTTTGTTGTTGTCATTTCTACCGCAAATATTTATAAACATGTATTCACTTATTTTTTTTTTTTTTGTCTCTTGATTTCAGGAATATCGTTGTATGTACCTGCTTCTTGTTATGGCTATTTTTTGGGTAACGGAAGCTTTACCGCTTTATGTCACCTCTATGCTCCCCATCGTTGCGTTCCCCATAATGGGTATTATGGTATGTATGTCGTCTCACAGTTATTTTAAATACATACTCGTATGTACGTTAGATGTGGTTTATTTTATTTTTTTTTTTTTTTTTGTGTAACTTATAGAGTTCTGATCAAACGTGTAGATTGTATTTCAAAGATACACTCGTAATGTTTATGGGTGGTATTATGGTTGCTTTAGCTGTGGAATATTGTAATTTACACAAGCGTTTAGCTTTGCGGGTTATTCAAATTGTCGGCTGCAGCCCGAGAAGGTAATGTATGCCTCAATTTTTTTTTTATAACTTGTAATAAGAATGTAAACAGTAGCAACTGATAAATATTGGGCCTAATTACGAGTGTCGTTCTTTAGTCTAGTACAAAATAGTCGTAGTCGTAGTCGAACTAATAAGACACTCGTAATAAGGCCCTTTAATTATAAATATAAAATGTAAATTATATCTACATAAGTTATTGCCCTTGTTTTGGTATATAATACACATAAGTACATACATACATATTTAGATTAGGGTAGCCATTATTTTTTTCTACTCTCACCCCAAAATCGATTAAGTTTTATGTAAAAAAAAACCTCACAAAAACATAAATGTGAAAAAAGGCCAAGTTCCTATAAAAAAGTTCGGCCATTAAAAGTAGTGAGATATAAATTTTGATCAAGTTCTTGTTTGCTACAATACCTATCACTGAAATATGCTATGCATTATATAAATTTGTACTCGTAAGGTTGTCATATAATTTCTAGATAATCTGCTAACTTGACAACATTTTAACCGATATAAAGAAATGAACAAATATACATTATTCTCTACTTTTCTAGAAAGTTAAAAATATTGCCAAGTTAGCAGATTATCTAGAAATTATATGACAACCTTACGAGTACAAATTTATATAATGCATAGCATATTTCAGTGATAGGTATTGTAGCAAACAAGAACTTGATCAAAATTTATATCTCACTACTTTTAATGGCCGAACTTTTTTATAGGAACTTGCGCTTTTTTCACATTTATGTTTTTGTGAGGATCTGACTACTTTTTGAAAAATTTTCTATGATAACACTTTTTAAACTTAAAATTTCTAATGTGTTTTATTTTTATTCGTGATCACCCCGCCTGTTGAAAATGACAGAGTTACATAAAATAATGGGTTAGAGCGTGATGAGTGTTGGATTGTAGACCTTAAAAATGAACTATTGTGTCATTACAACGGGTCGCTAGTGTGTACGCAGTTTGGTAAGAGTCGTCTGGAAAGAAACATGTAAAATACAGCGTAAATTTTAGTGGGCCTGCCCCGCCTATTTTCTCCATTTATTTATATATTAAAGTCTGCTTAGGCGAAGTACATAAATCCAAAGGGTATGCCCAATGTGCATGCAAAGTTTCAATATGGTAGGTGGTGCTTTAATTTTTGGATTTTCGGATTGAGTAAATCAATTAGGACTATTAGTCTACAAAATGTCAGCTCTCTACAGTATAATATTACGGAAAATTTTTATTTATTTATTTTTATATCTGCTAGTGCTTATAATTCATGCAAAGTTTGGTATTAAAAAGTTAATGAGAAATATATGAGTAATAAATTAAAAAATGCTAAACCGAAGTACATGAAAGAAAAAGCTCCGATTTATGGGTGAAGTCTCACGTCTACTTTTCAAAATAGGAAATTTTTATTTTGGATAAGTTCAATGTGTATAAAAAGTTCTAATACAATTTATCTTAATTTTGAATTTGAAGTGCTTGTTTCCGTCCCCTGATAGCAACTTCTGGTTTTTTAATTTTTCTTAGTGATCTCTGATCTAGATTTATTTGTGTATCAAATTTAAGTTCGCTAGTGTGAATTGGAGTAGTAACGTCGTGGCCCCGCATACCGGATAAAACTTCCTACTTGTGCATACAATTTCAGCTCTCTAGCGCGAATTATACCTTTATATTTTATCAGCATTACCTCTCCCACTATTTCTAACTCAAAATTTTGTTGTGAACAGCGTTTATAATTGATGCTAATTTTCTTTTAAAATATGCTGACTGAAGTAGATTAAACACAAGGCTAACATTTTAAAGGAGTGATCACACCCACTTTTTAAGGTGATAGTTTAAAGTCTTGTATGTGTGCAATTCGTATGCAAGGTTTCACTAAATTACCTTGAGTTAAAAGCTGTATATTAAGTTTTTAGTTCCAAACAATATTGTCGTGGCCCCGCCTATTCTGGTAAATTTTTTTGAGATTTCAGATTTTTCTAGTTGTTTTCTAACCTAGACCTACTGTTTATCAAATTTCAGCTCATACGTGCAACTTTTAATTTTTATGGGCGTAACCCCGCCCACTTTTCCAAACTTAAGATTTTTTTCGGCCAGTGCTTATTATTCGTGTCAAGTTTCGTTGCAAACTTATAATAATACCCACATAAATAGTATATCTAAATATGCTGAAAATAATAAGGTTTAAATTATATGGGCGTATCAAGGCCCAGTTTTTTTATTAAAAAACTTATAGCCTTGCATTATCGCAGTATATATGCCAAATTGCAATAAAACAGCTTCCATTAAGCGTCTTATATTAGCTTTTTTAATCCTCAATGTTATGGGCGTAGCCCGGCCCTTCTGGCCAAAATTTCCGGGTTTTCACATATTTTTATTTTAGTGCTAACTTAGACCTAGCTCTGTATCGAATTTCAGCTTCTAGCACACATTTTAGTTTTTATGGGCGTAGCCCCGCCCCCACCCACCCAGCTAAAATGTATAAAATTAATAAGTTTTATAAATAAGGCTGTAAGTTTTTAGGTTCAAACAATAGTAGCGTGGCCCTGCCCATTCTGGTAATATATTTTGGTTTTACAGATTTTTCTAGTTGGTTTCTCACCTAGACCTACTTGTGTATCAAATTTCAGCTCATACGCGCAACTTTTAATTTTTAATTTTAATGGGCGCACCCCCGCCCCTCTGAGTAAGATTTCTGGGTTTTCAGGTTTTTCTTATTGTTTTCTCACCTATACCTACTCGTGTATCCAATTTCAGCTTCTTAGCGCAACTTTTAATTTTTAATATTTATGGGCGTAACCATGCCCACTTTTCCAAACTTAAGATTTTTTCGGCCAGTGTTTATTATTTGTGCCAAGTTTCATTGCAAACGGATAATAATACATACAGAAATAGTATATCTAAATATGCTGAGGCGTAGTACACGAAAATGAAGTTGAAATGGTATGGGCGTGTCAACGCCCACTTTTTAATGAAAATTTTTTAGGCTTGCTCTATCGCAGTATGTGTGCCGAATTTCAATAAAATAGCTTCCATAAGGCGCCTTAGATTTTCTTTTTTAATTCTAGCCTTTATGGGCGTAGCCCTGCCCTCTTAGCCAAAATTTTTGGATTTTAAATTTTTGTTAGTTTATTTTCCACCTAGACCTAGTTTTTTAGCAAATTTCAGCTCACTAGCACACATTTTAAATTTTATGGGCGTAGCCCCGCCCCCTTGGTTAAAATTTTCGGGCTTTCAGATTTTTCTAGTTCATTGCTCACCAAGATCTACTTGTGTACCAAATTTGAGATCTCTAGCTATAGCGGAAGTGCTTCATAATATTGATGAGTGAGTCAGTGAGTGTCTTAAAATATGCACTTTTTGCACCTCCATATTTCCGGAACCTTTCAAACTTTGCATATGAGGTTACATGAATTTATTCTAATTATGATTTAAATTTTATAATTTTACGGTAGCGGGGAACAAATTTATAAGGGGATAAAACCAGCTCGAATGGCTTCCTGTAAATATACACACTACGTGCATTGGCCAGAACTTGCATTTAAAAAATGGGCGGAGGTACGCCCATTTAAATTTAATTTTACATTTCACGTACTTCTTCTTATCTTCTTCAATCAGATCTTTGCATTGAATACTGATTTTTAGCAGAAAGAATTTATTTTTAACACATTTAAGGATTTTCAAATAAAAAAATTTTTATATTTAAAAATAACGATGCAATAAAATGCCAAAAATATTAAATTATTTAACCATCTTTTCTTTTCAAACTATATTGCAAGCAAGCGATTTTATTCACTGAATAAAAAGCACTTCTTTAAATACTTTTGTGAAGTGAATTATTTTCACATCCAAATTTCAGATTTTTAAAGCACCAAACACATGATTTTTATTGATTTAAAAAATGTCACAAGAAAACCACTTCCTTCCAGTGACACGTCAATGTAAAATTCATGGGTTTTTTACCTAAATTTGAACAGGTTTATTTCAAAGGATGTGGTACTTTTACTACTTCTTTTTCCTCAATTTTTTGCTGGCTATTTTTTTAACATCCCTCTAGCCAGCCTAGAACCATATGTATCTATGTCAATACTCTTTCTCCAGCGACAATTTCACTAGTTAAAATTTCGACAACTTTCCTTTTATGCGCGCGTAGAGATACGTTAGAGAAAACAGTTCTAGTGTATTTCTGGTGATATTGTCAATGAATAGTTTGTTTTTCTTTTTATTATGTTGTGCAATAATATTAAACAAATATATGTAGACGAGGGTTACTAGAATCTACGAGTGAATCTTCGGTTCAAATATCTCCATATGATTCTTATCAATAGTGCTAAGGTCTACTGGTAGATTTTTAATGACAACCATATGTTATATGTCAATAGGCGATTACATTGGCTTGGGTACACCTAGTCAGTAGCACTATTGACAATGTCACTAGAAAATCATTATAATTTTACTATTGACAACGAGACAGGATATATCGATATTGTAGACTAGAGCCCCTAAAATTAACTATTTAATCTTTGGTGCCAATGTCTCCATGTGGTCCAAAAATAACTACTTAGTCAGTAGTGCTACAGTCTAGTGGTGATTTTCAATGCCAAGCTAATGTTAAATGTCAATAGATGATTACATTGGCTGGGGTACACCTGGTCAGTAGCACTACTACACTTCACTACAATTTCACTATTCGCACTTTCTGCAGGGATTTTTTAACGCACTAATACTTCCAAATTATTGTTTTACTTATTTAGCAAAATATTTTTTTATTAAAAATACATTGAAATTGATTATTGAGGGGTTTAGCTGGAGTATAAGTGCGTTAACAGATGTTTAACTTAAATTGTAACAATTCCCATAAAAAACAACAGTCTTTTTTGTGTATTTTCTATACTTTTTTATTTTAATTAAAAACAATTGTTATAAATATTTAAAAAGTAGTTTATTAATTTAATCAATGAGATATATACGTGCTGTATTGTCTTTCTAGACGAAATTATTTATGGAGCGGATAGAAAATTGCTTTTGTGTATTATTTAAACCAATTGTTTCACTCTCAAATCTACCAAAACCTTTGGGTTTAATTTTAATGGATTTTAAATTAACTGCACATTTTATATGAACATGAATTTTAATTTATTGAAAACAATTTTGCTGAAAGCTTAATTTAAACATTACATTTGTTGTTACACAAAGTTTAGCGTAAATGAACTTAGATCATGTGGATTAAACACATACGTGCATACACACACAATACATGCATATGAGCTGTTTATTTCGAAAATGCCACAAGTCAATGAATTAGAAAAATCTAATCAGTAGTTTAGAATTTTAAGTAATTTTTTATTTTAATGTGAAGTTAAATTTTAAAATTTATAATCCTTGACACAAACCTTGTGGTTAAACAAAGCTCTGTTAGCGTGCTAACAATGCTTTGTTAACCTATAAAAATAAAATTAACGCAGAAAAATTGATTGATGATATCATTGCCCATAAATATATTTCTAAAACTTTTCAATTTGATCCATTTATTGCCAGTTTATAAACTTGGGAATGAGTGGTCATGAATTAATGCTCAGGTAGTCCTCTAAGAGCGCACATATTCAGAATTTCTAAAAGTTCGAATCACAAGGAGTTTTTTCGAAAAAAAAAAAATAATAATTTGCTCATAAACAAAATTTAATAAAATCTTACTCCTGAAGAATTAAACAAACTATCGTAGAAACGTTGAGTAAACCATGAAATTAATTGTTTTATTTACATCGATAAAAACATACCACAGAGTAATATAGCCCATGAGATAAGTATCTTATGTATGGGAAAGGAGATACTGCATCAAAAACTATTTTTAGAATTTTTTAATACCAAAAATTGTACTCGAATAAGACTTTGCTGCAAAAGAGCATTATCTCAAAACATGTATTTCGTCTAACCCTGTTATTTCAGACAAATATTGATATGCCAAGGTCTTTTTTTAAGATTTTAAGTTTTTTTTATTTATTTTTTTTTCGTATATATAAATAAATATTTTTTATTGTTAAATGTTAATTTACCTACATTAGGCCGACTCACTTAAAAAAAGTTTTTGTTACTCCTTTCAAATCAAAGATCATCGGTCTTTTAATGAGGACCCTCAAAACATTTGAGGGGACTTATATTTGTAATTAGTTCTCGTCCTTAATAAGTTTTATCAATAAGGCTGTTAAAATAATCAGCATTTGTTGAGAATTTATTTTTCGAAAGTTTTATCTTGGGGTCTGGTCTACTCTGTAATTCGAAACGAAAGAAAATTCATTTGAATTCACATGTTAAAAGCATAAACATTTTAAAGCATTTTCTTTCAGTTCGAATTACACAGTAGACCTCATGGAATGAAATTATACATTCGTGTATATTCTGTATAAACTTGTATCGAACTCATTCAGTAGCTCGTTTTAAACACAAACCTATTATCAAACCCTTTTCAATTGCATAGGTTTGATCATTGGTGTGTGTCAAAAACGAGCTAATGAAAAAGTTCGATACAAGTCTAATTCTGTATTAAAGGAGAAATAAAAATCGTTCGGAATTGTCCTTGCATCGTTCTTAAGAATTCAAATTTCGTTTTGATTTTACGCAACACACAACCGATTGTTTTAACGATTTTTTTCCACTTTGTTAATTTTGTCCTATATTAAAGAAAAAAAATGATATTGCGGTATGCTTTAAAGCGACAAAAATTAAATAGATCCGAGGGAGCTAAACAGTTTTCTGTTTACTCGGAAAACCTGTTAACAATTCTTTAATGTATTACGAAAATTGTAGATAATTCCCATAGAAAAGGCTTTCTGAATTTACTTCCCACTTTCTACCATAAGCAAACGATTTTATAATGGGTGATTTGTAGAATGAATGAATTGTTTTACTACTATGCTCGGTTAAATACAATTAGATATTAAATTCAACACATATGTACATGTTAATACTGGCAGTAAAAATTATCAGTAGTGATTACAAATAAATTTACCAATTTCAGAAGCAAAAGTTTGATAACAATTTTAATGGCAACTGATTAAAAGTTAGACTGGGTTCATACACACCAACTGTTGTTAAAGAGGGAAGCCTATCTTAAATCAAGCCTTGTTCATAAAAAAAATATTTCATTTCAATAATCTATTGGGAGTTTGTCTATAATCATTGGGTTTTTGAAAGATTTTAAATTCTGGTTGAAGTCGGCTTAGTAGCAGCGTGCATGTGCATGTAGACGTGTTAAGCCAATAAATTTTTTTTTTATTGTTTTATAAAGGTTTAATATAACAAATTTTATATGGAAATCTGTAAGTCTATAATATTTACCGTAGATTTTTTCTTCAAATGCCAAATTACAACATTGTGGGAAATATAAAGGATTCGTTCGACTCACTTCATTTTAAAAATTATTATTAAATCGGTTTTCTTAACTGACCTAGGGCTAGGGTGACTCCGTGTTCACCAATTTCAGTATGCACCTGTTGATTTGTGGTGCGTCAATGAATTATGTTTGGTTATATTGAACACTGGAGCAAAAATTGAGAAAAGTGCGGTGATTTGTTAACACTGAAATTGGTGAATACTTCGAAACTCATCGTTGCGAAATCCGTGCACAGGCCAGCTAACAAAAGCAATTCAATAATAATTTTTAAAATGGCTGTGAGAACTGAAGACTTTCGGAAATGGAAGTTACACGAAACTTTACTAATCGTAACCAATGTAAAAGAATTCCATTAAAAATAGAAATATTATTAATGACCACTTTACGGGCAAGTAAATTATTTGTATGTTTGAATAAATACACTGTCGAGCAGGTTCTGTACTAAAGGTGAAATCTAAGCTTTGGAATTTTCATAGCAATCCAACAATAATGCTTTGACAATTCCAAACATTTTGATTTCATAATGCCGAATGCAAAACATGCCCGAATCTCAATTGACCTCATCCTAAACCATCTCCAGTTAAAAGTATCATTTCCCATCGAAAGTATTATAAATGGTCCGGAGGCCGGTTTCTATCACTTAAGAACCAGGGGGTCTACTGTGCAATTCGAGACTAATGAAAATGCTTCCGAATTTACATGTTATTAATATTGCATTTCGAGAGCATTTGCTTTCGTTTCGAATTACACAGTAAATAAACCCCAGGCATTTGAGAAATTTTTTGCCTCTAGGGCAATTAGATAATGGTGGAATTGTACATGCATATAAAAATACATAGTTATGTATGTACATACATACATATGTATACAAATTAATACAAAATATATAACATTACCTGGAGATTTCCCAACTTTATGGGATAATAATAAGCCTGGAAACACAAAATGGAATCCCATCAGAAAGTGGTTGACAAATTTGGAAGCATGCCCTTTCTGGCCTGCTTGTGAAATACTGCATGATGACTTGAGCAACACGAACACAATAAACTAATTTCACATCACTAAATTCACTTATTTTACAACAAATTTTGCACAAAATTTAATAACTACTTGAATAAAATCCACTTTCTTTTAAATTTCTTTAAATTTTTTCACTTTTAGCACTGTGCGGTAAGAAAAAAAAATTACAAGCTTGCGTAAAGTTTACAACTAGAGTTACCACATCAGCAAAATTCGGCAACATTTTTTTTTTCTGAACATAGAAAAAGAGCGTTACCATTTTATTCACAGTTATATTTATTTATATGTATAAAAAAAGACATTCGACAAGTAATTATTAATTTAGGTTAGAGCTGTTTAATTTTAAACATTTATTTAAAAAAATTAGATAAATAATATTTCAAGTTATTTGTTTATTGAATTTAGAATATTGGCAATTATAATTAAATTGCAGCATTAAGTAATAAAAAAGGGAACCTTACAATCGATGTTTGGAAAATAATTATATATGCATATGTAAATTAGTTGTTTTTTTTTATTCTACCCATCGATTTCAATGAAATTTTACATACACGTTTATTTTGCGTCAAAGTATAATATTATTAAGAGAAAATTGGGCAGTGCAAAGTCTATACGAAGTATTTACATGCCATATATTATAATAATTACTCGGATTTTACATAAATATAAAGCTTCGTTTGTAGTATTTTGTGGGATATAGCTATATACCTCGATTTTGTCTCAATTCGACTTATACTGTTATCGTTTTTACGCATAGAAATATACATACTTATTTTAACTTGCATAATGTAATGAGAAGAATTCTTTTTTTAATAGATTACATTTCGGATTAGTGTTTGTTACCATGTTTTTATCCATGTGGATTTCAAACGCCGCCTGCACCGCCATGATGTGTCCCATTATTCAAGCCGTCTTGGAAGAATTACAACAACAGGGACTTTGCAAAATGTACCGTGAACCACAGTATCAAATAGTTGGCAACAATAAGAAAGATGGAGAAGAAGAGTAAGTTCTTTCAATTTCCTTATGTTTGCAATATTTAAATAAAAAATTTAAAAAAAAAAATGATTTCTCTCTTTCACATTATAGAACACCTTATCCCACGAAAGTAACACAGTGCTATTTCTTGGGTATTGCTTACGCTTCATCCATGGGCGGTTGTGGTACTATTATCGGCACAGCTACTAATTTAACTTTCAAGGGCATCTATGAGAGTCGTTTCCGCAATTCAACTGAAACTTTGGATTTCCCAACTTTTATGTTCTATTCCGTGCCGTCCATGTTGGTTTACACTTTCCTAATGTTCTTGTGGTTGCAATACCATTATATGGGCCTATTCCGTCCTAAGAGTAAGGAGGCTGAAGAAGTAAGATTGGGCGACCAAGGTGCCGAGGTAGCCAGAAAAGTCATCGATCAACGTTACAAGGATTTGGGACCGATGAGTGCTCATGAAATACAAGTTATGATTTTGTTCATTTTTATGGTCATCATGTATTTCACAAGAAAGCCTGGCATTTTCCTGGGCTGGGCCGATTGGTTGAATGAGAAGGATATACGCAATTCTATGCCTACAATTTTTGTTATAATCATGTGTTTCATGTTACCGGCCAATTATGCATTTATGCGTTATTGCTGCAATCCCAAACGCCTCGAGTTGCCAACTGCACCCACACCGTCTCTCATTACCTGGAAATTTATTCAAACAAAAGTACCGTGGGGTTTGGTATTCCTGTTGGGTGGTGGTTTTGCTTTAGCTGAAGGCAGCAAAGTAAGTGGCATGGCTTCTTTGATAGGTAATGCCTTGATTGGGCTGAAACTTTTGCCACATGCTGTCCTCCTGTTTGTTATTATTATTGTGGCTGTGTTTTTGACTGCTTTCAGCTCTAATGTGGCCATTGCCAATATTATGGTTCCTGTTGTAGCTGAAATGGTAAGTGAAATGCATGTAATGATAATTATTTGTAAAAAAAAAACTAGGTCTTGTAAATAGTGTCCAAACCGCGCGAACAGATTCGTTGTGATTTAAAACTATAGTTTTAATAATTTTTTTTGTTTTAATTAATATATTAATTTAAAAGATCACTGTTTGAAGAAAAATTAATATAGAATTCCGTTTGGGCACCCTCTACAGCTGATCATTACGATACTAGGTCTGATTCGTTACTTTACATTGGAATCTCGCGGGATGCCAATTTGCACGAAAAACGTAAATTGTTGTCTCTTATTGAGAGAAATTGTAGTTTGCTCCTATTTTACCGAACTTTACCGAAAAACTAAAGAAACAGACCTTTTATTTATTTTCCCAGTTATTTATTTATTTTATTAACCCCTGACCATAAGATTTATGTGTGTCCGTGTATCTGTGTGTCTGTACGAGTCCACACTAGAGAAGCTATCACAGCTTTCCTATATATTCTGTCTAAGATATTTATTAATCGACATATTGTCAGAAGTTTATTTTAATTTTAAATTTATTTGCTGGTGGTTTAGCGTTGTCTATATGCATTTCATTGTTGCTGTAACAAATCATCAGTAGACTTCAACCACACATTTTGAATAGTCACAAACCTCTTATCTTATGCACAGACTTTCAAGAACTATTTGAGAATTCACAAATAATAATATTTTTGAAAATCACAAGAAAAATAAGCGTATTACGCTTAGTTCTTGAAAGTCTGTGCATAAGATAAGAGGTTTGTGACTATTCAAAATGTGTGGTTGAAGTCTACTGATGATTTGTTACAGCAACAATGAAATGCATATAGACAACGCTAAACCACCAGCAAATAAATTTCAAATTATATATTCTGTCGAATCTGTGTGTCTTTGACGATGTACCTCCCAAGCGGCTAGACCGATTCTAATATCTTCTCGCCTATACTTGAATAAAATTGGTCCATCCGTTTGATTTGTACGTCGGGGGTTCTTACAATTTTTAATTTTGGTTATTTATTTATGTATTTATTTTAATTCGATACATAGGAAGCCAAAAAAGCCAATTATACATACAATTTAATGAACACTTATTTTTATTTTTCAGTCAGTTGCTATTGAAATTCATCCCTTGTACTTAATATTGCCCGCCGGCTTGGCCTGCAGTATGGCCTTCCATTTGCCCGTTAGTACGCCACCCAATGCTTTAGTAGCTGGTTATGCGCACGTTCGAACCAAAGATATGGTGAGTTTGAATTTAATACAATTCTTTTTTTGATATGTTGGGACCGCCCGCAAGCCAGTTATTTGACCCAGTACAACAATATTTAACATGAAAAATAAAAATTTACTAAAAAACAAATTCCCTTGGTTTACCCAAGTCCATACTCGTTTAGAAAAGTTATATGGAATTTTTTAAAAAGTACCCTCTGTTTCCACAACCTATACGGTCGACTTGAGTAAAAAATTTATGTGAAAATCACTCATATTTCTGACTGGAAAAGCTGCAACTTAAAAATAATAACGCGTCACATTAATTTAATAATTTTCCATATAATAGAAAATTTATATTGAGATACTTAAAAATAAATAAATTAATACTGTAAATTAATACTTTTCCATATTGAAATAAGAAATTTCAACATGACTAGATTTTCGTTCATGTTTCTTATTAATTCAATATTATTGATTTTAAGCTGTTTTTTCTCTGGGTGTACAGGTGGCCGACGAGTCGCCTGCCTGACTTATGGAAACTACACATTAATGTAAGTGATGTAAATTTTTTACGCATTTCGACTGTCTGGGTTATATAAAATGGGGGATCATATTTTAAATTCAGTCTTATTTTTTAATTATCTGAGAGTTTATAGAATACAATCGACAATTCTCGTCTGAGTGTTTTGTTTTTGTTTTCAATATAAATAGACAGACGAAAATTGGATGTGTCAGAAGCTAAAAGGCGTAACTCCACAAAATAAAATGTAAATACACTAAATTGGTGATGTTTGGAAAATTTATTTCCAAAATTTATGATATTAATAAAATTGAGAAATTTTCGAAAAGTGGAGTTAGGCCTTTTAGCTTCTGACACATCCAATTATTATTGATTTCTTCTGTAATGTAAGCTGGCAGATAATTTAAAAAAATAAGACTGAATTTAAAATATGAACCCCCATTTTATATTTATATTGAAAGCAAAAACAAAAAATTTGAGTACTTTGTTTTTGTTTTCATTATAAATAGGCAGTCGAGAATTATTGATTGTCTTCCAGTATTTAAAAATTCAAATCTCTCACAAACTATTCCACAAGGTGTATCTAACTAGGTGTCAGCGCTACTTCAGCTGATAATTTTTTGCTCTGTGTGCTTTGTAGCTGTAGAATGTCAAAAACTTCGTTTTGTTTTGGTTTTAGTACAATTTTTTTTTGCGCTTTTGACATTCTTCGGTTCTTTACACAGCTATGGTTGCCGTATTTTTGTATAAGAAATACTTACGCAGTCACCTGTATAATTACATTATGCTATTCCACAACGCATTTTATTAATCTATTTTTTTCGTTTCTTATATTTTCAGGCGATTGCCGGTATCGGGCCGACTATTATCAGTATCATTGTCTTGTTTGTTTTCTGTCAAACGTGGGGTTTGGTTGTTTATCCCAACTTGACCTCTTTCCCCGATTGGGCACGACCAGTAGCTCTAAATGCTACGCACTAATACTGCTGCACGTGCGCACATACATATCTAAGATCCTAAGTTATTTTTTTTTTAAGTAAGAATTTGCTAATTTATTTCTTTTCTCTGCCTTTCATTGTTTTGTGCTCACGCTCTTGGACTCGTTTGACCGAATTCACAGTAGTCTCTTTCCTGTAGTTAATTTTCTTGATAATATTACCCCCTGTTTCCACAACCTGGACGGTCAGGTCGACTTGAGTAGAAAATTTATATGAAAAGAACTAATTTTTTTGAATTATTTTCATAAACGTTTTCTAGACGAGTCACCTGCTTGACTTATGGAAATCAGTGTGTTTTATTTTATATGTATTTTAAATTTTTTGAAATCTTAAATTATTTTAAGGAAAAAGTAATGAAATAAATAGTAAATTAATTTTAAAATATAATGAATAAAAACATTTTACGTTTGCTTAAGTTTAGTGTTAAATTGTAAGCAAAATTTTTTTTTCCAAAAAGTTTTTTAATTAAATATTTGTGGATGTTTTAGCTGTTTAACTTAAAAAAAAACATTCGAACATTTGTTGTGAATTTATGTAATACATACATAGTTTTAAAAATGGGCGTTAAAGTGTTAAGTTCAGCTTAACATTTTAACTGAAAATCGACCTAAATACATATTTTATTAGAATGTTTTGTGTTTACTACTGTCATTTATTTAATAGTACTATTAATATACAAGTATCTATCTGTATACATGCATACATATATATACACATGTGCATATAAATCTTTAACTAATATTTTTGACTTGATGCATTTCAATATACATACATATAATTATATGTATATTTTTTCTTTTTGATATAATTTTATTTAAAAAAAAAATTTAGCAAATGTAAAATGAACCAACTAAATAACTCAGAAACTTTTTGAAAATGTACTTTAAAATGATTACTTTACATGCAAATATACTACAAGAGACATACATACATGGTATGTATGTACACATACATATATATATATACAGCCTATATTTGTATATAACAAAGTATGAATATTTTTACAAAACTTATGTACTTTAATATTTTAAAACAAGAATAAACTGAAAAAATAAAAACAAAATTAATAGTTTAATCATTTCTCGTATTCGATTTCATTAAAAATTCATGTTAAATAGCTGATGTTAACAACAATCTCTGCTTCAGTAGATATACAGACATGAGTGTTGATGATGTGTGTAGAAAATCACATTAATTACCCTCTAGTCAGCCTAGAACTATATGTCTCTATGTCAATACTCTTTCTCCATCGACAATTGCACTAGTTAAAATGTCGATAACTTTCCTTTTATGTGCGAGTAAAGATACGTTAGAGACAATAGTTCTAGTGTATTTCTGGTGATATTGTCAATGAACGCGTCAATAGATTGTTTTTCTTTTTTATTACTCTATGCAATAATATTAAATAAATATATGTAGACGAGGGTTACTTAAATCTACTAGTGAAACTTTTGTTCAAATATCAGTAGCACTATTGACAATGTCACTAGAAAATCACTATAAATTTACTATTGACAACGAGCGAGGAAATATCGATATTGTAGACTAGACCCCCTAAAATTTACTAGTGATTCTTTGGTGTCAATGTCTCCATGTGGTCCCAAAAGAACTACTTAGTCAGTAGTCCTGCAGTCTAGTGGGGGATTTTCAATGACAAGCTAATGTTAAATGTCAATAGATGATTACATTGGCTGGGGTACACCTGGTCAGTAGTACTACTGACAATGTCACTAGTAAACCACTACAATTTCACTATTCACACTTTCTGCAGGGTAATAAAAATATATCTACATGTATTATATAAAATCGTAGTGTGTGTTTGTTCCTAACGCATGATCTCTGGAACTATAAGAGCTGTGGGGCCGAAATATTTAACACAGGTTTTTGTCTTGTTTCTGACCAAACAAGTGACCACCGTGTGAAGAATTTGTAGTTAAAAAAAAACTTAACATAATTGAGGGTAATACAACGTTTGCCGGGCTCAGCTAGTAATTCTATAAGAATTGAAAATACTGAACTTAAGCAAGATTAAGAAATGATTCCTGATTAAAACAAAATAATTTTTAACTCTCTATTTCCTATTTTTATGAAAAAGAAAATAAAAAATATGGTAGATATTCTGATATTTAATATCCTTTAACCATAAAGAAAATTAACCCATAGTTGACACTAGAAACTTTAACAAACCCCAGCGAATAATTTTTATTCGATATGAATCTATTTTATTTTTCTACACCTTTATACAATTATAAATCCATTGGATAGCAATAAAAGTAGTATAAGGCAAAATGTAAAATAAAATCTGAATTAAACATTCAAGAAAATTATTATTTGACATATTGTCCTAAATCTATTATAAGTGAAATTTATTTGCTTAATTTATTTGGTTAACCATTATATATATGCATTTCATTGTCCCTTTAACAAATCTACAAAGGTGTATCGGGAATAAAAGTTCACGTGAAAAGTATTACCTTTCTCTAAAATTGTTATCACCAATGTTTGCGTTTTTGTTGTGTTTTTGTTGACAATACTATTTTCTGGGTCCAACTCGGTCGTTCGCTCAATTTGGACACAAACCTTGACCCACAATAATAATTCAAAAAGTTTCAAAATTAAAAAAATAGTTGTTTTTCTATAATAACTCAAAAAATGTATAAGGAAAACTAGTTAAACTTACTTCTTAATGGAATTTGTTTGATGTATTTGGATGTTAAAATTCTTTTGATATACATATGTATGAACATTTTAAAATTTTGAGTTAATACCCTCTTGATGATATTACTTTTGTCTCCTGTAGCACAGAATTTGATTTTGCTAAACAGTGAGTGATTTCATTGTTGTTTGGTTTTAGCAACAAGTAAATGTTTGTCAATGATTTGGAATGAGTTTAGAAACCATCACCATCATAATTAAATAAATATTTAAATGTAAAAACTACGTTGTGAAATAACCCTTTATTGCTCTTTCACATGAATTGTATCGTGCTAATAATTGCTGTCATTATTTCTACAATGAATACTGTTGTAATTAAATAATTTATCTATTATTTGTTGCATACTTTGAGGCATGTGCAGTTTGAGTTTAAATAAGTGCAAGGTTGGAAAAACTCGTCAAAATAGAAATTAATTGAATTTCTAAAATGACCTTTTGTACCGAGTAACACGATATGAAAAATTATAATAGGTGCGTTTGAGTGCTTTTACAGTAAAATCCACTAATTGTGTACTGAGTAGTTTAAAGAAATTACTCTCAATACAAGTAGGCGAACGGAAAAATTTTAAAATCTAGCAATATATATGCAACAGGTGATTGCCAATTTTGGCGGTAAAAATTATACATACATGCAAAAAAAAAAAATATAAAACTATACATAGTCGTAAAGCAGCTCTGGGTTGAGGAACATCTCTCGCGTCATCGTAATTATTTCTTAAGTGCGGTCAGGCTTGTTTATGTTGTTTGGCCTTCGAGAGTTTTTCGTCTCGCTCGCACTGGTTGACTGATCTGCCACAGATAACCGTATAATCTTGCGGTTTTTTGTGGAATTTCTTTAACAACCACGTTGCTACTTCCTATGTGAAGGCATAGATCGTGTACAGTCAGTCACAAAAACTTTTAAAATGCTGTTAATACCATCTTGGACATATGGTCTAGTTACTCCGCCCATACTTGTGCAACACCATATTATACAAATTTACTTTGTATAATATGTACTAAATAAATAAATAAATAAAACTATACATGTGTATGTAAATGCAAAAAATATAAATACCGTCGGGTAGTTACTAGTTAGCCTCCAAGGCGAATTCAGTATTAGGTGACCTTATCAGCACAACAATTTTACAACACAAAAAACAACATGTAGTTTGCTATCCCAGCAAAAAATAAAATGAGTACTTCCTTACGATCCACTTTTTAATTTACTTCGAAAGTATCTAATGCATATTTTTAGATGTTAAATAAGTTATTTTTAACCACATATCAAAGGGAATTTTAAATCACTACTTTGTTTTCAGCAAATTCATTACTTTTTTGGCTCAAGCCAAATGCAAGTGTTTTTTATTACATTTAAGGCTTTTCAAATCAAAAAATTTGCATAACTAAAAATAACAATAGAATAAAATAACAAAAAATTAAGTAATTTAACTTTTTTTCTTTTCAAACCATATACAAATGATTTTAATCACTGAATAAAAAGCACTTTTTAACTACTTTTTTGAAGTGAATTATTTTCACTCCCGAATTTCGGATTTTTATAGTATCAAAAACATGATTTTTATTGAGTTTAAAAAATCTCAAAAGCAAACCACTTCCTTCCAATGACACGTCAATGTAAAATTTATTGGTTTTTTACCTAAATTTGAAATGGTTCGATTCAGTAGATGTTTTGTTTTTCCTACTTCTTTTTCCTCACTTTTTTTTGCGGGATGCTACAAAACCAATCTGTCAAAAGATTTCTGAGCAAATTTTGACATTTTGGTTCAAATTGATCAATTTTGCATCAACAGCTGATAATCAGCCGGTCTGATAAGGTCACATGATAATGAATTCGCCTTGGTTAGCCGCATGGAACAAATATGGGCCAATCCCATGATGTCGACAACGTCGCACACTTACATTAAAAACAAAATTTGATATTTTGTTGTTCTCGACGAAGAATGTGTTTTTTTAATGTTTTTATTTAAGCATACGGGTCTGTCCCACGATATCGACATGAAACTTTCTATAGCTTACTTATTGGTTTGCTGCAGACATAATGTATTTTGAATATACTGTGCCGTAAATTTTCTGATTACTTTGTTTTTGTTTTCAATATAAGCGATAGAAACCTTCTTGTCGACATCGCGGGTCAGGCAGTTAAAATTTCTAAGCTTTTTACCTTCAGCCAGAAATGTTATTAGGATTTACAGAAAAAGTAAAAAATCTTTGTTGCCGCATATACGAGTATTAGGGATGAAACGATACCACTAAGGTATCGATACTTTTACTTTATACGGTATCGGTTCAAAAGTATCGATACCTACTCAGTATCGAATAAAAAGCATCGATACTTACTTGTATCGGTCAAGTTCTTCATATGATTTGAACTTGTGAAACAAAAGTAAATACACACAATGCAAACAGAATACATATGTATGTAGTATGTACAGTTAGAGTCACTAATATTCGGTTTTCAGATTCAGAATCAATAAAAAGTCTGCCAAACAATGCAATCTTTTAATCTGAAAAATTTGTCATTGTTTGGCAGACTTTATGGATTCTGAATCTGAAAACCGAATATTAGTGAAACTCACTGTATGTACTTGCTTTGAAACATTTTCGCCGATAGGAGGAGCAGTACAGTCGGGATGACATTTTGAACGTTTGTTCAAATTCGATGTTTTGTCGCAATAACACAAGCATTTAAAACAATTTTTCAACTCGCAATTATATCGTCTTTTTATAAAATGTAACCACGAACTTAACTTGGGGTCCCATTTTCTTGAAATGACTTTAATATCTGTGACAATAAGGAAAAAGTGCTTAAGTCATATTTTACTGCTCTACTGCAAGAGCACTTTTAAACTTTCCTAAAAAAGCGCACAAAACAAAAGAAATTTTGCCCAGGGGAACTTTCTAATACGGATATTACATGGGTACCGTTAACTTAAGAACAGATTATATCGACTTAAGTGATGTTTCCTTTTTGCCACAGATATATTCTAAACATAAATTTATATTTAATACGAACAAATGAAACTTTGTTAAACTGACGTCATGTTGAACATTGTTGTGGCAAATAAGAAACGAGTATTTTTGACCGATACGAGTACTTTTTACCGATACCTACTTGGTACTCGGTAGTAAAGTATCGATACCAAAAGTACTTGGTTTCTAAGAAAAAGTATCGAGTACTTACTTGTATTTACTCGTATCGTTTCATCCCTAACGAGTACCAATCATAACAACAATATTTCTAGCAATAGCATTCTCACTCACTTTTAAGTAAGTCAAATTAGTAAATTTATTAAGGGAAATATAAAATGAACTTTATATACCCTGATACATTCAAGACATCGAAAAACTAAGAACAAATTTAAAAAAAATGACACATTATTCATATATTATCGAACAATAACTTAATTTTTTTACATGTTCCATGTGGCAAACCAATATGGTTTCATTTTACTGGATTTTGCTGGCAAAAATTTGTCCAGTAAAAATTTGCATTTGCTCAGAAAATGAACTGGCATTTTTCTCTCTCAATTTGAGCTCTCATTTACTGGATTTTGTGTACGCGAATGCAATCCAGTAAAAAATAGTAAAAATTTTTAAAAACTTTTGAGTTCTCGAACGCACTTAAGATATAGAATATAAAAATCTATAATACACATTTGGATGTCATGAACAGTTTAATAAAATGAATGGACATGTGTGAAATTCCCATGATTATTAACATATATTTAATTGAAAAGGATAGCTGCATTACGCAAAGATGAATTTTGCAGTGTTCTCCAATTTCAGTGTTTGCTTGTTCCATAGAATTTATATGGAAATTTATATGGAATTTGAAAATTTCGATTTTTATCTGCCTCTTGATAAATTTATATTAGCCCAATTCACAATCTTGTGCAAATGGTTTTGCATCGTTGCATGTGCAAAATAGTATAGTATATTGATACTCACCACTAAGAATTGTTAAGTGGTGAATATCAACATGCTATACTATTTTGCACATGCAACGATGCAAGACCATTTGAACAAGATTGTGAATTGGGCTATTGATACTCACCACTAAGAACTGTTAAGTGGTGAGCATCAATATACTATACCATTTTGCACATGCTACGATGCAAGACCATTTGAACAAGATTGTGAATTGGGCTATTGATACTCACCACTAAGAACTGTTAAGTGGTGAGCATCAATATACTATACCATTTTGCACATGCTACGATGCAAGACCACTTGCACAAGATTGTGATTAAGATTTCTTAATTAACCACGACAGTCCACTGTTGTTTCCAAGCCCAGCATATATTCGACCTAAATTTTTTTTAGCACGACCGACCCACTTTAATTCGTGCATGAGAGGGTTGATAAAAGACGCTTTATAAATAAATACTACCATCTTCTGTTTCCCACCAAATATACAAATAAGAGTAAATTTTAACAAAATCATTTTCACAATTCGAATTTTTTTTTCGAAACAATTGGAAAAATACCGAAGTATACTTATGTATTTATTCCACGTTAAATATAATGAATTGGGGGCTAAAAGTGTAGTCTTAACGGTCATAGTGTCATAATGTTTTAAAATTTTTGTTAAAAAATAACATTATGTATTATATTAGAATAATTTAAAACATTATGACACTTAAGACTACCGTTTGAATCTCCCAAATGTGTTTTTTCTAGCAAGTCCAAATGCAAAATATCGTAGCTTTTCTTTCGATTGTGTGTTTATTTTGTTGTTGGATTTTAAAGAAAATTTACGATATTTTGCATTTACACTTACCGCCAATATAATCGAAAAATATTTATTTAAAGCTTTTTGTATTTTATTATTTTTTGTTTGTATATAAAACAACCTCAATTCTAAAACCTTTTAATTCGCAATAAGCAAATGTTTGACCTTGTATTTTTTTTTTAATTTTTTTTTGAAGCAGTGAAAGAACCACAAACCACCTCGAATTTAAAACAAATTTATTTTTATACAAAAACAAAAAAAAATTCAATCATATCTAATCTTTGTCATACCAGAGTCCATAATAACGAAATGAAATAAAGAAGTGGCTTTTTAGTTTTATCAAAAATATTTTATTAATTAATGTTAATTATAAAAAATAATATGTTCTTTATATGAAATAGCCTTGGAATATTTGGAAATGTAAATTTTTAAAGAGATTTTCACACAAACAAAAATAAAAAGCATTTGTTATTAAAGCAACAAAAAAAATAAATAAAAAATACTTACATACATAAATACATAATAAAATTGTTTCTTTGAAGGGTTAATGTATGACCCGCAACCAGAAAAATAACATGAAATTCCTTTGCATTAAACTTTCTTTTATAGAAATTCAAAGGAAATTTGTGAGACTTAAATCTTGGCACTTTTAACCAAGTTCAATTGATCGCTTAACATGCGCCCAAAGTCGGGATGTACCATGGAGAAGTTCTTGACAGCACGTTCTTGTATAAAGGCACTGGCAGCAGACAAATGACCAGCGATGTTGCTAACCAAGCGTTTGCGTCCACCATCATCCAAAACACGCAGCCAGAAATCGGTGACTTGGCTAAAGTTATCCTCAGTTTCGCCACTGCTATAGCGATAAATATCTCCCGTAATGGGTAATTTTGTTTCTAAGCTTCTGGCGCGAGGACACTCTTCGGGACCAGAGAACGAATTGGGGTAATAGTTGGGAGCATTGCCCTGATTGTCGTTTACGGTCATAGGACCATCACGTTGATAATTTTTAACAGCCACACGGTAAGGACAATTGACAGGAATTTGCAAATAGTTGGCTCCCAAGCGATGACGATGAGTATCGGAGTAGGAGAAAAGACGACCTTGCAACATCTTGTCGGGTGAAGGTTCAATACCGGGCACCAAGTGAGCAGGACTGAAGGCAATTTGTTCAACTTCAGCAAAGTAATTGGTGGGATTACGATCGAGCACCATTTGGCCCACTTTAATCAGGGGGAATTCTTTGTGAGACCAAACTTTAGTGACATCGAATGGATTGTATTTGAAGGCCTTGGCCTGTTCGAACGTCATTACCTGAATGCACAGATTCCAGCTGGGAAAATTGCCACCATTGATGGCATTAAACAAATCACGAATAGAATAATCCGGATCTGAGCCAGCCAAAGCATCAGCTTTCTGAGCATCCAAATTCTTAATGCCTTGATTGGATCTAAAGTGGAATTTAGCATAGATGGGTTCGCCCTTGGCATTTACCAATTTGAAAGTGTGAGAGCCATAGCCATGCATAAAACGATAACCATCGGGAGTACCACGATCCGAGAACAAGAAACAAACTTGATGAGTCGACTCAGGACGCAATGTTATGAAGTCCCAAAACATATCAGCATCCTTCAAATGGGTCTGGGGGTTACGTTTTTGTGTGTGAATGAAGCTGGGGAATAGAATGGGATCACGTATGAAGAAAATTGGTGTATTATTTCCCACCAAATCCCAAACGCCATCATCAGTGTAGAATTTTACAGCAAAGCCACGAGGATCACGGGCGGTATCGGCCGAACCGCTCTCACCACCCACCGTGGAAAAACGTATGCCCACAGGAGTGCGTTTGCCTACCTTTTCGAATATTTTAGCTGCGCAGTATTTGGTGATATCATCGGTAACTTCGAAATACCCAAATGCACCAGCACCTTTGGCATGAACTACACGTTCGGGAATACGTTCACGATCGAAATGGGACATCTCGTCGAGAAAATTGACATCTTGCAAGAGCACTGGTCCGCGTGGACCCACAGTTTGTGTGGCATCCTTAATGCCTACTGGCCCGCCAGCTCCCGTAGTTATAGCACCTGGGGAAGTCTAAAAGTATATCAAATCAGTATACGAAAATTAGCGAAACGTGCAATAATATTTATATCTTAAATATATTGTAACTTAATTTATAGTGTAGTGAAGCAGATGTGAGTTCCTTGGGCAATTGATCGTATTAATAATAGGAATATTACTAAAACATAGAGTTCAAGATAGAAGAAGTAGTTACCGATTCCACACACGCCCACACACACAAAAATAGGAAAGCATTCTTAAGGAATATCATGTTCATAACTTACTACTTCGTTATATTTCTATTGGGAAAGATCACGAACAAGATAGGTGATATCTTGGCCTAAACAAAGCAGAACTGCTATTTTCTATCACAAAGGCCGATGGACAAAGTTTTGAGTTCCCACAGTCGCAGAATCAGAGGTAATCTTGGATTCTAAGTTATCATGGAAATAGGATAACTAAAGGGTATGGCTAGGTTAGGTTTGGAAGGATAGTCCGTAAAAACTTCAACTTGGAAACCTTTGAGTCTATAGAAATAAGAATTAAGTAACTATTATATTATTTTAGTCGATCGTGGAGTCCACTACTCTCACATCTAATTGGGGCAATGGAACATGATATATTCCAACGTTTTGTACTCCCATTTATTCTCGCACAGCCTACAAAAATCCGGCTTAGCAGGCTCTCATCATTAGTATCAGCAATCCTTGCTATAGCCTGAATAGTGGCCAGTAAAACAATTCCATCAGGACCTTATGAGCCACTTTGTTTATGGCAGTTAGTATTTCATCCAGTGCCATATGCCACTGCCGAGAATCTTTAATCCTGCTTACTATTACAGGAAATATTCTTGCCTCCTAAACCTCGATTCCTACTTTCCTTAAAACAATGGCTAATTGGAGGTTTTACCGAAGCATCTCCCATTGCATCAACCAACGTTACCCTAGTCTTAACAGCTTGCCGTCGGCAGTCTCATTTCCCCCAACATTGCAATGCTCTGGAACTCAGCATAGCGTTACTGTATAACTGCTCATTATAGTCACTAACTAGTTTCGACCTGACAATATCCCCCTTCAAAGCTTTTCGCACTGTCTGTCAGTCCACATAGGGTATAACCTCTTCGCTTTCAGTTATATTCTCGGCTATTAATTTCATGGTATTCAAGACATAAGAAGCTTAAATGAATTTGGAAATTACCCAATACTAATGTGAGCATCAATAGTAGTGAGGAGCGTTATATTTAATAGATATTTAATAGAGCAACTGCATAAAATTCAAAGATCCGTCTCTATTGGGTTTATAGGTTGATTAAGTAGTAGCCTTCAGAAGCTCTGAATGCTATACTGAATTTGACGTCTGTGGAAGGCTCACTGGCCCGGTGTTAACGGGAAGTAAAGATACTGTTTATCATCTGCTCTGCATGTGACCAGCTGTATCCACAAATTCTTAGGAAAACATATATTGGGCGATCTGTTGGAGTTAAGTCAAACTAACATAAGTGATCTTATCCGATATCTCAATGAATAACGCTACTGATTGAAAGAGTAAAGTGACTTTCTTTTGAAACATATGCAGCCATTGACCAATTCTAAAGTATTGTATAATCTTGGGGTCAAAAATTATTAGATTAGATTTACATTATATAAAAGGTAAGACACAAGGGCTGGTGTCTATATCTTGGGAACGAACATTCGTAGTTCTTTCAGACTGCGGAATGAATGCATCGTTTTTCAAGCTGATATCTTGGCGATCCTCAGGGCCACGGAACTAGTGGTCAGGAATGTAGCTAAATGTGAGAAGGTAACCTTCTAAGTCGACAGCCAGGCAGCACTAAAAGCTTTGAAGAGACACAATGTCAAATCGAAACTCGTTATATTGTATGAGAATCCTCAACATGCTTATGGAAAAATATAGTGTCAGACTATGTTGGGGTCCTGGCCATAGCAGTGTTAAGGGAAATGAAATTGCCGAATAGAGTCGGCTTTAGATGAGGGAATGTGTGACAGATCGGTGAAATTACCGATGGGTCATTCATTACAGGAAACTCAGAAAAAGAGCAGGACCAACAGTTCATGGAGAAGTAGCGAGGATTGTAGAGTCTCGAGAGCTATGTAACCAAAACTTGACTCAGGACATTTCCAACAGAGCATTAGTGATATCGGGAAGTGTAAACTGGAGAATATCAGCTGCTTCATCATGGGAATTTAGTGGTTTAATGACGGATAATAGGCACTTCTTGGTACATATGAGGGTAAATATTACTTTTAACGAGCAATAGAAGGGAATCACAATGCACCCAACTGGGTATCCGAGTGGAGGTGCGTTATACCCTTCCTAACCTAATCTACATTAGATAGAGACATCCTCATGAGGTAACATATCTCAAATTGGCTTCTAAGCTCGCCTTTAGTAAGAGTTTTAAATAACAGCAGCAGGGGAAACGTACGGAAATGCAAGATAGCATTTCCGTGAGATCAAAAGAATGGAGTTTCACGTCAGACTAGTGGTACTACAGGCACCGGTGGCCCAGCGTCTGATATTTCTCTGATAGGATTTAGTGGATGATGACGCAAATGGCGAATTCGTTTTAGTGAACGAAAGCCGATGATGGACTTCGCTGCAGTCCTAAAGGGTTTAATATATGATTCTCGAGCTATCGACTGACGCTGCTTCCGGTTATTGGTGAAGTTTTCTTTCGGAAAACGCGTGGCGAAGGAGCACACATAGTGGCTGTGGTTGGTACCAAAATCGTTGGTAAAAAGTGTTGGATGCTTAGTATCCAATGCTAGTGGTCGGTCGTACGGTCGGTCAAGTATATACTTTTCTAAATGTTGTTGTCATGGCTCTGGTATTGGGGAATGCCTTACAGAGTGTTCAACCGTATGATAGAATTTTTCTTTCTTGACTAATCTCCGGCACTATGGTCGTCTTTCGAGAGCCTCTTACATAATGAGCAGTTAGGTGACGCAGAGTTGCAAAGAAAGTGACAAGAGGTAAGATAACATATCGAGACACTTATAGCAGTGATGATGGCTCATTGACCAATAAAACATTTATAGTTTTGAATTTTGTCTACGAATGCTTGACAATAATTTTCAAGTAAAAAATTGGAGTTATTGCAGGTTGTTCTAAAAGACTTAATATGGGCAGGGTTTAATACTGTTTCACTGGTTTCGACATTAGTCCAGAAACATTAAAGTAAAGTGGAGGGAATCACAGTTTTACCCGATTACTTGTGCGTGGCCAACTGTTTATTTAAAAAAAGTCCATAATTGAATCAGCAACTTGAAAGATTCTCAGCATATGAGTTGAGAATGATTGGTAAAATTTGACGTACACACTGAAAAATAACGCTACTGGCTAAGGCCACTTCAGGACACATACACCAAATATGTGTATGTAGTATCTGGCTATTCTTGATCACCCTCGTATTAATTTTTCAATTAAGCTACTAGTTTAATACAACAAAAAAAAATATAAATAAGGCCAGAACATGTATTAACTGTTGTTTCGAAAACCTGGATTTTTTTAATGTAGTATTTTTTTAATTTTTTTTTAAGTTTGAAATGTGCATTAAATTAATTTGGACACTATGACATTTGCTTTCTATTCCATTTTGTTTTATTGAAATACGTGCTGATTTGAATATGGCAAATGAAATTGCCGCATTAAATGAAATTGTTAAAAACAAAAGAAATTAAAAATATTAGTCGTTCGTTTTTTGCATAAATGTACTCGTTATACTGCAATTTTGTATGCAAAAAAAAAAGAAAAACTGTTGTGAAAATATTTAAGTTAATTAAAAAAATGTATTAACTGTTTTGAGTTTGTTTTTTTTAATTTACAATGTAACGAATTTAGGTTTATTTAAAATAAACTTGTTTTTCAAACTTGTTTTTTTTTTGTACTACTTAATTTGCTGTTGATAATTGTTTTTAGATTCAGTTTCAAAGTTTAAATTTAATTTTAGATTTTACTTCTTATTTTGGTAATTTTTGCCTTAAATAAATTTACGGACTGATAAGAGTAATCAAGTTATCTGACTTGCTTGGCAACAATGGAAATGTGTTCTACATAAAGTCCAAGTTGTGTAAGATCGGTCTGTTTCTGCCTTTGAATATCGTTATAAATCAGATTATGCTAATATTTCAAAAGTTAGAAGCCTTTTCCATATGTAAAGTCTACTTCACTAAGTCTTGAGTTTTGCAGCTTGTGGAAAAGCCGTTTAACAGTTGACTGAGATGATTTGATAGAGATTTTACATCTCTGAACAACATGCAGCCAGGGTGACCGATGGCATTTTTCAAAAAGTGGCAACAAATAGGGGATTTATAAAAAAAAGGGGCAGCATTAAAAAAAACAAGACAACTACGCTAAACTTGTTCAGCCTTATTTATTAAGGCTTTATAAAGGGTTTTTAACACAAATTTCCATACAAAATTTTTCTTAAAAAGTCTTTATAAAGCCTTAATAAGTTTTATAAATAAGGCTGTTTATTTTTAATGCATTATTATATAATTCACTCTAAAAAAGGGGACAAAAAGTTGCAAGGCAGTCAAAAAAGTATCAATTTGCCACTTTAATCGGTCAAACGGTCACGCTGTATGTGGCCATGCCTAAATAACGGCAACGCTATCTAATGTATGCAGCGTTGCCAGAATTGTTGAACGAGTACAATATTTTTGATGATTTTTTAGTCTTAAATATAATTTGCGATTTTTTTTTTGCAATAGATAAATAATAAATTAATAAAAACAGTTTTAACTTGTCAAAAAAACGGACAACATGAAGAAAAATTAGTGGATTGAAGAATAATAAAAAATTTGACAAGAGGTGCAGAGTAAACTACACGAAAAAAGTCAATCGCCTGACTGAGCACTTGATTAAGTACAACTTCCTCTACAAGCAATAAATACATTTTTAAAAAAATCAACACATGTCTGGTTTAGTTGATGTAGCGTCTTTTATATGTACGTATATTAATTAGAGATGTGCAAATGTCGTGATTTTATCGTGTCACGCGTGAATCACGCGTGATTCACGTGATTCGTGATCAAATATTCTAACTAAACACGCGTGACTGAAGAAAATTATAATTAAATAATAATAAAAATAAATTATTATTTATCTCACGAGATAATATTCCTGCATAGGCACATATGTAACTGTATTCAATCATTTGAAATAAATTATTTTATAATAATAAATGCATATTTGTATAGTAATTAATATGTATGGTAGTATGAGCTTACAAACATAATGAATACCCCCAAAACAAAATGTTTCGACTTTTTCTGAAGTCAGACTTGTCGTACCGAATTCGTTAAGACATTTCGGTAGTTTCTCTGAATAATTTTTTTTTAAACATTAAAACTTTGATTTTTGAGTACATAAGTAAAAGTCTGATTCAACAGTGCCTTTGTCAACAATACTACTGACGAATTGTACCGCAGAAAATGTTTTTTGCTTTAGGGGCCGTCCATATATTACGTAACGCTGTAGAGGGGAGGGCTGGGATTCGAGTTTTGTTATGATTTGTTTTTTTTTAAACACAAACACAATTCGCAAAGCGATTAGCTTGTCTGGTGGGGGCAGTCTTTGTTGCGTAACAGAAAAATTTTTAGTAATTTCTATGTTTTCTTATTTAATATGCTTTTCTCATTTATTTGATTATCATTTATTTAATTGATCATACATACGTCTTACCTTCACATTTATATTATGTATGTATACATACATACATGTGCGGAATGTAAATTTTTGATATACTAGAATTCGAATTCGAATATTTAAAATGATATCCGCGAATACGAATATTTAGAACTATATTAAATTAACTTTGCTTTATTTTAATTTACATTGTAAATTTTACAAAAACACGAGCACACATATATACATACATAGATATGTATATACATATGTATGTATATCTAAGAACCTATTTTTCAACCCAAAAAACATGAAAATTATATTATACATATACTTTTTCGTGAGTGTGCATGATCGTGATAAGTTGTAAAGCATTCGTGCGTGATTAAAAATATTTTATTCGTGAGCGTGCGTGATCGTGAAAATTTTCAAAATCATTCGTGCGTAAAAGTGCGTGAATAAAACATTTTTCTGCGTGAGCGTGCGTGTCGTGAGTCAGAAAACACTCACGTGCACATCTCTAATATTAATTACTTTTGATATATTTCATTTAAATAAAAAAAATTATATACATACAGTCCCGCACATAACTATTGGCACAGCTAGCTTTCTTGAGTGTGTACTAGCTTCACCAGAATAGCAAAATTTTAACAAGCAAAAGTAACGATTTTGTATTTAGCTTATCTAATGAATTAACTAATGCAAGTGGTTTTACATCAACATTTATTTTTTTTAATTCATTTATAATGTACATATTTAACAAAAAAAGTGAAAATTTTCTCGTACAAAAGTATTGGCACATCTAATTTCCAGGCCTATAAAGCTACAAATTTTTATAAAATAAGGCACATTTAGTATTTTGTGGGCAAGACTTTTTGCTTAATAACTGCATTCAATCGCTTTGGCATAGAATGCACTAAATTTTTGGTTGTATCTTCGCCAATTTTTATCCACTCTTCTTTCAACGCTTGCTGTAGTTGAGATTTGTTTGAAATTGCCCGCTTTTTGACACGTCTGTCAAGTTCCTCCCACAAATGCTCAATAGGATTGAGATCTGGAGACTGTGGTGGGTGGGGTAGAACATGTGCCAAGTTGTAGGTTAACCACATACGCACGTCATGACTTGAATGTTTTGGATCATTGTCGTGTTGGAATGTAAATGATGTTGGCAAATTTAACTTTTTCGCACTTTTTTTTAACGTTTTCTTTGAGAATATTTAAATAAATAATATGAAAACCAACTCACCAACACCCGCAGACGACATGCACCCCCACACCATTACACCACCCCCACCATGTTTGACTGTGGGAGCAAGATTTTGTTTTTCATATGCCGTATTGGGCTTTCTCCACACGGTTTTGCGGCCATCAGAGCGAAAAATATTGAACTTACTCTCATCCGAGAATAGTACTTCATCCCAAAAACTAACAGGTTTGCTTTTAAATTCTCTAGCATAGTCTAATCGCTTCTTTTGATTCATTAAAGAAACAAGTGGTTTACGCCTAGCAACTCGTGCACTATAATTGGCTTCGTGCAGCACTCTCCGAACTGTTATGGGATGAATAGTCTTATCAAATTTTTGTTTCAACTTCAGCAGCAATCTCGGTAGATGTTTTTGGGGATTTTCTTTTACTTTTCGCAGGATTTGCTTACTTTCGCGAACAGTTAAAGCTCTAGGACGTCCTGCTCGATTGGCACTGTTGAAGCTTGTCTCTCCTTTAAAGCGATTAACAATACTTCGAATTGTAAAACGACTTATTTCCATTATTTCACCTATCTCAGCGTACGATTTGCCTTGGTTATGCAGGTGAAGTATTATTTTGCGCTGAGATTCAGCGGTTTCTTTTTGTTTAGAGCTCATTTTGATATTCGTAAAGAATTTTTTAATTTTTTTTTTTCTTAAAAAAGCCGTTTTGACAGAAATAACGGATACATTATGATTTAGAGAAAATATAAAAAACTCATTCTTTTGGCAACGTTGCCAGATCACAAACAATTTAGCCATAAACGACATTGCTGCCTGTGTGTGCCAAAACTTTTGTGCGGCAAAATTTTGACTTTTTCTGCTACATGTAAGTTATTTTCAGAGTATTTTAATAAAAGTAAAAAACGATATCTGTAAAATCATTTTAGGAGGTACTTATAGCAAAAAAAATTTCTCAAAAATTTATTTGAAAAAGCTTTAAAAAAGTGATAAAATCGAAAAGTATTGATGTGCCAATAGTTATGTGCGGGACTGTACATACAGCTTCAAAATGTTTGCGCTCTCTATCATAATTTTTTTTTTGTTCAGCTCACAATCATTGTTTTACTTGCTTCGGAGCCAAGTTAAAGCTGGTTTTCAATAATTGTTGTTGTTCTTGTTTTGCAGCACTAAACAGAGCCGAAGTTTATTGACTTTGTCTGATACTTTATTTAAAAAAAATGTGCACATAAAATAATCTATGCCCCACTTAATTGCTTGCAATGCACTGTGGTCATTTAAATCCACATAAATATTATATGTGAGAGCATTGCGAAGGATTATTGAGTTTAAAATTCAAACATACATACATATATAAATTAAAAGAAATTATTCACCCTTATTCGAGTTGTTGTCATCGACGTCACTTTATACGAGCTCCAATTTTTTGGTGTTGTGTTAAAATGACGTCGATGGCGACAACTGGAATAAGGGTGATTAATTATATTTATGTGAATTATGTATTATGAATTATTAGTTCAAGGAATAATTTTTCCTATTCATTCAGAATTATATAGATTATAGATTTTAAAATTTATCTTCACGCATAGGGTCTTTTTAGCTTCTGGTTTTTTTTTCTTGTTTTACGCCATTATTTTTAAAATACCATGTATCATGCTTTTTGCAGTTCTTGGCAACACTGTTAGGAGAACCTAAAGGCAGAATTAGCCGAACGTCCACGTCCCCTAACGAAACAACTGATCCTTTTTGTTGATTGAAAACAATTCAAATGCTTACCGAAATTTACTGTAACGTTGACGGCACGTCTCAATCTGTATAAAATAGAATTTCCTAACGTTGTTAAATGACATTTGTAAGTCAGAGATGGTACTATTGTATGTTAAATGGAATATAGCTAAAGTTACCTTTGCGATCACAAGCTAATTTTATGCACATACAATTTAGTTACAACAAAAATGAATAAAGTAAATGAAAAATGTAAAAATGGTTAATTTCATTCAGAAGACTAGAATTTTAATAATTTTATTTAAATTTCGAATTGGCGGCACCACAGTGCAGCAGTGCATACACATACATACATACATTTACATATATTTACTATTTTTTTTTCTAGTATGTATTTTAAATGTACTAAACTTTAAACTGCATCTCTTTCAGTACGTCTCTCGATCACTGCGCAATACATTTTGAAACTAGGCAATTTGTTTTCTTTTTCGTCACTTAAATATTGCATTATTCGAGCTTGCCATTCACGTTTCTCTTAGAAAATATATTTAACATTTGTTAACACATTTTTATAATTTTTGCAAATATTTAGAAATCAGGGTTTTAATTTGTTTTTTCTAAGGTGTTTTGTTTAACATTGAATAAGAATTTTTATGAAAACAAGGTTTTTAGAATTGCAGTTTTTAAAATTATTTCAATATGTTTTACTTTTTGCCGCATGACACTTGTTTGAGCATAAAAACTAATTCACGGCTACGTTCATAAGTACGTATGTATGTATGTATATTTGTTGCCCCTCTCTCAGAATCGGTCATTAGTACTTGAATATTTTGCGAAACAGATTTCGATTATATTGCAGGGTTGTCAGATTTTTTCGACCTATTTCACCAAATTGATTTTGAAAATCGCCAAAAGTCTCCAAAAATCAATTTTAGTTACTTTTTCATAATATAAGTATATTTGATAATAAATTTGTTTTTATATAACACCTTTTTAATATAATTTTTAATAAAATGATCGTATAAAAATTTATCAGAAAATCGCCAAAACTGGAAATGAAATCGCCAAAAAATTAAAAATTTTTTTCTTATCCAAATTCAAAACGCATTAATGACTATAATCAATCAATATAAGAAAAATCATCAAAATCAAATTGTTTTAATTTCTTGCAGACGAGTTTTTTTTAAACCACTCCTTCAACAAACTATTTTTCATGAATTAGAAAAAGTTTGAAGTTCAATTTTGTTAAAAAAAATAGCCATAATAATCGCCAACAAATTTATTTATCGCCATTTGAAACATAACAAGTTTAAAAATCGCCACGTTTGGCGAGAAGTCGCCATATCTGACAGCCCTGTTCTATTGTACAGCGTAATTTGTTTCAGAGCATGATACAATTATAACAGGTACATGCACAAGCCCAGCCTGTTAATGTATACAATACCTACAGTTGTCAAACTTTGTTTACAAGCTGCAAAAATGTTAGTGTATAGGTCTGTCTGGGTACTTTTCCAGTAGCAAATACTCAGTAAATTTTTTTGGGAGAGTAAGACCAATTTTACTCTGTCGGCTAAAAATATCTCAAAAAATACGCAGACAGTATCCAGTGAAATCTTGCAAGAAAACAGCTGATCGGTGTGTAAACAATTGAAATAACAAAGCAAAAGAATTTTAGCATATGTATGTGTACGCATATGTAGCATATGTGTACGCCATCTCCAATTCACTTGCGCCACGGTCGCACTGTATATTTGGACGTTTCTAGCATGAAATAAAATGTTTATTTATTATAATTTATTATAAACGTTAAAAATCAACACAATTCTAATTACTTACCTCTGCCATTGTTAAATTTCAATTTTTATTTTCATTACACAAAAATTATTTCATTCAAATAGTAAATAAAAACAGCTGTTCAAACTAGTTGCAAAATCTTGCAAGCGGAAATTTCTCCAGCAACATTTTGCAAGTTCTCTAACTTCCAACTGTCAAAAAATTCTCTTTGTGGATCTCTCGCTGCAAGAGATTTGGAGTACGCAGACAACATTTTGCAAGATTTTGCAACATTTTGCACAAAATGATGCAAAATATGTGTACGCAGACAGACCTTATGTGTGTGCATAAAATGATTACAGTGTTGTCAATGAAATTACACATGGCTGTGTTTCCAGTTATATGTTAAAGAAAATTACACTACACATCTTTTGTGTAGGTTAAAATTAAAACAAAAATAAATAAAAATACAAGCCAAAGTAGAATTACCCACAGATTATACATGAATGTAATTACACTCTGTGTAATTACACACCTATTGGCATCACTGAACGACTATAATCACAACTATAATCATTCATGAATGCCGCGTCTGCAATTGTACTTTAGTTACCCTGTAATAGTTATTTTTAAAAACAAAAGGCATGTGTTTCTGACAATTATTCGTTTGTTTATACCAACAAAATGAATGTGTTTTTTGGTGTTGTAATTTTGTTGTAGTTGTGCATGTACCTAGTATAATTGTACCATGTTTCAGAGTTTGTGTTTACAAAGTAAAAATTTAAAATTATCTCATTTGATAGAGAGAGAGAGAGAGAGAGTCCATCGCATTAACATGCGAGACAACGCATTTATTTGTTTGCATTGCTCTTAATAATAATTAAAAAAAATTATTTCCAAGTAGAATTTTAACGCTTAAAAACAAGATTCATTTGAAATGACTTGCTTTGAAATATTATAGAACGCAAGTATGTACTTTGTATTTAAATATGTTTACTATGATTTAGCAAGAGTTCTCCACTTATACATACATACATATATACGATTATATAAAAATTTGCATTAAATATAAAAACAAATGTTACCTAATTATAATACGAATATAATAGAAGACTCCCTATCGGATTTATAAGAATGAGAAATATATTATAAGCAACAAATTTAGCAAAGCAGTAAATACCCAGTCGGATTTTTATTAGCTAGCTCAAAATATGGGTGACTTTTTGATAACTCATTTACAACTAGCTTCTGAACTAATTCATAAATGATACAGATGTGAGTCAATTGTTTTTTTGCACAACTTCCCGATAAGTATTGAACTAACTAATTCGAACCTGGTGCAGAGATTAGTGAGTTGTTTTTGTACAACTAACTTCTTTTCGATAAGTTTTGAACTAACTTTTAGCTAACTCAAAGCTGATACAGAGATGAGTCAAGTTCATAGAGAAGATGTCAGCATAAAATTCATGTTTATAATAACTCTGTGCCGTTTATATTTTATATGGCGCGATGGCAAAGTGTTAAGTATGATGGCTGACAAACAAAGTGATCACGGATCGATACCCGTTCTCGTTTCTTAAAAAATAATTTAAAATTGTTTAAACTTTAAGCTGACTAAAAAATTTTAATAAATAATAAGTTATATCGTAATTAACTAAAAATAACACTTTATTTTTTATTTTTTTTATTTGGCACAAGCTAACTCATAATGAGCTAACTCATGGTTAGTTCAAAACTGATGCACTCGTCCTGCGGCCACTCAATGCTAAAACTGATCACTTTTAAAATGCAGAATGAGTGCTAATTTTAAACACCTCTGACTAATTTTTGGATGATAATTCAATAGCTTTGAGTTAACTCAAATTCCCACTGGGTATGTATACATACATACATACATATCTATGGATGTATATATATATATATATATATATATATATATATATATATATATATATATGGATGTACATCTAGAAGTATGTTTTGTTTTTTTTAATTAACTCAGATAGTAATTCAGTCAGCGCGAGGATTGGCAAACAGAACTGATAATATAAAATATAAAAAAATATGCAATGATAACATTAATACAGTGGAATTTAAATTGAAAGCACATATTCCCTGATTGACAGTTACTCTTAACAAGTTAATACGAGTAAATGGCATTAAATGTATATCAGTATTTTTCATAGTTCTTCTAGTTCCCCGGTGTTATTTTTTTGGACTTGTACTCCATACGGATCGAAAATTGGCAGAGGCATGCAGCTGAAAGAGCCTGGGTATTCCAGATTTAGGAGCTTCTTTCGGGAGCTGCAAGATCCACAGTATTTTATGGTCTCTACCAGTATAAATCTTATTAAGAACGTTTAAACTTGACAATGGAAAATATGTACAACAAAATACTTCTTAGCGATACAGTTAGTTGAGGTAACCATTAAAAAGTGCGAGTGAAACGCAAAACTCGCGAAGGCCAAACAAAATTCACACAATTCTGATCGCACTTAGCTACTGTTCCGGCGTTATTCATGCTAAAACGTTAAAACAAACTGAGCACAAATCAAAATCGAATTGCCATCTCTGACAACCATATGACAGTATTATCACTGTCGAAAATAGAAGTCCCTTAGGATAGTTAGGCTATTTTAGGTTAGCAAGTTACTGGTAAGGAGAAGACAGCCCACTTGGCTCCAATATAATGATCCCTTTGGGCTGCCTGTGAGTAGGAAAAAAATAACAGGGAAGGGAGACGTCATAAAGGGGGAGGGGGGCTGGTTGAAAAAAGAGAGCTTTGAAGTGGAGTATATTGCCAGAAATTAAACACGACAGAGGAGAGAATGGGTCATGTGTATTCACACGCCACAGTGGAGTCAATGGCCACACCAGTCAATGCTCCTAATATATAAAAGCTATTTTTTTAAGGCAATAAATGCCTAAACGCTCAGTTAGCCGACTGTAATGGAATATAACTGAAACAGTAGGAAACAGCTGATTGATATTGTTATATGAAAAGTAATGAAAATGGTTAAAGAGATATAATGTAACGTAACCTACTTTTCATATAAAAATATCGATCAGCTGTTTCCTACGTTTCAGTTAGATTACATTACAGTCGGCTAACTGAGCCTCAATATTTATTACTAGATGTTACCTTCTTTAGGAAAGGGACAGTGATAGAGAAGACAGATGGTGAAGGAAGAGAAAGAGGAAAGGTTTATTTTTTTATAACCCTGCTTTTTTACGCTTCAGTCTCCCCTCCGATAGCTCGGATAGGCTGCTAAGAAAGTGCATTCGGCGATCCTATAGATCGAGATAGAGGCAAATCAGATGTTTAATGCTTTCCTCTTCCACATCATAATTACAATTGAAGCAGTATTCATGGTACGGGAGACTCTTGCGTTCAGCATGAGTTCCGAAAGCGTAGTGGCCGGCAGTCTACCAAGAGATTCCTCAAGTGCGTCTTTGTAAAGTCCAGAAGGTTTTCGCTATTGCGCAGGTGGGTGGGCTCATTGCGCCATCTGCTTTGAGCTGATTCAAGACAGACAATGTTGAAGCGCCTCCAGCAGACAGAGAATTGAAACCCACGATATCGAGCTCCGTAAGTCAGGTTCCCCTCTATGCCAGGTTATACGCAACTACGTTGCCTAAAATGATCCCATGTACACGTAACCAATTCAATGTGATAGGTGAATGCTGGTGAAGCCAACCGAGGGCTTTGCAAGATGTGATATACACATTTTAATGGGTTCCAACTACATTACTAAAATTTTGAAGAATGTTCAACGAATGCGCTGCCTACAACCAGGGCATTGTAGACCATTCTTTATGTCTAAACGGTAGACATTCGTATTAGATACGAAGCAGCTCTTGCTACAAAAATTCTACAAGTGGTGGGTTAATGAATCGGACAAGACAATATACCACACCATCAGAACATATGGACGTCACTGGACGGATACGACCAGACTTTGGAAATGTCCGACCAAGTAGGTGAGATTAATTTTATAGCAGAGTGCGAGACATTGATACCAGAAAGACACTCCTGGGTCAATCGAACTCTAGATCAAACACGCGTGGAAGGTAGAAGAAAGAACGGATCTAGGTTTCTTCATAGAAGAACCGGCAACGGAAAATTAGTTCCGCTTACCTGACCATAATACAGTCTTCTAGGAGGACGTTCGAGCGATCACGGAGGTTTTAAAATGGATCAGTGTGAATATTAGGGCCACAGGTGTCAATATATGTATATTATATTTAGAGCAAGTCGGAAATTAGGGCAATTATAACCAAAAAACCGTTTAGATTGCAAGAATGTGATTAACGATTACGCACTGGATGGCAACATTCGTCGTGTGGGCGCAGGCCCACTACAAAGTAATGAACGGAAATTAACGTACAAATGAACTGGCGAAAAAGGTCAGAACGTTACGGACAGTAAGTCCTAATTTACAATTTGCAAGTCTTATTGCTAAGCTGATTAGCTTGGTGGAGAGATAGAGACGAGGGGAACAGAAAAGTTTCTCTTAACAAACTAATAAGCTTAACAATTACACTTGCATAATGTAACTTAGGACTAACTCTAATTATACAAAACATTTCAAGGAAAAGAAGATTGAATTACAAAATTGAGCGAAGATGGCACACAGGGACGATGGAATAGTTATACTGTGGGTAATCTAGCCAAGGTGCTATGGGGCGACCCGGACGAAGACAAAACAAGGGTGCTGTTGAAACAAAATAAGTCCGAGATACGAAAATTTACCGGCATCTTAATGGGGCATTCCAATTTACGAGGGCATTTGTACCAGATTGGAGCCACGGATGACAATTAATGCAGGGCATGCTTGGAGGACATTGTCATTGTCCAGCTTTCGCCCAACCGAGATCCCGTTATTTTGGGGATGACACCTTACCGGACATTGCCCCATTTTAGAGGTATTGACTGGAAACGTTTGAACGTGAACTGAGTTCCTATAAAGGTGGGATTCGTTTGTTAATTCACATGAGAGCGCGGACATACACTGATTTATGTGTATGTCTCCGGACATGATCGTAATGGTTCCTCTTTTCAACCTAACCTACACACCTGTGAGGGACTTAATTTGCAGACTGACTGCCAGTTATTATATGGATAACTCAATTTGATATCCATTAGTAATAAGACATACAGACCTCAATGCTACTAAAATTTATTGAAAATATCAGAAATCATGAATATGATCAAAATGACATATGTATTACATACATTCGTAATTATCCTTGAAATAATTTTACTCCATTTTCTTTAAATTTTAAGTTCTAAATCGTCAAGAAAATCGCCCATTATATGTGTGTATATACAGTGAATCACAGTGAAATTGGCCCACTAGGATATTAACACATGCTTAATATTTCTATGAAAACAAAGATTTTTTTTTTTTTTTAATTTTGTTTAAAATAAAATTAATGAGAAACTGAATTCAATAATTTAAATATTAAAATTTAAGAATAAAAACAAAAACATGTAAAATTTTAGCTCACAGTATAAATGGCCTAACATACTTTTTGTAAAAAAAAAAATTTTTTTTTTAGTTATACAACAGCCATTATTTTACTAATACTGCGGAATGTTCAGGGCCGAAATTAAATGTGCCCCGTATGCCAAATTTGTCTGCAATCTGCTTCAGATTATTTTTCAAATCGTAAATTTCCAACTCCGCCCATAGAACGCCTACCATAAAGTGGGCCAATTTCACTGTGATTCACTGTGCATGCATATATAAAGGCTCCGCCAGATAACTTTTTTTTTTTTGAAAATGCTATAAAAAAACTACTGAAGCTTCGGATGTGTGGCACGTAGCGCCGTCCTGTTGAAACCAAATGTTGCCAATATCCTCCTCTTCAATTTTTGTGAACAAAAATTCGTTCAACATGGCCCGATAACGATCGCCATTGACTGTAACGGCCACTCCTTGTTCAATGGCCCAATTATGCCTCTGGACCAAAATCCGCACCAAACAGTGACTCTTTTTGGGTGCGTCGGCTTTTCAATGTATGCGTGCGGGTTTTCTGTGCCCCAAATGCGATAATTTTGCTTGTTTACATACCCGCCAAGATCAAAATGAGCTTCATCTGAAAAGATGATTTTTTTTTGGCAAAATCGGCATCTTCTGTAAAGCCTATAGTACACGGCATGTAAAAAGCCACATCCATATCTGGCGATGACGTCACGGACAATTTCAGCACGTTGGTTGCATTTTTTTAAATTACTAGTAGTGGCTACATGCCGTAAAATTTTGATACAAAATTTTGTTCGAAAATACAAATGATGTCACATTTGTATTTTCGAACCGAGCCGAGTGGAACACATTTTCTGAGGCAGCAAATTTGTAAGCATGTGAATATTTGCATTTACATATGTTACTAGTATACGGCATGTAGCAAATGTAGCTTTGTGATGACGTCAAAATTACTTCAGAACCACATGCGCATGTGGTTTTTTACATGCCGTGTACTATAAACTTAAGTCGATCGCAGGCCCACTTAGCGAAGCGAAAACGCATTGGATCGTCAGTTGGCTCGTTCAGCGGAAGGATAAAACTAATTATCTGTCAAATCAGACATGCTCTAAGTGTTAAGGTAGAATTAGTAAAATCGTATCGTGATGTTGCGTGTCAGCTGACAAAAACCGTACCATATACAATGCATGTTACTAGTTATAAAATATGTGGTGGTAGCACTGCTGACGTAGGAATCTGCAGAAAACAGATTTTTCTGTAGCGAATGTCAAAAACGCCGCATTTAATTCCAGACAAAAAAAATGTGCTGTGCAAACTGTTACATTTTCTATAACTTGTGCACAAATTTGAACGATACGGCAAGCTGTAAAGTAGAATGATACGATTTTACTAATTCTACCTTTACCATTCACGAAATAAACACTAATTGAAAAAAAAAACGTTAGATGGCGGACCCTTTACATACATACATACATATGTACGTATTCTAAACTTTGTGCATGCATTTGTTGAAACGCAAATACATAAATTTTATATTATACTGTTTAAAATTTCTATGGAATGAATATTCACTCCACTTAATCTAAAAATAAATAAAATGCAAAATGTTCATACATATGTACATATTTATATGAGATAAATCTATGATTAACAAAATCAAGTTATTATAAGATACCCTACAATAAAGAAAGATAATGAAATATTAAAAAAAAATTAGAAAGATAAGATTAACTCTTTCTTATTAAACTTTACGCCTTTCGGGCTTTGAAAGAGGAAGAGCAATTATTTTATTTTTAAATCAAACGCAGTTTGTTTCTCTAATTACGCGTTGTACGACTGATTCTGGTAGAGGAATTAAAAAAATTAATTGCGTGTATCATATTGAAAGTTACGCATATTCTGTTGGCCTCCTCTGCGGGAAAGAGTTTTAGAATTATATTTATGAAGTCGATAATACATACATACATATGTACATACCCTCTAGCCAGCCTAGAACCATAAGTCTCTGTGTCAATACTATTTCTCCAGCGAAAATTGCACTAGTTAAAATATCGACATCTTTCCTTTTATGTGCGAGTAAAGATACGTTGGAGACGACAGTTCTAATGTATTTCTGGTGATATTGTCAATGAACGCGTCAATAGATTGCTTTTCTTTTTTATTATGTTGTGCAATGTATGTAGACGAGGGTTACTAAAATCTACTAGTAAATCTTTGGTTCAAATATCTCCATATGGTCGTAAAAGAACTACCTTCTCAATAGTGCTAAAGTCTGCTGGTAGATTTTCAATTACAACCGTATGTTATATGTCAATAGGCGATTACATTGGCTGGGGTGCATCTAGTCAGTAGCACTGTTGACAATGTCACTAGAAAATCACTATAATTTAACTATTGACAACGAGCGAGGAAATATTGATATTGTAGACTAGAGCCCCTAAAATTTACTAGTGAATCTTTGCTGTCAATGGGTCTTATGCATAAAACGTGAGCTTGAGCTCGGACTCGATTGTTTGAGTAAAAGGGGCTTGTCGTATGTATAATAAAATTTGATGTATTTGCTTTTACTCACTGCTCACGTTTGATCTCGTGTTGCTCAGTTTGAACTAAGTTAGATGAGCTTGTGCTCATTTTCATATGCATAAAAACAAGCTTTTGCTTTGTTTTGTGAGCTCTTGCTCAAATTTTGTTGAGCCTGCCTTGTAGTTGACTCGCGTACACTAAAAAGGAATCATGGCTGAAAATTTTGTGCCACAAAGAAATACAAAATGTTGTCAACAGCGTAAAAAATTTAACTTTTTTAAATTTTTAAATTTTAAATTAACTTTCAAAAATAAACTACATATAGCAAAATCTAAAATAAGATTGTTTAAGTTCTGTTACACATGTTTCTATTATTTGATTATTTTTACGGCCTGTACCACGATGTCACCAGAAATTGTTCATCGAATACTTATATTGAAAAATTTTCTAATGTTATTATTTTTTGAAATACAAGTTGTCGATGGAACGATTTCTGGTGACATCGTGGGACGGGCCGTAAATGCTTTGTAATTGACTTTTTTCTAGTAAATATTTATTTTATTTTTTCTATTAAAAATTTAGAAATATCGTCAGTTTGTATTGTATTATTATTATTATTTGATTATACTTCTACTTCACTTTCACTTCACGACATGTTTGCACTTCAATAACCATTAGACGTTTGATCTCCCTTTGCTCAAGTAATTGCATACGAAATTGAGCAAAAGCTGTTGCTGTTTGATCGAACTCAACTTACGAGCAATTGCTCACCTGACTCAACTCAGCGCTTTTACTCGTTTTTATGCATGAGACCCAATGTCTCCATGTTGACCCAAAAGAACTATTTAGTCAGTAGTGATACAGTCTAGTGGTGGATTTTCAATGCCAAGCTAATGTTAAATGTCAATAGATGATTACATTGGCTGGGGTACACATGGTCAGTAGTACTACTGACAATATCACTAGTAAATCATTACAATTTCACTATTCGCACTTTCTGCAGGGTACATACATATGTACATATACTAAATATGTATTCTTATTATACCATTTTTAAAATTGCTATCAGAAAATAATTACCAACAAAAAAGTAAAAGAATATCTTGAATAAATTACGAAAATGTTCTTGCTTTTTAAATTAGTTTAAAATTATATAATTATTGCTACTACAGTAAAGTATTGTTGCTTTTGCAAGGTTTCCTTTGTTGCATTTAGCAGCCATTATTAAACTTATGTAAACTTTAAAGAACAATACAAATATTATTCAAAAATTAATTATACATATTTTTTTATTGAAGCGTTTAATACATATTTAGTTTTTATGGAACAAAAACCTGAAACATAAGTATAATACATCAAGGCGATAAAAAATCCAATTAAGTTAAGCAAATAATTATTTTTATTTTGTTTAATATTAATTAACAGTAATCACTCTTTAAATAAAATGAATGGTAGAGATGACAAAAGTAATTATTTTGTGATTCATTTAATTTTTTTTAATGATGAGACAGTATTTTTTTATACTTGCTTATTATTTGTAATTAATATGTTATGAAATTGTAAATTCTTTAATTTAAAATCTTGAATTTGATTATTCGTATTTTTGCGAGTGCGCTATTTGTTTAAGTGTGTAATAATTAAAAAATAACAAAAATTAAAAATTTTCAAAAACCCCGGAATATTTCTAGAAAAGATGTGATATCCTCTAAGAAGCTGGACCGATTTTATTAAAACATAGCTAAGAACCGTCTCGATCAAGTCACCTTTCAAACAGAAAAAACTAAATCAAAATCGGTCCAGCCGTTTGGTCTGTACGTGCACTCGTACGGACACACAGATACACACTTCAAACTTATAACACCCCTTTTTTTTGGTCGGGGGGTTAAAAATGACGATTAAAAACATTTAAGCGCATTTTTTACTTTTAAATATGTATGTACATATATTTATCTTTTTCTGGCAGCACAACTAACCAAAGTAACCGTAACGGTAAAACTGCGTTAACAAATTACTCTTTGGTAGTAGTATTGCCATTCATTTATTATAAAAATTGTTTATGTGGCAACTATTGTGCACAGAACATGAAATGCAACGGTAAAACTGAACCACTATTACTTTTTAGGACTGTTGCGTTTCCGCTTTTAGGCAACACAAGTTTGTTTTATACATAACCCAGTATACCACACAATAATCAAACTTCAATACAAATTGAGAATAAGCTTATAAAAATGTGAATTTTAAGTTTTTCGTAATTTCGTTTATAGTAATGTTTATAAAATGTGAATTCGCTAGCAGTTTTTAACAATGCTTGAGAAACTCTTATCTCGCAAATTTATTAAGTATTTCGCGTGTACAATTGGTTTTAAATTTCAAAGTGAGTGGCCGTGCAATTTGGTGTATTTGTGTATCAAACTGCGAAAAAATCTTTGCAATAATCATAGCATGAAAAACATAAATTGTTATAATTAAAATTTAATGAAATTGAATAAATTAAAAATAAAATTTATCTTTTTCAAAAGTAAAAAAAAAAAATATTGAAAAACAAACTTATTTTACAATTGCAAGGATAAGGTTATATATAGTAATAATACACATATAATATTATACCGAGGGTTCCGTTTTGATTTTTCTACAATAAATTTCTAACACTTTTTCAAGCTTGAGGCTTACGTCAGTAAGCTTATTATAATATTTTTCTCAAGAGATTTGGTATACTGGGAAATATGTATAATAATTCTCAGTTTTGAGATTTCTTTAAATTTTGTTTTACTTTTTAAATTACTAATTTTATATTATTTATAATATTTGTCTCGAAAGTGATATAATAAAGAGTTGCATATTATAAAGTTTTTTCAACATTATTTTTGCTTTGAACAACTTGATTTAGAGTGACTGTATTTTATTAAACACCACTCTATATACATATGTATGTACATATCTATGTATATTTGAGAATAAAATTAATTTGAACTCAAGTTGATTGGTGTGAAGGAAGATATTTCATAAACAACTTTTGGAATCAATACTTCATGTAGTCGTACTTATTTAATTTAAAAGTCATGACTATTATAAATACGAATCGATAACAATCATTTGCTTAATACATATTTGCTAATTAAGTGAAAAAGTAAATAAATATTAGACTAGTCCAAGAGCATATGCAATCGGACGAATCTTTATTTAGAGGTTGTTATAGTTTGCTTCAGTTGCACAAAATTTATGTATGTTTAATTAGGAGAAGTAAATAAAAAAAAAAATTGCGATATTAAAGAGGAAGTTCTAAATATTTTTCAATAGAAGTAAATTTTTAGGTATATGTACACATCGCTCATTAACTTGAATAACATCATAAATCAAAAAATTCGATTTTTTAATTAATGCACAAATAATCCTCACATCGTTATACACAGTGTGTAAAATTTGCTTATCTTCTATACACTCAACTCTTGAGAGAAAAATACAATTTTCTTTTGCCATTTAGGTTTTTTGTGTAATGTTTTCAAGACCCGTTTTATTATGACGTTGTTCAAATAAATTAAATATACATAAATACGGGCCTGTGCTGAGAATCACGGTGATTTAAAATCACATGATTTCAAAAGTGAACTTTTAATAGATGACTTGATAGTGGGTTTTATTGTATTTTAAGTTTTTGTCCTTTATAATAGAATATTTTCATCCAATTTACAACGCTTTAAATCGCAAAATTTACAGAAGCAATGATTTAGCTTTCATTAATTTTTTGAAATCACCGTGATTTGACATGTCGTGATTTGCAGAACAAGTCCCATAATAAAAATTTAAAATTTTAAAAACCCCCGAATATATCTAGAAAAAATGTGATATCTTGTAAAAGGCGGGACCGTTTTTCTTAAAACATAGCTAAGAACCCTCTCGATCAAGTCAGACACACACTACAAACTTATAACAACCCTTTTTTTGGTCGGGGGGTTAAAAAGGCGTAACTTAAAAAAATTCAAAATCGTGTTGTGATTGATATTTATGATGTAATCAAAAAATCCATCTACTCACAAAATTATGTATCCATTTATGGCTACAACTATCAAATTTATCAACGAAAAGACTACTGGGAGGTAAATAAACTAAAACTTATAATAACTTCACCTGTAAAATACTTCAAATATGACTTAAAACTTTTTAGGATTTTTATGAGGATATGATTTTTGACAATTACAATACAGGCAGGCAGTATTGTTTGTAGAGTACAAGATTTTTAAATTCCCATTCTCACATTTTGAACCAGTCTAATATTATATTAAAATCGTATACAAATGCTTAAACAAATTTAGCATATTTATGCTAATTTATAGATTTTGTTTAAAGCATGGTGCAATTATACTACATAGGTCACTGCAAAAGGAATTGTTGTATAACAATACAACAACCATAGCTGTGTAAAGTGCCAAAGCACGTCAAGAACGCAATGATAATTGCATCATAACCAATGCGAATAGATAGAAGTTTTGAATATTTTTCAGATACAATGCATATACGCTTTTGAGAGAGATATTCTATTCTAATTTGTTCAAATTTCAAATGGCCAAAACTCAAGTACAATAAAATATTTTATTTTATTTACAAATCAGATCTTTATTTTAGTGCCGAATTGGACAATTATATTTTTCGTATATTAGGTTAGGTTTGTTAAGGGTGGTGGTGCAACCAACACACCTTCAGTCGGAGACCCAGTTGGGTCCATTGTAATACCCGTTAATAAAAATTTAACCCACCATTGCACCCAAAAGAACCCCTATTATATGTCATTAACCCACTGAATTCTCATGATGAAGCCCCCGATATCATTCTCATGGGAACGTCTGCTCAGCCATCTAAGCCGTGCTCATCCTACAGAAATCTGAAGTGCCAGTTTCCCAAATGCTGATCATTGCTCAAGACTCGCATCGCCTGGCATCGCATCGCATTTTTGACCATATAGCCTACGAGACCACCCAATTACTGACTTCCTTGTAATCGATCTGTCACTCATTCCCTCATAGTTTTCGTTATACGTTATATATTTTAACAAAAAGCTTTATTATTAAAACGATGTAGATGAATTTTTGGTTGCTCTAGACGCACCTTTTTACAGTTCTTAGTATTAAAACAGGAGCACGCTGAAAGTTTACATCAACAACAACCAATCGATTTTGAACTTTGAATCTTTAATAATTGGTCATTTGGTCATGTATGTGTTCTAATCGATGGTTTATAAACAATTTATATAAGATATCATACACTGATAATACTTTTCATAAATGGAAGTACAAATATGCAAATTCATATGTACATACATACTCGTATTTGGTTACCTTATCAATGCGACGCGTATTATCAAAATTTCACAACTCAAAAAAAAATTTATCAACTCATGATTATTTCGCTCTTTTTATTTACTAAACAATAATTACAATAATCGTATTTATTATTAAATTTTAATAATGAACAACTAACTGCTGTGCCATTAAATCATATCAAACTGTCTGTGTCATTTCAATTGCACCTTCATGTTCACATACACTTTCAGTTTTATTGAATAATTTATTTAAAAAAATATTTCCAGATGTAATTGCACACCACTTGGTTAAAAAGGAATTGAAATGGAAATTTACCAATGCCCAATATAGGTATATATAGGTACTTACAATAAAATTAAAAAATAAAACTTTACTTACGGTTAAAGTATTTTTATAATCATTCAATTGATTTGCAGTACTGTCGCGAGACATTTTTGTTGTATATTTAACACTGTATTAGAAAAAAAAAAGATAAAACTTAATAAAATTGTTCAAATATTAAAACACTTTTGCACTACAGATATTTTTGTATTATATTGTTTATTTTTTTGTTTTGTTGTACTACGAACCCGGTCAAGTAGAAGCACAGAAATTAAAAACGTTCATTTCTCTCAGTCGTACTGCTTTTATAGGGACGTAGCTGTTCATTTCAGAGATGGGAAGTTCAGTACAATTAAAATTTGAGTACTTTCCACCGGAGAACTGCAACGGGTAGGAAATTTTCAAGTATTTATGCTGCATCAATTTCTCTGAATGAATGTAACTCTGAGCGATCGTTTCAAAAACTCAGTTTGAAGTACTCGTAATGAATGTGAATAAGCGTGCGCAGATACATACAAGTACATATTTATAAATTTAAATATGTACATATTTAAAGATTTTTTTTTTAATGCAATTATTTATTTATTGTATCTTCAAATATGAACTAACAATAAGTATTCAATCTTAAATCTAGAATATAATTATTAGGCCCGACCACTGTCGGACCTAAACTTAGTGATAGTTATAAATAATACATAAGTAGTGATAATCAAAAAGGAAAAAAAATTATTTTCAAGTAGTCCCATCTGGAGTGTTGAGTATAAGAGCCCTTGTGTCCCTCTTTTTTAGGCGGATGTGCCCAGTAAAGTTCAAAATATTACGAGCAAGCGGATTAGGATGTGATTCGCGTTTTGTTAAATATTTGCCTGCGTATTTTGCAATTTCTTCAATCACTAGTGGCATATTCAAATCACGATGTATATTTGAATTTTTGATGTACATACATACCATGGAGCCGAAGTTATCATACGTAAAATTTTGTTTTGCCTTCGTTGGATTCTCTCGACATTGGAATTCCGTAGCACCATATAGGTTTCAAAAGTGATTTGTATATCAAAAGTTTGCAATCTAGACTGAGAGTTGAATTTCTACCAATCAGCCAATGTACCTGAGCTAATTTTAGTTTCATTTGTGTTAGTTTAGAATCAATATGTTGTTTCCATGTAAGCCGTCGATCAAGGTGTATACCAAGGTATTTTACATGTGAATGTTGAGGAACAATTTGATTATTGATTCTAATGGGGGAACAAGTATCTTTTCGTAGAGTAAATGTTACCTGCGCACACTTCTGCTCATTTACTTTAATTCTCCATAACTTTAACCATAGTTCCAGTTGGGTAATATATTCCTGAAGATATCGGGATGCCTCGTGAGGGTTTTCGTGCATGCTAAAGAAGGCTGTATCATCGGCAAAAGTAGATGTATGGCTTTTAGTGCTAACAGGCATATCACAAGTATAAATCAAATACAAAACTGGTCCCAGTATACTCCCCTGTGGTGCACCGGCAGATATAGATTCGGGAACACTCATGAAGTCTCCTTCCACAACAATGAATTTCCGGGATAGAATATAACTTTCCGATAGCTTTAGAAAATTTATTGGTAGATATGTCTTCAATTTTAAAATTAGGCCTTCATGCCATACTTTATCAAATGCCTGAGAAACATCAATAAAAAGAGTAGAACAATACTTCTTTTCTTCAAATGTTCTTCTTATAACTTGAACCAATCTATGCGTTTGTTCAATGGTACTATGCTGACTTCTAAAACCAAATTGATGGTCTGGTATGCACCCACTATCACTTAGAATTGGGGATAATTTTGTCATGAGCAGCTTTTCGAAAAGCTTTGATATTATTAATAGTAAACTTATTGGCCTGTAAGACTCAGCTTTAGTAAGATCTTTGCCCGGCTTTGGAATCATTTTGACCTTGTCAAGCTTCTAGTTGTGTGGATAATACTCTAGTCGTAATATGGCATTAAAAATTAATAGTAAGATTCTAGTTGCAGTGCGAGGCAGATTCATCAGCATCTTGTTACTAATACCATCAATACCTGGAGCTTTATTCGGGATGAGCTCAGCAATTAGTTTATGTACATCACGCATCTTAAACTTTAAGGGTCGAGGGGGAAGAGCAACTACACTCGGCAAATCAGCAACACCAGTTGTATATGGGGAAAATACGGATTTTAAATGCTCGACAAATATTTTACCTTTTTCAGTATCGCTTCTTGCCCAATCACCGGTCGAAGTCCGCAGAGGTGGTTTAAACTCAACGGGTCTTTTAAGCTTTTTAGCAGCGCACCACAAAGAGAAATTAGATGCTGGTGTGACATCAAGACCTTCCAGATAATTTTTAAAAGATGCAGTTTTCTCAGATGCAAGCAACTCTTGGAGTCGTTTCGTGCACTCTTTAAATCTAATTTTATTTTGGGGTGATCTGTGCTGTTGCCATTCCCTTCTAGCTCTTCTTTTTTCACGTACGAGACGTTCAATGTCTGAAGAATAAATTTTATTTAACCCAGTCTGCGGATGAGAGGTAGTGGCATGTTCAGCAGCCTGTTTAATATTCTCGTTGAGATTGGCAATGTTAGATTCAATATCATTTGGTGTTCTTAGCTTAATATTTTCCGTACAATGACTACTAAGGTATTTTTTGAACCCCAGCCAATTAACACGATTTATCATCTTCATATATGCATGAGGTAAGTCACTTCGTAGTGGGCTACAGATTGTAACGATCGTGGAAGAGTGATCGGACGAGAGATCTAGGGAAGCTTCAACGTGAATTAATTCCCTAGAAATACTTTTTATGACGCCAAAGTCTATAACATCCGGAATTTTTCGTACGTCAGAAGGCCAGTAAGTGGGCTCCCCACTCGAAATAATATCCAAGCCCATTTTTGAAACTGTGTTGAACAACGCCCTACCTCTAGGCGTAATAAGACGCGAACCCCAGAACGTATGCTTAGCATTCTAGTCGCCAGCTGCTACGAAACAAGGTCCAAGAGATTTGTAGAATTTCTCGTATTGATCCTCAGTGATTGAAAATCTAGGAGGGGAGTAAATTGAAGATATCACGAAATTTGAACAAAAATTCTCAATGCAGATGTTTGTTGCTTGTAGATGTTCTTCACAAATGTTGTCAAGAATATAGTGCTTGATTTTTGACCGCATGCTCTCCCTCTAGGGTCCTTTGTATCATATAATGTGTAGCCATTAATTTTAAAGAGGCTTCTAGAAGTCAAATGAAGATTTAAAAATTATTCTAAGTGGCCGAAAACAAGACGAGATGCTTGTGATTGTTAGCACATAAGACGCTTACACAATCATACGACTTTTGAAAAAATACAATGCCGCTATGGAGTTTATGAAAGTTTTCGAAAGAAAATGAGAATTCATACGATGGTATACCCTTTAAGCAAAGCATTCCAAATATTAATGTTGTGACTCATATGCATTTGTTAATTGTTTTTTGTAGAGTTGTGCAGCTCATGAATGAACTAGTTCAATTGAACGATTCACCTCACTGAGCGCTGTGAGCCGGTCAATCCACTGAGCGCTTTCAGCTCAGTACTGAGTGGTTTCTTGATTTGTATCGAACTCTTTCAGTAGCTCGTTTTAGACACAAACCTATAATCAAACCCATTTAAATTACATGTAGACTTCCATCAAACTCTTTCAGCAGCTCGTTTTAGACACAAACCTACGTATTTTAGGTGTGTTTGATAATATGTTTGTGTCTAAAACGACCTAATGAAAGAGTTCGATACAAGTCTTGTGGTTTTTAGCAATTTTCTTTTGTCGCACAAGCACATAAAAAAAAAATTTATATATGAAGGTCTTATTGCAAAAACTCGATAAGGCACAAAATCAAAATACTGAGAAAATCGCCTTTGAAGTTTAAAATAAATGCAGAAAATAGGGATTTGATGAAATCATGATACAGATACTTTTATTTAGTGCTTAAGGAAGATTACTATCACATACCCGTCGCTGTACACCAAGAAATCTTCTGAAATCGCTAAAATCGCAAAAAGTTGTGGCTTATACAGTTATTGCAAGAAATTTATTCATTTCTTTTTTTTTGAATATCAAAAGTTTTGTTAATTTGGTTGAAATAAAGTGGCATATCGTGTTTTTGCAGTTTAAAATTTATTATTGCTGTGGCTTATCGAGTTTTTGGGACAAATAATTATGAATAAAATCAAAATGTAAAAAGTGACACTTGCGGCTAAGGCGGAAATTCAACGGAATATAGGTACAATATTTTAAGAGGACGTTCCGATGCTGTAAAGTAATCGAATGAACTGATAAAACCACTTTCTGAAATCGTGTGTTATCGTGTTTTTACAATAAGCCCTTCATATGTATTGTGATAATATTAAAATATCTGAAACCTTAAATAATTTTAATTTTTATTGTACATACATATGTACATAGCATAATATAACAAATTCCGCTCATTAAACTATTTACTCGTCTTTTAGTTTTATTTATTTTTTATACATACTTCATCTGCCTTGTTTTGTAATGTATGACCACATACACACACTCACTGTATAAATCGGTCACTTTTTATGCTTCTGTTTTCGCTCTTTCTTTATGTTTGATAAAATGTTTCACTACAAATGAACTGAGCTACTGAGCCAACTGAATGAAATACTTCAGTAAAGTGAGCTGAGCTGAAAAGAGCGGTCACTCAAAAGAGCTGATAAGCACAAATCTAGTTTTTTGGTTCATGTCTGATAATCGAATATGAACATAACTGTCAAAGGATTGATATGCAATCAATTTCTAGCGCTAGTGAGTAAGACGTTTCTACCATACATGTTGCAGCTCTTTGCTTTATATATTAGATTTTACACGCAGAGTATATGTATTAGTATATACTTGCTTTGTGTATTCCAGATTTCTAATAATTTTACTGCATTATTCATAAAAATTATTAAGGATTAATAATTATTAATTAATATTTCCATACACATTTTTTCTTAAGCCTTTATAAAGCCGTAATTTATTTTATAAAGAAGACAGTTAATATATAACATAGCTGAATGCATGAATCTCTGAAGTGTTTTTGGTAACTTTTCACATCTGACTTACTTCTATAATTTTGTTCATGAAAATTATATACTTCTTGGCTATATTTTAGCAATTTTTTTCTCTCTTCACGCACGTTTTACTTTATGTATTGTTATAAAGCTCATTCTTTTTGATGTGCTTCAGGTTTGAATTTTATTTTTTTTTATATGACACATGATAATTGCACAATATTTTGTAAACTTTTAAAAGGTACCTTTATGCAGACATGGGCATACTGCAGTAAATATTTACTGCAGTAAAAAAGCAGTAAGCAATAAAATTTTACTGGTTACTAAAAAAATTTGCAGTATTCAGTAAAATTTTACTGCTTACTGAAAAATTTGCAGTATTCAGTAAAATTTTACTGAATACTGAAGAAAAGCAGTAACCAGTAAATTTTTACTGAAATGAAGTTTTGTTGCAGTATTTTACTGATTACTGAAAAAATAGCAGTAAACAGTAAATGTTTAAATACTGCAGCATGTCTCTTATAGAGTTATTATAAGTCGAAGCAACCAACAGCAAAAACACACGCTTTGCTTAAATTGTAACAAATACCAAAAAAGAACAATTACAAATAAATTCCGTGATCTTCGTTAAAATGTTAGTTATATACTTACATAGACTCACTGAAGGTGCATCGATCAAGGAGCAAATAGGCCTTAGAGGAAACCCCTCTTTATGAATTTTAGACATGTCATATATAAAATTTTACTGAAAACTGCAATTTTTTCAGTAACCAGTAAAATACTGCAACAAAATTTCAATATCAGTAAAATACTGTAAAAAAATTTCATTATCAGTAAAATACTGTAAAAAAATTTCATATTTAGTAAAAATTTACTGGTTACTGCTTTTTTCCAGTATTCAGTAAAATTTTACTGAATATTGCAAATTTTTTCAGTAAGCAGTAAAATTTTACTGAATATTGCAAATTTTTAAATTTTTTCAGTAACCAGTAAAAAAGGATTTATACTGCAGTAATTATTTACTGCAGTATGCCCATGTCTGCCTTTACGTTTGTTCATCCTATAAAAGAATGGATCTCCATTCCTGACTCATTTTGAGGTGTAGTGATGGTAAACGTTAGTCAAAACACACCGTATTATCTTAAATTGAAAACTATGGTAAGGCAGTGTCACACATAATACAACTCTGTGCATGACGATAATTTAGTACCAAAATGCAACACTGGCCGCAAAAATACTACCATAGTTGTACAATACTACTTTTAAGAATATAAATATCTTCAATTATCTACCACTAAAACTTAATTAAAGTTTATTAACTATGCCATAAGATTAAACTTAAGTTTATAAAACTTAAAATTCTTCAAAGTTTTATGTTTTCTACTGCTTGTACCCAGATATTACTTTTTGTTTGAGCCCACTATTGCAACTAAAAATTAGTAGTATTTAGTTAAACGGTAACCCTCGACAAGCACCTTTGAAATTTTTTTCATTCATTTTCTTCACGTCGTGGAGACGTCGTCTCGTTACTTTTTGTGTGTTTGTGTGAAAAAATGTAGAAAAAATTATATTTTTGAGACAAAAAAAGATGAAAAGTTTTAAATATAAAAATTTAATATATAAAGTGACGTTTTTTATAAAATAATAATAGTTTTGATAAAGTATAATAGATAAAATCTTAATGATAACAATTATGTGAAAAAAGTTGTGATTTGCAATAAGAAAAGTGGAAATTTTCTGATTAAGTAGGCCAAATAAAAAAAAAGATCGTCGTACAAAAAATACAAGGGGAACAAGAAATTACAAAAAACTAACGAAATTAAACAGCAGAAGCAGAGCAACAAACAGCACAAGTTATAAAAATATAAAAAAAGGATGAAAAATGCGAAAATGAAAAATTACGAAAAATGAGGAGTGAAAAAATCGTTTTTAAGAATTTTTGTGTATATTTTTATATACTTACCACACATACTAACCACCAACAACAACAACTACACCTCTCAATGTCGTTAAAAAAGTGTGTTGTAATAATAAAAAGTTAATTTGTTTAACAAAGAAAACATATGAAATAAAACGCATATACAACAAGAATATAAGAGAAAAGAAAGTGATTCAATAACAAATAAAAGTGCTTAATTTTCAAAATAAATTAAAAAATCAGTTGTATGAAAAAAATTTCTTTCTTTGTTCTCTGCTTTTATGAACGTCAACGTCATTTTAGCTTTGACGTTTGCGTTGTCTCCTTTTTGTTAAAAAACGAAAGAAGAAGCAGCCGAAACAACAACAACACAAGAAACTAACGAAAAAGTTTAACGGGCCGAGACGTCAAAATATTTAGTCTGCTTCTTCTTTTTGTCTTTATAAGATGTGCTTTTAAAAGTAATTTTCGTTGGAAATTATTTTGTCTCTTTTTTCCCATAAAAAAGGAAAAAAAAAACTTGAAATTTTTGCTTAATCACGAAAACAACATGAAAATTTCTAATTAAAAATATGCGTTTAAATAATAGAAAAATCGCAAATGGAAAATCGCGTACAACAAGAAATTTCGCAGCATGTGTATAACAAAATGTGTTTTAAAAATATACCTATTAAAAGTTTCAATTAAAAATTATTTAAATCTTATTAAGCGTAAATACTTGAAAACTTCAATAGGGAACTTAGTATTTAATTAGAATAGGTGAATAGGTAGGAAAATAGGGAAAGAAAAAATTTTTAATACAAATTTATTTTCTAAAGTGAAAACCCATAAATAGCAAAAAAAATACAACAATTAAGGAAATTAAAAAGTTTCTCACAGTGAAGGAAAAATTTATTTAAAAAAAACAAGTAAAAGAGTCAGCAAAAAACTCAAGTGAAAGAAGAAAATACTGGTTTAAGTTTTATTTCATATATAAGTATATCATCGCTAGTTGTTGTTGTTTGCATTTACAGCAAACACATTAACTAACCAGCCAACCAACAAACATCAGCAACGACGATACACAATACCCGTAAAAACAAGTTGAGTAAAAAAACACTCATCCATATAAATTAACTACATACATATACTATGTTTTTATCTTCGCCTTCTACATACTACATATAATAACTACAACAATAATATTATAAAAAAGCAACAAAACTAATAAAAAAAAACCGCTAAAAAAACTCAAAAAACCAGCAAAAGAAAGTGGTGAAACTTCTTTTCAAACTAAGTCTAATATTCATTTTAAACAGCAATATGTGTATGAATATGTGTTTCTAATAAAGCTTCTGTTATTGTTACTTCACTATTAGTTTCTATATATATGTATGTATGTATGTATAATCTTTCCCAACTCTGAAATTCACTCTAAGAAAGTCGGAAGGAAGAGTCTACCTAGGCTTATGAACAACCAGAGGATTTCAATAAAAAATATTATTATCCAAAGATTTTGCTGAAAGGTAAGCTTAATTATATTTATCAATTTAATATGTAGGTATATACATACACATATGTATATTATACATATGTATGTGTATAAATCCTAACAAGATTTATTATTAATATTACAATTTATGGCTCTAATCTTTTTTTATTTTATAGTGATTGTTTTACAATTTTATACTGCTATAGTGTTCAGCTATCTCCCTCCCTCTCTCTCAATTTCTCTGCCTGTCTTCTGCTACGGTCGACGTTTTAAATGACATTGTTTTTTTTTTTTGCATGTAATTGTTATTGTATAGCTTTCTATACATACTAATTGCCTGCATTAACAGATGCTTTTTTGTTTTCAGGTGATTTTATTTGATTTGTTGTTGTTTTTGATAAATAGCAATCAATCAATTATTATTTAGTTTTCTGTTTATTTTTAAAGGCCTTTTTTAACTTTTTTTATGAAAATAAATATGTACTATTATTATTAAAAAATTTAAAAATAAAACTATATTCCCAATTGTCGCATACCTATATGTATGTATGTATGTAAATAACGAATGCAACAATTTGTACTAAGTTCTTGCTAAAGAAGGACTTAATATACAAGTTATTGAAAGTAATAACTAGCAACACAAATCTATTTAATGTGTTCGGCAGCAAATTGAAAGGAAGACCAACATTTGCCGGGATATCATTTTTATGTATAACAGTAATTTTTTCATCAATAAACAAATCGTGTTTAAGTCAGTGCGAATGCTCCTTTTTATTAAAAATTGTAAATAAAGTGTAATAAAATTAAAGTTGTTTTAACACTAGTCATTTAGTTTTTGTTTTATTTCAGTAGTTAAAGGGCAATAGATAGCATCTCGAATACATACAAAATTTTTTATTTGTGAACCCAATTAACAATATAATATTATTTCACTATAACAGCTGAAGGCTCCATGTTTAAAAATAAATTTTTACTATAAATAGATATTAATTTTCTATTTCCTTTGACACAAATGAATATTATTTTCTTTTATTTATTTCTTCAAAATTAACTACATAAGGGCAACAATAATTAATAAAAATGGCAAATTCAAACGATATTCTAGTAGTTTTCGAATTTATGTATAAGCCGGTAAAGAAAAATTCCTCAGGATCAGACAACACGAATTAAAATTTCTAAATCATAACAGACTAATCTAGGAATAATAACCTGTGTGATCCTCGCTGACCCCTGGAATACAAATAATTTCAAAGAAAACAAATTGGATTCCTAAACTCAAACAAGTTTTGAAACGAGCGCCCAAGAAACTGTCATACAATTTCAGAAATATCGGCACGAATACCAATATTGTGTACGAAACGAACAAATTAACAATCCGTTTTTGAGTTTGACACTTTGGATGCATTTTCGCCCGAAACAGCTACGAGTCCATACAGAAGAAAGCGGAATTAATTAAGGAGTGAGTCAGCATCTATCGGTAGATATAAATTTGTCGAGCTCAAAATTTCACAGATCTTACCGTGCAACTTGTAAATATTATTCACCAATACCGTGTACGAAATATTCCCCTTTTCGCAAAATTACAATCGTGAATAATTTTTCCCACAGAAATGTTTCCCCTTTTTGTTGATACATATTTGAATTATTACAACGAATAATTTTGATATTTTCCTTGGAATTAATTATATTAAATTTATAAATATTTACCTTTAGGACAAGATTAGTAAGCAAAGTTCACGATAATTTCCCTGCAACAACTTTTTTATGGAGTATAAATCTCTTTGGTTCACACACAAAAAATTTCACGGCGGTGAACTCGTGGTGGTATACTAAATAATTTTTTTGCACTGCACCTAGAATATTTAAAATATTTTAAAATTAAAAAAATTAATTGGGATCTTAAAACAGGCGTATTTCTTATTATTGAACTTAAATTTGTCTGATTTTCAATTAATGTTTAAGCTTTACAAATCTTCTTCCCTTTTTTTACATTCACGGGAACTGATAGCGGGGAAAAATTTTATGGGAGATTCACAATAGCATTTTCATTTTCCCCTTCGAGAGGAATGAAAATTTCACGGGATCAAAAAACCACACGATAAGGTTGATAAATGTTAAAAACATTTTATTTGCTTTTATAGTTTCTGTTTACATTTCTTATAACAGCTGTTTAATATCCGCGTTTTAAGTTGACATTTTTTCTGCTTACACCTATGTACATACATATGTGCACAATATGTATGTATGTGTATACATATGTATATGATTTCAATATTTATTTAATATACACTTTATGTTGACATTTATTTTTGTAAAATGTTAAGCTGCTGACACGTTCTAACGGTAAACATATGCATAGTATATACAGCACTCAGCTGTTTGGATTTGTATGGAGATTTTTGCCAAATAACATTTTACTAGATATACCAAACGGACGACACACTCGTCCGTATTCTAGAATCAAAATGTAAATAATTTAAGATTCAAAGAAAATGTATCTAAACGTCATAAAAAATTCATTAAAACACAGCCACACACAAACTTACATACATATGCAAGCATAATTAAATAATACATGAAATTAAAAAACCATAAACAAAATCCCTTTAACCAAGTTAATTCAATTTATTCAACGCTCTTCCTTTAAGTATCATGGTTTTCATACAACAACAAATAAGAGAAAAAAATAGTTAGATCAAGAGAAATACTACAAACACACACCCACACTCATGTTTTGGTTCTTTTTTAATTGTAAGCTAATAAATGCGTGTGTAATATGTTTGCATGTAGTAGTAGCAACTTTAAACGCTTATAGCTCCCAAAATACTAAACCAATTTCCATAAAATATAGATTCTGCACATCTGTATAAAAAATCCTTTAAAACCATATAAATCTTTTTAAAATCGGCGCAGTGGTACCAGCGTAAAAGGGATTACAAAAAACATGTTCGCCTATTAATTATATAGATAGATTATACTTATCCCATTATTGTTAAAGCAAAATTTATAGTTTTTAAGTTAATACCTTATAGTCTTTGTATCATTATTATCTTTAAAACTTTCATTGTCAAAAAGGCTAAATAAATTTTTAATTTACTTGACTTTACTAAATAAATAAATAAATAGTAATAGTAATAATTAAGTTACTTCTGTGGCAGTTTAAAAGTCTGTTCAAAACTAAAATTAAATTCAGGGAACAAATTAAAGAAATTTTAAACCAAACAAATAAACAAAGTTCGAACCTAAATAAGTAAACTATCTATATGAAATTCGTTATCATTTTTTTTTTGAATTTTCAATTTCACTTATTTAATTAATTTTTTGTTATATTTTGTGCCCATATAACTAAATCTTCATATACGATTTAGTTATATGGGCACAAAGTATAGTTTATCGAAGTATTTACCATTTCTAAGTACTATAACGCTAGAATTTAGTTGAAAATTCTTTATTCCTGAGTACTTAAGCACAGCCCTTAGACTTTGTTTGTACTAAGGCTGTTCATAATAGTTTACTATTTTGTAACATTCTTCTTCGCATAAATTAGACTTACAATCAGTTTGTCTATGGGGTTTAAGTCTGGACTCTGTGCCGGCCAATGTAAATTATTATTATCGTATCAAAATATCAAGCTAATGGTAAATTATCCACGATTTCGCTGTGCAACTGGCTCTCTAAAATACCCTAGAAAATATCACATAATTTTAATTTATATACCCCAATTTTCAAAATATCAAAACGTCAACCATAGAAATTGTATAACAAAGTAAAAATATTAACACTACGTTGAAAAAATTTCTGCATGGGGGATACCACTAACAAATTGCAACGTTAAGAACTTTTTCCAATTTTTCAAAGTTTTTCCTTCATACATATTTTTAAATTTATTTACAATATATTTTTTACTAAAGTATTCTTCATGTTGAATTTTTAAAATTTTTTTCTTTCTATTAAATAACTTGTAAAGTTTCTGGCTAATTCCCAGAAAGAGATAGTATTCCTCCCTCTGTATTTCTCACAACTGAATTAAGACTTTACAAAGTAAACTTTGCGTGTCTAAAAGGGGTATAACTTTAATTGAAAAAAATTGCTCAGCAGTATCATAATTTGAGTCAATGGGAATTTATTGATTTACAACTGCATATTCGCCTTGTATATTTATTTTGATATATACAAGATCATCAACAGCTGATCATCAACTGCTGAAGTGAGATCAAGGCGAATTTACATAAAGTGATCTTAATTCGCCAGCTGACATAATTTCCCTGCTATCAAATGAACCAAAACGTTAAGAAATATTTTGACAGCAGGAAATTCTACACTAACAAATATAAGAGGCGAATACGCAGAGTTGCAAATTAAGACCACCTCATATCAATTCGCCTTGAGTGAGATCACCTGATGTGAATTCGCCTTGGTTTGAGTATTGCCATAATTAAAAAAATTCAGTAAAGTGCGACTCTGACTCGCGCACGAAGGGTTCCGTACGAACACTAGATATGTAATTTAATACAAACTTCATCCTCTGAAACATATATTTTTGGCATTTTTTTCGTTTTTGGGGTCTTTTCGGTTTTTTTTTGTTTTGGCGGTTTTTGCGTTTTTTCGGTTTTGGCGATTTTTTTCGGTTTTTGGCGTTTTTTCATTTCGGCGATTTTTTTTTATTTTTGGCGATTTTTTTCATTTTTGCGATTTTTTTTCTATTTAAATTTTTTAGCTTTGGCGACATTTTCGCGTTTTGGCGATTTTTTCGATTTTTTGGCGTTTTTTCATTTTGGCGTTTTTTTTTTTTCATTTTGGTGTTTTTTTCGAATTAGGCGATTTATTTTAGTGTTAGCAAATTTTTTTTTGATTTTGGCGATTTTTTTTTAATTTTTGGTGATTTTTTTTTTGGTTTGGCGATTTTATAATTTTCGGTTTTTTTAGTTTTAACGTTTTTGAAAATTTCAAGTGTTTGCCTCTTACGGTTTCCAAGATATAGCAAATTGTCAAAATTACATAGTCAAAATTGCATTAACTGATGGACCACCCTTTAATTTTAATTTTTTTAAATTTTAGTGTTAATTGTTGTAGTCTGTATAAAAATACACTAATTTTACAAATTTCAACTTTCAATATACATACATATGTTCATACAATTGTATGTATGTATATTACATGGGATTTTAACATTTTTCGTTGCTCGTTTTGGAACACCCTTTAATTTTTAATTCTCATGTATTTTTTGTTGTAGTGGCCAAGGTTCTACATACTGTGTTCAAATTTCAGGTCCGTAGCTCTTACGATTTCTGAGAAAATACCGTGTGACGGACAGACGGACAGCGTAGCGAAAACAATAGGGTTCCTTTTCACCTTTGGTGTACGGAACCCTAAAAAGGAACAAGTTGTGAGGTCGTAAAGATATTGAATTTAAATTACACATTAACTACTCCTACTCCATTTTGTACAAAAAAGAAGACATTGAAAATATAAATTATTTTTTTCATTTTATATTTTTTATATTTTGGCCTTAATTGCTTTGCCCTGACCTCATTTCATTTTTGTTGAATCGCTTTCAAAAGAGAGTGTAAGTTTATGGGTATGAATCTGTGTATGTATGTATGTATGTAAAAAGCGTATAAAAGTAGAGGTGTATGACAAGGTGTGTGTGTATTATTTATATTATGTATGTATGTACATATTTATGTAAATACATATTTATTTTCTTTATCGTTTTTTATTTAGGATTCCGTTATTTAATACAAAAGCAGTTAAATAAAAGAAAAAAGAATTAAAAATTCTATTTGGGCCATAAATTACTTGTTCATATGTACATGTGACATAGAAACAACTTTTTTTTGTTATTTATGCATGACTTTTTATATTCACTCACACTATGGCACTTGTATACATATACATACACACATATGAACATACATACAAATACATACATTATACCACATAACAATTTTATTGTTGCTCGCTACACATTTTATTTTACCGTAGTTTCTAAAATTGTGGTTTTGTACAAAAAAACCCACTAGTATTTGGGGGGCCACTTCTCAGACAACCAACCAGCATAATAAATAAGTAACAAATTACTTCTATCATAGTCAATTCAGTCAGTATTGTACTTTATACGAGAATTTCTATTTATACTTATGTACATACACATACATACATACGTATGTATGTACACATATGTACATACAATTGTATGTATGTATGTCCATATGTACATACATATATAAACTACACACTAACAAAAGTGATCATGATTTGCCTAGATTTATTTTCGGAGGCCTTCCACGCCCAGAAAATAATTAGAATACTAACTTAAAAATTACATAACAAATTATAATATAAATAAATACATATACATATATATACATATCGATGGCCTCAAATAGAAATGCCCTAACTCGGTATGTTTTACGATTTTGAGTTTATCAGTGATTCCATCCAATACGATCCACACCAATACACCTCGTCAAAAAATTTATTGCAATAGTATAAAAAATAACGGTTTTATAAGCAGCTGTACAAGAAAGGTTTGAATATTACAGTTTCTATTCCTCTAAAACAATTGGATTTTTTTCCCTTGTGAAATTATCATTTCCCTCGAAGGGGAAAATGCTATCGTGAATCTTGAAATTTTTTCCCGCTATCAGTCCCAGTGAATGTAAAAAAGGGGAGAAGATTTGTAATACTTAAAAATTAATTGAAAATCAGACAAATTTAAGTTCAATAAAAAATATTCTAGGTGTAGTGGAAAAAAAATTTATTTAGTATACCACCGCGGTGCAGTGCCATGAAATTTACTGTGTGTAAACCAAAGTGATTTATACTCAATAAAAAAAAGTTGTAGCAGGGAAATTAATGTTAATAATCGTGAACTTAATAATCTTTTCCTAAAGATAAATACTTATAACTTTGAAAATAGTTAATTCGATGGAAAATAACAAAATTATTCGATGTAATAATTCAATTCTTCGGCAAAAATAAAGTGAACAAAACCAAGGTAAAAGTGAAAATATTCCGGTGAAAAATATTATTTATTCATGATAAGTGGAATTCAAAAAATTGAAAATATTTCCGGGGAAAAATTATTCACGCTTGCAATTTTGCGGAAAGGGGAAATATTTCGACCGCAAAAATGTTCACGATAGGGGTGATAATGCTTTTAGCTTCTCCTGTAAAGTTACAATTATTTGAGTTAGGGCCTCTGTACTTGAAATTGTGGTGATTTACTAGTGACCTTGTCAGTAGCACTACTGACCAGGTGTACCCCAGCCAATGGTATCATCTATTGACATTTAACATTAGCTTGTCATTGAAAATCCACCACTAGACTATAGCACTACTGACTTAGTACCTCTTTCGGGACTACATAGAGACATTGGCACCAAAGATTCACTAGTAAATTTTAGCGGCTCTAGTCTACAATATCGATATATCCCTCTCGTTGTCAATAGTAAACTTATAGTGATTTTCTAGAGACATTGTCAATAGTGCTACTGACTAGGTGTACCCCAGCCAATGCAAATGCCTATTGACAAATAACACAGGGTTGTCATTCAAAATCTATCAGTAGACTTTAGCACTATTGAGAAGGTAGTTCTTTTACGACTATATGGAGATATTTGAACCGAAGATTCACTTTTAGATTCTAGTGACCCTCGTCTACATATATTTATTTAATATTATAGCACAACATAATAAAAAAGAAAAACAAACTATTGATGCGTTCATTGACAATATCACCAGAAATACACTAGAACTGTCGTCTCTAACGTATCTCTACTGGCGCATGAAAGGAAAGTTGTCGAGTTGCACTAGTTTTAACTAGTGCAATTGTCGCTGGAGAAAGAGTATTGACATAGAGACATATGGTTCTAAGTTGACTAGAGAGGTTTTGTACATACATATGTACATATGTATGTACATATGTTATTTTTTAGTATGTCCGGACGTACTATGTCCTATTCTCTTTTTGCATTTTTCTAAAGCCATTTGACAACATAGAAAGTACTTTCTGTACGGAAGATCGAAACGGAGCCTGGTCTATGGGCAGAGGTCGTTCCATTTATATATAATTTATTTGCATGCCCGGAGCATGTCCTATTCTCTTTCAACAACTTTCTGAAGCCATCTGATCACATAGAAAGCTTATATTTGGCACAATAAAAATAAGTACTTTCTCTGCGGAAGATCGTAACGTAGTCAGATTTTCGATTTTCAGTCTGTGGGCGGAGGAAGTGGCTATTGACTTTAACAAACGGAAAGGCCGATTATCTTGAAATTCCCTACTATCTTACTGAAGATGGAAAAATTCAAATAATAGGTTGATTTGTTTTGTTGAACATGGTGGGAATGAATGGGGAAAGTCTACCCACCACACAAAGTCATTATTCATGAGCGATGCCAACTTGGTGCTTTAGGCACTATTATTAGTGCTTTTTGAATACCCAGAACGCCCAATTTTTAGCGTTAGTGCCAAACTAAGAAAAAGCACTAACGTCCCTTTTCACAATGTATGATTAAGAGTTAAAGTGAACTTTAACTAACAGTTCTTTATACAAAAGTTGCCGTTAAAGTCCCTGTTAGCTTTTAATTGTACATTGTGAAAAGGGCCGTTAGTAGTTCTTTTAAGAAATTTGTGTGTTTCTTAAAATTACTTTAATAAAAACTTGGTGTATTTATTTTTTCAGTGTAAAGTATAAATTTTTCGTCTGATATATTTCAATATATTCCTAGCAAAAAATAAATGAACGCGTTCACAATGAAATAATTTTTCATGCTTTCTTGAGCATTTGTTTCTTCGAATGTATTCTGAATATCATCGCAAATAATAAATAATGCTATAGTTTTTGAACTCATTAAAAACCCATGCGACATTACTGGGTAATATATTGAAATAAATACCCAGGGAAAAAGGCATGCAAAAACGGAATTAAATCATCACATTGCTACATTTTCATAAAACAAGTTTTGCCTCTATCAAATAACAAGAGTACAGTAGCTCAGTGGTAGAGAGTGTGCCTTGGTGGGAGTGAGAACAGCTCGGTTCGTATCCTGCGACAAAAGTTTTTATTTATTTGTTTGGCTTGTATTTACGTGAAAAAACATCGATTCAGGCAACTTGCATGGGTTAAATTCATTTAGTTGAATGGATATCAAATTGTTTAAATTGTCGCACGAACACATGATATCCAATGACAAGCTAATGTAAAAATCATGCATGTTTCACTTAAATCGAACCAATGCGTCATCACTTGAACCCATGATTCAACACATGATTTGTAATGTCTTTTTTTGCTGGGTTGTTCAACTTCACTCGTTTGGTTCTTCACTCCTTTTTCACGTTACGTTAGTGCTTTTTAGATCTCAAAATTACGCTTTTTAGTGCTTTTTTCAAATTTCGATGTGTTTTTAGATCCAAAAGAGTTGGCAGCACTGTTATTAATTTCTCTAAATAAATAAAAACTGTAGAAGGCTTCTTTAATCTATTACAAAATCGTCGTAGTTGAAGTCGAAATACGACAATATCGATAAGGGGGAATAGGGACAGTGATATGAGTAGAAAGTACGTATGTATATAAAATGTAACAAGTGTTTATGCTAAACAAACTGTTCAACAAATGGTCATCAACAAAATATTAGACGACCCATTAACATTTTGTATTACGAATTAGTAAGAATCTGTTTTTAAGTTTTATTAATTTCTTGTTTCTATTTCTACGATAACTGTAACAATGAAATTTATAACCAATGGAATTTATAAGGAAAATCGTTAGTTAAATCACGTTCATTAGTTAACTATAGACCGTGAATTTGGAACTAAATAAAAATTATCAAATTTGTTTTAATACTATATTTAGTTTTAAATACAATATTATATAAAATAATTTTTGTTCTCTAGGTATACGAGTTACGCTTGGAGCTACTGCTCATACATATTTACATATATTTTTCATTCAAGTGATGCCACGTAAGTTTATTTTTTCACATTACATCATCTATAACTATTTATAAAACAATGGACAAGAGCGTCACAACTTCTCTCGGGTTAATAACTGCTTGCATTTTGTTCAGTGTATTAGTGACACTTAAAAATAGCAGCAATGATTTGCAATTTATAGACCATATTTAAAAAATCAACAACAACAAACGAAGGAAATAAAAACATGCATAAGAAAGAAGCATAAGAAGAAAAAACAAGCACAAAGTGAAAGTCAGTTTCTTGTGTCTAAAATTAAAAAGAAATAAAAGCAATCAAGATACACATATCGCTCATTTACTTAAACAATGTCATAACTCAAAAAAACTAGTTAACCAGAAAACGAGTTTAAAGTTTTCAATTTATACACAACTTAATGAAGAAAGAAAATTTTATTTTTTTTCTCAAGACCTGAAGTAAACAAGATATTTGTATGAAATTTTTACACAATCACCCCTATCGTGAATATTTTTTCCGTCGAAATATTTTCCCTTTTCACAAAATTGCAATCGTGAACAACATTTCCCCTGAAATGTGTTCCCTTTCTTGATTCCTCTAATCGAGAATAATATTTTTCACATTTTTTCACTTTTCCCTTGATTTTGTTCACTTTATTTTTGCTGGCGAAATGAATTAATACATTAGGTAATTTCAATATTATATTTGCAATCATATATTAAAAGTTATAAATAATTATTTTTAGGACAAGATCAATAAATAATGTCCCCGATTAAAACAATAATTCTCTTCTCTTTGGCTCACAGGCAGTAAATTTTATGGCTGTGGTATACTAAAGAATTTTTTCACTTCACCTAATTTAATTTATTTAAGAACACAACTTTACACTCAATAACATTTCAGGCCTGACCCAAGATATCGACAACGTTCGACTTGTCGCACATTTACATTTAAAACAACAACAAAATATTAAAATTTGTTTATGTTTTGAATGTAATTGTGCGACAAGTCAAACGTTGTCGACATCGTGGTTTTGGCCAGCGGTAACAAACAGCGGTAACAAACGTTCCCATGAAATTCACTCTTGCAAATTTCCCTTCATGGGGAATGAAAATTTCATGGGAACAAAAATTCCACATTTTATTCACGATAGGGGTAAATATGAATAACGATATTAGTTTTAATTCTGCATCATAACTAAAAAAAATGTATTATTTTAGTTATGACGTTCTTTGAATAAATGAGGGAAATGTACGTACATATTAGAGAGCTGCGTAAACAGTCTTGAAATGTAAAAACGTCATAATTTTTAAATGTATTCACGTCGCATGTAATATACCAAACCAATAATAAATGCTGTCGTACTATAAGCGAAGCACGATGGATGTATTGGTGAATGTGTATATCAGTTGTAACAAGCGATGTCGCAAGACAGCTTGTTTGTAACAAACACTCAAAAGAAGTACTGTTGATTAGTGTATGCTTGTTATTTTTCATATCGTACGTTTGAGTGTGTTTGTAATATGTAGATGGTAAGCTATTATGTGATTAACCGCATACAACTAATGTTAATGCATGTGTGTGCCTTTGCATGTGCGCAGAAAAAAAGATCATACACACATACATGCATGACGTTTGTACACGCGCTTATGCCTAGAAAGAAGCTAGTATCACAAATTCTTCCGTCACGAAGTGTTTTCTTCTTTACTCTTATACCTACAATACTCAAACAAATTTCTTGCAAACAATGTTAACGTTTGTTTTATAAGATTTCGCTGTAGTAATGCATTTGAAAAATCCCTCATGTCTTGAAAGTTCTTATAAGATGTCTTGTGCAGGAGACTAGTACATATCGCGCATTTACTTCAATAGTGGCATAACTCAAAAAATGAGTTTTTTGAGTTAATAATGCAGAAAGATGCGGCATTTCGTATTTTATCTTGTGTAAAAATTTCATATAAATAGCTTGTACCATCACCTCCTGAGAGAAGAATTTTTTTTTTCATTTTTCCATTGAGTTGTATGCAAATTGAAAACTTAAAACGCGTTTTCTGCAAAACTGTTTTTTTTTTTGAGTTATGCCACTATTAAAGTAAATGTGCGATATGTACATAAATTTAAAATAAACATACTTATGTATGTACATATGTATATACATACCTACATACAATCGCCATGTAATAATAACAACAAAATGGATTGATAAACCAATACAACGTGAAAAAGTGAGCAAGCACTAAAAATTCACAATTATCTAAAAAGAGTAATAAGAAAACAATTTAATACTTACTATAAAGTGAAAAGAAAACTTCAAAAAATTTAAAATATAGTATCTATATAGTATGTACATATGTCTACAGAATAAAATACGCAAAAGAAACTTGAAAACATAAAAATATCTCAAAAAATTCATCTCTCAGCCAAGCCACCAGCCTAGTTATTTTATTCGAATTTCTCATTTATTTTGCATGCTATACAGTGGCGTCCAAAAAAAGCTTAAATCTAATAGATATTTTTTTTTTTTGCAAACCCTAAACGTGATTTGAAGGAGTACATCTCAATTTGCATTCAACTTACAAGGCTTTTCCACACGCAAAGTTTACTTTGCAAAGTCCTTAGTTTGCAGGAGACTTTTTAAATTAAACTTTGCGTGTGGAAAAGTCGTCTCAATGGAAAAAGAAAATATTCTTTGTCTTTCAAGAGTGGAGGAAACAAGATATTTTTATAAAATTTTTACACAACATGAAGATTAATTATGCAGCATTAACTCAAAAATGCAATAATTTGAATTATGACAAAATAATTAAGTATATAAGACAATCTCCAGCTCTTGTTAATAGTTAAAACGTATAAATTTTCATTGACAATAATTATTAACGCCTACAGGCATAGAATATTACGAACTGTATAGTTTCCTGGAGACGATCAAATAAACTCCTGAATCACACAGTTGTCTGAGTGGCTCAAAAAGTTTTTTACGGCTAATTATTTGATCTTCTCCAACATCAGTTTCTTGTTAATGATGGAGACGAACAAAAGTATTTACATACAAACACACACACATATGCACACACACACATACGGACATCAGTGCGAAAATAGGCAGAATCGCCTACCAGGACCTCAAACTTACATATGAATAAAATGTGAAATTTTTGTTCCCATGAAATTTAAATTCCCCATGAATAAAAATTTGCTTTCGCAAGTTTCATGAAAAATTTTGTTCCTGCTATCAATGTGTAGTGAATGTAAAAAAACGGGAAGAAAACTTGTAAATCTTAAAAATTAATTAAAAATCTGACAAATTTAAGCTTAATAGTAAGAAATCGACAAATTTTGGGTGAAATTAATATAATAATATTTTATTTGCCGTGACAAAAATTCTTTAATATGCTATCGCCATAAAATTTACTGCATGTAAACCAAATAGTTACATATTCAATGAAAGAAGTTGTTGCAGGGAATTATTATAGTCTTCACCAGTGTTGCCAGTTTTTTTAGAGCTTATCTCCAATTTTTCATTTGTCATCCTCGAAAATCTCCAAAGTGAGTTTTTTTTAAATAAAATTTTTCTTTTTTAATTTTATTTAAAAAATAATGACAAAAATAACATATTTATTTAATAAAATTCATTTATATCGATAGCTATATTTACGTTCATATTAATTTAATTTCTACTTATAAAACTTCTAAAGAAAAAATTACACATAGTTTAATATATGTATACAAGTATAAAACAAATTTTCACTAGCTTACCATTTCAAAAACTAGAATCGAAATCTTCTGACTCATCAGCCTCAGAAATTGTGTTGTACATATGTAATACTTGTTTGTATTAAAAACCTTTAGCATTTCAGCAGAAGGATTAAATTTGTCACAACAAATTGAATTATTTTTAAAGTGTGTGTTTATTCTAAGAGATGCTTCCAACTTTGATACTTTTTCTTTATTAGAAACCATTCACTTTGAATAATAACACACATTTTTAGACTTGCCAGACGCACATTTCTTAGCTCAAAAATCATTCTTGTTACCATCAGTAATTACAAAAAAACCAAAAAAAATTGATTATCATCCCCAAAAAAACCCCAACACGAAATTTTTATCCGAAATCGCGAAAAAAAACCCCCAATTTCGGGACGAATCTGCTAAACTGGCAACGCTGTTAACTACAGCAAAGAAGTTGATGCATTTTTCACAGTTTCTCTGCCGGTCGTCGTTTAATTTATAGAAAAAAAGGGAATATTAGTTTGCTCGCCACTGTAAGTATTTATTTATTGGTAAAACAAAACTCTTGTCAGCCAGACATTTAATAAAGCTGCTATTACTTGATATGTTGTTATTTTTGCTGCCGTTGATTATAACCTTGAACTCATAAAAAAAAATATATTTTAACAGAAGATGAAACACAAGTGGAATGAAAAAAAAAATACGAAAAAGCTCGATATACAAATTAAATGACGAAATAAAACAAATGATTAGAAAAATGTAAAGAAAAAACCTAAACAAAAAATTAAATATTTATGTATGTATTTATAATAAATTTTTTTTTTTTAATTTAAATTATCAAGTAAGTATGTATGTATACGATACAAATTTATTAACAGCTGAATCGTTTAAAGCAACTACTTGTTTAGTTTTTTTTATGTGGAATTTTAAGATATCTAAACAGATGTGTGAAATTTTTTAGGGCGAGTCAAACTCTCATTAAAATTGGGTCAATTCCAAATAATCACAAAATTCTTTCTCATTTAGTGATTTTTAAAAGAATATTTGCTGCACAAACATAAATTTATATGTATGTATGAAAAACGTTAAAAGTATTTGCGAAGCTTTTGATTTCGATTTATAAAATAATTGAAAAGTAGCAGCCATTAATTTTTTACGAACACGAACTGAAATATAAGAAGACCTCCTCTAAAACAACGAAAGTTCAACAAACTCTTATTATTTTAGCAGTCATTATTGTTTCTTTTTCTTACATACATATGTATGTATGTGTGTAGGTATAAAAAGGCTGGTGAAAAACGAAACGTTACCCTTAAAATGAACCCAAATGAAAAATATTGTATAGGTATCTCTCGATAATTTGAACTGTTTTTTATGTAACCAGTTAGTTGTATTTTAGGAATGTTACAATTAAAAAAAAGTTATACCTACAATTTATAGTCAGCATTTTGCACTACAGATACCAATAAGTATTGAGCCTTTTTTCTGACGGGTGTTCTTTTTATAGCTTTGCTATTTATTGGACGATTTTCGTAACAAAAATAACCGACACTATTTCAGTTATAAATTTATTTTTGTTTTGATATCTTTTTATTTAAAATCAGAGTACGAAAATAAACGAACCAAATTGTTTGATTTTGTTTTGTTTCGTTGCTTCAAGTGAGTGTTTTTGCACGGGTATCCTAAGACACCTCTCTCCTCTTTTTAATTAAAAAGACCTCCAAAAACTATTGTTAATATGAATTCTCGATTATTTTAACTTTTACTCCGGTAGCCTGAATTTCGAATTATGGAGAGTCTACTGTATTCCTTTTATTTTTTTTATATTTCCGTATCTTATAGAACTATGTATATCAGGGATGCCTAACTATACTAACTTTGGAAGCTACTTTACGAATTATTATTTATTTTTGGAAAAATAAATACATATGTGTGTATATGTATATGTGTGTGTATATATCGTTACCTTAGTATAGAAAGGCTCTAACTCAATTAAAAAAAAATAGTTAAGGCTTTTCTCTATTAAGGTAACGATATGTGCACTGGATTAATCTAATTTTAAGTGAATCAGTTTAAATTTAATTTTTTTTTCAAATGTATAAATAAATCAGTACGTGTTGAATTTTTTTCTTAAATTTAATTATTAATCTAATTTTGAAATGAATCAGTTTAGAGAGCACAACAGCCAATCAGATGTCGGTGACAACAACCCAGCAAACATGAAATCAAACCTTTGAATAAAAATGAAAAACATTTGAGAATAAATAATTTCCCCTTTTTTGTTGAGAATGCTATATTTGTCAAATAGTTTTCAAACATTTGTCGTTTTTGAAAGTATTTGATTTCAAATCATTCTTAATTCGAAAAACCATGATTACTTTTTGCTGGGATGTGTGCTAAAAAGTATGTTTTTGCATCATTTTAGCACAATATGTTGTCATATTGATATATGTCATATTTGACAGATAACGCGATTGTATGGGATAGTGTATCATGGCCTTAAAAATTCTTTCCGATGGTACCAAATAAAACAGAAATTTAAGTAGTTCTAATCATCTGCTCGCGAGTGTAGGTACCTATTTCTTTAATTTAATTTAATTTTATTTTTTTAATTTCTAAGCATAATGAAGAGAAATGTGCAAAAATATGCTAAAAACCAAGAAAAGAGATAAGACAGCAAATAAATAAGGAAGGAAAAAGAAAATTATGTTTCTGAAATGCAAAAAAAAAAATTCAACAATAATAAACAATTTCTAATAGAGAAAAATGTAAACAAATTTGTTTTTGTTTTTCATAAATTTGAAATCAATTCAAATTTAATTAAATTAATTTACTTCAATTAATTTAACTCAATTTACTTCAACAACGGCATAACTAAAAAAAATAGAAATAGTTTTACAGAAAACGAGTTTAAAATTTTAAATTTACACGATATTTGTATGAAATTTTTACTCAATATGACTTGCTGATTGTTTGGAAACTACATCCAAACCAAAATGATTCCTTGTTTTATTTTGAGGCGTTCATATCGTAACATAAGTCATGACAGTTGGTTTTGATATTGCCACATTAACAATAATTGCGTTCGCGTACTCAAAAGTTTTTAAAAATTTTTACTCAACTTTACTGCATTTTACTAAATTGCGTTCGTTTACCCAAAATACAGTAAATGAGAACACAAATTGAGAGAGTAAAGTGACAGTTCTTGACTGAGTGTTTTGCAAATTTTTACTGCAGAAATTTGTCGTAGTAAAGTTTAGTAAGATAAGAAAATATGATTCAAAATGTAAACAAATGAAAAGTAAGCAATTGAAAAGTGTACAAATTTGAGAAAAGGTTAAATAAAAATTGTGAAAGTCATTAAAGAATAATTCATTTATAAATCATAGTAATAATAGCTGTTAATATTCATATTTTGTAATACATATATTTTATTACACCTTTTGTTTTGCAATTCATTTTAATTACTCAGAGTTGTAAAACTCTAAAGTATCTGGGTACTTAGTATCGCACTTGCTTTTAAAGTAATCAGTAACATTAACAAATAGTCATGTATTTTTTATTAATTTAGCCAACAACAAAACAAGGAAATCAAAAAGAAATTAATTACAAATATTACATGAAACAAATTACAGAATTTATTCTTAAATTGTCCGTGTTATAAAAATATTGTATCGAGTACCAATAATTAAGAGTTGAAAGTAAGTCGAAAGGTTATATATTTTTCAACACTATGTGGAGTTAGAGTCAGCTGTTTCTTTAATCTTACTAATTTTTACTATTTTTCCGTTCGCGTACTTTTTTTGGCTACCGATCTTTTTGAGAGTAAATTTTTAAATTTTTGCAGTAACTACTCATTTACTGCATTTTACTGCAAAAGTAAACGAACACACTTAATAGCTGTTACACTTATGGCAGTATTATCATGACACTTACTGTCATGGTGCATGAGCACATAAACTTTGATTGCAATTTTCAAAATTAATAAAACAAATAAAAAAAAATCCAAAATTAAAAAAAATCGTTTAAAAAATGCTTAAAACCGAAAAAATCTCAAAAACTTAAAAATTGCCAAAACTAAATAAAATTGTTAAAACTACAACAAATCGCGAAAAACCGAAAAAATCTAAAAAATAAAAAGCGCCAAAACTAAAAAGCAATCGCCAAATATCGAAAAAAAATTTACATGGAACTTAAAATTAAAAAAATTCTACATCAAATAAGATATTCGATTATATGTATAGGCTACAGTTCCTATAGTATTACATATCGATGGTCTCAAGTTGAAAGACCCTAACTCGTATTTTTTTTTAACTGAATTGAGTTTTTCAGTGATTTCAATACATTTCACTTAAATACACAACGTCACAAAAATTTATTGTGATCGAGTTGTGTTCTGTAAATCGAGTCGATCGATTTAGAAAAATTAAATCCATTAATAACGAATTTTTTTCAGACTTTTTTGTAATTTTTTATATTTTATAGCTTGAAATATCATTTCAGAAATTAATTTAGTGTGTATGGTTTAAAACACATCAATGGAGGCATTATTTATTTTTGGAAAATGAGAAATTTCTTCGAATTCTGTTTACAGAACATGGTCGAGTGTAAAAAATAAAGCTTTTGGTAGCAGTTCTACAAATTTATATTGTGTCCGACAGTCATTAAAATAACAACACCACGCATTTTTCTGATGTGCATTAGTGTCCTTTGAACCAGTTGTTGTGGGAAAAGTTTAAGTGATGCAGGCATAAGGCACTGGGTCACTAAAACTACACCGGCTTCAGCAGATGCTAATCCTAATGTAAAATCAGAATCATCGGCGAAGTAAAATAACCAATGGCTACTAAACACAGCTTCAAAAATTTAATACGCCTCCTTTGACACCAGAAGGCGCTGCAACACTGCATTATTAAAAAGCGTGCAAAAAGAAAAAGGATGAAGCTTTCCTTTCACCTCTCTCTTCCTTCATCTTAATACTTCACTATCATTATCCTTCCCTATCGCCCTCTCTCACTAACTTCTCTTCAACACACAAATATCACAAAGGGATCATTGTATTGGACCCAAGTGAGCTGGAGTCTAAATTTCCCCCTTCCTTACCAGCAGCCTGCTAACCTAACCTAACCTAAGCACCTAAGCAAAAGGCCGACAGTGGGCACTTCCTTATGCTCTTATTTTCACGTATGTATGTGTTTGCTTATCATTGTTTTAAAGTTAATTTTAAAAGACAATTTTATTTTTAACCCCCGACTAAAAAAAGGGGTGTTATAAGTTTGTAGTGTGTATCTGTGTGTCTGGGTATCTGTGTGTCTGTCTGTGTCCACGTACAGGCCAAACGGCTGGACCGATTTTCATTTAGTTTTTTCTGTTTGAAAGATGACTTGATCGAGAAGGTTCTTAGCTATATTTGAAGAAAATCGGTCCAGCCGTTTAGAAGATATAACATCTTTTCTGAAAAAAGTCGGGGGTTTTAAAATTTTTAATTTTTGTTATTCTCTCAAGACTTGAGTATACCAGATATTTGGATAACATTTTTACACATTGTGAATAACAAAATGAAGATTATTTCTGCATTATCAACTCAAAAATCGCATTTTTTGAGTTGTGACGTTCAAGTAAATGAGCAATATACTCGTATACCCAGCAAAAAATGACAATGACTGATGGACTCAGCTCCTAGTAGTTCTATTTCTGGTGAATCATCAATGAATTTAACACGTGGTTGTCATAGGACGTAAGTGATCCAAATAACTGAATGTCATGTGCTTAAAAGGTTGTCTAGAACAATTTTTGATATAAAAAAACAGTATTAAAATATTAAATTCCGTACCTGTGGTGATTAGTATGCAATGAAAGTGGTAAACCTTTAGAACTAGTTCCATTTTTTTTGCTGGGTATGTACATGTGTACTTAATCTGTGAACTAATTGCTTTTGTTAAATAAATAAGAACAAAAAAAAAACAGATGATCAAATAAACGCACAAAAAATATATACTTATAAATATGTACATACATACAGTGTTGGAAATAATAATCTGAACAATTTCATTTACTATGTGGTTTTGTCAAATATTTGGTTTTTATTTTCATTTATGAAAACGGTACATATGTATGTATCTCGCACACAAAATCATAAACAGTCACAACTCAAAATTATCAACATGGTTTTATTTTTACCCGACTGAGCGACGCAAAAAAGGGTATTGTGTTTATCAGCCTATCCTACAAGCAAGTAATACGAAAATGATTCTAAATCGTGTTGCTTGGAAGAAAAATATTGCGGCAACAATCATATTCGTATTGCGGAAGTTTCCCACTTCAGGAGAGTTTGTGCTGCCAGGGCGATACTACGAAGAGATACGAATGCAATACTTCTAGAAGATAAAACTGTGATATTGCTAGATAATCATCTAATAGAATTATTTATGATATTGCCAGATTATCTTTAGGAAGATAAATTATTTATAACGATAGATTATCTCCTAAAGTACAATTTTACAATTTTGCTTAATTATCTGAAGGAAAAAAATATAAAATATCGTAAAGTCACCCCTGAATTAAAATTACCATTAATTTAAATTTAAAGCAATTTTTTATGGTAAACAAAATTCAATTTATCATCACAGGAGTCATCATATGCATGTTTAGTATAAAAAGGAATTTCCTGAGCTAATGTTTTGAAAATTTTCCGATTGTTTTTATTTAAAATTAATTTTTTTTTATCTTCTAGTTAGAAACATATTGATATTATAAATTTATTGCGCATGTAATAAAACGCTTGGCTGAACAAAATGAAATATTTTAATAAAAAAAAAAAAAAAAAAATACCTTGTTAAAGGAAAAAATAAGTAGCCAATACATTTTGAACCTTTCATTCAAAAAGTTTCACTAAAAGTTTGATGATTCTTACATCAATCGATTTGTCTTAATCTTGGGAGTGTGAGTACTCAAAACTCCATAGGCGGCAAACAGACAAATATAAAAAGTCGGCAAACTATATCAAAATGTATCATTTGACAGGTACTTTAAAATCATCTTTAGGTTTATCTTAGGATTTTTCATTTCGAATAACCATTTAGGATATTTAACGGTTCAAAGTAGGTCATGATGGTTGGTGATTTTTTTTAAATCACTACTTGCTTTATAAACCAGTGCAGTGAGCAAAGTATCGTAGCTTTTCTTTAAAATTCAACAACATATAATACAAACGAAATGCAAAGAAAAGCTGCAATATTTTGGAATTTACACTAACGTTAGACACCATTTGCATCAATTCAAGTAATAACATTTAAATGACTATTAAAAACTAAATAATAGCTGTTACATATATAAGTTTTCTGTTTTCACTTTTTGTTAAATAATTTCGGAGCGATTTCACTTCTGTTTTATTAAACAAGTTTTCGTTCTTAATGTTTTTTTCCAAAGATATGTACATATATGTTATAACTCTCTCAATATTTCAATAATTTTGCAATAACACATACTTTGATTTTAAAATCATTTATCAAAAGCACATAAGCAAAGATATACTGTTATAGTTTAAGTTATCGATAGTATACATATACCAAAACAAAATTATTAATTTTTCAAATAGCTCCAAACAGATCATTGCCACAATCGGGCAATCGTTCTTGTTATTTTTTCCAACACTGTATATATTTCATTAACAGAAGATTTTTAAAGAAATGAAAAAAATCAAGGTTGAACGAAAAAGAAATATGTACATATGTCCATATACACTTGATAGAAAAAATCTGCGTACAGCTGATTACAAATATTTTTATAACTAAAAATTTTATTAAGTGCCCTTTTACATTTGGGAAATTGAAAGACAGACAGACGAAGTTTGTTGGAGAAGGGCCGAAGATGCAGAGTGTGTAGTACACGACCCTCTGTACTGGACATTTTTTGTTTCTCTTTTCTACTTTTCGCAATTTATTCTTGTTGCTTCACATGATTTTTCTCATTTCAACGTCTGTATGGATACTTGATGTGTACTATCAATGCAAATGGTATGTATGTGTTTGTGTGTAAATAGCAAACACGAAGAAGAAGTAAACAAATTACAAAATTTCTGTCTGTCTATTAATGTCCAATATGTAAAAGCTTCGGGCAAGAACAAAAGAGAATTGAAAAAATGTCCGGCAAGAAATGTCTCAAATGTAAATTGGGACTAAATAACAAAATAATTTTATTGGGCTATGTTTATTTTGTTAGGCTTAGTCCCTCCTGTTTGATTTATGGCAACCCTTTTTTAAAAGAATTGATAAGTCCCAATTTACACTATGCAAATCTTATTGCTAAGCTGATTAGTTTGTTAGGTGAATTGGTGAAAAAGTTGGAAGAACGCATTCCTCTGTGCAAAGAGTGATTAAATCACATAAAGAAACAAACACATTTATCTCAAAGCCACGATGTGGGCGTCCTCCAATACTTAGTAACAGGGAGAAAAGATATGTCCTTCAATCTGTAAAGAAAAATCCTAAAGTAACAGCCGCGAAATTATCAAAAGATGTGCAAACGATGTTCAAAAAAACTATTAGCTATGACGCAATTCGGAAAATGCAAAAAAAAAGACGGCTACCATGGTTGTGTAGCCCGAAAAAAGCCATACATTTGCCTTATTAATAGGCAGAAGAAAATAGCATTTGCAAAAGAACACATAAATAAACCTCCAGAGTTCTGGCAGAATACATATTTTTCAGACGAGAGCAAATTTTGTATTTTCGGTATTAAGGGAAGGCAAACAGTGTGGAGAAAAAACGGTACCGCTCTTGACAAAGAACATTTGTGTGGCACAGTGAAACATGGTGGCGGAAACGTAATGATTCGGGGGTGTATGGCGGCAAATAGTTTTGGGTGGTTGCAATTTATTGAAGCAACGATGGACAAGGGAGGATATCTAGATATTTTAAAAAATAATTTAGCACAAAGTGCTGCGAAATTGGGGCTCCAGCGTCGTTTTATCTTCCAACAGGATAATGACTCCAAAAATACTGCCGATATAGTGAAGCTTTGGCTACTATATAATCACCAGACTTAAATCCAATTGAGCACCTCTGGGATTTATTGGAAAAGAAAATAGAATACCCAATAACCTCAAAAAATCTGCTAAGTTATATTATCCAACAAGAATGGTACAAGATAACGCAAGAACAAACTTTAAAGTTGGTCCAATCTATGCCAAAAAGATTAGCAGAAGTTTTAAGGCGCAAAGGCTACCCCACAAGTTATTAAAAAAAAAATTATTAAAAAAACACAGTCTGAACTTATTAGTACGAAGTCGTACGCAGACTTTTTCCTGTGCCTTTTCAATGATATATTTTGTTTTTCTTTTATTGTTTTCTAAAGTGAATTCTTTTAGTTTAAGTTTTTTGTGTAATTTTTAAAGAATGATATGCATAAAAAAAAATAAATACCACAACTAAATTAAAAAAATATTTTTAGTACCAATTTTTTGTGTGGTTCTAGTATACCTAATAAATGTACGCAGATTTTTTCTACCGAGTGTACATTCATGCATCCATTAAAAATACATATATTGTGTATATGTGCAAAAGAGAGAAGAAAACTAAAATTAATTTTCATTTTAATTAAAAAGTAGTAGATGAACTCATAAATATTCCGGTTATACAGTAGAAAACACGAAGATAGCAGCATTATCATATAAGAAAGTTAATTTTTTTAATAATATATTTTTTTTTTAGATTTTAAGGTTCCGTACGCCCAAAAGTGAAAAGGAACCCTATTATTTTCGCTACGCTGTGCTTCTGTCCGTCATAGGTTAATAGTTACAGATCTGACATTTTGACAGAATATGTAGAACTTTGGCCACTATAAATGATTAAACAGAATACCGGCTTCAACACATTTTCCATACAAATTGACACAAAAAAACAGCCGCAGAAACCGGTCGTGAGATAGAATCTATTTTATTTTGAGAGCGTTTTTTCTTATACTCTCACATATCAATGTTCATTCTCACAAAAATGTTACCATACTTTCAATAAATTTCATACATTTTGTAAACAAAACAACAATGAAAAATAAGCACAAAAGAAAATAAAACAAAAATTAGAGAGCATTTGAAGCAGGGAACGAAGCCGATACTGATTTTTCGGCGGCGGCGGCTGACCAAAAATATTATCGGCGGCGGCTAAAAGTCGACCTGCGCCGAAGAAATCTCGGCGGCGGCGGCTAAAAAATAAAACCGTCGGCGGCTAGTACAAATCGGCTGAGGGTCGGCTAATGTCAACAATTTGTATAAGCATCACTTCATGTTGTAATTAAAAATAACAAAAATTAAAAATTTTAAAAACCCCCGACTTTTTTCAGAAAAAATGTTATATCTTCTAAACCGCTAGACCGATTTTCTTCAAACATAGCTAAGAACCCTCTCGATCAAGTCATCTTTCAAACAGAAAATGAAAATCGGTCCAGCCGTTTGGCCTGTACGTGGACACAGACAGACACACAGATACACAGACACACACTACAAACTTATAACACCCCTTTTTTTAGTCGGGGGTTAATAAAGGTATTTTTTTACAGAAAAAATATATTTTAAGTTATAATTAGGCATTTCATGATAGGTCTAGGGTTGTAAGAATTATTTTTACGTTTTTCGTTAAATTCAATCTAAAAAATCGTTAACAAAAATTTTTTTATAAATCTGTACGTGGGAGATAAGCTACACCAAGTCACATTTTTTCAAAATAATTTTTTAATATTGTTGGTATCAGCATTTTTTCCTCTATCGATAGCTGAAATCCAGTAAGTCCTATGTTTCAAGGGACATTATTACTGATCAAAACTATCTGGAATGTAAAGAACACGAAGTCCATCTTAATAAGTAACGGTAATATTATATTACGTAATTTTATTACCGAAATATTAGATATAAAAAAGTCAAACTGTTAATCCTACCGAGATTGAACTATTGAGAGACCCAGCCACTTGCAATATAATTTAGAAATTTTTCGTATTGTACATTAATATCTCCAAGGTGACACAATATATTGGCAAATATGAAAAGACTTGATTTATAAAGCCTATAGTACACGGCATGTAAAAAACCACATGCGCATGTGATTCTGACGTAATTTTGACGTCATCACAAAGCTACATTTGCTATATGCCGTGTACTAGCAACATATGTACATGCAAATATTCACATGATTACAGATTTTCTGCTTCAGAAAATGTGTTCAATTCGGTTAAAAATGTCACATTTGTGTTTTGGAAAAAAATTTTGTATCAAAATTTTACAGCATGTAGCCACTACTAGTAATTTAAAAAAATGCAACCAACATGCTGAAAATTTCCGTGACGTCATCGCCACATATGCATGTGGCTTTTTACATGCCGTGTACTATAGGCTTAACACATGCATCAATTTTGTATAATGGATGGGCCGCTTTAGCTATTTTCCAAATGTTTTAGCAGTCTCCTGGAAAATTTTCAAGATGTGAATTGGTGACCACATAGAAATAATAAAAAGTAAATTTCATCCGAATCATTAAAATTTTCCAAAATATATATTTAATTTTCATTTAATTTTTATTTAAACCAAAGCGCAAATAATTAGTGAATAAAAAATGGCAAAATGTGTTATAAAATATTTAATAGATTTTTATATAAACATCTAGTTATAAGATGTGGCGTGATATCGCCACATCTGGCAGCCCTCCTTCATTTTTCAATGGTGCTAAAAAATGCTTTATTTTTCAGTGATATCAAATTGTTTATGATAAAAATCACTTTTTTTCAAAACACAATTAGTTAGTTATCATTACTGACAGAAGCTAAGACATAATTTGCAAAAAAAATTCTGATTAACAGAATGGCTAAGCCGAAGCCGAAAATGAGCCGCATAAGTCGGCGGCGGCTGAGGATCTTTGAAAATTGCCGGCGGCGGCTGTTAGCCGACTCACAGCCGATCGGCTTCGTTCCCTGATTTGAAGTTACTGCCGTCGATGTTATTATGGGCTTGATTAATTTGTCAGCGATTTTCCTGAAGTTGCAGACTTTATTCTGTTTCTAGATTAATAAAAAATATATGACAGTTAAAACTTAAAAGGTGTTCCAAAACGAGCAACGAGAAATTTTTAAAATGATATGTAATATACAGACAAATATACATATATTGACACTTGAAATTTGCAAAGTTAGTGTATTTTTCTAGAGACTACAACACTTAATACTAAAATTTAAAAAAAAAATTAAAGTCTGTTCTCAGTTATTGTAATTTTGACTACCTGCTGTATGTATTTTGAAAACCGTAAGAGGCAAACTCTTGAAATTTTCATAAACGCTAAAACTAAAAAATCCAAAAATTACAAAAATTGCCAAACCGAAACAAAAACGGCAGAACCCGAAAAAAATCGTCAAAATGAAAAAAAAGGTGCCAAACTAAAAAATCTCTAAAACTAAAATACATAAATCACCAAAAACCGAAAAAAATCGCCAAAACGAAAAAAAAGCACCAAAACTAAAAAAATCACCAAAAATAAAAAAACGTCAAAAATCGCAAAAACGAAAAAAGCGCAAAAACTAAAAAAATCGCTAAAGCTAAAATAAATCACCAAAAACGCAAAAACTTCAAAACCGAAAAAAGCGCCAAAACTAAAAAAATCGCTAACTAAAATAAATCGCCCAAACCGAAAAAAAAACGCCAAAAATTCCAAAACTAAAAAACGCCAAAAACCGAAAAAATGTAATTTATTCCAAAATATATACAACCTGCAGCCTGTCGCTGGCAATGTAATTAATAAACCTTGAAAATAAAATCAATTTAAAATAATAAAAAATTAAAATGCAAAAAACAGCTTAAAATGTAAAATAAATTATATATGTATGTATGTATGTGTTCTGCATAAAACTAAATTAAGTAATTAAATAAAGATTATCAAATCAAAAATTCATTTAAATATGATAAGCAAGTGTACAATTTATAATCTCTTAATAATATTTTTAGAATGTTATTGTAGTAAAGAAAAAAAAAGTTAGAGATTTGAGACGCAACATGGAGTAATTAGTGTTTGAGAAAGATAATTTTTTTTGTGATTAGTTTTATTTTATCAGTTCCTAAGCGATACGAGGTACATATGTAAGTGATTTAGTCATTTCACCTTGATGATACTTAACAAAGCTCATGAGTGAAGGAAGTTTTTCTTTATCGAAATTTATGAACCTTGAAAAATGTTATTGCACACTAGAATAGAAATTGAGCTTTTTATACTCGAATCAATACGTGGCAGTATAACTAAATAACTGCCAAGAAAGACATAATCGATTGGGACCAATTTCACCAAATATCAATTCACATTTAAAAGTTGTTTTTCATTGAAAAAAATAAAATGTATGAAAAACAACTTTTAAAAATGAATTTATATTTAAATACTGGTATAGTTGGTGAAATTGGCCCTTAATAATTGAATATCAAATAACAGAACTGAATAAATGTGCCCATAATTATAAAAGTTACCTGTAGTGTACGCACATACATACATACATACATACATACATACGTATGTATATTAATAACCTCATTCGTGAAAATTTTTTCCCTCGAAATATTTCCCCTTATCATGAATAATTTTTTCACTGGGATTTTTTTACTTTTCCCTGGGTTTTTGTACATTTTATTTTTGCTGGCGAACTAAATTATTATATCACATAATTTCAATATTTTCTTTCGAATATTAAAAGTTATAAATATTTATTTTTAGGAAAAGATGTTCATGATTCTTAACAATAATTCCCTGCAACACAGGGAGTATGAATCTATTTGGTTCACACAGTGAATTTTATGGCAGTGCACCGCGGTGATATACTAAATTATTTTTTCCACTGCAGCTAGAATATTTAAAAACACAACTTTAAAGTTAAAAAAATTTCAAACCTTAAAATTGTTTATTTCTATTATTAAACTTAACTTGTTTGATTTTCAATTAATTTTTAACTTTACAAATCTTCTTCACTTCTTTCATTCACTGGGACTGATAGCAGAGAAAAATTTCACGGGAGATTCACAATAGCATTTTTTCCTTCGAGGGGAACAAAAATTTCAGGGAAACAAAAATTCCACTTGTTATTCACGATAGGGATGAATAAATAACACTTGCATAAATTAAAATTGTGCAGCATTTAATTTTGAACTTTATTGGCCTTCAATAATGAAAGAAGCAAAATGCTTTAATATGAAAAAATTCTCTCAGTACACCTTTAAATATATCAATTTGATAATGAGAATTAAACATACTTCTAGCAGAGTTGCCATATCAGAAAACAAGTCGCATTTTAAATTCACCAAGTTAACGACCCCTCTACCAGCGTGACCACATATTAGCTTATTTTGAGCTAAATTTAGCTAATTTTTTAGATTTAGTTTTAAATTTTTCATTTCGCTCTTAGCTTTTTTTTACCTTATTTAGCCTTTTTTCTAAACTGCTTGTTCTCAAAAAATATGTTAAAGACATAAAAAAGTTTTCAAAATGAACATAATAATTCAAACAAATTCATTGGAAAATAGTTTAAAAATACAAAAATTGTACAACAATTTTAAATTTACTTTAAATAGCATTGATTCCCTTTAAAAACGTTCGTATTTTAGTTCAAATGCTTTTACCCTACGTCTCGACTATCAATAAATATGTCGACATATATTGCAGCAGTTGTCAAAATTATATTATTGCTAGTGGAGACAGCTCATTGCAGGTACTTGCAATATATGTTGCAATAATTGTCAACGCATTTTCGTTAACAATTATTGCAAGCATGAAACGTCATACTCGATGTTAATTTATGTTCGACTTTTCTGCATTGCATTTGACATTTGCATATTATTAGTGAAATTGGGAAAATAAGTTGGAAAAAAAGAAAAATAGTTTCTTAAAAACGTGTGTAGTAAAATAATTTGTATAGTAATAAGTGTATGTAAATAAAAATTTGTTCGATTAACCAGATATTTACAAGTGAATTATGTTCTTCATATGCATCTTTCCTATTAACTTTCCCCATATTGTGAGCTACGATTTCCCATAGCCTTAACATAAGCAAAGTAATCAGCAATATTGTTCCGTAATTCTACCGGCGTTATTGCTATATTGCCAACATATTTATTGCTAGTCGAGAAGGGGGGTTACATTTTTGAAGACTGTTTCAGCTTATTTTGGGAAGATTTTGCTTTGTTTTTTTTTTTCAAAACTAAAATATAATAATTTCATTCATTCATCAAATAATAAAAAAAATATGTTAGTGTATGTAAATATTACAGCCTTATTTATACAACTTATTAAAGCTTTATAAACTGTTTTAAAAACAAATTTTCATACAAAATTTTCTTTAAAAAGGCTTTATAATGCCTTAATAATTTTTATAAATAAGGCTGTTACTTATTGCTTAAATATCTTAGCAATAAGAAACTATTTCAAAGTCATCAAAGTAGTAGAAAAAAGTTTAGCTTTATTTTCTGGCTTAAAATCTAAATAAGGCTTATTTGTAAAAATTATTAAGGCTTATTAAAGGGTTTATAAAACTGATTTCAATACAAAATTTTGCTTATTAAGCCTGTATAAAGCCTATATAAGACAGCAACTTTCTAAATTTTTTTTAAAAGTGATTCGGTTTAATGCTGTTTTAAAATCTAGTCACATTACCCCCAACACAAGTCATATATTAACCAAGTATGTCTTGAAGTAGTTAATTCGATCGATGAAAAATATCTGTGGCTTAAGTCTACTTAAGAAAATGTAGCATAATTATGCTATATTATGCCGCAGTTGAAAATTTTAATGTTTAGAATGCAAAATATGCAAAGAAAATATCACATGAAAGTGTAATCATTCGTAAGAGACTTTTAATCTCTCAGCGGTGACGTCACAGCTTCAGAAAAACACTGACTTTCTTAAGTCGACTTAAGCTTTCATTACATATTGCCACATAGATGTAGAATGCAATGTGTGACAGATGCAATGGTGGCCATATCTAATACTAAGCTACAAAATCCTTTCCTTTTAATATACGAGTAATTACCTCAATACAGATCTTAATATTTGCGAAAAGAAGTTCTTGACACCAAAAGAAAATAAATTCAGTAAATTGCGACTATGTAATTTAATGCAAACTTCATCCTATATAATATATAGTTTTGGAATTTTTATTTTTCGTTTTTGGGGTCTTTTCGGTTTTTTTGTTTTGGCGGTTTTTGCGTTTTTTCGGTTTTGGCGATTTTTTAAGTTTTGGCTCTTTTTTTAGTTTTGACACTTTATTTTCTTGTTTTGGCGATTTTTTTCGGTTTTTGGCGTTTTTTCTTTTTGGCGATTTTTTTCATTTCTGCGATTTTTTTTTATTTAAATTTTTTTTTTAGTTTTGGCGACATTTTCGCGTTTTGGCGATTTTTTTCGATTTTTGGCGTTTTTTTCATTTTGGCGTTTTTTTTCATTTTGGCAATTTTTTCGAATTCGGCGATTTATTTTAGTGTTAGAATTTTTTTTTTAATTTTGGCGATTTTTTTCGTTTTGGCGATTTTTTTTTTAATTTTTGGCGATTTTTTTTTGGTTTGGCGATTTTATAATTTTCGGTTTTGAAAATTTCAAGTGTTTGCCTCTTACGGTTTCCAAGATATAGCAAATTGTCAAAATTACATAGTCAAAATTGCATTAACTGATGGACCACCCTTTAATTTAAATTTTTTTAAATTTTAGTGTTAATTGTTGTAGTCTGTATAAAAATACACTAATTTTACAAATTTCAAGTTTCAATATACATATGTTCACACAATTGTATGTATGTATATTACATGGGATTTTAACATTTTTCGTTGCTCGTTTTGGAACACCCTTTAACTTTTAATTCTCATGTATTTGTTGTTGTAGCGGCCAAGGGTCTACATACTGTGTCCAAATTTCAGGTCCGTAGCTCTTACGGTTCCTGAGAAAATACCGTGTGACGGACAGACGGACAGCGTAGCGAAAACAATAGGGTTCCTTTTCACCTTTGGTGCACGGAACCCTAAAAATGAAGTAGGATTTATTTTGTTTAAATTTGTTTGCATTTTTACAATTGAAGTGGATTTTCTTTTTTTTTAATCTTTGTAAATAAAGAACAATTTGCGCTCATTTGCACGTGATTTTTTATAGTGTATTAATAGTACATTAAGATTACAAATTTTCCAATAAAATCAAAAATAACCTCATCCTTTTATAGAAATCGGTTAAAAACAACATTGAATTTACTAATTCCGAAAAAATAAATACCACACTAGTAAGCAATTGCCATTTCGTCCATATTTCAGCCGTTTGTGAGAAGGTCAGAAAGTTATCAGCAGTTACCGAAGATAGTGTTGTAAAAGTATTGAGTATTTGAGTACTGTGTACTCAATACCGGGAGTTTTTCCCGGTACTCAATACACAAAAGTAACTACTCAATACTTTCAGGGTTGCATTTTGTAGTATTCAAGCGAAAGTCTTCCTTTAAAATACATCAGAATTATACAACTCAGTGAGCTTGATACAAAGAAATATGACTCTGAACCTCATGGAGTTAGTGTAACAAATACCAATTCCGTTAGGAATTATATTGATACGAAAACAGCCACTAAAAAATGCATTATTGAACTACTTTAGTCATTAAAAAATACTATTGGACAGAAAAAGTGACCCTTTAGAATAGTGGAAGGAAGGGACGTGATAAAATATGACCAGCAAGTCACGTCCTCGCAAACATGAAAAAAAATTTTAAATTCTTTCAATGTCGGTAAAATTTTATTTCTACATTTCAACAATGACTAAGTAATAACATCAATTGTGAGAAAAAAATGTTTATTAAAAAATATTTACAAGATAATTTAAGAGATTAATGCACTAGAAGTGTTAAGAGTACGTTAAAAAAATTTTATGTACAAAAACTAATCTTCAAACTTATTTATTTTCATTTGTTATAAAATAATTTAAATATACTTGTATTTAATCTTTGTTTTTCCATATTGCATTATCAATAAAATAATATAAATAATAATTTTTAACTTCCCATATACATACATACATACATATATAGTATCGAGTACCCAATTGAAAAAGTATCAAGTAGTACTGAGTATTCAAAAGTAGCCGCTTTTTACAACACTAATCGAAGATAACGCAAAAATATGAGGAATTAATTTTTGGTCATGCGTCAGTCATTTATATATTACGTACATTCTTACATATGTACATACTTACTACGTACTATAGCATTGCACAGATTCATCTGTTTGCACTAGTTTTGCGTGTTTTCTGTTACTAGTTGTAAATGTTGATTTTTTAGGCAATTATTGTATGGTTGGGCAATGAGCAAGTGAAAACAACACATTTATTTTTTTGTTTTTCTAAGGCAAATAAGATACATAAAACTGCTTTTACCATAAGTGCCTTATTATATGTTGAGAAAAAATATAATTGGCTGATGAATGAATGAATGAAAGCAAAATTGCACATACATATGTAAGTAAATGATACATGTTCATGTACATGTATTTGCATTTGTAATTACTCTCAGAGCAAAATTGTCTCTTTCTCTCTCTGCTGCGCCACAAAATAACATAACGAACGTCCGCACATACATCCGCACATCATGTATTTGTTTCAATAGCGGTTTGCGCCAGGCCAAGTTCTGGCCAATGCACGTAGTGTGTATATTTACAGGAAGCCATTCGAGCTGTTTTTACCCCCCTCATAACTTTGTTCCCCGCGACCGTAAAATTATGAAATTTAAACCATAATTAGAATAAATTCATGTAACATATGCAAAGTTTGAAAGTTTTAGAATGAAAGGTTCAGGAGATACGGAGGTGCAAAAAGTGCATATTTTAAGACATACTCACTGATTCACTCATCAATATTATGAAGCACTTCCGCTATAGCTAGAGATCTGAAATTTGGTACACAAGTAGATCTTAGTGAGCAATGAACTAGAAAAATCTGAAAACCCGAAAATTTTAACCAAGAGGGCGGGGCTACGCCCATAAAAATTAAAATGTGTGCTAATGAGCTGAAATTTGCTACAGAACTAGGTCTAGGTGGACAATAAACTAAAAAAAATGTAAAATCCGAAAATTTTGGCTAGGAGGGCGGGGCTACGCCTATAAAAGCTAGAATTAAAAAAGCAAATCTAAGGCGCTTAATGGAAGCTATTTTGTTGAAATTCAGCATACATACTGCGATAGGGTAAGCCTAAAAATTTTTCATTAAAAAATGGGCGTTGACACGCCCATACCATTTCAACTTCATTTTCGTATACTACGCCTCAGCATATTTCGATATACTATTTCTGTATGTATTATTATCCGTTTGCAACGAAACTTGGCACAAATAATAAACACTGGTCGAAAAAATCTTAAGTTTGGAAAAGTGGGCATGGTTGCGCCCATAAATATTAAAAATTAAAAGTTGGGCTGAAGAGCTGAAATTGGATACACGAGTAGGCATAGGTGAGAAAACAACAAGAAAAACCAGAAACCCCAGAAATCTTACTCAGAGGGGCGGGGCTGCGCCCATTAAAATTAAAAATTAAAAGTGGCGCGTATGAGCTGAAATTTGATACACAAGTAGGTCTAGGTGAGAAACCAACTAGGAAAATCTGAAAAACCAAAATATAATACTAGAATGGGCGGGGCTACGCTACTATTGTTTGAACCTGAAAACTTACAGCCTTATTTATAAATCTTATTAAGGCTTTTTAAGAAAAATTTCTTATGAAAATTTGTCTCAAAATCCCTTTATAAAGCCTTAAAAAGTTTTATAAATAAGGCTGTTAATATACAGCTTTTAACTTAAGCCATTTTAGTGAAAACTTGCATATACGTTACACGTATACAAAACTTTAAACTATCACCTAAAAAAGTGTGCGTGATCACTCCCATAAAATGTTCACCTTGTGTTTAATCTACTTCGGTCAGGCATATTTTAGAAGAAAGTTAGCATGAATTATAAGCGCTGCTCACAGAAATATTGTGAGTTTAAAATAGTGGGAAGGGTAATGCTCATAAAATTATAAGGTAAAGTTCACGCTAGAGAGCTGAAATTGTATACGCAAGCAAGTGTAGATAAGTAAGCTAATGGGAAAATCTTAAAACCAAGAAGTTTTATCCGCTAAAACTCTAATTCGCACTAGAGAGCTGAAATTTGGTACACAAATTAATCTAAATCAGAGATCACTAAGAAAAATCTAAGAAACGAGAAGTTTCAATCAGGGATTGGGAAAAAGCACTGTAAACTCAAAATTAAGTTCAATTTTATTGGAACTTTTCATACAGATTGCACTTTTCCAAAGTAAAAATTTCTTGTTTTGAAAAGTGGCCGTGACTTCACCCATATATCTTAGCTTTTTCTTTCATGTACTTCGGCTTATCAGTTTTTAGTCTATTACTCATGTATTTCTCATTAGGTTTTTCCTACGAAACTTTACATGAACCATAAGCACTAGTAGAAATAAAAGTCGGCGGGGCCAGGCCCATAAAAATTTTACGTAATATTACACTGTAGAAAGCTGAAATTTTGTAGACAAATAGTCCTAATTGATTCATTCAATCGGAAAATCCAAAAATTAATGAACCACCTACCCTATTGAAACTTTGCATGCACATTGGGCATATCCTTTTGATTTATGTACTTCGGCTAAGCAGACTTTAATATGTTAATATATTGAGAAAATAGCCGGGATCACTCCCACTAAAATTGACGCTGTATTTTACATGTTTCTTTCCAGACGACTCTTGATAAATTGCGTACACATTGGCGACCCGTTGTAATAACACAATAATTCATATTTACTCACCTCTAAACCATTATTTTATGCAACTTTGCCATTTTTAAGTGGCAAAGTGATCATGAATAGAAATAAAACACACTAGAAATTTTAAATGTAAAAAATGTTATCATAGCAAATTTTTCAAAAAGTAGTCAGATCCTCACAAAACATAAATGTGAAAAAAGGCCAAGTTCCTATAAAAAAGTTCGGTCATTAAAAGTAGTGAGATATAAATTTTGACCAAGTTCTTGTTTGCTACAATACCTATCACTGAAATATGCTATGCATTATATAATTTTGTAATCGTAGGGTTGTTATATAATTTCTAGATATTCTGCTAACTTGGCAACATTTTTACCGATATAAAGAAATGAACAAATATATATTATTCTCTCCTTTTCTAGAAAGTTAAAAATATTGCCAAGTTAGCAGATTATCTAGAAATTATATGTCAACCTTACGATTACAAATTTATGTAATGCATAGCATATTTCAGTGATAGGTATTGTACCAAACAAGAACTTGATCAAAATTTATATCTCACTACTTTTAATGGCCGAACTTTTTTATAGGAACTTGGCCTTTTTTCACATTTATGTTTTTGTGAGGATTTGTATTACAATATGTATTTTTTGAGCAAAAGCAGATCAAACAGTTGCTCAGCAGCAATAAAGGGTGTTTTTTATTGAGGTATAGAACTTTAAGTTGGCATCACTTTTTTAACTGGCGGCCATTTTGTCAGCTGTCAAGTGATTAATATTTAGTTTGGTTTGCCATTTCATCATGAACAGCTTGACAAAAGAACAACGCTTGCAAATCGTGCAAATTTATTTCGAAAATAATGGTTCAGTTCGCGAAGTTTACCGCAAGCTCCGTCCATTTTATGGTCGACATAATCGTCCATCAGAGCAATTAATTCGGTTAACCATGGATCGTTTTCGCACTACGTTTACTCTATGTGATAATACGCATCCGCAGAGACGTCGAACAGTGCGCACCGAAGAAACAATTGCCGCTGTAGAGCAAAGTGTTGAAGAGGACCCGAATGAATCGATTCGCCACCGTGCACAGCAATTGGAGCCGACTAACCGACTATTTTGTTCCCGAATTGGATGGCATGAATGTGGATGAGTTGTGGTTCCAACAAGACGGCGCTACATGCCACACAGCGCACGTCACAATCGATTTATTGAAGGAAACATTCGATGAGCGCATAATTTCGCGGAATGGACCTGTCAATTGGCCACCAAGATCGTGTAATTTGACACCATTGGATTATTTTCTTTGGGGATATGTGAAGTCGCTCGTCTACGCCAACAAACCAGAAACGTTAGGGGACTTGGAAGCCAACATTCGTGGCGTTATTGCCAACATACGGCCCCATATGCTCGAAAAAGTGGTTGAAAATTGGACCTGTAGAATTGGCTTTATTCGAGCCAGCCGCGGCGGCCACATGCCCGAAATCATATTTAAACATTAATGGCATAAAATTATCCTTCCAATAAAGCCAAATTGATGGACATTAAAACGATTTTCTTGTGTTTTATTTCAATTCGAAGTTCTATACCTCTAAAAAAACACCCTATACAATAAGCAATTGTTATTTGTTTTCAATTGTATTTTAATTTGGAAAAGCACGCACACACAATAACTCTTATACTAGTTCTGTCGCTCACACTACAATTATATGGTACATACCATGGTATATTTGTTTTGGCTATACAAACGAGTATACAAATGCAACCCTTTACTACGTACATACATATGTGTAGCGATCTTCAAATAAACAGAAAATCGTACATACATACATAGATATAGATAACGTACATATATTTATATGTAGATTTCTTCAAGCAAAATATCAAAACAATGGCAACCCTTCTAGTGATATTTCTCACACAAAATTAGAAGTGCGTGCAACAAGAATAATAATGACAAATATCAAACAACAACAAAAAATGTGTAAGTTTTTGTTGTGTTGTTGTATTCATTGCTGTATGCATTATTTTCATACTGTTGTTGTTGCTCATTTTTTTATATATTTTTTTAGGTCTTGTTTTTGTTTTTATTTTTGATTTGTTTTTTTTCTCTTTGGTTTGCTTGATTGTGTGGGAGTTATATTGCTCTATTGATAAGATAATCAATTTTGCAATTTTTTTTAATATATTATTAATTTTTATACACAATATATCGCACAGTAAATCATAAACAGTCACAACTCAAAATTATCAAAATGAATTTGTTTTTTCATAAATCAGTTCACTGAACAAATTTCTAATAAATAGTGTTTTCACACTTAAAGTTAAAACCAGCAGGTTTACAACCATAACCAGCTGATTTTGCGTTCACACTGCAAGTTTGATAAATTCAGGTTTTAAACAACAGGTTGTCTAATAAATTTGTTCAAAAGAAAATATATCTCCTTTAGAAATACATACGTGTATTTGTTGCTGTATTTTTACTGATATTTATAACCCTTATGTATGTATGTGACAAAGTGTACAACAGCTGATTTAGTTTGTATGAAAAACTCAGAAAAATTTATAAAAGGTAAATTATTTTATATATTTTGTAAATGAACATTTTAGAAATATTAAAACTACTTATACAAAGTGAAAAAGATTAAAAAAATTCACAAATACATTATAAGGTAAACCTTTTTTTATGGCAAATGATTGTCAGTCATTTTGTCTATGTATTTTCACTTTCCAGAGATCAATAAAAATAAAAATATTTTAGTTGTTTTCCGTCCAACAGATTATTTTTCGTCGCAATTTTTTGATTATTGTATCTATTCTTATTCACTGGCATACAAATTATCACCTGATTCAGGGCTTTTTAACTTGGCAGCACTGAATTTGTATTTGAGAACTGAGCGATAAAAAACATATCGCTCATTTACTTCAATAGTAGCATAACTCAAAAAATGGGTTTTTTTGAGTTAATAATGCAGAAAGATGCGGCATTTTGCATTTTATCTTGTCTAAAAATTTTATACATAATGTCTTGTACTACCACCTCCTCTGAAAGGAATATTTTTTCATAGATATCTTCATTGAGTTGTATGTAAATTGAAAACGTCAAACGCGTTTTCTGTAGAACTAGTTTTTTGAGTTGTGACACTACTAAAGTAAATGATCGATATGTTTGTACATAGTACATATGTATGTATGCATGTATTTAGAAACCTGTATTGATGAAACTGCGTGATAAGATAAAAGATTACGTATCAAAGCATTGTGTTTTCTTGCTACATCCATTCATATGTATGCATGTAAGTATGTATATACATACCTATATGTATGTATGTAGATTCTTTAAATATGTATTTAGCTACATACCTATGTTAATAAAATTTGCAATAAAATATAGCAAATTTTTTTATTCCTACAATCGAACACGATGGTTTTTTAATATACATACATACATACATACATATATCGTCGCTGTTTTAACTAATTGACCTAACTGACATATGTTTGAAAAATGAGTTAAGTCCTTTTAAAATGTTAGTTAGGTCAGTTAGTTAAAACAGCGACGATATGTATGTATGTATAACTAACTTTTCATCAATTTCATAAACTTCCTATTTCAGTTTACATTAATACGTACTTACTTATATGAAAATACTAAATGGGAGGAGGGTCATTACAACAAAAGCAGAAACAATTACTCGTATATTAAAATAACTTTAAAAATTATGACACTATGACATTTAAGACTACCGTTTGAATCCCCCTTATATGTAATGAACCTCTTTAAAATATTTTTATACTGGTTAGCTAAGGCCAAATTTGTGAAAACCTTATTATGAATTCGCTGGCGAAGTAACTTAAACTACAAACAAACAAACAAACATACATACTATGTATGTATATACAGTAGAACTTTGTTAATACGTACAGATATAGTTGCTGCCTTCGTGCGGACTGCAGTTATAAACTTATTACATAGTTTTAATTTTTATTTATTGTCAGAAAATTTAGTTAAACAACTAAAAGAAAAATAAATACTCTTAAGAATTAATTTTCATTTAATTAATTTACAGAAAACATTTAAAAACTTATACTAAAAGTGATTAAAAATATTCATTATGTGTAATAAGAACTTTATTTTTGTTTGCATACACATATCTATATGCAGTTTATCTGGGGGGCAAATTACGGCACCCGTAATCGAACGAAATTACGAAATATTTCAATAGAGTTTATATGGAAATATTTTAAAATTTCTAACGGTATCGAATGCCGTAATTTACCCCCTGCTCTCTTTTCAAATTATTTTAAAAATTAAATTTCCTTCTCTGTCGCTTTTGTTTTTCGGCCCTAAAATAACTCTTGAAAAAACTTCACTTGCTTCTTTATTTGAAATTTTGTTTCAACATTCTCAGATTCCTCAAAAGAACTATCAAGGTCTTGGTTTGCAATTACCGATTGAACTATATTTTCATCAGAGAAATCGGAAGTGTATTAATTTTCACCGCGTGTCTATGTATCGATTTCGGAAGGGCAGAAATTAGCGAATGGTTCAAGAGTAGATAAAGTTGAATAAATATATGTATATATCAAATATTTTTTGCGTTTTTTTATTCTTGCTCATACACAAATGTATTTTTAAAATACTAAGAAAAAACGCTTGTCCGGACAACAGGGGTAAAATTTCTAAACTTTTACGGATTACTGGATAGTCCGGACTAGCGAGTGCCCCGATTGTAGAGGGGCACGTACTGTACATATGTATGTACGTAATTTTTTTGTCGTCATTTATATTCTGACTGGAATATTTTTTTCATAGAAAATTTGATTTTTAAACCTCTCATAACACGTAAATATTTTTTATGAATAAAAATGCAATAAATATATACAACGTCATAACTCAAAAAAACTAGTTTGCCAGAAAACAAGTTTAAAAAAAGTTTTCAATTTACACACACAACTTAATGTTAAAAATAAAATTTTATTTTGCTCTTAAGGGTTGAGTAAATAGGTTATTTAAATTAAATTTTTTCAAAATGTTAAGAACGATATCAGGATTAATTGTGCATCATTAACTCAAAAATTCCATTTTTTTTAGTTACGACGTTCTTTGAGTAAATGAGGGAAATATATATATCTCACCCCCCCCCCCCCCCCCTTAGCAAAGCAGATGAATCAAGTGTTATTATGAAGATAAAGCATCGATACAAAAAATTTTGATTCGATTAAAATAATTATAGATCGTTACCTTAATATCGAAAGGCCCTAACTCATTATTTTTTTTTTCAAATGGGGTTTTATGTACGTTTCGATATATTAGAGGTTCATTTATCGAAATATGCAAAAAACTCGATTCGTAAAAATAATGAGTTATGGCGTTTCTATATTGGAACGATATATATAATTAGTTATTAGCATTATTAAATAATTGGAAGCTGTACTTAAACTTTATTGTTCCAGTGTACATGCATCAGTTACATTACATTACAGTCGGCTAACTGAGCCTTTAGTCTTGTGTTAAGGCTCAGTTAGCCGACTGTAATGTAAAGTAACTTTAACGTAGAAAACAGCTGATCGATATTTTTATATGAAAAGTAGGTTACGTTACATTACATCACTATAACCATTTTCACTACTTTTCACATAACAAAATCGATCAGCTGTTTCTTACTGTTGCAGTTACATTACATTACAGTCGGCTAACTGAGTCTTTAGACTTGGCAATTTTTCTTGAAGCAGTTATCTTCAATTCTCTTTTAAAACTGCTCGTTTGTTTACACTCAGACGGTTTCTTCTTCAATTTTCCTATTGTTTTAATGCTGCGAATGAAATAACAAAAGAGAATTGAAGTAACTTTTCTGTACAAGCAAGTCAGTCAGCAAGTTTTCTTTCTTCTTTCCTCTCTCTCCCATAATGTAACTGCAACAGTAAGAAACAGCTGATCGATTTTGTTATGTGAAAAGTAATGATCTTTTAAAGAAAGTAGTTTACTGAACTGTATTACTTAAGGCTCAGTTAAGGCTCAAGGCTCAGTTAGCCGACTGTAATGTAATGTAACTGTAACGTAGAAAACAGCTGATTAATATTTTTATATGAAAAGTAGGTTACGTTACATTAAATCTCTATAACCATTTTCATTACTTTTCACATAACAAAATCGATCAGATGTTTCTTACTGTTGCAGTTACATTACATTACAGTCAGTTCAGTAAACTACTTTCTTTAAAAGATCATGTAACAAATGTAAATATGTATACACATTTACATACATACATATGTACTTACTAGGGGTATGTCTGTAGGTAGGTACATATGTATGTAAAGTTTTGTAAGACTGTGTACTTACATACATACATATGTATATATGTATGTATCTATGTAAATACATTTACTACAGTTGATTTTTGTGCACATTATTTATTTGTTTGTTATTACTTAATGCAATAGCAAAAGTAGTTTTTTATTTAATTTTATTTTGTTGTTGTTATTTTTAAAGGTCATGGCAGCCTTTTATTGACATTGGAAAAAATAAACAGCAGCAGTGACAGCGACAAAAACGCAAATTATTTAATATACAAAACAAAAAAGTAACAATAAAAACATACAAACATACATACATACATAAATATCTATTTATGTACATATTTATATATAATTTATATTATAAATACAAACCACTACAATAATAGCAACATTGTTTCTTTTTTAATTTTTTTCTTTTCATTTATAAAACACAAAACAATGTTGAAAATATTGGTATAGAAATAAAAAATTAGAAGAAATGAATGAATGCAAATCTTAAATGGGTGAGTGCGTCTATAATGTGTGTTTGTGTGTATGCACGCGTGTATGTATGTGTGTATGTCTGTATGCAATTGTTCTTGTTAGCAGTGATTGCATATTGTTTTGTTAGTATTATTAAATAAATAATTGTATAGCACGAACTGCATATAAATATGCCACTACAAAAAAAAAAAAAACTAAAAACAAGAAGAAGACCATTATACACTTTGTTACGTATAATTAAGGCCCAGTTAGCCGACTGTCATGGAATGTAACTGCAACGGTAGGAAACAACTGATCGATATGTATGTATGTATGTAATACTATACGAACTTTAAGCCTGTATAATCGAATATCTTACCTGATCTAGACGTTTTTTAATTCAACTTTTTTGTAAGGCTTTTTTTTTAGTTTTAGCGCTTTTTCTTAGTTTTTGGCTCTTTTTTGCGATTTTTTCTGTATTTGGCGTTTGTTTAATTTTTTTTTAAGACGTTTTTTATTTATTGTATCTTCAAATATGAAGTAACAATAAGTATTAAAATCTTAATCTAAAGTATAATTATTAGGCCCAACCAATGTCGGACATAAACTAAGTGATAGTTATTAATAATACATAAGTAGTGATAAGCACAAAAAAAAAGCAGCTGCATCTGGAGTGTTGTTTATTAGAGCCCTTGTACCTCTCTTTTTTAAGCGGATGTGTCTAGTAAAGTTCAATATATTACGAGCAAGCGGATCAGGATGTGACTCGAGTTTTGTTAGGTATTTGCCTGCATATTTTGCAATTTGTTCAGTCACTAGTGTCATATTTAAATCACGATGTATATTTGAATTTTTGATGTACCATGGAGCCGACGTTATCAAGCGTAAAATTTTGTTTTGCCTTCGTTGGATTTTCTCAACATTTGAAGCTGAAGCAGTGCCCCATAGCTGAATTCCGTAGCACCATATTGGCTTTAAAAGCGACTTGTATATTAAAAGTTTGCAGTCTAGGCTGAGTGTTGAATTTATACCAATCAGCCAATGTACCTGAGTTAATTTAAGTTTCATTTGTGATAGCTTAGAATCAATGTGGTTTTTCCATGTAAGTCGTCGACCAAGATATTTCACATGTGAATGTTGAGGAACAACTTGATTGTTAATCCGAATGGGGGAACAAGTAGCTCTTCGTAAGGTAAATGTTACTTGAACACACTTTTGTTCATTTACCTTAATTCTCCATAAGTTTAACCATAGTTCCATCTGGCTAATGTGTTCCTGGAGTTTGCGGGATGCCTCATCAGGGTTTTCGTGCATACTAAGGCAGGCTGTATCGTCGGCAAATGTGGAAGTATGGATATTACTGCTCACAGACATATCACAAGTATAAATCAAATATAAAACTGGCCCCAGTATACTGCCCTGTGGCACACCGGATGAGATAGTTTCAGGCATACTCGTAAAGTCTCCTTCCACAACAGTGAACTTACGGGAAATAATGTAACTTTCCATAAGATTTAAAATGTTTATTGGTAAGTAAGTCTTCAATTTTAATATTAGGTCTTCATGCCACACTTTATCAAATGCCTGGGAAATGTCAATAAAGAGCGCACAACAATACTTTTTTTCTTCAAAAGTTCTTCTTATAAATTGAACCAATCTATGAGTTTGTTCAATGGTGCTATGCTGACTTCTAAAACCAAATTGATGGTCTGGTATGCACCCACTACTAATTAGAATTGGGGACAATTGTGTTTTGAGCAGTTTTTCGAAAAGCTTTGACATTGTTGATAGTAGACTTATTGGTCTATATGACTCAGCCTTGGTTTGATCTTTGCCCGGCTTTGGAATCATTTTAACCTTGGCAAGCTTCCAGCTGTGTGGATAATACTCCAGTCGTAAAATGGCATTAAAAATGAATAACAGGATTCTCATTGCAATACGAGGCAACTTCATCAGCATCTGGTTACTAATTCCATCAATACCTGGTGCTTTCTTCGGGTTGAGTTCGGCAATTAATTTTTATATATCACGCGTCTAACCTCCCGTAGATGTGCGTAGAGGTGGCTTATACTCAACGGGTGTTTAAGCGCCACAAGGAGTAATTAGATGCTGGTGTGACATCAAGACCTTCCAGATAAATTTTAAGAGATGCAGTTTTTTCAGATGCAAGCAACTCTTGGAGTCGTTTAGTGCACTCTTTAAATCTGATTTTATTTTGGGGTGATCTGTGCTGTTGCCATTCCATTCTAGCTCTTCTTTTTTCACGTACGAGACGTTCATCGTCTGTAGAATAAATTCTATTAAAATTTTAATTTTGACTTTTTTTCGTTTTTAGTGATTTTTTTCATTTTGGCGATTTTTCGATTCTTGGCAATTTATTTCAGTTTTAGAGATTTTTTCGTTTTTGGCGATTTTTTGAAGTTTTTTCCGTTTGGCGATTTTTTAGTTTTAGCGTTTTTGAAAATTTCAAAAGTTTGCCTCTTACGGTATGCAAGATGCAGCAAGTTGTCAAAATTACGTAGTCGAAATTACATTAACCGATGAAATTCCCTTTAATTTTGATTTTTTTTAAATTTCAGTGAATTGTCATCTGCATAAATATACATAAACTTTGCAAATTTCAAGTGTCTATAGATAATTATCTGTATGTTACATTTGGATTTCAACATGTTTCGCTGTTCTGTCAAAATTTCATGTCCGTAGCTCTTACGGCTCTCGAGAAAACGGCCTGTGACAAAGAGACGGACAGTGTAGCGAAAACAATAGGGTTCCTTTTCACTTTTGGGCGCGCGGAACCCTAAAAAAGGGAAAACATTTCTGGCGGAAAAATTGTGTATCATGCTGTTGTAATGCAAAGTATATTTTCTAAACAGCTGATTTAAAAAAACGTAATTTTTCTACGACTGGTTATTTTAATCTAAAAAAATTAACATTATCTTAACCATTATTCTCTACACCTTATGCCATTTTTAACCGACTCCAAAAAAAGAAGGAGGTTAACAATTCGTCTTCATTTTTTTTTTGTGTGCTACTTCATAACTCGGTACATTTTAGACCGATTGTAAAAATTATTTTTTTGTCTGATTGGGCATAGCTTCCCATTGGTACCACTTTTTTAAATTTAATTTTATGATAGTCTTATTTGATTGCTGCGAATCCTATAAAACACCTTTGGTTTTTGTAGTTATACAATTTGAAAGTTGAAAAATGGGCGCGGTTACACGCATTAAATATTTTATTTGAGCTCTGAAGAACAACCTTGCATTGGTTTTTTAATTTTATATTTCACGTTTTTTCTTCGTATATTTCTTAACTTCTTCTATCGGATCTTTGTATTGAAGTCGGTTTTTTTTGGCAAAAATAATCATTTTCTTTATATTTTTTAGGGTTCCGTACACCAAAGGTGAAAATACATGAGAGTTAAAAATTAAAGGGTGCTCCAAAACGAGCAACGAAATATGTTAAAATCCTATGTAATATACATACAATTGTATGTACATATGTATATTGACACTTGAAATTTATAAAATTAGTGTATTTTTATATAGACTACAACAATTAACTCTAAAATTTAAAAAAATTCAAATTAAAGGGTTGTCCATCAGTTAATGCAATTTTGACTATGTAATTTTAACAACTTGCTATGTATATCTTTGAAACCGTAAGAGGCAAACTCTTGAAATTTTCCAAAATGGTAAAACTAAAAAATCCGATAATGATAAAATCGCCAAACCAAAAAAAATCGCCAAAAACCAAAAAAATCGCTTAAACGGAAAAAAGAACCAAATAAAAAAAATTTTAACACTAAAATAAATCGGCAAAATCGAAAAAATCAACAAAATTAAAGAACCGCCAAAATGAAACAAAAACGCCAAAAACCGAAAAAAATCGGCAAAACGCAAAAGGCGCCAAAACTAAATCGCCTAAATGAAAAAATCGCCAAAATGAAAAAAATCGCCAAATTGAAAAAACTCCAAAACTGAAAAAATCGCCAAAACGCGAAAAAGACGCCAAAAGAAAAAAAATTGCCCAAATTAAAAAAAATCGCCAAAATGAAAAAAATCGGCAAATTGAAAAAAAATCGCCAAATTGAAAAAACGCCAAAAACCGAAAAAATCGGGGGAAAAAGTGCCAAGACTAAAAAAAGTGCCAAAAACCGAAAAACCCCGAAAACGAAAAAATAGCCAAAACACATATTTATTATATAGGCTCCGTACGGAACCCTTCGTGCGCGGCTCAAAGTCGCACTTCACTGAATTTATTTATTTTTTTAAACTTCACTTATTTTTAATAAAATTACATCACCACATTTTGCCGCGTGTGTATTGCCTTTAAAATTTTTCTTTGAAATAAATTAGTACGATTTGTTGTAACGTGTATCTCAAAACAATACGAAATTAAGTAACGAACGTCTACACTCTTCATAAAATATACTAACATTCCTAGCCATTAGACTCGATTTTTATCGATACAGGGTTAGTTTTATAGTATTAATATTAATCAAAGCTTTTATAAAATAAAAACATGTTATGAGAATGTTCTAATTCTCCCAGCATTTATCAAAATAAAAAGCGAATCATTTTGTGCTGCTTATCTGATGATATGCTTTACAAAAGTTTTTTTGGTGGATTAAAAATATAAATTTAACTGAGAATAAGAAAACAAACAAACTGCAAGCGGAACCTGCTTAAATTTAAGTATGTATGTATAACAAAAATGAAGAAAATAACAAGCAAATAGAAGAAGAAGAAAAAATTAACACACTAAACTTTATAAAAGAAAAACAAATAGGTAGGTAGACAATTGGAAGAGAAGAAACTTTTTGTGTGTTTCCAAATTTAATTAATAATTTCATTTCAATTGTTTGAATAAAATAAATATGAATTTATTAAAATTATGCGAATAAAAAGAAATATTAATTTAAATTTTACCAAACATAATTTGCAATTATAATAGAGAAAATAATAGCTCAATTCAAAATCTTGTGCAAATGGTCTTGCATCGTAGCATGTGCAAAATGGTATAGTATATTGATAATCACCACTTAACAACTCTTAGGGCTAATAAATCAGTCAAAGTTTAAACGCTGGTTTAGTTAAACTAAACTCAAATTTATATGTGGTTTAAACACAACAAGAGTAAATCAGTGAACCATACCTTATGTGAAGTTAAAAAAATAATATTGTGGCAGCACTAGAATAAATGCCAAAAAGCAGCTGTTTTGCAGCAGGCTATCAATTCTTTGTACAAACAAAAAGGCAAAAAAGTTAAAAAAAATTCAATTAAATGTCGCCAAATTGTACTGAGAGAGGAATTATATTTATGCTTGGCGAACTAGAATAGTATAAAAGAATAATAAAGTGTAAGCAAACAGGTCGAACAAGATCTGAAGAAAAAGTACAGGCTTGGAAAAAAGTTGAGTGCTCTTTCAATGCAAAACATATGGTCTGCAAATAACAAAATCATATGGCCTGTATTGGTAGTTTAAACGCCCAATTTTATGCGTTTACAGATGGTTTAAATACTGTATTGATTTATAGGTTTGCTAGTTTAAACACATTTTAAACCAAAAATAGAGTTTAACTTGAACTGATTTATTAGCCCTTAGTGGTGAGTATCAATATACTATACCCCTACTATACTAAGCACCCCTACGTCCGCCCCACAAAGTTTGCGCTCATTACATTATCATTAGAATTTTTTGATGTGTGTGAAGATATATTAAACAATGAAAATTATTTTTTTTTCACAATAGGACTTGATACCAGATTTTTTCAACAAAATGACCAAAATCCAATTTCAAATTAAAATTTTTTTTATTTTTTTTTAATTCCACAAAAAACAGGTTGTTATGGTTTTCCAATATTGGACATTAATTTAAAAGTGTCCATGAATCTCCTGGAGTGCTTTTTTTCCTCATGGTTTTGGAAAAAATTACAAAAATCCATATTACGAATATGACAGTGGGTTAAGATATGGACTTTTCTTTGTCATTGGAAGTATTAAATGTTATATCTAAATAAAGGAGGGTCATAGAGAAGGTATTCGGTTTAAATTTTCTGTTTAATTTTTTTTAAATCTGATGTCGAAGTCCATTTTGTGAGGAAAAAACTAATTTTTATTATTTAACAGAGGTATGTTTTTTTTTGTTAACAGAGCTCAGTTAAGCACTGCGGTTTGTGTCTAGGGTTATAAATTTTAAAATTTATCTTCACACGCATTTTTTTGTGTAGCTAAAGACCGTGTGTACGCGGATAATCCCCTAACTTTGGAGCATTTGAGATACCGCCCGAAATGTGCGAAAAATTGTTCGGAAACTACCTGAAAAGGATCGACTGTTGCGTTTTTCGAACTTGCACTTGTACGTTTAAGTTTGTGTTTGACGAATATTTTCGTAGCACCGTCTCCGCCTTGAAACTTTGGCTACGTTCGTAAAAGCATTTATACGGCCAAGTCACAGAGTTCAATTCCGTTCGGAAACGGAATTCAATCCACTTCATTTTTGTAGAAGATGGTGTCTAAAAAAGAAAACTAAACTACGGAAATTTGTCAGGTGTGTCTAGACTGTTGGGGATGCTGTATGCTGGGGTATGATCCGGCTAGGTCTTTACATCACGAACATCTAACGTTAAAAAATTCATAACTTGGCAGCACTTTTTAGTGTTAAACGTTTTTTTAATGCAATTAATCGACATACCTGCCTCAAATCTCTGCAAAAGCCACAGTAAATTATTTTAAGATGCAATAAGTTGCTGTGGAACAATAAATTTAGTATATACACATGCATATCGTTGCCTTAATATAGAAAGGCCTTAAATCATTATTTGTTTGAAGTCGAGTTTTTTGTATATTTCGATAGAAGAACATAAAATGCAAAAATCTCAATTTCAAAAAAATAATGAGCTAGGACATTTCTATATTAATATAACGATATGTATATTTTTTGATATTTAAATGAAATGTTTCGAATCTTACAAAAAAAATATATATATTGGAAAATGACTTTGAATCACATAATCTTGGTAGTTTATTATTATTTCAAAGGGGTTTTTTATTTTAGTTGCCTTCTTTTTACGGCGAATTTTGTTCTTATAAGACAAATCCGCTTTTTTTCTTTCCATTATTTTTCGTACTATAATTTAAAAGAAAATTCTCACTTTTGTTATCATCATTTTCTTAAATAAAATTAGTTGCCAATTAGAAATTGTTTGCAATTCGGCGCACAGATGTTGAACAGTTGCAAAGCATGTGCAACAGCTTTGTACGAAATTTTGCAAGACCATTTGCATCGAACACTGAATACCGCCAATTATTTTTTATAGCATGCAAAAAAAAAAAAATTCATTTCAAAAAAAAATTAAATTTTTTAACTGATTTTGCTTTCTTGAATTTGCTTAAAAAAGTGTATACACTGTTTGTTAATCTCTCTCTCTCTCTCTCTGGTTTAGATAACAAATAACTCCAAAAAAAACTTGTAATTTTTTCTGAGATCGTAACACCAAATGGAAAGTTGCCTGCCTGTGTGCCTGTTACACTACATACCTACATACTTAAAATTCAACACAAACTGCATGCTGACCTTTAACTTTTATGTACATAAATATTACATTCAAACATATGTACATGAGTAAATACCCTGCAGTCAGGCTGGGGCCAAGTGTCTCTAAACAACACTAAAATTCTAGTAGTAGTTACATTGTCTACAATTTCTCTTCTATTCGTCAGTATAAAAGAAATAGAGAAAACAGATGTGGTGTATTTCTGGTGGATTTTGCAACAACTTGTCAATATACATAAATTTGTATGTACGTAAGGTATAGAAATGTACCAGTAAATGTCTGGTTGGTATGTCTCCATGTTCCCATAAGAACTATGAATTCACTACATAGTCAATTGTTTTAGTGTTACTAGTAGATTTTCAATGACAAGCACGTGCTAAATGTCTATAGCATAAAGTATTGTATGGGGAATAATTGTAGAGTAGTACTGGTGACAAAGTCAAAAGCGACTCAGTACATTTTCACTATTCGCACTTTCTGCAGGGTATACATACACATTTGTGTAAGTATAGGTACATACATATACATACTCGTATTTTTGACAGTGTTTTTAAACTTTTGGTAATGAATAAGGCAAAACTTTGCCAACAACTATTTATTTATTTTTTTTCATATGTAACTTTATTTGTTTGTGTTTAACATCTAATATGTACATATGTATGTATGTACATAATTATTTCTGTATGTACTTAATTTTTCATTGAAAATTAATTGGCTATATTACTACTGGTGTACATGCTAAACATCTGCACCGGTCTACTTGTACTTCGAGCACTTCGAATCATTCATTATTTTACGAATAATGAAATTATTTCATTTGAAGCGTATGCCGAGTTTACATTAGGCATTTCAAATGTTGTCATTTTGTGGTGTCATTTTTATATGAGTGCAGTGCCCTTCCCATCAAATTTTTCGATGACACAAAATGTTGTTGTGTCTTTGTGACAGAAAAGCGTCCCATCCCTAAATAATGACAATACGGTATTGTTGTCTACATCAAGAACTAATTTTGACATAATTACATTTAATGTCGTTTGATTTATCATTGTGAGACTTTGATTTTCGTATTGTTTGTTAATTAATACTAGATATACCAAACGGACGACACACTCGTCCGTATTCTAGAAACAAAATGTAAATAATTTAAGATTCAAAGAAAATGTACATATCTAAACTTCATAAAAAATTTATTAAAACACAGCCACACACAAACTTACATACATATGCAAGCATAATTAAATAATACATGAAATTAAAAAAAAACATAAACAAAATCCCTTCAACCAAGCTAATTCACTTTATTCAATTCTCTTCGTTTAAGTATTATGGCTTTCATACAACAACAAATAAGAGAAAAAAATTGTTAGATCAAGAGAAATACTACAAACACACACAAACACTCATGTTTTGTTTCTTTTTTACTTCCCCCAGTTGGCCACGTCTTTAAGACATCTTTGACGACGGGTACAAGACAATGGTAAGTCGTAGAAGACATATTAAAGACAACTCCATACAAATCGTTGACGAAACTTTCATACAAATGGCGGCGAGGTCACACAAGACCAGATGAGCGACATTGTCGCTCAGATTGTCCTCAACAAGGCTTTATTGGAGACAAAACGTGTGACACTGTCGCTCAGATTGTCATCAACAAGGCTTTATTGAAGACATAACGAGGGACATTGTCGCTCATATTGTCGTCAACAATGCTTTATTGAAGACACAACGAGGGACATTGTCGCTCAGATTGTCCTCGACAAGGCTTTATTGAAGACAAAACGTATGACACTGTCGCTCAGATGGTCCCCAACAAAGTTTTATTGAAGAGAAAACCTGTGACATTGTCGTTCAGTCATGAACGCCGATTTCTTTTAAATTGTCGATTAGAAAACTTAATCTACAGACGACATGTCGTACATGAATCGTCGAAGACAATGTCGTCTAGGACGATTTGAACAACTGGGTTGTAAGCTAATAAATGCATGTGTAATATGTGTGCATGTAGTAGTAGCAACTTTAAACGCTTATAGCTCCCAAAATACTAAACCGATTTCAATAAAATATAGATTCTGCACATCTGTACAGAAAATCATTTAAAACCATATAAATCTTTTTAAAATCGGTGTAGTGGTACCAGCGTAAAAGGGATTACAAAAAACATGTTCGCCTATTAATTATATAGATAGATAGATAGATAGATAGATAGATAGATAGATAGATTTATACAAATGGATAATCGCAAAATTATTCAATTGGGTTTAAAAATTTCATGTGCATGAAGACCTAACTCCACCGAAATTTCTGCCCTGTTTTGCATTTCTATCCCTATAAGTGCCACATATACATATGTATGTTTCCATACAGCCTCACCAACCTCCACAAGCTGAATTAGCTGTGTCGTCATATCATGCGTTCCCATTGAGCTTGAATTTCTCTCACACTCTCCTATAATTTTCCACTTTCTTTTTCGTTTTCCATACTTTTAAATTTTTATACAGGCACACATTTAAAATTCTTGCGGTATTTTCTCAATGTCAAAATGTCAACACGCTGACATTTTCTTTTTGTGTTTGCAATGCAGCCAACTTATTCCCACAACTGTTTACATCAGATACGTAAACAGTTTGTTTGATAATGCCACACACGATAAATATCAGAAATGACAAACATTGACACTAGTTCCCACTGTTATTTTTGTTATATTTGTCAAAAAATGCTACAGTGTGTACTCGGCCTTACTGCACACACGATTCACGATTCACACAACCACAAAAATAATTTTCAAAGCGAAAGAAAAAGGTAGCTAAAGTAAGGAGGAGGTTCGGAACTGATCTGCACCTATAATTAATTATTTTATTAGTTAACTCATTACACCTTTTATGTTTTTTTTTGGGAAGGAAGCATTATGTTCACCATTTTCCAAGACATTATCTAAAATATATTGATTCTTCTACGAATCTGTTCTAACCTGCGAAGTTCTAATAGAATTAGCTTTACAAAATTACTCACACTGGTACAGTTATACAATGATTCCAGCACAATCGGGACTGTTCTCCGATCTAATGCTACGCCCTACACTGCCTTCTAAATACGTCCTCCAATTGCAAAATCGTGAACAGACAAAAAATACATGCTCGCCATCCTCTACAACGTTTCCGCTACAATTCGAACAAAACGGAACATTGTGGTGTCCGAAGTGGTATTAATACGACCTAAAACAACCATGACCAACCAATTGTGAGATAGTAATTCAGGTCACTATGTTCTCTAGTCAACCATGTTCTGATATCGGGTATCAATGTGTAAGTCCATCGTCCCTTTTCAATTGCCAACGTTCTTGTCATTTTCGTTAAGATAAATCTGTATCACCTTCCTTATCGATGACTTCTAAATCAATGAGCATTATAGCTGCAATGACAAAAGCGGCTTCGTCCGACACAGTTCGGCATGCGCTACACATACTCTCAAAGCAGTCAGCCTATACACAGTGATATCAACCGGGTAACTCAGTGAATCTGACCATATAGAGTGTGCGTATAATACAATGATTTTTTACAACATCAGCGAGCACTTTCCTCTGAAGATATTTTGGGAATAATCCAAGATAGCGCCAAGCAGGTTTTTGATGCCTGGGAAGCTATATATCGCAAGTGTTCACGAAAGAATAGACTACACGTCTATCAATCATCACGCCTAAGTATTTCAGAAATGGTTTGGATTCTATGCAACAAGTGCCAACATTAAGGGTAATAGTTTCTCTACTTTTCCGACTACTTATCAAAACCGCTTCGGTCTTATTTTCAGCTGGAGTTAATTGCATTGAGCTAATTCAGGACTTTACGATCTGTTCACTGACATTTGCAATGATTTCTGCCTCTAGTAATTCTTTGGCTTCCCATATTAACGCTATACCATCTCCGAATCCAAATATTTTCACTTTTTCAGGTAAACTTACGAGTAATCTTAATATCCCACCGTACATTACGTTCCACAACAGAGGTCCAAGTACCGATCCTTGGGGCAGTTTGCCAATAATCTTGCGTCTCTATACCTACAACAGTCTCATAAACTAGCTCCGTATTTCGGAAATAACCCTGCAATATTGCCAGCATGTATGTATATCCTGGGATGTCTAATCGAGCTAAGGCATCAAAAATATGCTAGTAGTTTCCAGTGCTGAACGCGTTTTTTATGTGTAAGGTCACAACTTCACAGTAGTCTTTTCTACCATTCTTGCTCATGTATATACGTATGTATATATGTATGTACATATATCTATAAGTATGTATATATATGTTTGCATGTATGTACTATGTATGCTTGCGAGTGTATAGGTACTTGATTTAATATTGTCTACTGTTGCTCCTGTTTTTATTTTGTTCCTACTTTATTTACATACATATATATGTACTACATATGTATCTATTTATTAAGATTATATGTATGTATGAAGTATGTACTTACATAAGAATGTATGTATGTACATAGGTGTGTGTGTATGTATGTTTTTTGTATGCCGTTGGTAACACATTTCAAATTGTGTACACAAAAAGAAAAAGGATCCTTTACGAAAATATGTATATATTTTCTTGTATGTATGTATGTATTTTCTTTAAAAAAAATGTTAGAAACGAAAGATGGAATTTGTACATAAACACAAAGTGAAAATGTATATGAAAACACATGCTGACATACCTACAATAAATATGTGCTCATGTGCCGTATAAAAATTGAAGGAAAAAATTCACAGGCCATAAGAACCGCGCCTTAGGTCTGAAAAATAATTTAAAATTTTTTCTCTCTATTAGTAGTGGAAAATTTTTTAAATGTTGCATACATATTATTAAGGGAAAATAGTGTTGTGTGGTGATCCTTAACAATAAGATTTGGATACACTAGGAACCCCTAATTTTTTTAAAGTTTGTAACAAAAATGTTTCAGCAAAAAAATAAGAGTGGAAAAATAAATTATTAAAAGTTTACCAAAGGCCAGTGATATAATATGTGAAAATACCCTAACGAACGCTGCAGCAATAACTTTTCTATCTGAACTGAAATGTTTAGTGTTCGAAGGAGTGACCATTTTCAAAAACTAAAGAGAAAACATTAAAGCAAAATCAATTTCGTTACGATCCGAAGATCCGAAATTGCAGCAAAAAAAAAAACGAATACGATGTGATATAACCTCCTCAATGCTGCTAAAAATATATTTAAAAAATCACGATAAGCAGATGAAGCGAAGCAATAGATGGCGTTTTTATATTATACAGAACTTGCGTGCACAGTGTTGTCAGTTTAGCGGATTTGTCCCCTTTGGGGTCTTTTTTCGCGATTGGGGATGAAAATTTCGTGTTGGGGATCTGGGGATTTGTTGGGAATAATAACCAAATTTTATGGGATTTTTCCGGGATTTTTTTTTATAACTGATGGTAACAAAAATGATTTTTGAGATAAGAAATGTGCAGTCTAAAAATGTGTGCTATTATTCATAGTGAATGGTTTCTAATAAAGTAGAAGTATCAAGGCAGATTAACCAATAATGAACACTACCAAAACAAAAATCCGTAACACTTCTTAGAATAAACACACACTTCGAAAATAATTCAATTTGTTGTGACAAATTCAATCCTTCTGCTGAAATGCTATATCTGTTTAATACAAGTACTATGTACAACAAAACTTCCGAAGCTGATGAATCAGAAAATTTTGATTCTGAAGTTTCTGAAATGGTAAACTTTGGTTAACATTTTGTTTATACTTGTGTTTTATAAGTACAAATTTAATTAATATGAATGTAAATAAAGCTATCGATATAAATAAATTTTATTGAATAAATATGTATGTTATTTTTGTCAATATTTTTTAAATAAAATTAAAAAATTTTATTTTTTTCACAAAAGAAAATTTTGAATAAAAACAAACTTAGTTTGGGGATTTTCGGGGATGACAAATCAAAAATTGGGGATAAGCTCTAGAAAAAACTGGCAACACTGTGCGTGCAATGCACAAAAAGCCGCTGTAGAGCGCAGACCGATAGATGTCTGCGCCATCACTAAAAAACTGCTTGGTAAACCCTTTGCAACCACAAAGCCGTCAAAGAACAATGACGGAGTGCGTACAGATATATGTCTATGAGTCTTCCACCTAATGGAAACTTATGTATATGTACTTCTCAACTTCTCAAACAGTAAGACAAGATATATCAATCGATTCCCTCGGAAAATGTCAGATATTAAACACCATATCTGCATTCAAAGCATATAAGGCTCCTGGAGTAAAAAGCATAGCCGCGAAAATAATTTGAGTATTCACTGATCCAAACATTCTGGAATACTAAAGAAAAAAAATTAAATAACAAAAAATAAAATTTATCCTAAAGGTTAACGAAATATCAAAATACACAACTAAAAATATACAAATGACCTAAAACTTAATAAAAAAGTTTCATTGATTATATTCACTGATCAGAGAAAGTGTTATTATCATTTACAGAACGAAGAAAGGAGACCTTACGGAATGAGAAAATCGGAAATGTACAACCTTATCTTACGGTTGCCTTAACATCGGGTGAAGTTGAGCGTACACCAAGGATCACAGTCCGCAATTTTTGAACACAGTTATCCCAGATTTTGAGCAAGAACCTTGCTCAGGAGCTCGAGTTATCTTATATCCTGCTGTTTCTCCAAGATTAGAAGCAGCATTTGATGAATAGCAACAACACCTAGATCGGTATCTGGCAGATCGTATCAGACCAACCACTAGCATTGCTTAGCCAATAGACATCCAAGACCATTCTTCTAACGATTTTAGTGGCAACCACAACCACTAGCAAAACTTCTGCGCGATAGTGTTCAGCGAATAAGTTTGCTCACACTCGCCGAGTGCCCTCCCAGAGAAGAAGACCTCACCAATCACCGCACACAGCATTACTAATCATATTGGTGTTAGATCAATGCATGACATAAACGCCTTTAAACATTACTTTCCATGGCAAGCTTCATCTATTTAACCCCGTAGGCTTAGACGAAGTCTATCTTCGTTTTTCGGTCGATGAATATGATACGAACTGTTAGGATACCAATGCCCATAGTATCAGTATTATTAACCCACTGGTTAAACCTCGAAGATCCACCCTGATAGGTCTCCTTTTGGTCGTCTTTGAACTCAGGGTAGTTCCAGGTGATGCTGTACTTACCCGAACCGCAGCAAAGCTACTTTCCTTTAATAAATATATACATATGTGTACAGCCCTTCCTGTGTTATTCCAGCGATTGGTAACAACACATAAGTTTTATGTGTAACCATAAATGCGACTAGGGCCCGCGAGGTTGTCGTCACACCAAGAAAACTTTTCACCCAAAAGAGCGATGGTATCGTTACTTGTGTGGCTCGTAAGGGCTTCTTGTTCATCAATATCATTAAATTCCTGCGATCATACAAAATCATTAATCATCGTTCGATAGAGCAATCCAGCCTCATTTTCGAAAAAGTAAGGTCCAATGACCCCGCTAAACCAATAACCGCAGCAAACAATCACAATTTAAGGATGGTGCGGCGTTTCACCAATAATTCTTGGGTTTCCAAATGTCTAATGTTACAATTCTGCGTAGGCCCCTGCGTAGGTAATAAGGGTCATCATCACTCAAGATAACGTTTCGATGAAATTTCGGATTAGTTTGAAGCAGTACAAGGATCCAATCAGCAAATGCGCGACGTTGTTAATGGTGGTTAGGTTAGACAAGGGTCCTCATCACTCAAGAAGATATTCCGACGAAATTTCGGATTAGTTTGAAGCAGTACAAGGATCCAATCAGCAAATGCACGACGTTGTTTATGGTGGGTAGGTTAGATTAGGTTAGGGAAATAAATATTGACCCAATTCGTTTAGGATTATACTTATGCTTTTATAGCATGTTTTGCCCTCGATTGGGGAGATACCCAATAAAAAAAAAAAACGTGAAAACCTATCAAACTTAGTCCGATTATGAACCTAGTCTCCTCAATATACTTTCTTAGGTTTTTCCAATCTGAATCCCTAAGACATTCCATTTCTGGTATATTTTCCAGATAGGAGATTTGTCTTCTAATTTGACTGAATGCTGGACAGTGACACACACAGTGTTCGAGAGTTTCATCATCAATCGCAAGCTCTACAGTCGTATGGACAATAAGACCCATGTGAGCCAGATGAATTTTTACCTATGTGTGTACTGTTATTATGCTTACCAAGTTCCGAAGTGTTGGTCTTTTCACACTTAGAATCTTTATTGTCTTTTCACTATTGGGGTTTCCCCAGATAATTTCGGGCACTCTTCCAACAGTAGAGTTGTGCCAATATCTGGAGTGTTTTTCTATTGCTCCTTGTTTCAATTCATTTTTAAATTCTTGCTCTGTAACTGAAAGGTCTTGAGACCTAAGCCTTTATTAAAAATAGGGTGAAATGTCGTTTCAGGAATGCCGAATTGGATAGATCGATAAGAAGTGGACAAAATTGACATTTCCTCAAAACTATACTGATAATATTGCTACAAAATCAATACTCGTATGCTCAGTTGTTTTAGGAATATGCACACGAGCTATATTCTTCACATCAGTAAATTTTCCTCAACAACGAAAATTTTTCCGACCAGTTTCGCAAATGCTTTAGTTTAGCGAACTGGGACCGCGAAACTTTCACAAATTTTGGTAGTGAATTTTAATAATTTCAATTCCATTTTTTATTAATGGCGCAGTTTTTCCTTATCATCTGTTAATTAGTTACAGGTTGTGTGAGGACAAATGTTAAAATGGCGGAAATATTCAAAATGAAACGTCTTATTGGAACATCCGTTATTATGGTGCAAACAAATCTGTATGTAAATCTGATTTCTAAAGTTTTGATCCAGACGCTTGTTTATCAAATTAAACAGTTTCGAACACAACTAATGGACAATGTCATAGACTCCAAAACCATTGGCTACTCTTTATCTTGACAAACTTTTCTCTGAATTGAAAGATTTTTCATTAGCATTTAGTGGTTACGCTTTTTTGGGCAAATGTTTGACAAATGTGACCGTACCTTAAGTAAAACATACTACATATTAGAGACCTGCGTAAACAGTCTTGAAATGTAAATACGTCATGTTTTTTAAATGTATTCACGTTGCATGTATTATACTAAACCAATAATAAATGCTGTCGTACTATAAGCGAAGCACGATGGATGTATTGGTATACGTGTATATCAGTGTAAACAAGCGATGTACAAAGACTACTTGTTTGTAACAAACACTCAAAAGAAGTAGTGTTGATTTGTGCATGCTTGTTATTTTGAATATTGTACGTTTGAGTGTGTGTGTAAGATGTAGATGCCCTATCGGAAATTTGGCTAACTTTAAACTAACTTTAAGCTAACTATTTCGCAACTAGTACTGACTACACTTGGATTACTTTGCAATGTAATCAAATGACTATTTTAACATTGCGATGTCCTAGGCGGTAGTCAATTGTCTCACTAGGCACTACTTTAAGCTAACTTAAAGTTGACTTTTTTAAATCACTTGGTAGTCAGTAAATTAAAAAAAAAAAAAAATTCTGTGGCTCGAACATGTAACATCACACGTTGTGTACTCAACGCGCTACCACTCGGCTAAGCTGCCATCTAAAATAACAACAGCAAAATGTTAATATAAAACTGAAATGTGTTTTAAAGTAGCTGAGAATAAATTTGTTGGCTCTCACCAAATTCGATTACGTACTCAACTTTAGAATTAATTTTGGGTTTGTTCTGGATGACTTTGCAGCTAGCTTTTAGTCAGTCTAAGAAAAGTAAACTATAAGTTAAGTATTTTTGTAGTCAACCACACATTCTCCGACAGGGTGGTAAGCTATTATTATGTGATTAATCGCATACAACTAATGTTAATGCATATGTGTGCGTTTGCATGTGCGCAGAAAAATAAAAGATCATACACACATACATGTATTACGTTTGTACACGCGTTCACGCGTAGAAATAAGCAAGTGTCACAAATTCTTCCATCACGAAGTATTTTCTTCTTTACTCCTACACATACCTATAATATTGAAACAAATTTCTTGAAAACAGTGTTGTTAACGTTTGTTTTAGAAGATTTCGCTGTAGTAAAACATTGAAAAATCCCTCGTCTTAAAAGTTCTTATAAGATATCTTGTGCAGGACACTACTACATATATACTACATAATTATATTATGTATCTAGTTATATAAGTACATATTTCATAAGAATTGTGTAGTTATATGTACATATATGTACATACATTCATACAATCGCTTTTTTTGCGGCTTAGTATAAAGAAATTGCTGGTTTTTGTTGTTTTGCTTGTTCTTTTAGTTGAACGTACTCTGCTGGTTTTATTTCACATTCGCACTGAAAACAATGATTAAAACAACAGCCGTAAAATTGATGCCGAAGATTGCTACATATATAACTAACACAAACGATGGGCGGACGGTATTCATCAGCCATTAAATATAACAAAATGACGATATTTACAGTTTTTTGCACCCACGTCATTTGTCATTAATTTATTAAGTACAACAACCGCAATCACATCATTTTCTCAACTCAATAACAATAATTCTCCCGCTACACTAACCCCAAAAAAGAAAGAGAAAATACCTATGTACATACATACATACATACATATAAAAAATAATAAGCTTGACTTGCCAAAATAACTTAGGAGCCTGTGTATCAGCGTTGCTGGTTTGGTTCTTTTTAACGAAATTGAACGTTCTTTTTCTTTGAAAAGTGTATAGAAATGTACATAGTGTATACATACATATGTATATATAAAACATATGTATGCAGTATTTGCATAATTCATTTGTGTATATAAAATTGGTTTAATAAGAAAGTTTGTTTTATATATGTAGGTGGTAAAGAGAGAAATTAAATACTGCTGATGCGAAATAAAAGATTTGTTAGTGCTTTTTGAGAATTGTTCTAATTAATTAGTGCTTTATTTGGAATTATTTAGATTAAAGTTTAATAGTTTTGTCGCACTTGTTTCCAAAACTTACATATATATTATATATTAGATAATAATTCAGTAAAATTCGAGGGCGAATCAATAACCCTATGGCTTTTTGAATGAAACACATTTTTTTTTTGCAAAACAAAAATTTATTTTTCAACATAATCTCTTTTTAACTCAATACACTTAGTCCAACTTTTCTCCAGTTTTTGTATTCCTTCCAAAAAATAGGATTTTTCGAGGTCCTTAAAATAGACAATAATTTCATCGTTGGAGCTAAATCTCTTTCCACCGAGCCATTTCTTTAGGTTTGGCAATAGGAAGCAGTCACTAGGGGCTGAATCCGGAGAATATTTCGGATGGGGTACCAATTTGTGGCCCAATTCATAGAGTTTTGCCATTGAGACTGCACACGTTGTGCACTCGTGCATTATCTTGATGAAAAAAACTTTTTTTCGGGGTAGTTTTCTTTTTAAATCCTCATTAAATCGGTGTAATAAGTTGGCATAATATTCGCCGTTTATTGTTTTTCCCTTTTGAAGGTAATCGATGTGGATTATCCCGCGTGCATCCCAAAAAACTGTTGACATCACCTTATTGGCCGACAAACTCACCTTAGCCGTCTTCGGCCAGGTTTAGACTGCTGCTTGGTCTCCGGAGTACAGTAATGAATCCATGTTTCATCCACAGTTACAAAACAACTGCAAACAATCCTTTGAAGTTGCCACACGTTTACGTTTATGGTCAATTGAGAGCAAACGCGGCACCCAGACAACTCTTTCTTAAATCCAGCTGATCATATAAAATCGAAACAACACTGCCATATTAAATGCCTATGGCATCTGACCTCAATTGGCCGTCCAGAACACTTTTTTTTTACCATTGAAATCGATGGTTCAGAGTCCCCATAGTATATATCGAGTTTTTCCTTGGTTTGATTGACGGTTTTTTTTTTTGCAAAAAAAAAAATTTTTAATGAGCGTACGAAATTCACTTTTCCATTTTCTTCTCAAAGGGCGAGGTAGGTTGTTATCAACGGCTGCCAAACATAAACTAAATGACACAGCTTGTTCAAATTTAGACGGGAGTGATGTGACAGTTGCCTCTTGACAGGAGCAATGTTGCTATTTCAATCAAGAGGCGGAAAATTCAAAAAGACACTGATCCACCCTCGTATTAATTGCTTCTTAAAAATACATTGAACTTGAGGGTTTATTTAGTTCCTATGCGCATTTCACTGTTGCTAATGCAGATCATCAGGAAACATTTACCCAAAAAAATATCTTAGAAGAACTAGAGACATTTTGCGGATTCAAACGGTAATCATAAAGGTCATAGTGTCATAATAATTTAAAATTTTTTAAATAAAAATCAAAAGCGAAAACAATTATATTAAATCATGCGCTTCGTATTGCACTTATGCTTTTATAGCTTGTTGTGCGCTCTTAATACGAGATGCTGGGGAGATACCCAATAAGAACCTATCAAACTTAGTTAGGTTAGGAACCTAGTTTCCTCAATATACTTAGGTTTAAATCCCAAGATGACATACTGCCTTTATACGAGTGTGGTTACGAGCAATTATAACGTACGCAGCGTTAGTGTGGTGGACATCTTTATAAAAGATGTGCAGTAAGAACCACATCAACTGAGGCCAATTGATATACAGGTTAAATATGAGTCAGCTTTGGCCGCCACCAGACTAATAGTAATGGGTGAATGGCTAACAGGAGAACATACCACCAAGTACCAAAGTATAATGTATACCTAGGGGAAACGTCACCACCGTCATTTGTGATAAAATCCCAATTAAATATGTGCAAAGTAACTGCATTACCATAACGTCTGAAAGTATGGAATAGGGGAGAGCAAAAATATTAGGGACTAATCCCGCAACTATCCGACAACATGTGTTGTAATATACCTTTCTTTCGCTTGCCGAATCATAATGAGATTACGGCTATAGGGGAAGACATTAAATATCTAAAGAAAATTTACAATGAACTATCATTTCGTATCTTTACGAGGTAATCTCATACAGGTATTATAGAGAAAACGAGATAATATGGATTCTAGGACATTAGGGTGTCGCTGGAAATGAAGAGGCTATTCGCCTTGCTTGCAAATATGATATCATTACACTAGAAAACGTCAAACCTTTTCCAGAACAATTTAAAAATTAATTGAAACAATGGGCAATAGCACAACACACCAGAGATTGGCATAACTCTACTGTTGGAGGAGTGACCGAAAATCCCTGGGGAAATTCAAATAGTGAAAAGACAATAGATATTCTAACTTTATCAAAGCTTCGGAATTTGATTAGCATAATGACAAACATACAGAGTTAAAAAGTCACCTAGCTCGCATACGACATGTAAAGCTTGCCAGGAGGACGATTAAACTCTTGAATACTACTTGTTTCGCTGTCCAGTTTACTATTGAATTTACACCCTTATTCCAGTTGTCGTCGTCGACGTCACTTTAACACAATACCAAAAAATTGGGCCTTGATTACTCGCTCTCGAGAACAATTTTGCGCAACTGACAATCTATTTCCGTTCCCTAAGGTCTAGAAAATAGCATAAACACGCCAACATGAGTCAGTTGTTTTCGACAACGGATATACGAGTACCAATTTTTTGGTGTTGTGTTAAAGTGACGTCGATGGCGACAACTGGAATAGTTTGGACTAAACTTAGCTGCGAAAATATGCTTTCAGAAGAAGCCGATATCTGTGTGTTAATGACAAACAAATTTTATAAAGTCATCAAAACATTTTTTGTTGAATTCATTTGTATGTTTGGAAAATTCAAATATGTATGAATATTTATCAAATATACAATAAATAAATATGTATATTTATCCCGCGACTTCGTTCGAAACTGATTAGACTGTTTAAAATGTATTTATATTAATCGTATCAAAAACAGAAAACTATTTTTTCGTTTTACCCAGTTCCGCACAGTTTCTTTAATATTCGTGTTCATCAGACAATAAAAAACAAAACAGAAAAGGAATATGGGAAATCGGTCCAGCCATTCAAGCGTGCCGTGACAAAAAAGGGCTTAATTTGTATACATATATGTATATAGATTTAGAAAATCTGAGCCATTTCTATTGCCATACAATTTCTTCTTTTTTATCATCTGCTAAATTTGGTAGTTTACCACGATAGTTATATGCAATTTTAATATACCATATAAAAATTGTTATTTTTGTGTTGAAAAAAGTACATAAATACACATTGAAAAAAAGTAACCAATTTTGGTTAAAAGTAACCAAAACGGCAACGCTGGTAAGAAGTATGTATTTGTGGTATCACACACGGGAGTAATTTTTATGCCGGCACAATTTTTGTTCTTTTTAGAACACACGAGACTAATTCACCTAGCATAAAAATGTATACGTACACACAGCTTTGTGTAGGTGATTCAGCTATCACACACGAGAACCATTGTGCTGGCATAACATGCCAGTTTGTAGGTGAGAGATGCGAAGAGAGTGGTATTGTGTTTGTCATAATTTTTCAACCGGGCTCAACCCCGCATCATCGGCACAAAACCAATACACATACAACTTAAAAAACAGCAAATGTTAAAAGAATACAAAAAACACTAATGCACACAAATCAGTGTGCACGTATACATTTTTATGACAGATGAATTAGTCTCGTGTGTTCTACAAAGAACAAAAATTGTGCCGGCATAAAAATTACTCCCGTGTGTGATACCCCATTGAAAACAAACCGTAAAAAACAAGAATAGTGTGTTGCCATACAAATATTTTTGACGCGGTGCTGCCAAGTTAATAATTGGTGGCTTTTGTATTTGGAATATATTTTGAAAAAATTGAGCAAAACTAAAATGGCATTAAAAGTACAGTAGTTTTCCGATTTAACGAACTTAACTGTTGTCAGGCCTGTTCGTTAAAGTGAATTGTTCGTTATATCCAGTACTAAGTTAAAATGGAAAAGCGTCCTGCTGTTTTATTCAAAACCCAAAGAATATGTACTCGCAGTATTTTTAATATTTTATTATTCATAAAGCAATATAATACAAAAATAATTATTTTAAAAAACTGTTCTGTTTTTTTGGAATTGATATCCTTCTCTTAATGGCATCTTCTTGAAGCTCTCTCAAAAACATTTGGGCTACTAATTTTGTTGTTTGAGCCCATTTAATACAACAAATTTCGAAATGCTTAATGTCACCTTCGTGTTTTATTTTGGACTCTTGAATTTCAGTTCTATCCAGCTCTTCTTCACTTTCTTTTTGTTCATCCGGTAAAGGGCTATTTTCAATCCATCTATTCAAATTTAAATTAAATTTTTTATATATCTGTCAGCCAACTATGGCTTGTATTAGACTATCTTCCATAAATTTTGTTGTGAATTTCTTTGGCTTTGTATTACAAAATTGCAATTGCGTTGCATGAGGAACCATTGAAAAAGTTTGTTTTCTATTCTCGGGACTTCACCTTGCTCAACAGCACTTCTATTCCGATACCCAAAATGACTGTTTTCGACATTCCTTAAAAAAATTTCCTTTGATTTTAGGATTGTACTAATGGTGGATTTATGCAGCCCATAATTTTCACATAAATCTGTAACCCGTAGACCATTTCGATGATCATCGATAATTTTAACTTTATCCCTTAAGAACAATCAATTTCTTTTATCCATTTTGATGTTCGTAGCAAAAATTACTTCACACAACTTACTCTCATATGATATCAAACAAAACCATCAAAAGAAGATAACTAACTGTACATTTTTATTTATATTCATTCTTAGTAACTTTCTGATAGCAATTATGATTCTTATTTAATTTTACATTTGTTCGTTCAAAGTGTTTGTTCATTTGTTCGAACAAAATATAATTGTTCGCTAAATCGGAAAACTACTGTTCGTATGCATGTAATTATGTAAAACTGGAAAGAATAATAGTCCTAATTACAAGTATCAAATTTCGACTTCTACACGACGATTTTTTTTGTACTATATTAAAGAAAAAATTTTCTTTAGTCTAGTACAAAATCGTGTTTGTCGATGTTGAAATGCGTCACTTGTAATTAGAGATAATATGTGAATGTAGGTTGGAAAAATCTCTAAATAATATTGAAACTCAAAAGCGGCAAATGTGAACTTTGTATAAACTGGGGAGCATCCGTATTCAGAATGTTTTAATACTTGCTTTTTTCATTTTCATAATTTTACAAACTACATATACCAGTATTTCTCACATACATATATTTTAAAGTTAATAATAAAGTACTAGTTGCTGTTAATAACAAAGTATTCGTTCGTTAAAAAAAAACAAACATACAAATCTTTCAGTAGCTCGTTTTAGACACAACCCTATAATGAAACGCATATAATTTAAATGGGTTTTATTATAGGTTTGTATTTAAAACGAGCTACTGAAAGAATCCGATACAAGTCTAAATTACATTGTCATTATGATTTCACTGTTTCCTTTTATATTTAAACTAGCTACACCCGGTGTGCTTCGCTACCCCCATCGTGTTATCGAATGATGTAAATATTTTGTAAATAAACCGAAACCTCGGATTTTTAAGGCAAAATTTCGAAAGTTTTAAAATTTTGATATTGGATAATTATTAACATAGGTTTTTTGTAAATATCTTCAGAACTACATAACCGATTTAAGAGTTTGATATCTCGTTTTGAAAAACATGACAGCTTTCAAAAAAATAAAATAAAAAAAGCAAAAAAAAAATTAATATATACATATGACATTGGTGGTGCAATATGAAAAATGGATTTTGCCACGCCCCTCCGCCCCCAGACCGAAAATAAAAAATCAGACTTCACAGTGTCACCCGCCTGAATATTCTGAAGATTCCCTGAAAATTTCATCAAAATCGGCCCAGCCGTTTTGGAGTCCATACGTTACATATATACATACATACACACATCCTCTTTTATATACTATTGCTTAAGGGTGCGAACAGAGTGAGCGCTGATGCCGAGCGGAACCGAGCCGAGCTTATTGACGCTTATTTTCATGCGAGAAGAAAATTTTATTTTTATACAACACAGTGAATGCGAGAATCAGCGCTGAAATTCTGTTTATTCCATCAGCCGTATTCATAAAAATTTTAAACCGCGTTTCAAATATTGTTTAAGCAAAATTCGCTAAAATTGTATTCATAATAGAATTTTAGCTTAAAAAACGGTTTTTAAACCTTGCGTAAATCAGCAAATTTTAAAATTGACTGCCCCCCATGTTTAAACCAATTTTAAGGTGACGTTGTTGTAATTTTGCTTCGTTTTTGTTTACATTTTGAACTTTACCTGTATGTACATATGTGTGTATGTATGTATGTACTTATGTATGCATGTATGTATGCATATGCCAGTGTTATTTAGAAGAAAACAATGTAATTTTTTTTTATAGAAACTATTGCCGAAATAACAAATATACTCCAAAGAATATTTAAAAGAAAAGGAGCGATCCAGTTTCCATTCCCAGTCATTGTTTTCTCATTTTTTGTGTTAACAAAAATAGTATAATTGTAGAAAATTAACTAGGGATGTATAAACACTCAAAACAAACAAAATAAAGCTCGTTATTCTAGTGCTTCTTTATCTGCAATAAAATAAATAATATAAAAAGCTTTTTTAACAAAGATTTGTTGTGAACTTTTTTTTATTATTTTATTAAATACAAGTTGGAACATATCTTTTATTTTATAGAAACAATATTTCTCTGAAACCCGAGTACTTTGTGAGTTAACAATCGTTGTTTTGCAGAACTAATATGCAAGTGACAAATAAAGAATACAGTGTTGCCACGATATTTTAAAAAAATTTAGTTAATTGATTTTTAGTTAAAAAACTGATTATGAATACCAATATTTAAAAAACGTTATTTAGCCTTAAAACGTTTTTTAACTAATATGAATTTTAAACCTCAATCAACTTTTTTTATGAATACGGCTGCATGTGTTTTGCTTTTATATCATTTAGTCTTGTTGTTCATTTGTGTTTATAAAATTGCTATACACGGTAATGGATTCATCTGATGAAGAGTATTTTGCTTCTCCTAGTGTGATTAATGCAATTATTAACACAAAAGAATTTGGAAAACATCCAATTACACTAAAAAGGAATGAATTTGGTGAATTTCATCATTTATATAATGATTTAAGAAAATATCCAGCTAAATTTCAACAATATACCCGAATGAAAATTGAAACCTTTGATTACATTCTGGACAAGATAGGTGCGAAACTGTACAAATTTTATTAAGGTGCCAGTAACTTCTTGCAAAAGATTGATAGTGACTCTGAGGTAAAATAATTCTTTAATTTAATTTTATTTCATGTAATAATTTGTATTTATAAAAAAACTATTTAATAATAATAAATTGACGTCCCCTTTGCAGTTTGTATTTGGTCCAATGATGGCTCACCTCCACTTTGTATGGAGGCAAATGATGAAGTGGTTAGTTCATTTGAAATTTCAATTTGCACAAAGTGCTGGACTGAAAATGTCCTGATGTGCTCAAATCAATTGAGTACACATTCTCAGAGGAGGTGCTAATTGGAGAGGAAATTGCTTCATAACGTGAGCGTTCGTTGCTCAGTTGGCTTTGCCATACACATATTTGTACAGTATATTTTGCATTTCCATCCTGCATAAAAATTTTTTTTTCCGGCTCCAATTTCCGAATATGCGGCAGTAATGTTAAGAAAAAGGCCTCATCTTCGTCCAATACTGTTTTTTTTCTGAATTTCTTTTTTCAAGCAAAATTAATTTTTTTCTTTTAATTTCTAACAGTTCTGAACTGCTGCTGTTCGCAGTCCGTCTCCTCTTTGGGCATGATTCAGGGTTTGTTTCAAAGCTTTCATAAATTTCCTCACTTTCCTCAACTTGTGATGTGTTGTGAATGTCTTCAATTTCATACTACTCCACCTGACTATTCTTAAATTTCTCTGGTTTTAAATTTCCACTTAAATTTCTATATTTCATCTGATCCTTTAAAAAAAGGAGAGACTGGAAGTATGGCCAAGTTGAAGTGATTTGTGATGCAGTGTCACCAGCATCACCAGACTTTGGTGTTGGAGTCTTCCGCAGTTCACTCCGGAATTGGTCGCGCAAATATTTAAATTTTTTCTTTAAATCTTCCTCTGAAAAAAGAAAATAAAAAAATTTAACAAAGGATAAAATTTTAACATAGGACAATCTCTTTATTTAGATATCTGGCTACTGGTGCATCGTTTGCATCGCTGGCTTTTTCGTTTAGACTTGGCAAATCAACTGTTGGACTAATTGTAAAAGAAACAACTCAAACGCTATGGGAGGAGTTATTTATTGTCCATATGCAGGTCCCCCAGGGGAGTCTATTTATAGACTACGGTTGTGGCAATCCCGGGGCCCCAGCTAGGGTAATGTAGCTTTTTCCACTGACGGACCTTTGGCTCATTACCCGTAAAACTTATGTGTTACTACCCGATCTCTGAACATAAACAGAACAAAGGATGTGCACATATTTATAAAAGGAAAACAAATATTGTACGCCCGTTGTTGTCAGTTAGGTGCAGCGTCACCTAGAACTGCCCCTGAGTTCAAAAGACGATAGAGGTGAAGCCCTTGTGGTGGAACTTCGAGGTCTAACCAGAGGCTACTTCTGGTACCACGGGTGCCGGTTGCCCGACAGCTGGGCTGCTTAGAGATAAATGCATTGCGGTTGTCAAGATTCTGTGCTAAAATAGTTGTGCGTCCTACCTCCTGGGTTCAACGGGCGTTTATCAAGCATGATCGATTGTAGTAGGCACAGGATCTTGGCGGCGAGCTTGCGTTCTTCTCGCGTAAGTGGTCCTCGCTGCTCTGAAGTTTTGAGTGCATGTAGCTGTCGTCAGTTTCCTTTGCTTTAACCCCACAGGGTTAAAGGGATGATTTTGGTATGTGTGGAGTAGGCACTGGTTATTTGCCGACACAGGCATGCGTTCATTATGGATGAGTGGTTAGCTGTGCCGGCAATGGTTGAGGAATTTTCTTGGGGACCTCGCTAAGGTGTATACACAACATCATAGCGTGGAAGCCGGAGAATTATCGTGGTGGTTGTGGTTGCTACCAAAATCGCTGGGAGAATAGTCTTGGCTTCCCAGTGTGAAATCAATGCTAGTGGTTGGTCTGACGCGGTCAGCCAGACACTATTCTAGGTGCTGTTGCCATTCAACAGAGCTGCTATGGGCACGGATATAGCAGCAGAGTTTAGATAGCTCAAAGTACCTAAGCAAGGTACTTGAATATAGAACAGGGATAACTATATTCAAAGATTGCAACCTATGTGCCTTATGGAGTGGGCCATAGGTTCATTATAAAAAGGTGCATGGGGGCGTTGGTCTGGCGTCTAACCCACACCCAGTGCTTTGGCACACGTGAGATTAGGCCGTAATGGCAGGTACTCACGTAAAGCAATTCCACATATGTCCATATGCCGCCGCCAACTAAAAAACACTTGGAAGAAGTTGCAGCGCAATACTGGAATTTATGGAACTTCCCAAATTGCATTGGTGCTATTGATGGAAAGCACATACGTATCAAGTGTCCAGCAAGTTCTGGCTCAATGTTTTATAATTACAAACATTTTTTTTACATTGTGTTGCAAGGTATTTCCGATGCCAACTGCAAATTTATTGCGATCGAAGTTGGAGGGTATGGAAAGCAAAGTGATGGTGGTACTTTCAGTTCTTCTCTTATTTATAAACTTTTAAAAACTGGGGAACTACAGGTACCGCGAAGCACAAGTCTACCAAATACAAACCAAAATTTGCCATATGTGTTTCTTGGTGATGAAGCCTATCCCCTTTTGGAATGTTAATTACGGCCATATAGCAGAAAAGACTGCACTGAAGACCACGAGTATTTTAATGCGCACTTGTCAAGGGCTAGAAAGTGCATTGAATGCGCTTTTGGACTTATACATAAATGCAAATTTAGAATTTTATGGAAACCGATAGAAACCGATCCTTCCTTTGCCGAAGTAATTATTAAGGCAATTTGCCTACTGCACAATATTATCATTGATCGAGAGGGTTTGGATCAAAATTTGAGAGAAGAAGTTGAGAAGCAAAACACAAAAGAACCGCAAAATGAATTCAATAAAACTAGCATCAAGAATGGTAGATTAATTAGAGATCACTTTTGTAACTATCTATGCCTCAATAAACTCAAATAATATGTAATATTACTTACTTGGTACTTTTATTTCTGCTGCAACCGAATTCCACAGTTTTTCCACATAAACACGATTGTGATACAATTTGTTTTTTTGGTCCCACAAAGCAGGCCGGGAAAAAATTTCACTTATTATTTGATCGATATCCATTTTTTTATTTTTAAAACATCAAAAATCACGACTGCACGCTAAAAAGTAAACATAAACAATGTTTTCGGCGCTGAAAAACACTTTGAAACTGTTTTCTCGCACTCATCGGCTTTGCTCTCTGCTTTTGTCGGCGTTCACTGTGTTATGGACAAGCTTATTTGTATTGAATTGTATGTAATCAGTTTTATCGCACTGACAAGCTTTATCGCACTGACAATCTCGGCTCGGCTTTCAGCGTGCACTCTGTTCGCACCCTAATTCACAAAACCTCCTGTATCTCTGTATCGATTGTATTATCATATTAAATACAAGAGTGTAACATTTGTTGTATGAAATTTTCATATAAAAATGAAATACACTATTACACTTTTATATCATATATTTTTAAAATGTTGTATTCAATGAGAGGCTCTCTGAGAGAATTTGTATGTAATTAGCTTGTTCTTCTTTTTTCACGATATAGATAAAGATAAAGATAAAGATTGTTGTGAATTAAGCATATATTATAGATTTTAGCTTCAAAACATATTTTTTACTACGTTTATACGCAGGGCTTATTTGCAAATAAAACTGTAAATTGTTGCCATATTATTGTTTTTATTGCGACTTACTAACTCAGAAAGCTATTCACGATTAACGCACTATTTGCAAATAAAATAATTGAGGTTGCCACGCTTACAAATGTTTGATAACAAAAAACAATAAATGGATTAATATTGCACAAAAAACATTAATATATAGAAGCAAATAATGACAATTAAAACAAATAATAACATAAGTATGTTTTCTATAGAAGTGCTACCAAGTTTGTGTACTTTTGCTATGCCGTATAAACAGTGAGTTAATTTATTTGCGAATATTTTTATTTGCAAATAGTGCGTAGTATTTGTTGATCAAATCTACTAAAAGGAATATCTTTCAAAATATTAAATGCTTAATAGTTTCAAGAGTACCCAAAAAAGTTTGTTGGATTATATTTTTTTTCTTGTTATGGTACGAGTATTTTAATATTTTATTTCTATTGTAATTTCATATGTAATAAGTAAGAATATTAATTATATTAATTAGGAAATAAATTAGCACTTACCAGTCATATGTTAAGGTTCGAAACATTTTTATACAATTTGCATTTTTTTTTACCTGAAATTAAAGATAAATAACAAGTTTTTAATCTGATAACTTCAGAAATATAGAAATTAAAATACAAGAAAAAGCGGAGGTGAAGGAACTTTTTAAATTTTGCTTATCTAAAACAAAATGTCAACACCCAAATCGAAGGCATATTCAGAGGATTGATATCAGTTTTTTTTTATTTTTTTTTAATAATAATCAGTTATTAGTTAAAATATTTCAAACAAAGGTAAATTTTAAATAATACTTCTTTCAAGCAGCGATTTCGATTTCTTTGTTAAAACAAAGATACACTTATATACATAATTCCATTGAGATGTTCACAAAAGTCTATGAAAAGATATAGTGTTTTCACACTGACATGGTTTCAATACAAGTTGGTTTTACTTGGGGCCCACACGTTCAATTTTTGCCTTTCAATTCAATTCGATTTGCAATACACTCAACTTTTTTTACTAACACAATCTCACTTTTTAAATTGAAAACCAGATTACTTTCAAATTCACCTATCCGTTTGTATGGCAATTAATTTTTAAATTTTAACAGCTGGTCACAGCACACATTGATTGAAGCTACAAATTTGAGTTGTCTCTTCGTCGGTGGCATTTAAAAAACCAAATTGTCTATCAATTTGTTTCACAGCTATCAATTTCAAGGAATTTTGACACACAGTATGTGGGATGAAATTGAAAGCGATTTATTGAACGTGTGGCTGCAGCGTTAACGTTAAAACCAACTGTTAAAACCTGATTTTAAAATACAAAACGATTTTGTTAAAACGAACTTAAAGAATTTGTTTAAATTGGTTTTAAGTAGGTTTTATGAAATGCAACCTTGTTTTCGCTGTGTATAATTTAGTGCTGCCAAGTTTAAATAGCCGAAAGCGGCTGATAATGCTTATGCCAATTATTAAAAATAAATACCGATTGAAAGATTTTCAACTTAAAAATGGATGCAGCCGCAACAATAATCATTTGTACGGAAAACAACGAAAATATTTTCATTAATCACTGGGAAGCGAAAATACACGATATGACTGGCATCCATATGCAGGTAAAAAGGGTTTAGCTTACATATAATGTATTTGTGCATTTTTTTTCTATAATGACTTGATTTCCAAGCACTTCTTCACTTTGTATAAGTACATAGTTGCATAATTTCAAAATGTTCATTTATACAAAATATAAAATAATTTACATTTTAGAGCGCATTGTAAAATTTCTCAGTTTTTCATACAAAAAAAAAACCAGTTGTTGTACAGTTTGTTAAATAAGTGTTGTAAAAAGCAGAAAAAATACAGCAACAAATAAGATTACAACAACATATCTAAAGAAGATTTATTATGTTTTGAACAAATTTATTAGACAACCTGTTGTTTAAAACCTGAATTTATCAAACTTATAGTGTGAACGCATAATCAGCTGTTTGTGATTTTAACGTTAAAACCAGGTTTTAACTTTAGTGTGAAAACACTGTAAATTAGGGCAATTCAAAAAGTTGTAAAATTCTTCAAGTAAAGGTTAAATATAAATATGTACTTTGTAATTCGTTCAAAATATTGAGTGCAATCATAAAGATTTTTTTTATTTTAATTTACAATAAATTTTTTTATATTTAGTAAAACTTTGATTTGAAAAAATAATAAAGATGTTAGTATTCATTAAATATTTACATATGTATGCATGTAGGTAATTTTGATTAAATTTTAATATTCGTAACATGTCTTTTAATTTTATTTTGTTGTAGACATGTATATTTTCTTGGCTCTTTTTGTAATTTCTGTCATATATTCATGGATATTGCAGCATTATTATTATTATTATTGTTTTTTTTTTTTTTTTTTTTGCAAAATATATAAATAAAGTAAATATTTTGACACTATTTATTTTATGTGCGTGAAGATAAATTTTAAAATTTATAACATTATGCTGATTACACATTTGACAATTCTTTTCTTGTCATTTTGTGGTGTCATTTTCAAAATGTGTGCATTGGCGTTTACATTATGTTTTTTGGAACGCAATGCTACACAACGAAAAATATCGGAAATGACAAACGTTGCCACTAGTGCACACTATTGCGATGGCATTTTGTGACATCATAATGTCACATTAGACACATGTGTTGAACATTGAAAATTAGTTTTTTTCCATAAGATGGACTTAATATATTCTACTTTTAGCAAAATAGACCAGAAAAAGAAGTCGCATTCTTTCCCTGTGACGCCTTTATATAAATGTTAAATGTAATAGCTCCAAAGACACAAAAATTCCACACCATTACTCACAATTACATATAATTTATATATAATATTTATAAAGGGTGGGCAAATTTGAGCTTAGAAAGTAGATTGGCTGTCAAATGACACAGAAAAAATGATTTGTAAATACAATTATTTTTTTGTTATATCAATTAAATAATTAATTGATTTTGAACCTACAACGATTTTTGTAAATACAATTAACGAAATCGTAAGTTAAAGGAAAATCTGAATAATATTATCGATTAAATATATCAACAAATAGTTTGTAAAATTTATTTATTTTTTCAACATTTATTTTTGTTAGATTTCAAAGTTATTTCAATTAAAGTTATTGTTATATTAACAATGTAAATTGTTGATTTCCCGTATCATAATTGTGATATTAACAATGCTTTTTTATACACAATCACAATCTTCGAAACCATTGTCTACGAAAAACACTAAATGTCTTTAAGTGGAGTTGAACCGGCAACCTCAGGACTGATAACTAACAAACTCACTTACCTCTCAGCTAAAGAGCAACACTTCATTGAATACACAAATAATGAATACACTCTGAACATGATTTCTTGTTTCTTCTACATGTGTGCATTCCGTTATGATATAATTTAACAAATAATTTTGTTAAATTATTTGTTAAATCAACAATGTTATATCAACAATGATCATTGTTAATTTTTAAATTAAATGAAAACAATTTGTTTTGTTGGTTGCATTTCGATGATATTTTTTTCTGTGGATGAAATGTCAAGAATTGAGCTGCATTCTTGAACAGAGAATTTTAATTGTGAAAATTTATTATAAGTTTATAAATTCAGTGAAGTGCGACTTTGACCCGTGCACGAAGGGTTCCGTATGGACACTAGACAAGTAATTCAATACGAACTTTAACCTATATAATAAATAGTTTTGGTTTTTTTTTCGTTTTTGGGTTTTTTCGGCTTTGAGCTTTTTTTAGTTTTGCCGTTTTTTTGGTTTTGGTGATTTTTTTAAGTTTTGGCGCTTTTTTTAGTTTTGGCACATTTTTTCATTTTGGTGATTTTTGCGGTTTTAGGCGTTTTTCCAATTTTGCAATTTTTTTCATTTTGGCGATATTTTAATTTAAAATTTTTTTTTTTTTTTTTCATTTAGGCGATATGTTTAGTTTTGGCGCCTTTTTCGCGTTTTTGCGTTTTTTTCTGTTTTTGGCGTTTTTTTCATTTTGTCGATTTTTTTCGGTTTTACCGATTTATTTTAGTGTTAAATTTTTTTAATTTGGTGTTTTTTTCGTTTTGGCGATTTTTTTGGTTTTTTGACGATTTTTTTTTTTTTTTTGGTTTGGCGATTTTATAATTTTTGGATTTTTACTTTAACCGTTTTTGAAAATTTCAAGAGTTTGCCTCTTACGGTTTCCAAAATATAGCAAGTTGTCAAAATTGCATTGACTGATGGAACACCCTTTAATTTAATTTTTTTTTAAATTTTAGTATTAATTGTTGTAGTCTGTATAAAAATACACTAATTTTACAAATTTCAAGTGTCAATATACATATGTACATACAATTGTATGTATAGTATATTACATGGGATTTTAACATTTTTCGTCGTTCGTTTTGGAACACCCTTTAATTTTTAACTCTCATGTATTTGTTGTTGTAGCGGCCAAGGTTCTAGATAGTCCAAATTTCAGGTCCGTAGCTCTTACATATCTTAAGAAAATAGCCTGTGACGGACAGACGGACAGCGTAGCGAAAACAATAGGGTTCCTTTTCAAACTGAACGAAAACAATGCATTTTTCAACAAAATCATATTTAGTGATGAGCCCATTTTCAATTAGGCGGTTATGTAAACAAACAAAATTGTCGCATATGGGGCTCACAGAATCAACAAACAGTCCTCGAAAAACCATTACATCCAAAGAAAGTAATTGTATGGTGCGGTTTGTGGTCATCGGCGCGTATTTTTTTCTAAATTGACAAAGGAAACGGCGTCACCGTGAATTCTCCCGGTCGCGTAATTTCTCGTTTTGCCAATGTCAATTGGCCGCCTCGTTCTTGTAATTTAACGCCGCTGGATTATTTTCTCTGGGGCCATTTGAAAGACCAGGTTTACGTGAACAAACCAAAAACAACTGACGCTCTGAAAGATGAAATTCTGAGCTGCACTGACGAGATAAGCGAAGCTTTGTTGCAAAATGTGGTTCAAAATATTATGAAAAGAGCGAACGTCTGCCGATGTGCTAGAGCTAGACATTTGCCCGATTTCACATTCCATTATTAATTCCCATATTTCTACTTTAAATTGGTAAAAATAAAACTGAATTTTCTCAAAAAAATAGTGTTCTTAAGCCAATTTACTCCCTCCTTAACTCGTGAGTGAATCAAAAAGTTTTTCATTAGTATTTAGTGATTACGCTTTTTTGGGCGCATGCTTTGTTTGTGACCTACTCGCCCCAGAAGTAAGTTGATTTAGTGATGTCTCCATAATTTCACTGATAGTAGTTAAGAAATTTCCCCGTTACCAGTATCACAACGCTATCCGCATAGAATAGTACAATCTTTCTGCCGTCATTCCCGAAACGACTGAGAATGTCATTGAACGCAAGTAGCCATGAAAAGTTGATAATACCCTCCGCCGCCTCCTGTACAAAGAACGTATAGTACGCCAAACCCTTACTTCCAAGTTTTTGGTGGATAATTCTGCTACCGAGCAAGAAATTTACACACTCCACAAGTATTCATTTGTCGCCCACTCTACTTTCCCCAAACTGCTGCTACCTTGTAAAATATGTAAACTTGTTTCTAAATATAATTCTGAAAGTACATGGATATAATTTTTTCCCAAATGTAAATATAACATTTGTTTTCGATGCGCAGATAACAGTAAATTGTGCCTCAGAACGAGGCAAAACTAAACAATATACACAGAAAGTTATTATGTACACAATTAGGGAACAAGTACGGTGCTAATAATGTATTATAAAAATAGTAAAAATAAATACTAATGGATGTAAACTTTTAATCCTTCTTTATCGAAAGTAAAGGAATTGGGAAAGAGTTTGTTTTAACATCTGGTTGCCCGTATGTAAATAATAACTTTACTTGTACTTGTAGATGGTAGATTCGCAGCAAATCGTTGTTGATTTTCTAATTTGGAGTAAATATTATAATACATATATATGTACATATTCTAACAAAATATCGACCTTAATTTAATTTATATTTATATATGTAGTAACATTCTTCTAATCTTGTGTTTTTTGTTTGTTTTGTTTATATACATATGTATGTATGTACATATCGTCCATTTACTAAAACAACGTCATAACTCAAAAAAAAAAAAAAAAAAAAAACTAAAGGCTTCATTATAGTCTTTACTTTCTGTTGCGGTTCTGTGCCGTTCCTTTCTGCATAAAATATTTTGCATTTACTTTGTCTGTGAAAAAAAATCAGCTGTCAACCTATAGAATTAATTACACTTGTACAGAAAATATCACAACACACTAATCCATACACACTTTTGGCTGCCACTTAACGTTGAATTCTATTTTCTACAGATTTGTCCGCAACAGAACAGAACGAAAAAGAAAAACTAACCACACATACAGATTTTCAACTCAACAGAAACAAAACAGCTGATTCAGAACAGAACAGCACGTACAAACTAATTCTGCCTTAAATCTTTCAATTTACACTAGAGAGCTGCGTAAACAGTCTTGAAATGTAAAAACGTCATGATTTTTAAATGTATTCACGTCGCATGTATTATACTAAACCAATAATAAATGCTGTCGTACTATAAGCGAAGCACGATGGATGTATTGGTGTAAGTGTATATCAGTATTAACAAGATGTCGCCAAGACAGCAAAACAAAACAAACACTCAAAAGAAGTACTGTTGATTAGTGTATGCTTGTTATTTTTCATATTGTACGTTTGAGTGTGTGTGTAATATGTAGATGGCAAGCTATTATGTGATTAACCGCATACAACTAATGTTAATGCATGTGTGTGCCTTTGCATGTGCGCAGAAAAATAAAAGATCATACACACATACATGCATGACGTTTGTACACGCGCTCATGCGTAGAAAGAAGCAAGTATCACAAATTCTTCCATCACGAAGTGTTTTCTTCTTTACTCTTATACCTACAATACTCAAATAAATTTCTTGCAAACAATGTTGTTAACGTTTGTTTTATAAGATTTCGCTGTAGTAAAGCATTTGAAAAATCCCTCATGTCTTGAAAGTTCTTATAAGATGTCTTGTGCAGGAGACTAATTTACACACAAGGTAATGGAAAAAGAAACTTCTTTTTTCTCTCAAGAATTGAATAAGGTTGAAAAGAGGAGCCATCACACTCATGTCCGGGGATATATGTGTACATAAGTCAGTATAGGCCTGTTGCGCGCTCTCATGCGAATTATTAAATTCAGTAAAGTGTGACTGTGAATCGCACACGAAAACATCCTGTGACGGACAGCGGAGTGAAAACAATAGGGTTCCTTTTCACATTTGGTGTACGGAGTCCTAAAAACGAACCCCAACTTTATAGGAACTCAATATCGTAGTTCCTCAAACTTGTCCACTCAATACCTCTAAAGGTGGGTAATGTCCTTTAAGGTGTCATCCCCAAAATAACGTTTAGGGCTATCATGAATAAAATTCCGCGTGAAATGTCTCCCTCTTCCAATTAGAATTTTTTGTTTTCCCTATTACTTGCTATTAGTTGGAATTGTTCAAGTGGAATTTTATTCATGATAGCCCTGGTTATCTCGGCTTGGGGAAAACTCGACAATGACAAAGGAAGTGCTTCATTGTCTCGATGTCCTCCATGTATGCCATGGCTCCAATCCGGTACAAATGCCCTCTTAAATTATAGTGCCAGCTCGGGCTGGCTTAGTTTCAACAGCCTCCATGTTTTGTCTTCGTCCGGGTCGCTCCATAGAACCTTGGTTAGATTACCCACAGTATCACTATTCCATTGTGTTCTATGGGTCATCTTCGCCCATTTTTTTAACTCCATCTTCGCTGTATTGAAAGCTTTGAATTACTTTGAGTTACTGTATGTAATGTTCTGACCTTTTTTCGCCAGTCCATTTGCATGTTCATTTCCGATTACACATAGACGAATGTTGCCATGTACTGCGTAATCGTTAATCATATTCTTGCAATCTAAAATGGTCCTAGAGTTTACCTTTTTGGTTGTGATTGGCTTAATCGCCGACTTGCTGTCAGTAAATATGTATATTGACATCTGTGGCCCTAATATTCACACTGATCAATTTTAAAGCCTTCGTGATCGCACGAACTTCCGCCTGGAAGACTACTATGGTCAGGCAAGCGGAAGTAAATTTCGGTCTCCGGTTCTTCTATGAAGAAACCTAGGCCCTTTATATCCCCTAGCTTCGAGCAGCAAACCCCCACGGGTGTTTGTTCTAGGGTTCGATTGAGACAGGAGTGCCTTTCTGGCATCAATGTCTCGTATTCAACTATGTATAACCTTAGTCTCACGTACTCGGGCGGACATTTCCAAAGTCTGGTCGAATGCGTCCAGTGACGTCCATGTGTTCTGATGGTACGGCATGTTATCTTTTCCGATCCATCCCCCATCACTTGTAGACGTTTTGTAGCAAGAGCTGCTTCGTATCTAATACGAATGTCTATAGGTTGAACATAGAGAATGATATCCAATACATTGGTGGATGTAGTTCTCATATCAACACTTATACCTAGACAACACATTCGTTGTACCTTCTTCAAAATTTTAGTGTTGCACTTTCTACCCATTGACCTGCACTATACTACCGGATGTGCATGTTAGAATTGGTCTGATCACACTCCGTTCGCCTTCTTGACCCTTTCCTCTATGTGGTGTCTCCACAAAATTTTCCGATCTAGGATCACTCCTAAATATTTAATCCTATCGGATAAGGTAATGATCTTTCCCTGAAAACTAGGATCAGTATATTGCATGATCATTGTCTTCCTGGTAAAAAAAAACATCTCCGCTTTTCCTGGGTGAATATTCAGTCCTCTCGGCCGAGCTCAGTTTAGCACAATGTTGAGAGTTCTTTCCGCCTCTCTGCAAAGTTGGTTAATGTCCTCGCTCCTTAGAAGTATCATGACATCGTCCGCATAGCAGACAGGTTCATAACCTTCATTACTCAGGTCCCTTAGCAGGCTGTGTATAGTGGTTACCCAAATAAGGGGTGAAATTATTGCTCTTTGAGGCGTCCCACGTTGCATTCTGTTACTAACGTTTACATTGTGCGTACCGCAGCTTATCCACCTGTTCCCCAGCATGAAGATTGCTCAATCAATTATTGATTGGTCAACTTGAAACTGTACTAAGAATTGGATAAGAGTTATCGGAACACATATGTTGAAAGCGCCTTCAATGTCAGTACAAACGCTAATCGTATACAACTAGTCATTGAAGGCTTTTTCGATGTAGTTAACTACCCTGTGAAGAGCCGTTCCTTGCTTTGACATATGCATGTTGTCCAAACCTCAGACTATGGTCTAAAACACTGCTCTTATCTCATCCACTCTCCTTTCCATAGTCTTGAGCAGGAAGGAAGTAAGATTTATTGGTCTGTAAGCTTTTGGAGTCGCATAAATCATCTTGCCAGTTTTTAGGAGCATATGCGAATATTAGGCAGGCATTAAAAATTCTAAATTGATGAGATTTTAAGGTGTCCACCTCTTTCTGTAGAAGCACAGGAAAAATGTCATCCGGTCCCGCTTGCCTTGAAAGGAGAGAAGCTACTTAATACATTTCTAACCATGCCATCAGTGATGGTTGGCCCCTGGCGAGCCATATTTCCCACTTGTGGCGATTGCACTGAGGGTCCCTACCCAAGTAAACAAGATATCTTGTATGAGATTTTTATACAATATGAATAAGGATATGAGGATTTATTCTGAATCATTAACTAAAAAATCGCATTTTTTGAGTTATGACGTTTTCTGAGTAAATAAGCGATATGTATGTATATAAACTTTTTTATTAATTATTTATAATTTTTTTTTTTTGCCAAACCTTATCAGCAATTTCTTGATATGCCAACAAACTCAGCTCTTTACTGCTGTTACTCTCTCATTTCTTTCCTGTTATCTATCTCTGTTTTCATCCATAATGAATTTTTTTTGGGCAAAACTTTTCATTTTGTTTTAATTAGAACGTGAAATGTTGATGAGTTTGTTTTACATACTTTTTTTGTCGGCCTTGCTAAAGTTCAAATACCCCACTGTGTTTATTTTTTTCATTTCTGTGTTCTTCTTGTTGTTGTTTTTGTTTTAGGTTTTTGTAAACGCGCATGTTTTGTGCTTTTGTTTTTATTTTTGTTCTGTTGACGTTCTATAGCACACAATAACAATGTTCAGCATTCACTTGCTGTTGTTGTCGCTGTTTGTTTGTTTGTTTGTTTGTTTGTTTGCCATTGTTGATAAAGCTGTCGGTGTGTACATTTGTTTTTGCTTTGTTGCTGGTTGGTGGTAGTAGGTACATATTTAAATTTTGTTTTTCTTTGAAAAGTTTTGGTTTGACACAAAGAAATTGTTTTGTTTATTTTCGTATTGAATACTAAATTTGTCTGGATGTTTGTATGGGTGTTCTTGTTATTGTGTGGTAGCAGAAGCACTTTTACCACGTTGTTTTTTTTTTTTGTTTTTTTGGGTTGTTGCTATTGTAGTTTGATAGAGCGAGAGTGTGTGCGTGTGTGTGCCTGCCTGCTACTCTCTTGTTGTCCTTTTTCGCTTTGTAATATGCACACATTCACACATACAAATGTACCGACATATGTTTGTATAATTGTATATCTTTTTGTTTCATTTTCGGCAGCATTAAAATTTTATTAAAAGGGGTAGGTCAGGGTAGCTTTAGGCGGCAATGCATACTGAATATCTATCTACCAGCCAGACCAGACAGCAAATAATTGTCTTTTGCCTATTAAAAGTCATTATACACATACATAATTTTATGATTGTATGTATTTTTTGAGCTTTGTATACAATATTTCCTATTTGTAAAATTATTTTAATTTATTGTAGGTACATAAATTATTTCTTGTTTTGAGTTCAAAAACCTCTGCAATTTATTATTTCGACTACGAGTTCTTATAATGTTTGTATAACCAAGAAAGAGATGACTTCATAGTAATAAATACATACATATGTATGTATTATTATGGAGTCAAATTATAACATTCGCTATTGTACGTATAAATACTCGTACCGCGTGGTTTTTAGAGTTATTGTGGAATTAGTGGAATCGTATCGTGCTGTTGCGTATCAGCTGACAAAATCTGTAACATTTAAGGCCGTGTTTCACTATCCTACACAATCGTGCGACTTTTGGGAAAATACAACCCTGATATGATGGAGTTTATGAAAATGTTCAAAAGACGATAACTATTCATCAGATCAGGGTTGTATCTGTTCGTAGGACGTACGATTGTGTGGGATCTTGAATCCCCCAGCTTTTAATAAGAATGTTGATGCTCTCATTGAAAATGTATTGGCAGAAAATTAAAATAAATTTGTACGTGGCAAACGTCCTTGACATATAGGATGTCTCAGTAAGAATGCACTTTTTCATTTTAAAATTAAAACACGTAGGTATTTCTTGATTTTTTAATTGGATTATAAAGAAGACATGTTCCGATTAAGTATGGAACAAAACATCCGTCAAATAGCCCTCAAGGCTATGATGACATGCTATTACTCTTTTCGTGAAATTGTACATGACTTTCACAGAGATGTGACTGTATCTCACCGATGACGAGTTGAATCTCGGATTCTGGCTTATTCGTATAAAACCGCACGGCCTTAAACCGCATGATCTTGGTGGCCAGTTAGTACCAGAATTGTATAATATAACTTCTTTGATTATTTGTTTGTGCTGCAATAAATTGACTGTCGATTTACCCCTCTTCTAATTCTTGACACATTCAGCCTTATAATGAATCCCTCATGTGAACATTTCCGATTAAAACTTTTCGTTCACAAGGATTTTAATTTCGTATCATCAATTCCATATAATAAACTAACATACATAGATATTTCCACTTTTTTCGACAGACAAATCTTTGTGAATAATTTTCTTCATAAATTGTCAAAATATTTCGCAATCGTAAGATGTTTTGTTAAACAAACTGCTCACACTTTCGGAAATTTGCATGTGGAATTTTATTTTGTGTTATTCCTGAGTAAATGCACTTTCTCGACTGCAAATTCTTCGAAGATTGCTGAGACCATAACATTCCAAGTTTTTTCAATAAATTTTCTTAAAGCGCTCCATTTTTAATAATCGGAATAAACATATGTGACAGCTGCCAAATTTCAAGGTTGCCACTTAAAACTAAATGCCTGTCCCACGATGTCGACAACGTTCGACTTGTCACACATTTACATTTGAAACAACAACAAAATCTTAAAATTTGTTTTTGTTTTGAATGTAAGTGTGCGGCAAGTCGAACGTTGTCGACATCGTGGGATTGGCCCTAAATTAAAAAAAAAACCTACTGAAACACCCTTTACATACACACCAGGGAAAGCCAGTCGATACAAAAAATTTGGATACTCCCGCACATATCGAACATTTTTTATGCTAGTGCGTGTTGATATCTATTCATTCTCATACTTGCGTATACCCCTGCGCACTTTATTTCATACTTGTATGTATCGATGCGCATTCTTCGTTACATCCCGCATATCTACGCATATCTATCGACATACCCATGACTTGCAACACATTTGGTTTTTTAAATATTTTTTGATAAGTGTCGCCAGAAATACTAGCTTGTAGTTGTTGAGGTAATAACATTCTTTTCAAACTATTTTAACATAAAATTCAATAAAAATGTTTTACCCACACACACAGTCTTCGCAGTCCTTAGATCTAAAAGCCCTATTAAATATATACGGGAGTAATTTCACCGCGGGTATAGAAATACGCTCCATTTTGGATCTGGGCTAAGAGCCGAATTAGTGGAAGAAAGGTTGAACCATGGCATTCCTTACAATTTTAGCGTTTGTTTGTCGCCAATTTTCGCGATGAAACTGACTTTTTAGCCAAATCTTGGCTTTTTTACCATTTTAACGATTTTTAATCCATCTGCATATCTATTTGATGTTAGCGAATTTTCGCCATTTCGGCATTCCTTAGATCTTTAAGTATTTGTAAGTTATTTTAGGGATATTTATCGCAAATGTTTTCTTTTTTTTTTTTTTGCAATAAAAGTGATGGTTCCCAATTATTTGATTTTTTGGCAGTTTTGAAGATTTTCAACCAGTATCAGACTATGATATCTTTTATCTCTTTTTATGTTACCAATTTTTTTTGCTAATTTTCGACATGGTCGCAAATTTTTCCATCATTACATCCTTGTGCGCACATGTATTGATACGGATATCTATAGCACATTTGTTTGATCGAACCCGCATCTATCGATATGCGCACTTATTTGTGTTGATAGCTATAGATATGTATGCCTTGTTGTAAGCATGCTTGTTGATGCGAATGTGCTATCATACTCATTGTCGTTGGAGTATCGATATGTGTTGAGCATTCAAAAAGTAACTTTTTGGCTTTCCCTGATACACACATACATATATAAAACAAAGAGAAATACAATAACAGCTGACACATTCGTGAGCAGTCTCACGTTTTTACTAAGAGGCCATTTAGATGAAGGGTGGCCTTGCTGCGACACGTCGCCTGCGAGTCTTGTTTTTAGGCGAGAAGTGATGCCAACAGTGATGATGTACAGTGACGCCAACTTAGCCCTTTTAGGGCTAGATTTAGCCCGTTTTCAGTCAGTCAAAACGCGAAAAAAAATTTTTAGCCCCAAACTAAAAAAAGGCGCAAACCTAGCACTTTTTACAATAACCTTTCAGCCCTTTTAGCCCCTTTTTAGTTTTTGCTCGATATGGCTACATTTAAACTTTTGTGAACTTTTTCTTCCTTTAACCTAGCAATATAAAATGAGTAAAAAGTCGATATTGTTTTACCAATTTAAAAAAGAAGAATAATATAGAGTAATCTTTTATTTCTTTCAAAATTTTTATGTCTTGAAAGTTATACTGTACAGCCTAAAACAGATAATGTATGTTTTTGGAAGAGCGAGAAATCGAAATTTTATTTAATAACGGTCAATTGTAAATGTATCTACTTATGTAAACATACATATGTATATATATTTCTATTATATACATATGTATGTATATGCTAACTATTTAATCTACGTATGTACATACCTTATTGAAATGTAATATGAAATGTAAATGAAATATGTACAATATTGAAGCTCTCAAGCTATGTATGTGTTGATCTCATGATAGTTATTTATATTCTAATAAATTATTTTACAAAAATTGATTTGATGTTTTTATTTTCAACAGAAACATTTTAATACTAGCCCCTTTTGGCGCTTTTTCGAAAAATTTTACTATTTTTTTTTATTTTTGAATATTTTTTAAATTTAGCCCTTTCTAGCCCTTTTTTTCAAAAATTATTACGCGTTTTGAGTCTCAAAAGTTGGCATCACTGACTGGGAATTGAAGCGACAATTTTATCTCTTCTCTCTCACAAATTTTTTTCTCTCGTATTTTTTGTGTGCTATGTACAGACAGTGTTGCCAGTTAGACCAATTTTGTATAATACACATCAAAGAAACAGTTATAATATAAAAATTATAAACAAATAAAGTAAGGAGAGAAAAGGAATTATTATATTTTGGTGGTAAATTAAAAAAAAAATAAAAATATGCGGACACATTAATTCTACATTTCTCAAACTAACAATTAGTCCCTTTACAGCAACACTGCTACGAATGAACGAATAAAAAGCATTGAACAAATTAATATCAAAAAGTCGCCTGACTATTGTGACAAAGAAGTCTTCATGTAAGTCCCTATTTACACTATGCAAGTCTTATTGCTAAGCTGATTAGTTTATTAGGGGAGAGAGACGGGGGAAAATAAATGTTTCTATTTCCCTCGTCTCTCTCTCTCTCCTAATAAACTACTCAGCTTAGCAATAAGACTTGCATAGTGTGAATTGAGACTAAACGCGCGTGGATTTAAGAAGCGACTCCAAAAGAAAACGTAAGCGTTGTCGCAGTGAGGCCACCCTTCATGTAAATGGGCTCTAACTAACATCCAAACTACGGGAACTTTAAAAGTAAGAAGATACGATTTATTTAACGAAGCCCACGGATGGAAATCATGGTACAATTGTACTTTTTATGGTACATTTTTGACCTTGTTGTTACAATGGTACTACCGCGAGTTATTTGGTACAATTTAAAAATGTCAATGTTTCACTATATGGTAACATTAATTTTGCCTATGTTCTCTTTAATTTTTTTGTATGTGTTTTATTTTAATATCTAATACCCCTTTTCCACGCACAAAGTTTACTTTGCAAAGTCTTAATTCAGCTGTGTGCAAGACAGCGGTAGTAGTACAGTCTCTTTCTGTCTTTCTCCCAGCTGAATTAAGACTTTGCAAAGTAAACTTTGCGTGTGGGAAAGGGGTATAATATAATAGTCGAATCTACGAATGTACCTTTATGAACATGGTGTAGTTAGATACACCTTGTTTATGAATGTAATATTTAATATTTTTTATGTTATTATTTTTATACACATTTTTGTTAAGTTTCTGTTTTTTATTGTACACTTCTGAATTTTTAAACACATTTTTTACGTTTCTGTTTTTGTTAATAAATATTTAAAAAAATGGTACCGTCATGGTCTGAAAAGTACATTTTGTTTTCATAGTTGATACAAAATCCAAGAAGTAATTTTCCTTCCCTGACGAAGCCATTAGATGGCTTTTCCACACGAGAAGAGCAAAGAACTCCTATTCTCTTTTCCTTTTTTTCTTCAATAAACTCAACACTATGCAAGTACCCCTTTGAAACACGCAAAGTTTACTTTGCAAAGTCTTAATTCAAAGAAAAGGAAGAAAGACCGGGGGAGGAATACTATATCTTTCTGTCTTTCTCCCAGCTGAATTAAGACTTTGCAAATTAAACTTTCCGTGCCTAAAAGGGGTAAAAGCAAACTTTGCAACGCAGTGCACAATAAGTTTGACGAACAGAAGGATTATTTTGCTAGAAAATTTAAACAATTTGCAAGCGTTGCTCACGTGGAAGTTTATACATGATGAAATAGCAAATCAAATCAAGGCATATTAAATATAATTATGTACTCACATTAGATTAAAATCGGAGCTTATCGCAAAGTAATTGTCGAATAAAGCCAGAAAAAGAACGAATAGTCAAATAAATTTTTCATTATAAACGTGTAAAGCACCCCATACACGTTTCAATTCAATTGTGAATTGAGTCTTTCAATTGAATTGGTTCTTGGCCACACACTTCATAAACTGAATTGAAAGATTTTCATTCAACTGCCAAATTTATATTTTTTCACAATTACAAATTTAAAAATTTAAAACTTCTATTGCATTCATTCATCACTTTTTAAATTTTTTATCTAAAATTCAATGAAATTAAATACAATTTTAAAAATGCATAACTTTCTATACAAAATAAAGCTAAAAACATACATTTTGACACCTAATCACGAAACTCGAGCACACACAGCACAATCGAATTGAAAGATTTACTAGTCAAAATGAAAAATCAAAATCTTTTGATTTTTCTTCAACCAACTCGACAACTGCCAAACTAATCAATTGACAAAGCCATACACGCTTTGATTTGGACAACAACCGACTCAATTGAAAATTTAATTGAATCGTGTATGGGGTGCTTAAGAAAAAAATCAGCTGATGTGAAATCTGCTTAAACCAACTAAACAAAAGGCAACTATGTATGTATCAGCTGTTAAATTGGTTGTCAAATAAAGTAGTGTTACCAACTCGAAGTTGTGAATCTGGAAAAAACACCCATTATATACAAACAGATGTACATACATACTACATACATACATATCTATGTATGTATGTATGTATGTATTTATTACTATTTAAACTCTTGAATTGTTCTTAAATTTCATTCATATCGAATGCCATAATTCACCCCGCATACACCTGGTTCTTATGTTTTATTGGTATGTAGTTGAGTTTAAAATATTTTAAATACCGTTTAGTGATAATATAAAAAAAACCTTGTGAATTCATTTGTATGTACATATTTACATAAAAGCACATGTACATACATACATTCATATCTGTTATCTTAATAGATTACAAATGCTAACACCTAAAAAAACATCAATTTCAATTACTTTATACATATATACATACATACATATGTACGTATATTGTACGTATTAAAAACATGTTTGGCATTGACATTGCAATTCGTAATATAGTATGTGACAATAGCATGAAAACTTTTCAAAAACTATTCCATAATTGTCGGTTTCAACATCAATTTACGAAATTTTCTAATGAAACACAATAACTACACTGTGCAACAAAAAGAGAAAAACAACAATTATTTAAGGAAATGCAGTGGCGTTTGGTAGTTCGTATTTTGGCTTCGACTACGACAATTTTGCATTAGGTTAGGTCTCCGCTCGGAGACGCATTTTTTTACTAGGTGTTACCTTCTTTAGGAAAGGGATAGTGGTAGAGAAGAAGGAAGAGATAGAGGAAAGCTTCACGTTTGTTTAGTAATGCAGTGTTGCAGCGCCTCTGGTGTCAATGAGGGCGCTCTGATGTTACATTAAAATTAATATCCCCGATGAAGTCGGTGTAGTTCAATTACCAGTGTCTATGCCTTCATTGTGATCGCCTTCTATTATTGCACGTTAATAAAAATTTAATGCCTATTCTACCCAGAAAACTTCCTATTATCTGCCACTAAGCTACTGACTTTCCATGATGAACCCCCTGATATCCTCCAGTTGACACTTTAGGATACACTAATGCTCTCATGGAAACGTATGCTCAGCCTTCTATGCCTATGGCGTTGCAACTTCGGGCAATGGCAGATAATATGTTCAATGGTTTTGGGTTCATCTTCGCACATCCTACAGAAATCTAAAGTGCTAGTTTCCCAAATGCTGGTCTTGCTCTGATCGAGCATTGGCCATACAACGCGCCTATCAAGACTAACATTATTTTCCTATTCATATCCAGTAGCATTTTGGATCTTCCTGAGTTAAGTTTTAGCCATAATATCCTACCACAATCCTCCCTACGTCAGCATGAACGGTTGGTGCTGCCCACCACACAATGACTTCATTCCCAGTAGTAATTACCCATCGGTAATTTAACTAATCTGTCACAGATTCTCTCATCTAATGCCAATTTCATTTCGCTCAATACTGCTGTGGCCAGGAACCCAACATAGTTTGACACTATATTTTTCTATAAGTAAGTTGAGGGCTCTCCTACAGTAACTAATTAGTTTCGATTTGACAGTGTATTCCTTTAAATCTTTTAGAGCTGTTTGACTGTCCAATTGGAAGGTTATATTCTCGTCTTCAACCACATTTCTGGCTCTGAGGATCGCCAAGGTCTCAGCTTGCAAAATGCTGCATTGATTTGGTAGTTTCCTTGACTCGTTTGTAAAGACCTTGTAATTTTACACTAGATTAACCCTACGTCTTCACGAGACATCGACTTGGACATGATATTAACATGACGCCGGAAAAAATTCATCAACTTGTTGTAGTGAAAATACGTGCGATGTCCAGGTTCAGGCATATCAAAGTATTTTGTGGTAGTGCAATAGAGATATAATATTTACCAATTTTGTTCTGTCTCTTTTCCTTCTATTACAAATGACTGCGGACGGCGAATCTCATGGCGAACATTGTTGCTCAGCCACATGTTCGGGCATCGATGTCAGACGATGGACGAAACATGGACATGAGCGGTCTCCATTAGCCATTTGCGATGTTCGACATGATGCATATACCATATGGTCATGGGTAGTGGAGACCGCTAGTAAAAGAAAAGTGTTTTTAGTCTAGTACAAAATTGAGGTAGTCGAAGTCGGAATATGACACTCGTAATTAGGCCCAACATTTTTTAGATTTTAAAGCAAGTAACAAAACACACAAAAATAATGGATTTTATTTTAAACAAATATTAGAAATAAATTAAAAATTAACAGGCATTTAATTATTTTTGAGCTATGAAAACAGCTTTAAAAATCAAAACAACAACTTGCAATTTTTTTAATTCGTTATAAGTGAGGAAATTTCCATGCCGTTTGAAATGAAAATCCCACCGAGAACATTTTAATTTCGTAACACATCTCCGTATGGGTCTCTTTTGATCCTTTTGTAACAAGGAAGCAAATAAATATGTTCCCTTAAATATGGACGTAATAAGTTAAAATGTTTTACAAAAATATTCGTTATACAATTCTATTTCAAGTCCTTGAATATGCCAAGGCCCGATGTTATCAATATCAAGTTCGGTGTGTAGGGATCGTATGTATGTATATGACCATTACACAAAGTTGCTTAGATTTAGTTGATTATTCTTTGAAAAATTACTAAAAAATTAAATTTTTGTTGAAATATGTTTGTAACCAATTTGAATTGTCTTTTTTTCCTTCCAATAGCTGTTAAGACAACAAATTATGGATCCAGGAAGACATCACGACTTCTTAAGCAACAGTGATGATCGTTCCAATAGAAATACATATTATGGACGCGAAATACCTGATATAACATCACATCATTATTATGGACACACAACACCAACTAATAGAATTGCAAACAGTAGCACACGCAAACCTTGTGGTTGCACGATCACAGGTAGTGGTGCAACAGTTGCTAGTATAACGTGCAATAACTGTCGCATGAATGCTGCAGATGAAAGGGCTTGGTCAACATCTATTTCAAATGCTAATCAAATAGTAGATCATACGCAGAGAGGTGCTACTGTTGGTGGAACAGCTGCAGATATTGGAATGGCAGGGGACTACCATCATCGGATGGTAAATGAAGCAAATGCACGACAAAATGCCATGTACGTACAACAGCTTCCGCAGCAGTCACATGTGCAACCATCTCACGCTCCCAGTATGGTACAAACGCAACACCCTACTAATTTGGGAAACCCAACAAGTTATTGGCCTCAAACCAGCTCAACAAGCAGTAGCAGTTTACCCTATGGCAGCACAGGTAGTGATGAACATTTAGGTTCATTGCCCACACAATCACAAATTGAAATCAGTGTTCCCAGACGAAATGCTTCTTATGCGAATGACTATGAACTCTACAAGTCGTCGACGTCAATGCCAACGAATGCTGCACATGCTGTCCCACATAGCAGTAGCAGCAGTAGTAGTAGTATTAGTGGATACCAGTTACCTTCATCTTCACTCAATACTTCAAATTCTCTACACCAAAGGGCAAGTGCAATTGGGAGCGGAATTGGAGGAGTAACTGCTCCAGGTACCACTAATGCCAACGCCCCCTTTATGTCTAAGGAGCGAATTTATGAGCACCAGAAATACTCTTCACCTTCCTCGGCAACGACAGCTAAAATGGGTTATAACACAGCGGCAGCTTCCACTATTTACGACAGTCATCACCATCACTTGAGTAATCAAGCAATAGGCAAAGGTCTGCCTATAGATCATCATGTTATTAATCCGAGTAATTTGCCAGCATCAAAAGAACAACATCCGAGTCCCAATTATGCCCGCAAATGTCCCCAAATGTATGCGCCGGAAGAACAAAGTACTGCTCATCAGCACTTATATATGTCAACGCCACAATTTAGCTCTGATAAATTTGCATTAGCGTCTCCACAACAGCCGCAGCAACCACCGCCAAACGATTATACCAAATTGCGCGAAAGTCCTAGTGGCAGTTCTTATCTGGTGGCACCTCATAGTAGTCCTCACAACATGCACGCTTCGCACTTAAGAGAATCACCACAATTTCCCTCACATTCGACGACTTCGCCCCGCAATCCCAGCTCCTATTATGGCGCAAGTCAAACTCAGAATGCCTCAAAAATACACCCACCGGAAATGTCCCCCATTATAATGAAGCAAAGTCATCATACACATCATTATCAGTATTCAAAGAGTCCGCTTCCACCGCCACTACCACCGTCCCATATGCAACAGCAGCAAACAATCCCTCCTCTTTCATCTCAAATGGTAGCTAAAGCTCAGCCAAATTTGAATGTGGCACCACCGCCACCAGCACCATCCACACATGCACCACCACCCGGACACTCTCAGCGTTATTTGATGGATAACGTGAAAAGAGAAGATCTCGAAATTTATGAAACTCCCAATCAGACGTCTTTGCGCCATAGTAACACTGGAATTTATATAAATCCCTACAATACCCCTCCACCCACAGGTGACAACTGTTGTAAAGATGTGGCGACCATATCCGCTTCCTCGTCTCCTTATACTACGGGCTCCGCAACTCCCAACTACCGTGTAGAATCTCCTCAATTTTATCCAACCAAATACGCCAAGTTGAGCATGAACGAAAATTTAAGTTCAAGTAAACACTCGCTAATTAATCAAAATACTCCACCGCCCAGTAGGGCGCCCAGCCAACGAGGGCAACACCAATCCAATTATTATTATGAGGGCAATTCTCACAGCGCGCCTTCACCTGCAGCGGCAACGGCAGCTTCTCCTTCACCCTCAGCACTGCTAACGACAACATCACAAACTCCCATGCATCATACAGAGTACATGTCTTCGACTCTACAAACTTGTTCCACAATCGGACCTCCACCATCACAATTAGTTGGCGCAAATATGCCTCAATCATATATGGCTTCCCAGCCACATCATCTGCAACATCATCAGCTTCAACCGGCGCCAGCATCTTTACGCAGTAATGACATTATGGTAACTGTGCAATCCACTTCCTCCAATTCATACGAACGTGCAATTCAACACCCAATTGCTCAAGCTACAAGTGAGTCCCAACCTGCTTTACTAACACAGCAACACACGAAATCCAAGCACGTACTAGCACATCCCTCCTCCATCACCTCCAATTTGGCATCCATGTCTTCATTACAAATGCAGCAGATGCAACAGTTTCAGCAGGGCAGTGCAAACGCACCTAAACCTACAGCAAAACATCAAAAACCTAACTATCGTGAACTAATCAATCAAAAATTGGCTATGCGAAATGCCACGTCTGAGGAAGAGCTGAACATGCAAATTATCAAGAAGACCCTGAATGTAGATACTCAAAATATAAGAGCACCTCCAGGCAACATCAACCAAGTACCTTTGACAGGCAATAACCGCGGCACAGCCGCCATGCCTACTTCCCAACTACAAGCTACTGAAAGGCTACAATCTACGGCAAGAGAGTCTTCAACGAGTCTAAACCAAAGTTCCCCTCTAAGTTCAGTTTTGGTGAGTCACAGTTCTACTGCGTTAGCACCAATGCCATCTAAAGCAAGAATAATAGATCTTCCCGAACCAATACCTCAACGCATTTGCATTAAACAAGAAGATAACAAGCCCTCATCTTCTTCGGGCCCTACATCGTCGCCACTTGATCTCTCCATGCGTACGGTCAAAACTAAGGCTGACTCGACAGATTATAAATACCAGCAAAGACCACGATTACCCACAGCAGCGAGTTCGACTACTTCCTCTGAAGGACGTTATACTTTGCCCAGAGTTGATTCCACACCCATATTTTCAATTCATGCTTTTGAAAGAGGAGGAGGAGCAGCAGCAGCTGCTGCTGTTCCTGTTCCCAACAGACAACCTGGTTCGAGACATAATTCTCTAGAAAGACGAAATTATACACCTCCAACACAACAACAACAAATACAAACAACTCACGCTGCAGCTGGTATATCATATCCTCCCTCTTCTACACAACACATTCCTGCCTCATCTTCTACACATCACCACTATGGTGCAAGTGTTGGTAGTGGGCCTACGAGAAGAAATGATTTTCCAGCGAATGTAATGCCGCAGCAACGCACTGACACGATAGGTGGTGATTATGAAAATTCCTTGGTGATAAAAACAGCTCCAAAACTAAGTAACTTCAATGACGATTTGGTGGTTAGACCGTCAACCATAACTGCTTCAGTTTCCGCTCAGTCAAACGCACAAACCAACAGGCCAAGTGTTTTGGAAACCAATCCGTACGCAACTGTTATTAAAACCGAAACTAAACGCTCTAAAGAAACTCCACCTGCCTCGCCTCATCGCACAATAGCAGCCGTTGAAAGATTACCGCCGGATACTAGTATCATGCCCTTGCCACCTAGAAATCCTTATGGCCTTGTAAGATCCGCAATACAAACGAATCATGCAGCCAATGCCAACATTTCCAGTTCAAATCCCACTCCACCCTCAAACTACTCTCTAGCCTGTGAGAAGAACCCCAATTTTTTGGGCAGGAAACGCCACTTGCAGGAATATTCTAATCAAATGTCTCTAAATGAACCAGAAAACAAACACAAACGATACATGGATTCTTCAACATTACCAACAACAAAACCTCAAATATCAATGCGTCCGGCGGACATTTCCGTAATTGCGGTGAATGAGCTGCCACACGAGCAAAAAGAAATGAAAGAAAGAATGTCTTTGATCGTCAATAAACCAAAAATAGAAGAGCTGGTCAGTTCTGGGAATAATACCGGCGTTATAGCTTCCGCCACCGCCACCATCACCACCACGAGCAATAACTCAAAGGTTATTGTTAATAATGTAAATATGAATGCGAGTGATTATGCTCCAACATCTTCGGTGGTAGTGGTTTGCAAACAAGAACCTTTGACGCCAACAGGTGACGATAATCCAAATCCTCCGATTATAAAACCAGCCGAAATGCCAACTAATACCTTTTCCGCACGCATCAGAACTAAGGCTGAATTAAAGGGCTTCACTTTCAACCCACCACCTCCACCACCACCACCTACTCAAACTCCAGAAATAAATAGTTCGCCACCAACTCCACCTGAAGTGGTAGTGTCTGTCAAGCAGGAAGAAGACGTGGAGGAACTCATACCAGCCGAGAAGATAAAAGAGGAAATTGTAACCACCAAAATCGAATTACCCTCCATACCAGGTTTGGATGAGGAATTTGAGGAAAAAGATCTTTTAGATTTTGGTTGGAGCAAAACGTGCAATAACTTTATGGAACAACTGTTGACTAGACCAAGCAGTAAAAAGAAAACCAACGTCAACTACTTAAATGAAACGCCGCCAAACACGAAACCTATAAAAGATCCCGACATGGTAGTAACTTCCAGCGAAGCTGTGACTACCACAACAAGAAAAATACCTTTAGAAAATCAAAATCTTTCCACAATTGAATCGGCCGATAATACGACGCGGAGTTCCTTTGCTAGAGTGGATGCCAGTGTCGAATCTAGCATTAATTTTAACAATCTAAATCAGGATTCAATTAATTCACAAAGCTCGGCTTTTGCCCATAAGAAGCTCTCCAAGTCGGATAGAGAAAAGAAACGTTTTCAACAGGAAAAACGTTTGGCCGAACGTCTCAAAGCAAAAGAATCATCTTCGGAGACGGAAGATGAATTGGACAAGCGCAAGACTGAACGTTTAAAGAAGCCTCTAATGAAAACAAAACATAAATTAAAATCACCCCAAACTGGAACCAATACAAACTCAAACAGTTCCTCCTCTCCAAGTCTGGCAGATAAAAATCGTTTTTCTGATTGTGGCTCAGATTCCAGTAGCACGGAAGTGGGAGAAGACAATCAGAAACCAGCCATTAAATTAGAAAACAGACAAGAAGAACTCGAACGGGAGAAAGCAGAGACGAACGCTAAAGTCAAACTAAAGAACAATGAGACAGAAAAATGCGACATTATAAAGGATGATGATAAAAAAGATGAGGATAGAAGTAGGAAGAAAATTTGCAATAACGGCAGCAAAAAGCCTAAAGAGGAAAAGCAGTTGATTAAAAAAGAAACCGGCAACAATAAGGAAGACGAAACAAAAAAATCACAACAAACAAAAAATGTGTCATCTGAAACAAGTGAAGAAGACGATAGTCATGACCAAGATAAAAGCGATCCTAGAGGGAAGGTAGAAGACATGGAAGAGGATAAATCTAAAATGAATTCTCACACAAAAGATAAATTAGCCAAACAGGCCTTAAATACCATGACGCGTTCAAAACGCAAACAAGAACTAGAGCAGCAATTGGCCAATAGTAAAGTTTTACGTAACGACAAGATCATACGTAACTTTTCGACATCGAATTCTTCAAACAAAATAAAGCGAAAATATACTCGCAAATACAATACGGTCAACAGTCTACTAGAATCGGGCGGTTTAAGCCGTGAATCGGGGATAATGAAATCTACACGCTTGAGAGCCAAACTTGAAAAAAATGGCGGCAAATTAAATCTGATTAAGACCAGCAAAATCAGTACGACGAACACCAAATTGCAAAATAACAACAGCAAAGAAACCAAAAACAAACCCGAAAATGTACACGATCGCAACGTTATCGATTTGTATCGTTTCAAACGAGCTTTAAAAGTGCCGCCCAGTTTGATAAATATTAAACATCCGGGAGCCCATAAAATTGCAACCTCTTTGCCAGATTTGGAAAGACATGCCGAAGCCCTGGATGCTTATGCCAAGAAACGTGAAAAGATTAGTTTGAAAAAACAAAATAAACTCAAAACCTCGAAAGGTAATAATGCGAAAATAACTAAAATAGAAAAGACAGCAAACCGAGCAGTGGCAAAAAGTGAAGCTCCTAAATCGATTATTGATCTACTACATTCCCGTGTTACCAAGGACTCCGGCATAAATGTACGCAATAAAACCACCACTACCACGGCCACGTATAGGCCGACTAAACCCTGTTGTACCATTAGTACGAATAATACGAAAATGCCGTTGAACAACAGCAGCAACAATTGCGCAATGTTTAGCGAAACCTCGCAAACCACAGAGTCAAGTGAGTTGCAATTGTTGCCTGAACTGAAAAAAGACTCTGATATTGAGGAGGATAATGATGACAATGAGTCTACCAATGGCAATGGCAAGAAAAGACATTTCAGCATATTCGATACAAAAGTTTTACCCACCAAAACCCGCACCGAATCAAAGTTACAGCAAAAGAAAGAGAATATAAGAGAAATATTTGTGGGAGATGATCGTCCCGCCTCGGCACCACCTGAAATAACTCAGGTGCTAGACTCCACCGAGAAAATGACTTACGAACAAAAATACGAACAATTCTTGCAACAAATGAACATTGTGGTAAGTGCCGATACTTTGGGCAGGCTGGGACGTTCAACGGGAGCAAAAAAGGTTGCGAGCACTGCCAAGCAAGAAGAATTCGACACTGAATCTACCAGTGTCCTAGATGCTGAAGACCTTAAGGAAGACCAAAAGTCCATACCCAATCATTTTCGCAAACGCCGTGGCAAATATTTGAGACGCAAAGGCAGTTCTGGCTTTGACTACATACGTAAAAAGAAAAAACCCACTGCATCTTCAGCTTCTTCGTTACACAACAGCAACCATCACAATCAACACAGCAGTGGTGGTCCATCTTCGCATTTGCATCCATGTTCACACAAATCAGAAAAATACGATATGGATGAGTGTGAGCAGAAAGTTAAGACCGAAGATGATGTGAGTCGTGAAATACAAAAGTGGGTACTCAACAAGGGTGTGGGACAGAGCACAATGCATAAGGCCGCCCGTCAGGGCTATATAGATGTTATAGTTTATTGTTTGGATCGTATGGGCATGAATCCCGATCAAAAAGACAATGCTGGCTATACGCCGCTACATGAGGCCTGCACAAATGGTTGGCTAAATATTGCACGTGTTTTGCTGCAGTATGGGGCAAATCATTCGGAAGCCGCTCATTCGGGTATACGGCCACTGCACGAGGCTAGTGAAAATGATCATGAGGAAATTGTTCGTTTGCTGTTGTCTTATGGCGCTGATCCGCTTTTGGCTACTTATTCAGGTGAGTCAAGTTTATAAATTGGAAACGTCGAAATTGAAAAAAACAGAACTGTCGCAACAGATTTTCTCTGCCAGAGGAGACCAAAAAAGTATATACATATCGCACCTTATCAACAAGAGGGTATTAACTCAAAATTTTTAAAATTTCACTTATTGCAAGAAATCAAATAACAACATCAATATACATACACTGTAAAAATTTTATCGTATTCTGATTACTCTTTTGTTGATAAAATTTGTTTTACTTTATGATTTTAATTGGACATTTGGCTGTTTTTATGATAAAATTTCTCAATTTTTGTTTGAGTTGTGACTCTTTTCAAAACACAAATATTCTTCCCCAATAATTGCAAGGTTTTACAATAAAAATAATGTAAATATATTTTCAAATTGACTTTCCTTACGATTATATACTCGGATTTTAAAATTCTCTTCAAATGTAACCACAAACAGTTTTTCGTCTCTACTGAAAATTTTAAAGTTTTGAGTTAATACCCTCTTGTTGATTAAGTGCGATATGTATGTATGTATATTGTTTATAAGAGTTCATTCCTAATTGAGCCGTCATAGGAAACCTTGAAACCTTTATATTTTAGGTATAGGATGCGTTCAGGCACTTTTATGTAGAGATGTGCAAATGTCGTGATTTTATCGTGTCACGCGTGAGTCACGCGTGATTCACGTGATTCGTGATCAAATATTATAACTAATCACGCGTGAGTGCGTGAGCGTGACTGAAAAAATTTACTCGTGCGTGATCGTGCGTGAGCTTTTTTTAATAATCACGCACGAATTCTCACGCTCTCACGAGATAACATTCCTGCATAGGCACATATGTAACTGTATTCAATCATTTGAAATAAATTATTTTATAATAATAAATGCATATACATATGTATAGTAATATGTATGGTAGTATGAGCTTACAAACATAATGAATATCCCCAAACAAAATGTTTCGACTTTTTCTGAAGTCAGACTTGTACCGAATTCGTTAAGACATTTCGGTAGTTTCTCTGAACAATTTTTTTTAAATATTAAAACTTTGATTTTTGAGTACATAAGTCTGTGAAAATTTTTTTTAAATAAATATGTATATGTTGATAAAAAAAAAGGATTGTAATAAATATTAAAAAACGTGAGTATGAGCAAATTATTTCGACAATAGCAGCAACATAACGGTGAAGCGGTACTCTGCTCTAAAAGCAAAAAGAAATCGTACCTACATCTCGTTACGAATTCGTTACGATAAGTCGGTACAAATTCGTACCGACATATCGTTACGAAGTCGTGTCAACCATTTCATACAAAAATTGTTACGATTTCGGTAATATTTCTGTGCCGAAATCGGAAGATTTTGTCGACCAATCGTTACGAATTCTTTACGAATTCGGAGCATTTTGTTTGATGAGCAGATTATTTAATATATTTTCTAAGTAACCAGGGTGCCGCCCAATGACATTTTTCAAACATTGGTACCGAATTGGGGATTTATAAAAAAGGAGCAACATTAAAAAGAAACAACTACACTAAAATTTTTATTTTTAATTCATTTAAAAAAAAGGGGTACAAAAAGTGGCAAGGCAGCAACAATGACAAAACCAAGGCAAATTGACACCAGGTGACCTACTCTGTAATTCGAATCGAAAGGAAATGCTTTGGAATTTGCGTGTAACTAATATACAAATTCGAAACTATTTTCTTTTGAGTAGACCCCCAGGTGATCTCGATTCATGAAATCGTGATCAGCTGTCAGCTGGAAGTTTTACACTAACAAATACACCTACCTGGTGGTATTGGATTTGGCCAAAACTATACAGGAAATATATAAAATAAAATTATTATTTAAATTTCTATTTTATATAAAATATAAAACTACATATCGATGGCTTAATATAAAAAGGGCCTAGCTCAATATTTTTCGAAATTGCGTTTTTAATGTTTTCTGGGCAAAAACATATAATTGCATCCTCCTTGAAGATCTTAGTACGTTACAGTTCAAAATCAAGGACTTATGGCAACTTAAAAAACTATTTCTGCATGTAAATGTTTTACGTTTTCTTCAGTTTTTTGCTTCTCCAGTAAAATATCGAAAATTCGAGTTAGGCCTTTTTTATTTATATTAAGCCATCGATATGTATGAATTAATTTAATATATATTAATATGAATTAATATTTTTTCACAGGTCAAACTCCCTTAATGTTAGCTTCAAGCAAAACAATGCGTGATATTTTAAGTAATCATTTAGTAGATGTACAAAGTATGGGACCTGAACGTAAGCCATGGCGATTTAATGGACCTTGGGAAATATATGGTAAGCTAAGTTATATGGAATCATTTCTAAAATTTTAAAATGTTTTCTGCTTTTTAACACTGAATTAAAATTATTTCCTTTTTGCAAACTTTTCTTTAAAAGATCCTTCGGAATGTGGTTATAATGTGTTTGAAGGTGCACCTAATTCAGTATGTGATATGAGCCGAGCTCTTTTACGTAGAAGTTCTTTAACGAATAATCAACTTTTCCAAAATAATAAGAAATTACTCAATGTGCTCAACAATTCAACGAACATTATAAATGCAATTGCTGCCACAACAGCAGGAGCAGCATTAGCATCTGCAACAACAACTGCTACTGCTACTACACAATCATTAACAAATAATTTCTCCCTAACCTCAGCTTCTTGCCAAAGTGCAAGTAATAGTAACAGTAATGCAGAAAGTAGTAACACAACTAGACCAAGTCTTAGCAGTAGTAGCGGTAACAGTGGTGCTGCACCACCAACAACAATTGAAGCCCTGCAGCAACAACAGCAACAACTTAATAAAATAAAAGGGGAGACAAATACAAAGACTGTTATGGAAAAATGTGCAGTTGTACTCGATAATATAGATCGTTTCAATTCTGTACGCTTATACAATGATAATAAACCGGAAATTTTGGTAGAAAATTCCGATAGTGATGGGGAAATGTTTGAATTTGAAGAGGCCGATGTTCTATTACCGCCCCTGTATTTATTAAAAGATGAAAGTTCCCAGGACAAATGGGTACTTTTAAATGATTTGTGCAATTTACTTAAAGTGAAATCTAAGGATACTCTTTTAAATAAGGTAAGTTTTGAAAGTAAACTAAGTTTCAATTTAATTTTGCTATAATAGTCGAAAAATGTTTTATATGTATTGTGAAAATCGAAAATTGTTTTCGAATACATAATTGATAGATTGATAAAAAACGTCGGAAAATTATCCCAATATAAAAGGTATTCATTTCAGATTTTTTTCGTTGGAAGAATTGAAAATGTAATTTTTTTTTACAACAAACACAGGAAAAAAATTACATTTTTCCATTTTTCCAACAAAAAAAACTGAAATGAATGCCTTTGTAAAAATTATTAAACTAACGAAATAATAACAAAAATTAAAAATTTTAAAAACCCCCGATTTTTTTGAGAAAAGATGTTATATCTTCTCAACGGCTAAACCGATTTTCTTCAAACATAGCTAAGAACCCTCTCGATCAAGTCATCTTTCAAACAGAAGAAACTGAATGAAAATCGGTCCAGCCGTTTGGCCTGTACGTGGACACGGACAGACACACAGACACACACTACAAACTTATAATACCCCTTTTTTTAGTCGGGGGTTAAAAATAAGTTAATTGGAAAAAGTCGAGAGAATGGAAATAGTTAAGAGATTTCCATTCAAAAATCTGCTTGAGGACTTTTTAGTGGATTTCAATTCTATTTAGGATTACTTTATTCCTTGACTTGTGCAAAGGCTATAAAATGAAATAAGTATCAACAAAACGTATGAAATAAATAGCATGAAAATTCAAATTTCGAAGTGAAAATTAGATAAAATTAATCCCAATAAAATAACATCCAAAAAGTATGAAATAAGTCCAAAATATACAAGATATAAATTAAGATAATCTTTATTAAGTGAAACCAGTGCTCAAAATAAAATAGAGCAGAAAGTTTTTCCGGCCGACCCAATGCCGGCAATAGAAAAATGGCTTTGAACATACATATGGATATCAGACCCAAGCCCAACCATATAAAAATGTTTTAATAAGTGAAATTGGGTTTGGAAATATTTCAGAGTAGAGAATTCGTGCATAATACAGAAATACTAAATACCTTAAAACTTTTGAGTTTGCAGGGGGAAAGAGAGGAATGGAAAAGGGTGTTTGTTGTCAAACTTGTCAAAAAAGGAGAAGACGAAAAAAGAAAGTTATAAATATACTTCAGCACATCTTACTAAAAAAGGGTATTCTGTCTCTGCAAGACCTTGGAAAAAATAACGTTTCCATTCAAAACTCAGGTGCAGATGGCATGATGAAGGAAATCTTAACTATTTCTCTCTCTCTCTCTCTCTCTCTCTCCTGGTCAGATAGCACAATAGGACGTAATAAGGGTTTTTAAGCACCCCATACACGTTTCAAATAAATTGTCAATTGAGTCTTTCAATTCAATTGATTCTTGGCCACACATCTTCATAAACTAAATTCAAAGATTTTCATTCAATCCAATTCAAATCGAAGACCATTTTAAAAATACAGTACAACTTCGATAGTCCGGACATGCCCCAGTCCGGTCATTCCAGTAATTCGGACGCTTCTACATTTCGGACAATTTAAAGTTTTTACCTCCACAATCCGGACAAATTTTTTTTATGCAAGAAAAAAAAACTAAAATACGAGCAAAACATGCAAGTTAACGGGAATTTTTGTTTTGTTTTGTTATTCGTAATTTGATTTACATTTTTCACTGTTATTGCTTCAGTTTCGGTTCATTATTTCGCAAGCGTGTTTGTTTAATTCCATTCGAAGTGCCATATTTTTAAATAATAAACGCAAACATAAAATACTAACCTTACATTAGAAGTGTGATATTTTAAAATGTCTTGATGAGGGAAAAACTATTAGGCAGGTTGCCGAAAATTTCCAGGAACATGGAAATCAACGAAATATAATTAAAAAAAGTAGAAATGGATGCAAAAACAAAGATCTCTAATGCAGATGCAAAGAAAGCATTTCCAATTTGCATTGAATGGGCTGAGGAGAATAAGAGAGACTAGAGCAATAGGCATAAATCAACCACCTCAACAAAGTTAGTCAGCACAAAATAACTTCGTCTTTTTATATATCATAGTATGTATGTATATATGTACATATGTATGTATTTAAAAATCACTTAGGTTATTTTAATATTTTCAACTGCTATAGTCCGGACAACTTGTTAATCCGAACGAGCCTAAAACTATATGTGTCCGGATTGTCGAAGTTGTACTGTACTTAACTTTTTCTTTGTAAAAGAATACTACAAACATAAATTTTCACAGCTGATCAAGAGACTCGAACACACACAGCACAATAGAATTTAAAGACTTACTTTAGTAGCCCACTATAAAAAATCAAAATCTTTTTATTATTCTTCAAACAACCAACTCGACAACTGCTAAACTAATCAGGGGCCTAATTCATGCACTCGTGATCGGAATTGAATTCGAATAGAAATTAATTTCGATGGCAAGAAATTTTCCGATGATGTAACTCGCTACCAAGCGAATCGAGTTTTTGTTTCAGTGTTGGAAAAAGGAAAATATATTTATATATAAATTCATTTCACAACACTAAATAAATTGTAAGCAAAAGCATATGTTTGTATATATGTATGTGTGCAAAAACATATGTATGTACGTACATGCACACGTATATGGAGAAAAAAAGAAACGAATATACATAAATGTTATTTTCATTTTAATTTAATTAATAACTTAATAATAATAAATTAGTGTAAAGTTAGAGAATAGAGCACTAGTCACATTTTCGATTCTTTTATTGGTTGACTAGAAACAGTTAATTTGTTATTTAGATGCTCCCAGAGTTGGTTGATTTTTTTTATTTTCCCCGACAACTCTTAGGCAACACATTATTTGCAAAATCAGTGTGTTTTGTTATATTTAAACTCAACTAGAAATTCTTTAATTTGTATAATTTGTAATTTTTTTTATACGTAAATTTGTGTATTCATTCATTTATAAATAAATAAGTCAAATATTGAACATACATTTTCTTTTTCTTCGCTTTTTCTATGTTAGACATGATTTCGAATGCCTTTTTGCTTGCGAGTAAAAACACGAACGGTTGCATTCGAATGTATGCACGTTATCGAATGCTGTCATTAGAAATTTCGATATGTGTTATTCGAAACCGAATGCGAAAATCCCAAAAGTTAAAAAACTCGTACATTCGAGTAAAAACTCGCTCGCAATCGAATGCGGGAATTAGGCCCCAGTTGACAGAGCCATGCATACACATCTTGATTTTGACAACCATCGACTCAGTTGCCCATTGCCATTACAGTGAGATTACACGAGACATAAGTTTGGAAATTTTTGTGTTGGCAATTGTCAAAATCTGTTGCTAACACAAAAAATGACTGTGTAAACCGTAAATGTTAGTGTTCGAACACATGTTTGCAAACAATTGCTCAAACACAAGTCTGAGAAATTATGTTAGGACACAAGCTGTCAAATTTACATTTTTCGTACAAAAGAATGGCGGGAAACTAGAAATAATAAGTTTATTACAAAAAAAAAAAAAAAAATCAAGCAGAACCACAAAATATATGGTCTGTTGCAGAATTATTAAAAAATCAAAACGTAAAACTCGCACTTTGTATGCATACGACAATCTAAATTTTGAGTTTTAACATTATGCGTCTAGCCACCCCTTAAAATAAGTTTGAACACAAACTTTTTTGTGACGTCATTCTGCCGACGTTATTTCTTATGTTCAGAAATAAAAATTGCTCGTCTATTCGTACTGTTAGATTGAAACGTGTATGGGGTGCATAAATATACATATGGTTGAAGATGGGACTGATGCTTGTTTACACCCCGCCGATGTTCAAATAAGGAGCGATATGTACTTATATATGTGCGCGAAAGAAAAGAAAATATGCAAGTGATTGGTAATTGCAGAACATAATAAAAGTTCTTAACTTACAATTTCCATGGTATCTTCCAACGTTTAGGCCGGCGTATGGTCCGCTTAAGCAGCCACTGATGCTTCTTATCTTACACTGTCTGCTAACATAAGCATGTACTCGGACATACATAAATATACTTTCACACAAATATTTTTAAGCACCGATATTATTTACATACATTTATATTTTCTATAACACTTAACAAAATCAAAAAATTAAGCTACAAAATAATTCACTTCACTTGTTAAATTAGAACAATTTATTCTTGTTCTTCTTCTTATTCCTTGATGATGAAACATATATGATCTGATAACATGACATGAAAAAAGTGTTGCCAGTTGTTTATTTTTCAGTATCTTAATGCTAAAAACTCCTCTTCGGATAGGAATTTTTGTGCACTTTGTAGCAAAGAGGTGAAAACATACACACGAACGGGTATATAAAGAGTAAAAATGTTTTTTATGAAAGTATTCGCCACAAAATTCTAGTATAAAGCATATAAATATGTATGTATGTATGTAGTACAATATGTATAAAATCCACATGCACATGTGTCTATGATGTCACAAGATTTTCAACATGTTGGTTGCATTTTTTTTAAGTACGTAGTATGAAAACCATTTAATACCACGTGGCCTTATCATTAAAACAACATGCATATAAAATTGTTGTAGGATTATATTTATTTGTGTGGACATTTCCGGTTAATATTTTATATGGAATGTGACGTAATGGGGTAAAGTCAGCTGACGATCAGCTGCGCTGATAAGGCCATCTGTTATTGAATTCGTCTTTCGTAGCAATGGTTCGCCGACCATCTTTATTTCCATACGAAAAACAAGTATTACCAAACTTTACACATATTTGTACTAAGCAAAACGCGCGATAGATATTCAGCACATGAAAACATGAGATTTTGCGATTTTGAAGTAACAAGTGATTTAAAAATTTGTTCTGGTGGTATAAATTCAAACATTTGACATGTAAATGCATATGTATGCGCACAAGTATGTTTGAAAATTCAAAGCAAAACAGAAACTTGTTTTTTTGCCACTTTTTTTCTAAGAATTTTTAAAAAACGATAGGGGTGAACTATCGTGCATAAAATGTGAAATTTTTATTCCCATGAAATTTTCATTCCCCATGAAGGGAAATTTGCAATCGTGAATTTCATGGGAACGTTTGTTCCCGCTATCAATGCGTAATGAATGTAAAAAACGGGAAGAAGACTTGTAAAGTTTCAAAATTAATTGAAAATCAAGCAAATTAACTTTAATAATAAGAAATACACATATTTCGGGTTTCAAATGAAATGTTATGGAGTGTAAAGTTGTGTTTTTAATTGTTTTAGGCGCCGTGAAAAAAAATTTTAGTATACCACAGCCATAAAATTTACTGTATGTGAACCAAAGAGATTCATGTTCAATGAAAAAAGGTGTTACAAGGAATTATTGTTATTACTCGTGTACATATTTATCTTGCCCTAAAAATAATTATTTATAAGTTTTAATATATAATTGCAAGTATAATATTGAAATTACGCATTGTATTAATTCAGTTCGCCTGCAAAATTAAAGTGAACAAACCGAAGGGAAAAGTGAAAAATCCATGTGAAAAATATTATTTACGATAAGGGGAATCAAGAAAGGGAACACATTTCAGGGGAAAAATTATTCACGATTGCAATTTGGGAAAAAGGGAAAATATTTCGAGGGAAAAATTGTTCACGAAAGGGTGATTATAAAAGTGTACGACAAAAAATGTGTGCCGTAATTATTTATAAGAAGATATCTGTGTCATTGAGGAAAAAGTGTCGAGATAAGCTAATTTTTACTTAAAGGTACCCTGTAATCTTCATATTCATAAGGCTGGACAAAATTAAATATTTTCTGGGAAGATCAAAGCCTTCTTAGGGACATCACTATTTATATATTTATATTTAAAAATTTTAGAATATTTAAGCATAATGAATTTTTTGATATTAGGAATACCTTGGACCAATAACATTTTCCGATTATTCAAATATAGAAAGAAATATATTTAATATAAAATCATTATGCTTGTTATAATTTGTTACTATTTTTTTCATTTCTATATATTTCACAGATATATCCCTCTACAACGTCTTCATCATCAGCTTCCGTAGCATCCGCTCACAAAAGTCTTATGCGTGAATTGAAAATGTCCGACTTTCTGGAGAAGGCGACATGTTTACAACTTTTGTGCGCTGGTGAAAAATTAAATATATGCGCCTCAAAGGTTGTCCTTATAAAATACAACGAGAATGTTAGAAACTTATTAGGGGTCAAAACAATATTAATGAAATTTTAGAAATTAATGAATAACCAACAAGAAAATTTTTAATTTAATTTTTAAAATGAAAGAAGAAAGAAAAATCACACACATACACACAACACACAACAACAATAAAAAAATGTTTCAAAACACAAGTAATTGGGAAAAATGATGTAATAATAATAAAAAGTAGTTATAAGCTTTAAAAAATAATACAAAAAAATTAAATATATTTATATAAAAACATAACTAACTTTAAGCAAGAAACAAAATAAAATATTAACACAGTTTAATTATCAATTTGTATGAAGAAAAAAAAATTGTATTGAAAAACAAACACATAATATGTAATATGTATGAAATTAAAGTTTTAATTAAAAAGAAAAATAAAAATCAAGAAATTAAATAAAGAAATCTGTATTATTGTGTGTTAAATACGAAAAAAACCAAACACACACTAAACAAATAAAAAATACTTAAAGAAATTTTAAGAAATTATATTTAAAAAAAAAAACATTAAAAACTGAACAAAATGTGCATATATTATTTTTAAAATTATTACTTATTAATTTTTTTAACGAAATTTTATTATAATTGTGTATATGTACCTACAAATGTTCACATATATTTATTTTTTAAGCATTTTTTTAATATTAATTAATTTGTTTGTGTTTTAAGCAAAATTTTAAATTTAATTTAATTTTATTAAGTTATTAAGTTTTTTCTAACTGCAGAATTATGAAAAATTCTTGAAGAAGAAAAAAAATGCAACAACAACAAACAACAAATTTGCAATAAAATTTTAAAATGTTTTTAAAAGTTTGTACGAAATTAAGAAGAATAAAAAATGTTTTTAAATTAAAGCAAACAATATTTAAGAATTAAATGTAATATGTATTTAAGAAATTTCTTCATTTTTTTACACACAAAAAAAAAATGATACAGAATCATCATTTCATTATGCGAAATTAAAAAGCATTTCTTAACATATTGAAATATTATTGATATAAAACGAAATGTTAAAATTTTATATTACGAATGCATCAAATTAAATAATTATTAAAAAATTTAATACAATTTTAAGCAATTTTAAATAAGGATTTGCCGATCTAATTCTCAGTCTTAGAAATATGTAGTTCAAAATTACGCCTTGAAATAAATGCAATTTTTGTCAAAGAGTGAAATTAAATATTAAAAATATGTATATAATTTTAGGTACGCTACAACAATTACAACTATAGAAAAAACAACAGGGCTTTTTATTGGTGTAAGAATTTTTTGTTTGTCAAAAACATGCAAAATTTTGTATAGGCAAATTTTAATTAGCCCTATTCTTAATTAAAAATTCGCCGGGATTTTATTCCCATTCACTGTTCCCCTATTTAAAAAAAATCATTTACAGTTAAATAAAACAACTGGAAACAAAGTAGCTGACTCCGAAAATTCAAAATTCGCTCTCACTTTTGATTTCTCTTCGCCGTCTGTTTATAATGTATTTCCCGTGGAATATTTAGAATTTGGCTGAATATGAATGAGAAATAAAAGTGAATGTTTAAAATGTTGAGAATATAAGAAATTAAAATTAACGTATTCGATTTTACTTTATCATAACTAACTGTCGTCCAGTATCAAAATTGTTTTAAAATGAAATGTTTTTTAAATTAAATAAAAACAATTATTGCGAAAGTTATTTTATAATGCCATTAATATATCACGTAATTTCTTTTTGTACGATTTCCTATGGCGCGATTGCCGAGGTAATCACTTGATCCCAGGGCGTCTACTATGTAATTCCAAACGAAAGCAAATGCTTCCGAAATGTATGTTATGTTAATAAACAAATTATAATAACCCTTATTCCAATTGTCATCGTCACCATTTAATTCTATATCATGTGGCATCTCTGCATGCAAAACGTGAAAATAAGTGAAAAGCACAAGGAAGAGTAAAGAAAAACTAAATGGCCTTCACACACGAGACTAATTTTTATGCCGCTCAATTTTTGTTCTTTTTACACTAATTCATCTGGCATAAAAATGTATACGTGCACACAGCTTTGTGTGTATTAGTGTGTTTTTTATTCTTTTAACATTTGCTGTTTTTTAAGTTGGGTGTATATTGTGCTGCTGATGCGGGGTTGTGCCTGGTTGAAAAATTATGCCAACCTCAAAACCACTCTCTCTCTCTCTCTACCTTTCTCACCTAGAAACTGGCATGTTATGCCAGAACAATTGTTCTTGTGTTTGAAAGGACAATGAATTTGATAGGGAATAGCAAAGTCGTTAAGTTTTCGTTATATTTATTATAGCAATACGATTATCGTAACAAAATTTAATGAATAAGATAATGGTGTAAAAGGTAAAGTGTAAGGAATTTTTAAAATCTGTTCTCCAGAAACAGGGACGGACTTTTTGCGTCTCAAGTCAAACAAAACTCAATGAACAGAAAGTTATTTAATCAAAAATTTAATAGACTATTCATATAAATGCAAACGATAGATTCGATCGAAAATTTGTATTAGAAACAAAAACAAAAACTGAAATTTTTTTGTTTCCAATATAAATATTCGAACGAACCTATCGTTCGGATTTAGATGAACAGTCCCTAATCTTGTCAATTTTGAATACTTCATTTACGTCCCTTTTCACAATGTATGGTTAAGAGTTAACATGAACTTTAACTGCAAGTTCTTCAAACAAAACTTGCCGTTAAAGTCCCTGTTATATTTTAACCAGACATTGTGAAAAGGTACGTTATTAATGTGTTAAATTTAAATATACATAGAGAAATTTGCAAGACACATACATACATACATTAATTTTCATATAATATCAAGATTACAAGAATACAATGAAAAAAACTAACTAACTAAACATTATTTGTAAAGTATTAAATTTCTTTCATTTTGAGTTAACTTTTAAGCTTTACAACTATTCTTTCCTTTTTTACATTCACTGGGACTGATAGCGCGGAAAATTTCGCAGAAGATTCACGATAGGATTTTGCCCTGCGAGGGGAATGAAAATTTCAGGGGAACAAAAAATTCCTATTTTATTCACAATAGGGGTGATTGATTATTCATATTAAGCAGAAAAAATTTCTGCACAGCGACTACCACTAATAAAATTGGCAACGTTACGAACTTTCACAATTTTTTAATTTTTTAATATTTTTTTAAGAATGACCTATTTTTGTTTTTATGACCAACAATTTTTATAAACGAATTATTTTGTCTGTTTAATAAATTAATAGACCACAACCACAATATCAAAGTTGTTTCTTATTGCTCGGCTTCGGTTAGTCAAATTTATAAATTTTATACGAACTTAGGCTGCGACAGTTGTCCAAATAAAATTACTTTTCGGTTGCACTCCCTTGGTATCAAAATATTCAACATATAAGCAATCGTACTGAAAAAGTATGATAAATTACGAACTAATTCGAATTCGAATTTCAAGCCAATAAGAAATTATTGACTCTCGAAAATATTCGCATCACAAACCAAATACTATTGTTAGCAAACACTGACAGACATGACTTTTACTACAATAGAATAAAAAAAAAAGATTTTTAAAAATTTTAATGTAATTTCTTGTTTTTATTTAATCTGCTTAACCAACAAAAAATAAACTTTTTTAGAGTTAGTTTTTTTTTTGTTATTTAAGAGATTATTTATCAGTTTTAAATGATGTATGAAAAAAAAAGTATTTTCAAATGTGATTAAAAGCAAAAAAGCGAAATTTATTATGTAGGTAGTACGAAATTTCTTTACAAAAATAAATTCACAAAATTTTACATTGTTTTAAAGCTAATTTAAAGGTTTTTGTTGTTGCTGTTGTTGTTGCTGTAATACATATACCATAAGTCAATTTAAAAAAATCATTGTACATTTTTTTAAATAAAAATATATACATACATAATAACCATTTAAGGTGTGTGAGACCAAGGAGCGGTTACTCTATGATTCGAATGAAATAAGAAAGTTTTATTTTCTAAGCGAATAAAAGAGTCACTTCTCATGTATATTCGAAGAATTGGTAGGAAAAAGAAAAGTGTAAATGTATTTTTATGAAACAAATAGATAAAAGTGATAATTAAGGTGCTATAAGAAAGAAGTAATGAGAAAAGTGTATGCCAACATGTTTTGTTGAAAAATTTACAAAAAACAAAAAAAAAAACGAAAAACTTGAGTGAAAAGCTAAGACTGATAACTAGATATGAAAAGTATTATTTTTATTTTAAGATATCTAAGCGAGTTCGAAACAAATTGATAGTATTATTGAAAAATTATTTGAAGATAAAAACCAAAAATACTGAGAGCACACAGTATATCACATAACCACGTTCTAGACTTGATTTTTTTTTTTTTGTTTTTAGTGAAAAAGAGCGAGAGAGGAATACAAAATGTATATATTTCAAACATATTCAAGAACTGCTGCAACAAAAGTCTGCAAGTCTGGACCGGGTCATACATAAATTTTCGAATTTCGCCGTGCAATGAGAATAATTAGAGGATTTAAAGAAAAACTATTTAATAAGCTAAATATGTAAATTGGTTCAAATACTCTACATATGTATGTAACACTATTCTTAAGTTAAAAGTCTATATGAAACACAAAATTTTTAATAAGTTATGAAGTTTTTTTTTTATTAAATGGTACAAATACAATTACAAATTCACCCTTATCGTGGTTGGCATATTTCGACTTCGATCTAATATGAATTTTTTGGAGTAGACTAAAGAACATTGCAACATTTATTAGTAACTTATTTTCACCCGTTCTATAGAAACAGACCACAGCATTTGGTCCAAATCGAAACCACAACACCTGCATCTATTCTGAATAACAATTCTCTGAGAGTTTTTTCGTATTCCTGCTGCCTTATTTTAATTTTTTTTTTTTTTGCGAAATTTCAGGTAAAATAAAAGAAGTGCAAAAAATAGCTGACTTCGAAAATTCCAAATGCTCTCTCTCTCAAATTAATTTTCTAAAAATTATTTCCTGGGGAATAGGGGCCTTATCATAATTGGCGTATTTTAGATTTAGACTACGACATTTTTGTTTTAAAGTAAAGCTCAAATATTGTGGCTTTCTTTAAACTGTTACAAAAACGTCGTAGTTGCAGTCGAAATACGTCAAATACGATAAGGGGATTTAGAACTTATTTTTAGCAGTGCATATTTGGAACACTTCCTTGAGACTTTAGAATACTTTACAGTAACTAAATTGCATTTTTGTCTTAGCTTTCGAAAATTCGAATTTAAGTTCGAAATTTCGAACATAAAGAAATCATGCTATTAATACATACATATATATGTGCCCTTAATTATAAAAGTGGTCTAAGTCATATAAATTTTTGCTTTCAAATATTAAATAAATCTTAAAAAAACTTCAATAAGTATTAAATAACAATTCTAATAACAAATATTTGACTTGGACCATTTTCATAATTAAGGGCACATACATATATCATTACCTTAATATAGAAAGGACTTAACTAATTATTTTTTTGAAGTCGAAGGCCTAGGGCTGGCTATCGAACATCGAATGTTCAATTCATATTATGAGCATCGAAAATTTCGTTGAGCAACGAATTTTCTATCGAACATAATTTAGCTTTCGATTTATTTTAAACTATTGTTTTTTATTTTTAGGCAAAATTGTTGCAAATTTTATATTCACAATAAAATTTGTTGGATCAGTAATTTCGACTATAGTCGAAGATCGATAACTGCTCATAATAAGGGCCCTAATGTATCGAAAAATGCAAAAATCTCGATTTAAAAAAAAATTGGTTATAGCCTTTCTATATTAAGTAAGGATGTAGCGAATACCAGTTAAGCGAATGCGAAAACGAATAATGCATGAGCATTTTTGTGAAAGCGCATGCGGATGCGAAAGCGAATGCAAATACTTACAATACGATAAAATAAATCACATGAAACTAAATTTTTTTAAGAACATGAAGTTGTATGATATAAATAGATGCACTATATACATATATAGCATTTTATTTAAATTGAGCCTTTAATTAAAAAAAATTTACAAAGTCATTGGCAATCAACCCATTCGTACTTTGGCCCTAAAGCCACATTTCATTTGAAAGGCTGTCAAAATACATATTTAGAAAAGTTGGAATGAATTTTTCACGAAAAAATCTTGGGAAAAATATATAAAATACATCTTCAACATTTGAAGTTTTCATGTGAAATAATACTCATATGAGTGACACTTGTTTCGCATAGAATTTAAAACAAATAAGGGCTGGTTAATATTTTTAGCATTTAAAATTTTCTGTACGAAGTAATGAATGGTATTCAACATTTATCAAAAGTTTGAACAAACTAGTTCAAACTGCCTTTTCTTTTTCTAAAACTGATAAATACTTCCAAACACAATTGGATTTTGGATTCATTCTGATAATTATTATTTATAGAAAAGTTTTAAGCTAAAATTTTAAAGCTTTGTTTAGAATCGTAAGCTGTTTTCGTAAAAGAAGTACAAATTTTGTTGTCCTTAGTATTCGCTTGAAATATTCGCATACATTTTAGCGAATGCAAATAGTAAAATTAAGCAAATAATTTGCGAATGCAAAAGCGAATGCGAACATTCGTTACATCCCTAATATTAAGGCAACGATATGCATGTACATACATAGATACATTTATATTAAGCTTTAAAAATGTTTTGGAACAAATTATTGAGATTTCTGGCCACTTTTTACTCTAAATTTTATTGCAATATATAAATACGTAATAGTTTTAAAAATTTATATATTTTTTTATTAAAGTTAATTTTAAACTGATAGGGCATACTCATACAAATTATGTGAAAATATATGCATACGACTTTTTACAAAATTTATAAACTTAAATTTAAATTTTCGAAATTATGTACTTGCTTATAAATAATGCAGAGAAATAAATATTATTGTAAATTAAATTAAATACTATATATAAAATTAAATTCTTGCAAATACTCTAATGAGATTCTAAAGTAATAAAATCATTAATATCAGTCATGTCACAGAACACAATTCCGATCGAAGGTGGTTTAAATTCCGAAAGTCGAGTCTTTGGAAAACGAAAAATTTATTCGAAATAAAACTTAAAAATTTTCAAAGTGGTTTCGATATTTTTAACGATTTATTAAAAAAAAATACATATTGGAAAAACTGTCAAAATGAAAGATATTTTGACTCTTACATCGATTTTTTTAAGCAGCATTTATTTAATATTTATACATAAGCGTTTTAACAAAGTGAATTGAATTAAATATGAATTCGCGTTGCGTTTTAATTTCCTAAGCTTGTTGAGACAAGCAAAACCATGATATTTTTTAATTGAAGTATTGCCAACCACATTATTTTCTGTTTTGTTATGTACAATATTGCCATATTTTATTTCAAAAGCAGAAATTTTGCAATTTTTGGAAATAAACAAAATCGTTCGGAATCGAAAGAATTTGAAACAACATCGATCGGAATCGCAATTTCGAAGTCAAAATCAATCCGATCGGAATCTGTGACAAGCCTGCATGTGGCCCTTATTATGAGTTGCGTTCAATTTGCGATCTTCGCTGGTTATCGAACATCGAATGTTCAATTCATATTATGAGCATCGAAAATTTAGTTGAGCAACGAATTTTGTATCGAACAAAATTTAGCTTTCGATGAAATATTTTAGTATGAAAACTTATTAAAAACAATTAGTTTTTATTTTTAGGTAAAGTTGTTGCAAATTTTAAAAATCACTGTGAGTGATATTCACAATAAGGACATTCCTTGTCTAATGCTCGTCATAATACCAAATGAAAATTCGTTCGATCAGTACTTTCGACTGCAGTCGAAGATCGAAAGTTGCTCATAACAAGTCCTAGTTTACACTACGCAAATCATATTTCTGACTGGTTATTTTTTAAGGGAGAGAGACGAGGGGAAAAGAAACGAGTATTCAGCTTCATGTACTGTCAATACGTTTTGCTTTGTCATTCGTAATGTTAAAAAACACGCACGCATACACAAACAAAACTTATGCATAAAAAATATGAGATGTGAACGCCGATGAAAGTTCAAAGAGGAAAAAGTGAAGCTCAGCAATACGACTTGACTATTGAAAACTGGGACTAAGGATCTGTTTCTTTGCGTGTACATTGCATGCATGTCATTTACTAAAACAACGTCGTAACTCGAAAATGGGATTTTTCAGTTAATAATGCAGAATTAATCGTCATACGTTCATACAATTATCTTATTTACTCGGATCTTGAGAGTTTTCCATTAAGTTGTGTCTGTAAATTGAAAACTTCAAACTGGGTTTTTTTTAGTTGCGACGTTCAAATAATTGAGCGATATTTATGTAAAATGTAGGATGTGCGCAAAATAAAATAGACAAGTTATTGGTAATCAGCAAGTGATCGTTAGAACATGTGAAAGTTTGAAATTTACAGTTCCAGAACATTAATAAACAATTTTAACTTACAATTTACATGATATATGTACATACTTACAACGTTTAGGCCGGCGTATTGGCCGCTCAAGCAGCCACTGATGCTTTTATTTTACACTAAAACTGTTTGTTAGCATACACATGTACTCGTATGTACATACATACATAAATATATACAGAAAAGCACTTTCACAAAAATATTTTCAAGCACCGATTTTATTTAATTACATATAAATTTTCTATAACACTTACAAAATCAAAAAATTAAGCTACAAAATAATTCACTTCTCTTGTTAAATTAGCACAATTTATTCTTGTTCTTCTCCTTATTCCTTAGAGGAAAGCTAGATGACCTGATAACATGACATGAAAAAAGTGTTGCCAGTTTCTTTTTTAGTATGATAATAGTAACAACCAATTTACACAGTGATTGATAATCGTGATTATATATCATATCAATTAAGTAGTGGTTCTTCTGCGGATATTAATTTCGGTCCATTTTGTAACAAAGAGATGTAACTATATTCATGAATGGGTATATAACGAGTTAAAATTGTTCTCTAAAAATGTTCGCCACAAAATTCTAGTATAAAAGCCTATATATAGTTCACGATAATTAAAAAACCAATTGCGCATGTGACTACGACGTCACAAGAACTTTCAACATGTTGGATGCATTTTTTAGGAACGTAGTAGCAAAGCGAATTCTTGTGAGCAAAATAAAGCTAGCTTTTTTCAGTTACGACGTAGTTTTAGTAAATGAGCGATATGCCTTTTGAAAACTATTTGGAAAGTTTTCATGACATTGATTTTGAAATAGATTTTCTTTTACTTGATCCTATCCTATGTTATAATTCCACGATCTTAAGATTCTGTATTTTTTTTTTATTATTTTTTATTATTTTTTTAGACGCATTCGAAAACTTTCATATCTAGTTATGAGTTTATTATAAATAATGGTTTTAACAGTTTTACTTAATTAAAAAAAATATGAAAAGAAAATAATTAATTTTTAGAACAAGGCTACATACAACAAAAAGGCATTAATTTATTTCAAATTTAATTTTTGCCTTCCTAATGTGTTTACTGTGTAACATTATTTTAATCTTATTCTATTTAAACAATTTATTTTGTTGAGATAGAAAAAGAAAGAAACAATTATTTCAAAAATAATTGAAAACTTACTTTTCCTATTTGATGTAAAAAAAGAGCAAATTATTTAGCTTTAAGCCCACTAAGAGAAACCAATTTGAAATTGATTTTTATTTTGTGTAGCTTATTGTTTTATAATAATTATTTCTACTTTTAAATCTATTATTAAATGCAATATTATTATTTTTTTATTTAAATATACTATTTTATTTAGTTTTAAATGTAAAAAATTAAGATCAAAATCTTAAAAAAAGCAAGTAAAAAAATTTAAAATTGTTTTATATGTGAAAATTATTAAGATTAATTAAAAGATATTAAATAAATACTAAATTACATATATGTTTATGACCAAGGTTTAAAAGAAGAAGAAAAAGAACAAATACAATTAATTAATATTAAATATAAAGCAGAAGAAAAAACAAAAACAACAAACAGAACAAAATAACAAATACAATAAAACTTATTTTCATAAATCAAAATACATACATAAAATTGTTTTAACTTTTAAAGTGGAAGTGGGTACAACTAGCATATGTATATTTTGTCTATGTACATACATATTTTCTTTTCGGTAACAAATATAACTGGGGTATGCTCGTTTTGAGTATCGTTTTAAAACGACACGACAACGACAATTTTACATTCGGATCTATTCTGGATAATTTTATATTGAAATGGTAGTACAGTATAAGGGCTGTACGGCACATTTGAAAATATACCGTATTATTATAACACCGCATTATCACTTCCATGGAAAATTTTCGTTTTTAAATAATATTCAAACGAAAATGGACCCAAATGTTGAAGAAGGAAACATCAGTAAAGAAGGGGGGGGGGGAATAAACAAGTAACGCCATATATATATATATATATATATATATACTAGATATACCAAACGGACTACACACTCGTCCGTATTCTAGAATCAAAATGTAAATAATTTTAGATTCAAAGAAAATTATCTAAACGTCATAAAAAATTCATTAAAACACAGCCACACACAAACTTACATACATATGCAAGCATAATTAAATAATACATGAAATTAAAAAAACATAAACAAAATCCCTTCAACCAAGCTAATTCACTTTATTTAATTCTCTTCCTTTAAGTATTATGGCTTTCATACAACAACAAATAAGAGAAAAAAATTGTTAGATCAAGAGAAATACTACAAACACACACACACACTCATGTTTTGTTTCTTTTTTTACTTGTAAGCTAATAAATCCGTGTGTAATATGTGTGCATGTAGTAGTAGCAACTTTAAACGCTTATAGCTCCCAAAATACTAAACCGATTTCAATAAAATATAGATTCTGCACATCTGTATAAAAAATCCTTTAAAACCATATAAATCTTTTTAAAATCGGTGCAGTGGTACCAGCGTAAAAGGGATTACAAAAAACATGTTATGATATGATACTATTCTACAAAAATATTTATATCCTAAAAATATGGAGTTGCACCACCTTTACAAGAAATTATTAAAACTCTTGATCTTTGAATTTTGTGCATCAAGGAAATTTTAAAAGAGCTCCTAAAATGTGTAAGACTCTTTTATGAAAATGTACAGAAGCTAAAGAAGTAAAATCAGAACAAAAATCTTGCAAAAAAAAATTAAAAATTACGAAAATTGTCAAACAAAAACTATTTTTGAAACTTTATTTTTGTTTTTAATGTTTGTTTCACTTCTTCGACTCGTTTTCCAGAATAGTCACCGATATGTTATTAAATTGCGTACTAAATTTGCGACCTTTTGTATCATATGGCATGATGCAGCAGCGTAGGTTTTAGTTTTATGTGGAGAAATAAATTTGCACCCTCTTAATTGAAAAAAAACAATCATAATAACTGAAAACATTTTCATTTTGAAACCGACAAGTTTCAGGAAAAAAATCAACAGCTTTTTATTTGGTTTTAAGATTGCAAATGCAAATCTTGATCAAATGCAGTCTTAAGCATTTGCTTGAGATATTTTATTCGAACTTAATTTCGAATGCACTAAAATATCTGATAAAGAGGACACTGTTTTCCGTTTTCGAAACTGCGATTTCAAAACGAAATGGTTTTCAGAACATGGCCGATTGTTTCGAAAATGTTTTCTCTTACTTATACGTATGTATTTGTCTTACTGTACGTTTAAAGTGGGCTAGCAAATTCAATGAAAACTCAATCACAATACATATTAATTCCTCCTTTATTTAGCTTTAATAAGGATGTAATCTCTGAGCCGTATGCATCATAGTTAAGGATGATTGCGGTGGGGGAGGTGGTAGTGCTACAGCATGCGGTGGAGGTGGTCCCATTATATGAGCCATAGACATACTTGCAGACGGGTTGGGTTGTAAAGAGCCCGTATTTAAGCCCAAATGATGTCCCTGGGTATGAAGCCCATCATGATGGGTATGGGGACCCAAACCCACCGCCCCCTGATGGTAGTGATGAGTAGCATGCGACGGAGGCGGTGGCGGTGGCACCATTTGGCTATGATTGCCCATAGGTAAATTTAGAAGATTATTTGAACCATGTGTTCGAAAATGTACCGACAAACTGCCAGCCGATTGAAATTCCTTATCACAATCTGGACATTTGAATGCGTCATCATTTACCACTGTATCAACAATTTCATCTTCTTCATCTTCACTGCGCTCGTTCAGATTTGTTAGTTGATGTAATTTTCTTTTATGAGACAGCATATCACGATTGCGACTAAAAGATTTGCCGCACACATCGCAATGATGGTTTTTTATGCCTGTATGAGTAATCATGTGTTTGGAAAGATCACCGGCTGCATAAAATGATTTCTGGCATACAGGGCAATGCTGATCTCTTATACCGCTGTGTATCTTCAAGTGGGCTTGGAAGTTGCCCAATGCGGAGAATTGTTTAGAGCAAATTTCACATTGAAATGGTTTGTCGCCGGTATGAGTGCGCTCGTGTATTTGTAAATTGTATTTTTGAGCAAAGCGACGAGGACAATAGTGACAGGGGAAAGGTTTTTCGCCAGTATGTGTGCGTATGTGCTGCTGAAGTTGAGCTAAGCATTTGAACGTTTTATTGCATTCGTAACAGGTTTGTGGTAGTTTTGGCAACGGCTTAGGTCCTCTCTTTTTGTGTTCCTCAGGAGGTTTACGTTGATAACGACTGCGCCTTTTGCTTTTTAAAATATGATGATGATAGTTGGTTTTTAGCCATTTATAAATGAGTTCATTACTAACCTTTTCTTTTTGTTTGATCTCTGCTCCTCATACTCTTCCTCCTCAAAATCTGAAGAGTTTACGTTGTTATTATGATAGCTCTGTGCTTTTCCCACACATATATTGCCATCCGTATTTGTTGCAGCATCACATATCCTAGAGCCATAACAAGGCAAGCAAATGAAAAAGTTTATTCAACTCATCCACTTTCCACTTACCCGTAGCCTCTGTCCGTTAATCCCAAATACTGTCTAAGTCTTATATCGGAATTTTCACACTCCTGTTTAAAGTGGTAAGCCACGCCCAATCTGTATATGCAATTATTGCATATTACCTCAGGAAGGCCGTCCTTTTTGTATACCCGAATTTTGGCACACAACATAAGCATGGTGGATGGCATCATGCTGAACTCAGTACTGTAGATGGATGTCAGTGCACCTTCTTTTAAACATACACGACAGATTTTGTTTAAATTGTGGTCCATGTCCATGAGATTACGAGATTGGGCCCACATAAGTTACACAAAGTGGATTTATATTTTTTTTCGCAGAATAAAACATTGACGATAGTATTTTTTTTAAATTGTTATTGCATATTGTTTACTAACAACAGCTGATATAAAATGTTGCCGGGTTGTCTTGAATTTTATTCGAACAAACAGGGGAAGGAAATAGTGGAAGCATATCGCTCAATTACTTCAATAGTGGCATAACTCAAAAAATGAGTTTTTTGAGTTAATAATGCAGAAAGATGCGGCATTTCTTATTTTATCTTGTGTAAAAATTTCATATAGCTTGTACTATCACCTCCGGAGAGAAGAATTTTTTTTCATTTCTCAATTGAGTTGTATGTAAATTGATTGGTTTTTTTTTGAGTTGTGCCACCATCGAAGTAAATGAGCGATATCAATTGTTATTGCAGGGATCCAAGTTTTAAAAAGATTATATACATCGTGTGGTTACTGGTTTGCCGCATAGAATATTATGAATACTTTATTGCGGCGATATATACATATATATATATATATATATATATATATATATATATATATATATATATATATATATATATATATGCACATACATGTGAATTATGGAGCAACTGCTCATTTATGGGACATAAGATTAAATTTTGCTAGATAGCACAGATCTTCCAAAATTTCATAGTTTAAGATTCTTTGATTTTCAATACATCAGGCGTATTAAGGCTAAGAATCAAACACGCAATTTACACTGTGCCTTTTCTGCTTACAAGCAAGCTTTTTTAGTTTTTTGGTGAGAGGTGTTAAGCACGTGCTGAGAGGTGTTAAGCACGTGTTGAGAGGTGTTAAGCACGTGTTGAGAGGGTAAAGTAAAAGGCTCGATATGAAAATTCGAGGGGATTTTTGGCATTTCTCTTACCTTTTTCGTACTCTCAGCCTTAGAAATTAGTTTAATTGGACTACAACGAGTGGAATGATTCTCATATAAACATGTGTATTCTATCCTTGACAATTTGTAGTCTGTAGCCTTTAAGCTTGTATATATATGTATGTCAAAAAGGCATGAAAAAAGTCAATGTAATAGTACGTGACTTTTTTTTGTCAAAAATGCTACACAATCCATACAACTTCGTAGCAGAGTTGTACTTTTCATGAGTTGTACGATTTTTTGGGAACTGAATCCTAACCCTCAATATTATTTAATTTATTTTCAATGATCTTGTGATTCGCGTGCCCTTCTCTTGACAGCTCTGCTATATCTCTATGTTTCATTCCACGACGTCTTTTAAGAACCTTAATAATACAATTGCAATTACGAATTTACAAAATAAAGAGTGTAACAAGGAAACACTGAAAAAATTTCTTACGACTTTGCTTGCAATAACAAAATTAAGTGAAAAAATTAAATATTTGCAATAAAAATTGATAGCAAACTCAAAAGAAAATGTTAATTTACTAGTGCAGCAAGAATTAAATGCAAAAGGGCAATAATTTTAAGAAAACTAATTAGTGAAAGAAAAAAGAATCATCAAAAATTTTTATTTTTACATATACACCAGCAAGAAGCAGTCAGTCTACCACCAACAAAAATCACACAATTGTGTGTGAGCGACGCAGTAGTATTGACGAATAATTCGCCCACAATAACAAAAGGGTCCACTTTGGTTGCAAAATTTGCATTTAAAGAAAACAAAACTTAACGAATATTGCAAACAATAGTAATTTTAGTCACAAAAAGCCTTATAGTAAGAAATAAAAATTAAATAACAATTTCAAACGCATCCTACGAAAGCCATGAGCAGTAGCGCTGATGGGTCTTCTATACGCTTTAGCGACCATACACTGGACAAGGCCACCAAGGCCAAGGTAACATTAGAAAATTACTACAGTAATTTAGTCACCCAATATGGTGAACGTAAGCAACGTTTAGCCAAATTAGAGGCTCAGCTGAAAGACGAAAGTCTTACAGAGTCGCAAAGACAAGAGAAACGTTTGCAGCATGCCCAAAAGGAAACAGAATTTTTACGCCTAAAACGCTTACGTTTGGGTGTTGAAGATTTTGAAGCGCTCAAGGTAATTGGCCGTGGTGCCTTCGGCGAGGTGCGTTTGGTACAAAAAAAGGATACGGGGCATGTTTATGCCATGAAGGTTTTGCGTAAGGCTGATATGTTGGAAAAAGAACAGGTGGCTCATGTACGAGCCGAACGTGATGTTTTAGTGGAAGCTGATCATCAGTGGGTCGTAAAGATGTACTACAGTTTTCAAGTAAGTTGAGTTGTTGGGGTTGTTGTTGTTTTATTAATCTGTTATGTACATATGTATGTACATATATGCAAATATTTAATGTTAAATAAAAACGCATACTTTTTGATAAATTTATTGGGGTTATTTACCCCATTGCTTTCCGCTACATATTATGTATGTATTTAATATTAATGGAAAGAATATTTGTATATTTCATAAAAATTTATTGTTTGCAAATGACTAAAATCAAATCAGACATACTGCGAATTTATAGAAGACACATAAATTTGTTTTTGTTTTTAATATAAATACACACGAGTTTTTACTTGTCATCTATAAACTGGTAGTTAATTTTGCTCTTAGAACACACATAGAGAGACCAAAGACCAATTTTATGTGCATATTTCCTAGTAGTAGAATTTAACTAATATGTGTATAATGATCCTTGTTATTTTAGAAAAGTCTAATTGGCGTCTGCGTTTTTGTTTTCTATGAAATAAATAGTTTTAAGTCTCTCAAGTTTATAAATAAATTTAAGATATACCGAATTACATATATACATATGTATATTTATTTTACATAAAATCTTTATTTTACTTGGAATTTTTACTTATTTTTATAGTTATGCAAAATCGAATAAAGATGCTTGTTCTGTAAAGATTTTTGTTTGAGGCTTTTAAATGTATTATATTTTGATTCTCCAAAAACGTATTAAGAGTCTTGCTATAAATTAAAGGAATTTTTTTTTTAGCTAATGTCAAAATATTTTGGATTCAAGTCTACTAACGTGTTCCATGAAGACGTCATTTTTGGCACCTAAAATTTGATTTGGCGACATTGCTATTTTATTTTTTTTTTTAACAAAATTGAACTTAAATTTTTTTTGTAATTCAGGAAAACTAGTTTGTTGTAGTTTAAAAAATAAATCCTACCAAAACTCGTCTGCAAGAAATTATAAAGATTTAATTTTGATGATTTTTTTATATTATTATTATTTCATATTATTATATTAATTAAATGGCTTAATTACAAGTGTCGTATTTCGACTACGACTACGACGAATTTGTGCTAGGCTAAAGAAAAAATTTTGCATTTTTCTTTAGTCTTGTTTTGAATTTGCATGACTTTTGCCGGTTTTTAAAATCAATTTAGCGAAATATGTCGGAAAAAATTTGACAACCCTGGCTGGTTCCATGGACAAAAACGAAACTTTATAAACAAATGTGTATAATAGAAATAATCCACACATTTTTCTCAAATATTCTAATATATTAAAAAAAAAAACTGTTTTTCTATAGATTTATGCCTATAAAAAAACGTAAAACAAAAAAATTTTTAATAAAATATTGATCTTCAATGATAAAGTATTGTTGAAAGACAGTTTCGAAAATTTTTATATCTATCTAGTATTTACCACCACATCTCAGTTCCTACCACCCTAATGTCAGAAAATTAATTAAGGAAGTATTTCGATCATTCCAGCAGAACTAATTTAAAATAATAATTATCACATATAATTTGGCGTAAAAAGCGATACGAACTTTAGCCTGTTCAAATCATAAATATAGAAACAAATGAAGTTCGAAAAATAATAATTAAATTAACTAAATTAAAAGTCATTGGCTTGTGGCAAGTAATTAAATAAATATACTTAATAGTAACAAACCAAAAAAGATTGTCTTAAGTAGAGCAAAAATAAGCAAATTAACTAACATGTGCATAATTAGTAAAGAACAAACGACAATGGTAAGACTGTTGTAAATTTAGAGATGGTAAGGTGAACTTTCATTACAAAACATCTTTCAGCAAATTGAAATACGATGAATCAAAACAATTCACATATTCCATTTGCAAAAAAGTTTCGTATATAAAGCAGAAATAAATCTACATCAACTGACACCACACACAGTGGACCAAACACAGAAGAACGCTGATGATGAAGGTTTAGTGGCCTTCGTGAAAACGGCTGCTGTTCCGCTCAACTATGTGTTGTCAGAATATTTACAACTAACTTTGGTGTTATTTGTTCATTAATAATTATCACATGTAATTTGGCTTAAAAAGCGATACGAACTTTAGCCTGTTCAAATCATAAATATATATATTTTAAAAGATGTTTTATGTTTTTTTACCGAATGTAGGGGTTGGATTTTTTTGTCTTCGGTATTTACAGTCGGATCTTGAAGCATGATATATAGACGTTTTTGCCTTGATAAGTCCTTTTTTTCTTTAAAAGTCATTGACTGAAGTACCCTCTTCTAATACTTATGTAAATGTAAATATATCGAGACATAATCGCTAAAATAGCTTAAGCGACACATTTTTTTGGACTTTGTTTTTTTTTTTTTGACGAAAATCGACTATTTACGATCGCATATAATCGATTTTGGTCAAAAACTGAATTTCGAAAGTCGCTTAAGCTATTTTCGCTTTTATGGCGATATGTACATATGTATATAACAACAACTACTTTTTAAAAAATAAAAACTTGAAAAAAAAATAACAGCTTAGCCAAATGTTACAATAAGTATCAAGTAAGAAGAGGTAATTGTGAATTTAAAACAACGAATAATTATCAAAAAAATAAAAAATAAAAAAATCTAAAATTCCGACGATGTAATTAGCCGGGGTTTACTGTACTAATAAAATGCAAATTTAAGTTGTTCGTAATCGGATAAAATTCAAAGTATAGTAAACATAAAAAATTATCCTTATTTCAATACAATTCTGCATCTCCCCAAATAATATCTTGAAGATAAACTATGTACATATGTACTATAAAAATACTTTTACCAATATGTATGTATGTATGTATATAAAAAATTAGTTATTTTCCCCATATTATCAACAGAAAAGTCTTAAAAAAAATAAAATGTAAAAAACTGCATTAAAAGTTTCTTATGCAGGGTATACACCTTACTTAATTTCGTACTTAGCGTAGTATGAGTTTTTGAGATACACGTTACTACAAATCGTACTAATTCATTTGAAAGAAGAATTTTAAAGGCAATACATACGCGGATAAACGAATAATGTGGAAGATTTATTAATAACAAGTGAACTGCAGCTGAAAATAATAAAAAAATAATGCAAAAAGAAAATTTACATTTTCTAGAGAATGGTTATAATAATATTTTATCTTCTTTTTTTTAATAAAATATCAGCTACATTAAGCTTATTTTAAAATTGAGTCGCAGAAACACTTCGTTTTCCAAATCATTTCCTCATAAAACTAATTTTGCTGTACAACAGTATGATACACAATACTTATTATCGTACTTATCGAAGATCCGCTCACAAAAATCAAAAATTTTTTATTTTCATACTGCAAAGTATACTTCGTAAGTACGACAGCATGATACGCGTTACTAATTTCATACTAGTACGATTTATCGTACGATTTGTAGTATCGTGTATACTCGCCATTATACGTTATTGTTCTTTATTTATATCTTAAGTCATACATTTTTACTTTCTCTTTTTTTTTTTTTTTTTTTTTTTTGTATTTATTTTAAATATTGACCTATAAAAGTAAATTCATTTGAATATTATTGACTCAGTTGTGCTACTGTTTTCTTTTCCATGTGGATATAAAACCCTCTTGTTAAATAATTGTTACATATAAATAGTTGATTTTTTCTTTTTTTTTTTTCTTTAAACCTTTAATGAAGATGTGCTCATACTTATGTTTATGTACATATCGTTAGCTAAAATGCAAAAAGGCGTAACTAACAAAAATATAATTTTACAGGAGAAGCAAAAAACTAAAATAAAACTAAACAAACTAGTTTAATGGCATTCGTAATAATCAATCAAAAACTTGATTTTGAATTTTTTTGTTAGTTACGCCTTTTTGCATTTTAGTTAAAGATATGTACATAATTATAGAAATTACACCAAACAGCAATGCGTTTATTTCATTTTATTATTTTGTCTTTCAAAAGAGTACAACACTTCAGCACAAAAATAAATTAAGCACAATAATGAATCATTTCATATTTGTAACAAAGAAATTTTGTTGTTTTTTTATCGAAGTTCGCTTGAACTGGCTGCATATAAAAGAATAAATTGAAATTAACATGCATACGTGCAGTGGTGGTTGAAACTAATGACCAGTATATTTAAAATTGTTGGATGGTTGGTATGGTTTGGTTTACGTGGCTGCTTACTAATTACAAGTAATCAAATAAATAAGAAGAGTAAAATTCAACCAATTGTTAAAGTTATGAAGAAAAGAAGATGAAAGTGGATCGGACATAGCCTAAGAAAGGGTACAGAGGTCATGGTCACGAACTACTCACGTTAATTAATAACAGTTTGTCATTTCAAAACATAATGTTTTGACCGCCACTATATATATGTATATACATATCGTAACCTAAAATCCAAAAGGCCGTAAGTGCATTTTTTACTCTTTTACAGGAGAAGCAAATAACCATGTAAATTTAAGACTATTTATTTATTAGGTGCCAAATTGAATAATGAATAAAGTCGGTATTTTTGAACATATGTGAGTAAAATTTTAAGGAAAGATGTATTTTGGTTAGAGTCCAAACAATATTAGAGCGTCAAGCGTTGCGTTAGCAGCAGGATACGTATTTTCAATATATTCAAACAATATTTTATCCGTTTAAATGTACTGAAAATACGTACCCTGCTGCTAACGCTACACTTGACGCTCTAATTTAGGTTGGACTCTTAATCACATCATAATCAATCAAGAAGTACATATATTTTGAATTTGTTGGTTGTTACGTATGTATGTGCATACAATTGAGAAATCTATAAGAAAAGGATAATTAATACGAAAAATGCTGCTTATTGTCTAGCTAATTTTAATTTCTACTAATACCGCCAATTGGGTTAACTTTTGGACCTACCCTGTCGGAAATTTAAACTAACTTTAAGCTAAATATTTCGCAACAAGTGCTGACTGAGAATTGGATTACTTTCCAATGGAAATAACTAACTATTTTAACATTGCGATGTCCTAGGTGGTAGTCAAATGGCCCACTCTGCACTAATTTTCAACTAACTTAAAGTTGATAGTCAGTAAATTTGCAAAAAGAGGTTGCTGGGGTTCGAACTATGTACCACACGTTGCATAGTGAACGCGCTAGCTACACAGCTAAGGTAACAACTAAAATAATAATAGCAAAATGTTATTATAAAATTGAAATGAGTTTCAAAGTAGCTGAGAGTAAATTTGTTGGCTCTCACCAAAACCGATTACGTACTCAACTTAATGGTGAGTATACACGATACTACAAATCGTACGATAAATCGTACAAGTATGAAGTTAGTAACGTGTATCATGCTGTCGTACTATATGAAGTATACTTTGTAGTACGAAAATCAAAAATTTTTGATTTTTGTGGGCGAAGCTTCGATAAGTACGATAATAAGTATTTTGTATCATGCTGTTGTACAGCAAAATTAGTTTTATGAGGAAATGATTTGGAAAACGCAGTGTTTCTGCGACCCAATTTTAAAATTAGGTTTATGTAGAGGATATTTTACTTAAAAAAAGAAAATAAAATATTATTTTAATCATTCTCTACAACATGCCCCTTTTCTTTTTGCATTATTTTTTTCATTATGTTCCACTCCAGCTCACTTTTAATTAATAAATCCACCACATTATTCATTTATCCGCGTGGGTATTGCCTTAAAAATTTTCTTTCAAATGAATTAGTATGATTTGTAGTAACGTGTATCTTAAAAAGCGTACTACAACTCATACTACGCCAAGTACGAAATTAAGTATCGTGTATACCCTGCATAAGAATTGATTTTGGGTCAGTTCTGGATTATATTGTAGTTAGCTTTTAGTTAGTCTAAGAAAAGTTAACTATAAGTTGATTATTTTTGTTGTCAACTACACATAGTGCTAGTTTCTTACTAATTAGTTAAACATATACCTAATTTACATTAGGCATTTTTTTTACTGAAATTTCATGAGTATTGTTGCATGAAACTTTTTCTATATGCTAATTGCATCGCTAAAGAAGAGAATGGTGTATAAAAAAGGACATAACATGAATCTCTGATGCATTTTTGACAACTTTTTTGATCTGAGTTGATTCTCCAGGTTTTCTATTGAGAAATGAAAAATTTTCGTGCAAATAATTTCATAAAAAAATGCTTAATGTCAATTAGGTATTAGTTTAACATACGTTTGAGTTAATCAAGAAACAAATTTAAACGGAGTTTAAGCGTCCATGCTGTTTTTCAGTGATGGATTAACAGTTGTCAATTTAGCTAGAAATACCATACTTTGTTTTAAATATAGATGTGGCATTCCTGAAAATATTTTACGTAAATAAGGCAACACGAATATCCCTTGAGGAATTCTTTGTATGAGTGCCTCAAATACAAAAAAATTTGAAGTGAGTTCTAACGGCAGAAATGCTTATTTTACTGTGAGTTCTGAAACTCTTAATAAAAAAAAAAATAAATAATAAATCTGATGAAAACCTTTTTTTTACCGGCAAAGCCAATTTTTCGTCAGCGATCAACTTCGCTTTGTCCAATGCCAAATAGTAATGATGCATTAACATTACAGTTGCCTAGTACTTCTTCATATAAGCCAGTAATATCATCCCCTTCAGGCTCGTGTTCATCACTTAACAAAGTTATCACTACAGATAACAGCGGCTCGAAACTCAAGGTACAAGTCGGAATGGACAGATATATAACCGTGGTAAAGCGTGGGCGAAGCCCGAATTCTTCAAAAATTTCATCTGCTCCCAAAATGTCTAGGGATAACAGCGCAGCCTCAACTAATCGCCAAAATCGCTTCGAAATTTTGCAAGATGACAACGACAAACCCGAGGTATCCTCGAATAAAATATCCAAGCCGCCACCAATCTATTTGAGACAAAAAAATTCAAATGCCCTTATTAAAAAATTAATTTCGGTCATTGGTGAGAATAAATTTCACATTGTTCCAATAAAACGTGGAAACATAGATGAAACTAAAGTCCAAATTTATGACGAAAAAGATTTCCGCAAAATGGTTGCTGAATTTGAAAAAAATAAAACAAGCTTCTACACATACCAGCTTAAGAGCGCTAAAGGCATGCAGATCGTATTGAAGGGCATAGATTCTTATGTTGTTCCCGAAGAAATAAAAGATGCACTCGTCCTCCAGGGGTTTAAGGTAAAAAATGTGTCCAATATAATAAATAGAGAGAAGATTCCTCAACCCCTATTTCGTGTTGAACTTGAGCCTAATGATATAAAATTGAAAAAAAATGAAACGCATCCAATTTATAATTTGAAATACCTCTTGTACCGAAAAATCACAGTTGAAGAGCCACATAAGCGTTCAGGTCCTGTACAGTGCCATAATTGCCAAGAATATGGCCATACAAAAACATACTGCAATTTACCCTCTGTTTGTGTTGTGTGCGGCGAATTACACGGCACTGCTAGTTGCAATAAGCCAAAAGATCAAAGTGATAAAAAATGCAGTAATTGTGGAGGTAATCACACCGCTAACTACAGAGGTTGTCCTGTGTACTCTTTCGTAAAGAAGACTATGGTGCAAAAACCTAAATTAGCTCCAGCTCAATCAGCAAACGCTTACTCTGCCACTTTTGCGCAAATGAGCCAACCAGTTACTTCCCGTGTATCGTATGCAGATGCTGCTAAGTCAAATTCAATTCCCACACAAAATGTTTCCCCGCCAAATAATTCAAAAAATACTGACGCAAGCTTTAATTTTAATCGCCTTGAAGCTACTATTGAAAATCTGGTGCAAACTATAAACAATTTTACAACAAATATGACTAGCATGATGCAAGAAATGCTGCGAATGCAGAATACTCTGCTTCAAGCATTAATTAATAAGCCATGAACACGTTAACAATATATTTCTGGAACGCAAACGGCATTCGCCAACATAAAAATGAACTTGAGCACTTCCTCACGGAAAAAAATATTGATGTAATGTTAGTATCTGAGACTCATTTGACTTCGAGAAGTCTTTTTAAAATTTATGGCTACACTATATATGATACAAAGGACCCTAGAGGAAGGGCTTGCGGTGGATCAGCAATTCTAATAAAGTCAAGACTCAAGCACTATGTTCTTGATAACATTTGTGAAGAACACCTACAAGCAACAAATATTGGCATTGAAAGTTTTTGTAAAAATTTTGTTATATCATCAATTTACTCCCCTCCCAGATTTTCAATCACTGAGAATCAATATGAGGATTTCTACAAATCTCTTGGACCTTGTTTTGTAGCAGCTGGCGACTACAATGCTAAGCATACGTTCTGGGGTTCGCGTCTTATTACCCCCAGAGGTCGAGCATTGTTCAACACTATTTCAAAAATGGGCTTGGATGTCATTTCGAGTGGGGAGCCCACTTATTGGCCTACTGACATACAAAAAATTCCGGATGTTATAGATTTTGGCGTCATAAAAAATATCTCTAGGGATTTAATTCAAGTTCAAGCTTCTCTTGATCTTTCGTCCGATCACTCTCCGACGATCATTACAATTTGTAGTCCCTTAAGAAGTAACTTACCTGACCCATATGTGAAGATGATCAATCGTGTTAATTGGCTGGGGTTCAAAAAATATCTCAGTAGTCATTGTACGGAAAACATTACGCTTAGAACATCCGATGATATTGAATCTAACATTGCCAATCTCAGCGAGAATATTAAACAGGCTGCTGAACATGCCATTATCTCCCATCCGCAGACTGGGTTTAATAAAATTTATTCTACAGACATTGAACGTCTCGTACGTGAAAAAAGAAGAGCTAGAAGGGAATGGCAACAGCACAGATCACCACAAAATAAAATCAGATTTAAAGAGTGCACTAAACGACTCCAAGAGTTGCTTGCGTCTGAAAAAACTGCATCTCTTAAAAATTATCTGGAAGGTCTTGATGTCACACCAGCGTCTAATTACTCTTTGTGGCGCGCTGCTAGAAAGCTTAAAACACCCATTGAGTATAAGCCACCTCTACGCACATCTACCGGAAGTTGGGCAAGAAGCGATACTGAAAAAGGAAAAATATTTGCTGAGCACTTAAAATCCGTTTTTACGCCAAACATATATACTGGTGTTGCTGATTTGCCGAATGTAGTCGCTCTACCCCCTCAACACATAAAGTTTAAGACGCGTGATTTACAAAAATTAATTGCCGAACTCAACCCGAAGAAAGCTCCGGGTATTGATGGAATTAGTAACCAGATGCTTATGAACTTGCCTCGTATTGCAATGAGAATCCTATTATTCATATTTAATGCCATTTTACGACTGGAGTATTATCCACACAGCTGGAAGCTTGCCAAGGTTAAAATGATTCCAAAGCCGGGCAAAGATCTAACCAAGGCTGAGTCATATAGGCCAATAAGTCTACTATCAACTATGTCAAAGCTTTTCGAAAAACTGCTCAAAACAAAATTGTCCCCAATTCTAATTAGTAGTGGGTGCATACCAGACCATCAATTTGGTTTTAGAAGTCAGCATAGCACCATTGAACAAACTCACAGACTGGTTCAATTTATAAGAAGAACTTTTGAGGAAAAAAAGTATTGTTCTGCGCTCTTTATTGACGTTTCCCAGGCATTTGATAAAGTGTGGCATGAAGGCCTAATTTTAAAATTGAAGACTTACTTACCAATAAACATTTCAAATATTTTGGAAAGTTACATTATTTCCCGTAAGTTCACTGTTGTGGAAGGAGACTTTACGAGTAGGCCTGAAACTATTTCATCCGGTGTGCCACAGGGGAGCATACTGGGACCAGTTTTATACTTGATTTATACTTGCGATATGCCTGTGAGCAGTAGTATCCATACTTCCACATTTGCCGACGATACAGCCTGCCTTAGTATGCACGAAAACCCTGATGAGGCATCCCGCAAACTCCAGGAACACATTAGCCAGATGGAGCTTTGGTTAAACTTATGGAGAATTAAAGTCAACGAACAAAAGTGTGTCCATATAACGTTCACCCTAAGAAGAGATACTTGCTCCCCCATTCGGATTAACAATCAAGTTGTTCCTCAACATTCACATGTGAAATATCTAGGTATACACCTTGATCGACGACTTACATGGAAACATCACATTGACTCTAAGTTAACTCAAATGAAACTTAAATTAACTCAGGTACATTGGCTGATTGGTAGAAATTCAACACTTAGCCTAGACTGCAAACTTTTAATATACAAGTCGCTTTTAAAGCCAATATGGTGTTACGGAATTCAACTATGGGGCACTGCTTCAGCTTCAAATGTAGAGAAAATTCAACGAAGGCAAAATAAAATTTTACGCATGATAACATCGGCTCCATGGTACATCAAAAATGCAAATATACATCGCGATTTGAATATGCCACTAGTGACTGAAGAAATTGTAAAATACGCAGGCAAATATCTAACAAAACTCGAGTCACATCCTAATCCGCTTGCTCGTAATATTTTGAACTTTACTGGGCACATCCGCTTAAAAAAGAGAGATACACGGGCTCTAATATTCAACACTCTAGATGATGAAGCTGCTTGAAAACACTTTTTTCTTTTTGTTGCTTATCACTACTTATGTATTATTAATAACTATCACTAAGCTTATGTCCGACATTGGTCGGGCCTAATAATTTTTTTATAGACTTAAGATTTGAATACTTATTGTTAGTTCATATTTGAAGATACAATAAATAAAAAAAACATGCATTAAAAAAAAAAAAAAAAAAAAAAATAAGGCAACACTTAAAAGCGATGTGATAATTCTTTAAATATACATATTAAAAAAAACTTCAATAACTGAATTTTAGGGAAATAAAAACTAAATAATATTTACATAAAAAATAGTGACACTCCAAAAATAAAACCAAAAAAGATCATAAAATTTTAAATCCAACGAAATAGACTTTCTTTAAAATTAATTCTAAAATCGTCATACACAAACCGTTCAACTATGTGTTGTCAGAATATTTACAACTAACTTTGGTGTTATTTGTTCATTAATAATTATCACATGTAATTTGGCTTAAAAAGCGATACGAACTTTAGCCTGTTAAAATCATAAATATAGAAACAAATGGAGTTAGAATAATAATTAAAATTAACTAAAATTAATAGCCATGGGCCTGTGGCAAAAATTAAAATAAAAATATACTTAATAGTAACAAACCAAAAAAGTTTGTATTAAGTAGAACAAAAAATAAGCAAATTAACTAACATGTGTATAATTAGTAAAAGAACAAAACGACAATGGTAAGACTGTTGTAAATATAGAGATGGTAAAATTGAGCTTACAATACAAAAAAGCTTTCAGAAAATTGAAATGCGATGAATCAAAACAATTCACATATTCCATTTGCAATAATGCTAAGTATATAACGCAGAAATCTACATCAACTGACACCACACACAGTGGACCAAACACAAAAGAACGCTGATGATGAAGGTTTAGTGGACTTCGAAAACGGCTGGCTGTTCCGTTCAACTATGTGTTGTCAGAATATTTACAACTAACTTTGGAACAGTGAAATGCGCATAGGATCCAGCTAAACCCCTCAATAATCAATTTCAATGTATTTTTAATAAAAAAATATTTTACTTAATAAGTAAAATATTAATTTGGGATTATTAGTGCGTTTAAAAATTTTAACTTTGGTGTTATTTGTTCATTAATAATTATCACATGTAATTTGGCTTAAAAAGCGATACGAACTTTAGCCTGTTAAAATCATAAATATAGAAACAAACCTCTTTGTTAAAAGAAATCCTTCCAAGAACTCCCATTCATTATACACATAAAAATGATTTAGACGTGTTTTTATCTCTCTTATTTTTCTTACAATTGTCCTATCCAAGTGATTCTGATTTCATAATCACTAAAATCTTAGCAGTCATAACAAGCATTCATTTTATTTATGGATGAATATACATATTTATTTATTAAGCTTTTTAGTAAAACTGTTTTTTCAATTACGTAATATTTATTTCATAATATGTGACCTTCTCCGACAAAAGGGACCTAGTCTGTCAAAAAAACGCGTTTGGACCTAAAAGTGGATTCTGGTACCTAAAAGGGTGTAGAATAAGATGAAATGAGTTTTTCTAAAAACTTCATTTTAACACCTAGGTCCCTTTTCTCGGAGAAGGTCATATATGTATCATTTGACAGTTCTAACTACAGTTTAACTGAGCAATGTTGCTCGGTTAAACTTAGATTATTAACTAGATAATCTTTATTTGAAAAACAAAATTTTAAGTTTAAACTATAGTTAACTGACAAGTAGAGTTTTTCTTTAAGTTAAAAACTAGCTCATAATCAGACATGGTACACACCCAGCGGGAACTAGAAGGAGTAGGGATGCCTTCTAGAAGGCCTCTGTACGCCTTCTTTTGGATGTAGAAGGCCTGCTCGCTCCATTCCATACTCATATCTTTTTTACACGCGTTGTCATTGCGGAGCAGGCCTTCTGTTCTTGCTTCTTTCGCCAGAGATTCTGGGAGGCCTTCAAACTAATAGATTTTGTTTTTGCTTTGGTAAAAAACAAAACAAAACATGTTACTCCTTCTCTTCTCCCTTCTCATAGAAGCGAGTGTGGAATGTGTATCGTATATTTTATGCGAAAGAGTCCTTTAATAAGGCCTTCACTAAGAAAGTCTTCTGAGTTTTACCGCTGGGCATGTACGTCTGTATGTACAATGTACATACATATGTATGTATGTGCGTATTAGAGACCTGCGTAAACAGTCTTGTATTATACTAAACCAATAATAAATGCTGTCGTACTATAAGCGAATCACGATGGATGTATTGGTGTACGTGTATATCAGTATTAACAAGCGATGTCGCCAAGACTGCTTGTTTGTAACAAACAATCAAAAGAAGTAGTGTTGATTTGTGTATGCTTGTTATTTTGCATACTGTACGTTTGAGTGTGTGTGTAAGATGTAGATAGTAAGCTATTATGTGATTAACCGCATACAACTAATGTTAATGCATGTGTGTGCGTTTGCATGTGCGCAGAAAAATAAAAGATCATACACACATACATGCATGACGTTTGTACACGCGCTCATGCGTAGAAAGCATCACAAATTCTTCCGTCGCGAAATATTTTCTTCTTTACTCCTATACCTACAATACTGAAACAAATTTCTTGCAAACAGTGTTGTTAGCGTTTGTTTTATAAGATTTCGCTGTAGTAAAGCATTTGAAAAATCCCTCGTTTTAAAAATTCTTATAAGATGTCTTGTGCAGGACACTAGTGCGTATGTATGTATGAATATGTATGTAGGTAGTTTTCGTTTTAAATATTTCTCTTTATTGTTCTTTAATGTATAGATAAACTGCATAATTAATTAACATGACGTCGTCCGTTGGTGTTGTTACTATTGTTTTAGCCAATGCTTTGCATTAAAAGGGAAAGTGAAATAACAATATACACACATACATACATAATGTATGTATACATTCATACGTACTTGCATAATCACAAAACAATGTAATTCATTCTTTAATTTCTTTTCTTATTTTAATAAAATTTGAATTGGAAATTAATTTTTATTAGATGGCATAATCAGTGAGTATGCGGAAAAGATTTGTTAATTCAAGTTTATTTTAGTAGGGAGTGGCATGAAAATTTCTTAAAAATGTTTTGTTTAAAGAAGTTCAGTTTGTTTGTAATGTATAGGCATTGTTTCTATATGCATTTCAAATTTTAATGGACGTGGCCTTTTTTAAAAAATAGATTTGGTAAAAAAAATACCCACATATGTCTGAACATATACATTGTTCAAAAAGCCCGAGTCTGATATTCAACTTAGAGCTGGATAAGTGCATACGGGTACAAAAACCCGATTTTTACCCGTAACTAAAGTTTTTGTGTGTGTTTCAAAATTTTCAAACACAGATTGTTGTTATACTCGGCCCTAGTTTGAGGGAGAGAGACGAGGGGACAGAAACGTTTCTTTTCCCATTGTCTCTCTCTCTCCTAACAAACTAATCAGCTTTAGCGATTTCTTTTCTGACAAATATGTTGCATATATGTTACATGTTTTACATTTCTGTGTTCGTTTGTACAAAAAATACAATTGTGGGAAAAATTTTCAATTTCTTTTCTGAATATGTTGCATGAAAAACATGTAAACATATTTTACCCTCACTTTATTCAAGGTGTACATACGAGTACTGCCATTTTTCCAACTGTGGTAACGAAGGTTTTATTTTGCATGCCATGCTTATAATTTCGAGAGAATGTTTCTTAAATAGAAATATAAAAATTATTATTACAAAAATTAGTATAAATAGATATTTATTTAAATATTGTGACTGTTTTGGTTTTTTTTAAACACAATTAGTGATGTCAATGTGTGCTTAAAAATTATTTTAGTGTGCGGAAAACCTCTCAAATAGCCTTAAAAATCGGAAATGAAGTACATTAATGATAAAATGTAACCGTTGTAAATAAAAGCAACTTATTTCGTTAGATTGTAGTAACAGAATATGTAGCACTTTGAGTGATTCTAGGTAACATTTAAAAATGGTACACATATATAGAGTAACATATTTTCTTCAGAAAAGAAATCGCCATATGTTTCCACCGGCATGATTTAAACAAATCATGATGATTTGTGCAAATCATGTTAATTTATGCATGATTTACCATACATTATGCATATGGATAAATCACCTCAAAGTAGTTGATTTATTATAAATAATGTCGAAAATACTATTTTTCGAACTCAATTTATACATGCAACCCTGGGTTGCTTTTAAAATTACAAACTCCATCCCTGGGTCATCCATCAATAGTGACAATTTCGAAAAAAATTACATTCAGGAATACTTAATCAATTTTAAATGTCAACTACATGTGAATAAAATGCACATTACAGCTGCTGCGGTCACCTCATAAAGCACGTGCATAAATTGAATACGAAAATTCGAACAACAAATCACTCACAAGCCCGGTGGAAACACTTTGAAGTGATTTACTTAAACCTACTTGATTTAAAGTCGGTGGAAAATACTATTAGCAGTAACTCATGTTTTAGACTCGGCAGTTTTTCTTAAAGCAAGTCTGAGTTTATGGGAGAGAGAGGAAAGAAGAAAGAAGAGGGGTACTGACTTGCTTGTACGGGAAAGTTACTTCAATTATCTTCTTCAATTTATTCGCAGCATTAAAGCAATAGCAAAATTGAACAAGAAACCGTCTGAGTGTAAACAAACGAGGAGTTTTAAAAGAAAATTGAAGAGAACTGCTTCAAGAAAAACTGCCAAGTCTAAAACAAGACTAAGAGTTTCATAGTGTAAACTAGGACTAGGCTATACCTAACAGAAAAATATTAACACATCTTACGAAATCCCATGTAAAGGGAATAACAACAACAGCTGTGATCTTATTTATATTGGCACCACGAAGAGAAATTTAGAGATAAGAGTTAATGAACATAAGGCTGACATAAAGAGAAACAAAGAAAGTACTGCCTTGTCACAACATATAATAAAAACTAAACATCAGCCCGATTTTGACAACATAAAAATACTTGACAAAGTTAATAATACTAGAAAGAGATACATAACGGAAAGTTTAAGGATACAACAAAAAGTCAACAAAACAATGAATATAAAAGAAGACACGGATAATTTAAGCGCAAATTATAGAGTAGCAATAACATAAATAGAAGTATAAGCTGTGATATTAGCTATTTGGTTTGTGTGTGTTGTAAAACAAATTTGTCAACCATGTGTACATATAGTTTTTTTTGCATAATATGACATAATAACATACAATGTAAGTTAAATTTTAAAAAATTTTGTTAATAATTATTAAAAGGTGTTGAAAATGTTTTGTTTTTCTTTTTTAATAAAATAGACGAATCCCTTGAGAAAGTGAACAAAAAATTCACGAAACGTTGGGAAAATATGTAATAATAACTATGCGTTTTTATTAACATAAAGTACGATGGGCCTCATTAGCTTATTTCAATAAAGATATCTTCTTTTCAAATACAACTACATTTCATCTCAGGTATTTTTTTTTTGTCATACAGTGTTATTAACTTGACTGTACCCGGTCAAAAATACTTGTGTGGTAACACTCTATTCTTGCGAAAGCAATGAATAGCTGTTGTTGTTTTTACATTTATTTTCATTACAACTTCTTACAACTAAAACTCGAGCTGAAAAACGTCAGCCAATGTAGAAATGTTAAAGTAAGAAAATAATAAAAAAACATGTTGATTATTGTGTTCTTGTTTCAAGTCTGATACTTGTATTATTTGTTTAAATGAAAGTTTAACATAATATCTCTAGTTGTTCTAAGAAATTTTTGGGTAAAGGGACCTTTCCCTGATGATCTGAAATTTGCATAAAAATTTCAATGTATTTTTTAATTAAAAAAAATATTTTACTGAATAAGTAAAATAATAATTTTGGATTATTAGTGCGTTAACAAATAAATGTCAAACTTAATTGCAATAATTCTAAAAACAAAAACACCAACCATGCTTTATGTTTGAAATTTTTCCAATAAAAAGGGAACTTGTTACGAATTAATTTTTGAATCTTTCTATTTATGAAAAAATAACTAAATGTTTTTTTTGTGTTTCATTTAAATCAAGGATCCTTCAAATTTATATTTAATTATGGAATTCTTGCCCGGCGGTGATATGATGACATTGCTAATGAAAAAAGATACACTTTCAGAGGAATGCACACAATTTTATATAGCAGAAACAGCATTGGCTATAGACTCAATACATAAATTAGGTTTCATACATAGAGATATTAAGCCCGATAATTTATTATTGGATGCACGTGGTCATCTAAAGGTAAAACATCAAAAACTAACTGCCTTATTTATAAAAAAAAAATATTACGTCTTTATAAAGGCTTAATAAGACAAATTTTGTATGTAAATCTGTTTTATAAACCCTTTATTTAAGCCTTAATAATTTTTATAAATTGGGTCTTTAATATAAAAAAAAAACTTATTAACATTAATATTTCTTGCTATAGCTCTCTGATTTTGGTTTATGTACTGGTTTGAAAAAATCACATCGTACTGATTTTTATAGAGATTTATCACAAGCAAAACCATCTGATTTTATAGGAACATGTGCAAGGTATGTAAGAATATATAAAATATATGAGTATAGGAAATTTATGATTTTATTTTATATTTTATTTGTTTTTTTTTATTAGTCCCATGGACTCAAAACGTAGAGCTGAATCGTGGAAACGCAATCGACGAGCATTAGCTTATAGTACCGTTGGTACGCCCGATTATATTGCCCCCGAAGTATTTTTACAGACCGGTTATGGTCCCGCCTGTGATTGGTGGTCATTGGGCGTTATTATGTATGAAATGTTAATGGGATATCCTCCATTTTGTTCAGATAATCCTCAGGATACGTATCGAAAAGTTATGAATTGGCGCGAGACATTAATATTCCCTCCTGAAATACCCATATCAGAAGAAGCTAAAGAAACAATTATTAAATTTTGCTGCGAAGCCGACCGCCGATTGGGTTCACAGCGGGGCTTGGAAGATTTGAAGTCCGTACCATTTTTCCGCGGTGTCGATTGGGAGCATATACGTGAGAGACCAGCAGCTATACCCGTTGAAGTGCGTTCAATTGATGACACGTCCAACTTTGATGAATTCCCCGATGTTTCATTAGAAATACGTAAGTTTTGTTTTTTGTTTATAAATACATACATACTAGTGATGCACGAATATTCGTATTCGAATTGTCGAATATTCGGCCACTTTCAGGCGAATACGAATACGAATATTTTTCCAAAGAAATTAAAATAAATAAATACATAAATCATAAACGGAATTTAAATAAATGACTAAAAGTTTTACTTTGTACAAATACATTAATTTTTAATAGAAATTTGTGCTTTGTATCATTTTCAAATATTATTTAATAACGATCATTAAAATTAACTTTAAAGTACGCCAACAAGAGTGTGAAGTCCTTATTCATAACAATTTTTTAATATTTCATATTGCATATAATATTCGTATTCGTATTCGCGAATATCGTTTCAAATATTCGTATTCGTATTCATATTCGCGAATATCAAAAATTGACATTCGTTACATCACTAATACATACATACATATACGTATAGTGCTATAAACGCCAAAAAAATTTAGGCGTCATAATTTTCGAACTTAATTTTTTGACCAAAATCGATTATTTGCGATCGTAAATAATCGATTTTCGTCAAAAAACGAGGTCCAAAAAATGTGTCGGTTAAGCTTTTTTGGGGGTTATGGCTCGATATGTATGTATGTGTACATTTTATCACAATGGGCCCACCCAATTGGGTCTCCGAGTGGAGGTGCGGTTTAGCACCACGCTTCCTAACCTATTTTTACATATAAATGACAATTTCATAGCAAATGATAAAAATTATATTCCTGATGAAATGTTTTTATAAATATTTCATTCAATAAGAATTGAAATTACTGAACTTAAGCCTGATTAAGAAATTATTTCTGATTAAGTAAATAATTTTTAATTTTTATACCAAAATAAGTTCATAAATTTCTTTTTATTTTTCATTTGTAGGAATAAAAAAAAATTGTATGACTAAAATGATCTTCAACTTGCTTTTCTGCTAATTATCGGCATATTAAAAATATCGATTTTTTTATAAACAATGAAAACGTAGTTTCTTAGGAATGACTTCCACTTTTTTTTATTGGGAAGTTAAAGATTAGGCTTTTCACAACGTTTTGGAATTGTCGGTCGTATAATTGCACAAAAACTTGTACATGTCCTTAAACGTCATTTTAAAAGTCATTGAGCATTCCGAAATATTTTATAATAGTTTGTTGTTACATTTTTAATGAAATTATTTTCTTATTCTTACAGCCTCGGCTCCTATGCCCCAGGGCAGTGAAATAGCTAAAGATTGGGTCTTCATCAATTACACCTTTAAACGTTTTGAAGTGCGAAATTTAGAGTGAGGCTAAGCTATCATTCGTTTTCTAAAAACAAAATCATTGTTTCACATTTGATTTCTACATGATTTTTTTTTTCATTTCTGAATTGAACTTAACAAAGCAAAAGAAAGGAAAATAACGAGCAAAAAATAAAACTATAAAATTAAAAATAGAAACTTACAACAATACATATTCATAACACAAAAACAAATGAATAAATTAAGTAATCATAGACCTAAACTAAATTATTGAATTGAATAGAAGAGCAAGAAAGAACGATCTACAACTATCAACTGTTTTTTTCATTAGTTTATAGATCTTAAATACCTTGAATTAATAAAAATAAATAAATAATAGAGCAACAAATTTCACTAAAAACAATAATAACAAAATATAAAATTAAAAAATTAAACTTCAAACTAAAAGGCTTTTAAGTATTAAGTACAACAATATTATTGTATGGCAGTTACAAAAATTTTTCTTTGTTTCGTTGAAATAGTGAAGGTATTCACATCAGTTTTTTTCTTGTTGGAAAAATGGAAAAATGTAAATTTTTTACAACAAACACAGCAAAAAAAAGTTCCACCTAAAGTTGAGTTTTTAAATTCAACTTTTGGTGAATTTTTTTCCCTGTGTTTGTTGTAAAAAATTACATTTTTCCAACAAGAAAAAAGCTGATGTGAATAGCTTTAGTAAAATAAAAAATAATCGTAAGAAATTAATTACCTAGTTAACTTTTTATGGCAATTTTTTTTTGAAAAATTTAGTTTTAAATATAAATATGAAAATCATTGAATTGGAATTGGAACATCTGATAAACGGACAGTGGTGGCCAAAATATTTGCCAACTTCTTAATCATTGTAATCAAAAAATAGTAAAGGCCAGTCCCACGATGTCTCCAGCAGATGTTCGATCGACAACTTGTATTGCAAACAACAATAACATTAGAACATTTGTTGTTGTTTTCAATATAAGTATTCGATCGAACGATTTCTGGTGACATCGCGGGACAGGCCGTAACATTATCATTTTGCTCGTTTTATATATGTATGTATGTATGAGTTGTTGCTAATTTAAGAAAAATCGGAAAAGTTAAAAATTTGAGTTCGTTATCAGTGAGTAAATTAAATTTAATCTTTGTCGATTAATTGATTTTCTTTGCTATTTTAAGTGGTCAATGTTAATGGTTTAATTTTAATTTGAACATACATATGTACACAAGTTTAACTTAAAAATATATTGAAAATATAAGCAAAAAATATTTTAGGAAAATTAACCAAAATATCATTTTTAATTTGTCTGGTTTTTATATACTATACTTTCTGTCAGTAGTAAATTGTAAACAGTGCAATTTTCTTATTCTTCTCCAAAAAAAATCGATCAGTTTTCTTAAATCGCTCAATTACTGAAACAACGCTATAACTTAAACAATAGGATTTTTGAGTTAATGATACAGAATTACAATATTTATTCATATAGTACAAAAATTTCGTACAAACATCTTGTTTATTCAATTCTTGAGAGAAAAAAATCATTTTTTATTTTTCCATTAAGTTGTGTGTAAGTTGAAAACTTTTAATTCGTTTTCTGGCAAACTAGTTTTTGTTTTTTGAATTAAGACGTTGTTTTGGTAAATGAGCGAAATGTGTTATTCGCAAAGAAATTCTTGTCCATTTTTGTTGTTTAGTATGACAGTATGACTACACAACAATATCGAATTTCTTTTATGTCGTCTAAAGTTAGATAATAAAACTAAGTTTATTCACGCATTCAGAAAATAATATATACGTTATGTATGTAGACATGTTCAGATATAAATACTTATGTAATATATCTTACAAATCGATTAGTAGAAGATGTTTAGGCATCAAACAACCTTCAAATAAAGCAAAAAAAAGTTAACAAACGAGTCTTATTGCAGTTAACGAACTTTTAGACTTTTTGTAATACTTTACAGACACAAAGCAACATTTCTCTTTAATCTATTATAAATTGCCGAAAACGTATACAACCGTAATAAGGTCCTATATTATATAAATATCATTGAAAAGTTTTGCTTTAATTTTCACATATTTATTATCATTAATTCCAATGTTTCCGGGGTCTATCAAAAATTTTGTATAAGAGTTTCCTGAAATGTGCGAGGAACAATGAGAACTGCTTGCTCAATCGCCTTTAATGTACGGACGAACTCGGATTATATCGAGTTATACATTGCCCCCCTAAGAATTGGTTTTGCCCCTTTAAATTTTTAAAAATTGCCAATAATTATCTATTTTAATATAACTAATTAAAATCACCAGTCATAATGCCTCCCCCTCAGAAAGTTTTTTTTAGCTCCGCCAATGGAAGATCGTCGTATGCTTTATTATAAAAAATCAATACATAGTTGCTTATGAGCTTGTAAACAGACAAATTTTTTGTATCATAATTTTATTTAATTTTTAAAAGGCAGAAATTGAAAATATTTTAAACTAATTCTCTCCTTTCCAGATAGCATAATAGGACGTAATAAAGCCCAAATGGGCTTAATATAAAACAGGCATATCTTGATTTTTTTTCTAAGTCACGTCTTTAACGTTTTATGTTAGCCAACGTATGATTACATCCTGCTTAAAGAACTGTGTACAGTCGTAAAACAGCTCTGGGTGAGTTAACATCATGCGTCATTGGTAATTACCTCGTAAATACAACCAGGCCACTGTTCGTTTATTGATCTTCGAGAGGTTTGCGTCTCAACACCCTTGCGTGATTAGTGGCTGGCGTCAGTTAACGGTGCAGAGTTACTCTTTCGTGTCGTTGGTTCTTAACCGCATGCAAAATGTTATCTTTGATAACCTAACCTAGCTTTCTAAGAAAGCTAACCTAGCTTTCTAAGAAAGCGTTCTTTGAAATTGTGGCGCCTGGCACCAGTATTTGCGATGGCGTTATGAGGTTTATCTTCGAGGCCAAATAATCCTTCACCAGGAGCTACCTTTTCGCTGGTGAAGTAACTTAAAAATAAAACAAACAAATAAAGAACTATGTAAGTAAATAAGAAAAGTGTTCCCTTTTCCCTAAAATTGTGATCACCAATTGTTGCGCTGTTCTTGTGTCAGTGTACTATTTTTAAATTTTGTTCACCATTTTTTGTTCATGGTAAATATTTCAGGTGAACAAAACGTTCGCTCCTTATTCCTGATAACGGTGAATATGTAGTGCAGAATTAATCATTTTATTGTGTAAAAAATTCTTAAAAATGTGTGCAAAAATTTCATAAAACTGTGTAAATTTTTAATAATTGAGTGGTGTGTGAGCGCAAAACAAAAGAAAATAGACAATTGATTTGTACTTAACATTAAATTTAATTAATTTTAAATTTACAATTTCAGAGCATAATAAATATTGTGAACTTACAATTTCCATTATACATTTCAAAGTTATGGCGGCGTACGGCCAGCTCAAGCAGCCAATGATGCTTTTATCTTGCACTAAAACTGTCTATATACACGTACATCAGGGTTACCGTTCATCCGACTAAAGTCACAATTTGACCCTTTTTTTTAGCGGTGTGCGACTTTTTGTGAGACTTTTATTTATCACCGACTTTTGCAACTTTTTTAATTTTGTTGGGACTTTTTACTTTTTTTTTGTAAAGACTTGCAGTAAATTAAAAATGTCCTTATTATTTTTATAAAAAAAAAAATTGTCAAAATTCAAAAGCAATTCACAGATTATTGTTCATTTAGAAACACTTTTATTAATTCCAACATTGTACACGCAGTACAATGTATTTAAGAAATTTTTCGCAAATTTTCAGAAGAAGTTTCAAAGAATGGTTTTCGCAAAATAAAATTTTTAAATATATAAAAATTGTGGTTTTTGGAGTGCTTATTTTACAAAATTGCTTTTACCCGCCGAATCAATGAAATAAGCTGTCATAAAATATATACGGGTGTGTACGAACATGTGAACATTTTAAAACTAAAAACATTCAACTCAATACTGCCAGCTTTAAATTTATTAAGCTAAGTCTAGACGATATGTTGAATCAGCAAATATATGCTCACATTCATATGCTTAAAAATAACAACAAATCCTGCTGTCAGCATATACATATGTTAGGCGTCTACACAGTATGCTGAAAGTACCAAATTTTTTAAAGTCAACATATGTCAGCAAATAATAATACAACATATGAGTTAGCATACAATTTTTGTGTCTATACGATATGTTGAATTTCGTATGCTGATATATATGTTAAGTCATGTGAGCATTTGCTTAAATGTAAAATAAATTTGACAATTATATTTCTTTATTAGTAATTTGTATAAATTATCGCTTTTAGTGGAAAAGTTTATATTTTTGGTGTATAATTAATATATAAAAAAAAAACATAATGTCATCAAATGATATTTCCCTTGCCGTTATCCTAACTGCATTTGTTTTTGATGGTGATGCAGAATTAAAAGAAAAACGACGTAGAGTTTGGCAAAAGAAATGGTTAGAAAGAAGAGAGGAGGAGGGCTTCTGTGCAAAATTATACAAGGAATTGAAAGAAGAGCAAATATTATACAAAATTTCATACGTATGGATATAAATGTCATAGTTAGACCATTCAGTATGGGCTTTTGGCCTAATTTGTTTGTAGGGTTTTTTCACTTTTTTGACTGCCTGCACTTTTTCAGGTGTTGCGCGTGCAGAATCATCTGTATCAAAGCCACAAAATGATTATAAACAATCAGCATTTTCCAACAAACCTGTAATCACTGTTTCCATTTCTTTATACATATCGTTTGCTTAATCGGCAAATATGATAAGTCCCTTTTTAATTTTTCAGGAGAGTCTGTCTAAATTTATTTAAACTGAATATGTGTGAGGAAAACGAAACTATTAATTTGGCTATTTTAAATTAATAGGTGTTTTTTTTATTTTTTTTTTTTGGTCTTAGCATATTTGCTTACCACTGTATAACAGCAAGAAAAAATACCGTAACGACATTTTAGGTTTTGGAAATGATGCGTTTTGAGTTACAGTAGCATTCTACATTAAAAACTCAATTTACATAAAATGGACTTAAAATAATCTCGACTAAGCCAACGATATGTTTATGTTTGAAAATAAAACAACAATTTTTTATTGTAAGGAATAGTAATACTAAAAATATATACTTATCTATAATGAGTCATCCATTACAAATATCTTCCAATAAATAAAGGTTTATTTTTACTATATTTTAATGAGCAGAGTTAAAATAACAATTCTATTTGCTATCAAATTTGCCGTATGCTGAAAAGCTTAAATAGGATTTTCAACAAACAACATATCTGACAGCATACATATCAAATTTGTTACAAAGTAAAAATATGGTGTCTACACGATATGAAAAAATCTTGAACATACGTTTGTTGACAACTTTAACAAATGCCTTTCATATGTAGTTAAGCATACATATGTTGAAAAAATTTAGTGTCTACACGATATGTTGGCACTGATAAAAAATTTTTCACCATAAATATGCTGATTCAACATATCGTCTAGACTTAGCTTTAGACAAAGATATAGAAGACTAGATTTCTTCTGATGTACTTATTTTTGAATACAGAAATGAAATTTCCAAAAAGTAGTATTTATGTTAAGAAAATAATGTTGAAGTACACATTAGGGGTATAACCAATTTTTTGGCATAGTACCATGAGGTCAACCACGTCCTAGTAACAGCGAAAATCATAATCTTTTGTAATTTTTCTCAAAAAAGTTCACGCACCAATTGTTTTTTTCTAAACAGGTGTATAAAATCAGCGATGTCAACTTGGTGCTTTTGGCACTATATTTAGTGCTTTTTGAAGACTCAAAACGCCAAATTTTGAGCGTTAGTGCCAAACTAAGAAAAAGCACTAAGTAGTGCTTTTAAGAAATTTGCGTATTTCTTAAAATTACTTTGATAAAAACTTGGTGTATTTATTTGTTTAGGGTAAAGCATACCTTTTTCGTCTGATATAGTTCATTAAAAATGTTGATAATATTGCCGAAATAGAGAATAGCTTAGAAAACATTTTGTAATCTCACTCGTTTTTCACGTTAGTGCTTTTTACGCTTTGGAGATTTCAAAATTACGCTTTTTAGTGCTTTTTTAAAATTCTGATGTGCTTTTAGAGCCAAAAAAGTTGGCATCACTGTATAAAATCACTTTGTATGGAAGGTGAATATTCCGAGTGGAAATCACTGTTTATTTTAGTGACATCAAAAACATTCTTCAAATCAGCACAATCTTTTTGTCTTTTAATACTTTTGTGGTATAATGATATGAGATTTTCAATTAAAATTTTCAAAACTACATCGCGGTTGGTGTGTGAACTTTTTTCACCCTGTTGAAAAGTTATATCCCTAGTACATTCACCCAAAATATGTATATGGCGGCAAGTTCACAGAGCTTTATTTGGAAATGTTTGTCAAAAATATCTTAAGTTTAACTTTTTTAGCTTGATTTTTTTAATGACTCCTAATCCTTTGACCTCGGCAGCATACGACAGCCAAATTTATTAAACTTAGGGCCATTATTACAACTTAAAGATAGTTAAAAGTAGGATTTTATCGGACGTATAAAAAGCTTTCCATTATTGCAAATTGGATTTAACTTACCAGGTAGGATAAATTTGCCTATAATTTATCGCTCACTTTAAGTTAAAGTAAAATTTAGCAAATGATAAAGTTTTTATAGGTCCGACAAAATCCTACTTTTAACTATCTTTAAGTTGTAATAACGGCCCTTAAGCAAATTTGTTCAGTATACATACATGAAAACATCTATAGAAGCACATATAATGGAACTGTATATGTTGTGAAATATATATATATTGTTTCAAATTATTTTTTTTTGTTGTGTTATGCTTTTTATTAATAAAAAAAAAGTTAAAAAAAAGATGTGCAACTTTTATTTTCTCAAACGACTTTTTTGTGCGACTTTATTTTTATAAAACGACCTTTTGTGCGACTTTTCAAAAAATCCTAACGGTAACCCTGACGTACATACATAAATATACAACTTTTATATAAATATTTTCAAGCACCGATTTTATATCCACACATTTTCTACAACACGACAAAATGATAAATTAAAGCACAAATTAATTCACTTGTTAAATTAGCGCAACTTGTTCTTGTTCTTCTTCTTATTCTTTATAGGAATCCTAGATGATTTGATATCATGAAAATGTTGCCAAGTCCTTATTTTTCTATATGATGATACTAAAGCTTGCAGTACACGGTATGTAAAAAGCAACATGTGTATGGAATAAAGTATTCCACTAACAAATCAGCTATTAATAGATTGTTTGTGAGTCGAGTGATTTGTGATTACCGGGATTTTCAGAACAGGCTCGACATAATATATTATATTTAAAAGCCTTTTATATACAATTTGTACACAAGATTATATGTAATATAACGATTTTTTCTGCATTATTAACTTCAAAAACTCATTTTGTGAGATATGTCTATGTACCAATAGAGGAGTGATAAATTGAATTATAGAAAATATTTACTCAGGTTATAACAAAATTGTCAAGTTCCTCTTTATAAACGAACTCCACTGTGTTATAAAATTGTTGAAAAACTAAAAAAGTGGAAAAATTGTCTAAAATGGGCGGAACTTAACATATTAAGATACAACTTTGATTCGATTTGACTTTGTGCATTGCGCAGGTCCGTTATTTTATTTTCTGCTTGTGACGTAGACATAGAATTTTGTTGTAAACAAGGTACATGAATTTTTTCATGGAATGTGCTCTCTCTCTCACACACTTTTTACAACAAACACACGTGTGTATTCTATATTGACACAAATGCGGAGTAGAAAATTTCTTGTACGGTTGAGTGCACAACCTTGTTTTCTTGATGCATGATCTAAATACATAATATATTTAAAATTCTTACGTTATGCTACTATAAAAAATTATATATATATATATATATATATATATATATATATATATATATATATATATATATATATATATATATATGATCATTCCACAGAAAATTCCACTTTTTGTTATATCGAAAAAACTTCATACAAATTTAATTGTTTGTATGGAAATTACGATCTATATCGAATTATGTATCATCAATTGATGAATTTGATGTAAATCAATTGATTTCGAATGGCGCGATTTCACAAAATTAATAATAGCCAAATAGGTGTTTTATAAATCGTACGATACAGCGCAATTGTGTTTAAATTTGAATAAAATATTCTAAGCCTCAAAAACCGAAAAAAGTCAATCTACTCACTGCATTTTTATGCGTGCATGCCCAAAAATATCGAATTTATTAACGAAAGTCAAAAGACTATTGAGAACTAAATATGTATGTATACCAAAACTTATGAGGTTTTTTGCATCTAGCGTGAAATATTTACTTGACATACATATAACCTAGACATTTTTTGTTTTTATATAACTATGTAGATCCCGGTTTAAAATGTTTTGACCACCAAATTGTTTATAGTTGTTAATTTTATTTTTTTACGCCACAATCTTCCTTAAAATTTAATTATTTTCATTGTATTAAATATATTTTTAACTAAAATTATAATAGATACTAATTCAAATTAAGTTAAACATTTTCCTAGTAATTGTGATTCAAGAAACTGCTATTTTATTTTCTTTAAAGAATTCATGTTATTGCTTTATTTTAAATAAATTTGTTACACTGAGTTTGACAGACAGAAATATTTTCTAGAAAGATTCCAAAAAAAAAACAAAACTTTAGTTTTTTGAAAACATAAAATATGAAGCATCCTTAACTTAAGTTTTACAAAAACTTTGAAACTGATAATATCACTCACTCCTGCTCCCCAAACAAACGAATAATTCCTCACTGAACACATACACTGTTGTCGATCTCTATTTCTCTCTCTCTCTCTCTCTCTATCTAAGTACATACATATATTTCTTGTACCACTCTCACATTAACACGCTTATTTTTCTGTAACCTAAACAACTTTCTCGATTCAATTTATATACAATTTCAAAGAAATAAAAAATAAAATTAAAATTATATAAATATTCTAATGAAATTTAAATAAACAATTAATTAAATATTAAATATATTAATATGTATTAAAAAATTAATAATAGTAACACATAATATTAAAAACATCAACAATAATACTGTATAACGAAAACTGTTTTTCTAATTAAGCAAATTTGCGTTTTATGTTTTATTTTTTTGATTTATATACATAAATATTTAATTTTTTTCAAATGTCTAATTTATTTAAAATACTCGTTACTTATTGTTTGTCTTTGAATAAAACCGTAAAGTAATTAAAAATCTTAAATTATAAATAATTAAAATTTAAAAAAGAAAAAAAACAGAGTTTTAAAGGAAATAATTTAAAAAATTATAAAGAAGAAAAAATATTTTTGGTAATCAATAGGAATACTAAAAAATATAAATTTTAAGTAAATAAAGTGGAAAAAACGTAATATATGAAAGTATGCATACAAAATTTCAATCATGTTGTTTTATTCTATGGCCCAATTCATACGAAGATTTAAAAATTTTGTTTTATTTTTGATTCTCTTTTAAAAGTTGCTTCCAAAAACATTTTACATTCATACGATGAATTTTTCCATGTTTCTAGTTTTTACTTTTTTGTCTTCCCAAAATCGTATCAGTGTTGCCAGTAGATTTAAGAAATCCCGTTTTTTCCTTTCCCTACATGTTAAAAAATTTCCCCCAAAAGAAAATCTAAAAATGTTAGTAATTTAGTTTAAAGAAAGATAAATTAAAAACATTTAAGGCCTTAATGATCAAACAGAATTACGGCATAAACACATTTTCCATACAAATTGGCACAAAATAGTAGCGATAGAAAGCAGTCGAGAGATCTATTTTATTTTTACAGCTTTTTTTCTTATCCTCTCACATATAAATAAATATTCTCTCAGCAATGTTACCAAAAACAGGCACTGCGACACCAAAATAATTGGATAAAAGTCTATGTAATTTCGAGCAAAAACAAATTTTTGAAACGGTTTATGAGAATAATATGAGAATAAAAAATACCTACATTTTGTTCAAAATAAAATATTTTTCCGATATTTCCTATACTCATCTATTAGTGACAAAAATACCTACAGGTAACACTGTTTTGTATTAAAAACAGCTGTTGTTGCATTCAATGAAAAAATAAAATAAAGCAACATAAAAAAATTAAAATATGTGTAAAGAAAATTTGAAAAAAAAACTCGTAGAACGGAAAATGTGATTTTTTTTCTTCCCCTTTTGCTTTTCTAAACCGTTCGCCTAAAAACTCCAAAAATCGTGTTTCAAAAAATCATTGAAAAATCAACGTCTGAATTACGTGTATTTTACAAAATGAACATACATATGTATTTTCAGAACGTTACGTTACGTTACCGCACCAGCTAGGTTTAAAGGCTCAGTTAGTCGACTGTAATGTAATGTAACTGCAACAGTAGGAATAAGCTGACCGATTTTGTTATGTGAAAAGTAATGAAAATGGTTATAGAGATGTAATGTAACGTAACATACTTTTCATATAAAAATATCAACCAGCTGTTTTCTACGTTACAGTTACATTACATTACAGTCGGCTAACTGAGCCTTTATAATCAACACTGCCACTGACTTTTGATAGAAAGTAGAGAGATTCGCTACGCAATTACAAACTTGTTTATAAACCAACATTAAAGATCTAAAACGAAAACTTTGTATAGAAAAATCCGACTTAAGACTATATTTCAATTGAGTAATTAGTCAGTTAACGTTTTTAAGAAACAGTTGTTATTGTGATTTACAATATTTTTTTCTTTTTTAATTCACTATCCCTTATTCTGTAACTATCTGTCGACATCACATCAATACAGTACCAAAAAATTAGCGCTTGTCTACTTACAGAAGAAAGCAATTGACCTTAGAGAATAAGAACAAGCTGTCAGTGGCATATAATTGTTCTCGAGAGCGAGTAGACAAGTGTCAAATTTTTAGTATTGTATTGACGTGACGTCAACAGATATGTATGTATATCTCTATGTAGTTAAAAAATAAGGAGGACCATGATTGGACTTCGGTTAATTTGTATATAAAAAATTGTCTAGAATATGTCTAAAATTTATGTTATTCCTTATATTATAACTTATTTATTTTGTAATAGAAAAGAGATGCTTAGAAAAAATTTGTTGCTCCAATCCAAAGTAGTGTTTAAAAAAATTGTGAGACCAGAATTGTTACAACGTAAAACTGCAGAACGGCGAATTTATGAATTTTTAAATTGTTTAAAATCAAAGAAGTTTCACTTTTTATTATTTACTAGCTTTTCCGACAGACGTTGTACTGACATAACTGTGAATATTGAATACACTCACATTCGTAAAATTTATTTATAGAAATAAAATCTAAAAAACAGAAGAATTACCAAAAGTTAAAATTTTAACTTGTTTTTCCCTGTGCCCTGTATTTTTTTATCAGGTCCATTAATCCGTTTTCGCTTTACAGTGGATCAAACTCGAACTTACAACAGAAACTTCAACAATTCAACAATTTTTGTTACACAGAGTAATGTCTCCGCAACTTTCAACAAAAAATATGTTGGATTCGGTCCAGGCGCTCACGCGTGATGCCGTGACAAAGGCAATATATATGTATGTAGATAATAGAGTGTACATACATACTTTTAAAGTAACAAAGACAATGGTCCATATCGTGGTTGACGTATTTCGTCTACATTTTGGTCTCAGATTAAAGAACAAAAATTTGGGGTGTTCTTTAATCTATTACAAAAATAAAAAATTTCATATAAATAGCTAAATAGCTTGTACTACCAACTCCAGAGAGAATATTTTTCATGGCTTGAAAACTTTAGACATGTTTTGTGCAAAACTAGTTTTTTTTGTTGGGGCACTATTGAAGTAAATGAACGATATGCATAAACTAACTGAATCATTAAAATTCAAAAGAATTAATGGCAACTTAGTGCATAACCATATTAAAACACCGGACACAATATAAAAAAGAGCTTTGCATGTAAAAAATTCAAAAATATGTACATATGTATGTATGTATATTCTAAATGCATATACATACACACATACATAATATACAATTGAAAGCTTACCTTATTAACATTTCCTTATCCGCTCAATTTTAAATCGACATTTTCTGATGAATATATATTTTTAAATAAATATTTTAAATCACTTTTTATATACTTTTTCAATTGCAACTTAATTTTTTTTATCTTAAACTCACTTTAGATATTTTTATTTTTATTTAACATTTTCACCTCAAATAAATGCAATGAAGGCCCAATTAAAAGGACAACAGTGACCGGCGCATCATTACATTTAACTTTTGCAGCTTTTTTCGATTTAATTTATTTAATATTTTAATACCTATTATATGTAGGTATCAAGCAACACTTTAATATTTCTCTCAGACTAGGTTTATTAGACATCCGAACACAGAAATTAACTTTGTATGCAATAGACTTCATTCATTTCCATTAGTGCTTTTTCCATTTTAACATTTATATTTAAAAATTGCATTAAAATTTTCACACCTCATATACAAACATACATACACATGTACATATATATGTAAGTGTGCATGCATGTCAACAAACGACCAAAAGAGATCGCCGCCTGCAACAAAACTAACTTTGTAACTTATTTTCTTAAATTTCCCGTTAATTTATTTAAAAAATATTCACACACACACATATATTAAATAAAACTTTATAAATACATTTTGCTGAGGAAAAATAAATTAATTCTGTCTTTTATTACAGTAAAACAACATTAATTTTCTTAGACGCATCTACTAGACATCCAAATCGTGGTGAAGTTAAACTTAAACTAAATAATTGTACCAACAGCTTTTAAAAACTAACTGTTCCTACATGGGTGTGTGGGAGAAAAGGACGCAATTTTTGCATGCGTGAATTGCTTTGTTTGCCAGATGTTTACATACATACATACATACTATGTACATACTACATATATGTATATGCATGTATGTACGGGTATGTAAATGAGCTATTGTAAACATTACATTAACTGTTAAATAAGAATATGTAAAATTAAAATGTATACATGTACATATGTAAAGGGGGTTTTTTATTGAGGTATAGAACTTTAAGTTGGCATCACTTTTTTAACTGGCGGCCATTTTGTCAGCTGTCAAGTGATAAATATTTAGTTTGGTTTGCCATTTCATCATGAACAGGTTGACAAAAGAACAACGCTTGCAAATCGTGCAAATTTATTTCGAAAATAATGGTTCAGTTCGCGAAGTTTACCGCAAGCTCCGTCCATTTTATGGTCGACATAATCGTCCATCAGAGCAATTAATTCGGTTAACCATGGATCGTTTTCGCACTACGTTTACTCTATGTGATAATACGCATCCGCAGAGACGTCGAACAGTGCGCACCGAAGAAACAATTGCCGCTGTAGAGCAAAGTGTTGAAGAGGACCCGAATGAATCGATTCGCCACCGTGCGCAGCAATTGGAGCCGACTAACCGACTATTTTGTTCCCGAATTGGATGGCATGAATGTGGATGAGTTGTGGTTCCAACAAGACGGCGCTACATGCCACACAGCGCACGTCACAATCGATTTATTGAAGGAAACATTCGATGAGCGCATAATTTCGCGGAATGGACCTGTCAATTGGCCACCAAGATCGTGTGATTTGACACCATTGGATTATTTTCTTTGGGGATATGTGAAGTCGCTCGTCTACGCCAACAAACCAGAAACGTTAGGGGACTTGGAAGCCAACATTCGTGGCGTTATTGCCAACATACGGCCCCATATGCTCGAAAAAGTGGTTGAAAATTGGACCTGTAGAATTGGCTTTATTCGAGCCAGCAGCGGCGGCCACATGCCCGAAATCATATTTAAACATTAATGGCATAAAATTATCCTTCCAATAAAACTAAATTGATGGACATTAAAACGATTTTCTTGTGTTTTATTTCAATTCAAAGTTCTATACCTCTTAAAAAACACCCTATATGTACATCCATATGTATGTATGTATGTACATACTCTAACTGTTAACTTCTACACTGTTTTTTATTTTATTGTAGTGCGAAAACCCAAGTTTTTGTATATGTATGTGTGTATGTACACATATGTATGTACATGCATATCGTTACATTAATATATAAAGGCCCTAACTCATAATTTGTTTGAAATCGATTTTTTTGTATATTTCGATAGAACACATGTATGTATGTATGTAAATGCAAAAATCCCAATTTTCTGAAAAATAATTAGTTAGGGCCTTTCTATGTAGTATATTAAGGTAACGATATGTATGTATGTATGTATGTACCTGCAATCGAATTTAGAGTATACTTTTTTCTTGAAGTGGGTTAATTTCCATTTCCATTTCCTTATCTAGTTCCTTCCAATTGAACTCTCTTGAGGAATAAGGATTTACCTCGTAATAATACAGTATTTATTTTACCTTTATTCTTATTAAACTTTATAAAAAAGAACCTACCTACCTAAAATTTTTAATTTTATTGCATTTCAACTACAAATATACATACATACATTTTATACACATTTTCATTTCTTTATCATTTTCATTTTCAACAACCTGAAACGAATTTAAACTTTTTCTTGAATTTGGTATGATTACTTTTTTTATTTTCTAACAGAATCTACATTCACATTCAATGAGCTTTTAAACTATTCCACGCAAGCTTTTTCATTTTGATTTAACATTCCACTAACACTTTAACACCTTAAAGGAATTCAGTTACTAAATAAAAACTGTAAAAGGAAAACTGCGATCGCCGTCTCTAACAAAATTAGCATTTAGCTACTTTGCAACTTATTTTATTTAATTTTTCTTGGATTATTAAATGAACTATTTATACACCCACGTGAAACAACACGTTATAACACTTATTTAAGTAAAAACTTTTAAAAACCAACTGATCTTGCATGTGTTGAGTGAAAATGGGATCAAGACATAACGAGCGAATTGCTCTGTTGCCAATGTTTACATGTTTGTGTACATATGAACGTATGTATGTATGTATGATATATTGGGAACAATTCATTAACGGCCTGTCGCACGATGTCACCACTTTTATTGCAAACAACAACATTAGAAAATTTTTTGTTGTTTTCAATATAAGTATTTGTTCTAACTTTCTGGTGACATCGTAACCAGCCGTAACAGTAGAAAAACATGACAAGGTTTACTTTGATCATTGATACGGGGACAGTCGGCAACATCAAAAAGTTATATAAAATATTTATCTAAAATGTTTGGTAACTATAAACTGCATGTTGCATTAAAATTGTTGCTTGAGAATGTTTCATTTTATAATAGAAAAGTGAGCAAAACCAAATTGTGTAAAAAATACGGCATACGATATCGTTAGAAATTTCCAAACACAATTTAAATAGTATGAAACTTGTTCGATATCGAATGCCGTAATTTGCCCCCTTGTTAACTACATAAATACATATGCATGTATGTATGTATGTTCTTATGAGTTTTCGTGCTGAATGTGGTGTTACCATTTCCTTATAAATACAATTCTAGTTGAATTTTTTTTAACACATTAATTCATTTTTTACTTCTCAATGAATGTATTTATTTATAAAAGCTTTATTTTCCCAAAGCTTTTTCCAATTTTATTTAACATTGCACTAACACTTTCACATCTCAAATAAATGCAACGAACGGCCAGGTAATGAAGAAACAACGAAAGCCGCCGCAAATTGTAACAACTTTTTAACTTATTTTATTTAATTTCCTGTTGATTTTCTAATGAAATATTTATACAGACACGTTAAGCTGCACCCTAATAATATTTTTAATGAAATATCAATGTATTTTATCTCCATTTTAAGAGAAAATATATTAAAGTATTACAAACACACTCTTATGAAACATCCAAACCGTATGAAAATTTCCCGCAAACTAAATGTTTTGACATTTGTTTTTGACAAGTTTTTTAGTGCGAGAGAGAGTAAGCAAATGTATGTACGTATAGATATGCGCAAATTACTTTCAAGGAATATTTTTGGATGTGAAAACGGGTCCAATACATAACAGAGCGAATTGCTCTGTTGCCAATGTTTAAATTTTTGTGTACATATGTATGTACATACATGTATGTATAGGACATATGTATGTATGTATATATGTATGTATGATAGGTATATCGGGAACAGCGATGCCAACTTGGTGCTTTTGGCACTATTTTTAGTGCTTTTTGAAGACTTAAAACGCCAAATTTTGAGCGTTAGTGCCAAACTAAGAAAAAGCACTAAGTAGTGCTTTTTAGAAATTTGTGTATTTCTTAAAATTACTTTAATAAAAGCATGGGGTGTATTTATTTTTTCAGTGTAAAGAATACCTTTATCGTCTGATATATTTCATTAAACAGAGAATAGATTCGAAAATATTAGACGTTATTAAACATTATTAAATTTCACTCGTTTGGATCTTCACTCTTTTTCACGGTAGTGCTTTTTACGCTTTTTAGATCTCAAGATTACGCTTTTTGTGCTTTTTTTAAATTTTAATGTGCTTTTAGAGCCATAAAAGTTGGCATCACTGATCGGGAACATTACATTAACTGTAGAAAAACACGACATGAGCAAAAGCAAATTGTGTAAGAGGTTTCGTGCTGAATGTGGTGCTACCATTTCCTTATCCATAAAATTCTAATTGATTTTTTTGAACACATTAATTCACTTTTTACTTCTTATATATGAATGTATTTATACCTATTAACTCAATTTATTTTCAAATTCACTATAATTATTTTAATTCAATTTCATTTATTTTCTATTTTGTTGCACTTTATTTGTTTTTCATTTTTTCAGCAACATATTTTAATTGCTATTTTTCTAATACATATATCGAAATTATCGGTATTTAAATTTAAAAAGCTTTATTTTCTCAAAGCTTTTTCCATTTTTATTTAACATTACACTAACACTTTCACATTTCAAATAAATGCAACGAACGGCCAGATAATGGAAAAACAGCGAAAGCCGCCGCAAATTAACAACTTGTTTTATTTAATTTCCCGTTGATTTTCTAAGGAAATATTTACACAGATACTTTAAGCTGCATCCTAATAATATTTTTAACGAAATATCAATGCATTTTATATTCATTTTAAGGAAAAATATATTTAAATATTAGACACACACTTCTATGAAACATCCAAACCGTATGAAAATTGCCCGCAAACTAAATGCTTTGACATTTGTTTATGACAAGTTTTTTAGTGCGAGAGAGCGAGAGATTAGGCAAATGTATGTAGTATGTGCGTACGGATAGGCGCAAATAACTTAAAGGAACTTTTGCGGATGTTGTAAGTGGAAGAAATAGGATATACAAATGTACATACATACATTCATATGTATATATGTACATATGTAGATGTATGTTTGTATGTGCCCCTAATTATGTATGAAAGTGGTATAATTCATTTGGTCGAGATATTTATAGTAGATTACATTTGAACAAATAAAAATATATATTTACATACATATATTATGCAACTTTGTAATTTAGAGCTGTGCTTAGTCTCGATTAATATAAATTTTTTTAATATTTAATAAATATTTATTACTTTTTTTTTAATTTATTTAATATTTCGTAGCAAAAGTACATATGACTCAGACTACTTTCATAATTATATATATATATATATATATATTATATATATATATATATATATATATATATAATTAAATATGTACATATCGTTACCTTAATATAAAAAAGCCCTAACTAATTTTTTTTAATCCGAGATTTTTGCATTTTTGGATACATTAGATCTTCTTATATCAAAATATATATACAAAAAACTCGATATCTAAAAAACTAATGTAAATAAAAGATATAAATTAATTTATGCATACATACATACTCGTATGTATGTACATATGTACGTGCAAAATTCAGTAGGTAATATTCAGACAGAGGACGTTACCTTGCTTTAAGGGGTATTCCAAAAAACATCACCACCTCGTAGTATCCAAAGAAACAACATTAAAACCTGGAAAATGGGAAGATTTTTATATTAAATAAACGGCAGGTGTGTATTACTTTTATAATAGAGTAATTTTGAACTAGATGAGATAATTTTTTAACTCCCTGTTTTCCCAACGCAGACGGTCGACTTGAGCAGCAAATGTATATGAAAAGATTTAAATTTGTTTTACTGATTTTCAGTAAAATTTTCTATACAAAAGTAACATCAATAAATTAAATTAAGAACATATTGTTACAGAGTTGCCAGACCGGACAACGATTTAACCACTTTATCCTTGTTGGGAAAATGTTAGAAAATCACCAATTTTCATATTTCAGCACTCGAAAACGGGAAAATCTCCAAAATGTTGGGGCTATGCTGAAGTAAATAGTTAATGTTATATTTAATTCCCTGAATAAAGTAATAAATTTGTAAAATAATCATTAATTAAATTATTTTTTTTAAGTTTACACCGAATAACTATTTATAAGAATTGAAATCTTTATTTTTTTTTTGCTGCCAGAATTTTTGCAATGGAAGTTGTGTTTGAATAATGTTCATTCCATTATCATATCAATTGTTATTTTTTTCACATAATTTTTATAGTGATTTTAATTATTTTTTGTTTGTTTTTTTTTCGTTTTATTAATATTATCCATAAAATAATAATAAAATGTTAAAAGTTTAACTATTTGCTTAAATTCTAATGAAAAAAAGATGTATACATAGAGAATATGTATGTATGTAAATTTTATGCAGGGTTTTTTGTTTTTTTTTTCTTATTTTTTTTATTTCTTTTAAATAGTTTTAAATTTGAATTTTTTTACTAATTCTGCGATTCGGTCTTAATATTGAGCTATCTTTGATGTTGTTGTTGTTGTTCTTGCTGTTCTTGTTGTTGTTGTTGATGTTGTTATTGATAATGTTGTGTTGGTTGTGGCATTTCAATATATTTAATTAACTTTTCCGTTGTAGTAAATTTTTTATTTATTTTATTTTACTGCGTATGTATTGTATGTATCTCTTATGTACTTTGTTTTTTTTTCCTGTAAAATTTGGAATAAATTATGTTTGTGGGCCATTCTTACTTTGTTTCTTTTCTCTTACAAAAAAAAGAAGAAGAAAAAGAAAGAAATGGAACAGTTAGACAATGAATTTATTTAAGTTTTAAAAAGTTTATGGTTCTGCTGCAGTGGTTGGGTATTGTTTTAATTTTATTTATTTTTAAGTTTTTTTCACGATTAATGCTAATTGTTGATTTTTGTTTTACTCAAACGTATAAAGTTATTTAAAATTTAATTTTGTTTTAATGGTTGTTAAATTGTTTGCCGGTTGCTGTCTGTGTGTGTTTTTTTATGTACAATTTTAATTCATTTAGGATTGCTCGTCAACTAGGAGCATAATTTGTTGGGTTGCAGCCGGAGCTGGATTTCTTGTACATTCAACTTGATGGGCATTCCAATCTTTTCGTTGACAAAATTCGGAACAATAGGGAGTCTTTCGGCATAATGAACATTCGGCCAATGCTTCACGATTACAATTGGCGCACTAAAAAAAGAAGATAATAACGTTTTTTTTAATTATTTATTGCGAAATTACTACATTTGAAAAAGAAAAACTTTAAATTTTCATTACTTTATTAAAGGCCCTTATTCATAAAAAATATTTTGGTTTTATAAGAGTTTTATGAATTAGTATAAATTGTCGAAGCTAATCTTAATGATAGCACGTATATAAATAAGCCTATTAAAAATTCGCAGTCGATAGCCACAGCAGCTTGTACTCTTCTTTTTCCAATATGTATTAGTTTTTAAATAATATTATTAATGCAAAATAACTAAATAAAACTCACCTTTTTAGCTGATATAACTTCGTTGCCATGCAATGCACCCGCTATATTCGGATCATCAATATCTGCATGCACTTGTACGCGCATTGCTGCCACCGCTGCATCACGTTCTTTCTGTAATATTTCAATTTTGCGATCGTACGTATTCTTTAAATCGGTTAGAATGCGCTTAAAATCATTAGTGGCTTTGACCATTGTGCAATAAACATTCTCTAATGTTTTCATTGTCTGACTATTGTCTAACAATGCAATTGGCCCCGGATCGTTTATATTCACTACAAATGTTTCCCTATCGTATGCATTACATATTTGTGTTTGATCTACTAGCTCTGTTGATGTGTCGAGGCTGTCGTTAAGTGTTGGCCACGGTTCGTCCTTGGAGGTAATGTTATCTTCCGTTAAAAACATATTATTATCATCCACTACCGTTGTGGTATGCTGTTGCTGTTCAGTGTTGCCGATAATGTTATTATTGTTGTTATTGTTAATGATGATGTTATTGTTAGTGTTACGTTTACGTTTTGGACCACCAGTTTCACCATCATTATCTGTTTGATTTCGCTTTCGACGTTTGTACGGTGTAAAGAGACGTACCGGTCCCGATGCTGGAGAGAATGGAAAAAATTAAAAAGTATTTTATTCAAGCGTTTACATTTTTCGATTTTTAAATAAAAGTTAATTTTTTTATTGTTTTAGATTTAAAAAATCTATTCAGAATTATCATTAAAAAAACTATTTGGCTTTAAGTTCCTCTTTTATTTAAAAAAAAATTAAATTTATTTTCTTCTGTTTGAAGGAGCAATAAATAAAGGTGTTACTTTTCATGGCACGGCACGGTTCAATGAAATTCCCTAATAAATAAATGAATTCTGTCTTTGCTAAAGCGAGCTTTCAACACAGCTTGGACGTCCGAAAGTCAGTTAGAGTTTAAGTTCCACTTTCTGGCATTAATTAAAATGTCATATGATTGTCAGATCTGGCAACTAAGGCCGGAGGAATAGCTTAAAAATGTGATAGCTTATTTCGAAAATAGTAGTTCGCATACGGTACCATCAACAGCGAGCTTTACAAGGCCATGATTATAAATAAATTTTTCTACAGCACGGAGGCACATATGGCACATCATGCGAAACAAACAAAGAAATCAAATTAGGATCGCAGTATTCCCAAAGTAGTCCGAGATCATGTGATTTCAAGCATTAGTGGAGTTAATGTTTCAAGCAAATAAAAAAACCAATTGCAAAATGAGTTAAAATTAAAAAGAGATCGAAATTCGGATCATCCTACACTACCGCCCTATTATGACATACAATTTTATTTGTATTAAAAATAATTTATTTTTATTTATTTATTTAAAATTTCATAATCTAATATCGTCGGCTTAGAGTGTAAACCTGCTAATTCCCTTCAACTAAATTTTACAGGAGTGACAAAATACTGTTAAAATTTTCTATACATATACCTAATTTACATTAAGCATTTTTTTCATGAAATTAGTTGCATGAAAATTTTTCATTTGTCAATAGAAGGCCGGCAAGAGCAACTCATATCAAAAAAGCTGTCAAAAATGCATCAGAGATTCATTTTTCGCCCTTTTTTATATAAAATTATCTTTGATAGCGCTGCAATTAGCAAATAGAAAAAGTTGCGCGCAACAAAATTAATGAAATTTCATGAAAAAACGCTTTATGTAAATCAGGTAATACATAGCTTAAAGTTATGTATGGTGCAATTTTTCTTACAATACAGATATTTAAAAGTAAACAAAAGCTACACCCAATGTTGTACAATGTTGTTGTACAATGCTGTCAACACATTACAAAACATTTTTTATTGCGCAATATAAATCAAAAGACTTTTGATGTTATCCAATTTATTGTGCCATATACCAATATAATATACACACAGGCAGTTTTATTACATATATACTGTTCGGTCTCGAAAAGCCGTACTGGTCGGGACCGGGAGCATTCTGGATAACCGATTTTCCCGGTTAATGGGGTAACAGCTTCTATTATTTTTTTTCATATTTTTTATTTACTTATATATCTTTTTATATACCGCATATAATAAAAGAAAAATTCATGGATTTTATGCTTGTGTTTAATCAAAAAATGCATAAATATCGTCGCTGTTTTAACTAACTGACCTAACTAACATTTTAAAAATTTAACAGGAGAGCAGCTTTTATGGTTGTTTTATACATTCATTCTCATGGCTGCGTCAGAAATCTTTTTACTTATATAGGCACAAAAGTAATGCTTACAGTCATGAAAATTGTAGACAATGTGTATTATGATTTATAAAGTCTAGTAAAGGATTTAACTTACTTTACAAAAAAATGTCAGTTAGGTCGGTTAGTTAAAGCAGCGACGATATGTACTATAAGCGAAAAAATATTTTTGCTGAAAACAGTTGCGTGCTTGCAATCTCGGATAATATAGGTTGATCGATGCAAAAAAATTTAATGGATAGACAAAAAGAAAACAATTACAATACATATTTCTTTCCCGGATAATCGACGTTGCCTTTTAATCAAATCACGGATAATCGAGGCCCTGCTGCACAATATCAATTATTGCACAATAATATTGCAAATGAGTGGGTAGCTTAAGAAAATAGCTACACACAATATTGAAAAAAATGTATTTATTACAATTTATATTTCATATAAATGTAGCCATATACGGACACCACCACGTGATAAAAGACCAAAACAGAAGACCCGTGCCTCCCAGTTTTGCCACAAGTCATGCACTTTTTTTGAGGCCTCGTTGTCATTTTTGCATTTTCTCAGCCTCATATCTTGCAAACCGTTTGGAATTTTGATTTACTCTCTAAGGCAAAGTTGGAGCTCTTGTCATAAAGAACAAAAATTGTGAACACATAAAATAAAATAAAAAAATAAAAACTTCATCTTCGGGATCAAAATCGCAAAAAATTAAAAAAAATCAATTTTTTTACCTTTTTCCCCCTGCTTGGGTTCATAGTTAGCAAACCGTTCAAAATTCAAGGAAACAATCAACTACAAAAATATACCTAAGATTTCAATAAACAACTTTCTAGAACATATGAACTTCCTGCATTGAACCAAAAAATAATTCTTAAAACAAGAATTTTGCGTTTTTGTTTTAAAATGTAGCATTTTTAAAAATAATTGTTAAAATAAGAATGTTAATATAAGAATGTTTCTTGTATAATATTAATATATAACATTCTTATTTTTATAACGAAGCAATTTTAAAACAAAAATAAGCGCTTTCATTTTAAAAATTTCAAAAAGAATAATGTTTTCTTATTAAAATAAAAATTGTAATTTTTGAAGTCATAATGAAAAAGAAAATGTCTTTTTAACCATTTGACAACAAAGTAACATTTTATATTTGTGTCGTGTTAAAAAAAGAGAATTAATTTATTATTATGACCAAGTGTATATTAATGTCCATTACACTGTATGATCCTTCAGCACAAAATATTAAAATTATTGCAAATTTTAAAAATCAAGGTGTTCATAATAGAAAAATTTTTTGTTGAATGCTCGTCATAACCGTAATGAAAATTTGTTCCATCAGCCGTTTGGACTACAGTCGAAGATCGAAAATTGTTCATAATAAGGGCATTTTGATTCAAAAAAATAAATAATATTTTTTAAAACGAAAATTCTATATCTTTAATTTAAAACGTTTCATTCTCAATTTAAAAACTCTCCATTATTAATTTAGGGAGACACGGGTCTTTTTTTTTTTTTTTGGTATTTTATCACGTAGTGGTGTCCATATATGGTTATATTTTTTATGTTGCACTGTGCAATTTATGTTAATTTTTTTAAGCTTTAAGTTTAAAATTTTGTAATCTTTTAAGTTTTTTTTCGCGATTTTAAGGCCATTAATACACAAAATTCGACGTTCACTCGTTTGAAATTTAAAACCAATTGAAAATTCCACCTTTTTACAATAATCTTTTTTCAATTTTTAAATTTTTAGTTTTTACTAAATGTAGAGCTAATTATGCTCTACACCGACATCCAATCAGAAAATTAAGTGATTATATGGCAAGTAGGTCTGATGGTAATGCCTAATTTCTTGCTGCAAGTTCGTATCGCTTTTTAAGCCAAAATTATTTTTTATTATTCTCAAGTTGTATTGAAGTTTGATTATTGTATGGTATATTGGGTTATTTCAAATTAGAATTTTAACATTTTGTAAAAAATAAATTTGAATCATTCCATGAGTAAGTCCCAGTTTAGACGGACGAACATTTGGAAGAAAACATCTGGAATTTTCTTTTGTTGTTTCCTTCGCGTCCACACAGACGAAAATGTTGCCGGCAACATTCCAATATTACTGCAAAAAGCAAGCATATTTGTGCATGTATGCGTGTATATGTAGCAGGGATTATATAAAAGCAAAGCGTGTCGCCGATTACCAAACACAAAAGAGATTCTCTCTTCCCCACCCGTAAATTGCTAGCAAACTAAATGTTTCCTTTCCAAATGTTTTCGTGTCTAAATAGGGTCTAAGTCCTAGTTCACACTATGCAAGTCTTATTGCTGAGCTGATTAGTTTGTTTTAGAGAGAGAGATATAGAGAGAGAGATAGAGAGAGAGAGAAAGAGACGAACGGAAAAGAAACAAGTACTCAGCTCCATCTAGTGTCAATAAGTTTTGCATTGTGTGAACGCCGATGAAAGTGCAAAGAAAAAGAGATAAGCTTAGCAAGTAGTGTGAGCTGGGATAATGTACTTTCCTTCCGACTGCCTATTCTTTAATTTGCAACGATATACCGACATCTCACGTCAAATTTGTCTTATAAACATACCGGTTTCGTGTCTAGGTTTATAAATCTCATTTGACGTGGGATGACGGAAAATCGTTCCGAATCATTCCATGATAGAAACTGTCGCCATATTTATTTACATATTCATTTAAAACAAACTTTGCAAAGTGAAATTGAAAATTATGTCTGCACAAAACAGGACAGGGTGACATAATTTTCGAACTAAATTTTTTTTACCAAAATCGATTCATTGCGATCGTAAATAAACGATTTTCGTAAAAAAAAAAATCCAAGTCCAAAAAATATGTGTCGCTTGAGCTTTTTTAGTGGTTATGCTTAAAATGCCCGTGATCTTATTAAGAGTATTTTTGTGAATGTTTTTGTGACTAGCTAGGAACACCCTTTGCCTTCACATAGGAAGCAACAGCGAAATTTCATATTGTCACATAATATTTTTCGTATTTATGAATACTAAAGTCTACAATATAAAATTTATTAATGTTTATTCTAACTTACCCGCTTCATCATCGCAACAAACGGTACAACTACAATTGGTAGCATGTGGCGTCAGTGTACCCTCATCAATTAACGACTGCAGCGATTTGCCACCATATTTGATGGAACGTTTCCAATCTTTACTCGAGCCGCGACCGCAAGTCTGCTCAAATTCGCTGGGCGTCAGCCATTTGTCTTTGTACTTAACACATCTGCCACGACCGCCTGAACCCAGCTTACTGCGATACAGCTCCGCACTTGTGGTCTTGCAGCGTATGGGAAATATTTCCATCTGCGACGTTTCAGTCCAACTCACACCGGAGGCAGAGCCACAACCAGAACCTGGGCCATGCATCATTTGATCACCGGTAATGGTGCTGTCATGACTATTGTTGCTGCCGGAACCATCATGATTCATGCCAATTGTATCATTTTGTTGTTGCTGTTGTATAACAATAGTTTTGAGGTCTCCGCCGACACTGCCCACAACCGCACCGCTGGATATATAACCATTGTTGTCGACGCACAGCATCTGTTTGAAATGCGGTAAGTGATCGGGTGAAATGACATTGAAAGCGGTGCCAGCAATCATGGAACCAATTGGCAGGGAAACGGGTACGGAAACAACATTACCACTGCCACCGCTATTTTCATTTGAAGATGTTACCATATGCACTTTGGTTTCCAGCTATAAGCACGTTTGTTACCACCACCAAAACAACAGGGGCAGTAGAAGCAGAAGCAGCAGTAGCAACACCAGTACCAGGAATAGTAGTTATAGAAAATAAATAATTCAATAAATTGCAACACACACCGTCGTACACCACATAACAGCACAAAATTCAACAAATAAAATTGTTTTATATTTTTTTCATCGCCGTCAATAGTTGAGCAGAAGAAATGACATGAAAAACACATAAAATGAGTAAAATAACAACAAATAAGAGAAATTGCAAAATCAAAACAAAAGCAATTAGAAGTAGGGAAAAAGCACACAAATATTAATTAATAGAGAAATTTTGGAAATCAAATAAAAAACCACATACAAAAAATATGTACACAATAATTTGTGTACAACATACACACGCACACACGGTAGGACTTTTGATTGGTTTTGATATTGGAAGACCTCTCAGGAGTTTAACGCACTTTGCACTTATGCTTCCATTTAACACCAATGCTATGCGATGTTGCTTCACGTTTTCCTAACCAGCAATTGCACAAAAACTAAAAACTGTTTTTTTTCGAGCGCCGTGGCGTACTTTGCACTAAACATATTCTGCTGCATTTTTTATTTTAATTTACACATTTTGGGTTTACTTTTCACTTTTAATATCGTTGGATTTTTCCCACTTGACTACTAGAAAATGCTTTTAGTCTATTTATTGTTACGCACCTGATGCCCGGAACTTTCAAGTATGACTTCTTCCTTTACAACGTCACGCGCTTCATCGCTGAGAACAGCCAATTCTTTAACATCACGTATTCTACTCAGATGCATTTCAGTGGAGTCCTGTTCCATAGCTTGCTTTGGAGTTTTGACACTGTCTGCTTTGCTTTGCTTTTTTCCTGCTTTTGCAATAGCTAACACACACACAAAATTACAATTTTTCCTAATTTGCCGTGTTATAAAAAAATATTTTAGGCGGTATTCAATATAACTTTTTTCGAAACAATTTCAATTCAGCATTTAAAAACTATTTTGCAAATTGTGTTTTCCAACAGTTTAATTCTGAATATTTTCTTTAAACAAATAAATCACATTTTGCTTATAAATAAATTTTTTTGTAGAAAAAAAATATTAACTTGAGAAGTATGACATTTGTGATAACAACTTTCAATTAACACATTAAAAAAAATTCTGTTCGTTCAGATATAAATGTCAAAAGAAGAATGTGTTCGTTCAGATATAAATGTCAAAAGAAAACGGCACTAACAAAATTAACCCTTTGACGCGTGGTGTACATTATAATTTTATCAACCAGTCACTGATTTGAATTTTAGCCTTCTAGGCTACTTTTAAAACTATTTTTATTTATTAATTTATCCAAAACCTTTTAAAATACTGTTAATACCATCTTGGGCATATGGTCTAGTTACCCCACCCATATTTGTGCAACACCATATTATGCAAATTTACTTTGTATAATATGTATAATAAATAAATAAATAAAAAAAATAATGTTACAATGTTCACATTTTGTCAAAAGTAAACAGTAGAGCTGTGTAGCTCATGAACGAACGGGTTAAATTGAACGAATCACTTAATTGAACGAACTGATTCGGTGATTTTACTGAACGCTTTTGGATCAGTAGTGTACCGCTCGATGTTTTCGTTCTTTCAGTTTGTTTTTCAAGTCTTTTATGTCAAATTTGCTTTTGTTCATGTTTGCTATTTATGTTATGTCTTTTTGTTTGAGTTGAGTTTTTGTGTTTTAAAAGGTTTAGCTAAGTGTATACTAAATTTTATTTAGCGTCGCTGTGGCACTGCCATCATTCTTTTTATAATTTGATTTAACAGTCTTTTCACAAGAAGTATTTTTACTAGTGTTTTTTATAAAGTGTTTTTACAAAGCATTGAATTTGTAGTGCTTTAGAGATTTTTGTTTGTTTCCGGTAAAATATTTTTGAGGACAAAACTTTAATTTAAACTTTGAGAAGTAACATTCAAACATTGATGCGCTTTTGATATATAAATAACGATAAAAGAGTTACAATGCTTTTATTAATTATCTAAAGAGAAAAAACTAGTAAAACCAAACAAAAGTACCTTTCTTACCCCCTGTTTGTGTAAGATGTTAATATTAAACTAAATATTAAGCCAAAATAAAATGTATAAAATTCTAGTTGAAAGAACAAGAAATTATTTATAAAGTGAATTTAAATATAGTTTTTTTACATAAATAATTCAACTTTTTTTAATAAATTATTCAATTCATTCATTCGTATTATTTAAATACTCGTATATACAACCGATTTTATTATTCTTACAAAATAGCATGGTTTCATACTGTCGTTCAAAAGTGAACGATTAAACGAACGGGTCAATTTTTTTGCTAATTGAACGAAAATGACTGGCCACTGAAAAGAACGATTTCGCACAGCTCTAGTAAACAGCAAGAAAAAGCTTTTTCCATTTTATATGAACAGAGTTGCATTTGTTGTGTGGCTAACATACTCTAGTGCATAGGTAAAACCAGAGCTGTCTCAAACATATGGTGGTTGCTAAGAGAGAAAAACGGCAAAAGAAAATTACCAATTGGAATTGACAACCAAAGGAAAACAGAAAAGTAAATTGCATTTGGATTTATTGGTATAATAATGTTAGCCGATGTTGATGTATTTATAACCAACTATACCATAGTAGATCCAGAAATCTATCAGCTATGGATAGAGGGATATTCATGTAAGCTATACTATACAATTTCTAAACAAAATTGTTGATTATCGAAATTTGCAGCTACCGAGGCTGTGTGCTATTTGAAACAGAAAGGTTTTGGTCATTCCATGGGTGTTCATTTGGATTTAATCACTTCCGATGTCTTAGATCATTATCGTACATATTCTTTAATAGAGCGCCTAATGCATGCTCCTACAAAATTATTGGAACAATGTTGTTTCCAATTAGAACCAGAGACAAGGGATTTGATTATAGAAAAGTAAATATTTGGAATAGTTATGTATTAAAGTTTTATCAAAATATGTATATTTTTTGTGTTCAGATACTATTCTATTGATGATTCTGTGGCTAGAGAAATTTTGGGCAAAAAATTGTCTTCGCGTTATCGCAAGGACTTAGATGAGGTGGCTGAAAAGACAGGAGTAAAATTGAAGTCATGCAGGTAGCTAAAGCAAAAAACTGAATCTAGTTTCGTGTAATCCCTTATTTCCATATGTGGCATTGTAAACAATGCAGCTTCTAACGATTATTCCATATTCACACATAATATTTAATTAGATGCTATACATTAATTTTACTTTTTAATTAATTTTAAATGAAATATTTTTACTTGCAGAAGACAATTTGATAATGTAAAACGAATTTTCAAAGCTGTTGAAGAGTTGCCCGGCAATATCACACAAAATATTAAACAATTGTTCAATATACCAGATGAATTGGCCAAGTAAATACTTTAAAATATTATTATACACTTTATAATATTTATTTAATAAATGTATCTTACCTATTTTTCTCTTTCAATCCCAGAAAATATGCTTCAATTGTGTTTTTGGCCTGTTTACGTTTTGAAACATCGAAGAAAAAATTGCAATACTTAACGTTTAATGATTTATTTTCCTGCTCTCAGGCGGTGATGATATATTGGACTTATACTTATCAGCATTCTGGTCCTGAATACTATGATACCGAAATGGATAAAGAATTTTTGCTGGATCTAAGAGAATTAAGATGTCTATTGGATAAAGAAAAGGAAATTAAACAGTAGGTTGAATTATAATTTATTTGAGAGAGAGAGAGAGAGATATGAATATATATATGTTTTTATGTGTATTTCGTAGTTTGGTTTGTTTGCGCTTAAAGCCGGTGTTATTGGAAAGATCTTTTCATGAATTGGACACAAATTTTCGGTAAATTATTAACGAAATACTTGTTTATAAACTATACCAAGTTTTGTTATTTTTCTAATTTAGCTCCTACTGGCGTTCTTTGATTAGTATTGCCTGCAATTTACATCGCAATAGAGAGTTGCGAGATTTATTTGTAGATCTTTGTGAAAAGTTAATTGATCCGTGGCGCCAAAACGTTTGGGCTCGAGATCATGTTAATAAATTTTTATCCGCTATTACACAAAGTGTTTTGGACTTGGAAATATCACGGTATGTATTGAGTATTTTCTTTAGAAATTTATTAAATCTTAATGATTTTGTTTTTAGAGATCAAGAAACTCGCTGCTTATGGGATCGTTATATGCAAGTCATCAGTATATGTTTGGACAAAATGTATCATTCTTAATTGAATTTATAAATTAAATATATTTGAACTAAATTGTATTTATGTTTTCAATTACATAAACAAATTGTGTGTAAATTTTTACAAAGGAATGGTATGTATGTATATACAAAATTGAAGTTAAGACGGGTACATACTCAATTTATCATATGTGAAACTAAATAGTGGGAAGTTGATTAACGGCTGTACCATGAAAGTTCACAGCATAACAAAACACCTCTTGATTTATACATATATCTGTGCAATGCAAAAAAGGAAAAAGTACTTAAGTCGAGATAAGCTAATTTTGAGTTAATGGCACCTCTGTAATCTCCATATTCAAAAGTATTACTGGAAAAATTTCAATTTAATTGTAAAAGAAATAAATTTCTCAGAATCGACTTTAAAGTTTAAAAATACTCTCCTACAAAACAGTAAAATATGACTTAACCACTTTTTTCTTATTATCACTGGTATAGCGTCAGCTGAAATGTAAAGCCACGCAACGAAAAATTAATAATCGAATTTTTAATTGATTGTTTTGTGTTATAACAAAACACATGTCCCTACGAATTTTCACTTTTATCATAACAATCAGTCGAATTAAAAAATAAAAATAAATAAACTTTATTCCAGTCACTTGAATATTTTTTGTTTGTTTTTTCTCTCCTATGAAATTGAAAAGTGAAATTACGTAATTTTGCATTTCAGCTAACGATATACACCCATTTAATACAATACAGTCGACTCCGCTTTACTGGAAATAACCAGAACCCAGTTTTTTTCAGTTATCCGATTTTTTCTCTAAAACGTAGTTCGGATTACTGAAATTTGTTATAATTAAGTGTAGTGCTTAAAATCGAAAATGTCTAGCCACTTGCATTGACAATATAATAGAAAAATACTAGAAAGTACGTAAGAGCGAAAAGAACAAATACATTTTTCCATTTAATTTTTTAACGGACAAAACATGCACAATTTTTTCAGCCTTAAGTTATGCAATCGACTTCTAATAAATAAATTTGTTATTGTTTATTTTTTCACTAAAGCGAAGTAAGTTTCATGCAAAACGTAGTTGTGGGCTTGCTTTTGATTTTCATTAAAGCGATGTTTCGCTAAAGCGAAGTGAATAAGACTAGATGCGTTTAAAATCAGTGCGGGGATTTGTATCGCTTTCAATAATCCTATTTTTTTCAGTAAAGCGTGTTGCGCTAAAGCTGATTCGACTGTATACATAGCCTTAGCATTTGCTTGACTTAATATTTCAAAAAATAATAACAAATCTTGACATACCTGTCTCAAATCACTTGAAAATTTATATCAGCTGTTAGCAACATAACAAATTATACTTGCGGTTGATTTAACAGTGTTTATTCTTCACTCACGATAACATCAAACAAGTACAGAAGCATAAGCACAAAGAAAAATAGCAACATTTTGCGGAAAAATAAAAAGAAAACGAAGACAGAAAGAAAGGACAGTAAAAGCATAGATGAAACTTATTTTTATTAAGCAGAACAGAAATTTATATTTTTTTATAAACCACAAACAAAACTTATAATTGTTATCTGAAAGCCGTTAGGAATTATAGCGAATTAAAAGAATTTTTAAAGAAAATGGTAAGAAAACAAAGACTAGCTTTTATCTGCATAAAAATGTACAAAAAATAGAAAGTTATGAAAAATGGACCGTCACAGTGAAAAAAAAAAATTACAAATGTGCAACAAAAGTAATAGATTTTCCGCAAAATCTGAACCTCAAGTCTCAAACATTTATGCAATAAACTGTTTTAAAAAAATAGTTGCAGAAAAACTATTAGCTATGTAATATTAGCAAGTGAAATAAACGCAGAAATGTGCAAACTGAATTCTTCAAAATGCATTTAATTATACTTTCATATGTATGTATGCATGTGTGTACAAATTCTTATTTTCAGAACAAATTGAAATCCACGCAGAGGGATAAAGTGAAAAAGTTCATCTCGCTGACCCAAACCGGCGAACAGACAGCAATTTATTGCCTGCAACAGAATGACTGGAAATTGGATTTGGCTAGTGACAACTATTTTCAGAATCCCGAATACTATTACCGCGAATTAGATCGCAAACGTATCGAACAGTTGTTCTTACGCTACCGTGATCCGTCTGATGCTCAGAAAATTACATCCGAAGGTGTTATACGATTTTTGGATGATCTAGAATTAAGTCCTGATTCGAAATTGGTCTTAATCATAGCATGGAAATTTCATGCCGAAGTGCAATGTGAATTTACCCGTGAGGAGTTCGTCAATGGTATGAGTGAGTTGGGTATTGATAGCATAGACAAGCTGAAGGTTAAGTTGCCCTTGCTGGAAATGGAGCTAAACGATTTGGGAAAATTTAAAGATTTCTATCAATTTACCTTTAATTATGCCAAGGATCCCGGTCAAAAAGGTATTGATTTAGACATGGCCATTGCCTATTGGACTATAGTATTGAGTGGACGATTTAAGTTTTTAGAGTTATGGTGTAAATTTTTAAAGGTGAGCAATTTTTTTGTATTGCTTTTTTTTCTTGTAGAATTGTTGAAAATAGGATGATTATATATAAGTTTAAGTTTATCTTGATTATATACATGATTGACAATATATGTGCCGTAAGGAGCACTGCTCAGGTTGCAAGATGATTTCGTGATGGTAAAATCTCGGTCGTAAAATATCTCTAGGCTGGAGAACAACTCTCGCGTCGTTGTAATTATTTTTTAAGTAAAAAATAATAAAAAAAAACAAGACTGGTTGAGTTTTACACACCCATTCCATATTGATTTAATTGTCGGTCCCGAACAACTGTACCGGGTTACGATTTTTGGTGGCGTCATTTTAACCACATGCATTTATTCGTTTTGGCCGAACACGCAATAATTTTGGAGCACGCAAATAACAGTTTGACATTGGAAAAAGGGAGAAGCAAATATGATTTGTATGACTTGCCCTTGAAATATCTAATCAAGATTTGAAAGGCTTAACCTGGAGGAGTATCATAAAAAAACTCAAACTCTGATTTTATTTGACCTGGTGGAGTCCATACAATATTCAAGTGACTGGTGGAGACCGAAGATACTCTGGGAGAAGATTCCAGAACTCCTCCTTCCCATACGAAGGTTTAGGTCGTATTGAAGTTTTTGGAGGACGCTCCTATTTGGATGATTTACTCTGGCAATATAGCTTACCTATCATTAGCTGAAATGCAAAAGCACATAACTACATTTATTTAAATTTTTTAGGAGGGGAAAAACGTAAACTAAAATATTCAAGTGGCTGAAGTAGTTTCTTTATTTTAATTTAAAATGCGGCTGATTGATATTTTTTTAATATTTGAAATTTTTTAGGAACATGTGCTTCGATGGTAATAATTAATTAAAATCCGATTTGTGAATTTTTGTTACTTAAGTGGTTTGCGTTTCAGCCGACGATATGCTAGAAATTAATTTTTTAATTTAAGAAAATTGCAATACCGGCAGAGTTTTTTCACAATTCTTCAAGGACAAGGCAATAATTTTAATGAAGATCGGTTTCAGTAGACGTTTCCACGGCCTCTACGTGTTCACTGAATTCGAAGTTACTGAGATTGTTTTTGACGTTACATGAGACGATGAGAGAGACATTGACAATTAGAAAATATTTTAGAGTGTTGTTTGCAAATTAGGGAGAATTGTAGGGACTCGAGGGGGCCTTATGGCGAGAGATTGGATAGAAGTGTTCTAAGGGTCCTGGTAGGCACACAGTTTTTATACATTTACTATTTGTGTTTGTGAATCATATGGATAAAATTTCTACTATAATTTGTATTATAAGTTTTTTCTTTTTTTAAACTTTACCTTTTTTTTGACAGGAAAAACATAAACGCTCCATACCAAAAGATACGTGGAATTTATTACTTGATTTCGCTGTTCATATTGATGATAATATGAGTAATTATGACTCCGAAGGAGCCTGGCCAGTTTTAATCGATGATTTTGTTGAATGGTGCCAAGAAAATCGTCAAATTTTACAAAATTACCTGCAAGCAAACTCATCAGTCTCATCACAGCAACTCCAACAGCAGTCAGTAGCAGCTGCAGCTAGCCAGCAAAAGAACATATCGAATAGTTTTCAATCATCAGCGCACAGTACAAATATGAACTATGGCTAACGTTTGTCTACAAATACGTTCTAAAGAATAATTAAACAAAAAAAAAAAAAAAGAGAAACATCAACAGTAAATAAAACTCAACAAAGAAAAAAAGAAATTATTTTTGCTTTTATTCCCTTTAAATTGAAGAAAATAAAAAAAAGAATATACCTACAATATTAAAAAAAAAACTAAACTTTCGTCTTCAGCTGCTCTCCTCTTCCTACATCAATACCAATACAATTCAAATACCAGTTTCAACAGATACATGTGTGCTTCTGAGAAAACACAACAAAAATAGAACATTTGTAATGTATTTTAATAATATTAATAATAAAAAATAATGTTAAAATATTACTTATTTAAAATACCTACATATTTAGTTAAACAAAAAAAATATTAAATAACGTAACATTGAAGTCGTTATAAAAGAAATTCTATTAAAGAAGTAAGAAAAAAAATTTATAAAATTAAAAAAAAAAACTAAAAAATTCAATGCATTAATATTTTTCTTTTAATATGTAAAACTAAACTGGACAATTTTTTGATTTTTTTTATTATTGATTGCATTTTATTACTTTACAATTTTGTGTTTAATAATTTGAAAAGTTAAGTTGGCTTTTTTAAACTACCTGGAGTTTTCGTTTGATTTCAATAGAAAATCTTTTATTTTACATCAGAGGAGCTCACTTGAAAATAGAAAATATTCTCTTTTCGTCTGAGGCACAGTAGATATGTATGTATATAATTTAAATGTAAAATTTTTAGTTATTGAAATCAAGCTAAAACTTTGAAAACTTCAAGACGACAACTATAGATTTATTCACATTTTGCGCTTTTTAAGTTCTAAAAAAATTTAAATAAACAAGATTAAGAATGTTTTTTGCTCTCCTGTATGTATAAATAAAAAAGTATAGTTTTTAAATAAATAATGCTAATTAAATATAAAAATTATGTGGTTATGATTTAAGCTAAAAACTGGGCAATGCTCTATACAGACGAAACATTAAGAATGGTAAACGTTATAGGCATTTTGGTTAATTTTTTTATGACAATTTTATTAAGGCTTCGGGTAAATCGCATAGGTATGCTATGTGACTGACTTTCGTAAATATCTAAATTATGTTATTTTATACGAGATATTTTAGAAATTATTATAAAAGAAAGAACGATTTTAAATCGTATCAGAAGTACTTGCAAAATAATACACATTGATTACCATTGATTGAAATTAGACGACTATGACTGCAGGTGTGAAAAATAGGTGCTTAAAAAATATGTGGAACAAACTATTTTTCCAATAGTGACGTTTCACAGAATCATCTCTGGGCATATAAAGTTTCATGAAAATCGGCTGCTTAACATGCCCTATTTTTCAAATGTAGAATTTGTATAATTGTAACTGTACAGGAGAAGGTAAAAACTTAATAGAAACTGTACAACTGCTTGTAAAAGCGTTATTATTTACACTATTGCAATAAATTTTTGTGACGGTGTGTATTTGTGTGAAATGTATTGGAATCACTGAAAAACTCGATTTCATAAAAAAATACGAGTTAGGGTCTTTCTAGTAGAGACCAACGACATGAAATATCTATTATACGAACTTTAGGGAGTATAATCGAATATTTTACCTAATGCAGACATTATTTTAATTTAAGTACCACGATTTTTTAGTTTTGGCGCTTTTTGTCTTTGGGATATTTCGGTTTTTGGCGTTTTTTTGGTTTTGGCGGTTTCTTCATATTTGACAATTTATTTTAGTTTTAGCGTTTTTTTTTAGTATTGATGCTTTTTTTCATTTGGCGATTCTTTCAGTTTTTAGCGATTTTTTGACAATACATATTTTTAGTTAAAGCAATTTTTTTTTGTTCTGGCGATTTTTTAAATTTTTTGGAGTTTTTTTTCGGTTTTTGACGATTTATTTTTTTTATTTTTACAATACACATTTTAAAATTAAACCATTTTTTAATTCTGGCGCTTTTTTCGTTTTGGCATTTTTTTCGATTTTTGTAGTTTTTGGCGACCTATCACTTTTGGCGATTTTTTTTAATGTTAGCAATTTATTTTATTTTTGGCGATCTTTCGTTTCATTTTTTTTTTATTTTGGGATTTTTTAGTTTTAGCGTTTCTGAAAATTTCAAGAGTGCCTCTTACGATTTCCAAGATACAGTTGTCAAAATTACATTAACTGATAGAATACCCTTTAATTTTGATTTTTTAAATTTCAGTGTTAATTGGTGTAGTGTGAATAAAAATACACTAACTTTGAATATTTCAAGTGTCTATATAAAATTGTAAGTATCTACATATGTATGTATATTACATTAGGATTTCAAAGTTTCGTTGTTCGCTTTAGAACTCTTAAGTTTTAACTGTCATATATTTTTGTTGTAGCGGAAAAAATTTTACATATTCCCTGAAAATTTCGGGTTCGTGACTCTTATGGATCTCGAGAAAACAGAATGTGACGGACATCATCTTTAGTGTACGGAACCCTAACAATGTCTTATTATATAATCGAACTCAACCAGATTTGGTCCTCTGATACACTACTACTACTAGTGTAGCCAATATATCAACGGCATTACCACTGGGTGACCTCCCCGGAACCAAAGCAGCATCTGCCCTTGTCTGAGAATCAACACAACCTTCAAATTTATGTTGTCATTCACAAATTAAATGGCGGCTGAGTTTGAAAGCACTAATTGTAATGTTAATAACATACAAATTCGAAAGCATTTTCTTTCGTTTCGAAATTCAGAGTAGACCCCCCCCCCCCAAGTAAAAATTTGTTGTAATTCAAAATAATTTGGTTGGTTGTGAGTGAGTTAGGTCGACTCTCAGGCCCCAAAACTCTGAGTTGAGTTGGATAGTATATTTCTACGACTCATATTGGCGCCGAATGCGCTACAGATTTTAATACATACTTACTTTTACTAAACTGATTATTACGTACATTCATTCACATATTGGGTTCTTGCTACTCGTATGATACAAATCTGTGATGATGGAAAAAACTGTGTTATCCTACAAATATATAAACAGTGCTGTCAGATTTTCTTTTTAGCGGTTCTAAACAAATGCATTTACTAAAATTTTCTGAAAAGAAAAATGTAAAAGCGACTTCATAAATAAGCACTAAAAATAATTAAAAAAAATAAATTTAATAAAATATGTAAATTAATTGAAATTTATTTGCTGGTAGTTCAGCATGTCTATATACGTATTTCATTGGCGCTTGAACCAAATCATCAGTAGACTTTAACCACAAATTTTAAATAGTCACAAACCTCTTACTTTATGCATAGACTTTCAAAAACTATATGAGAATTCATAAAATAATAATACTTTTGAAAATCACAAAAGAAAAAATAAGCTTAGTAGGCTTTGAAACTGATACAAAACCCAGCAAATAATTTATATCCAGGTGAACTCATTTGATTTTTCTACATCCTTAAAATTTGTGGTTAAAGTCTACTGATGATTTGGTTCAAGCGCCAATGAAATACGTATATAGACATGCTAAACTACCAGCAAATAAATTTCAATTATTTTATGTACACTTCTGACAATATGTCAAATAATGGATTTTCTTTAATAAAATATGATTATAAATATGTCTTAACTACAGTGCTGTTAGATGTACACTTGCATATTTCTGTATTTATCATATTTTTAACTTGTTGGTGGTGCTTATTTTTGTGAAGTCAATTAAATTTTTTTATAAACGATTATTTTTTCAAAGAATTTAGCAACGCATTATTTTATCTACATAAATTTAACTTGCCAATTAATAAAGTTTTATTACTTTAATTTAGATAAACGCAAACATTTACTAATACTAACATTTTGTTGTTTTATTTAAAAAGTAAAACTTAAATTTTTTTTCTTTATGGTTGTGGGTGGGAAGAATGTTTTTTTTAAGTTTTTTTTTAATTTAAATTTTAATTAGATTTTTTTTATATAATTAAATTGTTATTTCAAATGATGCGACAAATAAAACATAATACGTATGACGATATATGTATGTATAAAGTAAATTAAAATGCACTAAAACGAAAAAAAAAAATATTACAAAAAAATAATGATCAATTGATATAAAGTAAGCATTCTTATTATTTTTTTTCTCTCACTACGAATAAAAATATATTAATAAAAAATTGTTTATATCAATATAAAAAAACATACATAAAGTAAATTAACATGTAAAACAGTAGTTAATATTTAAAATAGTAATTGAAAACAAAAATTAATTTAACACCAGATATAATTATGTATGTACCACTCTCAAAGCTTTCAAATTCATCCTTATCAATATAAAAACTGAACTTTCTTTTACTGTTTCAATTAAGTATGATCTTTTATATGTATGTATGTATGTTAATGATGAAATTTTTAAGTATTATGTATGTTCGTTTCAAAAACCTTTTAGTTTAGTTAGCCAATTCTAAAAGAACAATTTCTCTAGCATTTTAGTTAGTTTTTCATGGGCATAACGTATCTTCTGGTATAGATCCTTGGAACAACCATGCTGAATTATGGTGGAGAAACGATATGTACGGAAATTCTTTTCATGATCCATGTATGTAATGGCACTCATGCGTGGACATAATATGATTTTCATGTGATCCGAAAAATTAAGCTAAGAAAAATTTTAATTTTAATTTTTATATTTGCAGAATTTAAACAAGTGAAAAATTAATTGTCTCTCCATACCTGTACAGTGCCATTAGTTAGCTGCATGACTACGGCACAAGTGGTTCTAAACCAGGAATGTAAATGTGGCATACGCGATATTTGATCAGACTCAAAATTGACATTGTTAGCACCAGCTTTAACTAAATGTTCAGTCATATAACGTTTAAAATATGAGAGTAATTTCATTTTTTTATCCAAAGACTTTGAATAATCCGAAATGGTCATATAAGATTCCTTGCCATCTTTATCAATAAAATGGACATTGCTGAAAATAAAAGGTTATAGGATAAAATAGATTTGAAAATATATTAATTAATTAATTGATTAATTATCAATTAAATATTTTTTTGTAACAAAATTATTAAATTTTGAATATTATTCGAACTTTAAAAATGTGTGTGAAGATAAATCTGTGGTTTTTATATAAGTGTGCATTTTGCAACAGAGCCAAAAAAGTTCTTTTTGAAGCTTATTAAAAAAAGGTAGAAGTTGTGTTGTTTTAGAAAAAAAAAATGTACATGCGTGCAGATTTTTAAAAATTTTCTTAGAATTTTTTAAAAAGCATTTAAAATTGTATAACATTCGACATTATAAACTCAAAATCAGATCAGGGTTGCCTTTGAAAATTTTGAAAAAGTGTCATAAAAAGGGTATTTAAAAAAAAGGGTCAATAAAAGGATATTTTATAGTAAAATATGGTCGTTTTTTTGGAAGAAAAAAATAACAGTTATTTCAATTTAAAAAAAGAAACACGAATTTTAACAATTAATTAAATACATTAGACTAAAATAAAATTAATTAACATACATACATACTTTAATTATAAATCAATGTTAGACCTCTAACTGGCCAGATCGTAAAAATGAAGCTAATATTTTTTTGAAAGTGAATATAGCCAAAAGAACCGTAAGTTTTAACTTACAGGTGAAAAAACATTAGGAACGAACACCAGGTAAAGAATAGTGAAAACGGCCTGTAGACGGTCTTGCCGATTTGCAAGTAATGAAAAATCGCATTTAAATTTTATTTATAAAAAGATAAAAGTTAAAATACATACATATTTTTTAATTGTGATACTCCCAGATATAATTTGCATTTGGATTCAGGAATTTGAGTTTCATATATTTTGCAATATTTTCATCATTTATTGGCTTTTGTATCGACTAAAACAGTAAAATGATGGACGAACAACACTTTTTCCAATTACTGATATACTAGACTGTGCTTCGTCCAATTTTTGAGCATATGATTGCCCTACGGCATACATTTTGTTAAAATGATACAAAGGGATAAATTAAAAAAAGGGTCATAAAAAGTGTCAATAGCACGAAAAAGGGTCAAAGTGATACTTTAGTGTCACAACGGCAACGCTGAATCAGATATATAATACCATAGGTTGTTGTTCACGAAAACCAGATTTAAATTTAAGTAGCAGATACAAGAACCAAAAATTTTAGCACAGCGAATTTAGCACTTAACAGCGCACTGTTAACTATTTAACAGTATGTATGTACATACTAGTAAAATTCTGTGACAAAAGGAAAAAAAAAGTGCTTAAGACTGAGTTTACATCTGGCAATTCTCGTGTCTGATGTGCCCAAAAAAAAACGTAACCACTAATTACTAATGAAAAACTGTGAAGATTCAGACATGTATTAATTTAATTAAATTGTTTCTAATCATGTTAGATTTTATAAAATTGTCTATTAGTTATATATGTATGTAATTGTTTAACTTAATAAATACGTGTCTGAATCAAACAGTTTTTCATTAGTAATTACTGGTTACGATTTTTTACGCTTGGGTGGCACATGGCACACAGATGTAAGCACGGCCTAAAGGCCGGGGCACAATGAATCCGTCATACGTCAAACTTCGCCTTTTTCAACTGACAGCTAAGTTGAAATACATGGTTTCTTATGAGGGCTGTTACATTTAGTACGTGTCCGTCAATGCAAAGTACAAAAACTGGTCAACTTTTAAATTTTTGCATACGTTGAGTAGTTTGACAGATATTGGTTGGTTTTTTTGGTATGTTCTGAATTAGGTTTTTGTATTTTGTGGCAGCAAAAATAAAATTAAACAAAAAAATAAGCGAAATAAATAAAAAAATTTTAATTTAATAAATAAAATGGAGAATCAACCTATTGAAGCTGTTCAACTGCTTCCGTCAATAAAGTACTCATTGTGCCAACCTTCTCCGTCGTTGCGATAATGTCAGTTTAACGTATGACGGATTCATTGTGCCCGGCCTTAAGTCATATTTTACTGTTTTGCAGTAGAGCACTTTTAAGCGTTTGAGTCGATTTTCAGAAATTTATTTCTTTTAGTTAAATAGTAAAATTCTCTGTTAACCTTTGCTTTTTAAGCAAACATTGTTCTACACAATACTAGTAATACATTTAAGTTCAAATATACCAAAGTATAATCTAATTAAGTTCAAATATACCAAAGTATAATCTAAATTAGTCTATTATTCCAAATGAAATTAGAAGTCTAAAAGAGATAAGTCGCAAGTCATAGTGCTCAAACTTCCCGAAAAATCTCACAAATTAATAGAGATTTTGACCAGGGGTACTTAGTAAGGAGATTTTGAAGTCATCATTAAATCAAAATCAGATTATCTCGACTTAAGCAAAATCTTAATTTTTTTAAATGTATTCTTTTGGAAGGACAAGTGGTCATTGGGGAAAAAGGAGAATTATACATGTACCCCACTATATAGAAATGTTGTTCGGGATGTCTCTCTAAAGAGCAGAATTTAGTAGTATTTCTGAAATAAGTTTGGAAATTTCGAAAAATTTATTTGAAGTCATATTTTTGGAAAATTTTCTGGAGAAGATTAGTGTTGGTCAACTTCATGACAGATTTTCGTTCTTATCTATTTTTTTACTGTACTTACATTTGATTTGGCAATAGTATCAGCTTCGTAGTATCGTTAAACATAACACCGATACCCTCGTCGCACAGTTGATAGCCAAAACCGTATTTATCACTATAGTCCACCCATTTGGAGATCCAAAACAGTGGTTGTGCTGCTGGATCAGTATTTTCATCACCCAAATTACCTTCCAATAAACGAGGCTAAAATTATATTTTATAAAATATTTTTCCATGTTTTAACAGACCATTTTCTTTTTTCTTAAACTCACCTTGGAATTTAATAAATTTGTAATTTGCTGCTGCAAGCTTTGTATATCGCTGCGATAATCCTCATTGTGCCGACAGGCTTGAGCCGATGCGGTGATGGCGTCATGAAGATTGTTTTTAAGGAATGTTGATTCGAGACGTGTATCATCCTTGAGACCATTCAATTCAGTTAATGGCTTGCGATGACCAGCTTCTTGTTCCATAGTTTCTTTGGCTTCCAGTCGTGGCGCCATTGTCAGACAAGAGCTGGGCAAGAAAGTCGGCACAGGTGAACTACTCAAGAACTCAAAACGCAATAGATCTGCTATTGCAGGACGATTTTCAGGATTTGATTGCAGCATTGCGATAACCATATCGGCGGCCGATTTACGCAAATAACTTGGTACACGATAATCACATTTCTTAATTTTCGAATAAGTATCCTTTAGCGTCTTAGTTTCAAAAGGTGGTTGACCCACCAGCAGTGTGTACATGACACAACCTATAGACCAAATATCCACTTCATACGAGTGACCCTTTTTTGTTAAAATTTCTGGCGCTATATAGTTTGGGGTGCCGCAAAGCGTCTTCTTACGCTCACCCTCATATTCAATGCGCGTAGCTAAACCAAAATCACCGATTTTAACATGTAACAAATCGTTTAAAAACAAATTGCCTAATTTCAAATCACGATGTATTATGCGATTGTCGTGTAAATATTTAACACCCTGTATTATCTGATATATATAATAACGACATTCGTATTCGGTTATGGTTTTTCTACGCTTATGTAATTCCATCATTGACTTGAAGGATCATTGAAAAGAAAAGTGGATTTTTTTTTCAATTACATACATACAAATATGGCAATTTTAAAAAACAAATAAATAAATAAATAAACTTACACGTTTCTTACACAATTCCAAGACAATATAAATATTAGCACTGTCCTCAAAGAAGCCGTGAAACTTTACTATATTGGGATGACTGAGACTGCGATGAATGGTAATTTCCTGAGTCATTTTCTCTTTTTGATTGTGTTTCATCATCAGTTTTTTGGAAACTATTTTACCTGCGTACACATCATTTGTGACGATATCTATGATTTCATAACATTTGGCGAATCCTCCCTGGAAAATGGTAACAAAATAGAAAAATAACAAAAATTAAAAATTTTAAAAGCCATCGAATTACACGGCTGGGCCGATTTTTCAAGTTTCACCTTTCAAACAAAAAAAAAAAAAAAAAAAAAAAAACAAAAATTAAAATCGGTCTAGCCGTTTTTGAACTATGGCTTCAAAAATACTCATATTCAACAGAATATATCTAGAAAAGATGTGATAACTTCTAAACGGCTGGACCGATTTTCTTCAAATATACATACATATGTACATAGCTACGAATATTCTCGACCAAGTCACCTTTCAAAAGGAAAAAAATTCAACCAAAATCTCTCCAGCTGTACGTGGACGTACAGCACCCCTTTTTTAGTCGGGGGTTAATTAAGAAAGTTATTTATTTGCCATAAAAAAATTATTTATCCGAGAAAACTTTCGTGCTTTTAGAAATTTAAATTTCAAGTCATCATCATCTATTTTAGCGAGGTTAGAAGGTAGGAATGAGAGTAGGGTTTCGATGGAATTGACTCAGCACAATGCAAACGGCTGTTGGGAGAAATGGCTGAGCATAAGATTATACAAGAGATCATGGGCTACAAAACCGAGGACATCAACGATTTAATTAAATAACAGATATTAATATAAATTTTTTTAGGAATGGCGGAGTTTAGTAAGTACCGGTTCACACACGGCGATTTAAGTTGAGCAATTTTTTAGTTCATTGACGAAATATGATAGCTCCTCTTTTAATCATACTCTCCTCTCTTGCAATTGTGTGAATCCAATGCAGTGTGTGAATCCAATATAAGTTAAGAAGAACTTCGCAAACGGCCCCAAAAGGGTTGCCGAATATAAGTGCAAGGGAACTACGCTAAAACTAGCGTAATATGTCATGACTAACGAACATTACAGGTAGCTTGAAAAAATCTTAGGAAAATATGCAAAAAAACCTACAAATGCAATTTTGTGCAGTTGGTTGATGACAACAAAAACACAGCATTAGGTCCGCTCGGTCTATTTTGGAAGCCTGTTCTCAAATATTCCTATACTAAAGTTTTTTTTCAATTTTAAACGTTTCAAAATTTGTATGTATCAAAATTTTGTATATGGGCACCTTTCTCGATGTGTAGGTCCATTAAGAAGGGATAAATTTTTTTTATAAAATCAATATCCCTACACATCCGGAACTCATAAAGTTAGCACCAAAAACCCACTTTATCTGACTTTTTTAATTTGTGTTCCAAATAGAAGCAAAAAATGAAAATGCAAGTAGACAAAGAGCAAGGATATGTCACGTATAGGAGCTACCTCCGATACCTGCAAACCTATTACTTCTATAGAAAATAGGAGTTTCCCAGATCCATTCCTAGAGTTTTTTATGGTCTCCACCAATATAAATATTATCAAAAACGTTTGAACTTGCTAATGGAAATTACAAAAATATGTTTTGTGGCAACGTTATCTTTACTGCAACAGAAGCATAAATCAAAAAATAAAATTTTCTTACTCAATAACGATATCAAAATGTTGTCTTTTTTCAAGGGGTGAGTGCAGAAAGAAGCCTTTTGTATGAAATTTTTACACAAGATCAACTATAATACATATAACAATTTTTTCCGAATTATTAACTTGAAAAAGCATTTTTTGAGATATGTCTCTGTTGCAATAAAGCAACGATATTTACCCAGCGGGAAAACTAATACTTTCTAAGTTCAGGCCTTATTAAAAAGGCCTGCTTTGGAATTTTTTTTAATTCAATTACTATTACTATATTTATGTTTTATAGAAGTCCTAGAATCTTTCGCATAAAAGATAAGATCACATTCTACACTCACATCTATAAGAAGGGAGAAGAGAAGGAGTAACATTTTCATATTTCATATTTGTTTTTTGAATGGATGTAATACATATGGCCTCAAAGTCCTTCCAGAATCTCTAGCGAAAGAAGCGACAGCGGTAGACCTACCCCGCATGGAGGGAGCAGGTCTTGTACATCCAAAAGGAGTACAGAGAGGCCTTCTAGAAGGCATCGTTAGTCCTTCTTTTTTTCTGCTGGGTATGTATGCATGTGCATGGGCATGTGTTTCAAATAACAAAAGAACATTCATTCACTCAACGACATTTTTTTTTAAATTCTAACATATACAACTCTGAAGGCTTGTTTATTAACAACCCTGTCTAAGTCCCAACTTGAAATGCAAATATAAAAAAGGACAAGTGGAAAGACGAAAGAAATGCAATCAATGATTACTTTAACAATTTTGATACTTCTAACTCATGGTCCATGAGTACTTACCTTTCCAAAGAATCGCATACGTTTATAGGTTCTATTGTTGGAGGAATCATATAGCCTCTCAGGTATTTCCGAAGATTTCTCATCGAGTTTTGCGGCCATCTTTTAAATCAAATCTTGCTTATAAAGTACACAATGAAAGATATACAATTTTTAACTTTGCACAAAATTAGATATCAACAACTCAACGTGGATATAATAAATCACCAAAAAATAAAATTCTTTATCTTTCAATCAAAAACAAATATATAGAAAAATAATTTATATTAGTTCACTGGTATTTAGTTTACAATTGCTGCTATTTTCTATATTATTTTCGTTTTTCAAATAACTGCAGCGCGCGGTTTAAGGAATATTTTAAGCAGAAGAAAACAGCAGCAAAGAAATCCGACGAACTAATATAATTGTCTGTGCATTTGTTTTCTACTCGGTATGAAAACATGCCTGTAATAAAGCAACAAAATACACAGAAAAACAAAGCCAAAAACAACAGCAAACAACCGTTTGAAAAAAATTCAAATTGTTCAAAATGGCAAAGTCAAGCAACGAGTAAGACCTAGTTCACACGACGTAATTATTATATATCTAAATTTTTTTAATTCCCTTCTGAAGTTGCTACTAAAATTCTTTTCATTGTCATGTTTTAGACGCAGCAGTTTTGCTCGTTTGCACACAGTCTGTTAAATATTCGTGTGATATAACATAAGATAAGTGATGTAACTGCTGGGTCTAAGGCGTATATGATTTGGTTTTTTTGGAAATAAGAAGATTAAAAATAAAACTTAATAACTAGAACAGTGTAAAGAAAAATATGAAAAACCCCCTTTAATTCTCCATTCGCTGTAATATAAAAAATTATTTAGAAAAATAGATTTCATAAATTCCGTCGTGTGAACTAGGTGTAGCCAAAATCATTTGATATTTTGTGTCATTTGGTTGACAGAGCCTTGCCAGATGTTTTTTAAATGATTTTTTACTCGTTGATTTGCCTCTGCGAAACAATCGGTATACTATTTCTCTCACTCCTTAGAATAACAAATACATTGGGTTAAAGAATATCAAAAGATATTGGGTATGGTTGCTTCGGTTGCTTCTTTTGCTCAGAAGATTGGTGCTGCCAAGTTGAAAAATTTAATATCCCCACAAGCATTTGATAAAGCACCCCATACACGTTTCAATTCAATTGTGAATTGAGTCTTTCAATTGAATTGATTCTTGGCCACACACTTCATAAACTGAATTGAAAGATTTTCATTCAACTGTCAAATTTATATTTTTTTTACAATTACAAATTTAAAAATTTAAAACTTCTATTGCATTCATTTATTCATTTATATATTTCTTATTTAAAATTCAATGAAATTAAATACAAATAAATACATAATAAAGCTACAAACATAAATTTTGACAAATAATCAAGAGACTCGAGCACACACAGCACAATCGAATTGAAAGATTTACTAGTCAACATGAAAAATCAAAATCTTTTGATTTTTCTTCAACCAACGCGACAACTGCCAAACTAATCAATTGATAAAGCCATACACGCTTTGATTTGGACAACAACCGACTCAATTGAAAATTGAATTGAATCGTGTATGGGGTGGTTAAGATATGATTTTGAGATAAATAAATATACACGTGTACTCATGCGCATGTTGGTTTTTAATGACCATCACTTTCAAACCTCTGCAGCAATGGAGCTTAAAATTTTTATCTTAAATGGTTACATAGTATTTATATGTATGTATCCTTCATAATAATCTTCTGTATAAAATTGTTTCATATATTTCAGATTTCATATCGCTCGTCTAAAATATTTGGCAATACTTATCGCATGTATTGGTAGGGATGAAACGATACGAGTGAATACAATTAGGTACTCGATACTTTTTCTCAGAAACCAAGTACTTTTGGTATCGATACTTTACTACCGAGTACCAAGTAGGTATCGGTAAAATGTACTCGTATCGGTCAAAAATACTCGTTTCTTATTTGGTACAACAATGTTGAACATGACGTTAGTTTAACAAAATTTCATTTGTTCGTATTAAATCTAAATTCATGTTTAGAATATATCTGTGGCAAAAAGGAAAAAGTGCTTAAGTCGGGATAAACTGTTTTTAAGTTGATGGTACCCATGTTATCTCCGTATTAGAAAGTACCCCTGGGCAAAAGTTCATTTATTTTGTGCGCTTTTTTAGGAAGTTATAAGCGCGATGGCTTACTTCTTATCTTTTTTCCTCCTATAATCTCATATGGAATATTACCTTACTTTGTCCCAAATCACACTATGCAAGTCTTATTGCTAAGCTGATTAGTTTTAGGGAGAGAGAGACGAGGAGAACAGAAACGTTTCTTTCCCCCCCCCCCCGTCTCTCTCTCCTAACAAACTAATCAGCTTAGCAATAAGACTTGCATAGTGTAAATTGGGACTTTAGCTTATACTTTGGTATATTTAAAATCGAATATATTGAGGGCAATTATGAATAAAATTCCGCGGGAAATTTTTCCCTGGGAACAATTCCAATTAATAGCAAGTAATAGGGAAAACAAAAAATTCTAATCGGAAAAGGGAGATATTTCTCGCGGAATTTTATTCATAATTGCCCTGATTATTTATAGTGTAGAACGAAATTTTTTTTGAAGAACTTGACCGATACAAGTATGTATCGATGCTTTTTTTCGATACTGAGTAGGTATCGATACTTTTGAACCGATACCGTATCAAGTAAAAGTATCGATACCTTGGTGGTATCGTTTCATCCCTATGTATTGGAGATACATGTAGTTATTTTTAACCCCCGACCAAAAAAGGGGTGTTATAAGTTTGTGGTGTGTGTCTGTGTATCTGTACAAGTACTCGTACAGGACAAGCGGCTGGTCCGATTTCGATTTTTCTGTTTGAAAGGTGACTTGATCGAGTGTTCTTAGCTGTTTGAAAAAAAATCGGTCCAGCCGCTTAAAAGATATCACATCTTTTCTGGATATATCGGGGGTTTTTAAAATTTTTAATTTTTGTTATTAATGAAATACCTAAACACAAAAATCAAATAACGGCAATTTAATTGATTTTGTTTAATACTTTTGTTTTATTTTTGTTGTAATTGTTATTTCCACACATCATATCTTTCACTCTAATGATAATAATTTTATCACTACAATAGTAATTTTTATAAAGTAACTTAACCCAAATAACTTTTATGCTTATCAAATCCATACAAATGTTTTTTTTTCTGACTGAATGGCTGGCAAATACAAATCAATTGATTTATATTTTCGTCAAGTATTCAGGCTTTTTATACTTTAAAAGGAGCCCCTGATATTTCATTATTACATATATGTATATATAAATTATTATTTTTATTTAATAAATATTAATGGAGTTATTAAAGTAAACTTTTTGTTGCTTCATGACAATTTTCGTTTTATTACAATTACTTTAGTTTTTTTTCAAGTAGTTATTATTAGAGATAATTTTGTTGGTACCATTTATAATTAATATGGATTTTTTATTAATCTGAATAAGAATTAATGAAGGGAGGGAAACAGAAAAATAAGGAACAGAAATGTAAGAGAGAAGCTGCTACTAATTTTAGTATGGTGGTGGTGGTGGTGGTGGTGGTTGATATTGTTGATGATGATGGTAGTAAGGGTTATACCAAAAACTTCAGCTCGATGTTGTACTCGTGCATTGCCGCTGCTGTCGTAACCATTCAACAAATTCATCCAACATAACAGGCCCTAAATGCACAATTTAGTGAAAAAAATTTAAACAGTTTATTAGATGTACATATCGTTTCCTTAATATAGAAAGGCTCTAACTCATTATTATTATTTTTTTTTAATCAAGATTTTCGTATTTTTCGATACATTACATAGATGTTCTTCTATCGAAATAAATATACAAAAAACTCGATTTAAAAAAAATAGTTAGGGCCTTTCTATATATAATAAGGTAACGATATAATTTTTAAGTATTTTAACTTACAAGCTCCATCGATATCGTAATTTGTTAAATCATTATTAATGGTGCGTGAAAATTCCAATATATTACACCACTGATCTTTATTTATGACTTTGTACTTTGATTGATCTAGGAATTGTGCAAACTGTAGATACAAAGGCCAATGTTTACCCAGCAATAACTGCAGCATAGCTTTTGCTGTATTTATATCCATACTACGTTGATCAGAGTCCTAAAAAACAAAAGCACTTTAAGGTTAAATATGAATTCGATTGCTTTAGAAATTAGAGCATGGTTTCTTTTAGCGATGTAACGAATGTTCGCATTCGCATTTGTAAAAATCATCATTTATGGAAAAAAATCATCAAAATGACCAAAAACGCTCAGATATTTTTAAGTTTCATCAAAATCGGTTGGATAGTTACGGAAGGGCAGATATTGTCTCCCTGCCCCTTCATGGTCCATCTAAGTTTTTGAATTTCATAAAAATGGGTTGGCTACTTTCGGAGAGACAAAAGCTTTATCCCAGCCCTCTCTCGGTCCCAGTTTTAAAAATATAACATTGATCCTGGTGTGTCGTTTTAGATTCCGATGTATCCGTCCTTTGAATTTCATAACAATAGAGACTCAAATTGCCCTTTATTGGTCTTAGTTTGAAAAATATATAAATCGTATGTGTACTTTTAGATATACACATCCGTTATGAAATTTATAAAAACAGGTTAGAAAGTGCCGGAGGCAGAAATTTCCCACTTGGGGAGGGAATATTATACCTCTGCGCCTTCTTGGTCCTGCTTTTACACAAAAAGGTATATAACTTTTGTGTTCTATTAGACGCAGTTCTATCTATGTTTAAAGTTTTATCAAAATCGGTTCACCCGTTTAGCCGCTAAAAACGTATCAAGCAAAGTTACTTTTTTGGGTATGGAGTGTTTACCGCCCACGACCCTATGCTAAGCAATTTGAAGGGGCAATAAATATATTTAGGCTCGCTCCATTTCACATTTTGCTGAATTGAATTTTAGAAATGAATTTTTATTTACCTTCTACTTTTTTTTTTAGAAAATAACTTATTAAACGTTTTCTTTTTAATCTTGCAGTATTTACTCACCTTTGCAAAATCATATGCATAACGATATATACTTTTAAACACGTTCGGATCATTTAATATGCTCTTTAAATAGTCCAATTTTGATTGCATTTTGAGTGCAGAATCACATTCTAATTCGGTTAAACCTTTTAACCATTCATACTGACTAAAGAAACCCATTTGTGTGGCACCCATTTTATAAGCCAATACAAGCATCACAACATTTTCGGGCTCAACACCAATATCCACACAAAATTTTTCCATACCATCAGGACCTTAAATAGAAAAGAAAATAGGCACATAAAATATTAAAATAAATAATTATAAATTTTAAGAACAAATAAACAACGTTTATTTATACCTACCCAGCGTATCTGGTTCATCGGGATTTGTATATTCTCTAAACCATGCTAAACATCGTTTATGACTGAATGAATCTTCGGCTTTTATATGACGTCTGTAAAGTTGAAAAAGTTTTAGTTATTTCTTTTATTAATTTTTTTTGCAACTATTAAAAATCGTTTACTTTGACATTTTTTCGTTCACTCTTGTATAAAAAGAAAATTTTAAGGGTTTGTTGCTTTTTTTTGCTTTATTTTGTTTCTGTTTATGAGCTAAAAATAGTTGTGAGATTTTTAGCAGCTAATTCTTATAAACAAATGCCAATGAATTATTATTTAAATAACACAAGGTGTCTTTTAATTCAAAATCATGTTCATGTTCGTTCAGAGACATTGACAGTGTAAAGAGGGAGAAAGAGAAGCTGCTGCACGAGCCAGGAGATGAAAAGAGTCTTTTGTTAAGAAAATATTAAATAAAAAATGTTTATATGTATAAATACATTGAATATACATACATATATATCTACATACATATCAGTGATCGGCAATGAATCGTTTTTTCGCTATCATACTGACTCATGAAATTTTAAATATAAGTGAATAGACATCTTTACACTCAACTACTCTGATTTACGCACACTCACAATCAGGGCTGTCGGGTTTGGCGATATCTCGCCAAATATGGCGATTTTTCAGCTTGTATGGCTTCTAAATTTTTGGTTTGGCGACATGGCGATTTTTCTGGCGATATATAAATTTCTTGGCGGTTTTTATGACTATTTTTTAACAAAATTAAACTTCAGAATTTTTGTTATTTAGGAAAATGTCGTCTAAAAGAAATTAAAACAACTTGATTTTGTTGATATTTCCTGTATTAATTGTAGTCATTAATGCGTTTTGAATTTGGATGAAGAAAAATTTATGTATATGAAATAATTTTTGGCTATTTTATTTCTACTTTTGGCGATTTTATAATAAAATTCCTTACGAGTTTATAAAAATTTATATTAAAAAAATTTTACATAAATAATAATTTATTATCAAATATATATTAAGAAAAACTACATAAAATTGATTTTGGCGACTTTTGGCGATTTTTAAAATCATTTTGGTGAAATAGGTCAGAAAAAATCTGACAGCCCTGCTCACAATAATATTGATTTATAAGTATAGGTTGCAATAAATATGAATGCGACGTCGACATCATACTCATACCACAATCACACTCATAAATCAACTCAGTTTGATTTATAATTTCAGGAAAATACTTATACTACTCACATTGATTCAGCTCAACTCATGCATGTATGTTTATTTAAAAGTTTAGTCATTAAATAGTTTGCAAGTAGTATACAATAGTATCGTTGTTTTTCAATTCGTGCAAAAAAAAAAAAACAAAACAAAAAAGCAACAGAGAAACACATAACCGCATAATGAGAATTTTAATGTTCGTATGCAAAGTTCGCATTGTGAATCATACTTATTTTCATCGTCCATATGCACTGAGTTAAAGGGAGTCGAAATCAACAACGTCGTAAATGTTGCTAAGTATGAGTTCGATGCGCACTTCAAACTTCCGAGTGAGAATATCATTCATAGACATCATTGCAATAAATATGAGTGAGCATAAGTACAAGAAATTATAGGCCTGACCCACGATATCGACAATGTTCGACTTGTCGCACACTTACATTTGAAACAACAACAAAATATTAAAATTTATTTTTGTTTTGAATGTAAGTGTGCGACAAGTCCAAAGTTGTCGACATCGCGGGTTTGGCCCTACAAGTCATGATTCAACTCTACTCACACTTTCACTACTCATTGCTGTTCTCTGATACATATGTATGTGCAGAAAATTTTGTTAAACATAAACAAAAGGTATTTATGCATTTGCCAATTGGTCAAACATTTGAGGAAATAAGCGTTTTTTGTCTTTTCTAAGAGCAAGACAATTTTCTGACATTGCAGTGAATATTTTATTGGTATAAATACATGCATACATACATATATGGTTAGCTAAAATAAAAAGGCGTAACTAACAAAAAATTCAAAATCGAGTTTTTGATGAATTATTAATTATGAATGCCATTAAACGAAATGTCTTGACAAAATTTTACACTTCTGCGGTCAAAAATTACGCTTTTATTAACAAACAAAAAAATTGACTTAATTAAAAATTTGTTTAGTTTTATGCTTCTCCTGCAAAATTATATTTTTGTTAGATGCACCTTTTTGCATTTAAGCTATTATCTAATTTTAAGAAAGTACAGTTTAAATATTGTATAAAGTTAATGTTAATGAATTAAAATCCATTCCTCGCAAATAAAACATTACTGTTTTATAAATGGTCTTATGTAGTTGTAACGAATAAAAGCGAATATCTGTGTACTTATTTATTTATTTATAGTACATATTCTACATAGTAAATTTGCAGAATATGGTTGCACAAAAATGGACGGGTGACTAAGACCATATGTCCATGATGTTATTAATAGTATTCTTATAAATGTTTTTGCGACTGACTGTACACGACCTATGCCTTCACATAGGAAGTAGCAACGTGGTTGTTAAGGAAATTCCACAAAAGAACCGCAAGATTATACGGTAGTCCGTGGCGGATCAGTCAACCAGTGCGAGTGAGACGCAAAACTCTCGAAGGCCAATAAACAACGGTGGCCTGGTTGCATTTAAGAAATAATTGCCAACGACGCGTGATGTTGACTCGCCCAGAGCTGCTTTACGACTGTATATGTGTACTTATTTTTACTTTTAACGAGCATGTTGCTTAAAAATTCCAAAATGTTAATTTCAAAAGCCTCAAAAAAATACACTAAAACATATTCAGATAAAACCACTTATCTCGACATATATTGTTCTTATAAAGTGCAAAAACATTAAACAAATTTTAAATATCTAAATTTTATCAGTTTTTAGGTGCGTCTTATCAATTTGTGTCAGGCCTGAGGTAATGTATTCAAAGTTTTTAGTTCCATTAAAATTACATTTTAATTATAATTATTAGTTTCTACCAAAATTTTTTATAAATTAAATATTTATTTCGATTATTCCAATAATTTCGCGAGGAAGCAGCGCAAATATTTTTTTTTGTACTTTTATAATTCAACTCTCATTTTACAATCGATATTATAAGCTCAATAGTTTTCTTTAAAATGTTCTCAATTAATTTCTCATACCTGCTGGTATTTTGTGCTGTAGCTGTTGCGGTCGCATATGCATTACGTTGTCTTTTCGAAGTCTGACGATCATCTTCACCCATATCGTGATTGGAACGGCGTTTTCCGCGGGGCATGACTATAGATTGTTTGTTGGATCTTTGTTTTCTTTAAGAAAAACAAGTGTTAAGAAAGCAGGAAGGAATGATGATTTTAAAACAATTAGATATATGTATGTATATGTTTATCGTTTAATTTTTAACACTATTCAAATTTATATTAGTTATACAAAGGGATATGCTAGAAAAGAAATAGCAAAAATTAAAGCATATTTTTAGGCTTCAATGTAGAATGTAATTTTACCTTTTTTCAAAAACGTATATAAAAACTTCTTAATTAACACTTTCGGCCGGCCATAAGAGGGAAGTGTGGGAAAACAGCTGGAAACGAAATTAAGAAAAGGAATTTAGAAGTATGTATGTACTTAAAAATAATAGGGAAGAAAACAGTTTCACACTTTTATTTTTTTATGGAAAAGTTTGCTGAATTTTACAAGTATGTTTGATTTTTATGCTATCTTTTACTATTTATTATATGTACTTATGTACAGTATATGTAAGTTTTTATACACCGGCTTAAAAATTTTCATATAATTTAATTTCGCAATATGAGAGATGGTATATATTCAATGTTTGTCATTTTCGTCTTATAATGTAACACGAATAATCTTTTTAAGCTAATAATTTGTAATTTAGACCCCACTTAACATTTCTTAAAGTGTGTAATGATTTTTATGTTTTCTTTATTATTCGTTTTTTCCAACCAGCTGAGGAGTGTATTGAAATATTTTATAAAAAGCCGTGCAGTGTACTGACAGGGGTTTGCAGAATCTTTTCTTTTTTGTTTTCAGCAGACATGAACTTCTATTATTTCCTATTTTCTTTCTTGATTTTTAAATTGGAACTTTTTGTTTTTGCAAATGTAGAAAGAACTCTGTTCCTCTTTACAATCAGACAACCAATATCGTCACCATTACTCGCGTTCACTGTATCGAAGGAAAAAAACAATTGAGGCTTTGATACAGGGAATGTTTTTATTCACGTGGTTCAAAAACATTTTTCATCCACTGTTTATATTAAACCGCAATTTTTGCACTTATTTTTTAATTAATTTATAACTTCTTAAATACAATTACCCTTTTTTAAGTTAAATTTTATTCATTAAATGGCAACAAAAAATTTTTTGTGTTGTTTTCTTTCTTTTCTTTTCGTGCTTGAGATGGCTTTTGCGCGCAGTGTAGTCAATTTACGAGTTTCGAAAAAAAGCCTGAAGCAAACTTAACTACTGCGTTTAAAATTATTTCAAGAAATCGATACTACTCGTATTTCTGACATTTTATTATATACATATCGTCGGTTGGTTATTGGTTTGCTGCAGACTTAATGTCTTTTGAATATACTGTGCCGCAAACCAATAACCAACTGATGATATAAGATTTCAATTATCCATTTTTTACATAAGCATAATTTATAATGATGCATCGTCGGTTGGTTATTGGTTTGCGGCACAGTATATTCAAAATACATTATGTCTGCAGGGAACCAATAACCAACCGACGACATGTTGCGTTATGTTCAACATTCAGGATATTCATAACGGAGTGCTTTTTATTATTTTTAATTATTTTTGTCATATACTAGTCAAGGAGCTTAAATACTCATATTTTCAGATTAGAATATATAACAATGATATTATATGGGTATCCGAGTTTTTCGATTACCTTGGTTCAAGCAGTTCGTGAGTTTATTAAATAAACGTCTAAAAAACTATCTTATTTTGCTGAGAATAATTAATTTTAAGGGACCACACTGTTAATTCAATAAACAGTGTTGTAAGCAGCACTCGATTTTTCATTTTATAACAGAGCTGGTAAGCTGTTATACAATGTTGGCAAGTTTAATCATCGACTAATTCTAATGAATACACAGAGGATGTTAACAGCAACACATATAAGAGAAAAATTTAAGGATTTCGTTCTGTTTTAGTAATAATATTGCTCCCGGATCCAGAACCCAAATATTTTTTTACATAGGACAGTTTGCTCTTTTACCAATTTTTGCCAACAATATTTACTACTTTTTTAGCGCAACTCTGTGACCATATGTATAACAATTATCGTGTTTTGCTTTTAAATATTGTTTGTAAAAAATTGTGTGTGTGTGTGAACGTGTGCTAGACAAAATCACGAATTATTTTTTCACGACCTATAATAGTGAAAGAAAATTTTATTCATTGTTGATAAAAATCAAATATAGTGGCATAGTTTTGTAAAAACTGACGGAATTTACAAATTAAAAAATGAAAATGTAAGAATATATTCAAATAATTAAAAAAGTGCAAAAATTATAAAGAAAAAATGGCAATGAAAAAAGTGGCGATGAAAAGAAAAATGGCATGAAAGTTTTACATGGCGAAAAAGTGAAGGAGACTGTCGTCCAAACAATAAATTTTGTGATTTATATAAAGTGTGCAAATTTAATTTATAAACTAGTTAAAAATTACAAAAAATATTGTGTATGCACGTAAAAATTTAAGTGAGTAGAAAACTTAATTTTTTTAATAGAAGATTGATGTCTGTCTGTCTGCTAAACAACTCCATACCACAAGTAATGACTAATCTGGAAAATTGGAGCTTTTAAGAGTAAAATAATATAAAATTAAAGGAAAGTGAAAAACTATAATCAAGGTGCGCCAGGATTAATTAATTAGGAGAAAACAATCATTAGCCGTTCGTTCGTCTTGTTGCCATATTCAATGGATGGATGATGGTTATAGTTGTTGGCATATACTAAATGGGTGTTTATAGAAGCGTGTGTGAGTATTGTCCAAGGTTTTGTGTAAATGATGATGTTTTGTTGTTACTTTTTGTTTTGTTCTGGTTGCTATATGGAATACGTTGCTAGAAGTGATTGTGTTAATAGTTGCAGTTGTTTTTATCAGTATTTTAAAGAATCTTGAGATCTTTTCAGATAAAATATCATATGAACACTTGATTAACTTAATAAAAACAACTAAACAACTTTTAACATAAATTTACTGCCTTATTTATAAAAAAAATGTTACGGCTTATAAAGGCTAATATGGATCTTAATTTTTAAACCTATGATATATTGCTGAGGCTAAATGACTACCTATAGTATGTATATATGTATGTATCTACATTCATGATTACAAAAACAATCAATAAAATACATACCTACTTAGGTTAATTTCTTATTTATTTATTTAACGCGTGTATGCTGATGAGTTTACCTAAGCAGATAAGAAAAGCATCTAGACGTGCTTCATTAAAAACAAACTAACTTTTTTAAATTAGTAATATATGAATAGGTAGTCAAGGAATTAACTCTCCATACACCCATCATTTTTGGGGAAGGAATTTAAAAAATTAATTATACAAACATTTAGGGCGCTAATAAATACCTATGTATTTTTATACAAAAAATAAAAAAGTAACTCATAATTATAATAAGAATAGTAGCCAAAATATTTAAAATACATAGGAAAAAAGTATATATGCGGGCCAATTTTTATTAAAAAAAAATATATTTGAAAAACGGCTTTTAAATATGAGTAGACCCCACGCAGAAAAATACAATCAGGTTAACGTTGGCAAAGCGTTTCCTAACGTGGTTCCAACGTTGACAAAACATCACAAGTTCTACTTTTGGAGTGTTGTGCCAACACACAAATGATAACCTCATGATGGGGTTGTCCAACTATTTTTTACGTCGTTGGATAAACACTATGAAAACCACAATTGAAGTGCTTTCTCAACATGATAAGTGTAATATATTCCCAATACTTCAAACAATTGCTTCAAAAGCTAATATTTCTTCAAGAGCTAATGGTAAAGAATTCATTCTCTTATAGGTGTTTCACAAGAAAATGTATCAGGGCTTCAACAAAACCTACTACTAATGGTATCTAAAAATGTAGGCTTTGAGTTTCAAAGAAAATCATACCATTTAATGAATTTAACAAACTGGAAAACTTCTTGTTATATGCTGGTGCAATTACTTTAAAAAATCTATTAGATGTTAAAATGTACAAACATCTTTTAATTTTATTTACTTCTTGTCGTATTTTGTCGTGAACTTAGTTAGCCACATTAAACTCAAAAAATCAAGAATTGTTAAATCATTTGCTGAACTTATGCCTCGATATTACGGCCCTAATTATCAAACTATGAATATACATAATATAATCCATATACCAGATGATGTAATTAACATTGGAGCTCCTTTATCACAATTTTCAGCTTTTGACTTTGAAAATAGTTTGGGGTATTTAAAGTTAATTAGTAATGTTAAATCAACCACAAATCCAATAACGCAAATTCAAAGAAAATGACATATTATTTGAGAAGCTTTTGGTATGGAGTATTTCCTCTTGTTAAAAATAGAAAATATTCACTGGGAAAAATTTATAGACATAGTTGAATCGAAAAAACTATTTTCTTTTGTCAACATTTATGGCTATAATATTACAACCGTTCTTCCTGATAATATGTACATATATGTTTACTAAGTAATGGAAATGTTTGGTTATTGCAGAAATAGAGCTAAGCATGGTAGATGTAAAGTGTATTTTTACACCCAAAAAAAAAAAAAAGTTTTGAAATCAAGAAGAAACAATTTGATTTTAAGAACGCAACCTTTATGAAATAGAACTTTGTTTGTTTTCTTTTATTTTAAAAATGTTCATTCTTGTTTTAAAAATTAAAAATATTTTGAAATCAAAAAATAATATTTTTTGTTTGAAAAAGAACATACTCAAATTAAAAGATTATGTTTTTGAGTTAAGATTGAAATATTATTGAACTAATAATGAAGCATTTTTATTTTAAAACTTATTATTTTTATATTAAAAATTAAGCGTTTGAATTAATAATGGAGGATTATTAAATTAAGAATGAAACGCCTTAAATTAATAATGAAACATTTTTGAATGTAGAATGAAACGCGCTAACTTAATAATGGAGTATTTTTAAATTTAGAATGCAATGTATTAAGTTAATAATAGAGAATTTTTTAATTAACGATGGCTCGTTTTGAAATTAAAAATGTTACAGTTTTACTTTAATGGTGCATCATTCTTTCAATATATTATGGTATCAAAAATTATCCATTATTAACTTAAGACGTTTCATTCTTAATTCAAAAATGCTCCATTATAAATTTAAGGCGTTTCATTCTTAATTCAAAAATTCTTCATTATTAATTTAGGGTGCCGCTGTGGCTGAGTGGTAGCGGTGCTAGCCTCTCAGTCCAGAGGTCGTGAGTTCGATTCCCGCCATAGAACCTGGGTGTTTTCCGCAGACAAGCTTCGCGGGTTGTGGTTGCTAAAAAAATTAAAAATGGTCCATTATTAATTTAGGACGTTTCATTCTACATTCAAAAATGTTTCATTATTAATTTAAGACCTTTCATTCTTAACTTTATAATTCTCCATTATTAATTCAAACGCTTCAGTTTTTATATAAAAATAATAAGCTTTAAAATAAAAATGCTTCATTATTACTTCAAGAATATTTCATTCTTAACTCAAAAACATAATCCTTTAATTTGAGTATGTTTAACTTTATATCAATGCTGTTGTGTTTTTCAAACAAAAAATATTCTTTTTATACCCTTTACCAAAAAATGGTAAAAGGGTATATATAGGTTTGTCATTCCGTTTGTAATTTCTACAATATTAATAAGCGAGCCGCAAAGTATATATATTCTGGATCCTTATGCATAGGGAAGACGAATAAGCGATGTCCGTCTGTCCGTCTGTGAAATCGGTTTTCCGAAGCTCCCAGAAAAGCTAGAGACTTCGTTCTTGGACTAGTGTGTCAGAAATGTTCGAAATAAGATTGGTATTGAAAATCAGCAAAATCGAGCAGACGGTTTCAGAGCTGGGAAGCTTAAACTTCATTTTGCCATACAAAATAACTACCGAAAACTAGTTATTATTTTTTTTTATTAAATAAACTTATTTTATACTGCAGAATGAATAAAATTAATATTTCTTAATAAAAAATAAATAAAAAAAATTAAGGGTTGGAAAACTTTAACTTTTTTATACAAAATTATACAAAATTAATTTACTAAAAGAAATTTTTCCTTTTTTCTATAAATTATATATATCTTATATTTTAAGAAGAAAGAGATTGGGTTAAAAAATCAGAAAAATCAAAAAGGATAATTCCAGGGTTGGGAAACTTAAAATTTTTGTGATATAAAAAATTAACTACCGTAAACTAATTTTTATATTTTTTTTTATTAAATTAACTTATTTTATACTTCAGTACAAATTAAATTGGTATTTCAAATCAAAAAAGAAAGTTAAAAAAATTAAAAAGACGTTTCCAGGGTTGGAAAACTTTAATTTCTTTCCATATACAAAAGTAACTTACTAAAACAAATTTTTTCTTTTTCTCTATAAATTAAACATATCTTAGACTCTTAAAAGAAATAAATTGGTGTAACAAATCAGAAAAATCAAAAAGGATTATCCCAGGGTTGGGAAACTTACACTTTTTGAAATATATAAAAGTAACTAAGCCTTACTATTTTTTTATTTTTTTTTATTAAATTAACTTATTTTATACTGCAGTATACATTAAATTGATATTAAAAATTAAAAAAAAGTTTAATACATTAAAAAAGAAAAGAAAACTTTTTTCTTATACAAAAGTAATACAGTCCGTAACTAAAACAAATTTTTTCATTTTCTATATATATTAAACATAGCTCATATTCTATATACGAAGTTTCCAGGATTTGAAAACCTTATTTTTTATACAAAAGTAACTTACTAAAACAAATTTTTCTTTTTTTTTTACTATAAATTAAACATATCTTACATTCTTAAAAAAAATTGTTTTTAAGAATACAGAAAAATCAAAACGGGGGATTCCAGGGTTGGGAAACTTACACTCTTTGTGATATAAAAAATTAACTACCGAAAATTAATTTTAATTTTTTTTTGGTATTTGGTAAAATTGGTATTTAAAATAAAAAAAAAACAATTAAAAAAATTAAAAAGACGATTCCAGGGTTGGAAAACTTTAAATTTTTTTTTGTACAAAAGTAACTTACTAAAACAAATTTTTCCTTTTTTCTATAAATTAAACATATCTTAAATTCTTAAAAGAAAGAGATTGGTGTAAGAAATCAGAAAACTCAAAAAGAATGATCTCAGGGTTGGGAAACTTGCACTTTTTGTGATATATAAAAGTAACTAAGTCTAATTAATTTTTATCTTTTCCTTTATAGATTATACATATTGTACGTCTTGAAAAGAAAAGTTTGGTTTAGAAAATTATAAAAATAAAAACCACAGCTCCAGAGCTGGAAACTTTGACCTTTTTTTCTGGATATTAAAGTAACTAAATAAAACATTTTTTTTTAAATTTATATTTTTCTTTTTTTACTTAGCACACTTTCTATATTTTTTAAGAACTACTAGATTGATATAAGGAATCAGAAAAATCTAATTTAATGATTCTAGGGTTCTTAAACTTATTTTTTTGTACATAAAAGTAACTCGGTCAAATTATTCTTTTCTTTTTGTTTATACTTTATGTATGTGCTTATGTATGTATCTCTATACTACATAAAACACTTTGGTAAAGGGTATATAAGACTCGGCCCAGCCGAATATAGCACTCTTACTTGTTTTCAATTATTATTTAATGACGACCATTAAAATTTTGGGTAGCTTTTATTAACTTTAAAGTACGCCAACCAGGAGTATGAAGTTATTTTTCACAACAATTTTTTAATATTTCATAGTGCAGGGGAAAATAGAACCCCAATTTAATGTCTATATTTTCGTATTCGTATTCGCGAATATCGTTTCAAATATTTGTATTCAAATATTCGTATTCGTATTAAATGATGATTTTGGTGTTGTTCATTGGGATACAAAGTTTTTGCCAAATGTGACAGGAATGGAGAAACAATATCGATTGCCCGTTATTATCAAAATGCCTTCTACAGAACAGCTCCTAGGTGTTCCGCACATTCCTTCGGGATTGGGTAAAGACATTTCTAGTGCAGTTTTTGATACTTTGGAAAAATGGGGTTTGCTGGAAAAAGTTCAAGCTCTCGTATTTGACACAATATCTTCGAACACCGGTAGATTTAATGAAGCTTGCACATTGCTGGAGATGAAATTGGGACGAAATATGTTGTTTCTGGCATGTCGCCACCATATTTTTAAAATAATTTCACAAACTGCAATTTCATCAGTGCAGTTGTATTCCTCATGCGGTTCCGATATTCCTTTATTTAAAAATTTTAAAGCATCTTTTCCAAAAATTAACGCTTACAATATCTCAGACTACACTACGAGTAGCGAACTGGTTGAACTTATTGGTGAAAACCAACAGGAAATACTTTTATTCTGTCTTGAAACCCTTAGAAGTTAACAGCAGCCTCATCATGACTACACAGAGTTCTTAGAACTCGTCGTCATCCTTTTGGGAGGCATTCTTCCAAAAGGAAATAAGATACGAAAACCCGGCGCTTATCATCAGGCCCGATGGATTTATTCAATAAAAATATTTCTCTTAAGAAAAGAATTTCCAATTACAGACGCTGAAACAAAAGCATTAATTATGTAGGATATGTGGCTTTCTTGTAGTTAATTATATAAAACTATATATAAAGAAAAGGATTCATTAGTTGCTGAAGCCTGCTTGCAAAAGTTTTTAAATCATCTTTAGTACTTAGCTGATGAGCCAGTTCTCTTTTCAGTTTCTGATGAAAATGTACCACCTGAAGTTAAACAACGAATGACCACAAAATTGCGTTGAAGAAAAGGATTTAGTTCCGAAAAAATATTTGTTATCTTATAGCGACTTGAATGAATTTTTTGAAAAGGATTTACCATGTAGCTTAATCAATAAAAATTCTTTGATGTTTTTTTGAGCGTTTTAAACTGAACACATCGTTTATTGAAACTGATGCCAGCGAATGGTATCGCAATAAATATTTTAACAAAGTAAGGGAAGTATTAAAATCAATTAACGTTGTTAATGACTCAGCTGAAAGGGGAGTCAAATTGATGGAAGAGTTTAACACATCATTCACTAAAATGAAAACCATAAAACAGTTTATTTTACAAGTAACAACAGAATAAATTAAATTTTTGTAATATACTCGTATATGTAATCTATTTCTTATGCAATTTTTCAGATCGTGCAAAATTACCGAAAGAAACACCCGCAACATACGGGAAAAGTATGAGTGTTAAGGCTCAGTTAGCCGACTGTAATGTAATGTCAATGTAACGTAGAAAACAGCTGATCGACATTTTTATATGAAAAGTAGGTTATGTTACATTACATCTCTATAACCATTTTCATTACTTTTCACATAACAAAATCGATCAGCTGTTTCTTACTGTTGCAGTTATGTTCATTACATTACAGTCGGCTAACTGAGCCTCTATGAGAGTTACTTATTAATAAGAATAAATAAATGTACCTGTTAACATAGTAAAAACTAATTTTATTGTAAAATATACAATTCGAAAAGTACTCGACTCAGCCGGTTTTTAAATTGTAAAAAACCCGACTATCCGACATTCGTAAAATCAAAATTTTGAAGAAACCGATAACCGTATTGTAAAAAAAATCGGGTTTTAAAACCAGTTGAAAACCCGAATCGATCACCCTAGTACCTATGCACGTATGAATTTATAATTTGAGTTTTTTTATATAAAAAAGCAAAAATATTAGTCTTGATACAGAAATATGCCAAATGCATGTGTTAGGTCTTACATACATATATGTACGTAACTTTAAATCCTAATGCGGCACGTGTTAATATCAAAATATCAATTTGAAATTTTTACACAACGATTTTTTTTTGCAAAAAATTTTAAGAGGGCGCTGCATTAAAAATTTTGAACTCAGAAAATAAGGACCAGTCTAATGTACATATATATGTGCAAATAATACTCGTATAGTTGTATATAAAATTTTCTTTTAAAAACATTGACCTTTACCGAGTTTAAATTTTCAACCATGATCTCCAAATACATACTGCCAGTCTTAATTTTGTTAATTATCTTGACCATAAAATTCAAATTTTTGCACAAATATTTTATGATAGATGGATGCATGGTGTCCGTGGGAAGGTGAAAATTTTTTAGTTTTTCAATTCATTTTTATAATTTCTATTTTGAAAAACATTATTCATTCATCATCCTCGGGCGACCGGAAAAAATTACTCTATTCATTTTATGATCAGATTAAAGACGCAAACAATAAATTTAGCAAATTAAACAACTGCGCATAATTTCAATTTGACAAATCTTAATTTATTTATTTATTTACTTACTAGCTAATATATTTATTTATTTAACCAATCGCCAAAAGCACTAATCAGTTTTCAATGATTTTTTTAAATTTAAATTAAATAACTATGAACAAAAATTGCGTAAAAGCAAGACAGAGAGAGAATGAGATTTGCTTTACATTGTTATGGATGTACAAATAAAAAAAAATTAAATATGTCTGTGCACAAATTTTTTCCAATATAAAATTAATTTTTATTTTTCTTTTCATTTTGATGCCTATATATAACAGTTCGTCTGCCGATAACTAACGGAACTATTTATAGCTTAAAATTTTATTAAAAGTATCAATATTTTTAGTTGTGTTCAAAATAATTCTGCCAAAAAAACCTACTTCAATGCAAAGATCTGATGGACCATATTTGAAAAAAAGTAAACTCTTTCAAACAAAATTTTTTTTTTCAAAATTTGTTGTTAAGAAGAAGTACGTGAAATACAAAATTAAATTTTAATGGGCGTGACTCTGCCCATTTTTTAAAATAAAAGTTTGTGTCTATTTTAGAGCTCAAGGTGTGTGGTAAGTTTCTCAAAAATCGGTTAAGTTGAACCACTTGAAATATAATAACAAATATTAATGGGCGCAGCCCCACCCATTTTTTCAACTTTTAAATTTTGTATTTACAAGAGCCAAAGGCGTTTGCTAGGTTTCGCAGCAATCAAATGAGTAGAAAAACATAAAACTTCAAGAAATCGACAAAGAAACTTGGTCACTCCTTTTCTCCACATCTAGGCAACTGTAACCACAGTCATTAAAAGATGATTCATTCTTTAGCATTATTGTCGAATCTGTATTACCCCCTTGAACGTCCCGCACTTTAATTGATTAAAAATTAAGAAATTCCGTTCTGCTTTTATGTACTTGTCTGGCTTACGCTGACTCTAATATTGCAACTTTATGCTTCTCGTATGATGATGCCATTTGCGATTTTGTTGTTGTCTCGTCTCTACGCACCGATTTAAGGATGATATTAGAATAAAACGCCTTAGTAATTTGGGATATCTGGATTTGACGATGTAGGTCTGATGCAGTCTATAATTCTATGAGGTTCGTGATTGCAACTGATCCATCAGTTATTAATAGAATGCTTTTGTTTAATGGAGACGGATTCCAGTCTTAGCTAGCCTGCATATACAATATTATTTCCAGGCACTACGTGTTCAGTCTTAGTCAAAATATATCGCTATTGTTAGGGGACTTCACTTATCTTAAAACTGGTCCAGAAAGTGACGTCTTGGATCTATATAGAGATTAAACCCCTCAAGATGACACACTGGCTCTAAACGAGTGTGGTACGACCAGTCCTAACGTACGCATCATTAGTGTATTGGGCAGCTTTAGAAAAGAAGGTTAATGTACAATCCCTTACAGAGACAGTGCTGTATTATTACCTGTTGCTCAATAAGAACCACATCAACGAAGGCGATGGAAAACATTCTTTCAATCATGCCTATTGATGTACATTAGGGTATTAGGAATTTTAGGGATCAAAATAAAAACTTTGCCGAAGGAACCATACCTCTAAAATGTATTTTGATGTCTCGACTTTTTTTCCGAAGGGTCAAATTTTCTTGAAGGTTCAAATTTTGAAAAATCTCACTTTGACCCATTTAGAGTTCCTCAATCGAGTCAAAATGTATGACCGACCCCCACTAATTTTGGAGGGGCGGCACACCTATGCTAGTGGCACACCCCCTGGAACCACCCCTGGGGGGTTCCCCACACAAACATCTAAAAAATCACAAATGTTTGTATGGGGAACACTGAAGGAGAATGCGATTTTCTTTGTAATTTGAGCCATTTTTTTGCCTCTATACAAATCGACCCGCGCTAATGTACATACATGTTAAATATGAGGCAGCTTTGGCCGCTGCAAGGCTGACAGGAGAACATATAACCAAGTACCGAAGTATAATACATACCTTACCCAGGGGAAACGTCACCACCGTCATGGGTGAAAAAATCTCAATTAAATATGTACATACAAAGTAACCATAACATCTGAAAATATGGAATGAGAGAGAGCGACAATAATAAGTAATAAGCCCGAAACTATCCTTTACACGGACGGGTCAAAAATTTGAAACCGATCGCGTAGTGGATTTTACGACATGAGTCGTAATATATTTAAAATGTTTCTCTTGCAGAATCTTTTAGACTGAGATCACGACTATAACGGAAGCCATTAATTATCTAAAGGAAATTGACGATGAACTACTCAAACCTATGAATTTCTTTACGAATAGTAGAAAATTTATCGAAGTCTTAAGAAATCATAAAGTTCAATCTCGAAGCGTCCTTCAATGCAAAAATTAGATAACTTGTACAGATATTGTAGAGAAATCCAAATGAAATGGATTCCAGAACATCACGAATATAGGATCATTACTGAATAACATCACACCAGAAAACGTCAAACCTTTTCAAGAATTTAAAAATAATAAATTGAAACAATTGGCCCTAGAACAGCACACCAGAGATTGGCAGAACTCTACAGCTGGGTAAGTGACCGTAATTCTCTGTGGAAACCCAAATAGTGAAAAGACGATAGAGATTATAAGTTTAAAAAGGCCAACACTTCGGAACTTGGTTAGCATAATAACAGGACATACTGAGTTAAGAAGTCACCTGGCTCGCATGGGTGTGTTTGACGATAAGACATGTAGAGCTTGCCAACAGGACGATGATGAAACTCTCGTACATTACTTGTGTCACTGTCCAGCATTCAGTCAAATTAGAAGACAAATCTTCCATTTGGAAAATATACCAGGTATAATAAAACACCTTTGAGGGTTCAGAGTGAAAAAACCTGAGAATGTATATTGTAGCACGTTGCCTACAAAATCGAAGGTCCCGGGTTCGAGTTCAGTCTCCGGAAGTCATTGAATAACAACACCACGCATTTTTCTCATGTACACTAGTGTCCCTTTGTATCAGTTGATTTGGGAAAAGTTCTAGTGATGGAGTAATATACACTGAGCACTGAACTACACCGACTTCAGCGGATAGTAATCCTAAATGATAAACAGAATACCGGCATAAACACATTTTCCATACAAATTGCCACAAAAAAAGCAGCCCCAGAAAGCAATCGTGATATAGAATCTATTATATTTTTGAGAGCGTTTTTTCTTATGCTCTCACATATAAATCAGCGATGCCAACTTGGTGCTTTTGGCACTATTTTTAGTGCTTTTTGAAGACTCAAAACGCCAAATTTTGAGCGTTAGTGCCAAAATAAGAAAAAGCACTAATTAGTGCTTTTAAGAAATTTGTGTATTTCTTAAAATTATTTTAATAATTACTCGGCGTATTTATTTTTTCAGTGTAAAGCATACATTTTTCGTCTGATATATTTCATTAAATGGAGAATAGCTAAGAAAATTTTAAACATTATTAAACTTCACATTAATTCACGTTACGCTCTTTAGTTATTAAAATTACGCTTTTTAGTGTTTTTTTTTAAATGTTGATGCGCCTTTAGAGCCAAAAAAGTTGGCATCACTGATATAAATACTGACTCTCTCAAAAATGTTACCATACTTTCGATAAATTTCATACATTTTGTAAACAAAACTACAAAGAAAAATAAGCACAAAAGAAAATAAAACAAAAATTAGAGAGCAATTGAAGTTACTGCCGTCAATATTATTATGGGCTTTATTAATTTGAGAGCGATTTTCCTGAAGTTGCAGACTTTATTCTGTTTCATCATTAATGTAACATCAGAGCGCCCTTCTTCGTCTGTATTGTGTAGTAGAATAATCGGCGAAGTCACCACCTGTCTTCTCTATCACTATCCCTCCTCTACACCCTCTCTCACTATCTTCTCTTCAACTCACAAATAGCACAAAGAGATCTCTTGTATTGGACCCAAGTGAGCTGGACCCTAAATTTCACCCTTCCTTACCAGCAGCCTGCTGACTTAACCTAACCTATATAGAAGAGCCTAGGTTCCTAATCTGATTAATTTTAATAGGTTTTCTTCATGGTTTTTATTGGGTATCTCCCCATTATTTCTTATCAAGAGCGCACAATATGCGCTCTGACCCAATCCGAAACGAATTGGGTTATTATTACTGCCTATCTTTCAACCTAACCTAACCTAACCTAACTTAGGGGACTTCAGGTATTCAATTTTTGAATTTCGTTGCTTTAGTACGGTCATAAAATTACAAATCTGCTCTCATACAAATAAATATAAATTTTAATTTCTTAGATGTGTCACTGTTGCACTGAGTGTGAGTGTTGTTCTTCTATGAAGATGAGTGAACTTCTTATCGACTTTCTTTTTTTCTCCTTATTTTTTTGATTTCTTAATGGGTTTTTTTTTATTATTTTACTTTCATAAAACGGGGCATTTAGTTGACCTCCGATCGCTCGGTCGGGCAACAATAAAAGTATAAACTAAAAGTCTAAAAATAATATACGAAGCACAGGCTAATGGAGTTGCGCTAGTGTATGTTTTCCCCATGATAAAGTTTAAACCACAGTAAAATAATAAAAAAAAACAATAATGTAAAAAAATAAACAATAACAAATAGCTTAGTTTTTTTTTTAAATTCATTTATACATACATTATTTCTCTTATTTTCTTAAGATAGTTTAGTTCTTATCAATTTAAATAATTATCTCTTATTATTTACATACTTCTGTATATAAATTTTAGTATATTCTTACTAAAGAATTAAGCCACATAATATTGTACACACCATACAACTTTTCTCAATTGATTTCTTGTATTTAAATCGGAATTTTGTTGACATTTTCTAAAATATTTCTAAAAGCTAGAGCAGCACATCGTAGTGAAAAAAAAGATTGCTCTACAAAACAGCATTTGATGTTGCTTTTTTACGAGTAATTTGCTGTTTTAAATTCTTAAAGTACAATAAAAAAAAAACTTATACGTATATCTAGTCGTATTGTCTGTTGCTTCCTCTATTTGCACTTCATTCCACTGGCAGCCTAAATAAATTCACATGATAATTACAAACAAACACAAATTATTTGTGCGTGTGTTAAATTTATCTGAGTTTATAGCATAACAAAACTACAATTTCTATTAAGTGTTAAGAAAAATAAAAAAATAATTTAAAGAATAACATGATAAAACTCTGTACTGGTTAATCTGGTTGTGATGGAAAGAAAATCTTATCTAATATTTTTACACAGCAAAAAAAAAAAAAAAAATGGGATATAAAATAATTTATAAATATAAACATGCAGATTTTGAAATAATGTTTAGATCTAGCTAAAGCTTAGAACATCAATAGAGGAAAAATTTAAATTGAAATTGAGACTTTAAGAATATTACATGCGTAATGATACAGTTTTACTATTGGGAAAAAGCTAAGTTTCACCTGAAAGCGAATAGTTGCAGAAATAAAGATAATATAAATATAACTAGGTGACCCGGCAAAAGTTGATTTGTCACATAATTATTATATCTAGAGTAGAAAATAATAACTAACTCATTATAACTGTGTGAGAATGTGGTATATGATATCGTCCCTACCACGTCAATTATCAAATTATCCAATATGCAAAATTGGTTTCTTATAGTATGTTTCCACCGGCATGATTTAGACAAATCATGATGATTTGTGCAAATCATGTTAATTTATGCATGATTTACCATACATTTTGCATATGGATAAATCACCTCAAAGTAGTTGATTTATTATAAATAATGTCGTAAATACTATTTTTCGAACTCAATTTATACATGCAACACTGGGTTGCTTTTAAAATTACAAACTCCATCCCTGGGTCATCCATCAATAGTGATTGACAATTTCGAAAAAAAATGACATTCAGGAATATTTAATCAATTTTTAAATGTCAAATACATGTGAATAAAATTCACATTACAGCTGCTGCGCTCACCTCATAAAGCACGTGCATAAATTGAATACGAGAATTCGAACAACAAATCACTCACAAGCCCGGTGGAAACACTTTGAAGTGAGTTACTTAAACCTACTTGATTTAAAGTCGGTGGAAACATACTATTAGATTCATTATCTTGGTACCCTAATTTTAACGATATGCCTCGTTTCAAAATGCTGAAATTTTCACGGACGATAGATAACTCAATAAGAAATATTTTAAGCCTGGCACTTTTAGGAATACGATGACTTTAAATTCATAATTGACGGGTCTTCGTGCTCTTCTGAAAAGTTCATATTTGCATATTGGATACTTTGACGTTGTAAGGACTATATGTGTGATAGAAGCAGGGAGTGCTGTGAACTATGACGGAATATAAAAATCACAAAACAACAAACATTTATTGTTTTAAATTTATTACATATAATTTATACTTATATTAGCGGAATTCAAGGTTGGCCTTGTAGATCTTTTACGTCTTGTAGCTTTGTTAAATTGTTGTTGCTTTGCTTTAAATTTACCAAGATTTACCAAAGTTACAATATGTAAAAGATCTACAAGACCAACTTGTGCCCCTTTCACCGATCATATTCTACCAATATTTTTAATTACTTCGCACCTTGCTCTCTAAAGAGTCCATACCAAATTTGAATATTCTGACTCCAATAGCTTTCAAGATACAAGATAATTCGTTCGTATACGCATGGCACAGCCCACTGAATGGTATGAAACCTAGATTACGACTTATTTTCAGACCTACCAAATACACATACAAAAATTCATAAAAATCGGTTTCGCAGTTATTCAATTACAAACACCGTGGCACGAGAATTTTATATGTGTATATACTAGCTGAGCACAGCTCATTCAAGTCTATCTAGCCGTTTAGATGCAGTATAGATAAATAACCTAGATACTGACTGCAGCGCTATCTGCCGGGCTGATTTGTGAATCTAAACCATCCAGGGCGTCACCCAAACGCATACACAAAAATTCATTCAAGTCGAAACAGCCGTTTAAGAGGAAGATATCTAGATGTAATGCAAGGATGTAAGGATACAATAGGACTTCTCTAGCCAAATCGGACAATAATAGAAAATTTAATTATATTAAATTAGGAATTTAAGATCATTTGGAAGGACATGGTGGAATATTTTAACAAAAAAAAAAAAAAAAAAAAAAGATCAAAGAGAAAAGTAGTAGGAGTAGAAGTCTGCTCTACTATTTAATCCTATGACGTTGTAGCCTCGAGCAAAATGGCAGTTCTTGTTCCTTTTCATTCTCGGACATCGCAAATGCTGGTTCTCGTTCCCACCGAGTAGAGACCAGTCAGTGCGCCTATCAAAAATCCTATCACCTTCCTATTCATATCCAGTAACAGTTTTGATCTTTCTAAGACAAGTTTTGGCCACATGTCCTTTGAGACTACAATCTGCCACCCAATTAATAGGTTCCCTGTGGTAATAAACCATCAGTAATTTAACCGATTTATCACACATTTCCTCAACTGGGTTAGGTTACGTTAACTGGTTGGCGAAGAAAGAGAAAGTGTTCGGCTGTTTTGGCTACATTCAATTAGATTAGTAGCCATTTTATTGGTTATTTTACTTCGCCAATGATTCTGTTAGACAATACCGACGAAGGAGTTCGCTCCGATGTTGTATTAGGATTAGTATCCGCTGAAGCCGGTGTAGTACAGTGACCAGTGACTATGCCTTCATCACTTGAACTTTCCTACAACAACTGATACAAATGCACATCAGAAAAATGCGTGAGTGTTGTTATTTAATGACTATCGGAGACCGGGCTCACTATGCCACCTATTTTATGCCGTTGCCGAGAAAGCGGCATGTAGACGCTTTCAGCAAGAATTTAATAGAGGGATGTCGCAGAAGTTATCAAAAGTCTTTGGTCTCACGCATAGTTCCTCTCTTTGCTAGTTTTGTTCGCTGTTAAATTACCAAATTGTTACAATGTACTCGCACTCCAGTGTAGGGTTATATTGGAATGATCCGCCATTCTTCCTAGGGATTTGCGGCATTCACTGACGAGTTACGATGTATTGCATACATTATTTAGGGATCTGATGGCAGCTTTGCTATAAGTCATAAACCGAATATCTCGTATCAGATATTCGATGCGACCATAACCAGTTATCTGCTTTTTTTATTGCGGATATTTCTGTTTGAAGTATGCTACAATCATTCAGGAGTCGAAAGGGTATTCTTATCCCAAATTCAGCTCATGGGGCAATTTCATTACACTCAACATTGCAGTGATCAGGAACCCAACATAGGCTGGCACTATATTTGTCCATAAGAAAGTTGAGGGCTATCAAGATTTAAGTTCTCTTAAGGCCATGACTCACTATACTACACAGTCGCGCGGTCTACGAAAAAATACAACCCTGATATGATAATTGTTGTTGTCTTTTGAAAATGTTCATAAACTCCATCATACCAAGGTTGTATTTTCTCAAAAATCGCACAACTGTGTATGATAGTGTATCACGGCCTTTAGAAGGCAGTCAACACTATGTTTATATACATATATCCCAGCTAAAAAAATTATATATGGGCCATATTTTCAATATATGAATGTATATAACTGTATATGAATATGTATGAAGTCATGTATGGAAATATATGGGATTATATATTGCAAAACTATTATATATGAACTAATATACGGACTAATGTGGATCCATGTATAGAAATAAGATTTAATATATGGAGCCATATAAGAATGTATGCATATATGATATCTCACATAAGATTGTTTTTGCAATCAAAAAAGCTTGGTATTTTATCACTGGTGAATTGGAAATCCATTGGAAAATACATACGGTAGGCAAAGTTTGTATGCGTATCCTCGACGTTTAAAAAATTAAAACTTTTGTTACAAAAAAAAAACCATTCTTGTATGATTTCATACATTGTGACCTCATTCAATATATCAAATAATCAAAAGGATAATCCAGTCATTAATTTTATAGAAAATAACAGAATTTTCTATTCATATTACTGCCAAAAATTATATTGAAAACTATTGTTAGACGGATTATTTTTTCTTTTATAATTAATTGCATTAGTTTTTAATCTGATTTCTTAAATTAAATTTTATGTACGAATATGAGTTTTGTGTTTTTTAAATGACTTAAAATGTTGAATGAAATGACTTTTAGTTCGTTTTTCATTATTTGTCCAAACAAATGTTTCATTAAATACAACCTCCCTGTTCAAAATCTAAAAAAAGTAATTGTAGTAATTTAATTTATTGCACATCAGCAGTGCGCTTTTACGAATCAAGAGATTATGAATATGAACTTTGCATACTGTAGAGGAAATATTTACACATACATGTATGAAAATGTATGAATATATATAATCATATATGCCCATATACCCTCATTTTTCGGATCCGAACCATATATGGGATATCATATATGCTCCATACATATTTTTTTAGCTGGGTAGTCCTAGTTTTCACTATGCAAGTCTTATTGCTAAGCTGATTAGTTTGTTAGGAGAGAGAGAGAGAGAGAGATGAGGGTAAAAAACGTTTCTGTTATATAGGACTTGCCTAGTTTAAACTAGGACTTATTTTGATTATTTCTCTCCGAACAGAATGATCGAAATGCGTAAGCTTAAATTCAATATTTTGTATGAAATTTCTGAATTTTAAGTGCACATAATTTTCTGGATTCTTTATATATTTTGTTTTTCTTTTTGTTTCATAATTTAACCTCTTAGATATTAAACGAATAAAAAAAGTTATTCTGCAATTTTTAAAATTCCAGATCTATAGATTTGAAAAAATGCCCAAAAATATACTCAAAATTTCAATATTAAGTGGAACGCAACTTCTTTTCTTTGAAAAACTTCTTAGAGCATGAGTTAGAGAGAGTTCCAACTAGAGATGTTGATATTGAAAATTTTCACGATCACGCACGCTCACGAACCAAATATTCTTAATCACGCACGAGTGGTTTACAGCTTATCACGATCACGCACGCTTACGACAAAGTATACAATCCAATTTGTATTTTTTTTTTTTGGATTGAAAAATAGGTTTTTACACATACATATGTACATATGTATGTGTTAGTGATGCACGAATATTCGTATTCGAATTGCCGAATATTCGTATTCGAATTGCCGAATATTCGTCCATTTTTAATGCAAATACGAAGCATTCGTATTCGTCAAATTCAGGCGAATACGAATACGAATATTTTTCCAAAAAAAAAATTAAATAAATAAATGCATAAATCCTAATCTAAATTTAAATAAATGGATAAAAAGATTAGTTTGTACAAATCCATTAAATTTTTTATAGAAACTTGTGCTTTGTATCATTTTCAAATATTATTTACTGACGATCATTAATGAAGTTCTTTTACATAACAATTTTTTAGTATTTCATATTGCAGGCGTAAATAGAGCGCTAATTTAATGTCTATAAATTTCACATGAAATACTCGTATTCGTATTCGCGAATATCGTTTCAAATATTCGTATTCGGGAATATCAAAAATTGACATTCGTTACATCACTAGTATATATGCATGTGTAAAATATGCATTGCACAGTGGGGACTTTTACAAAGTAAATGGCAATAAATCTGGAACTTCTAAACTACTTAAGCTTTATGACACATATCATGACAGCCTTCTGGCTTGAGCTGGACTGGAGTTACAGTGGGCCAAAGGTGACCCGGAACTCAAAAAAACTTCTGAGGCTTGTAACTTTTTTAAAAATTATCCGATTTTAACCGGATAAAGTATTTTGAGATAAACTTGAAATTCTTAAGAATTAATTTCCCAAGATGTGTTTAAGAGTGCATTTTCATAAAAGCGCATATACGCACAGATTTTTTTTAGAAAAAAGTCAGAATTAGGGAAAATATAATTTTTGTACCATAAAAATATATTGAAATAATTTGATTTTTCTATATTGGTATTTTTTGAATTTCATAGGAGCCAGAGTACTACGCCTGAAAAAATTATAACAATAGCCCAATTCACAATCTTGTGCAAATGGTCTTGCATCGTAGCATGTGCAAAATGGTATAGTATATTGATAATCACCTATTCAGGAATGATATCTCGTGAGAGCGTGATAATTCGTGCGTGATTATTAAAAATAGCTCACGCACGATCACGCACGAGTAATTTATTTTTAAGTCACGCTCATGCACTCACGCGCGATTAATAATAAATTTGATCATGATCATGCGTGATTCACGCGTGACACGATAAAATCACGACATTTGCACATCTCTAGTTCCAACGTCTCAATGTGTCCATTTTTTATTTATATAAATATGTTTGTCGGTTTAGTACATAATAAATTCAGTAAAGTGCGACTGTGACTCGCACACGAAGGGTTCCGTACGAACACTACATATGCAATTTATATACGAACTTTAGCCTATATAATCGAATATTTTTTTAAAGAGAATTAACACTCGGGCAATTAATACCTACTACTATTACTAGGTTTTACCTTCTTTAGGAAAGAATAGTGATAGAGAAGACAGGTGGTGAAGGGAAAGATAGAAGAAAGCTTCATTCTTTTACAACTCTGCTTTTTGCACGCTTTTTAATAATGCAGTGTTGCAGCGCCTTCTGGTGTCAAATGAAGGTTATGAAATTTTGAAGCTGTGTTTAGTAGCCATTCTATTGGTTATTTTACTTCGCCGATGATTCTGCTACACAATACCGACGAATTAGGAATTAGGAATATCATCTGCTGAAGTCGGATTAGTTTAGTGACCAGTGACTATGTCTTCATCACTTGAACTTTCCAACAACAACAGTTAACGTGCTAACTACTACGGCAACCCTAATGTAGATATTTAAAAAAAAAAACTTAAGTACCCGTTAAACTTTTTCTTAGCCTTGGCGCTTTTTTTTGGTTTCTGGGATTTTTTGCGGTTCTTGAAATTTTTTTCACTTAAGCAAATTATTTCACTTTTAGAGATTTTTTTAGTTTGGCGCTTGTTTTCGTTTTGGCGATTTTTTATTTTGGGATTTTTTAGTTTTAGCGTTTTTGAAAATTTCAAGAGTTTGCTCTTACCGTTTCCAAGTCTTCAAAATTACATAGTCAAAATAACATTAACTGATAGAATACTCTTTAATTTTGTTTTTTTTTTAAATTTCACTGTTAATTGGTGTAGTGTGCTTTAAAAATACACTAACTTTGAAAACTTGAAAGTGCCTATATATAATTGTATGTACATTAAATGGAATTTAAAAATTTTTCGTTGCTCGGAACATCCTTAAATTTTTAACTGTCATATATTTGTTGTTGTTGTACATATTTTGTGAAAATGTCAGGTCCGTAGTTCTTACGGTTGTCGAGAAAACAGCCCGTGACAAATGGACGGACATCGTAGCGAAAACAGCAGGATTCCTTTTCACCTTTGGTGTCCGGAACCCTACAAAATAGTAAGTCTAAGAAGACACTTTCTTTCCACAAAAAAAAACTGCATTAAAAATTCTGATTGAAGGGTTTAAAAGTAAAAAATAAAATTCTGAGTATTAAGCTTAAAAGTGTTTTTCCTGTTAGGCTAGTTGACATGTCTTAAGGAGGAATAATCTGACCCCTTCTTTGGGTAACCACTATACCCAGCCTGCTAAAGGGTCTGACTAATGAAGGTTATGAACCTGTCTGCTATGCGGACGATGTCATGATACTTCTAAGGAGCAAGGACCATAACCAACTTTTCAGAGATGTGGAAAGAATTCTCAACATTGTGCTAAACTGTGCTCGGCTGAGAGGACTGAATATTAACCCAGAAAAAACGGAAATAGGCCTTTTTACTAGGAAGACAAGAATCATGCAGCATGTTGATCCTTTTTTTTCGGGGAAAGACCATCACCTTATCCGATAGGAATAAATATTTAGGAGTGATCCTAGATCGAAAACTGTTTTGGAGACACCGCAGGAAAGGGTGAAGAAGTGCTACTCGTGCTGCTCTCTCTGTAGAAGACCATTGATTACGGATGGGAGCTCAGTCCTATTGCGACGCACTGACCCAATGGGAGTGTGATCAGCTCAATTCTAACATATTTAACGTCAGTATACATATATAATCCTTTAAATCCTAAGGAGGAACATAGGGCCGTAGTTCGAATGTTAGAGGTTCAAATCGTTTCCGTGTTTTCATGACTATAGTCATCATCGTAGAGTTCCGTTGGATATTATTTCTTTGGGTTTCATTAACACTGAGCATAATTCGGAAGATTAGCCCATAGCATCCTAGTAGACTGGTACTGGGGCTGCCAGTTGTAGCCACCAGTCTGGCCTTCCGAAATATAAGTCTGAGATCGGCGGACTTCTAAGCGAAGATTGTTGAAGTTGCTTTCTTGTCTACAACCCGGAATGTCTAGTTGGCAGGAGACCAGCCGGAGAAGTCGCCTAATGTTTTGGGAGGCACTGCCAGTAGCAAAGCTACCGCCGGCATCGCTCTCAGGATCATTGTTCCTACTAAGAACTCTCACCACGACAAGGTCGCCATCGACATTAGTATGGTGGAGGTCAATGGGTAAAAAGTGCAAGACTAAAATTTTGGAGAACGGTTCAACGCAGTACATTTGTTGGTATAACTGGCGCTATAATAACTACATCCACCAGGGCATTGGACACCATTCTTTATGTTCAACCTATAGACATCCGTATTAGATACAGCTCTTGCTACAAACCGTCTACAAGTGATGTAGGGAATGGATCGGAAAAGACAACATACCATACCATCAGAACACTCGTACGTCACTGGACGGGTCATATCCGTCCAGTGGACTTTGGAAATATCCGACCGAGTACGTGAGACTAAGTTTTTAGCTAAATGCGAGACATTTGGCCAGGTTCTACATTCCACTACAATATGAAAATGAAAACGTTTTTAATTCCGAGAAGTCGATATCACTGTGTTCTAGGAAAGTAATGAAACTTTTTTCCACGACGATTTCATTCCCAGTTTATTTCAAATAAATATTTCAAGCAACATAGAAAAAACACATATTATGCTATAAACACAATTGGAACTAACGGCGAACTTCGCATAGTTCGACGAACTTGCCTTAAAGAATTCGTTGCAAAGATTCGTCTTTTAAAGCACAATTAAATTTGACGACCCAATATTTGCATATATATTCACACCAAAAAAAATGATTATGAACTTGCAATAAAAATAAATGCAAAAATCTATATCAAGTCTTGAACTTGTATAAAAGTCGAATAAATTACACATCGCGAAAATTTTGAAAATTCGCAATATTGGAAACAAACAATAAACTTAAATTGATTAAGCTCGCTAAAACTGCAAGGTTAACTCGGGAGAAAGCGCAAAACATTATGATAATTCACCAAAGCTTGCAAAAATTTCAATTTTAAGTCCCTAAATATAAATAAGTAAAGAAAGCCAAAAACGTTGCAAAAATTAAAAATAAAGGGTCCGCCAGATAACTTTTTTTTTGAAAATGCTATAAAAAAAACTACTGAAGCTTCGGCTGTGTGGTACGTAGCGCCGTCCTGTTGAAATCAAATGTTGCAAATATCCTCCTCTTCAATTTTTGTGAACAAAAATTCGTTCAACATGGCCCGATAACGATCGCAATTGACTATAACGGCCACTCCTTGCTCATTTTCGAAAAAAAATGGCGCAATTATCTGGATCGAAATCCGCACCAAACAGTGACTCGTTTTGGGTGCGTCGGCTTTTCAATGTATGCGTGCGGGTTTTCTGTGCCCCAAATGCGACAATTTTGCTTGTTTACATACATACCCGCCAAGATCAAAATGAGCTTCTTCTGAAAAGATTTTTTTTTTTGGCAAAATCGACATCGGTTACCATTCACGAAATAAGCACTAGTGGGAAAAAAAACGTTAGATGGCGGACCCTTTATATAAAGAAAGCCAAAAAACGTTGCAAAACTTACATCTTTCGCAAAAATAACAGAAATTTGCGAAAAATTTAAAAATTTTAAACAAGCCATAATTTTTATTAAAAATCTCTAAAACTTTAAGGAATGCTAAAAATTCGATAAACAAAATCGCGAAAATTCGCAAAAACTTAATAACAGTGGCATAATAGCAAAATCTAATATTGTTTAAAATTCGCGAAAAGTCATAGGAACACGTGAAAAACTCGCTTTCATTGCGAACAATGCATAAATTCGCGAAAAGTTGCAAAATCGGAAACAAGTCTTGAAATTCATTAGAAGTCGCCAAAGCTGTTAAAAAGAAAATAAACTCGGAAATAACGCGAAAAATTGCAATTTCGCGAAAAAAAATTAAAGTTCGCTAAAAATTTCTAAACGCATTGAAGAAATCACTTACAGAACCCTTTAGCTAATCGCGGATTTTTTCACATATTTTAACAACGCCACCTCTTACTCCGGGTTTTTGTGCTTACCCCTTTAAAACACAAATAAAATAAACCATAAAAAGAAAAAACGCGAAAAATCGCAAGTTCGCGAAAAAAATTGCAAATTCGCTAAAAATTTCTAAACGCATTGAAGAAATCACTTACAGAACACAAATCAAATAAACCATAAAAAAGAATTTATATAAAAATGCTATTTATTTGCTTACATTTTCGTATTTTTGCAATAAATTGTAACAAATATTTATTTTTTACTAAAAAGTATTTTCTTTCACAATGTTGTTTGCTGCCGAATTCAAATTACTTTTTTTGTAGTGAAATTGGATTACAGAACACTTCTATTTCATTTGAAACAAACTGAAAATTAAATTTTACTTTTTAAATCACTTTTACGAAACTGAGAACACAAACCAAGAGAAAATTTCACTTTCATTTCATTTTACGAATGTAGAACCTAGGCGATTGATACCAGAAAGACACTCCTATGTCAATTGAACCCTAGAACAAACACCCGTGGAAGCTAGAGGAAAGAACGGGCCTAGGTTTCTTCATATATCATAATGCAGTCTTGCAGGAGGTTTTAAAATTAATCAGTGGTAATAGTAGAGCAACAGATGTCAATATATTTAACGACAGCAAGCCGGGCAATCTTAAACGAAAGTGTCAAATCTAGGACCGTTTTAGTTTGTAAGAATACGACTAACGATTACGCAGTGCATGGGCAATATTAGTCTTGTATGGGTGCCGGCCCACTCGATGTACTTGTAATTGGAAAAATTGAAAAAGGCCAGGACTTTACAGATAGTAACTTAAGTAATGCAAAGCTTTTCAATGCAGCGAAGATTGAGTTACAAAGTTGGGTAATCTAAGCAAGGTTCTATGGCGCGACTCGGAAGAAAGGGGCTATTGAAACAAAACAAGTCCGAGCTAGGAAAGTTGACCAGCGTATTAACGGGGCACTCTTACTTACGAGGGCTTTTCTACCGGATTGGAGCCACATGTATGACGTCGAGACAATGAAGCACTTTCTTTGTCATTGTCCACCTTTCGCCCAGCCGAGATCCCGTTATTTTGGAGATGATTCCCTACCAGCCATTACCCACCTTAAAGATATTGACTAGAAAAATTTGAGAGACTACGTGAACGATACTGAGTTCCTATAAAGGTGGGGTTCGTTTTTTAATTCACATGAGAGCTCACGACAGGCCTATACTGGCTTATGTGTATGTATGTATGTATGTGACATGGGCATAATGGCTCCTCTTTTTAACCTAACCTAACCTATAGAATTTTGACTTACTTCTGCCGAAATGTGCCATTGTGCGTTGTTCTCAAAGAAATCCCCATTGGGCGCTTTTGAATCCCATGTGGCAAATTCGATAATTTTATTTGTTGACGTACCCATTTCCATCCAGAAATGGGCGGTCCTCATCGTTGGAGAGGGTTTTTCTATGAAACTTTTGCCCGAAACGAACAAACATTTTAATAAAACAATTTTATGATTTGTGCGTGCTGTTCAACGCTTTATCACTCTAGGGTGATTGACTTCAACAATATGGGCGCTATCAACTGTCAAAGTTTGGAAGTCCCTGTTGGCAGAACCTTTACATGTATATACATACATCATATACATATGTACATGCTTTTGACAACGTTAACTAAATAAGAATTCAATTAAATAGTAACAGCATCAGCACGTTGTTATCGTTGACACACAAATTTAATAAACATTTGTGTATTATTAATTTTATTATATCGTACCCATTGTCGTCGTATCTTCTGTTATTTATTTATTTTTTTTTTAAATAAATTAAACAAGTTGTACGAAATATAATCCCAGGTTGTGTGCACATTTGTTTGTAGTATTTGCTGTGTAAAATAAATGTAACTGCAGATAATACATATTCAAGAAATGTAAAAGTTCAAAAACAATAAGATCTCCCCCAGCACAAAGAAAAGTTTACGACCGAGATGAAATGTTGAAAAAATAAATAAGTAAATATAAAATAAAATTGTAACGGAAAAATATTTTTATGATGAAGGCAAATACAAATAAAATATTTATTTATGATTAAATGGAATTCCTAAAGTGGTCAATGAGTAATATCTATCCACATAAGAGACTGACGCTGTCAGCACAAGGAAAAAATTAATTATTATCGTATGTTTCAGTTATTAGTGTGCCATTCATCTGCTCTGCCCACTCAAAAAATTAAATACATATCAGCAAAAAATTATTGCCAACAATAAGCAGAAATTTACAATCTTCTACTACGGCCAAAAGTATTATATGTAATATAAATATGTACACAGTACATATTATATAGCTTCTTCTTAAGCTAAGAAAATATTTGGAAGAAAGTTCTATACCATAAAATCATAATAAAAACAGATTATATTCAGATTTCTTTTTACGCGATTGATTTTTTCAGCAAACAAAGAAAAAAAACTTGATGTGAAAAACTAATACGAACGTTCTTGAGTCTAGGAAAAAAAAAACAATAATAAATTTGACTGGAAGCACTAAAATTCCATAAACATCTTATAAAAATTAACAACAAATTTTACCAAATTTATTAAAACAACAAAACAAAATAAACAACATACATATGTACATACATACGTGATAGTGTTCGAAAGATTGTTTCGTCTAAAAAAAAATCATAACAATATTTTCCTCTAAATTTGAGGTCGTTAAACATAATAAATCTGTCATACAGTTTGGATTACTTCACAGTCAGTTTCTTTTAACACACATTTTTACTACAACTTATTTTACATAGTCCTAATTTACACTATGCAAGTCTTATTGCTAAGCTGATTATTTTGTAGGAGAGAGAGACGAGGGGAACAGAAAAGTTTCTTTTTCCTAAAAAACTAATCAGCTTAGCAATAAGACTTGCATAGTGTAAATTAGGACATATGAATGTGTCGGAAGCTAAAAAGAATAACTCCACAAAATAAAAAGTAGAGTAAATTACTGATGTTTGGAAAGTTCATTTCCAAAATTTATGAAAATGATAAAAGGTAAAAAAAAATTTAATTATCTTTTTAAAACTTAAATTTCTGAAATAAAAAGGTTGCCTAATAATTTTCCTGATTAATGCTCAATTGTATTGAGTTAACAACTGAAAAATTTATTTTTTATTTATTTATTTATACATATTATACAAAGTAAATTTGCATAAAATAGTGTTGCACAAATATGGACGGAGTAAGCAGACCATATGCCCAGAACAGCACTGTTCGTATCCTGGCTGCAAAAATTTTTTTTGTTTGTTTTGTATATACGTGAAAAAAACGTCATCGAATCATAGGTTCTTGCATGGGTTCTAAGCACTCATTTGAATGATGAGCAATTTTGCTAAATGTGAACCCATGCTCGTCAATGACACGACTGTGTTAAAATCATGCGTTCTGCACCTAAATTGAACCAATTCATTTGCAGTAGAACCCATGCATTAACTATTTCTTTTGCATGACTTTTTTTTTTGCTGGGGTTAGAATGGAGGTACCGTGTTCAATTCTCATCCTGCAGCGTAAATTAAAGAATTAAAAAAAATAAATAAAATAAATTAATAATTCTGCCAAAACAACCGACTTCAATGCAAAGATCGGATAGAACATTTTCAAAAAAATGTATGGGACCAAACTGGAAGTAAACTCTCTCCAAAAAAATTGAAAATCTGTTGGTTAGGAAGTACGTGAAATAAAAAAATTAATTAATTTTAATGGCAGTGCCTCTGCCCATTTTTTAAATGCAAAGGTGTGTGTTAAGTTTTGTTAAAATCTATAAATTAGAACCACGTAAAATAAGATACATATTAAATTTTAATGGGCGTAACTCTGCCCATTTTTTAAATGGAAGATGCGTGTCTATTTTAGTGCTCAAGGTGTGTGGTAAATTTCGTAAAAATTGGTAAGTAGAACCAAGTGAAATATAATAATAAATTTTAATGGGCGTAGCCCCGCCCATTCTTGCAACTTTAAAATTGTGTAGCAAGAACAAAAGGGGTTTGCTAGATTTCGCAGCAATGAAATAAGTAGAATATCATAAAATTCAATAAAAAATTGTGGGCTGGTCCCCTCCCACTTTTTTTATAGTGGGACCAATTGGAAGCTGTACCTCTTAGACAAAAAAAATAAGAATTCTTACTATCGGTCTAAAATGTACCGAGTTATGAAGTAACAATGTTAAAAAAAAAATGCAGACAAATTGATGACCTCCTCCTCCTTTTTTTGAAGCCGGTTAAAAAATTAAATTACTTCTTTTCTGCTGCCTTTTTGCGGTATCGAAATTAGTTTGATATTGGCTTACCTTTGATTTTGCTAGCGAACTTTCGAAATGAAATGCTTTTTTCGATTAATTTTTGAGTGCCATTCTCGATAGTTTTACATGATAAATGTTCCACATATAATTCGAAATTGTTACCATTAACGAAAGTCTTGCGTCAAGTTTGATATTTCGTTTCAATTTTTTTTTTGATTTCGAGTCATTTTCTTTCCAACTATTGAATCATTTTCTTTTTTTCGAATCAGACGAAGTGTCGTAAATACAAAAAACTCTCCTTGGCCTATTGTGATTATCTGTTGAAAACTAATTATCTGGGTCCGCAGTCTTCTTGCCGTTTTAAAGAGTAACTAATTTTTGTTTAATACCAAAGAAAAATTTATATTTAAATTTTTTATACTATGATATTTATGTAAATGATCTTCGATTTATAGACTAGAGTTAGTGGTCTGACACTATCGATATCTTATTTAATTATTTGATGTCATTGTGGCGTAGAATTTTAAATTTTGAATGAAATTTTAAATTTTTTTGTTAATTTTTATTGCTATCATACATTATATGGCATTTAACAGAACAAATTAGTGGGAAGGCGATTCCTGCGGAAAGAAAATTTCAAAAAACATGTGAAGATTCAAAACCTATACCGGAATGCGTAATTATAAGATATATATATATATATATATAAGTACTCGTACATTCGTATAAAAATCGGTTTGATTTAATACCAAGCAAGCGAAATGATGAGGGGAAATTTTTTCTGCCCTTAGCAACCTGTATAACCTAACGTAACTTGGGTGTAGTTGGGAAAATATTCTTGTTTTATACTTGATTATGAAAATGAGGTAGATAGATTTGATGATTGTAGTGTTGGTTTATGTTTGAGTAATGGTAAAGAGGGAGTGGTTTTTGATAAAATTTCTTTTTGGCATGGCTACTTACATATGTATATCTGTGGAAATAAGGAAAAAGAGCTTAGGTCATATTGTCTGTTTTACAGGAGAGCACTTTTAAGCGTTGAACTCGGTTTTCTTTTACAGTTAAATTGGGAAATTCTCTGTTAAAAAAAACCGCACAAATTAATTGGGATTTTGCCTAGGGGTACTTTCAAATATACAGAATACGGAGGTATCAATAATATAAATCAGCTTATCTCGACTTAAGCAGTTTTTCCTTTTTTATTTATTTTTTTTAAAGAGACGTAACATTCAGGCAATAAATGCCCCTGCTACTATTACTAGGTGTTACCTTCTTTAGGAAAAGGATAGTGATAGAAAAGAAAGTCGGTGAAGGAAGAGACAGAGGAAAGCTTTACAGATATAATTATGAATGTAATTTTTTTTCCAATGTACAGTCTGTACTGATCGGATTATAAGGTACTGCATATGTTAGGTTAGGTTAGCAGGCTCCTGGTAAAGAAAAGTGAAATTTAGAGTTCAGCTCACTTGGGTCCAATACAATGATCCCTTTGTGCTAACTGTGAGTTGAAGAGAATGTGGTGAGAGAGGGTGCTAGGGAAGGGATAGTGATAGAGAAGACAGGTGGCGAAGGGAGAGCTAGAGGAAAGCTTCATTCTTTTAAAACTCCGTTTATTTTTTTCACGTTTTTTTTAAAATAGTGCAGAGTTGCAGCTCCTCTGGTGTCAAATGAGGTGTATTAAATTTTGAAGCTGTGTTTAGTAGCCATTTTATTGGTTATTTTACTTCGCCGATTATTCTGCTACACAATACCGATGAAGAAGGGCGCTCTGATGTTAGATTAGGATTAGCATACGCTGAAGCCGGTGTAGTTTTAGTGACCAGTTCCTTATGCTTGCATCACTAGAACTTTTTCAACAACAACTGATGCAAAGAACATTAATGCAAATCAGAAAAATGTGTGGTGTTGTTATTTAATGACTGCCGGAGACCGGGCTCCAAGCCAGGACTTTCGGTTTTGCAGTCAATGTGCTAACTACTTCAGCCAACGCCACCCTCTATGATACTACATACTTGGCAGTAATGGCAGACTTTTCATTACCATCAATGCCGACGTGACTTAGGATTCAGTGTTTTTACGGTTTCGTACGCCAAAGGTGAAAAGGAACCCTATTATTTTAGCGAAAATGTCCGTCTGTTCGTCAGAAATAGCGCCAAAACCCGAAAAAAGTTTACCGGGTACTTAATTATTTATTTTAATGTCTACTTCAGATATGGGCTTAAGTTTTTATAGTATTACATACAATGTAGTAGTGTCCGTACGGAAGCCTTTATGCGCGAGTCAAAGTCGCACTTTACTGAATTTATTTATTACATTTTCATTAGCAGTTAAGACGTCTATAATTTTAACAACTACATATATTGCAACTGCTGTTAGAAATATTACTTATCACGGGTTTCTTTATATCTGGCATAAAGAGACGTATTGCTTGATAAATATCGCATTATTCTGCTGAAAATGCCGATAATGTAGTTAATATTGACCTTTCAATTAGAACGATAACTGTAACCATTAAATTTTTCAACAAAAAACAAATAAAAAATAAAATTAATAAAATTCTTTGTTAATTTAAAATAAAATCATTTGTTATTGGTTTAGCACGTATAGATGCATTTCATTCCTGGATTCATTTTATTTGAACCAAATTCGTATTAATTTTAACACGCGTTAAATAAAAATAAAATGAATATCAAAACATTTACATTGAACCTACACAATACACATCATTAGTATGAACAAAATGTAATAAATATCCGTAATAAAATAATGAACAAGCGCTATATAAAGTATGTGTTGACACTTCCATACCATTTATACATAAAACTTATGAGAAAAACTACGAGTGAAATGGTCACACTGATCATGACAATCAACCAGCCAGCCAGCCAGCCATCCAATCAACCCAACCAACCACCACCTTCCTAAGTGACAATAAAAACACATGTTTAGTTTCCCAATGCATAACTACATGTGATTTATTTTTAAAATAATTCATTTCTTAACAATAATAAATACGAGTAAACACAATGTTAATCTAAAAAAAGTATATGATAATTAAATTTTCAATATTAAATCCATGTAGTACATATGTACATACAAACATCTATACAAAAACTAATGTTTTTTTTACCGTCTATATTTGCAGTTTAAATTTATGCCTGATGGAAAAGTTAAACAATATATTGGACAACCATTATGAGTGTTCAATACTAAAGAAAATCATGCAGTCAACCGTCGTAGTTTAGCCCACAGCTCTACTCGTAGTAACAACAATCTATTAAATATCTAACTTAAATTAAAATTAAATAGAACAAGCGCATGGCGAAAACGATTTACACCATAAATTTGTTAAATATATATTGATTTTGGTTTTCACCAAATTCAAATTAACTTCTAATAACTAATTAATTATAATTATAAGAATAACTTACAATACTTTAGTTTAAATAATCCAAGGAATTGCTGTGTTTTTTTAGCGAAAACAAAAGAAAATATGAAATATCAAACACATATTTAAAGGAAGGCTGAAAGGCTTTTCAAAAATGCCCATAAATGGTTTTAGTTTTAAAACTTTAAATTAAAAGCTAAGCAAAAAAAAAAAACTTCTAACAAGCCAATATGTCTAAGGATTCATCATTTTCGAAAGCCTCTTCCGCTTCATCAGTGTCATCTTTAACTGGCAGCATGAGCAAAATATCCACATCTACGCCCCAAAAACATGTACCATCACGCACTGCGGCTGCCACAGAAGAGGCTTTGGGAGATATAAGCGGTTTAACTGACACTGAAACATCAAATGTTTTGCATGACGACACCACCCATAACATCAGCATTAGCCCACATAATGTCAGCCACAATAATAAACTGAACAAATCCATTTCAGCAACGAATAGTCCAGTTGCAAAGAGACATATGAATTCGGGTTCCATAACACGCATACGTCCCCAGTCTAGCTACTCCGCTAGAGTACTAATATTTGATGATTCCGATCAAGAAATGGGCGGTGGCAGTGGTAGCAATAATAGTAACGCCAGCGGTAGTGGTAATAATATAACGCATGATGGTACCACAAAATCATCGGCTGGCATGGAAATGTTGGCCTCATCGCCTAAAAACGATTCATCGATGTCATCATCTCAGTCGTTGCTGCGTAATATGAATTTGACAAAATCCTCTTCCGGTGGCTTATCGGGCAGTTCCATTTCGCTGCCCGCTAGGGGTTATGGTGCACTATTGCGTAAAATATCCTATCAACAGCATGCCTACTCCTTGAGATCGTCCAGTAATGGTGAGAATAAAAATATTTTGAACCATTAATATTTATGTTCACCCTTATTCCAGTTGTCGACATCGACATCGACGTCACTTTAGCACAATATCAAAAAATTGGGGTTTGTTTACTCGCTCTCGAGAATAATTTTGTGCTACTGACAATCTACTTCCGTTTCCTGGGGTCTAGAAAATAGCATGAACCTGCCAACAGGAGTCAGTTGTATTCGACAACGAGTACACAATCCTCAATTGATTAGTATTATGCTAAAGTGACGTCGATGTCGACAGTTGGATTAAGGGTGATTATTTATCTTAAATTCATCATATAATATAAACAGCCTCAAGGCACTGGCATAAGTCTCATTTTATTTCTTATATGGGCATCTCCACAAAAAATAATATACTTTTTAGCATGTTGGTTTAGAACACAGTTAGCTTTACATTTAGTATATAGAAAAAAAAACTAACAGCATAGCTCGGAAACACAAGCTTAATTACTTGATGACGTAACAAGAAAAAAGGTGGAATGTTCTATGCAAATATACATATGGGCAATTCCACAAAATGTCAGGTACGATGTTACCAATCAATTAAGCTTGTATTTCAGATCAACGCGTTTAGATTTTTCCTTATATTTTACCAAAGGTTGAGCTAGTTACGCTCCTCAAAAGAAATAAAGAAAAATTAAAATTATCTCTAAAATATAAGATTAATTCATTGGTCAACGTACGTGATATAGTACGTGACATTCTGTGGAATTGCCGATATACAATATTTTTTGTATAAATTACATATTTTTGACTGACATTAATGTGGGTTCTTTTAGACTTTTGTAGATATTTTATCGAATACCTTTATGTTAGCTTAGGTTGGCATGTTGATGAGAAGAGAAAGTAAGTTTTTAGAACACTTGGGGTCCAAAGAACAGATCCAATTGTGTTCCTTGAAAGTAGGAAAGGGATAGGGCAATTACAGATTGTGAAGTGACAGATACATAGATAGGGAGAGTAGAGAAGCTTAATTAACTTTTTCGATTTTACAACTCTGCTATTGTGCATCGTTGAAGCGCGTCTGGTGTTTAGTATGCGCATTAATTTAAGCCATGTAACCATTTTATTAGTTATTTTACTTTGCCGACGATGGAGTGCTAGAAATATCGACGAATTTGGGTCATGCTCTCACCTACTACGCATGCAGAAACTCCATACGAAGGAACTGGGGTCTGCAACCGAAGATAGTAAACTGGATTTACACATCGATTGCCTTACCGGTCATTTTCTATGGTTGTGTGATCTGGTGGGAAGCATTGAGGAAGGAAAGTCACATGAGTTTACTTGCTAAGATTCAGAGGTGTTGTGCCTCGCAGGGCATCAGCAGGTTTGGTGAGGACAGGAATGACAAGGTCACACATAAAACCGTTGAAATTGATTTTAGTGGAATACCCTCATTGGTAATTCTGGATAGGGATTAATGGGTCAAATCCGATAAGCTATCTTGGGAACGAACATTCGTAGTTCTTTCAGGCTGCCGAATAAATGCAGCGCTTTCCAAGCTGAGATATTAGCAATCCTCAGGACCACGGAACTAGTTGCTAGGAATGTAGTAGCTGAAAGTGAGAAGTTTACCTTCTTCTACGTCGACAGCCAGGCAGCACTAAAAGCTTTGAAGGGACACAATCATTACACAAATTAAAGTGCGGTTAATAAAATAAATTTCTACAACAAAGTTGATAAATCAGTATTACGAAATTTCAGCGGTTGAAAAGAGGTAGCAACCCCATCAACTACAAAATCACTGTTGTGAATAGCTATTAACGGAAATTTATTCCCTTTTCCTTTATTAACGGAAATTTATTCAGTACAACTACAAAATAATAGGAGAAAAATATGCAAACGAAATGCAAGTAGTAAATAAATAGAAATAAATATCCTTAAAAATAAACAAAATATTGATTTTGTGCACGGGGCGCTTATTATGATCAGCAAAAAGCTAATTGCAAGACTTGTAAGCTTGGTGGAAGCAATCGCGGACATCGCAAAGGGACTCTCACTGCATATTTTTTTTTTTTTTGTCATTTGTCACAATGAATGTCAAATAGAAACTTGTTAGTGCCTGTAGGAGAGCCCTCAAATGACTTATTTACAAATATAGTGTCAGACTATGTAGAAACCCAACAGCCACAGCAGTGTTGAGGGAAATGAAATTGCCGATAAGCTGGAAAGAATAGGGTCGGCGTTAGATGAGGGAAGCTGTGACAGATCGGTTAACTTACCGATAGGTCATTACTACAGGGAACTCATTAATTGGGTAGAGAACAGGACCAACATTTCATGGCGAAGTATGGAGGATTGTAGAGACTCGAGGGCTATGTGGCTTAAACTTGACTCAGGAAGATCCAAAATGTTACTGGATATGAATAGGAGGGCAATGCGAGTCATTATATGCGCGTTAATTGACTGCTCGGTCAGAGCAAAAACCAGCATTTTAGAAACTGGCACTCCGTATCCGAAGGATGTGCGGGGATGAAGAGGAACCAGAAACCACTGAACATATTTTTCCTTCTCGTGGTTGGCGTATTTCAAATACGACTACGACAGTTTGGTATTAGATTAAAGAAAAACTGTTGAACTATTCTTTAATCTGTTACTAAATCGTCGTAGTCGAAGTTGAAATATGCCAATCACGATAAGGGGGAATATCTGCCACTGCCCGAAACTGAGCAGAAACCTTGAGAGCATTAGTTATATCAGGAAGTGTAAACTAGAGGATATCAGAGGTTTCACCATGGGAATTCAGTGGCGTATAATGGGGTCAGTTCTGGGTACAAAAGGGGGTAAATATTTCTTAAAGAAAATTTATCGATAATTTTAATATCTGATATCGGAGTTTAAGATTGGTAAAAAATGTTTCATTGCTATCTTCTTAAAATCAAACTAGATCTTCTTAAATTACCGATGACATATTTTTATTGAAAATACAAATCCAAAAGGGTGCAAGTGAAAAAAAGAAAATTCTTCTTTGTTTGCTTTTTTATTCCTGTTAAAATTTTTTGTTAATTGTAAAGCTTCTACTTTATATAATTAAAAATATTTCCTTAAACTTAATTTTCACAAAAAAATATTCGGCTCTATTCTGTAAACCGATCGATTTGAAACTGCACGATTTTTAGAAAACTAACTCCGACAATAGAAATATTCGTTAATTTTTTTTTTTAAATTTTTTTATTTTGTAGTTTCCCAAATATCATATCTGAAAGAAAATTATCATGTACTAGATATACCAAACGGACGACACACTCGTCCGTATTCTAGAATCAAAATGTAAATAAAATAATAATAAAAAATTCATTAAAACACAGCCACATACAAACTTACATACATATGCAAGCACAATTAAATAATACATGAAATTAAAAAAACATAAACAAAATCCCTTCAACCAAGCTAATTCACTTTATTCAATTCTCTTCCTTTCAGTATTATGGCTTTCATACAACAACAAATAATAGAGTTTTCACCCTGAAAGTTAAAACCAGGTTTTAACGTTAAAACCATAAACAGCTGATTTTGCATTCACACTGCAAGTTTGTTAAATTCAGGTTTTAACTCAAAGGCTGTCTAATAACTTTGCTCAAAATAAAATAAATCTCCTGCAGAAATGCTTGAATTTGTTGTTGCATTTTTTCTGCTTTTTAATAACACTTGTTGGACATACTGTTCAACTGTTTTTGTTTGTATGAAAAACTGAGATTTCACAATGCGCTCTAAAATGGGAATTATTTTACATTTTGTAAATAAATTTTTTTTTAATTATGGAACTTCTTATACAGAATGAAAATGTGCTTGAAATAAAGTTATTATATATAAAAATGTACAAATACATTATAAGATAAACCTTTTTTATAGGCAGATGAATGTCAGTCATATTGTCTATTTTCACTTTCCAGAGTTCAATGCAAATATTTTCTTTGTTTTCCTTAAAAAAAAACTCTTTTTTCCCATAATTTTTTTATTATTGTTGCTGCTGCATCCATTTTTAAGTTGAAAATCTTTCAAGCGCCATCTATTGTTATTCATTGGCATAAACATTAATAGCTAATGTCGGTCATTTGAACTTGGCGGCACTGAATTTATCACAGCGAAAACAAGGTTGCATTTCATAAAACCAACTTAAAACCAATTCAAAAATGGTTTCAATTTGGTTTTAACAAAAACAAATTGTATGGTAAAAGCAGGTTTTAACAGTTGGTTTTAACGTTAAAACTAACTTTTATTAAAACCATGTCAGTGTCAGTGTAGTGAAAACACTATAAGAGAAAAAAAATTGTTAGATCAAGAGAAATACTACAAACACACACACACTCATGTTTTGTTTCTTTTTTACCCCTGCAGAAAGTGCGAATAGTGAAAATGTACTGAGTCGTTTTTGACTTTGTCACCAGTACTACTCTACAATTATTCCCCATACAATACTTTATGCTATAGACATTTAGCATGTGCTTGTCATTGAAAATCTATTAGTAACATTAAAACAATTGGCTAGGTAGTGAATTCATAGTTCTTATGGGAACATGGAGACATACCAACCAGACATATACTGGTACATTTCTATACCTTACGTGCATACAAATTTATGTATATTGACAAGTTGTTGCAAAATCCACCAGAAATACACCACATCTGTTTTTTCTATTTCTTTTATACTGACGAATAGAAGAGAAATTGTAGACAATGTAACTACTACTAGAATTTTAGTGTTGACATAGAGACACTTGGCCCCAGCCTGACTGCAGGGACTTGTAAGCTAATAAATGCGTGTGTAATATGTGTGCATGTAGTAGTAGCAACTTAAAACGCTTATAACGCCCAAAATACTAAACCGATTTCAATAAAATATAGATTCTGCACATCTGTACAGAAAATCCTTTAAAACCATATAAATCTTTTTAAAATCGGTGTAGTGGTACCAGCGTAAAAGGGATTATAAAAAATATGTTCGCCTATTAATTATATAGAAGATAGATGATTTTAAACACGTCTGCAGGACCATTATTAATTTTTTGAAAACGAGAAATTTACTCGGATTCGGTTTACAGAACAGGACCGATTGTTTCATAATTACTTTTTCTCAATTTTCGTTATATCTATTGATTTAGTGTTAATTTATTTCAATTCAGTAGGACTTTCTTAAAATTAATTAAAATATTCCATTACATAATTTTTTCGATACAACACAATATTCAGTACAATATTTTTGAATGGCAATATTTCATTCCGATATCATTAATTTAAAAAAATCGATAACTACTTTTTAGGAAATTTATTCGAAAAAATCGAGCCTTATTTTCGATTTTATCGTAAGCGACAGTTATCGAAAATAGATTTTTTTTATTGAAATTAAAATTTGATTTTAGAATTTTCGAAATGCTAAAATTGTTGATAGGTTTTAAGATACGGGCTGTAAAATTTTATTGTAAGCGACAATTTACGTATGTAAAACAAATTTTAATATTGTAAATAAAAACCTTTGAAAATTTTAATTTTTGTGGTTTACGATTAAATTGAAAATAAGGCTCGAAATGTTCATGTAACACTTTTCGATTAAATAAATGTTTTTATTATCATCTTAAGTACCAAATGATCGATAACAAGTGCGTTCGAGAACTCAAAAATTTGTAAAAATTTTTACTATTTTTTACTGGATTGCGTTCGAGTACACAAAATCCAGGAAATGAGAGGGCGAATTGAGAGAGAAAAATGACAGTTCATTTACTGAGTAAATGCAAGTTCTTACTGGACAAATTTTTGCCAGTAAAATCCAGTAAAACGAAACCATATTTTTTTAAATATAAACAAAGGGAAACAAAAATGTTTAGTTTTTGATGAAATTTTTAAAATAACAAAAAACAAATGTATTAAGTTATAAGCATTATAACATTTATTTAGTTTTGATGCTAGAAAAATATTCGGGTATGTTATGTATTCCACGTGAAATTAAAACGTGCGGAATTTCCATAGAATTGTTGGAATTATGTATGTATGCACATATGTATGTATGTATGTATATATTTATAATAACAATGCTATTGCATTTCCGAACGATTTCATTTGACATGGAATTCAGAACATAACCGATTATTTTTAAACGTGAATAAAGTTAATAGATTATTATATTGAAATTTTTGTTTATACATATCGTCGGGTCGACGGTTCCTGGTTTGCCGTATGAAACATTTAAAAAAAATTTACTTTGTGTACTTTTTTTAAAATTCTTTCCCAGTTTTTCGTTGTCTTGAATATATCATCCTAATAACTTCTCACGTTCAGGGTAAAAAGCTTAGAACATATATCCATATCTATTACTTTTATTATTAAACAAATTATTCTATCGTGTATTTCATATGTATATTTTTTAGCGCCAAAATTGGTAATCAGCTGTTGTATATATTTTACTGGATTTTACAATTTTTCCGTTCGCATACTTTTAGATGCAAACTTTTTTTTATTGAGAGTAATTTCTTTAAATTACTCAGTATTTACTCAGTTACTGGATTTTACTGCAAAAGTACTCAAACGCACCTAACATAAATACACTTCGATAACATTAGTTACACACACAATTTCTACGAATAACGTTAATTTTGTATAGAAAATATTTTTCTAAATTTTTTAATACATTTTACGATAATCGGTAGATAATTTTTTGTTTACAAAACTTTTGCTTGTTTATTAATTATAGATACCATAAATATTGCATTTAAAATGTTTTTTTAACATTCATTTAGCATAAAAAAACGAAATTGTATTTTAAAAAATATAAAATATTTAATTCATATAAAATATTTAATATTACACATATTATTTATTTGTTAACACTGAAAATACTTTTCTATTGCACAAAATAAGATGCTTTCAAATTCTTTTCAAAAAATCTAATGAAAAACCTTATCCAGATTCTTCAAACCTTGTACGTATGCGGAATACATCGTTGGGCAAATCTGCACCCTGCCTTACGGGCAACTATTTTCGGGAACGTGACACAAGTCTGTGTAAAACATCAACAGCAACCCATGCAATAATGCAATCACCTTCATCCACATTGTGCAACAATGCCTATGCACCATCTTCTACAACTAACGCAAATATTAATGCACCAGCGACTGGAGCCTCAAATATATCGCGTTCCGGCAGCTGTGCCGGTCTCGGTATCGGCAAACATCATTTGCATGGTGTAGTAATGCGCGGTAGTGGTACCTCTAGTGGTGTAGCACATCATCGTTTAAGTTTGGTAACGGGTGGCATAGGTGCTGCAGCTGCAGCAGCGGCGGCCAACTCTAGATCTCATTCACCATACTCGGCCAGTCCTGTTGACAGTCCGCGCATCAATTCGCCCATGCAATTTGCATTTGCGCCCATTAAACGTATAGCTACATGCCGTGGAGATGGTAGAAGATGGTCGGTAGCTTCATTGCCATCGTCCGGTTATGGTACGACCCCGGGAAGTTCGAATCTATCGGTAAAAATTTTCATTAGCTAATATTTATCTTTCATTTGTTTTATTTAAAAAGATTTACGTTTTGCAGAGTCAATGTTCTAGCCAAGAGGCCTTGCACCAATTACATAGTGTTATGATGACAGGCCAAGAAGAGTTGCACATTTTGACTGGTGAAACGGGCATTGGGAATGTTATTGTAAATTGTTGTGCCGAACATATGCAACAGCAACAGCAAGCCATAGCAGCAGCAAATGCTAGTCGTCCACATTGCATTAAACATTGTGCTTTAATCAACAATCTCGCAATATTAACAGCAACAGCAACAGCAACAACGAATAAATCTACCGTCCTGGGACTGCAGCATAGTCCTAAACAGTTTCAAAAACAACATGTGCCAATAGCACAACCGCATCAGACACCCCCGCCACCACCAGCAGGCCTCGTAAGTAAATTCCAATGTCACAATTGCTGTGCTGACACCAGCATGATTTGCAGTGGCAACGGTGCAAGTAATCAGCAGCAGCAGCAACAGCCGCAAAATAATGCTGCATCTACGGCAGGAAATCAAAGCAATAATAACCATAATACAAGCAATAGCAGTGGTAGAATATCACCTTTCCACAGGCCTAGATCGAGATCCCTATCAAGTCCCTCTCGTAGTCCCGCTGTAGACAATGAAATCGCCATGATGAACACTTTGTACAAAGAACGTTTTCCCAAAGCCACCCAGCAAATGGAGGAACGTTTAAAACACTTCATAAACGAAAACAAATCGGCTGCATGTAATAGTTTTCGTGACTCACAGCCCATAGTGAGATTCGTCCATCATCAAGTTTTGGAAATGGCTCGTGATTGTCTTAACAAATCCGAAGCCAAATTGATAACTTCGAGATACTTTTATGAAATGAGTGAAAATTTGGAACGATTATTGTTAGAAACCAAGGAGAAAAGTCCTGAGGCGGCCGTAGAATTAGCGGGAGTTATAAAAAAGTTATTGCTAATTATATCAAGGCCTGCCCGTTTACTGGAATGTTTAGAATTTGATCCTGAAGAGTTCTACCATCTGCTGGAAGCCGCCGAGGGGCAGGCAAAGGCTATACAAGGTATTAAGGCTGATATACCTCAATATATAATACATAAGTTGGGTTTAAATCGTGACCCCATAGCAGAAATGCGACAGGAGGCTAAAGAAACCAGAGAAGTATGTGATAACAAATGCGGTGCGGCCTCCCTCAATACAAGTTTACTTAATGACTCCTCGGGTACGCCGTGTTCGCTTCTATTAAGTTCCCCTTTAACCTGTGTGTCGGCTACACTCAATCCGAATGCTGAATTAAGTTTATTATCAAATAGTGGTACAAGTACACCGCACCCTCCTATGCCGCAGCAGCCACCACAAACCCCGGTAGCAAGCGCAGATATGCCTTCATTTGCTGCAGCCATAAGTAGTCAAGCTAAAACACACTTAGCTACATGTCAAGAACAACAAACTGCCACAACTTCACAACAGCAACAACAACACCAGCAGCAACAACACCAGCAGCAACAACAATCATCCGCACCAGCTAAGCAATCTCCTCTTCCCCCCTCCTCTAATCCTCCACAGCCCATACCTAACGAACAAGATTTCGATATTATTAAATTGATCTCAAATGGTGCTTATGGTGCTGTTTACTTGGTTAAACATAAAACAACACGTCAACGTTTTGCCATGAAAAAAATCAATAAAAATAATTTAATCCTACGCAATCAAGTCGAACAAGTTTTTGCCGAACGTGATATACTGTCATTTGCCGACAATCCCTTTGTTGTCAGCATGTATTGTTCATTTGAAACGAAGAAACACTTGTGCCTGGTCATGGAGTATGTCGAGGGCGGTGATTGTGCCACTCTGTTGAAAAATATTGGTCCCTTGCCGGCCGATATGGCGCGCTTCTATTTTGCCGAAACTGTTTTGGCCGTAGAATATCTTCACAGTTATGGCATAGTGCATCGTGATCTGAAGCCGGACAATTTGTTAATAACGGCCTTGGGCCATATTAAATTAACGGATTTTGGACTTTCCAAAATGGGCCTGATGTCATTGGCCACCAACTTATACGAGGGGTATATTGATTCTGAAACTCGCCAGTTTTCCGACAAACAAGTATGTCTTTGTCTTAAATTAACTTCTTCCAGTTCTGGTAACATATTCAATTTTCTATTTCCTTTTTATTGCCAAGGTTTATGGCACTCCAGAGTATATAGCGCCGGAAGTGATATTACGTCAAGGTTATGGCAAACCGGTAGACTGGTGGTCTATGGGTATTGTTTTGTATGAATTTCTTATAGGTTGTGTGCCATTTTTTGGCGAAACTGCTGAGGAACTGTTCGCTCACACTGTGAATGATGATATTGAATGGCCGGACAGCGACGACTGGCCCGTACAACCAGAGGCTAAAGACATCATTACACAATTGCTGCAACAGAATCCCCGCGATCGTTTAGGCACCCAGGGCGGTGCTTTGGAAGTAAAAGAGCATTTCTATTTTGATGGCTTAGACTGGAATTCGCTGTTAAGGCAAAAGGCCGAATTTGTGCCGCAATTATCTAACGAAGATGACACCAGTTATTTTGATAGTAAGTCGGTATAATTTTCAAAGTCAAATATTTTCTTAACATTTCATTTCAATAAGCTCGCATGGATCGTTATAATCATGATTTGGCGGGTGAAGATACTGACGATACTGATGATACGCCCGTAATCGGTTCATTTTCATCATATACCCCACAGTACCGTAAACAACACTATTCGTGGTCACGCGTGGCATCCACTACAACTGCAAACATTTCTACAACAAATACCTCAACGACGACTATGTCTAATAGCAATATAACGAGCAACACTACCACAAACACCAACACCACCACCAGCAATACATTAAATGAAACAAACTTGGAAGTTAATGCAAGGTCAACATCGCCCACAAACACAGTTGATTCGCCCACAAAATGTCGTAAGATAACAGCACCTTTGTCTTCACCGCAAAATATTATAACACAACAATTGGTAAATAAGGTTTTAAATACACCACAGTTGAGAAAAATCGAGGTAAATAGATATACATACATACATATACATATTAGGGCGGGTCGATTTAAAAATCGCACAAATTACAAGGAAAATCGTATTCTAGGGATCAAAATAAGAAACTTTGCAGAAGGAACCATACCTCTAAAATATATTTTGATGTCCCGACTTTTCATCCGATGGGTCAAATTTTCTTGAAGGGTCAAATTTTGAAAAATCTCACTTTGATCCATTTAGAGTAGTTCCTCAATCGAGTCAAAATGTATGACCGATTCCCACTAATTTTGGAAGGCCGACCCACCTATGCCAGTGGCACACACCCTGGAACCACCCCTGGGGTTCCCCGTACAAACATTTCAAAAAATCAAAATATCGTCCAATACTACTTGAATTTAATTTTTGTGTTTTAAAAACGTTAATATTTTTTTTTACAAAAAACAAATGCCATTTGAGAAGATTTTTTGAATGAGAGAATTCTAAAGTAAGCACTCGAAAATACTTTTAAACAAAAACGTCCTAAATCTTCTTACTGAATTGTGGCATAAATATTTAACCCATTGGGAGCATTGAAATATCCCAGGTCTGCCTCCGAAATCCGTAACGTCTTTCCTTCAACCTTCTAAAATGGCTCTGAATGCACGGAAATGCTTCCAATGTTAAAAAAAAACAAATACATAAGCGGAATTCACGATTCATATTAAACTTTAAACCATTTTAAATATACATACTATATTCTTCTGTATATTTTTTTTAATTTTGTGTTCCAAATGGAACAAAAATTGCAAAGGCACTTAACCAAGTTATTTAAGCCAAGGAGCTTCCTTCTGTTGCTGCAAACGATCAATACCTTAGTATAGCAAGTAGAAGTTTCCAAGATCCACTCCTAGAGTTTCCACCATTAAATCTTTTTCAAAACGTTTGCACAGAACTGGTTTACGACTTGTATACCAAGGAATTTTTATAGTTCAATTCACAAGGTTTACCAAAGCTACAATGCAAAAGTCCTACAATATCAAACCGTGAATTCCGTTACCCAAACTTACATATGTTACATGTAGAACAAAATAAAAATTGCATTTCATTGTAATGCACATTACAATAGGACTTTCGCTAAGCTTTATTTTAAGACAATAGCAAAACATTTTTTAAGATAAAGTTTTTTTATTTTCTTTATATCTCTACAGTCTTCTGTACATTTCAGGTTTTCAATGCAATTTCAGCACTTTTCGTCGGGTAGAAAAAATGTTTTGAAAGAAAATTATTGCCTATTGAAGCTATTTTTTTTAATATAATTTAGATTTCCACCAGTTGTTTGAAAGTTCCTTCAACGCCAGATGCCGATTATTTACCAGAGCTATTGCACAATGTCACTGTGGAAAATGAGAATGAAATGCGCCTGTTGCATCAATTTTTGCAGCAATCAGCTTCTTCAGCTGGTACACAAAACACTGCTTTGGAACTAAACAAACCAGAGCGTCCTAGCAGACACAGTATTCCACCCAGTACCACAACAATTATTACAACCCCAGCTTCACCACCAGCTGCAACCGTCAATGCTACTGCCCTGGAAGTTGCATTAAATACCTCAAACGCATTGGCAAAAGCATCAACAACAACTCCCTCAGCTACTGCAAGTATGACAACAACTACTACCACAACTACGGGCACCTCAAGTGCAAATTCAAATGTAACCACCGATCGTAGACTATCCGATATCCATCGCAAATTGGCTACTCTTGCTACAGCACGCAGCACGCCGGAATCCTCACAGACCGATAGTGATGATTTTTCACCTCAGATAGCACGCAAACGTAAAGGTGTTTGTGCTCGAGATATTTTGCCAAGATTTTCAATATCTATTGAAGATGAGACCATAAGTGGCGGTTCTTCTTCGGCTGAAAATACCAGAGATCAATCACCGCTGGCGTTGCAACACCAAAAGTCAATGGACAGTCATATTGGCGTTAAAAATCATCGTTCACGTTCATCGATTGTGAAATCAGCTTCGGCCTTGGGACTATCTCTGATGTCTTCATCCAGTAAGTGTGAAGTGTTGGTGGGGAGGGGGATTTGATTGTTTTTAACATATTTTTAAATTATCTTCCTTGCAGTTGATAACACACAATTGGCTCAACAGTTGTGCAACATTTCCACAGGCCTACAATCTCCCAGCGGTGTTGCTGGTAATGTGGGAGCAGGAGGGGGAGGAAGCGTTGGTGGTGGTGGTGGCTCAAGTACCGCCTCTTCTCGCGATACTTCCCCTTGTCGTGAATTGTCTCCTTTGGTTACCAACCTCAAACCGCCCATTATTATACGCCGCGGGCCCCGAGGTTTCGGTTTTACTGTCCATACCATACGTGTGTACTATGGCGATACTGATTTCTATACCATGCATCATTTGGTAATGGCTGTGGATGAAGGCAGCCCAGCTTTCGAGGCAGGCTTAAGGCCAGCGGATTTAATCACTCATGTTAATGGGGAAACTGTACAAGGTCTATTTCATACTCAAGTATTACAATTGCTACTGAGTGGTGGAGAAAATGTAACGCTAAGGGCAACACCTTTGGAACACACGAGCATTCAAAGTGGTGGTCGCAAACGTGATTTAATGCAAAGTAAATTGGCTAAAAAAGGAGTGAATCGCCAAAAGAAGCAAACGAAAAAAGAGCACGACAAAAAACGCAAGACATCTCTCTTCAGACGTATAAGTAGCAAGCGGGCTTCAGCTGAAATCCAACAGGTAAGTAAATAATATGGCAAATGTAAAGCGCTTGTAGTTCTAGATGATTTGGCTTTGACTTTTTTTATGTGAAATAGATTGCTGCGGGCATAAATTCCCCAACTACACCTTCAGCCTTGGCCACTGCTGTGACTATGGGAAGAAATTTATCGCCTTTGGATTCTTCCTATCACAGCAGTAGCTGTTGTCAATCTGCTAACACTTCATCACAATCTACATCGCCTTCTTCTTCGTCACCAAACACGCCAACTGGTGGCGCTGGCGGTAATAGTAATCTTAACAATAATAATGCTATCTCTTCGGCTGGAAATAACACCGGCATAGGTTTTGTTAGCACTTCAAATACAGTGCTTTTGCCAATAGCTGGTTCTGTGTCTGGTGCTGCCACTGCAGGTGCTCCAGTGGGTGTAATGGGAGCCATGCCAGGTTAATTAGTTAGTTAGTCAAAATGGCTAATTGTAATGTAAATTTATAAATTTCAGTATCTCCCACTGCTGTGCCACAACTTTATCAGAGACCCTCTACATTACATGGCTTAAAGCACAAACTACACACTGGTTGTGCTGGAAATGCAACCGTTTGTGCCACCGGTGCAAGTGTAAAATCATTGCACTCCAATTCGGCTGCCTCCATGCCCAACAGACGCAAATCGGTTGGTCATATACCATTATCGCCTTTGGCTAGGACACCTTCACCATCGCCATTACCATCTTCGCCAACACGTTCTCCTTCGCCTTTGGCATTTCCTCTCATAGGACATCAACCGGGCTCTTCGAATACTACGCAATCGTACAGCCCTGGCGGTTCATTGCCTGTCGTACAAACTGTTGCCGCTGGCTCTAAAAAGGCCGGCTTTGTTCGCACAAAATCTTCAGAACCCAGTTCGCCTTTATTGCGTCGGGCACTTTCGCCCGATCGTTTGCATCCACGCAGTGCTGAATCCAAATGCACACTTATTTCACCATTATGCTGTTCGCCGCCCATTAAGCAGCCCCAAAGAGTTATAGGTGGAGTATGGCGTCCTTCGAACACGACAGCAGCAGCAGCTGCTTCCACCACGCATGCGATTAATAATCAAACGGCATTTCCTCCCATAACAACACATCTACAATACCAACAACAACAGCAGCAACAACAACAACAACAACAACAACAACAGCAACAACAACAACAACAACAAGATGCTTCTAACGTCAACGCCACAACTTGTAGTATTCGTTCTTTAGATCAACAAACAGCATCGCAACAGCAACAGCAACAACAGCATCATCCTCATATTCAGCATCAGCAACACTTTGATTATTCTGGCAATTTGGAAGAAGATACTGCATTAATAAGTGATACATCGTCATCGTCGTTGACAATTTTACCAGCTGCTGCTGCAACAGCAGCAAGCTTAGTTGGTACTCCTTCAGGTATTGCTCTGCCAGTGCCGGGTGAAATGTTACCTCGCATTGCCGAAGAGAAAGACTCTCCCACTAGTACTTCGGAAGCAACGCCCGGTTTTATGCAAACAATTAATGAACATGAAGGTGAAACCAATTACAATCAACAGCTGAAGGTGGATAAAAGCAAAGCTTTAGAAGCTAAACTCAAACATCAAGAATCGGAGCGCGAACAAGAGATAAGAGAAACACAAAATATTGCCAGCAGAGAAGGTGTTAAGGAGTTGCAAAATGTAAATTTGGTTACTGTATCGAAAAGCAGCGAAAGCAGTAAGTGTTTAAAATTTAATTTTTAAATGTTATTAATCTTAAGTAATTTATGTATTATTCTACCGACGTTATTTTTCTGTCATTCCACATCAAATTTTTGTTGATAAACATTCCAGTGTTCTATTGAATCTTGGCTTTGGAATGTCGAATTTAGATGTTAAGATACAAATTTGCAAGTTTTTAGATTAGGTTGGGTATTACAGGCTGCCAGCTTCACAATAAACCGTTGGATTGGGAGAGAAGGACATATATTCCACTTAGTCGGTATTAAACCAACCTGGGGGGTTACTCTCTATTGCGATGCAAAAGCTAAATGTCAGTTTGGTACTCTATTACTTTCGCAAATTTTTTTTTTAGAAAAAGTGGCAACACTGATATTACAAAAGAAAATATAGCAAAGATTGACAATAATAAAATGTCAATCAAAATGTAAAAAAAGTCATTAAAAAAGGAAAGTTAAGAAAAAGTGAATTGTAACAGTTTTTAATCGAAAATATAATAAAGTGCTATGGTTAAGTTATGGTTTAATGAGGAACGAGCGTGTATAACAAGTTAAAAGACTTTAAGTTTTAAGAGATAGGTCTGATATACTTACTCTGATCGGAGGTAAGAAAAAAATCTCCAGAAGAATATGTTCTCAAATACTTTGTTTTATTTTAGGTTTTGTACAAAATTTTCGTTTGAATAAGGAAGCGTTTCCAAAAGATCTACAGTAATTCCAACTATTATAAAACTAGCCGCTGCATTAAAATTACTTGGCCAACGTGGATACCAACCAGTGATGACAGAATTCCTTCACCAAAAATGGCTAAATGTAGACCAAAAAATGGCTAAAAACTAGCTAAAAAATGGCTAAGCGAAATCGAATGCAAAAATCATGAACTTTAGCAAAAACAAGAAGGTATTTCATAGATTATTTTTTTAAGCAAATCGAAACACCTTGCAACGATTATAAGAATGTAGTAGCAAATCTTATTGTTACCAATTGATCCATCTCTTTCATATACATAAGCGCTTTTAGACTGCTGCAACAAAAAATGGCAAGTTTGAACCGGGATTTATAGATATTAATGCGAAAACAATAACATATTACTCTGTTGTGTTTTTTTTTTGGTAGTTAATTAATGTTACATTGTTGCGAGTTTAATTTTTTTATGAAAAATCACAAACAAATTTCATGTTTTACTGGTGCAGCCTTCGTCCATGATAGAAATAACACGGTTATGAAATTCAGAGTATTAACACGTCTTTCCTCCATTTCAGCGGAACTTATTGCCATAGAAAGGGCAATAACATATGCGAATAATAAAGGTATAAAGAAAATGGCTATCCTAACGGATAGTAGATCTGATTGTCTTGCACTATCTAAAAGGAATAGTAATAACTACATAAGAAAGATCCATAAGATTATAAATAATTCTCAATTTGAGGAAATTTCATTGCATTATATTCCGGGTCATACTAATATTTTTGGCAACGAGATGGCGGATAGGGCGGCAAAAGAAGCCATTTCTGAAGGTATTATTTTACAAAATTGTCTATCAATTAAAGATGCTATTGCTAATATTAAAGAAAAACTTTGGAGAAAATGGACCCAGAATTATGAAACTCTTAGTACAGAAAAAGGACGTTATTACTTTGGTATATTCTCTCTTGTAAAGAGATCGAAACCATGGTTTAGTAATGGATGTTTTTTATTGAGGTATAGAACTTTAAATTGGCATCACTTTTTTAACTGGCGGCCATTTTGTCAGCTGTCAAGTGATTAATATTTAGTTTGGTTTGCCATTTGATCGTAAACAGGTTGACAAAAGAACAACGCTTGCAAATCGTGCAAATTTATTTCGAAAATAATGGTTCAGTTCGCGAAGTTTACCGCAAGCTCCGTCCATTTTATGGTCGACATAATTGTCCATCAGAGCAATTAATTCGGTTAACCATGGATCGTTTTCGCACTACGTTTACTCTATGTGATAATACGCATCCGCAGAGACGTCGAACAGTGCGCACCGAAGAAACAATTGCCGCTGTAGAGCAAAGTGTTGAAGAGGACCCGAATGAATCGATTCGCCACCGTGCACAGCAATTGGAGCTTTGTCCATCAACTTTATGGAAGATTTTGCGCAAAGATCTTGGCTTGCGACCTTACAAGATCCAGCTTGTGCAAGAATTAAAGCCGCGAGACCATGCAATGCGTCGTGATTTTGGTGTATGGGCCGAAAATGAGATTGATCTCGATGCTGATTTTCATCGCAAAATTTTGTTCAGTGATGAGGCTCATTTTTGGTTGAATGGCTACGTCAACAAGCAAAATTGCCGCATTTGGAGTGAAGAGAATCCACATGAGACCCTTGAGACGCCATTACATCCACAAAAACTGACTGTTTGGTGTGCTCTATGGGCTGGTGGAGTCATTGGGCCATACTTCTTCCGAAATAATGCTGGAGAGTCAGTTACCGTTAATGGAGGCCGGTATAGAGCCATGATAACCGACTATTTTGTTCCCGAATTGGATGGCATGAATGTGGATGAGTTGTGGTTCCAACAAGACGGCGCTACATGCCAACAGCGCACGTCACAATCGATTTATTGAAGGAAACATTCGATGAGCGCATAATTTCGCGGAATGGACCTGTCAATTGGCCACCAAGATCGTGTGATTTGACACCATTGGATTATTTTCTTTGGGGATATGTGAAGTCGCTCGCCTACGCCAACAAACCAGAAACGTTAGGGGACTTGGAAGCCAACATTCGTGGCGTTATTGCCAACATACGGACCCATATGCTCGAAAAAGTGGTTGAAAATTGGACCTGTAGAATTGGCTTTATTCGAGCCAGCCGTGGCGGCCACATGCCCGAAATTATATTTAAACATTAATGGCATAAAATTATCCTTCCAATAAAGCCAAATTGATGGACATTTAAACGATTTTCTAGTGTTTTATTTCAATTCAAAGTTCTATACCTCTAAAAAAAACACCCTTTAGTATAACTAACTTAGAGCCCAGTGATATAAAACAAATTAATAGATTGTCAAGTGGCCATTCTTTCGGAAAAACAACTCTGTTCAAAATGAAAATCGTTGATTCAGATGGATGTGATCATTGTGGTGAAACTGAAACTGATTCTCATATAATATTTGAATGTGATTTTTATAATAATATCCGATCCAGATATCCGTTATTACTCAAGTATTCAAATTCAACTAATTTTTTCAAACAAGAAGAATATAATAATTATAAAACTCTAATAGACTTTCTAAAAGAAATTGAAATAAAACTTTAACACGTAAGGCGTGTGAATTGGTCATGGCGAAATAGTTCATCGAACTGGCCAAATAATCCTCCAAATGAATTTTGGCGAATGGAGTAACTGAAAATATCAAAAAAATAAAATAAAATTTCATGTTTGGAAAAATAGCTAGATTAAAATAAAAATGGCTAAAAAAATAGCTAATAGCTAAACTCACTTTTCTTCCGTCTAAATGGAATGAAAAATGGCTAAATTTAGCCAGAAAATGGCTAAATAGACATCACTGGTACCAACATTAATTTGGCTAGGACCATCCATACCAATCTCAAACTACTGACTTTCAAAAGCACACTAGAAGATAAAATATAAACAATAAGAATAAAGGTGTTCAAGTTGTCAACATCGACGTCACTTTAACAAAATACCAAAAAATTGGCGCTTGTGTACCCGTTGTAGAAAACAACTGACTACTGCTGTTGGCAGGTTTATAATATTTTTTAAGGAACGGAAATATATTGTCAGTATCACCAAATTGTCCGTAGCCCAAAATTTTTTGATTTTGTGTTAAAGTGACGTCCATGTCGACAACTGGAATAAGGATGCATATAATAAAGTTTTGAAAAAAAAAAGCAAACACACCACACCTTTTATTTATTTATTTAATTTTATGTTGCAGCATGAGAAATCCACTAAAATTGCAAACTGCCGTTGTTTTGCTTGCCATTTTTTTTTGTTGCTTTTTTGCTAAAAATAATTTTAAATATCAAATATAAATATTTTTTAACGTACATACTCACTTATTTTTCTCCCTTTGCGTTTGATATTTACCTAACGCAAGATATTTGTGTTTGTCGAACGATTTTGATAGACGCTTTTGCATTACAGAGTCCATTGATACCAGACTTGCGAAAGGCAAATGCGAAAACGCATTAGAGAGTACCAATTGTTCGCTTTCGTACCATTTTGCTTTCGCATCGCATTAGAGAGTAATCCACCTGATGTTTGTATGAATGTATTTGTTTTTCCAATGTAGCATTCCGATATCTTTGCGCAAAATTAGAACAATCCAGTCTACTTGGGTGCTACCTGTAAGTTGGACAGTATATAGAAATAGAGAAAGGGCGGATGAAGTTGAAAGAGGTAGATATAGATGATAGTTACTAGAGGAGAGAAGAGGGTGAGTCGGAAAAAGGGTCGTGTATGTACACACGCCATAAGAGGCAGTCAACGGCCATACCAGCGGCTGCTCCTAATATAGACTCAGATTTTTTAGTTTTATTTCCGATTACATGCAGAAGGCTACAGAAGGATCATCTGCTAAGAAAGTGCAGACTGAGATATTCCAGAGCGGGACAGAAACAGAAGAGATGCGATATACTTACCTCCTCTTCTTCATCATTACAACTCTGGAGCAGTAGTCATTGTACGGGAGACCCATATGTTTGGCATGGGTTTGCGAAATCGCCAAGGCCGGTCAGTGTGGTCAAGAAATTCTTTAAATGCTTCCTGATGAAGTTCGTGAGGTTTCTAGTTCTATGGGGGTTTAGGCGGGTTATCGCTATCACGCTGAGCTGATTTGAGAAAGGTAACATCGAAGCATCTCCAGCAGGAGGAGAGTAGAATCCTACAGAGATTGTCGATATCCACTACTCTGATTAGAATTTCCCGCTTTGCCAGGTCATCCGCAACTATGTTCCTTGAATTAGTCCCATGTCCACGCAGCCATTTTAATATGATTCGTGAGTGCTGCGCAAACCTATTGCGGGCTTTGTGACATTCTTGGCCAAGGAATGATTTGGAATAAACACCTGTGAGGGACTTAATTGCAGACTGCCTGTCAGTTATGATATGGATATACATATCTGTTTGATGTTTAATGGCAGATATTTCTGCCTGTAATATGCTATATTCGTCCGGGAGTCTGAAGGACATTTCTGAATTCTGGAATATCTTTCTTTGCAAGGCCCTGAAAGAATGGTAAGCCGACTATAGTCGCCTTTTTATCAGCAATAGCGGCACAGTGACAGAGTAGGCGACAACTTCTACGGAAGTCATTTTATAGAAGATTTAATTAATCTTCTGACCTACTATTAGTACTGTACCATCTGGCATTATAATGTGGCCAAGTTAAATTTGAGGTAGATCAGGTAACCTCGTAAGACCCCATTCTTTGATTAGCCCGTACGCTGTATCGTTACCGTCTGCACTTTCGTGCTCTGGTACCCATAGTGTTTTGCAGTTCAAACACACGTGAGATTTGACTCCCCAGCTAAAAAATATGTATGGAGCATATATGATATCCCATATATGGTTCGGATCCGAAAAATGAGGGTATATGGGCATATATGATTATATATATTCATACATTTTCATACATGTACGTGTAAATATTCCCTCTACAGTTCATATTCATACTCTCTTGATTCACAAAATCGCACTGTTGTGCAATAAATTAAATTACTAAAATTCCTTTTTTTTAGATTTTGAACAGGGAGGTTGGATTTAATGACACATTTGTTTGGTTAAAATAATTCAAAACGAACTAAAAGTCATTTCAGTCATCATTTTAAGTCAAAAGGTGAATAAATTATTTCAAAAACACAAAATTCATATTCGTACATAAAATTTAATTTAAGAAATCAGATTAAAAACTAATGCAATTAATTATAAAAGAAAAAATAATCCGTCTAACAATATTTTTCAATTTCACCTTTGTTTTTTATCTAGAAAATTCTTTTATTTTCGATTGCATACCGTATGTATTTCCTAATGGATTTCCAATTCACCAGTGATAAAATACCAAGCTTTTTTGATTGCAACCCCGATCTTATGTGAGATATCATGTATGCATACAATATTATATGTCTCCATATATTAAATCTTATTTGTATATATGGATCCACATATGAAGAGCTTCATAATTAAATTTCCATATATGAGCTCATATATTATAATACATTTCATATATTAGTCCATATATTAGTTCATGTATAATAGTTTTGCCATGTATAATCTCATACATTTCCATACATGAATTCATACATATTCAAATATATGGACCATATATAATTTTTTTAGCTGGGTCGTCAAGTCTTTAGATTTTAGGAGAGAGGAAAAGAATGGAGAGGTATAGACTTTACCGTACCAGTCAAGTTTGTTTTTTCCTTTTGTCATTTATAATACACTACGAAAACGCAAGTTGATAAAACAAACTTGAACGTGTGAACATCAGCGCAGATTCAAAAAAAAAATTAACAAAACCCGAACAGCTAAACTTGACGTGTGTGAAGCGGAACTCAATCTAGTTTAAATATCTCGCTGAGAGACATCCCGCATTCATGAATCAATGATGTTGTGTATACCCGTGATAGATATTTAATCGCGACCTTGCTGTCGCTACATATACGAATATACTCAATGTATATTCTATATGGTATCTTAATCAGTTTGCCGCCCTTCTTATAGCTGATATTTCAGCCAGTATTAGCTTGAATGATGTAATTATTTTTTGCCTGAAGCGGAGTATAAAAACTCCACCAATCGCCCTTGTCCGATTTCGATCCGTCTGTGAAAACATCTGGCACATCGGGAAGCCTTTCCAATATGATTTCATGTATACCAGATGTGTCGACATCAATCTTCTGTCGGGCAACGGTGAGGATGAGCAATAGTCTATATACGAGGGTGGGTCATTAACTTAGTGTTCTTTCTGAATTTCCCGCCTCTTAATTGGAATTTCAACACTGCTCCTGTCAACAACTAACTGTCAGTTGACTCCTGTCTAAATTTGAACAAGATATTTCATTTAGTTTGTGTTTGACAGCCGTTGATAGCAGACTATCCCGCGTTTTGAGAAGGAAATGAAAAAAAGGGAATTTCATGTGCTCATTAAGCATTATTTTTCTTGCGGAAAAAACCATCACTCAAACCAAGGCTAATCATGATAAATTTTATGGGGAGTCTTCATCATCCATTACCATGGTAAAGAAGTGGTTTAGTGGACGTTCCAAACGTTCTGGACACCCAGTTGAGGTCTCTACATCCGAAACAATTGAAAAAAATTCACGCTATGGTTTTTAGCGTGGAGCTATAGCAGCTATAGGAGCTATAGCAGCTGTAGGAGCTATATCAGCTATAGCAGCTATAGGAGCTATATCAGCTATAGGAGCTATAGCAGCTATAGGAGCTATAGCAGCTATAGGAGCTATAGCAGCTATAGGAGCTATAGCAGCTATAGGAGCTATAGCAGCTATAGGAGCTATAGCAGCTATAGGAGCTATAGCAGCTATAGGAGCTATAGCAGCTATAGGAGCTATAGCAGCTATAGGAGCTATAGCAGCTATAGGAGCTATAGGAGCTATAGCAGCTTTAGGAGCTATAGCAGCTATAGGAGCTATAGCAGCTTTAGGAGCTATAGGAGGAGCTATAGCAGCTATAGGAGCTATAGTAGCTATAGCAGCTATAGGAGTTATAGCAGCTATAGCAGCTATAGGAGCTATAGCAGCTATAGGAGCTATAGCAGCTATAGGAGCTATAGCAGCTATAGGAGCTATAGCAGCTATAGGAGCTATAGCAGCTATAGGAGCTATAGCAGCTATAGGAGCTATAGCAGCTATAGGAGCTATAGCAGCTATAGGAGCTATACCAGCTATATGAGCTATAGCAGCTATAGGAGCTATACCAGCTTAAGGAGCTATATCAGCTATAGCAGCTATAGGAGCTATAGCAGCTATAGGAGCTATAGCAGCTATAGGAGCTATAGCAGCTATAGGAGCTATAGCAGCTATAGGAGCTATAGCAGCTATAGGAGCTATAGCAGCTATAGGAGCTATAGCAGCTATAGGAGCTATAGCAGCTATAGGAGCTATAGCAGCTATAGGAGCTATAGCAGCTATAACAGCTATAGCAGCTATAGCAGCTATAGGAGCTATAGCAGCTATAGGAGCTATAGCAGCTATAGGAGCTATAGCAACTATAGCAGCTATAGCAGCTATAGGAGCTATAGCAGCTAAAGGAGCTATAGCAGGTATAGTAGAGCTGTAGCAGCTATAGGAGCTATAGCAGCTATAGGAGCTATAGCAGCTATAGGAGCTTTAGCAGCTATAGGTGCTATAGCAGCTATAGGAGCTATAGCAGCTATAGGAGCTATATCAGCTATAGGAGGAGCTATAGCAGCTATAGGAGCTATAGTAGCTATAGCAGCTATAGGAGCTATAGCAGCTATAGGAGCTTTAGCAGCTATAGGAGCTATTGCAGCTATAGGAGCTAGCAGTTACAGTTCCTATAGCTATAGGAGCTATAGCAGGTATAGTAGAGCTGTAGCAGCTATAGCAGGTATAGGAGCTATAGCAGCTTTAGCAGCTATAGGAGGTATAGCAGCTATAGGAGCTATAGCAGCTATAGGAGGAGCTATAGCAGCTATAGGAGCTATAGTAGCTATAGTAGCTATAGCAGCTATAGGAGCTATAGCAGCTATAAGAGCTATAGCAGCTATAGGAGGAGCTATAGCAGCTATAGGAGCTATAGTAGCTATAGTAGCTATAGCAGCTATAGGAGCTATAGTAGCTATAGCAGCTATAGGAGCTATAGCAGCTATAGGAGCTATAGCAGCTATAGGAGCTATAACAGCTATAGGAGCTATAGCAGCTATAACAGCTATAGGAGCTATAGCAGCAATAGGAGCTATAACAGCTATAGGAGCTATAGGAGCTATAGCAGCTATAGGAGCTATAGCAGCTATAGGAGCTATAGCAGCTATAGTAGCTATAGGAGCTATAGCAGCTATAGGAACTATAGCAGCTATAGGAGCTATAGCAGCTATAGCAGCTATAGGAGCTATAGCAGCTGTAGGAGCTATAGCAGCTATAGGAGCTATGGCAGCTATAGGAACTATAGCAGCTATAGGAACTATAGCAGCTATAGGAACTATAGCAGCTATAGGAGCTATAGCAGCAATAGGAGCTATAACAGCAATAGGAGCTATAGCAGCTATAGGAGCTATAGCAGCTATAGGAGCTATAGCAGCTATAGGAGCTATAGCAGCTATAGGAGCTATAGCAGTTATGGGAGCTATAGCAGCTATAGGAGCTATAGCAGCTATAGCAGTTATAGGAGCTATAGGAGCTATAGGAGCTATAGCAGCTATAGGAGCTATAGCAGTTATAGCAGCTATAGGAGCTATAGCAGCTATAGGAGCTATAGCAACTATAGCAGCTATAGGAGCTATAGCAGCTATAGGAGCTATAGCAGCTATAGGAGCTATAGCAGCTATAGGAGCTATAGCAGCTATAGGAGCTATAGCAGCTATAGGAGCTATAGGAGCTATAGCAGCTATAGGAGCTGTAGCAGCTATATGAGCTATAGCAGCTATAGCAGCTATAGGAGCTGTAGGAGCTATAGCAACTATAGCAGCTATAGCAGCTAAAGGAGCTATAGGAGCTATTGCAGCTATAGGAGCTAGCAGTTACAGTTCCTATAGCTATAGGAGCTATAGCAGGTATAGTAGAGCTGTAGCAGCTATAGGAGCTATAGCAGCTATAGGAGCTATAGGAGCTATAGCAGCTATAGCAGCTTTAGGAGCTGTAACAGCTATGCGAGGTATAGCAGCTGTAAGAGCTATAGGAGCTCTATCAGCTATAGGAGCTATAGCAGCTATAGGAGCTATAGCAGCCATAGTAGCTATAGCAACTATAGCAGTTATAGGAGCTGTAGCAGCTATAGGAGCTATAGCAGCTATAGGAGCTATAGCAGCTATAGGAGCTATAGCTGCTATAGTTGCTATAGCTCCTACAGCTCCTATAGCTGCTATAGCTTCTATAGCTGCTATAGCTCATATAGCTGCTACAGCTCCTATAGCTGCTATAGCTCCTATAGCTCCTATAGCTGCTATAGCTCCTATAGCTGCTATAGCTCCTATAGCTGCTATAGCTCCTATAGCTGCTATAGCTCCTATAGCTGCTATAGCTCCTATAGCTGCTATAGCTCCTATAGCTGCTATAGTTGCTATAGCTCCTATAGCTGCTATAGCTCCTATAGCTGCTATAACTGCTATAGCTCCTATAGCTGCTATAGCTCCTATAGCTCCTATAGCTCCTATAACTGCTATAGCTGCTATAGCTCCTATAGCTGCTATAGCTCCCATAACTGCTATAGCTCCTATAGCTGCTATAGCTCCTATAGCTGCTATAGCTCCTATAGCTGCTATAGCTCCTATAGCTGCTATAGCTCCTATTGCTGTTATAGCTCCTATTGCTGCTATAGCTCCTATAGCTGCTATAGTTCCTATAGCTGCTATAGTTCCTATAGCTGCTATAGTTCCTATAGCTGCCATAGCTCCTATAGCTGCTATAGCTCCTACAGCTGCTATAGCTCCTATAGCTGCTATAGCTGCTATAGCTCCTATAGCTGCTATAGTTCCTATAGCTGCTATAGCTCCTATAGCTACTATAGCTGCTATAGCTCCTATAGCTGCTATAGCTCCTATAGCTGCTATAGCTCCTATAGCTGCTATAGCTCCTATAGCTGTTATAGCTCCTATTGCTGCTATAGCTCCTATAGCTGTTATAGCTGCTATAGCTCCTATAGCTGTTATAGCTCCTATAGCTGCTATAGCTCCTATAGCTGCTATAGCTCCTATAGCTGCTATAGCTACTATAGCTCCTATAGCTGCTATAGCTACTATAGCTACTATAGCTCCTATAGCTGCTATAGCTCCTCCTATAGCTGCTATAGCTCTTATAGCTGCTATAGCTCCTATAGCTGCTATAGCTACTATAGCTACTATAGCTCCTATAGCTGCTATAGCTCCTCCTATAGCTGCTATAGCTCCTATAGCTGCTATAGCTCCTATAGCTGCTATACCTCCTATAGCTGCTATACCTCCTATAGCTGCTAAAGCTGCTATAGTAGCTATAGGAGCTATAGCAGCTATAGCAGCTATAGGAGCTATAGCAGCTATAGGAGCTATAGCAGCTATAGGAGCTATAGCAGCTATAGGAGCTATAGCAGCTATAGGAGCTATAGCAGCTATAGGAGCTATAGCAGCTATAGCAGCTATAGCAGTTATAGGAGCTATAGCAGATATAGGAGCTATAGCAGTTATAGGAGCTATAGTAGCTATAGCAGTTATAGGAGCTATAGTAGCTATAGCAGCTATAGTAGCTATAGGAGCTATAGCAGTTACAGGAGCTATAGCAGATATAGGAGCTATAGCAGATATAGGAGCTGTAGGAGCTATAGCAGGTATAGGAGCTATAGCAGCTATAAGAGATATAGCAGCTATTAGAGATATAGCAGCTATAGGAGCTATAGCAGCTATAGGAGCTATAGCAGCTATAGGAGCTATAGCAGCTATAGGAGCTATAGCAGCTATAGGAGCTATAGCAGCTATAGGAGCTATAGCAGTTATAGGAGCTGTAGCAGCTATAGGAGCTATAGCAGCTATAGAAGCTATAGCAGCTATAGCAGCTATAGGAGCTATAGCAGCTATAGGAGCTATAGCAGCTATAGCAGCTATAGCAGTTATAGGAGCTATAGTAGCTATAGCAGCTATAGTAGCTATAGCAGTTATAGGAGCTATAGTAGCTATAGCAGCTATAGTAGCTATAGGAGCTATAGCAGCTATAGCAGTTATAGGAGCTATAGCAGATATAGGAGCTATAGTAGCTATAGCAGCTATAGGAGCTGTAGCAGCTATAGGAGCTATAGCAGCTATAGGAGCTATAGCAGCTATAACAGCTATAGGAGCTATAGCAGATATAGGAGCTATAGGAGCTATAGCAACTATAGCAGCTATAGGAGCTGTAGCAGCTATAGGAGCTATAGCAGCTATAGGAGCTATAGCAGCTATAGGAGCTATAGCAGCTATAGGAGCTATAGCAGCTATAACAGCTATAGGAGCTATAGCAGCTATAGGAGCTATAGCAGCTATAGGAGCTATAGCAGCTATAGCAGTTATAGGAGCTATAGCAGATATAGGAGCTATAGGAGCTATAGCAGTTATAGGAGCTATAGCAGATATAGGAGCTATAGGAGCTATAGCAACTATAGCAGCTATAGGAGCTGTAGCAGCTATAGGAGCTATAGCAGCTATAGGAGCTATAGCAGCTATAGGAGCTATAGCAGCTATAGGAGCTATAGCAGCTATAGGAGCTATAGCAGCTATAGGAGCTATAGCAGCTATAGGAGCTATAGCAGCTATAGGAGCTATAGCAGTTATAGGAGCTATAGCAGCTATAGGAGCTATAGCAGTTATAGGAGCTATAGTAGCTATAGCAGCTATAGGAGCTATAGCAGTTATAGGAGCTATAGTAGCTATAGCAGCTATAGTAGCTATAGTAGCTATAGCAGCTATAGTAGCTATAGCAGCTATAGCAGTTATAGGAGCTATAGCAGATATAGGAGCTATAGCAGATATAGGAGCTATAGGAGCTATAGCAGCTATTGGAGCTATAGCAGCTATAAGAGATATAGCAGCTATAAGAGATATAGCAGCTATAGGAGCTATAGCAGCTATAGGAGCTATAGCAGCTATAGAAGCTATAGCAGCTATAGGAGCTATAGGAACTATAGCAGCTATAGGAGCTATAGGAGCTATAGCAGCTATAGGAGCTATAGCAGTTATAGGAGCTATAGCAACTATAGCAGCTATAGGAGCTATAGCAGATATAGGAGCTATAGCAGTTATAGGAGCTATAGCAGATATAGGAGCTATAGCAGTTATAGGAGCTATAGCAACTATAGCAGCTATAGGAGCTGTAGCAGCTATAGGAGCTGTAGCAGCTATAGCAGCTATAGGAGCTATAGTAGCTATAGGAGCTATAGCAGCTATAGGAGCTATAGCAGCTATAGGAGCTATAGCAACTATAGCAGCTATAGGAGCTATAGCAGCTAAAGGAGCTATAGGAGCTATAGCAGCTATAGGAGCTATAGCAGTTATAGGAGCTATAGCAGATATAGGAGCTATAGCAGCTATAGGAGCTATAGCAGCTATAGGAGCTATAGCAGTTATAGGAGCTGTAGCAGCTATAGGAGCTATAGCAGCTATAGAAGCTATAGCAGCTATAGCAGCTATAGGAGCTATAGCAGCTATAGCAGCTATAGCAGTTATAGGAGCTATAGTAGCTATAGCAGCTATAGTAGCTATAGCAGTTATAGGAGCTATAGTAGCTATAGCAGCTATAGTAGCTATAGGAGCTATAGCAGCTATAGCAGTTATAGGAGCTATAGCAGATATAGGAGCTATAGTAGCTATAGCAGCTATAGGAGCTGTAGCAGCTATAGGAGCTATAGCAGCTATAGGAGCTATAGCAGCTATAACAGCTATAGGAGCTATAGCAGATATAGGAGCTATAGGAGCTATAGCAACTATAGCAGCTATAGGAGCTGTAGCAGCTATAGGAGCTATAGCAGCTATAGGAGCTATAGCAGCTATAGGAGCTATAGCAGCTATAACAGCTATAGGAGCTATAGCAGCTATAGGAGCTATAGCAGTTATAGGAGCTATAGCAGATATAGGAGCTATAGGAGCTATAGCAGTTATAGGAGCTATAGCAGATATAGGAGCTATAGGAGCTATAGCAACTATAGCAGCTATAGGAGCTGTAGCAGCTATAGGAGCTATAGCAGCTATAAGAGCTATAGCAGCTATAGGAGCTATAGCAGCTATAGGAGCTATAGCAGCTATAGGAGCTATAGCAGCTATAGGAGCTATAGCAGCTATAGGAGCTATAGCAGCTATAGGAGCTATAGCAGCTATAGGAGCTATAGCAGTTATAGGAGCTATAGTAGCTATAGCAGCTATAGGAGCTATAGCAGTTATAGGAGCTATAGTAGCTATAGCAGCTATAGGAGCTATAGCAGTTATAGGAGCTATAGTAGCTATAGCAGCTATAGTAGCTATAGGAGCTATAGTAGCTATAGCAGCTATAGTAGCTATAGCAGCTATAGCAGTTATAGGAGCTATAGCAGATATAGGAGCTATAGCAGATATAGGAGCTATAGGAGCTATAGCAGCTATTGGAGCTATAGCAGCTATAAGAGATATAGCAGCTATAAGAGATATAGCAGCTATAGGAGCTATAGCAGCTATAGGAGCTATAGCAGCTATAGAAGCTATAGCAGCTATAGGAGCTATAGGAACTATAGCAGCTATAGGAGCTATAGGAGCTATAGCAGCTATAGGAGCTATAGCAGTTATAGGAGCTATAGCAGTTATAGGAGCTATAGCAACTATAGCAGCTATAGGAGCTATAGCAGATATAGGAGCTATAGCAGTTATAGGAGCTATAGCAGATATAGGAGCTATAGGAGCTATAGCAGTTATAGGAGCTATAGCAGCTATAGGAGCTGTAGCAGCTATAGGAGCTATAGCAGCTATAGGAGCTATAGCAGCTATAGGAGCTATAGCAGCTATAGGAGCTATAGCAGCTATAGGAGCTATAGCAGCTATAGGACCTATAGCAGCTATAGGAGCTATAGCAGCTATAGGAGCTATAGCAGCTATAGGAGCTATAGCAGTTATAGGAGCTGTAGCAGTTATAGGAGCTGTAGCAGCTATAGGAGCTATAGGAGCTATAGCAGCTATAGGAGCTATAGCAGCTATAGGAGCTGTAGCAGCTATAGGAGCTATAGGAGCTGTAGCAGCTATAGGAGCTGTAGCAGCTATAGGAGCTATAGCAGTTATAGGAGCTATAGCAGTTATAGGAGCTGTAGCAGTTATAGGAGCTGTAGCAGCTATAGGAGCTATAGCAGCTATAGGAGCTATAGCAGTTATAGGAGCTGTAGCAGCTATAGGAGCTATAGGAGCTATAGCAGCTTTAGGAGAATTAGTAGAATCGTATGTAGGAATCTACAGAAAATAGATTTCTACGTTAACTTCTCTTTTGCATATATTCACACAAATGTATAAAGCGTAGAGAAATACAATAACAGGGGACACATTCGGTCGCAACCTCACGTTTTTATTAACTAACATCCAGAATTGAGAGACACGACCACTTCAAAGGTAACACGATACGATTCGACTAATTCTACCATTATAATTCGAATTGTAAAAATAGCGAAAAACTTCCTTTAGAAATTCTATGCTTTTAAAACAATTCTTTAAAGAAAATTTGTTTTTAATTTAATGTGTAAATTTTGCTAAAGGAATTCCAGAAACTGAAGCGAAAACTTCTACATGCGTTACGCAACAACAAGCTGATAAAAATAGCAACACCGGCAACAAAAAAAAAAGTTCAACTGATACAAAAACTAGTAAAGTTACCATTACAACTACAACAACCAACAAAACTACAATAATTACGACAACAACCACAACTACGCTAAGTCAAGGCAAATCCACAAAAACTACAACAGGACGACGCGAACAAAGCGGAACTGCAACAGGAAATGGTGGCAGCAATAGTAGCAGCAGTAGTGGAAGTGTAGCAACTAGTAAAACGGTTGCAAATACCCCACCAGCAACCAAACAAAAGAAGTAAAAGGAAACTAAACAAAAAAAAACTTTGTCCGATTTGTTGGAAATATTATAATAGGCTTATGACTTGCTCGTTGGTACTCGTATGTGTGTGTCTGAGCGTGAAATAGCAAGGAGCAAGCTGTTTATATATATCGCGGTATAATATTAAAGAAAATTTTAGAAAGTACGGTAAGCTTCTTTCTTATTGTTTTTTTACGACTTAAGAAAGGGCCTGGAAATTGACTAAATAATCAATATCACATGATGAGTGTGGTCTCCTTTCCCCATTCTATATTCAGCAAATTTATTATTGTACTCGTAGTTATAAATTGAAACTTTAAACTATTGCATAAATATTATACAAATATGCTTGCATACATTTCGTGTATTTAGTGAAGCATAAAAAAAAATGCATACATACTTATTTGTGTATGTAGGAGTTTAGCATAAGAAGTAAAGTAAAACCTTTTGATTTTGAAAGCCATAAATAATCACATGCCTACATAAACAATTAAATTAATATTTTTCTTAAACTATAATCTATTTGTGTGTATGTGTTTGTCCATTTGCTCTTTATATATATTAATATTAATTAACGAATTGTATAGAACAAAAAATATAGTTTTAAATAAATACATATAAATATTTAAGCGTTACTTTTCGAAAAAAGAAAAAAAGTAAAACTAATTGGAAATAACTTACATTTTAAACGGACAATGAGGAAAATGAAAAATAAGACAAAAAAAAAGGTTTTCCCAAAAATGTTTTTGAAAAAAATATAAAGGGTGGGCAAATTTAAGGTTAGGAAATAAATTGGCTTAAATAAAACCCCACTATTTCTTTTGACAAACTCACTTTTATTGATATCAATATAAAGTGGAAACATGGGAATTACTAATGAAATATGATGTCGGGCAAAAGGTCCACCTCTAGCACGTCGGTAGACGTCTGCTCTTTTCACAAAATTTTATTCGATTATATATGTATAAACAATAAATGTTGATTCGATTATTTCAATAATTATATTCGTTTATTCGAATATCAAAACAAAATGTATTCAATTATTCCAATAACCAGATGTAGTTTATTCGAATAGCGATTAAAAAAATCTCCTTATTTGAGCGAATGACTCAAACAATTTTATTCGATTATTTATAAACAATAAATAAAAAAGTTGATTCGATTATTTGAGTGAATAGCGAATAAGAAATTGTATTGCCTGATTCGAAACAAAATAAAATATTAATTTTAATTATTATTCCGAACTCCATTTGTTTCTATATTTGTGATTTGAACGGGCTAAGGTTCGTATTGCTTTTTAAGCCAAATTACATGTGATAATTATTAATGAACAAATAACAACAAATTCCATTTGCAATAATGCTAAGTATATAAAGCAGAAATCTACATCTACTGACACCACACACAGTGGACCAAACACAAAAGAACGCTGATGATGAAGGTTTAGTGGCCTTCGAAAACGGCTGGCTGTTCCGTTCAACTATGTGTTGTTAGTCAGAATATTTACAACAGACTTTGTTGTTATTTGTTCATTAATAATTATCACATGTAATTTGGCTTAAAAAGCAATACGAACCTTAGCCCGTTCAAATCACAAATATAAAAATAAAATGTATTCAACTATTTGGAAATTCAGATTGGAAAATTCCAAAAACTTATTCACTTCATTTCATGAAATGAATACCTTTAATATAACAATTTCTGAAATTATTTCAGGAAAATTTAGATGTTTTTTGTAGTTCTAAATGATTATGATTTAGTGTAAGACATGTGTGCGTCTAAGTTACACCGGTGGAACTGGAGATTAGTTCTGTTAAGTTTATTTAACCGGCGGATAAATTTTTTTTTGTGATCTACACTAATTTGTTATTTTCCAAAATTGTTTGGTGACCTTATTTTTAAAAAATTTCCCTTTACACAAATCTCAATAAAGTAAAACTAAATATTTGTTTGTCCGTTTTTAAAAATAATGCTTTAACAACGCTTTTCATTTGATTTTTTTTTCTTACTCTCCTATTTCAAAGTTTTTGATTATAAAAAAAGAGTTGTGCATTTGTGCAATACTTAAAACTTACATATGTACATATATGTACATACATATGTATATATACGTATAGACATAAATAAATTATGTAGTATATATTTAAACAAAAAGTAAAAAAAAATTAACCGATTATTAAATAATGATTAAGCCTGGCTTCTTTGTTTGAATATAAAAAAAAGCTTTTAAAATTGAAAAAATTAACTAGATACATATTTAGAACTTAAAAATTAAGAAAAAGTCCTTAAAGGCATATTCTGCATGAAAAAATTAACAATGTTTAAATTAATTATTAATGTATATTTAAAATTAACAAAAATCAATACATACATACATACATATCGAGCCTTTTTTTCGATTTTATCGTAAGCGACATGTTATCGAAAATTTAATTTTTATTGTTAAAATTAAAATTTTATGGGCCTACCCACAGTTAAACATTATCAAAATGCCAAAATTGTTCATAACTTTTAAGATGCGGGCTCTAAAATTTTATCGTGAGCGACAATTTTGAATATTATAAAAAAAATCTCTTGAAATTTTGTGGCCTAAGATTAAATCGAACATAAGGCTCGATATGTATATCGTGATTTTTTAAGAGGTTTATTTTAACAGGTAGCGCGCTCAGCCATTGATATGCATTAGTGTTAGGTATTTCGAAAATTGTATTTTCACGTTAAATTAAAACTCGCCGAATTGCCAAAGAATTGTTCTTTCAAATATGTATTTATGATAACAATGCTATGGCAATTTCGAACGATTTAACTCACGTGAATACAGAACATACTCGAATATTCCACTCAATTGCGAAGTGATATTGAAAATTTTCGCATATTAGCCTGAATATATTTCGAAGTTTTGCATAAAAATTTGTAGTTTCAAATTTCGAAATTTTGTATATAAATTCTAGCTAAAAAGACTAAACCCTTCAAAAATAAGATTTTAGAGCATTTGAGCCGTAAAATTAATGTTTAACTCAATTTCGAAAATTAAAAATTTTTAAATTATTTAAAAAAAAATAAAAATTTTCGAAAATTCGAAATTATATTAAGAGTTTTTAAATTGCGAAAATTAATATTTTTGAATAAAGGATTTTTCTAAATTTCGATTATAAATTAGAGTTAAAAGTTACTAAACGCTTAAAAAAATAGGATTTTAGAAAATTTGGGCCGTAAAATTAATATTTAACTAAATTTCGAAAATTCGACATTGTATTAATACATTTTTACAATAGCATATAAAAATTTTCAATAGATTACTGAGAATTACAAAACTACAATCACAGTAGGTTAAGACACTTTTGTAAGCTTTTTTGAATTGTGGTTGAAGTCTAGCAGCAACGAAATGAATATAGACGTGCTTAACCAACAAAACTAATAATTTTTTTAAATTAATATTAATTTTGACTCGCGTTAAATAAAAATAAAATATTAAAATAATTATATAATTACATTAAATTATATATTCAGGCCATATGAGCAGAAGAGAGGAATTATAAATATTAAAAAAATTCACTGAAGCCTCTTAAAAAATCACCCTATTAAGCTTTTGAAAACAAAAAATGTATTTCTTTTTATTCAGCAGCCAGTTTTTGAATAGCAAAATTAATTATAATTATTATAAAACAAAATTGCGTAAAAATTCAACGATTAGTTTTACTTATAATTAAAAAGAGAAAACTAAAATTAATAAAAGAAATTAACTTTAAAATATTAATAATAAAGCCACGAAATTGTTAAACAAAAACTAGTTTTTAGTTTCCCATTTTCAAACTTTCCATATTTCTATTCCATCAAAACATATTTACATGTAATTTGTTTTTTTTTTGTGTTATTGTTAAAATCATTTTATTTATTTTTTTAAAGTCATTCAAGACATTTTGTATTATATTAAGAACAGAAACTTGAAACGTTAATTGAGTGTATTTACTAAAGGAAACAACAAAAAGTTAAATAATAATAAATAACACATACATGCATACATATAAATATATTTTACAAGAAGTCAGAACTAGTTAAAGGATATCGTGAAAGTGAAACCTTTAAGAGTTATTGCGAAATATTCTTAAGAAAACATACTTATATCCACTTGTTCTAACTTAAATTTTTCCCGACTGAATTTTTAATGAAAAATAATGAAAAAAAGAAGAAAATGCTTATTACTCGAAATTAAATGTTGCTTTGTATTATGTTACCACTTATTGTGTTTAATAAGATAGAATTTAATTTAAATTGTGTATTACCTATAAGAAAACTTAAACCGCTTGAAGATATCTGGCATAAATAATATAGAGCCTGTGTGAGCAACCATTCGATTTATTGAAGTAGGAAAAATATAATTCTTATAAAACTTTCGGGGGTGTTCTGACCCTAACGCAATAAAAGTAAGACTAAATGGACACATTGCACAGGGGTGCTCTACTTTTGGCTGAAGTAGTTAGTGCATCAACTACAAAGCAAATGACGGTGTTCGAAAGCCCGAATTCAAACCCTGGGTAGACCAATTTGAATTTTTAAATTCAACTTTTGTGGCTCGATTATGGATGGCAACCGAACTTCAGTTGCCGAGTTAACTAGCAACGTAACTGAACCTAAAATTTGTATTATGTATGGCAACTTCCTCCAGTTGCCAAAAAGTTATCGAAAATACGATTATGACAGATTGGCAACTGAAAATAATATAAACAAATATTTAAAATATAAGAAATACATGTGCTAAAAAGAAAATTATTGAGTAAAAGTGCTTAAAAACATTACTGATCATAAAAATTATTAGTTAAGTGAAATTAATTATTGGTGAAGAGAAGGAAGTACAAAAGTTTAATCTATTAGACGACTCTTTAGAATTACCGCCTCTGCTGTGAGTAAATGTTGTTGCCTAGAATAAGTTTGAACAATCTCTGTTTTAGCTGTAAAGCATATTTTCCTTAAATATGCAGAGAAGAAATTCAAAAATGAAAATAATATTGCAATTACTGTTTAATTTTTAAATTTTTTTGATTTTAAACTATGCAGCAACTACAAATTTGTGGTTGCCAATATGGCAACTGAAATTACCAGCTGTTAGTTGCCAGTTGCCATCCGTAATACCATTTCGGCAACTAGCAACGCAACCAAAGTTCGGTTGCCATCCATAATCGAGCCATTGGTGAATTTTTTTTCCTGTGTTTGTTGTAAAAAATTAAATTTTTCCATTTTTCCAACAAAAAAAAACTGATGTGAATACCTTTAATATTTTTGAAAATCACAAAAGAAAAATAAGCGTAGTAGGCTTAGAAACTAATACAAAAAAAACCAGCAAATAATTTATATTCGATACAAATCTATTTTATTTTTCTTCTGATGATTTGTTACAGCAACAATGAAATATATATGTAGACAACGCTGAACGACAACCAAGTGGGTTTCGGATTAAAATAAACTTCTGACAATGTGTCGAATAATAAATTTCTTAAACATATAACTTTGTATTAAAAAGAGGATGAAAACTGTTTTTTTATGTTGCGAAGGTATAGAGAAAATGGGAGATGAGATTTTTACAGTGAACAATTTAGAGCAGACGTCCTCATTTCGATCTTCGACTATAGTCGATTAGCACGAACGAATTTTCATTTGGTATTATGACGCGCATTCGACAAAGAATGTCGGTCGCTATTTTGAATTTCACTCGCTGTGCTTTTTAAAATGCAAAAATTTAAGATTTTAAGCTCAAGATTCATACAGATTAAAGAAAATTAAAATACACTAGATCGGCCTTGCACAGAAAATTGAGGATTTTCCTACACAAGTGAAACCTTTCGAATTGTTTAATCCTTGCTACCTTTAATCTAGATAAAATCGACAAAAATAGTTTACAATATGTGTTTGGGAGCTTAAAAATAAAAAACAATCGTTCCACATTTACATTTTTTATATTAAAATTCTGTTCGATAGAAAATTCATTGAACAATGAAATGAGAGCTGCGAGTGTCAAAACATGTCTGTTTGCATTAATTTTTTCATTTCGAATTTCATGGTCTCACAGAAAGCACATCTGCTGATGTTAAACTTAATGACGGTTATAATAAACATGCACATATTGAAATTACTCACATACCCTATAACTTTACACTTTCCAACTTTAAAGAAAAAATAAATTCCTATTATTTCTTCATTTAATACTAAAAATATTGATGTTTATATAATTATTACTATTACTTGTATTAATTGCAAAAATAAAAAAATAAACTAATTTATTTTAAATATACTCCTTCACACAAAGCGAATTGCGCTCAAATTAATCTAATAACGATGACAGTCGGTGTACTCGTATCTGTCATTTACATACATATGTGTGTATGTCAGAGCTGCCCACAGAGAGAAAACCGAGAGTAATGTATAAGCGTATGTGTATTCATTTGTGTAAAAAGCCGATTGATGTTCGGCACTCTGGCGCTTCTTGGGGCAGTTTGGTGTATGTACATATATGGGAAAAAAATATAATTGTCAAATGATAGCTGATGCGTACAATTCGCTTTGCTTTAATCCTTTCCAACAAACTGTTATTGTATAGTTGTATTTGTTATTTTATGTTTATTATTATTATTTTTATTATTAAATATATACATGGCCTGACCAGCGTAAAATGTATTATTTCCATAATAGCTGCCAGTTTATATTCATATAAATATATGTACATACATATGTACATATGTATGCATATAAAAAAATTTCACTAGAGGACTTATATTGAAAGAAACTATAAAACAAATGCTCACATTGGCAGGGTGACCGATGACATTTTTTAAAAAGTGGCACCAAATAGGGGATTTATCAAAAAAGAAAGGGGCAACATTACAAAAAACGAGACAACTACACTAAAGTTCAAATTTTTAATGTATTATTATATGATTCACTTTAAAAAAGGGGGACAAAAAGTGGCAAGGCAGTTGAAAAATTGGCAATTTGCCACTTTAGTCGGTCAAACGGGCACGCTGCACATTGATTCGTCTCAACTCAACTCAGTTTGATCGTCTGAGAATCAACCCAACTCACCACACCACCAAATTATTTTTCACAAATTTCACAAATTTTTGCGCAAGACAACTACAAATTCAATCATTTTTTAAGTTGTTGAATGGCAATGCCAAAGTGAGAAAGTTGTATTGACCTTCAGACAAACACAGTGAGTTGAGTTTAGAACGACATTTGTTTTTGCTTTCAATAAGGAATTATTGCAGCATACTTTCTCTGCCTTATTCAAAAGATTTATAAAACAATTTTCGTAAGGCAATAAATAATTAGTTTTATAAAGCTTTTTTTTTTAATTAAAAAATATTTGCCATGGCCTTTCACTTATATATATATTTTTTTTATACAGTTATTAAGTTTAAGAACGCTTGTATAATTTAATCAGGTACGTGATAAAAATCGGTTCGATTTGAAATGAAATCGTAAGCTCAAATCGTATGAAGTGGTATTAGGTGTGATAGAAAACGCATCGATTTCATATTTTAACTTTGTTTCATTTTCAGTTGGTTACAAAAAATCAACTTGTTCCTCTATATTTTTTTGCTTCAAACTGAAATTGAAGCCGATAATGCTGAAGCCGGCTGCAGGTTGCCAATGATATTTTCGACGACGGTGAAACGAAAATCGTCGGATCGAGATCTGCTTCAGAAAAAGTTGCAACGAATGACGTATTTTTCTTAGTTTTAAATGCCTAGTTTTATATTAAAAAAAAAAAAAATTTTAACAAATGAAAATGTCCGTGCAACAAATTGGCCACGTCTGCGACAGGCAATTGTTGTGAATACATGTCGACGGTAGGTTTTAGTAGATCGGCTTCGTCCTAGATATTAATGACTTTTCAAATTTAAATTGTTTCAAACAAAAATAAATTTAAGAAATGGCTTTGTTGTTATATCATCATTAATGCTAATGAACGAAGATAATAAATATGAAAATATTAAACGGAGAAAGCTGCGGGACTCATCAAACCTATTATATTTACCAGATAAAATGTAAGTAGGAATCAATTCTCATCAGATTTAATTGGTTAAATGTTTGTTGAAGTTTTATAGAATGTTTCCGAATTAATAAAGAAGCTTTCTCGTGGTTATTAGATAAGCTGAGTCCAAATTTTTTGCGTTTTCTTATCACTCCATGCCTATATAATCAATAGGTTAAAAGAATTTAAGCTAATGATAACAATATACCTTTTTCCAAGCATCTGGTTTCTTTAATGGTGGGCCAATACTATTTAGATTATCCGAAAGCCTTTGCCAAAGTTTCGCGATTTCTATTCGATCACCTTTGGCAAAACCCTTTGATAACAGGAGATGCTTTTCCATAAATTCAATAATCATCTCTTCTTGTTGAGTATTAATGTGTTTTCCTCTAAATATTAATACATACATATGTATGTATATAAATCTGTCTTAATTATTTAAAGAATATTACTTACATTTTAACACAACTTATCGCACGCAAATTTTTTTCAAATCTACAAAAATTCTTACTCGATTTAAAAACGCAAAAACAATACAAATTTCGTTTTCCATCACATCTTTTTTTCTGACATTGTCATAGAACAAAATGGAAAATGAAATCGTTTTCGATTTCAAGCAAAACCAGAATGAAATCGAAATAAAAATGTGCACCATAACTTTTTACGTTTTTCAATCGATTTTAAATCGAAAACGGTTTCCATCACATACCTGAATATTTTGTTAAAATTGCAAATATCGGAATCAATTTCAATCAATCAAGAGTGCCATGGAATCCAATTGTTAATGGTGTCATAAATTCCGATCTTGAGACAAATTACGTGAATCGATATCGATGGAAATTTTAAAATAACCCTTATTCCAGTTCTCTACATCGATGTCTATTGAACACAATGCCAAAAATTTGTTGGCACGTTTATGCTATTTTCTAGACCTTAGGGAACGGAAATATATTGCCAGTAGCAAAAAATTGTTCTCGAGAGTGATTAAACAAGCCCGAATTTTTTGGTATTGACGACGTGACGTCGTCGATGTCGACAACTGGAATAAGGTGAATATTTCCATATAAACTTCATTGAAAAATTTTAAATTAAATTAAATTCGATATCGAGTGCCGTAATTTGTTCCCTTATCGATTTATGTTCGAATAAGAATGAATGTCGCCTTTAGGTTTTAAAAAATCCAATGTTATGGGTTTTTTTATTGATAACATGTCAATTAAGCAAATATTTAATCATTTATCATTTTCTCCCAGAACGTGTAAGTTTTTTTACGCTCGAAATAAAATGCCAAGCATAAAATCTCATAATGGCATGAATCTAACATTAATATGGTGTGCGAAGTTTCATAAAAATCAATTAAGTAGAAGTACTCAAAAGTCAAAAATGTTTTTTTATGGGAGTGGCATCTGTCATTTTTTCCAATCGCGTAATTAAATCACAGAAAAACATCTATGTCTGTGCAAAGTTTCATAAAAATTTGTTGTGCAGAAGTAAAGTCGTGGCGCTGCCCACTTTTCTAAATTTTACACATTAAGCCAGACTCTAAGCAACTTGTACGTTTAGCTGTTTTCTGCATTATTGAGTAACAAACATTGCAGATTCGCCCTGGACATCGTCCGTTCACAGTTGTAAGTAGATTCCTTTGCAATGCATTACAAGCATTCTTTAACTAAGTGACTTTATATCATATTTTGCTTAATTTGTATATTTTTTTATTCCCCCCTTACTCTGTAACTATGTATCTGTCGACGTCACGTCAATACAATACCAAAAGGTTGGCGCTTGCTACTCTCTCTCTCTCTCTCTCTCTCTCTCGAGAACAATGTTATGCTATTGACAGTCTATTCCTATTCCCTAAGGTCTAGAAAACAGAATTAAGTCTGTCAATAGCAGTCAGTTGTTTTCGACAACGGGTAGTAGACAAGCTCTAAATTTTGGTATGGTATTGACGTAACGTCGACAAATATTTAAGGGTGATTGTTTTTTAATTATAATTTATGTAGTATACCTTGTAAAACAATTAAGTGTTTTAATTTGCAAATCTTGTTATCTAAACATTTTATATAAAAAATTATATAACTGACCTTAAAGTCTTTTAAAATTATACATACACAACAGGCATATGAAAAATTAATTATGACTATATCAATTAATTATAATAATTTTTATTATATACTCGTATTACAAAACCTAAAAATTATATACCTATATATATTTTTTGTAAAACTGTCTTAAAAGAACTAAATATTTGTAGAATCTCTTTAAATGCATTAATTATATTACAAAAACAAAAAAAAACAACTAAGCAAAACAAATTCAATTGGAATTGTTAAACTAAATAAAAATAAAAAATTTTAAATATACAAAAAAGAAATTAAAATAAAATAAAAAATATACCTACACATACATAAATGTTTTTGCGTTAATTTTAAAAGAAAATGTAATAAAAAACATAAAAAAAACTATAAAATTGAATTAAATATATTGCGATACGAAAAATTATAAATAAACATTAAACTATGCCCTTAAAATTAAGTTTTAACGGCCTTATGTATAATCCAAAATTGGCAAGAAGTTAACATACATAAGTGGCAAAATTGAACCACTTGTTGACAAGTTCTTTTATACAATTTTACATTAAAAATCACCGCATAATGTAGTTTTAGCACACGATTACATCCTAGCATGATTCTTAATGTAAAATTTTATGGCAAACTAGGTTAAGACCATGTTCAACTTTGCCACTTATACTAACTTTATGCCAATTTTTGGTTATACATAAGGCCGTAAGTGTTTTTTCTTACTAGTAAGTAAACATTTTTTAGCAGCCTGTTCTTTAAAACGGATTGGTTTGACAGCACTTCCCCCTCAAGGTAGATATTAGAGACCTGCATAAAAGGTCTTTAAATGTAAATACGTCATGATTTTTAAACGTATTCACGTTGCATGTATTATACTAAACCAATAATAAATGCTGTCGTACTATAAGCGAAGCACGATGGATATATTGATGTACGTGTATATCAGTGTTAACAAGCGATGTCGCCAAGACTGCTTGTTTGTAACAAACACTCAAAAGAAGTGCATGCTTGTTATTTTGCATATTGTACGTTTTAGTGTGTGTGTAAGATGTAGATGGTAAGCTATTATGTGATTAACCGCATACAACTAATGTTAATGCATGTGTGTGCGTTTGCATGTGCGCAGAAAAATAAAAAATCATACACACCTACATGCATGACGTTTGTACACGCGTTCACGCGTAGAAATAAGCAAGTATCACAAATTCTTCTGTCACGAAGTATTTTCTTCTTTACTCCTACACATACCTATAATACTGAAACTAATTTCTTGAAAACAGTGTTGTTAACGTTTGTTTTAGAAGATTTCGCTGTATTAAAACATTTGAAAAATCCCTCATGTCTTAAAAGTTCTTATAAGATATCTTGTGCAGGACACTAGTAGATATTCAAAATATATATTTATGTTGACTAATATGCAACTATTTTGTATTCTTTATTTAAATAGCAAATAATATGATAAAATTATATTTGCTAATTTTTTTCATTAGGTTTTTTATAATGAAAAAAATTAGTAATTTTTATATCACAAACTGTTCTTTTATTCTTAAATTTTCTTAAAAAATTATTTATACCTATCAATTTTTAAAATTGATTACTCAATAATTTCAATTATAATGGAAATAGTCTTTCTCATTGCAAAAATCTGCAAAAAAAAATCATTGAATTACACACACACACACACACTCGCCAAGTGGCCGCCCTGTCGGAGATTGTGTGGTTGAATAGAAAAATAGTTAAATTATAGTTAACTTTTCTTAGACTGACTAAAGCTTTAATTAGACATGACATAGCCATAAACAAACCAAATTTCAATTGATTTCTATGGCAATGGCTATGACGTTATGGCGAGTCACCTATAATCAAATGCAGTGTTGCCCATAAGTTTGGTTCGAACAGCTGTTTTCTATGGTTATGGTTATGCCACGTCTGATTGAGCCTTAAAAGCTAACTGCGAATCAACATCACAAGTCGTTGGCAATTATTTCTTAAATGTAACCAGGCCACTGTTGTTTATTGGCCTTCGAGAGTTTTGTGTCTCACTCGCACTGGTTGACTGATCGGCCACGGACTACCGTATAATCTTGCAGTTCTTTTGTGTTGCTACTTCCTATGTGAAAGCATAGGTCGTGTACAGTCAGTCACAAAAACATTTTTAAGAATACTCTTAATAACATCATGGACATATGGTCTTAGTCACCAGTCCATTTTTGTGCAACCATATTCTGCAAATTTACTTTGTAGAATATGTACTATAAACAAATAAATAAATAATGAGAGAGCCAACAAATTTATTCTCACCTACTTTGAAACTCATTTCAGTTTTATATTAATATTTGGCTGTTGTTATTTTAGATTGCTGAGTAGTAGCGAGTTGAGTACACAACGTGTGATTCGATGTTCGAACCCCAGAATTTTTTTTTTTTTTTTAATTTACTGACTACCAGGTGATTTAAAAAAATCAACTTCAAGTTAGCTGAAAGTAATGCAGAGTGAGACAATTGACTACCGCCTAGGACATCGCTATGTTAAAATAGTCAGCTGATTACATTAAAAGTAATCCAAGTGTCTGTCAGTACTAGTTGCGAAATAGTTAGCTTAAAGTTAGTTTAAAGCTAACGTAATTTCTGACAGGTATCAAACAAGCGCGTGACGTCATCACGACAATCATACACACACAAAAATATAAGGGGTAATATTAACTAAGCTTGCATAGGTAACTTTTTTTTATATGAAAGTAAAAAACTTGGGTATTACTAACTATGCAGTTAGGGAATTTGTACATTACACTTTACCTAAAATCCAAGTTAATATGCCTATTACAATAAGGTATCTTCTTCGAAATTATTTTACTGAATAAATTTCTATTTTATTGTAAAAACAAAAATTTTGAGCAAGGAAGTATGTATGTATGTGTACATGAAAATTAAAAAAATTTTTAAATTTGTGTTAGACATTTTGTTTAAATTATTTTACATATGTACATAAACTAGATGAGGCCGGCGAAAGTTGTCTTTTTTTCCTGGTTTGAGGATGCTCCGTGCCCCGTGTATGGGAGATTTACTTGGCCGAATACAAGGGTTATAACGCCAAACATCAGAGAAAATTCCAAACGACATACATATGCCGTAGCATACGAAGCTGGAACTCCCAAAATCCTCTCGTTTATTGTTTAAGTGAGTTTTTATTTGGCTCTCCAACCAACCACTTTTCAATATTTATTCTTTATAATTGTTCTTGCATGTGGTTAATGGAAACCAACGGGATATCGCAAACTGACGCCAACCATTACTCACATGGGACGTGAGACGCAAACTCTCGAAGGACAAACAGCAGTGGCCTGGTTGCATTTATGAAAAGACGTTTTCTTAACTTCAAATCTTTTATTAACCCCCGACTGTGTATCTGTACGAGTCTACGCCAGACCAAACGGCTGGACCGATTTTGGTTTAGTTTTTTTTTGTTTGAAAGATGACTTGATCGAGATTATTCTTAGTTATGTTTGAAGAAAATCGGTTTAGCCGTTTAGAAGATAAAACATCTTTTTTAAATGTATTCGGGGGTTTTTAAAATTTATAATTTTTTATTTTGTTGTGTGTGTATAAAAATGCAAAAGCAGTAAAAATATATGTATTTTTGCTGTGTGCTGCTATTAGTCGGTATACTTGGTGTGATGAGAAACAGTCGCGGTTGTTTACTGCAATACCAAAACCATAGTTTGCTGCGGTCATAAGTCTTTTGAATATACTGTGTCGCAAACCAATAATCAACCGAGGATTAGACTATCGTACCAAGTATGCCAAACATCAGTGTACAAGCAAACACTGAATAGTGACTTTCATACATTTCAGTATACTCCTTTAAAAATGCACGTTTTAACCAAGCCAAGCCAATTTACCCTTTGCTTGAGAAATCACAAATGAAATTTACACTGAGTTTGACACAGGAATTTTGTACTATTAAATAAGTATGATGGTATGTTATCACACAATGTTCACATACCAAATATGACCGTCCAATAGCCGCTTAGGTCAAAAACAAAACAAAAATATATTGTGCCTTACTAACAAACACATACAACAATTTTATATACATACATACATATGTAGATGTAGATAAATTAATAATTAATAATAATTTATTAACAAACGCAAAGAGTCTTTAATTATTATTTGAAAGTCCATAACAATTATAGATAATTCAGAAAAAATAAATACATGAATTTACATAGTCGTTAAGCAGTTTTAACTAAAATTTTAGTTGATTTTTCGAACATAATTTTTCGAATCATCTAAAATTTTTGTTGAATTACCTAAAAAACTTTGTAAATGCCATTCTACCCTTTAACTTAGTTAAAATTATACCATAATTTTAGGAAATATAACCTATGAATTTTTTTGTGAGTATACACACACACCAACCAACAAAAATTGCAAAAGTTAAAACAAGTATTTATAAAAAAAAATAAAAAACCCGACTGCTACCAACTTTGAACCGTTAAATATCCTAAATGGTCATTCAAAATCATAAGAGAACCTAAAGATAATTTTAAAATACCTGTCGAATGATACCCATTTTGATATAGTTCGCCGACTTTTTATTTTTTTCGTATTTACAAAATGGCGTCTGTTGGCCACCATATTGAATTTAGACAACTGGCATATCTTTAGTGACAACTCCATTGGCGTAAGAATCATCAAAATCGGTACAACCCTTCTTTGCGCTGCGCACTCGGGTAAAAACTGAAAAATTACCAGGAGCCTAGAATTGCAAGAAAAGCAGCAAGGCGTTTTTTTTTAAATTACAGCATACTTTAGGCGTAACTGACATCCGAAGCACATTGTGTTTAAATAGCAGGCTGGTTCAAGTGCATTTACAGTCCCATAAAATATGTTTTGGTTTTGAGCTAAACATTATTTACATCAGGGGGCAAATTATTTTAAATTTTCGAACCGAATCGAATGCCATAATTCGCCCCCCCCAGTTTTAGGGCCAAACTCACGATGTCGACAACCTTCGACTTGTAGCACACTTACATTCAAAACAAAAACAAATTTTAATATTTTGTTGTTTTTTTTTTCAAATGTAAGTGTGCGACAAGTCGAACGTTGTCGATATCTTGGGTCAGGCTTTTAATTTGTTTTCAATTTTAGTGTTGCCATTTTTCAAATTGCAGATTGCTTTATAACATTCTCTATCTCTCAAATTATGTATGTACTTCCTCGTAATAACACTGTGCTAGTTCAAAAATATAACAAGCGGTCACCCGGGGGGATAATCCTAATACTATGTTAAGAAGGCAACATTAACCACTAGGTTCGCTCTCACATATATGTATGTATGTACGTGGTTTGTTTTAACAAATCTTTTTGATGTACATATCGATGGCTTAATATAAAAAGGGCGTATCAAAATTTTTTCGAAATCGCGTTTTAACGTTTTCTGGTAGTCAACGTATAATTACATCCTCCTTCAACAACGAAGTAAGTAACATTTAAAAATAAAAGATTTATTTAATTAAAAAAAAAATTTGCATGTAAATGCTTTAGTTTTTATTCAGTTTTTTCCTTCTCCTTCTCGAGTTACGCCTTTTTTATATTAAGACATCGATATGTATACGCAGTTCTTCCTACAGACGATCTCATAAATATCTGAATAGGGATAAGTCCAATTAAAGCCTGAATGGCTAAGGTTGGCGCATATCTTTATTATGCCAGTTTAAAATAAAAATTTTGATTATATTTATTTGACCTTTTTAGTTTATTCTCTTATGTTTGTTAAGCTCGAGGTCGTTTTATTTAATTTAATTAGTTTTTTTGATATTTCGTTAACAGTTTGTTAACATCGTCAGGAAATAAGCAATTGAAATTGATATTTTTAACCCCCGACTAAAAAAAGGGGTGTTATAAGTTTGTAAAAAATGCTTCGAATTCGTAAAGAGTTCGTAACGATTGGTCGACAAAATCTTCCGATTTCGGCACCGAAATATTACCGTATGAAATGGTTGGCACGACTTCGTAACGATATGTCATTACGAATTCATTACGATAAGTCGGTACGAATTCGTAACGACATGTAGGTACGATTTTTTTTGCTTTTATAGCAGAGTACCGATTCACCGTTATGTTGCTGCTATTGTCGAAATAATTTGCACATACTCACGTTTTTTAATATTTGTTACAATCCTTTTTTTTTATCAACATATACATACATACATATTTATTTAAAAGAAAATGTTCACAGACTTTTACTTATGTACTCAAAATTCAAAGTTTTAATGTTTAAAACAAATTGTTCAGAGAAACTACCGAAATGTCTTAACGAATTCGGCACGACAAGTCTGACTTCAGAAAAATTCGAAACATTTTGTTTGGGGGGTGTGTATCTGTGTGTCTGTCCGTGTCCACGTACAGGCCAAACGACTGGACCGATTTTCATTATTTTTTTTTCTGTTTGAAAGATGACTTGATCGAGAGGGTTCTTAGCTATGTTTGAAGAAAATCGGTTTAGCCGTTTAGAAGATATAATATCTTTTCTGAAAAAAGTCGGGGGTTTTTTAAAATTTTTAATTTTTGTTATATAAATTATTAAAACGGTTTTGAAATATGTCATAAAATTTTTCGAAAATTGACTTTTTAAATGAAAAAACTATAGTAGTAATATAGGCGCATATAAATATAACTCATTCAAACATACATTTACATATATATACATGTATACATACATACATACCATGTACATACCCTGCAGGAGAATATGCGATAACTGTCTAAAAGCTACTAGTATAATTACTGGAATAGCAAGAACTAGTGCAAAATTGGTTAAAGTTGTTGTGTAAAATTACTAGTGCTGATGAGTACTAGTATATGAAGTAGTTCCAAGGCACCACATTGCAAAATAAATTTTAACTGTCTAACAGAGCTCTTGCACTGTATGAAAATTGGTATCATATAATTACTAAAATTTTAGATTGATCTAAAAATAATTATAATTAAATAATTATAATTACCCTTTTGTATTTCTGAATTTTTGATAAATAATTGCAAATTTTAACTAGCGTTGTCACTGGGTAACAAAGGAATAAAACCACCAATTTTATAGAATTTTTCTTTACAAAAGAACTATTAATAAACTAGTCCTAAACTAGTACCAATGGTACTAGTAGTATTCTAAACACACTCAATGCTAATTTGAGCATTAAGATAGTATAGGAAGGGTTACAGTTGGGAACTAGTGGTGGTGATTTCTGTACTACTAAAATACTAGTTGGACACCAGTTCGTTCTCCTGCAGGGTACTTACACACATGTACACATGTACATACACGTCCGCATATACCCATAAATGCATGTATATGCATATCAACACATATACATCCGCATATACACACACATATACATACATACATATTACACGTATATACACATACATATATACACATATATATATATATATATATATATATATAAACATATATATAATATATATATATATATATATATATATATATATATATATATATATATATATATATATATATATATATATATATATATATATATATATATATATATATATGTATATAAACATATACATATAGACATGTTCAAACATAAATACATAAGGATTTACAACTTTTAAATTATTATATAAGTACAATATACACATAAAAGCATTTAAAATTTTGTGAGATAATAATGTACATTGGTGATTTTTAACAATTTTAAGAATTTTATATTATTAAATGGTTAAAACGAATTGAAACTTTTTTTTTTTGGTTTTTTGTTTTTTGTAACAATAAAAACATTAACGATTAACAATTAACTTATAACAATAACATTATGTAGATTTTAAATTTTACTAACTAAATATCTATAATTCTGTGCTAAATTATCTGTGTCTGCTTTAAAATTAATTCTGTGTGATAATGGTGTGTTAATTATTTCTAACATTTCTAACATTAAGCGCCGTTTATAGTTATTTTCTGTTTTTAATATTGAAACATTTTCAAAATCCGGAAAGTGATTTAACTCAATACAATGGGAAGATAAAGCTGTTTTTTGTGAATTTATATGTCTATATTTTTGGTTTGATTTATGACCTGCTATCCTAGTCTTTAGTTTATTTTTCGTCGTTCCAATGTATGTTTTGTTACAATTCTCCTCATCATTCCCTTTACAGGGTATTTTATAAACTACATTATACCTATCACATTTATCCAATTTATCTTTTGTTCTGCTAAATAATTTATTTAATGTGTTGTATGTCCTATGAGCTATTCTATATTTGCCCGTATCAAATATTTTAGATTTTTGATAGTCTTTCTGATATTCCAGGTATGTAAGTTAGAGACTTACATATATATTATTTCATCCCTCTCTAACTTACATGGAGTCTATCGTGTCGACTGGAGTAAAGGGAACAGCGCAGCGAATAGACGTGTGTAAGGGTGTAAGTAAAGCCAGTGAGTCTCTATTGGTGTAACAACTGTGAGTGTCGGCAGAGTGAGTGCCGTGTGTGACAAGCAGCAGACTATTGTCCCGTTTATGCGCACTTCTTATTTGCAAATAAAACTGGAAAGCGTTGCCGTATCTATTTACAAATAAGGTGTAAAATATTGCCAATTATTTTAATTTTGTAAAAAATGTAATACAAATTTAACAATGTGTAGCAATATCATTCACAGATAGTAATGTATTCTATCTACGTATAAACGGTGAGTTCAGTATTTGCAAATAGTTTTATTTGCAAATAGTTTGGTGTATCAACTGTGAGCGACGGCAGAGTGAGTCTCGTAAGTGACGAGCAACAGACAAGGAGATGTCACGTGAATACTTGCGCAGCCAGCTAAGAGGCGTGCGTAAACTACAGCGAGGAAGGCGTAGTGGTAGCCAGTTGTGAATATTTGTGTGTAATTCAGTAGTTTAAGTTGTATTAGTTTATATAAGCTCTTGATTAATTTAGTTTAAGTGTATTTGTAAATAAAACTTGTATCATTCTTAACCCTAATGACTACACTCGGGTCTTGTATTCGTTTTCAAATCTTCGGGTCCGCGGAAAAGCGTTTTTATAGAGAGAAAAACGTAACAATATGTACGTCAATTTTCGTAAAATTTTATGACATATTTCAAAACCGTTTTAATAATTTATAAAATATCAATTTCAATTGCTTATTTCCTGACGATGTTAACAAACTATTAACGAAATATCGAAAAAACTAATTAAATTAAATAAAACGACCTCGAGCTTAACAAACATAAGAGAATTAAAATAAAAATATTAAAATAAATATTTCTTTTACTCATCCTGTGATTTTTGACTGAAAGGAAATGTTAAGGATTAATAAATTATCTCATTCGAAAAACCCTGTTATTACATTCAAACTTTTATACTGTTTTATAGCAACGGTTTGATTTGTATAACAAAAAAATTTTGTTAATCATTGAAGTTTTGAAGTCACAAAAAATTATTACATTAAAATTTATCTAGTTCAAAATTAAAAATAATTTTAATATATTTTGTTAAAATTCCTTAACACATGGGCTTTAACTACGAGCAATTAAAAAGGATTAAAAGTATTCGATTAAAATATAAAAAATTAAATTAACTGTTTTAATTGAGCATTTTGTTTTAAAATCTAGAAAATAGCATAGTTTTGGAGAAGCAAGAAAATATTGAAATTCTACAAAATTCCACAGGATATTCCAAGACAAAGAGAACTTTCATAAGAGAAAGATTTTACGATAAACCACCAAATGCATTTGTATCTAACAATCATCAAGAGGGGAGATTAGAACCAGAATATCCCAAAGAAAAGAATGACCTAACAAGAGCAGTGAAAGATCAACAAAATAAACTTGAACAAAGCAGACTACACGATAAGACTTTTCAATTGGCAAATTTAGCGAAGAAGATTAATTATGAAATTGAAAAATTGCAACAGCAGCGTGATATTATTTCATTAGACAAAAAGATTATGGCAACAAAGAAAACTTCGCCCAAGCGCCAAGGAAAAACTTGGGGTGAGCAGTTGGCGGGCAATAGCAAGCATAATCATTTGGAAATAGCCAAAGAAAAGTTTTCTTTACAACATCAATGCATTTGCACTTCACCGCGTTATGGGGATGATAAAAATTTAGCGCCCAGGCCAAGAATGCGTAGTGTGGCTTCACAAATGACATCAAGAAAAGAGTATTTAGATCAGGGAGCAGTGGGTGATCACAATTCCCATTACCTAAACTTGAAAGCAAAAAAAGCTAAAGAAACGTTTAAGGGTAACGAGCAAATAGTTCCCAATAGTACACAAATTGTTCAAACAGTAAACTGTTGTTATGATATGATACAGCCTCAGCAATGTTATCATTACCAGGGGAACTATGGGCCACCCATTACTAGTGGTTGTACGCCTCACGAATATCAGCAAATTGCTGCAAATTCTAAGTGTGAACGCAGCTTTTACGGTGAGGAATGCTATTACTGCAATTGCCCAAGCAGACCACAATGTGGCTGTTGTGGCAAAGCTGCAACATCAACTCACCACAGACGCCAAGCCACAGATCTTGATACTGAAAATTTCTACTCCCGCCCTGGGGAGGACAGCTCTTGTTCTCCCCAGCCTCGTTGTAATAAAATAGCTAAAAGAAAAACCCAACAAACTTTTGCTAAAACTAAGGATCCCAATAAAGAGCCTACAGAGCAAAAAAAGAGAGAAAGCGAAAAGTTTAAAGAGCAAGCGAGCAAACGTCAAAGCAGTAAATCAAGAGAAGCAAATCAAAAAAGAGCCTCAAAAGAGCAAAAGATTTATAATATGCGCGCGGAAGATAAAAGTTCAAAATATTTACATCATTTTGTGAATGAGCGCGAAAAACTTTCACCACGACTTACACAATGTAAAGCCAAACAAATCTCAAATAATCCTACAGCGCCAGAGACTTCTGTCAAAGTAAGAACCGAAACAAAGTCATGCCAAGTCACGGTTAGAAAGAAACAGTTGGTCTCTGATGCCTGTACAGAGCTTGCGAATATTTATGATAATGTGTCTCTGGAAGAGTCTCAATATTCTTCAAAAACTATACACATGCTAAAGAGTCTAAGAATTCGTGAATACAAGCCAGCTAAGCCCAAAGAAAAGTTTGGTGGTGAAGAAAACAAACAAAAATTGGACGCCATGAATGAGTATAAAAAAAGAACAGAAAAGGAAAACAATTATCAACAATATTTGGAAAAATATGCAAAAGAAAATGCAGAAGTTTTATATAAACTAGCGAAAACTTTAAGAAAACAGGAAAGTGAGGAGCTGCCCATTTTCAAAAAGCAAGCACAAACATCAGGCAAAGAAAATTATCACTTGGAATTAAAAGAACAAGATTCTAAAGCAACAACAAACCTTACCTCTTACCATCAAGAGGGACAGCAAGAATTTGAAAATAAATCCCAAAAACATAACAGGCAGGAAATTGCAAAAACTATATCAGAAAATAGAAGCTGTGAAACGTTAAGGGAGTCCGAAGACAGCGCAAGAGGGAAAACAATTGGAGAGAAAGTCACGGCAGAAGAGCCCGATAAAAACTTCCATAAAGATGATCAAGCAGCAGACTTGGAATATCAAAAAATTTGTTCAAAAGATCATAATGTTTGTAAAGAAAATATAACAACATCTACAGATTACATTAACACTTGTGGCGAAACGAAAGTTGAAGAAGAAAATTGCGAGCAAATGAGAGCCAGATATGAAGCCACTAAAACCAGAGATTCTTTACAGCAAATAGCGTTCCCAGTTAGAGGTGATTTAGAAAAGAGTTTGGGTGTAGACGAATACCCATATGAAAATGAAACCTACAAGGAATCTAGAGAGACAACCGAACTGACTAGAACTGGAAAATTTGGCTATAAATCTGAAAAACCTGAGCAATATCCAATTGAAAGCTTTAGAGAAGCCAAAGAGGCAACAAGAGAAACCGAAAACTCAGCTAAATATGGTCATCAACGATGCGATTCACTAAATGATATAATAATTACAAATTCAGTAGACTATCATACTGGAATCTCTAGAACTTTGGATCCACAAAAAGAAACTTCGCATTATCCAAAACCCTACAGAAGACAAAAATATGAAGCACAAAAAGACCAAGTAGAACAACTTATAGGATCTTCATACTCCCCAGAAATCCAAACAAATAATGATGCAAAACCCGAATTATCTGAAAGCGCCATCTATCCTCTTAAACAAGAAAATGAAAAGTTCTACAAAGAAACTTCGTATTCCTTAGAACCTTTTAGAAAGCAAAATTATGAAGCACAAATAAACGAAATAGAACAACAACAACAAGGGTCTTCATACTCCTCAGAAATCCAAACTAAAAATGATACAAAGCCCGAATTGTCTGAAAGCGCCCTCTATCCTCTTAAACAAGAAAATGAAAACTTCTACAAAGAAACTCCGTATTCCTTAGAACCTTTTAGAAAGCAAAATTATGAAGCACAAACAGACGGAGTAGAACAACAAGGGTCTTCATACTCCTCAGAAATCCAAACTAAAGATGATGCAAAACCAAAATTGTCTGAAAGCACCCTCTATCCTCTTAAACATGAAAATGAAAACTTTTACAAAGAAACTTTGTATTCCTTAGAAGCTTTTAGTAGACAAAAATATGAAGCGCAAATAGACAGAGTAGAACAACAAGGGTCTTCATACTACACACAAGTCCAAACTAAAAATGATGCAAAACCAGAATTGTCTGAAAGCGCCCTCTATCCTCTTAAACAGGAAAATGGACACTTCTTGCCCCAAAAAACACAAATGTATGTGGCAAAAGAATTTCAAGAATTGGAGCAAAAATCGCAAACCCCGTCTTATGATGGTTTTAAACATGTATTACATCACAATTTGGAACGTTTTACTACCACACACAGCTACAGTCAAACCGAAAACCATTTTATCTCTGAAAAATTAAACGCACAAATATCTAAACAAACATTCACTGAAGAAGCTGACACTCAGCAAAGTTCCCAAAGAGTTAATACAACCGAGGACGCCTTAAAATATTTGGAAAACTTTTTAAAATCTTTGCAGCAAGGCAACGATATGGAAGAACTATGTTTAAATTCCTTAACCTCAGCAGCTAATGACTTGATAACAAGGTTAAGTTCCTGCAAAAGTTCACTAACCAATCAAATCTTAATAGCAACAAAAGAAGACAATGAGCAAGCAGAAAAATCTTCAGAGGATAATTCAACTTTACATCTTGAAGCTAAAACGACAGCAGATATCCAATACAAAGATCTTGAATCCTCACCCGAGTCCAGTAACTTTAAATTGAAAGAGCAAAACAAAGAGCAAGAAATATTTTCCGATTTAATGGAGACTAAAGAAAATACATCAGAAGGGGAAGAGAAATTCACCACGGTTATATTCAAAGAAAATAATACCCAGAAATTAGAAAGTTTGCCGACAATGAAAGGCCTAGCACAACTAAATATTAATAGAGATCTAGAAGCGAATGAGTTATTTGAACAACCGTCATATTATCCCCAATCACAGTCTAATACACAACATTGGCCAACTATAGAAACCCATCAAAGACAACAGGAAGAGTGTCACACCGTTCCAAGTTCTCTAGAATTATTGGGAGAGTTCGCTAGTAAAGAAATTATACATCATGACATGTCTTATAAACAAGAAAACTGTCAAAATTTCACCGAAAACCATTATATCCCTAAAGACTTTTCTAATTCTAGTAATCAAAAAATTTTCTATGCTGATTTAATGCCATTGAAAGATATTTTCAAACCTTACGGTATAACTGAAAGCCAGAGCGATTTAGAATCTTTTAGAACTGCTTCCGTGGTTAGTTTTAAGCAAAAGCAATATATTTCTATACAAAACCAATCTTCAATGGGCTTTAGACAAGGTGAGGAAAGTTCAAGTAAGTACAATGAAAAGAAAATTTTATGATCATTAAGATAAAAATAGACTTTTTTTTAAATCAAGCGAATTTTGTTTGGTCAACATATTCCACCTTATTGTTAATGGCGTCGTCGACGTCACATCAAGACGACAGTAAAAATTCTGAATTGTCTACTCTTTGTCTTGTAATTATTTTCAAAAATAAGTTTACACAAAAATATGATGGGTATATAAATTACCCTAACGGGGAAATTTTATTAAATCAAAAATTCCTTTACGAATTTTTATTTTTAATAATTTTGCACGAAAATAGAAGAAAAATAAAATTTCCCTAAAAGGGAAATTTTTTAAAACAAGAATATTTTTATTATTCTTCCAATTTTCAATTGTAAGTGCTAATTCACACGGTGAAATTTATGACGTCTATTTTTCTTAATTCTCTTTTGAAGTTGCTACCAAAAATTCCTTGCATTCATACGATGTTTTTTTTGGACGTCTAATTTTACTTCTCTCCACTCATATAGCCAATAAGCTAGAAGAGTAACAATAAAAAATAACAATAAGATAGAAGAGTAACATTGAAACGTAACAACAATAACAACAAGAGCAATGTAAAGAGAAATATGAAAAAAAAACCATGGAGAACAGAAATCGAGTCATTTTTTCTACCCCTCTTTCTTCTCTACCCCGTTCGCTAACAAACAAAAAGTGACGTCGAAAAATAGACTTCATAAAAGTCTTCGTGTGAATTAGGTGTAATAAATTTTCAAAAATATGTTTACCCAAAAATATGATGGAAATCTAAATTTCCCTGAAAGTGAAATTTTTCATATGATATTCACCCCTATCGTGAATAACAAGTGGAATATTTATTCACGTGAAATTTGTATTACCCTCGAAGGGAAAAATGCTATCGTGAATCTCCCGTGAAAATTTTTTTCCCGTTAGCAGTCCCAGTGAATGTAGAAAAGGGAAGAAGATTTGTAATGCTTAAAAATTAATTGGAAATCAGACAAATTTAAGTTGAATAAATAGAAATACACAATGAATTTTTTTAACTTTAAAGTTGTGCTTTTAAATATTCTAGGTGCAGTGGAGAAAATTTTTTTAGTATACCACCGCGGTGCACCATCATAAAATTTATTGTGTGTGAACCAAAGATATTCATACTCCATGAAAAAAGGTGTTGTATGGAATTATTGTTAAGAATCATAAACTTTACTTACTAATCTTATGCTAAAAAGAAATATTTATAACTTTTGATACATAATTCAAAGGCCTGCATTGGCTTGGTTATTGGTAATAAATAAATAAATAAATAAATAAATGTCAAAAAAATCTAAGGGAAAAGTGAAAAAATGGACGTGAAAAATATTATTCACGATAAGGGGAATCAAAACAAGGGAACAAATTTCATGGTAAAAATTATTCACGATTGCAATTTGGTGAAAAGTGGAAATATTTCGAGGGAAAAAATATTCGTGATAGGAGTGATTACATCATTTCCGTAGAAATTTTCATTTCTCATTAATTTTACAAGTTTTTGTTCACAAAAATAATAAATAAATAAAATAATAATAAAAACAAAGCAAACAATTATGATAAAAATTTAAATTTCCCGAAAAAAAAATTTTTTTTTTCAAAATTTAATTTCTGATTCATTTCAAATGTGCATGAAAATAGTTTCAAATTTTTAATTCCCTCTTAAGGGAAATTTTTAAAATGAAAAGTTGGTTTACGCAATTTTAAAAAATTTATGTGCACAAATATAACTGCCTGTCCCACGATGTCACTCGCAAACGTTCGAATGACAACTTACATTGAAAACAACAACAAATTTTCTAATGCTATTGTTGTTTGCAATACAAGTTGTCGATCGAACGTTTGCGAGTGACATCGTGGGACAGGCAGTAAATTTTTACTATAAATTTTCGATTTAATTTCCTGAAGAAGCTACACAAAGTTGAAGCGAAATATCGGATAAATTAAATAAAATTGTAAATTGATTACAAAAAGACCTATAGCTTGAATAAAATTTATATATAATAAATTTTCAATTTTAATGAATTTTCAAAGATACATATATATTTATATGTATGCATACATTCATATGTATGTATGTATATGCACACCAAGAAAATTAAATTTCCCTAAAAGGCAAATTTTTGAAAACAAAACTATATTTTTCATTGAAAATATATGTATATGAACACACTTGATATTAGATTTCTTTTTGCAGGGAAATTTGCAATTAATTTTAAATTAACTTTGAAGCCAACCAAGTGTTTGAAAAAGATAGTATAAATATTTAAACTTACTCCGACTTTTTCAATGATTTCAGCCCAACATGCAATTGCCAATATGGAAACATTCGTAACTAAGGATCTGCATTCAATTTCGAAAAAGGCCAATAATTTCAAGTTTACTGAAGATACTACAGCAGTTCAACAGCCGTTTTGCCAATATTGTCAACTAGAAACCGAATCAGCAGTGGTAGAAAATTTCCCACTTCATAATTCTCCTACTTCATATAGCGTACAAATGCCAGAGTTTAATCAGTGTCCTTGCATGTGGGATATGTATGTGAAAATGATGAGAAACTTCTATAAGGGAAAGAAAAACAAATATTAATTGAATTTTAAAAAGTTTAAAATTGCATTTAAAAGTCTCATAATTTTATTTTATATATCGTTTTTTGTTTTTGTTTGGTTTTAAAAATAATATTTGCTGTTAAAAAAAAAAAAATTAATTAATTTAATGTGTAAAATATTTTTTGTCCTATAAAGTATTGGTTGGAAAACGTGGACTTTGCTCTCTGGAACGAGCTTGACGAAAACGATCATCCGTTAGATTGTGACGCAGCTCTTGATTTTGTACTTGATACTCGTGGGCTAAAATTTGCTGTTGTTCACGTTTTCGCTTCTCTTGTGCCAAGTCGTTCTGTTAAGAGAAAAGAAAATTACTTTATACGTAAATACATATCTAGATACATATCGTTACCTTAATATAGAAAAGCCCTAAGTCATTGTTTTTTTTTTTAAATCGAGATATTCTATCGAAATATTAAAAAAACTCGGGTTCAAAAAATAATGAGTTAGGGTCTTTTTATATTAAGGTAAAGATATACATATAAAATAATTATTTTAAACTCACCAATACTTCTTCATTTTTTTGTCTTAAGCGTACCAGTTCTTGGCTTAGTTTACTATCAACTTTGATTTGTTCTTCCAAATCACGTCGAGTTTTACTTAATAGTTCCTCTAAGGTCTCGGATGACATCTTTTTTACCTTTTCGCTTTTATCAATATCCAAACGTAGTTTTTCATTTTCAAGCTCCAACTTGAAGAAAAGAAAAGTTATTATTATTATCCACTACAATAGAGTTTAGTATCTTTTACACGTATAACTTACTTTTCTTTTAATATCCTGCACTTCATATAATTCAGCATTTAATTTGTCCTTTTCTATATCTAGTTTGTCGCACAATTCTTTGCGTGCTTTTAAATCGGTCTGCAATAGATGTTGTTCATCTAAGCTTTCCTCCAGTTTATGTTGCAAACAAGTAGCTTTGGCGGTGAGTGCAGCAATGTTATCTTCTAATTCTGTAATTCTAGAATTGCGGCAGCATAGTTCTTTTTTAACAGCCACAATTTCGGTCTCTAGTTCTAGGACTTGACGTCTTAAATTTTTAAAAGAATTTATTTATTCGGTATTTAAACTTCGTTAAACTATTTAATTACAAAATAAGTTAAAATATAAAACAACTTATTACAATCGATACTAATTATTGTCTACTTGGAGTATTTCTTTAATTCTAAGGCAACAACAGCAATGGCAGTAGCTGCGGTTAAAACATTATATATTCGGTAAGAGGGAAATGCAGCAATAAGATAGAGAAAACATAAAAAAAGATATAAGAAAAGTATCTCTTTAAAAATATGTATAAATAAATTAAATTAAATTTAGGTTTGATTATAATTCTTTATCATACAAAAAATTGGCATTCTTTTCATAAAAATATTCGACTTTTCAAAAAAAAAAAAAAAAAAAAATTCTACAAAAAACAATAAACAAATAAAAAAAATTTTTCTATAAAAAAATTGTAAAAGTTTTCACACTGCTGAATTTGTTGTAAATTCTGGGCCAAGGCGGCACCATAATTTGCAGCATAGCAAGCTTGATTTCTATAAAAAAATTTTAAAAATTTTTTCCATAAGAAAAATTTTTTCCATAAAAAAAATTCACAAATTTTTCCGTAAAAAATTAAAAAATTTTTCCATTAAAAAATTCACAAATTTTTCCATAAAAAACATTAAAAATTTTTTCCATAAAAAAATTTAAAATTTTTTTCTATTAAAAATGTAAACATTTCTTTTCACTAAAAATAGTTTCAAAATTTTTTCTATATAAAAAATGAAAAAAAATTTTTTATACAACAAACTACAACGGCCGGCCTGGCCTTTACCACGATATCGGCAGAAAAAGTTCCATTCGCAACTTGTATTGAAAACAACAATAAAATAATACCCTGTTCGACGATTGTGCCGTCTTGTCTATGGATGGAAAAAATCCGCAGTATAATTCGTTAAAAAAATTATTATTTGTCTATGCTAGAAGGTTCGTGTATTTGCTGTATGATTTTGTTCCAAACATATCTAACACATATTTTTTCATATATTTTTCAAACTATTGTATAAAGCATTAAACACATGACCACATCAGTTTACATGGCTACACGAATACAAGTGCCGCTGGCAACAAATATGTTGCCTGGTAGCCAGCTACTTTCTCATTTTGAAGACGGCAGCAGCACCATAAGTATATGTTTCAGTGGTGCCTCTTTCAAATATTTCACATTTATAAAAATAAAATAGTTTGTTCAAAAATATAAAAACAAATCAGTTTATTTCTTTATATTTTTTTTTTTTGCGAATTTTACTATTTATAGGCTTAGCAATTTCTTCAATACAGTTAGCAATTTTTCGCTAACTTGCGAATTTTTCGCGTTTTTCGAGTTTTTTTCCAAACTTTTTATATTTTTAATGCCTTTTGCAATTTACTATCAATTTTAGCGTTTGCTTCCGATTTTGCAAATTTTCGCGGTTTCTTGCAAAGTTCGTGATAAAAGCGACTTTTTGCAAGTTTTAAGTTTTCTAAGAGTTTTGCCGATTTTTAAACAAAATTAGACTTTGTTATTATCTCGCTGTTAGTAAGTTTTTGCAAATTTTCGGCGTTCCGCGATTTTTGGCGAATTTTTTGCATCCCTTACAGTTTTGGCAATTTTTGACCAATAGAATGGCAAGTTTAAAATTTTACAAATTTTCGAGATTTTTTGCAAAGTTCGCGATAAAAGCGACTTTTTGCAAGTATTTAGATTCCTAAAAGTTTTGCCGATTTTTAAACAATATTAGACTTTGTTATCATCCCGCTGTTAATGCGTTTGTGCAAATTTTCGTAATTTTCGCGATTTTTGCCGAATTTTTTAAATTCCTTACAATCTTAGCGATTTTTATAATTTTGCAAATTCTCGTGATTTTTGCAAAGTTCGCGAAGTTTTGAAGATTTTAAAACATTATAAAACTTTGTCATCATCCCTCTGTCAGTAACTTTTTTGCGAATTTTCGTAATTTTCGCCAAAATGAAAAAAACCCCCCCCCAAAAAAAAAACAGAAAAAATCGCCAAAATGAAAAAATCGCCAAAATGAAAAAAATTGCAAAAATTAAAAGAACCCAAAAAGAGAAAAAAACGCCAAAACGAGAAAAAAGCGATAAAACTGAAAAAAAAAATCGTTTAAACTGAAAAAACTTAAAAAAGGAAGAAAGCTAAATCAAAAAAAAAATTATCAAAACCGAATGTGCGCGAGTCAAAGTCGCACTTTACTGAATTTATTTTAATTGCAATGCGTACACAACAACAAGAACAGCAACAACTAAACCATGAACAACAGGAATTACAAATTAAAAGGTAAAAGTAAAGGCATTTACCGTAGATGAGCACTGAAGTACCACTAAAGTTTCAGTAAAAACAATAAAAAATTTTAACAAGTAAATTTTTACTGATTACTAAAATTTTTTCTACAATTTTTATAAATTGCCTAAATGATTTGTTATATGATGAGGTGCATTGAATTTTCAATAATCAGTAATGCCCGTATTCATAATGAAATTCTAACAAGTTGCTAAATGTTTTTCATACAAAAGTTTCAAAATTTGAATGAAAAAACTTTGCCACTTGCTACAATTTTATTATGATTACGGCCCTACGATTTTACTGGTAATGCAAATTAAATTTCATTAGCAGTAAAAATTTACTGAATTTTTTAGTAATCAGTAAAATTACTGCTTACTGCAATTTTGAATGCAGTACATATACATATACTGCAGTGTGCCCATTTACTAACCAAATAAGTTTAATAAAACAAACAAAAACCAACAAATTCATATGTATTTACAATATTGAAAGTTTTGGTACTTTTAATTAATTAATTTAAAAAAAGATACTAAAAGCATAAGTACTTCCAACTTAAAAAAAAATTTCATTACTAGATGTTTCCTCTGTGATCGGACTCACATTGCTTTTTTTACATAGAAAAATTTCCGACTACATTTACTTTACAGAAAAGTATTTCTACTATTTGTACATCATTCTGCGATTTTTTTCCTAAGAAAAATGTTTCAACTTTTTTTTTTTTCTATAGAAAATATTTTGCAAGTCTTTTCACAGGCTGAGTGGTAGCGATGCTAGCCTCTCAGTCCGGAGGTCGTTGGTTCGATTCCCACCATAGACCCTGAGTGTTTTTCGCAGACAAGCTAATCGCTTTGCAAATTGTGTTTGTGTTAAAAAAAAAAAAAAATTTCTTTTTCTGTAACTAAAGTAAAAGAAGTCAGTTAAGTGGTAAGTATCAATATACTATAGCATTTTGTACATGCTACGATGCAAGACCATTTGCACAAGATTGTGAATTGAGCTAATGTGTGTTTATGTTTTGTTTGTAAAAAATGTTTTCGAAGATTATTTAGTTAGGTGACTATAGAAAAAAAAAACTAACTACTTTTACTTTAGTTACAGAAAAGAAATTATCAGTTTTTTTAATTTTACCACTTTTTCTTAAAAATAAAATTTGGCCACTTTTTTATAAAAAATATTTCACAATTCGAAAATGTATTTGGCATTTTTTTCGTTTAAGATAAAAATTTGGCCACTTTTTTCTATAAAAAATATTTGATAGCGGTTATCTATGGAACAAATTATCTTTCATGTTTTTTCTATACAAATTGTTTCTATAAAACAATTTGAGTTTCAATTTCTATGGAAAAAATTTGGTGATTTTTCTATAGAAAAAATTTAGAGGAAAAAAATTCATTAATTTTTCATTCAAAATTTTGCGATTTTTTTTCCTTAGAAAAAATCCTCAACCTTTTCAGCTGTAATAAAAAATTTGGCGAGTTTTTTTCTTAAATTTTATTTAAATAAAATATTTTGCAACTTTTTTCATGTAAAAATATTTTAGCAGGTTCTTTTTTTTATAAATTTTCCAACTGAAATTTTTTTTTGCTAATTTTGCTAAAATTTTTGACTAGAAAAAAAATAATCAGCATTTTTCTTTAAAAAATTTTTTTTCAACAGCAATAAACTGGTTTTAGAAAACGAAATGGTAAAATTGTTTGTACAAACAAATTCTACTGAATGTATTATACTCGTAGTTAAAAAAACAAATTCGACTCACTTATATTCGGCAGCTTCAGTTTCTAAACTTTGATTACTACCCTCCAGCATAACAGCATCATGTGACAAGCTTCTATAATGATCCAACATTTCTTCGCGTTCTTTTTCCTAAAAGCAATCATTAAATGAAATATTTTTCAAACTTAAAATTATGCATTTAAGTCCCTTACTTTTTGCAATAATAAATCTTCTGCTTTTTTCACTTCCTCCACATATTTCTTTAGCTGCTGTTTTAAACGCTCAATTTCCCTTTCAGAATCCTTAAGTTGTTTTTTCAAAATTGCAATTTCTGCTTGACTTTCGGCCAAGTCATTGGTCAAACGTCTGAAAAAAAAAAATTAAAAAATAAAAATTAAAGTTAACAAATTCAGATATGTAATTGTCATGTGTGCAAAATATAAATTCATTAATAACAAGTTTACACTCATTTCCTATAAAAACTTAAATATAGATAGCAAAATAGTGTATGCAAATAAAGCAACTTAAACTTACACATTTTCTTGTATGGCCTGATCTCGACTTGTTTTCAAGGCGGTTAATTGTTGTTTCAAACTTTTGCTTTCCGCTGAGGTCTCGTGTAGTTCAGAATCACGTTCACGTGTTTCGCTTTTAAGTTTACTGAAATTATTTTGAGTAAAAAAAGGCATTCTGTTAATATGTATTTTTTTTAAACATGCAACAGGCATACACTGATGCATATAAAACAAACAAAAGACTTAAAACACAAACTTAATTTACTTGCAATGAAACGTAGAATATAAAAAACTTAAGACACAAACTTCATTTCGTGGCAATTAAAACTAGAGATGTGCAAATGTCGTGATTTTATTGTGTCACGCGTGATTCACGTGATTCGTGATCAAATATTATAACTAATCACGCGTGAGTGCGCGAGCGTGAATGAAAAAAATTTACTCGTGCGTGATCGTGCGTGAGCTTTTTTAATAATCACGCACGTATTCTCACGCTCTCACGAGATAACATTCCTGCATATTATTATATGTTAATATTAATATTATTATGTTAATATTAATATTATTAATATATTAGTAAATATTATGTTATGTAATATGTTAATAAATAATAAATGCATATATGCATATATATTCATACAGCTTTGTAAGTATGTATGTATCTATATATGTTTCTTAGATACCATGTAGGAAGTATCAATTGAGAAACACTACTGATTCAACAGTGCCTTTGTCAACAATACTACTGACGAATTGTACCGCAGAAAATGTTTTTTGCCTTAGGGGCCGTCCATATACTACGTAACGCTGTAGGGGGGAGGGGTGGTATTCGAATTTTGTTATGATTTGTAATGGTGAGGGTGGGGGGGAGTCTTTGAAAATGTTACGTAACAGAAAAATTTTAGAAATTTTTATGTTTTCTCATATAATATGCTTTTCTCGTTTATTTGATTATCATTTATTTAATTGATCATACGTCTTGCCTTCACATTTATATTATGTATGTATACATACATACATTTGCGGAATGTCAATTTTTGATATACGAGAATTCGAATTCGAATATTTAAAATGATATCCGCGAATACGAATATTTAAAACGATATTAAATTAACTTTGCTTTATTTTAATTTACATTGTAAATTTTACAAAAACACGAGCATACATACATATACACATAGATATGTATATCGTCACCTAAAATCCAAAAGGCCGTAAGTACACTTTTTACTATTTTACAAGAGAAGCAAAAAACTTCATAAATTTATTCTATTTACATGTATGTTAGATGCCAAATTGTAAAAATTAATCACATCATAATCAATCAAAAAATCTATTTTGAATTTTTTGGTTGTTACGGCCTTGTGGATTTTATTTATTTATTTATTTTGATTTTGGAAGGCCCCATCACAATAAGGTTATATAGGCCCTTTTTATAGTTATATACAACACAAAATTACAATTATTTTCTTTTTAACCCCCGATTAAAAAAGGGGTGTTATAAGTTTGTAGTGTGTGTCTGTGTCCACGTACAGGCCAAACGGCTGGACCGATTTTCATTTAGTTTTTTCTATTTGAAAGATGACTTGATCGAGAGGGTTCTTAGCTATGTTTGAAGAAAATCGGTCTAGCGGTTTAGAAGATATAAAATCTTTTCTGATAAAAGTCGGGGGTTTTTAAAATTTTTAATTTTTGTTATTTACATGCATTTATGTTTTAATTATAATAATTATTATTAATATATTTTTTATTTATAAACAAGATTTAAATCGAATTATATAAATTTATTTCTAAAAGAAATTTTTTAACTTTTTCGAATTCACTATCTTTTGTCAGAATTTCAAGGTTATTTATTTTATATTTAAGCCTTTTTCATGTAATAATCTACATTCATCAAATATATGAGATACAGTTAGGAGTTCTCCACAACTGCACAATGGAAGTTGTTGCTTTTCAATAATATGTTTATGTGAAAATAAACAATGACCTATTTTCAATCTAATAAGCTTAATGAAATCAGTTTTAGGTAAAGTAAGGGGTTTAAATGTATGATTAATATTTTTTTTTGGATTTTAAAGGGGTTTAAATGTATGATTAATATTTTTTTTTGGATTTTAAAGAGTTTGACTTCGTTGTTGTTTTTCCAAGTATCCTCCCAAATATCTCGTAAATACCTATCTATCATACATTTGAAATTTAATTTCTGAGCAAATATTTTTTAATAAGGATTCCTTAGCAAGTTGATCCACCTCTTCATTTCCCCTAATGTTTTGGATTTTAGGTGACGATATGTAAGAACCTATTTTTCAACCCAAAAAACATGAAAATTATATTATACATATACTTTTTAGTGAGCGTGCGTGATCGTGATAAGTTGTAAACCACTCGTGCGTGATTAAAAATATTTTATTCGTGAGCGTGCGTGATCGTGAAAATTTTAAAAATCATTCGTGCGTGAAAGTGCGTGAGTAAAATATTTTTCTGTGTGAGCGTGCGTGTCGTGAGTCAGAAAACACTCACGTGCACATCTCTAATTAAAACTAAACACAAAAGACTTAAAACACAAACTTAGTTTCACAGAGAATCGTATGAATCAAAAGACTTAAAACACAAACACAATTTTCTTGCGCTAAATCTAGAAACAAGAGACTTAACGACACAAACTTGGTATTATTTATTCATACATATTTTTTTTTGTTTGCATTCGAGTTATTACAGTGTGTAATTAATTACCTAACATTTTATTTTTATTTTATTCTATTGACACAATGGCATACATACATGTGTACGCATGTACTTGTGTAACTTCAGATAAAAAAAAATGCATTACATCAATGTTAAGAGATCAATTTCACTTTTAAGCCCATTTCATAAAGCACAACTTTATTGTACATAATTATTTATTGCATATGTACATATGCATATTTAAAGCATTAAATATCTGTGTATTGATATCAGACCGAACCCACAGTAAGTTGTTGTGACCATTTGAATATTTAAAAAAAAACATTTTTACCAAGTGTTTGAATTTCTATCTGCCACTTACTTCTATTGCAACATTGCAAGCAAAGAAGGGATTAAAGTTATTGTAACAAAATAACAGCAAACAAAGAAATTGAATTCTTGATACAACGCTAGCGCAATTCGGATATATGAATGTATGTGCATATGTATGTACATATGTGCATAGTATGTATGTACCTAAATCTTAGGAACGAGTTGTAATTGCTTGTAATTTAGAGTCAAGCTGTTAGATTTGTTCCTATCTTGTACTAAATTTAGAGCTAATTACGTTCTAGGCCAATATCCAAAAAAAAAAAAATATATAAAACATGTTTTTCTTTGAAAAAAAAAAACAAACTATGTCACCAAGTAACGCAACGTGACAAAAGTGGACTTTTCTGTGAAATGCCCACATACAATATAAAAAAGATTTGGGAAAGTTTTTTTTTTGGTGGAAAAAGCATGAATTTTTTTTGTAAAAAATAAATGGAATAAAATTTTCTTCGTCGTAAAAATATGAGACAAAATTTTCTTCATCGAAATTTTTTTTTTTTTAATGCATGTATTTATTTATTGTATCTTCATATATGAACTAACAATAAGTATTCAAATCTTAAATCTATAAAAAAAATTATTAGGCCCGACCAGTGTCGGACATAAACTTAGTGATAGTTATAAATAATACATTAGTAGTGATAATCAAAAAAAAAAGGGGGGAGGGGGAAAGTAATTATTTTCAAGTAGTCCCATCTGGAGTGTTAGGTATAAGAGCCCGTGTGTCCCTCTTTTTTAAGCGGACGTGTCCAGTAAAGTTCAAAATATTACGAGCAAGCGGATTAGGATGTGATTCGAGTTTTGTTAAATATTTGCTTGCGTATTTTTCAATTTCTTCAGTCACTAGTGGCATATATACGATGTATAATAGAATTTTGGATGTACCATGGAGCCGATGTTATTAACCGTAAAATTTTGTTTTGCCTTCGTTGGATTCTCTCGACATTGGAAGCTGAAGCAGTGCCCCATAACTGAATTCCGTAGCGCCATATTGGCTTCAAAAGCGACTTGTATAATAAAAGTTTGCAGTCTAGGCTGAGTGTTGAGTTTCTGCCAATCAACCAATATATTTGAGTTAACTTAAGTTTCATCTGAGTTAACTTAGAGTCAATATGATGTTTCCATGTAAGTCTTCGATCAAGGTGTATACCAAGGTATTTCACTTGGGAATGTTGAGGAATATTTTGATTGTTGATTCGAATGGGGGAGCAAGTATCTCTTCTTAGGGTGAACGTTATATGGACACACTTTTGTTCATTGACTTTAATTCTCCATAAGTTCAGCCATATTTCCAGCTGGGTGATATGTTCCTGGAGATTGCGGGATGCCTCATAAGGGTTTTCGTGCACACTCATACAGGCTGTATCATCGGCAAAAGTAGAAATATGGATATTATTGCTCACAGGCATATCACAAGTATATATTAAATACAAGACAGGACCCAGAATACTACCCTGGGGCACACCAGAAGATATAGTTTCGGGCACACTCGTGAACTCTCCTTCCACAACAGTGAACTTCCTATCAATAATATAACTTTCCAAAAGCTTTTGAATGTTTATTGGCAGATATGTCTTCAATTTTAAAACTAGGCCTTCGTGCCATACTTTATCAAACGCCTGAGAAACATCAATAAAGAGAGCAGAACAATACTTCTTTTCTTCAAATGTTCTTCTTACAACTTGGACCAGTCTATGCGTTTGTTCAATCGTGCTGTGCTGACTTCTAAAGCCAAATTGATGGTCTGGAATGCACCCATTATCAGTTAAAATTTTGGACAATTTAGTCATGAGCAGCTTTTCGAAAAGCTTTGAGATTGTAGATAGTAAGCTTATAGGCCTATATGACTCAGTCTTGGTAAGATCTTTCCCCGCCTTTGGAATCATTTTGATCTTGGCCAGTTTCCAGTTATGTGGAAAATACTGCATTCTTAAAATAGCATTAAAAGTAAATAGCAGGATTCTTATTGCAATATGAGGCAAGTTCATGAGCATTTTGTTACTAATGCCATCAATACCTGGAGCTTTCTTCGGGTTGAGTTCAGCAATTACTTTTTGTACTTCACGCATCTTAAACCTTAAGGGACGAGGGGGTAGAGAAACTACACACGGTAAATCAGCAGCACCCGTACATGAATTGGGAGTGAATACAGATTTTAAATGCTCAGAAAATAAGTTACCTTTCTCACTATCACTTCTTGCCCAGCCTCCGGTCGCAGTACGCAATGGTGATTTAAGATCAACGGGTCGTTTAAGATTTCTAGTAGCGCGCCATAAAGAGTAATTAGATGCGGACGTTACATCAAGACCTTCTAAATACTTTTCCAGTAGTGCAGTTTTTTCCGACGATAGCAGCTCTTTGAGTCGTTTAGTATATTCTTTAAGTCTGATTTTATTTAGGGGTGATCTGTGTTGTTGCCATTCTCTTCTAGCTCTCCTTTTTTCACATACAAGACGTTCAATTTCCGTAGAATAAATTCTGTTAAAGCCGGTCTGCGGATAGGAGGTAGTGGCGTGTTCAGCAGCCTGTTTAATATTTTCGTTAAGATTGGCAATGTTAATTAAATTCAATATCATCGCATGATCTAAGCTGAATGTTTTCTACGCAGTGACTACTAAGATATTTTTTGAATGCCAGCCAGTTGATTCCATTAATCATCTTCACATATGAGTTAGTTAAATCACTCCTTAGTGGGTTGAAAATTGTAACTATTGTTGGAGAGTGATCGGAGGACAGATCTAGAGAGGCCTCTACATGAATTAAGTCCCTATGAATATTTTTAGTGACGGCAAAATCTATAACATCTGGAATTTTTCTTACGTCAGTAGGCCAGTAAGTAGGCTCCCCACTCGAAATGACATCTAAGCCCATTTTTGAAATTGTATTGAACAAGGCTCGACCTCTAGGTGTAACAAGACGCGATCCCCAGTACGTATGTTTTGCATTGTAGTCACCAGCTGCCACGAAACAAGATCCAAGCGATTTGTAGAACTTCTCATACTGATCTTCGGTAACTGAAAATCTGGGAGGTGAGTAAATTGATGATATCACGAAATTCGCACAAAAATTTTCTACGAAAATATTCGTTGCTTGCAAATATTCTTCACTAACGTTGTCAAGGACATATTGCTTGAGTCTTGACTTAATCAGAATTGCTGATCCACCACATGCTCTCTCTCTCTCGGGTCCTTTGTATCATATAAAGTGTAACCATTTATTTTAAATAAGCTTCTTGAGGTCAAATGAGTCTCAGAAACCAACATTATATCAATATTTTTTTCCATGAGGAAGTGCTCAAGTTCATTTTTATGTTGGCGAATGCCGTTTGCGTTCCAGAAACATATTTTTAACGTGTTCATGGTTTATTAACTAATGCTTGAAGCAGTGTATTCTGCATTCGCAGCATTTCTTGCATCATACTTGTCATATTTGTAGTAAAGTTGTTTATAGTTAGCACCAGATTCTCAATAGTAGCTTCAAGGCGACTAAAGTTAAAGCTTGAGTTTGAATTCGTTGAATTATTTGGCGGTGGAACATTTTGCGTGGGAATTGAACTAGTCTTAGCAGCATCAGCATACGATACACGTGAAGTAACTGGTTGGCTGATTTGAGCAAAAGTGTCGGAGTTCGCGTTTACTTGTAGAGCTGGAGTTAACTTGGGTTTTTGACCCATAGCCTGTTTAACGAAAGAAAATACGGGGCACCCTCTATAGTTAGCTGTGTGATTACCTCCACAATTACTACATTTTTTTTCTGCTTGATCTTTTGGCTTAGTGCAGCTAGCAGTACCATGCAATTCACCGCAGATAACACACACTGTAGGTAACTTGCAGTAAGTTTTCGTATGGCCATATTCTTGGCAATTATGGCACTGTACGGGACCTGAACGCTTACGTGGCTCTTCAACTGTGATTTTTCGATGTAAGAGATACTTTACGTTATAAACTGGATGGGCTTCATTTTTTTTCAATTGTATGTCATTCGGCTCCAGTTCAACCCGAAATAGGGGTTGGGGGACCTTTTCTCTATTAAATATGTTGGTAACATTTTTTACCTTGAATCCTTGGTCGACAAGTGCACATTTTACTTCTTCGGGTTCAACATATGAATCTATGCCCTTTAATACTATCTGTAGGCCTTTAGCACTCTTAAGTTGGTATGTGTAAAAATTTGTTTTATTTTTTTCGAATTCAGTAACAATTTTTCGGAAATCTTTTTCATTATATATTTGGATTTTAGTTTCATCAATATTACCTCGTTTAATTGGGATGATGTGAAAAGTATTTTCACCAATGGTCGACAGTAGTTTTTTTATAAGTGCGTTAGAATTTTTTTCTCTCAGATAAATAGGTGGTGGCTTAAAAGACTTTTGCGATGATGTAGAGGGCTTGTCGTCGGTGTCTTGCAATAATGAAAAACGATTTTGACGATTGGTAGATGATGCGCTGTTATCCCTAGACATCTTTGGAGCAGATGAAATTTTTGAAGAATTTGGGCTTCGCCCACGCTTTACCACTGTTATATATCTGTCCATTCCCACTTGTACCTTGGGTTTTGAGCTACTGTTATCTGTAGTGATAACTTGGTTTAGTGATGAAGGCGAGCCCGATGCGGATGATATCGCAGACTTAAATGAAGAAGTACTAGGCAATGGTAATGTTAACGATTCACTAGTTGGCATTGGACAAAGCGAAGTTGATCGCTGACGAAAAATTGGCTTTGCCGTTAAAAAAAGATTTTCATCGAAAAATAGAATAAATTTTTTTATTAATAACAAAAATTAAAAATTTTAAAAACCCCCGACTTTTATCAGAAAAGATTTTATATCTTCTAAACCGCTAGACCGATTTTCTTCAAACATAGCTAAGAACCCTCTCGATCAAGTCATCTTTCAATCAGAAAAAACTAAATGAAAATCGGTCCAGTCGTTTGGCCTGTACGTGGACACGGACAGACACACAGATACACAGACACACACTACAAACTTATAACACCCCTTTTTTTAGTCGGAGGTTAAAAAATAAATTTGTGGAAAAATTTTTTCGTTATTCAAAATAATTTGGAAATTTTTTTTTCTCTAGAAACAATTTTGGTAAGAAAATTTTTCTATAGAAAAAGATTTGGCGTGAAAACTTTTCTATACACAGATTTGAGACATAATTTTTTTATAGAAAATGGTTTGTGACAAAATATTTTAGAGAAAAAAAAATTTAGAAGAAATTTTTTCTACACAAAAGTATTTGTGCCGAAATTTTTTTCTACAGCAAAAATTCACGAGGAAATTGTTTCTGCAGATAGAAATTTGTAACGAAACCGAACTTTTCTGAGACCAACATTTGTTTATAGAAAAGCTAGGATCATAATTTTTTTCTATAGAAAACTTTCGGTACAAAATTTTTTCTATAGAGAATATTTCGGGACATAATTTTTTCTATTGAACAATTTTTGCAACAAACTTTATTCAGTAGAAGATTTAGTAATCAAACCATTTTTGTATAAAAAAGGGACAGAACCATTTCTATAGAAAAACTTTTGTAAGTACGAAATATTTTGGAACACTTTTTTTATATAAAGTTTTACATACAAAAAAATTTAGAAAAGCTTGGCGACCAATTTTTCATATACAGAGGTATTTGCTCAAATTTTTTAGTAGAGAAAATTTCGGTCTTTTTCTATAGAAAAACATTTGAAATTAATTTTTCCTTCACAAAAATATATTTCGGTGCATTTTTTTCTATAGAATATTGGGATGAATTTTCTTTTTCTACTTTCTTCTTGGATTAAACTTGTTTCTTTAGTTTTATGTAAAAATTTTTTGCATTAAATTTTATGAAAAAATTTTGAAAGGATTTTTTTAGATTGAAAATTTTTGGGACAAAATTGGGATGAATTTTTTCTATAGAAAAACATTTAAAATGAGTTTTTTTTTCTATAGAAAAACATTTGGAATGAGTTTTTTTATAGAAAAACATTTGGGATGAGTTTTTTATAGAAAAATATTCGAAATTTTTTCTATTGAAAATTTTTGGAACAAAATTGTTTTCTATATAAAAACATTTGGGATGAGCTTTTCTATGAAAAACATTTGTGATGAATTTTTTTTTTTTTTTTTTTTTTTGTAGAAAAACATTTGAAATTAATTTTTATCCATAGAAAACATTTGAAATTAATTGTTTTCTATAGAAAAATATTTTGGATGAATTTTTTCTATAGAAAAACATTTTAAAGTAAGCTTTCTTCTTTCCTTTTGGAACAAACTTGTTCTATAGGAAGTTTAATGACAAAATATTTGATATTTGAAAAATTTATGAGAAAAAAAATTTTATAAAAATATTTTGAGACAAAACGTTTTCTATAGAAAAAAAATTGGGAAAATATTTTTTCTATAGAAAGCTTTTTTAAGTTCTGGTACAAATTTTTTTATTTTTTTTTTTAAGTTTAAATTTTTTTAGAACAAGTTTGGAGCGGTACTTTTTCCATATAAAGTTTTGTGACGATTTTTTTACATAAAGTTTTTCGCTCAAAATTTCTTTAAACACACTGTTAGAATCCTGTTCTTCCATACGAAGGCTTATGGAACGAAGTTTTCTCTATAGATAAAGTTGTATAAGCATTTTTTTATTTTTTTCTTTTTTTAGTTAAAATGACAAAATTTATTTTATAAAATAGTGCGCGCTAAAACAAATATTATTTCTTTACCAAGAATTGCAAAATTAAAGAAAATTAACCAATAACTTTAGCCACAAAGCCACAATAAAATAATCTTTGTTTCATGCGACTCAACACTAAATAATGAAGTTTGAGACAATTGTTTATTTCGACACACAGTATCTGGTTGGCTTTATTAACAAATAGGTAAAATAAATCAAAACTAAAAGGTAATAAATTTACTTATATTTATGTAGTTTGAAATTAAAGTTTTGATGTTTTTAATGTTTAGTTAATAATTTTTCAAACTCATAAAGCAGTTTAAAATTAGAACAACAATCGTTCTTGCTGAATGTCAAATGTTTTAAGATGATATTTAGCTTAAAATATAAATAATTTAATACTCGTGTTTACAAACAAGTACACACAGACATTTTTAATATGCATTTGCAGGTTCTTGAACTTTCATTACTTAGTGTTAAATTGATGAAATACGAGTGGGAAAGACAATTTAAAGTGACACGCACTTACAAAAAAAAAAATAAAAAATTAAACAAATATACTTAAAAATAACAAATTAAAAAGGTTTGTCTTAATTAGAACAAATATGAGCAGATTAAAAGACATGTGCATGATTAGATGACAATCATCGACTTATTGAAATTAGAATTTGACGCTAACTTAATTTCGAGAAATGGCCCTGTCAATTGGCCTTCAAGAGCGTGAGATTTGTCTGTCACCTCTCGATTGTTTCCTCAGAGGCCATGTCAAGTCCCCGGTTTATGCTGATAAACAATTGACGCCTTTGTGTTGGCAAATCTTTTACCATCGATCCATTTGTTTGAGCTTGGAAATAGTAAATTATCTGAGGGAGCTAAATCTGGCGAATAAGATACGATATTAAGCAATTCGATCATTCATTGAAAGTATTGAATCACATAAAGTTGATCATAAAAAAAAATGCTAAACAACGTGGCTGGAGCCTTTGAAACTACTGTCGCCATCTATACGTCGTCGGGTTGGCTAGTTTTGAGAACACCCAACCCAAAACTGCTTATCATATACATATGTGAATAGCAACCCTCGTATTAACCATATATGTAAATGTTTGTAATTATGTTGATGTTTTTTTTTTCTTTTTAATTTAAAGAATTGAAGCGCTATATTAATCTGTCGTTAACCTTTCTTCAAAGTTGGCAAATAACTACCCAAACCACTCTTACTTCTTTCTTCTCTTTTCTTGCTGCAAGTCATGTTTATAACTGCCATTCAAAGTATAAAAGAGCAGCAGCAACACTTGAGACGATTGTCGTTGATTGAAAGGAAAATGAACAGACACATAAAATTGAAAAGAACACAAACACAGTGTGGTTTCAGTTCTTTACAATTTCATTGACGGATGTTGTAAAAAGTAATAACGTGATTTGCATACAATCAGCTTGATTATAGCAAAACCTATATGGTATGTAAATATGTATGTATGTTTGTATATGCATTTCTTGGTTTCAAGTATTCCCTGCAAACAAAATGTTCCGACTTTTTCTGAAGTCAGACTTTTCGTACCAATTTCGTTAAGAAATTTTTAGTAGTTTGTCTGAACTAAGACTTTTTGTATCGAATTCGTTAAGACATTTCGGTAGTTTCTCTGAACAATTTTTTTTTAATAAAAATTTTTAAAAACATTAAAACTTTGATTTATAAGTATGTGAAAATGTTAAAGCTTTTTTGTTTTAAATAAATAAAATTAAAAAAATTTTAATTAATATAAAAAAGTGTAAGTATATAACAAAAATAACTCTAATCGGGAATAAAAGGCGAACATTTTGGTCACGTGAAATATTTCCCATGAACAAAAAATGGCGAACAAAATTTGAAAATAATACATTGATACGATAACAACGCAAAAATTGGCGATCACCATTTTAGGGAAAGGGAACACATTTCACGTGAACTTTTATTCCTGACAAGGTTGAACATGTAACTGAAAATTATTTCGATAAAAGCAGCAAAATAACGGTGAAGCGGTGGAGAAATAATGTCGCGTCACCCAAACGCTTGCTGCTTTCGAACAGTGAAACTAAACTCAAATTTGAAAATATTAATTATAAATACTTGCATTTCCATTTAGAATCTGTTTCCGAGCACACATTTATACCTTTGCTGCAAGATGAACAATTTCAATCGAATTGATTACGGTAAAGTAATGCCTTAAATACCAAATAATAACAAAATGTATATATATTAATCATTATATCACAGAATACACAGAAGTGAAGAAAGTGACAGGTAAAAAAAGCTCCAATCAGGTTTTTGTTAAAATTCATGGAAGAAAGAGAAAAGTATAGTGTATTTGATACTGTAGTGTATTACTACTTACCAATTAACACATTGTGATTATATTCTCTTTAATACCAGAGGATGATGCTCTAGTTTGTACTGAGTTACCCACAGCAAACACAACCACTCAATATATTCAACAAAAGGAACCAGGTACGATGAAAATATTTCTAATTCATTTTGAAACTATTAACTTGTAACTCTCAATTTAATATATTCAGACGAACTATGAAAAATAGACGATAATATAAATACTAAAAAGAAAAATTACTGACGACTCCAACCTGCCAATTTAAATCGTATATTTTATAAGTATGTTATATTTAATTAATTTATAGCTCATATATGTATATCTTCTTTAGTTTGTAAGCTTTTAGTTATTATTACATATTAACTTTTTAATTACTAAATTGTTGCATAACTTTGTTATATTGTGTTCTGTGCAGAAACGGTTTTACGCCATAGTAAAAATGAATAAATAAAATGATAAACAATAATATTCAAATAAACAATTATTAAAAAAGTTCAAGGTAATTAGACAGGTGTTCGGTGAGAATTTTTTACAAGAAATCGTACCGACATATATTTGCGAATTCGTACCGACATATAGTTGCGAATTCGTACCGACATATAGTTGCGAATTCGTACCGACATATCGTTACGATTTCGAAACTACATATCGTTGCGAAGTCGTGTCAACCATTACATACAAAAATTGTTACGATTTCGGTAGTATTTCGGTTCCGAAATCGGAAGATTTTGCCGACTAATCGTTACGAATTCTTTGCGAATTCGGAGCATTTTGTTTGATGGGTTGTTTCGTTTTAAAGCTTTTTTTCTCTTTTTAGTATGATTCATGGTTGAGTTTTAAAAGTTTTTAAACAAATGGAATGACTTGAAGAACACTAGAACAAACACACAAAAATAATTTATTTTTATTTTTAGCAATCCAAGTCAATTAATACTTATTATTTATATATATTTATTTTAAGTTTATACAACTGACATTTTCTGCAATTATATTTGTGGTGAAGGTGTGCCTTAAAAAAAAAGTTTAAACAAGTTAATTCGAACACACAAGTATTATTTTTTTAACATGTTTTTTTTTTGCTTTTTTTTTTAGCGAAGTTTAAATCATAAAAGGTTATTGAGGTTTAGTTGGTTTGAAAATGTCAAAAATTTGTTGTAGAAACTTTAATTAAAGAAATGATTGCAAATTTCATCTACATATGTATATACAAACATATGTACATAGATACATACATACAATTGTTAGTAAATATGTGTTTAGTAGGCCACTTTATGCTCACTTCAATAAACAAATAGTAATTAAAAAATTTAAAAAAAACCCTACTGCGACCAACTTTGAACAGTTAAATATCCTAAATAGTCATTCGAAATTAAAAATCATCAGAGAAACCTAAAGATGATTTTAAAATAATGGGTGTTTTTTATTGAGGTATAGAACTTTAAGTTGGCATCACTTTTTTAACTGGCGGCCATTTTGTCAGCTGTCAAGTGATTAATATTTAGTTTGGTTTGCCATTTCATCATGAACAGGTTGACAAAAGAACAACGCTTGCAAATCGTGCAAATTTATTTCGAAAATAATGGTTCAGTTCGCGAAGTTTACCGCAAGCTCCGTCCATTTTATGGTCGACATAATCGTCCATCAGAGCAATTAATTCGGTTAACCATGGATCGTTTTCGCACTACGTTTACTCTATGTGATAATACGCATCCGCAGAGACGTCGAACAGTGCGCACCGAAGAAACAATTGCCGCTGTAGAGCAAAGTGTTGAAGAGGACCCGAATGAATCGATTCGCCACCGTGCACAGCAATTGGAGCTTTGTCCATCAACTTTATGGAAGATTTTGCGCAAAGATCTTGGCTTGCGACCTTACAAGATCCAGCTTGTGCAAGAATTAAGGCCGCGAGACCATGCAATGCGTCGTGATTTTGGTGTATGGGCCGAAAATGAGATTGATCTCGATGCTGATTTTCATCGCAAAATTTTGTTCAGTGATGAGGCTCATTTTTGGTTGAATGGCTACGTCAACAAGCAAAATTGCCGCATTTGGAGTGAAGAGAATCCACATGAGACCCTTGAGACGCCATTACATCCACAAAAACTGACTGTTTGGTGTGCTCTATGGGCTGGTGGAGTCATTGGGCCATACTTCTTCCGAAATAATGCTGGAGAGTCAGTTACCGTTAATGGAGACCGGTATAGAGCCATGATAACCGACTATTTTGTTCCCGAATTGGATGGCATGAATGTGGATGAGTTGTGGTTCCAACAAGACGACGCTACATGCCACACAGCGCACGTCACAATCGATTTATTGAAGGAAACATTCGATGAGCGCATAATTTCGCGGAATGGACCTGTCAATTGGCCACCAAGATCGTGTGATTTGACACCATTGGATTATTTTCTTTGGGGATATGTGAAGTCGCTCGTCTACGCCAACAAACCAGAAATGTTAGGGGACTTAGAAGCCAACATTCGTGGCGTTATTGCCAACATACGGCCCCATATGCTCGAAAAAGTGGTTGAAAATTGGACCTGTAGAATTGGCTTTATTCGAGCCAGCCGCGGCGGCCACATGCCCGAAATCATATTTAAACATTAATGGCATAAAATTATCCTTCCAATAAAACCAAATTGATGGACATTAAAACGATTTTCTTGTGTTTTATTTCAATTCGAAGTTCTATACCTCTAAAAAAAACACCCGATACCTGTCGAATGATACCTAGTTTGATATATGTAGTTCGCCGACTATTTTTTTCGTATTTACAAAATGGCGGCTGTTGGCCGCCATATTTAGACTTGACTACTGTCAAGGATTAAGGCAAATCGATTGATGTAAGAATCATCGAAATCGCTCCACGCGTTCGATTTATACGAGGGCTACTATTTATATTTCGGGAATAGCAAATAATAACAAACATTTTTAAATGAAAATGGCTTTATTGTTTTCCAAAATATTCCCCTTGATGAACAATACACCTTTGCAATCGTTCAAACCATTTGTCATAGCAGTTTTGCCATTCCTCTTCAGACACCTAAAAACCATGGTTTCCGAACGCTTCAACTGCTTCTTCGACGCTCGTAAATTTTTGACTCCGCAGTTTACCTTTGATATTCGGGAACAAGAAGTCGTTGGGTGCCAAATCAGGACTGTACCGATGATGAGTCATCAATTCGATGTTTTGACTGCTCAAAAATTTACTTGTTTGACGAGATGTGAGAGAGCTCGCATTGTCATGTTGAAGAATGATTCGTCTTCGGGGGTTAGTTTTACGAACTTCTCCGAAGACTTCCGGGAAACAAATGGTCGTGTGCCTCTTAAAATTTACTATCCATGATTTGTCACCTGTCACGATTTTAAACACGTCTTTTGGTTGAACTTTTTAATTATTTCCTTACACCACTTGACACGATTGAATTTTACTGGACACATCCGCCTAAAAAAGAGGGACATAAGGGCTCTTATGCTCAACACTCCAGATGGGACTACTTGGAAATACTTTTTTTTCCTTGTTTATAACTATCACTAAAGTTTATGTCCGACAGTGGTCGGGCCTAATAATTATATTTTAGATTTAAGATTTGAATACTCATTGTTAGTTCATATTTGAAGATACAATAAATAAATCATGTATTTAAAAAAAAAAAAAAAAAAAAAAAAAAAAAAAAAAAAAAACTTGACACGAGCCTTTTTTTAGAGCGATTGATAAATTATGGCGTGTTCAACAAGAACAAATTTTTTTACAACTAAGTCTTCATGCAAAATCGAAGGTATTGAAGTGGAACTAATGTGAAAGATGTCTCTATCTCACAATATGTCACATGACGATCTTGCATTATCAGCTCACGCACTGCATCGATGTTTTGTGATACAACCATTGATTTTGGACGACCTTTACGAAATTTGTCGGCGACGGAACTATGACCAGGGGTCGAATCGTCACATACGTGAACGTACAACTCGTCACGTAAAAACACAATTTTCGGATTATGACACACGTGAACGCATTGAAAACTTATTCAGCTTATACGATTGACGATTTGAGTCCAGGATTGAATTCCCTACACCAGCGATATACTGTGGGTTTTGATGGTACTTTATCGTCATACAAAGAACTGAGTTCAGCGACACATTCTTGTGAAAAATAATCCAACGAAAACCTTCTCTTGAAATTTCCATTTTTTTTTTTATTGTCAAATTGACTTTTTGAACTCGCTGTAAACAAAACAAATAGCACTTGTACATCAAAACGTTGTGAGTACGTTTATACTAAAAAATTTCAAACTTTATTATGGCGTTGCCAGATTTTAGCTATTGACATTAGTGTTGCCAGTTTCCGAAATTTAAATAGTTCCCCTCGTATAGTGCCGTATATATACATACATACATATCGTTGCCTTGATATAGAAACTCATGCCTAACTCATTATTTCTTTTTGAAATCGAGATTTTTGCATTTTTCTTACATTACATTAGATGTTCTTCTATCGAAATTGTAAATCTTGATTTAAAAAAATAATGAGTTAGGGCCTTTCTATATTAAGGTAGCGATATGTACATAGGCTGATAAACACAATACCCTTCATAATAGAATAATTAAAAAAAAAAATCTGAAACTGAATTATGTTGGAGAAATTAGTTTTCTAAAATCGTATGATTCAAAATCGATTCGTTTTACAAAGCAGGGCCGATAATATTTTTATGCCTGTAATTATTTATTTTAAAATTACTCATGAAAATCACCAGAAATGAGGCCTCCTTCACCACAAAAAATGTTTAGCTGAACCAATGGATATAATTAGGTAGTTCCTTAAAAAATTACCAATTATAATTGACTTCCTCGAAATATAAGAGCTTTAGACTAATAAAATTAAAACAAAAATTTTAAATAAAATGTTGCTCTTTATTGTTGTTGTTCCTCTCGAAAAAATATTTTTTTAGAAAAAATAACTGTAATTGTTTCCTGTTGACAAAAGAAAAAAATTTCCATTTTTTTCCTTAAACCAAAATAATATCGTCAGCTAAAATATTCTTTCTACAGTATTTTGCATGAATGTCGACACCTCTTTGCCTTATGCAATTTAAGGTTTGTGTCTTAAGTTTTTTGTTTCATTTCCAATGTTTGTGTAGCACTCATGCTTCTTAAGTCTTTTGTGTTTGCAAAGTTTCTTATTTGTCCAGACGAAAAATAAATAAAATCCTTTACATAAAAGAAAAATAGCAAACAAACACCCACAAGTCACTCATTATTTTTTAAGTGTTGAGTAAAATGATAAAACATTTTTTTTTGTTTTTTTTTTCTTTATTCTTAATGAGAAAATTTAAACAAACGAGTTGATTCCTCAAAAATAAAACATGCAGACACAACCGGCATTTAGAAATAAAAGTGCTGAGTGTGTGTGTGTGTTTTTTTTTGCTTCTTTTTGGTTTCTTCTTGTTTTCTACTACAAAGTATAACTTTATTTAATTATACCTGGCTGCAGTTGTCAGCAGGCAAATCACACACCAGATACAATTTGAACGTGAGCGCAGCCGGTTGATTTGAAGGTTATAAAAATATATTAGCTCGGATTAAAAACAACGTTCAATAAAATAAAATGTAAATACGAGTATATAAAAAATAAAGAAATATTTTAAACTAAACGACGACAAATATTTGTGTTTAAACAATAAAAGAAATCAAAACAAATAAAAAATATTTTTTACACAAATTATTAATAAAAAATACAAAGAAATGTAAGAGACGTTTCCCGTCCGTAATGGTTTATTTGTAACAAAATATAACAGTTTTAATTAAGATTACTTTAATGCAAACAAAAGCTAAATAATGGAAATTTCAAATGATATATTTATGTCTATATGTAACTATAAAAACGAAATATTGAAAATATATGTATGTGTCCTATTTTCCTCAAAAATGATATCAACACACAATTTTATGTGTTAATTATGCAACAGTTCAAAAAAGTTAATTTAAACCATGATAAACGTTTTTTTATGGCCAATTGTGATGTTAATCAGGAAAAGAGTCTGCATAAGGTTTGAAGGTTTTGAAATGAGCTCAATTAAAAAAAAGGTGCTTAAAAATAATTTGTTAAGAGCAACTAAATAATTTCATATAAAACTGGGAATATGAAAAGTGTGTACGTTATTTTGTATATTTAATTAATATTAAAGATGAAACAAACGGTTTTGCAAAATCCATACATACATATATATTGTTTGCAATTTTTAATTCAGACAGTGCTAATTTTAAAAATTTGTAATTTCATTTCAATACAAGTTTTGCGGAGTTGCAAAAAAATTTTTGGCTTGAAATTAAGCCTTGAATATTGTAATTACAATTTGGAAATATTTAATAGTAATCCGAATCGCTTCAGCGGATACTAATCCTAATGTACCATCAGAGCGCCCTCCTTCATCGGTATTGTGCAGCAGAACCATCGGCGAAGCAAAATAGTCGATGAGCACAGCTTTTAAAATTTAATACACCTCATTGACACCAGAGGCGCTGCAAAACTGCATTAATAGAAAAGTGCAAAAAAGCAGAGTTGTAAAAGTATATATAAAGCTTTCCTCTATATCTTCTTTCACCACCTATCTTCTCTATCAGTGTCCCTTTCCTAAAGAAAGTAATACCTAGTAATAGTAGTAGGCATTAATTGCCTTAGTGTTACTTTTCTTTAAAAAAAAATTAATAAAGGTCTCGTTAGTTGAACGTTGCTGTCAGCGTCGCGCAATCTACTGCAAAGTCAGAACCAAAGCAAATTATTATAAAGTATACTCCGCTCAATTCGCTTTGAAAATTTTATACTTTTGATGTCAAAAAATGTACTGAAAAATGTGTGTTGACAACTGACGAATATTTAAATTACAAGCGGCAAAAATAGTCACCCAAGCAGTTGGGGCCACCTGTAGCTGGAGTCAGCAACTTTTTGCGAACCGAATATAGTAATATTAATCAATATACGACGAGGGGAACTATTTATATTTCGGAAACTGGCAAAACTAATGTCAATAGCTAAAATCTGGCAACACCATAATAAAGTTTGACACTTTTTTTTAGCATAAACGTACTCACAACGTTTTGATGTACAAGTGCTATTTGTTTTGTTTACAGCATGGTGTAATTATACAGGTGACTACGTAAGGATTTGTTTTACAAAAATACGGCAACCATAGCTGTGTAAAGAACCGAAGAATGGCAAAAGCACAAAAATAATTGTACTAAAACCAAAACAAAATCGAAGTTTTTGATATTCTTCAGCTACAAAGCACATAGAGCAAAAAATTATCAGCTGAAGTAGCGCTGCCACCTAGTTAATAGATACACCTTGGTTTACAGTAAGTTCAGAAAATGAATTTGACAAAAAATTTAAATTTCAAGAAAAGGTTTTCGTTGCATTACTTTTCACAATTTTCGACGTGGATTATCTCAACAGGAATATGTCGATGAACTCAGTTCTTTGTATGGCGATAAAAGTACTATCAAAACCCACAGTATATCGCTGGTAAAGGGAATTCAATCCTGGTTCCGTTCCGTGAAGATCGCCCAAAATCGGTTGTTGTGGTACAAAACATAGATACAGTGCGTCAACTGATAATGCAAGATCGTCATGTGACATATTGTGAGATAGAGACATCCTTGCAAACTAGTTCCACTTCAATACATTCGATTTTGCATGAACACTTTGACCGAATTTAGATTAGACACGAAAACATTTGGAAGGGAAACATTTAGTTTGGTAGCAATTTACGGGTGGGGAAGAGAGAATCATTTTTGTGTTCGGTAATCGGCGACACGCTTTGTTTTCATATTCTTTGCTACATATATGTACATGCATACATGTACAAATATGCTTGCTGTTATGCAGTAATATTGGAATGTCGCCGGCAACATTTTCGTCTGTGTGGACGCGAAGGAAACAACAAAAGAGAATTCCAGATGTTTTCCTTCCAAATGTTCGTTCGTCTAAACTGGGACTTTGTTGTTAAAAAAATATGTCCTCGTTAGATACGCCATAGTTTATCAATCGCCCAAAAAAAAGGCTCTTGTCAAGTGGTGTAAGGAAATGATTAAAAAGTTGAACCGTGGTGCTCAAAAAGACGTGTATAAAATCGGGACAGATGACGAATCATGGATATATGCTTATGAGCCGAATACAAAATAGCAATCGACCGTGTGGGTATTCCAAGACGAGCTAAATCCAACAAAAATTGTTCCTATAAGAAGTACAGCGAAGCAAATGGTCGCTTGTTTATTCGGCCGAATGAGTCATGAGGCCACTGTCTCACTTGAGCAACGCAGAATTGTAAATTTTGAGAGGTACACGACCATTTGTTTGCCGGAAGTATTCGGAGAAGTAAAACAAACCCCCGAAGACGATTAATTCTTCAACATGACTATGCGAGATCTTATACATCTCGTCAAACAAGTGAGTTTTGAGCAGTCAAAACATCCCCCATACTGTTCTGATTTGGCCCCCAACGACTTCTTCTTGTTCCCGAATATCAAAGGTAAACTGCGGGGTCAAAGATTTACGAGCGTCAAAAACCATATTTTAGAGGTTTTTCAAGAGGAATGAAAAAACTGCTATGACAAATGGTTTGAACGAATGCAAAGGTGTATTGTTCATCAAGGGGAACACGTCGAAAAACAATAGCCTTTTTTATTTAAAAATGTTTGTTATTATTTGCTATTCCCGAAATAAAAGTTGTAGCCCTCGTACTTATTCGCTTGCGGTAATGATAATGTGATTCTGTAAATTCCATTCTACTCTTTTCCCAACACAGTTTTTTTTCTTTTTTTTAACCTCTTGATGATTAGCGGTAATATGCCGTTATTTGTTATAATTAAAAGGTTCAGTTAGGCAGCTGTAATGAAATGTAACTGCAACGGTAGGAAAGAGATGATCGCTATTTTTATGTGAAAAGTAATGAAAATCGTTATATACATAGATGTAACCGGAATGTAAGAATCTGTACATTACTTTTCGCATAACAATATCGATCAGCTGTTTCCTACCGTTGCAGTTACATTCCATTACAGTCTCGGCTAACTGATCCTTTGCAACTCATTTGGTAAGGATTTTTTATTGCACACAGACACCACCATTTTCATAAAAATTTAAAATTAGTTTGAAATATATTTTATTTAAAATTTTTCATAAAATTTTTTCTTAAAATAGATTTCATATACATTTAATTTTTTTATGAATACCAGCCACAGGAAAAAGGTTATTGTACCAAGAAATTCAGCTGATTTACTCGTATTACAACCATCAATTGGGGACAAGTGCTCAGGAGCTGTTAGAAAGATTTACAATGTGCTCGATCGTGCTGAAAAGGTTATATAAAAAAAACAAAAGCACAGAGCACTTGATTGTAAGAAAATTAATCCAGAACCCAAGGATTTCTAAAAGGACACTTGGGCAGGAGCTTGAAGAAATTTTAATGCCATGTATAGATTTTTGAATTAAAATTTACGGCCTGGCCCGCGATGTCGACAAGGAAGTTTCTATTTCTATTGCTTACTTATTGAAATTCAAAAACAATTTAGAGTCCTATTGGGCTTAAAAAAATAATGCATTTGATCATACAATCCAATTTAAGTGTTTATGGTGAATTTTTAAAACACTTAAATTTTTGTGCAAAGAATGATCCTATAAAAAAATAAAACCAAATACCACAAATTGAAAAATATGAAAATTCATTCACTTTAAGTAGTGATGATGGCAATAAGTAGGTTTTGTTATTAAGCGTGTTAAAGATAGATGGTAGCTGACCAGAAATAGCAAAATCAATAATCTCATAATTAAAGACTTTTATACTTTTTTTTTTAAACACACACATACAACATATTTTGTCTTGAAAATATATTTTAAACACATTCTGCTAAACACATCAAAAGTCAAGGCCATTAACACCATAATTTCTTTCATTTTTTAAACATACATAAATGCATATGAATGTATGTGTATATATACATACTATAACAACAACAAATTTATGTGTGATAAGAAACGAAAAGAAGAAGTATCAAAAAAAATATTTAAGAAACACAAAACAGCATAAAATAAACTTCAAAGCAGATAAAGTTAAAAAAAAACACTTGTTAAAATATTGGCCGTAAATTCTTGTTTAAATATTTTATACAATTTACATTCTTACATATGTACATACATGCTCGTACAAGCATATGTATGTATGTATGTATGTATGTATGTATGTATGTATGTATACTGTATTAGGTGTACCATATTTTTCTTAAGCGTTATACAAAGATAACATCTTGCACAATTGACCATTAATCGATTTAATACATTTTAGAAGTCATTCTTTATCATCAGTACTACTCGCTCTCGAGAATAATTTTGTGCTATTGACAGTCTATTTCTGTTCCCTAAGGTCTAGAAAATAGCATGCGCCTGTCAATAGCAGTCAGTCAGTTGTTTTGACAGCGAATAACCAATCATACATTTTTTGGTGTTGTATTGACGTGACATCGATGTTGACAACTGCAATAAAAGTGATTATATAAATCTGAAAAAATTACGTCCAGACAATTTGTGTCAATTGTTTATGGTCCTTCGAGCCGAATTTTAGTTCTAGGCATTGGTGACGATGGTGACGATGGAACTACAACTATAAACTTAGCATTGAATGCACGAAATGCTTAAGGTGCTAATTAATTCCTTCCAAACCAAAACACTCGCCACATTTAGGTTATGAGATCTAAGTAGAAAATATGCTATGAAGATATATATTCAATTACGGCATGTATAATTGTGTCCATAATTATGAAAGTGGTCTATTTGTGGTCTATATTATGATTCCCAAGTAGGCGGGGCTTGTCTTTGCATGAGGTTCTCTTTTTTGATACATGTAAGGCCGTGAAAAATTTATTTCGATGATGCTCTTGTTTTATTATCTGTCTATGTTAAAAAAATATTCATTCGCCCTATTCTTCGCATACAGATTTTTTTTTTTTGCTGATAAATAACACATCTTTATAGGTCTCCATATTTTCCATTCTTTATAATTGATTTTTTTTTTTTTCAAGAAAAAACTGCAAAATATAAAACTTGTTAAAATAAATGAAGGCGAATTCGTATTAAATTTACTTTTTTCAGATTTAAAAAAGGGCTACATAATTCTTTTTTTTTCATCCAAAATCATCTTGTGTTCGCAGTTTGTTTCTTTATTTTTGTCCAAGTTAACATTGACCTACATACAATTTTTTCTTCTGCCTTTTTTATATGACTTAAAAAAAATTACGAAATTGTTAATTTTCTGAGAGAAGAAACAAGTTAAATTTGGTTTTAATCACAAACCAAAAACTAAAGAATCAATAAAAGCAAATGACCCGACATATTACGAGTAATACAAGTTTTAATTTGTTTTATTAATGTCAAAAATACAAATATGCATACTAAAATTAAAAATTAACTGCCATTTTAGACAGACGAGCATTTACTTGTCGTCTTTTATAAATTGGCAGTTAAATTTGAGTGCTTTGTTTTTCTTTTCAATATAAATAGACAGACAAGAATATTTACTTGTCTTCTGTAACTGGTAGTAATTTTTTTTTGAGTGAATTGTTTGATGTTTTTTTTTTGGAAATTGGTCAAATATTAAGTTTAATATTTGTTAATGCACTAATAATGCCAAATTATTATTTTACTTATTAAGTAGAATATTTTTTTATTGAAAATACATTTAAATTAATTATTCAAGGATTAGCTGGATCCATTTCACTGTTGCTAATACACATCATCAGTGAACTTTTAGCCAAAAAGTTCTTAGAACTACTAGTATTATCATGTTAAACTTTTATTTAAACAAATGAGAAGTTCAACAAATATTAAAGTTGAAACAAGGTCTCAATAATCAACATGTTTTTTATATTCTCACTTTACCGCGCTAGATTGGCTAAATTTTTTCAGCTCGAACTGCAGTTGTAAGAAGTATGTAAAGAAAATAAATGTAAAAAACAACAGCTATTCATTGCTTTCGCAAGAATAGAGTGTTGCCACACAAGTATTTTTGAGAATTGGCTATATTGCAGTTGTTTGGTTGTAGTTTTTGAAATTTTTCAGTTAATGGGTTTTGTTTTGGTAAATGTCAAAAAAAAAAAACTTGGTGTAAACGGTATAGATTTTCATAAAGATTTTAATTAAAATCTGCTAGATTTTGTGCAGGTGTAAATGCCCTATAAATAAGGAAAATAATTTGACATTATTAGTGCGTTAACAAATGTTAAACTTAAAAAACAAATATTCTTTTAAAAAATAAAATATATATCACACAATTCAATTAAAATCCCATTTAGGATAATCTTGCATTATTAAAAACTTCGCCTGCAGTTTCAATTGTGTTTATACTATGTTATACTGTTATTGTATAACGAAATGAATACACTAAAAGGATCGATTACTTCATCATTTTTTAGTAGCCAACCCCAACTATTTGGCACTGTTAACACACTGAAATACAAATTGTTGTTTGAAAAGAAAGAATAAGAAAAACAAAATTGAAATAAACAAACAACTCAGAAACATGTTAATAGAGCAACAACTTTTTCTTTCAACGTTTATGATGTCTATAATGTTTCAGGTTCGTATAGTATTTCTGCTGTTGGGGCACACATGTGACAACATATTTGCAGTGTGCAAGTATGTAAGCATTAGATATGATTTGGAGGATTTCTCCTCCAAGACATAGTATAATAAAAAGCTATAATCATTTTTGGTGGCATGAATCAACGCAATTGCAGCTACTTAAACATTATAATTGATGCTACCGCTGCTAAGTGCCTGCTGGCGCATGTTAAATGTTGCACAGACATTTTAAAGCCAGTTTGTTTCTTTGGCTTTATTTGGGCCTTAACTTCTACAGCATGTGGAAAGTTAAACTATATACGAGTAAATATATAAAGACAGCCAATCTATTTATTTATATTATTATTTAACATTAAATGTTGTTAATGTTGTTATTAATTTTTTTTATTACTACATATTTTGGTGGCACTTGTTGCATTAACAAGGTATTATGCAAGAAAAATAAACTAAAAACAACTCTTCCGCTTAAGATACGAGTACTCACTTGTATTTGCAGAAACTAATTTGTTTTACTTAATTTGAAAATCTGTATAAAAATTGAGATAATTCTTTTTTTTTAAGTTAGCTAACTCTAAGCAAAAATTTTTTAATACAACCACATCAAGGTCAATTAAACTCGAAAGAAACGCATTACTTTATTCAACAATATTTTTTGTTAACTGAATTTAGTCATAAAATAATTTAATGGCAATAAAGAAAAGTTCAACGAATCAAGGTTTTGTTGCAACAAAACAAAAAAAAAATCGGAATTAACACATATTAAAAAATAATTACAATTTAACAGTTTCAGTCGTTAAAATTAAAAGTGTTAGATAACCATTGGATTACAAATCATTTTCAACAATTAAAAATACATAATGCCAAAGTTATAATAAATTAAACTGTAAAACTGTCCCTACAACATTTACAACTACATACTCGTACATTATCGGAAAAGCAACGGGACTTGATGTTAGTGTAGGCCACTACTTGAGTTAAAGAATAGAGATTAAATTAAACTTAATCTTTATTTGTGGTTTTTGGGTGGTCGATTATATGGGTTTGCTTGCTAGTTTAAGCAGCCAATCCCGGTGATTTGACGGATTAATTTAAAAAAATTCAAGTACCGCGCGAAGAGTGATATTACATTTTTATTTATTTATTTATTTAGGTAAAAGCCTATGAAAATAATTTTCTTACAGGCTAAATAACAATGGTTTTTTTTAAAGCGAATTAATAACAACTCATGATATTGTTAATGCATTTAACGATTTAAAAAATTAATAATATTCCTTTTTAGGATATCAGGATTTGATGAAAAATCAATATACGCATTAGTGATGAGCGATAACGTGATTTTTTAATAATGTTGCTCCTTGTGAACGTGATTTCTAAATCGCTGTTCTCTTAAACTGTGACTGTGATCACAGTTTAGCAATATTTTGTTTGTAGCAGTTCTGTTATTTTGAGAAAATCTAATAAGAAGAACAGCAGTGAAATTGAACTGACTGTGATCACGATTTAACACATTTCAGCTCTTCTGCTTTAAAAGTATTTATTAGTATTGGTGTCTTGATAAATACTAATAAGAAGAGCGACAAGAATAAACAATTAGCAATTAACCCCATCCATACATTGAGAATTGTCGTATAACAGGCAGAGAGACAATAAAATTGCAAATATAAAAATGTGAGCTGTACATTGACATTTACTGTAAAGTAAGCATACAAGAACATTCACAGTTTGTATGAAAGAACTATATTTCCAAAACCTGTTACTTGATAAATTCAGTCACAGTTGTGATATGTGATTTTTCAATCGCTGTGAAAAAGTAACAGGTTTCCAAATATCGCTCAACTCTAATACGCATAGTAGTTGTTGAATTCAGCACATATTCTTCGGAACGGATCAAAGTTTGCATAGTTGTAACGGAAATACTGGAATTTAAGAGGAACATAATTTCGAGTTGGACGATTTGGAATTACAAATTCAATTTTGCGAAGAAGAGTTTTAGGAGTTTTATTGCCATTAATTAGATTCATAATAAACGATATATTCAAATATACTCTTCTGCTTTTTAGTGTAGGAATTTTAATGAGTGCTAAGCGGCTTAAATATGATGGAAGGTTAGTATCTCTATTCCAAGGAAGACTTCGGAGGCAAAATAAAAGGAATTGCTTTTGAACGGACTCAATTTTCTTTATATGTACTTCATATTGTGGGTCCCAGCCCTCAGAGGCATATTCCAAAGTTGGTCTTACTAGGGAGGTATATAACTGCTTAGTAATATACGGATCATCAAATTCATATACTTGCTTAAAGAGCATAAAATTCTATATCACTAAATGTCATATATGAAAGGGTGCTTTTGTAATGAAGCGTAACATAAAGTTATAAATTGGCAGAGATTTTAACTTTGTTTTAAATATTGAACGAATCTGCGTTATTTTAGAACCACCAGTTCGTCTCAGAAGTTATGCACGAATTAGTAATGTCCTCATGCGTTGAGTTTACCAGCAATAAGCTCTCAGCAACTTCTGCTAACACTTTACACGGCCTTATGTATAAGAAACATTTGCATGAAGTTAGCATAAGTGACGAACTTGAATTAGGTGCTAAAGAGTTCCCTCATACAATTTGATATTTAAAATGGGTGCATTACGTAGTTTTAACCCAATACTAAGCCCTAGCCTGATTTTTAATGTAAAGTTTTAATGCAAAACTCTTTAAGATCATTTTAAATTTTCTCACTCGTGCTAAGTTCATGCCAGTTTTTTCTTATACATAAGGCCCTTAATGTTTTTGTTGTTGTCATTGTTTTATGTATTTTTATTAGAGTAGTACAACGTAACGAGTAGCGCTGCAAGCTGTCAAAAGTTAAAAACTATTGTTTTAAAGGGAAGTAAACAGAATGCGTAGTTGTGGTAGTCGTTGTAGTGGAGGTTGAAGCGATAAATTCGAAATTTTGAACTTTGTTGCACGACAAAAAATAAATGTTTGTATATGTCAATAAGGATTACCATGCTTTTGAGTAAAATATTATGTAGTCGATTATTATTGGTAATTTCCTTAAAAAATTTAGCAATTTTTTTGCTAACTTGCGATTTTTTTTCGCATTTTTTCCGAACTGTTTTATTTTTAACGGCATTGGCGATTTCTAATCAATTTTAAGGCTTGCTTCCGATTTTGCAACTTCTCGCGAATTTTTGCAAAGTTCGCGATATTAGTAACTTTTGCAGTTTTTCAGCTTCCTGACAGTTTCGCCTCGCCAATTTTTAAACAATATTAAACTTCGTTATCATCCCGCTGTTAGTAAGTTTTTGCAAATTTTCGTCTTTTTCGAAATTTTTTCGCATTCCTTACAGTTTTAGACATTTTCAATCTATATTATGGCTTATTTAAAATTTTGCAATTTTTCGCAATTTTCGCGAAAAAGTGACTTTTTCCATGTATTCAGAGTCCGAACATTTTTGCCGATTTTTAAATGATATTAGATTTTGTTATCATTCCGCTGTTAGTAACTTTTTTGCATTTCTTACAGTTTTAGCGATTTGTAATCAATATTATATCTTGTTTAAAATTTTGCAACTTTTCGCGAATTATCGCTTTTTTGCGACAGGCGTAATTTTCCCAAATTTTTTTTTTTTTTTTTTGCTATCTTAATTTGTAAGGACTTTTAATCAATATTGTGCTCTGCTATCGTTAAAATTTTAGCAAGTTTTTGCAAATTTTCATAGTTTTCGCAACTTTTTCGGAATGTTTGCTTGCTTTACAGTTTTAGTGAGTTTTAATACATCTTAATGTTTCTTTACAATATTGTGATTTTTGCAAATTTGCGGAATTTTGTTGCCTGGTGTTAGTTATCAGATATTTAAAATTTTTTATTGATTTTTAGACAACAGATACGAAGTTAATTCGAGCTTGTTGTGTATTGAACAAATTCACACATTATTCTTGTATAATCTTACAAGGTTTTTAAGAAAATATTTATTTGGTAACCATACAGAAAGCTTCAATATTCTGTTCACATTTTTTTCTTGCTGCGCTACTAGTTACGTCGTCAGCTTCAGCTACTACTACAACTACTCTATTCTGTTCCAGCCTTAACTCATTTTTCAAAAAAATGTCAGTTAGTTAAAACAGCGACGATATTTATCATTTGACAGTTCTAACTGAGCAATGTTGCTCGGTTAAACCTAGATTATTAGCTAGATAATCTTTATCTGAAAAACAAAATTTTAAGTTTAAACTACAGTTTAGAGTTTATCTTTATGTTAAAAACTAACTGCATATGTATGTTAGTATGTGTATTTATTTTAAATTTTAAATATTTTCTAACATTTGTAGGCAAAAAATACAAAAAATATCGATTTAACCGAAATATCGATGCTTAAAAAATATATATATCGATACTGTGCAAAAATATCGATACGATATGTATCGATACACTTTTTTAATTTTCTCATCTCTACTGGCAACATATACATATATACTTGTGAAACAGTGAACACATTGTTTTCATTCTGATATGACACGCAAATGATATCAATTTGACATTGTAATGATTTTCCTTAACTGAATCTTACGTAGTAATAATCCCATATTTTATTATGAAATAAAAAGAGTAGCGAAATATTGGCTTTTATTTTCGGATTAGCTAATTAGAGAAAGAAACTAAGTTTAATCTCGAACCCAAAAATTGGCCCTGAGGGATATCCGAATTACAAGCGGCGAAAATAGTCACGTGGGCAGTTGAAACCACCCGTTATTTGAATTGCGCTGTGAAAAAACTTACACAAAATCAAGGCGAATTCATATTATGTGGCCTCAACTGCTCGGGTGACTGTTTTCGCGGCTTGCATTTTTAATATCCGTTAGATGTGAATACACACTTTTCAATAATTTTTGCTGACAACACATGGAGGGCCAACTTTGAGGGACGGACGCACCCCCTAAAACACAACTTATCGGTATGAAATTTTTTTGTATTTTTTTTACATAAAACTGAACTGATTTGGGGGGTGAGAGTAGAAGAAATAAAAAAAATAAATAAAATAACGGCCACCCTAATGTACATATATGTATATCGTCACCTAAAATCCAAAAGAACGTGAGTACACTTTTTACTATTTTACAGGAGAAGCAAAAAAATTCATGAATTTAATACTATTTATATGTTAGGTGCCAAATTGAATAATGAATAAAATCGGTATTTTTGAACATATGTGAGTAAAATTTTAGGAAAGTATGTATTTTGATTAATCACATCATAATCAATCAAAAAGTCTATTTTGAATTTTTTGGTTGTTACGGACTTTTGGATTTTAGGTGACGATATGTACATATATGTATATGTACATATGTATGTAATATCTCGTTCCATTTCTAAGGAATTGGAATCCTAACCTATTCAGCGACCACTTTTAAATGGCTATCAGAGACAGAAGCCAAAATTTCTAACAGAGCATTTTAAGCACATAACAGAGCATTTGAAATGTCAAACGAAGTTTTCGATTGTTTTTAACCGAACTCTTGGCGGGGCTGTTTAAATACTGCTTGTGTTTTATTTGCACTCTTTTGCAAATCTCTCCAAACTAGATATAAGGCAACTAGTCTCTTAACACAGTTAGGTAAATTTATAGTCGGTATTTATGGCTTGTCCCAAGAACTAATATACTCATTTAGATTTAAATTCACTTTTTATAAATTCTACACCTGGGCGGACGATTTTACCTTGTTTATTATACCATGAAATAATTCTTCATGTACATAAATATGTATATACGATCACTTAACTTTTGTCATTAAGTTAAATAAAGTAGTTTTCAACCATTTCCCTTAGATATTTGTGTGACATGTGTATAATTCAAATTCAATTAGCATAGATAATTGCTTTATAACAAGAATAATTATTAAGTTTTCTTTTTTTTTACAAAATTTATGCTCTGTAAGCAATAAATTCAAGTTAAAGCAAAATTATAGAAAAAAATATTTAAATTAGTTTCGTTAGAAAGTTATTGAAACAACTGGCAAAATAACATTATGACAATTATTAATAAAATCGTTTTTGTAAGTACATACGTTCATTACAGAAAAGTCACGTTTTAGAAGTATGACTACATAATAGGATTGTCAATCGAACGAAATTTATTTGATTAATCGCTTACTTTTTGTCTTTTATTTATTTTGTTCTTCAAATAAAAAATAAGCCTAATTTTCAATCACAAATCTTTCGAATAAAATTATATTCATTGTTCATTGGAATAGCCGAAAAAATTTATTGCTTATCGCTTAAAACAATTGAATATTTTTATTCGTTATTTATTCGATTAATCGAGCACAACTTTTTATTTACTAATTATTCGAATAATCGAATAAAATTTTTTATCGTTATCATTTGGTACATTTTTATAAAGTTCCTTGTGTAAACGTAGTTCATTCAAATAAACAAATAAAAATTTTTAAATGTTGTCTATTCGTATAACAGAGTAAAATTTTTATTTTACTTGGTTTATTTATTGGAATAATCGAAAAATATTATTCGCCAACTTTCGAAAAAAAATTTTTTTGCTAATTCCTTATTAGAATAATCGAATAAAGTTGGATTTTTTATTCGTAGTTCATTCCAATAAAGAAATAAAAGTTTTTAAACTTTGTCTATTCGAATAGCTGAGTAAAATTTTTATTTGCTATTCAATCGAATAAACGAAAAAAAAATTTTGTTCATTATTTTTCCAACAATCCTATAAAAAAATTTTAATCACACAAAAAACATTATTCGTTATATATACAAACGAGCAAGCAGTTCATTACATTTTTTCGTTATTCATTTTAATAATCTAAGAAATTTTTTTCATATGTAATTTCATTTAATCGCTTAAATTTTTTCCGTTCGTTACTTATTGGTGGAATAACTGGAAAAGTTTTTATTTGTTATTTATTTGAATAATAGAATAACACTTTTATTAGTTATTTATTCGAATAGTCAAATAAAATTTTTTTATTCAGTAATCATTTGAATAATCAAATAATGTTTTTCCTCCTTATTTGTTCGATTAAAGTTTATTCATGCGAATAGTTGAACAAAAAATTTTATTCGTTATTTGCCGAACAATCGAATAAAATTTTTTATTGTTATCCTTTCCAATAATAAAATAATAGTTTTATTTGCTCTACATCCGAGTAATGATATGCAATTCTTGTTCATTATTTACTCAATTAATCGAATAAAATTTTTAATTCATTCACTCGAATAATTGAAAAATTTTTTTTTATTTATAAATCACTCGAACAATTTTTTATTGGTCATTTACTAGAATAATTTAATAAAATTTTGTATTCCAATAATCAATTAGTTTTTTTGTAGTTCCTTCGAAAAGTCGAATAAAAATTTTACACTCTACATATTTGTATAATTTAATAAATTTATTTTCTTTGAATAGTTGATTAAAATTTTATGATCTGTGTATTCGAAGAATGCCATACGTAGCACGTATGTGTTGATTTTTAGTTGTTGTGTGAATAATTCAAAAAAAATTTAATCGATTAAATATTTTATTCGTTATTTACTCGAATAATGGAATACATTTCTTGAGTTATTAATCAATCGCTTTATGAAATAAAATTTTTTGTTGGTTATTCATGCCGAACGAACAGTCGAACAAAAGTTTTATTTGTTGTTTATTCGAATAATGGTTCTATGAGAGCTCGGTTGGTTTTTTTTTTTTTTTTTTTTTTTTTTTTTTGAAATAGATAAATATAATAGATAAATAGTGAAAATAAAATAACCGAATATTTCTTTAGTTTATTCATTGTTTTTTTTTAATTCGACTTAACATAAAATTTATTCAATTTTTCCAATAAAATTATTTTTAAATTTTTATTCGAATAATACGCGTTAGCCTAAACATTACAAATAATATTTTAATTAGGCTTTTCTCTTTTTTCAGTTTCCTGCATTAAAAAAACAAACAAAGACTGTCATGAAACGACGGAAACTTTTTATATACTGGTCAACCTTGCAGGCTGGCATAAGTTTAGTTGCCTTCCTTACACTTCTACTGGTACAAAAAGCGGACACCGCCATTATACCGCCACCCTGGAGTGATCCTGAGAAAAATCCTTGCGCCTCAATGCCAGGCGGTTGGCAATTATTGTATTGGCCGCCTTTGAAAAAATGTTTCAAAATATTTACCATAGGCTTTCCCTGCCCAGAGACTATGGAACTAGGTCCAACAGCGTCCATAGGGTCAAGTAAAAAGAAAGCAATGGCCAATACTCCCATTGCAGAGTGTAGATGTCCACCGGGCACTGTATTAAGTGCTAAATATAACAAATGTTATAAAATATTTGAAAGAGGACCATGTGATAAGGGCCAGTACTTTAGTCCAATAGCAGAGTCGCAGTTGGGCAATAGAAGGTGCGAGATACACCCATATATAGTACATGTATATGTACTGATATCTAATTTAAAAAAAAAAATCATATTAATTTTTTTTATTTAATTAATCTAGAATCGCAAATCGCTGGGGTGTTTGTAAAACACCACGAGCCTGTCCAGATAATATGTTATTTTGGCCCAAAGATGGTAAATGCTATACGAAATTAACCAAAGGGCCATGTACCAAAGGAAAGCTTTTAGTATTAAACGAGGAAAATTTGGCCGAGTGTCAGGTAGGTATTGAAATTTTGGTACTTTTTCCGTAATCGGAAATTTTCGAGACTTAAAGCCACTTGCAATACAATTGTGCAATTTTTCGTATTGTACAATAATGTCGCCAATGTGTATGCTACATTCGAAGGTGGCACAATATATTGGCAAATATCAAAACACTTTTGATTTTTAGGGTTCCGTACACCAAAGGTGAAAAGGAACCCTATTGTTTTCGCTACGCTGTCCGTCTGTCCGTCACAGGCTATTTTCTCAGGAACCGTAAGAGCTACGGACCTGAAATTTGAACAGAGTATGTACAACCTTGGCCGCTACAACAACAAATACATGACAATTACAAAATGTTCCAAAACTAGCAACGAAAAATGTTAAAATCCCATGTAATATATATACAATTGTATGTAGATATGTTTATTGACACTTGAAATTTGTAAAATTTTTATATTTTTATATAGACTGCAACAATTAACACTAAAATTTAAATTAAAGGGCGGTTCATCAGTTAATGCAATTTTGACTATGTAATTTTGACAACTTGCTATATCTTCGAAACCGTAAGAGGCAAACTATTGAAATTTTCAAAAACGGTAAAACTAAAAAAAATTCCAAAATTATAAAATCGCCAAACCGAAAAAAATCGCCAAAAATTTAAAAAAAAAATCACCAAAATTAAAAAAAAATCTAACATTAAAATAAATCGCCAAATTCGAAAAAATCGCCCAAATGAAAAAAATCCGCAAAATTAAAAAAAAAACTCCAAGACCGAAAAAAGTCGCCAAAACGCGAAAAAGGCACCAAAACTAAGAAAATTGTTTATATGAAAAAAAAAATCGCCAAAATTAAAAAATATCGCCAAAATTAAAACAACACCAAAAAAAACCGAAAAAAATCGCCAAAACGAGAAAAAAGTGTCAAAACTAAAAATGCGCCAAGACTTAAAAAAAAAGCGGCAAAACCGAAAAAACGCCAAAACTAAAAAAAACTCAAAACCGAAAAAACCCCAAAAACAAAAAAAAATGCCAAAACTATATTTTATATAACTAAAGTTCATATTGAATTACATATCTAGCGTCCGCAGTCGTAAAGCAGCTCTGGGTTGAGGAACATCTCTCGCGTCATCGTAATTATTTCTTAAGTGCGGTCAGGCTTGTGCGTGTTGTTTGGCCTTCGAGAGTTTTTCGTCTCGCTCGCACTGGTTGACTGATCTGCCACATATAACCGTATAATCTTGCGGTTTTTTGCGGAATTTCTTTAACAACCACGTTGCTACTTCCTATGTGAAGGCATAGGTCGTGTACAGTCAGTCACAAAAACTTTTAAAATACTGTTAATACCATCTTGGGCATATGGTCTAGTTACTCCGCCCATACTTGTGCAACACCATATTATACAAATTTACTTTGTATAATATGTACTAAATAAATAAATAAATAAATATCTAGCGTCCGTACGGAACCCTTCGTGCGCAGGTCAAAGTCGCACTTCACTGAATTTATTATTGTACAATCAAGACAATTGTGTAATGTGGTGGTAACATTGTTCAATGTTGTTTGTATTTTCGCTGTCGAAAAAATTGGGCAATATTTTCTTTGAAAATATTGTGCCATTTATTGCATAGTATATATCACAGCGACAATACTATGCACAACAACATATGCAATAATATTGTATAATGGATGGGCCGCTTAAAAGAAATTTCTTTATTTTACTTTTCAGTGCCAAAATTCCGGAGACTTGAAACGTTACTTTTATGATATTGAAGAAACCTGCCATGAGCACTTTACCAAGGGACCATGCTCAACGCCTGGCCACTTATTCCTACCTGGCGGACATTGCGATTGTCATCGCTACCTGCCGCATTATCATAAACAGAAGCAAATGTGTTATGAATTAAGTACAAACCCGAATTCCTTTTCTAGCGACATTTGAGGAGTTCTTATTAATACAATTGCTTACATATATTTTACAGATACTTTGGGTCCTTGCCCTCCAGGCCATGTATTTACAGTGCCGGAAAACAACAACTCTAGTGAAATTGATACCAATGGTCTAATGTTTACACGAGCTAAATGCCAGTGTAAAGATGGTTATGTGCCCTGGGCAGATGGCCGCTGTTATCGTCTGTACACACGAGGTCCCTGTGCGGACGATGAATTTCTAATCAATGCTACAACGTGTGTACGAAATTTTTGTGGTAAAACTCGTTTATATTTCCCCCAGCAAAATGAATGTTATCGCATAGGTAGTCAGGGGCCCTGTGATCTCTATCAGGTGGTGGTATTTGATTTCACCGCGCGACCTTCAATAGATGGCATTTCCTATAACGGCATGTGTGGCTGTGCCGGCGTTATTATGAACTTAGACCAACAGTGCTCAACGCCTGAAGAATCTACAACAAATACTTGTGAATCTACCCCCGGTATGGTCGAACTAGAGGGTAATTGTTTTAAACTGTATACCAGAGGGCCTTGTGGTCCAGGCCAATGGTTGGAACCTATTAAAAGCTTAAGCACAGATACCGCTAGATCTATGCAGACAAAAGCAAAATGTGTCTGCCGTCCGGGTTATACGCTTGCTGAGAAGAAAGATAATATGGCAACGACAGGCATACAACATTGTAATGCGCCCAGTGTGGGCTTAGCCAGGTATTTGACGCAACATACTCTAAGTCAACGACAAAATACGAAATTATCTTCCAGCTTTACTCTGACTAATTTCCATTTTTCAAACAGTTTCTAAGTAATGGAATGTTTATCGGGTATGTTCTGCATTCCACGTGAAATTAAAACGAGTGGAATTGCAATAGCATTGTTGTTATAATTACATATTTCCAAAAACAATTGTATGGCAGTTTCACTCGTTTTAATTTCACGTGGATTGCAGAACATAGCCGTATATCTAAAAAAATGCATGACAGGCCTTAAGTCTTTTTTTTATACCTTGCATGATTTTGAATTAAATACGAGTACTCCCAAAACATTCATAAATTTCCCTAAACTGGTTTCAAACTACAACTTCTTTTAAATAAAAAGCCATGATTTTTTTTATTTATTTCTTTGTAGCTAAAACGTGGTAAATAACGTTCCTTTCCATTTTAATTTATATTAACCGGGAGTTACCAGACTGTTCAGTTATATAACCTATAAAATTCTCACCACAATTATGTATGTGTGTTTTCAAGCATGTTTTTTGTTTCATATTTCTTACTTGCATATTTTTAGTTGTATATTAATTTCACGCATTTATTTTTTATTTTAAATTCTAGATGGTTTTTAGAAATATTCGGTTAAATTTCAAAATCGAGGCAAACAAAATTCAATCGAATCTTCATATTAATTAAGCAACTACTTAATTTATAGAATTAATATTTAAGTTATAAATTTTGCTAAATAATTAAGATTTTACAAAACAAAAACTGTTTTATATTTAAGTTTGTGCCATTGAATTAGAGAAGAAGAAAAATAGCAATAAAAATTCAAAAGAATCCAACAATTTAAATAATTACTTGTGATTTTAATAGCAAAAAAAAAAGTCAAAATGATAAGAAAATTTTAAAAATATTGTGACGCAAATATATAGTGAACTGACCTAAAACATTTGTCAACATTTACAACGATACATATATTACAGATATTATTACATAAACATAGCTGTAATGCTTATAGCGAAATATACAATCACACAAACATATAAAGAAATCCAGATGCCGGACGCAAACAACAACCGTAATGCTTCTGCATAAATTTTCTATTGTCCACGTACATACACACTAATCAGCAAAACTAATTTCAACGCGCACTAAATACGTGAACGATGGAGAACTACTGCATGTGCTGTGACTTTTTGGATGTTGTTAACATTCATCTGGAAGCTTTTCTATGTTTAAAAAGAGCGATGCATGAGCTAAGTAGTCAGCAGTCTTGTGTAAAGCACAACGAAGTTAACATCGTGCTATTCCAGATTTAACATTGTGTGTTTAAAAGCTGTTAATATCAGTATTGAGTGAATAAAGTGTTCAGATTTTATAAGAATTGTGCACCGGTGACTTTTTGTTAAATTTCAAAGATTTTAACCCACAAAATAATAATTTTAAAAGGTAAAAACATAACAATCAGGTACATATATCATGGAAAACAATAGTTTAAAAAACAATTTTAAGGCGATCGTTTTAAAAAGTTGTGATGAATTCCGATGGATTTTGAGCATATTTTCTAAGCCAATCTTAAACTATGTACTGACTTTTAAAAAGCACACTAGAAGATAATAGATAAACAATTATTAAAAAAAACTTTAATAGGTTTTAGTTTAATAGTTTTAAAATTATTGAAAAAACGACTGTAGCAAACACATCACACATCGTATCGTTTTCAAATTGGTTTTGTGCATAAATCATTTTTCATCACATACCATACCTGAATGCAAAAAAAAACAGAGTTTAAGTGGGGAAAAATTTGGGAAATAACAAAAAAGGCTAGAAGCCTAAAAGATTAAATAGAAATCTTTATAATGACAGACATAAAAAATAATCAATAATCGATAAAATAATCGATTAATTAAATAAATAAATTGAAAATTGAAATTGAAATTGAAAAAAAAATACCGCAATAGAAAAATAAAAATATGTAAAAGCCGAAAATATTGTATAATATAAGAAAAGAAATAATAAAAGAATAGCATTAAGAAAATAATTTGTTAATATTGTAGAGAAGTTTTCCAAAAAAATTTAAGCCACTTTGAAGTCGGTTAAATTCTGCAAACAGTACTATAACACATTCCACAGTGGGGCAAAATCAACATATTTTGAAATAAATCAGCCATTTCTAAACGGATAGTACTGTAGAGATAAGATTTCACATGGGCATAGCAGGGGAGTATACACGTTAGTACTTCAAATACTAGCTGTCCAAATTGCATCGGTTGGACAAAGAACATCCGCAATCTTAATCAGGCTCGATTACATGAAATATATATAATGCTAAATTTTATTCGGCGCAGTCCCGCCCAGTTTTCTATATACGAAATTTTCTCATTACTAGCACTAAATGTCTGTCAATTTCAATTGAGTAGAAATATGAGAAAAGTAATATTGTATTTGAGGGGCGCGACTCCCCCCCCCCCCCACCATATATCAAATTTTAACGAGGATTAACCAAACCCACTTCTTCAAACAATGTGCCAATTTTATAGAATCAATTGGACTCGATAAATTTATGAAATAAATGAAATGAAATCTATATATGTGACGCGCAAAATAGAAATGGACCTAAGGGTAAAAACCGGTTTTGTTCAGGAGAGCCATTTTAAAGATTTAAATACGTGTATGTTTGGTGTACCATCACATCATAAAACGCGCATATCTCTAGAAGGGAACACTTTTGGGGCATGGGATCGGTCTCATTCGATGCTCAGATGTTGTCCACATCAAAAAAAAAAAAAAAAAAGTGAAAATAGATTTTTTTTTACCTAGGTACCTTTCTCTATGCGCTGTCACATATATAGGGTGTTTTTTTTAAGAGGTATAGAACTTTGAATTGAAATAGAACACAAGAAAATCGTTTTAATGTCCATCAATTTGGCTTTATTGGAAGGATAATTTTATGCCATTAATGTTTAAATATGATTTTGGGCATGTGGCCGCCGCGGCTGGCTCGAATAAAGCCAATTCTACAGGTCCAATTTTCAACCACTTTTTCGAGCATATGGGGCCGTATGTTGGCAATAACGCCACGAATGTTGGCTTCCAAGTCCCCTAACGTTTCTGGTTTGTTGGCGTAGACGAGCGACTTCACATATCCCCAAAGAAAATAATCCAATGGTGTCAAATCACACGATCTTGGTGGCCAATTGACAGGTCCATTCCGCGAAATTATGCGCTCATCGAATGTTTCCTTCAATAAATCGATTGTGACGTGCGCTGTGTGGCATGTAGCGCCGTCTTGTTGGAACCACAACTCATCCACATTCATGCCATCCAATTCGGGAACAAAATAGTCGGTTAGTCGGATCCAATTGCTGTGCACGGTGGCGAATCGATTCATTCGGGTCCTCTTCAACACTTTGCTCTACAGCGGCAATTGTTTCTTCGGTGCGCACTGTTCGACGTCTCTGCGGATGCGTATTATCACATAGAGTAAACGTAGTGCGAAAATGATCCATGGTTAACCGAATTAATTGCTCTGATGGACGATTATGTCGACCATAAAATGGACGGAGCTTGCGGTAAACTTCGCGAACTGAACCATTATTTTCGAAATAAATTTGCACGATTTGCAAGCGTCGTTCTTTTGCCAACCTGTTCATGATGAAATGGCAAACCAAACTAAATATTAATCACTTGACAGCTGACAAAATGGCCGCCAGTTAAAAAAGTGATGCCAACTTAAAGTTCTATACCTCAATAAAAAACACCCTTTATAAAACAGGATGTGTGTATGTATGTATGTAACGTATGGACTCCAAAACGGCTGGGCCGATTTTGATGAAATCTTCAGGGAATCTTCAGAATATTCAGGCGGGTGACACTGTGAAGTCTGATTTTGATTTTCGGTCTGCGGGCGGAAGGGCGTGGCAAAATCTAATTTTCATATTGCACCACCAATGCGCAACTCTTTCAAATCAATATAAATGAAATTGAAAAGACAATGGGGGTAGCGAAGGACACCGGGTGTAGCTAGTGGGATATAAAAATTTAAATTTAAGAGGCGTGATCCCACCCCTTTTTTAAACACAATATTATGTTACTGTAAGAGTGACAGTTTCGCAAGTATGCATTAAACAGAAGTATGTGAAATTAATTTAATTATTAAATTTTGAGGGGGTTTGGGGGCTCCACCCAATTTTTCAGGCATAAAATATTATTATTAAGGACATCCAAGATGTCTACAAAATTTCGAAGCAATTAATTGAGCAGATATACAGAAAATTATATAAAATTTTAAAGGACACAATACCGCCCATTTTTTCACAGTAAGACACAAACAACAGTTATACTCTCTCAGACATAACTAAAAAAAAATTATATTAAAAGAAAGCAAATTTTACCTAATTGAAGTCGGTTAAAAATATATGTATGTCTGTATATTAAACGTGAATAAAAATTATAAACACTAACCTTAATTGCTGCTCCAAGTCATTCACTTGCTTCTCTAAAGAATTGCTTTTGTCTTTGCTGGCTTTCAATTCATATTCTAATTGAAGAACCTTTTCTGTTTTCGTATCCAGCTGCGTCTATATTAAGTAAATTAATTGTAATTAAATGATGTGAAAAATTTCATAAATATATTAAAGTTTAAATAACCACTTACCAAAATTTTGTCTTTCTCATTTTCCAGTGTAACATAAGTCTTTTTTAGAGCAGCAACTTCACTGCATAGTTTGGCTGCTTCTTGCAAGGAAGCCTCACGATTTGTATCCAAAGTATTAAGACGAGCATTCGAAGTTTCTATTTGTTGTTCGGCCAATAAAAGTTTATTTTGGTGATCCGATAAACTGCGTTCGGTTTGCTCATGCAGCATTCTTGAAGTAAAATAAAAGGCATATTTGGTAAATTATTAAATTATTCATTTGCTTAAAAAGACTTTATCCTACTTTAATTGATTGTAAATTGTTTGCAATTTATTATTCTCTTCTCTCAGTTGCTGCTGTTGTTGTTTGTAGGACTCCAACTCATCTCTCAACATCATTATGTGTGTCTCCGAAGGAATGCGCGCTGATTGTAGATCACGATTTTCCCTTTCCAATAGCCTTAGGCGTTCACTGAGACTATCATAACGTTGCTGGAAATTGTGCATTTGTTCATCGTACATTTTTGTGTTACACAACAGTTTTTCTTTTAAAGTATCCCTCTCGCACTTTATACGCTCCACTTCAGCTCTAGCACAATCACGTTCTCTTTCCACCCTTAAAACAACGGCTTGAACACAATCACTGTTAGAGCTTGAAGCAGACGAACGTGCCGTAGAGGGCAAAGAATTACCCAACGCATTTTCATTATCTTTCAGACAAGGCACTAAGGCATGACTTTGTCTCAAACATAATTCTGAACGTAGTAACTGTAATTCTTCATCTTTCGACTTGATTTGGTTTTGTAGAAATTCAATTTCCTTATCGGAACCGGATTTACTTAGCAAGCGCAGATATTCCTTTTGAAAGAAATCTCTTTCGGACTTCAGACGTATTTTTTCCTCATCCAAATGTTGCGCATGTTGAGTTTCAATTTCGTTGAGGACTGGAACAAAATAATGTTTAAGTAATCAAGAAGTGTGGGAAGGCGATTTAAGAAAAGACGAAGGCAAACCTTTTTGTAGCGTTTGTATTTTGGTTTTCAATTTTGAAACTTTGCGCTGTAAGTGTTTGTTTTCTAATTTTAGTTCAGATTCTAAAAATATAAGAAAATTATTTATTTATTTATTTATTTATTTATTACATATTCTACAAAGTAAATTTAGTAGAATATGGTTGCACAAGTATGGACGGAGTAACTAGACCATATGCCCAAGATGTTATTAACAGAAAATTATATTTGTAAATACATATAACATTTTTTTTAATTTAAATTTAAATTTAATATAACGCTCATTTAATTCAAAAACGTCATAACTCAAAATACATCCGATTTGAGTTAATAATACAGACATAATTTTCGAACTTTATTTTCTGACCAACATTAATTATTTGCGATCGTAAATAAGCGATTTTCGTCAAAAAAAAGAACATTTTCTTAAAAAAAAAAATGAGATCCAAAAAATTATTTTTCCATTAAGTTGTGTGTAAATTTAAAACTTCTAACATCTTTTCTGTCGAACTAGTTTTTTTTTTTGTTATGACGATATGTAATTAACGTAATATAAATTGCAAATAATTGTTATTTAATACTCTTGATAAACTAAACTGAAACTTAAGAAAAATATTTTCCAAATTTTTGTTAGTTAGATCTTTTTGCATTTCATGCAACTTAATAATAAATTTCTAAAATTTGTTTTACCTTTCTGTGTCAACTCATTGATTTTCTCATTTATTTTGTGCTTCTCATTTAACAATGTACATTCTTGGCCTGTTTTTCCCCTTTTCAAATCATTTTTAGTCTTCACATTGTTCGTCGCCTTATCTTTCTTTATCATTTCGTTCAACTGCATTTTAAGCGTTTCAACTTCGGCTTCTCTTTGGACAATTTCACTATTCGCTTGAGTTTCAACTAACAGTGCCGCTTCTTTCAATTCATCTAATTGTTTTTGTAAAGAACGATTTGCTTTCTCTAAATCTAAAGCTCTTTGCATGGCCTCGTGCATTTGCTCCTGATATTCTCGCATACGTGTAAGGCTGTCCATTTTTTCGCTTTGCAACAAATCAATATCTTCATTTAAAGTGCTAAAGTTTTTGTAGCAACATTCTCGAGCCAAAGCAGCCGGAGGACGACCGCCGGCAAGTAAGTCGTTAAGGCGTAGTATTTCACGATCTCTAGCTTCTATCTGAAATAATCAGTTTAAAAACAAACAAACTTTTGAAACGCACTCAAAAGCGAATTCAAACATACCTTTTTCTGGTACAATTTTATATTTTCCATCAAGTCCTGATTTGCATTTTCGAATTGTTCCAGATTTTTACCACCGTCTTTCGCTATTACACCACCAGCTTCTAAACGCTGATAATAACCCACATTACATTTTGTACATTTCAAATTACTGTTATTTTCCTGCAAGGGCTGTAAGGCAGGCAACTCGTTGCCCGAACGCACGGTACTAATGAAAGGTTTCTTAGCTGAAAATATTAAAGTTTACTAAAAGTTACATACAATAAAGGTATTCACATCAGTTTCTTTCTTGTTGGAAAAATGGAAAAATGTAATTTTTTCCAACAAACACAGGAAAAAAAAATCCACCTAAAGTTGAGTTTTTAAATTCAACTTTTGGTGAATTTTTTTCCATTTTTCCAACATGAAAATAACTGATGTGAATACCTTTAATGATTATTTAATATTAATAAAAAAAAACTATTTTACTTTTTAGGTCCTTTCCATATTTCACATTTACATTCGTTGCTTTAGCTTGCATTAAATTTAGCTGTTGTTGCAATTGTTCGCAGTGTTGTTGTAAATGTAGTTTATCAGTTTTTAGGTCTCTGATTTTAATATTGAGTTCTAGAAATACGTAAATATGTACATATGTATGATTTTTTTAATAGTGTTTGTTGTTTCCTTTTTCTTTAAGCAAGAGCACATACTAAAACATACCTTGTATCTGTTGTTCGTACTCTTCCTGCTGTTTAATTATTTGTATGTGCAATTGATTGCATTCTTGTAGTAGACGAGAATTATCACACTTATATGGTTCTACACCCAATTCCCAGCACGATTTTTCCTTAAAAACACGCAACAACATAATAATTAAAAGAAATTACATACATATTTAAAATTTGCTCTTTTTAACAGGTTTTCCATGCATATCGTCATATAAAACGCAAAAGGGCTTAACATAATTTTTTTTTAATTTTCAGCAGAAACAAAAAACTTAATAAAAATCTAAAACTATTGTGATTAAATAAAACTTGAAAAAATTAACCGACTGCAAAAATAAGCACTACAAATTTAAAAATAGTTTAGATTGAGTTAAATAAAACATTTTTATAGGTGTTAACTATAATACTATTCAAATCCGGCGCCAATCAGGTTAGCAAATTCTAAATTTAATTATTTATAACGTTATCATTGTTATTGTTACAGACTTTGAAAAACATTATAGGTAACACATTTTTTTTTATTTAACTGAATATAAATTTTTTTTAAATTCTGAGGACTTATTTTTGAAGTCGGTTTAAATTTTTTTTGTTAAGTTTCATTTTTTAATTTTTAGTGCCAATTTTATATTAAGGTGGTCACGCCCAATTCGGCAAATATTAGTGTCCGCCCACTTTTCTAAGTTCAATAACACGTCACTTTCAGAGCTCAGGTGTATGCCAAGTTATTCAGGTAGAAGCACGTGAAATATAGAATTTATCTTTAATAGGCATTGCCCCGCCCATTTCTTTAAGTTTCATATAATTTAATACTAACCTTTCATGGACGTTGCGCCACCCACTTATTTCAACCTAACATTAAGTACTTGTCAGAGCTTAAAGTGTGTGCTAAGTTTCGTAAAAATCGGCAAATTATAAGAACGTGAAAGTTAACATTACATTTTAACGGGCGTGCCCCGCCCACATTTTTGAATGCAAGATTGTGTCCTTTTCAGTGCTCAAGGCATGTGCAAAGTTTCGTAAAAATCGGTCGAAACACGTGAAATATAATATTAAGTTTTAATAGGCGTATCTCCGCCCATTTTTTTAACTTTGAAATTGTGTCATTACAAGAACCCAAGGTGTTTGATAAGTTTCGCAGCAATCGGATCATGAAATTAAAAATTAGTGAGCATATTCCCGCCCACTTTTATGACAGTGGGACCAAATTGAAGCAGTCAGACAATCAGACAAAAAAAATTTACAATCAGTCCAAAAGGTATCGAGTTATGAAGTAACTTACAGTGCCAAAAAAAAAAAAAAATACAGACGAATTGACAACATCCTCCCTTTTTTTGAAGTTGGTTAAAAAAATTTTTTTATTCGGTATAGTATCATTACTTAAAAATGTATTAATGATACTAAAAAGAAAATATCGTTTTTATACTAGTAACATGAATAGTTGGCTTTTCATAATGGGGGTAATTTTGTATAACGCAAATTATACCAAATAGGGCTCTAAGCTTTTCCCCATTTTCATACGGCTTTATTTATAAAAATTATTAAAGCTTTATAAAGGTTTTTTAAAACAAATTTTCATACAAAATATTTCTTATTAAGCCTTCTTCACCAACTTATTTAAATATTAATTCATATTTAAATGCCGTTTTTTTCATACAAAAATTATATGAAAATCGACATTCGATATGTATGTATGTATGGCAGGTACGGTGCTTGATGTAAAGGCTTTTGAATTACGAAGATATAAAAAATTAAACATTGTTGAACAAAAAAAAAGGTAAACTGTTTGTATTCGAAGTTCAAACTGAATAGAAAAAACCCCTTTATTTTTGTTTTTTTAAAGCTTAAAATTTTGCAATTAAAAAATCTCCAAGCAACTTTCTTCGGAAATAAAATGCATATTTATTAGATACGCAAGGAATTATGTAAGTTTAGCCACACCGCTCAAAAAATATCCTATCCCATAAAAAATTAAAAAAAAAGACATACTGGTATGTTCTGCATTCCACGTGGAATTAAAATGAGTGGAATTGCCATAAAATTGTTGTTGGAAATATGTAATTATAACAAAAATGCTATGGCAATTCCACTCGTTTTAATTTCACGTGGAATGCAGAACATACCCAATTAAAAATTGTTTCGGAATTATGAACCTCTGAAGTTCCAATGGAAAATTGTGGATATACGTTATATGTACATATGTACATATTTTCCAACGAAATAAATAAATAAAATTTTGGTATCATTTGAAAGCTTTTAAAATGTTTTATTTTCCTTTGTCTCTCGTGTTAGAAACGGGGCGTAGACAGGGTATACCCATGTAGAAGCTTCCTAGAGTTTCTCCACCACTATAAATCTTATTGAAAACGTTTGCATTTGATAATATAACATACCACAAAATAACTGCAAGCGATAGTTAATTGAGGTACCCATTGACGAGTTCTCGAAAGCCAAAGAACCAAGTCAAGTTGACAAAAAATATATTTTTCTATTCAAAAAATTTTTTTTATTTATTTATTTATTTACCAATATTTTCATATTTAATATTTATTTTTTAACTGCTCCACCCAAAAAAACAGGTGTTATAAGTTTGTATCGTACAGTCCACGTACAGACCAAACAGCTAGTTTTTTTACGCCGTAGCTCCAAAACGGTTAGACCGATTTTAATTTGGTTTTGTTTTTTTCTGAAAGGTGACTTGATCTAATATCTACAATCGGTCTATAGTCAGCGGTTTTTAAAATTTTTATTTTTTTATATTCAGTACATATTATACTGTTTGTATTATTTGTTCTATTGCCAAAAGGCCAATAAATAAAATACATATTTATTAAAATAATAAAGTACTTACATTCTACATTATATATTTGTATTTATTTGTATTTGTATTGTAATTTCAACTAATTATTTCTTTTAACATTCGCGTGGTTTAGCAGCATATGCACTTGATCAGAAGAAACGGTTTACAGTTATGTAGTTTAGTACAGTATTACCGTTTATTCGTTGCAGTATTGTCAGATATGGCGAGTTTTTAAATTGTTCGGCGTCTAAACTTTTTATTTCGCGACATGACGATTTTTCTGGCCATAAATAAATAATAAAATTGAATTTCCAAATTTTTATTATTAAGGAAAAAGAGTGTCCAAATTCAAAATAAATCCTACCAAAGCTCGTCTGCAAGATATTAAAACATTTTTGATTTTATTGATTTTTCTTATACATATTAATTTCTAGTAATTAATGCATTTTGATTTTGGATGAGAAAAATTTACCAGAAACCGTTTTTGGAGATTTTATTTCTAGTTTTGGCGATTATCTGCCAAATTTTTATACGATTATTTTATACAAATTTATATTAAGAAGTGTTACGTATTTAAAAGCAAATTTATTATTAAATATATACTATATACTAAAAACTTCGCTGCTTACTTGAGTTTATAAATTTAAACATCTCCTGGGAGATGTTCTCCAAATTTTAAGAACATTGACTTGATTTGTTGAAAAATATTCTGTATAATCACAACTTTCTACTCGGACTTCAGCTGGCCATAACTCGGAAATTAAGGCTTGTAGCCAGTTTTTTATTTAATTTTTTCATATTTATTTTTTAGTTAATTTTCGCTATTGCAAAAACTACTGCAATAATTTTAACCACAACTGTTACCCCCTCCACAGTAAAATTGACTGACCACTAGCCTCTATGGCAACCCAATGCAGGACAACACAAAAAGTTTATAGCAAAATGAGAAATTTAAGACAAAATTTTCAAATACTTACCTCTAATAATTCCATAATTGTCTTCTTGGAATCTCTCAAGCTTTCTGTAGTTTTCACAAAATCTTCAAAAAGGCTGCCAACAAGTGGTATGGCGGCTAATGGCAGTGACTGCCTATATCCCATAACATCCAACTTTTGCCGCAAATTATTGAAAACGCAATCACTTAAACTCATTTTGAACAATATTTTAACAATAAACCAAAATAATAAAACTACATTGCACTACTTTATTAACTTTTTGTGTTGAAAAAATTTGAACAGCGCAAAGAAAATAAAATAAGCGGTATAATTGACAGCTGTATAAGAAAATTCTTCTTCTTCTTAAACTGTAAAAAAAATCAAGTGAACTGCTAGCAGCCAACTTCAAATTAGTTTTGATTGATGTAATTCTTTTGTTTACATTATTTTCTGCTGCAAAGATTTAATTTTTTCTCAAAACTTGATGGAATAATATTTTTAAATACAAAATCATTACGTGCACTCAAAGTGTACATAATCTATCTAATGGGTGACTCAAAATCGCGATCTTCATCACAAATATCGCTATTGAGTAGCAAGCCGACCAATTTACAGTGCAAAGATTTTCAGGAGTACTTGAGAACACGTTCCTCTGATACCTTAGAAAAGTTGTACAACTATCCCACAATATGCTTAGCTGTTTATAGAGAACTGCCTGAAATCGCAAGACAATTTGTAATTCGAATATTATTTGCTGAACAGCCAGTACCTCAGGCTGTAGTTGCTTCTTGGGGCTCTCAACATTATGCCAAGTACAGCAATTATAACTTTCCAGTAATATTTTTTTATGTAAATTGTTTTTTCTTGCAGGGAACAGCAACTTTCCACTAACACTCTTACACAGCTGAATGTTTGGCGCACTACAGCCATTCCCGGTGGCTTGTCGGCCTGGGAGTTGTGCCCAACTTTTAAAAAGAATCTTAAAATTGCTTTATTAGGCGGAGGTAAGCCTTGGTCCATGTCTCATACTTTGGAAAAGGACTCTAAACCAAGAGATATTGCTTTCTTGGATCAGTATGCCATGTCCAGATGGAGATGTGTTCTACACTATATGGTGGGCACCGGTGGCAATGGCAAAAGTCTAGAAAGTGAAGTTATTAGTCCGGACGCTGTAAGAATTCTATTACATGCCAATCTAATGAAACGTGAAGAAAGCGTAATTACAATTACTCGCCAAGGTTTTCAATTCCTTTTGCTCGATACGCAGTCTCAAGTGTGGCATTTTATGCTGCAGTACTTAGACACTTGCGAGGAGAGAGGTTTGTCGTTGCCAGAGTGCTTAAGTATGCTATTTCAATTAAGTTTTTCTACATTGGGTAGAGATTACAGTTCCGAAGGCTTGAATGCCAAAATGTTAACTTTTCTTCAGCACTTGAGAGAATTTGGTTTAGTTTTTCAGCGCAAGCGCAAAGAGGGGCGTTTTTATCCTACACGTTTGGCGTTAAATATTACGAACAAGGCTTCCAACGTACCAGCGGTCGTGTTGGAGGATGAAAAGTCCCAAGAGAGTGGTTATATAATATTAGAAACAAATTATCGCGTTTATGCCTATACCGATTCGCCTCTTCAAGTTGCTGTGCTGGGCTTATTTACAGAACTACTTTACCGGTTTCCTAACCTTGTTGTGGGCGTTTTAACCCGCGACTCAGTGCGGCAAGCACTGAGAGGTGGCATAACGGCTGATCAGATTATAAGTTACTTGGAACAATATGCACATCCCAATATGAAACTAACCGATTCGGCAATTAAATCGAAATCACCCCTGCCTCCAACTGTAGTCGACCAAATAAAATTATGGGAATTAGAGCGTAATCGTTTCACCTACACGGAAGGTGTAGTATATAATCAATTTTTGTCGCAAGCCGATTTTGTTACTCTTCGCGACTATGCCCAGTCGATTAATGTTTTGGTGTGGCAAAATGAAAGGACACGTACAATGGTGGTTACTAAAAATGGTCATGATGATGTTAAAAAGTATTGGAAAAGATATTCAAAGAGTGGTGCTTAATAAAGCACATCTGATTTTGTACAGTTAACATTGTTTAATGGTTCTATGGAAATGTTTAAGGGTAAGTTAAAAAATAAAAACTTTCAATTATTGTTCTCAAAAAATACGTACATAGTCCACCAACTATGCTATATGGCCCTATGGGCTCGGCTGGTTGTTATTATTATAAATAAATAAATAGAATAAAATAAATAAAATTATATTTTTAGCTGCTCTTTTTATACAATCATATATGGATTTATTTTAATATAAAAATGTGCTATAAAAATTATAAAAAATGACAGCAAGGTTATTAAAGTTCTAAGGAAAGTGTGTAGGTATTAGGATTCCTTCTAAAACCCGATTTACGTACTAAACTTTACACATACAGCGTAGATTGTTTGAAAATAAATAACGAAGCTTAAAAATTAAGCCCTTATGACAATTTAGTGAAAAAAACTTCTTATAAATAAAATTTATTCTAAAACATAATGGGTCTCTGCGGCATGCACAAATTGTAATAGCTTTTCTTATCCCAGAAATCCATACCTTTCCAACCACACCAACCTTTAGCTTGTATGGTCTGTAAATCATCTTCGCTCGTATAGTGAGGATCTAAAATAAGGAACTTAATTTGACCTGTTTGTACACAATAGTCAATGCCTATAATAGTGTGAGCCAACACACCGCCACCAATCATAATCGGTGTACCCTGAGTCTCAAAATGCATTGCTAGATCTGAGCCTATTGTTGATAGTTCAGCACCAGAAGCACAATGTTGAATTTTCGAGTCTACATTGAGGAAACCTTGTAAACACATAGCAACTTCCGTAGAACCTGTAAGGAAAGCAAAATTTAACTAGATATGTTATTTATATGAACTATTTCACATTCATCTAACCGATCCATTGATAAGATCCTTTGAAACTCTGCGGTTTATCACCAATTTTTACCAAATATTGTTGTATTTCCGAGTGTGTGGGCACAGCTCTTTCTGTAAACCCCTGCAACAAGAACCATGAGCATATGGTTTGCAAAGATCTGTATGCGCAACCCCATCCATTATCTTGCACTTGCTGTTGCAAATAATGATAATAATGATAGTTCCCTTGAACCAAATATAATTTGCCATCTTTTACACCACTGGGTTTGAGCCCAATATGAGTATTAAGAAGAGGATCACCGGAGGTAATATCATTACGGAATATACATGCATTGCCACGTCTAAAGTACGGTTTCGTCACCGGTAAACCAAAGTGACGGTGCAAACGTTTACGGTTATCTTGCATTATTGCGTTGTCATCAGGTAGTCCCACCAAATAAGAACATGATATAAAATGACCGAATTCCTTTATAGAAATTTTTAGCTTTTACATTTAAATCATATATTTTTTAAATTTATTAGATCTTACCAATGGGAAGAAATTATACATTTTGGCAGCCAACAGCTGCTTGTTTTCGCTCTCCTCCAAATGTTCATTAATACTTTGCTCACACAAACGCAAAGCTCGGCATATACTTTCTATTAGCACATCATACAGCCTGCCAGCTTTGGTTGATTTATTTAAAATTGCCATAGGTTCTACATCTATGGGAATGCTAAATTTCTTTTCTGATGGTTTTAGGCACATGCTCATTGAAGGCAGAATTTTGTTCGCTCCGTCTGCTTCGGCAAATTCTTTTGTTTTGGAACGCAAAACATCTATGTTTAGAATATCAAAATCACAACCCACAGCACCAAATATACCATTCAGCTGGATATCGGAGGGGGAATTTTTTTTGCTTTTCTTTTCTCCTGAATTTTCTTTATTATCTTCTTGGTGATAATGTATGGCTTCCTGCAGGGAGTTCAATATATCCTTAATAAGAGAATCGTTGTTTATGGACTTTTTCGATTCAGAGCACCCCAAACCCTGAGCTCCACCATTAGTTATAAACATTTTAGTGGACGTTATATTAAATGCTAAACTTCCTCCCGATATATTTTTACGCAAAGCATGAATTTCTTTGCGAACAGCTAGGGGATTATCATCTGTGTATATGGTCCAGCTGCATTTAAGCCTTGTGAAACAAAAATCGCGATAAATTTCATCACCCTTTAGAATTTCATAGGGCACTTGCTCTAGCTTGCCATGCATTAAAAATGAGGCCTTCAAACCGACCAAAGTTCCAAGTTCACAATTCAATAAAATGGGATTGTCGGTAATGTCAACATCCTTGAATATCTCAGATAAATGGGCCTCTGCATCCGTGCAGTGGCCAAATTTTACCAGGCCACATAAATCCAGTTCGGCTGGAAATTTGTGTTGTATTTGCTCATAATTCAGTTGACCTATAGTGGACTCGACATTAAAGCCCATCAACAACAGAGTGCCCTCACCATAAAACACTCCAAATAAACAACCACTGCATTGTTGTTTAACTTGCTCCAAACGCTTAATTTAATTGATGAAAGTTTATACAAGGACATATATTTAAAAATTTCAAATGGTTGGAAACTCACTTGTAATAAAATTGATGAAATTTTCAATTTAGGCAACATTTTTTATTTATTTTTATTTCTGAAAAAATAAAATTAATGCGTTGGCAAAAAATGTCCAATAATCATACCCCACTTCAACAACAACAAATTTGACAATAATAATAATTGCTGCTTCTTCTCTAATTAAAAAACAACACTGAATTGATAACTTACAAGGATGGAACACTGCATAAATTTGTCTCTAGTCGTGCAGTGCACATTTTATCATATATATGCGCTGACTTACACGGGCATAATTGTGCTGGCATAATATGCCAGTTTGTTGGTGAGAGAGGCAAAGAGAGTTGTTTTGCGGTTGGCATAACTTTTCAACCAGCTTCAACCCCGCATTAGCAGCATAAAACCAATACACATACAACTTAAAAAACAGCAAATGTTAAATGAATACTAAAAACACTAACACACACACAGCTGTGTATACGAATACATTTTGTGCCAGATGAATTAGTCTCGTGTAATTTGCAAGAGAACAAAAATTGTGCGGCTTAAAAATTGTTCTCGTCTAAACTACCTCTATGAGAAATTATTATTTTCGCCTAAATTAATTTATCATAATTGCTTCAAAAACAGTAATTATGCTTATAAGATATTTTGAAAGTAACAAGTATTTTAACGCTTAAAATTATTGAAGTGATGCTCTTGAGTGACTTGTGCGCACCAAGTGAGCTGTGCCATTCACAATATTATTTATAGCTGGCAGTTCCCTTATGAAAATATTCAGAGTTCTTTGTGTCTTTGCTTTTACATTCATTTTCTTATTAAATATACGTTTCGACCAACAAAATATATCGGCAAAATACAAAATCAAATTGAATTTTTTCATTGAAGAGTTTTTAAAAATTAAAAATAGTGTATTTACTTTAATACATTAATAAAATTACTTTGTTATTGTCGCGAATTTAAATGTGAGTAAAGTGTTATTTTAAAGCATTTGCAACAAAGAAAAATTTCTGACGCAGACAAGTGTTCTTGGAAAAATTTTAGAGATAGGATAAAAATTGGGAAAGAAATAATTGCAAAAAATATATACAAACCATACTGAAGAAAAAATTGCTAACAATGATTTAAACATTTATATATGTACATAAATTAAAAAATCATTGAATATTGCTTGATTTTTTATTTTCTGCGCGTGAAATGCGTTAGTGTGTGAGTAAAGATTGAAAAATGCAACAACAATAATTGTTAAATTTCTATAAATTGGCTGTCTGGTTCACCTTGGCAGAGATGCTAGCTAGCTGGCTAGTTAGCTGCTGCTGGCTGGATAACTAATTTAATTTTTGTTGATTTTCTTTGTTTTGTTTTTTCATAAATTTTTAGGAAAACTAAATCGTTAAAATAGATATTATTAGTAAATGTGTTATATTCCCACTATACCCCCTTTTATGCAAAGATTGTAATATACATACATATGTATCTATTTCTTTTGTTATTATGTGCTCAGAAATTAGACGTTATTTATAAAGCAGCCGCGAGCAGTCACTAACGTTTATAATCTGTATCCTAAATGTCACATTCATTGGCCTCAACTTCCGCCACAAATACTGCTTCGTTGGCCACACCCAGCAGCTCAGCGGTGCGAGCCTTGGCCTTAGAATATAAATCACTGCAAGAGGAACCCGTTGAAGGTTTCCGTGTCAAGTTGGTGAATGAAGACAATCTATTCGAATGGGAGGTAGCAATATTTGGTCCACCGGATACCCTTTATCAGGGTGGCTATTTTAAGGCTCATATGAAATTCCCTCATGACTATCCATATTCACCGCCCTCTATACGCTTTTTAACCAAAGTTTGGCATCCAAATGTGTACGAGAATGGTGATCTGTGCATTTCAATATTACATCCACCGGTCGATGATCCCCAGAGCGGTGAGCTGCCATGTGAACGCTGGAATCCAACACAAAATGTTAGAACCATATTGCTATCGGTTATTTCTTTGCTCAATGAACCGAATACATACTCGCCGGCCAATGTCGATGCATCCGTAATGTATAGAAGATGGAGAGATTCTCAGGTGAGTAAATTTTTGGGCTAAATTTTGTTCTAAGAGTATAGATAAATAAATTAGAAAATGATGATGAAATATGATTTTTATAAATTTAAAAACTGCATTTATGACTCAGATTTGTTTTTAAAAATATACGAAAAACGCATTTTGTGTTTTATTACTCCGTAATTTAAGAAATTAATTATTCGACATGTCATAAATATATTTTACTTTGAAATCTATTTGCTGGTGGTTCAGCTGTTGCTGTAACAAATCGTCAGTAGACTTCAACCACACATTTTCAATAGTCACAAACCAGCGTTGTCAACTCGGTGCTTTTCGCACCGTTTTTAGTGCTTTTTGAAATTTTCAACGCGAAAAATTTTGAAGTTATTGCTCGGTGCTTTTTAGGGTTCCGTACACCAAAGGTGAAAAGGACCCTATTGTTTTCGCTACACTGTCCGTCTGTCCGTCACACGGTATTTTCTCAGGAACCGTAAGAGCTACGGACCTGAAATTTGGACAGAGTATGTAGAACCTTGGCCACTACAACAACAAATACATGAGAATGAAAAATTAAAGGGTGTTCCAAAACGAGCAACGAAAAATGTTAAAATCCCATGTAATATACATACAATTGTATGAACATATGTATATTGAAACTTGAAATTTGTAAAATTAGTGTATTTTTATACAGACTACAACAATTAACACTAAAATTTAAAAAAATTAAATTAAAGGGTGGTCCATCAGTAAATGCAATTTTGAGTATGTAATTTTGACAATTTGCTATATCTTGGAAACCGTAAGAGGCAAACACTTGAAATTTTCAAAAACGGTAAAACTAAAAAAACCGAAAATTATAAAATCGCCAAACCAAAAAAAAAAATCGCCAAAAATTAAAAAAAAATCGCCAAAACGAAAAAAATCGCCAAAATTAAAAAAAATTTCTAACACTAAAATAAATCGCCAAATTCGAAAAAATCGCCAAAAATGAAAAAAGTCGCCAAAATGAAAAAAACGCCAAAAATCGAAAAAAAATCGCCAAAACGCGAAAATGTCGCCAAAACTAAAAAAAAATTTATATAAAAAAAAAATCGCAAAAATGAAAAAAATCGCCAAAAATAAAAAAACGCCAAAGTGAAAAAACGCCAAAAACCGAAAAATCGCCAAAACGATAAAATAAAGTGTCAAAACTAAAAAAATAGCCAAAACTTAAAAAAATCGTCAAAACCGAAAAAAACGCAAAAAGCGCCAAAACAAAAAAAAAACCGAAAAGACCCAAAAAACGAAAAAATGCCATAACTATATATTATATAGGATGAAGTTTGTATTAAATTACATAGCTAGTGTTCGTACAGAACCCTTCGTGCGCGAGTCAGAGTCGCACTTTACTGAATTTATCTAAACTAATTTTTGGTGCTTTTTATTTCTTGGCGGTGGCACCAAACCCAAAATTCAAAAAGAATTTTCTTTATATTTATATATGTATATATATTTTTTGAAGAAGTCAACATTTAAAGAACATAAGCACTGAAGTTAAATGGAACATTTCAAAATATTCTAATAAGATTGTACAAAACTGCTGTTATTAATATTGCGTTTGCTGTGAAAGAATGTTTCCACAGCATTATTTAATAAAAATCAAATTTTGAAAGTCTTGATTTTAAAAAATTAACTACTACTCCCATCGAGTTCAAAATCTAATCAGCAAGTCAAAAAGACTTGCCAATTGCTGCTAATTTGACTAATTTCAGGGGATTTGTTTCTTCGTTGACGAAAAAAATTAAATTTTTTATAATTTAAAAAGGTTTCGTCAAACTGATTTTGGAATTCACTTATTCTCATAGAATCAAAATGTGTATCGGATGCTTCACATTTGAAGTTTTTTTTTATAAAACAAAAAATTTTACTTAAATTACGAATTTTTTTCCTCGTTTCAGTGCTTTTTGAAATTTAAAAGTTGACAACGCTGCTCTTATCTTATGCACAGACTTTCAGGAAAAATAAAATAGACACCCCTATTCTGCGTTTCGATTCGAATCGAAAGTTTCTCCGTTTGGCAACTTTGGTATTCTGCGTTCCGTTCTTCGATTTTTCTTTCGATTCTATGTATTCTGCATTTCGATCGGAACTACGTTTTTGTAAGTTGTTATTTTAGTGGCGGAGCGTTTTCAATTTTTGATTGTTTAGCTTCAAAAAGTGATTAATTAAAAAAATAATGCAAGCATTAAATACAAAAGAAGGTTTAATTAATGAACTATACACTTTGTTTTGTTTTTCTGTATTGAAATGCGATTTTTATTCAATTTATTACAGGCAAAACAGTATAAAAAGTTGACATACCTATTTAATGACGACGAAAAACGATATTGTCTACGGATTTAATTAAATTTAAATAAATAGACTTTATTTTTGTGTTGCAATTATGTGTAAAAAATTAAACTATTACCTCCGGCGCGACAGGATTCTTCACACTGGAAAAGTTTGGCCACAAATACCTCTTGCTTATCTCGTTTTTTTTAACTCTCTGTAATATTTAATTATTATTTGTTTTAATGGTAAATCACTGTTTTTTTGCACTAAACTTAACTTTTTGCTAAAAATTTTGCAAAATTGCTTAATTTTTCTGTTCCTATTTCACCCGTTTCATAGCAAAACAGCAGGTTTAAACATACTCTTCTCTTCTTCTTTTTCTTCCGATTCAGTTTTTTTGCAGAATACATCTTTTCGATCCGTGCGTAACTGAATGCGTAATGAACGTAATGAATGAACGTAATCGAAACGCAGAATAGGGGTGAGATTCTCAGTCGTAAAGCAGCTCTGGGTAGAGGAATATCTCTCGCGTCATCGTAATTATTTCTTAAGTGCGGTCAGGCTTGTGCATGTTGTTTGGCCTTCGAGAGTTTTTCGCCTCGCTTGCACTGGTTGACTGATCTGCCACGGATAACCGTATAATCTTGCGGTTTTTTGTGGAATTTCTTTAAGAACCACGTTGCTACTTCCTATGTGAAGGCATAGCTCGTGTACAGTCAGTCACAAAACCTTTTAAAATACTGTTAATACCATCTTGGGCATATGGTCTAGTTACCCCGTCCATATTTGACCAACACCATATTATGCAAATTTACTTTGTATAATATGTATAATAAATAAATAAATAAATAAAATAGATTCATATCGAATATAAAATATTTGCTGGGTTTTGTATAAGTTTATAAGCCCACTACGCTTATTTTTCTTTTCTGATTTTCAAAAATATTGTTATTTGTGAATTCTCAAATAGTTCTTGAAAGTCTGTGTATAAGATAAGAGGTTTGTGTGTTTGGTTGAAGTCTACTGACGATTTGTTACAGCAACAATGAAATGCATATAGACAAAGCTGAACCACCAGCAAATAAATTTCAAATTCAAATTACTCCGTAATTTTTGGTCAAATTAATTTTTAATCTTTTTTTATTTTTTAACCAGATTTGTTAATCAAGTTTGAGTTAATTAATTAATTAAATTAATTTTTCTTTTTTTTTCTTTTCGATACTTCGCTAGCTTTTGGTTAGCTTTGTCAGGAAATTATAAATTTTAATTTATTATTTATTGTAAGGTCAAATAAATAGTTGAAAAGTCAAACATTTTTTGTTTTTTAGTTTACTTACTTTTTTATTGTTTTATTTTTGATGTCTTTTTTTAGGGTAAGGATAATGAGTATCCCAATATTATACGTAAACAAGCTTTAGCTGCCAATGCTGAAGCTAAAAAAGAAGGCATTGTTGTGCCCATGACCCTGGAAGACTATTGCATTAAACCAAAACGAAAAGAAACAAATGAACCCACACTGGATTCGAATTTCTTTGATGATGTTTTTGACTTAGAAACAGAAGATGATTTACCAACCGATGACGATGATGATGATGATGACGACGATGATGATGATGACGACGATGATGATGATAACGCAGATGACAGTGGCAAAGGGGAAACAACATAAAAAGAACCAAATAAAGGTAAAGGTTTCCTTTCCACTTGCAAAACATTTATTTTTTTATTTTTTCAACATTCTACTAGATTATTGGCAGGTAATAGATAAATACTGCATCTGTTAGCAATATCAGGAACTTCTTTACATAACTTTTTTTAAATATAATGTTTGTTTTTACTTATAAAATATATTTTATATGTTTAAGCTAATTTTCACCGAACGAGAAAAAAGCAACAATAAATTTCCATTCTACTCTCAACTAAATATCACATTTGAATAAATTAATATGTACAACTATTATAAACTTGAAATTTAATTTGTTATAAATTATATAAATACATACATAGTAAAAACAAAGATTTAAAGCCAAATAGTTAAACAACACTTGCAAAAACCAAGCATAAGAAAAGTAAATTGCCATAACTATACATACAACATACATACATTATATTTAAACTACATACCTACAATACTACACTCGAAAAAAATCCTAGTGCTATATCTATATATATACATACATCTATCAGTTGGTGAACTACAAAACAAATGCAATGCAATTAAGTTAAAAACATTTAATTTATATGTTCTTTCCTTTTTCTTTTCTAAGCAAATTTTTGATATAATTTCTATGGTTTTTTTTTTTTTTTTTTTTTTTTTTTTTTACAACGGTCGAATTAGTAATTTTCTGCAATTATTTAATGTTTTGTGTTAAGTATTTATGTAGTCAAACTATATTTTTCTTATATAAAGATATATTTGTACGACTACATATTTGTATAAATAGAATTTTTCTTAATAATTTTTTTCAATATTTTATTTTTATTTATGTATTTGTTATCGGTTTAGCATGGTACATTTCGTAGCAGCAACGAAATGCATCTAGACGTGCTAAACCCACAAACGAATATTTTTTTTTTAATTTTCTTAATAATAACAAAGCTTTATTTAGTCGCTCAGTTTCCCTCTATTCTTTTTTGTGGCAAAGTCATAATGAAAATTTCACAAAAAATTTACATTTTATTGACGAATGGACAAAAAAACATATAGACACACACACAACATACATTTATAGTATAACAGAATAATGAAATTTTATTTAAGTCTTATCATACTTTAATGTCGTACATAAAACGTTTAATTAAATGTCAGCATACATACATGCATAGATATAAATACATACATACATGTATGCATTAGTATACAGATGCATATATTTTTTTAAGTCTCTCACCTTACTTTAATATTAAAATCTATATAATAAACATTTAAATTATTGAAACAAAAATCAACCAACAATTGCAACAAAAAAATTCCTTTTATTAAACTCATTTAATAAAAACGATTTGTATATCGGTGGCTTAATATAAAAAGGGCCTAACTCAATTTTTTTCGAAATCGTGTTTTTAATGTTTTCTGGGCGACAACATATAATTGCATCCTCCTTGAAGATCTTAGTACGTTACAGTTCAAAATCAAGGACTTAAGGCAACTTTAAAAACTATATCGGCATGTAAATGCTTTATTTTTTCTTCAGTTTTTTGCTTCTGTAAAATATTGAAAATTCGAGTTAGGCCTTTTTTATATTAAGCCATCGATATATAATTCCTTTGCAGAAAATTTATTTTTCTTATTTTTATTAATAACTTGTAATAATTTGTACAAATTATTGCGTTCACATACTTTTTGGAAAAAGAATAAATTTTGTTTTACTACAATAATAGTTTTTATCATAAATTTACTTACTTTATGTAGTAACACTTGTATTGTTTTGCAAACTCTTGAATTTGTATTCAAAAATAGCAAGTGCATATATATGTACATATCGTCGCTGTTTTAACTAACCGACCTAACTGACATTTTTTTGAAAAATGAGTTAAGTCTACTAGACTTTATAAGTCATAATACACATTGTCTACAATTTTCACGACTGTAAGCATTACCTTTTTGCCTATATAAGTAAAAAGATTTCTGACGCAGCCATGAGAATGAATGTATATATAAATCAACAATAAAAGCTGCTCTCCTATTAAATTTTTAAAATGTTAGTTAGGTCAGTTAGTTAAAACAGCGACGATATAACATATTATTAAATATAATAAAATAGTGTTAAAAACCCCAATTTTCAATAAAACAAATAAAAGAAAACATGAAACCCAAACTAAATATGCATAAATAAATAATCCGACCTATTCTCGTTTGAGTATCTTTTTAAAACGACATGGTAAACGAAATGGTAATACTGTACCAAGATAACACGGTACATGTCAATGCAACACCGTAACACGGTGTAATTTCAATGTAAAATTGTCCTTATCTATCGTTTTAAAACGGTACTCAAACGAATTAAAAAAAGATTTTAAAATTAATTAATTCCGTTGATAATTAAGCTTTTTATTTAAATTTCTTTTCATTACAGAAGTGTGTAGTGTGTATTACATTTCTTAAATATTAATTGAAATAGTATTTGATAAAATTTTTTGCGAAAGGTAACAAATAAAAATAATGGAAAAAACTTTTAGAAGATACGGATGTTATTCTGAAGAATAAAATTAAACCCTATGTTGGATTATAAATACAAGCGAATTTCAATAAAATTAATTAATAAAAAATATAAGACAAAAACAACTTAAAAAACATCACTATTCATACAATTTAAAAAAAATGCAAACTGTCTTCTTTTAAACCAAGAACTATGAACGTCTACATTGCATCGAAATGAAAACGATGAGCTTCTTGCAGTTTCTCCTGTTTATCCTCACGTTTCTCTTTAATGTAAAGCACTAATATGATGAGGACAATAAATAAACAAGTGCCACCTAAGGCCACCACACTCATTAGTATAAGTTTGCTGGGTGTAACAAACAGTTGGGCCTTCCAACGTTGAGGATCTTCGATGGGCTTGGGCACTACTATGATTTGTGAATTTGGTATCAGTTGAGTCCAAGTGCGTGACATGTGGCCCAGTCCCATAGTCAAGGATTCGACGAAATTTGGTGTTCTGCCCAAACCAAAAATAGTGTAGGGCAATTGCAAGGCAAAATAAGAAGACTGTGGCAATTGCACCGAAGAGCCACGTTGCAAATCTCCATCTTGATTGGTAGTGTAATATGTTATGCGTGGACCCGGTAAATTAGTACCATACGTACGCTTTTTGCGACCCAAAGCTGTTTGAGAAGTTGGATTCTTTTTATTTATTAGCCCCGTCAAAACAATGACTTTAACGAAATTAGCATCATAGTCTAGAGTATTTCGGAAGGCTAAAGGTTTGTATTGGCCGTTTTTAGTTTTTTGTATTAAAACAACATCCAAAACACCTGAAATAGTTGATGTATTAAGTGTGTGTTTCTAATAGAAATTTAAAAAAACAAAACCTTACCATCTTGATAGAAGTCGTAAAAAGCCCCAGCGACAGTATCGTTACCTAAAGGACTTAAAGCATTCCATTTTACTTCAAAAGTTCTTTTCAATGGTGGATTGCACATTTTACAGGGAACGTTTTCCAAAAGGAAAGTTTGCATACGCTTGGGACCTGTTAACGTTTGCAATGTCATTATAAGATCTGGATAACCGTCCATATTAAAATCTCCACTACGTGCTGTTATGGTCTTTAGATACACATCGCCTTTGACAGGCGGCACAAAGCTCCAGGACACAGCTTGTGGATCTTTAAAGTTGACGTGGACGTCACGAAAATTAGAACCATCGTGTACTAATATAGTAGAGTTTGTGCAATCTTTGTGGAAACAAACAGGTAAAATAATATTCTCCACCCCTTCTAATTCGAAGTCGGCAAATACCGCCTGGCCCAGATTGTAATTTGAGCCTACTATTGAAATATCTATGGTGTGATTAAATGTAAAATCTTCCTTTTGCAAATCATTTCGGCCATACCAAACTTCATAGAATTTGTCGGTTTGCACAAATAAATCGGCTGTAAAGTCGCCATTCAAATCCAAATAGGCATTAGCATTAGGAGTTTTAATGCTGGCGGCAAAAGCAGTTGTTCCTGTGGGTGGAGCTTGTGTTATATGTATCGGTGGCTCGCGGGCTTTTTGGAATATCCAAAATACACGATCACCATTCTCATCAAGGCCATATAAATCTATAATCATATCGCGATTGAAATCTAAAGCCAAAGGTTCGCCTTTAGTTTTAAGTAATGGCGGCTCCGACTCCTTGGTGCAGTTAAGTCCTTCTGGACCACCCCAATGCACATACACACTATATATATCTTCTTTACTGCCTTTAGGTTTTAGTGTTACCATTACGTCCATCAAGGCGTCTCCATCAAAATCTCCAGGAACCACACTGGTAATTTGGAAACTTTCATAGGTACAAAAGGGTCCATTTCTTAATAGGGGCTCCGTATCGGCACCTGTAATGTGTATATATAAATTCAATAAACTTTCTAGCCCAATTATCATAAAAATAATTAAACTTGCCATATAGTATTTGCAATACTTTCATGTTGTCCCTTATCAAGAATACATCGGTCAGTTCATCAGAATTAAAATCCCCAAAAGCTGCTACAATTCCTTCCTTGACAACACCAAACACTTGATTAGTTATATCACTGGCATTGGAAAAGCTTGTGGTAACTACAATTAAAGTGGCCACTAACCACTTAATACTTAAACGAACACGAATCATTGTTTCAAATAGTTTTTAAAACTTCTTAAAGCATTTCCTTTAAATGTAAAACATCTGTGCACAAAACCAATTGGCCGATAATGTATCCAAAAATTTTTTTCTTTCCAAATTTCTTTGCTTTCTATTAGCGTAATATAGTTATTATTAAAAATAATTAAATCTTATTTAAGCTGTTTGCTTTATTTAATTTTTGGAAAGCAATTTTTCTTTTTCACAAAAATGAGTCAATTTTATTGTTGATGTGTTCGCGAATGAAAAAACAACAAGGAATAATAATACAGCTGTAGCAGGGTTGCATATTTTATGCGTGATGCCAACTTATTATCAAATATTAAATTCGATGGTAATACTTTTTCATTACTTCAGGCAGAATTAAAGGCTCAGTTAGCCGACTGTAACGTAATGTAACTGCAACAGTAGGAAACAGCTGATCGATATTGTTATGTGAAAAGTACTGAAAATGGTTATAGAGATGTAATGTAACGTAACCTACTTTTCATATAAAAATATCAATCAGCTGCTTTCTACGTTACATTTACATTACATTACAGTCGGCTAAGTGAGCCTTTAGTTTGTACGTGATGTTCTGTTCTGAATCAGCTGTTTTGTTTCTGTTGATTTGAAAATCTGTATGTGTGGTTAGTTTTTACTTTTTCGTTCTGTTCTGCTGCGGACAAATCTGTAGAAAATAGAATTCAACGTTAAGTGACAGCCAAAAGTGTGTATTTCTTAGTGTGTTGTGATATTTTCTGTACAAGTGTAATCAATTCTATAGGTTGCCAGCTGATTTTTTTCACAGACAAAGTAATTGCAAAATATTTTATACAGAAAGGAACGGCACGGAACAGCAACAGAAAGTAAAGACTAATGAGGCCTTTCTACTTGCTCAAGGTGAATTCATATCAGCTGATCTTAATTGCTCAGGTAGCTATTTTTGACGCTTGTAATTTGAATATCCCTCAGATGTCAACAATACAAATACACATCAACGCTTATTCGTCGACGCTATCTTGGCGCACTTGTCAATAAATTTTTTACATCCCAAGTATGAATTTTTCAAAGCGAATTGAAGTGAGCCTGTCTCATATGTATATGCCTATTCAAGGTAAATCCATATCAGCTGGTCTCAACTGTCCAGGTGATTGTTTTAAACACTTGTAATTTGAACATTGCTCAAATGTCAACACACATTTATTATGATATATTTTTGAAATGCATTTTCAAAGCAAATTGAGGTGATTCTACCTTATATGAACATGCCTTGCACTTGCTGCAACATTCAAATAAATAAATAAATAGATTAAGATACATATATATTATTTCTTCAGTGTATTCTCAAAAACAAATATAGTCATTAATCTGTTGCTGCTGATTTCAATCAAATATTCTTGTATATCGTGTGAACGTAGTGCCTATAAAATCACATACTTTCATTTAAGTAACGCTACATTTGTCATCACTGCTTATTTGTCAAAACACAAAATGTCAACAAACGTGTTTGTGAAGAACTTTAATTAATTGCACTTTAATTTTGTAATACAATAAATTACACAGCCGTACCGTTTAAATCACATCAACAGGTGAAGAAATATACTTTAAAAAATTCATTACAACTCATAAAATACAGTGGAAATAAATAATGTGCATGTGTTATAAAAAAAAACTGAATTAAGGCAACCATTGGTTTGTAAAACTTTGGTGTACGTGACTAACGGGCCAGTGCCAATGGTAGCCATGCAAATGTTTGTGCACATTGTGTGTATGTAATGTACTTGGTGGGTTGAACAAAACCAAAAACAACAAACATGCAACATAGGCAAAGCATACATAAAGTATAAGAATTTTTAGGAGACGGTTTGTTAGATATCATTGTTAAAGGAATTATTGGTTTAAACGGATGTTTTTCTAAGTATTGTTAACTAAAAATCGAAATAAATATCTGTTTTAAAAATTAATAAAGGTATGAAATGTGAAGTGAAAATGTTTTATTAATAATTGCAAATCTAAACAAATTAATTTGCAACAGCTGCAGTTTTTGCATATACTTATTTAAATACATATCTATGCACATCAGTATACTTCTTTATATGTGACTAAATCATAACATTAAAATCAGGAAATTTGTATTCAGAACAAATGAAAACGACCGTTTTTGTTAGTTAATTGCTTTGTCTGCGCTATGCGATAATTGGCAATCAAATCAATTAAAAAAATAAAACAAACGTTGAGTCAGTTAATTTTTTTTCTCAAGGTGCTCTTATTTTTTACAATAACAATTTGTTTATAGCATTTGTATGCAAAAAAAGTTTGATAGTAAAAGTGTATACACTTTATAACGCTAATGTTTTTATATTAAGCCATCGATATACATATCGGTCATTTACTTCAATAGTGGCACAACTCAAAAAAAAACAGTTGCAGAAAACGCGTTTTAAGTTTATATTTTGCATACAACTCAATGGAGAAATGAAAAAAAAAATTCTTCTCTCAGGAGGTGATGGTACAAGCTATTTATATGAAATTTTTACACAAGATAAAATACGAAATGCTGCATCTTTCTGCATTCAAAAAACTCGTTTTTTGAGTTATGCAAATGAGCGATATGTACATACTTGTGTGCATGGATTAAGTTCGTACTAGTGTCCTGCCCAAGACTATTTATAAGACCTTTCAAGACGAGAGATTTTTTCAAATGTTTTACTACAGCGAAATATTCTAAAAGAATCGCTAAACAACACTGTTGGCAAGACATTTTTTCGGTTGTTTGTCTAGTCTAGTTCGTACCCTTCCATTTCAATTAGGTTTGAAGCGTATGTATGAGAACAAGTTGCATGTTTGATGGCAAGTGAAGTTTGGCAATTCCTTGTCGAACCGTATGACGAAATCTTTGCACTTGTCTTTTTGTGTAGGAGTTGTCATTGTCAAACTAAATTTACTGTTACATGGGCCAACACATACCGTTACTATTTGACATTAAGAAATTGAACATTTAAGAACATGTATATAGACAAAGCCGAACCACCAGCAAATAAATTTCAAATTAAATTAAGGAATTGTTTTTGAGAAAAAGAGCACGAAAAAGTCGTTAATTGCAATAAATTCTGATTGATTATTTTTGATTGATTAATGATGTAATTTTTATACTACTTGTGTGCCGAAAAATATCGAATTTATTAACGAAAGTCGGAAGACTTTCTACATTTATCAATGCTATTCTTTCCAATCAAATAAAAATGCAATTCAAAATCTTATATTTCAGTTAAATATGTTGGACATAATTCAACCTAATGCTGATGCAATCAGCAACAAGCCGCAAATCGCACCATTTAACGATGCCACAAACTCAACGGATGTGGTGATAGTACGAGCTAAACCCAAAAAAGTCTTCAAACCTAAGGCTCGCTTAAATCGTATTCCCCAAAGTTTGCTAGATGATCCGCAGCTCCAAAAGGCTATTGAACGTTTGCCGTCCAACTATAACTTCGAAATACACAAAACCATTTGGCGTATAAAGGAAATGAAAGCTAAACGAGTTGCACTACAGTTACCCGAAGGTTTACTTATGTATGCCATGGTTATCAGTGATATAATAGAACGTTTCACCGATGCCGATACGGTAATAATGGGCGATGTGACATACGGAGCTTGTTGTGTAGACGATTATACTGCAAAAGCCTTGGGCGCCGAATTGTTGGTGCATTATGGACATAGCTGCTTAATACCGGTCGATCAAACAGATGGCATTAAGGTTTTATACATATTTGTGGATATAAAAATTGATCCATTACACTTTTTGGATTCCGTTAAGCTGAACTTTAAACCAGAAGATGGCCAGATGGCCTTAGTCAGTACCATACAGTTTGTAACTACCCTACAAGCAGCTTCAGCAGAACTTAAGGCGGCCGGTTACGATGTTATAGTACCACAAGCCAAACCTTTAAGTCCAGGAGAAATTTTGGGCTGTACCTCACCCACACTGCCAGATACAACAAAATTGATTATATATTTGGGAGATGGACGTTTTCATTTAGAATCTGCAATGATTGCTAATCCAAAACTGAAGGTAAAAAATATATTTTCTTCTTTCTGTTTTAAGCACATAATTCATATGTATTCTTAAAAAAAAAATATTAAATTTCTAGGCTTACAAATACGATCCATATGAAAAGAAATTCACCATTGAGGAATATGATCACAAAACCATGCAGTCCATGCGTTATGGAGAAATTGAAAAGGCCATGAAAGCCAAGAAAATTGGGATTATTTTGGGCACTTTAGGGCGTCAAGGAAGCTCAAGAGTTCACAAGTTTCTAGAGAAACGCATTCAAGCGAAAGGCTTTGATTCAACCACCATATTGTTGTCAGAAATTTTTCCCCAAAAACTAGCTTTATTTGAAGATATTGATGCTTTTGTACAAATAGCCTGCCCGCGCTTGTCTATAGATTGGGGCTCTGCATTTGCCAAGCCGCTATTAAATCCTTATGAATTATCGGTAGTTTTGGGTGATGTCGAATATACACCTCACAATCAGGCTCCGAAACAGGATTCTTATCCCATGGACTTTTATGCTAGTGGTAGCTTGGGACCCTGGACGCCCAACTTTAAACCGCCCGCATTGGGTGAATGTGAAAATAAGCCCTCTGCTGATTGCTGTGGCCGTTGTGCGCGTGCTGAACTGGAAAAGGACGATGAGGGTAAAACTGTTGCAAAAGTTGTGGAAATAGATGACTTTAAGAAGGGATAAAAATTTTACAATATTACCGACCACTTCCTCCTACAGAACAAATTTTGTTAGAAAACTTGTTGCATATTGTGATGGTCTATTTCGAAATATATAAAAAAAGTTAAATTATTTAAGGTTATTTGTACAGATACAACCACAAACATAGAAAGTGAATTAATGAAAAATTTCCTACTTTTCATCTCGTTCATAATTTAAGTAACTTTATTTACGATAACTTATATTATTCTTTTCTTAGTTTGATTTGTTTTAGTTAATTTTATTTTTCTTCTCTTTTTTTTCTTTTTTCCAATAACTATCATGAGTAACTATGAACATTTTAGTTAAATTTTAGTTTTTAATGGCAAATTTAAAATGACTTATAATGTAATTTTTTTTACAATGTAAAAAAATAAATATATTAAGATACATAATACATACATACGTATAAACATACATATGAAAGTTGTTTTAACAGTACATGATGTTATTATGATATCAGCTAATATATCATGGTTTTATAACAAAAATTCTCAAATTCACACTAAGCTGTTCCCCCATATGTATATGAACTAAATTTAAAACACTAGGTCCAACTGTGCATTGTGGCGTACTTGCTTTGTCCAAAATGTGAAACACTTCAAAAAGAAAGGTGACTCAAAAGCACACATATGTATCTATATATATTAGAGAGCTGCGTAAACAGTCTTGAAATGTAAAAACGTCATGATTTTTAAATGTATCCACGTCGCATGTATTATACTAAACTAATAAATGCTGTCGTACTAAATATAAGCGAAGCACGATGGATGTATTGGTGTACGTGTATATCAGTGTTAACAAGCGAAAACGCCAAGACAGCAAAACAAAACAAACACTCAAAAGAAGTACTGTTGATTAGTGTATGCTTGTTATTTTTCATATTGTACGTTTGAGTGTGTGTGTAATATCACAAAATACACAGAAGTGAAGAAAGTGACAGGTAAAAAAAGCTCCAATCAGGTTTTTGTTAAAATTCGTGGAAAAAAGAGAAAAGCATAGTGTATTTGATACTGTAGTGTATTACTACTTACCAATTAACACAGCTAATAAAAATTTATTGCACTAGAAAGACGTAGCAAAACAAAAACGACGACAAAATTTGAGGGAAAACGAGACAAACTGAAAAATACCCGTATCTTCCGTCTCGTGACACTTCTGTATGTTTTGTGGTAATATGTAGATGGCAAGCTATTATGTGATTAACCGCATACAACTAATGTTAATGCATGTGTGTGCCTTTGCATGTGCGCAGAAAAATAAAAGATCATACACACATACATGCATGACGTTTGTACACGCGCTTATGCGTAGAAAGAAGCAAGTATCACAAATTCTTCCGAAATGGTGGAAAATTCGGCATGAACCCTTAAAGGCATTTTGCTTTTTATTTAAATTTGCCTATGTACACTTTTGATCGAAAAATAAGCAACAACATACAACATTAACATTTTTACCAAAATTCTATGAAGTTATTGCTCTTTCTCTTTAACACCTGTTTAGATCAATTGTCTGGCAACATTCAGTTTTCGCGGAGTTTTCATACGTTTCGAATGTCTCGTTCTAGTGTTAAATAATTTTTATTAAATTTTACTTAAATAAACGATAAAATGGATTTATTTTCGGTCAAAAGTATTATTTAAGTGTCGCTTAACATGTGTGTGTAAATATTTAATAGGAAAAATCTGAAGGGAATTGAAGAAAACAAGTTGTAAAGATCGCTGTTTTTCTTTCATTGCATTTGCGTAAGGTGTGGTGAAAATGTTAGTGAAATGTTAAATGTAAAGAATTTGGAGGAAATAATGCTTGTTTAATGAAAATGTAATTTCTCTGTGTTAGAAAAAATAAAAATTAAAATAAAAGATATAGGTACTTATGTATGTATGTATGTACATATATATTGTTGAAAATGTACATACATATGTACATCAAATTAATGAAATAAAAATATATGTAAATAAGGTACAATACAAAGATAAAAGTGAAACAAAAATTATGAAAAAAGTAGAAAGTGTATTATTATGCTAAACATTTTAGCTGAAATTGATCGGATAAGGAAATGATGGAAAATTCTGCATGAGAATTTAGAGGTATGTAATTTGATATTTTTTTATTTCAACTTGTTAGTTTAAACTTTTTATAGTAAAATAAAAAACAATTTTCATGAAAAGTGTATATCGTAGGTACAACCACAATTTTTTGATGTGGTATATCTATCTCAAAAAATGTGTTTATGGAGTGTTAATACAGAAAAATCATTATACCTATCATATTTAATTTTGTATCAAAATTTCATATAAAAGGCTTTTACACGCACCTCGTAACAAAAGAAAATATTTTTATATTTTCATTGAGTTCTATGTAAATTGTAAACTTAACTTATTTTCTGCAATAGTGTTTTTTAGTGTTGTCTCTGTTGGAATAAAGGAGCGATATACATATAAACATAATACATAAAGGTGGAAACTGGAAGTTTTTGTTTATAAAATAATCCAGTAGTAAAATTAGTTTTATTTCATCTTCGTCTTTTATTTTTTCATTTTAGTACAAATTAAGGGCCTTATTCTGTAAAACGCAACGCTTAGCGTTTATAAATTTTGTATATGTTTTGTTTTTGTAATTTCAATTTATTTCATATACAATTTGTCAACGCTAGGCGTTGGCGTTTTACAAAATTAGGCCATAAGAGTCAGAATCGCTCTTTTATTTTTTTAATTCGGCTAAGTCTGAATAATCGGCCGAAAACAACACAGTCCTTGGTTCTACCCGCAGCTGGAAAAGTAGGCATTAATTACATAAATAATGGGAGAAATAATCTATTATTTTCCAAAGCAAGGCAATGCATTCCCTTAGAAACGAGAGGGCAATTTTATCAAACACAATAATTACAAATTGATCACCAGGTACATTCCCACATCACCAGAAAAAGAATGCATAGTTTTTGCTTGTGACGAGTGCTATGAATTATAGAATTCATTCCTCGGACGTATTAAAATAATTCATTACTTTCCTAGGACATGTTCTGTGTTAACAGTAATGAATTCTGGAATGAAAAAGTATACATGCTGTGCATTACATTCTCCTTTACTAATTCATTACCTTTCCCCTCTGGGACTTCAATTAATTCAACAAAATGTGTATAATCATTACTACTATACTACATACATATGTGCATACATACATATATGTGACAGCGCATAGAGAAAGGGACCTAAGGGTAAAAAAATCAATTTTCACTTTTTTTATGTGGACAATATCTGAGCATCGAATGAGACCGATCCCATGCCCCAAAAGTGTTCCCGATATGCACATTTTAGGATGTGATGGTACACCAAAGATACACGTATTTAAATCTTTAAAATGGCTCTCCTGAACAAAACCGTTTTTTACCCTTAGTTCCCTTTCTATTTTGCGCGTAACATATACTATTTCTCTTTAACACCTCTTTTAGAACAAATATCTGACAGCAAAATTCTTCAACATTCAGTTTGCGAGCAGTTTTCATACGGTTCGGATATCTCGTCCTAGTGTTAAAGAGTTTTATTAAATTTTAGTTAAATAAACAATATGATGGATTCATTTTCGGTTAAAAATATTAGTAAAGTGCTGCTTAATATGTAAGTGTAGAGATTTCATTGGAAAATATACAGCAAATTAAAGAAAAAACGTTGCAAAGTTGTTAAAAATCTAGGTGGAACTGAACGGATAAGGAAATGGTGGAAAATTCGGCATGATCACTTACTGTAATTTGATTTCAACTTACTCGTTTACACTTTTTGTCGTAAAATAAAAAGTTTTATGCAGAAAAAATCGTTACACAAGACTAAATATAAAAATCTTTTGTAAAAATACACATATAAAAGGCTTGTACACGCACGTCTTCATAAAAGAAAATATTTTTCATCAAGTTTTATGTAAATTGAAAACTTAAAACATACATAATTTTTGCAAAACCAGATATTTTGAGCTATGCCTCTATTGCAATAAAGCGTCTTGTAACTGGGAAACAGTGATGGGAATTGGAAATCTTGATTTCGTGCCAAATCAGCTATTAAATAGTGCCAAAATCAATTGAATAGTGCCAAACCACTTTTTATGTAATTTTAATGCTGGCACTTGATGTTCATTTAAATTATGGTTCTTGAATGATAATTTATTGTGTTTATAACTAGAAAATTTTACGAATATCACAAAAACACGGTCTAAAATTATTTATATACATAACAATTAATACATTTCGAGCCCTATTTTCGATATAATAGTGAAGGACATGTGGTAAAAAATTAACTTTTTTATTATCAAAATTGAAAATTGTTGATAACTTTTAAAATACAGGCTGTAAAGTTTATCGTGAGCGACAATTTACTACAATATCAATTTATTTTTATGGTTACTATACTGCCGAGTTGTACAAATTGTGCACGAGATAAAAACATTAATAATTGTTAGCTATTTATTTTAATCAAACAAAGATTCTGTCGGTATAGTAGAATTTATATTGCTTTTTTGGTTCATACTTTTATATGTATTACGATTATAACAAGATCTATTGCTAGTCTTCAAAAATCTTTACCATGTATTAAAGATGCTCAAGTTTATAATTGCAGCCCATTTAACGTTTTACTTTTGATCAAACTTCGAACTAGAAATATACTTTCCACGTTTGATGAAGAATAGAGAATAAAAAGAATACCTTGAACGATTCGATAAAAAATTACTTAAAAATTTTTCATTGAAACTATTGTTTACGTCTCCATGTATTTGAAAAACAAAAGACAATAAGAAAAAAGAAATATAAGAAAACTTTAATTCTATTTTTGAATTCTACAACTTTATGCTGGGAAAATAAGTTTTTGATTATTAATAGTTAAATTTCAGTGCCGCAATAATTTTCTTCCGTTGGAAGGTGGTGAGAATTTTAATCTATATTGTCAACATTAAGATCATCAATGTATTTTTTGTTAAAAAAATGTCGATAGAAATGACGAAATAAAAAAGCCTCTTTAAAATTAAATGTATTCTCACATTTTTAGATTGCATTTCGATAATTTCAAGGACATAAGCTAAAAATAAAAATACATTTTGCTTATATTATCCGTTAAGCTATTCAATATGAATATAGTTTTGTCATTGCATTATGACTAAAAATTTTATAATGTGAAGAAATATTTCAAAGGCTCCCACTGTTCCAAGAATCTATCTGCAGCAACTTGACGAGACAACCAACGGTTTGGGGAGTACTAAAGAATTTCATAAATTTCAGAGTTGAAATATTTCCAAAAATTTATAAAATCATTTCTACGACATGAGCTGTTACAAACAAATATATATATTCATTTTAATAGATCGTCAATGTCTCTGAGCAAACCGTTACTTTTAAATATCAGAACCGAAGAGTTGTCAGCATAGACTACTAAGTTTTCATTACTTAAAAACGCAAAAAGTAATAAGAAAAGTTTCCATATACATATATAATGGACAAAAAGTGCCAGAAACGGAGCAAGAGTGCCACAGTGCCAGGCAACAACCAATATTGCCAAAAATGGCACAATTGTGCCACATTTCCCATCACTGCTGGGAAATGGAAGTTTTTGTTTATTAAAAATCCAGTTATAATAGCTTTCTGAAGTAAAATAAGTTTTGTTTCATCTTCGTCTTTTATCTTTTCATTTTAATATAAATTATAGGTTAGAATCGCCTTTTAAATTTTTTTAATTTAGTTAATCGGATTAATCGGTCGAACACAACAAACTCCTTAGTTCAAACCACAAAGTAAATATCCTCTGTGGTTCAAGCCAGGATGACCGACAACATTTTTCAAAAAGTGGCCCAAATAGGGGATTTATCAAAAAAAAGGGGCAAAATTAAAAAAACGCGAAAACTACACTAAACTTTTTATTTTTAATGTATTTTCACATAACTCACAGGCGGACAAGGCAGTTGAAAAAGGGGAAAGGCAGTTGGAAAAGTGGCAATTTGCCACTTTAAGGCCCAACTATAATATGAATAAGCTGGCTTAAGCTAATGTCAGAATTGAACGATAAGTCTGTCAAATGCTTAAACAATTCAGATGTGACTTTTAGGTGGCCGCAATGTACTTACATGTACTTAAGTATTCTTTAGCCACAGCTGCACATCTAGGTATTGTCAATAATTTTGTAGTAATTTTGTTTCTTCTCATAACTCCTAAATGAATGCAATTCAATCAAACTAACTTGAAAGAATGTCCTAATCTATTAGAAATTCACATATAAATATATCCATCACTTTATTACTTGTTTTATTTGTTTTGCTTACTAAAAAGTACAACAGTGAATATACATAAGTATGTATATGTGTATTGTAAAACAAACAATGAAAATAAAAGTTTTGCTTTATTTTCCGAGTTTAAAATAAAAAACAATAAAAAAATATTTAAAATCAATGAATATTTTCTGCTGCTGCTTGTTTGAGTTTAAAAAATGCACAAACAGTTGTTTCCTTACGGAGTGTGCGTTCAGTTTGTCACTTTACTTAAGCAAATGACATTTGACGAAACTTGACGAAAAGTTTGCTAAGTACATTATAGTTTGCCACATGCGTTTTATATGTAACCGCACAGTTGCTTAAGCTAGCTTATTCATATTATAGTTGAGCCTTTAGTCGGTCAAACGGTCACGCTGGTTCAAACGACTAGTAATTCAACAAAATGTGTATAAACATTAGTACTTTCACACCTCCTTAGAACAATCGTCTGGCAACATTCAGTTTTCGCGAAGTTTTCATACGGTTCGGATGTCTCGTTCTGGTGTTAAATAATTTTTATTAAATTTTACTTAAATAAACGATAAAATGGATTTATTTTCGGTCAAAAGTATTATTCAAGTGTCCCTTAACATGTGTGTGTAAATATTTCATAGGAAAATCTGAAGGAAATTGAAGAAAACAAGTTGTTAAGTTCTTGAAATTTAAGGCGGCGATCACTGTTTTTCTTTTGTCTACTCGTTCGTTGCATTTGCGTACGGTATGGTGAAATTGTTAGTAGAATGTTAAATGTAAAGAATTTGGAGGAAATAAAGCTTGTTTAATGAAAATGTCATTTCTCTGTGTTAGAAAAAATAAAAATTTAAATAAAAGATGTATAATGTTGAAAATGTTCATCATATTAATAAAATAAAAATATATGTATGTATATAAATAACGTGCAATACAAAAATAAAAGTTAACCAAAAATTATGGGAAAAGTAAAAAGTGAATTACATATGATAAAAAAAATTTAGCTGAAATTGATCGGATAAGGAAATGGTGGAAAATTCTGCATGAGAATTTACAGGTAATTTGATGTTTTTTATTTCAACTTGCTAGTTTACACTTTTTATAGTAAAATAAAAAAAGTTTTAGGTAACAAAATAATCATGAAAAAGTTAATGTTGTACAATCCCAATTTTTTGATGGGACAGATTTATTTCAAACAATGGGTTTTCGGAGTTAATAATGCAGAAAAAATATTGTGTAAACATTTTATATAAAAGGCTTCTACAAGCTACTCTTGTGAAATTGAAGAAGGGTAATGTACACATGTAGGCGGGAAGTGGAAGTTTTTGTTTGTTAAATTATTAATAATTAAATAACTTCCATTTTAGTATAAATTATCATTCAGGGTTGCTCTCTAGATTGTAGGGATTGGCAAATATCTTCTAAAAACTTTTTTAATTTCGATTTTTGAAATCGATTAATCAGAAATGAAAATCGATCTTAAAATCGTTTAAGACAAATTGGCTAATTTATAAACAAAATAATCTTTATTCATAAAAATTCAAGTAAAGATTATTATTAACAAGCAAAAAAAAGTTAACATATTTATGTACATTAAAAATAGACACGAAGTTAATTTAGCGAAACACATTAAATTCAGTAAGGTACATAATATGTATATGCATATTAAATATTAAAGGCCGTATTCAGAAAAAAAATAACTTAGGTTTACTAAACGTTTAACAAACAAATTTCCGTACAAAATTTGTTTCGAAAACCTTTTGTAAACCTAAATAATTTTTTCTGGATACGGCAGTAAAGCGGTGTTTTTAATTAAAACTAGTGTTCGCCCAGTGGTTGAAATTCAACCATTATTGCAATAATACAAACCGCTCAGATAAAATGTCATATATTTCTTCATTTCTAATAAAATGTATTACCGTACTTACTCCGGTCTTTAATAGTTGTATCTATTAATGCGAGCTTTCCAAATAAATAATAGAAACGGTTTTGATGTCCATTTTTTCTCCGGTTTATGTTCAGAGATGCCACTTGCTAATTACCTACTCATATCAAATTGCATGCAAAATTTTCAAGATTTTACTCATCACCCACTTAAAGCTGATTCAACTTAAAACCGGTTCTAATTTTGACTATAGTTGAAAGAAAGCTAACAACAGATGTTAAAATTTAAGTTGTCTCTAAAAAGAACCGACTTTAATGTTTGTCTATGGTTATGGCCCATTATTTTTAAGCATCTAAAGAAAAATAATACAGTACCGGTATGTATTTAACTTACTCGTTATTTAAATGGAAATAAGAATAGAATGAACAAATAAAATAAGTATTTCCTTCTGAGCAGTGATGGAAAAGTTGGTACAATCGTACTTTTTTTGATACTATTTGACATGAAAAAGTACCGTAGTACTCCCGCAATACATTTGATACTATCTCGGCCAACCCAGAAATACAGTCAGAAGACGCGCGTACACATATATTTTTGCCAACAATTCAATTTCTTTTTCGACAAATGGCACGAAACTTTATTAGTAAAGATATTTTAGAAAATTGTAACCCTTGTAAATAAAAACCATATTTCTTTCAATGATATTTTCTGTGGTACAGAAGTTGATCTATGTTTTAGATCAGTTTAGAGAATATTGTAAAAAGTTTATATTAAATTCTGTCAAGTTCTAAGGGCAAAAGTGGACTTTGACAATGAAATTTTAACTTAGCTTAGTAAGTTTCCCCTGAAAATGATTTATCTGTTAAAACCAATAGCATTATATCGCTTTGAATAAAAATGTTTCCCAGCGAAAAGCAAAATTTTGAAAATATTAACAATCAATATAGAGCATTGGCTGATTTGGAAGAATTAAAACTATTAACAACAGAAAATATCGGGCTTGTTCTAAAAATCACGGTGGTGTTAAAAACAAACAACTAATAGCTGACTTGTTCGTGGGTATTTATTGTATTTTAAGTTATAGTCATGTATCAACCATAAATCGTGAAATTTACAAAAGCAATAATTTAGCTTTTATTAATTTTTTGAAATCACCGTGATTTGACATATCATGATTTGCAGAACAGGCCTATATATGCAGTTTTTGGCCTACCGATGCTAAAACTAAAAACGCATTAGCTGAATACATGTTTCCAGGTAAATCGACAGTAGCTTACCGAATTTTGTCTATACCTCACTCCTCTGTAAATGTCTAAAGGATTTTCTCTTACAAAATGTCATGAAAACAAAACAAAGGAACATACTTTATGTTCCAACAGTATCAAGTCTTATCCAGGCCTAAGATTTATTGAAATCTTAAAACACTTCTTGTTATAACTTTAGCACTTGTACTTATGAACGAGTACATATATACATATGTGTGTATGCATATTAGGGTGATTCTAAAAAAATCAATTCAATTTTCTACAAAAGCGTACCAAGAAGTTTATTGTAGAACATTCCGTTCTTTACTTATGACAATCAGAATAAATAAAATCAATTAATACCATGTAAATCGTATGGGAATTCGAACGGACCATCTCACCATTAATATTATGAGCTGATATTTTAACAGGCCTTCAAATCACAAATATATGCCTATTTTTTACCTAACAAAAGTTTGAAACCTGGTTCTGAGAAAAACAAACGATTTTTTTAGAATCCTCCTATCCATATGCTTTGTGTTTCATTTTTATTTCTTTGTAAATTAATTTTATATAATTTTTTGTTAAAAAAGGTACTAAAAATTTTTTTTTTTGATACCGAAATGTAAATCTCATTTCCCATCACTGCTTCTGAGTGTTTACGGAGTTGCCAAGCCAAATTTAATTTAGTTAATTTTGAGTTTTTTGTTGTAATTTTTTAGCAAATTAAGAGAGAAAGATGGATCATGGCTTTATGATTGGCTAATATTCTTAACTGTTTTTAACTATCTTAGACACAAAAATGTAGAAGAAAAAATACATTCTGCACTGCCCCTATTGACAATCTATCAACAAAAAAAAAAAATCAAGCGAATACGTTGAGTTTAAGTTAAAATGGTTCTTAACTTTTTTCACTTGCCTATTTATATATAGATTATACGTAAACTTGCTTTATTTTAGCAATTTTTTATATTATATAAAATAAATTTGAAAACATTACGAATTATTATATGTAGTTAGTGTCAGAAATTATTACTAAGGATTAATAGTTTTAATGTTTCATACTAATCACCTTTACTTGTTCTTGATAACATCAACGTCAGGCAATGTCAAAATAAGGCACTTAAATACTATTTTTTCTCAATAATTGATTATTTTTAACCGATTCTTGCTATTTTCCAGCCTTTAGAGAAAGTAAGTGTCCTATTTTGGATATTGTTTTGGCATTGATGTCGACAAAAAGTTACGGAATAAAGATGAATAACATTAGTTATCAAACCAATCTTCTTCACTCAGATTAATACTTAAAAAAATTGCCAAAATTTTGACATAATAAAAAAATCGATTTTTATAGCCCAATAATCGATTTCAGCATAAAATCGTAGATGTAAGATCGATTACAAAAAATCGAGTTTTTTTATCATAAAATCGGTTTTCGATTTGATTCGAAATCGATTTACCAATCCCTACTAGATTGTTTAAATTCGGCCAAGTCCGGTTAATCGGTCGAAAACAATTCAGTCAAACGACAAGTAATTCAACAAAATGTATATAAACATTGGTATGTCTTTTATTTGTTCTCTGGCAACTGATTAGCTGTTGTTAACATAAGAGAAACTTGTTGACAAATAAATTAACAGTCATTTGTTTTTATTTACTTGGTGGTGAATTTGCCCATTCTTTCTTTTATGTAGACGTCAAAAACAGCTGCTTGTGTTTTTTATTTATTTAGTTGTTCTATTTTTTTTTGTTAATTCATTGCCAAATATTTATGAATTATTTTATTTTGCTAGTTTTATATGCTTAGCTACATTTTTTTTTGTTAGAATAATAAACCAAATATGCTAAAAAGCAATAATTTCAACAGGTTAGTTTCACCACTATAAACTTATACGCTTAAAGATAAGAACCACAATTTTATTATGTTTACTTAATATGTGTATAATTATTTCAAAAGTGTTGTGGATGATTTATCAGCATTTAGTTTAACATTGAACGTGGAATCTTCAAGACCTGCTACTGTTCCAATAGAGAAAACTTCAGATACTCCTTTATCAGCCTTAGATGAGTTACAAACTCCAAATAACAATAACAAATATGAGACAAATAATGCAACAACTAGTGCCTACTCAGGGCCCCAGACGACCTCCTTAGCTTCTCAACATTTAACGGCTGGGATTTTGCAATCCTATGCCCCTCCCATCGATAAAGCCAAAGGACAACTTAGGGAGTTAATGTGAGATAAATAAAATTTAGATTTTGGTGATTTTTTTTAATATTGAAAATTTGCTTTAACCTAGACAAAAGCAAAATAAAATCTATATTGATTTATCGGCGGAAAAATTTAAGCTGGACAATGCGGAGGTTGCCAAATTGAACGAAATGGTAAGTGGAGTGCCTGCATTTTCATGTACTTCTGGTGAATGGTGTTTTTTTTTTGGACACTTGCTTAAAATATAAAAAATTAAAAAAAATACCATGCAGACTTGTTGCGAGTGTCGGTGTGCGATATTTATAATTAGGATATTTCCTCAGGAATAAAGTTTTCCAAACAGTTTAACGGATCTTACAAGCAAAAAATTCAAATATGTACATAATAAGAAAATAATTATCTGAAATTAGAAGCTGTATTCTAATTAATGTATTATTTTTTTTCGCTGTGCTTCACATGGTTTAAATCGGAGTAGGAAAATAACAAAAATTAAAAATTTTAAAAACCCTCGACTTTTTTCAGAAAAGATGTTATATCTTCTAAACGGCTGGACCGATTTTCTTCAAACATAGCTAAGAACCCTCTCGATGAAAATCGGTCCAGCCGTTTGGCCTGTACGTGGACACGGACAGACACACACTACAAACTTATAAAACCCCCCTTTTTTAGTATGGGGTTAATAAACAATAGGAAACGTTTGGCTTACTTGATTTTCGTTCCTTTAGCACAAAGGGATCATTTTCATTTTTCACCAGAAACCTGCTAACCTAACCTTGCAATGAGTAAAATCATATACATATATATATATAAAACAGGATGTGTGTATGTATGTAACGTATGGATTCCAAAACCGATTTTGATGAAATTTTCAGGGAATCTTCAGAATATTCAGGCGGGTGACACTGTGAAGTCTAATTTTTTATTTTCGGTCTGCGGGCGGAGGGGCGTGGCAAAATCCATTTTTCATATTGCACCACCAATGCCATATATATATGTTTATTTTTTTGCTTTTTTTATTTTATTTTATTTGAAAGCTGCTGTCATGTTTTTCAAAACGAGATATCAAACTCTTAAATCGGTTATGTAGTTCCGAAGATATTAAAAAAAAACTTATGTTAATAATGATCCAATATCAAAATTTTAAAACTTTCGAAATGTTGCATTAAAAAATCCGAGTTTTCGGTTTATTTACAAAATATTTACATCATTCGATAACACGATGGGGGTAGCGAAGCACACCGGGTGTAGCTAGTATGTATATAAATACGGCACACATTTTTTGTCGTACACTTTTTTTTAAGTATCTCATCGTCCACCAAAACTGGTGAAACATATATGGTTTAAAAGGTATTTTTCTGTAGATGTGCACAATATAAATGTTTTTTTAAAATTATTGGCTCAAAAGTAGTAAAAAGCGATTTAAATTTGCTTGAACAAAAGGCAACTTTTTCCTTTGTGGTTGTTTTGTACACATGTATTTATAATAAATAAAGACATACCTACTAGGTGTCAAGTGGTCTAATTTTTACCACCGGGCGATCCTAGTAAAAATAAAAGGATTTTTTTGGTTCGGTTTTGTTTGCGTCCTTGAACACAAAGTTTGCATTTAGAAAAAAAAAATTGCAGTAAAATTGAATTGTTTTTAGAAAAATACCAATTGAGAGGTGTGAATACCTGGGGGTCTAGTCTGTATTTTGAAACGAAAGAAAATACTTTCGAATTTGTATGCTTTTAAAATTACATAGTAGACCCCCTGAACTTAAAGAAACTGTAGAAAAAATTGCCGCTGAATAATTTACGGAAACAAAATCGAAAATTGCTAGAGAGCATATCGTTACCTTAAAATAGAAAGGCCCCCATTTAATTCTGTTTTGGAAATCGAGATTTTTTCTATCGAAATATAGAAAAAACTCGATTTCAAAAAAATAATGAGTTCGGGCCTTTTTATATATGGTAACGATATGTATATGTAGCATGGAACATTCAAGTAAAAGCTCATAATTGGGGTACCAATTTGATATAGACGGCCCAGATGACTACAATATAGATTTTTTGTGGAAAAAGGGTTTTAGAATTTCAAACTGCAAAAATTATTGGAGAAACTATTACAATTAGCTTTCCCTAAAGTAAATTAATTTCTTAATGTATTTTATAATGCAAGAGTTGTAAAATATTTATTTGAAGCCAAAATGATCATCTTCTGGCCACCATATTATCCCGAACTAAACATAAATGAAAATGTTTGGAGTTGGCTTTTTCGCAAGTTTTATGAAGGAGCGAAGACAATTAGAAAGATAAGGAGTCACTAATTTAAGCCAATTAAGGACTCCTCGAATGAGATTTCTTTGCATTATTTGAAGTGACTTTATGATTAATTAAAAACCGTATATTTTAAGTTAATTTAAACAAGGGAAGAAGGAGTAACAAATATTAAAATGTGGAAAATATCAAGAAAATTAATATTAATGCTTCTTATTATTAAATTATAAAATAATAAATTTTTACAGCCTTATTTATAAAAATTATTAAGGCTTTATACAGGGTTTTAAAAACAATTTTTTTTATTAACCCTTAATAATTTTTAACCCCCGACTAAAAAAAGGGGTGTTATAAGTTTGTAGTGTGTGTCTGTGTATCTGTGTGTCTGTCCGTGTCCACGTACAGGCCAAACGGCTGGACCGATTTTCATTTAGTTTTTTCTGTTTGAAAGATAACTTGATCGAGAGGGTTCTTAGCTATGTTTGAAGAAAATCGGTCTAGCCGTATAGAAGATATAACATCTTTTCTGAAAAAATCGGGGGTTTTTAAAATTTTTAATTTGTGTTATTATAAATAAAGCTGTTAATTAATAAGTTAACAAATAAATGATTCTAATCATATAAACAAAAAAAAAAATATTTAAATTATATGATATTTTTCCGTGGAAATGGAATATGTGAATTGTTTTGATTCATGTATTAGAATTTTCGAAAAGCTTTTTTTTTGTAATGAAAGTCCAAATTTACCATTTCTAATTTACAACAGTGCTGCCATTGTTGTTTGTTCTTTCCTTATTATGCATATGTCTGTTAATTTGCTTATTTTACTTAAAGTTTTTCATGTGAAGCCGAATAAATACTCAAGAGTATTTTAATATAGTGCATACATTTTAATTACAGTTGTTCGTGCTGCCTAATTTAAGGATTGTGTATAAACATATTCCTTGGTTGCTTATAGTTATACGTATTCAGTTTGAACTTCATGTTTATGTTTGCGTATGTATATGGTTTTTATTTTTAACTGTACGTACGAATTTATAGTTCTTTCACGGCCAATACTCAAAGTGTATTTAAAACGATACTTTTGTCATTCTTTGGCAGTATGATTTCGAATCTGTTTTTATTTTACCAACAACTTTACAATTAACAAACGATTTTGTTTATCATGAATATTTTCTTAAAAATTATTTTTCAAAATTTTTTTCACTTTTTTTGTTTGTAATCTAACAAATCGTTATTACCAGTAATAGATGTTTCAATTTAAATTAAATATGTAGTCATAAATGTTATTTTCTTTACCTAGGAATTTGAAAGTTTTGCTATTCCAGTCATTTATTGAACTGTATTTATTTTATACATTTTTATAATACTTGCAATTAATATTTATACATACTATTTTGTAGCTGCAATCAAAAGACATTCTAATAACTCATTTCCTTTAAAATCTTATCGAAATTCTTAATACTATAAAAAAGTACTTTGTATTTCATAAGCTTTATTAAAAAAATTTATTTTTTTATCTTTATTACATTTCAGATGAACAGTGTTAAAGTGTACAGAGAAAAATTGTTGAAAATTAAGAAGCAAATGCAAAATGTATATCAGCGTACAAAAGTATTAAAGGTAACTAAAAACATAAATACATAAACACAAATATATATACATATATGTATATACATATATATTCATACACACATATTATGAAGATAAAGATAGACACAATATTCCATATAATAGAATAATACCCTGTTTCCACAAGTCAGACAGAGGTGTGTCGTCTTGAAATTTTGTATGAAGATCACTAAAAAAAAAATAAGTGCTTTTCATATAAATTATCTACTCAAGTCGACCGTCCGTGTGTGGAAATACGGCAATATGTTAACAGTGTTATTTATAAAACTTATTAAGGCTTTATAAAGGGTTTTTAAAACAAATTTTCATACTTTTTCAATTTTCATGATTTTATTATTTAAATATTCTAAATGGAAATATATGTACATACATACTTTGCTCTGGACTGGGTTGACTGTTTACAAGAAAACAAAAACAGAAAGGCGAATAGGGAAAAGGCGAACACCTGAGCAAGCTGCTGATGAGGTGTGACAAAAAGCTGCCTAGGATCTGCGCAAAATCGTTTGAACTATTCATAAGTTAGGTTAACAGCTCGCTGAGGATATAAATGAAGAGTGTTCGCCCCATTTGTGTCAAATTAATTACGTCTCTTTGTGTTACCTGCAGGAGAGAGGAAATTAGAGAAAGAAGGGAATATAATAGATGAAAAAAATTTATGTAGTTGGATTCAGCGATAGAAGCATCCACTGATTCGAATAAAGTATTGCAGATCCTTAAGATCAACCGCTGATAGTTTCGAAAGTTCACCTAAAACCTGCCTTCTTAAAGCACTAAGCTATATATTAAAGTGCTGGACAGGTACATAGGATATGCGTTATTGTCCCCTACTATGCTTCAGTAGTCGTTATAATGGGGTCCCATCTTTTTCGCATGAGTGACGAAATGGTACTGTTTCGTGGAAATATGCCCCTTATCTGCATTAGCGGGAAACTAATTAGCAGTGAGGTCCTTGTTTTATTGATAAAAAGCCATAGTATGCTTGGTGTAATAACCCTGGGCTAACTTGCCACCTGTACCTGGATTCAGTAACTTTTATTACGATAATCGTGTCGTTATAATAAATATAACGAAAATCTATCAACTTTGCTATTCAGTAACATATTTTAACGATATTCGCTGTCGGTTGGAGAAAAAATCAAGTCACAAAATCAAAGTTGTTGAGTTTTTCTTTATTGTTATTTGTGCTTTTCGCTTATTTTCACATTTTCTATACAGATCTACCACATAATATTGAATTAAATGATGGACAAGATAAAGCTGGAGACTATCGTAAAAAAGAAATTACAGAATCACATTATCGTTATCGCAAGCGAATAAATATGTCGATAAATACTACGATTTTCGGTTCGCAAAAAGTTACTGAATCCAGGTACTGGGCTCTAATCGTCGTTTTCGATAACGAGCTGTTTGGATCACGTTTTTTTCAGATTGAGATTATGTCATTCGATATCGAACCGCATTATTACATTGTTCGATAGTGAAGGCCTCAATCTCAAACTGAAAAAACTTCATGGAATCAGCTCGATATCGAAAGCGACGATTTGACCCCTGTTGCTGAAAGTATATAATTTAAACGCTTCCAGCAGGAATTTAGAGGGATGCCGCAGAAATTGTCAATGTCTGTACAGTCTCTTTGCTAGTTTGTCTGCTGTTGAATTTCTTATATCGGTCGCATTCTTTCAAAATACCCAAAAATTTCAAGCTCGAAATTCAACAATTAATTATAAAGCCCCATCCACAAAACTGGGTTTTAGCTGGTTGGTTTGCGCAAAGAAAATTTCACTTCGATCCATTGACTAGTTTATGATACCAATTAGTTTAATTATCAATTTTCCTAAATTTTTGGTATACATGCAGCCTAACGGTTTGTCTTAAACTGCTCTGGAGACGATAAAATAAACTCACCAATCACATCATAGGTGTAGAGAGACCATTATGGGAGGGGCATTGTCAACTAGAATTATTAAAAATTGCATGAAATTCTTTTTTTTAATATAACTTATAAAAATCACCAGTCGAATGTTGTTCTAAGTCCTAGTAGTTTACACTATTCAAGTCTTGTTGTTAAGCTGATTAGTTTGTTAGGAGAGTGAGACGAGGGGAAAAGAAACGTTTCTGTTCCCCTCGTCTCTCTCACTCTCCTAACAAACTGATCAGCTTAGCAATAAGACTTGCATAGTGTAAACTAGGACTAATTAAAAAAAAATATGTCAAAAATACTTACTTACTTTTAAAACGTTTCCAAATTTATTCCCATCGCTACTTAGCCTTAAATCCAAGGAAAGAAGAAAAAAATAAATTATTTTTAATATTTCTTTTACCGAATTTTTTTATTTAATATGCTTTAGCAAAAATTTAACTGATACAAAATGTTTCGTTTGGAATTATGTATTTTTTCTTATTATAGAAAAAAGCCCTTAACATACAAACATGCAAAGAAAAAGAATTACAGCGTAAATTACAAAAACAGCAGCAGGAAGAGTCTTTAATAGCTAAACAACCTCAATAATATAATAAAGCAGTATACATATGACCATCATGGATGTCAAGTGGACTGAATTGGAGTGTGCCAGTTACCACAAAGCTAAATTAAAGATGACAACCGAAAGCTGACGACAGTTGCCAGTTTCAGTTGCTATTTAGTGCTGTATTTAATTTATTTTTTGTAACTGAACATCTCTCCACTTAGTCTGTTTGCTACACCTCCATAATCGACGATAAATCAAAAAATTAAATTAAAAAGACTTGTTTTATATTTCTAAAAACGTTTTTATGAAAAAATATCTATGTATTTTATAAATGTATTTATGTACGTATAAATATTAATAAATTGTTACACGATTTTTTTTATAAATATATTTTTATGACTTAATACGACTATAATTGTATAAAAAATAATACTAAAAGAATTGAATTCATTAGCAAGATATTGACTTGTTCTACACCAATTAGTTCTGGAACGCTTATACTAGCAGGTACATATTTGGGATTGTAAACCTTACAAAAGTTTATGCACAAAACTATTTTATAGTTTGGAGCACAATTGGCAAGAAGAGGAGCATAAATGTTTTATGTGACAATCGATTATTATGTGTAGGGGTATGAGACTAAACGATGGCTATGATACTGCTTGATAGACTTGGGTCGAACTCATTCAGTCGGTCGTTTTTGAAACAAACCAATGATCAAACCCATTTAAATTACATGGGTTTGATTGAGTTCGACTCAAGTCTACTGCATAAGGCTCCTATTGCCGTTATCAACTCAGCTCAATTTGGTTGTTTTAGTGTCAATTCGACTATTACATTGGCATTGCCATTCATAAATTAAATAACAATTCAACTTTTACATTGGCATTGCCATTCATAAATTAAATAACGGTTGGTTGAGTTTGTAGTTGTTTTGCGCCATAACATTTTAAGTAAAAATTACTGTCTAGTGATTCACAGAGCTGTAAAAGATTGCAATCGATTTAATTGTAATCACATGATTTTGCGTTAAAGATTGCACAATTTTTTATTGCATTCAAAATTGTAAATTGATTTTGTTTTCAATTTGAAATTATGAAAGTCAGTACGATAAAAACGATTGAATAAATTTTCTATTTTTTTATAAAATCCAATTTGATTGGAATCAATTAACTTCTTCTGCTAGAAATAAAGCTGATTCTGTTAAGTTTGAATTGTGCAATAATGTAAAATTTTTGTTCACAAAGTTTCCTAAAATTGGTGAGCATAATCTTTAATTGAATTCCGTTTTTACATTTAAAGACGTTCATTTTAAGACTTCACACACGTCAATTTTAGTTGAGAAACCTTTTGAGTTTATCGAAAAGTGTGGAGAAGATAATGCAGAGGGAAGCCATTCAGGGCTATCATGCATAAAATTCAGCGTGAAATTTCTCCATTTTCCAATTAGAATTTTTTGTTTTCCCTATTACTTGCTATTAGTTGGAATTGTTCCCCGGGAAAAATTTCACGCGGAATATTATTCATGATTGCCCTGATTATATTTTCCTCTCTCGCCCCACGAAATAAAAAGTTGCCCAACTAAAATTTCCGTGTGTGCACCCGGTGTAATCAATAAAACATTTATGCACTCTAGAACTAGCTCTTTCAATTTTTATTCCGAAATATGTACCTGTTTTAAGTAGATACATATATCGCTCATTTATAATAACAACGTCATAACTCAAAAAATTTAATTAGTCGTCATATCGTTATTCATATTATGTGAAAATTTCATACAAATATCGTGTATCTTCATGAAAAATATTAAATTTTCTTTTTCCATTAAGTTGTGTGTAAATTGAAAACCTTAAGCTCGTTTTCTTTCCAACTAGTTTTTTGAGTTATGACTTTCTTCTAGTAAATGAGCGATATGTTTATTTGTTAAATATTACCCTTGAAAAAGCTTTGGTCTTAAATACTAAAATTATTATTGAAGGTCTTATTCGTAAAAAAATATTTTTGTGTTAGGCTATTTTATATATTTTTTTAACTTCCCGAACTGTTCAAGTTCAATCTATAATTTCGTCTTAATTCCAAAAAGAAACTTCTATTTCTGGCTATTTGACCTAAATCGTTGAGCAAAAATTTTGAATAAATTGTTTTTTTTTTAACCCCCGACTAAAAACAGGGGTGTTATAAGTTTGTAGTGTGTGTCTGTGTATCTGTGTGTCTGTCCGTGTCCACGTACAGACCAAACGGCTGAACCGATTTTGATTTAGTTTTTTTCTGTTTGAAAGGTGACTTGATCGAGAGGGTTCTTAGCCATGTTTTAAGAAAATCAGTTCGACCGTTTAGAAGATATCGCATCTTCTCTAGATATATTCGGGGGTTTTTAAAATTTTTAATTTTTGTTATTTTTCTAATAATTTCAAGTCTTCATCACTGGTTTTTAAGCAACCATATTTTGAATAACGATTCCCCGCAAGTTTTTTCCCTATTCCTTGTGCTCTTATTTTAAATTTGAGGTAAAATAAAACAACTGGCAATAAAATGGCTAACTTCGAAAATTCGAAATTCTCTTTCACTTTTCACTTTTCTCGCCATTTGTTTAAAATAAGAGGACTTTGTTTTCGGAAAAAAATTAACTCGTTGTGAATTATTTTCCAGTTAATATTTAGAATTTGGCTGATAGACTTTTTTTTTACCCCGAAACCTGCAAAATGATTCGAGAGATGTCGCTGTCGAAAATTTGCGAATAAAGTATTTGATTACTCAGTAATTTCTATTTTCGATACAAATTATTTTTTTAGACTTAAAAACAAGCGGAGAGTTTTAGGACTGGCCTGCAAGATCAACCGATTATTATTTGTTCTATAAAACTAAAGCTGAATTCACATATTTGTCATAGGCAAAATTTGTTATATAACTTGACAATATTTTTTCTAGTCTGGAAAATTTTGGCTGAAACAAATTTTTGAATTCAGCTTAAATATTTTTCATGAATAAGGCGGTTAATGTTTAAATATTAAAATAAAATATATATAAAATTCAACCTTATACTTTTCTTAAATAAATTAAAAAAATAAAAACTAAACTAAATACAAATAAAATAAATAAAAATAGTTTAAAACAAATGATCAGTTTTTACATGCATAATTATTTGGCTGTAAATAAATAAAAGTAATTTTTTGTCACTTATTTCGATCTGCTTTAAATAAATAATTATTTAAACATGCTTAATTAACTTAAACAAAAAGAACTAGACTACTTAGAAAATTGTTAAAACATAGAATTTGCTATTTTTGTTATAAATAAATAAAAATACCTGCTTCGTTCTTATTTTTTGGAAAAAAAAATTAAAGTACAATCGATGTTCGTTTTCAATAAATTACGATACAATTTTAAATACTTAAAGCAAACATAAAATTTGTTTAATACCACTACAACACACATAGATTAATTAATATATTTAACACTAAAGACACCACATAAAACATTTAAAGAAAAAAAGTACATGCAAAAAAATAACACAGTTCATCTACGTTACAATATATTCATATTCATTAAGGATGTTCATGGCATCTGAAGGCGCAAAATATTTAACTGTTCCTAAAAATAATATTGATTAAAGGAAGAAAAATAAAAAATAAATTAATTAAAATTTGTTAGTTATGCTTAATGTGCAAAGACAAATAATTTAAACTAAATAATAAAAGCAAAAAAAATATTTCAAATACATGTATACAAAATTGTGCAGAAAGTAAAAATTTTTAATCAACACAATAAAATTTGATACGATAGCACTATCGTACACAATCGTAAGACTTAAAAAAAACAACCCTGGTATGAGAGAAAAAGACAACAAGAATTCATTAGATTAGGGTTGAATTTTTCAAAAGTCGTAATATTGTGTATGAGTCCCGGTTCACACACTTCAACTTTTGTTGATCAACTCGTAATTCAGCTGTAAGAAGAAAGAGAAAATTGTGTTTCCTTCTCCGTCTTTCAGTCAGCTGAATTAAGGCCGGGGCACAATGACCCCGTCATACGTTAAACTTCGCCTTTTTCAACTGACAGCTAAGTTGAAATACATGGTTTCTTATGAGGGCTGGTACATTCAGTACGTGTCCGTCAACGCAAAGTACAAAAACTGGTCAACTTTTAACTTTTTGCGTACGTTGAGTAGTTTGATAGATATTGGTTGGTTTTTTTGGTATGTTCTGAATTAGTTTTTTGTGTTTTGTGGCAGCAAAAATAAAATTAAACAAAAGAAATAAACTAAATAAATAAAAAAATTTGAATTTAATAAATAAAATGGACATCAACCTATTGAAGATGTTCAAATGCTTCCGTAAATAAAGTACTCATTGTGCCAACCTTCTCCGTCGTTGCGATAATGTCATTTGAAAAAGGCGAAGTATAACGTATGACGGATTCATTGTGCCCCGGCCTTTACGAGTTGATCAACAAAAGTTGACGTGTGTGAACCGGGCCTGATTAATGAGTCCAAGGTTTAAAGTCTAGTACAAGGCAAATTCATTTCCAGGTAATATCAAGATTGCAAAAATACAACAATAAAAACAACATCGCTTTTTATTTGAAAAGTAATAATAAATATTATTCACACAAAGTTGAAAAAATTTTTCCTCAGCAGGTAACACTAACAAAATTTGCAACGTAGGCCTTACTCAATCAAAAATATGTAAATATAAAAGCATGCATGTCAAAACTACAAAGAGAAGAATAACATATGGGCGATTCCACAGAATGTTACGTACGATGTCACACGTTGACCGATCAGATCAATTAACCTTGTATTTCAGATCAATGCGGTTAGATTTTCCCTTATATTTTATCAAAGGTAGAGCAACTTAAATAAATAAAGAAAAATTTAAATTTTCTCTAAAATACAAGCTTAATTGGTTGGTCAAAGCACGCGACATATTGTGGAATTGCCCATATGTGCATACAAAATTCTATATCTACTAACAATAAAAATTGAAAATACTTTAAAATTTAACTAAAACACAAACATGCACAACAAATTGAAAATATGTATATTTTACTTATCAGACTCCGGGGGAGATAATGGTCTCCGTATTTGTCATGTTTTCTTATTTCGAAAAAATTCGTCTTCGATTTTAATTTTATTGTAATCCAGGTCTATTTCTTTCCTTTTTAACCGACTTCAAAAAAGGAGGAGGTTAATAATTCGTTCCTATTTTTTTGGGTGTTACTTCATAACTCGGTACATTTTAGACCGATTGTAAAAATTCTTTTTTTGTCTGAGAGGTTATATCGTCCCATTGGTCCCATTGTAAAAAATTTTTTTAAATTTAGTTTTATGATATTCTACTCATTTGATTGCTGCGAAATCTATAAAACACCTTTGGTTCTTGTAATTACACAATTTGAAAGTTGAAAAAATGGGTGGGGTTACACCCATTAAAATTTATTATAAGATTTCACACGGTTCTACTTAACCACCACACACTTTGAGCTCTAAAATAGACACAATCCTCCATTAAAAAAAAATAGGTGGAGTCATTCATGCCCATTAAAATTTAATATTTTATTTTAAGTGGTTCTACTTTACCGATTTTTACAAGACTTAAAATGCACCCTGAGCTCTGAAAACACACAATCTTGCATTTTAAAAATGGGCGGAGGCACATCCATTAAAATTTAATTTTATATTTCACGTACTTCTTCTTCTTTTTTTTTGGCAGAAAGAATTATTTAAATAATATTTTTTCAGCTGATTTCTCCACAGGACATATTTTTTTCTTTAGCTGACTTGTCAGGTTTATTCTGCGGCTTCACATATCAGTCGAAATTGCTAAATTAGTTCTTTCATAATCACTTTCGATAGAGGAACATCTAATGTAAAAATCTCGATTAAAAAAAACGAGTTAGGACCTTTCTATACTAAGGTAACGATACCCAGCAAAAAATAAAAGGAGTACTTCCTTACGAACCACTTTTAAATTACTTCGAAAGTATCTATTGCATATTTTTAGATGTTAAAGAAGTTATTTTTAACCACATATCAAATAGAATTTTAAATCACTACTTTGTTTTCAGCAAACTCATTGCTTTTTGGCTTAAGCCAAATACAAATGTTTTTTTATTACATTTAAGGCTTTTCAAATCAAAAAATTTGCATTATTAAAAATAACAATGGAATAAAATAACAAAAAATTAAATAATTTAACCTTTTTTTTCTTTTCAAACCATATACAAGTGAATAAAAAGCAATTTTTAACTACTTTTTTGAAGTGAATTATTTTCACTCCCGAAATTCGGATTTTTATAACATAAAAAACATGATTTTTATTGAGTTCAAAAAATGTCAAAAGCAAACCACTTCCTTCCGATGACACGTCAATGTAAAATTCATTGGTTTTTTGCTTAAATTTGAAGTGGTTCGATTCAGTAGATGTGGTGCTTTTTCTACTTCTTTTTGCTCACTTTTTTTGCTAGGTATGTATGTTTATAACAGTTTTTATTTTTATTTAAATAGTTTTTTTTTTTTTATAAAAAACTCAATTAGGTATGGAATAGTTTATTGCAGTTGTGGAATAGTTTTTTAAAAAATTTAAATATATTTTGCATAAAAATGCAATTTATAACATTTTTAAAATACTATTATTATATTTTTTGTACATTATCGCATTAAAGGCCGTGATACACTATCCTACACAATCGTGCGATTTTTGAGAAAATACAACCCTGGTATGATGGAGTCTTTGAAATTTTTCAAAAACAATAAGTCGCTATTCACACTATGCCTTTTCAGCCTGCCTTGTATTGACAATTTTCTTTTGAACCCCTTACGAAAAGTCACACACATTTACATTAAGCCATTTTTATTCATGCCCTTTTGGCATTTATATACACGATTAATGCTGAGAATACGAAAAAGGCAGAGAAACGTAATAAATCCCCTCGAATTTTCATTTTGTGCCTTTTGTTCTACACCGCAAGCTTCTCACCCCCTCTCACCAATAAACTAAAAAAGCCTGCCTGCACAGGCAAGCAGAAAAGGCACAGTGTAAATTGCGTCTAACAATTCATCAGATCAGGGTTGTATTTTTTCATAGGTCATGCGATTGTATACGATAGTAAGTCATGAGCTTAAGACTTCATCATTTGTTTTATTGTCTATAGACAGGCAGCCTTATGTATATATAAGAAAAAACTGGTAAGAAGTTAGCATAAGTGGCAAAATTGAATATGATGTTAACGGGTTTTGTCATACAATTTTGCATTAAAAATTACTCTAGGATTTAATAGTGGGTTAGAATTGGTCAAGTTGTATAGAAGAGCTCGGTAGCAACTAGTTCAATGTTGTCACTTATGGTAACTTCATGCCAGTTTTTTCTTATACATAAGGCTGGGGGTTTTCATAATAGAATGAATAAATGAAATGCAAGATAGTGCAAATACGACAACGACTCTTGTAATAAGACTTAAGCCTCAGTTAGCCGACTGTAATGGAATGTAACTGCAACTGTAGGAAACAGCTGATCGATATTGTTATGTGAAAAGTAATGAAAATGGTTAAACGCTCAGTTAGCCGACTGTAATGGAATGTAGCTATAACGGTAGAAAACTGCTGATCGATATTGTTATGTGAAAAGTAATGAAAATGGTTATAGAGATGTAACCGGAATGTAAGTACCTCTACATTACTTTTCACATAACAATATCGATCAGCTGTTTCCTACCGTTACAGCTACATTCCATTACAGTCGGCTAACTCAGCCTTAAGGTTAAAGGCTTAAGGCTCAGTTAGCCGACTGTAATGTAATATAACTGCAACAGTAAGAAACAGCTGATCGATTTTGTTATGTGAAAAGTAATGAAAATGGTTATAGAGATGTAATGTAACGTAACATACTTTTCATATAAAAATATCAATCAGCTGTTTTCTACGTTACAGTTACATTACATTACAGTCGGCTAACTGAGCCTTAAGTTGGCCGACTGTAATGTAACGTAACTGCAACAGGTCGATATTGTTATGTGAAAAGTAATAAAAATGGTTATAGAGATGTAATGTAACGTAACCTACTTTTCATATACATTTCATTAAATTCGGCTAACCGAACCTTTACTCTTAAAAACGCAATTTTCAGCTGCAAATACAATTAATCAATCCGAATCAATCTGACGTATTCATACCAGGTGTCCTCGACAGCCCTGGGTGAAAGGCACATTAATTACAGTTACACGAATTAGATGCAACTCTGTGCTTTTCAAAATGTAATGGTCAAAAAATTTTATGCATGAAGCAATTCAACAAACACCCCTTTTAGAGACGCAAAGTTTACTTTGCAAAGTCGTTATTCGGCTGAGAGAAAGACAGAAAGAGAAAGCATTCCTTCCTCTGTCTTTTTTTTATCCGAATCATGACTTTGCAAAGTAAACTTTGTGTGTCTAAAAGGGTTAAAACTAATTGTCAAATAAATTGTTAGTTATAAAGGTGTAAGCAAAAAATAACCTGGTGAGTAAACTCAATAATTTGAATTTTAGGTGAACACACATTTTTCAGTATATTTTTTGACATCGCGAGAATACAAGGCGTATTGTAGCGAGTAAACCTAGTATAAATATTCCGTGAATCAATAATTTCAATGAATTACTTCCAGGGATCGCAAATCGCAAAAAAAAAATCACACTAATAGTGAAGTGCTACGTGCACAAGGAATTTACCACGATACTCCATGTTACATGGACTACATAAATGATTTTTATTTTTTTTTTTTATTAAAAAAACTCAACTTTACCGTTTATTTTATGACTTTTATTTATTCCTCGCAAATTTTGTGACTTTTGTTTATTACTCAGAAAATAACAGTCAGTTACTTCTTGATTTTTATTTTTTTGCTCAAAAAAATTTTAATTTGAATAAACTATGAAAAAGTAAATTTAACATATAAGAGTTTTTTTTTTACAGACTCTGGCGATAAATTCAATTTTAAATCAGTTAATATTAATTTTAACGCAAAAAAAAAACGCTTTATGCAATTTAAGAATTAAGGAAAAAATAAAAATCAAAACGTAACTGTTATTTCGTGAGGAATAAATAAAAATCAAGTAAAACTTTTATTTTCTGAGGAATAAATAAAAATCAAGAAATAATGATTAAAATAAAAATTAACGTTACGATCCCTGATTATTTCTATTTTTTTTTTGCACTTGAAAAAAAATCTGCCAGAAGTTTTCGAACATTATTATATAGAATTTGCCAGCAATTTAGTTTTCATATTAGAACGGCGTTGAATTTTATCTATGGGATTTAAGTACGTTTAAGGCAATGCTTGTGATCTTCAGTATTATTAACTAAATATTAAATTAAAACATTGGAAAATAATGCGCTTGGTGAAACAGAGAATGATATTAATGCCACATAAATTCATAAATACTAGTGCTTGTACTTTATTAACCGTAAAATGCATTTATTTTATTGCCAACTCTTATCAAACAAATCTTGCGAGAATTTTATAATGACCCACACTTGAAATATTATTTGTGTTTAGAAAACACTTCAGAATAAATTGTAATTTTCAAATTTTTATATATTAGTGTATTTGTACGCTGAGGATCTCACGTTTTCTTTGATAATAATCTTATAAAGATAATAATGTTGAGAAGAAAAAAAAACATTTAATGAAACATTTTTGTTTGAATATTTCTTATACATATGTAGATATTAACGTACTGTCGAATTACAAAGTACAACAATGATTGTACTGCGTTACTATCGACGAAGAAACTGAGACTAATGGTATTTTCTACAAAAACTGCTACATTTCCATCTAAAAAGTGCAGTTTGATGTTCGTTTCTTAAAAATATCTTGCTTTCTAAAAGCTTATTATATTTTTTTCTAAAAGAATTATCCTTAATAATGGTGAAAGGCATTGCATTTTACGCCCCGTATAAAACGACAGTGTTGTTATTGCCCCGTAAATTGTATAATTACATGGTTGGCAAGAAATTTTATGTATGACCCTCTTAATAGAGAGGAAAACATCTTAAAATTATATATGATGCCAAAATGTGATAATTTTGCAGATAAACAATCGAGCCATAACCGCCAAAAAAAAAACTTAACCGAAACATTTTTTGGACCTCGTTTTTTTACGAAAATCGATCATTTACGATTGCAAATGATCGATTTTAGTAAAAAAAAAAATTAAGTTCGAAAATTAGGTTGCCTAAGTTTTATTTGGCGTTTGTGGCACGATATGTATGTAAGTGGTTTTTATAAAGTGAAAAACTTAATTTCAAAGTCTGTAAATGTTTGTGACCAACTGCACTAATTGCAGTGCTATAAATGAAAAAAAAAAATATAGAAGTTGCGTCGTTTTAGGATCAACCCTATTCCGAAAAGTTGTCGATCCAACCCCGAGATAAAGAATTTTAGCATCAATAACTCAGAATCGACAAAAATTAACTTACGCGCTGCTTTTACTCATAATTATAGCTGGAGAAGGCCTTTTTAAAAAGTTGTGATGAATATAAAATTCGTTTTATTTTTCCATTAAAAAAACTAGAATACCGTTGAAAATACTATCTTTTGCTTAGAAATACATACTACTACATATATAAATATAAAAATTTGCATTAAAATAACAAAGATAAAAACTTTATAGTCGAACTTATAAAATTACAGCAAACAGAAAAGAATAAAACATTAAAAAAAACCTGCTTGGTAAACAAACAAAAAAGTTAACTACAAAATGCCGTCTTATATTATATTAAAAAAAAAAAGAAATGTCTTTTTTTTCTGAACGAAAATATTTAGGAAACCAAAACCTTTAGCTTGAGTAGCAAATCAAATTAAACAAAAAAAAAAAAAAAATTAATGTACACGGGTTGTTGTTGTAGACAACATTATGAATTTAAATTATGATTGTTAAATTTAGCTGGATCAGCGTTATTTGTGTTTAAGGGCTCTGCTGTATTGGCAGTGCTAGTAGTGTCGTTTTTAATTTCATTATTTCTAGTTAAAGAGTCATTTGTATCTTCTGGAAGTATTTGCTTACCATTTTCACTGGCCCCACCAACATGACGACGTTGCAAAAACAGTTGCAAACAAACATGCACAACGAAAGCAACAAATGCACTAACAGCAAATATTTCGAAAGTATGGCCAGGACCAACGGAGGCGAATAGTAAACCGCCTATAAAACTGCCCGTAGAAACGCCAATACCCTCGAAAATTGCACCCACAAGACCCTGCAAATATTTAAGAAATTTTGAAATAATGTTGGAATGTTTAGTTTATTTTTTTAACAATTTCAAAAGTCCTCCCACCTGCATGGTTGTTTCTGTACCTGGTGGTGCCACAATACTGGCATAAGAAGCCATTGTGGCATAGAATAAACCAAAAGTAACACCATTTAATAATTCTATGGGCAAAACATACCAGGGATCCTGCAACATTGAATACAATATAAAACGTATGCCAAAGCCAAAAAGCACCAGGCTCATGGCATTAACATGACCAATTTTCTTTAGAATCCAGCCCGAGAAAAAGAAAAAAGGTAATTCGCCGCAAAAACATTGTATACACATGACCGCTCCTTGTAGCGTCTTCATGGAGGTTTCCTCGCAACCTGCCAATTCTTCTAAATGCCAGAAAAGGAAATTCCATATGAGCGCCGTACCCAGACCTATAAAAATGCACCATATAAAGAAAACAACACAGCGCACTGAAAGGAACATTTGACCGACATCTTTTAGAATATTTGGGGAGAGATGAGTTTGTGTATGCTGAAAGAAAATTTAATTATATTACATACATAAATAAGCATGTAGATGAAAAAATATACTCAAGTATCTCTTGCATAAAGATAAACTGTTATTATTTGATATACTTTCGAAATAATTTCTAATAAACTGTTATATGGGTACAAAAATATTTATAGAAAACTTTTGTTATAAAAATTTAAATAAAATCTTCTGATTAAATATTTTATAAAATGGATGGAGTGATTGAAGGATTGAGTATATGCTATTTTCAGAGCTGTTAAGCATAACTGTTATAATTTTATAAAGGTTTTTTTTGGCAGCAGTGCTAGCCTGTCAGTCATTAGGTCGTGGGTTCGATTCCAGCCATAGACACTGGGTGTTTTCCGCAGACAAGCTACTCGCATCACGGGTTGTGTTTGTTGAAAAAAATAACTATTAAATGCAGTATTTATTGTAATGCGTTTCCTATCATGTACCTATAATATTTTAAAATAATTTTACTGATGCCACAGCTAATAAATTAACTGTTATAATTTTTCAAAAGTTCTTACTTTAGATTTTTTACTTTGAGATAATTTTTATCTGAGCAAGTGCTATTTTAGGAGCTATTAAAAATAACTGTTATTATTTTATAACAGTTTGTAAAAACTGTTATACTGAGGTTAACATATTGCATGCCGTATTCTATGCCTAAAACGCTTTCAAATTATTTACCTAATGCCACAGCTAAGAAACAAACTGTTATAATTTTTCATAAGTTCTTACTTTCATATTGAATCAATACTCTTTTTCATTCATTGTAGTTTGGCTTCAAATTCTAAAAAAGCCTGAACGACGATATCGACAACGTTCGACTTGTCGCACACTTACATTTGAAAGAACAAAATATTAAAATTTGTTTTTGTTTTCAATGTAAGTGTGCGACAAGTCGACATCGTGGGTTTGGACCTTAATTTCCAAATATGTGTATATAATTCAAAATTTTTATAAAAGTTTTAACTACATATTAACTATAGCTTTTATACATGCATATATGTAATTCAACATTTTTGATAACAGTTTTAACTACATATTAACTAAAGCTTTTATAGTCATTATTTTACCAAATGTGTGTTCGTTGAAAGTATGTATGTGTACCTATACCTACTTAGATTTTTAGTGAAAGTGAAACTCACCCTTAACTTCATGGATGCCACAACATCCAAGGCAATTATCACCAATGTCATCCAAAATACAATTGTATAGTCCTTTTCAACACCCTTGGACATACTATCCACTAGAATACCAGCCATTATGGAAAAAATGCCCCAACCCACAGAGCCGAACAGTCGTTGTTTGCCGTACAAATGAGCACGTTCGCCCAAAATGCCAAAACAAATTGCATCACCGATACTCACAACGGCTGCCATACCAATCCATGATATTATCAACATGGCAAAAAACCACCAGAACTGATAAAGACCCATAGCAGCCGTATTATTTATTACCGGACTTAGTCCCAACTTACTATCCAAATATTCATCGTTACAGTCCAAACGACACGATGCTTTGAAATAATTTTTATCCTTGGGACAATACATGCTGACATTTTGACCATTTATTTCACCCTTTGTGTGGGGTATCATAAAAAACATACACTGTTCCTCCACATTCATATGACCCATATTTACTGTTGTTTTTATGTCCATCGCAGCTGTCGTATTGGTTACACAATTTGTGGAATTCAGCCAATTATCACAGATTATATCCCACATAAAAGGTTGAGCCTGACAGTGCAATTTGCACGTTAAGTTTTTATTGCCATAGTGTTCCTTCAAATCATTATCAATACATTTATCGAATTCGGAACAGTAGCGCAGATCGGCGACACCGGCATGACAATGGAATTCAACAGTTATGGGTTCTTTTGGTATGGCAGGAGTAAACATGATGAGAAAGAAGGCGACTGCGGTAAGAATTTCGGATATAATGAATAACATTCGATGACGTTGATAACTGCAAGGAAATAAATTATTAAGGAAAATTATAGCAACTAATCAATTATTAGATAGTTTTAAAGATTATTTAGTGTAGGATAGTGAGTACTGATCATCAGCTGAAAGCTAAATAAATATGAAAGCTGAATTGAACGAAAAATTAGGTCCGTTTGTTTACTTTTCCAGTAAAATCCAGTAGTTGAGAAAATTTTGGGTAATTTGAAAATTTTACTCTCAAGAATGTCTCTTGCACAAAAAAGTAGGCGAACGGAAAAATTGCAAAAATTTGCAGATTAATCAAAACAGCTGATAATATTGTTGTACGTTTTTGTAGTTTTTGAAACCCATCAAATACATATTTTTGGTAATTGATGCATGCATTTTTATAATTATAAATTTGAAGCGATGTATACATACATAGATATTTCTAAAATAGAAGTTGTGTGAAAGCTTTAGCTTGTATTTGGTTTTTAGTTTTATTTTTTCTGGGTAAATGGCATAGGAAAATACATCAATATTTGATTTCTAATAGTCGGTCGGTATCCTGAATAGTATGCAGAAATAAGTATTCACATATACATATACCTTACATCTCTAAAAAATTAAAGTAAATAACACAATTAAATTAAATTTTAAAACTGATATATTTAACGATTATTATTGTTTAATTTGTTTCATCTTGAACAAAAAAATTTTCAGATTTGTTTTGTTAAACTTTTACTTCAACTTTTCTTCTTTTAAATGTTTTTATTAAAAAAATTATACTTTGCGTTTGCTTACTTATGTTTATTTTATTGAATCATATGTTTTTCTCGTCTACTGGATTTTACTGGCAAAAATTTGTCCAGTAAAAATTTGCAGACTCTCAGTCAACAACTGTCAATTTACTCTCTCAATTGGCACTCTCTTTTGCAATTTTATGCGTAAACGAACGCATTTCAGTAAAATCCAGTACAAATTTGCACAAATATTGGGGTAAACAAACGGACCTATTATTGAGCATGCCAATTTTTTATTTTTCTAAGATAATACATTTTCTTATACAAGATGAATTGATTCAACAAGCACAATTAGCATTTTTGCTAAGTTTAGAAAACCTTAATAAACTATTTATTGCCTGACCAATATATAGCTGCATTGAATAAAAAACAATTTAGCAAATTAAACTTTTTATTTTTGTTCATTGAGAAAGCAAATTAAATGGAATATTCGAAATAAAGAAGCAAAAGTACCAATTCAGCAAGCAACAACGTCAACTAAAACTCTAACCCCCATATTCATAAAATTTTAAACGAATTTGAAATGTATTTTATTTAAAATTTTCCATACAAAATTTTCCTAAAATGAATTTCAAATTCATTTTATTTTTTTTTATAAATATGGGGGCAAGTTTTACAGAAAAAGAGTTTTAAGTTTTTAATTTACATACATACAACTGAATGAAGATATAAAAAAATATTCTTCTCCAAAGCGGTGGTTTTGTTTTATGAATTTTATGTCATAAGAGAGCTGGATAGTAAATTTCTCATTTTGCTTACAAAAAAAAAAAAAAAAAAAAAAAAAAAAAAAAAAACGGTTATATTTAGATGTTCTAAAATAAAAAAAAAACAAATTTTAAAAATGGCCAGAAAACAAATTTTATAAATATATATTATGTTACAAAATTCATTCAGCTAGCTGAATTTATGCAACGAGCTAAATTAAATATATATTAGTGTATATATTAAATATTTTTTCCTAAGCACACAATTCAGATAGCTGAATATCGTGCCATAACCACCAAAATAGCTTAAATTAATATTTATGTTTTTTTTAATGCATGTTTTTTTATTTATTGTATCTTCAAATATGAACTAACAATAAGTATTCAAATCTTAAATATATAAAAAAATTATTAGGCCCGACCAATGTCGGACATAAGCATAGTGATAGTTATAATAATACATAAGTAGTGATAAGCAACAAAAAGAAAAAAGTGTTTTCAAGCAGCTTCATCATCTAGAGTGTTGAATATTAGAGCCCGTGTATCTCTCTTTTTTAAGCGGATGTGCCCAGTAAAGTTCAAAATATTACGAGCAAGCGGATTAGGATGTGACTCGAGTTTTGTTAGATATTTGCCTGCGTATTTTACAATTTCTTCAGTCACTAGTGGCATATTCAAATCGCGATGTATATTTGAATTTTTGATGTACCATGGAGCCGATGTTATCATGCGTAAAATTTTATTTTGCCTTCGTTGAATTTTCTCTACATTTATAATATAATATTTATGTTACAAAGTATTTATGTAAAAAAAACTATTCAAAAACTATCCAGCTAGCTGAAATTATGCCACGAACTAAATTATATAAATATTAATATGATGTATGCAATATTTTCCCCAAAAATGCAATTCAGCTAGCTGAATTTGATTAAGTTATCAGTCGAAAATAGTATAATGTATTTTATAAACACATATACATACGTAAATGCAAAATGCAGTTGAAATTAATAAAATGTATTTTAGAAATACATACATACATACATATTTGTTGCAAAATATTTTTTTATACAGAATATGATTAGCGGATCGGTTAAAAATAAAATAACAAGTATGTAGTACAAATATTAATATTTATGTTACAAAGTGTCTATGTAAGACATGCTGAATTATGCCATGAACTAAATTATATAAATATTAATAAATATTAATACATACATACATATGTACGTATGTACGGAGTGTTTTGCCGAAAAATGCAATTCAGCTAGCTGAATTTGACAAAGTTATCATTTGAAAATAATAGAATATGCATATGTATTTTAAAAATATTTCTGTGTTACAAATATTTTTGTTATAAAAAATAGTTCAGAAGGCTGAATTTATTTTAAGAACTAAATTATATGTAATTTTCCCAAAAAAATCAATTCAGCTAGCTGAATTTGATAAATTCATGAGTTGAAAGTAATATATTTTATAAATATGTATATGTGCACATATTTTTTTCTAAAAAAATGCTATTCAGCAGCTAATTTTTATAAAGTTATCAGTTGAAAATAATAAAATATATTTTAAAAATTTTGTGTTATAAAAATATTTTTGTTATGAAAAACAATTCAGCTAGCTGAATTTATGCCACGAATTTAATTATATATGTATATTTATCCCAAAAAAACAATTCAGCTAGCTGAATTTGGTAAACTTATCAATTGATAATGAATCAGTTATATAAATATTAATATCTTACAAAATATTTTTATGTTAAAAAAAATTAATTTAGCAAAAATGCCACGAACTGAGTTATATAAATATTAATATATGCATGTACATATACATATGTATCTTCAAAGTGTTGTTCCTAAAAAAAAAATTCAGCGAGCTAGATTACTGTTCAAACTATTAATCGGACTTAGCTTCAACATTAGTTTGAAAAGTTTTTGCCAAAAACCAATCTTTTTGCTTTGCTTTTACGGCTATAAATTTGAACTAAAATTTTTTACATATATACATACATACATATTAATTTCTTTTAATAACTATAGTCATCTGAGACACATTGATGCATTTCTACTATAAATATATTTGTTTTTGTTCTAACTATAATTTTAATCAAATGTTTACAAGCGAATTGATAACAACATACTTAATACTAACGTTAGAATATTTCACTATTATATGTACATATATACATGTCGATAATTTTTACAGCCTTTAATTTCCCTCCAACCAACCACACTTACCGATCCGCTATAAAACCAAATATTGGTTTAGCTATCATGCCAATTATAGGCAATACTGTATACATGGTACCCACAACTACACTGGAATAGCCCAGTTGTTTAGCTAGTGTGGGCATGAATGGTACGACAGGTGCAGTACCTGAAAATAAATTAAGAGAGAGAAAACATGACGCATCTACAAGATAAATAACAAGATAAGTATTTAAAATAAACATCAAAATAGCAAAAATAAAAACTTAAGTGACATTTCATAATAATTGTAAGAGTAACAGTCACAAACAAGGAAACGAATAGATAGATAGATGTCTTATTTTTATTTAAAAAAATATGTATAAAATTTCAAAAAGTTAGTTTATATGTAAACACATACTGATTATTCTTATCATCATTTGTTTACATTTACATACGAAAATTCTTGTAATTATAAAAATTTCAGAAATTTAGGTTGTATTTATTACACAAAATTAGCACATCCACATTTTTTTTTTCAATTCTGTTTAAATATTTTTGTAATTTTTTATTTAAATCACAGAAGATAAAATTTTTCTACCAAGCGCAGAGTTTGCGGAAAATCATATACGATTTTAAATTTGCCTTGGAAAACTTGCACCATTCTCAAATCAATCTCTAAATTGTTTAAGGTTTAGCTCTTCAGATTAGACAGCAGCTTGGTTATGAAAAATTTTAACAACTCGACGACACTTTATTACTAATAAAACCTTGCAAATTAAATAAATTTGAAATTAAGAAAATTTTTGTCTTTCAACATTTTATATTTTTTTTTATTTTGCTGGTTAAGCACCGTCTAAATGCATTTCGTTCCTGCTTATAGGACGGTGCTTACTTAACCAGCAAAAAAATAAAAATAAAAATTCTAAATATTAAAGTCTATTTTAATTTTCCTTGCCTTCTTTAGAAAATCGCATTAATTAATAAAAATACTTCATACTATAATAATTGAAAATACTGAACTTAAGCTCGATTAAGAAATTATTCCTGATTAAAATTCTAAATACATTAAAGACTGAATGTCAAATATTATTTATTTATTTATTTATTTAGTACATATTCTGCAAAGTAAATTTGCAGAATATGGTTGCACAAAAATGGACAGGTGACTAAGACCATATGTCCATGATGTTGTTAACAGTATTCTTAAAAATGTTTTTGTGACTGACTGTACACGACCTATGCCTTCACATAGGAAGTAGCATTGTGGTTCTTAAGGAAATTCCACAAAAGAACCGCAAGATTAAACAGTAATCCGTGGCAGATCAGTCAACCAGTGCTAGTGAGACGCAAAACTCTCGAAGACCAATAAACGACAGTGGCCTGGTTGCATTTAAGAAATAATTGCCAACGACGCGTGATGTTGACTCGCCCAGAGCTGCTTTACGACTGATGTCAAATATTATATTTTTTATCAAATTTTTCATAAAATATGCATAACATTCAATTCAGCTAGCTTTGAATTGAGCAATCTGGATTTACAATAAACTTAACTTAGTTCAATATCATTTCGTGTCGCAAGCTCAAATTTAAAACAATATTAGTTAACTGAATTTGAATTTCAATGAAACTTTATTGAACTTTATTACTATTTTCAAGTATTTTTAATATTTTCAGCAATATTACTTAGCTGAATTAAACATTACAACTGCGAAACTAATAAATCGAGCTAAATTTTAATTTCAGTAAAGTAATTTTGGTTTACAACTGTTTTCATTAATATTTTCCAACCTCTTTAATATTCTAAGAAATATTGGTTAGTTGAATTAAAGATTAAAATTGCGAAAATGTACCTGAATTTGAGTTTCAATGAAGTAATTTTGATTTACAAGTGCTTCCACTATTATTTTCATGTATTTTTTTATTTTGAATAATAATAGTTAGCTGAATTAAAACTTATTTAGCTAAATTTAAATTATTAGTTTCAAGTACATATTTTTATTATTTTAACCAATATGAACTAGCTGAATTGAAGTTTATAGCTGAAAAACTAAATTATCTAGCTGAATTTGAAATTCAATGAAGTATATTTGGTTTAAAATTGCTTCCTTAATTACTTTCACACATTTTTATAATTTTAAGTAATAATAGTAAGCTGAATTAAAGATTACAATTGCTAAACTAAAAAATTTAGCTGAATTTGAAATTCAGTGAAGTACATTTTGGTTTACAAGTTGTTTCCATGATTATTTTCAAATGTTTTTTGTTTACATTTGAAGCAATATTAGTTAGCTGAATTAAAGATAAAAATTACAAGACATTTTTAATTTACAAGAGGTTTATAAACCGATTTTCCATACAAAACTTGTTTTATAAACCATTTTTTATAAACCAAATATGCATGAAAAAAATAATTTGGTTTATAAAAAATGGTTTATAAAACAAGTTTTGTATGGAAAATCGGTTTATAAACCTCTTGTAAATTAAAAATGTCTTGTAATTGTTATCTGTTAAATAATTTTTGCATGAATCGATTATACAAAATTTTTTTTTCGAAAACGGTTAAAATATTTACCCCCTGTTTTTGTAAGACGTTCGAGTTAGAAATCATTGCGTTTTTGTAACATTTTAAAGGAAACTTGTACAACTTTCTCTTTAATCTATTACAGAAACGCCAAGATTTCTAACTCAAACGTCTTGCATAAACAGGGGTTTAATAAAAACTTATTTATGAATGTACGTACATATGTATGTACTTACATACATACATACACATGCTATATTCCTTATCAAACTTTAGTTTCTTTTTGTTCGAAGTATGATTCCAAATCAATGATTTCAAGAGAGCTGAAAACAAATTTGGTCGCATTTAACACATAGAGATAAAGGCAATTACAGATGGAATGGGTTGCTTTAATATAAATATTTATTTCATAATATAATTAAAACTAATTGCTGCGATAAATTCTGAATTCGTAACAGAGATAAGTTTTTGTTGTGTTTATTTTTTGCTTTTTCTTTAGCTTTGATTGCTGCTTGTTGTTTGAAGTTATACCCCTTTTCCACACGCAAAGTTTAATTTGCAAAGTTTTAATTCAGCTGTGTGAAGGACAGAGGTAGTAGTACAGTCTCTTTCTGTCTTTCTCCCAGCTGAATTAAGACTTTGCAAAGTAAACTTTCCGTGTGGAAAAGGGGTGTTATACAAATTAATTTATTTGATATTTATTGAATAAATAAACGAAAAATTCAATAAGTATCTGAAGTGTTTTCATTTAATTTTGGATGGCGTGATGGAATAAAGAATATAAATTATAAATAATTAAGAGTCGTATTTTTGCACTCATTTCTATATGTCCAAAAAATTAAATTAAAATTTGATTTGAAGGCGCACCAATTTAATTTTTGTTTGTAATTTATGTCTTTTGTGTCCTTTTATGAAATCCATAAAATGTTAATTTTTTTTTTATTTTCAAGTCCCTTCAAGTATGTAAATTTATTAATTTTAGCGCTCGCTATTTTAATGTAAAAAACCATTTCACAGTTCTGCTAAAAGGAATTTTGATATTAAAGTTTAATGTTAAAGTCTTAACTTAATAATTGCCAGGATTCTCTTGTCTTTCGAGGTTAAGAATTTAAAGTTATAAAAATTTGTTTTTGAATTGGTTTTGCAAAAAGTTTAATATGTATACAAATGTTCCTATTAAGAAATTTCTTTTCATATCATTAATTGTAATATTTGTATGGCTTTGCTCAATTTTTGAAGAGATTAAATAATTTTATTTCTGTTTAGATCATTTAGATTCAACTAGAAATTTGGAGATGTTCTCTTGTAGTAAAACAAAGCGATAAAAGAAATATATAAAGTAAAATGTCTACGGGTTTTTGATATTAAATACATACTAATTAAATATAAAACAAAAAGATAAAATATATCATAAAAGGTTATACATATACATATGTATGTACACATAAGCAAAAGTGTTAAACAACGTCATAACTCAAAAAAACTGTGCGAACTAGCCAGAAAACGAGTTTAAATTTTCAAGTTACAAACAACTTAAAGGAGAAAGAAAATTTTATTTTTCTCTCCAGAGCTGAGAAAACAAGATATTTGTATGAAATTTTTACACAATATGAATAACGCTATGTGGTTTAATTCTGCATCATTAACTCAAAATATCGATCTTTTGAGTTTTGACGTTCTTTGAGTAAATGAGCGATATGTACATACATACATATGTACATACATACATACATACATATTGTGTTAAAAAATAAAAAAGCTTAACCAACACATTTTTGGACCTCTTTTTTCCGAAAACCGATTATTTACGATCGCAAATAGTCGATTTTGGTAAAAAAATCAAGTTCGAAAATTATGTCGGTTAAACTTTTTTGCGGTTATGGCGCGATATAAAGGTAGCCACCAAAATATCTCGAAAATGGTTATAACGTGATTTTTGAGATGAAAAAGTATACGGAATAAGGAAAAATTTTACAGTGGATAGATATTTGTAAATGTTGTTAGTGTAAAGTTCGCCACGAATAACGTTGTACATAAGTGACAAAATTAAATTTTTTGAAAAAATCAGAAAAAGACTTTTAAAGGCAAGATTATTTCTTTTTCTGATTTTAGATTATCAAAAATAATAATAATAATAAAAACTTTTATACATTTTTTTCTAGTGTTATACTTTTCATTTTGAACCCACCTACCTGTTACATTTATCAATTACTTTCGACAATTTCGTTCTTATCATTTTGTTAGTTAAATACTTACGCTCTTCCTCTGACTGATTCTTTGTAATTGTATTCTGACGGTGATAAAATGCATAATTTTACCATGGTTTGATGTTTGAACAATGCAACAGAGTAATTAATGTCAACGGTAATCTGTGTAAAAACAGGGTATCTCTACTGTGCAATTCGAAACCGACAGAAAACGCTTCAGAATTTGTATATGTATATTATTATAACAAGAAAATTTGAAAAGATTTTTTACAGACAGACAGAGTAGACTCCCATATTTTGCGAAGGAAATGTGCTTTTTACAACGTCATTCGCGGCTTTGCTTTAGTTGATTTTTGGTAAAAAGTAACAATTTCTTAAATTTCGTGTTAATATCTTCTTGCCATTGATGAAGTGCGTTATGTAATTATTAAAGTCATAAATGAAAACTTTAATTTACTTACCAGCATTAAATAAAAAATAATGCGCCTTCATAGGAAGTAAATCCTTGTCGATTTTTGGTCTCATGTTGAAATCTTGTTTATTTTTTATTATTGTAAAGGAAGTACAGCAATTTTTACCGTTATTACGATAAATATGTTAATATTGACATATACGAAATGTAATTACAAATTACAAAAACAATTATAACAAATTTAACAGCCGATGGTGAGCAGCAACAGCGGCAGTAGTGGCTGCGATAGTTATAACAACAACAAAAACAACAACAAATTACATATATTAATATGTAATTAGGGGTCAATTTAAGAAATTAAAATTGGACGACACAGTTTTTTAGCGATTATAACATGCCACATCACAAACAAATGCACTTTTTAGAACGTGTATTGTAATAGTTTTAATTTTATTTACACAGGTATTTTTTTTTAATTTTCATAAACCTTTTTTTCTGTTGTTCCCAAGAAATTTATTTGTTAGCCGCATGTAACATTTTGCTCTTTGGCGTAAGTGTGCTTTGTTTTTGGTTTTATTAATTAGATAGCCTCTAAGAATTTTTTGTTTCACTTGACAGTATTAATTAATATATGTAATTTATTACATTTTTTTACTTTGCACTTAAACACAGCTTGCACGCACTAAACTTTTGTTTAATTTTAAATATAACTAAATTTGTACTTTTACCGTCGTATTAATAAAAAGCACTGAATGATTTTTTTTGACAAGTTGTTGGGAAATTCATTAGAAATGTTGAGAGGAGAATACTGAAACAAGAGTATTCAGTGCTGCCACATCACAAAATGGTGAATACAACTAATGTTAATATACATGCTTGAAAATGTTGCTATACATACAGATGTGTACTAAAATGTAAGCAAACTTTTTTAACCGCCAAAAATCTGACAAGAACGACGGACTCTTGTGAAAAAGATCATTATTGTGAAAATAATAAAACTTAATGGCAGAAAAAACATAATTTCATCATCATTTATAAACATTTATACTTGCATGGTAAGCCTGTGTATAAAAATAAGAGTTGCTTAAAATTGATAGATTTAATGGCAGTAAAGTACTCAAGTGTGTGTGTACATATATAAACAAATGTGTATAAGCTAATAATAGTTCGATAAACCTCAACAGGGATGTCGGTTCCAGAAGGGTGAAAATGGTGAAATTAATATTAATTTATTGGATATTCTTTAATAGTAAATAAGTTTGGAAATATTTACGTTATTTGCTTAACGTGAACTTTCTTATATAATTTAATGGAATATTTTTTAAATTTCTGTCACATCATTCACTTATTATTTCTATTGGAAACCATGGCATTACGAAAGAATATGTTGGAAATTCAATTTCGAATACTTGATAACAGGTAAGCTTAAAAGCTTTAATACCAAATTCTAGAGGTGGGTCCAATTCGTTCAGTCGGTTGTTTTATACACAAACCTGTGATCTAACCCATTTAAATTAAATGAGTTTGATCATAGGTGTGTGTCTAAAATTAACGACTTAACGAGTTGGACTCAGATCTACCAAATACTACAACTTAATTTATAATAACATTTTTCAAGACCCACCTTCGTTGTTATAGAAACATCGGGAAAAAAGAACAGGTTTTTAAGAAAAATCAATTTTTTTATACATAATTAACTAATGAAATAGCAAAAACATGTTTTAATCGTATATATGACTATAGTGTTGCTGGTATACATGTATATAGTTTTCTTTTTCTTGTTGTGACATTTGGGCAATTAAATCATCATTAACTTGATCTATAGGACAAGGACGGCCAGATACTAGAACAGAAGGAACGTCATTGTCAGCCTCCTCTTCAGATTCGGAATTGATAAACTTATTATAATCGGTTTTGGCTAAAATGAAATTTAAAAATACATAAGTATGTATGAATACCAAATTAAGAAAGCAACTTACGTATTTTTATATTATCTATATCGTTTTCATCATCACTAGAATCACTTGAATTTGCATTTGATGTGAGTCCTTTCATGTGATTTTCTTTCTGTCCTGGCTGCTTTTCGTGCTGCAGTAAGACAGCCATAATATCTTCTTGTTCTTTTTTGCGATTGCTAGTTGAAGTTGAGGTAGATGAGCCGGAAAATCCAAATTGTTGAGAATTTTGTGCAGCTTCATTTAATATATCATCTGCATTATCACCATTTTCCTCGGTAATTACCGTACTCTCAGTCATCCAAATGGGGCGTGCTTTGCGTTCAGCCACCGTTTCAGGCATATCATCACCTCCTATGTTAATATCTACTCTGGTTTCCTCAACAGCGAAACCTTGATTGCGTGTGGCCTCTCCTGACCACATTTGCCCGTCTCCTCTCTGATTGGCGGGCTTGTTAAGACTAAAAATAAATAAGTAAAATAAATGATTTTTTTAAAATCAAATTAACTAAATTACCCTCTAATGGTATCAATATCTACTGGTTCAGGTTCCAAAATTTCTGGCGCTAGTTTTATGCCCTCTACCTCTCTTAAGAGATCATACAACGGCTGCAATTGTTCATTGAACCGGGCCAACATTAAACGAGAATCTTTTTTAGGCATAGCCGAACTATCTTCCTCCACTGTGCTACCACAGTAGGTGCAACGGAATTCTTGTGTTGCAAAATCAAACAGTTGATCCGCCTCCAAGTCCGTAAATGTTTTATTGCAGTTCGTACACTTAAAACTAGCTCTACTCGTGGCATCACGCTCCTCAGTTTCCATACGTTTGCGCATTAAATCCAATTTATACTTTACCACATTCACAAATGTTTTATAGTTGATGAAGTAATAATTGACTTTTTGTGCTTTACCATCAGGTCCTGTTTCCATTTTTAAGCGTATTTGTATAAATTTGTCATTTCGTAGGGTGGATATTCGAGCACGCATTTGTTTCTTCTCAAACCGTAACAATTCGGCGATATCATCTTCTTTCATACAAGGATTTCGCACCAACATATCAATAATTAATGCATCCTCGATGGTATAAAAGCCCCGGACTACTAATCGAGCCAATTGTTTTAAGCTACTAGGCACTTCGGTAACATATTTGATTTCGCCACTCGAGGTGGAAGCGGGTGCAGAAGACATGATTAAAATGTTTATGTAAATGAAAAGGAAATAATAACAGCTATAAGGAAATATGGATATATGTATCTCGTTATTCTTGACAAGAGTTTGTATTTAGTTTAATATAATGCATACATATCGAGCCCTATTTTCAATTTAATCGTAAGCTACATGTTGCAAGAAATGAACTTTTTATTGAAATTAAAATTTTATGGTCCTACCAACAGTTTAGAATTATCAAAATTGCGAAAATTGTTGATAACTTTTAAAATATGGACTGTAAAATTTTATCGAAAGCGAAAACATAATCGGATATAAGGCTTTCTTTGTATTGATACTAATAATAATAAATAAATAGAAAAGGAATAAAAAAAATTACGTGTGTAAAACGCATTTAAATATTAGAAAAAAAACCTAATGAAAACTGTAACTTTTGTCGTTTTCTATTAAATCGAAAATGAGGCTCGATATATATGTATTTTAATTGAAATATTTCAAGCAAACAGTAATTTTTGAAAGAAAAAAAAAACACTTCAGTAGGTTAGAAAAAAAGGTATTAATATTTTCATTCATACTGGTTAGTGTTTTTCAATTGGAAATCCCATTTTTTAAATTTACAGTGCACGTAAAGATAGATTTTCCACCCTAATTTCTTTTAAGAGCTACATCTCTGTTTGCTGTAACATTATGTTGCAAAACCGAATTAACATACTTTATACAATCTTTCGTTAGTCTGGCAGCTCGTTATTAGTCTCTTTTTAACATTTAACCACATGTTGCCAACAACATTTGTATTTCTTTTGTTTACCCATACTCAACACTCTGGATTGTACGAAACATGTTAAATTTCATTTGACGTTTGCTTCAGTCGCATTTTATTTTGTTAAATTCTTACCTCGCCTAGTGTTGTGTTGTTACTGTAGAGAGCTGTGCTATCTCTCTGCCGTTCGTTGGCTGTGTGGATTCTTTGGAAAAAATTCGTAGCAATTTATTTTCGAGCACTTTTTCACATCTATTAATAAGGAAAACAAGAAATCTTCATATATCTCGGCATTGTATTAGCTTAAAGATTGGTCTTATGGAGTTTTTGTAAGGATTTGTCCGACTTTAATAAGTATAATAGTAATTTTTTGCAGACAAGAAAAGCACACCGACCGCAAAAATAAATATGCAAAAGGCGAGACAGGGTGGCTATACCAGGGATGAGAAATCGGATTTAAAATTGGTACAAATTTTGAAGAAAAATTGTACTTTTTTCAGTATGATTGTGCCAATTTCTTAACTTTTTTTATTTTTTTTATACTATTTTTTAATACTTTTTTTAAAATTAACTAAAAACGTACGTAGTATGTACATAAAAGCTTAAAAATTCACAAAAAGGCACTGAAATTCAGTTATTATGAATTAATATTAATTTTTAATTTCAGAAAGTACACAAAAGACCATCAGTTGAGATCTGAATACCTATAAAAGTAACATTTAGGATATACTTTTCTATCCTTTGTTTTGGCTCAATTAGAGACAGTCGTAATAACTTCTAGATGAACCAACACTCGAAACTGGTTATTTATAGATTAAATATTTTTGTGCAATTTTTGTCATGTAATGTAATAGGAAAAAATTTTGAATAGTACTAAATTGGTCATTGGGGTGCTACCATACCTTTGAAATGGAAATAGAGCTGAAAAAAGTACAATTGTACCAACTTCCATCCCTTGGCTATACATGGAAAATGGCTAGAGGGAAAAAATGTTGAATTTGGCAAACAGCTGTTCGATGAAAGCCTTAAAATAATTGTTTTTGAAACAGTGTGTGTTAATTCAATTGGAGATGGCAATTTTAAGATAAGTGTTGTGTAGAGTGGAATCACCTAATGAAGCCGTTAAATTGAATTTGAAATTAAGCTCAAGAAGGAGTTGTTGCTGATTTATTATTGCTGAACTTGTGGCCTTAAAGGTAGATTTTTATACGTTTTCATTATGTAGTTAAAAAAGTAGTTTGGTTAAAAGTTTTTTAAAATATATTGGTAACCGTACGTACATACATACATATGTACATATATAAATTATGTATGTACATACATATATGTGAATACATCGAGACCTATTTTCTCTTTAATAGTAAGTGACAAAAATTTAAGTTTTTACAGGTTTTTTTTTATAATATTCAAATATGTTTTACATGCATAAATTGAGGCTTACGATAAAATTTAACAGCCTGTATTTTGAAAGTTATCAACAATTTTGCCATTTTGTTAATTCTAAACTATGGGCGGCCCATAGAATTTTAATTTCAATAAAATAGTTAATGTTTTACTACATATCGCTCATGATTAAATCGAATCGACATATATGTACATACATACATACATATGTACATACATAAGTATACATATGTACACAGGTATACATATGTACATATGTACATACATAAGTATACATATGTACACAGGTATACATATGTACATAGGTATACATATGTACATAGGTATACATTCATAATATATTATACAATACGTGTGTACGTATGTGTGTAATACTTTATTAATATTTTTTACTATAAGTAGAATATTAAAATGGTAGTGATACTACTTCCGGCGACTTTGTTCGCTATTAGCTTCTTGTATGTTCTAAATACCGTTCAAATCCTTTCAGAAGTTTTTGAATGGTTGACAAGTCTCCAAATATCACCTTTAAGTTACGTTTTAAAATTCTTCAATATTAAGAATGCAATTATGAATAAAATTCCGCGAGAAATTTTTCCCGGGGAACAATTCCAACTAATAGCAAGTAATAGGGAAAACAAAAATTCTAATTGCAAAAGGGAGAAATTTCTCACGGAATTTTATTCATAATTGCCCTGCATATTTTGGGCTAGTAATGGGTAAAGAGGTGTAAAAATCTTATGATATTTAAAAAAACCATTACATACTTCTTTTAACCCAATTTTCGAAAATCGATCTTTCATCATATTTCGACGTTTTGAGGTACTGGGAGTAGATTTTCGTGAACATCACATAACTCAAGAACGTTAGAAAAAAAAACACAACCGAATTGAGAACATCTCAATTTTTGACGTCGATTGACGTTACATTAGTTTATAATAATAATGCACTTGAAATCTATTGCATTCGCCCACTCTGACGTCAACAGACACAACAAACAATATTATATTATTGAGTACTAAAATAGAACAAAGGGAATTTATACACCTACATATGTACATAGTTACATACATACGCATGTATGTTTGCACGGAAAGAAATATCATAAAAAACTAACGGTAATGAAACGAGAAACAAACACTACAGCAATGCTAGCTAGTTAACGGTATATGTATGTATGTATATAGAGAACTTGTGAAGGCGTAGGTAGCATTGTATGCAAACTGTTTTGAAAGAAATAATGGTTATAGCAAAATTCCACAATAACTTTTCATATAATGTACACTGAGACCTCTTAAGACGTGTCACAAAAAAAGGGAAATTCCTTTCTTACTGCCAGGTTACTATTATTATTGTTTTTCCCCCTTCATAAATCAATTAATTATGAAAATGAGCGGAAATAATAACAGGGTGGCCATATGTTTAAATCCTGCTGGAAAATTAAGGTAAAAAAACACCTTTTATAAATCGTCAGCTGAAATTAATTAATTTTAATAATATTAATTTAATTTAATTTAATTTTATTCATTCATAACACGAATTTTAATTAATAATAATTTTGTTTATTTTTTTCCCTCTCCTAAAAAATGTAAAAAAAATCTAAATAATATCTTGAAATCTTGGGTGCATTCGTTAATACAGTAATCTTTACTTTACGACAAAATTATTTTAGTTTCACCATTTTAATTTGAAAAAAAAACATTCATAGGATAAAGGTGGTTTTACTCGAAAGTATGTTTTTCGACTTATGCCGTTATCGCTTGTGAATACAGAGATTTTATTTTAATATTAAAATTTCGCATTTTGTAAAGAATTTAGTTTATTTGTTTAAATATTCAGTTTTTAGTTGAATATACGACTTTTTCAGTACTTGCTGTGGAAATTTAAGTCAATTGAAAATTTGGATTTTAGGTAACCTTTTATTTTTAGTGCTTTTTGAATACTAAAAACGCCAAATTTTTAGAGTTAGTGCCAAACTAAGAAAAAGCACTAAGTAGTGCTTTCAAGAAATGTGTGTATTTTTTTAAATTTTCTTAACAAAAATTTGGTGTACTTATTTTTTCAGTACAAATAATACCTTTTTCGTCTGATATATTTCATTAAGCATAGAAGAGCTTCGAAAATATTAAACATTATTAAACTTCACTCGTTTGGATCTTCACTTTTTTCACGTTAGTGCTTTTTACGCTTTTTAGATCTCAAAATTACGCTTTTTGTGCTTTTTTTAAATTTTAATGTGCTCTTAGAGCCAAAAAAGTTGGCATCACTGGTTAGTAATTTAGTAAAATTTTGATTTATTGTGAATTTAAGAGCATACATCTTTGCAACATACTGAATTATAAATTTTCTTGTTGGATTCGACTATTTTTTTAGCGATTTATTTATTACATATTTAATAATTTTTTTCAAAATTGAACCGTTTTTGACATTTCAAAAATTATAATTAAAGTTTCATTTATAGCAAAAAGTAACTAATTCCCTTTAATCATTAAACATCTGTTTTTCTTAGTTCTTTGCAAGAGTTCTCTTAACAAAACACTAAATTTTTTATCTCTCTTTTTACCCTTTTCAACACAAAAACTGAACAAAATAAACAAAAACACTCTCACATTCACGTCCTTTGTTTAAAAACAATGGGGGTGCTTTATTATTTTTCTCATTTTATTCTAACTGTGCTGTTACCAAACAGTGTTGTCTAAAAGAAATTTCACAGACTTGTATCGAACTCTTTCAGTAGCTCGTTTTTGACACAAACCAATGATCAAACCCATGTAATTTAAATGGGTTTGATCATTGGTTTGTATCAAAAACGAGCTACTGAAAGAGTTCGATACAAGTCTAAATTTCACCTCTTGGAAGAAAAATACCGTTTTGAAAGTATGTACTACTTATTTATGTATGTGTATCGTCACCTAAAATATAAAATGGCGCAAGAAAACATTATATTTGTTTTTATCGTTCAAAGAGACAGTTTCGTACTTCTCAACCCAAACTTTCTCGAATTTAAAACTAATTTGTTATAAAGTTATTTTGGGTTTCTTTGATAAATTCATATTTATCTTACAACGTGGCCAGAAAAAGCAGTTGACAACAGACATCTGACAATCGTGTGAACACATTTCATTGTCATTGTTAAATTATTGATCCTAATTACGAGTGTCGTATTTCGACTACGCCTACGACGATTTCGTGCTAGATTAAAGAAAAAATTTTGCAATGTTCTTTAGTCGCCTACAAAATCGTCGTAGTCGAAGTCGTAAGACGACACTCGTAATAAGTCCCATTGTCAGGCATTTTATTATTGTCAGATGTGCGAAATTTAGGCATTTCACAATGGCATAATTGTCAGAGAGTGTGCCGGCAACAACAGATATGACAATTTTTAGATTTGACAATCGTGTGAAATGGCAATTTTTTAACTGACGATATTGTCAAAAAAATTTTATAATAGTCGGAAAGTATCTCTCCCTCTGTCTCTCGCCCAGCTGAATTAAAGACAGAATTAGTTTTTAATTTCTCTTGTATTACAAATCAGCTGACTCTTTTCTGTTTATAGAAATCTAATACAAGTCGTTAGTTTTTCTGTTTCGTTCTGTTCTATTTCGGTTCAACTTGTGAAAATATAAAATTTGATAATTACTTAATTGTAAGTGACAGCATAAATTAAACAAAAATATTTCGAAATAAATTGTGATTGTGGTTTTAGAATTTGAAAAAGTTAATTTTTAAAAGAAAAACATAAAATTATATTGAAACTTAACAATGGACGATGCAAAACTCATCACTTTAGTGGAAAATTGTGACCCTTTTGGCCAGAAACAGCTGATAAGTTACTACAGAAAAAGGGTAGCGCTGGCTGAAGTATTTAGCACGCTGAATTCAAAACCGAAGGTACTGGGTTCAATCCCTGTATCCAAAAGTCATTAAATAACAACACCCACATTTTTCTGATGTGCATTAGTGTCCTTTTGTGTCAGTTGTTGTAGGAAAGTTCAAGTAATGAGGGCATAGTCACTGGTCACTGAAATATATCGACTTCAGCAGATACTAATCCTAATGTAACATCATCGTTGATGAAAGTGTCCTCTGCCAAACCACAAAACATACAGAAGTGTCACGAGACGGAAGATACGGGTATTTTTCAGTTTGTCTCGTTTTCCCTCAAATTTTGTCGTCGGTTTTGGTTTGCTACGTCTTTCTAGTGCAATACATTTTTATTAGCTGTGTTAATTGGTAAGTAGTAATACACTAGAGTATCAAATACACTATGCTTTTCTCTTTCTTCCATGAATTTTAACAAAAACCTGATTGGAGCTTTTTTTACCTGTCACTTTCTTCACTTCTGTGTATTCTGTGGCCAAACTGGATTGAACTAAAATCAAAAAAGGAATGTATGCATGTGTACATGTGCAACTAATTTTCAGCACGAATACGATAATATAGCGACTACATACAAAATAAAAATTTCAAATAACATATACATACTTACATAATTATGTAAATTATACATATGTACATGCAACTAATTGCACTTGGCCTAAGCACGCAGACAAAAATTACCACACACGATATGTATAATTACATATGTAAAAACTGGTAACACTGCTAGTAACAACAACTTTTGTTGTGATTGTCTGATTCGCATCAGCGTTACCGTTGTGCGACTAAAGTCGCATTTTGCCCCTTTTTCAACTACCTTGCCCCTTTTTATGCCTCTTACTTTTAAATCCCCTTTTAGTATCATTTGCATTATTTTGTGCCCCTTTTTGTTCAAAGTCAACTTTCGTTTTTATTTTGACAATAAATGTACGCAGATTCGTACAAATTCTACCACATCAAACAATATTTTATTTCCTATGTGTCAAACTTAATATAAAAACATACACCTTGCTATGAATTTTTTCATTTGTGTAAGATTTTTATACCAATACAATTGCACACTCATAATTGATAATTCTAACTGTATTTTTGATATCTATTGTGAAAGCCAAATTTAATTAAAGTACATATTTTTTAAAGGCTTTCTGTAAACCGATCGATTTGAAATCGCATGATTAAATGGTTAAGTAAATTTTTTGAATTATACTGGTTTTTAAGTAAAAAAGTGATATGCTCCAAAAAGATGCCAAAAAATTTATTAATGTATTTTTTAATTTTTTTTGTAAATCTTAAGAACTGGGGCCAATTACGGCATTCAATATCGAACGAAATTTCCATTTATTTTCTATTGTAATTTCGATAAATATCAAATGCCACATTTTGACTAGTGTTTCATTATTATCATAGATTTTATGATTTTTTTATATTTAGTAGATATCTCTACTACGCTTATACTCGTCTTATTTGTAAATAAAAACTGTATTTGCAAATACTCAACTAGCCAGTATTAAAGAAATACATATATTCACAGTCGTCAAATAAACAATTTTAAAATTAAAAATTTCTTTTTCTGTATACATACATCTCATCCCCAGTAATCAGTAATTGTTCACGTGAGTTAGTAAATGCTTCATTATTATTTACTTTCTGTTGATGTTCTGTGCTATGCCGTTCTGTTTCTAAACTTTAACAGTTACATTTTATGTTATAACTTATCACCTGTTTCTGAGCGGAACGGCCACAGTTTTCCTCTAAAGTGATGAGTTCGTCAATTTTTACGTTTCAATATAATTTAATGTTTTTCTGATAAAAATTAAATTTTTTATTTTTTTTAAGCATACCCAGCTAAAAAAATTATATATGGTCCATATATTTTTAATATATGAATGTATATAACTATATATGAATATGTATGAATTCATGTATAGAAATGTATGGGATTATACATGGCAAAACTATTACATGCCGACCACACGAGCAATAATCTTGGCAATTATTGCCGTGGCAACTGTCATATTCGATTGCCGACACATTATTTATTAGCGTGTGGACCGTATGAATATGTGTTAAAATATATATTCAGCAACAAATGTTAAAATACATTGCTGAGCAACAATCTCTTAACACATGCTGTCAAATACAAATTATATTAATTTTTTTTTCAACGTAAAAATGAAAAACGAAAGTTTTAACTACATAAAACCAATAAAAGTTCAATTCAAAATTAGAAAATGATAAAATGATTGACAATTTAAGCATTTTTGTGAATGAAAAGCAAATATATTTGAATATACGTGTTCACCACCTACAAATACATTGTTGAACACAAGCAATCGGACGTTATCATTCTGCCGGCGTTATTGCTTGTGTTAAGACACATCAAATTGCTGGTGTGGTCGTAGTGTTATACAGGGTGGGCCAAAAGAAACCAAGGGGTGTAAAAGTTTAATACCTTTTTTGTTTATTAACGTTTTTTTATTTTTTCTTTCAGATTATATAATATACAAAATGGAAATTTTGTTACACTAAGTATGAAAAATTATGTCTCTTAAATGACCACCGTTTTCAGCTTCGCACTGATGGGCTCTTTTTAGAGCATTTTCCATAACATCTTTCAAAACTTGTGGCTGAAGCGTTCGAATTTCTGCAACAATGTTTGCCTTGAGTTCAAGGATTGTCTCTGGCTTGTTCACATACACTCGCTCCTTAAAAAAACCCCAAAGAAAATAGTCGGGTGCTGTCAAATCTGGCGATCGCGCTGGCCAAATAATTTCCGAATTTCGAGAAATTATTCGCTCTCCAAAAATTTGACTTAAAAGTGCCATTGTGTCTCGGGCAGTATGGGCAGTGGCTCCGTCCTGCTGAAACCACATACCAGGTCTGTTTTCAAGAGCAGGACGTAAAAAATTTTCTATCATAAACCGATACCGCTCTCCATTTACGGTTACAGCACTTCCATCTTCATTCTCGAAGAAGTAGGGCCCAATGACATTTTCAGATGTGATCCCACACCATACTGTACACCTGATGGGGTGAAATTGGCGTTGATGAATGGCTCTTGGATTTTGAGAACCCCAGAACCTACAGTTCTGCTTATTAACAAAGCCATTCAAATGAAAATGAGCTTCATCACTCATAATCAAATTTTCAATAAAGTTGATTTCATTTATTCATTTCTTATTTTCTGATTTTCATTTATTATTTTCATTCATTATAAATTCTCCAAGTGTTGTCTATATAAGCTGAAAGAAAAAAAAAATAATAAACAAAAAAGTTATTAAACTTTTACACCCCTTGGTTTCTTTTGGCCCACCCTGTATATGAACTAATATATGGACTAATATATGAAATGTATTATAATATATGATCTCATATATTGAAATTTAATTATGAAGCTCTTCATATGTGGATCCATATCTAGAAATAAGATTTAATATATGGAGCCATATAAGAATGTATACATACATGATATCTCACATAAGATCGTTTTTTAATCAAAAAATCTTGGTATTTTATCACTGGTGAATTGAAAATCCATTAGAAAAAGTTTATATGCGTACAGCCTCAACCTTTAAAAGAGAAAAACTTTTGTTGCAAAAAAAAATATTTTTGTATGATTTTATACATTTAATATATAAATTTAATATATCAAATAATCAAAAGGATAATTCAGTCCCCAGCTAAAAAAATTATATATGGTCCATATATTTTTAATATATGTATGTATATAACTATATATGAATATGTATGGATTCATGTATGGAAATGTATGGGATTATACATGGCAACAATATTATATATGAATTGATATATGGACTAATAATTATATGAAACGTATTATAATACATTAGCCATATATGGAAATTTAATTATGAGGTTCTTCGTATGTTGATCCATATATAGAAATAAGATGTAATCTACGGAGCCATATAAAAATGTATGCATATATGATATCTCACTTAAATTCTTTTTTGCAAGCAAAAAGCTTGCATTTATTAATTCGATCTTTTTCTCTCTTTTTAATCACTCGTGAATTGGAAGTTTATTAGAAAATACACACGGTATGCAAATTTTATATGCGTAGACCCTCAAGATTTAAAAAATAAAAACTCGTGCAACAAAAAAATCATTCTTGTAGGATTTTATATATTATTATATGTGGGCCTATTTAATAAATCAAATAATCAAAAAGATAATTCAGTCATTAATTTTATAAAAATTAACGGAATTCTCAGATACTTTTAAGAAACAAAATTCATATAACTACCAACAAATAATATCAAAAACTAGCGTTAGTATCAAAACGGATTAATTTTTCTTTTTTTAGCTGGGTAATCACAATTTTTATTTTATTTATGATGTCACTTAAGGCCGTGATACACTATCATACAAAGTCGTGCGATCTACGAAAAATTACAATGCTGGTATGATGCAGTTTATGAAAATTTTCAAAAGACAATAACAATTCATCACACCAGGGTTGTATATTTTCGTAGATCGCACGACTTTGTATGATAGTGTATCACGGCCTTTAGAATTACTTAAATTTTTTTGAATTTTCACAGGTTGAACCGTAACAGAACAGAACGAAACAGAAAAACTAACGACTTGTGTAAGATTTCTAAAAGCAAAAAAGAGTCAGCTGATTCGTAACAGAACAGAAAAAAAAATAGTTTTTACTTTCTCTTCCGTTACGAAACAGCTGACTCTTTTTTGTTTATAGAAATCTAATACAAGTCGTTAGTTTTTCTGTTTCGTTCAGTTCTGTTTGGGTTCAACCTCTGAAAATTAAAAAAAGGCTAAGTGACAGCATAAATTAAATAAAAACATTTTGAAATAAATTGTGTTGCGCTTTTTGAATAAAAAAAATTAATTTTTACGAAAAGAACATTAAATTATATTTAAACATAACAATGGACGATGCAAAACTAATAGCTTTAGTGAAAAACTGCGACCCTTCTGGTCCGAAATAGCGGATAAGTTACTACAGAAAAAGTAAGTACTAAAATTTAGAAGCAGAACGACACAGCACAGAACAGCAATAGAAAGTAAGGACTAATGAAGCCTTAATTCTGCTACAAGTTACAATTTTGAATTTTTACTTTCAAATAAAACGTACGAATAAACATATATGAGTTCTCATAAAGTTAATGTTTGTGTACTTTTTATACATGAGAAATGTATTTTTATTGTTTGTTTTTAATAAAAATAGGTTGATAAATGTGTTCGTTTCTTTAATTTTTCTGGATTTTAAAGTTGCCCCTTTTTTTCTTAGAAATCCCCTTTTTGTGCCACTTTTTTTTGAAAATCCCCTTTTTGTGCTGATTCGCTTCTTCGTTGTTGTTTCGTACGTATGTATGTATGTGACCCGTTATACATATGTACATGCATACATATAAAATTTTTACCAAAACAAAAACATCACAAGAGCGCAGAATCTCTCTACAACAAAGCTTTTTTTTATCACTCATTGAAAATTGTTGTTACACTCTTTGTTTTTGCTTTATATTTATTTATTAAAAGGTGAAATAAATACAAGATGACAAGTTGTTTGGTCAAATGCAGTTTTGAGTCGTGCGCTGTTACTTACGTTCGGTTATCAAACGGTAAAAAATAAATAAAAAATGAAATTTGTGGAAAAGTTTTGCATATGTAGCATATAAATGAAAATATAAATATTAAATGAAATGATAAAAAAATAATAGTTGGAATAGTTGTTCGGAAGTGAGGTTATACATAAGCAAAAAGAAATTTATTAAAACGGAGAAATATAAAGTTTTTATTAAATAGAAAAAAGTACATAGTACATACTTAAAATTTTTAGTGTTAAATGTTGTGGCTGTTTCACGTAATGTATTTTTTTTATTAATTAAAGGAAAAGGTGAATTAAGATAGATAGAAAAATCCATTTTATGCAAGACAGTTATTTTTAGAAAAACTCTCTTTAAAGGAGACAAGTGCAAAGCAACAAAACTCCACCATTTTTTTTATTTTGAAGTTAAATATTGCTTTTGATATGTACTGCTTTTTCAAAATCTAAGGTAAATTTTAATTTTAATATTCCTTTTTAAAAATTTAATGCATAATATTTATTTACAAATGAAGAATAGTGAAGTGATAGTGAACAGACTTTAACACGTGATGCTTATGTGTACATATACCATGTATTATATGGATTTAATTTAAATATGTATCTGTTTAATTTAAAAATATCATCAAGATTAAAGAAAAAGTTTTAGAAATTTTATTTAAAGACCTCTTCGATTTTCAACTTCATGTTACATATTTGCTTATTTTCAACGAGTATTATTTGTCTGAATTCAATTTCCTGCGGCCATTGTTGTTTTCTTCCTTGACATTATCGTAAATGTGTTGCTGTTTTTTACAATAATATTTCCTGTACACTGTTGTTTGTGTGCCTGTTATTGTAGTATTGTATGAAAGGCCCTATGTGTTTACATATTTTTTTTAATTTATGGAACAACACACATACATACATATGTATGTATGTGTAAGTATGTGTTGTTAATAAACATATGAAAGTGTGAGAGTATTCCCTTTTTTTCTTTCATTCAATAAAAATAAATGTTTACTTGTGTGATGTCATTTCTGGTTCCATTTTCAGTCATTCAGGTTTTTCTATTTGCTTGCAAAAAAAAGGTTATAATAATTCTCTTAAAAATTACTTATTTGTGTGAGTGAGAGCGTGTTTGAGTTTGGGTTGAAATTGTGTTGCATACTTAAGCTTGTTATGCCGTCAATGTCCTGTTAAGCAGCGGTATGGCCTAAAAATAAATATACAAGCATACATACATACATTCAGATCTATTCAAAAGATTTCTGCACCCTGTTTTAGTCAACGATGCATGTCTAATGAGCATTGATAATTATATAAAAAAACAGGGCAATGATAGCTAGACATAAAACAAGACAAATAGGAAGCCAGGATACACTCTTCAAAAGGGATATTGTGGTAAATAAAGAATGTGTTTGTATTGTTTAAGTAGTTAAGTATTAAAAAAATAGGTTTGAAAGGGAGAATATATAATATATCTGGATTTACATATTTTATAGGCGCAAAATTCAAATAATTATGACTCATAAAAATTTTGTCAATCAACCATGAAATTAGCTTTATTAATAGGCCATTGACACCATCACAAAATCTAGCAGAGTTTAATTAAAATCTTTATGAAATTCTATGCCGTTTAGACCAACTTTTTTGACATTTATCAAGATTTTTTATCCAAAACAAAACCCATTAACTGAACTATTTCTAAAACTACAACCATGATACAATTATAACAGGTACATGCACAAGCCCAGCCTGTTAATGTATACAATGCAAATAGTTGTCAAACTTTGTTTACAAGGTGCAAAAATGTTAGTGTATGTGTGTGAATAAAATGATTACAGTGTTGCCAATGAAGTTACACATGGCTGTGTCTCCAATTACACATCGAAGAAAATTACTCTACACATCTTTTGTGTAGGTTAAAATTAAAACAAAAATAAATAAAAATAGAACCCAAAGTAGAATTACACAAAGAATTATACAAGAATTTAATTACATGGCCTACACATGTGAGTAGAAATTACACACTGTCTAACTACACACAGATTGGCAACACTGAATAACTATAATCATGCAGGAATGCCGCGTCTGCACTTGTACTTTAGTTACCCCGTAATTGTTATTTTTGAAAACAAAAGGCATCTGTTTCTGACAATTATTCGTTTGTTTATACCAACAAAATACATGTGTTTTTTGTTGTTGTATTTTTGTTGTAGTCGTGCATGTACCTAGTATAATTGTATCATGACTACAACCAAATAGCTGGAATGTAGCTAAGTCACACACCTTTTTAAGCATAACGTAGCTAATTCACCCATCTTTTTTTATAAATATATTGAGCAGGGTAGTACAAAATAAATAAAAATATTACATTTTTATTAGATTTCCTACAAATCTACTGACAAAATAGATTTTCATTTGTATGGCAAATCTAGTAAAAAGCAGCAAGATTTAAATCGAAATCTCGTAAGTACTAGATTTCGAGGTAATGTAAATGCCCTATAAGATGAAAATGTTTGACATTCTACATGTTCGATTGCCTTAATAACCAGCTAATAAAACTTTTATAAAAACAAATTTAACTGACTTCGAAAATAGGCACTCAAATTTTCAAAATAATTGAGTTTCATATATATAAGTACACTTAAAATCTAATACTTTACCGAAGGATAACCCCGGTTCCTAGATATTCTAGAAAGATCCTCCACAGCGAGGAGTTCTTTCGCCACTTTTGTGGAATCTGTGCTGTCATCTCTAGAATTATGTGGTTGCTAATGCTGATGATATGGCAGTAGCTCTTCTCTTCTCTAAGGGACATCCTACAGGGTTGTCTCTCTGATCAAGATAGGCGGAGAAGCGAGGACTTACCCTTAATACGTACAAAATGGAAGGAATCAGTTTTCTTCTCGAGGAGGTATAAGATACCTCATTTGCAACCTATTTTCCTAAACAACAAACAGATAAAAGTCCTCAGCACTGCAAAATATCTTTATGTCATTCTGAACTCTTTTTAAGTTGAGTTTTAAGATAAATATTCTAGAGATGGTGAGGAAAGTAACAATTGTATTTTATTTGTGCAAGAAATCCATTGAAAAAAGTTGGGGCCTCACCCCCAAAAATCGTTCACTGGATCTACACGACCCTAGTTCGTTCAATTCTAATATATGGGTGCATCGTGTAGTGGACTTTTATATAACATTCCAAGAAGCGTGGAGGAGTGGTACTTCACTCTTCTAAGTGAAGAAGGGGCACAAATTGTGGAACTCGCAACTCTCTGATGGACTTCTATTTACTCGTATCTCATGTATTCCTTAATATATATTTATGTACATGTATATTGAAGGTATTAACTGAATCCATCTCGATCCGTCTTTATTAAACTAAAACATTGATATAAGCAGAAGAAATCGCTTTGTTCTCTTTGACTGCTTCTAGCTTGATATAACAAATATTATCGCTCCCATCTTAGCTTCTCTTCTAGTGGCCACTCTTACATCACTCTGTAAATGCATCTGGCAGCGCTGTGGGTGATAAATAATAACATTAAACTGTTTTTGTGACTAAAGAAAATGCCGGTTTGTTTCAGTGTTGCCATGTAGTAAAAAAATAAAACAAATGCTAAATTGCAGAAAAGTCTGAATAAAAACGCTAAAATTTATAAAACAAAAATTTCATTTAATTCCTTTGTAAGTTCGAGAGCCTTAAACCCAGAAAAAAAAAGAACTCTGTATTTTTTTTTTGCTATCTCTAAAATGTAATATGTAGTTTCTTTTGGTAAATTCCTTTCAGTTTTTTTTTTAATTTTCTTTTGTGAGTGCCGGTGTTGGCCTTTATATTAAAAATTAAAGCAAATTATACCGCAAAGCAGAAGAGGTATAAAGAAAATGATAGATATACATACATATGTACATATGTTTGTACTGTGCACATACATATGTATGTAAATAAAAATATAACGATTTTATCCTTTTGACTTTTGCATAACTAACAAAGTCACATACGGAGAACAACTTTTGTGTACTTGCAGCATTTTTATTTTGCCATTATAATGCATTTTCTTTGTTTGATATTATTTTATTTTACTTGAAAATGTTAAAAAAAGTATAATGAAATTAAATAACCCATGAATTACCATAATTAAACACTTTAAGTTACATGAGTTACGTTAATGGTATGTATTTAATATACAAAAGAAGAAAAATTTATGTACATGTACTCGTTTGTGAGAGCACAAAGAAAATTTTACATATTTTAGTATGTACATATCATCTCTCAAGTTCATGAAAACTTTTAAAATGTCTTATTGGAATACTCTGTATTATTTAGCTTTCACTAGACTAATAATCACTGGGATACCCTCGTATATCTTCTGATTTCATATTTAAAAATATGGATGAGTGTGTGTTCGTTTTCCATCATTAAGGAAAACAAAATCTGTTTTCTTTTTCAATATATAATTAAAATTAAGAAAATCTTAATTTGGCACAAGAGTTTTTATTTCTACAAAAATAAACATATGCGCGCACGAATATTAAATTTCAAAAGAAATATTAATCTTCAATAATATTCTACACTTTTCTTTTTTACATATCCCTTGTTGTTTAAACTGATGACACATTAAAAAACTTTTTTGTATATACAGCGCGAATATATATATTTTTTCAATTCAGTTCATTTACATGAAAATAGTATTTTTTTTTTACATAACCATCATTTGCCATCGCAAATATTTATACTCACACGTACATACGTTCATGCATACATGATTGAAACTTTATTTAACTTGCCTTCATTCGTAGTAGTTTAATAAACTACCAGTGCAAGTAAGTAAGAGTATCTGTTACAGACTCGCAAATACTTCCAGCCATCTATTGTACATAAACACATACATACATAAATACACATGTGCTTAAACTACTTAGTTGCTTATAGTCGTTTTTCTAGTTTGCTTGAGTGTGTATTTACTCATTCCACCCTTTTGGCTGACGCCATTGTTTGAAAATTGAGAGTTTCTTTGAAATATGTACAAAGTGAAATTGCTGGAAAAATAAAATAATAACAAAAAATTTTGTCTGTCTGTCTCAGTTGCAGTTAGACGAAGTTTAATGTTTCAGTATTAGTTAGCATAAGGATAAAATTGTGTCCTGCCAAAGCCCTGAAAAATAATATTTTTGTAGAACTCAGTTTTCGTTTCGAAATAAACTTTTGTAAATTAAACTTTTCTCTAAAAAAATTTAACCGACCTTAAAAAATAGTTAATGCCTAACAGTTAAAAATAACTTAAGGTAAGTGCTAGGGTTTCTAATTTCCCAGACTTTTCCAATTCCCGGAAATCGAGAAAAAAATGTTCTATTCCCGGGAATATGAATTTAATTAAATGGCCTCAATAAAAAATATAATTTTATAAAAAAAAGCAACATTTATATATAAAATAAAACAACTTAATTCGTTCATTTCAAGAACAACAATATTTCAAAAACAAATAAATTTATACCGCCGTATTCATAAAAATTATTTTATGTTTATTAAAGTTTTATTTGATATATTTATATAGGACATTTTTCAAATAAGCCTGTAATAAACAAATTTCCCATAAAAATATGTCAAATAAGACTAATAGTTAAACCTGAAATATTTTTTATAAATACGGCAGATATGCCTTGAGTTATAGCATGTATGGAAATTCCATCTACATTTGGCAATATAGATACTATATTTTATAAAAAGTTTTAGGTTGAAAATATTTAGAAACGCTTGAAATTGTTGGAGTCTGATATTATGCATCGTTACAAAATTGTATTTTGAAGTAATAAAACAACGAACAGCAATGTTAAAAAAACTAAATTCCAAAAACGAAAATATTAAATTCCCAAAAAATTCCCGTTGAAAATTTTCCCGGACTCATAAAAAAATAATTCCCGGTATTTTTTTCCCTCGTAGAAACTATAGTACGATTGCCAGATCTTACAACCGTGAGAAACCTTTTCGGGAAATATCCATATTAGTAGGTCGGCTGCGTAAAACAAGTATTGACACCCTAAATTGCTTTAAAAACGAGGCACAGTATGTGTTTCCAGCGAAAAGTGAACCAGTCTTGACACTGTGTGTTCGGGAGAAGTGGCAAAGAAATAAACTTCGATTTCGCGAAGCCCCTAGAAAAGCTAGAGACTGAGGTGTAAGGATTTGTCTTAGCTCCCCCGATTGATATTAAAAATAAAAAACAGAGGTTCCCATGTGCATGTTGCTTTTTTATAAACCAGGGTGGAAAATTAAATTTTGGTGTGTAGATTTTTTTTCAAATAGTACATTCATGACTTCAAGAATATTAAAAGTAATTGAATTTTGTTATATAAACTTTTTTTTTTTTTGTTTTCTCAAAATTCAATTTAACAACCCTTGTTTATAATAAAGCAATATGCCAATGTCGGGAACCGCTGTTTTGATTTTCAATACCAATCGAGGGAGCTAAGACAATTCTTGACACATCAGTCGAACACAGAAGCCTCTATCTTTTTATGGGGGCTTCGGAAAATCGATTCCACATATATTTTATTCTTAAGGAAAGAAAGTTACAAACAGAATGCCCAACCTATATATGTACGCTTACCATAAGACCATGACAACTTAAAAGTCATGGTGGTTTCAACATAACCCTTGAAGTAAAGTATATGTACTGAAAAACCGACATAAAACTATACCCACATGTGTTCGTGTGTATGTATGTATTCATTGACTTGAGAGTCAAAAAAATCAGATTTTAAAAGGAAAAACCAGCCAATCACATTTGTGTTGAAAAATCATCAAAGACATAATACTCGTAAATCCATCAATTCTGGCAACGCTGCTCGCTACAAGACCAAAGATGGGTTGGAGTGTGTGCGTTTGCGTATGAGTAATACAGTTACATTAAACGTGATTTGTATGGATGTGTGTATGATTGAAGTTGAATTAAATTTATTGTACAACAACCGTACATACAAACACATACATACATACATATTATTGTATGTATATTGTAAAAGCTTTTTTATTTTATGCATCCTGCCTTAAGCCTAAACAAAATGTTCTGTGTCATGGTTGTTCCACGAGTTTATTGTTGTTTTGCGTTTATTAAAGTTGTGTAAGTGTATTTGAATTTCTTGTATTTTTTTTCTATTCTCTTGGGATTTTTATTGATTTTTCTTTTATGTTGATCCATTGTAGGCAAATACATACCCTGCAGAAAGTGCGAATAGTGAAATTGTGGTGATTTACTAGTGACGTTGTCAGTAGCACTACTGACCAGGTGTACCCCAGCCATTGGTATCATCTATTGACATTTAACATTAGCTTGTCATTGAAAATCCACCACTAGACTTTAGCACTACTGACTTAGTAGTTCTTTCGGGACCACATGGAGACATTGGCACCAAAGATTCACTAGTAAATTTTATGGGCTCTAGTCTACAATATCGATATATCCTCTCTCGTTGTCAATAGTAAACTTATAGTGATTTTCTAGTGACATTGTCAATAGTTCTACTGACTAGGTGTACCCCAGCCAATGCAAATGCCTATTGACAAATAACAAAGGGTTGTCATTCCAAATCTATCAGTAGACTTTAGCACTATTGAGAAGGTAGTTCTTTTACGACCATGTGGAGATATTTGAACCGTAGATTCACTCGTAGATTTTAGTGACCCTCGTCTACATATATTTATTTAATATTATTGCACAACATAATAAAAAAGAAAAACAAACTATTGACGCGTTCATTGACAATATCACCAGAAATACACTAGAACTGTCGTCTCTAACGTATCTCTACTCGCGCATAAAAGGAAAGTTGTCGACAGCAATTGTCGCTGGAGAAAGAGTATTGACATAGAGACATATGGTTCTAGGTTGACTAGAGGGTATGTACATAAAATTCAGAAATACATACATACATACATGCATTCATACATATCTATTCCCAGCCAGCAATTTTTGAAATTTTCAATCAAATTCGAGTCTTTTTTGACTCCTCTGCGCGATTAAAAAGCTAGAATATGCGCTCATTTTCTGATCATAAATTATACTTTTGTCGGTAGAAAAACGTGACTACCCGCGACTCTTCTTGATAAATCATTTATGAGTATTTTTCTATATTAGTTTAGAGTCGTTTTCGACCCCTTTTCTAGTAGTATTTAAGGTCTTTTTCGAATCGTTTTCTGATCATTTATTAATCTTATTTCGCTTAATTTTTCTCTCTTTTTCGAATTGTCTTTCAGCCATGTTTCTAATCGCTTACGAGTCATATTTGAGAAATTTATCAGTCAGTTTATGAGTCTTTTTATTGTCATTTATGACTGTTATTTGAGTAATTTATCAGTCGCATTTCTAATCGTATTTGACTTTCCTACAAGAATTTTTTAGTCAGCTCTCTGAGTCCTACGTTTAATGGTCAAACAGAATTTCTGCACAAACACATTTTCCATACAAATTCACACCAAAAGGAAGTTACACAAAGCAGTCCAGAGACAGAATCTATTTTATTTTGACAGCGTTTTTTCTTATGCTACCACACTTTCAATAAATTTCATACATTTTGTAAAGAAATATAAGCAGAAAGAAAATATAACATAAATCAGAGAGCAATTGGAGTTACTGCCGTTGATGTTATTATGGGCTCTGTTAATTTGAAATCGATTTTTTCTGAAGCTGCAGGCTTATTCTGTTTCATCATTTAATTCCATATTCAATTTAACTTTTATAAATGAAAAAAAAAATTAAGTTTTTGATATTATACGTAAAGATTGCCCCGTTGTCCTTAAAAATAACATATCAAGTAGTGTTTAATCATTTATCTGCGTAAAATATGATCATAAAATACATAATTATAATCACTTTTAAAACACCTGCAAGATTTGTTTTTGATTAAGCATTTTTCAGTCTTCCAGGTAAGCGAAATATGATAATAACAAACGGAAATAATAGTCACATTTTACACGTCTGTATGATTAATTTGCGATTGCTATACAATTTGTTACTGTATTTTAAATCGAACTTTTTTTTACCCATTAGCGCGAATATTTTTCGAGTCCTTTTTTGATCGTGTGAGTGATTAATCAGTTTTTGATCACGAATAGTGATCTAAAAAGACTCAGCAAGGTGATCTTTCAGAAAACTATCTTCCAAATGCTAGATGGGTTAAAGCCACATTAATGTGTGTATGTGGGTAGAGGTGTTTTCTTATATTGTGTGTATGTATGTATGCATATAAACAATGTTGTGTAGCTATTTTGTCTACTTAACAATTTTGTTGTAGTTTTTGTTGCTAATGTAGTATAAAACGGAATAAAAAATGTTACAAAAATAAAACAGAAATGTTCAACGACACAAAAAAGTTGTAACAAATATATGAATGTACATATGTATTTGTGCAATATAAATGATGACAAATTTACAAAAGATTTACATACATACATATGTACGTGTGTAAATGTGTAATGTTAAAGCGACAATGAATTTTAAACTGGTCGTAAAAAGTACATAAAAGAAAAATCGAAAATGTTTAAATTATGTAAATTTATAAATTGTATTTAAAGGCGGATTTTTAAGTTTCAAGTTCTTTAGTTACATCTGTATATTAAATATAAAATCTTTTAAAAGTTGATTCCATGTAGACGTTGTAGACGCAGGCGCCTTTTCAAGTTGTACGTACGCTAAAATGATAAAAGATAAGCCTGATAAAAAATACACATACAATACATGCATAATATGTATTTTAAATTTATGTACCTACAAACAAGCATATGTAATTACATGCGTATGTACATATTTACATACATACATATGTATGTACATATGTACGTATATAGGTTAGTTTAGGTTACACAGGTTGCCAGTTTAAAGCTTAAACAATACCAGCCCACTTGGTTCCTAGTTGGTCCCGTAGTGTTACCTGGAACGGAGACGTGAAGAGAGATAATTTCTTCTACGTTTCTCCATTTGGCTCAGTGCTGAACCAACCTGGCGACCAGATAAAATAATTTGACCGTCTAATGTCGCAGTGGACTACCCATTGCAATCGCTATTTTCTGAAAGAGATTGGGGTATGTACAGAGGATGTGTTCTACTGTCTCTTCCTCCTTCTCATTACAACTTCTATGGAAGTCCTAGAGTGTGCGTATTTGCCCGCGAAGGATATCCTCCAGGATTGAAGATCTACTATTATCGTGTCGGGGCCATATTTGCCTCATTATCGAGCAGGTGATCTCGTTGGATTAATTGATATAGGCGATCGATCTTAAAGTATTTTAACGTGGCACGAATGTGCATTCAAGCTCCGGATCTGTCTAGTTCAGTCGCAGAGTGCCTCGCTATTTCGTTTAGAGAATTCAGCATTTATACACCAAGTTGGATGTTGTGTAGACACCCAATAGAGACTTGTGAGCGAAGCTTTGTTGTCTGTAAAGATTTGAATATATTAATTTTACATCCTATAGCACCTTATCCAGCTACCAGCTATATTTATGGCTGCTATTTCAGCTGTATTGATTCTGTATCTTAAATATCATTCCCTTTTGAAGACGGGGAATAAACCACATCAAAATCTGTCCTGGATCTGTCCATATAGATACCCAGCACGATCTCATAATGATAAGAAGACGTTACCGAGAGTGTCACAGCAAATACTTTATCAGGCAAAAGATTGGGTAAGCAGTAATCAATGGGTTCTTCCACGCACCTGCTGTCTTCAGTCTGATCGCAAAATTCATGGCTAGTTGCTTACCTGATCTCATGGCTCGCAGCCAGTGTATCATTGCAAAGAGTGCCTTTAATGGAGTGGTCCGCAGTGGATGTACACAGGATCCCTTGTACGATCGCAATATGAGTATATGGTCGTGTCTAGTGTACCATACGTAAGTATGGGCTTCATCACCATGTTGAAGAGCAATTTTTAGTTCTTGGGATTTATTCCCAAGGTCTTACCTATGAAGGCCCACGCGGCCTTATTCGCCCTTGACTGAATATTGCTGTGTCATGACATCTTGAAGTCTAGCTACTTATTTTATAACTTTCCAGATAAATATGAGAATGTACATATGGATGTGTCAGCATCTAAAAGGCCTAACTCCACAAAATAAAAAGTTGAGTAAATTAGTAATTTTAGTTAGTATTAATTATTATTGTTCGAACTTAGTAATGTTTGGCAACATTTTTGAAAATTTATAAAACGGAACAAATTATTTTTATTCAACTTAACAGAAAAAAATGAGGGGAGATGGGCATCCCGCGTAACAGATACATTGATTAGTTTTATAAAATTTAATAATATATAGAAATTTCTCTTGATTAAACCAATGTGTTTAATTAAAGTCGAGTGAATTGGAGTAGCTTCATGTTTTTAATGGAAAATATCTAAATAATAGAAGGAAAAAATAATTTCCATAGAGCTCACAACTAGTTAGATAGTAATATAACAAAATTGAGAAATTTTTGGAAAAGTATGTACATATTTACTTTTTAAAGTTCCCCTTCGTTTTTCGCTATTAAATATGTACATATTTATTTTACTTTAATATTGCGGCTGACTTTAATTTATAGATACAAGTAATACTTTTTGACATGTTTCTTAAAGTAAATGTCGTGTTTTTTGGTTTGTCACAGACAACAAGGATTTAAATTTGAAAAAGTCATTTCGAATGACAATTTCTTGTATGCTGGCTTTGGGAAGAAACCTTAATATAGAAAGGCCCTAACTTAGATATTATTCTTTTTTCAAATCGAGACTTTTGCATTTTTCGATAAATTAGATGTTGTTCTCTCGAAATATACAAAAAGCTCGATTAAAAAAATATGAGTTAGGGGCTTTTTATATTAAGATCGCGATATGTATATACATATATAATTCTGTTGTTAATCTTTGGTTATAACTATGTGGAATAATTTTATTTTAGTATCATTTTCAAATCAGCTCTTACACACTCAAAACTTTGCGTGTGAAAAGGTACAGTGTTACCAACGAGAACCGTATTACCATTTCAATGTTAAATTATCCTTTTTCTGTTTCAAACAAGAAAATGCGTGATTAGTGTTAGGACTCATGGGGCAATCTTTAAACCAGTGCTGGCCGCCGATATGTGTATTAATTTGTTTAAGAAACCGATGAAAGTTCGGCAGACTGAAAGGTGCCTTATTGAGCAACTATGCTTTAAACCAATTAAAAGTATGAATACAAAAATGCAAAGGTAAACAAATTTGGGGGAAATACTAACGAACGTAAATTTTACGTTTTTTAAATCTCCTAAATAGTTTTATACAAACAGAAATGGAAAGCAATTAATTTTTTAATGCTAAGTACATATCGTTACCTTAATATAAAAAAGCCCTAACTGATTTTTTTTTAAATCGAGTTTTTTGTGTATTTCGATAGAAGAACATCTAATGTATGGTAAAAAGCAAAAATCTCGATTAAAAAAAAATAGTGAGTTAGGCACTTTCTGTATTAAGGTAACGAAATGTAGGTTCTAAACTAAAAGTCGCTAATTAAAATTTAGTATTAATGATGTATGCAATTTGCTTCTAATTCCGTACAAACTTGTATCCAGACAAACGCATATCGTTAACCGAAACGCAAAACGCCCTAACTAACATTTTTATAATATTATAGTAGAAGGAAAAAATATGTTAAAATGGAGAATATTGCAATGTAACAAAATAAATAAAGTCGTTTTTTTCGCTCAGATTTGATATTTATGTAGCGATTATATTGATGAGAGACCACGGAATTTATAAGAAAATTGTTTTTAAATTTTTTGTTAAATAGAGCGTTTTGTGTTTTACGAGTAGGTAATTGCTGCTGTGCAGTAGGGCTTTTCACCAAAGGCGTTTTTTGCGATTTTTGCAACACATGAAGCGGAATATTAAGGCTTGTGATGTAAAAGAATTTCGAAAAAAATTTTGGATTTTTTGAAGATGGGTATGGGGTCGCTGAAATAGATTTTATCAAAAAATGAGGTTATGGAGAAAAAAATTTTATATTATTTTTTTCTGGTGCTTTTTGTTCATACAACTAAACTAAACAATTCTCTTCTTAAGGATCCGATCCCACGACAAAAAAATTATTGGTGTGAAAAATTATTATTATTATTATTTGTATCTAAAATTACAATACATTAAACATTAAATGTGGAACAACTGTGGAAGTACATATTTTCAAATTGGTTTCTTAAGAGCTTTTTCAATGACATTTTTGTTAACATTACGTATAATTTTTCGATTGTTATCAACGCTAATCAATAAGTTTTAAAAATCATCCTCATTCTTTGTAATTTTTTTATTATATATTGTAGCTGACGCCACGCCTCTTTCTGATAAATCATTCACAACACATAGTTTTTCTAGTTTTTTCTTTGCAGAAACAAAATCATCATCATTTTCCCATAAATGTGTATCTTTCGAAAAAAGGGAAGTGGGCAATTTTAATTCATCAAAAACCCTTTTACTGTTTGAGGTAACAGAATTATGCATTTCAATTTTTGAAATCTCTTTCAAATTAACGATAGCTTTATTAGGTGGATTATCACAACCTTTTTTTAACATCTGTAGACATTTGTAGAGGAAAATTGTTGCTTAAACTTAGAAAACAGTTTTATATATATTTTACTTACCCATGCTTTGATTATTTTCTTTATACAGTATACCAATTGTAAATGAAATCTTTAATATTTTTGCCAATTACCTACTTTTAAAGAAGTCCGACTTCAAGTATCGCAAAATTCAAATAGTCTGAAATATTTTAAAATAAAAAATTATTTTTTTAGTTAATTTAATTATTATTTTTCGAACTTCATTTGTTTCTATATTTATAATTTGAACAGGCTAAAGTTCGTATCGCTTTTTAAGCCAAATTACATGTGATAATTATTAACGAACAAATAACATCAAAGTGAGTTGTAAATATTCTGACAAGACATAGTTGAACGGAACAGCCAGTCATTTTCGAAGGCCACTAAACCACTTTTTAATAACACTTGTTGGACATACTGTTCAACTGTTTTTGTTTGTATGAAAAACTGATATATTTCATTCACAATGCGCTCTAAAATGGAAATTATTTTATATTTTGTAAATAAAATTTTTTAAAAATAAGGAACTTCTTATACAGAATGAAGAAGTGCTTGGAAATATTGTTAATAATATAAAAGTGCACAAATACATTATAAGATAAACCTTTTTTATAGGCAGATGAATGTCAGTCATATTGTCTATTTTCACTTTCCAGAGTTCAATGCAAATATTTTCTTTGTTTTCCTTAAAAAAAAACTCTTTTTCCCATAATTTTTTTATTATTGTTGCTGCTGTATCCATTTATAAGTTGAAAATTTTTCAAGCGCCATCCATTGTTATTCACTGGCATAAAATTATCAGCTGCTGTCGGTCATTTCAACTTGGCAGCACTGAATTTATCACAGCGAAAACAAGCTTGCATTTCATAAAACCAACTTAAAACCAATCCAAAAATGGTTTTAATTTGGTCTTAACAAAAACAATTTGTATGGTAAAACCAGGTTTTAACAGTTGATTTTAACGTTAAAACCAACTTTTATTAAAATCATGTCAGTGTGAAAACACTATAAACAAAATTTTTCTAAACAAAAATTTCCTAAACAAAGAAAATTAAAAAAAAGCAATGTGAGTCCGATCACAGAGGAGATGTGTAAACATCTAGTAATGAAAATTTTTATTTAAGTTGGAAGTACTTATGCTTTTAGTATTCTTTTTTTAAATTAATTAATTAAAAGTATCAAAACTTTCAATATTGTAAACACATATGAATTTGTTGGTTTTTGTTTGTTTTATTAAACTTATTTGGTTAGTAAATGGGCACACTGCAGTATATGTATATGTACTGCATTCAAAATTGCAGTAAGCAGTAAATTTACTGATTACTAAAAAAATTCAGTAAATTTTTACTGCTAATGAAATTTAATTTGCATTACCAGTAAAATCGTAGGGCCGTAATCATAATAAAATTGTAGCAAGTGGCAAAGTTTTTTCATTCAAATTTTGAAACTTTTGTATGAAAAACATTTAGCCACTTGGTAGAATTTCATTATGAATACGGGCATTACTGATTACTGAAAATTCAATGCACCTCATCATATAACAAATCATTTAGGCAATTTATAAAAATAGAGTAGAAAAAAATTTTAGTAATCAGTAAAAATTTACTTGTTAAAATTTTTTTTATTGTTTTTACTGAAATTTTAGTGGTACTGCAGTGCTCATCTATGGTAAATGCCTTTACTTTTACTTTTTAATTTTTAATTCCTGTTGTTCATCGTTTAGTTGTTGCTGTTCTTGTTGTGTGTACGCATTGCAATTAAAATATATAAATTCAGTAAAGTGCGACTTTGACTCGCGCACATTCGGTTTTGATAATTTTTTTTTATTTAGCTTTCTTCCTTTTTTAAGTTTTTTTCAGTTTAAACGATTTTTTTCAGTTTTATCGCTTTTTTCTCGTTTTGGCGTTTTTTCTCTTTTTGGGTTTTTTTAATTTTCGCAATTTTTTTCATTTTGGCGATTTTTTCATTTTGGCGATTTTTTTCTGTTTTTTTTGGGGTTTTTTCATTTTGGCGATTTTTTTCTGTTTTTGGGGTTTTTTTATTTAGGCGATTTTTTCATTTTGGCGATTTTTTCATATTGGCGATTTTTTTGTTTAAGGATTTTTTTCCTTTTCGGCGATTTTTCCGGTTTTTCGCGATTTATTTTAGTTCTAGAGATTTTTTTTAATTTGGTGCTTTTTTCGTTTTGGCGATTTTTTTTGTTTTTGGCGATTTTTTTATATTTGGCGATTTTATATTTTTTTGATTTTTTAGTTTTACCGTTTTTGAAAATTTCAAGAGTTTTGCTCTTACGGTTTCCAAGATACAGCAAGTTGTCAAAATTACAAAGTCAAAATTGCATTAACTGATGGAACACCCATTGATTTAAATTTTTTAAATTTAGTGTTAATTGTTGTAGTCTGTATAAAAATACACTAACTTTTAAAATTTCAAGTGTATATATGTACATACAATTGTATGTATACTACATGGGATTTTAACATTTTTCGTTGTTCGTTTTGGAACACCCTTTAGTTTTTAACTCTCATGTATTTGTTGTTGTAGTGGCCAAATGTCTACACATTGTGTCCAAATTTCAAGTACGTAGCTCTTACGGTTCATTTTCACCATTGGTGTACGGAAATATACAGAAAAATAACCGGCGGCGGCGCACCGTCGGCTTCGAGCCGGTCGACTTGTTTCTCTGCTTGATATTGCTTCTTTCAAACACTAATACACTCATACATAGCTCACACCGATTTAACAATGCAAAGAAATCTCAGCAAAGAAATCTCAGCAAAGAAATCAAAGTCAAAAGATTTTTACCCACTAGCGTATAGATGTTTACACATCAAAAAACACTGATAGGGAATTTTTTATTTTCCAACCATTTTTTAAATTTTAGATTATATTCAGCCTATTTTTTAATTTAATATTTTTGGGATAACAAACTATTTGCCATGAGAAAAGCTTTTAGCTAATTAAAAACGTATGCAAACATTTTGCATACTCATCCATTGCTGTTTGTTTATTATCATTCATCCTGTATAATGAATATTAAAGTCAAAATAACCTCAAATCCTTTAAGAAGAAGAAAAATATGTACCAATAAAATGGAGGCAAAACTAGTAGAGATTGTTGTACATTGTTCGGTTGTAGTTAACAACCCTGACAAAGCGGGTTTTTTTACTCCCATCAACACATTTAAAATTCTCCATAAATTCTATGAATCATCAAAGCAAAGGTCAGCGAGAAAGAGAGAGATATATAGAAAAAAACACTATTCAGCCGTCATCAGCTTGCTTTAATTATGATTTTGTGTGTTTAGCGGGTGCTAGACACATCAATATTCAGCTTCAATATGCGTGGTTGTGTGCGTATATTTATAAAATATATGCACACCAATAGTATATGTATGTGTGACTATTTTTGGTAAACAAACGCGCACAACCACATACATATATTGAAGCTAAATATTGATGTGTCTGGCATCCGTTTTATTTTATATATGTAAATACATACTACATACATATTTAATCCTGGCCATGTTGAGCCAGTAATTTTAAACCCAGGCTAACATTTTATTTAAAAAAATGTCTATGGTCGAAAAGGTTCAATGGCCAGCAGGCACCTGAGTTCAAGAAATAATTCATGAAAGTTTATTTTAAATGGCGAAATACTTTTACAGCAGAAAGTAATATACACATAAAAAATTTTAAAAATCTAGCCAATGAGAATATGAATGTGCGTGTAAAAAATGGTAAATGAACCTTAGCAGCTCGTTAAAATAACCTCATAATAAAAAATTAAATGAAGCATTAAAACCAATACGAAATAAAAAAAATTGTCTACGAGAATATTTTTAAAGTTTTGCAAAATTTAAAATAAATTTAAATTAAATGATCTTTTAATATGAAATATTTTCAAATATATAGACAACAAACGTCTTCAAACTTTCCCATTTGTAACATTAGTAGGATGTACAGAACTTTTAAAACAAATTACGCAAATTCTCACGATTAAAAAAAATCCTCCAAGAAAATCTTTCCGTTAATAGCAAATTAAAAAAAAATTAAAGCAGAACAAATAAATATGCCAATTTTAATTGATACGAAAAAATTACTCTACTTAAAAAAAATTCCCTTCAAAGGAAATTTTATTTTTAAGCCTGATTTGCGAAATTTTTAAATATTTGTAAATATTTTCAATTAAGCTCGTGAATTTTAGAAATATTTTTCAAATTTCCCTGACTAAAACAATGTCAATTCAAAAGGGAAATTTATATTCAAACTCTATTTCAGATTTTGTTTTTAATATTTCTACGTAACTTAATTTGTTAAGCAAATTTTGAGAGAAATTTTGAAATTTACAGAGTTAAAAAAATTTCCCTTGCAAGGAAATTTTACTTTTACGCTTAATTTTAGTAAATTTCAATATTTGTCGATAATTTCTATTGAAAATGCAATATTTAGGAAAGTGTGGAAATTTTATGAGTTCAATAAAATTTCAAAATTTTTGCTGAAAATTTCCCTTTAAGGGAAATTTTATTTCTCACCAAATTTGAGATCCTTGGAAAAATAAATGATAAGTATTAATATACAAATGATTAGTATTTTAGAAATTTTCAGTATTTGTAAACAATTTCTATCAAAAATACAAATATTTAGGAAATTTTCACGAGTTAAATAAAATTTCCCTTTAAAGAAAATTTTGCTTTTTAGCAAAAGTCTTACAGTGTTTTTATTGTGATTCAATCAGGAATTTGACATAAATAAAAATTCAAAATTTTTGCCGAAAATTTAATATACAAATGATTAGTATTTAATATGACGCAGGCAGCGAATATCATATATTTTTAGAAATTTTCAATATTTGTAAACAGTTTCTATCGAAAATGGAAATATTTAGAAAGATGAAAAACTTGAAAGGACATTTCGCATCTCATTAATGATTTTATTAGTTTTGTATTGTTTTTGTAATTGTTCACAGTCAGGTACTCAAAATAATGAGATTTTGCTGCCTAATAAATTAAAATTCAGTATTTTTGCGAAAAATATCCCTTCGATGGCAATTTTATTTTGGACTAAATTTGAAAGCCTGCAAAAAAATATGATTGATATTAATACACATTCGTATTTACGAGTATGTGGGTCGTATTCAAAAAAACTTAACAACGCTTTGAAAAGCAATGTTAAGTAAAGTTGTATTCAAAAAAAAAATTATTATATCAAAATTCTAAAGTAGATATTTCCAAAATGTGTATTTTGTACCTCAAATATTTTTGTTAATATAGCACATATTAATTCATGTTAGATCTGAAAATGAAGCTAGAAGTGTTAGCTCTTATCTTAAATTTATTATTTCTGTCATGTGATGGAAAATATCACTAAATTATCCAACTGATTCGAAATACATAGCAAAATCCATAAAAACATATTAAAATAAATACAATTATACAAAAATGTTTTAGTGATGTACATTCAAACAAAACGAATCGAAAAAAGCTGGATATTCAAATACTCATTTCGTTCGAATAAAATAAATTGAGATAATTTTTCTATGTTCATCATATTTTTTTTACTTTTACTTCATAAAAATGTTTATCTGTTTTGCTTCCATGTCAGAAGTTTATATTTTATAAATTAGGTTGCTTAACTTCAAGATAATAAAAATGTATTTAATAAAATAAAAAATTAGTTGAATACTCGAATGAAATTGTATTCGATGTTGTACATCATAAGCTGTGAAATGGTTGTTGAACATGGTGGTGTTACCAGAATTTATTATTAAATAACAAAATAATTAAAGTTGTCTTTTGAATACAATTTCTTAACAAAGCAATGTTAGCCTTAAAGTGCTTGATAGCTACTATGAACTTTAAAGCTCAAGTAAAATATTTTTTTGAATAAGGCTGTAAATTTGCTATTCCTTCTTTAAACATTTGTCAAGAGCTTTCATATTTCTTTGAGCTTTGAGATAAATTGTATATCCAAACATAAAGAATTTCCGTTTGAGAATTTGTACTGAAAATAACAAAAAAACACACAAACATTTATTGATACTTCCAATATAAATTAGCGAAAGAAATGTCTTTTATTTTATTACAAAATTATAAATTATATTAAGTGTGAAAAAATTTTAAAATTACTTAAATTTGATAAATTTCCCTTTTAGGGATGAAAAATTTCCCGGTGGGAAATATTTATTTTAGTATAAGTTTAATTTGAAATTTATAAAAATATTAAGGGCGACATGTTGATAATATGGTAATAAGTGAAAAAATTTCCCTTCTATAAATAATATTTCTTGAAAGGATATTATAATTTACAGAAATGTGTTTTAAGTTTTAAATATGCAGGTTTGAAAGATATAGCAACATTTTTTACATTTCAGAAATGTCCCTCATTACCGGTAAAAAATTTCTTTTTTAGTGATGAAAAATTTCCCATTGGGAAATTGTAATTTCAATATAAGTTTAATTTGAAATCTATAAAAAATTTCTAATGCGACACGTTGATAATATGGTAATAAATGAAAAATTTCCCTTTTATAAATAATATTTCTTGAAAGGATATTTTAATTTAAATGTGTTTTAATGTTTAAATATGCAGTTCCGAGAGAAATAGCAAAATTTTCTGTATATCAAAAATTTCCCTCATTAGAGGTAAAAAATTTCCCACTGGGAAATTTTATATTTTGACATGCGTATACATACATATGTATGTTATATTGCAATTTATAATAAATGTTAATGTTATATGACAAAGGAATTTCCTTTTTCTTGAGGGGATATTTTGAAAATTGCTCCCTGCAATTTTTTTATACAAATGTATCTTATTTAACTTTGTTATCTTAATAAATGGCTTATAATTACTCTTGTTAACCTTAAGCCAAATCGTTTGCATGTTAATTAAATAGCATTTTCTAACCTTTAGCAGCATTGAGCTGTTATGTATCTGTATAAGCAATTTCTCTTATTTATTTTTAAAAACAATTTACAAATTATTTACCTCGTTTATGTAACGCCTCCCCATTAAAAAATTTCCTGACAAATATAGTCACATAGTCACAAAAACATTTATTTAATGAGGCAACGGTTTTGCATGAAAAAGAGATTGTGTGAGGGAGAGAGAGAGAGAGAGAGAGAGGAAGTGATGGAAAAGTGTAAAGTATTTGCAACTTTAAGAAATGTGAAAATTTTGCAAAATTTTCCTTCAATTAAAGTTTAATTTTGGGATTCGATTAAAAGTTTGATATGAAATGTTTGTTTTATTTTTACCGAATAAATACACAAAAATTACATATACATACATGCATACTTTTAATTTAAATAAGTGTATTTAAAGCAAATATAATTAAGTTAATAGAAAATTAAATAACTTTTTAAATAATTGGGATTAATTATTAAGTAGAAAAGTTCACGTGAATGTGTTGGAAAAGTTAATAATTAAAACAAAAGTAGAAAAACTCTTGAGCAATTTGTGAGTTTATAAAAATAGTTATTTCACAAAAAAAAACGAAAGTTTAAGGCAAGTGTCATTAGTAAACTGATAAGTAATTAGTAGAAAATAAAACAAAAGAAGTAATTTAGTAAAAAAGATAAGAAACAGAAACTTTTTTCTTCAATCACCTTTTTACAAAGATAATAACTTTTGTTAGATATAACAATTTAGTCCTTTTTTTATAACTTTAAATTTAATTTCATCAAAAAAAAATGTATGTCCTTCAAAACGTTTTAAACGTTTAAACGGACATATTGTACATAAATCGTTATTGAAACAAAATTAAATTAAATGAAATTGATGTGTATGTGTGTGTGTGTGGCTAAACTGTTCAGCAAACTCAACGCTACCACATTTAATATCGAAAAACCCTGACCTACATAAAGAACTATGAAAAAATGTTGCAATGGCCTACATAGAATTTATTTCACAAGAACATGTGCCATTAACAGCAATAAATATAGAAAAAAATAAAATTTTAACAAAAAAAAAATTAATTTATATATATTTAATGTCCACCTCCACCTCCTCCACCCTCCCCCCCCCCCCCAAAAAAAAAGTTGCAACAAAATAAAAAATGTTGTTTATACAATTTAGGCAATAAATTTATTAAAAAGGGGAAATATAATTCAAAATTGAAAAATCACAAAAGCCTTTAAACAAAATTTAGAATACTATAATTGGTCTATTATATATTTCAAAACAGAATATGTCAAGAATGTTCCGAAGTACACCCAAAATTTAAGTAAAATAGAACATACGTGTATAAGACAAACAATTTCCTGTAAAGGAAATTCTGTTTTTTAGCTAAATTCTTAAGAAATTTTTAATATTTGTAAAAGTTTCATCAAAACATGCAAATTCTGAGAAGATTTATTAAATTTCCCGAATGAAGACAAAAATTTCCCTTCAAAAGAAATTTGAAATTTGTCAATAAAATTTATAAATTTTTAATTTTTAAAATAAACTAAAATAACCATGACCATTTTGAGAAATATTAAAAAGTCCAAAAAAAATCCTTTAAAGGAAATTTTACATTGGAACACTAATTTAAAAAATTCTTAGTATTTTCATTTAAATATGCAAATGTTTAAAAAAGTTATAAAATTTCCCAGGTTTAAAAAAATTCCCTTAAAAAGTCTATTTTAAGCAGCAATTTTTAAAAATTCGATAAACAGGAGTGTTTTGAGAAATTTTTAAAAATTTTCCCAGCATAAAATCAAATTCCCTTTGAAGGAAATTTTATTTTAAAGCACAATTTTAAAAATTTGTTAATAATCTAAATATATTCATTTAAATATAAAAATGTTTAAAATAGTTATAAAATTTAACAAATTTAAAAAAATTTCCCTAAAAAATTTTTTTTAATAAAAGTCTTTTAAAATTCGATAAAAATTAGTGTTTTGAGAAATTTAGAAAGAAGGTTCCTAGCTCAAAAAAAAATACCTTTGAATGAAATTTTAAAAACTTTTTATTATTTGTGCATTTATTCATTCGAATATAAAAATTTTCAAAAGAGTTACAAAATTTCCCAAATTAAAAAAAAAAATCCCTTAAAAAAGTTTATTTTCAGCAACAATTTTTCAAAATTTGGAAAAATTAAAAAAAGTTTCATAGCTCAAAAAAAATTCCCTTTGAAGGAAATTTTATTTTTAAGCATAATTTTAAATTTTTTTTATTGTATGTAAATATATTTACTTAAATAAAAAATTTTGAAAAGAGCCATAAAATTTCCCTGTTTAAATAAAATTTCCTTTCACATAAAATTAATTCGAAGCAAAACTTTTAAAAGTTTTATAACATTTGCAATTATATAAAATTAGCATGAGCGTTATGAGAAGTTTTCTAGCTCCAAAAAAAATTTCCTTTAAAAGAAATTTTGTTTTTAAGCAAAATTTTAGAAATTTCTCAATATTTGTACTTAGTAACATCCAAACATGCATATTTTTGCAAATTGTCATAAAATTTCTCTAGTCAAACAAATTTCCCATAAAAAGAAATGTGAGTTTTAATAATGAGAAAAAATTTTCTTTTGATGGAAATTTTATTTTCAAGCACAATGTTAGAAATTTAAATTTTTTTTTTAAGTTTGAAATCCTACATTTACCTTATCCATGATCGTTTTGAGCAATTTTTAAAAAGTTTCCTAGCTTAAAACAAATTTCCCTTTAAGGAAATTTTATTTTCAATCACGATTTTGGAAGCTACTCAATATTTGATAATTAGTATTATTCACACATGCAAATTTTGAGGAAAGTCATGCAAATTTGAGAAGAAAATGTTATAATAGCTAAAAAAAATCCCTTAAAAAGAAATGTGACTCAATAATAAAAATAGTTTCTTTTCAAAAAGAAAAAACTTAATTTTAAGCACAATTTTATAAATTTCTTAATATTTGTAAATTTAATAGCTTGAATTTTTTTAATAGGAATTTTCAAAAAACTTTCAACACATTAAATTATAGCCAGTATCTAAGCATGGGAATGTTGTGAAATTTATAAAAAGTTTTTTTAGATGAAAAAAATTCCCTTTGAAGGAAGTTTTATTTTTAAGCGCAATTTTAGAAATTTTTCAATATTTGTTATTAGTATCATTCAGACATTCAAATTTTGAGAAGTTTCATAAAATTTCCCTGACCTAAAAAATTTCCTTTGGAAAGCAATGTGACTTAAATTTTTTTTAAACAAACAAACGATTTGGCAACATTGCTTCCAGCCAGAAAAGAACAAACAACATTTTTAAATATTATATTCATTATGTTGTCTATTTGCATTTGCTCTTCATCAAGCTCAAGTAGTGGAAAATAATTTAAATTTATTTGCTTATATTCTGAAGGATTTTAAAATAAATGGATGGCTTATGACAACAATAATAATTTTACTAACACTCACAAGCACAACTGAAAAGTTTTAGTTGTGCTTGAGTTTAAATGAATGAAAGCAAACTTTCATTTATTTTGTTCGTTATTAAAAAAAATGAGATGATGAGTTTTAAAATTTATTTTTTCGAACAAATAAAATTTCAGCTGCTTGATGCAGTTTTTATTTTTTGTCCAAATTAAGACCTAACAATATACTTACTGCCTAAAGAAATTCTAAAATGTATTTTATTAAAATTTTGGCCTTAAAAAAACCATAGAATTGCTTTTAAAGAAAGAAAAAAATCAAGAGGCGTAAAATAACAACTTACAAATTCTTTTTTTCTTGTTCTCTTTCAAGGTTAAAAGCAACAAGGCAACAACACTAGATGTGGAGAAGAAAAAATAAAAATTTTTATAAGAGATTTATAATTTTTTTATTAGACAAAACTTCAAATCTGCGATAAGGAGCTGAATAATGATTTTTGGCGAAGAACTTTAGTGCACGTAACTAAATTAACAATTACAATTAAAGCAGAAAGAATAAGCTTAAAAGCTTATGGACATTAAAGGAAAGCGCTGGACTTAAAAAACTGCAGACAATTATATACAATAGGCTTAAAGATTTTTCAATTTCAAGCCAACAAAATTGGAAGAGCAAGAGAAGTTCATAAGCCTGCAGTTCTTGTTTTAAAACTTTAAACTTTTGAAAAGCCTAAAACATCAAAGTTTTTTTGTACTTCAAAGCTTTAAAGTTTCTTTAAAATTTTTATGGCCAAAATAACTCATAATTTGCTGGAGAATGGGAACTTGTTTCCTTTAAAACATTGAAATCCTTGTAGTGGATAGAAACAGAGTGGCATTTGCTGAAATTTTTTTATAAAAGCTTTAAAAGCTTTGAAAACTTCCCATGAAATTCTTTGAACAGTTAAAATTAGCTTTAAAGCTCTTATGAGAATATTAAAGTGAAATTACCAAAAAAAAACCCAAATAGAAGTTCCAAATAAAATCCTGTCGCCGTTGTTAATAATACAGCGACAAAGTGAATTTATTTCAGCATACCATGTCCTCGATATCGGCGCAAGGCGTGGTCGAACGAGCCTCCGCTGAACTTTCCAAGCGTATAAATGGCCTCGGCTTGCGTTCGAAACATCATCATGGCAATAACAGCAATAGCAACAATAGCAGCTCCAATAATAGCAACAACTCAGCTGGAGGAGGTTCATCATCCTCCTCCTCGAACAGCTCTAGTTCTACGAACTCAACCTCCTCGTCCTCGTCGTCTTCGTCATCGTCGTCGTCATCGTCCTCTTCAACGGGCAAAACTTCTGTAATGGAACGCGTAACGAATGCACTCTGTGGTGGCAATTCCTCCTCCAACAACTCAAACTCTAATTCCAATTCAACAAATTCCAATATCTCAAATAGCAACAACAGTACAAGCACAACAGCCGCCACCACGCCCGACAAACCCTCAAGAGCTGGCACCCTTGGCAACATACAAACGAATAATAGCAACCAGCAATTGCAGCAAACTCTAGTCAGCAATACCACCACAATACAACAACAACAACAGCAGCAGCAGCAACAACAACAACATGCTTCAGCTACCGTCTCCAGCTATCAAATGATGCAAAAGGGCCAACAACATCAACAGTATTTAAGTTCGCAAATAGCCAATTCAACACTCATCAATTCAAATCTAATGAACTCATCAGCCCCATCAGCAGTACCAGGCATTCCAATGGGCGCCCCACCCGCACCCACAGTGACTTCGATTGCCAAGCAAATGAACATCACTATACCAGGATCTCCTCAGTTTACCACCATGGGCATGGCAGCAGCTCAAAAGTCTCAATCGGCCACGCCTCTGCAAATGCGCAAACAACTACCCAACCCTCATATCCATCATACGTATGGAGGGGCAGTGGGCGCCACAGCAGCTACTCAACTGGCGCAGGCAGTCACACAATCATCGCTAATATTACCCAAACTACCGCCGCCCATAACGAGCATAGAGATCCTTATGATGGATGATCGTTTCTTGAATAAATTCTTCCTCTACTTCTCCTCCTACGAACGCCGCTCTCTGGCCCAAGTGTGTACGAAATGGCGCGATGTTTTATATCGCAGTCCACGTTATTGGTCGGGTCTATTGCCGACACTGCAGTGTCGTGAACTTAGACAAATGACCGCCTCGGATAGAGTGAAATTGTTTAATACTTTAATAAGACGGGGATTTCATGCTTTGGCCTTGGTGGGTGCTAACGATGATGATGCCTACGATGTGGTGCATTCGTTTACTTTAGCCTCGAAACACATACATTCGCTGTCGCTGAGATGCTCTTCAATATCTGATCGAGGGCTGGAGGCTTTGTTGGATCATTTGCAGGTGAGTGTTGTTTATTTCTTTTAATGCTGAAATATTGGGTTTAGTTATTTTTTCTTGCAACAAGATTATGACCTAAAACAGATTTGAAGAGCTTAGAACTTTTAAGAATTTTCAGTTTTATTGAATTTTTTTGAAGCGTTTTTTTTCATACACTTTTCTCTAGTGAGCCCTTAAAGTATGCAGCATTTTTTTAATATAATCATCACTCATAAATATGCTAAAAATTACGGTAATTTTTTAAAATTTTTATTGCATAACTCTAAATGAAAATTAACCTTTGTGGCATAAAATTGAATTATAGTTTATTTATATTTATATTAAATTTAATTGTGGCGCGATAATTATGGTTTACGTTTAAGAAAAAAATTAAATGAAAATATTATTAATACTTATGAAATCATTTATACAGCTTTCACAGAATTAATTTATTTGCCATTGATGCATGTTTGATTTATTTAAATTAATTACGCCAGCAGCTTGAATAATTGTGGTTAAAAAGAGTAAACTTTTTTTGCGTCAAATAATATTTAATATTTAATTAAACGGTGGAAACAGTTTAAAGATTCATTTCGAGTCATAATCGAAAAAAAGCTTAACTTAAAGCTTTGGACCTCGTTTTTTTTTGACGGAAATCGATCATTTACAATCGCAACTAACCGATTTTTGTTAAAAGATTAACTTCGAAAATTATTTCGCTTAAACTTTTTTTTGGCGGTTATGACACGATTTTATATCGAAGAATTGTCAGTGAGGTTTTATTTTTATTATATTAAAAAAAATTTAAAATTCGATATAAATTTCGAATGTCCCCAAAAATCGGTAAAATTCTCTTTCATGAGTTTGCAATCTAACAAATTTTTATTTATTTATTTATTTCTTTTGTTTATAAGTGATCGAAGAAAGCTTTAATTTGAAAATTCGAACTTAATTTCAAAAATTCAGTAAATAGAAAAATTTCGAGATATTTGCCTTAAAATATGTGAAATTTTTTTTTACATATTTTGACATTTTGACAACTTACTTCAGATATGCGAATTAATCTATATACATATATATTTTTCATAAAACATTTTTTGTGTTTGAGATTTTTTGTTGTATTATTCATTTATTCGAAAATTCGAACTTAATATCGAAATTTAATTTTATGATAAAATCAGTTTTTATTATGAGTAATTTGTTTTAAAATATTATCAAAGAGTCTTAGCGCGCTTTAAACTTCGAATATAACCTAGAATTTCAGTTTAAGCTCAATCAAAAATATTATTAAACTAAGTATTGATGTACTGATTTTAAACAGATACATATGTTAATAGAATCTTAAATTAAAATATTCCAAAATCCGAACTTTATTTCGAAAATTCGAACTTAATATCAAAATTCGAACTTAATTCAAAATTCTTTTTGACAGGTGCAATTAAACTATTAGTAGACTATATAAGACTAGGATAACTATTAGATTTCTCTTCTCATTCATAATAACGTTTTTTCGAAGTAAGATTCTATTAAAATGTTTTTGTTCGAAAATAATTTGCTAAACTATTTCAACATATTTTTTTCACTCCCATTTGAAGTTTTCTTTATTTGTAATATAAAAACAATTATTTATACAATAGATAAATTTTTAAAATTTGTATTGATTCGTAAAAATTTTTTAATATAAAAATTGAATTTCGAAAAGTTTTTTTTTTATATATTTATAATACAAAAACATACATATTTATATCTATATTTTAATATGTATTTATTTTTCATTACTCTGATATTATGTAATTTTCAATATATTCGGAAATTCGAACTTAATTTCGAAATTTCATTTTGTAAAAGAAAATTCCATCTATTAGCGGGCGTAATTATTTTAAAATATTTTTAAAGCATTGCTACATATTTTTAAGTTCGAATCTGTCTTCCAATTTCAGTTCTAGGTAAAAATAAATAAATAATATATTTATCTAACCACAAATTTAAATTTATTATCGAAACATGAAATTTTTTCGAAAATTCTAACTTAATTTAAAAAAATTCGTATCGTCGAAAATGTCCCATCTAATTTATAATATTAAACTTTGTTTCGAAGTGAGGTTCTAATAAAAACAATTTTTTTTTCATGAAAAACTAATTTTTGTAACTACTTATTTTAACATAGTTGTGGATTTTCTATTGCAATTTCTCTTACTCATAATAAATTTTGGATTTGAATGAAATCATAATAGAAAAAAAAATCAAGATCAAGGATGCAAGAATTATTAAAAATTAAAAATTTTAGAAATGGGCACTTTCACACATGCCTTCCAGGATAACTCGAGCGAAAGGATATTACAATATCTAGCCTATCCAGTATGTTCTGAAAATCACTTTTTGTGAAAGTGATTTGAAATCACAAGAAAGGTGTTCTGCGCCCAAAGCTTTTTGAATTTTTGTGATTTTAAACCGGTCAGTTAAATGGCTGCCGATTTGAAATCACTCGGATATTTTTTCAATCACTTTATTTTGAAATTCGCAATAAATTAATTAAATGAATAAACTTAACATCTTTGTTTTATTGATTTTTATAGTAAAATGAGCATTTTCTATGAAAGAATTTATAAAATTATGAAAGAATTGAAGACACTTTCTTTTGCAAGAAATGTTGTTATTTGCTTTGAGATTTGCATTTGTGATTTTGCATTTAGAAAACAAAACATCAGCTGTTTTCTTTTGTTTTTGAAGGGGTAAAATCACACCGAAAAGTTAAAACTTTTGTGATTTTCAGAACACCATCAAATTACAATTGTGATTTTAAAATCACAAGGTGATTTGAAACCTTGTGATTTACAGAACATGCATGTATACTTTAATTTTATGTTTGTGTGTGAATTTTGATGCTGGCCAAATATTCATGTTCTAAAACTCATTCAAGTTATTATTCTAACCAATGATTTGTTTCGTAATTTGATTTAACTTTGTTCTCATTTCTTACCCCTTCTTCGAAAACATTGTTTTGAAAACTTAAGTGTTCATGTACAAAAGTTTATTTTCAAACCACACGCATCTCTATGCTGTCGAAAACATGCCTTAAAGCTGTTTTAATAATTATTTCTCACAAATATTAAAAATAAAAATTTTCTACATTTATTCCATCAACTGAAATAACATTTCAACAATATTAAACAAATACTGCTTGCTGCAGTTTATTTTCCTAACTAATAAAATTGCCTAAAAGTATGCTAAAAATAACAATAAATCCTTTTCATTTTAAATAATATGCAAACATATACTACATATATGTATGTTGTTATACAGCTCAAGAATATATTTTTAATTTTATGCTATTAAATGTGTCATTATTCTCTTTTTGCCATTATTCGCATTTGAATAATTCCCCAAAGTAGACTTTGAGTTTAATGTGAAAATAAGTAGACTCCAAGGTAAAAGATTACATATAACAACAATGTTAAATTAGTTCTGCTTTTAACTAAATTTATGAAAATTAAATGGAAAATTAAATTTTCTTGAACGTTAATTAGTGGCAGACTTTGAATCCTATAAGTAAGAAAAACATTTTGTGTAATTATAATTAACAAACAAATTACTCAATTTGTAAAGAAAAGTCCAAAATTTATTTTGGTTAGAAATTAAGGAATACGAATAGAAATTTTTAATTAAGTTAGAAATTTTTCGGAGAGTTTGTGAGGCCATTCGTAATTGCTAAAATTATGGTTTGATAATTGATATTTCTATTTCAATATACATACATAAATACATTCATACATACATACATACACATGTATATATATGTACATATGTATGCATTGCCTTAATTATTTGATAATTTACAGCCTTATTTATAAAACTTAAAAAGGCTTTATAAAAGCTTTTTAAGAAAAATTTTGTGTGAATTTTGTGTGTTTTAAAAAATCTTTATAAAGTCTTTTTAAGTTTCATAAATAAGGCAGTTAGTTTTTTAAACCAAGAAGTTATTGGGACTTTCTATTCAACTACAAAATTTTTTGTGTTCTCTCCATACCGCACCTCCACTGGGAGACAAAATTGGGTCCATAGTATGCTTAAAATAATTTTTTCATCAATATTAATTTGTTTAATGGTTTTTTTTTAATATATTAACGCAGTACTGTCTAGTTTTCAATATGTTCGAAAATTCGAACTTAATTTCGAAATTGAATTTTCTGCAAAATTTGCTTAGAAACCAGCAAATTTAGTTATTTCAAATGATTTTTAAAACATTTCCATATTATTTTCTGCTCTTGAAGCAATTATTTGAAACTTCGAATTTCGCTTTCAGCCCGAAAATAATTAATATGTGTACATATGCGTAAACTTGCATATATATGTACATATGTATGTATAAACACAAATTTACTGGTGTGAAAATGTTAGTTTGTGTAAAATTTAATTGTTCGAAAATTTCGAAATTGTATTTCATGGCCATTGTTAAGCGAATACCACTCCTGAGAAATTATTAAGGAATTGTTAAAGGTATTTATGTAATAGTGTTTGGCTTTCAAGGTGTTCGATCATTCGAACTTAACTTCGAAATTACATTTTATGCTAGTTCCTAGCAAATTTTAGTTATTTTTAATGATTTCTAAAATATGTATTTCCATATTGATTTCTGCTCTTTTCGTACATACTTGTTGGGAACTTCGAATTTAGGTTTTATCCCAAAAATAGTCTTAGTTTATATCTGCTTTCACTTACATATACGTATCTAAACATAAATTTACCGGCTTGACAAATTTTACTTATGTTGAAATTTAGTTGTTCGAAATTAAATTTCATGGCCATAGTTAAGAGAAATCCACTTTTGAAAATTTTTTCAAGATTTCAAGACTTTTTTTCGTTATTTATGTAGTAGTGCTTGGTTTTCAATGTGTTCGAAAACTCGAACTCAATTTCGAAATTACATTTTATGCAATTTTTTTTTTAAAGTGATTAAACTTATTTTTTTAAATGATTTCTAAAGTGTGCACGATATTTTCTGCTGTTAACGAATGTATTTATTTTTTCGAACTTCGTTTTTAGAATAAAAGTAGGTAATACTTGTACATACTTACATATATTCATACATATATTGCTACTTACATACATAAATATGTATTTTTATCTGAATATGAGTTTAATCTTAAAACCTAGTTGTTCGAAAATTTCGAAATTGAATTCCCTGGCTTTAATTAAGAGGAATTCCGAGAAATTTTATTCATGGCTTCTTACTTTTTTTATGTGAGTGAATGAAATTACAAACACGAATTTAGTTTCGAAGTAAGATTTCATTAAAAGTTTTTGCTTAAAAAGTATGCGTTTGTAACTATGCTTCGACATATGTATGTATAAATCTGTATGTACGTGTGTGCATACATATTAATGTTCGAAAAGTTCTTTCAATTAAACAGCATAAAAATATGTATATTGCAATATTTGCTGTATAAGTATGGCTTCGTTTTTATTGCTTGGAAGTTTTTAATGGCCTAATTTTGTAAAACTAAACGAATTTTCGTTTTCGTTTCTGGTTGGAGCGAAAACATAATTATTTTAAATTTTGTAAAACGCTACGTTGTTTTCGTTTATTGTCAAAATATTATAATTGAAAAATATATTGTTACGTAAAAATATTCCTACAGGGTTAAAGCAAAGTACTAATCAGAAAGTAGTCAAGTTAAGACCTCGTTGAAAGTGGATAATAACGATAAGTAGTTAAGTAAAGACAAGTTGTAATTTGCTTCGTTAAGAATAAAAGGAAATACAGTAGCAAATAAAAATTGTGTATTATTTATTTTTATTTTTTGAGCAATCAAAAGAACTCACACGTTTAATAAAAATTTAAACGTAACAATATTATTCATTATAAAAAGCTGAATACTAGGCAAATTCATATAAGGTATACTCACGTCAAATTTTTGAGTTCGCTTTTAGTATTTTATATACTTGGGATGTTAAAAAAAGCTGTTGTGTTTTAGAAAAAAAAAGTATTTTTTGAGCGTTTTGTTATAAAAATTAATAAACAGAAAAATAAAGATAAAGAAACTTAAAAAAAAGTATTTTATGTGTCCCCCCAAACCATAGTGTTACTGCTCCGGAATTGCATTAAGTTGGTATGGGTAGTAAAAATATGCTTAAGAAGCCTGAGGAATAAGTTAATTTGTACCGAGTATGAACAGCCGGCTGCAACGGTTCTATCCTTGTTGGCTTTAAAACAATTGAAAGCTTTGATACTTTTTGTTATAACTTTTAATAAGGGTCTAAGTGGGTGCAAATCGCTAAGCAGATTGTTTGTAAATCTCTATCTCTATGCTATGGTTGTGGTTTTATGTACACCCAGCAGAGAAATGGATAATAATTTAAAAATAAAACGCATGGAACGTTTATCTATAAATGCCGTATATAATGGAATCATGAAAGTCTGGCACATCCAGGAGTAAGTACACAAAGGCAAAAATTATCTGATTATATGTATGTGTACATAAATAAATGTATTATACATTTTCAGTGTTTTAGGTTGTATAATGTGTGACCTGTAAAATGGGAACAAACTTTGCAAATTCAGTTATGGAGAAAGTTGATGCAAAATCATTACTATATATTTAGATGCTGAATATAGTACATACATATATATGTACATATTGTTACGAAAATGGCCGTCGACAAGATTAAGCAGCATTACACAAAAATATTCCCACAGGGTTAATGTAAGTGTTACGCGAAAATATTCCTACAGGGTCAATGTAGCGAATAATCTAGAATAGTAGCAAACAACTAAATAAGCGTGCGTAACACGTAAACAAGCAAAAGCAAGAACAACAAAAAGCGTCTGCTTATTAAGAAGATTCACATATTTACACACATACATACTACATGCTAATTCAAATGAAAAAGTAAAAGATAAACAACCACCTTGTGTTGCTTAGTTAATGATATACACACGTACGCATATACAGATGTATGTACATAGTTACCACATGAACTTAATTAGGCAGCATATAAGATGATAATGATCGTCTAGACTGTGGTCGGCAAATTAAGGGCGCCGCGCCTTTTCTTATACTCTTCTATTACGTATGTGTACACACGCATTACTGAGAACAAGCCCAGTTGTCCAAATCGTCCTAGACGACATTGTCTTCGACGATTCATATACGACATGTCGTCTGTAGATTAAGTTTTCTAATCGACAATTTAAAAGAAATCGGCGTTCATGACTATCTGAACGACAATGTCACACGTTTTCTCTTCAATAAAACTTTGTTGGGGACCATCTGAGCGACAGTGTCATACGTTTTGTCTTCAATAAAGCCTTGTCGAGGACAATCTGAGCGACAATGTCCCTCGTTGTGTCTTCAATAAAGCATTGTTGACGACAATATGAGCGACAATGTCCCTCGTTATGTCTTCAATAAAGCCTTGTTGAGGACAATCTGAGCGATAATGTCGCTCATCTGGTCTTGTGTGACCTCGCCGCCATTTGTATGAAAATTTCGTCAACGATTTGTATGGAGTTGTCTTTAATATGTCTTCTACGACTTACCATTGTCTTGTACCCGTCGTCAAAGATGTCTTAAAGACGTGGCCAACTGGGAGTTGTATGTATCGCATACTCTTAAGAATCAGCGTTGCCAGAGAACAATTTTTTCCCAACAATAATAAAATATGTGTGATGAGAATTTACTAAATTTTTTATTTTCAGAAAATTATTATGGCAAACCAGGAAATTTGGTTTGTCAACGTACTTTGTCATGAATTAAAAAACGTGACATGCAAAGGCATTTTCAAGCATATATTTAAATTATTTTAAGAAAATTGTCTACAAAACTATCTCTTGACTCATCTTTACATTGGCGTAGCAACAAGAGAAGATGTATTTCTTCATAAACAAAACTTGAGTGCTTCTTCTGATCATAATAGAATCAAGTTTGGTTTTGGAGATTTAAAATTTCAAGTTAGGGAAATGAGACGAAAATTTAACTGGCAACACCGACTCGTGGTAAGAGTAAAACACACACAATTGTAAAATGTAATGGTATGGGTTGCCGACCACGGGTCTAGACATTGCTTGAAACTTCTGGTGGTATTTGTGTGGAGTATAAAAAGCGGTGACGCAGCCAATTAGTTAGTTAGTTGCAGTTGTGAGTTAGTTACGAACAAGTCAGTCGCGAACAAGTCAGTCATTTGCAAATAAACAAGTCAGTTGATAATTAAGTTGTGAATTAATAATAGTCTGTCGTGGAATTGAGATTATTGTGGAGTCTATCGTGTCGACTGGAGTAAAGGGAACAGCGCAGCGAATAGACGTATATAAGGGTGTAAGTAAAGCCAGTGAGTCTTTATTGGTGTATCAACTGTGAGTGTCGGCAGAGAGAGTCTCGTAAGTGACGGCAGCAGACAGAGAGGTGTCACGTGAATACTTGCGCAGCCAGATAAGAGACGTGCGTAAAATACAGCGAGGAAGGCGTAGTGGTAACCAGTTGTGAATATCTGTGTGTAATTTATTAGTTTAAGGGCCATTATTACAACTTAAAAATAGTTAAAAGTTGGATTTTATCGGACATATAAAAAGCTTTCCATTATTGCAAATTGGATTTAACTTACCAGGTAGGATAAACTTGCCTGTAATTTATCGCTCACTTAAGGTAAAAGTAACATTTTGCAAATGATAAAGTTTTTATACGTCCGATAAAATCCTACTTTTAACTATTTTTAAGTTGTAATAATGGCCCTAAGTTGTATTAGTGTATTTAAGCTCTTGAGTAATTTAGTATAAGTGTATTTGTAAATAAAACTTTTGTCATTCTTAACCCTAATTACTACACTCGGCTCTTGTATTCATTTGCAAATCTTCGGATCTACGGAAAAGCGTTTTTATAGAAATATAAACGTAACAATATGTATATAGTTTTATAAGTGCTTTTTTAATAAAATTCCCTTATGTGTAACACAGAAATATTTTAGTGCAACTTAAAATCCTTTTTTCGTAATTTTTGTTAGATACATGTCAAACTTTATTTTTACAAATAAAAAATACAAGTGACGAATCAAATAATAAATTGTTGTTTAAGTGCGAATATCTAGTTTCTTCCATTACGCGAACACGATGCACAAAAGCAGAACCTTAATTTTTGTGGGAGTTCTTAACAATTCGTTTTAACACGCGTTTCCTGTTGAAAGGAAAATAAGCTTATTACACACACAAACACAATTATTATTTTTAATTCCTTATACGGAATTTACACGATGACTTTTCCCTCTGCATTTTTCTTGAATTCTATTTTATGTTGCTACCCCTTTGATCACCTTTGTACCTCTTTTGTCAATAAACTCTAGGAAAGTCACGGTAAAAAGTCATAGTGTAAATTCCGTATTACGCGCATCCAGCACAGTCAAAGAACACAAATTGCACAATTAATAAATAGTTTCTTCTTTTTCACAATTTTATGCTTTCAATTCAAATTTAAAAACAATATGTGTTGACAATATACATATGTATGTATGTATGTAAATAATTTTTGACATCCCAAGTATACAAATGTACAAGAAGCAAAAAATAGTCACCTGAGCCGTCAAGATCACCTGTTATTAATTCGTCTTGGCTGAATATAAAAATATTTTCAAAGTCAAATTTAATTAAATTATGGAATATGCACCAACGAAACAAGAAATTCTAAATCAGCGGCGTTAGTTAAGGGCCAATAAATACTTATTGGAATGTTTGTGAAACTTTGAAACGTTCAATATTTCAATGCTGGAGTGAAATGTTAATGTACATATATGGATATGTTTTTCATCATACACATCAATTCAGTCAAGTTCCTATCCAAAATCTCACAAGTGCAATCGACAAGGTCTCATATCAGTTCTAGGCAACCTGCTTACTTCACAACATTTTTCTCCACATAAAGAAATAAAGAGATATCCGCTATTATCTGCTGTATTATAAAGGTAAAAATTTTGCATGCAGGTTGCATAGAAATAACATGACACCCTAACGATTAGAAATTAATATACATACATATGTATGTAATATTGTGATAAGTATTGTGCCAAACAAGAACTTTACAAAAAAAATTATCTCACTACTTTTGATGGCCGAAATTTTGAATAGGAACTTGGCCTTTTTTCACACTTATATTTTTTGTGAAGATCTAACTACTTTTTGTTTTCTTTAATAAAACATTGCAACTTAAAGATTTCTAGTCTGTTATATTTCTATTAATGATCACGGCGCCAGTTTAAAGGGGCAAAGTTAAATAATATAATGGGTTAAAAAGAGATACATAATAGTATAACATCACGTTAAATGTGATGACCACGGCCCAGTCTCCCTGGTTTAACAATCGATGCTTTCGAATTTTTCTTGTTCGTAACTCACCTAGGCCTACTTGTGTAACAAAACATAGCTCTGTAGTTAAAGCTCAAGTGCTTCGTCAATTTGATGACTGTATCAGTGGTCAGTGCCAGTGAGTATGTCTTAAGAAATGCACTTTTTGCAACTCCATTTATCAGGAAACTTTCATTTACACACTTTCAAACTTCGCATTAAATTTTATCATTTTACCATTGACAGGAACAAAGTAATTATGAGGGTGTTAAAGCGAATGTATGTGTAAATATAGGCACTATGTCCATAGGCCGAGCTGGACTGGAGCTCTATCGTGCACCTAGATCAAAATCAGGCAAACGCATACATATATAAAAAAAGAGAGTAAAATACATGCTTGTACAGGGTGGGCCAAAAGAAACCAAGGGGTGTAAAAGTTTAATAACTTTTTTGTTTATTAACTTTTTTTTATTTTTTCTTTCAGATTATATAATATACAAAATGGAAATTTTTTTACACTAAGTATGAAAAATGATGTCTCTTAAATGACCACCGTTTTCAGCTTCGCACTGATGGGCTCTTTTTAGAGCATTTTCCATAACATCTTTCAAAACTTGTCGCTGTAGCGTTCGAATTTCTGCAACAATGTTTGCCTTGAGTTCAAGGATTGTCTCTGGCTTGTTCACATACACTCGCTCCTTCAAAAAACCCCAAAGAAAATAGTCGGGTGCTGTCAAATCTGGCGATCGCGCTGGCCAAATAATTTCCGAATTTCGAGAAATTATTCGCTCTCCAAAAAGTTGACTTAAAAGTGCCATTGTGTCTCGGGCAGTATTGGTAGTGGCTCCGTCCTGCTGAAACCACATACCAGGTCTGTTTTCAAGAGCAGGACGTAAAAAATTTTCTATCATAAACCGATACCGCTCTCCATTTACGGTTACAGCACTTCCATCTTCATTCTCGAAGAAGTAGGGCCCAATGACATTTTCAGATGTGATCCCACACCATACTGTACACCTGATGGGGTGCAATTGGCGTTGATGAATGGCTCTTGGATTTTGAGAACCCCAGAACCTACAGTTCTGCTTATTAACAAAGCCATTCAAATGAAAATGAGCTTCATCACTCATAATCAAATTTTCAATAAAGTTGATTTCATTTCTGGCCAACTCTTGAAATTTAACTGCAAAATTTAGACGTTGCCGATGATCTGCGGGTTTTAATTCTTGGACCAATTGCACCTTATATGGGTATAACTGTAAATCTTTTTTTAAAATGCGCCGTAGTGACGTACGAGACATTTCTAGCTGAGCAGAACGCCTTCTGCCAGATGTTTCTGGTGCTTCGTTAACACTTTGATGTACTCGTTCAATATTTTCCGCAGTGCGACTTAAACGTGGTCTACCGGTTCGAGGCGAATCTCTTACGCTGCCATGTTGGTGATGACGATTAACTAAGCAACGAATCATCGCTTCAGAGGGCGAAATTCTGACGTTAAAATGTCGACGATATGCTCTTTGCGTTAAAATAATTGATCTCTGGTTTAAATAATAAAATTCTATTGTTCTGGTTCTCTGTTCAGTTGTGAACCTCTCCATTATAAATTCTCCAAGTGTTGTCTATATAATCTGAAAGAAAAAATAAAAAAAATTAATAAACAAAAAAGTTATTAAACTTTTACACCCCTTGGTTTCTTTGGCCCACCCTGTACGAATGTGCGTGTAAAAAATATCATAACGAAGTAGCCACGGGCGGCCTTTTGTTTATCCTTGACCTAGATACTAATTTACTCATTATTGCAGCAAAACTAATGCAATAATGCAGTTAAAACTTTTAAAACGAATACAATTTAATAAACGTTTTCATATGACATTTAAGTCGCTTGAAAACGATGGCAACTGTTTTATAAAATACATTTATTTTACGTAAGATAGAATTTTCGTTTTCAAATGTTATACAAAATTCAAAATTAAAAACAAACCATAAAATTAGAATTTCATAGAAATTTTTAATTTTTATTTTTATTGCTTAGATAAGGCATTTGATGATTACAATTGATTCTGTCACACGTGCAGTTTATTGCACTTAAAACTTAAACCTCATTTGATCATAAAATGGGCAATACATAATTTTATTGATTGAAAAAAAAAAAGATTCAGTAGTAAATTTCTCTTACTTTATGAAAAGCTATTTATTAAGCGTGGCTGGCTGCCAAGAAAAGCAAAAACTAAAAATACTACTGTGACATTTCAGTGGTTTGTCCCAGTTGTAAATAACGTGTTATATATACACATATACATATGTATGTATGTGAATTTATAACTTTTGAAACAGCCTTAAACAAATAGAAAACAAAAACGAAATAAATATTCTGTTAAAGCTTTAATTACCATAATATTTTTAGCAGCAGCAGCATATTTTAACATTAAACAATATTAATTTTTATAGCAATATTAAAAGAGGATTAAAACATTTGCCTAAAACTATGCAACATATTTGCTTTAAATTTAATTTTAGTGCTGAATAATAATAATTTGTTATTTAAGTGTTTTTCTTTTTAATTTTTCGTTAATTCTCTTTGAATGCCTGCTTAGATCAGATTGCTGAAAAAACTTTCTAGTTTTACTCGTCATTAGAATTGCAAAAGAAATTTAAATTCCTCATTAAAGTAAAGTATAAAAAAACAAATTTGCTTTAAATGAAAAAAAAACCCCTATTCATATGGAATGTATAAGCCCAAAATTCTGCAATGCACCCTAATATCTGTCTTTCCTGGTTTAAATTATTCGCTGTCGTTAAAAATTTGCCTTTTCCCTTAAGTAAACAGTTTCACTTTTTCAATCACACATGGTGATCTCTTCTGGTGACATGCAAATTTCACACATTATTGTTTAATATGACATTGACATTTTTGTTGTTGGTTGGTCGTACAACAGGCCTTGTTGTCATCTCTATTTGCTTATTACGAAATTTTTCAGCATTTGTGTTTGCTCATATACGATTACTGGAAAATTTATATTTAGTCAGATAACAAGTTATTTGAATGATATTTGTCAATGCTGCTGCCTGTAAGTATGCAATTATTTTGACAAATAATTGAATATTATTATTGATTGTAGTTGTTGCATTGATACGCGTAGTTGACATTTAAAAGTCATTGTATAGATAAGAATGTACAGGAACTGCAAGAGGATTTGAAATAATACTTAACATTTCAGCTGCAATTAGGCAAAAAGAATTGTAGCATAGTTTATGGAGCTTAAATATAAATGAATAAAGAAAGACCGAAATTTTATACTTACTTTGTACATTATTGGCCTGTTTCTCAATAACGAAAGAAAACTGAAACGAAACTTTCGACTGAAAATTTATATTGAAAACAACAATAAAATATGAAAATTTGTTTTTGTTTTGTTATTGTTAAACAGGCCATATTTATGTATTTTCTAAAACACACATTAATAAGATATTTTTTTAAATATGATTTTTTTTTAAAGAGAAAGAAAAATCGTATTTATTTAATAAGGCAATTTTTAAAAATGTATTTATTTAAAAGGTACTCATTTTAAAATTTACTTCTACGTTTTGAAAATGTAATTGTTAAAAAATGTACTTTTTGGAAAACAGGATTTTCTTAAAAATTATGTGCTTATTGATAAATTTATTTGTGTAAAAACGTACTTTTTTCAAATGGTACTTTTTTGGAAAGGTTTTTTTTCCAGAAAAGTACTTTATAAATAAATAATATACTATTTTAAAAAGGTACTTTTTTTAAAAGGTAGTTTTTTTTTAAATGTACTACTTTTTAACAGGTACTTATTATAAAGGTACTTTTTAAAAAGGTCTTTTTTAATAGGTACTTTTTTTAAAGGTAATTTTTTTTTGAAAGATACTTTAAAAAAGGTGCTTTTTTAAAATGTAATTTTTTTAAAGGCACTTTTTTAAAAAGGTGCTTTTTTTAAAATGTAATTTTTTTAAAAGGCACTTTTTTAAAAGGTACTTTTTTAAAAGGTAATTTTTTAAAAGGTGCTTTTTTTAAAAGGTACTTTTTTTAAAAGGTATTTTTTTAAAAGGTAATTATTTTAAAATACGCTTTTTTAAGAGGTAATTATTTAAAAAGTAACTTTTTTAAGAGGTACTTTTTTAAAAAGTGCCTTTTTTAAAAGGTGCTTTGTTTTAAAGGCAGTTTTTGTAAAAGGCAATTTTTTATAAGGTAATGCTTTAAAAGGTAATTGTTTTAAAAAGCACATATTTTAAAACGTACTTTTTTAACAGGTACTTTTTTAAAAAGGTACTTTTTAACAGGTACTTATTATAAAGGTACTTTTTAAAAAGGTCTTTTTTAATAGGTACTTTTTTAAAGGTAATTTTTTTTTAAAGATACTTTAAAAAAAGGTGCTTTTTTAAAATGTAATTTTTTTAAAGGCACTTTTTTTAAAAAGATGCTTTTTTTTAAATGTAATTTTTTTAAAAGGCACTTTTTTAAAAGGTACTTGTCTTAAAAGGCACTTTTTTTAAAAGGTAATTTTTTAAAAGGTGCTTTTTTTAAAAGGTACCTTTTTAAAAGGTACTTTTTTTAAAAGGTATTTTTTTAAAAGGTAATTATTTTTTATAAGGTAATGCTTTAAAAGGTAATTGTTTTAAAAAGCACAAATTTTAAAACGTACTTTTTTAACAGGTACTTTTTTAAAAAGGTACTTTTTAAAAGGTAATTATTTTAAAAGGTAATTTTTTAAAAGGTAACTTTTTAAAAGGTACTTAATTTAAATTATACTTCTTTAAAAGATGTTTTTTAAAAGACCCTTTTTTAAAGGCACCTTTTTAAAAGGTACTTATTTTAAAAGGCACGTTTTTAAAAGGTAATTTTTAAAAGGTAACTTTTTTTAAAAGGTAACTTTTTTAAAAAAGAACTTTTTTAAGGTAATGTTTTTAAACGTTTTTTTAAAATGTACTTTCTTTAAAAAGTCCTTTTTTAAACAGTACTTTTTTCAAATGCTAATTTTTTTGAAAAGTACTTTTTTTAAACGGTACTCTTTTAATAGGTAATTTTTTCAAAATTTACTTCTTTTTAAAAGATACTTTTATTTTTAAGGTAGAGATTTTTTAGGTTTGGTTTGGTTTGGTTAAAGAAAAAACAAAACCATTTTAATAATTAATTTGGGTGGTGATTGTTTATGATACAGTGTGCGATATGTTGAGTTTGGAAATTTTTTTGTGCGTTTACTGTCTGGGTTTTGTATTGCAATAATAAAAAAAAGAGAAAAAAAAGCTTCCAAAATTTCTTTACGATTTTTGCATGCAACAGTAACATATGCCATATAAAATTATTTATAGGCAGCCTATAAGTATGCTCTAATAAAATATAATATTGTTGACAAATTACTTGATTGCTCGCTACTGTTTGTCGCATAAATTCCAGCAAAAAGAATACATATTATGTATTTGCCAAAGCTATATTATTTATTAAGGCTATAAATATTTGCAGCATATGTTGGAGGTAGAGAGAAGTCTTGAGTACATAAAAATTAGCATAAGGAGCGGTAAAATAAATTGCTAATAAATATATTTTCAGTAAAAGAAATTGCTAATAAATTAAATATTTTTACTACTTTGCCAAGTTCTTTATTTTTTTTATATTTACTCTGCTGTTTCTCTAACACTAAATTACATAATAATTTCAATATTTGTTGGAGCAAAAAAAAAATTCCACTTTTTCGTGCTCATTCTATAATATTTAACTATGCATAACGTTGCATACCTTAAGGTGGTCTTATGTAATTAATATTTAAAAGCATACTTTCAGGTAAATAAAATAAAAAATCTGGCCAATAACAATATTTAAACAGTTTCTTTCGAAAACGACGTCTTAACACAATTTCGTGTTTATTTACCACTTTTTGTTTGTTAAAACAGCATTTTCATTGAAAATTCTGTTTTAATAAGTTGTTTTCAGTCTTAGTGTCTTGTTGTTATTTTTTTCGATGAGTGAGTGGACGAAGAGACAGACAGACAGACGATGGTGTTCAAAAATGGCAGGCACGTTTCGAAAGTTTTCAAAAACAAGAAGAAAAAAAAAACTAAAAGAGCACGAAGGTTTTTCATAATAATAATGAAGTGTATTGCTTGCTTGCTTTTAGTCGCTCCTTGACCCCAATAATTATGAAACGTTTTTCTTCTATTTTTCAAGACTGCTGCACAATTTCACACACGCAAACTTTTTAATGCAAAGTGCATTTGTTGTTGTTGTTTTCTGTGAACGTATAATTTCGCATATAAAAAGTAGAAAGAAAATTTCCGAGTAAACTTTTACCTGCCAACAAAATATAAAAAATACATTTACGAACACCTGAAACAATGTAGAAGAACGTTTTTTAAAAAAGAAAATGCCTAATGGCATTTTATTAGAAATTTTATTATTATTATTATTTTTTCTTGCTCGTAAGTTGATATATTAAAAACAAGAATTCTTTGACAAAATCATCATATCGCCATAATCGCCAAAAAAAAGCTTAAGCGACGTAATTGTCTCACTTGAATTTTGTACCAAAAACGATCGTAAATAATCGATTTTCGTATATAGGCATTTCCACCCAAAGTTACACCGGCAGCAAACAAATTAAAAAATTTTTAAAATCGCTTCGTTTTATCATATTTTCATGGAGAAATTTAATTTAACCAATGTAACATTTATACACAAACCCATTTCGAGATATATGTATGTATATTCACATAAGCGGAACTTTTCTAATTTTGGTATTTCTGTTGCATGTTTTGTTTTGATAAACGTTCTTGAAGAGAGGCATTATCCATTGACCTTGTTTCTCCAAAATTTTGCAATGGGTACAAGGAGTCGAAAAAGAATGCATACAAAATTATGTGATTACAAATAATTGTAATAATAATAATTGTCACGTGCGACATTGAAAAATAACATTTGTTTGTCAGTATTATTATTAAAATATAAAAATACTTGCTGAAAAATATAGACTTGCCATAGTGGTACCTATGTAAAGTTGGTCACGTGCGACATTGTAAGTGTAAAATTAAAGAAAAAAATTTTATTACTTTATTATTTAAATTTAAATGAACAAAAAAGATTTGCAAAACAATGGAGAGAAAAATTAAAGGAATTTGAAATATTATCATAAAACCATAAATTAAAAACACAGAAAGAATGCGGAATTTGGGGAAAATGTGGAAACGTTGAAGGAAAAAATTCAGTGATTAAAGAGAAAAGGCAAAATGAGTGCATATGTAAGAGACAAAATCGGCAGAAACTCGCCATACAAGGAAAAAAAACCAGCCTTACAAATGCAAGCAAATGTTTGCAAAAACTGTAAAAAAAATCTATAATATAGACGAAAGAAGGCAAGAAGTAAGAAGCATTTTAGGTATAGCGCAATTGCCATTCTTTTGCTGAGATGGTCAAGAAGTTTTCATTCAAATTTGTTTCTATACTTTCTTCATATTACCTGTTTAAATAAGAACGTTGAATACATACTTCTGTTAATTTGAAAACATTTTTATAAACTTGCTTATTTATAATTTTATAAATAGAAACAATGTAAATATCATGATTGGGAAAATGTCACTTGCGACATGTCACGTTCGACACTTCACGTGCGACATATAACGTGTGACATGTCATGTTCGGCATTTCACGTGCGACATGTCACGTTCGACACTTCACGTGAGACATATCACGTGCGTAAGGTGTGACATGGCACGTTCGACACTTTACGTCCGACATGTAATGAGCGAGCTGTCACGTGCGGCATGTGACGTTTAACATGACACGTGCGACATGTCACTGTGGTTAAAAGTGAATTAAAAAAAAATTATAAATCATTTTTGAGCAAATTCAAAAACATTTTAAAGAGGCATAAGTGCACATTTTAAAATTAGTCAAATCGATACTTACTTAAATTTAATTGAACTGGAATGCATTTTAATAAGTAATAATTTCTTAATCGGTGCTTCAGTTCAATATTTTAAATTCTTATAGAATGAAATATTTGTATTAATTAGTCACATTTAAATATTGCTTCAGGTTTCGCTAAAATCAGCAGAAACAACTTCTGTTTTTGTCACATGCGAATGCCTTGGTTATTTTTTGCAATTATTTTGAAGACGAAAAATTGCTCAAAATCATACATACTTAGCACCAATTATAGGGCAAATTTAGAGCTATAAGTCAGGCTTATTTCTTTTATTTTGACTTTTTTTAACTTTAAGTAATGTATAAGAAAGTCACGTTTGACATCATGGAAAGGCCCATACATATCTAATAATATTTAACGCTATCAATTGCTCTAATAAAACTACATAAAGAATGGATGATGTTAAGCAAAATATTAGACCAGAAAAAACTGCCAGCAAAAATAAAATATTGAATAAATTTAGTTTATTTTACTTTCATGTTTGTATGTATAAGTAAGCATACATACATATATATTTTATATAGACAATCATATAATTTATATGACAAACAACAAAGTGAAGAGTAAACAAAAAATCTAAAATATTAAATTCAGATTCTCTAGAGATGACAACAAGAACAGCGCCCTCAATAATCAAAGAATTTATAACGCATGCAGCAGCAGGTATCGTCTACCTACTTCGCTGTTTTTTATTCTTTTTCAACATTTATGATATGAAAAAGTTTAAGTAAATTTTATTCTTCTTTAACAAGAATTTTTTGGTCAATGAGCTATAAATTGCCCCAGAAGAGTGAGTGAATGAGTGAGCAATTGAGTAACTGTATATATGTGTGTGTGTGTGTGGGTGTGCATCAGAACAGCCAATTTAAAATTGTGCTAATATAATGAAAAGAGTTGCCATTGCGAATATTTATGTGTTTGTGGGCAAATTAATTAATTTGGTCTTAACGACTAAAAATAATGTGTAATTAAATATTTTTCTATTTAAATAATAAAAAAAAAATTATTGAGAGTCACTTAAACAGCAATTCGAAATCATTTCAAACAGTAGGATTCATCCAATAGCAAGGAAATCGTGTACCACACGAGTTAAACCATCGAGACGTTGAAAGACGATTTTCCATGTGAGAAATACTTCTTCAACGAAATAAAATTTTTGCATTGAATCACTATTTGTGATAAAAAAAATGGTTCCATTGTGACAACCCGAAGCGCAAGAAATAGTATGTACGAAGCCCGGCAAAGCCGAATATCCACGAAGTCAAGCATTTTCTCAGTATTGGTGGTATGAGTTGCTGAAATATGGCTACAAAATCGGAGGGCACCTGTATCAAACACAATCATTTCGCTTGAAAAACGCCCGGAGTATGAGGAGACGAGACATGAATACGTACTTAATACTCCACTATGGCAACGCTCGGCCAAATGTTGCAAGACCAGTTAAAAGTTATATATATATAGGAAATAGTGGTTGGAAATTTTTCCTCACAGGCCTTATAGTCCAGAATCTAGACTCTCCGACTACTCTTTCTTTTGATCGGTACATAACGTTCTCACTGGAATATGCTTCACATCAGATCGAGGTACAGTGGGATTTTAGTGCCCAAACCCCCATTCTTCGACCACTCAATTCTACAAATCAAAATTTTAATTTATTTTAGAAAAATTTAAGTTAAGCCGATTCAAGGGTAAAAGAACAGATTCATTCTATGTGTAAATTTAAATTTTCCTAATAGTTTACACCTTCATATTGTTTATATAAATGAACTCAACAGAAAGTTTTATTTCTTCAAACTTTTCGAATTTTCATACTCATAAATAATGCCCTAATTCAGTAAGAAGATTTAGGACGTTTTTGTTTGAAAATACTTTTGAGTTCTTGCGTTTGAATTCTCTATAATTTTCTTCAAAAATGGTTGTTGTCTTTGATAATGAAATATAAAAATATTAATGCCATGTTTTGAAAACATAAAAATTAATTTAAAGTATTATACAATAGTTTGAAAAATGTATGAAAAAATATGTGTTGGAAATAATGTTTGGAACAAAATCATGAAGCAAATACACGAACCTTCTAGCACAGACAATAAATGATAATTGTTTTAAAGAATCACAACTGCAGCTTTTTTCCGTCCATAGACAAGACGATACAGTCGTCGAACAGAATTAGGGCATAAGTCACACCCTGCACCTTTATTTTTAAACGACTTCTGAGTTCGTCTGTATTTTTTATGTGTTACTTCATAACTCCATAAATTTTAGACCGTTTTTAAAAATTCCTTTTTGATATAAAAGGTTTCCATTTTCCAAAAAAAAAAAAAAAAAAAAAAAAACAAGTTGGTAACATGCCCATTAAATGTTTTCTTTTGATTTTATCTACTTTTACTCATCGCATTGCTATGAAACTTAACATACACCTTGGGCTCTCCTAATGACACAATCTCAAACTAAAGGGGTGTAGCCAAGCCCATTAAAGTTCAATATTATATTTCACATGCTTCTACTGAACCGATTCTAACGAAACTTAACACACAATCTTTAATAGTGACACGATTTTGCATTAAAAAAGTGGGTGGAAATACGCCCCTCGAAGTTTAGTATTAACTAATATTTCTAGTTATCAGATCTCCACAAAACTTGGAAAAATAGTTGGGGCTCTTGACGCACACATTAAGCTGCGAAAGGGGAGAAGTCTTGCATTTATAAAAGTGGGTGGGAGCATTAATAATTGTAAAAGTGGGCGTTGGCATGCGCCTGAAAACTTAAAAAGCAAGCACTAAAAACAAAAATGGCTTAGGTTCAGTTAAATAAAACATTTTTGTGTCCATTACATATCTTCAGCTGAAATGCAAAACCACGTAACTACCAAAAAATTCAAAATTGCATTTTTAATTAATTATTGGGCATTACATTGAAACACATGTCCCTAGAAATTTTCAAAACCTTTATCTTAACAATCAACCGAATTAAAATTGAATATAAAGCAAGTTTACTTCACTCACTTGAATAATTCTGTTTAGTTTTTTTTTCTACTACAAAATGTAAAAATAGTGCACTTACGTAATTTTGCATTTCAGCTAACGGTGACATAATAATGATAAATAAACGCATAGATATATAAATGCAGAGTTTGTTAGCCTTATTGACACCTACTTTTAATAGCTCTACATGCATACATATCGTGCCATAATCGCCAAAATAGCTTAAGCGACATAATATTCGAACTTAAATTTTTGGCCAAAATCGATTATTTGCGATCGTAAATAGTCGATTTTCGTAAAAAAAACGAAGTCCAAAAAATGTGTCGCTTAAGATATTTTACCGTTTATGGCTCGATATAAAGCATATAAAAATGTTTATTTTTAGTAATTATTTTTCAAGTGGTTTACATTTTTTAAAGCTTTATTTAAAAAAAAATTGTTTTCCCAGGCTAAAAGTATTTAATACAATAAAAAAATACTTTTAGGGAAGATTTTACAGAATATAACTTAAAAGTAATAATTTTGTAAAAACTCGCATTTAAAAGGTCACACCTGTCACAGCCTTCTGCTGGCCATAAGGAGCAGAAATTATGTTCTTTCGTTATCTAACTATTATTAAATATTTTTAAGATGAACATTCTTAATTGCAAACTTTATATTTTTGAATTGTAAGAAAAATATGGTCACACCCGTCACAATGGAATTACCCATATGCATATACATAGTTACTAATTCCTTGGAAGTCATGCAAATCTGATTTCTTAAGAATTACTTTCCTCCATTTTTTTTAATTGCAATACCTGCTTTGTTGTTACTAAAATGAATTTTTCCGTTTTTTTTTTGACAGCCCACGTTTTTTAATCTTATTAAAATCTGCAATAATGTACAATAATTTACATATCCCTTTTTGATTTTTATTTGCATTTTTCACTCAATTAAATTTAAAAATTTTTCTTTATAACAACAGCATTTGTATGTTTTTCTTTCTTTCTTCATTTACATACTCGTACATAATTAAGACACATATGACAGTTTTTCTAAAGAATTTCATTTCATTAGATTTCAGTTTTATTTTTTATCTTCACTTTCTTTGACATTTTTCACACATCAACAAAGTCTCGAAAGCATTTTAAATATTTTGCACCCCACCAGACAAACACCCACCTGCTTTATTTAAAAAAAATATATATACTATATGCATATCCCACTCATTGACACACTCTCTCTCTCACTCGAGCACTAAAAAAATTAAATAATAAAAAAATAAAACTATTTTATTACATACATATAAACATTTTCAACATTTAATTATTTATATATATGTATATTGCAAGCAAATAAATTGTATTTTTGTTGGTAGAAATTTATAAATTATGACACACTTTCAGCAAATCATTTAGTTTTTACTCCCATTTAATAAAATTTATATACATACATACATATTTACATACATGTATATATATGTATGTACATATATGTATGTTTATTTACACGACACAACCAACCAGCCAGATGGACGGACAGGACTGTTGGATGGATGACACATTCAGACAACAAGCCTCTGTTGATTATAAAACTATATAGCACACAAAAATATTTCTGCACACACACACTCGTATGTACGTACTAGAGGCCTGCGTAGACAGTCTTCAAATGTAAATACGTCTGGTATTTTTAATATATTCTTGTGTTTAAGGAAGGTTTTTTTTTAAAACAAGCACACACAACTAATTTCAATGCATGTGTGCGTTTGTATACGCGCCCATACGTAGGAAGAAGCAAGTATCACAAGTTCTTTCGTCACGAATTATTTTCTTCTTTACTTCTAAACCTGCAATAACTGAAACAAATGTCTTGCAACAGTGTTGTTTAGCGTTTGTTTTAGAAGACTTTGCTGTAGTAAAGCATTTGAAAAATCCCTCATGTCTTGAAAGTTCTTTTAAATAGTCTTTTGCAGGGGTCTAGTACGTACGAGTATTGTTCTACTATAACGAATTATGTGTGTGTCTATTTTTATTTAAAAGGAATCATAAATAATACCCCGATGTTTTATAAAATTCATTGACCACAGTTGGACAAAAAAAAAAATACATTACAACGATAACAAGTAAAATTAAGTTGTCAATACTTGGTTAAGCGTACACCAACCGCAATTTACTTTCTGACTTTTATTATTTACATATATACATACCAATATTTAAATTAAAAACAAAAAAAAAAAAGTTCTCTTAAAATCATGGAAATCAAGCTTTCAATTCATTTGCCGAAAAAAAGAGATATTTGTAATTATTTCCTTCTCTGTCTTTCTTAAGGGCAGTTCAGACTATTCTACATTGTATTAATACATGTCAAAAATCAAATAATACGTGCATCGCACTTGCATTGTGAATGCAAAATGTCATGACGAATATTAAATAATAAGTTAAAAATTTGACATCCCATAAGACTTGATCATTTTTTGAAATTTTTCTAAACGATAAGACTTTTCATCTAACCAGAGTTGCATTATTACAAAATCAAGTAATAAACAAACTGACAAGTCGTCTGTTTCGACGCCGATCAGCGACGCCAACTTGGTGCTTTTGGCACTATTTTTAGTGCTTTTTGAAGACTTAAAACGCCAAATTTTTGAGCTTTAGTGCCAAACTAAGAAAAAGCACTAAGTAGTGCTTTTAAGATACATTTGTGTATTTCTTAAAATTACTTTAAAAAAAACTTGGTGTATATTTTTTTCAGTGTAAAGTATACCTTTTTCGTCTGATGTATTTCATTTAAGATGATACTATTGCCGAAATAGAGAATATCTTAGAAAATATTAAACATTCAGGTATGTGATGGAAAATGATCGTTTTCAAAACGATTTCAAACTAATCGTTTTGAAAAGGTGTGATGAATTCGGATCGATTTTATGTATCATTTTTAAGCCAATCTTAAGCTACTGACTTTTGAAAAGCACATTAAAAGATAATATATAAATAATATAACAGGACTGTGAAAAGAAATTTATCAAAAATTATTGAAAAAACTATTAAAAACTAAATTTAAAATTATTGACAAAACGACTATAGCAAACACATCACACCTTTTATCGTTTTAAAATCGGTTTTGTGTCTAAATCGTTTTTCATCACATACCTGATTATTAAACTTCACTAGTTTGAATCTTCACTCGTTTTTCACGTTGGTGCTTTTTACGCTTTTTATATCCCAAAATTACGCTTTTTAGTGCTTTTTTTAAATTTTATGCGCTTTTAGAGTAAAAAAAGTTGGCATCACTGACGCCGATGCCGAGCCGTCGTTTATAGTATATTTCTTCGACCTTAAACCGGCTCTAAATATTTAAAATGTTTATCGCATCGTAACGAAACTATAGTATTTTTCTTTTTTTTTATCTTTATCTTTTTTATCAACTACTTTAACCGTCGTCTATTTTCAAAGGCCGGCACAACCATTGCTTTCATGAAACTGCTCTGCCGCCGGAAGTAAACGATTTTCATCTAACCAGAGTTGCATTATTACAAAATCAAGTAATAAACAAACTGACAAGTCGTCTGTTTCGACGCCGATCAGCGACGCCAACTTGGTGCTTTTGGCACTATTTTTAGTGCTTTTTGAAGACTTAAAACGCCAAATTTTTGAGCTTTAGTGCCAAACTAAGAAAAAGCACTAAGTAGTGCTTTTAAGATACATTTGTGTATTTCTTAAAATTACTTTAAAAAAAACTTGGTGTATATTTTTTTCAGTGTAAAGTATACCCTTTTCGTCTGATGTATTTCATTTAAGATGATACTATTGCCGAAATAGAGAATATCTTAGAAAATATTAAACATTATTAAACTTCACTAGTTTGAATCTTCACTCGTTTTTCACGTTGGTGCTTTTTACGCTTTTTATATCCCAAAATTACGCTTTTTAGTGCTTTTTTTAAATTTTATGCGCTTTTAGAGTAAAAAAAGTTGGCATCACTGACGCCGATGCCGAGCCGTCGTTTATAGTATATTTCTTCGACCTTAAACCGGCTCTAAATATTTAAAATGTTTATCGCATCGTAACGAAACTATAGTATTTTTCTTTTTTTTTATCTTTATCTTTTTTATCAACTACTTTAACCGTCGTCTATTTTCAAAGGCCGGCACAACCATTGCTTTCATGAAAAAACTGCTCTGCCGCCGGAAGTAAACGATTAATGTAGGCATGTTAATCCTCAACAGCTGTTTGCTTTCTACTTGTGTTTTTAATCTAATTTAAGGTGTGATGGTGTGAACACAAAATGTAACGTTAGATTTTTTGACAGTCTAAACAAATGTCTTTAGATTTCTTTCTCGTAAAATATGACGAAAGTCTTTATACATGTATAATAGTTTGAGTGGCCCTTTACGACTTAGTCTTAAGAGTTGACCAACAAAAGTTGACATGTTTGAAACGGGACTATAGAAATGCTATCGATAAAGTACAAACCAGGGTACGGAAATAAATATAAGAAATCGATTTGCAAAAACAAAACAAACACAATGAGAACGATTGAGCTATTAATGTAGTTTCGTTTTATTTTTGCCCATGAGCAAAAATTGTAGTTTATTTGAAGTGCACTCACAGCTAGAAGAGAAATTAATAATGACAAATTTCAATTATTTTCCGATTAAACATTTCCCAAACGTTTGCTCGTTTGTTATATTTTCAAATAAAATGTTTTTGAATGAAATTAAAACACAGCTGTAAAGGATTTTATATCCTTCATCAAAAATGTAAGAGTATATATAGGTTTGCCATTCCGTGTGCAAATTCGTCAATATTCATCATCTGGGTCCTTATCAATAGGATAATTGAATGTATTAGCCGATGTCCATCTGTCAGTCTTTCTCTATGGATTTCTTGAAATTGGTTCTCCGAAGCCCCTAGAAAAGTTAGAGGCCTTGATGTTGTAATTATTAAAACGTCCAGCTTTTAATTTTTTCGGTGCTTATTTTTATAATCTACCCATTTGTTTTCAAGTTTCATTTTTAAATTTTAGTGTGAATCTTATATTTTCAGAGGCCTTGTCGCTCACGCCCAATTTTCAAATATTAGTGTCCGTCCACTTTTCTAAATTCAATATCGCGTCGCTTCTAGAGCTCAAAGTGTTTGCTGAATTTCGTAAAAATCGGTCAAGTAGAAGCAGTTGAAATATAATATTAAGCTTTAATGGGCATAACCCCGCCCACTTCTTTAAGCACAAAACTATATCGTTCTAAGAACCGAAGCAGTGCCAAATTTTCTGGGAATCAAATAAATAAGTAGCTAAGTTTCTTAAAAATGGGTCAAGTAGCAGCACGTGGAATATAATATTAAGCTTTAATGAGCATTACCCCGCCCACTTTTTTAAGCACAAAACTATCTCATTCTAAGAGCCGAAACTGTTGGCCCAGTTTCATGGGAATCGAATAAATAAAAAAAATATTGTCTTTTTAAGAGCTCAAGATGTGTACCAAAGTTTCGTAAAAATCTGTTAAGTAGAAGCACGTAAAATATAAATATTAAAATTTGATAGGCTTGCCCATTTTTTTAAATGCAGAATTAAGTATTTTTCAGAGCTGCTCAGGTTGAGTGACAAAATCGTAAATAGGAGCATTTGAAATAGAATATTAAATTTTAATGGGTATAGCTCCCTCCGCACATTTTTTCTACTTCTAAATTGTGTTGTTATAAGAGCCCGAGGTGCAAGCATGCGCTTAGTTTCGCAGCAATCGGAAAAGAAAAAGAAAAGAAAAAAATTAGTAGGCTTATTCCGTTTTTAGACAATGGAATCTATGCTTGCTCAGACCAAAAGAGAATTTTTAAAATAGGTCTAAAAGTTACGGAGTTATGAAGTAACAAACATTAAAAAAAAATACAGACGAATTTATAACTTCCTCCTTTTTTGAAGTCGGTTAAAAAAGAAGAACACCAACGCCATGGAATTGTCAACGGCTCATGGTGTTACCAAATATTGATTTGATAACATTGTGCGTCGTTTCCCTGGGCCATCTTTTTGATGCCAGACATATCATAATTGTAGTCCAATTATTGTATCGGGGTATAAAACACCCCGTATGGGCTTCTAAGTCCAAAAAACAATTTTTGTAATATGTGTATCAAACTAAAGAGTATACCACGTTGAATGGTAAATAATTTTTTGTCCAGAGTTGCCAGATTGAAAAAATTAAAAAAAATTATTTCAATATGAATGCCATGCGATTGGGAATGGCGCACAGTGTTGCCAACTCGATATTAGTTGGGTGCCCATGTAGAGCAACACCTAGATTGTTTTCAGAATATTTAGAAAATTTCATTAATACGAACGGAGGAAGATTACACCAGGATATTTCAATAATTGAAAATCGATTTGAGGGCAAAAAAAAATTGTGCCTAGTGATAGCCGAGTATTGCTTCACACTTTGTCGTAATTGTAATACCAAACATAAGCAAAAAGCGAACGAAAATTCAATTATTATTCAATTTCTATATATGTACATTTAATTGTGCCGCGAGAAGAGAGAGCGATAGAGTCATAAAATTTTCATAAGTCTTATAGAGTTGACTTAAGGCCACAAAATACATATAATTTTTATTATTTTTTTTTGTGTTTGGTAAGGATAAAAATATTTTTTTTTAGATTTTTACCATTTCTTTGATAACGATATTTCTTAATAAATATTTTATCTTAATGTGAAAAATGTTAAAAAGAATCATCCAATTAGGACAAAAGAAGAGGAAATATAAAATTAATTTGACTATATTTTGTTAATATGGATGTATAGTTCAAATTTGTTACACAGTGTTACCATCCGATTCCAAATATTCCCTGAAAAAATTCCCAAAGAATTATTTTTTCACGAGAACATCATCCCGTTTTTTTTAAATGTTTCTTTATTGAAAATTCATATTATTTTAACAAAAAAATAAACAAATAGTGTGAAGTATAACTTAATGTATACACAACGTCCCAGCATTACGAGCTCTCAAGTATAATCCATATCAATTGTTACATTATTTCTAATTTCATATAATATACAATAAGCTTAGATATATTTATAGATACAATATTTATTTGCAAGCAAAAATTGGATAAAAAAACTTACTTTCGTATTAAAAAAAAAATAAAAGGAAGGGTCAAAAGTTAAAACTAAATGTACAGGGTGGGCCAAAAGAAACCAAGGGGTGTAAAAGTTTAATAACTTTTTTGTTTATTAACTTTTTTTTATTTTTTCTTTCAGATTATATAATATACAAAATGGAAATTTTTTTACACTAAGTATGAAAAATGATGTCTCTTAAATGACCACCGTTTTCAGCTTCGCACTGATGGGCTCTTTTTAGAGCATTTTCCATAACATCTTTCAAAACTTGTCGCTGTAGCGTTCGAATTTCTGCAACAATGTTTGCCTTGAGTTCAAGGATTGTCTCTGGCTTGTTCACATACACTCGCTCCTTCAAAAAACCCCAAAGAAAATAGTCGGGTGCTGTCAAATCTGGCGATAGCGCTGGCCAAATAATTTCCGAATTTCGAGAAATTATTCGCTCTCCAAAAATTTTACTTAAAAGTGCCATTGTGTCTCGGGCAGTATGGGCAGTGGCTCCGTCCTGCTGAAACCACATACCAGGTCTGTTTTCAAGAGCAGGACGTAAAAAATTTTCTATCATAAACCGATACCGCTCTCCATTTACGGTTACAGCACTTCCATCTTCATTCTCGAAGAAGTAGGGCCCAATGACATTTTCAGATGTGATCCCACACCATACTGTACACCTGATGGGGTGCAATTGGCGTTGATGAATGGCTCTTGGATTTTGAGAACCCCAGAACCTACAGTTCTGCTTATTAACAAAGCCATTCAAATGAAAATGAGCTTCATCACTCATAATCAAATTTTCAATAAAGTTGATTTCATTTCTGGCCAACTCTTGAAATTTAACTGCAAAATTTAGACGTTGCCGATGATCTGCGGGTTTTAATTCTTGGACCAATTGCACCTTATATGGGTATAACTGTAAATCTTTTTTTAAAATGCGCCGTAGTGACGTACGAGACATTTCTAGCTGAGCAGAACGCCTTCTGCCAGATGTTTCTGGTGCTTCGTTAACACTTTGATGTACTCGTTCAATATTTTCCGCAGAGCGACTTAAACGTGGTCTACCGGTTCGAGGCGAATCTCTTACGCTGCCATGTTGGTGATGACGATTAACTAAGCAACGAATCATCGCTTCAGAGGGCGAAATTCTGACGTTAAAATGTCGACGATATGCTCTTTGCGTTAAAATAATTGATCTCTGGTTTAAATAATAAAATTCTATTGTTCTGGTTCTCTGTTCAGTTGTGAACTTCTCCATTATAAATTCTCCAAGTGTTGTCTATATAATCTGAAAGAAAAAATAAAAAAAAATTAATAAACAAAAAAGTTATTAAACTTTTACACCCCTTGGTTTCTTTTGGCCCACCCTGTATTAGTTAGGTGATCCACCAGTACTTTTGAGTATTTAAATTTGGTTTAATATGCCTATCTCTTATATAAATAGATGTGTCAAAACGACAATTGTCTTGTGTAAGCTCATTACTACTGATAGCTTTATTATTGGCTCGTCTATAAATATGATAAATTATAGGAGTGCCATCATCTTTTTGGATATAACCATTTTTATCAAGATAAAGGAAAGATTCAGTTGGGATGTATTCATTTTGTAATATTTTTGATATATACTCATCTGAAACGTAATAAGGAGCCATTATATGATTATTTTCGTGAGTGTTTACGCTGTTTAAAATATGATTTCTTGTGATATGTATTATAAAGTTATCTATTCTAGTGATTTTGGTTTTATTATATAAATTTTTATTTGATATATATTTGTTAAAGTCACTACTTGGTGATCTGTATAATTCAGTACAGCATCTAAGGCATTTTCTTTCAAATATCCTTATTCTTTCCATATACGAGGGCGATATATTAAACCATATTTGACATGCATATGATATAATAGGTCTCACTAATGATTTGTACATAGTAATTTTAACTTTTGGTTGCAGGATTGTAGAGGAAAATAATTTTTTTGTTCATGAAAAATGCATTTCCTGCTTTTATAAGTTGTTGAGATATGTGATTGTTGAAGTACAAAAATGTATCTAAATGTACTCCTAACAATTTCACACTATTTTTAACCGGAATACTTGTATTGTTATATGATTTTATACCGAAAAACTTCCAATTCTTCTTCAAGTTGCTATTGCATTTATTAATTGGTGGTCGAAAAAGAATACTTTCGCATTTGTCGAAATTAATTTTCATATGCCAATCTATTGAATATTTCTCAATTGCTAAGAATTTTTCCTGCAGTCGTATATTGATTTTTTTCAATTTTATTGTCAGTATGATAGATAGTAATATCATCTGCGAAGGCTATAATATCTTCCATTTTGCTTAAAAGTTCATAAGTTAAATAGTAATGGGGAGTTTACAGTACCCTGTTGTAAACCATTGACTATTGTAAATTTTTTTGTACTTCTATTTTTGTTATTAGATACGAAAAAAGTTCTATTGTTCAACATATTGTGTAAAAGGAAAATAAGTTGCAATGGGAACTTAAATTTTATTAATTTGTATATTAATCCAGGAATCCATATGAGATTTTTTATTCACAATTAGGCTGTAGTATACTCGCAATTTCAATTATGTGCACCTTTCACTATGTAAACGTTTAATTATTTAAATCTGCTATTTTATAATCTTTTCTGTTTTTGTTTTGTTGAGTTGCTTAAATAAAATCCATTTCACTTTAAATCATTGCCTCAAATGCAAATCAAATAATTTGTAAAACAAAAACGTCAGTCATTTAGCTGATAAAATAATATGTATAGAGGAAGAATCCAGTGCTCAAACGAAAATATAAATAAATATGTATGTATAATAAAATGATTTCGAGTGAAAATTTCAAATCATGCTTTAGTCAAGTAGGCATGGAATAAAATTAAATTACAGTAGCAAGCAAAAAAGCAAACACAAAGCACAAATTTAACTGACAACTGACAACTGACATGGCAACAATAAGTGGATTTCGTTGCTTTATTGAGATTTCTATGATAATTTTTTTTTCTTTTTTGATTTCTACAAAACAAATTAGATTTTGAAATGTTAAAACAAGCCCTCTCTCAGCAAATGCTTTGATTGAAATGAGTATAAGAGAGAAGGTAAATTAAATATACAACGCTTGTTGAAATCGCCACCATTTTTTCAGTGAAACTTTTTTTCGCATAACTAATTTAATTTATATTGATTTTTTAATTTCATTTTAAGTTATTAAAGAAACTTTTTTAATCTTCAAGTTATAAAATTGAAATTGTGTACGAGTATGTATTCGATTTTTATACCCTGCACCAAAAATAATAAGAGTATATAAATACATATACATACATACATACATATCGTTACCTTAATATAAAAAGGCCCTAACTTATTTTTTTAAATCGAGTATTTTGTGTTTCGAGAGAAGAACATCTAATGTATTGAAAAATGCAAAAATCTCTATTTCAAAAAAAAAAATATGAGTTGGGGCCTTTCTATATTAAGGTAACGATATATGTTTGTCATTGCGTTTGTAATTTCCGCAACATTCATATGCAACCCCCATATTTTGAGTCCTTCTAAATTGCGTAGTCAAATATGCGATATCCAGCTGTCTGTGCGTGAAATCAATTTTCCGAAGGACCAAAAAAGCCAGAGACTTCGTTCTTGGGCTGATATGTCAGAATTTGTCATAAATAGATTAGAATTGTAAATCAGCAATATCAAAAAGACAGTTAAAGGGCTGGGAAATTTAAACTTTTTTTATATGTATATACAATTAATTTTTTTTTTCTTTATTAATTAAATATATTTTATATTTTAGAAGGAAATAGATCGTAACTGAAAATCAGCAAAATTAAAAACATCGTTCCAGGGCTGGAAAAATTAATATAAATAAAACAAAGTTTTTTTCTTTATGTATTAAACATATGGGGATTTTCCTAATGTCGAACGTGACATAAAGGCAAAATAAAACTGATTTTTATATTGACAATAAGCGTAACCTGTAGCTCTAAATTAGTCCTATAATTGCTGCTAAGTTTGATGTTGAGCAATTTTTCGTTTTCAAGATAATTGCAAAAAAAAACACAGCATTCGCATGTGACAACGACTTAAACGCTGATTTCAGCGAGACCTGAAACAATATTTAAATATCATGCCATAATCGCCAAAAAAAACTTAAGCAACATAATTTTCGAACTTAATTTTTTTGTACAAAAACGATTATTTGCGATGAATTATTTGACTTTTTTTTGGCGATTACAAATTTTAAAATGCTGTGCACTGATGTTTCTTTCAAATAGTTTTGATTTTGCCCAAAAAATGGTTTATAATTTTTTTCAAATAAAATTTTAGCCGCAGTTGCACATGACATGTCGCACGTGACACTTTTTCCCATCACAATATTTTCATTGTTTCTGATCAAAATAGGTAAAATGAATTGTAAAATAATTTCATCGTTCCGCTGAGCCTATTTCTTCAGGTTTGGCAACAAGAAATATTCACTCTGGGTTCAATTTGTAGAATAGACGGGATGAGGGATCAATTCGTAGCCCAATTCATGGATTTTTGCCATGGAAACTGCACAATTGTACACACTAGCATTGCTCTGGTGGAAAATAACTTTTTGCTTGGTCAAATGCTGTCGTTTTTATTTATCAAATTCTTATTAAAAATATCCAATAATTTGGCACAATGTTCAGCTTTGATTGCTTTACTATTTTAAAGGTAGTCAATGTGATTTCCATGTCTTTATTAACTGACAAATCCACATTGGCCTTGTTTGGCACCGCAGCCGCTATTTTTTGACTGCTGTTGGATCTCTGGTGTATTGCGATGGATCCACATTTCGTTCACGGCTACGAAACGGTGCAAAAACTCTTCCATAATACAGTTGAACAAGGGAAAACACTCCTGCAAAGTTGTCAGACGACGATTGAGTTTGTCGTCTATTGTAAGCAAACGCGGCACCCATATTGCGGAAAGCTTTCTCATACCCAAGTAATCATTCAAAATTGAAACCACTTAACCATGGCTTCCACAATCTCTCTCAACACCAAACCATGATTTTTTTTTAAATTGTTTCAGTTGTAGGTAGCATAAGTACGCGTACGCTCACATATTTTCTTTCCAACATACAAGAGCTCGCTCTACTTCGTTTATGGGAAAAACTTCAATATGCTACAACTAAAAATAAAAATGCACATGCATATCAAGCGCATTGACTCTCTCTCTCTCTCTCTCTCATACTTAAAGCTTATGCTCATACTCAGACTATGCATATTTAGTCGGACCAAAAAAAATATACGCATGATACTCGGGATATTTATTCATCATTTGACACCGTATACATACATTTGTGTATGTAAAATGGAATGGAAAATGTGTTTTGATTGTATTAAAACATGATTTATGTGTGTGTGTAATTAAAATAGCCCTGTATATACGCATATGTAGACGATTAATACTCAAGAGTATTTTTATACTTATGCGTATGATTGTAGCTCACACAGTTTATAAATTTTAGTTTTAGTTGTTTGTGCTGCGTAGTTTAAAAAAATGTATATAAAAATAGTTGTTGGTAGTTATTTATAGTTATACGTATTTACTTTAAACATGATGAGTAGGTTTTGCGTATGAGTATGATTTTTATTTTTAGCTGTACGTATTTATAGTTGTTTCACGGACAATACTCCAATAGTACTTTTGTCATTCTCTGGTATGTACCACAACAGAGCGTGTGACATCTTTCGTGCATTGTACGTCCACAAAAATGTACAATGTCATTGAAATTTATAGAGCAGAGTCGCCATTGTATTTATCAAGCTTTACCTTGGTTTGTTTTCGGCAAAAAAATAATGCTTAATGACTACGAAATTGATATTTTTTTTTTTTAATTTTCTGCTCAATTCACGCAGTAGTCTGTTATCAATAGGCCGTCAAACACAAACTAAAATAAATGACGCAACTGGTTCAAATTATGGCACGAGTCAGCTGACAGTTGCCTGTTGGCAGGAGAAGTGTTACCGTTTCAGTTAAGAGGCGGGAAAATGTTTGTATGAATTTGCAGACTTTGATCTGAACCAAATCAAATATGTATGTATTTATAGTATTGTAAATTAAGGTAAATGGAATTTTTTCTTTTGTCTTGTGGCCATTAGTGAAAGCAATCAAAATAAGTGAAAAATTGTCTCTCTTTTGTACTAAATTTTATTGCGACGAAAAAAAAGGAATAAGGAAAAGCGCAGTTTCAAATCTAATTATGTTTTTTATAGAAAACACAAACAAAAATATATATAAATGAAAGAGCAGTTCCCAAAACCCTTCCCTCTCCCAAAATTTGTTTTTCTTTTTTGTTGTTGGTAGAGGCCAAGCACTTAAAAGTTATGTATTTTGCTTTGGCATAATTTTATGCGTTTTTTATGTGCGATATTTTGCTTTAGAATAATTTTATTTCGTATATTAAAAAAATTGCTAATTCATTTTACGTTTCGTATAAAGTACATACATATTTTTATTTATTATTTAAAGGCTAAAAATAATTGTGTAAAATTTTTTTTCTTATACCTTTTTAAGCTTTAAAATACAACAAGTCTACTAATACTATGTTCACACTTATGGTTTTAAACGTGTTTAACGCCTCATTCGTGTTTAAGAGCTTAAACACGACGATTTTGAGATGTTTTACCATACATTGAATTGTTTTGTTAAACATCTCAAGTGAAGTGTTTAAGATTAAAACACTTCCTTAAACACGCAAATGTAGTATGTTCAGTCCGTTTTTTGATAACTCTGGCAACTTTGTGTTGCTATTAAATGACGTCACGTGAAAAACTATTTGTCAAACAAGTAATTAGTTAAAAAATGCTCAATTATTTACAAAAACATTTATTGTTTGAAAATAATAAACCAATAAAAAAGCATAATTGTTCGTAATTTTTTACAAATACGATCGTTTATTGACAAAAAACGTCAACCTTAAACATCTCAAATATAATGTGAACGGTTGTGTTTAGTTTTTTAAAACACTTGCCTTAAACATGCTTAAGACCATAAGTGTGAACATGGTATAAAACAAAAAATATGAGAATCATTTGTAATTCATTAAAGCATATTTACATATTTTGCTTTTTTTTTTTTTTTTTTTTTTTTTGTATATTTTGATTGATGTTCTGATTCCTCGAAAAGATTTTTGCTAAAATTTCATTTTGTTTGACTTTAGAAGAATAAATACGCATATACCAGTATTTCTGAATTTTAAGTAGAATTATTGCTTATGCCTAATTTATATGGAAATTTTATTGTTTATTTGTTAAAATAAAAAATTCCATAGAATTATTGATGATATCTACAGGGTGGGCCAAAAGAAACCAAGGGGTGTAAAAGTTTAATAACTTTTTTGTTTATTAACTTTTTTTATTTTTTCTTTTAGATTATATAATATACAAAATGGAAATTTTTTTACACTAAGTATGAAAAATTATGTCTCTTAAATGACCACCGTTTTCAGCTTCGCACTGATGGGCTCTTTTTAGAGCATTTTCCATAACATCTTTCAAAACTTGTCGCTGTAGCGTTCGAATTTCTGCAACAATGTTTGCCTTGAGTTCAAGGATTGTCTCTGGCTTGTTCACATACACTCGCTCCTTCAAAAAACCCCAAAGAAAATAGTCGGGTGCTGTCAAATCTGGCGATCGCGCTGGCCAAATAATTTCCGAATTTCGAGAAATTATTCGCTCTCCAAAAATTTGACTTAAAAGTGCCATTGTGTCTCGGGCAGTATGGGCAGTGGCTCCGTCCTGCTGAAACCACATACCAGGTCTGTTTTCAAGAGCAGGACGTAAAAAATTTTCTATCATAAACCGATACCGCTCTCCATTTACGGTTACAGCACTTCCATCTTCATTCTCGAAGAAGTAGGGCCCAATGACATTTTCAGATGTGATCCCACACCATACTGTACACCTGATGGGGTGCAATTGGCGTTGATGAATGGCTCTTGGATTTTGAGAACACCAGAACCTATAGTTCTGCTTATTAACAAAGCCATTCAAATGAAAATGAGCTTCATCACTCATAATCAAATTTTCAATAAAGTTGATTTCATTTATTCATTTCTTATTTTCTGATTTTCATTTATTATTTTCATTCATTATAAATTCTCCAAGTGTTGTCTATATAATCTGAAAGAAAAAATAAAAAAAATTAATAAACAAAAAAGTTATTAAACTTTTACACCCCTTGGTTTCTTTTGGCCCACCCTGTACTTGTGAAAATTGTCTATCAGACACTCAAATATTTTCATGAATAAGCTGATGCTACAGATATGCTCAAAGATCTAGCAAAAAGCTAGAGTAAAGTAATGCTACACTGAACAAATGAAATCGTTGATGAAAATAAATTAATTGATGCAAATTGTCTTTTCTTTAAAATACAACAACACAAGTATTTATACTAAAAACCTGACTGCGGCCAACTTTGAACCGTTAAATATCATAAATGGTCATTCGAAATGAAAAATCATAAGAGAGATGATATTAAAATACCTGTCGAATGATACCCATTTTGCCATATTGAATTTTGACAACTTACATATCCTTAGTGACACTCCCGGGGTTAAAGCAAATCGATTCACGTAAGAATCATCAAAATCAGTCCACGCGTTCGGTTTATATAGTGCCGCAAAGGAACACACATACATACATACATACATATACTACGTTTATACACCCGGCTTAGCTACTTGACCTGAGATTCGATAAAAACGAATGCTCACCAAATCGAAGATATTTCGAAACAAAATTCCTCGATATTTGAACGCTAATCTAAGAAAATTCGAGTGTTAGCTAAAACTCCGAGCTCGAACTTCTCTCGATAGTTTTTCAAATGTGTGACGGTAGCCGAGTGGATGTGTGTCAGCCTGTTAGTCTAGTGGTTCAAAGTTCTATGCATTACAGCATAGAAAACGTTAAAAAAAAAATAAAATAGAACACATAGCTACATATCGTCGCTGATTTAACTAACTGACCCAACTAACATTTTAAAAATTTAACAGGAGAGCAGCTTTTATGGTTGTTTTATACATTCATTCTTATGGCTGCGTCAGAAATCTTTTTATTTATATAGGCCAAAAGTAATGCTTACAGTCGTGAAAATTGTAGATAATGTGTATTATGACTTATAGAATCTAGTAGAGGACTTAACTCATTTTTCAAAAAAATGTCAGTTAGGTCGGTTAGTTAAAACAACGACGATATGTGCAATAATTAAATAGAAAATAATTTGTCACGATAGCCTAGTGGATGTGTCAGTCTATTAGAATGGAGGTACCATGTTCAAATCCTGGAGCGTAAGTTAAGGTATTAAAAAAATAAGTAAGTTAAAATAAATAAATTAAATAAAAAAATAAAATTACTTTTTTTGCTGCCTTTTTGGGATATCGAAATTAGTTTGATATTCCCTCACTTTTGATATTGCTAGCGAAACTTCGAGATCGAATGTTTTTTGGGACAACTGAGTGACAGGTGAACTTTTTTCGATTCATTTTTGAGTGTCACTCTCGATAGTTTTATACGATAAATGTTCGAGATATGTTCGAAATCGATATCTATAACGAAAGTCTTGGTCAAGTGGGTTATTTGCAAATAAAACTTTAAATTGTTGCCATATTACTGTTTTTATTGCGACTTACTAATTCAGAAAACTATTCACGATTAACGCACTATTTGCAAATAAAATGCTTCAGGTTGTCTGCACAAAAAAAATTGATAGATGAAAATAATGATAATAAAAACAAATTATTATTTGTTATATTACACATTTTCACAATTTTTTTGTAAACATAAGTAACATTTCTATAGAAGTGCTACCAAGTTTTTATACATTTACAATGCCGTATAAACAGTGAGTTAATTTATTTTATCGTAATTATTTCTTAAGAACGGTCAGGCTTGCGTGTGTTGTTGGGCCTTCGAGAGTTTTTCGTCTCGCTCGCACTGGTTGACTGATCTGCCACGGATAACCCTTGCGGTTTTTTGAGGAATTTTTTCAACAACCACGTTGCTACTTCCTATGTGAAGGCATAGGTCAGTCACAAAACTTTTTTAAAATACTGTTAACAACATCTTGTGCATATGGTCTAGTTACTCCGCCCATATTTGTGCAACACCATATTATGCAAATTTACTTTGTATAATATGTATCAATAAATAAATTTTTATTTACAAATAGTGCGTGTATAAACGTAGTAATAGACTGATAAACACAATGCCCTTCTTTGCGTTGCGCAGTTGGGTAAAAATGCACACATGTACTTATGCAAGACAATTTGCATCAAACGTGCTCTGCTATTCCATGCTATAGTCAATTTTACAAATTTTAACATGCAAGGAGTGGCTCGTAGGTTCACTTTAATACCAGCCCTATAGTTACATAAGTATAAATGTAAATATGTACTCACAATTATTTCATATTTCCTTTCTTCCTTTTGTATTATTTCCTTTCTTTTACAAACAAACTACATCACTTTAAATTTGCCTAAACCTTTAAAAAAAATCTGAATATGAATCTATGTAAATGACCGAAAAAAATTAACAATAAAAACAGAGCAAAATGAAATGGTAGCAAAAATAAAATGTTATGTTTTTTGTGCAGTAATTGTTATTGCTGATTTCCATAAAGGTAATTGCAGTGGTAACGGAAATATTTTTTGTAATAAAAAAAAGTTTTTATTTTCTTGTGATATTGTTGTTGTTGTTGTTGTTGTTACTGTGTGTTAAACACCTAACAGTTACTTTACAGTGCGTGTTAGACAGCAAAAAACACTCAACTAAAAACAACTCTGCTTTAAATTAAAATTGACATGTAAATGTCAAATTGCTGCAATATATACAATACAACAAAACATGAAATTTTAAAATTAAAGGAAAAATAGAGTAATTTTATTAAAGATAACGTCAAGCCCTCGGCTGTATCCAAATACATAATATTAAATATTAGCTGTACTCGAATAGTGCTACCAAACTTAAAAAGGCGAAAGGTGTTACCATCTTTAAAAGAAAAGTATTGCCTTTTAGCTTGATAGAAGTTGGTATGTTCAGTTTTTCTTCATTGCAATAAAGACATTTCTATTTTTCACTGTAGAAATCTTATATATTTAATCTGAAAGGATTACTCTAAAAAATCATTTTTTTTTTTTTGCTTAAGAATTGATTAATAAATATTTTTTCTATGTAGAGAAGAATTTGATCAAGATTTTAATGTAAACATACCGATGGTGTTATGTAAAAAGATCCAATAATCTATGTAAAATGGTGCGAGATTGACACTTTTCAAGCAATACCATTGATATGTATTTAAGATTATATTGGTATTAATATTATTGGAAAGACTCAGAGCCAATTTCACCAACTTATTTAAATATCAATTCTTATTTAAAAGTAATTTTTCCATACAAAAATTAATGAAAATCGACATTTAAATATGAATTGATATTAAAATAGAGTTGGTGAAATTGGCCCTCAATTTCGTTTTATTTTTAAGTTCTACTTTTTTAAGCAAATATCGGGGTTTTTCCCTCTGCGATCATGCGATAACAACACTAACTATGACAGAATTTTAAAGTTATTTAACAGTTGGCACTTCTTACATATCAACATTAACATTGACATTAACATTAAAGGCAGAATTAGTTTTTACGTGCTGTTCTGTTCTGAATCAGCTGTTTTGTTTCTGTGGTGTTGAAAATCTGTATGTGTGGTTAGTTTTTACTTTTTCGTTCTGTTCTGTTGCGGACAAATCTGTACACTCAAAATATTATGTAGGTAAATTCAAATGAAAAATCGTTTGGAATAAGTAAAATGTCACTTAAAAACCCTTTCGGTTACATTTCATTTGAATCAAACGATTTTTTCAGTTGTTTTTGAATGCTAATTTTTTAACATAAAACTGTAGTAAAAACAAATGTTTTTTCTTTTATTTTAAACTACAAAAAGCAACTTACACATCATTTAAAACAGATGTTTTTTTATTTTTTAACAGCCTGAAAACAACTCACAAACAGTAAAAATTACTGTGTTTTTCAATTGCTTTAGCTTACATAAATTTACTGCCCAAAACTGTAAAAACTATTGTTTTTTTCACTTATTTTGACTGACAAAAAATAACCTGCCGAATTAGTTGAAACCACTGTCTCCTTCATTAATTTTTACTACAATATATTTAACCCCCAAAAATACAAGGCTTTTTAGAAGATGTTTTTTATAAATAATTTTTATTGCTTATATGTATACATAATTATATGTGCAAATTTTAAATTTTACAATTAAACCTGATATTATTGCTCGAACTCCGTCACACAACAGTCTTCTCAATGAATTGAATTCTTCTTCCAAGATCTCGTATATGCTTACTGATGCATATTTTTGCTGGTTAAATGTAATTTTTTTCTGTAAAAAGGATAATGCATTGAAATATTAAAAACTTGCACTACATAGATACATATGATTTCAGAAATTGATATTAATATTGGAAGGCGGCAATATAAATACTGGGTGTTTTTTTAGAGGTATAGAACTTCGAATTGAAATAAAACACAAGAAAATCGCCAATTCTACAGGTCCAATTTTCAACCACTTTTTCGAGCATATGGGGCCGTATGTTGGCAATAACGCCACGAATGTTGGCTTCCAAGTCCCCTAACGTTTCTGGTTTGTTGGCGTAGACGAGCGACTTCACATATCCCCAAAGAAAATAATCCAATGGTGTCAAATCACACGATCTTGGTGGCCAATTGACAGGTCCATTCCGCGAAATTATGCGCTCATCGAATGTTTCCTTCAATAAATCGATTGTGACGTGCGCTGTGTGGCATGTAGCGCCGTCTTGTTGGAACCACAACTCATCCACATTCATGCCATCCAATTCGGAAACAAAATAGTCGGTTAGTCGGCTCCAATTGCTGTGCACGGTGGCGAATCGATTCATTCGGGTCCTCTTCAACACTTTTCTCTACAGCGGCAATTGTTTCTTCGGTGCGCACTGTTCGACGTCTCTGCGGATGCGTATCATCACATAGAGTAAACGTAGTGCGAAAACGATCCATGGTTAACCGAATTAATTGCTCTGATGGACGATTATGTCGACCATAAAATGGACGGAGCTTGCGGTAAACTTCGCGAACTGAACCATTATTTTCGAAATAAATTTGCACGATTTGCAAGCGTTGTTCTTTTGTCAACCTGTTCATGATGAAATGGCAAACCAAACTAAATATTAATCACTTGACAGCTGACAAAATGGCCGCCAGTTAAAAAAGTGATGCCAACTTAAAGTTCTATACCTCAATAAAAAACACCCATTATTATTTAAAATTGTTTTCAGCACTACATAGAAGCGCCGAAAGTTCTAACTATGATAGTCCATAACTTCATATTTTTTTAAGTCCGATAAACTTTGAGACCATTTTTTAATTTTTCATATGAGGACTTAAAAGCAAAAGGTTACAAGTGAAAAAAAGAAAATTCTGAGTAATTAAGATTGAAATAATTTTTTTTCCTGCGACATTATTGCTAGAAGTAAAATTTTCGGTCAATAGGGTTCAGTTAAGTTGTCACACAGGTTTGAATTTTTATAGAGTGATAAATAATAGTATTAAGTGTTAATTGCTGCATCTAGCATAATTTTTTTCAGTTTTGACCATTTGCACCCATTTGTTAAATTGCAACTGTATTACAGTTTGCAAAACGCAGATTTAATGAAAAAAAATTGAACTTATATTAAACTGCTACTGTTACTAAAGACTGAATGGAGATAAGTTTGCCATGATCTCAAAAATTTTGTGTAGATTTATTTCGAGTGTGTTAAGCACTCGCCCCATATATAACGATGTTGTTAGCTCAAAATACACAAATATGGTAAAAAAAAATTTAAGAGCTGTCAAAACTTTTTACCTCAACTGCAAATATCAGAGCATGTGTTTGGACGTATCTGGTCTAGAATCAATCCAGCATCTAGATCAATGCTGGCCACCAAGAGAAATGTATTTGCATGTGTGGTTTCATTTGTATAAGAAGCCCATTGATGTTCGGCACTCTGGTGCTACTTATGATATAAATAACAGCAAAATCAAATGCAGAGATTTTAAATTGCAACTGGGGGACGATTTGGGTATAAAGTATCGGCCATGATCTGAAAACCATTTCGTTTTGAAATCGCAAAATTTCAAAAACGGTAAACGGTGTTCTCTTTATCGAATAATTTATTGTACATATATACGTATGTATTCGAAATTAAGTTGAGATAAAATATCTCAAGCATATAAAATCTTAAAACCAAATATAAAGCTGCAATAAGTGCGCTTTCTAGTTGGTTTTTTCTGAAATTTGTCGATTTCAAAACGAAATGGTTTTCAGGACCTGACGCTATATAAATAATAAAAAAACAATACACATACCAGAAAGATCAGAAAGCCAGTATTCTTGAACAATATAAAATACCGTTCTGGCCCTCTTTATGTTACATACTTGCGTCATTTGCCACTCCTGAGCAGCTGGAATTTTTTAATTTGTCATTGTTTATAATTTAGTGTGGGATATGCACATATGTATGTATGCACCTATATACATAAATACATATGTATGTACGTACATATATACTATGTAACAAATTTACTACTTACCAATTTAATTTTTGTGATATTTGGTTATAAAGAACGTTTGCGAAATTATTTAAATTGTTCGCATACATAATTTTCCAACTTTTTGGTTATATATTTGATTTTTTATTTTATTTTTTTTAATATTTTTGAAGTTTATTATGATATAAAAACCTCAATAAAAATTAAATGAAAATACTTTCAGAACGAGTGCATTGTTTCAGTTTTGCTGAATACATGTGTATTGTAAATAACTGATTATATTAACTGCACAGAAACACATTATTATATTGTGGTTTGTTTATTAAACAACATACACAAAAAGTTAAAATATAAATAGCTTGGTAAAATAACTAAATTTTTCCTTAAATTTAACTTTACGGAAAACTTATAAAATAACCTACATACAGTTAATGTAAAACTTTTTTGAGTGTAGAAAATAGAATTCAACGTTAGTGACAGCCAGAAATGTGTAGGTATTAGTGTGTTGTGATATTTTGTGTACAAGTGTAATCAATTCTATAGGTTGCCGGCTGATTTTTTCCACAGACAAAGTAATTGCAAAATATTTTATACAGAAAGGAACGGCACAGAACAGCAACAGAAAGTAAAGACTAATGAAGCCTTAACATTTAAATTAATTAATAATTTTTTTATTGGTTACGGCTTCTTTTGGAACAAAACAATGAAAAAACTTAGATTGTGTTCTTACTTTAAAAATATTTGTTTATATATATAGACTTGTACTAGTGATGCACGAATATTCGTATTCGTATTCGAATTGCCGAATATTCGGCCATTTTTAATGCGAATACGAAACATTCGTATTCGTCAAATTCAGGCGAATACGAATACGAATACGAATATTTAAAAAAAAATCAAATAAATAAATGCATAAATCCTAAACTAAATTTAAATAAATGGATAAAAATATTAGTTTGTACGAACCCATTAGATTTTTTATATAAATTTGTGCTTTGTATCATTTTCAAATATTATTTACTGACGATAATTAAAATTTTGGGTAGTTTTTTATTAACTTTAAAGTTCGCCAACAGGAGTATGAAGTTCTTTTTCATAACAATTTTTTAATATTTCATATTGCAGGCGTAAATAGAACCCTAATTTAATGTCTATAAATCTCACATGAAATATTCGTATTCGCGAATATCATTTCAAATATTCGTATTCGCATTCGTATTCGCGAATATCAAAAATTGACATTCGTTACATCACTAACTTCTACATACAAAAATATACTCGTATTTGTTTAATTTTCGTTCCCTTTTTTATTTTGCTTTCCTTCTGCAAATCACCAATTAGTTTAAGTTTTAATGCAGAAGTTCATTTTAGCAGTTATTTGTATAATATGCAAGACATTTATTTACCTTTTGTTTTTTACTTAAATTCTAGTACTTTTGGGACATAAATTATCGTATTCCTTTAATTAAAAATTACTTGCTTTTAATTCTGCAAACAACTGCATAAATAGTTTTATTTTCTTTGCAATCACTGCAAGATAAGTAAAGTTTAATTGTGTTTTTTTTCTCATCTCATTTTAGAGTCTTTTCGAATTGGAACTGGCTGGCTGCAATGAAGTCACCGAGGCGGGCCTTTGGGCATGTTTAACACCACGCATTGTTTCATTATCGCTGGCTGATTGTATAAATATTGCTGATGAGGCTGTGGGTGCGGTGGCACAATTATTACCCTCTTTATATGAATTTTCATTACAAGTACGTATTGCAAGCATATGTACATATATACATACATATGTATGTACGTGAAGAAAATATTGTCGTCTTAGAGTGTAAACCTGCTAAGTCCATTTTTATACCCTTTACCAAAAAATGGTAAAAGGGTTGTCATTCCGTTTGTAATTTCCAGAATATTAATAAGCGAGCCATAAAGTATATATATTCTGGATCCTTATGCATAGGGAAGACGAATAAGCGATGTCCGTCTGTCCGTCTGTCTGTACGTGAAATCGGTTTTCCGAAGCTCCCAGAAAAGCTAGAGACTTCGCTCTTGCACTGGTGGGTCAGAAATGGTCGAAATAAGATTGGTATTGAAAATCAGCAAAATCGAGCAGACGGTTTCAGAGCTGGGAGACTTAAACTTCATTTTGCCATACAAAATAACTACCGAAAACTAGTTTTTAATAATTTTTTATTAAATAAACTTATTTTATACTTCAGTATGAATAAAATTGGTATTTCTAACTAAAAAAAATTTAAAAAAAAATTAAAAAAATTAAAACGACGTTTCCAGGGTTGGAAAACCTTAACTTTTTTTGTTATGCAAAAGTAACTTACTAAAACAAATTTTTCCTTTTTTTTCTATAAATTAAACATATCTAATGTTCTTAAAAGAAAGAAATTGATGTTAGACATCAGAAAAACAAAAAGGATGATTCCAGGATTGGAAAACCTACGATTTTTGTGATATATAAAATTAACTACCGTAAACTAATTTTTGATTTATTTTTATTAAATAAACTTATTTGATACTTCACCACGAATAAAATTGGTATTTCAAATAAAAAAAATTAAAAAATTTAAAAAGACGTTTCCAGGGTTGGAAAACTTTAACTTTTTTTCTTGCACAAAAGTAACTTACTAAAACAAATTTTTCCTTTTCTTTATAAATTAAACATATTTTATATTCTTAAAAGAAAAAGATTGGTGTAAGAAATCACAAAAATCAAAAAGGATGATTCCAGGGTTGGGAAACTGAAACTTTTTGTGATATAAAAAATTAACTACCGAAAATTAATTTTTATTTTTTTATTAAACGAACTTATTTTATACTTTAGTACGAATAAAATTGGCATTTAAAATTAAAAATTAACCTTCAAAAAATTAAAAAGATATTTCCAGGGTTGGAAAACTTTAAGTTTTTTTATACAAAAGTAACTTACTTAAGCAAATATTTCTTTTTTCTCTATAAATTAAAGATATCTTATATTCTTAAAAGAAATAGATTGGTGTAAGAAATCAGAAAAATTAAAAAGGATGATTCCAGGGTTGGGGAACTTACTCTTTTTGTGATATAAAAAATTAACTACCGAAAACTAATTTAAATTTTTTTTTAATAAATAAAATTATTTTATACTTCAATACGAATAAAATTGGTATTTCAATTTAAAAAAGTCTAAAACACGTTTCCAGTGTTGGAAAACCTTACCTTTTTTTATAGAAAAGTAACTTACTAAAACAAATTTTCCCTTTTTCTTTATAAATTAAAGATACCTTATATTCTTAAAAGAAAGAGATTAGTGTAAGAAATCAGAAAAATCAAAAAGTTTGATTTCAGGGTTGGAAAACCCACTTTTTTCTGATATAAAAAATTTGCTACGGAAAACTAATTTTTATTTTTTTTTATAAAACAAACTTATTTTATATTTCAGTACGAATGAATTTGCTATTTCAAAATAAAAAAAATTAAAAAAATTAAAACGACGTTTCCAGGGTTGGAAAACCTTATTTTTTATACAAAAGTAACTTACTAAAACAAATTTTTTCTGTTTTACTATAAATTAAACATATCTTATACTCTTAAAAAAAGATGGTGTAAGAAATGAAAAAAATCAAAAAGGAGGATTCCAGGGTTGGGAAACTTACACTCTTTGTGATATAAAAAATTAACTACCGAAAACTAATTTTTATCTATTTTTATTAAATAAACTTATTTTATGCTTGATAACGAATAAAATTGGTATTTCAAATAAAAAAACAATTAAAAAATTAAAAAGGCGATTCCAGGGTTGGAAAACTTTAACTTTTTTTGTACAAAAGTAAGTTACTAAAACAATTTTTTCCTTTTTTTTATAAATTAAACATTTCTTAAATTCTTAAAAGAAAGAGATTGGTGTAAGAAATCAGAAAATCAAAAAGGATGAGTTCACGGTTGTGACACTTACACTTTATTGATATATAAAAGTAACTAAGTCTAAATAATTTTTATCTTTTCCTTTATAAATTATATATATTTTACGTTTTGGAAAGAAAAGTTTGGTATAGAAAATTATAAAAATAAAAACCACAGCTCCAGAGCTGGAAACTATGATTTTTTTTCTGGACATTAAAGTAACTAAACAAAACATTTTTTTTAATTTCCTTTTTTTTACCTAACACACCTTCTATATTTGTTTAAGAACTACTAGATTGGTATAAATAATCAGAAAAATCTAAACTTATGATTCTAGGGTTTGAAAATTATTATTTTTTTCTTTATACATAAAAGTAACTATGTGCTTATGTATGTATCTCTATACTACATAAACGCACTTTGGTAAAGGGTATATAAGATTCGGCACAGGCGAATATAGCACTCTTACTTGTTAATAATATATTAAACTTTAATGCTCTTTCAAAAGAGAAAGAAACGCCTAATCGACTGGCTAAAGTATTTAGCTTAATTTGAAACTCTCAATGTCGAAAAAGAACGAATTTTTTTAAATTATTTCTTAAGCTACATATAAATAGAAAATTGTAACAGTTTTTTTCTTTCTGCTGTAAAATTTGTTTCAAGTGAGTTAGCAGGTTTATACTCTAAGCCGAAGATATATACATAGTTTATATACATATGTATATGTACATATATTTTCTAATTTTCTAACTCTTTTTTCTGATTTAATTGCAGGCTTATCATGTTACAGATGCTGCTTTGGGCTATTTTTCACCGAAACAAAGTCATAGCTTAAGTATATTACGCTTACAATCATGCTGGGAATTAACAAATCATGGCATTGTGAATATTGGTAAGTGAAAATAGTCTAAATATTTTAATTGTGTAAAAAGTTAAGGCGTATTTGCAATTCCGTCCATTCCTGTTGGTTGTTGTGTTTAAAATTTTGAAAAGAAAAGTTTTACTCTGCTTAAAATGAATTTTTCTCCAACTTGTACAGAACGCTTAAGGGCATCATTATTAAACAAAATTATTTTATTGGTACTTCAAACTCACTGTACGACAAGATGTAAGTAAACGCAAAAATAATTAGATTTCTTTTTGTGGTAGATTATGCAATTTTGGAATGAAGCAATAATAAAATTTTTTTAGTAGAATTTAATATAAAAACTAAAAACGAGCTGACTAGACTTTGATAATTCTAAACTATGGGTAGGCCCATAAAATTTTAATTTCAATAAAAAAGTATACATTCGATAACATGTCGCTTACTATAAAATCGAAAATAAGGCTCGATATTATAAAAAAAAACCTTCTCCTAAAAACTTTAATTTTTATCGCTTACGATTAAATCGAAAATAGGGCCCATACATACATAATGTATAGATGGGAGGAGTATCTATCAGGCATGCAGATTTTTTCTCCATTGTTTTTATTTAATCTTCAACACAAATCCATTAACTCACCCATCCAACAACTTCAACAATATCACTATAACAAAAAACAACAGCAATAAACATTATAGCCATAACAAATATCATTATCTTTAAATAACCTTCCACATACACACACATATACATATGTACATACATACATACAAACATAAAAACAAAAATAATTGCTATTTTTTGCTTGTGTACTCTGTTGCCTAAAAAATCCATTTCTCAAACCGTTATCAACATCATCACCGCCATGTTGATGATGTTTATTTTGTTGCTGTTGTTTTTTTTTTTTTTTTTGTTATTGTGTTTGAGCGTATATTTTGTTGTGGTTCTTGCACTCTTGTTAAAATAAATTCTGCCACCATTTTCACTCCTAATCTTGTTCTCTCTCTCTCACTCTCTCTTATGTTACGGTTTAATTTCACCTCAATGATAGAAAACAATATTAGAAGTTTTTTTTTGTACTCGTGCTCGTGCTTTGCTGTAAGTTTACAAAATTAAATAAATAAAAACAAAATCGTCAAGTTTATTCGCCGTTGTCGCGCGGTCGTTGTAATCGTGTGTGAGGGCCATAATAGGAAACCAAAATTATTGTGCAAATGCAAGGTTAAAAGGTGGTTGAGGTTTTTCCTTTATTTTTTTTTTAATGTTAGAACTAAGGCATTTTTTCTCTCTATATAAAATCTGATACACATTATTTTAACCGAAGCTACATATGTATATACATATGTTTGTATATCAAGAACAAAACACGATAGAAAAAATTAGCAAAAAAAAAATAACTGAAATAATCAGGAAATCAATGATGAGGGTTAAAATCATTTAGTAAGTCTAAAAAAAACTAAATACCTTAGATTTAAAAAACCACATGCAGGTAGCATACAAACAGATTAATATACATGCTGGTATATAAAAGTTTAAAGTTTAAGATTTTTTAAGGGGAATCAAAACTTTGATTTGTGAAGACAATTAATTTATTAAAAGAGTTTTGTTGAAAGAAAATTATATACTATTTTTTAACCGCTCTGCGGACAATGGAATTCGCAGAAGACTGGTCACGTGACTGGTCACCAAGTGATATGCACTAGTTCGAATTCTAACACTTCCTATGAAGTAGATATATTCTCAAGTCATAGGTCGAGTACGTTTGGATAATTTGTCATCAAATTTTGCGCAGGGCGACCTCAAAAAAGTAGAAATTTATCAATTCGCTTGTATATTTTTGTGATTTAAAAAATTCTTTTTTTTTTGTCTGAAAGATTATAACTTCCATTGCCAACAAAAAAAGTGGGTGGGAACAAGCCGATGCAAATTTTTCTTTTGATTTTATGTACTTTTACGTAGGGGCGGAACCGCGCCCATTATATTTTAATATAGTATTTACTTGACACACACCTAGAGCTCTGAAAATGACACGATCTTGCATTTAAAATAGTGGGTGGGGACACGCCCATTAATGTTTAGTATCAAATGATGTGTACTTCTACTTGTCTGGGAAATCAATTTAAGCTCTTGGAATGCATAACTATGTTTAAAAAAATGGGCTGGGTCATGCCCATTAAAATTTAATATCATATACAGTGGAATCTCTCTTGAGAGGACACCGAAGGGACCATTTAAATGTGTCCGCACAAGGGGACTCTCCGCTCAAGAGAAAGCAATGCTTTACTTATGGAGCTGTCGGGACCTGTCAAAAGTGTCCCTCTAAAGGGGGTATCCGCCTATAGGAAGTGTCCGTTAAGGGAGATTCCACTGTATCACGTTCTTCCACTGGACCGATTTATTTAATTTTTTAGGTTTAAAAAAGCTCTAATAAAATATGTAAAATTGACTGAAAAAAATTTAATCCAAGTTGTGCTCTAGCAATGTATTCCAAGTTCAATATTATAATTTGCTTTTAATATTCCCATACTCGTGACACCGGTTGATGTTGTAATCACCACAGTATTAAAAAACAAGTCAATCTAATAACACGAATGCACATGACACTAATTTAAATAGGATGGTATAACTCAATATTTGATTTAAATGATACCAAAGCTTAAGCAGTTAAACAGCTAAGATAATAATAATAACATGGTTGCATGAAAAATGGTTGATAAAAATTTTTAAATGTGTGCTTAGGAAATAATTAATGTCATAAATTAGTAAAATTTTACATAAAAAGAAATTAGTAATTTATTTTTATATTAAATTTAAATGTTTTTAAGCTTTAAGCTTGAGAAAAAGAAATGTCTTATTAAAAAAATCTTCTTTTAAGTGTAAGAAGCAGCCACATTGAAATTTTTAAAGGTATACTTCTAGGGATGGCTGCCTGCAAAATTTCTTTAGCATACTTTTAGTCACTCTCAGTTTTAATTTTTTGTTTGCTGCCTTATTTTCATTTGTTGTTGGTTTTTCCTTTTCTTCTTCTTCTTCTTCTTCTTTTTAATTATCGAAACAAGGTCTTTTAATGTTTGACTTTACATTCCTTTTGTATGGCAAAGGCGTTTGCCACCACTTCTACTCTGTCGACTCTGCTTGCATTTTAAGAAAACACCTTCCTCACATTATATTTTTCACGTATGCACTGCTTGGCGCTTTCAAAGTTTTAAGGACTTAGAGCAGCAAAATAATTTACATATGTATGTATGTATGTATGTATGTACATATGTATGTATATTATTAAGACATGGATGCTTGAATGCTTGCAAAAGTTGATTAAAGACAATTTGCTAAACAAACACATGATGTTCTGTGATCATTTAGAGAACTCTTTTATAGTTTCTTTTGATGGTTAAAATTGACTTCATTGCTTACAAATACAACAGTCAAGAGGTTGAAAAGAAACTCTTAGTAATGGGATGCCACCCACCTCTAGCAAATATTTAACTTTTTATTATTAAACGTAAAAAATTTGCTACTTTGAAATTGTGAACAAGCAAAAAGCAATAATACGTATTTCTAATAAAAGAACTTATAAAACTGTTAATATAGAGTATAAAAATAAATTTAAACTTGTAAGCAGGCAGAAAAGTTTATTACAACTTAAAAAAAATAAATTTTATACAATTTCAAACTTAACCACCAACATTATCTCTTGAGTTGAGAAAAAAATACTACATACACACACATACTAGCACGCCTACACGTTTTTCTTTATACATGCAACTTTGAGTAAATGCTTGGCAACATATTAAGCATACTTGCATATTTTCAGGCATAAAGTACTAAGTATTAAGACATGAAACTGAATTAAAGAGACTTATGCAAATTGTACGCGTACATATAAAATATTCTGTCACTTCACCTGCTTTTGCAAAAAGAGAGAAAAAAATATAATGTGTGTGTATATGTGTGTGTTTGTGTATGGGTAAGAACTTGCAATTTTTGCAAGGTTAATTAAAATTCCAAATAAAGAAAATCTTGAAGAAAGCGGGGGTAATCAAGAAATAAATTTAATGATTTTTTTTAATTAATTTAATCTTTCAAGGTCATTCAATTTCTTTGAAATGTAAATAAAAGACGTTTTTTTATTTCATTTTAAATGTGTCCGACGTTTCGTTGGGATTTTCCAACATCTTCAGGGATAATTATTTTTATTGAAATCTGGTAGTCCTATAATTAAAACACAATCAGCCTTATTTATAAAACCACACTAATTCATATTAAAAATAAGGTCGAATATATTAAACGCAAAAAGTCTAAAAGTTCTAATATAACAACAACAACAATAACAAAAATAAGCAACAAGCAAAAATATCGGTATCGTACATTTTTCCCCTATTCTGAATAATAATTCCCAGTGAGTGTTACTCCTATTCCTAGTTCCCCTGTTTAAAAAGAATCATTTGCAAACTTTCGGGTAAAACAAAACAACTGGAAAATAGCTGGCTTCGAAAATTCCCTTGTTATTTTTCTCGCCATCTGTTTAAAATAGGAGGATTTAATTTTCCAAAAAAAAAAATCGCAGTGAATATTTAGAATTATTCTGCATGTCCCTTTAGATGTCTTAAAATTGTAGAACAGTTTCTCAAGATATATTGCTAACAATATCATCCTAGAGCAGCTATTTCAAACCCATATGCACAGTGTGCAAACTTTTACAAAAGAGCTTTTGTGCTTTCACACCGACGAGAGCACAACAGCCACAACAGACAGCAATACTTTGCCAAGAAACAAGAACAAATTTAAGAGCTTTCAAAGCTGTTTACTTCAAATGCAAATGTCGGTGTATGTGTGCTTGGACGTAGCTGTCCTAGAGCGATGAAACATTTTAAATTATTTCTAAAAAAATAAATAATGAAGTATTTTTTTTTTAATTTTAAAAGAAAATTTATCTGTTTTCTAAATAATATTAATATTAAAAAATAATATTTTTTTCTAAAAAAATTTTCAATTTCTTTTCCTTAAAGATTTAAAAAAATATATAATTTATTTGAAAAAAGTTTAAAATTTTTTATAAAGAATTTTCATAGAAATTAAAGCCCTTGCTAAGAAGTTTTACAATTACTTCTAAAAGAAATTAAAACTCTCTAATTTATGCTGAAAAATTTCTTTAAAAAAAATTTAAAACATTAAATAAATTTAAATTATTTATAACTAGGCGATTTTAAAATTGCATTTTATAATATTTTTTTTTATATAAAGCTTAAAATATTTAATTTTTATATTTTGCTACTTGGTTAACTATGTATTTACTTCAAAATATTATAAATTATAAAAAAGCTTCATATAATTTTCTCCAAAAAAAAAAAGAAACACTTAAAATTTCTTTTAAAACATTTAAAGCTTTTTTGTTGCAAGTATTATAATTTGTTATAAAAAAATTTAAAATTTCTTATAAAAAATATTTAGAGAAATTAAAATTATTGCTAAAACAATTTTTTTTCTTTTAAAATATTTTTTTTTTTAAAACACTTTAAATTTTTTTTATAAGGTTTAGGGGTTTCCTTAAAAAATATTATTTATTCCAAAAAAAAAAATTTAATTTTTTATAAGAAAATTAAAAAAAAATAAAATTATTGCCTACAAAAATTTCAATTTCTCATGAGAAATTTAAAAATTTTTCTGTAAAAATTTAACTTCTAATTTTGCTGAAATTTTTAGCTATAAAACTGAACAAAATTTTTTTATTAGTTTGTTTTGCGATATGAAAAAATCATTTAAAGAAATTAACTAATTATTTATTCTTGTGTTTTATGGTTTATTTAATAGTTTAGAATTTAACTTAATGCTTTACTTATGTTTATATTTTCTTTAAATCAATTTGATTTATTGTTAGTACAAAAATAGCTTTGATTTATTATTTGCATATTGCTTTGTTTTATATACTTCTTTTATCCAAAGCATAATAAGACAAGTTAAGCTAAAGATGGAAATTATTATATCGAGATTTCTTTAGAAAAAAAAATAAATAAAAATGTTTTGACATGCTTTATTATTTCCAATGTGCATAAAAAGAAAAAGAAATAACAGACATGGCTGTCAATATCAAACATTTATTATTAGAAAATGAAGAAAGGATTTTTTTCCATTTAAAGGCCATCAATTTCACTGAAAAGTTTTAATGATAACGAGAAATTTGAAAAACAAAAAAATATGTCATACTTTCATTTAAATTTTAGAGCAAAAAAAATTAAATATCATAAAAGATGTAGATCACACAAAAATAAGACTAAAACTTTAACTTTTCCGTTTGGTTGGTAATGAAACCCTTTGAATGATTAATTATTCTAATTTTTTTTATTTACATAAATCTTTAAATGAAAGGAAATAGTGTAAATATTACACTGTTAGAGCATGTGTTTGTGTGTGTGTGTGTGTGTGAGAGAGAGAGAGAGAGAGAGAGGAAACCATCAATTATGCAAGTGCGTTTTTTCCTTGTCAAAATACTTGACGTATGAGTATTATTTAATTTGCCATTAATCATACTCGCAAGTGTTTACTCACTATGAAATTGGCATGACTCGTATTATTCATTTCGCTTGTCTTTATTTTTATTTGATAACAAAAATAAATAAATCTATTGAGTTAACTGCCAAATAATATCAAACCCACAAGCAAACACGTGTATTTTTTTTCGCATTGAGACACATTTGTATGTTTTACAAGGAATATAAGGGCAGTAGCATAAATCGCTTGCAGGCATTATTTAAACACATCTTTAACATGAAAAATAACATGCAATTAGATATGTGTTTCTATAAATACGAGTACAATAAGCCTTACAGCAACTTATGGTCATTATTCATAAAAAATATTTTCTTTTTGCTTAAAAGCTTTATAAAATAAATTTGTATGGAATTTTTTTTTTCAATAACCTTTTTATAATTCACAAATATTTCTTATGTCTAAGACCACAAGTCTTTAAAAAGTTTTTTAGATTGCCGGCATTTAATGCGATTTCGGTTACACACATTGTGGCAGAGAAAAACACATTTATTATTTCATTGACAATATAAAATTCAAAGTTCAAGGTATTTGGGTCTTTGGCTTGCTGCTGATCGCTGTTACATATTCAATTATAAACAAACAAAAAAATACAATTTTATTTGTAACACACGTGTGTGTTAAAACATTTTCGAGCATTTTGTAAACAAAATGTTGCCAAAGTACAAAGCACCTTGTTTTTTATTATAAAGCAAATAAGCAATTTAAAATAAAGTTGTTAAATTTAAATTAAAAAAAAACCTAGACAATTTCCTCTAATCAATTTTATTGAATACAAAAAAAAAGAATTATTGTATTCTAAAGAATACAACGTTAGAATGCTAACGTTAAAACGTTAGCAAAAATTTTAATGATTCATAAATGCAAGATAAATAAAATTTTAATTGTTTGGACAGGAATAGTCTCGAGACAATTTGGTGTGTTGTTTCTTTTTATTAGAATGGAAGAAGTCTTTTAATGGTTTAACAATTTAAAAGCGTTATTGTTCATTGTTTTGCATATAATTTAGCTAATTTTTTATGCATGGCATGGCACATGAATTTTTCATTTATATTTACTGTACTTATGTATGTTAAAAATAAATTACGCTTTTATTTTCATACTTAAGTTTTTCGTTGTAAATTTCCAGTACATGCATACATACATATATTTAGAATTTTTCATTTCTATTTATTTATGTTTAAAATAAAATTCTGTTTTATTTTTATACTTAATTTTGGTTCTCTTCGTAAATTTCCTGTAGTAATGTAATGTATGTACATATACATATATGTATGTGCGTATGAGTTTGTGCGTATAATCATATTTATGTTCGGTTAGTTTTAATTTTTGTTTATATTCTATTTACTCTAGTGTTTATTTTTTTTTTTTTTTTATTTTTCGCATATTTATGCTTTTGTCTCATTTTCAATGTGCACATTGCATACGCTGGTTTTTAAAACAGGCAATTGAGCTTTATAAACAAACACGCTCTAGTAAACAAAGCGTAATATAGTTCATCATACACACATTTACACACATCTATGTGTGTTTTACTGTTAAACTGTTATATTCATAACAAATTTACTTTTAGTTACACTCTTCTACAAGCCAAAACAATGCTTACTTCTGCTTACACATACATATATAAACACACATACATATGTACGTACATGCATATACATGTGTACATGTGTACATGTGTAAGTATGTATATCTGGACATGTGAATGCATCAGCTTACTTCTGCTCCCATTCGCCGATTTATTTTAAATAACAGACAGAGAGTTTTCCCTACTCCCCTCTCTCATGTCATGTGAAAGAAAACACAAGTGTTCTTTTACTAATTTGTGATCACTGATGCCAACTTTTTTGGCTCTAAAAGCACATCAAAATTTAAAAAAAACTCTCAAAAGCGTAATTTTGATATCTAAAAAGCGTAAAAAGGACTAACGTGATAAACGAGTGAAGATTCAACCGAGCGAAGTTAAATAATGTTTAATCTGCAATAGAATCATCTTTAATGAAATATATCAGACGAGAAATGTATGCTTTAATACTGAAAAAATAAGTACACCAAGTTTTTATTAAAGTAATTTTAGGAAATATATAAATTTCTTAAAAGCACTACTTAGTGCTTTTTCTTAGTTTGGCACTAACACTCAAAACTTGGCGTTTTGAGTCTTCAAAAAGCACTAAAAATAGTGCCAAAAGCACCAAGTTGGCATCGCTGTTTGTGATGCCAGATAGCCGGCAAGCGTTAAAAAAGTTGCATCTTGATGTATAGCTTTAATTCTAAAGGGAAGCAATTACAATTACAATTCGTACTGTTTATTCGTATTTATGTTACAGAATACCACCATTGTAGAAGCATTATATATATTTTTGTTTGTATTTTTCATCTAGATCGGCTTATGTGTTTGTGGATTTGTATATTTCTTAACCAGCAGAAATAATATATAGTTGTTGTTATGTTTACTTCAGTATCGTCTTGTATGTTTGTGTTCTTGTGTGTTTAGCCGATAATTCCCAGATCATTCCCATTGTTTGCAAATGTTGTTAGAGAAAAAATTTCGTTCTTTTACTACAAGGACGTCATAGCTCAAAAAATGAAATTTTCGAGTTAATAATGCAGAATTAATCCTCATATCGTTCTTTATATTGTGTAAAAATTGCATACAAATATCTTGTTTATGTTAGGAACGCAACTGGAACGAACGACGAATTTCGTTCAGAAAATTTCAGAGAAAATTATTTTTTCGTCGTTCATCGCATTTTCATATGCACAAATGTGTTTTATTTTTTATGACGAAAGTTCGCACCGAAAAAATCATCGTTCGACCCAGTTGTGTTCCTAGCAATACTCAACTCTTGAGAGAAAAACAAAAGTTTTTTATTGTCACTTAAAAATATTATTCTTGCATGTATTGTTGCTTTAGTTTTTATTCAGTTTTTTCCTTCTCCTGTAAAATATGGAAAATTCGAGTTACGCCTTTCTTATATTAAGCTATCGATAAAATCTGTTCTATATTTATCCACAAGGGATCTGATGCGTATGATAAATATTTATTTCATGCAAAAAAATATATATATATTGCTCATACGCCAACAACTATAGAAACAATTTCTCTCCTCTTTCAATTTTAAATCTGGCAATACTTACAATTAAATTCCTTTTCATTCCAATCTAAAAAAAAAGTTGTATAGCCTCCAAACAATTAAGTGCTCATGAATTTTTGTTTCACATGCCGATTTGCAAAAGGCAATTATCTGTTGGATCTATTTCGTCTTGCCTGCCAGTAAGTTCAACTGTTTGTATTATTTCTGCTAAAGTGGGGGTTATGCTCACACAAGCACACACACACACACACACACACATCGCAACTTTTACATATAAAATCATCATGTATGTAAGCAAAAAGGATTTTAAATTGAGGTTAAATATGAAAACGTTTGCGAAAAAAGGCACTAAAAACTGAAATTATTTTTTTTGCAATTTCATAGCTGAAATGAATGCATGAATGAACTAAATAAAAAAAACCCTCATGAAGTGCGTCTGAAAGGCAAGAGAAGACAAAACAAAGACTTCTAAAGCAAGATACTAAACAAAGTACATACTCGTATTAAAGAAAGAAAATCATTAAAAATTTCTTAAAAATTTGCGATGGAAAAAAGTAAAAAGAGGATGGGGGAGATATAAAAAAAACCGAAGACATACCACAGAATTCAAACTGAAAAACATATTTTTTTAATAATAAAAAAAAAATCTAAGCCAAAAATAAACTTTATTATATTTGACATAAATGACTTGGTTTTTGCTGGAAGCTTATCATTTTAATGCAAAGAAGAAGAACAGTTTTAAAAATGCAGTTCATAACAGCAAATTATAAAAGATAGAAAGAAGTACATGAAAAATATACATAATGCTGATTTTCAATTATAGGAATTTAATGTGGGAAAAATGTCCTTAAAAAATTGCTTAAGTAAAAGTATATGAAATATAAATTTAAGTTTAAGCAAGTGTGGATCGGCTCCACCACCAGTTCCACAATTGCTGGTTGAGAAGTTGCTTCAACGACCCAAAAATGCTTTAATTTTGCGAACTGCTGTGACCATAAAATTTTTTCAGTGAATTTTAATAATTTCGATGAGCTGCTCATACGTATGTAAATCGTTAAATTTTTATTGATGGCGAGATTTTCACTTGTCATCTGTCAAGTAGTTACAGCTTGAGCCACGATTTAAAATGCCGGGCTATTCTTCAATCAAAATTTTTATGACTTATAAAAGTAAAAAAAAAATTTCCATGAAAATAAATCCTTGATATTTCAAATATATTTCTCATGAATGAGCAACATACATTTTCACATTTATTTTATTTTAATGATAATCATATTTTTAGGATTTAATTTTCATTTAACATTTCGCTGCGGTTACAAAATCATCAATTGCAAACGAATTAATTTTGCTAATACAGAGTACGAGATAATTTATTTATAATTATAATTAAATATTAACATTAACATTTCCAGCCTTGAAACTCCGCCAAATAAACCATTAATTTATTACAAATATTGTATATTTTCCTGTTTCCCTCACTCTCTGTCTCTCTCACTCTCACGTTCATACTAAACATACGTTGTATGTGCATATTTGTGTGCATATGTACATATGTACATATTTCCGTTAGGCTGAGCCATATGTCAACTATTTTCATTTTAAATAAAGTTTTAACGATTTTCTTTCACTCTGTATTCTCATGTACACACAATTAAATTAATTGTCATAATTATTCAGCATCAACGAGAATAACACAAATTTAAATTGTAGCCACAATAATTGGCATCTCTTGTCAGTTAAAATAAAAAATTTTTCGCACTTGCCACCCATTATTACAAGGACTTTTTACGCACACAAGCGGATGTGTGGCAATTACACATTTCAGCATGCATGCTGAAATTCGAACATTCGACATGTTATTATGGCAGAATCGTACAAAGATTTTAATGAAGTATTGATTACAGAAAAAAGAATTATTCAGAGGCTAGTTTAAAAAAAAGAGGAGACATATTTGGTAGAGAAATTTTTTAGATTAACTGCATGTTTTAAAATGTCCTTCAAGATCAATTTAATCAAAAATTCTTGCACTAAAAATTTTAAATAAATAAACAGCCTTATTTATAAAAATTATTGAGGCTTTATTAAAACTTAATAAGAAAAAATTTTAATGAAAATTTGCTTTAAGAACCCTGTATAAAGCCTTAATAATTTTTATAAATAAGACTGTTAATAATATTTTGTTTAGCAATACTTTCATAGAGATTATTATTAAAATCAATCCATAAATTCTTAGGAATTTACATGCACATTGATTTATGTGGACTTAAACAAACAGCATTGTCCAAGTCTTCATTTAAGACATACAATTTTTTCGTTTTAAAATTTGTATGGAAAAAATATTTTTCGAAACGATTTTTTATTTAATTATCATACAAAATTTAAACGTTTAGAAGCGAAATTTTTTACAAAATCTATCTATAAATTTAAAACTTTACTTTTCTGACAAACTAGTTTTTTGCTGTTAACAAGTAGAAAGGCCCTAACTCGTATTTTCACGAAATTGAGTGTTTCAGTGATTTCAATACATTTCACACAAATACACCTCATCACATAAATTTATTGCAATATTTTAAAAAATAACGCTTTCACAAGCAGTTTTACAAAGCAGTTGTACAAGCACTTGTACTGTTTATTATTATGTTTTTATCTTCTTTAAAGTTACAGTTATTTGAGTTAGGGCCTTTCTACTTGTTAACAGCGATATGTATGTATGTTAAAATCAATTTGAGTAATTATTCTATACATTTCAAGCTGCCATCCCTTTCTTATCGCTTTGATGTCGTTGTTCAACAAAAGCCGTTAAACAATGAGTATTCAATAGAAATTGCTTTGTTTACAAAACAAAAAAATCTATGTTAGTGTAATATTTCTCTCTATCTCTATCTCTCTCTTTCACACACACACACACACACACAATATTTGGCTAAAGCTCAAAATGAAATAAAAATAAAAATGTTGTACATATTTTGATGAAACTGTAGTTTCCCTAGAATTGTGTGTGTGTGTGTCTGTTTGTGTAAACATTTTCGTTTATTCTCGTTTCAATGGTTGGCTTTTAAAAAAATTACCTTTTTTCATTGTTTTTATTTTTGGCGTTTTTTTATATTAACTTTTTGGCTTTATGCCACCTACAGCCATATCAAAGAAATAATGAAAGGCAGCTAAAAAAAAAATTAAATAAAAACACACAAATCCTACATGAATGGTACCCACTTTATTAGATTGTGAATGGTGTTTTTATATTGTGCCACATAATTTGGCAAAAATTCGGAAACAACAACATGGATTGATTGCCTTTCCCTTTTCTGCTTTTGTTACATTTTTAACTAGATATACATACTTACATATTTTTATAATTTTTTCTGTAATATTTTGTATTGAAAAGATGAATGAGAAAAATCTTTAGTAAGAATCAATTATGTCAACAATTGTGTGAGTGGGCAAAATTAAAAAATTAATTACAATAATACCAAGAATGGTGTTCAAGAGAAGAGGGGATAGAATACATTCCTGACAGATGGCGGCGACAAATTTGATTCATAATTGTTTCAGGAGACACCTTTGCAGAGAAGAGCATTCCAAATTGCATTGTGATTCAGGGTCTCGAAGGGGGGGGGGTGCGCTGGGCATTCTGCGGACTTTTCTGTTATTCTACGTAGGCTATTGATTTGGTCGCTGCAAAGAATAGCTTTGAATTATTAGTTATATATATATCCTTAGAATCCATAAATTTAAAATTGCCAGTCAATTTAATTCATATTTATTGTTTTGCCAAAATGAACTGACATATTCGATATATGAAAAAAAGAAAATCCATATTTCTATGATGAGTCACTAGTGCAAAAGGAAAAAGGAAAATATTTTACAAGTCATTTAAAGTGCAAAATGTTATACAATAAAACGTAACTTGTTTATTTTTATTAACAGAAACAAACATAAAGTTAAATGTAGTGGAAAATATTTAAGGTTTTTGCCATCGATTGGCAATCATGTTTTTTAAATTTTAAGAAATCTGTACTGACATTTTTACTGCTTTAACTAATCACGGATTTTTAAAAGATTTCTGTTATATTGGAAAATATTCTTTCATAAAAGCAACAACGTGAAAGGAAATAAAAACAAAACAATAAAAATTTTAATTATAAATAATTGATGTACACATTAACAATGTTCCTGCAACAAACACGTTTAATTAAAAAAAAAAACAAAAATCAATAAGAATTTATTTTACTGCGTCAATTAAACTTTCAATTAAATTTAATTTTTAAACAAAAGTTTAATTGACTTATACCTGATTTACATTAAGCATTTTTTCATGAAATTTCGTGAATTTTGTAGCACGAAACTTTTTCGATTTTTTAATTTCAGCGCTATAAAAAAGAATTTTATATAAAAAAAGGACGTAGAATGAATCTCTGATGCATTCTTGGCATCTTTTTTGATATGAGTTGCTTCTCCAGGCCTCCTATTGGCGAATAAAAAATTTTCATGCAACTAATTTCATGAAGAAAATGCTTAACGTAAATCAGGTATTAATTATATTATTAATTGATTTTTGGGTTTTTTCAATTAAACGTGTTCATTCCAGGAAAATTTTTATCTGTGTACTAAGAGGTATTTTAAGGCGGGCCACATATGAAAAACAGAATAGAAATATTACCAAAAGTACTTAGCGAGCTAAACAAATTTATTTAATACTACGTTTACAACTGAGCATAATCAATTACTTACGAGATTTCTAGCGAAATACAGTAGATTTCGGGTACATATACTTCGCCACTGGATTTTGACGAAATCGAATAAATATCAAGGAGAACTTTGTGATGCTGCTATAGTTTTTTAATTGTACTAGAAAATAAATCGATGTACTTAAAAATATGTGTAAATTAGCTATATTGCAGTTGTTTGGTTATAGCTCAGTCAATGGTTTTTGTTTTGAATACGAAATCTTAATAAATATAAACAACAATTGCGTGTAAACGGTATATATTTTGATAAAAATTTTAATTGAAATCTACTAGATTATGTGCAATCACTGTTGCCAAATTGTTTTTTGTTTAAAGAGTCAGTTTTCCGCCGAAATTTTCAGTTTTTTTAAGGAGTTTTTGCTTTTGCCGTTTTTACTTATCAACAAGTTTTTTAATTCCCATAACAATTTCAAACCATCACGATCATATCAGTGACAAACCCATACTCACGCTCATGCCCTAAGCATATTAAATACCAAATCAGACGATTTTCTGACTATAAATTTATCTGGCAACGTTGACAGTCAAAATATTGCCAGTTAACACTGTTATCATATGCATATATTGTCCAACCTGTTGTTGGGCATTGCCAGACTCAAAGCATTTGTTAGAAATTGTCAATTATCAATACGTTTGTTTTCTTTTTTTCTGATATTTCTTTAATTTATTAAATTACACAAAAATGATTAAAAATACACAAAAATAGTAAATTGAAGCACCATTATATTTAGTATTTTTACAGCGTATTTCTCGTAATAGAAATTAAGTGTGAAACAAAAAAATCCATCGTTTCTCAATATGTGAGAAAAAATTGTTTCTGTTATCCCGTTTATACGCACTTCTTATTTGCAAATAAAACTGGAAAGCGTTGCCATATAACTTTTTTATTGTAAGTTAATAACTCACGAAAACTATTTGCAAATAGCGCATTATTTGCAAATAAGGTGTAAAATGTTGCCAATTATTTTTGTTTTGTAAGAAATGTAATACAATATTTAACAATGTGTTGCAATATCAATCACAGATAGTAATGTATTCTATCTACGTATAAACGGAGAGTTCAGTATTTGCAAATAGTTTTATTTGAAAATAAGATTTGCGTATAAACGAGGTATCTATTTGAATGCGAAAATAGACAACACTTACCTCGTTTATACGCAAATTTTATTTGCAAATAAAACTATTTGCAAATACTGAACTCACGGTTTATACGTAGATAGAATACATTAATATCTGTGAATGATATTGCCACACATTGTAAAATTTGTATTACATTTCTTACAAAACAAAAAAAAATTGGCAACATTTTACAATTTGTTTGCAAATAGTGCGCTAGTTTTCGTGAGTTATTAACTTACAATAAAAAAGTTATAAGGCAACGCTTTCCATTTTTATTTGCAAATAAGAAGTGCGTATAAACGGGACAACTGATTCTGTTTTTGCTGGAATATATCCAGTATTTTGAGTGTCAAATGAAAACAAAATGTCGCAAAAAAAAAATAGTAATGCAATAACAAAAAAAATTATTAATGTTCGAACTTCATTTGTTTCTGCTGTTTCCGAAGGCCACTACACCTTCATCATTTCTTTGTGTTTGGTCCACTGTATGTTGTGTCAGTTGATGTAGACCATGATGATGAAGATGTAGTGGCCTTCGAAAACAGCTGGTTGTTCCGTTCTACTACGTGTTTGTCAGAATATTTACAATTAACTTTGGTGTTATTTGTTGATTAATAATTATCACATGTAATTTGGCTTAAAAAGCGATACGAACTTTAGCCTGATCAAATCATAAATAAGGGAAAAAAAATTAATAATAAGAATAATAAAATAAAATAATTAATAATTTGAAAAAATTCTAACAGCCTTATGTATAAAAATTATTAAGGCTTAATAAAGGGTTTATAAATAGATTTTCATGCAAAATTTTTCTTATTAAGACTTTATAAACCCTTTATAATTTTTATAAATCAGGCCTAAAATAAATATAACCATATCGACTTGGTAATAATAATTTTAGTTTAAAATTTTTTAAACGCACTAATAATTATTGAGGGGTTTAGCTGGATCCTATGCGCATTTCACTGTTGCTAATGCAGATAATCAGAGAACCTTTACCCAAAGTTTCTTAGAACAACTAGAACCCCTCAATAATCAATTTCAATGTATTTTTAATTAACTCTAGTTGTTCTAAGAAACTTTGGGTAAAGGTTCCCTGATGATCTGCATTAGCAACAGTGAAATGCGCATAGGATCCAGCTAAACCCCACAATAATCAATTTCAATGTATTTTTAATTAAAAAAATATTTTACTTAATAAGTAGAATATTAATTTTGGATTATTAGTGCGTTTAAAAAATTTTAATCTTAAATTTTAACAATTCCCATAAAATATCACTAATAATAATTTTACTTCAACAACTCGTTACATATCTTTTTAAGTACTTTAGGTTTCAGATTTTTTTCATACAAATTCGATTATAAATGCGACTTGTTTTGACTGTTTTAACAGATGTATTTTTACAGAACCTATTTTTCTTACATCCTTCTAATGATTGCTGAAAATTTATTCAAATGACATATAGTTATTGCAAAGTAAAGATACAGAAATACTTGTGTGAAGAAAAATATTTTTATTAAAATTTAAAGTGTTTTGGTTACAATTTCATCGTTTCATACGGGATATTTTAGGTTGCGAGAAATACAGAAACGATCTAGAGATACATAAACTTCGCACATCTGATAATACATTTTTTATTATCAGACTTACAATGCTTTTTCTGGCAACATTGTGTAGTATGAATAAAAAAAGTGTTTGGTTTTTAATTAAAAATTAAAAAAAAATTAAAAAGCAATTTTTAAGTAAAAATCAAATACTTTTTTTATTTGTACTACCCATTGTCAGACAAAAATCGGAAGTCTACCCGGTTGTAAGAAATTTTTAGCGCATTGCCTATTTCCCAACTGCGAAAGAAAACTTTCGACTTTGTTGTTTTCAATATAAATTGTAAGTCGAAAGTTTTCTTTCGCAGTTGGGAAATATGTCATTAGTACAGAGCTCTGAGCTAGCTTGTTATGAGGTGAAAGTATTAAGCAACAATAACTAATTTAATGGCGATTAAACTGCCTAACGCAGCAATCTAGTGCCGTTTTTACGTTTTCAGAAAAATATAATACTGTTAGAATTTGTTTGCCGTTCTTTATTCCAAAAAACTGATTTATAGTCTGGTAAGGCAGTTTTTTTTAATTAAACGTATATGGTAACACTGCGTGTAGCTGTAAATGTCCTATAATACCAAAACAGACATTAAATAAATAAAAACTATCACATAAAATAAATATTTGTGACAATCATACGTGTAAAGGTAAAGGCTACTTATGATACAGTTAAAAATTAAGTAGAACTATAAATAAATTTATAAAGTACAATATACTTTTCCAATTTGACCGGTTTTGCCATAAATGATGATTTGTATGTGTTAAAGGACCTTTGGAGAGATTTTAAAGAATTGGAATTGAACTTTGAAAAATTGGACAGTGGTAGGGAATTAATTCTATCTGCGCCATTGCGGTAAATAATATATTCCGTTTTTACTTTTATACATACATACATACATATCTCCGCCTAAAATTCAAAAGGCCGTAAGTACACTTTTTACTATTTTACAGGAGAAGCAAAAAACTTCATAAATTTAATAGTATTTATATGTTAGGTGCCAAATTGAATAATGAATAAAATCGGTATTTTTAAGCATATGTGAGTAAAATTTTAGGATAATATGTATTTTGGTTAATCACATCATAATCAATCAAAAAGTCTATTTTGAATTTTTTGGTTGTTACGGCCTTTTGGAACTTAGGTGACGATATGTACGAATGTAGTTAAATAAAAATTAAGTGCCATCGAGCAACGCCGTGAGTTGTTCATATCGTTACCTTAATATAGAAAAACACTAACTCATTATTTTTTGGAATTCGAGATTTTTGCATTTTTCGAGACATTAGAGTTTCCTCTATCGAAATTAGAGATGTGTAAATGTCGTGATTTTATCGTGTCACGCGTGATTCACGTGATTCGTGATCAAATATTATAACTAATCACGCGTGAGTGCGTGAGCGTGACTGAAAAAAATTTACTCGTGCGTGATCGTGCGTGAGCTTTTTTAATAATCACGCACGAATTCTCACGCTCTCACGAGATAACATTCCTGCATATTATTATATGTTAATATTAATATTATTATGTTAATATTAATATTATTAATATATTAGTATTATGTTATGTAATATGTTAATAAATAATAAATGCATATATGCATATATATTCATACAGCTTTGTAAGTATGTATGTATCTATGTATGTTTCTTAGATACCATGTAGGAAGTATCAATTGAGAAACACTACTGATTCAACAGTGCCTTTGTCAACAATACTACTGACGAATTGTACCGCAGAAAATGTTTTTTGCTTTAGGGGCCGTCCATATACTACGTAACGCTGTAGGGGGGAGGGGTGGTATTCGAATTTTGTTATGATTTGTAATGGTGAGGGTGGGGGGAGTCTTTGAAAATGTTACGTAACAGAAAAATTTTAGAAATTTTTATGTTTTCTCATATAATATGCTTTTCTCGTTTATTTGATTATCATTTATTTAATTGATCATACGTCTTGCCTTCACATTTATATTATGTATGTATACATACATACATTTGCGGAATGTCAATTTTTGATATACGAGAATTCGAATTCGAATATTTAAAATGATATCCGCGAATACGAATATTTAAAACGATATTAAATTAACTTTGCTTTATTTTAATTTACATTGTAAATTTTTCAAAAACACGAGCATACATAAATATATACGTAGATATGTACATATGTATATGTAAGAACCTATTTTTCAACTCAAAAAACATGCAAATTATATTATAAATATACTTTTTCGTGAGCGTGCGTGATCGTGATAAGTTGTAAACCACTAGTGCGTGATTAAAAATATTTTATTCGTGAGCGTGCGTGATCGTGCAAATGTTCAAAATCATTCGTGCGTGAAAGTGCGTGAGTAAAATATTTTTCTGCGTGAGCGTGCGTGTCGTGAGTCAGAAAACACTCACGTGCACATCTCTAATCGAAATACACAAAAAAATTTATTTAAAAAAATAATGAATTAGGGCCTTTCTATATTAAGGTAACGATATGTATGTATGTATGTAATATTTTAAAACTATAAATATGATCCCTCTCAAAATTTTTCGAAACCTGCAAAGCGGTATTTTAAAAATACCCTTCTGTTCAGGAACAATTTCTTAATAGGGCTTAAGGCTTCATTAGTCTTTACTTACTGTTGCTGTTCTGTGCTGTGCCGTTCTGCTTCTAAATTTGAGTAATTTTGCCTTTAAGTTCATTATTTTCAATTCTATTGAATAATATATTTTTATTAATTAATGTGTTTTTCTAAAGTGTAATTTAATTTCTATTCTCTTCTTTAGAAAATCACATAATTACTCGTAATAAAAATATTTCATTCAATAAGAATTGAAAATACTGAACTTAGCCCGATTGAGAAATTATTCCTGATTAAAATTCACTCTAACTAAATTTAATATGTATCACTTAATATCCTTTTGTGTTACAAAATTGTATATCCTTTATCTACGCACTAACTTGAATAAATAATTCCTGATTTACATTAAGCATTTTTTCATGAAATTTCACGAATTTTGTTGCACGAAACTTTTTCCATTTGCTAATTGCAGGACTATAAAAGAGAATGTTATATAAAAATGGACACAAAATGAATCTCTGATACATTTTTGGTAACTTTTTTGGTATAATGTAATGTAAATTAGGTATAAGTATGTGTTTGTTTTTACAAAAATACATTATTGAAAATTCTAGTAGAAATTGTTTACTTTGAACTCCAAAAAAATGAGAAAAAGTTAAAGCAAATTTCATAAATACTAACAAAAAATTTTTGTTTTAGCTTTTGCAATCTTTCGTTATGCATATTTGTTTATTTTTATTATTTTTTTTCTTGCAAATAAGAAAAATTATTACACAAGTCTTATGACAAATAAGAAAGAAAAATATTTATCTTGCTTAAAAGTCTCTATTTTAAATCTAATATATTTCTTTTTTTTTTTTTTATTTTGCATAAATTTCATGATAATAAATGATGATATTTATTTTATTTCATAAATAGACTTTTTGTTGCTAATATGATGTCTTTGTTGTGTTGACAATTGCTGTGGTGTTGACTTTTCTTTAAGGTGATTAACATGCCAGAGTCTGAACAGGGTGTTTGGCAAAGTAGTGATTTTCAACTAAATTATATTATGTGCCTGCATTCCTTAAGAGTTGAATAAATGATTACGTTGTTAATTTTAACAGTAAAATTTCTAGGCGGATATTAAGTTAGAAAAAGTGTTCTAAATTAGAAACAACTGATATACAAAGTCCATACATATGTATGTATATTTATAAATACAAAACAGATGAAACAAAGTTCGCACGTGGACGAAATGCAAGATCTACTGAACACCTAGTCCCTGTCAGTGAGGGTTTTCAAGAGAAACCGAAGCAGTTGATTTAACATCCCTCACAAGAACTCTTCCTTTCACAGACCAGCACTTGGAAAATTTTGCACCGACATCTGAGGCCAGACTTTTTATTAGCCCAATTCACAATATTGTGCAAATGGTCTTGCATCATTGCATGTGCAAAGTTGTATAGTATATTGATACTCACCACTAAGAATTGTAAGTGGTGCGTATCAATATACTATACCATTTTGCACATGCAACGATGAAAGACCATTTGCACAAGATTGTGAATTGGGTTATTGTAATCTTTTTTAATTTTGATAACTTGCTTAACAGTTTTTCTTCGGTCACCCTGTATTTTCTGCTTAAATGTCTTTTGTAAAGGGTGTTTTTTTAGAGGTATAGAACTTCGAATTGAAATAAAACAAAAGAAAATCGTTTTAATGTCCATCAATTTGGCTTTATTGGAAGGATAATTTTATGCCATTAATGTTTAAATATGATTTCGGGCATGTGGCCGCCGCGGCTGGCTCGAATAAAGCCAATTCTACAGGTCCAATTTTCAACCACTTTTTCGAGCATATGGGCCGTATGTTGGCAATAACGCCACGAATGTTGGCTTCCAAGTCCCCTAACGTTTCTGGTTTGTTGGCGTAGACGAGCGACTTCACATATCCCCAAAGAAAATAATCCAATGGTGTCAAATCACACGATCTTGGTGGCCAATTGACAGGTCCATTCCGCGAAATTATGCGCTCATCGAATGTTTCCTTCAATAAATCGATTGTGACGTGCGCTGTGTGGCATGTAGCGCCGTCTTGTTAGAACCACAACTCATCCACATTCATGCCATCCAATTCGGGAACAAAATAGTCGGTTAGTCGGCTCCAATTGCTGTGCACGGTGGCGAATCGATTCATTCGGGTCCTCTTCAACACTTTGGTCTACAGCGGCAATTGTTTCTTCGGTGCGCACTGTTCGACGTCTCTGCGGATGCGTATTATCACATAGAGTAAACGTTGTGCGAAAACGATCCATGGTTAACCGAATTAATTGCTCTGATGGACGATTATGTCGACCATAAAATGGACGGAGCTTGCGGTAAACTTCGCGAACTGAACCATTATTTTCGAAATAAATTTGCACGATTTGCAAGCGTTGTTCTTTTGTCAACCTGTTCATGATGAAATGGCAAACCAAACTAAATATTAATCACTTGACAGCTGACAAAATGGCCGCCAGTTAAAAAAGTGATGCCAACTTAAAGTTCTATACCTCAATAAAAAACACCCATTACAAGATGTTGCAGGAATTTGTTTTAATCTAATTTATTAGCATTGTTATTTATTTACATATATTATTTTTTCTTTTCAAATTAGAAAAGCAGTACTCAAGCGTGACATTTTAATAATAATTAAATATGTCATTTAAAGTGACAGGCGGCAATTTATGTCAACATCAAACTTATTTTAACACGAAAATTTTTTTAAATTGTGTATTGAAAATAATATAAAAAGAATTAAACATTTCGTTCACATAAAAACACAAATAGATTTCGAAGGAATTAAAATGAGATAAAAATTAAAATAATACTTGAGAAAATCAATTTCAATAACAAACAGTCTGCTTAGCGATTCATGTATGTACATATGTATGTATGTAAGAATTTCATTGTTTAGATTTTCTCGATAAAATTTTACGAGGGCATTAAGCTGAAGCTTGTAGGATGAGGCTGGACTTAGCCTCTGGAAAACTAATTTGGTATCTCAAAATAAATAATAGAGCACTTAAAGTGATTAAAGGGCGTTAAGATTTGAAATCAAGTAGCAGTGGCGCTAAATTTCTCCAACTCAAGAAAAAAATACATATTTGTTTTAAGGTTTCAAATTAAAAAGAAAATGCTTATTGCATGTTTTCAGATTATTGCTATTTTCCACAAACTAAGAAGTACCAATAAAAGAACAATAGCACTTGACTTCCCACCTCAAAACATTTCAATATTAAAATAAAATTGTGTAGGGTGGTAACCATGCCTACAACAAAATAATTTCAATGAACTTGTGTAAGGAGTGAGAGAAAGTTAAATGAGAATAGATTGAAAAACAAGTAAAAATAAAAATCAGCCAGCAGTTGCTACTATTGACAACATTGATTGTGCGTTGCCAAAAGCTATAATGATGGTAATACCCAGGGTAATGGAAATAACTCATGTTTTAGACTTGGCAGTTTTTCTTGAAGCAAGTCTGAGTTTATGGGAGAGAGAGAGGAAAGAAGAAAGAAGAGGGGTACTGACTTGCTTGTACAGAAAAGTTACTTCAATTCTCTTTTGTTATTTCATTCGCAGCATTAAAACAATAGGAAAATTGAAGAAGAAACCGTCTGAGTGTAAACAAACGAGCAGTTTTAAAAAAGAATTGAAGATAATTGCTTCAAGAGAAACTGCCAAGTCTAAAACATGACTAATACACACACGCGCACACATAAACGCCTACACACACACACACACACACACACACACACACACACAAACACAAATATTAAACAATAGAACGAATATAATTTTGCACATTAACAAGCAAAGAAAATACATATATACATCATCTATCTATATAATTAATAGGCAAACATGTTTTTAGTAGTCCCTTTTACCCTGGTACCACTACACGGGTGTTTTTTTAGAGGTATAGAACTTCAAATTGAAATAAAACACAAGAAAATCGTTTTAATGTCCATCAATTTAGCTTTATTGGAAGGATAATTTTATGCCATTAATGTTTAAATATGATTTCGGGCATGTGGCCGCCGCGGCTGGCTCGAATAAAGCCAATTCTACAGGTCCAATTTTCAACCACTTTTTCGAGCATATGGGGCCGTATGTTGGCAATAACGCCACGAATGTTGGCTTCCAAGTCCCCTAGCGTTTCTGGTTTGTTGGCGTAGACGAGCGACTTCACATATCCCCAAAGAAAATAATCCAATGGTGTCAAATCACACGATCTTGGTGGCCAATTGACAGGTCCATTCCGCGAAATTATGCGCTCATCGAATGTTTCCTTCAATAAATCGATTGTGACGTGCGCTGTGTGGCATGTAGCGCCGTCTTGTTGGAACCACAACTCATCCACATTCATGCCATCCAATTCGGGAACAAAATAGTCGGTTATCATGGCTCTATACCGGTCTCCATTAACGAATCGATTCATTCGGGTCCTCTTCAACACTTTGCTCTACAGCGGCAATTGTTTCTTCGGTGCGCACTGTTCGACGTCTCTGCGGATGCGTATTATCACATAGAGTAAACGTAGTGCGAAAACGATCCATGGTTAACCGAATTAATTGCTCTGATGGACGATTATGTCGACCATAAAATGGACGGAGCTTGCGGTAAACTTCGCGAACTGAACCATTATTTTCGAAATAAATTTGCACGATTTGCAAGCGTTGTTCTTTTGTCAACCTGTTCATGATGAAATGGCAAACCAAACTAAATATTAATCACTTGACAGCTGACAAAATGGCCGCCAGTTAAAAAAGTGATGCCAACTTAAAGTTCTATACCTCAATAAAAAACACCCATTATATATACACAAAAACTAGCATGAAGTTAGCATAAGTGACAAAATTGAACTACATACATACATACATACATACATACATACGTGTTGACGAGTTCCTCTATACAATTTGACATTAACAGCCAGGCCCACGATATCGACAACGTTCGACTTGTCGCACACTTACATTTGAAACAACAACAAAATATTAAAATTTGTTTTTGTTTTGAATGTAAGTGTGCGACAAGTCGAACGTTGTCGATATCGTGGGCCTGGCCCTAACGGCCTGTCCCACGATGTTACTAGAAATCGTTCGATCGAATACTTATATTGAAAACAACAACAAATTTTCTAATGTTATTGTTGTTTGCAATACAAGTTGTCGATCGAACGATTTCTGGTGACATCGTGGAACAGGCCATAAAAATCGACACATAATGTAGTTTTAACACACCATTAAATCCTAGCATGAGACCATATTCAATTTTGCCACTTATGCTAACTTCATGCCTGTTTTCGTCTATACATAAGGCCGTAATTGAATAAAACATCGTTTTCAGTTAATGAAGCAGTTAATCGTATGATTAATTACAAATTTACGTGTAGTTTCTATATTACAACTTGTCTAGAAAATTTATATGATAAGCACTAAATTTTTTGAATAATTTCTGTATAAATTTTTTAAGTAATTTAACGGTTTGTAGTGTGGAAATTACAACTTACTCGCAATTGGTAAACTCAAACTAAAATTAATTGCATAAAAAACTAGTGAAATAAATAAAAATAAAATAAAGCGCACCTTACATAAAAATATTTACTAGTTGGTTGTTTTTAGCAGCATGATAATTTACAATGCATGCATTCATAAGACGTACAGTGGGGAGCAGTGGTGAGTACATGTTTGTATCTTGTGCATTTGAAGGCGCATAAAAATAGGAATAATGAAGCGATTTAATTTTAGTTTTTTGAATTATATTTATTATTTTAGTTTTTTGCTGCGCCACAAAATAACATAACGAACGTCCGCACATACATCTGTCCATCATGTATTTGTTTCAACAATGGTTTTTTCATATGTTTGTATTACAATATGTATTTTTGGGCAAAAACAGATCAAACAGTTGCTGAGCAGCAATACAATAAGCAATTGTTATTTGTTTTAATTGTATTTTAATTTGGAAAAGCACGCACACACAATAACTCTTATACTAGTTCTGTCGCTCACACTACAATTATAGGGTACATACCATGGTATATATGTTTTGGCTATAAAAACGAGTATACAAATGCAACCCTATAGTATGTATGTCATTCTCAGCTTCTTGCTCATTTCGAAAGAAGAAAGCATTGATGATGCCACCAGCGTGTAAACCGCACCAAATATTAAATTTTAATAGATGTAATGGTGATTCGTTAATGGCTTGAGGATTGTCTTCGCTCCAAACACGGCAATTTTGTTTACTGACGTAGCAGGCATTTAACTAAAAATTTGAAATGTATGAACCGCTCTATGAATTTCTTAAACGGGCTTAAGTTCAGTATTTTCAATTCTTATTGAACTAAATTTATGGCTCCATTATGGATGTCAACCGAACTTCAGTTGCCGAGTTAACTAGCAACGCAACTGAAATTAAAATTGGTATAGCGACTTCCTTCAGTTGCCCAAAAGTTATTGAAATTACGATTATGAAAGATTGGCAACTGAAAATTTAAAATAAAATAAAATAAGAAATACAAGTGTTAAAAGAGAATTATTAAGTAAAAGTGCTTAAAACATTACTGATCACAAAAATGATTAGCTAAGTGGAATTAACTTTTGATGAAGAAAAGAAATTACAAAATGTTGAATGTATTAGACGGCTCTTTAGAATTACCGCCTCTGCTGTGAGTATATGCCAATGTCTGCAGATAGGTATGCCTGTCAAATAGCCCTTAAAAATAAAAATAATATTGCAATTACTTCTTAATTTTTTCCAATTTGTTGCTTTTAAAACTATGCAGCAACTACAAATTTGTGGTTGCCAATGTGGCAACTGAAATTACCAGCTGTTTTTTGCCAGTTGCCATACGTAATACAACCCAACCAACGTTCGGTTGCCATCCATAATCGAGCCATTATTAATTGATGTGATTTTCTAAAAAAGAGAAAAAATTAAACCAGACTTTTTAGCTGGGGGAAATACGCATATTTCTGTGCAGCCACACACTTCATCAGATATATATTTTTTTAAGTAAACTTATGGTGTTTTCTTTTCTAAAAGAAAAGTGTAACATATATGTTACATGTGATTTGGCAACATTTTTAAATGCTCATCTGATTTCCAACAAGTTTCGGCATAAAACAATCGTGAACTAGAAAATGATTTATTTTTTTTTACAGACAATAACAAAAACAGCTGTTAATATAATGCTGCACTCATGCCCCTTTAATGAAAATTAGTGTTGAACATGTAGTATTTTTCTTCTTTTTAAGGGTAACATCATGGGAAAAGAACTCGTTCAATTTTTAAAATAATACATACTTTTTAGAAAAGAACACAAAGAAATGTAAAAGGCAACATAAATGCAGCATATTGCTCAGAAAAGAAAACGCCATTAAATAATTTAGAAGCGTTGTTCTGGCATTAAACGATTCATGATCACTTGCCAAACCTTACTGAACAGAAATGTTAACACAGTTTTTTCATTCTCAGCTGTCAAACTACATAGTTATCGCTATCGAAAGTTCTCATGCAGCTAAAAAAAAATTTTTTTTTGCGAAATACGAGTAAGGCAGCCCTCTTAAGCTTTCCGTATAATTTGAGTCTGATGGTATTGTATAGAGCCCCGCCAACAGGAATGGAGTTAAAACAAAACGCCTCTGTAACAACCAATTTAAAAAAGTGCTCATTAATTTATATATTTCATAACAAGTTCCCTGTAGTATGAGAAATAACTTGACATTTGAAAAAGGTTCCCCTAACTAAACTAAAATAAAAATATGCAATATATACTCACGCTATTCCAACTGTCAACATCGACGTCACGTCAATACAATTCCCCTTATTGTGAATGGCGTTGTCGACGTCACATTAAGAGGACAGTAAAAATTGGCTATTATTTGTAGACAACAATTCACTACTATTAACATGCCACATTAATTTACAAAGTCTGAGAGATTAGTAAGAGATTGTCAATAAGCGCCAATTTTCGCCGATAGAGAGTAGACTAATGACGATATTTACTGTTGTCTTGATGTGACGTCGACGACACCATTCGCAATAAGGAGCTTGTCGTCTACCCGTTGTCGAAAACAACTGATGGCTATTGACAGGCTCATGGTATTTTCTAGACCGTAGGAAACATAAATAGACTGTCAAGGGCACAAATTTTTTCTCTACAGACAAGCTTCAATTTTTTGGTATTGTATTGACGTGACATCGATGTTGACAACTGGAATAAGGGTGTATATTTAATAGTATATTTTTTACTGCCAGATTCTTTAGAACTTAAAATGTTTCAAACCTGGGGGCAAATTACGGCACTCGTTATCGAACGAAATTACGAAATATTTCCATATAAACTCTATTGAAATACTTCGTAATTTCGTTCGATAACGAGTGCCGTAATTTGCCCCCTGTATATCTGCTTAACTAGGAGACATGGCAAATTCTAAAAATATGAAATCAAATCACAATGCCTTATTCTATAAATCTGTCAAATTTGATTTCCCTGGCTTAACACACTTTAAAGTTATTAAGCTTATCTACGTAATAAATTCACTATATGGTAGAATATAACGTGGGCTACATGTTGGTCAACCTTTGGCCCGCCTTAAAATAGAAAAATCGGTATAAATATTTTAAAACTGTAAACCTGCTTAACTAAAATCCATGAAAAATTCTAAAAATATAGAATAAAATCACAATGTCTTATTCTATAATCCTGCCAAATTTGATTGCCTTAGCTTAACGCACTTTAAAGTTAGTAAGCAATTTGTTAAAGCTTTTGCTATACCAAAACAGGAATAAGCTGCATTTTTTTCACTAAAATTCTAAATCTTACATCTAAGCATCAGTTTGATGGATTTTGATGAAACTTCTTTTGTTGATAAGATTTCATACTGAGCTTTATTATCAATGGCCTTTGAACCCGTAAAACTGAAAGGAAATACACAAAAATTAGCAATAAAGGAAAAACGCTTAGTTTTAACTAACAAGGGGTGCCCCCAGGCGGGCCAAAGATTGACCACAGCATAGCCCAAGCTTCAAACTATTACATAGTACAAGATTCATTCAGTTATAACAAGCCGTTCTCGAGTTATACGAGTTAGAATTTTCGTTAAAAAATGCAACTTTCGCTTGTTTTTGTATAGCAAAAGCTTTAACAAATTGCTTAATAACTTTAAAGTGTGTTAAGATAGGGAAATAAAATTTGGCAGGATTATAGAATAAGACATGGTGATTCGATTCTGTATTTTTTTAAATTTGCATGTCTTTTATTTAAGCAGATATACAGATTTGAAACATTAATACCGATTTTTCTATTTTAAAGCGGGCCGCTAGGCGGGCCAAAGGTTGACCAACATGTAGCCCATTTTCCATTCTATAATGTAGTGAAATTATTACGCAGATAGGTCAATCGGTTTCAGAGTTATAGCAGCTTTAAAAACATCAAAACCCAAAATCCACCTACTACCAGCTTCTGTTGACCTGGTGTTTTACAAAAAAAAAACAATTTTATTTTTGAATTTTTTCGGGTCGAAAAATGATTTTTTTACATTTTATGGAATATCTCGCTTGTTTGAAAAGATAATTGGATGAAAGTTTTGGGTAATTATACAAAACAGATTGAGGAATATTTCCTCGAGATTTTTTTTGTGCCACGCCCCTTTCTTAAACTCGATAAATGGGTTTTAAACTATAAATGCTATTTTTCATAGGTTAATTTTATGCTTAGAAGCATTCTAAGTAAAGCATATTGTAGCTGAGCTTGTAAGCTATCTTTAGCAAAAAATTTCATTGAAATACTCTCAAGCGTTCCAGAGTTATAAGCTTTTTAATTTATAAGCCAAATTGCAAGTAACCGGCTGAACCAAAAAAATCTCAAACGTAAAACGCCTAAAAGTAAACTATGATTTTTGTGGTTATAAACAGGCTGACTCAGCTATATTTAATTTTAAAAAAATTTCAAAAGTTGCTTGCTATTTTTCTGAGATTATGGGCTCCTGGTATTTTACTTGAATTTTTACGTACAAAATCGACAACAAAGTGTGTCGTATCGTATGTATGTATGTTTGTATGTATGTACGTATGATTGATTATTCTTAGCATTTTCAGGTATTTTTCTTACATTTTAAGTTCTTTTTATTTTGATTAATAAAACGTAGTATAATTTCTTGGATTTTTTTGTGGTTTTTATTTATTATTGATTATTTTAATAGATAATAAGTAAGTAACACAAACATCAATTTTTACATATTTTACATTATTTTTGCATTATTTAACTTAATTTGAAATAATTCTAGCTTAAATTTTTAGTTTTTAGGGCATAACGTTTTGCAAAATCACATTTAGAGCGTAATTTCATGATATTTTCGTTAGAAGAAACAAAATTTGAATAGTATAAGTAATAATATACATGCATATAGCAAACAAATAACTAAGAATAGCTTTTAAAAATGTAATAAAAACTAAAATTACAACTTGAAGGCTGCATTTTTAGACTTATACATTTAAAAATCACACGTTTTAGCGTCATCTAGATGTTGCAATAAAGGCAGGAATTGCTCCTATGTATTGAAACAGCATTAGAAAGTATATTGTAGATGTCTAAGCGTTCTGAAAAGTAAAAGGAAATGAAATTTTTCTTAGTTTTTACAGCAAGAATGTATTGTTATAAATATTTTAATAAACATACCTATCAGTGTTTGTATGTATTTATGCAGTTTAGTTGATTTAGGAACACGATGTCGGTATATCGTCCTCTGGATGTTGTTTGAGCGCTTGAATCTCTGCAATGGCTTTAGAAAATAATATGAAAGGAAAAGCATATTAAATGTTGTTGCAAGCGGTAATTAGCAGTTATTCTAATCAGCATAATTACGAATTTAGTTCATTTAGAATAAAAATAAGGAACGCTAATTTGTAGACATCCGCAAGTAGAGAATATTATTAGGCGTCCAGACGTTATGCATAGAAATATAATATGCAGTTTTGTTAGTTCTTGCTGTGTATTTAGTTCATGTATAATAGATATAATACCGCTGATATTTTATTCTTTTGGATGTTTTTAAACTGTTCCTTTGTACACATCTGCCAGTAGGGAATATTATGAGGCAACCTGGCGTTCTACGAAGAAACATAATATGAAATTTTGTCAGTTGTTGCAGTAAACAATATTAAAAGATATTTTATTTGACAAACTTACCTGTTTAATTTATTTAGAAAACGAGACGTTATGCTATCGTACCCTGGATATTATTTAAAAATGTATGATTAGGTCTTCCGCTCGTTTCCAATATCCGAAATATTTAAGATAGTTGCAAGTTTAGTTTAAGCAGAATCATTAATTTTTTTATTATCCTCTTGATGGCTTTTGGAGACATAAATAGCTCTTCTGTGCACATCGACTAGTAGGAAATAATATGGTCGACGCTATCGAGGAAAACACACTCATATTATTAGTTTTTATTGCAGAACAGTATTCCATCAACATACTTACGACTTTATGTAGATAATTAAGATGGATGATGAATTTATTCTGGTTATATGTATGAGCCATTACGAAATAATATGATACGAGCCGTCAAACAGTTCTGATAGGACATGCGTTCATAGCATGAAGCATCAAATGGACATTGTAATGGTAATAGTTAGTAAGAAGACGTTATTTTTTTACCCTCTGAATGCTGTTTAAGGACATGAATCGCTATATCATTACAAAACAATATATGTAATTGAGGAGCTTAAGCATTCTGAAAATAAAATGAAATTTATTAATATAGTAAACATTTAATTTAAGAAACTTACCACCAGTTTAATTTATTTAGAAGAGTTTTTTCTGTCGCCCTTTGGATGTTTGTTTAAGGTAATGAACCGTTCCTCTGTACACATCCGCCAGTAGAAAATAATATGATCTAGTCTATGGAGCGTTTTGAAAAGAAAACCAAAATACATTTCATGAGTTTTCATTTCAAGCATTATTTCTGTTGCAATATGGAATAATCGGTTGAGTCGACTCGAGCATAGTAGTGTTTTTCGGAAGTATTAACGCTACCACTAAGCGGTTAGAAGACTGCTAGGTAACAACGCATGGCTCGCTCTACTTTCTTGTGACCTTTTCTTTGTAACCACTTTTAACTTGAGCATAGCTTAATTTACTTAAGTCAACTTAAGCGATTATTCTCCATACTGCCAAAGATTTATTAATAACATACTTACGAGTTTATGTACAAATAAGATGCTATTCTATCATTCTCTGGATGCTGCATAGCTCCTCGGTACATATGTGCCATGGCGAAATAATAGAGTACGAGTAGTCAAAGAGTTCTGCTAGGATATGAAATGAACATGCCATTATAGCATCAAATAGATATTTAGTAGCCATGAGTGTTTGTATCTACATATCTACTTATAAAATCTAATTGATTTAGTAAGAAGACGTTATTTTGTCACCGTCTGAATGCTTTTTAATGACATGAATCTCCGAATCATTACAAAGTAATATACCCATTAGAAAGCAGGATCTCGAGCATTCCTGAAAAAGAAAATTAATTTTTATTAGTTTTCATTACAAGCAATATTTAATAAACTCTTAATTTAAGATATTTACTATATTTATTTTTAATTTAATTTATTTACCAGTTAAATTCATTTAATCGAGTTTGTTCTATCGTCGTCTGGATGTTTGTTTTAATTAATGAATCGCTCCTCTGTACACATCGGCCAGTAGAAGGTCTAGTCTATCAAGCGTTCTGAATAGGAAAAAAAAAGAGACATTTTATTAGTTTTTATTGCAAACAGTATTTAATCAATATATCCAATATGCAAATTTGTACTTTTAGGAAGAGCGCAAAGACCGGCGAATTGTGAATTTAAAGTCGGCATATTTCTAAAACTGCCAGGCTTATAATATTTCTTATCGAGTTATTTATCGTCTATGAAAATTTCAGCATTTTGAAACGAAGCATATCGTATAAATTAGAGTAACAAGATAACAAGTCTGAAAAACCAATTTTGCATATTGGATAGTTTGTCATGGTAGGGACGATATGTACTTAAAAATTTATGTAGAAAGAATATGCTACCCTATCGTTCTCTGAGTTCTGACATGATGCGAACGAAGCGATCAAGCGTTCAGTGCATAAAGCATTAAATGATTGCTCGTATCTAAGTACAATGGGCCTTATTACGAGTGTCGTATTACGACTTCGACTACGACAATTTTGTACTAGACTAAAGAACATAGCAACATTTTTTCTTTAATCTAGTTCAAAATCGTCGTAGTCGAAGTCGTAATACGACACTCGTAATAAGGCCCAATATAAAATTTAATTTACTTAGGAAAAACTCGTCATTTTTGTCACAATCTGAATGCTTTTTAAGGCAATGAATCGCTGCATCATTAGAAAATAATATCCATACATACATACATATATAATTTAGGAGCCCAAGCATTCTGAAAAGAGAACAAAAGTACATTAAGGTGTCTGTTATGACTTTCACATCCGTGTGAAAGTGAATCTTTTCCGCATATTTTGGTGTCCTGACATTCACTTCCAAATAATTTTTTCGTTTTACTTTCGACTGCACCAAGCAATGTGAGAGTAAATGGAATCGCCTTTTTTCCACAATAAAATTAATTTAATTTAAGCGAAATCTTTTTTTTTAAATTAGGCTTGATATCTCATCTACCTAATTCGGAAATTTAAACCAATATATAACGGGTGTTTTTTTAGAGGTATAGAACTTCGAATTGAAATAAAACACAAGAAAATCGTTTTAGTGTCCATCAATTTGGCTTTATTGGAAGGATAATTTTATGCCATTAATGTTTAAATATGATTTTGGGCATGTGGCCGCCGCGACTGGCTCGAATAAAGCCAATTCTACAGGTCCAATTTTCAACCACTTTTTCGAGCATATGGGGCCGTATGTTGGCAATAACGCCACGAATGTTGGCTTCCAAGTCCCCTAACGTTTCTGGTTTGTTGGCGTAGACGAGCGACTTCACATATCCCCAAAGAAAATAATCCAATGGTGTCAAATCACACGATCTTGGTGGCCAATTGACAGGTCCATTCCGCGAAATTATGCGCTCATCGAATGTTTCCTTCAATAAATCGATTGTGACGTGCGCTGTGTGGCATGTAGCGTCGTCTTGTTGGAACCACAACTCATCCACATTCATGCCATCCAATTCGGGAACAAAATAGTCGGTTATCATGGCTCTATACCGGTCTCCATTAACGGTAACTGACTCTCCAGCATTATTTCGGAAGAAGTATGCCCCAATGACTCCACCAGCCCATAGAGCACACCAAACAGTCAGTTTTTGTGGATGTAATGGCGTCTCAAGGGTCTAATGTGGATTCTCTTCACTTCAAATGCGGCAATTTTGCTTGTTGACGTAGCCATTCAACCAAAAATGAGCCTCATCACTGAACAAAATTTTGCGATGAAAATCAGCATCGAGATCAATCTCATTTTCGGCCCATACACCAAAATCACGACGCATTGCATGGTCTCGCGGCTTTAATTCTTGCACAAGCTGGATCTTGTAAGGTCGCAAGCCAAGATCTTTGCGCAAAATCTTCCATAAAGTTGATGGACAAAGCTCCAATTGCTGTGCACGGTGGCGAATCGATTCATTCGGGTCCTCTTCAACACTTTGCTCTACAGCGGCAATTGTTTCTTCGGTGCGCACTGTTCGACGTCTCTGCGGATGCGTATTATCACATAGAGTAAACGTAGTGCGAAAACGATCCATGGTTAACCGAATTAATTGCTCTGATGGACGATTATGTCGACCATAAAATGGACGGAGCTTGCGGTAAACTTCGCGAACTGAACCATTATTTTCGAAATAAATTTGCACGATTTGCAAGCGTTGTTCTTTTGTCAACCTGTTCATGATGAAATGGCAAACCAAACTAAATATTAATCACTTAACAGCTGACAAAATGGCCGCCAGTTAAAAAAGTGATGCCAACTTAAAGTTCTATACCTCAATAAAAAACACCCATTATTTGGTTTTAATACATAGAAAAGGGTATATGAAAAACATTCCCACATTAGCAACCAATTTTGCAAAAATATTCGGAAGTATGCAGACACGAAATTTTGCGATTCGCAAATTTTCATTCTAATTGAAAACTTTCGAAAGTCGTGACACACACGTAAATTATTAGTTTTCATTAATATTAGTATTTAATAACATTTTAAGGCTTATTTGTGTAAATCACATCCTTTTGGTGATATTTGCATGAAAACAAAACAACATTTTTAAAATTTATAAAAGGTGTTTTGTTTAGGCCCAATAGAACTTCAAATTAAATAATTCTGCCAAAAAAACCGACTTCAATGCAAAATATTATCAAATCTTCATTTTCGAAAAAAATGTATGGGATATAAAATTAAGTTTTAATGGGCATGCCTCTGTCCATTTTTTAAATGCAAAATTTAGTGTTTTTCAGAGCTCAGGGTGTGTTGCTTTGTAAAAATCGGTGCAGTCGAACCACTTAAAATAAAACATTAAATTTTAATGTCACGCCCATTTTTTTAAAAATGGAAAATTGTGTCTATTTTTGAGGTGTTTTATAGGTTTCTCAGTAATCAATTAAGTAAAATATCATAAAACCATTTTTTTTCCAATGGGAAATATCCTCTCAGATAGAGATCACCACATGACATTGACATTTGAAAATTATTTCGGGCATATGGCCAGGGACGCCATTGGACAACGTCCAATTTTCGGCCGATTTTTCAAGCATTGCTGGACGTATGACATGAATAAGACGAACAATGTTGGCCTCCAAAACGTCAATTATTGCTGGCTTATCAGTACAAACCAATGACTTCACAAGGTGTCAAATCGCAAGACTTTGAAAGCCAATTGACATGTCCTTTGTCTCGAAGAGAATTTGCCGCTAAATTTTAATTTCAATAATTACATGGCCTTATCATACGTAGCACAATCCTCTTAAAACCACATCTCGGCTGGATCATTCATCATTTATTATGTTGCGGTAACGATATCAATTGGCCCGTAACACGAGCTCCAGCTTGAAGACATAAGATCCAATGATCCCACCGGCGTGTAAGAAGACGCACCAAACGGTGCAATTTTTCTGGATGCAATAGTCTGTAGGGTCGGTTTTGGATTGGTTTCACTCTCTATTAACAAACCTGTCTATTAACAAACCTGTTAAGCCAAAATGAGCGTCATCGCCGAACACAATTTTGCAATAAGACAACGGATCAGTTTTCAACTGCCCGAGAGCCCCATTGGTGAAAGAACGATGTATATGATTGTCTCGTAGCTTTAATTCCGGCAGCAGCTGGACCTTAAACGAGTGCAGGTCAAGATGTTTTGCTTCAAATTTTCCATGCATCGCACGGACTGAGCACCAATTACTGCAACCGACGATGAATCGATAAATTTTAATCTTCCACACTCCCGTTTAAGCGGCGATATTCTCCTCAGTACGTGGTATGAAATCTATCCACAGTTTGATGCATGGCTTCCCTAGATAGGCGATTATGTGCGCCATGAATATCATGAAGTCGTCTATAAGTTGAGTGAACTGATGGCTGATTTTCAAAGTACATACATACATATGTATATAAATTTGGACAATGTGGGAGCGTTGCTCAATCGTCAGTCTATTATTTGTGATGATTGGCCATTTTTAAAATTCCCAAATTTTGTTTACGTTGTCGTATTCATAAATATCTCTTTAGTGACGTGATTAAGGATCAATTTCACCCACTCTATTTAAATATCAATTCATATTTAAATGTAGATTTTTGGTCCATCATCCTCTGGATATTTTAGAGCCAAGAATGATTCTTCTGTTGTACACATTTGCCAGCAGAAAATATGATAAACTCTAGCGAGCGTTCTGCAAATAAAAACAAAATATAACCAATATATTGTTATCTAAAATGCAAAACGCCCGATCTAACTAAACAAAGAAATTAAAATATACTTTTTTATAAATTCCGTGGTATTCGTTATGCAAAAAAACTTTTGCTTAAAAATTTATATATATATATATATATATATATATATATATATATATATATATATATATATATATATATATATTTTACTTTACCTTTTTCAAATTCTGTTTTTGGTAATGTATTTTTGTCAGACAAAAGGCAATGGAAAAGAAGGATATGGAAAGAAAAAGGATTTTTTACACAAAATTTTTTTACTTCTTGGGAAAAAACTTATTTGAAAAGATACACATTTTGGAAGTAGTTTTTTTTTTCTTTTTTTTTTTGTAAGGAAACACATTTTTTAGGACAGTACATTAAGGAAGAGGTGCTTTTTGAAAAACATATGGCATTTTCTTTTCTAAAAAAAAATGTTACACTTATTACATACACTTTTCAATCGAAATTCGCAATAAAATGATTTTCTGAAATATACATTTTATTAGAAATTATTGTATCATTTCTTGCGAGCTTAAATAAAAAAAAAGTTAAACAATTTTACACTTTTTCTAGAAAAGAAAACGCCAATAGTTTTTTATCATCTTTTGCAAAGGATACATTTGAATTTGGTTTTTTAAACAAGCGCTTTTCAGAAAAAAAAAAGGAATTGAAGAAAAATCTCTATTTTAAAATCGTGCTTTATGGGAAATGCTTTTTATCAACGAAAGATAGTTTTTAGAAAAGGCACTTCGTAGAAAGACACTTTCTGAAAGATATTTTTTTAGAACAAGTAGTTTTTGGAAAAGACACTCTCGAAAACCAAGTTGTTGAAGAGTAATATTCTGGCATATAACATATATTTACTGTCGTAAAAGTACTTTTTACAATTTGCATTTTCGGCCAAAGTACTTTTTGAAAAAGTTTTTTAAAGATATTTTTTAGACAATCGAAATCAAAACAAAATCCACAAATGTGGAATAAAACAATAAATATTTATAACAACAACGACAATGTTTCTGAACGTTTTGATTTCACGTTGAATACAGGGGGCAAATTACGGCATTCGATGCGATTCGAAATTTTAAAATATTTCCATATAAACTCTATTGAAATACTTCGTAATTTCGTTCGATAACGAGTGCTGTAATTTGCCCCCAGAACTTGCTCGAATGTTGTTGTTTTTAAGATTCTTTTGTCCTAGTTTACACTATGCAAGTCTTATTGCTAAGCTGATTAGTTTGTTAGGAGAGAGAGAGAGACGAGGGGAAAAGAAACATTTCAGTTCCCCTGGTCTCTCTCTCTCTCTCTCTCTCTCATAACAAACTAATCAGCTTAGCAATAAGACTTGCATAGTGTCAACCAGGACTTTGGAAAAAAAATTTGCCAAATGTGATTTTTTTGATAATTTTTTTTAAATAAATAAAATAAAAGAAATAAACTTTTTAAAATTATACCTGATTTACATTAAGAATTTTTTCATTAAAAAACTTGCATGAAATTTTTTTCATTTGTCAATAGAAGGCCCGGAGAAGCAAAACAAATCTAAAAAAGTGCCAGAAATGCTTCAGAGCAAAGTGTATCTAACTAGGTGGCAGCGCTACTTCAGCTGATAATTTTTTGCTCTATGTGCTTTGTAGCTGAAGAATGTCAAAAACTTCGATTTTGTTTTGGTTTTAGTACAATTATTTTTGTGCTTTTGACATTCTTCGGTTCTTTACACAGCTATGGTTGCCGTATTTTTGTATAACAAATCCTTACGCAGCCACCTGTATAATTACACCATGCTTCAGAGACTCACGCTACATCAATTTTTATATATCACTCTCTCCTATAGCGCTGATATTACCAAATAAAAAAAAAACAACAAATATCAAGAAAAATGCCTAATGTAAACAAGGTATTAATTAGTCGGTACCCCTTTATTAAAAATTTTTCAATCGGGTATAATATTCTGTATTCCACGTAAAATTAAATCACTCGGAGTTGCCATAGCTTTGCTGTTATAAACACATATTTCCAACAACAATTCTATGGCAATTCCGCACTTTTTAATTTCACGTGGAATACAGGACATATCCTGAGATACATTAGTTGTTGATTCATTAACGCAATTGCATAATTTTTGAATTAGTTAAGCGGGTAAATCAATTAATCGCAGATCGCTGAAACTACTGTAAAATATAAAAAAATATCTTTTTGTAGCTTTCAAGGTGTTCGCTCATAAGGCGTTTTTTGTTTTCAATTAAAAATGTCGCGGGAATAAGGTAGATATACATATGTCGATCGTTTTCCACTTTGTTTAGAGAAATAAATTTTTGATCCTGTTGTATATATATTATTTTTATTTTTTATAATTTTAATTGCCACAATTTTTGTCGTTTTAAACTGCCCACTCTGGTTTGTTGCTTGTTGTTACAATTTTGGCATTTGTGATCGCAAAAACGAGTAAAATATCAATCGAATTACAGAAGAAATGATCCAAACTGAAGGGACATTTATCCATTTTTTTTTACCCGTTAGTGTCGGTCACAAAATAAAATAGTAACACTTTTTTTTTTTGTTAATTAAATAAAACTTAAAGCACACACAAAAACATAATAAATTATTAAATTGAACTGACAAAAAAAATTGAAGAAGAAAAATATGTGAAACTATTTTTAAGCACTTCTTGTTCGTTCTTAGCTGAACTAGACGTTTTGAGGGCTGATAAGAAAATGATTTGCAAACTCAATTAAAACGCGCACTAAATACTCGTATGCGCATTTTGTCGATAATTCTATAATTTTAATTATGAGTTTTAATTGTATCAAATGAAATCGATTGTAATCAATGCATCTTTTGCTTTAATTCTTGTTTTTCTTTTTTTAAGATGTGTGTTTTTGTTTGTTTTCTTATTTTCTAATACAAACGCTTCGCATTAGCATTATGAATTAAATTTTAAAACAAAACTTAGTGTTCGAATGTAAAGGGGAAGGGCGGCTTAGCAAAGAAAGTTAATTAAATCTATATTTGTTATAAGTGTACAACAAGTCGAACCTTGTCGACATCGTGGGATTGGGCCATAAACTACCGATCAGATGATTGGAACCACTTAAATTTTTGTTGTTAGTGCGCCCCAGTAAATAAATTTAAGTAATATTTTAAGGAATTACATTTTAATTGCTTCCAAAGAATCTATATTAAAAATATGCAAGATAATTAGTAGAAAAACTAATAAAAATTTATATTTGAGTCACACAAGAGATTTTAAATTATTTTATAGTAATGATGAAGAAGAAGAGGAAAGTATCTCGCATCTCCTCTGCTTGTGTCCCGCTGTGCCAGATCTTCGTTCGCACTTCCTTGACAGATTATCCGAATTATCAGAAATAAAACTAAACAATCTGGGCCTTTATATTCGGAGCAGCGGATGGTATGGTCGTTGACTCTCTCCTGCGGCGTGTGTACACACACGATACATTTCCCGACCCCCTCTCCTCTAGCACCACCATTCTACATCTACCTCTTTCAACTTTCTCCTCCCTTTCTCTATTTCAATCTTCTGTCCAACTTACAGGTAGCACAAAGGGATCATTCTAGTGGATAAAAGTGGGCTGGACCCTTAATTTTCAACCTTCCTACCAGCAACTTGCTAATCTAACCAAACCTATAGTTTTAGAAAATACTCAGGATAAGTTTTAAAAAATCAATTTTCTCGAAGAACATTTTTGAACTAATTTTCAATTAATAACAAAAATTAAAAATTTTAAAAACAACCGAATATATCTACAGAAGATGTGATATCTTCTAAACGGCAGACAGATTTTTTTTTAAACATAACTAAGCACCTTCTCGATCAAGTCACCTTTCAAACAGGAAAAACTAAATCAAAATCGGTTCAGCCATTTAGTCTGTACGTGGACACGGACAGACACAAACTACAAACTTATAACACCCCTTTTTTTGTTCGGGGTTAAAAATAGTTACCTATTCACAGAAATTTATATGAAAACAAAGTCATAAGTTTAAATTCGCATAAAAAGAAAAAGAGTTGCGAGAAGGACCAATTTTTATAGTTGTTTCCCCAAAGGAAAATGTCGTTACATCAGGATTAGGAATTGTAAAATCGAACTTCATGCAATGACAGCAACATTAATGACATTAATGGCTTGTCGCACAATTACATTCAAAACAAAAACAAAATTTAAAATTTTGTTGTTGTTTCCAATGTAACTGTGCGACAAGTGGAACGTTGGTGACATCGTGGGACAGGTCCTAACAAACGCTTGTCATGAGTCTGCTCTATGACTAAAACATAAAATATATTCCCGCAAAAAATGTAATAACGTTTTTTGACCAGCCTTCCCTCTTTTTGGAGAGGCCCTAACAGAAGTGGTAGTAGTGTTTTGCGGTAATATGTACTAAAATACAGCCGGCGTTTAAAGTAGTCACATTGTGCTTTGAGAAGAGCTGCACAAACACTTTGACAGACACGCACACACACGCACACACACTGGTACATACACACACCCACATTTCATGCATTGAAACAATAAAATTTTGAGTCATAATAGATTTTTGTTTCGCCCTTTTTTCTAATATGGCGTGGCGTCATGAATCAAATGTTTGTTGTAAATAAAATAATTATTAAGTAAAAAAGATTACTAATCTTTAAAACTAAATGTCTAGATAATACATTTTAATTTATAGTATAAGTATATCTGTGCTTTTTCTGAATAACCGCATATGGCCATTTTTGATTTATTGATGCCAAATTGTTTAGTTTTGTATGCTTTCTATAATTTAAATAGGCTTAACACATAGGATCTTTTGGAGAACCAAATTATATATACTGAGGAGAGATAATGCGAGTCCTCCCCTCTAAGAAAACAATGCCCGTTAAATTACACCTTTACCCTACGTCTCCACTATCCATCGACTTGGACATGACATGAACATGACGCCGGCAGAGCCACTGTGAAAAATTCATCAACTTCTTTGTTGTGGTGAATATGTGCGATGTCTATGTTCAGGCATATGAAAGTATTTTGCGTTAATGCAATGGAGACGGAATATTTACCCAATTTTGTTCTGTCTCTTTTCCATCTATTGCATATGATGGAACGGTGAATATTGTTGCTCAGACATATGTTCGGCCATCCATGTCACAGCATGTACGAAACATGGACATGAGCAGTATCCATTAGCCATTTGCGATGTCCGACATGATGCCCATACCAAGTTCGTGGCTCGTGGAGACCGCTAGTTAGCATAATATTTTTATCCAACAACAATAACTTTTGGGTCCTATACTGGTCGCAGTCCGAGAAATTTATTATTCCCGACTAAAACGAGCTTCTGGGACAGATTTTCTTTGGTCTCTTTTCACACCGCTCATTCTTAATCTTTCGAAGTTTGCAGGAGAATAGTGTTCGTTACTTGAGAGGGATTAGACCATACCAGATTGACTCGATGATATCTTAAGGTATTGGCGACTTGTCAGGTAAAATAAACTGCTGCATGTCTTTATATCTCTTCCAGATACAGTCGGCATTCTTGCTCAACTTTTCATGTGATATACACATTTCTCAAGAATCTAATGGGAGCTTCGATATCAATAAAGACGTGAATATCTCTATCGGATATCTTGCAACATCATCAAAAGTGAAATACTTAAGGATGTTAGGGTTAACTGATCCGAGTATTCACAGCAATCGACCGTTTGTATGCGACTTGGTGAATATTTGGATGGCATTTTCTACAAGGTTGAAAGCTTTATAATATTCTGGTACAGGGTGTCTGGTGGGAAATTTATATTTTTAAATACGATTATTTAAAAAAGCCCAGTCTATCTTCAAAGACTCCCGAACTGGGGGCAAATCACCGCATTCGAAATCGAGTACTTTGTCATCGAAATGTTGCTAACGTGGATCATGGCAATCGTTTTCGAAACGTATCTACTCGAAGTTGCACTCGATTGGTAATCTACTATCGAAAACAAGTAAACTCTAGATTTTTGCCCCGAAACAAACCAAAGAAACAAAACAAAGGAAAAAAATAAAGAAGTAATAATAATATAAGTATTTTTCTGATATATTCGCACAATTAGTTTAGAAAATATAATTTTAATTTTTAGTTAATTTTAATTATTATTCGAACTCCATTTGTTTCTATATTTGTGATTTGAACGGGCTAAAGTTCGTATCGCTTTTTAAGCCAAATTACATGTGATAATTATTAATGAACAAATAACACCAAAGTCTGTTGTAAATATTCTGACTAACAACACATAGTTGAACGGAACAGCCAGCCGTTTTCGAAGGCCACTAAACCTTCATCATCAGCGTTCTTTTGTGTTTGGTCCACTGTGTATGGTGTCAGTTGATGTAGATTTTTGCTTTATATACTTAGCACATTGAAATACGATGAATCAAAACAATTCACATATTCCATTTGCAATAAAATGCTAAGTATATAAAGCAGAAATCTACATCAACTGACACCACACACAGTGGACCAAACACAAAAGAACGCTGATGATGAAGGTTTAGTGGCCTTCGAAAACGGCTGGCTGTTCCGTTCAACTATATGTTGTTAGTCAGAATATTTACAACAGACTTTGGTGTTATTTGTTCATTAATAATTATCACATGTAATTTGGCTTAAAAAGCGATACGAACTTTAGCCCGTTCAAATCACATATAATTTTAATTGTTTTTAGGGAAAGTGAATATGAATACAAAGATTGCCCAATAGACAGTGCAAAAATAAATAAGGGAAAATCGCTTCCAGAACAAATACAAATAAAGTAAATGGGAAACAAAAAGAATTATTGAAGCTATTTATGATGGAACATCATGTTTCGTTTTGTTTTCCTTATTTTCATATGCTAACAGCAATGTAAAAAATAGTAGTAGGTAACATACAATACGATCGAATACCGTGCTCCAAAAAATTGCAGCCATCGAAATATTTCTCTACACGAACGTGCACTCGATTTCTAATGCGGTAATTTGCCCCCTGGTCGAAAGCAGTTCACGTGAAAATCCTCGACTTTCAATACGGAAAAGAGCTGCCTCACTGGGACTTCCAAGAGCGATTATTCATGAAATTTTAAAAGAACTGAAAGAAAGTGACTTTGATTTACGCAAAAATTTTTGTGAAACGATGTTTCGCAATGTAAATCCCATTTTTTGGAGCGACGAGGCTCATTTTCACTTTAACGGCCACGTCAACAACCAAAACTGCCGTTAATGGTATCCAAGAACCCGCAACCTTAGATTAAAACATCAAAAACCATTGCATTGCTCCAGGGTAACTGTTTGGTGTGCCTTATCCACGCATGAGATAATTGCACTATTTTTTTTCGAAAATTCTCGAGGCCAGGCGACGAATGTCAAACATGCGCGCTCATCCATCGTACTCTTCACACACGTGGTTTCAACAGGATGGGGCTACTGCACACATAGCGAGAGCTTCGATGAATTTGCTTCGGGAAAATTTCCTCCAAAAACTGATCAGACGTTTTGGGGACATGCCAATGGCCATCGAACTGCTTTTTACTTGATTTCCCATACAAAACAAAATCTAGTTTGGGAGTAGATTTGTAGGCAATCTACTCAAAATAATAATAATATTTTTTTTAAAGTCTATGCATAAAGTAAGAGGTTTGTGACTGTTTAAAATTTGTGGTTAAAGTCTACTGATGATTTGGTTCAAGCGCCAATGAAATACGTATATAGACGTGCTAAACTACCACCAAATAAATTTCAATTTTTATTTTTTTTATTTTTACTACCTATTAAGAAATTTATTATTCGACATATTGTCAGAAGTTTATTTTAATTTGAAATTTATTTGCTGGTGGTTCAGCGTTGTCTATATATTCCATTGTTGCTGTAACAAATCATCAGTAGACTTCAACCACACATTTTGAATAGTCACAAACCTCTTATCTTATGCACAGACTTTCAAGAACTATTTGAGAATTCACAAATAATAATATTTTTGAAAATCACAAAAGAAAAATAAGCGTAGTAGGCTTAGAAACTAATACAAAAAACCCAGCAAATAATTTATATTCGATTTGAATCTATTTTATTTTTCTATAAATATAAAGGTGTAGAAAAATAAATAAGCATTTAGCCACAGCTGCACATCTAGGTATTGTCAATAATTTTGTAGTAATTTTGTTTCTTCTCATAACTCCTAAATGAATGCAATTCAATCAAACTAACTTGAAAGAATGACCTAATCTATTAGAAATTCACATATAAATATATCCATCACCTTATTACTTGTTTTATTTGTTTTGCCTACTAAAAAGTACAACAGTGAATATACATAAGTAAATACATGTGTATGTGTGTATATGTGTATTGTAAAACAAATAATGAAAATAATGAGTTTAAAAAATGCACAAACAGTTGTTTCCTTACGGAATGTGCGTTCAGTTTGGCACTTTACTTAAGCAAATGACATTTGACGAAACTTGACGAAAAGCTTGTTAAGTTCATTATAGTTTGCCACATACGTTTTATATGTAACCGCACAGTTGCTTAAGCTTAGCTTATTCATATTATAGTTGGGCCTTAAGACAGATGGATTTTACTATTGTTCCCAAAATATGTGACAGCGCATAGAGAAAGGGACCTAAGGGTAAAAAAAAATCAATTTTTACTTTTTTTTTTGATGTGGACAACATCTGAGCATTGAATGAGACCGATCCCATGCCCCAAAAGTGTTCCCTCCCAGAGATATGAGCGTTTTATGCCCCTATTACGGTTTACAACTCAACCAAGTTTAGTTGAAATTGTAACAACTTAACTTTAAAACAACTTAACTGTTTTTTGGCATTCTGAATTACAACAAATTTTAGTTGTATTCGAAACATTGTTCGAAAAGAATAGGTTTTTATATATGCTATGTTTTTGAAACCATAGTTGCCATCACAAAATATTTTAAATATTTTAAGATTTAATCTAGTATTTTATTTTTAAATTGCATGTTTTATGAATGTGGTAACAATATTGGTTGACAAATGGGATTGGTTGGCGTCTGGAATAATGAAGCAAACCTAATACAACAATCGAAATAAAAACCAAAATACAACTGATAAAAAGCAGTTGTATCAAGGTGCAAAAAAGTTGTAATCCATAATAAAAATTTTACAACTACAACTAAACTGTCCATTTAGTTGTAAATCATAATAGGGGCCTTATTCAGTGATGGTACACCAAAGATACACGTATTTAAATCTTTAAAATGGCTCTCCTGAACAAAACAGGTTTTTACCCTTAGGTCCCTTTCTATTTTGCGCGTCACATATGTATATCAAGTCAGTGACAATTCAATATGTCTCCAAGGTTTTTCACTTCAACAAGTGTCAGTATAATATATAATATATAATATATATAAATATTTATGAGAAACACCCATCACAATAGATTCAACTGGGTCTACGCGTGAAGGTGTGTTGCAACATCACCCTTCCTAACGTATGAGACATACGCGGTTTTTCTTCTCAAAGCCATTAATATATGTACCCAGCAAAAAATAAAAGAAGTACTTCCTTACGAACCACTTTTGAATTACTTCGAAAGTATCTAATGCATATTTTTAGATGTTAAAGAAGTTATTTTTAACCACATATCAAATAGAATTTTAAACCACTACTTTGTTTTCAGCAAATTCAATACTTTTTTGGCTCAAGCCAAATACAAGCCTTTTTTTTATTACATTTAAGGCTTATCAAATCGAAAAATTTACATTATTAAAAATAACAATGCAGTAAAATAAGAAAAAATTAAATAATTTAACCTTTTTTCTTTTCAAACCATATACAAGTGATTTTATTCACTGAATAAAAAGCACTTTTTAACTACTTTTGTGAAGTGAATTATTTTCACTTCCGAATTCGGATTTTTATAGCACCAAAAACATGATTTTTATTGATATTAAAAAATGTGAAAATCAAACCACTTCCTTCCAATTACATGTCAATGTAAAATTCATTGGTTTTTTACCTAAATTTGAAGTGGTTTGATTCAGTAGATGTGGTGTTTTTTCTACATCTTTTTCCTCACTTTTTTTGCTGGGTATAATCATATGCACGTATAAATGTGTTACAATTAATTTTTTTCATTTGTGGTTTTCCTTTCATGTTAAAAAAAAAAATCAAGAGATTGCGGATTGGAGAGGAGGTGTTAGAAAAATATTTAGTTACTTGTAATAAGTGTTACAAATATTTTGTTAATTGTTAACACAAAAAAAAAAACATTAAGATCTTTCAGAAAAAATCAAATAACAATAATGAATTACATTCATTAATTGACCTCAATTATTTTAATAAAGCAACCCTCAGTAAAAAAAACACAACAAAAAATTGCTGTTTAAGGGTCTTCTTTGAAAATATAATAACAAATTTAAAATTTTAGAGGTCGTAAACATCCATTTATAATAAAAAAAAATTGTTATCGCCTTAAAATAAAATAAAATTAGACAAAAAGTTTAACGAAGTATTGAGTGTATAACTGTGAGGACGAGTAAATAAGTGCGTGACTTTTGGAATGAGACACAGGTTTTTGGATAACAAAAAATGCGGTTTTCTTTTCAAATCCTTATTAAATCGACCCAATAAGTTGGCATAATATTCGCCATTGATTGTTTTGCCTTTTCGAAGGTAGTCAATGTGGATTATATTATGTGCATTCCAAAAAACGGTCGACATGACTCACACTCTTGGGTGACAAACCCACCTTTGCCTTATTTGGAGCCAAGGCACTCTGAGAAAGCCTCTCTCTTGACTGCAGTGTGGTCCACGTTCCCACAACCCCGAAAACACCCCGGATCTATGGAGGGAATCAAACCCATGACCTTTGAACTAAGAGGCTAGCATCACTACCATTCAGCCACAGAGGCACCCGCGGTTGCGAAACGGCGCAAAAACAAAAATGACAAACACTCCTGCGAAGTTGTCACACGTTTGCGTTTGTGGTCGCAATCTTTATCATACACAAGTGAACATTCAAGATTGAAAACCCCTGCGCCGTGTGAAATGACTATGGCTTCCACAATCTCTTTCACTTTCAATCTCCCGAGTCACGAGCTGTTGGGACAAGTTAGTGATTTGAAGAATAGAACTCGTGCTCGTGTCATTGAACCTTACTTTCTCGAAAATGAGGCTGGAACAATTTTAATAATAATATCACTTTAACACAAAACCAAATAATTTGGTTTTGTGTGACTCCTGTTGGCAGGTTTATGCTATTTTCTAGACCTTAGGGAACAGAAATAGATTGTCAGTAGCACAAAATTGTTCTCGAGAGCGAGTAAAAAAGCCCTAATTTTTTGATATTGTGTTAAAGTGGCGTCGATGTCGACATCTGCAATAAGGGTGAAAGTTTATTTTCAACTAAAGACGTCGCTTCATGCCACACAAGTGACGATACCATCATTATTTTGTTGAAAAGTATCCTGACAGTGTGACTTCTAGAAGAGGCTATCATAATTGATCACCAAGATCTTGTGACTTAACACCAGAAGCAGCGCTTCTATCTCTAAGATCATATAGCACTTCCTCTATTCTAGTTGTGCAGTGCAAGAGTGTGCTATCTAGACTGGGTGGTCAGGTAAATAACGGGCGGACGAGCTGATTCTGCTATGAATGCTTCCAAAGCAGAATCGGTAGCCATGCCGTTTCGTACTATTAGAAACTGAATCTTCATTGTCTTTATTATAAGACTGAATGGAGGTGGCGCAATATAAACACGTGCAAAGTTGCTAAGAAAATAAGGCTTTGCTACAATGATAAGCGCTCAATACAATTAACAAGTAGGAACCCCGTAAGGGACATCTCGAGGTTCACTGCAGTCATAACGGCGCACTGGGCGGTAGGCAGATATGCTAGTAGGATAGGACTGTCCTACAATAAGCTTTACCGAAGTTGTCGAGAAGGCAAAGAAGATATAATCTTCCACTTTCTTTACGAACGTCCAGCTTTGCATCTCTCGAGACAAAAGATTTTAGGCAGTCATGTACCAGGCGACCTTCCAGATTTATCTGAGATTGTGTGGAGTCACTTCATCAGATATATCAACGCCTCAAGACTTCAAAGATGGAATTCGTGAAGTTATCGAGGACATACAGCCGCAATTGCGCGAATTGGTAGTGAAAAGTCTCATAAAGACAATATGGTGCTGCAAGAGTAGCCATTGCGCCCATTGAGCTGATATTATCTTCCATTTTTAAAATTAAATAAACATTAGGTTATTTCGCTTAAAAATTTTCGCTTTTAGCTTATCAAAATGTGAAACCTCTTATGGGAAGACGCTTTATTTAGCATCTTTATTCCACTCTATTGAAGCGAGTATTATGCCATATCATTTTAAAAAGAGGGCAAATATTCCCATATGAGCACCATACCATACAAGAAAATAAAAATACACATTAAAGAGAAAAATTATTCCTGCAATAACAACTTTAATTGAAAATAAAACGAAAAATTAATTAAATATGTATTTAAGTCAAATAATATTTGTTTAAAAATTAAATTAATTACAGAGTTTAATTGACTCAATTAAATTTTTAACTTATTTTTGGTATCATTTTCAATTAAAATTTTTTATTCTGTGTACTTTTTATCATAAATGCTTTCGAGGCTAATTAATTAAGTCTATTATTTTAATTTTCTATTTCAGTTTGCTTGTCACTCGGCTACCAAAAATTCGCGATTGCCAGAGAGCAAGCAGAATTACTTGGTGGCCAGAAAACACTAATTATCCATTGAAAATGGCAGCTGTTATTTGTCGATTGCCTTCGGCTTTTAAATATTATTATTTTAGCAGTTTATAATCTGTAAAAAAATAGTTTTTGCCGTTCATGTGGTAGAATTACCACAAATTTCTTTAAAAAAAAAAGGACAAGAACTTTATTAAAATATCCTTCAATATTTGGTAAATTTTCATTGAAACTTTTTTAATTTCATTTGTAGTGGGATATATAAAGTATGTAGTAAGTAGTTTTTTTTTCATTATTCATTTAACGTATTGTAATTTAAATCTATAGTTTGTGGTTTTACTCCAAGATTATTTGTATATGGATGATTATCTTGTGTGGGGCAATGTGTGCAGTATGTGGCGTTGTGCTGTTTGGCCTGTATTGGGTTCGTTTGGTAAGAAGCCCAACAAAAGTTTTCATTTGAAAACAATATAAAAAAACAAGGCAAAATACACAGGGGCTTTATATTCATATGACCTCTTCTTCAGCTATAAAATATACACACTAAATTGAAAAAAAAAATTAAAACTTTTTTGAGTAATACACATACATACAAACACATACAAATACGAGTATGTACATCAGAGCTGCCCACAGAGAGAAAACCGAGAGAAATGTATAAGCGTATGTGTATTCATCTATCTATCTATATAATTAATAGGCGAACATGTTTTTTGTAATCCCTTTTACACTGGTACCACTGCACCGATTTTAAAAAGATTGATATGGTTTTAAATGATTTTTTATACAGATGTGCAGAATCTATATTTTATTGAAATCGGTTTAGTATTTTGGGAGCGTTTAAAGTTGCTACTACTACATGCACACATATTGCACACGCATTCATTAGCTTACAAGTAAAAAAGAAACAAAACATGCGTGTTTGTGTGTGTGTTTGTAGTATCCCTGCAGTCAGACTGGGGCCAAGTGTCTCTATGTCAATACTAAAATTCTAGTAGTAGTTACATTGTCTATAATTTCTCTTCTATTCGTCAGTATAAAAGAAATAGGGAAAACAGATGTGGTGTATTTCTGGTGGATTTTGCAACAACTTGTTTGTATAAAAAGCCGATTGATGTTCGGCACTCTGGCGCTTCTCTGGGCAGCCTGGATGTACATATGTATATGTACTATGGAAAAGAAGAAAATGTTACAAAAGAAGCAGCACAAAACTAAAATATAAACTATCTTACGAATATATAATAAAAAAATTTACAGAGAATAGTAAAAAAAACAACCACGTCGCTTTCCAAACTAGGGCACTGCAGCAGTTAACCACACAAATAAACTAACACACTATCAAATCGATACAGACATACACACACACATACTTTCATAAATGTCTAATAAATTGACACAAAAACATTGCGAACTATCAAACAAATAAAAGTTAACAGTTATTCACAAATAAAAGCACATACATACGTACGAACTCGCTTTCTGACTATACCCTGCAGTCAGACTGGGGCCAAATGTCTCTATGTCAACACTAAAATTCTAGTAGTAGTTACATTGTCTACAATTTCTCTTCTATTCGTCAGTATAAAAGAAATAGAGAAAACAGATGTGGTGTATTTCTGGTGGATTTTGCAACAACTTGTCAATATACATAAATTTGTATGTACGTAAGGTATAGAAATGTACCAGTAAATGTCTGGTTGGTATGTCTCCATGTTCCCATAAGAACTATGAATTCACTATCTAGTCAATTGTTTTAGTGTTACTAGTAGATTTTCAATGACAAGCACATGCTAAATGTCTATAGCATAAAGTATTGTATGGGGAATAATTGTAGAGTAGTACTGGTGAAAAAGTCAAAAGCGACTCAGTACATTTTCACTATTCGCACTTTCTGCAGGGTAGTTTACCCAGCAGAGATCAGATTGAATGCCTTATTTTGTTGTTTTGAATGCAATCACAAAAAACCTGCATATTGTTGTCAATCCACAACACTTGAAAAAAAACAACGCATGGCACAATCGAAAGAGATGAGTGCGTCGAATTTTATTGCGTGCATTTCTTGATTTATAAAGGGTGTTTTTTATTGAGGTATAGAACTTTAAGTTGGCATCACTTTTTTAACTGGCGGCCATTTTGTCAGCTGTCAAGTGATTAATATTTAGTTTGGTTTGCCATTTCATCATGAACAGGTTGACAAAAGAACAACGCTTGCAAATCGTGCAAATTTATTTCGAAAATAATGGTTCAGTTCGCGAAGTTTACCGCAAGCTCCGTCCATTTTATGGTCGACATAATCGTCCATCAGAGCAATTAATTCGGTTAACCATGGATCGTTTTCGCACTACGTTTACTCAATGTGATAATACGCATCCGCAGAGACGTCGAACAGTGCGCACCGAAGAAACAATTGCCGCTGTAGAGCAAAGTGTTGAAGAGGACCCGAATAAATCGATTCGCCACCGTGCACAGCAATTGGAGCCGACTAACCGACTATTTTGTTCCCGAATTGGATGGCATGAATGTGGATGAGTTGTGGTTCCAACAAGACGGCGCTACATGCCACACAGCGCACGTCACAATCGATTTATTGAAGGAAACATTCGATGAGCGCATAATTTCGCGGAATGGACCTGTCAATTGGCCACCAAGATCGTGTGATTTGACACCATTGGATTATTTTCTTTGGGGATATGTGAAGTCGCTCGTCTACGCCAACAAACCAGAAACGTTAGGGGACTTGGAAGCCAACATTCGTGGCGTTATTGCCAACATACGGCCCCATATGCTCGAAAAAGTGGTTGAAAATTGGACCTGTAGAATTAGCTTTATTCGAGCCAGCCGCGGCGGCCACATGCCCGAAATCATATTTAAACATCAATGGCATAAAATTATCCTTCCAATAAAGCCAAATTGATGGACATTAAAACGATTTTCTTGTGTTTTATTTCAATTCGAAGTTCTATACCCCTCAAAAAAACACCCTATATATGTAAATGTTCACTGGTTTTGTCAAAAGCAGCGAATACTCAGTGAATGGTGCGAATACTTTTTACTGTTATTGAACACAACGTAGTCTTTGTACTTTGTGCTTGTATAAAACTTACGTTAGTATTCATAAAACACGATACAGATTTGAAATGCATTTTATGTAAAATTTTATATGAAACGGTTATTTGAAATACATTTCAGATCTATTTTACTTTTTCCAAATTTTAATTTTTATATTTTCTTTTTTTCTAACACTGTAAAATTTCACCATCACACTGCATTTTTTTTATTTATAACATTAAAATAAAGTAAAATAAACTTGTTATTTAAACGTGATATACAAAAGATCAACGAATACTGAGTGAATGGTATGAAAGAAATGCATTCATTCATGCTGCATCATTTCATTTCACTGCTTGTGTTATACCGACATTGTAATAACAGAGTGCGTATGAGCAATCAACAAATCGCAACGAATTGTATCATAGTAGTTACATTTGTTATTGTTGTCGAATAGATGCATGGCAAAAGCAACGAATTTATGAATTGTTAGCAAATGCGAATGGTTTCATTCCGTACTCTGTTACCCAGAGGCTTTCATTTATCGCTTTCAGAACTCTTCAAACTTTTCTGTTAATTTTATCAGCACGGCTTTATAACACCCTCCTTTAAAACGAAAAGTTTGTGCTCCTGAAGTCCTAAACTAATATCGAGCCATAACCGTCAAAAAAGCTTAACTGACACATTTTTTGGTTCTCGTTTTTTTTTTTACAAAAATCGACGATTTATTATTGCAAATGATCGATTTTAGTAAAAAAAATTAAGTCCGAAAATTATGTCGCTTAAACTTAAGCGGTTATGGCACGATATGCTGCATATATTTTTCTCCAAGTTCACTTGGAGCAATTCTGGCATGTTGTGATATTCTACGAACGAATCCTTTATCGCTTCAGAACTACATATTCTCTTTTCTTTAAATTTTAAAAATACATGCCATAAAACAACTGTGGAGGCCATCGAAGCCTCCAGATGAAACGAGCAACATACGAGTAATACTTGCGAAACTCTGCTAGTCCAAGTAAAAGTTCCATTTATTAAAGACTCTTTGATAATAATTCTGTTTCTTTTTTCAACTTAATTTATTTACAAAATGTAAAATAATATCAAGCTTAGCAAAAGGACTTCTAACAAAAATTACTAATACCTTTCATATTTTGTTTTACCACAACCATTTGGCTAAAACTAATTCTCTTATCTCATTTGCAACTTTTGTTTCAAATGGAAAAGTATTAACTGTACATATTTAATTTGTGCTCCCTAAACCTTAAAGAATTTTTTTAAAAATTATTTTACCCCTTTAGCTGCTAAATCCCTTAACAGTTTTTTTTTTGCAGAAATTACACTACATTCTTGGAATTAAAGCGTAAAACTAAAAAATATTTGCCAAGCTATGGATTTCGTTGTAACGCAACTAAAAAATTGATATTGAAAGAGCAGAAGAAACAAAATACAAGCTAAAAATATAAAAATAACATAAACCCTAATAATCCTCTTATAGGCACCTACATTTTGCTTTTAAAATAATATACATAGACACATACTTAAAAAAAAAAATTAATAAAAAATAGCTTTTTTTATAAAAAAAAAATAATCCAGCTATGCAGCCAACTAACCAAACAGCTATTTAAAATAAATAAATGCAAACAAATGCCAGATCCCGGAATACGTATGAATGCAAAATAATTATTAACTTAACAAAAACAAATCTGAGTGCATGAGGATTTTTGTAGTCCGACAAATGCAAGAAATGTCATATTTTTGCCTTCTCCCACAAGGCAGAACAATATTAAGCATATTAAGCCATATGTAGCATTTGCTTGAGTGGGTGGGCGGCAAAAAGTCGTTGTTTGACTATTGAAACTGAGGTTTCATAAGGATCCAGTCAACAGGAAAATGTACACATTGTACAATAGATGGTAATAAAGGTTCTCTAAATATTTACAAAACTGTCGAAAAGCTTCTCAATACTTTAAAATTAACTAAGTATACAGCTCGATTATGAATTTTCCCGTCGAGTTTTTTTCTTCAAAATCATTTGTTGCCGGGAAAACTCTTCCTATTCAAAATAACCGGGTAATAAACAAAATTTTTTTAATAAATAATTTTTACTTACATGTACATGCATACATACATATATCCTTACGTTGCAGATATGCAATCAAAAGTGATTTCCGCTAATAAGGCTACGTTGCCTCGCTAATCGCGAGATAAATACAAGATTTGTGTGCGCGGTAGACGGTATTTCCCTTCCTTATAGTAAAATTAATGATTATTCCTGTGGGTATTCTTTGTAATTCGAAACGAAAGAAAATGCTTACGAATTTACAAAGTGTCAACCCGATCAAAACAGAACTATTACTCTTTAAATGGAGATAAAAGTACCGCACTTCAATCTCCCAAGAGTGAATGGGCATTACCCTAACCCTGTCGGATAGTGCCAAATATCTTGACAGTAAAACTTTCCTGGAGCGAAAATCTTCCGGTGATAATAGCGAAAGCATCTATGGCAATTTAAGTCTGGAGGAAGGCAATCGGCTCTACTTAGGGAATAAGCCTCAAAAGAGTCGGTTGGATACTAGAGATGGTCATAAAACCTATAGTATTTTACGGAATCTCAGTCTCAGGATTCTCTGCAAAATGGCACTAATGATAACAGGTGCTGTTAGATCCACTCCGACAAAAACACTCTTCGCTATGCTATGTTGGCTTCCGATATACTTACCAGCTAGGAAATTAGCTATACATACTGCCGTTAGACTAAACGAAATAGGAGCATGGAACTATAGACCATGGGGTCATGCTAGCATTCTAAATACACTAAACAACATACCTGAACTCGTTGACTACTGTACTCCCAAACCTTACTTTAATAGGAAATTTAGTATTTTATAGACAGAAGGGTTCTCCCCAATGGTCAGAAATATCCGCCATTAAAAGAGCAACACACTGGCTAAGGTTTTATCACATACATACATATATAATAGAGATATAATAACGGACAGCCAATCTGCAATTAAGTCCCTCTCATGTGTGTACTCCACATCATTTCTTGTTTAAGAATGTCGCACAGACCTAGATAAGGTAGCGCAGCATTGTATGGGGTGCGTGGACACGGGACAAATTCAGCGACATAGTTACGGATGACACGGCAAAGAGAAGAAGCCTACGCAGAGTAGTCGATATTGACAATATCTGTGGGCTCCCGCTCTCATCCTGCTGGAGACGCTTCGGTGCTGCCTTTCTCAATTCAGCTCAAGACAAATGGCCTCGCCTAAATCTCCACAGAACTAAAAACCTCATGGGCTTCACCAGGAAGCACTTGAGCAATCTTGACCAAACTGACCGGACATTGCACTTTCGGAACCCATGCTAAACCTTTGGGTCTCTCGTACAATGATTACTGCCCCAGTTGTAATAATGAAGAAGAGGAGGAAATCATCTTATTTTTCCTCTGCTTTTGCCACGCTTTGGATTACCTCCCTCTGCGCTTCCTCTTGGCAGAATATCCTTCAATAGTCTGTCCGAGTTGTTGGAGGTAGGACTCAGAAATCTAAGTCTATATATCAAGAGCAACGGCTGGTATTACCGTTAACCCCCTTTCTTTCTATGGCATGTGTACACACTATACCCTTTCCTGACATAGTTCACTCTTTTATCCTCAATTAACTATTCATCTATATCTTCCCCTTTCTTCCCTATCCACCCTTTTTCTACTACTTTCAACTTACAGGTGAAAGAAAGCGGTCCTCATATTAGACCCAAGTGAGCTGGAATCCTGTATTTCATTTTTTACCAGCAACCTGCTAACCTAACCTACAAAGTATTAGAAAGTATATTCTTTCGTTTCGAATGACACATTAGATCACTCGTTCAAAATTTCCCTAATATCCAACTTAAAATTAAAGCTTTATGGAATTTTAGCTTACATTTCAAAGCGTAGTTAAATTAATTTTTGCTTTCTAGCATGGCAACTGATTGAACCTTCAACATTTGAGATTTATTAAATAAAAGAGAAACATTTAAATGAAAATTCTCATTGATTTGTATCAATTTATTTGATTTTCCATCAATCAGAAAACAAATAAATAAAAGATAAACACACATGTAGCTTTAGCACAAATTAAACTACAGCACACAATAAAACAGATTAAAGAAAAGATTCGACCTAAATAAGCCAAAAAATAATAATATTAAAGATAGATCCATTCATAACAATGAATATTGAGCAAAATGTAAACTGAGATTTATCAACAAAATAAATTTAAGTACATACATTTATTTTTTTATTACACATTAATAAAACATTTCTATAAATTTTAAATTATGTTTTCAATTTGTTGTTCACTGTGTTAGATTTGCCATTAAACGGCAGTGGTAGTTATCCTTACAAAAATAGTGGGTCATAAAATTTAAACTACACAATCACATAAACTCTCAACACACACACACACACACAGACATACAATTATGGTTTTATAAAACTGCTTGAATGTTGGTGTACTTTGCAATAAATTAAACCACAAAACGTTCTATTGAACTAGAATTTTATAAGATATGCTCGTAATAGAAACATTTAACTGAAAGAGTGGTACATACATAGAAGACAGAAAGACATATACATACATACATACATTCATTATTAACTAAATCTGTACAAACTACGCATAATCAATAAAAATGAATATTATAGATTTAATGAAATTTTAATTGTGGTTACAATTACGATTCAGATTCAATATTTATTACTAAAGAGTATCGTTCGGTATGCAATGGATAGATCCACATTTTTAATAACGAAAAACGGTCATTAGATTCTTACAGTCTTATTTATAAAGCTTATTAATCATTATAAAGGGGTTTTAACACAAATTTTCATTAAAAAAAATTTCTTAAAAAGGCTTTATAAAACCTTAATAATTTTTATACATTACATCAAAAAATTTCTAAGAATGCCTGCAATCTCACAAGAAGTAATGAGACATTCGGTGGTTATCCTTACATGGGTTACTGGACATGGGGACATTGATAACATTAACAGGGCAGATGTGAACGTACTACCACCGCTAATACTAAAGAAAAACAAGCCAGGCGATCTCGGATATTGAAATCTCGCTTAAAAATCCGAAAAAGATAATTTCATACAAACATGGGAGAGTCCGTCTGCGATGAGACTAAAAAAATCTGGCACATAAGGAATCCAAAGAATTCGGTCATTCACCATTCCGTGCACACGCCTTAATGACTTTTGTAGAAGTTTTCAAATTGAAAAAGTGGCAGAAATTACCGAAAATCTCCTCAGTTACTATCTCAGATACGGAGATCGGAGAAAGAGTCCACCTCTGATGGGACTGAAAAAATCTAGCCCATAAGGAATCCAAAGAATACACGGTTTGCGATAAGCATTCCCGGATTTCAATTACTTAACTTCATAACGGTAACTACTGGCCACGCTAATAATGACGTTTGTAGAAGTTGACAAAATGCAGACATGGAAGAAACTACCGAACATCTCTGTCACTATCCCAGATTTGGAGACTTAAGTCGTAAAATGTTTTATCGAAGAATACTAAGAAGATTATACCTGTCTTAGTTATAAGATTCAAAATTTTGCTAAGCAAACTGGTTGGCTGGAGAATAAATCCAGCCCAGATATTTAGGAAAAATTAGTCATTCATCTAAACTGGTATCACAACGGGGCCTATTAATATATCCAAGTGAACTACACTTAGGGTACCTGCCAATTCAATCTTGGCGAATCATTTATTTGGCACAAACTTCTAATGTTGCACAGTCTTCTACGACCCACAGTCGTAAAATTACTATTTTTGTAAACGGTACGGGATGGGCCCGGTCCCGAGAAATGCAAAACAGGTTTGCACCTGGTATGTCAGGTGTCAGTATGCCCTGCAGATTCGTTGCATACGCACAATGAGCTCAACAAAACATACTTTCTTTTGAGACACCCTGTAGGCTCCTAATAGCCCAGTGGGTAAAGTGCTTGTCTTTCAGTTTAGAGGTTTGTTGGCTCTAAAATCTCTAATTTCCCTTGATCTGTCAGATTAGTACTTATATTCACAGTCGTGAAATTTAAGACATGATCGCAATGCTGCTATCATGAACTTTGAGAAATCTTTTCCACTCGCTATACCAATTACTTAAGAATGTAAAGATTTTTTATTTCCGAAGTGTTATCTCGGTATGTAAGGACGGCCGCCAAATCGATTCGGTTGTGGACCGTACCTTATACCGTCTCACTTTCAATTACCAATTCCAAGATATGAGAAGACTTTAATCCTCGCTGGCGGGAATAGGATTATCCAATCCAATCTTAGTAATCTGGTCTCACACATGTCAAAACGTTTAGGTTTTCCTCATATTGGGCGCTGCAGGAAGAATCTTTTTTTTTTTTTTTTTGTATAACCTGAACTGCCCCAAGGGAGTCCCAATAACCGTCATGTGCTGCGTTTTGTGAAAGGTTCTGATTGGTGCTCATTATTCCTTTTAAAACTTACATTCGTTGGAGTATGAATTAGAGGAGGTCTCTGGGTATCCCAATGGGCTCCAACTGGTGTCGTTTTTTAACCCGACTAAAATTACGCTAGAACTTCAAAATAATTCCTGATTATCAAACCATAATTCTAGTTGTTTTTTTTTTATTTATAAATTGACATTTAAAATCAGTCTTTTAAGCAGAAACTGAAATGCCAGAATTATACCCTTTGCTTAACTCGCGATATTAAATTATAAACATTTTAAAGTTATACAAGCGGCTTATGAATTTAGATTTGCCAACGTTATTGATGTTGATAAATCATTTTTAGTTAATTAAGATTTTTTCATTTACGTTTAAATTGAGGGAAACCTTAAATATGTCTTGACCACAGAAATGCTTTTTAAGTTTACTTTTAATTATTTGCGCTAACTAAACTTAAATAATTTCAATTATTTTAATAATTTTCTTTTAACTTTTTTACAGTCCACTCTCTACCACATCTAACGGTTTTAAGCCTATCGGGCTGCAGTAAATTGACAGATGATGGCGTTGAATTGATAGCGGAGAATTTACAGAAGCTGCGTGCTTTAGATTTGTCATGGTGTCCACGTATAACAGATGCTTCATTAGAATATATTGCCTGTGATTTAAATCAATTGGAAGAATTGACATTGGATAGGTGAGTGACAATTTATAATTTATTGCTAAATGACAACGCGATCACATTAAATCAGTCCTTAGTATGGTTTTCTTTCGAGGCTTCTATTATAACTTTTGCTACCTCACAATATAAAAACAGTGTCAAAACTGACAGCAGAATTAAAAACCTTGACGGTTTCAACTTGCCATATTCTCAGAAAGTTTTCTGAAATTATTGATGATGAAAAGTAATAAATAGCGGTACTATGTTTATCCTCTTGTATTGAGGTATTATTCCATAAGGATTTTTTGTCCTGATCTTGAAATCAAGAAAGATTTTTACAGTTTATAGTTTTCTTGCAAAAATTTAAAATTGCAAAATTTTTAGTTCACCCCCCTTTAGAGAGAGAGAGAGAAACAATTCCGATATGTGAGATTAGTTAGTTTAGGTTAGCAGGCTGCTGACAAGGAAAAGTAGAAAATTAGAGTGCAGCTGTCCATTATCATTATAATGATCCCTTTGTGCTACCGGCACGTTAAATTATAATTTAACGTGTGTAATTAGGTTCTTAGGTTAGGTAGCACGTTTACTACAAAACCGAAGCTGCTGGGTTCAATCCCTATATCCGACAGTCATTAAATAACAATACCATGCATTTTTCTGATGTGCATTAGTGTCCCTTTGTGTCAGTTGTTGTAGGAAAGTTCAACTGATGAAGGCATAATCACTGGCCACTGAACTATAGCGACTTCAGCAGATGCTAATCCTAGTGTAACATCAGAGTGCCTTCCTTCGTAGTGTACTAACCACAGCTTCAAAAAAATTTAATACGCCTCATTTAACACCAGTGGCGCTACAACACTGCGTTATTAAAAACGTGCAAAAAAGCAGAGTTGTAAAAGAATTAAGCTTTTCCGCCTGTCTTCTCTATCACTATCCCTTTCCTAAGGAAGGTAACACCTAGTAGTAGTACAGGGTAGCCCAGAACGGGCTATATGGTTTGAATTCTTTATAAATTTTTTAATTATTATTCTTTTTTTTCAGCATTTTGTGAAGAAGACTTGGGCAATTAATTATGAATCCTTACACAATCGAACAACGTACAAAAATAATTGAATTTTATTTTTCAATCTAACAGTCTATTGTATTGACACAGCGTGCATATGGTAGTCATTTTAATGTGCGAATTGCACCAACGGTTTTCTTTGGGGATATTTGAAAGAAAGAGTGTACGTTAACAAACCAAGAACCATACTCCCAACTAAAACCCAACAGTCGAAATGAAATCGTGGGCATTGCACCCGAAAGTTATGGAAAATATGAGATGTATACTCTCTCTCGCTAAAAAGAGCACGTATGTGCGAAGCAGAAAATGAACATCACTTACAGGATATAATTTTTCAAAGCTAATTGCAAAAAAAAAATCCCAATAATATACTTTATTAAAAAAATATATATAATAATCGCATAAATAAAAGTTATAAACCATTTAAATCATATAGCTCATTCTGCGCCACCCTGTAGTAGGCATTCATTGCCTTAATGTTACTTCTCTTTAAAAAAAAAAAAATAGGTTCTCCTATTGACCACACAATTTTTCGTTATTGTCGTAATTTTCTAAACATTTTGTAAATATTAATTTAACAGCAACTAATTCCAAATTTATCATAAAAATTTTAATATGTACTTGTTTAATTTTTTTTTATTTTCTAGATGCGTTCACATTACCGACATTGGTGTCGGCTACATTTCAACTATGCTGTCTTTGACGGCACTTTTCTTGCGTTGGTGTTCACAAGTCCGTGATTTTGGTCTACAACACTTGTGCTCAATGCGCAATTTACAAGTTTTATCATTGGCTGGCTGTCCATTATTAACGTCGTCGGGTCTCTCCAGTCTCATACAGCTGAGACATTTGCAAGAACTCGAATTAACTAATTGTCCAGGCGCATCACAAGAACTGTTTGAATATTTAAAAGATCATTTGCCACGCTGTTTAATAATAGAATAATTTGGAAAAACTACTAGTCACTGTTTAACAGAAAAACAACAAAGTTTATCTTTATTTTTAGACACCGAGATTTAAAGTTTAATATTATTATTATTTGATTAGATTTCTTCTAAGGTAGTTTGTAGTTTCTTTTTATAAATTTTTAATTAGATTTTGTTTTTAATTTATTGCTATTAAAAGGAAAACTACTAAATACTATACTATCACAACTAACTACAAAACAACGTCAACTACATTTATAATAATTATTTTATAATTAAATTTAGTTCCTGTTATAGAAGTTTCAGTTGAACATTTTCTTTCTGTGATTTTAGTTTTAAGTTTAAAAACTTACTTTAAATATGAATTTTCTTATGAGAAAAAAAATATATAAAATAATAAAAACAAGAAATTATTAATATGTATTTACAATACCAGCCTGTCCCACGATATCGACAGAAAACGTTCGGTGGATTAATTGTATTAAATACAAAAACAAATTTTTCTTTTTTTTATTATTGTTTTCAATGCAAGTAGACGATCGAACATTTTCTAACGACATCGTAGTCCGGGTTTTAAAAGAAACAAAACTCAATGGCATCAAAATAAAAAAAAAGGTTCCAATGGACAACGGGTTAGCCTTAGAATGAATTAAGAAAAAAGCATTTTGGGTTAATCCAACAATAAGGAAGGAGGAGTCAATGGGTCAATGTTATTATAAGGAAGGAAAGAAGGTCGTGAAAGTAATTGTGTGAAAACTAGGAAAACCTTGGGTTAAGGGATTATTGTAGAAGCACTACACACTACACCTCCTAAACATTACGTTTGCCTTTTCAGACAATTATACTACTCCTGCAGTTTCTTAGCACATGAACCCTGCATCTAAAACACAGATTCGAATCGTTCGATTCATTGTCCAATCGACTACAAGTAGATACGCTTGGGGCGATCAGCACTTTCCAAGTATCCATAAAAACGCACAACACATACCATCCTAGCTCAATGCTCCCTCTCATTTTCGCATAGCTAGCAAAAATCGGTGGCACCCATCCTCCAACTTTGATTCTTTCACTGGCCGAGCAGTGAGTACTAAATACCTCTATCAGGACTCTTAGAAGCTTTCTTCTATGTACGAATCTCAATAATCCAAGCATCGGTAATAGTCTTCGAGGAACTGCGATCCTACCTACTACCGCTGGAACGATTCGTACCTTCTTCAAAAGGGGAAGAGTTCTTTGTGAGTCACAGGTGAAAATATTCTTTTGTGCATCACAGTGGGTCAAATGACCTCCGATTGATTTCGCTGTGATTTTACCTAGCCTACATTTACAGTAAATTTTAGGGTTGTGTAAAGCTTTCCCAAGTAACCTGGAAAATTTGGGCGTAAAATGGACGGATGAACTATCCTGAATGCAAGTGCAGAGGAAATTATTTGAAGATCTTCGGATCAAATTAGGATACCTTCCTCACCTCCAAGTCATTGTTACGTACTAAAATGGAAATGTTTTATGTGCTTATAATGACCTTGACCTCAGTATGAAAAACCGCGTTATGATCTGTTAGACGACTGAATTTTCATATGTTTCGACTTATGACAATGAAGCCGCTTAACTGCTGGTCGAATTTTTTCGTACTTTATAAACCGGTTCTCGGATTATTTTCTATTTCGCTTACTCTATCCCTTTCCGAAATTTCCGGTATTATACTTATGTTTTCACCTTCCAGTTATTCTCTCATTACCATTAATCTTCGTTTAGGACTTCGTTACAAGAAAGGAAACACACGAAAATTACTTATATCTTTCCCTCTCACCTGTCACATCATAAAATGGGACATAATATAAACCCAGTCATTTCTCGACCTTAACTAAGACAAGGTGATATTACAGCAATGGAAATTTCCCTTTAAATTCTTTTGGTGTGTTTTGAAATTTCGGTAGGTAACGATATCAGGGGGTCTTCGCATAGAAATTCGAAAGAATTTTCTTTCATTTCGACTCCAATTATTAACAGAAATCGAAATTACATAAATGTATTGAAAAGGAATAGCAAGCTAGCACCGATAAACTTTAATACAGCATAGTTTTGATGCCAAGCGTTTAGATTTGCATAAATACATGGCATAAATATATATGTAACTCCAACGAAATATAAATAATATAACAAAAATTAAAAATTTTAAAAACCCACGACTTTTTTCAGAAAAGATGTTATATCTTCTAAATATAGCTAAGAACACTCTCGATCAAGTCATCTTTCAAACAGAAAAAACTAAATGAAAATCGGTCCAGCCGTTTGGCCTGCACGTGGACACAGACAGACACACAGATACACAGATACACAGACACACACTACAAACTTATAACACCCCTTTTTTTAGTCGGGGGTTAAAAAGAAACCCAAATATTAATTACTTGATTAAAAAATCTCTGTGAAGGAAAAGTGGTGTAAATCAGTAAGCTTTAATAAATTATTTCATTGGCAGTTTTAGTTAACCAACAGAGCATCAAGCTAAACTAAAGTCGAAAACAGTAGTATTTTTTATAAAAACAAATATTTTGGCTGACGAAATCAAGCTGGTAAAATTGTATCGAGTAGCAAAAACCCAAAATAAAAGAGAGAAATTCGAGGATTGCGTTCTCTTATTAATAACTTTTTTGTATGTACATATGTGCATATATGAATATTTTATCAATAAATATCATCTTTTTTATTATGTTAAGTTTTATTCTTTTACGAAAAGACATTGTTTCTATAAAAAAAAATTTAATAAAATTATATTTTGTTCAAAATAGAGCTTAAAAGCAAATTTAACTTTCTATTTAAAACTTACAACAAAAATTTGCAATATTTGGTTCAAGTAGTTTCAATTAAGGACAAAATTTCTGCCCGGCCAAAAACTTTTTTATATTTTGTTTGACGTCTCTCTTAGTGAAAGAGGGAGATAAAACAAATAAATATTTCAACAGAAGAGCCACAAATTTTATATAGTAGTATATGACAAATAAAATAATCCAAATGGAAAGCTTAACATGTAGAAATAACTTTATATTTTTGGTTTTATAAACAATATGAAAACAAATTAACAAAGAAAAATATCAAGCGCCAACAAGTTTCAAAGAAATAAGCTTTAAAAACAATTTAAATCTATTAAAACAAACAAGACAAAATAAAATATCACCCTTAAAGATATTCAATCACTCTCACGAAATCACTCATAATCACTGTTTACACATTAAAAACACAAATTATTCAAAATAAAAATACCCGCCCTTTTTCAAAACTGAAATCAATATTAATAAAAGAAGTAAAAATAAAAACATATTTTTTAAACAAGCAAATAAAAACATAAAAAAGAAATGACCAAAAAAAAACAATTATAAAATAATATTGCTACATAGTTTTCAAAACTAAATCTGAAAAAAAAACTGAAATAAAAATACAAAAAATACTTATTACATGTTATAAAGACTTTTAAAGAAATCGCTTAATATTTGCATAACTTTAAGCAACAGGAGAATAATTTAACAAGAAAAAACTTATTGTAAATGTGAATTATTTAAATTAAAAAAATATTGAAAGTTATAAAAATAAATGTGTGGTAAAAAAAAGAAGAAAAAAAGCATTGAGTAAATAGAATTTTTAAACTACAAACATGAAACAAATAATTGAAATAAAAGATATTTGAGATGCTAAATAAAAAAATTAATAAATATTTCAAGAAATCAAAAATGGTGTTTTTTTTATAACTTGATTGATTACACTGTAAGCACAAAAAAATAAAATGACCTATTCCCTACAAGCGTGAGATTTCTTTAATTTTTTACGAAAATTTATTATTTATGGTTTCGTCAAAAAAATTAAGTTCAGAAAAGTTTGTCGTTTGTTTTGCCTCTATGCTGGAGCGCTTCGACATTGCCTTTCTTAAATCAGCTGGAGAGAACCCCCTGGCCTTGCCTAAAGCGGCCCATACACTACAACAGCATGCACGCACAATCAAGCGATTGAGCATTCATTCTCGAACCACACAACATACCAGCAAGCTGGTACAATATTCATTTCTTACAAAATTTCGGGAAGGGTGGTTATGAATAGTGACACATATTTTGTTGCAATTATTATTGGTATGTTGTTAAAATTAGCAGCTATGTAGGTATAACTAAAGTTCTTAAATTCTGTTTACCATTGAAACAAATTATATTTCAACAAATTATATTACTTAAATGCATGTTTGCTCCATGACAACTTTGCTCAACTGAGCTAATTTCACCATATACCACACCAGCGAGCTGGTACCATCAGCAAAATATCAAACTCTACTTGACATCACTACAGCAAACCGTACAATCGCACAAAATGCCCATACACGACCAAGCCGCTGGCACAAACACTTGATTGCGCATGCATGCTGTTGTAGTGTATGGGCCCCTTAAAACCTCGCAAAACTAAAAACTTCATTTCATGAACTTCATTAGGGAACACTTGAGGAATCTCTTAGCCACACTTAGCGGCCACTGCGGATGCTAAATGAAACGTATTGGTCTCCTAATATTATTAGGAGCAGTGGCTGATATGACCGCTTTTCATCTCTCGCCATAACCCCCTCTACACATAATCTTCTACATATATTTTCTTTCTACTTTACGGATAGCACAAAGGGATAATAATATTGGTCCCAAGTGGGCTGGATTCTTATTTTTTTTTTAATCCTTACTGCAACCTAACCTAACCTAACTTTGTGGCTGGAAAAAATCACGTGTTTAGGCCAGTGCCTAACATTATTTAAATTCATAAGAAATATGTACACATGACCACAAGCAAGGCGAATAAATGCATACATACATACATATGTGCATCATACATACAATCATATAGCTTTCCCAACTCCATTTTGGTTTTCGTGGCCAATAGCTGTAGCTTTTTTTATGCATGACAATTTATTTAAATACAATTTGATATAAAAAAGAAAAACAATATAATTTATGCAAATATGCTCACCATTTGTTATAATTTTTGCACTTTATATTCTTTATACAACACAATTTAAATAAATTAAAATTAAACAAATTGAAAGCATCACAAACTTTTTTGAACATACTTATTTGACAGTGTTCTGAAACATAATACATAAATACAAGAGCGGTATTTTGAAAGAACCGCTATAATTGTTGGATAGTCAAACCACTGCTGCCAGATTGGACGATTTATCGTAATTTGTCGAGTTATCGTAATCTGACGATTTTTAGTGTGACATATAGCACTATGACGATTGGACGTTGTTTTCTTCAAAAACTAACGTTTTTTTAATATGTAGTTTATATATGTATATTTATGGCAGCTTTTTATGAAAAATAGTCGGTTGTTGTCCAAATCAAAGCGTGTATGGCTTTGTCAATTGATTAGTTTGGCAGTTGTCGAGTTGGTTGAAGAAAAATCAAAAGATTTTGATTTTTCATTTTGACTAGTAAATCTTTCAATTCGATTGTGCTGTGTGTGTTCGAGTCTCTTGATTTGCTGTCAAAATATATGTTTGTAGCTTTATTTTGTATAGAAAAAGTTATGTATTTTTAAAATTGTATTTAATTTCATTGAATTCTATATAAAAAATATTAAAATTAATGAATTAATGCAATAGAAGTTTTAAATTTTAAAAATTTTAATTGTGAAAATAAATTAAATTTGACAGTTGAATGAAAATCTTTCAATTCAGTTTATGAAGTGTGTGGCCAAGAATCAATTCAATTGAAAGACTCAATTCACAATTGAATTGAAACGTGTATGCGGTGCTTTAGAATTCGTATATCGGCAAACATGCTAATTCCGTTTTTTTTATTTTTTCAGGAGACAAAATACTGCACAGCAAAAATATTCGTCTACCTGGAAGCAGGTTGGCAAGGGAGAGAGATTACAACTCTCGCTTATCAACCTGCTAAAGTATCACATGATTTTTGTTCCTGATGTCCCACTTGGTAGCTATCCAGGTACGAGCTTCTGAATGAATATAGGATGTTCAGAAAGAAGCCCATGACTTCATGTCTTTTTCATGTGTATATAATTAAAAAATTTGCTCTTTAGATCAGATTTTTATATATACTCTCAGATTAACTTCTAATACTTTTGTTTGTTTTTATATTTATTATATACTAGCTGAGCCCGACAAACCTTGCCTTACCCTCAATTATTTTTTTTTTTAAACTACAAATTACCTCACAGATTGGTCACTTGCTGGGTCAAAACTAAAACGAAAACCTACATGGTGTTCAACTCCACAGGGGGTCATGTAGTTCCAAAGATCATGCGTTAGGAAGAAACACACACTACAATTTTATATATTTATATATATTATATATTAAATACAATATGAAATCAAATACTTTTTGTTCGCGTGTTGAATCAGGAGTCGATCCCAGAAAATCCATATGTTAGGCTAGAACACTACCCATTGAACCACCGAAGCACTTTGAGAATTTGAGTATAAACAGCCGACCAACTTCGTAGTGTTTTTGTTAAATTTCGTCATTCGCTTACGTTATTGCATCCTCGTAAGGCAGAGGGGATATACTGTGTGCATTTCTCCGCTTCCGAAGCACTCCTTTTTGTCTTAATGCTTACTTGTACCAAAATTATTTTTGCTGGGTGCTTTAATTTATTGAAACTAAATGTGTGTGAAGACAACGAAACTATTTTTTTTTTTAATTAGCACAAAAAACTTATTTGTTAATGTTTACTTTACAGAAAATAAACCTACAACATTAACTTTTTTATCTTAAGCTTTTGTGGAAAAAATCTCGTAAAATCGTGTCTAATAGTATTCCTGCAACATTTTTGACTGCGCAATTTTATTACTTCTCTGCTATATTTCTAAAAAAAATACTGTTAAATCGTGATCACTTTCGAAGTTTAAAAGAAAAGTGATTTGTAAATCACGTTCACTACGAACAAGATTATGACAGCTTTATCAGTTTTTAACGCTACGAATTAGAAAGTAAAACATATTGACAGTAAATAATTCGTCTCACTCGACTATAAAATAGCAAATCTTGAGAATAAAACTCAGATTGTGTGAACACAAACTTAATATAGCATATTTGGTGGAATTAATATATGTAGCAGCTTACCACAGCAAGATTTAAATGTAAATTTATATCAAGGCGCATTTATTAGGTGGCAGCACTACACCAGGTGACTAATGTCATTATACCAATCTAAATGTCAAATTTGAATTGTGTAGGTATAATGCTATAAACACAATCAAAGGCTACCGACCATCGACTACCGACTACAAAAGTAGCTGGCTACAAAAATAGCCAAGTCGCCAGCTACTTAATTCTTTTAACGACTACCGACCACTAACTACAAAAAATAAACATCTGTTTTGACATATGTATTAAAGTTAACCAAAACAAAACAAACTTGATTTTTTTAAGTGAATTTGTGTGAAAAAAAAAATTCTATTAGCTGCTCGTCCACGTCCATATTTGCAGTAAATTGAACTAAACATTCACATTAAACAATATAATAAATACATAAAAACAGTAAAAATGACTATTATATACTTACCAATTTCAATAAAAAAGCCAAAAAAAAATATAAATGAAACAAATTAGAAATTGATGAAAAAAGAACTAAATGGAAAATTTGACAAATAAAAAGTAAATGAAAAATGCGCCAAATAAAAATTAAATGAAAAATGTAAACAAATGAACAGATGATTATTATTTTTCAATGGTGCCACTATAATAGTTTTTCGCGTTTTTAATAGCGATATTTAATGTATTGCGTTTTTAAAACCACCATTTCATGCATTTATTGTATTGGCAGCACTAATCTGTTTTTTGTAGCCAAGAAAAATAGAAATTAGCCTAAGTTGGCTACGGGCTACAAAAGTAGCCGTGTAGTCGGTAGTCGTGTAGCAGCTAAAAGAATTATTCTCATAAGCACGCATGTATTCTATTTTTGACATCTTGTAGTCGATGGTCGGTGGACTTGATTGTGTTTATAGCATAAGCCTAAAAGCATGTTTTTATTTGGGTATCCATAAACATCTTTCGAATATTCAGCTTTGTATGGTGTTTGACATTTCCAATAAGAAACATGCAATCTGACGATGTTACGATGAAAATTAAGAAGGTAATTTATACCAACAAAGTACATGTGGTTGTTGCTGTTGTAATATTTGTTGTAGAATCGCGGGTACCTGATTGATGTGCCTTGATTTATATTGAACTACCACATACTAAATATTATATTTAAGGAATTATCTTTTGTTGTTTCCCTCGCGTTCCAATATTATTGAAAAATAGCAAGCATATTTATATATGCATGTGTGTATATGTAGCAAAGAATATGAAAACAAAGCGTGTCGCCGAGCATCGAACACATAAATGATTCCCTTTTCCCACCCGTAAATTGCTACCAAAAAAAATGTTTCCTTTCAAAATGTTTTGGTGTCTAAACGCTGACTTAATTTTATTGCCCTTATTGCCACATAGTACAGGAGCTTCTTATTCAATTCAAATATTCAGAACCTTAAATAAATTATATGATTTTAAGGAATGTCAAGCAAATGCAACAATTATTATTAATATCCTTTTCTATATTTGAAACAATTTCTTTACTTTCCCCACAATGAATTTTCTTGTTTTTTGTCAATTCACTTATTTAGTCAAACAATGTCATAACTCAAAAAACACAGTTTGCGAGAAAACGTGTCTTCTTAGAAATTTTATTTTTCTCTCAAGAGTTGAGTAACCAAGTATTTGTATGAAATTGTTATACCATATGAATAAAGATATGAGGATTAATTCTGCATCATTAACTCAAAAATTTCATTTCGTGAGTTATGACGTTGGTTAAGTAAACAAGCGATGTAAATTTTCTTTTAACTTGATAACGGATACTATATTCTCCCGCCTCTGTGGCAATATTTTCACGTTTTACAGCACTGTTTTTCATTGGCAAGACTGGGGATGCCAATTTAGAGCTAGATTTAGCGCGTTTTAACTATGACAAACACGCTTTTTTCGTCTTAACACGATTAATAAAAAAAAACGCACTAAATTAGCGCGTTTTCAATAAACTCAATCACAAGGCAGATCAGCACGTTTTCAATAAACTCAATCACAAGGCACATTATTTCCAGGTAATATCAGGATTATAAAAACAATGAAAAAATACATGGTTTTTAGTTTATCCAAAATGTCAAAAATAGAATTTGTTTAACATAATAATAATAAAAATTATTCACAAAAAATTAAAAAATTTCAAGACGGCAGGCAGCTACCACAACAAAATTTGCAACATTTAGTACTTTTCACAATTTTTTAAGTTTTTTTTCGTATTTTTAAATGCTTTCAAAGAATTTTTTTTAAATAAAAAATTAAAATAAAAGTTGCTCAGCTGTGTACTACCAGTACAGTACTACCTGGTGAATACGCCTTGGTCAATCACTTCAGTTTAATATTTTTTATACTTTTTTTTGTATCCAAAGCTCTGATAAAATTTTTTAAATTGATTAATTATTCAGCTGTCGTAAATAAAATTCCCTTGACTGTGGTTAGAATTAAAATTAAAATATGTACTCGAACTTGTACTCGTGACCAAAAAATTAATATAGCTTATTAAGCATTTACTTTAGCTGAAACACAAAAGGCATTTGAGTCGCAAAACTATTCGACAATTTACATAAATTGTTACAAAGTTTAGTTATTTAGCATATAATTTCGAAACAATATTGTAAAATTTAAAAAAGAGTTACTAAAATAAAATTAATTGAATTTACTAATGAGGTAGTTTAGACGAGAACAATTTTTAAGCCGCACAATTTTTGTTCTTTTCCAAATTACACAGACTAATTCATCTGGCACAAAATATATTCGTATACACAGCCGTGTGTGTGTTAGTGTTTTTAGTATTCATTTAACATTTCCCAGTTGGCCACGTCTTTAAGACATCTTTGACGACGGGTACAAGACAATGGTAAGTCGTAGAAGACATATTAAAGACAACTCCATACAAATCGTTGACGAAATTTTCATACAAATGGCGGCGAGGTCACACAAGACCAGATGAGCGACATTGTCGCTCAGATTGTCCTCAACAAGGCTTTATTGAAGACAAAACGTGTGACACTGTCGCTCAGATTGTCATCAACAAGGCTTTATTGAAGACATAACGAGGGACATTGTCGCTCATATTGTCGTCAACAATGCTTTATTGAAGACACAACGAGGGACATTGTCGCTCAGATTGTCCTCGACAAGGCTTTATTGAAGACAAAACGTATGACACTGTCGCTCAGATGGTCCCCAACAAAGTTTTATTGAAGAGAAAACGTGTGACATTGTCGTTCAGATAGTCATGAACGCCGATTTTCATTTAAATTGTCGATTAGAAAACTTAATCTACAGACGACATGTCGTATATGAATCGTCGAAGACAATGTCGTCTAGGACGATTTGGACAATTGGGTTGCTGTTTTTTAAGTTGTATGTGTATTGGTTTTATGCTGCTAATGCGGGGTTGAAGCTGGTTGAAAAGTTATGCCAACCACAAAACCACTCTCTTTGCCTCTTTCACCCACCAACAAACTGGCATGTTATGCCAGCGCAATAGATACATCGAGTTTAATTTAGCGCGTAGGAAAATAATGCGTTTTGGCTATAAATAGTCGACAATGCTGTTACTTAACGCGTTCTAGCGCGTTTTGAGAAGATGAATAGCGCGTTTGAGTTATAAATAGTTGGCATCGCTGGTCAAGAGGCAAGTGTCAACATTGTCAAGCACACATACACACAAGTTTTCAAAATGAAAATAATTCGCTTTGGCCCAGCTGATGTAAAAAAAAATTTTCGTGTAGAAAAAAGGAACAATTTGTTTGGTTTTGTGAAGTAAATTAAAAAGAAATTAAGGTAATAATTCAACAAGATATTTCAAAAGTAACACGTATATGCAACCATAATTTATTTAGAAATAAGTCTCAAATGTTTTTTACATCAAGTAAAAATTTATTGCAAAGTCATGAAAAGGCAATTGAATTATTATATTAAAACATAAATATGTACAGGACAAAGTAAAAATCAATAAAACGAAAAGAAAATGTTTTTTTCTAGTGCCACATGCTAAAATAACTACATAAATGGTCATACATATGTACATACATTGTATTTATATTTACATAAGTACTTATGTGAATTATCCATATTGTTTGTTAATATAATAATAATATGTATTAAAAAAAACACTTATTTAATCCGCAGTAATTCGGTTGTGGCATTTAATTGGCAGCATACCTACTTGGACTTTTTAATTTAAACCATCCTAAGCAATTGAAAGTACCTGGTTAAGAATTACATCTTAACAGAGCGGAGGTCGTCATTTTAACACTGCAGCTGCACATACATAAATATTCCTTTTGTTAAAAAGAAGAGTTTCTCATAACTGAAACTTAATACTAAAGAATTACCCAACTAGCAACAGAGCAATCAAAGCATTTGTTCTATACTACACCCCCCAAAAAAAGTGTTACAATTACTTTACATCTATTAGCTAATTTTGTTAGTTTAATTGTTGTTTTAACTAACGTCATGTCTATCGCTCCAGTTGTTATAGAGGCAACGGCCAAACATACTTCAACAGTAAGTTCAAAGGTTTTCTTAAATTTATAATTAAATATGTATGTACTTTTATTAAAACATTATTTACTTTGCAGCTAATCTTTATGCATGGCCTGGGTGATACTGGGTAAATATTTTTTGCTCATTTATGGACGGAGTAACTAGACCATATGCCCAAGATGTTATTAACAGAATTTTAAAAAGTTTTTGTGACTGACTATACACTACCTATGCCTTCACATAGACGCAATTTACACTGTGCCTTTTCTGCTTGCCTGTGCAGGCAGTCTTTTTTAGTTTATTGGTGAGAGGGGGTGAGAAGCTTGCGGTGTAGAACAAAAGGCACGAAATGAAAATTCGAGGGGATTTATGACATTTCTCTTTGCCTCTTTCGTATTCTCAGCATTAAACGTGTATATAAATGCCAAAAAGGCATGAATAAAAAAGACTTAATGTAAATATGTGACTTTTCGTAGGGGTTTCAAAAGAAAATTGTCAATACAAGGCAGGCTAAAAAGGCATAGTGGAATAGCGACATAGGAAGAAACTTTTTTTGTGTTTTGTATTTTTATTTTAATTTATTCTTTTTCAAATTTTTTATTTGTAAGTGTAGTGCCAAGCAAATTGACTTTGTTTCAAATTCTACTAAATGAAATGTTAGCATAAGTGGCAAAGATGAACTAGGTTATAACGAGTTATTCATATAAATTGACATTAAAATTCGGCGCATAATGAAATTTTAACTCACGATTACATTCTGGCGTGATTATGTCAAAAATAGTACATCTTTTAGACACGGAAAGATTACTTTGCAAAGTCTTAATTCAGCTGTCTTTCGCACAACTGAATTAAGACTTTGCAAAGTAAACTTTGCGTGTCTAAACGGGGTATAGCTAAGAGGACCAATTTCCATTTTGCCAATTGTGCTAATTAAATACCAGTTTTTCCATTTTAATTAATGCCGTTAAAATACGATATCTTCTTAGTAAAGCAGTCAGTAAAAAAATTAATAATTTCTTAACCCTTAGTCATGGCTGGAGCAGCGCTTTGGCTGCCATCAGACCACCCAGCATGAAAGTTGTGTGTCCAACTGCACCCACTCAGCCGGTTACCCTAAATGCTGGCTTTCGTATGCCTTCTTGGTTTGATTTAAAGACTTTAGATATTTCGGGACCCGAAGATGAAGAGGGCATCAAGTCGGCCTCACAAAATATACACACAATGATTAGATCGGAAATTGAAAAGGGCATACCTTCAATTCGTATTGTATTGGGAGGCTTTTCACAGGGAGGTGCTTTGGCGTTATATTCGGCTCTAACCTACAACAAACCGCTGGGCGGTGTGGTGGCCCTATCGTGTTGGTTGCCCTTGCATAAACAATTCCCCAGCATGAAAACAAACAGTGATGAAATACCGGTGATTATTTTAATTTATTATTGAATTGATTGAATTCATTGTTAAGCAGGTAGTAACTTGAAATTTTTATATTTAAGATATTCCAATGTCATGGCGACTTTGATCCTGTGGTTCCATATAAATTTGGCCAGCTTAGTGCTAGCCAATTGAAATCGTTTATGAAAAATGTGACTTTCAAAACCTACAATGGTCTATCGCACTCATCGTCAGATGAAGAAATGGATGACATTAAGGTCTGTTTTTGTTTTAATTTTATAGTTTCTTAACAATAATTAAACAATTTATAATATTCTTTCGCTATTACAGGATGTACTGGCCAAATGGGTAAATTAAATTTATATATTTGTCCTTTGTAAATTAAGCTAAATTTCTTAAAAGTAAGAAATATTTTTGGCAAATATATACATATTTAAGTCAGAAAAAAAGCATTAGAAATTAAAAGTAAGGACTGTTGAGAGAAAATTTAAAAAAAAACTGAAAAAATTACAAATTATAGAAATGCCTACAATTTATGAACTAGAAAAAAAAACACAACCACATTTAAATTGTAGCAATTACGCGTAATTAGTATTTGGCGTAATAAAAATTTCCATTTTCTTAATTATACATAGTTACTGGCAAAGAAAAAAAACAATATCTATCATTTTAAATCAGTATGATAATACAAGTTTTTCTGCTAATTTTTTTTTCAAGTTGAAAATTTAAACTCTTTTTTTTAATTTTTGCAATATTTGTTTTTTTTTAATGAAGAAAGTATTTCATTAAAAAAAAAAAAAAATTTTGTAAACTAATTTTTATTGCGCATTTGTTGAAATCAAAAACTACCAACAAACACACACACACATACACGTCCTTTTTAAACTCCTTTTAAAATTATATTGAAAAGAAAATCGAAGTTATATATTAAAGAACTTTATAATATAAATAAAGAAAGATTAACAAAATAAATATATACATAATTAGAATATTAGAAAAACGTATCTAAAATTAAAAAAATATATTATTTTGCATGGGTTTTTGGAACTACATATACATACATACATACATATCGAGACATAATTGCTAAAAAAAAACTTTAGCGAGACAATTTTCCATCTTAATTTTTTCATCAAATAAAAAATCGTACATAATCGATTTTCATAAAAAAACGAGTTATAAAAACGTGTTGGTTAAGCTTTCTTTGGCGGCTATGTATGGCTCGATATGTTCAGCTTATATGTTTAGTAAAAACAATCTATTTAATTCTTTAAACTTGAGGACTCTTTTTGCTTGGACTTTATAGAAAATAAATTCGGTATTTCTAATATTATTTTTATTTGTATGGCTTCTCAAAAAAAAAAAAAAAAGATTCCTGAAGAAGCCACACAAAGGAGTGGTGAAATATCGAAATAAACGTAATATTTTTATAAAAAAAATGCTTCAAGCTTAAAAAGTTATTAGATTATTATGATATTAAAAAAAAAGGTAAAAAAAATAGAAAAATTAACGAATAACACAGTTTAGTAAAAAAAAAAAACAATTGCTCAATTCCCAACCCATAGTAATTTGTATATAAACATGTTCCTAAACAAATGTTTATATACAATGAACCAAAAAAGCCTATTTAAATCAAAAAAAAAAAAAAAATCAGCATATTACAATTAAATGTTGTAATTGAGATTTTTTTCAATTAAAATTATAGTTGAAATTCAATACTGCTTGGCGTGAGTAATATTTTATAATGAAATTTTGCGTTGAAATAATTGTTTTTAGTTAACAATATATAACACATTATTTAATTATGCGAATAGGATTGTTGTTATGTTTGTTGTGGTATGTTACAAATAGTATAGCAGACCTTACTACAAATCGTACAATAAATCGTATAAGTATAATATTAGTAGCCTGTATAATGAAGTATACTTTCTAGTACATAAATCAAAAATTGGCGGAGCTTCGATAAGTTCGTTTATATTTACAAACATATGGTTTCGTTTTACTGGCAAGAATTTTTGCAAGAATTTGTATTTGCTCTGTGAATAAACTGTGGTTTTTTGTCTCAATTTGCCTTCTCATTTATTATTGTCTCATATCGAACGCAGCTATTATAATTGCTATTTGGCAACTGAAATTAACAGATGATAGTTGCCAGTTGCCAAACGCAATAAAATTTCAGCAACTGGCAACGCAACTAAAGTTCGGTTGCAATCCATACATAATCCAACCATTACTTTTAAAACCACCCCAAATTTTGTATTTACAGTTTTGCTTCTAGTATGAGAAAAATTATTTAGATGCTGTCAATTCTGTAATTGCAGCATTACGGGTTTTTTTATTTAAAATATTTCTTTCATTAACAGCTGACTGAAGTTTTATGCTAACTTAATTTTGAATCAAAACTAAATTTAAATTTAATTTTTAAATAAAAACGATTAGGTTTGCAGAACAGAACCGATTATCTCGTGACGAACTAATTTTTTTTTTATTATAACAAAAGAAAAAAACGTCGGCAGATTGGTAAACATTGGCGTAGCTATGGATTTAATTTAATTTTTAATAATTATGGGCAAGTAACAGCTATTTTTGGGATGGGCAATGCAGGCCCCGGAATAGTCTTTCTACGCCTATGGCGGTGGAAAAAAAATGTTACGTTCTTTGATATGGCGACATATACTATTTTCAGCATGTGGAAACAGAGATTTGTTTTTTAGAGTCTCTGTTTGCTCCAGCGGACCAGACGAGACAAATTATTGTTACAACAAAAATTGTGTCTCGTCAAAACAAATGCATAAATACATCGAGCCTTATTTTCGATTTAATCGTAAGCGACAAAAATTAAAATTTTCAGAAGATTTTTTTTAAATATTCAAATTTGTTTAACATAAAAGTTATCGAAAATTTTGGCATTTTGATAATTCTAAACTATGGTTAGGCCCATGGTGAAATTATACAGGTGACTGATTAAGAATTTGTTATACAAAAATACGGCAACCCTAGCTGTTTAAAGAACCGAAGAACGTCAAGAGCACAAAAATATTTGTACCAAAACCAAAAAAAAAAACGAAGTTGTTGACATTCGTCACATAGACCAAAAAAAAATATCAGCTGAAGCAGCGCTGCCACCTGGTTATATACACATTGGATAGGCCCATAAAATTTTAATTGAAATAAAAAAGTACATTTTCGATAATATGTCGTTTAAGACAATATCGAAAATAAGGCTCGAAATATAATAATATAGAAAGGCCCTAACTCATTATATTTTTTAAATCGATTTTTTTATATTTCGATAGAACATCTAATTTATCGAAAAATGCAAAAACCTCGATTTCAAAAAAATAATGACTAATAAAAGTTTTAAAACATGAATGAATTACAAGTACATACGTATAAATAGTTATGTATGTATGTGGGCGGTCACAAATAACACATTTACATTCGCTAATTTATTATTATGTATTATTTTTTGTATTGTTCTTCATCTCTTTTTGTATATTTGCAGACAAACGATATTAGTCATTTAACTAATAGAAGTTCCTCGGATACGTATTGTTCAAATATCGTACAGTGTTGTCGTATTTTATAGTTATCGCAAAAAAACATTTAAAAAAAAAACATTTAAAAAAACCGTAAAGCATTTCACTACAATTTCGATTGCCTCAATTAATTATAATTAAATGAATAAAACTAAGTTTTAACATTAAAAATTTAGAGAATTCAAATTCAAACAACTTCTTGGAACAAGCAAAAAAATTCAATTTAACTTTTAAATTATTTTTTTTAAAAAACTTTCAAGTGCTCATATTAGTAAAATTTTTTGTTAGCAAATTTTGAATTCTCTAACACATATAACATTTTGTATTTAATACGTTAATTGCTAAGGGCCTATTTCATAAAAAAATATTTTGGTTTTATAAAAGGTTTATTAATCAAATTTCCATAGCAAATTTGTTTTATAAACCTCTTGTAAAACTGAAATATTTTTTATGAATAAGGCAGTAAATATTTTGTTTTATACTATTTAGAATGAAATTTTTTTTGTTATATTGTTTTTAGGTGATAATAAAATATATAAATATGTATACAAAACTAAACTGAATGAATATCATCATTTCATAAATATTTTTATTATTCAAGATTTTCAAAACAAAAAAGCAAAAAAAAAAAACAAAAAAGCATGTCAGTCGCCCGCCCACTAAAGCTTGTTCAAAATTATAGTGAAATGTTTTGGTTATAATGCAGGCATCGAAAAAATACCCCACATCCTCTTACTACACCTTTTCCAGTTGTAATTCAGAAAGCGTCAATTATAATTCAGAAAGCGTCAATTGTAATTTAGATTTATCAATTTAAATTCAGAAAGCGTCACTTGTAATTTAGATTTATCAATTTAAATTCAGAAAGCGTCAATTGTAATTTAGATTTATAAATTTAAATTCAGAAATTTTATTAAATAAAAAAAACCTATGTTTCTTATAATTTTTTTTTCCTCTCAATCGCTTCTTTTCCAATAATTACTGTTCTGAAGATTGGATAAGCACTATCTTCAACAGAGGCGTATGTTTTCATACAACTTTTGGCCATAAAATGTTTATTTAATAATTTTTCTATATAATTACTATTTTCTGAATTACAATTGACGGTTTCTGAATTACAATTGACACTTTCTGAATTACAATTGATGCTTTCTGAATTTAAATTGATAAATCTAAATTACAACTGACGCTTTCTGAAATTAAATTAATAAATCTAAATTACAAATGACGCTTTCTGAATTTAAATTGATAAATAAAATTAGAAGTGACGCTTTCTGAATTTAAATTGATAAATCTAAATTGCAATTGACGCTTTCTGAATTACAACTGGAAAAGGTGTAGTTTTAAATTTTTTTACCTAAAACAATGGGAAAATGTTAATTTTCTTGTCTTTACTGTTTTCGTGTACCCCAATACGTTTGCTATTGACCGCCAGGTAGCGTTTACTTATTATTATTATTATTGATATAACAGGGTGTCTCAGTCGAACCGTTATAATTTGAGTTGCATTTAACCTTTATGTTGCCAGAGTAATTTTTAGATTCCAAATCTCGTTCTAACTTATGTGACAATTTTTATATTTTAAGAAATGTAAAAAATAGTCATTTGTTATTTTTATTTTGTCACAGAGTTTAGAATACGGGTGTAACCCGTTATGTCATGGGTGTAACTAAAAGTTTTAAAGCAGAGCAGAGTGTAAGAAGCCTAACGCCAGAATATCACCAGTGGATTGTGCAAATTGAAGACTTCAATTTATAACTTAACGTATAAAAGGAGATATATCATATAGGTAATATGGCAAGTGTTATCGCCAGCGACAGGAGTTTCATGCAAATGCATTTTTTACCATTAACCCAGATAATGGAAAAAACGAAATATCTTTATGAAACGATCAATTTGTGCAAAAAATGACATCGAATTGTTGAGTGCAGCATTTTTACATATTTCGCTGAAAATTCATATTTTTTGTATATTTTTATCTCATATTTTCGAGACTACTACAACTCTCAATTAAAACGTTGCTAATATAAAAATATTTTTAGATTTATTCAAATGCAATCTACTAAATATCTCGACCAACGAATTATATACATATGTATGTATTATGACTTTCATAATTAAGGGCACATAAATACATACATACATATGTATTACTTTCTTATCTCTCTGACACAAAATCAAAATTTGAGCAACAAAAACTGTTGTGCGTACAATGTGCTAAAAATTTCTTACAACCGTGTAAACTGGCAATTTTTGTCTGACATCGTTGCCAGAAAAAGCATTGTTAGTCCATTGCAAGACTAGGAGCTAACAGCAAATTGTCGGACATATCTTACAACCGTGTTAACACATTCTAAAATTATTGCCAGGTATTTATCAAACATTTTAATATTGTCAGAGATCACTACACAGTGTGTAGTACACACGCTTGGTTTTAAAGAAAAAGGAAAGTGCGAAAATATAATAAAATATATGCAGCCAAAATCATTGCAATTGCTTTTTATGGTCTATAATAATTTATATTTTCACTTTTTACATTTAACACAACCACAAACTATTGATATTTAACAATTTCTAACAAATGCAGCGAATAACAACATATCTGACTATTTTGCATATGACAACCGTGTGAATTGATAATTATTTGACTGATAATTTTGTGAGATATGTATATTTATTGTCATACAACCGTCTGACAATAAATTGTAAGATTTCCTGACAAATTTGATACAAACGTGTGAACTGACAATCTATCTACCTTGTGCTGACAATTTTTGATTGCCAGTAAATTGTCAGCATATGGCCAGATCTGATAATATTGTAAGATCTGACAATCGTTTGCACAATTTGATGCTAATATCGCAAAAAAATATTCCGCTCACAAAGGGTTAAAATTGGATTATTTTCTTCATGAGCAACAACTTAAATGCATCCATGCATGCCCACCAGTGTTACCATATGTGAATATTTATCTTATTTCTGAAGTTTTTAGACATGTTAAAGCGACAAAAAAGATTTCTCATCTAGAAATAAGATTTTTTAAAATTTTACATTTGGTATTTTTAATATATTATTGAGGGATTTCTTGACTGAACTACCTACAAATTATTTTATTTGCTTCTTAATGATCTTACACATAATATTTTCAATAAATATTTTGTGTTATTTGGCTTTACTTTTAATAATTCACAAGAAACAAAATAAATTTTAACTCATTTTCATTCAATAAAATAACAAAGAAGATTTTTGGTAACAAAAAAAAAGGTTTTTTTTGCTCGACTTGAAGATTTTTGAAAAATAAATATGGCAACACTGATGCCCACACATAATATGGTAATTTATGTTGGTGTACTTATATGCACTTATGGGGATGGGATGTTTGTGCTCATACATGTGTGTCCAAGCAAGACTAGATATTAATTTGTTTGCGTTTTAAATGACGTGTGTTGTGTTTGGTTGCTTCTGTTTCTATAAATACATATGTATGTACATGTACATACATGTGTATGTATGTATGTATGGTTTTGTTTGTTCAGAACCTGCTTTTGCTTTCCCATTTCCTTCATCAGCCGTAGTTATGGAATGTTCCACGATGACTAAAGCCACGTTCGTTCTGCAATTTATGTTGAAAACAACAATAAGACCTTTTGTAAACCACAAATCTAGTTTTCCTGCTCAAGTTTTGATTTCATACTGAGAAGAAAAAAAAAAGGAGCAAGTATACAAATACAGCAATACTTCGATTTACTTCACGGTTGGTTCCCGAAAATGACAACGTTAATCGGTAATCAGGCAACTTAAAACGAATGACGATGCAAATCAAATTTTAAAGAAACAAAAAATATGAGGACACAAATCGAAACGACGAAAATCGAGGTGAATTAACAACGTACTACTGTACTTTTTTTTTTCCCTTACACAATCAAATAATTTGAGCAAGAGTACTTGATGTGTGTGAACAATGCTGGCTACACACTAGGGAACGCTAGTAGAAAAAGTGTTTCTGCATGTTTTTTTTTCTTTTCTCTTTAGTACAGACGATGATTAGGTTAGGTTAGGTTAGGTTGATGTCCTCTAGTTTACACTTCCCGATATCAGTAATGCTCTCATGGAAACGTCTGCTCAGCCATCTAAGCCTATGACGTTGCAGCTTCGGGCAATGACAGACAATAACTTCAATGGTTTCTAGTTCCAGTGCCAGTTTCCCAAATGCTGGTTCCTGCTCCGATCAAGCAGTGGCCAGTCAACGCGCACGTCACGATTCGCATCGCCTTCCTATCCATGTCCAGTAGCAGTTTGGATCTTGCTGAGTAACGTTTTGGCTACATAGCCCTCGAGACTCTACAATCATCCGTACTTCGCCATGAACTACTGGTCCTTCTCTCTACCCAATTACCGAGTTTCCTTTACTAATGACCTATCGGTAGTTTCACCGATCTGTCACATATTCCATCATCTAACGCCGATCATATTCTTGGCAAGAGTAGTGCAGACGATGGAATCAAATAAATTCAGTAGAGTGCGACTTTTACTCTCACACGATGGGTTCTATACGGACACTACATACATATCGATGGTTTACTAACGCAACCTCGTAACTTAAAAACTACTACTTTTCAGGAGAGACAAAAAATGATTTATAACAAGTATTTAATGAAAATTTACAAGTATTTAATTGAAAATTTAACAAAAATCATCCAAGTAATTAGATTATAAAAAAACATATATTAAAAATGTTAAATACTTGTTATAAATCATTTTTTGTCTCTCCTGAAAAGTAGTAGTTTTTAAGTTACGAGGTTGCGTTAGTAAACCATCGATATGTATGTAGTAATATAAGAACTTTAGCCTATATAATCGAATATCTTACGTTATGAAGAAATTGTTTAAAAAATTTAAGCACACGGTAAACTTTTTCGGTTTTTGGCGATTTTTTGAGTTTTGGCGCTTTTTCTTAGATTTGGCGATTTTTTAGTTTTTGGGGTTTTTGCGTATTTTTATTTTTGGTGTTTTTTGTTTATGGCGATTTTTTCGGGGTTTTTGGCGATTTATTTTAGTTTTGGCGTTATTTTTAATTCTTTTGGTTTTTGGGGTTTTTCGTTTTTGACAATTTTTTTTTGTTTTTGGAGATTTATTTTATTTTCAGCGAATTTTTTAGTTTTGTCCTTTTTTTTTTGTTTTGGCGTTTTTTTCCGTTTTTGGTAATTTTTTTGTTTGGCAATTTTTATTTTGGTATTTTTTAGTTGTAGAGTTTTCAAAAATTTCAAGAGTTTACCTCTTACAGTTTCTAAGATACAGCAAGCTGTCAAAATTACATTAACTGATAGAATACCCTTTAATTTTGATTTTTTTCACACGTTTCGTTGCTCGCTTTAGAACACCCTTTAATTTTTAACTTTCATATATTTTTTCTTGTGAAAATTTCAGGTCAGTAGCTCTTACGGCTCTCGAGAAAACAATCTGTTACAAACAGACGGACATCGTAGCGAAAACAATATGAATGAAACATCAGTTGTGTGTATACCGAATATACTACGGCATATTTATTTTTTATCAAATGTTTATGTTTATGTTTTATTTTGTCAAAATGTTTTTAACGTACACTTCAAGCTCAAATATATTTTTTTTTCGATACAGCCATACGTATCTACACCAAAGAATATATGTACATACATCTTCACTCACTTGTAAGCGTAAAAAATTGTAGCATAATTCCAGGGGTTATGTAATATTGTTAACATGTCAAATTTTCCGTACGAAATAATCAATGTTGCACAAAATTTTTTACAAATTTGAGCAGAGAGTATTAGGATTAAAGAATAATAAGAGTAATTTGACACTTGGTTAGGTATGAAGATAATATGAGCGCCTGATGTTGTGCCACCACCACCTGCGCCTTGACACTATGCAACATTATCTAATGGAAGCATTCTAATTCATCTACCAATGTTCCCTCGTGTGTAGTCAGCAGCATAAAATACGAAAACTTGTTTCTGTAAACTGTCGGAGGAAACGTATTCTTTCTACATCGTGGAACAGACCATTAATGTTGTAAGCAAAAGATGTACACACATGCATACACATGTACAAACATACAAGCACACATAAGTATGTAATTCATTTTGAAAAGGCCTTGGTTGTAAGTAAAATGTTGTTATTTTAACAGTTGTTATCGGTTCGTTTAAGTGATTGGAAGTGAAAACTTTATTTACAAAACAAATAACATTATTTTACAACAAACACTTTGAGTTTACTTACTACCTACTTTATGTAAAAAAAACCAAGAGTTTTAATACGAATGTAAGTAAGTTAGTGCCTACAATTGTAAATTCAGCATAATGCTATAAACACAATCAAGTCCACCGACCATCGACTACAAGATGTCAAAAATAGAATACATGCGTGCTTATGAGACTAATTCTTTTAGCCGCTACACGACTACCGACTACACGGCTACTTTTGTAGCCCGTAGCCAACTTAGGCTAATTTCTATTTTTCTTGGCTACAAAAAACAGATTAGTGCTGCCAATACAATAAATGCATGAAATGGTGGTTTTAAAAACGCAATACATTAAATATCGCTATTAAAAACGCGAAAAACTATTATAGTGGCACCATTGAAAAATAATAATCAAGCAATAGTAGCAATAGTACTTATAAAGTTAATTAAATTTTCTTGAGAAATTTGAATTTTTTTTTTCACACAAATTCACTTAAAAAAATCAAGTTTGTTTTGTTTTGGTTAACTTTAATACATATGTCAAAACAGATGTTTATTTTTTGTAGTTAGTGGTGGGTAGTCGTTAAAAGAATTAAGTAGCTGGCGACTTGGCTATTTTTGTAGCCAGCTACTTTTGTAGTCGGTAGTCGATGGTCGGTAGCCTTTGATTGTGTTTATAGCATAAGCCTTACGGAAGGAAATTTTTGTAAACATGGAAAATTTTACCATTTACCAGTGATGCCAATTTTGCCATTTTCTGGCTAAATTTAGCTATTTTTCATCCCATTTAGCCGGAAGAAAAGTGAATTTAGCTATTAGCTATTTTTTAAGCCATTTTAATCTAGTTTTTTTTAAAGCTATTTTTCTAGACACTTATATACTACAAAAAAATACAAAAGAGTAATATCTTATTGCTTTTGTATTAATATCAATAAATCCCGGTTTAAACTTGCAATTTTTGTGACTGCAACTTTTTATTTTTGTGTGAAAAACACGGCGAGAGGAATACAAAATGTATATGTGTATTTCTATTTCCATACTCTACCACATATTCAAGAATTGATGCAACAAAAATTGCAAGTCTAAAAGAGCTTATATGAAAGAGATGGCTAAATGGTAACAACAAGTTTTGCCACCCCGTTCTTATAATCGTTGCAATGTTGTCGGGTCTAGTTGGTGGTTTATGATATCAATCAAACAAGGGTAATTTTTGTTTAACACGAGATTAAATTAAAAATAAATTAAAGTTGAAATGAAAGTTTAAAAAATGGAAAATAGACAAAAAGTATAAACAAAAATTTCGCAAGGAATGGATTAGCAACCCAAAAAATTTAAAGACTGTATAGCAGAATATACAAATGAATAGAAGGCGTACTGCAAGTATTGAAGTACATACATTGTAATTTTTCCTTATTTTTGTTTATTTGTGAAAAATAGTTTTATTTTTTGCCAGTTTCTTGATTACATGAAGAAAGATAATTTATGAAATACCTTTTTGTTTTTGCTTAAAGTTCATGATTTTTGCATTCGATTGCGCTTAATAATTTTTTAGCTAGTTTTTAGCCATTTTTTTTTTTTTGTCTACATTTAGCCATTTTTGGTGAAGGAATTCTGGCATCACTGCCATTTACATAAATGCTAAATTAAAATACATAGGTATTTATATTTAAGAGCCGAAATGTGTGTGTGATATACCTATTCACAAATTAAAATAGTTCGACACCACTACAAAACAAACTATGTACATTAGCTTAATTTTCACACGGACTTTGTTAATTCATTCCTTTTTGTATCTTTTTTTGTTTCGTGGTTTTGCAAATGTGTGACGAAATTCGATGGATTTTGAGTATCATTTTTAAGCTAATCTCAAACTCAAGACTTTCAAAAAGCACTCTAGAATATTAAATAAATTAATAAGAGCTGCGAAAAGAAATTATAAAAAAAATAATAAAAAAACTATGCATTAAAAAGAAATTTTCAAATTATTGACAAATAACTATAGCAAACCAATCACACCTTTTATTGTTTTCAAATTGGTTTTGTATCTTAATAGTTTTTCATCACATATGTACATATGTAAGTATGTATGTATTATAGGTCAGCACAGATATACCTGTTTTACCCCTTTTAGAAACGCAAAGTTTACTTTGCAAAGTCTAAATTCAGCTGTGTGAAAGACAGAGTGAGGAACACTATCTCTTTCTGTCTCTCTCTCAGCTGAATTAAGATTTTGCAAAGGGGTATTTGCACCATTTTTGTGTACATTGGTTCTGGTATGTACCGATATACCCCTTTTAGACAAGGAAAGTTTACTTTGCAGTCTTAATTCAGCTGGGAGAAAGACAGAAAGAGATAGTATTCCTTCCTCTGTATTTCACACAGCTGAATTAAGACTTTGCAAAGTAAACTTTCCGTGTCTAAAAGGTGTAATACTGTATGTTATTCAGAGTTGCTGTTACTAGTCATGTTTTAGACTCGATTGTTTTTCTTGAATCAAGTCTGAGTTTATGAAAGAGAGAGAGCAAAGAAGAAAGAAGAGCGGTATTGATATTGATTGCACCGATAAATTATCGAGTAACAGAAACGCTGTATAACATACAGTGCTTGACAATTCAATGGAAACTTTTCCTAAAAATTTATTTATTTATTTTTATAAGTCGAAAAACAAAAATATTTTTTGAATAAAATTTAGAATTACTTAAAAATTTCATTTTGTAGATTGTTTGTGATATATTAAGAAAAAAAAAAATATAAAGTAAATAACATATTTCGAAAATTATAAAGAAAAAGTTAAAGTATTATATTTTGGGGTATAGGCAAAACAATGGAAACTTAAATTTTACTCCAATAAAAATCGTTATCCTGTTAACAAAACTGATTAGTTTGTTGGGTATCCTTTATTTCTTATTACTTCATCACAACGACGATGCATTGACCCAATTAATTTGTCAACTGTATCCTTTGAAACTTTTTGCCATTCACTCAAAACAGCATTGGATAAATCTTCCTTGCGTGTGTAATTACGGGTTCTTATTTTGCGATATACAATTTCCCATAGGTTTTCTATGGGATTGAGTGGGCCGGCCATTTCAAAACACTCACATCATTAGATTGTAACCAGTCAGTTACAATCCTAGAGGTGTGCTTTGGATTATTGTCATGCTGAAATTTCCATATTAGTGGCATGTTCTCCTCTGCATATGCATACATCATGTCGTTTAAAATCGATCTATAGCCAACACCAGTCATTGTATCTTTTATAATATGAATAGGACCCATTCCTTGTTTAGAAAAACACCCCCAGACCATAATATTGCCACCTCCAAACTTGACTGTCTTGCATGTATACTTTGGGTCTAGTCTCTTTCCCTTAGGCCGCCTTAGGAAGCATCTTCCATCGTTGCCCCTTAAATTAAATTGGCCTCTAGGCCTATTTATATGCTGTTTAGCAAATTTTCAAGGAGCGGCACGGTTTTTGTCAGATATGAGAGGTTTTTTCGCAGGGCGAAAGCATCCAAGACCAGCCTCGCGAGCTCGTCGACTAACTCTTCGTGAGCTAATATCCAATCCTAGAATATTTTTAAGCTCTCCTGATGACATTTTGAAATGGCCGGCCCAATTCCCAGATCTCAATCCCATAGAAAACCTATGGGAAATTGTATATCGCAAAATAAGAACCCGTAATTACACACGGAAGGAAGATTTATCCAATGCTGTTTTGAGTGAATGGCAAAAAGTTTCAAAAGATACAGTTGGGTGCCACTGTGGCTGAGTGGTAGCGATGCTAGCCGCTCAGCCCAGAGGTCGTGGGTTCGATTCCCACCATAGACCCTGGCTGTTTTTCACAGTCAAGCTAATCGCTTTGCGAGTTGTGTTTGTGTTAAAAAAAAAAATATTAATTGGGTCAATGCATCGTCGTTGTGATGAAGTAATAGGAAATAAAGGATACCCAACAAAGTAATGAGTTTTGTTAACAGGATAACGATTTTTATTGGAGTAAAATTTAAGTTTCCATTGTTTTGCCAATACCCCCCAAAATTTAATACTTTAACTTTTTCTTTATAATTTTCGAAATATGTTATTTACTTTATATTTTTTTTCTTAATATATCACAAACAATCTACAAAATGAAATTTTAAAGTAATTCTAAATTTTATTCAAAAAATATTTTTGTTTTTCGACTTATTAAATTAAATAAATAAATGTTTGAGAAAAGTTTCTATTGAATTGTCAAGCACTGTATGTACCAGTACATACCAGCAGGACCAACACAAGTAAAACTGTTGCAAACAGTTATATCTGTGCAGACCTATAATATGTATGTACATATCGCTCATTTACTCAAACAACGTCATAACTAAACAGTTGCCAGAAAACGAGTTTGAAGTTTTCAATTTGCACCCAACATTAAGATTGAAAAAAAGAAACTTATTTTTCCTCCAAGAGTTGAGTATACAAGATATGTGTATGAAATTATTACAAAATATGAAGAACGATATGAGGATTAATTCTGCATCATAACTCAAAAATTAAATTTTTTGAGTTATGACGTTGTTTGAGTAAATGAGCGATATGTACTTAATAAAGGGCTGCGTAAATCGTTCTAAAAGTTTTGTTTTCTATTTCACACTACTGCCAAGCAGTCTGTTTTAGTGCATACATAAATAACAAAACAAAACTAACAAAACATGACTCTCACTAAAATCAATCAAGCATCATTCGAATAGTTTTTCTCTGCAGTTTTGTTAGTGCTTGTGTTCTTAAAACAAGTAGAACATCAAAACGAAAAGCGAGAATGAAACAAAACAACAGTAAATCATAGCAGAAACATCGAGTGCACTAGAACACGAGTACAAACATGCAAGCTATGCATGTATGTACATATATGTATACATATGTATACATATATTGAAAATAAAAATTATCAAATTATTATATATAAATGTACATAAGTATGTATGATATTATTTCATAGTAAATAAAAGCTCTTTTCAGCTTTCATATTCCTAACGAAGCGCAATGTTTCTTTTATATGGAAAATTATCTTTGCTATCAAAACATTCAAACATGTTTTTAATGTTCTGTGTGAATTTTGATGTTCTATTTCATTTTTGTTTTGAAAGGCTTGGTTTTACTTCAACATTGTTCTATTGCAGTTTTGTTCTGTACTGCAGTATTCTTATCGTAAAGCAAAACACATCTCTTTTGAAAGTTCTGTTTTAAAATAACGGAGCAATATACACACACATTTTGAAATTAATGAGAGTACTTGTAAGCCTTTTTTAGGGCTTGTGCCACGCTCTAGTACTTAAATATGCACAGAAAAAGTATTCAATTAATGTTTTCAATTAAGAATTTAATTGATTCAAATAAATTTTTAATTGTATTATATAATTTGAGTGAAACTTAATTGATATAATCAAATTTTTGATAGGTGACAATTTAAATCATTTTTTAATTTATATTACAAATATCAATTAAAATAATATTAGAAAAGTATTTATATTACTTTTTTGTGTGTGACAAGATATAAATGAGGGGTAGACGTAAAAATAGAAGTCTCAAAATTTTCGCCTCAACTTTCATTTTGGGTGGCATGTCACCAAGGGTAATGTGAGTAAGCCCGCCGTAAAAAAGTATAGTGTAAGATGACACATAATGTTTACATTACAGCAAGGCGAAATGAGGAACAAGTGACCTCATCAGCCCTGATGATAACCAGCTGTCAACAAATGTCAAAATTCTTTTTTTTCTAATATGTACGTTGTAAATGGAAAAAAATGTAATTGAATTTTCCATAAAGTATGTATTTTAGTGCGTGTGATTTTGCGTAAAGTGTATATGAGTGTGTATGTTGTTAAAAACCACTCACAATTCAAATTGAAAAACAGCTAAATTTATCACTACAACATGTACAACAATAAAAAAAACAACATGCAGTTGGGCCAGCTTCAACTGACCTCATCTGTCAAAAAAAAAGTGACTAAAACAACAATATTTGTAAAATATATTTCTATCTACATCAATGGATAAAATATAATTTTACAGATTTTTTATCACAAAATAAAGCACAATTTAATTTTTGGGCAAACGCTTATAATTTTTTTTAAATTTTTATATTTTTAATTATTATATTTTTTTTTACAAAAAATTGAGTTTTGAAAAAATACAGCTCCAGGGGCAAATTGCGGCACTCGATATCGAACGTAATTACAAAATATTCCAATAGAGTTTATATGGAAATGTTTTAAAATTCCGATCGGTATGGAATGCTGCAATTCGCGTCCCTAATCTAATGAATTCTTCTCGTCTTATCGAAATTATCATAAACTTCATGATACCAGGGTGGTACTTTCTTAGGCCGGGTTTACATCTGTGTGCCATGTGCCACACAAGCGTAAAAAAGTGTAACCACTAATTACTAATGAAAAATAGTTTGATTCAGACACGTTTTTATTAATTTAAACGGTTTCATACAAACTAACACTGCAATTACACATGCCACTAGTGGCATGCCAGTGTTGTGTACGTATTATCGACGAAAATTTTTTCGAAAAAGTCGAATCTCTTGCCATTTGCTTTGCTGTTTACACATGCCATTGCCACTTCATTTTTAAAATGTCGTCGAAGCGAGCTGGCTCAGTCTCGCTTCCATGTTTACTTTTCCTTTTGTTTATAGAATAGAGTTACCTAGTACGTCACAAAGGCACATTCTTGAGGAAACTATTAACACTTATTATTATTATTATTTTAATAATATTAGTTCTTTATAATTAACAAACTCCAGTTTTTCACACACAAATCAAGTTATAAATCATAATAACACATTTAACAAGCTAAAATATTAATTTAATTTTCACAGTAATCCAATAAATTTGCATCAAATGTATAACAGGGTAACACTTTTCTTCGTTTTGACATTCAATGGCATGCAACTGCCAAATTTTCACTCGCATGCAAATTTTGCTGCCACTGGGGCTGCCATTGCGAAAAATTTGAGTGTGTTAGTGAAAAATCGTGAGTGTATTGAGTTTTTCAAAATGGCATGCCACTATAGTGGCATGTGTAAATGGTATGTAATAGAGAATTTTACAGAATCTAACTGATTGGAAATAGTTTAAATCAATAAATACATGTCTGAATCCCACAGGTTTTCATTAGTAATTTGTGGTTAAATTTTTTTTGGCACATGGCACAAGAGAAATGCCAGATGTAAACTCAGCCTTACAAGTCGTACAATTGTGTAGGATAGTGATTCCTAGCCTTTGGCGGGAACTTTCGGTGACGGCCTACAAGTTCAACCGATTCCCATTTTTTTTAATCAACAGACCAAACACAAAATTATATTTTGGGACACCCTATCTGTACTTCTGTGTTTCCTAAAATCGCAAATAAATGAAATGAATTAATGCAAATGTGATGATATCGCTAAATTGATTATAAAAAAAACTTATACATATGTATGTATGTACTTAAACAGCATAAAATTTTAATACATATCAGTTCTTCGCTTATATATAGTACATAAGTATATACATACATACATATTTATATATCTATTAATAAAACGATTAGTAATTGTAATCATTAGTAATAAAGCTAATTTTAATTCAAACGTGAAGTAATTTATTATTTATATCTTATAGCTTAAAAAATACTCGTGGCGAAAATGTGAATTATGAGTCTTGAGCAGGTTGAATACGAGATTGTACAAAAAATTAAAAAGATTTTAAAATTTTTCAACTTTCATTCATTACAAATAGATCCACAAAACTATTGCATATACATATAAGTAGGTATATATGTATATCTTTATCAGATTGTGGGATTTATTAATTTTCAATTCCTTCGTATACGAATAATATTCGAACTTTCATTTTACTGGGTGTTTCAATAAGCAATAAATAAAATTATGAAAAATAATTGGTGTCTTAAATGTCTTATGGCGTTTTCTTTTCTGGAAAAATTGTAAAATTTTTTAACTTTTTATTCAAAAAAATAAAATTTAGCGTTCGTTTAAAGAAAAAAATTAAGTTTGCAAGGGATGGAAAACGCTATTAAGCAGGAAAACTTTGCAAGGCAGAAAATATTTATTAGGCTGCTCCGTCTCGGGATGCACCATGGTGGAGAAAATCCTTAAGCCCGGCCGAAGGCCTGCAATGCAAGAAAAACGTTATTAGGCTAGAAAACTTTGCAAGGCAGAAAATCTTTACTAGGCTGCGCCGTCTAGGGAAACACCATAATTATATATTAAATTATAATTTTAAATTATAATTAAGCCTCGCCGCCAGTCTTTTTGTTTAATATTTTCTTCTTATTTTTCAATTTTCTATAAGATACGGTACTTTTTTTTAAATTTTTGTGATACCAATATTGGTCATATTCGTTAAAAAACACCGTATAATCAAAATATTGTACTAGAATTTCAGAGGCCCATAACTCGGAAACTAAGCCTCGCCGCCAATATTTTCATTTAATTTTTTTTTTCTTATTTTTCAATTTACTATAGGATGCGATACTTTTTTTAATTTTGGGGAGGTGCCCCTAAACTAGATTTGTTCCCAATAATTTCCAATAAAATGTATATTTCAGAAAATCATTTCATTGCGAATTTTCATTGAAAAGTGTTATATAAAGTGCGTTCGAGAACTCAAAAATTTGTGCAAATTTTTACTATTTTTTACTGGATTGCGTTCGAGTACACAAAATCCAGTAAATGAGAGGGCGAATTGAGAGAGAAAAATGACAGTTCTTTTACTGAGTAAATGCAAGTTTTTACTGGACAAATTTTTGCCAGTAAAATCCAGTAAAATGAAACCATATGTTTTTAAATATAAACAAACAATGACAAAGGGAAACAAAAGTTTTCGGTTTTTGATGAAATTTTAAAAATAACAAAAAACAAATGTATTAAGTTATGAACAATATTGCATTTATTTAAGTTTGATGCCAGAAAAATATAAGGGTATGTTTTATGTATTCCACGGGAAATTAAAACGTGTGGAATTTTCATAGAATTGTTGGAAATATGTATTTATAACAACAATTTCCCAACGATGTAATTTTACGTGAAATGCAGAACATAACCGATTGTTTTTAAACGTGAATAAAGTTAATAGATTTGTATAGTTAAATTTTTGTTTATACATCTAGTCGGACGGTTACTGGTTCCCCGCATGGAACATTCAAAAAATTTAGTTATTGATCGATTAAATATGATTAATGTGTACATTTCTTAAATTTGTTTTCAGTTTTTCGATATCTTGAATATATTAGGATATATAAAGTTCTTTTCCCATTGTATATTTCTCTTAATAAATGCACTCATTGGAACTACTTGAAAGGAAGTGAACAATATTGTTGTGATGATTGGTATAAGCGGCAACAAACATTTTTGTCTTTTTCTGTACATCCTAATTATTCACGTCGAGGGTAAAAAGTTTAGAAACTTTAACGGCCTGACGCGCGATGTCGGCAAGTAAGCTATAGAAAGTTTCTTGTCGACATCGTTGGCCAGGCCCGTAAGTTCAAATAAAAACATATGTATCTATTACTTTTATTATTAAAGAAAATATACTATGGTGTATTTTTATAAAACAAATGAAAACAACATTCTTCATCGATTTTCTCAAAACCATATAATTTTTCCATGCGGCTAGCCAGTAGCTACCCAGCAAAAAAAAATCTGATTTGGAAGCACTAACAACTGAGGGAAGCAATGTACTGTTTACTTGATCACAAAAGCTTCGAAAACTGCTTCTGAAAAGCACTAACATAAGGCAGGCTCTCTAACAAAATAGAGGAAAAAGTAAAAAAAAAATTGCAAGCTAGTAACTTTTGCATCTGAGTACATAAAAACTATAGCCCAATTCACAATCTTGTGCAAATGGTCTTGCACAAGATTGTATAGTATATTGATACTCACCACTTAACAATTCTTAGAAGTTAATGTTAAAGTTAGCTATTTTATGTCAGGTGGAGACCGCGAGTAAGGGAGATAATGTTAGAGAATCACTTGGTGTTGCGCATGAATAAGGAGATTTTTTTTGTGCGAGATGAGCCAGCTAGAAGCAATTTATTCAGCTTCACAGAAGCAATAACATATACTTATGTATGTATAGTTTTGTATATTGTTTGCAGATAATGCGACTATTCCATACATGTATGTAAATACTCCAAAGAGGAGTAGGAATACGCCAAAACTCCAAATATGTGAGAAAAGGAGGTTTATGTCCTAGGGTTGGACTAAATGGTCCAACTTTGCATTACATCGGCCTAACCCCAAAACTACTCCATATTGCATTGAATGCTTGTGTGAAAACGACATGATCCATGACTGCATTACATGGACCATAATGTAACTAGTCTGTTTCATCTCGATTGGACCACGTAGTACAATATTATATTCAGGTTTTTTTGCATACACATATGTACATACATACTTATGTATAATTTTTTTAGCGCCAAATTGTCTATCAGCTATTGTGTATATTTTACTGGATTTTACAATTTTTCCGTTCGCGTACTTTTAGCTGCAAACTTTTTTATTGAGAGTAATTTCTTTAAATTACTCAGTATTTACTCAGTTACTGGATTTTACTGGAAAAGTACTCAAACGCACCTATAATAAGTGTAACATTTTTTTCCAAAAAAGAAAATGCCATTAATGTCCTAACAATTTAAGCTACCATACAAGAACACTACCAGTTAAATGACCGGTCACTTAATCGGTTTTGCTGACGGATATATCTGCTAAGACCGGGGCACAATGAATCCGTCATACGTTACACTTCGCCTTTTTCAACTAACATTAACGCAACGACAGAGAAGGTTGGCACAATGAGTACTTTATTGACGGAAGCATTTGAACAGCTTCAATAGGTAGGTTCTCCATTTTATTTATTAAATTCAAATTTTTTTTATTTATTTCATTTATTTCTTTTGTCTAATTTTATTTCTGCTGCCACAAAAGACAAAAATCTTAATCAGAACATACCCAACCCAAAAAACCAACTGTCTGTCAACGTACACAAAAAGTTAAAAGTTGACCAAATTTTTTACTTTGCGTTGAGGGACACGTACTGAATGTAACAGACCTCATAAAGGCCGGGGCACAATGAATCCGTCATACGATAAACTTCGCCTTTTTCAACTGATATTAACGCAACGACGGAGAAGGTTGGCACAATGAGCACAGATTATTTAGAAATTATATGACACCCTTACGATTACAAATTTATATCATACATAATATATTTCTGTGTTATGTATTGTGGCAAAGAAGAACTTGGTCAAAATTTATATCTCACAACTTTTAATGGCCGAAATTTTGGATAAGAACTTGGCCGTTTTTCACATTTATGTTTTTGTGAGGATCTGATTACTTTTTGAAAAGATTTCTATAATAACACTTTTTAAACTTAAAATTTCTAGTGTATTTTTTTCTAGTCATGATCACTGCGCCAGTTGCAAATGGCAGAGTTACATAAAATAATGGGTAAGAGTGTGATGGGTGTTGACCTTAAAAATGCACTATTGTGCCATTACAAAGCGTCGCAAGTGTGTATGCAATTTAGTAAGAGTCGTCTGGAAAGAAACATGTAAAGTGGAGCGTAAATTTTAGTGGACGTGATCCCGTCTTTTATCTCAATAAATTTACATATTAAAGTCTGATTAGCCAAAGTATCAAAAGGATATGCCCAATGTGCATGCAAAGTTTCAATAGGGTAGCTGGTGCTTTAATTTTTGGATTTTCTGATTCGAGTAAATCAATTACTATTTGTCTACAAAATGTCAGCTCTCTATAGTATATTACGTAAAATTTTTATGGGCCTGGCCTCGCTGACTTTTATATCCTCTAGTGCTTATGGTTCATGCAAAGTTTGGTATTAAAAAGTTAATAAGAAATACCTGAGTATTAAATTAAAAACTGCTAAGCCGAAGTACCTGAACGAAAAAGCTAAGATTTATGGGTAAAGTCACGGCTACTTTTCAAAATAGGCAATTTTTATTTTGTGTAAGTGCAATGTGTATGAAAAGTTTTAATAAAATGAATGTTAATTTTGAGTTTGAAGTGCTTGTTTCCGACCCTGATAGCAATTTCTGGGTTTTCAGATTTTTCTTAGTGATCTCTTATCCAGATTTATTTGTGTATCAAATTTAAGCTCGCTAGTGCGAATTAAAGCTTTACCGTCGTGCCCCGCATCATTGATAGATAAAACTTTTTGGTTTTAAGATTTTCCCATAGGCCTACACAGCTACACTTACTAGTGTATAAAATGTCAGCTATCTAGCGCGAATTATATCTCTAGATTTTATCAGCATTACCTCTCCCACTATTCCTAACTCAAAATTTTGTTGTGAGCAGCCCTTATAATTCATGCTAATTTTCTTCTAAAAATATACTAGACATATGTAGATTAAACACAAGGCTAAGATTTTATGCTAAATTATTAAGGTGATAGTTTAAATTATTGTGTACGTGCAACGCACGTGTGTGTTTTTAAGTTAAGTTTTTAGTTAAAAATAATATTAGAGTGGCCCCGCCCATGCTGGTAAAATTTTTTGAGTTTTCAGATTTTTCTAGTTGGTTTCTCACCTAGACCTACTTGTGTATCAAATTTCAGCTCATAAGCGCAACTTAAAATTTTTAATGTTTATGGGCGCAACCCCGCCCCTCTAACTAAAATTTACGGGTTTTCAGATTTTTCTAGTTGTTTTCTCACCTAGACCTACTTGTATATCAAATTTCAGCTCCTTAGCGCAAATTTAATTTTTATGGGCGTAACCCCGCCCACTTTTCCAAAGTCAAATTTTTTTGGGCCAGTGCTTATTATTCGTGTCTAGTTTCGTTACAAACGGATAATAATAGCTAGATAAATAGTATATCTAAATATGCTGAGCCGCAGGGCATTAAAATGAGGTTTAAATTGTATGGGCGCGTCAACGCCCACTTTTTTAATAAAAAAATTATAGCCTTGCATTGCCGCAGTATGTATGCCGAATTTCAATAAAAAAGCTTCCACTAAGCGCCTTATATTAGCTTTTTTAATTCTGACTTTTATGGGCGTAGCCCCGCCCTCCTGATTAAAATTTCCGAGTTTTCAGATTTTTTTATTTTATTTCTCACCTAGACCTAGCTCTCTATCGAATTTCAGCTCAATAGCACAAACTTTAATTTTTATGCGCCTTCCTGGTTAAAATTTCCGGGTTTTCAGATTTTTCTGGTACATTGCTCACCTAGATCTTCTCGTGTACCAAATTTTAGCTCTCTAGCTATAGCGGAAGTGCTTCATCAATTTGATGAGTGTGTCAGTGGTCAGTGAGTATGACTTAAAATATGCACTTTTTGCACCTCTATATCTCCGCAGCCTTTCATTGTAAAACTTTCCAACTTTGCATATGAAGTAACATGAATTTATTCTAATTATGATTTAAATTTCATAATTTTACGGTCGCGGGGAACAAAGTTATGAGGGGGTAAAAACTGCTCGAATGGCTTCCTGTAAATATACACACTGCGTGCATTGGCCAGAACTTGGCCTGGCGCACTGCCGTGCGCCTAGATTGGTTCGTAAGGAAGTACTCCTTTTATTTTTTGCTGGGATGTTATAGTTTATGTTTCAAATAACACACTAAAATATGAGGGGTTGGTTGCTCACAGTAGTCATATTTTAAACTAGTTTAAAATTTTAGGACATTATGACACTCAAGACTACCGTTTGATTATCCCTTTTATATGTATGTATTTTTAGAGTACAGAATGTATGTATGTATTGTATGTATGTACTCGTATTTATGTATGTATACATACATATTTATTTATTTATTTAGTACATATTATACAAAGTAAATTTGTAAATTTGTATAATATGGTGTTGCACAAGTATGGGCGGAGTAACTAGACCATATGCCCAAGATGGTATTAACAGTATTTTAAAAGTTTTTGTGACTGACTGTACACGACCTATGCCTTCACATAGGAAGTAGCAATGTGGTTGTTAAAGAAATTCCACAAAAAACCGCAAGGTTATACGGTTATCCGTGGCAGATCAGTCAACCAGTGCGACCGAGACGAAAAACTCTCGAAGGCCAAACAACACGCACAAGCCTGGCCGCACTTAAGAAATAATTACGATGACGCGAGAGATGTTCCTCAACCCAGAGCTGCTTAACGACTGTATGTATACATATGCTCTTTTGTTAAAAAAAAAACAATTACGGCCTGTCCCACGATGTCACCAGAATTCGTTCGATCGAATACTTATATTGAAAACAATAACAAATTTTCTAATGTTAGGGCCGGGGCACAATGAATCCGTCATACGTTAAACTTCGCATTTTTCAACTGACATTACCGTAACGACGGAGACGGTTGGCACAATGAGTACTTTATTGACGGCAGCATTTGAACAGCTTCAATAGGTAGATTATCCATTTTATTTATTAAATTCACCTTCTTTATTTATTTCGTTTATTTCTTTTGTTTAATTTTATTTTTGCTACCACAAAACACAAAAATCTAAATCAGAAAATACCAAAAAAAACCAACCAATATCTGTCAAACTACTCAACGTACGCAAAAAGTTGAAAGTTGACAAAATTTTGCACTATGCGTTGACGGACACGTACTGAATGTAACAGCCCTCATAAGAAGCCTTGTATTTCAACTTAGCTGTCAGTTGAAAAAGGCGAAGTATAACGTATGACGGATTCATTGTGCCCATTGCAATACATGTTGTCGATCGAACGATTTCTGGTGACATCGTGGCACAGGCCGTTTAAGTGTGTACAGCCTTGTGACATGTTTATTATTACTTCTCATTGTTAAAATGCCTTTAAATAACAACATTGTTTATTTAGAATAGTAATTTAAAAACCGTGGTTAAATAAAAATAACAAAATCAACTATGTACATATGTGATATGTAATTGTTAATCTTACTCCAGTTATTTTTTTATCAGAGTTAATCGAGTAGGCAAATGAAGCATCATGTCGCACACCATTAAGGTTGATTCACCGGTTTGTTTAAAAAATAATACAGACTACATGGTATAATAACAAAAATTAAAAATTTTAAAAGCCCCGAATATATCTATAAAAGATGTGATATTTTCTAGACCATTTTTCTTAAAACATAGCTTAGAACATTCTCGATCAAGTCACCTTTCCAACAGACTAAACAACTAAATCAAAATCGGTCCAGCCGTTTTGTCTGTCCGTGGGCACGGACAGATACACAGATGCACAGAGACACACTACAAACTTATAACACCCCTTTTATAGCCAGGGGTTTAAAAAATGTTTTCCTATTCGAAAATTTTATACGAAACAAAAGGATGAATCCTTATTTGCTATCATATTTTTTAATAAATACATATGTACATACATATAGAAGTTACTTTATGGGTTTCGCTCACTCTCACGCATTTGTCGCTAATCATAATTAAAAAAAAAATATATAGTTAGTTAATATTACAGAATCAATCATTATATCGTTCTTTATATAAATTATTGTGTCAAAATTTCGTACAAATATTTTGTATGCCTTCTTGAGAGGAAAATTAAATTTTATTTTACCATTAAGCTGTTTGTAAATTCAAAACTTTAAAGTCGTTTTCTTTATTTATAAAAGTATTTTTGTGTTATAAATCCCGATATATATGTATGTATATCGCATGAAATATTCAACAAAACAAATTACATTGTGCAGATTTTTCGTTTGTCTATGAAAATTTCCGGGGTCAAATTACAACTTGCTAAACAACAAATCTCTCGTTATCACTTTTTATTAAAATTTTAAAAATAGATTACTTTTTAAAATATCAAAAATCCATTTCGTCGCTCAGACTAAAGGGTAGACAAACGACTTTTTTGTTTTGAAATTTGTATGGAAAAAATATTTCTTTAAACGAATTTTCGTTATTTTTTGCCTATAAATATACATACCTACATATTTGATATAGATAAGTACATATGTATGTATATACTTACACACTATCTCTTTGATACAATTACAAGTAACAATGGACCGATGTGAGCTGAACCCCGTTTTTCCTCAACGACTTGATTAACCTAACCAGAGATTATGTAAGGTTCAAAACACATCAATTATAAATGTATGTATGTATGTATGTACTCGTATGTATGTGAATATATTTCGAGCAAAACTAAAAACCAAGGCACATTAAATTGATATGCAAAAATTTTGAATATACATATGTATGTATGTACATACATACATAAATATGTATGTATCCTATATGTATGCACATATGTAGTATTATGTATGGACTTGGAACCTGCTGAAAAAAAAATTATTTACTTGATTAAAATTTTTAAACTATAACGCATTCAAGCTTATCGAAAAAAGAGGCGAAAACCTCAAATTCATAACAACTGTTCGATTTTATTCCCGATAAGAGGTATAAAAATTTCATAGTTGCATGTGCTTAAAAGTTTCTAGTTATCGGTGTAATCTTGCCAGGATCAATGTCCCCATAAAAATTTTGCCAAAAACGTGCGATATCTGTTTTATATAAAAAATAAACGCAACTTATGGCATATATTCCACCCTATCGTGTGATTGCGTATTTCGACTTCGACTATGGCATTTTTACAGTAGTTTCTAGTTACCGTTATAATCTTGCTAGGATCGATCAATGTCCCCATAAAAATTTTGCAAAAAATGTGCGGTATTTGTTTTATATAAAAAGTAAACGCGACGTGTGCAATATATTCCGCCTTATCGTGGGATTGCATATTTCGACTTCGCTTATGACGTTATAGTTATAATCTTGCCAGGATCAATGCCCCCTTTAAAAATTTTGCAAAAAGTCGAAGTCGAAATACGCCAATCACGATAGGTCCCATTGTCATACGAGGATGTTATATGAGTAAATGTTATAAGTAGGTATGTTAACTCAAAAAATAATAGGTATACAGGCAAGTATGGCCTGTTCCACATTAGAAATAAAATTGAATTTGTGAGCAATCTAACAATTGGCTTCCCTGTAGAAAGAATTGCAAAATTCCATATGTATGTATGTACTACATGCAGTTCAGTCGGAAATCAGTAACAGGCTTTAAACAATAGTTCCTTGATTTCTTTTTAGTCATAATTAAAAATTAATTCAATGACAGTAGTTAAAAAAATATAAATTAGCATAATTAATAATGTTCATAAATGAAGATTTTGTTCTACGTAGCTACATATATTTATGCATGCATGTATAACTTACATAGTTGACCTCCAAAATATATATGTATATACATATATACATACATCAATATGTACATTTGTATCAAAATTTGTTTTTGAAGAGTTTAACAATTAAACTTCGTCGGATTTTGTTGAGACTCCGATCGAACGCCAGTTCCACAAAGTTGTTTACAAGAACATTTTGCATTATATATGTATACACTTACTATTTTTCAAACTATTCACTACGTTCAACAGTTGCAGCTTCTTTGAAAACTAAGAATGCATCTACTTTTCACAATATTTTAAACTTTTCTTTGCATTTTCCCCGATTTATAATTTTCTTTTATATTTATGTATCTGTGCATTTTTTGTAAATAATTTTTTAGCGCGTCTTCTAGTTCAGATAAACTTGTTATAAAAATTAGATATGGCAGCAGTAATATTTCGTGCTCCTCAAGTCACGGCTTACACACGGTAATTTTTGTTGAGCAACTTTTATTTACTTAAGTTCATGGACGAGACCAAGGTCTTCTTATTAGGTCTAAAGCGCATTATTCACGGTCAAAATGCATGGACCTGCATTATAATAATATTAGCCAAATTTTGTCTGTATGAGTCACACCGACGACGCTTGAAGCAAAATCTAAATTTTTTGATATTTGCACAAACATAACCATATAAGCTACTCACTTGTCAAACTATAAACGCAAAAAGTTTTTTATGTAGTTTGACATTTGTGTTGCATTTAGCTTATGTGTAAGATGATATTAATTTATCGTGCAATGCATGCAGGTGAAGAATATTAATTTGGGATTATTAGTGCGTTTAAAAGATTTTAAACTTAAGTTTTAACAATTCCCATAAAAAAATAACTAATAATTAAAAAAGTTTAATAATCTAAATCTTTTCTATTTTTTAAATCTTTTCTATTTAATGAAATATATCAGACGAAAAAGGAATAATTTACACTGAAAAAATAAATACAGCAAGCTTTTATTAAAGTAATTTTAAGAAATACACAAATTTCTTAAAAGCACTACTCAGTGCTTTTTCTTAGTTTGGCACTCAATATTTGTCCTTTTGAGTCATAAAAAGCACTAAAAATAGTGCCAAAAGCACCAAGTTGGCATCGCTGGCTAGTATACTTTGTGGTTAAAGGTAGAGCTGGCAAACTATCAATAGTCACGTCATTCGATATTTGCGATAGTTTGTTGGAAAACTATAGATACTATCGATAGTATCGAATTATTTTACTTGCGGTCTACACCACATATCCTCTGTGGTCTACACATAACATATAATGACTAACTTTAACATTAATTTCTAGCTAATGTTAAGTGTAGACTTAACATGGCTGTTAAGGAATCTGTTTTAACAACTCAGTGTGCTTAAGTCTGGCACTGTACAGTGCGTTTGTGTAGTGTATGGGGGCGGTTGTGCTATTTACGCAGTGAACTGAGTAAATATCAAAACGATTTTGATATTTGCTCAAGTTTGAAAACTGTACAGTGAACTTGTGTAGTGTATGTTGCAAACGCTCAGTTTTGTCGTGAGTTTTTAAGAGTTAAAAACAAAAAATGATCGCAGAAAAAATATTCTGGACAGTGTTCCTAGAATTATACAAAGAATCGCCTGCATTATGGCGCATTAAAAGCAGTGATTATAGCAATAGAATTATGAAAATCGAAGCCTACGAAAAATTAATTAATAAACTAAAGGAAAAATATCCCGATGAAAATAGAGAAATGGCTGTTAAAAAGATTAACACATTTAGGATTTAGGCTGTTTTTATTGCCACAGCAATTAATAAAATAGAGCAGTATTTGCAAATGTTGTCTTCTTCACTTATAGCTTTATAATAAAAACTGCACAGTTCACTTGTATAGTGTGTGTCACAAGCTTAGTTTACGCAGTGCCAGACTTGAGCACTGAACTTGTGTAGTGTATGGCCGGCATTAGACATAACTCTAACAGCGTATTTATTTTTGTTTCTTGCAGTTAGTGTTAAAGTAAGCCATTTCATGTCAGCAGGAGCCGAAGAGTTTAGAATGTTAAATTTAATTTTCAAAAGAGTTTAGTTTTTTTTTTAACTTACATAGAACTCATTGGAGATATTAAAAATTGTTCTTCTATCAAGAGTTGAACCATTACAGGCGAAGTTTTCCGTATTACTAACTCCATAAACTCATTATGTTGAGTTATGACGTTATTTGAATAAATGAGCGATATGTACTTAGTCCCTATTTACACTATGCAAGTCTTATTGCTAAGCTGATTAGTTTATTAGGAGAAAGAGACGGGGGGGGGGGAAACGTTTCTGTTCCCCTCGTCACTCTCTCCCTGAAAATAATCAGCTTAGCAATAAGACTTGCATAGTGTGATTTGGGACTTACATGTATTTTCAATAAAAGAAAACCAATATGTTAAATTTTATCGAGTTTATTGCCAATTTGCTAATATGTATATATTTTTCAACGATAGTATAGTTAGACCCTCGAAAAAACTATCGAGTGTCTAATGGAAATAAAACTATCGATAGTTTGTCAGCTCTAGATAATAGTAAATAGTGCGCGCAAATGAATGAAAGTGAAAATTTATTGGAAGAGTTGGAAAAATTATTCAGTGATTATTGGATCCAAATAAGCAAGTGCAAAATGTATAATAAATGCATACATATTTACATAGTGTGTGCATATGTTATTAACTTTAAAAATTGTGAATCAAATAAATACTAGTGGGATGCAATGAAAAAGGTGAGAGTTAAACAAGTGACCCATTTTTCTGGAGTTGAAAAGAAAATTTTTGGATTTTTGAAAATGCATATGGAAGTAACAATACATATTTATGTTTTTATCCGAACTTAAAGTTACTAAACTCCATTTAGAGAAAGTTTTTGTGTCTGGCCAAAGGGCGCCTGGCAATTGTTTGGTGACAAGCTTCGTGTCGGGAAATACCAAAGATGAGAGAATCCTTGTGTCCGGCTGAAGGGCGGCTATTCAAGAAGTCTTTAGTTATCATGAAAATATTGTTAACTTAGCCTTTTACGTTATTTATTACTAATTATGAGAAGATATGAAATGAAAACTTATCACTGACACTTTTTTCTAACTCACTGTCTTCTGGTACTGAAATATTAATGGCAAAAAATTGTTTGGGAGATATTTGATTAGTGGAATGCAATAATTCCAAAAAATTAAATGAAATTTTGGCTGGTATGAAATAACTCCCAAAACACATACGCCTAAAAAAAAGTGAAATAATTTCCAAATTTTTTCATACATTTTGGAAGTTATTGCATTTGGATGTAATTTTTGTATTTAATTTTTTGTTAGAAAATAATTTCATTTATTTTTGGAGTTATTTAATTATACCTATCAAAAAAATGCAAATGAAATAACTCTCAAAGAAATTTGGAAATTTGGGGCTTATTTCGATCTCCGAAAAATATTTAGGTTTTCATAACAAAACAATTTGGGAGCTACATATTTCATGTGTTTGGGACTTATTTAATTTTTTTAATTTCGCTTTCCAAATGATTTTTGAATTTCCGACTACAAGGATTTTTTTAATCTGAAGTATGTGAAAAACCGGCCACGGTTTCAAACGCACTTTTGCATTACCGGCCGGGCTTAAGGTTTACTTCACTATGGTATTTTTTGACATGGCGCCTATTGCTAAAATTGTCCTGCATAGTCGCCATTCGACCGGGAAATTATGTTGTAATTTCTACAAAAAAGTTTGTTATGTCTTTCGACTATTTTTTTTTCTCCAATATTTTTATCTCATTAACTCTTAAGGTTTTTGAAAAAAAAGTTACCAAAACAATTTTCAAATTTGAAATTATTTTTGAAATTGTGTTGTAATTTCTACAAAAACAGGCTGTTATGACTTTCGGCTATTGGACATTAATCTAAAGGCGTCCACGAGACTCCTCCAATATTTTTTTCTCCCCATCTCTTACGCTTTAAAAAAAAAATTACCAAAATCCATATTATGACTGTGAGATATAAGATATGGACTTTTCGTGTTGTTGGTGGTATAATGTTGTACATACATATATGTATAGGCATAGAGAGGGATCTCGGCTTCAATTTTCGGGTTAACTCCTCCCATTATTTAATTTAATATTACTTGAAAAATTTATTATTTATTTATTTATTATACATATTATACAAAGTAAATTTGCATAATATGGTGTTGCACAAATATGGACGGGGTAACTAGACCATATGCCCAAGATGGTATTAACAGTATTTTAAAAGGTTTTGTGACTGACTGTACACGACCTATGCCTTCACATAGGAAGTAGCAATAGCAACGTGAAAAATTATTTATGTATTACTTGTTGTTTAAACCAAAACGCTATTCGTATATATATTTTGACAGTTTGTGAAATTTTCCCTATTCAATTGAATAGTACTCAGTCAAGGTCCAAATTTATTCCTCTTTTGATCATTCTTGATTTTTCTGAGTGTTTTCTTGGACTTTGACTAGTAAAATATCTAACGGTTTGGTTTATTCGTTCGTTCGGTACTTTTGATATCTTTTTTGTGCTTATTAAATCACTTTTGTTGTGAGCCTTGAAAAAGATTTACCACGTTTCCACGCTCTGCGATCTAATTTAAAGGTAAAATCAAGAAAATAAAGAATCCTTCATTTTTATACTCTTTAAACAATTGTTTTTTATTTCCTCCATCTTTACACGCTAACACTTGTTATTATTTATTTTAATATTACTTGTAAAAATATCCAGTCAAAATGCCCCTAGAAAATTTTTTTAGCTAGTATGTATTTAAATATTAAATGAAAAACTGGCGGGTATGAAAAGCCATTATCTGAAACTCGTCCTTCCGTTAAATTCTGCAAAATTAATACTGTACACCGATTATTGTCCCATACCGGAGCCAATGAATTCGTCCCACATTAGCAGATATTCTAGCAACCTTCAGTATGTAAATTACACAAGTTTTTGTTTTTAGACTATAAATTGATTAAAAAAAATATATATTTAGAAGATAAAATAATTAAAATGTAAATTATTTCAGTAATATACATTGTATATGTAATTAAATAATTTTATTTCTATTTATAACGGATTTAAATCACCTGAATATATAATTGATACATTTAGTTACCGAATTAATTAATTTAATGCTTCTGTTACAGTTTTTATATAAGCAAACTTATTTGGTTTTTTCGTGGAAGTACTAAAGATATTAAATTATGTATGCCTTGTTTTGTTTACACAATTATTTTTTAATTTGTTTTTTTATAACAATAGAACATATTTTATCTAACATGAAATGCTATTATTTCCAACAGGTTTGAAATGGAAATTTCTCTACATATTAAGATAATAGTTCTGAAGCCATTCACTGCCTACATACATAATTCTGTACTTTTCAAGATTGACATAAGTCGATTTTGAGTTATTGATTCTCATTTACTTCATTGTAAGAACTCTTTAGATAGAACTAAAAAATATGAAAAATGTGTGTACATTTGTATAAAGAAAAGTGTTTCCTTTTTAACGAATTACTTTCATACGTATTACTTTCAAGCGGCCATATTTTTTATGTTAATAATAAAAATTTCAGAGTACATTCACTTGAGCTCGATGTGGTCACTTTTTGCTTTGATTATGGCCTTCAAACAGTTAAAAATTAATTGTTCGTTGCGCGAATATGATCTTACGAATATGGCTTTCTTCAAGGCATTCATTCATTTGCTTCTGGTGGTGGCCGTTCGTAAGCTCAAATGATCGTGAGTGCGTTCACTGCTCAACTGAACTGGTCAATAACAATTTTTTTTTTTCATTAGAGAATACAACGTTTGAAAATTCGCCACGATCGTGCAAGCGTAACAACTCCTTGGCTCTTTCGGTTCTAACTTTTTTTCTTTGGTGTGAGATCGTGTCTCTTTTGGAACTTTTAAGGCTTTACCTTGAGCTCATTTTGGAATATGCGTGGGATGCTTCGGTGGAATCTTTTCAGTTTTTTGGCTATTTGATTACCACTACGAGATGGACTTTGTTGAAGTCGAGCGTTCACTTGCGGTTTTGTGAGTTTTACTTAACACAGTAAAATATTAATTTGGGATTATTAGTGCGTTTAAAAAATTTTAAACTTAAATTTTATCAATTCTCATAAAAAATCAATAATTGTTAAAATTGACTGCACCAGGTCAAAAAATACTTGTGTGGCAACACTCTATTTTTAAATAGCTGTTGTTATTTACATTTATTTTCTTTTTACATACTTTTTAACCCCCGACTAAAAAAGGGGTGTTATAAGTTTGTAGTGTGTGTCTGTGTGTCTGTGTGTCTTTGTATCTGTGTGTCTGTCCGTGTCCACGTAAAGGCAAAACGGCTGGACCGATTTTCATTTAGTTTTTTCTGTTTGAAAGATGACTTGATCGAGAGGGTTCTTAGCTATGTCTGAAGAAAATCGGTCCATCCGTTTAGAAGATATAACATCTTTCCTGAAAAAAGTCGGGGGTTTTTAAAATTTTTAATTTTTGTTATATAACTACAATTTGAAGCTGAAAAGAAGTCAGCCAATGTAGTAATGGTAAAGAAAATAAAAAACATGTTGATTATTGAGTTCTTGTTTCAACTTTGTTATTTGTTTTAAGCTTCTCGTTTGTTTAAAATAAAGTTTATAACATAATAACTCTAGTTGTTCTAAGAAACTTTGCGTAAAGGTTCCCTGATGATCTGCATTAGCAACAGTGAAATGCGCATAGGATCCAGCTAAACCCCTCAATAATCAATTTCAATGTATTTTTAATAAAAAAATATTTTACTTAATAAGTAAAATATTAATTTGGGATTATTAGTGCGTTTAAAAAATTTTAAACTTAAATAGAAAATAATTATTATTTTCTGATTTTTATTTTTTCGGCCAGAAATAACAATTAATTTCTGACATTCCGCAGCCGAAATAGAAAACACGGTGGCATATTTTTTATCACTTTTATGATAAGAGTAGTAAATAAAAGGCATTTTCGGTATTCTCCAATGGAAAAAAATTGTGGAATACATACACATTGATCTTATCGTAGTAGTTACACTTTCGGAAACTAAGTTAACTTTAAACTAACTTTAAGCTAACTATTTCTCAACAAGTGCTGACTGACACTTGGATTACTTTCCGATAGAAACAACTTACTATTTCAACATTGCGATGTCCTAGGCGGTATTCAACTGTCTCACACTGCATTACTTTTCAACTAACTTAAAGTCGATTTTATTTAAGTCACCTGGTAGTCAGTAAATTAAAAAAAAATTTCTGGGGTCCGAACTATGTACACGTTGTATAGTCAACGCGCTACTATCCAGCTAAGGTACCATCTAAAATAATAACAGCAAAATGATAATATAAAATTGAATCGTAGACAACCACACATTCTCCGACAGGGTATGTATATTAGAGTAGCCATTTTGTAGGTTATTTTACTTCGCCGATGGTTCTGCTACACAACGAAGGAGGGCGCTCCGATGTTACATTAGGAATCACTTGAACTTTTTCCACAACAACTGATACAAAGTAATGTCCTACACAAGACCATTTACAAGACCTTTCAAGACATGAGAGATTTTTCAATTGCTTTATTACAGCGAAATATTCTAAAACAAACACTAAACAACACTGTTGGCAAGACAAACAACCGAAACATATATATATATATATATATATATATATACATATATATATATATATATATATTTTTTTTTTTTTTTTTGTCATTTAAGATTAATTATTATTTTCGGTCCCTGTTTTTTTAATCAGATTAAATAAAAACATCAGTGCACTCTAAAATTACCAATTTTAAGGTACATAAAACCACATAAAATTTTGTTTATACGCTTTTATTTCTACTGTTTGACACTCAGTTATTGCAATATATGCAAGTTTAATTACATACATACATATATGTAAGACGCTTCATTCTTTGCTGGCGAGTTGAAATATTCAAATCGCAATCGCATATTTTTTGCGAAATGTGAGAGTCAGCACATGTCTGAGTTTTTAGCCATATTTTACTGAAATATTTAATTTTTCGACTTTGGTTGTTATTCGTAAAAACCACAGAACACTATCGACCTGTCTGCTACAACGAAGAAGACGATTACGAGTTTCAATTACGCGACCTTCGAAAGTTATACATTATGTGATTTGGCACAAAAAAATCATGTTTCTCATTAAAGTTAAATTATTGCTGATAGTTTGATATTATTTCATTAAAATTTAATTAAAATGTAAATGAATATATAAAAATAAGTAATGGAAATGATACATTTAAACAAATTTATTACATAAAAACAATAATTTTGTCACATTATTTGTGAAATTTTAGTACAATAACATGTTAAAATGCGCATTGTTACTAAAGGTACATATTTTCGTGAAAATATATTACACTTTTAACTGTGCAAATTTGCATTTTCTGATGTGCGCCAAAACAAAGCGAAAAAACTTATCGGATTAATTCTGTAATTAATTTAATTAATTAAATAAAAAAATGTTGTAACGTTCCTTAGTCTGGAAGTCAAATCTTGTCCGATTTGGAAATTGAAAAGAAAAAAGGAAGTTTATATGCAATTTAAATTAAAGTTTTGAGAAAAAAGTAAATATTTCAGCGTTTTTTGCAAAAAAAAGTGTGTTAATTATTTCGCTATTATAAAAAAAAATTTGAAATTTTTTGTTAAAAATTTTCGTTATTGGAGTAAAGTTTGTTCATGGATTCGGCAAAATGCTGATGATAACTCTGCATCAATAAGTTTTTAGAATATTTGGATTAGCTCGAAACTTGTTTGTAGGCCAACTAGAAAGGGGACAGACGAATACAAGATACACAAGATTTAATTAATTTTATGGAATCAGAAATAAAATGTATAGACCCTATTTCAATTGAGATAGAGAATTCTTCCTTCAATATTTTTTTTTGCATGAAAGTAACTATAATTGATGGAGAAGTTGGTAATGCAATAATAAACACAGTAGCACAATTTTGCATGTGCAAAATGGTATAGCATATTGATACTCACCACTTAACGATCCTTAGTGGTGAGTAAAAGTATACTACACCCAGTGTTGCGGGTGTAGTTTGGGGGATTATACCCAAATTTTAAGGGATTTTTTGGGGTTGTTTTTTTTTACTGATGGTAACAAGAATGATTTTTGAGCTAAGAAATGTGCGTCTGGCAAGTCTAAAAATGTGTGTTACTATTCATAGTGAATGGTGTCTAATAAATAAAAAGTATCAAGGCAGATTAACCAATAATGAACACTACTAAAATAAAAATACGTAACGTTAGGAGCACTTCTTAGAATAAAAACATACATACTTTAAAAATAATTCAATTTGTTGTTCTGCTGAAATTCTAAAGCTTTTTAATACAAGTACATACTTTGTACACCACAATTTCTAATGCTGATGAATCAGAAGATTTCGATTCTGAAGATTTTGAAATGGTAAACTTTGATTAACAATTTTTTTACTTGTGTATATTAAACTATGTGTAATTGTATCTTTACAAATTTTATAAGTAAAAATTAAATTAATATGAATGTAACTATACCTATCGATATAAATGAATTTTATTGAATAAATACCAATTAAAATAACAAAACTGAGTTTCTTTGTAAACAAAGTTTTTAATAAATTTTATTATTACTAAATTGTGACATTAATAAGTTGTTTCTTATTCTATAATTATGTAATTGGGACTTTACCTCTAAACAAAGAAACGACATTTAAAGTTTATTATTGCATTGTAAATTCCTTCCTAACCAATATATCTTTTCTCACAACTTTACTTTACCAAAATAATTTAAATATGACCATGGTACAATTATACTAGGTACATGCACGACTACAACAAAATTACAACACCAAAAAACACATGCATTTTGTTGGTATAAACAAATGTATAATTGTCAGAAACAGACGCCTTTTGTTTATTAAAATATAAATTGCAGGGTAACTAACAAGGCACATTAATCAGGTACCCGCGATTCTACAACAAATATTACAACAGCAACCTTGTTGGTATAAATTACCTTCTTGCTTTTCAAAACAGGGTAGCATCGTCAGATTGCATGTTTCTTATAGGAAATGTCAAACACCATACAAAACTGAATATTCGAAAGATGTTTATGTATACCCAAATAAAAGCATGCTTTTAGGGTTATACCTATACAATCCAAATTTGACATTTAGATTGGTATAATGACATTAGTCACCTGGTGTAGTGCTGCCACCTAATAAATGCGCCTTGGTAACTAAAGGTGGAAGTACATACCACGCGTTACGCGGCAACGCTTTTCTGGCTTTTTAAACGTTTAACGCTATACAAATGGAAAGTTACACAACACGCTTTTGAGGTTTTTTTTTAATTGTAAAATTTAAAGCCTATGCCGGCTATTTTTTCGTCTTGCATTTACGTTTTATATTTCTTTAAATATTTAATGCATTTTTTATCCATTGTTTAATAAAAAAAATAATTTCTAATCATATTTGTGTATGTTAGCTTATGAATCTGGCAACACTAGCTGTTATTTTGTATACAACGCGTGAAAGTTGAAGAATTTTCAACTTTTTGCGAGGTACGCGCGTCGCAAACTTCACTGTGTAACTTACCTTATGAAAACACACCATTTTAACTTTTTTGACAGACGCGTGTATCGCATTAGCGCATTGAACGCGAGTTATGTACTTCCACCTGAAGAATTTTCAACTTTTTGCGAGGTACGCGCGTCGTAAACTTCACTGTGTAACTTACCTTATGAAAACACACTATTTCAACTTTTTTGACAGTCGCGTGTATCGCATTAGCGCATTGAACGCGAGTTATGTACTTCCACTTTAATGTACAATCGCAGACGCGGCATTCATGAATGATTAAACTCATTCAGTGTTGCCAATAAGTTTGTATTTACACAGAGTGTGCAATTACTTCCATGTGTTGGTCATGTAATTAGATTCATGTATAATCTGTGTGTAATTCTATTTTATCTTCTATTTTTATTTAATTTTGTTTTCATTTTAACCTACAAAAAACATGTGTAGTGTAATTCTCTTCAATGAGTAATAGTATGTTTCCACCGGCGCACAGTGGCACATTTTGTGAGTTGGCGGTCAAAATTCTATAACTTTTGACTGGGTTGAAATTTTTTAATGAATTTTTTTTTGTTGGATAGAAGACATCTTAAGCTTCAATTTAATGTATTAACTTTAAAATCGAGCCGTATTAAAGTACACTTATATAGGATTGAAAAATGACTTTTAAAAATATAGGTATTATCGGCCTTAAAAAAAATAAATTTGTGAATGTAGTGATTTAACATTGCATTTTATAAATAGTAACGTTAACTGAACTAAAAAATTACATAATTAATTAAGCCGTCCACCCGGGTCCATTATATTTTGACCTTTTGCCCTCTTCTCCAATGGACCACTTAGAATACGAGTTTGAAGCTCATAATTGTTTTAAATATATTAATATTGATATAATATTTAGCAAAACTAATTTTATTTTAGTCGTTGATATCCCTGTGAAATTTTAGGGCAATCGGTCCACATTTACTCATAGGGCCCTTGTAAGTCAAATTTCGTAAAATAGCCTTGGTGATCATAATTCACTAACAAATGTAAGTTCGACAGTTTTAAATGTTATTATTATATTGTTACATTTTTCTCTCTATAAAAACGGTTTTCCGTAGATCCGAAGATTTGCAAATGAATACAAGAGCCGAGTGTAGTAATTAGGGTTAAGAATGATACAAGTTTTATTTACAAATACACTTATACTAAATTACTCAAGAGCTTAAATACACTAATACAACTTAAACTAATAAATTACACACAGATATTCACAACTGGTTACCACTACGCCTTCCTCGCTTTAGTTTACACACGTCTCTTATCTGGCTGCGCAAGTATTCACGTGACACCTATCTGTCTGCTGCCGTCACTTACGAGACTCTCTCTGCCGTCACTCACAGTTGATACACCAATACCTCTTTGTCTGCTGCTTGTCACACACGGCACTCACTCTGCCGACACTCACAGTTGATACAGACTCACTGGCTTTACTTACACCTTTATACACGTCTATTCGCTGCGCTGTTCCCTTTACTCCAGTCGACACGATAGACTCCACAATAATCTCAATTCCACGACAGACTATTATTAATTCACAACTTAATTATCAACTGACTTGTTTACTTGCAAATGACTGACTTGTTCGCGACTGACTTGTTCGTAACTGACTCACAACTGCCACTAACTAACTCATTGGCTGCGTCACCGCTTTTTATACTCCACACAAATACCACCAGAAGTTTCAAGCAATGTCTAAACGATCATTATCATCTTATATGCTGCCTAATTAAGTTCATGTGGTAACTATGTACATACATGTGTATATGCGTACGTGTGTACATCATTAACTAAGCAACACACGGTGGTTGTATATTGTTACGTTTTTCTCTCTATAAAAACGCTTTTCCGTAGATCCGAAGATTTGCAAATGAATACAAGAGCCGAGTGTAGTAATTAGGGTTAAGAATGATACAAGTTTTATTTACAAATACACTTATACTAAATTACTCAAGAGCTTAAATACACTAATACAACTTAAACTAATAAATTACACACAGATATTCACAACTGGTTACCACTACGCCTTCCTCGCTGTAGTTTACACACGTCTCTTATCAGGCTGCGCAAGTATTCACGTGACACCTCTCTGTCTGCTGCCGTCACTTACGAGACTCTCTCTGCCGTCACTCACAGTTGATACACCAATACCTCTTTATCTGCTGCTCGTCACACACGGCACTCACTCTGCCGACACTTACAGTTGATACACCAATAAAGACGCACTGGCTTTACTTACACCCTTACACACGTCTATTCGCTGCGCTGTTCTCTTTACTCCAGTCGACACGATAGACTCCACAATAATCTCAATTCCACGACAGACTTTGCTGTCACTATAGACTGTCCTATAGTTTCTATTTTACTCCAACTCTTGTGTAAAGCACAAAATGCTCTTAACTATCAACTCACCACTGTATCGCAGATTATTATTAATTCACAACTTAATTATCAACTGACTAACGAGTTCTTAACTTCACTACTTTCTGATTAGCACTAACTATAACTGTTCGCGACTGACTTACAATTGCAACTAACTAACTCTTTGGATGCGTCACCTCTTTTCATATTTCACACAAATTCCACTAGAAGTTTCAAGCAATGTCTAGACGATCATTATCATCTTATATGCTGCCTAATTAAGTTCATGTGGTAACTATGTACATACATGTGTATATGCGTACGTGTGTACATCATTAACTAAGCAATACACGGTGGTTGTTTATCTTTTGCTTTTCGTTTGAATTAGCATGTAGTATGTATGTGTGTAAATATGTGAATCTTCTTAATAGCAGACGCTTTTTGTTGTTGTTGCTTTTGCTTGTTTAATCAAGCTAGGCATGCTTATTTAGTTGTTGGCTACTGTTCTAGACTATTCTTTGCTTTGACCCTGTAGGAATATTTTCGCGTAGCACTTACATTAACCCTGTTGGAATATTTTTGTGTAATGCTGCTTAAACCTGTCGACGGCTATTTACGTAACAATATCTTTTACTTTTTCGTTTGAATTAGCATGTATGTATGTGTGTAAATATGTGAATCTTCTTAATAAGCAGACGCTTTTTGTTGTTGTTGCTTTTGCTTGTTTACGTGGTACGCACGCTTATTTAGTTGTTTGCTACTATTCCAGATTATTCGTTACATTGACCCTGTAGGAATATTTTCGCGTAACACTTACATTAACCCTGTAGGAATATTTTTGTGTAATGCTGCTTAATCTTGTCGACGGCCATTTTCGTAACAATATGAACAATTTAAATATATTTTAAACGTGAATCCATAACAGATATGTAGGAGATCCATATCCGAAAAAAGGTTTTACCATAAATTCTAAGAAAATCTTTTTATTCCAAATAAAATAAAATTTCTTCTATAAATTTTCAATATTTATTGTGCTTTTTTGCTCTAATTTTTATGTTAATTTGCATAGAATACATTTTTCATTTAACTGTCTTAGTGAAAATTTCATCTAAGTATGTCTCCTGTTCATCTTCAAGGAGCTGCTTGGCGTCTTTGTCCAATTCCATGGGGGTGGAATTCCATTTTTGTCGAATGCTGGAGATATATGGATCAGAAGTGCACAGTAAAATATTAAAGACGTCTTCATTGGTACTATATCTAGATATCTTTCTTGTGTTGTGCTCGCGAAAATATCTATAATCTTTGTTCCTTTTTTCTTGCGCTTCTTCAGAAAGATCTTCAATCGGAAGCATATTGTGTTGAATAATGTTTTCCCCATGATATAGTATTTTATGGACTGTAGATGGCATATTCCTCCAATCATATTTTTCGTTGTTGCTTTATTTTCGTCACTATTTCCTACTGTTCCTTTAAAATCTAAATCATAGCTTACCTTTAATATGTGTTTCATAAATCGAATTTTAGCATGGAGTGGGGACAAGCCAAACTCATAGGCTTCTTGGAAAGTGGTGTCTTCTGTTGGAAGTTGACTTAATTGGCTTGCAGTTCTTTTGCAAATGACACAGCTCGAAGATGATTTTGTTTCAGTTATGGCCTGTGCAACTTTTCCATCAATCATTGTAAGTAACATTTGATAATTTATTTGAATCTCTTGATCGTTAAGTAACAAAGTTATCGGTTGAAGTTTATCTATTTGTTGTTTAAGTTTAGATACTTCTTCTAATATTACATCATTCGTTTCCTTCTTAAAAGCAAATTTAATTGGTCTGCAATATTTTGTTGAGGAAGGTATTTCGTTTTTCCACATGTCAATATCGGTTTCTTTGCTAGTAGATGGCTCAAAATTAATGTTATTTGTTTTTAGTCTTAACGGAACAAAAGATATCATAAATAAGTCAGAATCTGATATTTTTCTGCATTATACTGCTTATATCGCTTTTGTCCAGAAGATCCATCGCATCCCCATTTAGAAATTAATGTTAGGCTACAGTCACCAAGCTTTTTAATATTATCTGCGTCCAATGTAGTCAACAATCTTTCCGCAGTATGATTTAATATGTCTTGCAATACCACCTCTGCTGAACTTTCTGTAATGTTTATAGAATTTTGTGGTGGTAAACAATCTTTTTTAATTAAATTAATTTTATTCTGGATAAATGGAGCAATGTTTTCCAAATGCCCGCTTTCGCAATTCCATATACTGATATTTTGTTAGCTTTAAGTCCAGAAATATTGAAAATGCTTCTTCAGATGTAAATTTTTTATCATCGGTTGGTGTTGGAATACTCTTTAAAATCCTGGCTTTCATTACATTTTCTATTATATCAATTTTTTTAGTTTTATTTTTTGTTGGTCCTAGTTGATGGAAAAACGTATCTTTAATTATTTCTTGAGAAATTTCTTCATTCATGCTTTGCAGCTTTCGTCTTCGGGACCTTTCTTTACACTCCTCAACTGGTCTGGCAGGTCGGCCCACATTTGCTGGTTTTGGTTGGCTTTCAAATACAAGTTCGCTTGTAAGCCATTGTTTGTTGCAGTTAAACATTTTTTCCTTATTTCTATTACATTCATTATACCGTTTATTTAATCGCGTTAAAAAAATTATAAATTTTTTTTAAATGGTCGCACAACTCAAAATAAGGGTCTTTTAAAATGTGTAATATAACATCGTTTTTGTTTTTTTGTTCAAAATAAATTTTAGCAAGATCGTTATAACTAAACTTAGCCATCATTTTGACAATACTGATCGTCTTTATTAATTTTGTCTGTTTTTATACACATCAAGTTTTCTTGAAGCAGGTATGTGTTTCAACGAGAGAGAGGAAAGAAGAAAGAAGAGGAGTACAGACATGCTTGTACCGACAAGTTACTTCAATTCTCTTTTGTTATTTCATTCTCATATTCAAAACTCATTAAAAACTTGAACACAAACTGCGTGTCTAAACAACCGGACAAATTTAAAAAAGAATTAAAGAGACCTGCTTCAAGAAAACCTGATGTGTCTATCGTATTTTAACCTTTATATGAGCAGCAGCTACCTGGGTACACAATAAAGTTATAACAAAAGGTCGAATATATCAGTCCAAATACAACAACTCATGTACCTACCCCCGCTTATATGTAACTATACATTTTTTAATGGCCTAAATTACAAAAATGCATTTAATGCATTATAATAACAGTCTTTTATTATAACCTTTTCATTAATAAAACTTCTTCGAAAAAAAGAAAAACATACACACAATACACACACAAACACATGTAGATATACCGCACTTCCATACCAAAAATATCCGACATGCAAGCAGTAAAATCATTGTAGTTCCTAGAGATGCAAATATAAATTAAAAAAATTAGCATATAATAACAGCTCAAAGTACGTACTATAACACGTTATAAGTCATTTTACGAAGTTTTTTTCGCAGAAAAAAAGTTGCGTTCCACTGAACATCGAGATTTGGGTATATTTTAGACCTTTATTACAATCCCCAAATCTGGGACTCGAGCAAAGTAAGGCACGATTTTTTTAATTCATTTTATAAGTTAAGAAATGATATTGTGTGAAGAAAAAATTTTTTTCCAAAAATATATAAAACCAAAAAAGTTATGCCCACTTGAAGTTCAAAAATTTTCTAAAATATTTTGAATTTCAGCTTCTCTTAAAAAAAGCGCGTTTTTGATCACCCTATTCGAAGAGAAATAATCGAAATAAAAACTTAAATTTCTGGATTTCGAGGTTCCTATGTGTTTACTTTTATAAAAAAAAAAAATTAAATCCGTGACACAAAAAAAATTTTTTTTGAAGACTTTTGGCCGCCATCTCTTCAAATGTGCCACTGTGCGGCGTGATTTAGACAAATCATGATGATTTGTGCAAATCATGTTAATTTATACATGATTTACCATACATTTTGCATATGGATAAATCACCTCAACAAAGTAGTTGATTTATTATAAATAATGTCGAAAATACTATTTTTCGAACTCAATTTATATATGCAACCCTGCGTTGCTTTTAAAATTACAAACTCCATCCCTGGGTCATCCATCAATAGTGATTGACAATCTCGAAAAAATGACATTAAGGAATATTTAATCAATTTTAAATGTCAACTACGTGTGAATAAAATTCACATTACAGCTGCTGCGCCCACCTTATAAGGCACATGCATAAATTGAATACGAAAATTCGAACAACAAATCACTCACAAGCCCGGTGGAAACACTTTGAAGTGATTTACTTAAACCTACTTGATTTAAAGCCGGTGGAAACATGCTATAATTGGAAATACATCCATGTGTAAACTCAATGGTAACACTGTAATCATTTTATTCACACACATACATACACTAACATTTTTGCAGCTTGGGCCTGTGCCAAACGGTAGCAAAGTACTAGTGTAAGTAAATTTTTGACACTTCTGAGGTGAATAAAATTTCACTAGCCCCGGGGGCCAGAGTAGCAAGCCGTAACGGCGCGGCTGGCGGCTAGCCACTCAGCCGACTTTTTTCAACAAGCCAAGCCGCCGCCGAACTACTCGGCTTATTGGCGGCTTAATTTTTAGCCGATATTTTGTTTTTTTTTTTATACTTTTTGAATTATGCTATGGCTATGCATATGATAGCCATAGTCCCTGAAAAATAGTTGATTTTGCTTTCACATAGAGAGAAAATTTGTATGTGAACGGTAAGTCCCGGTTCACACACTTCAACTTTTGTTGATCAACTCATAATTCAGTTGTAAGAGAGACGGAGGAAGAAGTACAAATATATCTTTTTTTCTTACAGCTGAATTACAAGTTGATCAACATAAGTTGAAGTGTGTGAACCGGGACTAAAGGAGCTGCGACAAAAGTTTACGTTCTCTACTGGAGTCCCTTCTTAAATCCATGCACGTTTACATAGACTTTTTGTTGCAGCACTCAGGCGACTTTTTACAATTATTTGATCAAAGCTTTTTATTAGTTCATCCGTAGAGAAGTGTTGCAATAAAGTAACTAATTTTTAATTCAATCAGGAAGCTTAAATGAAATTTATGTATAGTCTAGTTTCTATGGTTTAACAAATTATTTACGAAGTTATTTTTATTGGCATTTAGGACATCAATTACTGCAATATTCAAACTATTGCAAAATAAATAATGCTACAACGTGGTGATTCAATAATTCACGTACTTTTCTAGAAACAGACTGGGTTCAAAAAAAATTTTTATATGCTTAAACAAATCGGCGTTAAGCCGTTCAGCCGCCGCCGCCGAAAACATTTGTCTTTCAGCCGCCGCCGAAATTTTTTGGTCGGCCTGCTACTCTGCTGGGGGCTAGTATAAATTTTGACACAACAGGTAAATTTTTGACAAGCTGCAATAAAAAGCATGGCATCATTAAAATTTAAATCCACCGCCGTCGCTTCGAGCCGTCGCCCAATACAAAGATTTTTACGTCTTTTAAGTTTAATTAGACTGTGAAAAATATCATTGTTTATTTTAGCTTGCAAAAAATGTTGCATCATATATATAATATTATATAATTTATTGCTACAATAATATTGTTTTATATAAAAATGTCCTCTTAAAAATTTGTTAGTAGCCGAAGTAGGCGAAGCAAAACCGCCGCCGCAGCAATTGTTTCATCAGCTTCTTTCTATGCTAAAGCGAATTTGTCAAAATTTTACATTCACCCTTATTCTAAGGGGTGTTTTTTTTAGAGGTATAGAACCTTAAATTGAAATAAAACACAAGAAAATCGTTTTAATGTCCATCAATTTGGCTTTATTGGAAGGATAATTTTATGCCATTAATGTTTAAATATGACTTGGGGCATGTGGCCGCCGCGGCTGGCTCGAATAAAGCCAATTCTACAGGTCCAATTTTCAACCACTTTTTCGAGCATATGGGGCCGTATGTTGGCAATAACGCCACGAATATTGGCTTCCAAGTCCCCTAACGTTTCTGGTTTGTTGGCGTAGACAATTGTTTCTTCGGTGCGCACTGTTCGACGTCTCTGCGGATGCGTATTATCACATAGAGTAAACGTAGTGCGAAAACGATCCATGGTTAACCGAATTAATTGCTCTGATGGACGATTATGTCGACCATAAAATGGACGGAGCTTGCGGTAAACTTCGCGAACTGAACCATTATTTTCGAAATAAATTTGCACGATTTGTCAACCTGTTCATGATGAAATGGCAAACCAAACTAAATATTAATCACTTGACAGCTGACAAAATGGCCGCCAGTTAAAAAAGTGATGCCAACTTAAAGTTCTATACCTCAATAAAAAACACCCTTTATTTGGCGTCGGCAACATCGTCGTCAATTTTGAAACAACATCAATATAACACAATATAAATGCTAACTTTGTATTCCTTAACAGTGTTATGACGACGTTGCCTGTTTATCGATAAATACAATACACATATCCAATATTTGAGTCAGTTGATTCATTTTGTTTACATTTTGTTTTTGAATAAACAAATGTTTTGTAAATAAATTAAAATAAAATGTTTTTCTTTCCTATTGGGACGATGAAAATAAAAAAATTTAATAGTGAAAATAAGATTTCTCAGACAAAATTCATGCATTTGCCAGTTACCCAAGGAAAAGTAAGTGATAAATTCCGTCATGTTTTTGGAAAATAATGAGTAATGTTCATCCTTTTAATATTTTCAAGTTATTTTCGGCTGAACAAAACATCATTTAGGCAAGTATTGGACAAAATACATATAGCCTATTTTTTTAAACAAAAGGGATCAGATCAACGTTTATTGGAGATTGGAGCTTCCTCCAAAGGAGTTCAGTGCTAATTGTTTATATATGCCACCTCCAGTTGCTTCACACTCAGTACTGTTTGCAGCCTTTTTTTAATTTAAACCTCAAGTCCCCACTGTACCTTGAAATAATTGGGAACATTACCTCTGCGGAATCCACTAGCAAAATACGGACTTTTTTCAACTCTTCCACAAGCTTTTCAAATTGGTTGGGGATAGTCATTTTAATTTCGTCCATATATTTTTCACTTTTTTTAAGAAATTTTTTTAAATAAATACGTACATTTTTATATCTACTTTGGTATTTCTTATATTTCACTTTTTTAACATTTAAATTATTTTTCAAATTCGTTGAGGCATGCACACAACAGAACACGACATCAAAAACACTGACGACAAAATGAACGGCAACATCAACATCAATTTTTCTTACAGAATACTAAAAATTTGCTGACAGTCATCGATAAATGGCAATACTATCTACAGGAATGCCGATTTGCCAAAAACCATTAAAAACGACGTCGTCCTATGTTGCCGACGCCAAATAGAATAAGGGTGATTGTCAAAATAGATATCATTTGGCACAGTAGAAAAATAAAATTTTTTCCCCACAGGCAAATATTTTTTCACCATAGTACTTTTCTACCGTTTGGCACACGCCCCTTGTAAACAAAGTTTGACAACTAATTGTATTGTACACAATAACAGGGTGGCCTTGTGCATGTACCTGTTACAATTGTATCATGAATATGACTTAAGCCTACAGTACACGGCATGTAAAAAACCACATGCGCATGTGGTTCTGACGTAATTTTAGCGTCATCACGATGCTACATTTGCTACATGCCGTGTACTAGCAACATATGTACATGTATATATTAACATGCTTACAGACGAGCTGCCCCAGAAAATGTCTTCGATTCGGCTACATGTGCCACATATGTATTTTGGAACAAAAATACTATACAAATTTTACGGCATCTAGCCACTACTAGTAATTTTAGAAAATGCAACGAACATGATGAAAATTCTCGTGACGTCATCGCTACATACGCATATGGCTTTTTACATGCCGTGTACTGTAGGCTTTAACAAATTTAATAAAACATCTGTTCTTCTATTACAATGTGAGTCAGAAATGCAAAAAATTAAAAAAAAACTCAATTTGGGGATTTTCGGGGATGACAAATCAAAAATTAGGCATATTGACTACACATGCTACGATGCAAGACCATTTGCACAAGATTGTAAATGGGGCTAATATCTAATTGGAATTGTTCAATATGTGGAGAAAAGAAATCCCAATTTGCGCATTTGTCTAAAGACAGAACAATAAATGATGTACATAGGATATGGAAGATCAAATGATGGAAATAAATCTAGTCGATTTTTTTTAATATTTTGAAGAAACCGTAAAAATTACTGGAATTAGTTCGGAACTGTTGCGAAAAGTAAACATAATTTAATGGCAATGTTGAATGTACTTAAAATCCCGATTTATATATTCTTGCGGATCTTCTGTTAGTGCTAGGGGCAGGATATTATTTTCCATTACTGTTTAAACTAAAACTTGTGTATTTCTTATTATTAATTTTAGATTTGTTTGATTTTCAATTCATTTTAAGCTTTAAAACGTTAAACATTTTTCATGGGAGATCGCATTTTCCCCTTCGAGGAGAATAAAAATTTTAAAGTTGTACTGACTTTACAATTATTTCTTTGTCTTACGGCCTGTCCCACGATGTCACCAGAAATCGTTCGATCGAAAACTTTTATTGCAAACAACAATAACATTAGAAAACTTTTATTGCAAACAACAATAACATTAGAAAATTTGTTATTGTTTTCAATATAAGTATTCGATCGAACGATTTCTGGTGACATCGTGGGACAGGCCATTAATATTTTAACGACCCGATATAGATAAATTAAGCAGAACTTTTAATTATGCTGTCTCTATAAAAATCTTTAATTAAATTAAATATTCAACGTAATAAATTGATTATTTCGTAATTACTACTTGTTACTCTTACGCTTGTTTTAAGGGCCTTATTTTGTAAAACGCAATGCTAAGCGATTGGCAAATTTTGTAAAAAATTTAAAGTACAAAAACAAAACGCATACAAATTTTGTGAACAAGCTTAGCGTGACGTTTTACAAAATACATAAAAGTCCCTTAAAAATTTAATCAACATAATTTTTTTATTGTTTATTTTCTGCATTTGTTTTTGCTTACCTTGAGGTATCTACATACATATGTATGTATGTATGTAATTCCAACGCTCTCAGAAGTAACGTATGATTGGGCGAATAAATTAAAATTCAGTCTTAAACAGATCGCTATTAAAATTAATCAAGTAATAAATTTAATGTAATGTAACTAAAAATTATAATAATTAAGCGTGTTTTAAATTAAGCAATAAATTTAATTTAAAAAATAACTAAAAATTGTAATCATAAATGTGTTTCATTCAATAGAAGTGGGTTTTTAACCTTCTGACGTTTGTCCCGATTATTTTTTACTCTCAAAATTAATGCTACCTTATTAATTTATGAAATCCGAGTTTTTTTTTATAAATTTTTTGACGTTCTTAAAAATAATAGAAAATATATCAATTATTTAATAAATTTATAAAAAACAAACAGCAAATAAGTTACAGCAGCACCAACAACGGGAAGGAAATTTCCAACTGAATCAAGGCGGAACTTTGTCTTTATAATCTCTGGTGTATTGCCTTACATCAACTGCGTCCAAGCTATACGCACTATGTTCAAAGTTTTACAAAAGACCTTTTATGTTTTCACACTGATGAGAGCATAACATCCAAGAAGGGGGCAAATCGCGGCAATCGTTATCGAACGTAATTACGAAATATTTCAATAGAATTTATATGGAAATATTTCATAATTCGATAACGAGTGCCGCGATTTGCCTCCAGATCTCGGCGACATCTTTGGTCTTTGCAAAGAAACATTAACAAAGCTGTTTATCTGAAATACATATATTAGAGTATGTGTGTTTGGACGTAGCTGCCTTACATTATTAGGATGAAATTGTTAACGGGTTGTAGCATTCTTAAGGACACTATTAGACCACGTGGTCCATTTTAAGGAGAAATGTGATAATTACATGTTCCTAGTCCAATCATAGGCCATGTCCTTAGCAAACAAAAAAGAAGAACAGTGTTTGTTGTATATATCAACAAAGCATTAACTCTTATTCAGCTACATCCAAGCCATATGCAACATGTGCAAACTTTTATAAAGAGCTTTTTGTACTTTCACACCGACGACAGCACAACAGCCAACCAGATCTCGGCGACAACAATGCTTGCTGTTACTTTGCCAAGAAACAAGAACAAATTTAAGAACTTTGAAAGGTGTTTACCTCAAATGCAAATGTCGCAGTACGTGTGTTGTGTTTGATGTAAAACAGCAATAAATTTGCACACGAAGTATATGCGAATGTGTATTATATGTATGAAACAACCGTGAATTCCGCTAATAAAACATCGATGTATCGCTTCTATTTACGGCGTTTCTTTATATCGATGTTTTTAAGAACGAAGTTTCATCCCAAGTCGTGAGACTTGTTTTGTTATCTATTGAATTAAATAACTAATCAAATATTTGCTTTTGTAGGTCTTATTACACACAGATTTCGTTATTCTCATCTTCAATTAACATTAAAAAAATATGTGTTTAACTACAATTTCTAAACTCAAATTACACATTTCAAAAAGCATTCCTAATATAAAAGTTGCCATTACATGTGTGTGGCAACGTTCTCCTCTCTGTTTACAAAAAAACAGTAATCAAATAATCGGGGAAAAAGTCATAATTAATTTTGTACGTCAAATGTGGTTGTACCTTTATATTATTGTATCATGATAAAAACTTTATAAATTCAAATTTTCGTTGATTTTAAGGTATTTTTTATAATATTTAAAAGTCCCATACAATTTTATACGTACAGTTTTAACAATTTAATGACTATTCGTGACATATTTCTTATAAATTAACAACAAGAGCAAAATAAATAAAAATTCATAAGTTTGACAAATTTATTCCGTCTTATTCTATATTATGAGGGCAATTATAATTCAAATTCCACGAGAAATTTTTCCCGGGGAATAATTTCAAACAGTAGCAAATAATAGGGAAAACAAAAAAATCTAATTGGAAAAGGGAAAATTTTCTTGCGGAAATTTATTCATAATTGCAGTGTATGTCGACTCCTCAACGCTAAAAAAATTAGCACTTATCTACTTGTCGGTAACAATTGAGTACTATTGACACCTCCTTACAGTTGGAGAAGAATATAATACAAGGCAAGTGAAATCTTTTTGCTGTATGGTTGACATAAAAGCGAGAAATATTTACAGAATAATGCGGAGTATTTTGTCTAAAAAACTGCTCGAGTGTGTATGTACGTTTTTTACATTGCAGTTCAAAATTATTTTGTTTTTTATTTAGACCGTTTAGGTCGTTTTTGATACAAACCTAAGATCAAACCCATTTAAATTACATGGATTTGATAAATAGTTTTAGTCAAGAGCGACCGACTGAATGAGTTCGACTCAATTGTAGTTGTATTCGAGTTGCAGAGTAGAAGGCCAGGACACTAATAAACCATAGTCCTCTTAGCGAACTTATGAATACATACATATGTATCTGTTGAATTTGTAGAAAAAAACTTATGTATGAATTTTAAATTTTTGAGTAGAGCAAGTGCTCAGGCAAACTTTTAATGTATGTGCCTATAAAAATGTGATCTTTAGACGCAATTAATCGAATTTGATTAGAATAGTGTATACATTTCTTTTAATTTTTCGACATGTTCAGCCTTATTACCGTTGTCATAGTCGTAACGAAATCGATAAAAAATTAGATAATGCTTGGTATACATACATATGTAACAACCGTTATACTTGTTGTTGATCAATCGCAATTAACAAAACGTTAGTAGATATATTTTTAACAAAACAATATTGTTTTTGAAACTTATTTGTATGAAAGTGAATCTGAAAATTTTCGTAAGTCAACTTAAACGGTAGTGCTAAAAGTCCACCGATATGTATATTCGTTTTGGTTTAGATAATAGAAAAACAAGTTTTCATATTTAGTTATTGTTTTCACTATAAATTCTATAACATCAAATGTGAATAATCAACTTAAAAATAGATGAGAAAAATTCTTTTGATTTTTATTTCATACTCGTATTAGAAAATTGTTCACTTTAAAGACAATTGTGCAATGATAAATTATGAACATAAAACCTTTTAAAATGCATTTAATTGTTATTAAAGTAATATTTATTTAAAAAAATAATTTATTTTACGAAAAATATTTAGATCCCGAAATCTCGAAAATCCCGTGATCCCGGGATTAGAAAATCCCGAATCCCCGGATTTCCAAAAATCGATTCCGATTGGCATCCCTAGCACGTATACAACAAAATGTAGGTAAATTTGTCAGCGTTGTCAACTTTTAAATTTCAAAAAGCACCGAAACCAGGAAAAAAGTGCGTAATTTAAGTAAAAAGGCACTAAATTTAAAAGTTGACAACGCTGACAATTAGTATTAATGTACAAAAAAATCATAGTACTGTAGGGTAAAGAGGAATAATATACCATAAACGACGGCACGGTAACGGCGACTTGTTACTTTGTTTATTACTTGATTTTGTAATAATGCATCTCTGATCAGATGAAAAGTATTATCGATTACTGGGGGGTCTCCACGCGCAATAAACATGGAAATAATTATGTTCTTATCTGTCAAATTCTATTTCCAACACAATATGTTTGCGTATGGACCGCAAAAACATTTATTTGCACATATATTGCGAAATAATTGTTCAAAGTTAGTTTCAAGCAATTATGTTGAAAATAAACTGTCAAATTTGGTTGTCATTTCTGTCATTTGTTTTTCCCGGTAATTAAATAAAAAATATTTGTTTGAAATTTAGATAGAGTGGATGCATTTATTTGCGTAAACTTATTAGCACTCGGCAAATTTTAAATAAAAATAAATGAATCAAGCACAAAAAACGCTGAAGTTAATGTATTTATTCACAGCGGATAATAAATTTAAAATTTTATTATTTTACTTAAAAAAATTCTGCACATCGTTGATTAGTTATTGGTTTGCTGACATAATGTATTTTGCATATACTGTGCCGCAAACCAATAACCAACCGACGACATGTACATACAAAATATTGGAATCGGTTGACCTTGCATTCCATTCCTAAGATTTCAAATCCGAAGCATCCGGTACACATTTTATTTCTATAAGAACAAGTGAAATCTTAAATCAATTTGACGAAGCATTTTCAAGTTATTATAAAAAAAATTTAGTTTTTTTTTCGTCAATGAACAAACGAATCTCTCGAGTTTAGTCAAATTGGCAGTAATCCACAAGTCTTTCTGAGGTTAAAAGCCGATTACTCGTACATTTTGAGCTCGATGGGCTTAGCAGTTGAAAATATTTTAAAATCAAAGCTTACAAAATTTGGTTTTTATTAAATCATTCTGTGGAAACATTCTCTCAGCTGCTATGTGACAAAGATAATAAATTTTGATCGAAATAAAAATGGTGACTTCTGTGTTTCAATATGGAAGTAACAGAAGTTTGAGTTTTGATAATGCCTCAAACGAGTTCATATTAACTTAATCTTTCAATAGTGGACTCAATATTTTTCCCATTGCATTAGTTAAGTGAATCAATCTTTCTCCACACATTGTCTATACTAGACAAAATTTCGCTATTGGACTATATTTGAGTAAATACTTGTATTATGTCTTCTTTGTTGTATGGCAAAACACTGTTTACATTAATTATGCTTAAAATGTCAAAGTTTGCTGGTAATATGGCACATTTTAAAATCTTAGTAGATATTTTTGAGATGCTCCATTTAATTTCAGAGCATATGTTTTTGAATGAAAGACTTCCTCGAAGAAAAAATAGGTAAGGAAGTTTTCCATTGAGTTTTTGGTTTAGTGCCACCGCCTCGAAACAAAAAACACCGAAAATGAATTAAAAAAGCACTGAGCACTAACTTCAAAATTTGTCGCGTCGAAAATTTCAAAAAGCACTAAAAACGGTGCGAAAAGCACTGAGTTGACAACGCTGAAATTTGTATTCAATGCACAAGAGTGGTTAAGTTTTAAGTGCCGATTTCAATTGAAAGCATGAGGTTATCAATAGCAGTCAGTTGTTTTAGACAACGGGTAGCCAACCCCCAATTTTTCCATATCGTTTTGACGTGCTGTGACGTAGAGCTGCAAAACTATCGATAGTCGCTCCACTCGATAGTTTCGATAGTTTTATGTAAAACTATCGATACTATCGATAGTATCGAATAGTTTTATAAAAGTTGCCACATAAACTACATTTGACTCGAAAAAAATCCAGAGTCCTCAACATTTTCATTAGTATATAAAAATATATCAAGCCTTTTTTTCGATTTTATCGTAAGCGGCATATTATCGAAAATATACTTTTTTATTGAACTTAAAATTTTATGGGCCTACCCATGGTTTAGAATTATCAAAATGCCAAAATTGTTGATAACTTTTAACACACTAACTGTAAAGTTTTATCGTAAGAGACGATTGGCGGCCGTCGTGATATCAGTACCACCAAAATTTATCTTTGTGTCGACGATGTTGAATTTATTAAGATACTTGTGACTACTATTTATCGAATAACACTGATTTATAAATAAATTCATATACATACATATGTATTTAAGTACTTATGTATACAGAAGCAGGGATGCGATGTCATATTTACAAATTGTACTAACTTTCAAAAAAAATTTTAATTTTTTCAGTACGATTGTACCTAATTCTTTATTTATATTTTTTTAATACTTGTACTTTTTAACTAACTAAAAATCAATTAACAAAACGCCAGAAGGTGCACAAAGAATATTAGTTGCTGGGATCTGAATATAAAAGTAACATTTACGATATACTACGTTTATAACCTTTTTTTTATTCGATTGTTCACAGTCGATGCAAATAGTCGGCTTCTCACTTTGGTACGAAAATAAAATTTCCACATTTGCAGATGAATTTGGAATAAATAACATTCCTCCAGCAATTCTTTAAGTACCGGAAAACGTCGTTTGCTTTACTTAATTTTCTAATACCTTCGAGCTAAATATTAACCCCCTTGTGCAAAAAAAATAAGTGAACGTTAAAACCGGTTTTTCTATGGAAATTTTTTTTAATGTACACTTCAAGCACGCACTATTTTTTGCATAAGGGGGTTAATATATATTAATGCTATTTTTGGAATGTAATATAATATAAAGCGATTCCAGTAGTGCTAAATGGGTCATTGCGGTGCTACGGTACTTTTGGCATTCAAATAGCGCTAAAATTATACAATTGTACCAACTTTTCCATCGCTGTACAAAAGCTTTAATCAACTACGGATAATTTGCTTCAAAGCTGCCGGCTACTGTTTACTGACTTCGATTATTTTTACTCTTTTAATTACTTGTTTTTTTTTGCCGATAGTATCGATAGTGGTAAAAACTATCGATATTTCATTTACAACAAAACTATCGATACTATCGATAGTATTATCGATAGTTTTGCAGCTCTACTGTGACGCTTTTAATGCATTCTTTATGTGTAAATTATTTTTCAGTAGCATACATATTGTAGCATTGCATAGATACATCTGTTTGCACTAGTTTTGCGTGTTTTTTGGTTCTGGTATGAACAAATATGTTATTTATCGTTTTCTGTTACTAGTTGTAAATGTTGATTTTTTTAAGCAATTATTGTATGGTTGGGCATTGAGCAAATGAAAACAACACATTTATTTTTTGTTTGTTTTTCTAAGGCAAATAAGATACATAAAACTGCTTTTACCATAAGTGCCTTATGATGTGTTCAGAAAAAATGTAATTGGCTGATGAATGAATGAATGAAAGCAAAATTGCACATACATATGTAAGTAAATGATACATGTACATGAAACACATGCATTTGTAATTACTCTCAGACTAAAATTGTGTCTTTCTCTCTCTATACTTTGGCTGCGCCACAAAATAACATAACGAACGTCCGCACATACATCTGCCTATCATGTATTTGTTTCAATAGTGGTTTTTTTCATATATTTGTATTACAATATGTATTTTTTGAGCAAAAACAGATAAAACAGTTGCTCAGCAGCAATACAATAAGCAATTGTTATTTGTTGTCAATTGTATTTTAATTTGGAAAAGCACGCCCACACAATAACTCTTATATATACTAGTTCTGTCGCTCACACTACAATTATATGGTACATACCATGGCATATTTGTTTTGGCTATACAAACGAGTATACAAATGCAACCCTTTAATACATACATATCTTAAACTTAGCCTAAGAATCTATATTATTTGACTCCTGGTTTTTTATTATTTGTTTTGCACACTTATTTTTATTAAATAAATCTAGATTTTGTTTAATAAGTTAATAAATTCTGTTATTACATCTCAAACACTTTGTTTATTTTGAAGCAAAAATTTGAAGTTACCCAATAAGCAATTTCGCTTGAAATCAAGTGTCAAGGGTTGAATTATGCTTGATTTACACTTTATTTCAATAGAATTTTCCAGTGAAATGGGAACTTGAATTCAATTCGAACATTTCAATTGTATTACAGTTCAATTCAAGCCTTGAATTATACTGTAATTCAACCCTGTATTACAATTGAATTCAACTATATTTCAAGCTTCAAAAACAATGACTTTAAAAAAGAAAGGAAAATGCAATCGACAAGTTTTCTTATAATTATTTTCTGCACATCTACCTTCACTATTGTTTTTACGATTTTAATAACCTTTTGTTTTTTTAAAAAATCACTTTTTTATTTATCTTTAATATTTTTCACCACAATTTAAATTTTATTAAAAAATAAATTACTTATTTGACAAGGATTGAACATGTTGTATGTTGTTTGATATTTTTATTCAAAATATTTTCAAACTTGAACATTACTTGAAAAAATGTTTGAATTCAACTTTGTTTCCAGTTAAATTTCCAGTACTTGAATCTTAATTTTTCCGAGTGCTTATTGGGTATATTTTGAAATTACGAAAAATTAAATAAACGAAAAAATCTAAATGGTTTTTTCTATAAGCGGATTGATTTAACTTTCACAAGAACGAATCTTGACTTCCGTACAAAGCAAAGATGTTCCCCTTGCTTCTCTAATTTTTCTGTGAAAAACTCAAGACCAAATTCAGTATAAACAGATAATTTTTGCTTTATTTTCCACAATTCAACTGTCAAACAAATCACAAAAAATTTAAGTATTGAGTCAAATTAAAGTAAAGGTTGTAGAAAAAAAAACATAGTTAGTTCTAACAAACAACGGAAAATACGAATTGCAATGAAAACCTGTTTTAATGGGTAAATTGATTTCCAATTGAATGCTAAAATCAATTAGAAATTAAATTGCTTATCCCCTTATTGATAAAATTTAAAATTAATTTTAAATGAATTTTATTTAAAATTTTTCATAGAAATTTTTTTTAATAGATATTATTTTTTGTATTCCTTCACTGTAATAATTTTGTGAGTGTGATTTTTTCGTTACACCTAAAAAGCTCTTTTTATGTTAAAACGAAAGCTTTAGAATATGTTTTATAAAAATCAAATTTTAAACGTTATCGTTTATAAACGAAACATAAAAACGAAAGGGCTTATGTTTTCTAAAAACAGGCTGTTAATGTATTAAAACTAAAAAAAAAAAATATTTTCGTGTTTTTTTACCCTCTTCTTCGTATTTTGTTGCGCTTTTTACTCTTTTTGCAACAGCTTAATGTGCTTTTGCTCTTCGTAGAGATGCCAACACTGGTGTTGATGCATGTATGCTTGTTATTTTGCATATTGTACGTTGGAGTGTGTGTGTAAGATGTAGTTGGTAAGACTGTTTACGCAGCTCTCTAATGTAGGGTATACACGTTACTTAATTTCGTACTTAGCGTAGAATGAGTTGTAGTACGGTTTTAAGATACACGTTACTACAAATCATACTAATTCATTTGAAAGAAATTTTTTAAGGTAATACAAACTCGGATAAATTAATAATGTGGTGGATTTATTAATAATAAGTGAACTGCAGTTGAAAAGAATAAAAAACAATGTAAAAAAGAAAAGCGGCATGTTGTAGAGAATGGTTACAATAACGTTTTATGTTCGTTTTATAATTCAAATATACGCTGCATATATCTAATTTTAAAATTGAGCCGCAGAAATACTGCGTTTTCTAAATCAGCTCCTCTTAAAACAAATTTTGCTATAAAACAGCATGATACAATACAATACAATACGTATTATCGTACTTATCGAAGCTCCGCCCACAAAAATTAAAAAACTTTTCATTTTCATACTACAAAATATATTTCATAAGTACGATAGCATGATAGATACACGTTACTAATTTCATACTTGTACGATTTGTAGTAACGTGTATACTCGCCATAATGTACGCGCCCAAGCGTATGAAGAAGCAAGCTTCACAAAAATTCATAGGCTATATTTCCTAAAATTATGGTATAATTTTAACTAAGTGAAAGGGTAGAATGGCATTTACAAAGATTTTTAGATAATTCAACAAAAATTTTAGTTGATTTCTATGTTCGAAAAATCAACTAAAATTTTAGTTAAAACTCCTTAACGACTAGGTAAATTCATATTTTTACTTTTTGTGAATTATCTAAATAGCAAAGTAAATTTATACATACATATATAATGCGGCAAATTATCATGGATTTTTGTTAAATTAACTATTTATAATTGGATAATGGTCATGAATTTTAGCTATCTTCGCGATAGAAAATAATAATTAAAGACTTTTAACATTTTTTTAATAATTTATTAGAAAGTGTAGGTATGTACACAAATATATTCATAGGAAACAAATAAAAAATAAAATTTATTTCCATAACTTTTTCAAATCGATTAAATTTGCAGAACAGGGCCGATTCTTTTCGGAATTTAGCCACTTCCATTTTAAAATCTTCCTGTCTAACATGAACACGCCTCTCAAGAAATGCATGCATACCGGCTTCTGTATATATGTACATCCTTTACATCAGCACATGCTCTCGAGCCATAACGAAAAACTTACGCACCATACGAGAACCATCAAAAATGAATTGCTGTACCAATTCTGCACCCGAAACTCTTATAAACTTAGTCGTACATTCAGTGTGGTGAGTTACAGCCCTGGCAATAGTGTTCTACCTGTACCAGGTGGTCTGTACAAGAGCACTCCCTTTGTTTGAGCTATACCCAGGGAATCTTAAAGTTATATATGCTTAACGGATTATTTAATAACTACATTAATTTGTTTAACAAGCCTTCAACCATTTCATAAGTATTCTGGAACTTTTTCGACCATCATAAGTTATACTAAGGGATCAACTTTGTTGGGCAGAATTCTAGGAAAAGTATAACTCTCGTTGCGCAAGGCAACACACCACAAATACAACGAAAATAGCCGGGCTCAGTTGGTTTATCTGTAATAATTAAGAACAAATTATTTTGGAAATTTCATGTATACATACCTTCTTCAAATATTTTTTTTTGACAATAAAATAGAAAACAATTCAATACAAATAATTTCGAAGAAGATATCTAATTGTAATAGTTACATTAACTTGGATTTTAGGTAAAGAGTAATGTACAAATTACCTAACTGCATAGTTAATAAAACCCAAGTTTTTTACTTTCATATAAAAAAAAGTTACCTATGCAAGCTTAGTTAATATTACCTCTTATATTTTTTTGTGTGCATACATTAATATGCAGATAAATTAATAAATAATAATTTATTTAAAAATCCAAAATTCTTTTATTATTATTTGATAACGCTAAGATAGCCAAATCTACTAAAATCCATGACAATTATCAAATTATAAATACTTAGTTTAACTAAAATCCATGATAATTTGCCGCATTACATATGTATGTATAAATTTACTTTGCTATTTAGATAATTCACAGAAAATAAAAATATGAAATTACCTAGTCGTTAAGGAGTTTTAACTAAAATTTTAGTTGATTTTTCGAACATAGAAATCAACTAAAATTTTTGTTAAATTATCTAAAAAACTTTGTAAATGCCATTCTACCCTTTCATTTCGTTAAAATTATACCATAATTTTAGGAAATATAACCTATGAATTTTTTTGTGTGTACTAACTACCAAAGAATATAAATTGTATAGAATGCGCATCTGAGCTAAAAAATTAAACATTTTTGCTTACGTTTTAGATGCGGGGGAAAGTATAAAGCGCAAGCAAACAGCGATGCCAATTTAGCGCGTTTCGCGCTAGATTTAGCGCGTTTTAACTATGCCAAACGCGCTGTTTTCCGTCTTAGCGCGTTTAATAAAAAAGCGCTAAATTAGCGCGTTTTGAATAAAGTCAATAATATAATTTCAGTTCAATATTTTTTTAACTTTTTTTTGTATAAATTTCAAAAATTTTCTAATATCCAAAACTCTGATAAAATTTTTTAAATTAGTTAATGATTTAGCTGTCGCAAACAAAATTAGCTTGACTGTTCTTAGAATTAAAAGCTCATTTTAATACTTAATGGCAAATATTTTTAAATCTCACAACTAAAATTATGTACTAGATGACCCAAAATATATACATAACTTATTAAGCTTCTATTATAGCTTAATTACAAAAAGCATTTGAATCGCAAAACTATTCGACAATTTATATGTTGTTACAAAGTTTTACAAATATATTAAAAGTAAAAACTAAGGATTTCGATTATTTGGAAGGCGATTCTGATTCTGTATTAAATGATTTTAGTTTATTAAAACATAATGTCGAGGAAACAATATTGCAAAATCTGAAAAATTAATTGTGATACGAGTACTAATACATACATCGACTTTTATTGAAATTTAATTTAGCGCGTAGAAAATAGCGCGTTTTTCCTATAAATATTTGACAATGCTGTAACTTAGCGCGTTTTTAGAAGGGTAGTAGCGCGTTTGGGTTATAAATAGTTGGCATCGCTGCAAGCAAACACACACTGAGAGCATTATATTCTTTGCCACGGCTGCCAGATTTGACGATTTATCGTCATTTTGACGATTTTTGGTGCCGAAAATAGCAAAGTGACGATTTGACGATTTTTTCCTCAAAATTGACGATTTTTTAAAAGTCCAAATATGGCAGTTTTTGTATGTATTACTTACTTAATAAAAGATTTTGATGTAATTTTTCCCACTCTATTTTATATTGGTATCTGTGTAAATTGGTATTCTCCAAAAAACATAAATGTGAAAAAAGCCGAGTTCCATCAAAAATTTTGAGATTCAAAAGTACTGAGACTAAAACTTGGACATAACTTAGCAATATTTTTCACAGTTTTATCACTGAAGGGAACAAAGTTATAAGGGGTTAAAATAAAACGTATGTAATTATTAACGTATGTATGTATATTCCTATTTTCCTTTTTCCTATTTAATTTTCGGGCTTTCAAGGTCAATTGGGTCTTCTTCCACGTAAATAAAAGATTATTGATTCATTTTTAAATCCTACGTTTCGTTGGTATTTTCAAACTTCTTCAGGGATTCTTTATTAGAATCTGGCAACCACAAACATATAAAAGTAAAATAAATTACATATAAGTAATATTGCAAGCCTATTTTTTTATAATAGTTAACTTACATATGAATAATCTTTTATAAAAAATTTTACATTTTTAAAATATCACAGATTTGTATATGTAAAGGGTACGAATCACAAACACAAAATTTAATAAATTAAAAAATGTAAAATTACAAACTAAAAAAATATCACAGCCGGTTTTTATTCTTTAAATCGTCGTTATTAAACTAATATTAAACTGTAGCTGGAACTAGCATTGTCTTTGTCTTCTTTGGTATTTATTGCATCTGATAATCTTTGTTGTATCCGTAAACTCTCTAATCTGTATCTCTTATTAACTTTTTTCTCTTTGTCCAATATCTTCACTTCGTCAAAATTTGGTTTACGTCCATCAGCGTGACCATATTAGCTTATTTACGGCTAAATTTAGCTTATTTTTTTGGGATTTAGCTGCAAAATTTCTATTTAGCTCTTAGCTTATTTTTTTAGCTTTTTTTAAAAACTCATTTAGCTTTTTTAGCCGTTTTTTGAATCTAAATTGCATGCTCTCAAAAAATATGTTAAAGACATAAAAAAGTTATAACAAAAATTAAAAATTTTAAAACCCCCCAACGTACTGGCCAAACGGCTGTACCGGATTTTCTTCAAGTATAGGCAAGATCAAGTCACTTTTCAAACGACAAAAACAAAATTAAAACAGTTGTAGCCGTTTTGGGAGCTACGGCGTCAAAGACGCACAGATTCAGCTAAATATATCTAGAAAAGATGTGATATTTTCTAAACGGCTTGACCGATTTTCTTCAGCTTTTAAACTAAATCATAATCGATCCAGCCATTTGGTATGTACGTGGACGCGTACAGACATACAGATACACAGACACACACTACAAAATTACAACACCCCTTTTTTTAATTTGGTGTTAAAAAGTATAATTTGTTAACATTTAAAAATATAAATTTTTTTCATTGGAAAATGATTTAAAAAATACAAAATGTAAATTGCTTATTTATAAGAGAAATTGCAAATTTATATATAGAGGACATTGATTGCAATTTTGGAGTTACAATGGCAAGAGATAAGTAATTAATATTGCCCATAAGACTTTTAAAGAGTTCTTTTGACCTGAGTTGAACGTGCATTCAGCGGCATGAATTTACTTAAAACAAAAATTAGAAATAGATTTAAAAAAGGTTTCGTATTTTCGTGCAAATACTTTTACATTTTTGAAGAGTGGTTAAGCTTATTTTGGGAAGTTTTCTTTTGTTTTTCCTTAAACTCAAATATAATAATGAATAAATAATTTAATTAAAAAATTATTCAATATTTTTTTTCAGATAATAGAAAAATGTGTTGGTGTATGTATATATTTAACGTTATTTTAGCAATAAAAAACTATTGCAAATTGATCAAAGATGTCGAAAAAAGTTTAGCTTTATTTTCTGGCTTAAAATTTAAATTTTTAGCTTATTTTAAAATCTGGTCACACTGACGTCCATTATCAACACAATGCTGCGCGAGGGCAGTTGATTGTTTTCCTTTTCTTATGTCCGCTTTGTGTTCATATATTCTTACTCCTAAATTTCTCTTAGTTGTACCAACGTATACCTTACCGCACCCCTCCTCATCATTTCCAATGCATTTAATTTCATAAACCACATTACTTTGATCTCTTTTCTCAATTTTAGTTTTTGTTTGTGTAAAAATATGTAACAAAGTACGTTGACGATTTGTTCACTATTGTTAAACAAAAAGATGAAGAAATTATACAAAAAACATTTAACAGCTATCACACTAAACTAAAATTTACAATAGAAAGAGAAGAACGAAATGCTATTCCATATTTAGACGTGAAGATATATAGAGAAAACGGCAAACTAATCACTGATTGGTATTCATAATCAATAGCATCAGAGTAGTTAATGAATTATGATTCAACATAGCCAATGAAACAAAAAATAAATACAGCTAATAATTTAATAAATAGAGTACTAAAACTTAGCGACAGTAAATTTAAGTCTAAAAATATAAATATTATAAAAGATATTTTAATTAAAAACAACTTTCCAAAAAACATCACAAGCAATTTAATCCACAAAGTAACAAACAACATAAACACATGGGATAAACTTACAAAAAATCCATCTGGTAACACCAAATACTACGGTATGCCATTTATTCCAAAACTAACAGACAACAACAAACTTAAAGATATACCCCCTTATGCAAAAAAAATATTTTACTTTAGCTTTAAAGTTCATCCCCCTTATGCAAAAAAATATTTTACTTTAGCTTTAAAGTTCATAGTAGTTAATAAGCACTTTAAGGCTAACATAGCTTTATTAAAAAATCATATGCAAAAGACAACTTTAAATATTTTGTGATTTAATAATAAATACTGGTAACACCACCGTGTTCAACAACCACTTCACAGCTTATGATGTACAAAATTGAATACAATTTCATTCGGGTATTCAAATATTTTTTTATTTTATTAAATAAAATTTTATTATCTTGAAGTAAAGTAACCTAATTTAAAAAATATGAGCTTCTGACTTAATAGGAAAACAGATAAACACAACTACGAAGTAAAAGTAAAAAAATGTGAAAAATTATCACAATATGTTTTATTCGAATCAAATAAATATTTGAATATCCAGCTTTTTTCGATTTGTTTTGATTGTATGTACATCACTAAAACATTTTTGTATAATTGTATTTATTTTAATATTTTTTTTATGGATTTTGCTATGTATTTCGAAGCAGTTGGATGATGATGTTTGGTGATGTTTCCCATTACATGACAGAAATAATAAATTTAAGATAAGAGCAGGCACTTCTAGCTTCATTTCCAGATGTAACATGAATCAGTATGTGCTATATTAGTAAAAATATTTGAGGTACAAAATACACATTTTGGAAATATCAACTTAAAGTAGTCTTAAGAAACGTAGGTGCCTACTTTAGAATTTTTATACAATAATTTTATTAGAATACAACTTTACTTAACATTGCTTGGCAAAGCTTTATTAAGTTTTTTTGCATAAGACCCATAATTAAAGACGAAAATATAACAATTGCACACAAACCCAATAAAACAATAAAACATATTTTTACACAAACAAAAACTAAAATTGAGAAAAGAGATCAAAGTAATGTGGTTTACAGTATGCACACTTCTACCGATATTCGGTAGATTCTACCGAATATGTTTGTGAATTTAACAAACTACCAATTCTACCGAACAAGGCCTGAAATCTACCGAATATTGTTATTTAGTAATTTAATGCACATTTTTTCAGTTGGTAATCAAACCGTAATTATTTTTAAGTTCTAATTAAATACGAAATTGTGTTTTTGAGTGCTTATTTAAATAATAATTAAAAAAAAATTAAACACTACTTAAGTTTTATGATTGTACCATATGTTTTTATGCGTGTGTGTGTTTACAGAAAACATGCACATGAGCATCATGCGGTCGTATTAAAAAAAATTTCGTTTAAATTTCATAAATATATAACATATACAGTACAAAATTTCATATCATGGAATAAAGTAATATAAAAAGGCATTATGATGTTCTTTTGGTGTCATAAAATGAGTTTTTATGGAATTTAATTTTCTACATGTTGATAACCTAACTTTTTTGTTTACATTAAACAGCTGCTGTTTGAAAAACCTTCAATAATACTGGGAAATTTTGCAGTGTTACCGTACTTTCAACGTAATTTAATAAGAACTTTAAATAACCACTGAAAAAATGAAATCGTATTTAATTACAACTTAATTTTAAATAAAAATTAGCTAATTACGTACTTAATTTTTAAGTTAAAAACTGGGGGTAAGTCGATATATGTGTAAATTGCATATTTTTCCACATAGCAGCGCGGTCGCAGAGCGGTCATTTTCTGTCATGAAAATCATTAAAACAGAATAAATAAATCGGCTAAAAACTGAAACTATAAGTAACCTAATATTTGCCAAAGAATTGGCCTTGGGGATGAAATATTTATTCCTACTAGAGTTGAGCAATATTTGGAAACCTGTTACTTTTTCACAGCGATTGAAAAATCACATATCACAACTATGACTGAATTTATCAAGTAACCGGTTTTTAAAATATAGTTCTTTCATACAAACTGTGAATGTTCTTGTATGCTTACTTTACAGTAAATGAAGCTACCACATTAATTTTTTTTATACATTCAGCTTTTGTCGTCGAATCGTGTCAAATCGTCTTTTCTGGCAACTATGTATAGGTCACATTTTTATATTTGCAATTTTATTGTCTCTCTGCCTGTTATACGACAATTCTCAATGTATGGATGGGGTTGATTGCTAATTGTTTATTCTTGTCAGCGTGACCGTTTGACCGACTAAAGTGGCAATTTGCCACTTTTTCGACTGCGTTTCCCCTTTTTCGACTGCCGTGCCACTTTTTGACCCCCTTTATTCAGGGTAAGTTATATGAAAATACATTAAAAATAAAAAGTTTAGTGCAGTTTTCTCGTTTTTTTTTATTTTGCCCCTTTTTTTTGATAAATCCCCTATTTGGTGCCACTTTTTGAAAAATGTCATCGGTCACCCTGATTCTTGTCGCTCTTCTTATTAGTATTTATGAAGACACCAATACTAATAAATACTTTTAAAGCAGAAGAGCTGAAATGTATTAAATCGTGATCACAGTCACTGTTTAATTTCACTGCTGTTCTTCTTATTAGATTTTCTCAAAATAACAGAACTGCTACAAAGAATATACTGCTAAACTGTGATCACAGTCACAGTTTAAAAGAACAGCGATTTAGAAATCACGTTCCCAAGGAGCAACATTATTAAAAAATCACGCTATCGCTCATCACTAATTCCTACCCATGATTTAATAATTTTTGCACAAAAGTTTAAGTTCATAAATGGATCTTACATATAATTTTTGTAGTTACAAATGTTTGTCAAATAAAAGTTATTTTAGTAACTTTGTAAAACCTATGTACAAAAACTGAACTCCTGTTATTTATGTATATTATTTTATATATAAAGGGTAAGAGCAAATAACTGGGGATAATAACTTTTTTTATTGGAAATGCTTCATTGTTTATGGCAGTTTAATTTCCAATCACATTTCAAGTTTTAAATGCGCTTTTGAAACCTGTTTAGCTTGATACTCCTTGCACTTACCCTTTATATACATATAAATACATATATTATGTTATTTTTATGTTTCTTTGAATTGTTATTTTTTATGTTTCTCTGAATAAAAAAAAAATTCTACCGAATTTCATTCAAATCTACCAAATTTTTTCGTCGATTCTACCGAATTTAAGAAAAATTAAGTGTACGCACTGGTGGTTTATGAAATTAAATGCATTGGAAATGATGAGGAGGGGTGCGGTAAAGTATACATTGGTACAACTAAGAGAAATTTAGGAGTAAGAATAGATGAACACAAAGCGGACATAAGAAAAGGAAAACAATCAACTGCCCTCGCGCAGCATTGTGTTGATAAGTCCCTATTTACACTATGCAAGTCTTATTGCTAAGCTGATTAGTTTATTAGGAGAGAGCGACGGGGGGAAAAGAAACGTTGCTGTTCCCCTCGTCTCTCTCTCCCGGAAACTAATCAGCTTAGCAATAAGACTTGCACAGTGTGATTTGGGACTAATGGACATAAACCAAATTTTGACGAAGTGAAGATATTGGACAAAGAGAAAAAAGTTAATAAGAGATACACATTAGAGAGTTTACGGATACAACAAAGATTATCAGATGCAATAAATACCAAAGAAGACAAAGACAATGCTAGTTCCAGCTACAGTATAATATTAGTTTAATAACGACGATTTAAAGAATAATAAAAACCGGCTGTGATATTTTTTTAGTTTGTAATTTTAAATTTTTTAATTTATTAAATTTTGTGTTTGTGATTCGTACCCTTTACATATAATGGGTGTTTTTTATTGAGGTATAGAACTTTAAGTTGGCATCACTTTTTTAACTGGCGGCCATTTTGTCAGCTGTCAAGTGATTAATATTTAGTTTGGTTTGCCATTTCATCATGAACAGGTTGACAAAAGAACAACGCTTGCAAATCGTGCAAATTTATTTCGAAAATAATGGTTCAGTTCGCGAAGTTTACCGCAAGCTCCGTCCATTTTATGGTCGACATAATCGTCCATCAGAGCAATTAATTCGGTTAACCATGGATCGTTTTCGCACTACGTTTACTCTATGTGATAATACGCATCCGCAGAAACGTCGAACAGTGCGCACCGAAGAAACAATTGCCGCTGTAGAGCAAAGTGTTGAAGAGGACCCGAATGAATCGATTCGCCACCGTGCACAGCAATTGGAGCTTTGTCCATCAACTTTATGGAAGATTTTGCGCAAAGATCTTGGCTTGCGACCTTACAAGATCCAGCTTGTGCAAGAATTAAAGCCGCGAGACCATGCAATGCGTCGTGATTTTGGTGTATGGGCCGAAAATGAGATTGATCTCGATGCTGATTTTCATCGCAAAATTTTGTTCAGTGATGAGGCTCATTTTTGGTTGAATGGCTACGTCAACAAGCAAAATTGCCGCATTTGAAGTGAAGAGAATCCACATGAGACCCTTGAGACGCCATTACATCCACAAAAACTGACTGTTTGGTGTGCTCTATGGGCTGGTGGAGTCATTGGGCCATACTTATTCCGAAATAATGCTGGAGAGTCAGTTACCGTTAATGGAGACCGGTATAGAGCCATGATAACCGACTATTTTGTTCCCGAATTGGATGGCATGAATGTGGATGAGTTGTGGTTCCAACAAGACGGCGCTACATGCCACATAGCGCACGTCACAATCGATTTATTGAAAGAAACATTCGATGAGCGCATAATTTCGCGGAATGGACCTGTCAATTGGCCACCAAGATCGTGTGATTTGACACCATGGGATTATTTTCTTTGGGGATATGTGAAGTCGCTCGTCTACGCCAACAAACCAGAAACGTTAGGGGACTTGGAAGCCAACATTCGTGGCGTATTTGCCAACATACGGCCCCATATGCTCGAAAAAATGGTTGAAAATTGGACCTGTATAATTGGCTTTATTCGAGCCAGCCGCGGCGGCCACATCCCCGAAATCATATTTAAGCATTAATGGCATAAAATTATCCTTCCAATAAAGCCAAATTGATGGACATTAAAACGATTTTCTTGTGTTTTATTTCAATTCGAAGTTCTATACCTCTAAAAAAACACCCGTTACAAATCTGTGATATTTTAAAAATGTAAAATTTTTTATAAAAGATTATTCATATGTAAGTTAACTATTATAAGCTAACTATTATAAAATAGGCTTGCAATATTACTTATATGTAATTTATTTTACTTTTATATGTTTGTGGTTGCCAGATTCTAATAAAGAATCCCTGAAGAAGTTGGAAAATACCAACGAAACGTAGGATTTAAAAATGAATCAATAATCTTTTATTTACATGGAAGAAGACCCAATTGACCTTGAAAGCCCGAAAATTAAATAGGAAAAAGGAAAATACGAATTTTACGTAAATAAAGAAGGTCGCTTTAGTAACAAAAAAAAAATTACAAAAAAAAACTCATTTTGATTTGTCCGATTTTTCTGAAAATTTTTCGAGTACAAAATGACGATTATTATATAGTTTATCGGTATTTCGACGATTTTTTGATAATTTTATCTGACAGCCCTGTTCTTTGCTCTTATCACCAGCGTTGCCGTTGTGCGACTTAAGTCGCATTTTGCTACTTTTCCAACAGCAAAACATTCGGCCAATTGCAAAAAAACTATGTAAAAATATCCGAGTTTTACCACAAAAAATACCGATTTTCGGAGGAAAGTTGCTGTTGCTGAAATAAAGCTTGTATAAGTTTCCAAATTCTGCAGTTGTAAAGTCAGTGAATTACACCTTATTTCTTCATCTTTATAAAATATAATTTACAAAAAAATATAAAGTATAAACGTAAATTAGCGTTGCTAGACTTAATATAGATACTTGTCAAAGATTAGATTCCAAGTGAAGAACTTATTAAGAAATACAGGATGTTCAGTTAAAAAAAATATGTATTTAAGAACTATGGATAATGCCTTGAAAGAATATTGTAACTATATTATCCTCTTCAGAATCGAATTTTAAAATTTTCTACAAAACTTCAAATGGTTTTTTCTCAAAGTAAATTTTTTGAGTTATGCTGGTTTTTAAGTAAATATGTGGGATGAAGCATGTCCAATATATGTATATATGTTTTTACAGTCTCTAATTTTTTTTATAAATCTTAAGTAATTGGGTAAATTACGGCACTCGATATCGAACGAAATATGCATTTAATTTCGATTGTAATTTCATTTGATATGAAATGCCGCAACTTGACCACTCTTTTTTTAGATTTCATGATTTTTCTTTTATATTTAGTAGCTATCTATAAGAGGTTTATACTCGTCTTATTTGCAATTAAAATTTGTATTTGTAAATAATCTACTAGCCGGTATTATATAAATATGTTCGTAGTTAATTAATTAATTATTTGAATTATTTTTAATTTTTTCATTTATAAATGACAAATTATAATAATAACAAAAATTAAAAATTTTAAAAACCCCCGAATATTTCTAGAAAAGACGTGATATCTTCTAAGCGGCTGGACCGATTTTATTAAAACATAGCTAAGAAACTTCTCGATCAAGTCACCTTTCAAATAGAAAAAACTAAATCAAAATCGGTCCAGCCGTTTTGCCTGTAAAAGTACTTGTACAGACACACAGATACACAGACACACACTACAAACTTATAACACCCCTTTTTTTAGTCGGGGGTTAATAAAATCAATTTTGTAACAAAAATACTTCAGGTAATATTATTAGAAATTCCAAACCAAAAATATTTTTAGTAACAAAAAAATAATATGTACTTTAATTACATACATTCGTTATCAAAACTACAGTCTTGTAGTAAATATTAAATTGTTAAATTATAAATTATAATTAATTGTTAAATTTGTTAACAATAAAACAAATCTTTGGCAGACCAAAAATAATAGGAATTGTTTCGATTGATGTACAATTCTTTAGATTGCATTATTGAGTTTACAGCCTTAAAATGAGCTTATTCCTATATTTAGTTATGACTAGACTTGGCTGCGAAAATATCCTTTCAGCAGCAGCCGAACTTTGTGGCAGTGACATTAAATTATATACAAAAGTATTCAAATCGTAAAAACATTTTTCGTTCAATCCATTTGTATGTTTTGAAACTGCGTCCCAAAAGTCAACTATGTCCATATCAGCACTTACTTCTAATTTAGAAAATCTGCCAGGAGCGGCTGTTAGCCGACTCACAGCCGATCGCTTTCGTTCCCTGCTTGTTACGCTCTCAAACTTGAGGCTCAATTAGCCGACTGTAGTGTAACGTAATTGCAACAGTAAGAAACAGCTGATCGATTTTGTTATGTGAAAAGTAATGAAAAAGGTTATAGAGATGTAATGGAAGGTAACCTACTTTTCATATAAAAATATCAATCAGCTGTTTTCTACGTTACAGTTACGTTACATTACAGTCGGCTTACTGAGCCTTTAAATATAAAAAAAAATTTTCTTTTAACTTTTTACATACAGCCCAATTATGAATAGGATAAGAAAAACTTTATAAAATTTACAATTTCCTTTGTACACACAGTCCTTCGGAATTTAATCAATTTGCATCTGCACCTGGCTCAGTTTTCACTCCACTTTCTCAGCACAATGTTATTACGCATGCCTGTGAATGGTTAGTGTTAGTGGTGTATATAATTTTTATTTAAGCATAAACAAATATTTATATTAACACACAATCTTATTGGCAATGAAAACATAACATTTTTATTAAACTTCTATTGTTGAACTCTTGCGTTAGTGCAAAAAATATGTAAACATTAAACAGCTGATGAAGATTTTACTCTCTCCCGTATTTTCTTATTCCCCGGCTGTTTTGAATAGGAGGATTATTCCCCGGGAACAAATGGTAAGGAAGGGAGAAAACTCCCCGGGAATATTCATCATTGGGCTGATAGTGTTTGACGTTTAAAGATTTTGCAACCATGGATGCATCTGAATTTTGAAACCAGGCTTGTTATGTTCAGAGACAGACATGTATTTATTTTAAACGCTATGTTGATTAACCAGTGTTGTAATTACCACGCATTAAAAACGCTTAAATTGTGATCTTTTATCAAGATAATTAGTTATGTGCAAATTTAACATACCACATATGTACATATGTATATGTACAAAAAATTGTTATTTTTGTGTTGAAAAAAAGTAACCAAAATGGAAAAAAAGTACACAAGTACACATTGGAAAAAAAGTAACGCTGCTGGTAATACCCGTCATAAAAAATTTTAGCTTGTATGAGATGCACATTCTATATGATTTATATTCTTTGGTAGCATACACTGCAGAAAGAAATGAGAGTGCGTACGCTGCACGGGTAGTACTGGAAATACCCGTCATAGAAAATTTTAGCTTGCATGCAGTGCTGCCAGAAAAACTTTGCCTCTTGTCTCCAATTTAAATCATCATGTCTCCAAAAATCCCCATTTCAAAAGGAAAGTCCTAACTTTTGTCCCCAAAAATATTTTGTCAATATTGTTGTTTGATATCCAACTAGTGATAACCAACTAGTGTTTGATAATAGTACAAGTTTGTCAAATTTATTTGAGTCCACATCTAAATTGATTAAATCAAATACAGTCAAATCCCGATAATTCGTAATCGCAAGAAACCGGCCATTTCTTACGAATTATGGGGTGTTAATATAAAATAAATGCGAATTAACGGGGTTTTTCAATTTATTTACTAAAACGATAAAAAAAACACAAAAAACTGTTGCTAAAAATAAAATACAAAATAAAAATTTATTGTTTTTGTAACACCGACAGAGTTTTATGCGTGCGCTTTGACATTTTTCTTTATTCATTAAAAAACTGATCTTAAGAAAATAAACACACACAAGCAAAAGCAAAAACACACACAAAAACTAGAGGTAAACAATAAATCATTCTTTCCATGTTTCTGTTGTTTCTATTACGAATTATAAGTGGTAGTCAGCAAACAATTACGATTTATAAGAGGTAAAGGAGATTTTATTTGAAAAAAAAAAATTACGAATTATTAGCGAATTAACGAATTTTTTTCAAGGGACCGACAGTTTATTACGAATTATCGGGAATTACTTTTGCCACTTGTGAGCTGCAAAAGTTCAGTGAATGGCAAACACATTTAACCATTTTGATGGAATTATTTAAATTTTTTAACAAAGTATAAGTTAAGTCATTAGAACTTATACATTAAATACATAGACCACAGCAGGCTACACGACTACAAGTGCCACTGGCAAAAAGTGATGCCTGGTAGCCAGCTACTTAATTATTTTAAAAACGACAGTAACACCACGATCATGATATTGAAGTATAAATATATATTTCAGTGGTGCCGCTTTCAAATATTTCACATTGTATATAAAAATAAAAGTGTTTATTCGAACGTATAAAAAGAAATAATTTTCTTTTATTTTTTTTGCGAATTTTACTATTTACATACAGTAGTTTTGATTTAGCTGCCTTTTGTTTAAGTGCACTTTGGACTTAACTGCCTAAAATGATAAATTTCTGTCACTATTCTTTAAAATCCCATACAAATTCGTTTTTTAAGTGCACTTTCTATACCTGCACATTTAAGATAAGTGCCCTAAAATGTTTGTAATTTTAAAATATTTTCATACAAAAAGTCAATGTTAGCTGCACATTCACTTAACTGCACAAAATGTATTTTTTCTGTAATTATTGTTCATAATCCTTTTTTAAGTGCACTTTGTATACCTGCGCATTTAACATACATATTTTTTGGCAGTTTTAAATTATTCTCATATAAATAGTTTTAAGTTAGCTGCACAAATTAAAAAAATGTTGCTACATAAGTATGCAACAATGTATGTGTATAAAACTGAAGTCAAAAATTGTATGCCTGCACATTTAGGCAGGTAAGTGCATTTAAGATAAGAGCATTGTAACTTATCTGCACAAAAAGTAGTGCAAAGTTGATTGTGCAGCTAAGTCAAAATTACTGTAGTAGTAATTAGCTTGGTAATTTCTTTAATACATTTAGTAAATTTTTTTCGCGTTTTTACCAAAATTTTTTTATTTTTAATGGCCTTGGCGATTTTTAATCAACTTCTCGGGAATTTTTGCAAACTTTTTTGCTTTTATTTTTTAATAATATTGGACTTTATTATCATCCCACCTTACAGTTTTAGCGATTCTTAAGGCTCAGTTAGCCGACTGTAATGTAAAGTAACTGCAACAGTAAGAAACAGCTGATCGATTTTGTTATGTGAAAAGTAATGAAAATGGTTATAGAGATGTAATATAACGTAACCTAATTTTCATATAAAAATGTCGATCAGCTGTTTTCTACGTTACAGTTACATTACATTACAGTCGGCTAACTGAGCCTTTAATCAATATTACGGCTTTTTTTTTTGGAAATTTTTACAGTAATAATACTATTTTAAAATAATCTGTACAATTAGAAGAAACCCCATAAAACGTAAATATTGTATTCAGATAAAATACCCTCCCCACGAAATTCTGTCCCCAAATGAGAAGCGAAATCCCCATTTTGGGGACAAATCCCCTAATCTGCTGGCACTGCTTGTATGAAATGCGCATTCTATATGATTTATATTCTTTGATACTACATATGTACCCATTATTGGAAAATAATTTCACGTGTGAAGGTAAAAGCATTTTCAGCATAAAATTTAAAAAAAGTTGAGCAACTAAAACTGTTGTGTGTGTGAAACCAGTTATAGGGAATTATTATTATGCTAATAAAATCTTTATTTATTGTCGGAAGAGTTTGAAATTTTGTAAGCAAGTGTATTTAGACTTAACCAAATAGGCATTAGCAAAATTGCCCACATATCATGGGATAAAGTGGGTTTGTATTTTATCTAACGATATGTATGCATACGCACTATGTGTGTATTATTTATTTATTTGTTCAAAAGTGTTTATATTATTTTGTTTTTAATCGCATAAACAATTGATTTAATGATGTAATGACGTTTAAATGTTTGGTAAATATTTTTTGGAAATATTTGTGGCTGTGTGTGTGTGTTAAAGCAAGACTTTTAAATAATTCTGAATAGTGATAGTATGAATAACTTTTAAATTTTTAGGTTTTTGTCTGCATTCATGTGTACATTGCCCGTTTTTAATTAAGTTTTTATTTCTCTTTGTTTTTTTTTTTTTTTTTGTTATTATTTCTATTTTTTATTTTACCTCTTGTTTTGATATACTTTTTTTTCGCAATTATTTAACATTATACCGGCGTTATTGAACATCAAGTGAAGATTGTCAAATTCGTATCAATGCAAGTTCATATCAGGTGCTCTCAACTGCCCAAGCCACTTAAAATTTTAATATTCCTTAGATGTCAACATTTATTTCTCAGTACATTTTTTTATAACCCAATATGAATTTTTCGAAGAAGTATGCCTTATATGAATATGTATTGCGGTTCTAATTATAAACTATTTCGGAATTAAAATTTGAAATTAATTCCGAAATAGTTTATATGTAAAACCAAAATTCGTTTATATTCGTACTATTCTGTAGTCTTGTGCAGTTCATGAACGAACTAGTTCAAATGAACGATTCAGTACTTTGAACTAAGTGAACTAGTTCAATTGTTTTACGCTCACTAGTTCAATTTTTGAACTATGTAGTTCAATTTTTTGAACTAGTTCAATTTTTGAACTAAGAACTAAAACACAAAATGAACTAACACAGATGCTGTGAACTAAATGTTTTCAACGTTTTGCTTTACTTTTTCACTGTTTGTGTGATTATCTTCTATACTCATCCATATGTATGTATGTGTATGTGTATGTATGTATATTTAGTTCTTGTTCATGGCTTGCTACTACCACAAATGCAATAAACAAGTAAACACTTATAATTACTACCCTATTCACAAAATATATTTTGGATTTGAGATTTTAAAAAATTTGTTTTATAAACCCTTTATAGAGCAAATTTATTTATTAATTAATTAATTTTATTTTTCATAAAACATTTTAATCACGGAATCTGTCTTTTTAATATTGTCAAAGACCACAACACTCATACATATGCATGTAGAATTGTAGATGTAAAATCATTGAACTAAAAAGACCTAACTAGATCATTGAACTAAAAAGAGCGATTGAACTAAATGAACGAACTAGTTCATTTACAAATAATGAACTAAAATGACCGGTCACTGAAATGAACTAAATGGCACAAGCCATACTATTCTGGTATAAATTTAATTCTTTTTTTGGGTTTGTTATATACATACCTACATATGTATATGTGTGTATGTATGCACCGGCATGGTATTAAAATTAGTCCAAAATTTTTTAAAGTTTGATGTTTTTTGCAGTAGAAGTACAGTAGTTTTCCAATTTAACGAACATTCGATTTAGTGACCATCGCATTTAACGAACATTAAATTTTTTTCTACTGAGTACCTTATATAACAAACAAAAATTCTATTTTGAGCTCGGTATAACGAACAAATCTAAAATTAGATAAGAAACAGAAAGTTGCTACCAGAAAGTTACTAAAAAAGAATATAAATAAAAATGTACTGTTAGTTTTCTTCTTTCGATGGTTTTGTTTGATATCATTTGAGATTAAGTTGTGTGAAGTAATTTTTGCTACGAATATCAAAATGGGTAAAAGAAATAGATTGTTTTTAAAGGATAAAGTTAAAATTATCGATGATCATCGAAATGGTCTGTGGGTTAAAGATTTATGTAAAAAATATGGGCTGCATAAATCCACTAATAGTACAATCCTAAAATCAAAGGAAAATTTTTTAAGGAATGTTGAAAACAGTCATTTTGGGTATCGCAATAGAAGTGCCGTAAAGCAAGGTGAGTTCCCGAGAATTGGAAACAAACTTTTTCAATGGTTCCTCGTGCAACGCAATTGCCATTTTGTAATACAAAGCCAAAAAAACTCACAACAAAATTTATAGGGGATAGTTTAATGCAAGCCATGGTTGGCTGATCAGATTTAAAAAAAAAGTTAATTTAAATTTGAATAGATGGATAGATAATAGCTCTTTACCCGATGAACAAGACGAAAGTGAAGAAGAGCTGGATGGAACTGAAGATGTCATTAAGCATTTCGAAATTTGTATTCAACGGGCTCAACAAAACAAAATTAGTATCTCAAATTTAATGCTTTGGAGAGAGCTTTAAGAAGATGCCATTAAGAGAAAGATATCAATTCCAAAAAAACAGACTGTACCTACTTAACCAGTTTTTTAAATAAATTATTTTTGTATTATACTTAGTGCTTTATGAAATTTTCTTTTACTGATATTTTAACTAAATATGTATTTAAATATTTTCTTTTAATAAAATATTAAAAATACTACGAGAACATATGTATGCCTTGAGTTTTTAATAAAATAGAGGACACTTTTCCTTTTAAACTTAGTACTGGATATAACGAACAATTCACTTTAACGAACAGCCTGACAACAATTAGGTTCTTTATATCGGAAAACTACTGTATTATTATTGTATTAGCATGAATAAAAAAAACAAGATTGGGCACTCAGCCATACAAAAAAATTTTCTACTGCGCAACTATGTCATCATAGAATACACACTTGCGTTTGTTGTAAAAATTGTGTGAGAGAGAGAGAGAGAGAGATCACATTCCACACACAAATGTATGCACCTTGGTTACAACGAAAATTCTATGTCTACGTCACAAGCAGAAAATAAAATAATGGACCTGCGCAATGCGCATACTTATTTCCTTGATTCATGAGTGTATTTATAGTGTAGTATTACCATACTGAGAAACAAAATGGTGGCAACATTTTCTGTACAAAAGTCAAAAATGTTATTAACACACTATGATTTTTTTATGGGAAGAAGAAGAAACTGCCTGATTTTATTATTTACAAGTAAAATAATGTGCGTGTTGAAGAAAATAAATAAATAATATTAAATATATGTTTATTTATTTGTTGATTCGAAACAGAATGTAATACCAGCCTAAAAGGCCAAAATAAAATACAAAAATCAAGGTACTAATATACAATATACTTGAGAGCAAGATTTGAAGCTAAAAGCAAAAGCAATTTAAAGCAAATTAATCAGCTTTCTATTACTACGTTTATACACGCACTATTTGCAAATAAAAATATTCGCAAATAAATCAACTCACTTTTTATACGGCAATACAAAAGTGCACAAACTTGGTAGCACTTTTATGGAAAAGTTACTTTTGTTGCCAAAAAATAGTGTAAATGTACAAAATATCAGATAATTATTTGTTTTGTCATTATTTGATTCTATTAACGTTGTTTTATGCAATATGAATCCATTTATTGTTCTTTGCTATCAAACATTTGTAAGCGTGGCAACCTCAAGCGTTTTATTTGCAAATAGTGCGTTAAACGTGAATATTTTTCTGAATTAGTAATTCGCAATAAAAACAGTAATATGGCAACAATTTACAGTTTTATTTGCAAATAAGCCCTGCGTATAAACGTAGTAGTAGCCTCCTCTAACACCTAATACATTATTATCAGAGAATAAACTGGGTTATTGGTAATATTTTGAGGGGGACGGGTGTATATTTTCCCATATGCCCTGGAGAACACTTTTGAATATGTGGCAGCAATTTTTAGATTATATGGAAGCCATTCTCTTACCATTTAGGAAGGACGATTGCTTCGGGTATTTATCTTGAACCAATCAATTATTTCCAGTTATCCATATTTTGGCCGCTAATTGTGCTAAATTAGCTTTTAGTATTTTTTAATAATCCATTTTGTTCATTATACGTTCTATAAAAACGGAAAGGATAAAATGTAAGACCGGCCCCCACAACATTTCTACAGAATATCCTTAAGGATGTTCCCGTACAAAAATTAAAAAGAAAAATTATAGAAATATTAACACCTATCGTGAACTGTTATTCATTCGAAATATTTTCCCTTTTCCCCAAATTGCAATCGTGAATAATTTTCCCCTGCAATGTGTTCCCTTTCTTGATTCCCCTTATCGTGAATAATATTTTTCACATGGATTTTTTCACTTTTCACTTGGTTTTGTTCACTTTATTTTTGTAGACGAATTGAATTAATACACTGCGTAATTTAAATATTCAGGGCTATCATGAATAAAATTCCGCGTGAAATTTCTCACTTTTCCAATTAGAATTTTTTGTTTTCCCTATTACTTGCTATTAATTGGAATTGTTCCCCGGGAAAAATTTCACATGGAATTTTATTCATGATAGCCCTGAATATACTTGCAATTATATATTAAAAGTTATAAAAAATCAATTTTTGGACAAAATCAATAAATAACGTTCACGATTAATAGCAATAATTCCTTGCAACCAGGGCTGCCAGATAAAATTATCGAAAAGTCATCGAAATCCCGATAAAATCTAAAATAATTGTCATCTCATACTGGAAAACTCGTCAGAAAAATCGGACAAATCAAAATGTACGTATTTTTAGCATGTATTCATATGTTTTCTTTTTATAAATGTATTTATCAGTAAACAAAAACATAACAATTCATGTTCATACACAACTTTGATCCGTTCAGTGGTAAAATTATGAAAAATATTTCCAAGTTTTTGTCTCAGTACTTTTGATGACCGAAGGTTTTGATAGGAACTTGGCCTTTTTCACACTTATGGTTTTTGAGGATATCAATTTACACAGAGATCAATATACATATATATCGTTGGTCTCAAGTAGAAAGGCCCTAACTCAAAGAATTGTAATTTTACAGGAGAAGGTTAAACATAATAAAAAGTGTAATATTCAAAATGTAACTTTTTTGTAAACTGCTTGTTAAAGCATTATTTTTAAAAAAAACAAAAATTGGTAAAAAATTCGAGTTAGGGACTTTCTTGAGACCATCGATATGTATGCGTTACCTTAATATAGAAAGGCCCTAACTCAATATTTTTATGAAATCGGGTTTTTTGTATATTTTGATAGAAGAACATCTAATGTATCGAAATATGCAAAAATTTCGATTACAAAAAAATATTAATAATAATAATAAGGTAACCATATACATAAACTTCCTTTTAATTGAACCATATACATACATATTTGCATACATATGTATGTATGTATGTAGAATAGAATATTAACTCAAACTTCAAATAATAAATGTCATATTCTATTTTTATTCCACGCTAAACGCCATGACTTTCCATCATACAAACTTGAGTTTGTTGAGCGATATTTAGAAACCTGTTACTTTTTCACAGCGATTGAAAAATCACAAATCACAACTGTGACTGAATTTATCAAGTAACAGGTTTTGAAAATATAGTTCTTTCATACAAACTGTGATTGTTCTTGCATGCTTACTCATGTTTTAGACTCGGCAGTTTTTCTTGAAGCAAGTCTGAGTTTATGGAAGATAGGGGAAAGAAGAAAGAAGAGGGGTAGTGACTTGCTTGTACAGAAAAGTTACTTCAATTCTCTTTTGTTATTTCATTCGCAGCATTAAAACAATAGGAAAATTGAACAAGAAACCGTCTGAGTGTAAACAAACGAGCAGTTTTAAAAGAGAATTGAAGATAATTGCTTCAAGAAAAATTGCCAAGTCTAAAACATGACTTACTTTACAATAAATAAAGCTACCACATAAATTTGTTTATACCTTCAGCTTTTATCAAGAAAAAAATCGTCAAATCGCGTCAAATCATCTTTTCTGGCAACTATGTACAACTCACATTTTTATATTTGCAATTTTATTGTTGCTGTGCCTCTTATATATTTTTTTTTATTTATTCTCAATATTTGAACGGGGTTGATTGCTAATTGCTTGTTCCATGATACAATTATAACAGGTACATGCACAAGCCCAGCCTGTTAATGTATACAATACCTACAGTTGTCAAACTTCCCTGCAGAAAGTGCGAATAGTGAAATTGTGGTGATTTACTAGTGACGTTGTCAGTAGCACTACTGACCAGGTGTACCCCAGCCAATGGTATCATCTATTGAGATTTAACATTAGCTTGTCATTGAAAATCCACCACTAGACTATAGCACTACTGACTTAGTAGTTCTTTCGGGACCACATGGAGACATTGGCACCAAAGATTCACTAGTAAATTTTAGGGGCTCTAGTCCACAATATCGATATATCCTCTCTCGTTGTCAATAGTAAACTTATAGTGATTTTCTAGTGACATTGTCAATAGTGCTACTGACTAGGTGTACCCCAGCCAATGGAAATGCCTACTGACAAATAACATAGGGTTGTCATTCAAAATCTATCAGTAGACTTTAGCACTATTGAGAAGGTAGTTCTTTTACAACCATATGGAGATATTTGAACCGAAGATTCACTCGTAGATTTTAGTGACCCTCGTCTACATATATTTATTTAATATTATTGCACAACATAATAAAAAAGAAAAACAAACTATTGACGCGTTCATTCACAATATCACCAGAAATACACTAGAAGTGTCGTCTCTAACGTATCTCTACTCGCGCATAAAAGGAAAGTTGTCGACATTTTAACTAGTGCAATTGTCGCTGGAGAAAGAGTATTGACATAGAGACATATGGTTCTAGGTTGACTAGAGGGTTTGTTTACAAGCAACAAAAATGTTAGTGTATGTGTGTGCATAAAATGATTACAGTGTTGCCAATGAAATTACACATGGATGTGTTTCCAATTACATATTGAAGAAAATTACACTACAAATGTTTTTTGTAAGTTGAAATGAAAACAAAAATAAATAAAAATAAAACTTACGGCCAGGTTCTACATTCCACTACAATATGAAAATGAAAACGTTTTTAATTCCGAAAAGTCAATATCACTGCGTTCAAGCAACATAGAAAAAACACATCTTATGCTATAAACACAATTGGAACTAACGGCGAACTTCGCACAGTTCGACGAACATGCCTTAAAGAATTCGTTGCGAAGATTCGTCTTTTAAAGCACAATAAAATTTGACGACCCAATATTTGCATATATTATTCACACCAAAAAGAATGATTATGAACTTGCAATAAAAATAAATGCAAAAATCTATATCAAGTCTTGAACTTGATTAAAAGTCGAATAAATCACACATCGCGAAAATGTTTAAAATTCGCAATATTGGAAACAAACAATTAACTTAAATTGATTAAACTCGGTAAAACTACAAGGTTAACTCGGGAGAAAGCGCAAAACATTAAGATAATTCGCTAAAACTTTAAGGAATGCTAAAAATTCGGTAAACAAAATCGCGAAAATTCGCAAAAACTTAATAACAGTGGCATAATAGCAAAATCTAATATTGCTTAAAATTCGCGAAAACTCATAGAAACACTTGAAAAATTCGCTTTCATTGCGAACAATGCAAAAATTCGCGAAAAGTTGCAAAATCGGAAACAAGTCTTGAAATTCATTAGAAGTCGCCAAAACTGTTGAAAAGAAAATAAACTCGGAAATAACGCGAAAAATCGCAATTTCGCGAAAAGATTTAAAGTTCGCTAAAAATTTCTAAAGGCATTAAAGAAATCACTTACAGAACCCTTTAGCTAATCGCGGATTTTTTTTCAAATATTTTAACAACGCCACCTCTTTCTCCGGGTTTTTGTGCTTACCCCTTTAAAACACAAATAAAATAATCCATAAAAAAGAATTTATATAAAAATGTTATTTATTTGCTTACATTTTCGTATTTTTGCAATAAATTGTAACAAATATGTATTTATTTTTTACTAAAAAGTATTTTCTTTCAAAATGTTGTTTGCTGCCGAATTCAAATTACTTTTTTTGTAGTGGAATTGGATTACAGAACACTTCTATTTCATTTGAAACAAACTGAAAATGAAATTTTACTTTTTAAATCACTTTTACGAAACAGAACACAAACCAAGAAGAGAATGAAAATTTCACTTTCATTTCATTTCACGAATGTAGAACCTAGGCGATAAAGTAGAATTACACACAGATTATATATGAATGTAATTACATGGCCTACATATGAGAGTAATTGCACACTCTATGTAATTACACACCTATTGGCAACACTGAATGACTATAATCACTCATGAATGCCGCGTCTGCAATTGTACTTTAGTTACCCTGTAATTGTTATTTTTAAAAACAAAAGGCTTGTTTATACCAACAAAATGAATGTGTTTTTTGGTGTTGTAATTTTGTTTGTAGTCGTGCATGTACCTAGTATAATTGTACCATGGCTTGTTCTTGCTGCTCTTCTTATTAGTATTTATCAAAACACCAATACTAATAAATACTTTTAAAGCAGAAGAGCTGAAATGTGTTAAACCGTGATCAGTGTGCACACTTCTACCGATATTCGGTAGATTCCACCGAATATGTTTGTGAATTTAACAATCTACCAATTCTACCGAACAAGGCCTGAAATCTACCGAATATTGTTATTTAGTAATTTAAGTCGATATATGTGTAAATTGCCTATTTTTCCACATAGCAGCGCGGTCGCAGAGCGGTCATTTTCTGTCATGAAAATCATTAAAACAGAATAAATAAATCGGCTAAAAACTGAAACTATAAGTAACCTAATATTTGCCAAAGAATTGTGCCTTGGGGATGAAATATTTATTCCTACCAATGATTTAATAATTTTTGCACAAACGTTTAAATTCATAAATGGATCTTACATATAGTCTTTGTAGTTACAAATGTTTGTCAAATAAAAGTTATTTTAGTAGCTTTATAAAACCTATGTACAAAAACTGAATTCTTGTTATTTATGTATAATATTTTATATATGCAGAGCATATCTATATAAAGGGTAAGGGCAAATAACTGGGGATGACACTTTTTTAATGGAAATGCTTCATTGTTTATGGCAGTTTTAAATGCGCTTTTGGAACCTGTTTAGTTTGATACTCCTTGCACTTAACTTACCCTTTCCATATAAGTACATATATTTTATTTTTAATGTTTCTTTGAATTGTTATTTATTATATTTCTCTGAATAAAAAAATTTTCTACCGAATTTCATTCAAATCTACCGAATTTTTTCTTCGATTCTACCGAATTTAAAAAAAATTAAGTGTGCACACTGACCGTGATCACAGTCACTGTTTAATTTCAGCTGCTCTTCTTATTAGATTTTCTCAAAATAACAGAACTGTCACAGTTTAAAAGAACAGCGATTTAGAAATCACGTTCACAAGGAGAAACATTATTAAGAAATCACGCTATCGCTCATCACTAATACAAACCCAGAAAAAAATTTCAAAAAGGTAATCGGGTTTGGAATTAAGCATTTTTGGTGGAAGCTATTCCCTACTGGATTACCAACTTAATGATTTTAACAAGGCGTGATACTAATATAATAGATTCTTTGGAAGTTCTTACTATTTTTATTTGGCAACATGTTCAAGTAATCTATTTAATCTAAAAAAATCATTCTCTTCATTTAGCAACTTGTACATAATTTTTTTAAATTATAGGTAATGTGATTTGTAAGCGAGTCATGAAATTTGGCAATCAGCAAAGTAAGTCATTATATGGCAAGTAGTTCTGATGGTAATGTGTAATTTTTTGCTGGGAAGTTGAGTGATCTACGAAAAAGTACAACCCTGATGAATTGCTATTGTCTTTTGAAAATTTTCATTAACTCCATCATACCAGGGTTGTATTTTTTCGTAGATCGCACGAGTTTGTATGATAGTGTATCACGACCTTAAACCATCAACAAATAAATATTTTTTAATTATTAAGAAAGAGTCTGCAAAACTACACCAAAATCTTTTCTTGGGTATGCATATATATGTTTGTATGAATTCTGGCAATAGATTTTTCATAAAAAAGCTGCCCTATTTAGACTATTGAAAAATCGTGAATTTTAAGGAGTAAATCGTCAAAATTACGATAAATCGTCACATCTGGCAGCCGTGCTTGCAACCCTTTTTTTTTATTAAACATGAATCTCTTTGGTTCATATGCAGTAAATTTTATGGCTGTGGTGGTATACTAAAGAATTTTTTGTACGGCACCTAAAATATTTAAAAACACAACTTTACACTAAATAACATCTAATTTGAATCCCAAAATATGTTTATTTCTTATTATTAAACTTAATTTGTTTGATTTTCAATTAATTTTTAAGCTTTACAAGTCTTGTTCCCGTTTTTAGGGTTCCGTACACCAAAGGTGAAAAGGAACCCTATTGTTTTCGCTACGCTGTCCGTCTGTCCGTCACACGGTATTTTCTCAGGAACCGTAAGAGCTACGAACCTGAAATTTGGACACAGTATGTAGAACCTTGGCCGCTACAACAACAAATACATGAGAATTAAAAATTAAAGGGTGTTCCAAAACGAGCAATGAAATATGTTAAAATCCCATGTAATATACATACAATTGTATGAACATATGTATATTGAAACTTGAAATTTGTAAAATTAGTGTATTTTTATACAGACTACAACAATTAACACTAAAATTTAAAAAATTTAAATTAAAGGGTGGTAAATCAGTTAATGCAATTTTGACTATGTAATTTTGACAATTTGCTATATCTTGGAAACCGTAAGAGGCAAACACTTGAAATTTTCAAAAACGGTAAAACAAAACCGAAAATTATAAAATCGCCAAACCAAAAAAAAATCGCCAAAAATTTAAAAAATTCGCCAAAACGAAAAAAATCGCCAAAATCAAAAAAAAAATTCTAACACTAAAATAAATCGCCAAATTCGAAAAAATCGCCAAAATAAAAAAAAAACGCCAAAATGAAAAAAAAAACGCAAAAAATTGAAAAAAATCGCCAAAACGCGAAAATGTCGCCAAAACTAAAAAAAAAATTTTAATAAACAAAAAATCGCAAAAATTAAAAAAAATCGCTAAAAATAAAAAAACGCCAAAATGAAAAAACGCCAAAAAACCGAAAAAATCGCCAAAACAAGAAAATAAAGTGTCTAAACTAAAAAAGAGCCAAAACTTAAAAAAATCGCCAAAACCGAAAAAAACGCAAAAAACGACAAAACAAAAAAACCGGAAAGACCCCAAAAACGAAAAAAATGCCAAAACTATATATTATATAGGATGAAGTTTGTATTAAATTACATATCTAGTGTTCGTACGGAACCCTATGTGCGCGAGTCATAGTCGCACTTTACTGAATTTATTTACATTCACTACGCATTGGTAGCGGGAACAAACAAACGTTCCCATGAAATTCACGATTGCAAATTTCCCTTTATGGGGAATGAAAATTTCATGGGAAAAAAATTCCACATTTTATTCTCGATAGAGGTGATTGTTTTTGTATGGGAACACCCTTAAGGTGGAATTACATACCACGCGCTACGCGGCAACACTTTTCTGGCTTGTTAAACGTTTAACACCATACAAATGGAAAGTTACACAACACGCTTTTGAGGTTTTTTTAGTTGTAAAATTTAAAGCCCTTGCATTATATTTTTGGTCTTACATTTACGTTTTGTTTTTCTTTAAATATTTAATGCATTTTTTTATCTATTGTTTAGTAAAAAAATTAATTTGTAATAATTTTTGTGTATGTTAGCTTATGAATCTGGCAACACTAGCTGTCATTTTGTATACAACGCGTGAAAGTTGAAGAATGTTCAACTTTTTGCAAGGTATGCGCGTCGCGAACTTCTCTATATAACTTGCCTTATGAAAACACACTATTTCAAATTTTTTGACAGCCGCGTGTATCGCTTTAGCGCATTGAACGCGAGTTATGTACTTCCACCTTTAAGGAGTGCAGATACGGCTTTGGTATATTCTAAAAAAATTTGGAGTGAAGAAATTATTGGCGGTTGGTCTTACATTTTACCCTTCTAGGTGCGCTTGAGAGGTAGTTATGAGATTTTTCTTTATCCCGAACTTTGACCTCGATGCGGCTCGTATTCATTTTAAAATACATACCGAGTTGAAAAATTTCAACATTAATTTTCTTGCTAAAAGGACGCTTAAGCTTAATTGCTTTTTTTGGATTAGTACGTATAGAAATAGCTTCGTATGGATTACTACTGTTGCATAATACTACATATCGGCAATTCCACAGAATGTCTTACGTACGATGTCACGTACGATGACCGATCAATTTAGTTTGTATTTCAGATTTTTCCTTATCTTTTAACGAAGGTAGAGCTAGTTACGCTCCTCAAAAGTACACTCTCCTCGAATGTACATGTACATCAGTGATGGGAAATGTGGCACAATTGTGCCATTTTTGGCACTATTGGATGTTAGCTGGCACTGTGGCACTCTCGCTCCTTTTCTGGCACTTTTTGTCTATTCCAGCCATAACCGCCAAAAAAGCTTAAGCGTCATACTTTTTAAAACTTCGTTTCTACGAAAATCGATTATTTGCGATCGTAACTAATTGATTTTTGTTAAAAAATGAAGGCCTAAAGTCATATGTTTAAACTTTTTGGCGGTTATGGCTGGCATTAATTTGGCAACTTTTTTATCCCAATAAAAAGTATTCTTTTAGTATTTACGTTGTTAAGTATTGAACACTTGCGGTCCTTTAACGGCTAGTTTTGTGTGAAGAACTTGCAGTTAAAGTTCATTTCAAGTATTAATCATACATTGTGAAAAGCGACGTTAGTAGGGTTTGAGGCTGACGTTTGTTCGCTTATGATAGGGAAAAGTAACGGTGTTCAGTGAATGTTTGTTACGAATTATTAAAAGAAATAACAGCTGATGTCGTTAACTTTTTATAAATATCCCCAAAACGTTGATTGTTTCGTCAAACTATTTATATATAAATGCAATGATAAAACTTATGTTCTTAACATAGTGAATGATATTAATGTTGAAACTATCTGAAAATGTAAGAGTACATTTAATTTTTAGGAGGATTTCTTTTTTATTTCATTTGTGTCTACATTTTTTGAACAAAATATATATTGATGATACATTCGTTCATAATATACATACATATGTATGTAGTTCTAAACTCTCACCATCTTTAAACAGAAAACTTCCAGCATAAAGTTGAAGAATTCAAAAACAAAATAGTATTTTTTCTTCTTTTTTTTGTCATATTGGAAAACTAAATATATCTTCAATATAGCTTTCAGAAAATGTTCTCAGTAGAGACATACATAAATATTACTGTTCCTTTTGCTAAACAAATGTTTCCAAATTAAAGAAAACATACTGAAAAGTTAAATGTGAATACAGATCTATATCACACTTTGAAAATTTATAAAACTCTTTATCTTAAGTGAGAGTGAGTTTTGGAAAGATATCGGAGACGTGAAAAATAATTTCAATATGCTGGCATAACATAGCCCCTTGTAGGCAAATTCGGTGCAGAAATGGTTTTCGGTTTTATGTTTAAAAGAACAAAAATTGTGCGGCTTAAGAAGTGGTTTCGACCTTCACCACCTGTCTTCTCTATCATTATCTCTCTGTCTTCTAGGCATTCATTGCTGAGTGTTACTTCTTTTAAATTTTTTTTTATATTTTGGAAATACTTCCAATTTATTCAGTGGAGCGATGTATCCTTTAAAATCATGTTTTGTTCAATTATATAAAAGACTAGCTGAGACCACTAAACGTTGCCTTGCGATCAACAATTTTATTTCCGTCATATGTTTGTTTTATATATACATAAAAAGCCTTTGTTTCCATTTTCATAAAAATCAGTTCAACAGTCACTTTAGCATTCTGTTAGGTGAGCGTCGAGCGGACAGATAGACTGTAGGCGGAATGTAGGGTGAACTGCGTATTAGGGTTAAAATGATTTTATTTTTCTTTTCAGTACGTAAGGTCTTGCTTTAATAGATCTCTTCTAAAATGATAATTCGTATTTTCTAAGTACAGGAGGTTTAGCGCCCGTGGACCCTGACTAAGGCACATTAGTTGAAGTTTACTTAGCCTATGTCCGTAAAGAGGTTCCATTCTTCATTTTGTTGAAATAAAATTTTAAAATCGAGCCGGCAGTTTCGGCGATTACCTTTTACAAACATATAAACATGCAAACATAGAAACTTTTACCTGTTCAAATCAGTTAGTTGTATTTCTTCTAAATAAGTAAAAAGTATTAATAAATTATACAAACATATACAATAGAGAGCTGCGTAAACAGTCTTAAAATGTAAATACGTCATGATTTTTAAATGTATTCACGTCGCATGTATTATACTAAACCAATAATAAATGCTGTCGTACTACCCAGTAAAAAATAGGATCATCCAAAGAGTAATCTTGTAGCGCTCCTTTGCAAGCAATGGATTACTCCATTAAACTCCGGATCTCATTGGATTTTTAACACAGCATGTCCGCAGACACGAGTACTCCTTTTAAGCTCCTTATGGACGACAGAGGGAGTAATCGTTTTTGTCTCCTAAAAGAGCATAAAGGGAGTAAAGATTCATATAAAAGAATTTTTCAATTTCTTTTTTAACTAGTCGTCTTAAATGACGCTTAGAAACTAAATTTTGACACATTTTTAACAATTTGTTACTATACCCGTACCTTTTCGCTTTTTTTTAATAACACGTCTTTTGCTTTTTAAAACTAAACTGACTAAATAGAAAAACAACACGAAAACATCAACAATTAACAGTTATGTCAAAGAAAGAAAAAAACCAAAAACGAACTGATACATCCCTCCTTAATCCATTTGGAGTATTAAGCGAGGCATAAACAAAAAAAAAGTTTCGATAGCTCGCTTATTACTCCAAATGGACGAACAAGTCATTACTCCTTTATTGCTCGATGATGGATTAATCCATATATTTTTTACTGGTGTGTAGAAAGAAGCTAGTGCTTTCTTCTTTACTCTTATACCTACAATACTCAAATAAATTTCTTGCAAACAGTGTTGTTAACGTTTGTTTTATAATGTTTTATATATGTAGGTGTGTAAACCACTAATTTTGGAACGTGGTTTTTTGTGATATTCATGGAATTTTCTAGCTATACACAATCATGTATCATTACAGAACCATAGTATACTAAACGAACATCAAGTGCCAAAAAATTATATAAAAAGTGGTTTGGCACTATGAAATTGATTTTGGCACTATTTAGAAACAGATTCGGCACGAAATCAAGATTTCCAATTCCCATCACTGATGTACATGTGAGCAATAACGATTTTTCAGCTCCATTTTCTTTAGAATACCAAAAGTTGGTTTACTCTACTTTTTTTTGATAGTTGGTAATGTAAATGATGTACATACATATTTATCAAAAGAACAGCAACCAAAAAAACGAATTTTGATAGCCTCACATATACATATGTATGTAATCATGACTCAGTGTAAAATAAATTTAAATTAGGTTTTTTTTATTTAACCGCAGCATTATGTAATTTCATCGCTGACATCTGGATTAAAATGCTTTTCCAAACTTTCGACCACAACAAAGACGCTGTTATCTTATTTTTTTTTTTTTTTTTTTTTTTTTTTGTAAATAGAACATTAGTACATACATACGAGTACATATGTATGTACATTTGTACATAAACCAAGGCCCCAGCTTCCTTTCCGTAACTTACATATTTACATACACGCTAAATTTTTGATTTTTTGTCACTGAAAAAATTCCATACGATTACATTTGCATAATTAAATTTATTTGTATACATAAAAAATCAGCTTTAAAATTAGTCTTGTATCATGGCATAAAAACGTTCTCGCTCAGGTGATAGATAGATAGATGAGATATCGTTGACAAAAAATTTAGAAAAGATTTGTTTTTTTTTTTTTTTTTTTTTCTAATAACTTTAAAGTATTCGTCACATCGATTTAAAATATTCACTGGTATTTATAGACTTAATAAAACTTCCGATTTCAAAAATAAAACACTAAAAAGTTAAAAATAATTTAGATTCAGTTAGACAAAACATTTTATGCTATGTGTTATCTCCCACCTAACCAAATGTTCTTAATAATTCGTAAAAAATTTTTAACACGACTTGTCGACAATATCTTCTGATTTCGTAAGAGATTTTTTTTTAATAAGTTTGATGAAGGGCATGGCTGCCCAGAAAATGGCCGGTATTTCCCCCAGCTGAAAAGTCTAGTTTAATTTTTCTTCTCTTATATAGAAAATCACATTAATTAATCCAAATATTTCATTCAATAAGAATTGAAAATGCTGAACTTAGGCCCAATTGAGAAATTATTCTTAATTAAAAATATTTCTAGTTAAATTGTTTATTTAAATATTATTTTTTTAATAATTGTATTTATTAATTTCAATATGATATACATGTATACTCGTACATAAATACTAGTGTCCTGCACAAGATATCTTATAAGAACTTTTAAGACATGAGGAAGGATTTTTCAAATGCTTTACTACAGCGAAATCTTATAAAACAAACGTTAACAACACTGTTTACAAGAAATTGGTTTGAGTATTGTAGGTATAAGAGTAAAGAAGAAAACACTTCGTGACGGAAGAATTTGTAATACTTGCTTCTTTCTACCCATGAGCGCGTGTACAAACGTCATGCATGCATGTGTGTATTAGAGACCTGCGTAAACAGTCTTTAAATGTAAATACGTCATGATTTTTAAATGTATTCACGTCGCATGTATTATACTAAACCAATAATAAATGCTGTCGTACTATAAGCGAAGCACGATGGATGTATTGGTGTACGTGTATACCAGTGTTACCAAGCGATGACGTCAAGACAGCTTGTCTGTAACAAACACTCAAAAGAAGTACTGTTGATTTGTGAATGCTTGTTATTTTTCATATTGTACGTTTGAGTGTGTGTGTAATATGTAGATGGTAAGCTATTATGTGCTTAACCGCATACAACTAATGTTAATGCATGTGTTTGCCTTTGCATGTGCCCAGAAAAATAAAAGATCATACACACATACATACATGACATTTGTACACGCGCTCATGCGTAGAAAGAAGCAAGCATCACAAATTCTTCCGTCACGAAGTATTTTCTTCTTTACTCCTATACCTACAATACTGAAACAAATTTCTTGCAAACAGTGTTGTTAAAGTTTGTTTTACAAGATTTCGCTGTAGTAAAGCATTTGAAAAATCCATCATGTCTTGAAAGTTCTTATAAGATATCTTATGCAGGACACTACTGTGTATGATCTTTTATTTTTCTGCGCTCATGCAAAGGCACACACATGCATTAACATTAGTTGTATGCGGTTAATCACATAATAGCTTACCATTTACATCTTACACACACACTCAAACGTACAGTATGCAAAATAACAAGCGTACACAAATCAACACTACTTCTTTTGAGTGTTTGTTACAAACAAGCAGTCTTGGTGACATCGCTTGTTAACACTGATATACGCGTACACAAATACATCCATCGTGCTTCACTTATAGTACGACAACATTTATGATTGGTTTAGTATAATACATGGGACGTGAATACATTTAAAAACATGACGTCTTTACATTTCAAGACTGTTTACTCAGGTCTCTAATAAATGCATACATATGTATCCTGATTTATGTACATATGTGCATATATTGACAGATTGGAGTCGGCAGATGTTTTTCTTTTTACTGACTTTTGCTGTCGGTCCTTTGCCGTATTAAAATACATATCTCCTTATGTTTTCTCCATTTTGTTGTTGTTTTTCCTGCTATAATTGTTGATGCACGAATCTGCAAAAATGTGCAAAATCAATTGTTTTAATTTATTGCATACAATTTTGGTAGGATTTATTTTTGAAACTACTCCTTCAACGAACCAATTTTTTCGAAACTACAAAAATTTTTTAAGTTCAATTTTGTTAAAAGATAGCCATATAAACCGCCAACAAATTTATTTATCGCCAGAAAATCGCCCTGTCGCCGAATCAAATATTTAGCCGCCAAACACGTTGAAAAATCGCCATGTTTGGTCAGAAATCGCCATATCACCTGGTGTCAAATCGTCGCTTTCGATGACGAGCTGGCGCGATTACGTTTCTTTGGTTTGAAATTGTGGCATTCGATATCGTCAATATTATTAGATTATTCGATAACGAGCCCGGTATCCAACAGTCATTAAATAACAACACGACGCATTTTTCTGATGTGCATTAAGCTATATACAGACGGTTGTCAGATCTTACAATATTGCCAGTAAAATGTGCTAAAAATTTCTTTACAATTTTTGTCAGACGTTGTTGACAGAAAAAGCATTGTCAGTTCATTGCAAGACCAGCAGACAAATCATTGCACTTTTTACATTTAACACAAACACAAACGATTGATATTTAACAATTTCTAATAAATGTTTTGAGTCTGGCAACCCATAACAACAGATCTGACTATTTGTGCATATGACAACCGTGTGAACTGACAATTTTTCGACTGACGATTTTGTCAGATGAATTTATTGTCATACAACCGTCTGGCAATAAATTGTAAGATTTTCTGACAACCGTGTGAACTGACAAAGAATATCGTGCTGGCAATTTTCGATTGCCAGTACATTGTCAGCACATTGACAGATCTGACAATCGTCTGTACGTAGCAGAATCATCGGCGAAGTAAAATAACCAATAAAATAGCTACTAAACACAGCTTCAAAAATGTAAAGTATGAACAGGGACAAAGTTCTCAATTTAAATAAACTTAAAAAAAAGTTAGTGTGATCATTACAAGCGTAATCGTAGAAAAGTCACTAAAGGAAATGTCAACATTTTTAAATATTGTATGTTTTTTTCATACAAACTCTTCTTCAACGAAGAAACGCTGTTCAAAAAAAATGGGAAAGGAAGATAAATCTGGACATTTGGCAACGTTGGCCGCAAATAAAAAGAGTTTTGTTTTCTTATAATTTAAACCAGCTTACCACTAGAAATATTAGAAATGTTTGTAAGTTATATGTATGTATATATGTGACGCGCAAAATAGAAAGGGACCTAAGGGTTAAAACCGGTTTTGTTCAGGAGAGCCATTTTAAAGATTTAAATACGTGTATCTTTGGTGTACCATCACATCATAAAACGCGCATATCTCTGGGAGGGAACACTTTTGGGGCATGGGATCGGTCTTATTCGATGCTCAGATGTTGTCCACATCAAAAAAAAAAAAAAAAGTAAAAATTGATTTTTTTACCCTTAGGTCCCTTTCTCTATGCGCTGTCACATACATATATAATTATGTACAAAAATAGGTTGTTGGAAAAAAATTGTAAATGTAGGTTAGGAATGTGTTGTATTGAATAATAATATTTTTTTTATAGTTGTTCTATAGTTGAATTTAAAAAGATAAGAATTGTGCTATTGAAATTGAAAGCGACTTACTAATTTAAAAAATAAAATTGTGTGGATGTGGTTTTGTGTAACTGGTTACACAATGTTTTTTTTATTTTTCAATTTCATAAAGTCATACTTAAAAATTATGTACATATGTATGTATTGTTAATATAATTCCCAGTCGTTGGTTATTGATAGTGTTATACATGTATGTATTCAGTTTAAATTTGAAGGTTAGGTTTGTGTATCGTTTTTATTTTTAAGGGTACGCATTTATTGTTTTACTTGACACAATACACAAAATACATATGTATATACATACATATACATATATACAGAGGCGTCACGAGACGGAAGATAACTAATTGTGTTCTTCTATTTTTCGTTTTGATTTGTCAAATTTTTTCAAATTTAAAAAAACCGCTTCGCTTTTTACACTTCTGTATATTTTGTGGCCAATACTCAAAGACTAATTAAAACGATATAATATTAATACGAGTATGTAAACATTCCGTTCACAATATCGCCAAAATGTCACTAAACTAGTTGACAAAAGAGGTGACTTCGAGACACTTAAACCCAACCTTCCTACAGGTTGTTTATGTATAACATCTACTACACAAGCCATAAATCATATAAATGTGTATGTAATAATAATGTATTTAAATTGAAACTTGTTACATTGTTTGAATTGTATTTAATATGTACGTGGTAAAATAAAATTAATCAGTCCATATAAAGTCATAAAATAGGACAATATAGGTAGGTATTAATTTTTAGTTTGTACAGCGGAACAACGTTACAACGAATTCACGAAACATACGTATTATCATAGAATATCCTAAGAACTACGTAGGTTTTCCTTCGGTGAAATATGTAGTCGATTTCCAAACCACCACTTACTTATACTAGCATTATTATTGCGTCTGAAGAAGTAAATCCAGTAAATCCATCAACCTCAGATGATTTAGACAAAACAACTTTCGTTGTACTTATTAAGTGAAGTACAATACATTTGTTTAAAATAGTAATAAAATTTTATATCAAATATCTATCTGTCAAACTGCCTAAATTAAATAATTTGATCTTCATTCAAGTGTTTGTGTTTGCCATTAATCTTTTATTGTTGTTGATTGTAAGTATATTCAAAAAAATTCCTACACATATTTAATTTAAATCAATTTACTATAATAATTTATTTTTCTTAATTTCTTTATGCTTATCAGTCAATAAAAAACTAATTAGCTTAAAATCATAAACAATAAATAATAAAAAAAATTAAATCAAGCTTTACGGAGGGGGATTTTCATCAACATAACGACGGATTTTGTGTATTTATTTTGTATTAGAGATGGGTTTCCCTCACGATCTTGAACTATTTAATTGTTCACTCACGTGAGCATGCATGTACTTTGCCCAAGTGGTGTTTGTTTTTTTTTTTTTAGTTATTGTACTAATTTTTTCAATTTAATTTTAAAACGTTTCCGAATGTTGTGATTAATGGAGGAAAAAAATGATACACGTGGCAACTTTATATGTGTATATGCATAACATATTTACATGTATGAACATTACATTTACATTAGGATTTTTGCTTCAGCTACATTGATTGTATCTTCTTTTGCTGTTTATTTTTTCGAAAAGCCTCGAGCGTGTTCACATTAGGAGTGATTTCAAATGGAGTACGGGAGTAATTTTTATGCCGGCACAATTTTTGTTCTTTTTAGAACACACGCGACTAATTAATCTGGCATAAAAATTTATACGTACACACAGCTTTGTGTGTGTTAGTGTTTTTTGTATTTCATTTGCTGTGTTTTAAGTTGTGTGTGTATTGGTTTTGTGCCGATGATGCGGTGTTGTGCCCGGTTGAAAAATTATGCCAAACACAATACCACTCTCTTCGCCTCTCTCACCTTCAAACTGGCATGTTATGCCAGCACAATTGTTCTCGCGTGTGATAGCTGAATGAAAATTATGTATAATAGGCAGCACTACATACTGCAGACAGACGAATTTACTAACAGAAGCAAAGTAATTACTAATTTCATCCTTCATGTGAGCTATTTTTGAAATAAGTTTATAATAAAATAAAATCTAAAAAAATTAAATTTTTTAAATTTATTCTACAGTTTCTCCATCAGTTTCTCGCGAAGGTGAATTTCGTAAATCTTTTTCACTTTATTACTTTCATGTAAGCGTGCATGAACGCGAGCTAAAATATGTACAGTTGTTTTTCGATTTAACGAACTATATAATGTCAGCCCTGTTCGTTAAATTGAAAAATTCGTTAAACCGAGTACTATTTATGACAAAGTTTGTTTACTCAAAAACTATGAAAATAACAACTCTAAAATTTTTGGAGTATGCCTTTATTATTATTTTAATTATAAACAGAGTAATAAATAAAATAAATGCAATTCATATGAATTTGTATTAAGATCTTGCATCAGAATCGTGTTAACAAAGAATAACTAAACAAAAAGTTCATTTTTAATCTAACAAAAAAATAATAATTTTTCAAGCTTATTTTTTTCAGAACTACTACTAATACAAATCTATTTTAAATGGCTTCAACGGAAAAAATTGTTAATTTTTGTTTGTATTTGTTCGATATATCGAGTACAAAATTACGGTACAAAGTTACGGTGTTCGTAATATAAGGTACTCAATTCAAAATTTTTATGAGTTCGTTAAATCCCGAATTCGTTAAACCGATGGTTCGTTAAATCAGAAAGCTACTGTATATAGGTTACTCATAATTTTTTTTCATTGTCATCGTGTATGATCGTGAGTGAAAACTTACTCAAAATCACATCTCCATTTTTCATATCTGTGCTTAATACATATTATTTATTGTTAGACTTTGATCTATGATTTTGTTATGACGTATTCAATATTTTAATTTTTGCTTTATATAAAATTTGTAGCTAATAAACAGGAAACTAAATCATATAAATATTAACTTGATGAAACCGGTACAAAACATTATCATTATTTTTGACATACATGTGTATGTACATCAATTGGAATTTTTTTGCAAATATACAATAGAAATAAATAAAACGAGAACGAAAAACATTTCGGAATTCCCTACTTCCAAACTTGTGATAGTGTATCGATTTGGGGAAGGCTAAATAATACTATCTAATATCTAAATAATACTAATAAATAAATAAAAAAAAAAAAAAGTCTACTGACGAGTTCCACAAGCGGGAACGAAATGCATATAGACAATTGCTTAACCATAAAAACAAGCCAATTTTTTGAAATTAAATAAAGACATTATGTCAAATAAATATACTTCAGTATTTCATGTACTAATAAATAAATATATCTACATATGCAGATAGATGAATTTACGAACAGAAGCAAAGTAATTACTAATTGCATTACTTCATTTCATTCATGTGAGCTATTTTTCACTGTGTGTAATTTTTAAAGCCATGGAAATATACGGACACCACTACGTGATAAAAGGATTCCGTACGAACACTAGATATGTAATTTAATACAAACTTCAGCTATATAAAATATAGTTTTGGCATTTGTTTTTGTTTTTTGTCGTTTTTTCAATTTGGCGATTTTTTTCATTTTGGCGTGTTTTTTTCATTTGTACCTGATTTACATTAAGCATTTTTTCATGAAATTTCATGAATTTTGTTGCACGCAACTTTTTCTATTTGCTTATTGCAGCGCTATAAAAGAGAATGTTATATAAAAAATAGCGTAGAATGAATCTCTGATGTATTTTTGGCAACTTTTTTGATATAAGTTGCTCCTCCAGTCCTCCTATTGACAAATAAAAATTTTTCATTCAACTAATTTCATGAAAAAAATGCTTAATGTAAATCAGGTATTGGTCGATTTTTTTAGTTTTGGCGCATTTTTCGCGTTTTGGCGATTTTTTCGATTTTTGGTGTTTTTTTTCATTTTGGTGATTTTTTTCATTTGTGATATTTTTTTCGAATATGGCGATTTATTTTAGTGTAAGTTTTTTTGTTTTTATTTTGGCGATTTTTTTTGGTTTGGCGATTTTATAATTTTCGGATTTTTTAGTTTTACCGTTTTTGAAAATTTCAAGTGTTTGCCTCGGTTTCTAAAGATATAGCAAGTTGTCAAAGTTACATAGTCAAAATGGCATTAACTGATGGACCACCCTTTAATTTTTTTTTTAAATTTTAGTGTAAAGCCTGGTACTCTGTTCACAATTTCGTGCGAAATTCTGTCAAACTACATATAAAAGTATTTGGTATGAAATATTTGCGAAATTAATTCGCAAAAGTAGTACTCTGTTCTTGTTGTGAAAAACACATAAAATCATGTCTTTCCATGCAAAATTAGTCTGGCATCATTTTAGTTTAGCTTTGAAATAACATGAGCAGTGCTTTTTTCGCACGAAATTTTAACAATGTTGCATACTTTCGAGCAATAAAAGCGAGGAATTTATTAAAAAAACCGCGAGTTGGGCTACATATACTACATGTCAAATTTTCCACGCGAAACAATCAATGGTGCTGAAATATTTTCACAACTTTGAACAGAGTACCAGGCTTTACTTGTTTTAGTCTGTATAAAAATACACTAATTTTACAAAATTCAAGTTTCAATATACATATGTTCATACAATTGTATGATCAAAAAATTTTAATTTTTAAAATCAATAAACTACAAAAAAGTCAATTTAATTAAATTTTTTTTTACAGACTCTGGCGATAAATTCAATTTTAAATCGAATTCTAAATTTTAAAAATTAAGCAAAAAAATAAAAATCAAAACGTAACTGTTATTTTTGTGAGGAATAAATAAAAGTCACGAAATAACTCTTATTTTGTGAGGAATAAATAAAAATCAAGAAATAACTATTATTTGCTGAGGGATAAATAAAAATCAATAAATAATAATTAAAATGTGATTTTTAAAATAAAAATTATAACCGTTACGGTCCCTGGTTAAAAAGGAACCAATAATTTTTTATTTATATTGGGACCTTGAAAGCCGAACAATTAATTATAAAGAATAAAGGAAAAATAGAAATTTCACATAAAATATCGCCAAATTGTGCTGATACACAGAAATTAATTTTATGATTGGCTCAATTGCAATAAACTAGTGAGTAATAAACCAAAATGGCCCGGGCTTAGCACCAGTGTGCACACTTCTACCGATATTCGGTAGATTCTACCGAATATGTTTGTGAATTTAACAATCTACCAATTCTACCGAACAAGGTCTGAACTCTACCGAATATTGTTATTTAGTAATTTAAGTCGATATATGTGTAAAATATATATGTTATGAAAATCATTAAAACTGAACAAAGAAGTCCACATGTGAAGTTTTAAACGCGCTTTTGGAACCTGTTTAGTTTGATACTCCTTGCACTTACCCTTTATATATAAGTACATATATTTTGTTATTTTTATGTTTCTTCGAATTGTTATTTTTATGTTTCTCTGAATAAAAACAATTTTCTACCGAATTTCACTCAAATCTGCTAATTTTTTTTTTGTCGATTGTACCGAATTGAAAAAAATTAAGTGTGCACACTGCTCAGCACTAAAGGCAGAACTAGTTTGTACGTGCTGTTCTGTTCTGAATCAGCTGTTTTGTTTCTATTGAGTTGAAAATATGTATGTGTGGTTAGTTTTTCCTTTTTCGTTCTGTTGCGGACAAATTACCCCTTTTATACACGTAAATTTTGCTTTGCAAACACCCATTTTACACACGGAAAGTTTACTTTGCAAAGTCTTAATTCAGCTGGGTGAAAGACATAGGGAGGAATACTCTCTCTTTCTGTCTTTCTCACAGCTGAATTGAGACTTTGCAAAGTAAACTTTCCGTGTGTAAAAGGGGTGAAAGTCTTAATTCAGCTGGGAGAAAGACAGAAAGAGATAGTATTCCTGCCTCTGTTTTTCACACAGCTGAATTAAGACTTTGCAAAGCAAACTTTGCATGTCTGAAAGGGGTAAATCTGTAGAAAATAGAATTCAACGTTAAGCGACAGCCAAAAGTGTGTATGTATTAGTGTGTTGTGATATTTTATGTACAAGTGTAATCAATTCTATAGGTTGCCAGCTAATTTTTTTTCACAGGCAAAGTAATTGCAAAATATTTTATACAGAAAGGAACGGCACAGAACAGCAACAGAAAGTAAAGACTAATGAAGCCTTTATAATTTTTAATCACACTACGCTCGGAAACATTATTAATTGCTGCACAGTTTAATTGGAAATTTATTTAGTAAATTGCTTATATAAACAAGTTAATAAATCACTAATATAATATTAAAAGCTAGTTATGGAAGTAAATACATACATATACATATGTATGTATATGTATGTAATTTATTACGAAACTTTGCAAGCGTATAATTAACAAACGATGACAATAATTAATTAATCGGGTATTCCACATGAAATTAACACGTTCGTAATTGTCATGACATTGTTATTAAAATACATAATTACTCCAACAATTCTATGAAAATTTCGCACGTTTTAATATCACGTGGAATACAAAACAAACCTTAATATTGTACATATTTTATTTATGATTATGATGATTATGATTCATGATATTTTTTTTTTAAATTGTTGAACAAATTGTACTTCGATTTGGGCGATCCAAATAAAATTAACGGTGTAAGCAGAATATGAAAATAAATAATCACCCCTGCGTGAATAACAAGTGGAATTTTTGTTCCCATGAAATTTTTATTCCCATCGAAATGAAAAATGAGATCTTTAATCTCTCTTGAAAAAATTTTTCCCGCTGTCAGTTCGCAGTGAATGTAAAAAACGGGAAAAAGACTTGTAAAGCTTAAAAATTGATTCAAAAATCAAACAAATTTAAGTTTAATAATAAGAATTATAAAAATTTTAGGCTCCAAATTAAATTTTTTTGCTTTAAAGTTGTGGTTTTAAATATTTTAGGTACAGTGGAAAAAAACGCGTTGCACCACCATGAATTTTACTGTGTGTGAACAAAAGAGATTCATACTCCATGAAAAAAGATGTTGCAGAGAATTATTCTTAACAATCGTGAACTTTATTTACTGATCTTGTCCTGAAAATAAATATTTATAAATTTTAATATTTAATTCGAAGGAAAATATCGAAATTATGCGTTGTAATAATTCACTATCGTACATAATCGTACGACTTTTGAAAAAATGCAATCCTGTAATGCCATTCAGTAACTTTTAACGATCCGACAATCGAAATTTTTGTCTATACATTTTATAGCTTGCAATAACGATTGTGTGATTACGTAACTTCTTTTTAACGATAGTACGCAGCTGATATTTTCTGTTGATTATTGTCGGTTAAATAACGACACAGCTGCCATTAACCTACAGCGAATATCGTTAAAAATGTTACTGAATAGCAAATCGGATAAATTTTTGCTATAATTATTTTAACGATGCGATTATCGTTAAAAAAAGTTAGATAATCGCACTACTGATCTAATGAGTTCCTATTGTCTTTTACTACATCATACCAGGGTTTTGTGTAGGTGAGTGAATCCTAGCTTTAAATAGCAGACTGAAAAAACGTACGTAACAAAGTTTTATTGTCATTTAATATCACCTTACCACATTTTTGTGACAGTTATTTTACGCAGTATGTACAACAAATATGACGCAAGTTATTGAATTGGCAAATATGATTATTAAGACTATAATATTAATAAGAATCATTAAAGAAAAAACTAAAAACGCAAGAGTGCCCTTTTCGGCTATGCTTTCATAATTAATAAAATGAATATATGTATGTATGTATATACATGCATGTATATCGTTAATTAAAATGCAAAAAGGTGTAACTAACAACAAATTCAAAATTATGTTTTTGATTGATTATTATGAATGCCATTAAACTACATGTCTTGACCAAATTTTACAGTTCTGCGATCAAAAATCTCACTGTTATTAACAAAAGCAAGCGGACTTAACTACAAGTTTGTTTAATTTTTTGCTTCTCCTGTTAAATTATATTTTTGTTAGTTATCCCTTTTTAAATTTTAGCTAACGATATATAACACATAATCCATGCTTCATTAAAAAAAATTTGGACATACATACCAACATATCCATTACGAATTAATTTTCTTTAGAATTGTATACCATCTCAGAAAGATCTCAAACTTTGAAATTAACATTAATAGCCTTTTCTATGAGACAATTTATGTGTAAAAATTTAGAGATAGACAAAGTGAAATAAATTTTGTATTTCAGTCAATTTAAAACGGTCGTAAAACGTATGAGTGCCCATGATTTACATAGCAGCAACAAAAGTTTATGATTATAGGGTCAACTACTAGATTATTATTAGATATTTACCCAATATAAAAATATGCATTGCTATGGAAGCTTTCTAAAATATGTATATTAAATTTACAAAGAGGAAAAAATTAGTTCTGAGAATCACAAGTGTTCTATTTGAAAAAATTTTATATACCAAAAAAATCCATTTTTTTCCAGCCCTGTACCTGGAAAATATATATCGCTCATTTACTTCAATAGTGTCATAACTCAAAAAATTAGTTATTTGAATTAATAATGCAGAATAATGCGGCATTCCGTATTTTATCTTGTGTAAAAATTTCATATAAATAGCTTGTACCATCACCTCCTGAGAGAAGAATATTTTTTCATGTCTTCATTGAGTTGTATGCAAATTGAAAACTTAAAACGCGTTTTCTCCAAAACTGGTTTTTTTGAGTTGTGACACTATTGAAGTAAATGGGCGATATATATTTATTCGTTTATGGAAACGATAATGTGATTCTGTAATTTCCTTTTTACATCTGTGTATTATTCGCCATTTAATTGTGTATCACGTGGCATCCCTGAAGAAGAATTAGAAAAAATAAATGAATTTGAGCTGGTTACTTTTTTTAGTTCAACCGTCAGCGAATATCGTTAAAATATGTTGCTGAATAGTAAAGTTGATAAATTTTCATTATCAGGCACTGGGTTGTTATAATAAACAATTATCCCGTTTAAGCTTAAGTTAAACGTGCCATAACCATGACCCTACAAAACAGCTGTTTGAACCACACATGATTATAGGTGGCTAACCATAACCATAGAAACCAATTGAATTTTGGTTATGATTGAATGACTAACCTAGGTTGGATTAGGTCGCACAGCTTGCTGGTTCGAAAGTCAAAACCAACCCACTTGGGTACTAGTTGGTACCGTTGTGTTACCTGAAACAAAAAGGTGAAGAGACGCTGCCTTCTTCTACGTTTCTCCATTCGGTTCAGCGCTGAACCAACCTGACATCCGCCACAGTTAGACAAGGCCGCCAAATCCTGCAAATCTCTCAGAGAGAGAGAGAGAGAGAGCGGGGCAAAGAAAGTGCAGGTGTTCTGCAATCTGTTCGTTCTCCTAATTATGACAACTTTTACAGAAATACGCACGTATTTGTCCACGAGGTATCCCCCACCAATAATTGCAGATCTTCTGACATCGAACTGGGGCGATATTAGCCTCGATGTCGAGCACGTGAACTTGTTAATCCATGCCCGGTATCGAAGCTGATATGGGCCCAATAGGGGGTGTTTTTTGAAGCCCGAAACGTTAAACTGTCAAACCAACCAACCACGGGTAGCGTTGGCTAAAGTAGTTAGCACGTTGAATGCATAACCGAAGGTCCTGGGTTCGAGCCCGATCACCGACAAATTGTCATTGAATAACAACAACACGCATTTTTCTGATGTGCATTAGTGTCCCTTTGCATCAGTTGTTTTGGGAAAGTTCAAGTAAAGAAGGCATAGTCACTGACCACTAGACTATACTATCACTATTCCTTTCCTAAAGAAGTTAGCACTTAATAATATCAGTAGTCTGCTATCAACGGCTGTTAAACACAAACTAAATGACGCAGCTTGTTCAAAATTAGACAGAAGTGAACTGATAGTTGCTTGTTGACAGGATCAGTGTTGTCATTTCAATTAAGAGACGGGAAATTCAAAAAGACACTGAGTTAATGACCCACCACTCTCGTACCTTACAATTTTTGGTGAAGGTTATAGAAACAACCAAATTAGAGATGTAATCCAACAGACAAGTATTTATGCTGCGATACATATACATACAAGTTAATACATACATATGTACATACATATTTACATGCTATATAATATTTATATTTATACATACATATTTATTTATTTAACAGATATTTTACATTTTGCAAAATATTGGCTGCTCACAAATGGGCGGAGTGACTAAAAGCTTATGTCCAGATAAGATTTGTAATTGTTCTTTTACATAAAAATGTATGTACACAAATACATATTTATATACAAATACATACATACCTAGCGCATATGTACATACATATGTACATACATATGTACATAAATAATTCCAGTACATACCAAAATTACAGATTAAATAAACATTTTAATGTCCAATTGTTTGCCTACTTACATCTGTACGTAAATACGTATATGTATGTATGTATATGTTACTTATCAGAGCTGTTTCCGATTTATGGTTACACTTACACTTACGTATTTGTATGTACTACATACATACATATGTATGTGCAAATGTGCGTATGTGTATTTACATTAAGTACTTACATTTGTACACAATAACAAACAGGCTTATTGGGTTTTATAAACTGGTCCCGTTCAATTTGTTTACATTTGTATGTTTTGTTTTGCTCTATGCTGCTTCTGCTTCCATTGTTGTGCGTACAGAACTGTTTACGCTGTTGCTGTTATTTTCGTTCTTCAGCAGCAGTCAACCGAATTCGATTTGGTAGCAGCTAACCCTGTAAGTGAAATATAAATGTTTTTACAGTTGTTAGCGGTTCGCGCAAGTGATTGGAAGTAAAAATTAGTGCGTGCCACAATAGTAGAAAAATACAAAAAAAAAAGTATTAAATTATTTATAACATAATTGATATTGTTTTTGTGAAATTTTTTGCGTGAATACACACATAGTCAGCGATAAGAAATATTCAATATTATATTATAACTACATACTTACATATGTACATATCTAGGTAAGTAATGATTGTAAAATTGGTTTTTATCCTTTAGAATCCTTAAGAAAATACAAAAAATAATAATAATGTGTAAATACATGAGTACAAATATTGCGAAAAATAAAGATATAAGCAATTAATTAAATTTTTTTTATGATTAAACGTGCAATATTATTTTTCCACTGGCATGATTTTTTTTAATCATATTGATGCTCGTACGTGATCTACCATAATACATATTTTCGTGGCAATGAATTTATTTTAAATTATGTTGAAAATATTATTTTCAATTTTTGCAACAGTGAAAACGTTTGTGGCAACACTTTGAAGTAATTTACTCAAATCAAGTTGATTTCAAGTCAGTGGAAGAAACATGTGTTAAATTTAAAAATTGCTTTTTGAGAGATTTTAAATATGTATCGGTAAAAATATTTTGAAATAAATGACAGCGTTAATAATATTACTAAAAAGTTTGTCTGAAAAATTCAATTAAGATTAAAACTTATGTTTTCTTAAGACCAAAATAAAATTGATGTTATAAGTTTGTAGTGTGTGTCAATGCGCCGTTATTTTTAATTTTCTGAATTTGCAAGACGATAATATAATATATTTTTTTAGAATTTATAAACGCAAACAAAATTAAAGAAAAAGTCATGAGAATTCCGTACATGTACCTATTTAGTGTTCAGCAGCAGCGATGCCAACTTGGTGCTTTTGGCACTATTTTGAGTACTTTTTGAAGACTCAAAACGCCAAATTTTGAGCGTTAGTGCCAAAATAAGAAAAAGCACTAATTAGTGCTTTTAAGAAATTTGTGTATTTCTTAAAATTATTTTAATAATTACTCGGCGTATATATTTTTTCAGTGTAAAGCATACATTTTTCGTCTGATATTATTCATTAAATGCAGAATAGCTAAGAAAATTTTAAACATTACTAAACTTCACATTAATTCACGTTATGGATTTTCAGTCGTTTTTCACGAAAGTGCTTTTTACGCTATTTAGATATCAAAATTACGCTTTTAAGTGCTTTTTTTAAATGTTGATGTGCCTTTAGAGCCAAAAAGTTGGCATCACTGTTCAGCAGACGTCTTTGGGACACTTTTCGAGCTAAAGATTAGAAATTAAATTAATCTTAATCTTTATTTGTGCTATTTTGTGTAGTCGATTATATGGTTTTGCTTGCTATGTAGTTTAAGCGACAAAGGGTAGTAATTTAATTTTGCATTATTACTGACAACATACACTTGTGAAACGTTAATTTTTCTTGAGTTATGACACTATTGAAGTAAATGGGCTACCTATATATTTTATATTATTTATCTATTTCCTTTGACACGCACAATACATTACTTGTAAATAATAAAACATTTATCTCTTTTGTACAGAAAATGTTGCCACTATTTTCCCCTCAGTATGGTAATACTACATACAAGAAGAAGTTTAAACTATTACTCAAAAACATCAAACTCAATTCATGTTAGATTAAATTAATTTTCGGATTATCTAATTAGAGAAAGGACCAACAATTTGAAGTTTATTAAACGTTACATATGTACATATATACATATGTATGTCCTTTATTTACAACTGAATTAAATTACATAGCATATAAAACAATTGTAAAAAGTTCAAAGTGGACAGGGCATCAACTTATTAAACGTTACTTAACTAAATTATCATATTAAGTATGTAATTTAATTTATTTTAGTAAAATTTATTAATGCCCGTAAAAAAATTAATATTGCCTTACATGCAAATATTTTTATTATAATTACCTTAATATTTTTTTCTATTTATTTACTTATATTTTTTATTTCTGTTTTAATTGCAGTTGCTGTTTTTACATAGCGATACAAATTTTCAACAAAAAAAATTTGTTTTCCATTTTTGGAACGAATTAGTTTAGTTTAGTTTTAGTTCATAAAAAAAACCGCAAACTATTAAGAAGCGAATTCAAGCATTAAATGGAACAATAAAAAATAAATAAAAATTAATACAATTTCCTTAAAGAAAATTTTGTAAAACAAGCATTAAAAATTACGTCAGATACAATTAATCAATTTATAAAAGCAAAAACAAAGTGTACGCACCATAAACAAAAAGTGATAGCAATACAAGAAGAAGAAGAAGAAGTACCGGTAGCAAAAAAATTGCTAAACAAGTGAAGTGCAATTTGTTATAAACAACACCCACTCCCACACACACACACTGACTGACACTCGCTCACCAACTTAATTATATTAATCAAGCATGGAGTTGTCAGCATTTGTTAGAGAAACAAAAGATGTTGAATTTCAAGATGTCTCTTACAGCGTTGAACTAAAGAAAAATTTTGGTATGTAAAATCATAAAAATAATTATTAAATTAACAAACAAACTTTTGCTTATTTATTACTTCCTGCACACATGTTTAGAACATTTATTTGTCGAAATCAAGGTTGAGAATTAACGTGTTAAAAATACGGATTATTAAAAAGCATGTTTTTCGAATCACTCGGAAAAGTTATTATTTTTTTTTAATGAAAACTCGTTACGAATACGGCTTCAAACAAAAGATTGCATGCATACATACTACACATACATACATACATACATATTGCACATACAAGTGCATATTATTTTTTATTATCACTAAAATTAATTGTAATACATACATATGTACTTAATTTTCATTTAGTCGATTAAATATTAAAAAAAATATATATTAATTACAGATGGATGGTACTGTGTTTAATTTTCAATTAATTGATTTTTTTTAATAAAAAAAATAATTACAAATGACACTGTAGAACAGAATCAAACTATTTTAGAATTAACAAAGATCGAACATGATTCTGTTAGAGAAGAATAACAAATAAATAATAAATAACATCAAATTAACGGTTTTTTTTCTAACGCCATTCGAATTCTAACGAAATTGGAATTTATTGACGTTTTGTTTTCGGAAGCTGTCATAAATTGTTCAACATAATTTAGTATATTCATTAAAATAGTTTATTAAAACAAACATTATTAAATTCCAAATGTGTGTGCAAAATCATTTAATTGCCAACAATAATTTATTTACGCTTTTTATTGGTGTATTTTTTTTTATTATAAAAAAATTTATGTACATACATACATACATACATATGTACATACATATGCATATTAAAATAATTTTAAATATACATATAGATGTCTGTATGTATAAAAATTTAAATTTTATTAATCCTCTATAAGTCATCGCTTAATGTTTTAATAAAGAGAACAACGGCTTTAAGCAGCTCCATAAAAAATTAAGCATGTTATCGATATGAATACATTTGTTTCGATATGCAAAATTAAAAGCTAAATAAATACGTGTTTATTGCAAGTGCAAACAATTTACCCGATAAATTTATATGTACAGTAACACTTGACTTTTTACAAAATTGAGGTGTTCTGACAAGGGATACTGACATGGTTGTCAGATTTTTTCCGACCTATTTCGCCAAATTGATTGAAAAAATCGCAAAAATCAATTTTATGTAGTTTTTCTTAACATAGTTATGTATATTTGATAATATTTTTTTTTTTATATAATAATTTGTTTAAATACATTTTTTTTTTTAAATATTTAATAGCAAAAATAAATCTATATAAAATAATTGAAATTTATTTGCTGGTAGTTTAGCATGTCTATATACGTATTTCATTGGCGCTTGAACCAAATCATCAGTAGACTTTAACCACAAATTTTAAACAGTCACAAACCTCTTACTTTATGCATAGACTTTCAAAAACTATATGAGAATTCATAAAATAATAATACTTTTGAAAATCACAAAACTACCAGCAAATAAATTTCAATTATTTATTTTATGTACACTTCTGACAATATGTCAAATAATAAATTTTCTATAAATCTATGTATATAATTAATAGGCGAACATGTTTTTTGTAATCCCTTTTACGCTGGTACCACTGCACCGATTTTATATGGTTTTAAAGGAATTTCTGCACAGATGTGCAGAATCTATATTTTATTGAAATCGGTTTAGTATTTTGGGAGCTATAAGCGTTTAAAGTTGCTACTACTACATGCACACATATTACACACGCATTTATTAGCTTACAAGTAAAAAAGAAACAAAACATGAGTGTACGTTTGTAGTATTTCTCTTGATCTAAAATTTTTTTCTTTTTTTTTTTTTGTTGTTGTATGAAAGCCATAATACTTAAAGGAAGAGAATTGAATAAAGTGAATTAGCTTGGTTGAAGGCATGGTACAATTATATTGGTACATGCACGACTACAACAAAATTACAACACCAAAAAACACATTCATTTTGTTGGTATAAAAATAACAATTAAGGTGGAAGTACATAACTCGCGTTCAATGCGCTAATGCGATACACGCGTCTGTCAAAAAAGTTGAAATGGTGTGTTTTCATAAGGTAAGTTATACAGTGAAGTTTGCGACGCGCGTACCTCGCAAAAAGTTGAAAATTCTTCAACTTTCACGCGTTGTATACAAAATTACAGTTAGTGTTGCCAGATTCACAAGCTAACATACACAAATATGATTAGAAATTAATTTTTTTATTAAACAATGGATAAAAAATACATTAAATATTTAAAGAAATATAAAACGTAAATGCAAGACGAAAAAATAACCGGCATAGGCTTTAAATTTTACAACTAAAAAAACCTCAAAAGCGTGTTGTGTAACTTTCCATTTGTATAGCGTTAAACGTTTAAAAAGCCAGAAAAGCGTTGCCGCGTAACGCGTGGTATGTACTTCCACCTTTACAGTGTAACTAAAGTACAATTGCAGACGCGGCATTCATGAATGATTATAGTCATTCAGTGTTGCCAATAGGTGTGTAATTACACAGAGTGTGCAATTACTCTCATTTGTAGGCCATGTAGTTACATTCATGTATAATCTGTGTGTAATTCTACTTTGGCTTGTATTTTTATTTATTTTTGTTTTAATTTTAACCTACACAAAAGATGTGTAGTGTAATTTTCTTCAACATATAATTGGAAACACAGCCATGTGTAATTTCATTGGCAACACTGTAATCATTTTATGCACACACATACACTAACATTTTTGCAGCTTGTAAACAAAGTTTGACAACTGTAGGTATTGTATACATTAACAGGCTGGGCTTGTGCATGTACATACCTGTTATAATTGTATCATGGTTGAAGGGATTTTGTTTATGTTTTTTTAATTTCATGTATTATTTAATTATGCTTGCATATGTATGTAAGTTTGTGTGTGGCTGTGTTTTAATGAATTTTTTATGAAGTTTAGATAGGTACATTTTCTTTGAATCTTAAATTATTTACATTTTGATTCTAGAATACGGACGAGTGTGTCGTCCGTTTGGTATATCTAGTTTTTTTTTTAATTTGTCTCCAAATTAAAAACGCATTAATTACTTTTATTAATCAAAATCGCATTGTTTTAATTTCTTGTTTATTTATTGAAAATGCCCTTTCAACAAAGCAATTTTGCTGAATTATAAAAAGTTTAAAGTTCAATTTAAAAAATAGCCATAAAAACCGCAAAGATATTTATTTATTTGCCAGAAAAATCCCCATGTCGCCAAATCAAAAATATAGACGCCAAACAAGTTAAAAAATCGCCACGTTTGGCGAGAAATCGCCATGTCTGACAGCCCTGCATGCTGGTAGAGGAAACAACAAAAAAAAAAAAAACGAGTGTCGGCGAATCGGTGAAATTGTATTTTAGAGCGTGGTTTAAACTTTAAAGTGTCCGTTTATCTATCTTCTTCTTTTTCTCTTTTTCTATTGTAAAAAAAAACGGCAAACTTGTCTCATGATTATATATATATTTATATATATATATATATATATATATATATATATATATATATATATATATATATATATATATATATATATATATATATAAATATATATAAATATATATATATATACATATATACATATGTATATACATACATAAATACGTACATATGTGTGTATACATTATAAAAACTGAAATGTGGATTCAATAAATCACTTTCTAAACCATCCAGTTTTATTGCTACTTGCACTTTTGTTCTCACCATTAAGTAGGTATTAAATATGTAAAAAAAACCAGTCCATAAATTTCTGTAATTTTAATCTTAATTCAAGTTTTTTTTCCTTTACGTATATACTACCTACATACATACGTACGTAAGATGACTAAGTTTAAATCATAAGCAAGCGTTTAATAAACTAATAATGGGACAAAAGTTTGTTTTGGTGATTTATGAAGGTTGTTTTGGTATTGAAAAAAAAGTGTTAGAAGAACAACATAAGGTTGCGCGTTTAAGTATTCATGTGTATATCATTTACGCAGATATTAGGTTATATTTTATCGCCTGTCAGTATTAGTTGATTATGGATCATGGAAATATTTCTATTTCAATAATCTATATTTATCTATCTATGTATGTCTATTAGCCTTTCTATTTTAAGGGATTATATTTTCTCATTTTCAAAACGTTTCCATATGCATATATTTACATATATGTATTTATTGCAAATTATTTGAATTCATAAATATTTTGCCATATTGGCCACAATCGGCCTCTTCAAACGAGAATGATCGTTAAGATGAGGTCTTTGTTAACAATTTTGTCAATTTCTTTGCTTGTTTGAGTTAGATAAAGGCGAATTCATACCAGATGATCTCAGTTTAAAATGAAATTCAACACTGCACAAAAAACATGTATGTTTTTGTTGTTAGTGAAAAATTTGCTGCTTTCAGAATATTTTCAAATGTTTTGCTTGATTTGACACCAGAGAAATTAACAGCTGATACCCATTTCCTGCAGCGAGATCATCTGGTGTTAATGCGCCTTGAGTGAATATAGTATGCTTCCATATAAATGTTTTGTTACATGGTTTCCCATACATTTTACAAATGAGTAAAACAAAACAAAAATCTTAAACTTAATTGTAACAATTCCTCACAAAAAAAAAAAAAAAAAACACCAGTTATTAACTTGACTGCAGCCGGTCAAAAATACTGGTGTGGCAACATTTTTTCTTGCGAAAGCAATGAATAGCTGTTGTTGCTTTTTACATTTGTTTTGTTTACATACTTCTTACAACTGAAATTGAGATGAGAAAATTTCCGCCATGTCGCAATAGTAAAGTAAGAAAATAAAAAAAACATTGATTATTGAGTTCTTGTTTCAACTTTGATATTAGTTGAACTTCTCATTTGTTCAAATAGAGGTTTAACATAATATCTATAGCTATTCTAGGAAATTTTTGGATAAAGGTTCCTTGATAATCTGCATTAGCAACAGTGAAAATCAATTTAAATGTACATATTTTTAATAAAGTTGTTGTTGTTGTTGTTGTTGTTGTTGTTGTTGTTGTTGTTGTTGTTGTTGTTGTTGTTGTTGTTGCATAAGAACATCCAGATGCACTTCGCTCCTGCTTAAGCAACTCATAAATAAATAAACCTCAACCTCAATTCAGAAAAGCTTATAAAATTTCAATGCTCATTGAGAATTACAAATCTAAAAATATAGGCCAATAAACTTTTTTTAATCCTCAATCATTTATGGAGAGTTTTTCTATAAGATATCCTTAAGCACATATGTAAGGACACATGCCTCCTGTCAAATAAAAGGGAATTTAATGTAGATAACGATAATACGAGTAATATCTCAAAAGTAATTGCAATAAGCGACAAATACAAACAGTTTTGCAAATTGTGGGAACAAAAATGTCACTATATATCTTTAAAAATATAGCTTCTAGCGAAATACAAATACACAATGTCATTGTAATTAGTATATAATCGGAATCACCCATTTTTATCTTAAGAAAACTTAAAAAAATTTTAAATTTGTTCCCTAGTGTAATTCGGAATAATTAATAAGGTATCAAACGATTCTATTTGACAGCTTACCTACAAGCAGGCAGCCGCGTAAAGCAATAAATTTTAGATTTTAATTTTTTTAATAATGATAAAATTGAGACACGTGAACTAAAACCGAGCGCAGAAATTTTTCCCTTAATCATGCTTCCTGCGTAAACGTTTTTAAATTAAAATATGCAATTTATAATATTGATAAATGTGCGCAAAACTTTTTATTGTTTAAATTAAGAACTTGAATTTTCGAGACGGACAAAGCAGCGGATAAGAAATAAAATATAATTAATAATTCAAAATAAACAATAAATAACTAATAATGTTAGTTTATAATTTATTCATAACGATTTATAGAACACATAAAACTAAGTAAGACACGTGCACGTTATACTTCATATAAAAGGGGAAAACATTTTACTTTCAAATTAATTACCCCATATGTATAAGTCTTACAAAATAGGTCAAAACAAGTACTAAATTTTTAATTATTATTTCCAAGCAATTTGAGGAAAAATACTACCTATACAACTTTAATTATTTGAGAAAAGTAAAATTGCTTTAATATATAGGTACATAGATAGTCATTCATTAATTTTATTTATTAAGTTTTATTAATGTTTTTATACATTCAATAGTAATTATCAATAATTACTAAGCTATCTTTTGTACAAAAAATTTATTGCTGAATATATTATTGTAGAATTAAGAGTAATATGTGTGATTTCTGCCTAAAAAAACTTGAATTTCAACTTGAATTTTTTAAAATCGGGATTTGTGGTACTTTCAAGCACCAATTGTTAATTAACCCTATTTTTCAAGACTTCACCAGTCCTTTCAGGGTATAATACTTAATTCAGTCCCATTTACGAAAGGGGCATACATATAAGACCCATACATAAGATAGTTAGAGGGTCACACCAAACAAAAAAAAAAAAACACCTATGAAGAAAACCCAGAAAATTAAAATCTGTAATAAAACTCTTCTGCGAAGGATTCTACATAAAACTGCTGAAGACATGCTATAGCTAAAATGCAAGGGTATCATGATTCACCACTACAATATGGGAAATTCAACCATTAAACCTTTAAAAACGCCGATAAACGTACATACATACATATATTTTTCTTTTGATCTCCTCTGCCTAGTTATTTTGGAAAAAGTGTGATTTTTTTAGTAGTGTTATCAGCTCCCTGATAACACAAGAAATATGATCCACTTCCGCTAAGGTACTTTTTAACTATACTAAACTATGGGTACGTTCGTAAAAGCATTTATAGTGCACGTCTGCAGCATCACGGGCATCTAACGTTCAAAAATGCATAACTTGGCAACACTGTTTAGCGTCAAGCGTTTTTTAATGCATGTAAACGGCATACCTGCCGCAAATATCTGCAAATGGCGCAGTAAATTATTTTAAGATGCAATAAGTTGCAGTGGAACAATAAGTTGAATTTATGTATGTATTTTGATATTTAAATGACATTTTTCGTCTTTTAACAAAAAAAAAAATAAAAAATAAGATTGATATATTCGAAAACGACTTTGAAACACAAAATCTTGGTATTTTTTCATTTTAGTAGACTTCCTTTTACGGTCAATTGTCTTTTTAGAAGAAATAACCGCTTTGATTTTCTTTCCAATTTTTTTCTTCCAATAATTTAAAAGAAAATTGTTATTTTTGTTATCAAAATTTTCTTAAATAAAATTACTTGCCAACTTAAAATTGTTTGCAGTTTGTTCAAAAATGTCAACCATGCATAGATGTTGAGCAGTTGCAAAGCATGTGCAACAGTTAATCACGCATACGCAGTAAAACTTGGCAGAACTTCTGAATAGATGCATAAATTTGCGGAATTTACGAGTATATAGGGTATATTTCCTGTAGTTCCTAACCTAACAAATTTGCTCTTCGCTCTCAGATTAGATTTATCAGCTGATACGTTTAGAAATTAGTATTGGCAATACTTTAGCAGCAGGTTAGGCAGCTTTTTATGGTAAATCATCGATGTGTTAACTTAACTTTATATACATATCTATGTAGATATAAAGAAGTGTACATATGTTTAATAAAAACAAATAAAATAATAAAATATTTTACAAAACTAGTATATTGCTTGTATTTATGTAACTAACGTACCTTTTCACAATGTCTGGTTAAAAGATAACAGAGACTTTAACGGCAAGTTTTGTATGAAGAACTTGCAGTTAAAGTTCACGTTAACTCTTAACCATACATTGTGAAAAGGGATGTAAATGTTTGTTAAATGTGCATAAGGCCGTTAGTGGTGAACAACGAGATAGCGGTACATTTAAAAGTAACTCGCAATACTGTGGAAACTCGTATCACGTTTCGGCGTAGCCAGACTTTTCACTGACTCTAATGAGCAATACTTTGAATGGGACTTTTCAAAACGAATTAATACCAAGTGACCTTATCATTACAACAAGATACATATGTATATACAAAGTTGTTGTAGGATTATTGTTATTTGTATGTTGACAGTTTCAGTTACGATTTCATGCTATTTTATATGGACGGATGGGGTAAAGTCAGCTGACGATCAATTGTGCTGATAAGTCCCGCTAATAATGAATCCACATTGGCACTGTTTTTGAACATATTTGGTTTAATTACTGCGTCTCCTTTTAATAGAGTGTGGGAAAATATTGCGTAAATGTTCATCACAAATTTTCATATAAATTGTTTCGTTTTTAAAAATTACATAAGCGCAAATTTTATTTTTAAAGGAAAATTTTGTTTAAGTAACAAAAAGCTTATGTAGTCATATTTCTCATTGTGTAACTGGTTTAAAAAATGACAATTTAGCAACAACAAAAATCCAACACATTAACAATTCCTTTAATATGGAATGTATCATATACATACATATGTATGTACATATGTAAATGTATGTATATCGTACATCATGTTACATTCCTAGTATGTAATTGTTACTTTTTGCTCATTCATTACTTTTTCAACATCTAATCATATTGCGTCACTTGCAAAACACCACTCACTAAAATGGCATTGTTAAGTTTTTACAACATTACGTTGCAAACCCACCGAAGTTGATTGCCTAAAACAAGTTTCAACTAATAAAGAGTGTGCATGTGGCAACTAAATAATAATGATAATACATAATAATAAAAAAATTATAATAAAATAAAACATTTACCAAATATTTAAATGACGAAATTTGTGTGAATTTAACAAAACACTATTAAGCAAACAGTTTGGATTAGGAGAATTAAAACAAGAAATAAATACAGAAGTAGTTTGATAGCGAGGTCATACTGGCTGGCCTGGTCTTCTTGTTGTCTTAAAATTTTTAGTGGAAATCTTTTTCTAAGATTAAATAATTTCGAACTAAAAATTTAAAGTAAACAACAGAAATCACTCAACAATTTAAGCGCGTTGTGTTTAAGAATAAGATAGATAAGAATGAGTTTTCTCATTTGTATTTTGGGTAAGGCGTATGTATGTGTGTAGTAGTTTTGTGTAAAGTCCTGCTGGGATATTTTTCGCGAAACTGGGTGTACACAAAGCAATTTTTGTTGAAAGGAAGGAGTTGCGCAAAAAAATTTTATGTGTGTGAACCCAATCTCAGAACCTTTTTTTATAACTTTTATAAGAATTAGGAGAAACAATTATTCTTAATCTGAGATGTAATGGATAAAAATGTTTTATAAAAATTCTACTACAAGTCTCCGAATAACTTAAACAGTAAAAATAAGCTCAAACTTAAATTAACACAATTTCTTTTGCAATATGTCTTTTGAGTGGTTTGTGGCTTAAGTTGAACTTCGAACTTATCTTTAATAAGTTCCATACAACTTTAGTCAATAGCTTGATTTTTATTGCCATTTGTCGTAGGAAAATTCCCCTAAGTTAAGTGAAGGGATCAAACTATAATTGGTTGAAATTGGTTACAAAAATCTTTACTTTAATAAAAATAAAAAAAAATTATCGTTAGCTGAAATGCTAAATCACCTAATGACACTTTTTTAAATTTTATTGCAGAGAAAAAACTAAACAAAAATATTCGAGCGACTGAAGTAAAGTTTCTTTATTCCAATTTTTAATATGTCTGATTAAAAATATGTAAAAACATGTGTTTCGATATAATACCCAATAATTAATTTAAATTGCGATTATAAATTTGTTTGTTAGTTACGTGGTTTTGCATATGAGCAGACTATATGTAATTGACGGAAGTAATTGCTTTTATTCTTCTAAAATAATTAATGATTTGCAAACAACAAGTAACGTATAAATAACGATATTTAGCTAATGGATTATTTCTTAAGTGTATAATAGGAGTATATACATATGTATGTATGTATGTGTTAAAAGTTTTAACATTTATAATTGTTAAACTATTCAAGTTAAATGAGTTTCTAATTTCTATCGATTATTACATTTTTCTTAAGTAAGAACGATCATTCTAACTCGCAGACTTCAGCAATTTAAGTTACATTGTACAATTGTTGCATTTAAATTTTAAATTAGAAATACATATTGGATTAATGTATATAAATGATTTCCCAAGTACACTTGGATTAGATTAGATTTTTGTCAAAAAAAAAAAAAAAAAAAAAAAAACGAAGCCCAAAAAATGTGTCGCTTAAATTATTTTAGCGGTTATGGCACGATATGACCATCTGCACGATTATTAGTCTGGCTAAAGCGATACACGATTTTTAGGCTACATACATACAGTGTTATCATATATGTATGTACGTTTGGGGAAAAACTGCCTGCAGCGAAACAAAAAAAAAAAATGTTTTTCAGAGGAAAAAACTACCCATAAAAATTGTAATAGTATTATTTTTCTTAATAAAACGTAAAAAAGCATGATATGGCTGCATTAGGCAGTTTATGCTCTGGTGTACCCGGAACATACCTCATAATATCACTTATTCTAACTAATTTGTCTATTTTTGGGAACGTTTTTTATATTAAGTTTTAATATTTTTATTGCACCAAAATTAATATTTAACTTGTTCAGTAAAATATTAATTGTTTTTTTTTTAAATATATTGAAATTGATTATTGAGCTGTTAGCTGGATCCATTCCAACTAATAATTTTATCTTACAGTTACAAAATCTTCAATATCACTTTTCTTAAGCAAATCGGTTTCATTATTTCTTACTTCTCCAGATTCGTTGTAAAATGTTGGCATTCGTTTACGGATATTAATATTATATTCTTCACAAAAATGTTGTAAATTAAATAAGTACATATACATATATAATTTAAATACACTTTGGCATTCTGCGATTTTTTTAAGAAAAACTTATTTAAAAAAACTGTACGATTGCTCAATAGCTTAAAAAACTGCAAAATGAACAAATAAATCTGCACATTTGGCAACGCTGGCTTCATACATATCTATGTATGGCTTATGTTAAACATACTTACATATGTACATACATGCAAACAATATACCGTAATAATTTCTGAATCCAGAGAAAAATACGTAAAGGTACGGTAACACACTTGGCAAACATTTGCCCAAAAAGCGTACCCACTACATATGTACTAACAAAAACCTTTCCATACAGACACGTGTTTATTAAGCTTCAACAACAGTTTCCAATAGTATTGGATTCTATTAGTTATGTACATATGAAATTGTTTAACTTAAGAAACACTTGTGTGAATCAAAAGGTTTTCCACTAATATTTAGTGGTTTTTTTGCTAGTGTTTGACCGTACGTACTACGTACCTTAAGTTTATATGCATTTATGTACTTATGTAAATCGCTCTTTTATTGCAATATCATTTATTAAATAAATAAGTTTTTTTTTTAATTTTAATGCATTGTACCTATTTTATTTTGTTTGAAGCATATTTTTTATATTATTTTTTTTTTATATTGAATTGTGTGAATTGAAAGCATTAAACTGAATTTTTGCAAAACTAGTTTTTTGTTTAGTTATAAAAAAGAGCAAAACGTTAGTTGCTTTGTCTTCGAACAATGCTGACAATGAACTTAAAAAAATTAGAGCATCAGTTTCAAAGTTGATGCTCATGATAACAATGTTTCGCAATTTTGTGTCTGTACAGGATATGCATAAATACCGCATCGGAAATGCATGCAAACTGTTTTTTAAAAGTTTTGGAAGCCATCCATGTTTTATGGATCTATGGGGGCCTAAACTGTAATTCGAAACGAAAGAAAAAGCTTTCGAATTTACATGCTATTAAGATACAAATTGGAAAGTGTGTTCATTCGTTCGCTTCGAATCACAGAGCAGACCCCTGAAATGTATGTATGTATGTTGTTGTTCTATTTGATTATGGCAACACTGGGCGAGTAACAGTGCAATTTAAAGCGAGTTTAAACTCGCACATTTGTACATATTATCATCCTTATGTAAACAATTACATGACTCATGAAGTTAGGTTTAGAAAAAAAAATGGAATTAGTGCTTTTTCATTTGCAAAATATTTTTTTTTTCTTTTTGATTTTAAAACTTTTTGTTTTTTGTTTTTGTGTCACCGATTTAATTTCTTTTTTATATATATATATATATATATAAAAGTAAACACCTAGGAACCTCGAAATCCAGAAATTTAAGTTTTTATTTCGATTATTTCTCTTCGAATAGGGTGATCAAAAACGCGCTTTTTTTAAGAGAAGCTGAAATTCAAAATATTTTAGAAAATTTTTGAACTTCAAGTGGGCATAACTTTTTTGGTTTTATATATTTTTGGAAAAAAATTTTTTCTTCACACAATATCATTTCTTAACTTATAAAATAAATTTAAAAAATCGTGCCTTTGCTCGAGTCCCAGATTTGGGGATTGTAATAAAGGTCTAAAATATACCCAAATCTCGATGTTCAGTGGAACGCAACTTTTTCTGCAAAAAAAACTTCGTAAAATGACTTCTAACGTGTTATAGTACGTACTTTGAGCTGTTATTATATGCTCATTTTTTAAATTTATATTTGCATCTCTAGGAACTACTATGATTTTACTGCTTGCATGTCGGATATTTTTGGTATGGGAGTGCGGTATATCTACATGTGTTTGTGTGTGTATTGTGTGTATGTTTTTCTTTTTTTCGAAGAAGTTTTATTAATGAAAAGGGTATAATAAAAGACTGTTATTATAATGCATTAAATGCATTTTTGTAATTTAGGCCATTAAAAAATGTATAGTTACATATATTAGCGGGGGTAGGTACATGAGTTGTTGTATTTGGACTGATATATTCGACCTTTTGTTATAACTTTATTGTGTACCCAGGTAGCTGCTGCTCATATAAAGGTTAAAATACGATAGACACATCAGGTTTTCTTGAAGCAGGTCTCTTTAATTCTTTTTTAAATCTGTCCGGTTGTTTAGACACGCAGTTTGTGTTCAAGTTTTTAATGAGTTTTGAATATGAGAATGAAATAACAAAAGAGAATTGAAGTAACTTGTCGGTACAAGCATGTCTGTACTCCTCTTCTTTCCTCTCTCTCGTTGAAACACATACCTGGTGCAAGAAAACTTGATGTGTATAAAAACAGACAAAATTAATAAAGACGATCAGTATTGTCAAAACGATGGCTAAGTTTAGTTATAACGATCTTGCTAAAATTTATTTTGAACAAAAAAACAAAAACGATGTTATATTACACATTTTAAAAGACCCTTATTTTGAGTTGTGCGACCATTTAAAAAAAATTAATAATTTTTTAACGCGATTAAATAAACGGTATAATGAATGTAATAGAAATAAGGAAAAAATTTTTAACTGCAACAAACAATGGCTTACAAGCGAACTTGCATTTGAAAGCCAACCAAAACCAACAAATGTGGGCCGACCTGCCAGACCAGTTGAGGAGTGTAAAGAAAGGTCCCGAAGACGAAAGCTGCAAAGCATGAATGAAGAAATTTCTCAAGAAATAATTAAAGATACGTTTTTCCATCAACTAGGACCAAGAAAAACTAAAAAAATTGATATAATCGAAAATGTAATGAAAGCGAGGATTTTAAAGAGCATTCTAACACCAACCGATGATAAAAAATTTACATCTGAAGAAGCATTTTCAATATTTCTGGATTTAAAGCTAACAAAATATCAGTATATGGAATTGCGAAAGCGGGCAGTTGGAAAACATTGCTCCATTTATCCAGAATATAGAGATTTGTTTTTAATTAAAAAAGATTGTTTACCACCACAAAATTCTATAAACATTACAGAAAGTTCAGCAGAGGTGGTATTGCAAGACATATTAAATCATACTGCGGAAAGATTGTTGAATACATTGGACGCAGATAATATTAAAAAGCTTGGTGACTGTAGCCTAACATTAATTTCTAAATGGGGATGCGATGGATCTTCTGGACAAAAGCGATATAGGCAGTATAATGCAGAAAAAAATATCAGATTCTGACTTATTTATGATATCTTTTGTTCCGTTAAGACTAAAAACAAATAACATTAATTTTGAGCCATCTACTAGCAAAGAAACCGATATTGACATGTGGAAAAACGAAATACCTTCCTCAACAAAATATTGCAGACCAATTAAATTTGCTTTTAAGAAGGAAACGAAGGATTTAATATTAGAAGAAGTATCTAAACTTAAACAACAAATAGATAAACTTCAACCGATAACTTTGTTACTTAACGATCAAGAGATTCAAATAAATTATCAAATGTTACTTACAATGATTGATGGAAAAGTTGCACAGGCCATAACTGAAACAAAATCATCTTCGAGCTGTGTTATTTGCAAAAGAACTGCAAGCCAATTAAGTCAACTTCCAACAGAAGACACCACTTTCCAAGAAGCCTATGAGTTTGGCTTGTCCCCACTCCATGCTAAAATTCGATTTATGGAACACATATTAAAAGTAAGCTATGATTTAGATTTTAAAGGAACAGTACGAAATAGTGACGAAAATAAAGCCAAGAGAGGCAAAAAAGAAGCACGTACAAGATAAATATTTAGAATTGGGCTTACTGATCGATCAGCCAAAGCAAGGAGAAGGAAACACAAATGATGGCAACACAGCAAGAACATTTTTTTCTGATCCTGAAACTGTTGCAGCTATTACAGGAGTAGCTTTTGAATTAATAAAACGCTACAAAATCATACTGCAAGTAATATCATGCAATAAAAAGGTAAACGCAAGAAAATTTGGTCAGTATGCTAATGAAACAGCGAAACTATACAACGAAAAATATGATTGGAGGAATATGCCATCGACAGTCCATAAAATACTATATCATGGGGAAAACATTATTCAACACAATATGCTTCCGATTGGAGATCTTTCTGAAGAAGCGCAAGAAAAAACGAACAAAGATTATAGATATTTTCGCGATCACAACACAAGAAAGATATCTAGATATAGTACCAATGAAGACGTCTTTAATATTTTACTGTGCACTTCTGATCCATATATCTCCAGCATTCGACAAAAATGGAATTCCACCCCCATGGAATTGGACAAAGACGCCAAGCCGCTCCTTGAAGATGAACAGGAGACATACTTAGATGAAATTTTCACTAAGACAGTTAAATGAAAAATGTATTCTATGCAAATTGACATAAAAATTAGAGCAAAAAAGCACAATAAATATTGAAAATTTATAGAAGAAATTTTATTTTATTTGGAATAAAAAGATTTTCTTAGAATTTATGGTAAAACCTTTTTTCGGATATGGATCTCCTACATATCTGTTATGGATTCACGTTTAAAATATATTTAAATTGTTCATATTGTTACGAAAATGGCCGTCGACAAGATTAAGCAGCATTACACAAAAATATTCCTACAGGGTTAATGTAAGTGTTACGCGAAAATATTCCTACAGGGTCAATGTAACGAATAATCTAGAATAGTAGCAAACAACTAAATAAGCGTGCGTACCACGTAAACAAGCAAAAGCAACAACAACAGAAAGCGTCTGCTTATTAAGAAGATTCACATATTTACACACATACATACATGCTAATTCAAATGAAAAAGTAAAAGATATTGTTACGAAAATAGCCGTCGACAGGTTTAAGCAGCATTACACAAAAATATTCCAACAGGGTTAATGTAAGTGGTACGCGAAAATATTCCTACAGGGTCAAAGCAAAGAATAGTCTAGAATAGTAGCCAACAACTAAATAAGCATGCCTAGCTTGATTAAACAAGCAAAAGCAACAACAACAAAAAGCGTCTGCTATTAAGAAGATTCACATATTTACACACATACATACATGCTAATTCAAACGAAAAGCAAAAGATAAACAACCACCGTGTATTGCTTAGTTAATGATATACACATGTATGTACATAGTTACCACATGAACTTAATTAGGCAGCATATAAGATGATAATGATCGTCTAGACATTGCTTGAAACTTCTAGTGGAATTTGTGTGAAATATAAAAAGAGGTGACGCATCCAAAGAGTTAGTTAGTTGCAATTGTAAGTCAGTCGCGAACAGTTATAGTTAGTGCTAATCAGAAAGTAGTGAAGTTAAGAACTCGTTAGTCAGTTGATAATTAAGTTGTGAATTAATAATAATCTGCGATACAGTGGTGAGTTGATAGTTAAGAGCATTTTGTGCTTTACACAAGAGTTGGAGTAAAAGAGAAACTATAGGACAGTCTATAGTGACAGCAAAGTCTGTCGTGGAATTGAGATTATTGTGGAGTCTATCGTGTCGACTGGAGTAAAGAGAACAGCGCAGCGAATAGACGTGTGTAAGGGTGTAAGTAAAGCCAGTGCGTCTTTATTGGTGTATCAACTGTGAGTGTCGGCAGAGTGAGTGCCGTGTGTGACAAGCAGCAGACAAAGAGGTATTGGTGCATCAACTGTGAGTGACGGCAGAGAGAGTCTCGTAAGTGACGGCAGCAGACAGATAGGTGTCACGTGAATACTTGCGCAGCCAGATAAGAGACGTGTGTAAACTAAAGCGAGGAAGGCGTAGTGGTAACCAGTTGTGAATATCTGTGTGTAATTTATTAGTTTAAGTTGTATTAGTGTATTTAAGCTCTTGAGTAATTTAGTATAAGTGTATTTGTAAATAAAACTTGTATCATTCTTAACCCTAATTACTACACTCGGCTCTTTTATTCATTTGCAAATCTTCGGATCTACGGAAAAGCGTTTTTATAGAGAGAAAAATGTAACAATATAATAATAACATTTAAAACTGTCGAACTTACATTTGTTAGTGAATTATGATCACCAAGGCTATTTTACGAAATTTGACTTACAAGGGCCCTATGAGTAAATGTGGACCGATTGCCCTAAAACTTCACAGGGATATCAACGACTAAAATAAAATTAGTTTTGCTAAATATTATATCAATATTAATATATTTAGAACAATTATGAGCTTCAAACTCGTATTCTAAGTGGTCCATTGGAGAAGAGGGCTAAAGGTCAAAATAAAATGGACCCGGGTGGACGGCTTAATTAATTATGTAATTTTTTAGTTCAGTTAACGTTACTATTTATAAAATGCAATGTTAAATCACTACATTCACAAATTTATTTTTTTAAGGCCGATAATACCTATATTTTTAAAAGTCATTTTTCAATCATATGTATATAAGTGTACTTTAATACGGCTCGATTTTAAAGTTAATACATTAAATTGAAGCTTAAGATGTCTTCTATCCAACAAAAAAAAAATTCATTAAAAAATTTCAACCCAGTCAAAAGTTATAGAATTTTGACCGCCAACTCACAAAATGTGCCACTGTGTGGCGGTGTTGTGTTCATTTTCATATGAATAAAGGCGTGACCCACGATATCGACAACGTTCGACTTGTCGCACACTGACATTTGAAACAACAACAAAACATCAAAATTTGTTTTTGTTTTGAATGTATGTAAGTGTGCGACAAGTCGAACGTTGTCGACATCGTGGGTTTGGCCCTAAATGTGTTTTATTTTTTATGACGAAAGTTCGCACCGAAAAATTCGTCGTTCGTCCCAGTTGTGTTCCTAGCATAAGTTGTCAAAACGTTTGCATTTGTTAATATGAGTGGACGCAAATTTGTAGTTTACGTGAGATTGGTTCACCAATCAGCAAAATAAAACTAAATAACATTTTTTTTCAAATAATTTATTTTTTATTCATTGCGCAAGTTTGTCGTGTGAGTGACCGTAAGTGCAATCCCTTCTAAAAAAAATTATTTTTGCTTAGTTATTGTTAGCTTTTTTAATTCAAATTTAGATGGACCAACAAAATATTAATAAAAAAAAATTAAAAGCAAATGCGGTACATGGGAAAAATAAAAATAACCCACAAAACTGATCGATTATAGAGCAAAACAAAGAGAATTGTCCAGAAAGTACAGAATAAAATTGCAAGAAAATCCAATATAAGTCGATAGCAAGTTAAAAAGAAAGAGGGAATATGATAGATCGAGAGTAAAAATGATTCGGGCTAATCGGCAAGTGAAGAACAAGAAAAGTGATAGGTATTGGAGCAAGCAATCTCTTGGAAAGGCCGTAAAGAAGGCAGAAAGGGCACTGCCAAAAAATGCAGAAAGGCGAAAATTTGTTCTTGATGTATTAAATAAAAAATACAACCGTATTTTTTTTATTTTTTCTTCATTTTAGCTTAAATACTAATGTAATGACTATAATTGTATATATAACTGCACACAAAACTGAAGTGGAAAAAATGTCGCGTGAGTGACCCAGAAGAATCCTTCGAAAAAAAAATGACAGGCCAAATTTTTAAAAATCATAAGTCTAATAATAAAGCTTGATATTTCTTATTTATGTCAAAAATATTTAAAGTTCAAAATTTTCACACAATTCGCAGAGTTTGCCGATTATTAGCAATGATGTCTAAAGACATGTCTATTTGAAGTCGCGTGAGTGACCGCTCTTTTGTGGCTTTTATCTCAAAAGATAAAAACCGGAGGCTCTCATTTTTTTTACCATTGATATTACTCTCAAAATACTACAAAAACTTATTAGTGGTGAATTGTAAAAAATTTAATTGTGTTTGATTTATTTAACATTTAAAATTTTATTTTGCTCCCGAAAGTCGTGTGAGTGACTGCGGAAATGCCCATATGTATGTATATGATTATTATAAACACTTAACACATTAGAAAACATTTTATTTATTTTTACTGAAATTTTTTTTTTTTTTGCTTCCATAACAATTTTTAGCACAGATATACAAAATGAAAGTTTTTTTTAGTGATAAACAGAATAAACTCTAATAAACAAATGAAAAATCTAAAATCTCAAATATTAATTTCTCACGTTCTTTTGACTTGTGAAAATTACGCAAAAACTCGATTTTATATTTTTGATGATATGTACATACATACGTACTTTTGGATTTTGGATGACGATATATATTTGGAAGGGTATATAAAATTCGCCACAGCTTCTTTTTACACTTTCTCACCTTGTACTATTTGTAAGACGTCAACAATGACATGCATATTTTAAGTTTCCCTTGTTTACAAAAAATATTAATTTATTTTCGATATACCTAGTTAGTACATAGTTAGTTATTTTAAGAGCTAAGATGACAAAAAAAGAACCATTTATCTACATATACATAGTATATATGAATGTATGTATATGTATATGTATGAACATTGTTTAAGCTTAGATACATTGAATATGTGCATAAATTACAACTCTAATTATATTAAGTTTATTTCAAAGACAAAAGTTCAAGGTACATACAAGATACACATGTGTCTGCAGACACATACATATGTGTGTCCGTACATACAGTATAGGAAAGGTCTGTATAATATTGTATAAATTAATTAATAATCATACCGCGGAATTTAAATTCAAAAAGATTTCAATTATTAACTTTTCCAATTATTGTCCAGGAAACTTGTAGATATTTGCAGTTTTGAATAGAGATTTCAAGATTTCCAAGAGATAAAGGTGGGGAGTTACCAAAAAAAAAAAGTAAAGAGAATATCAGGAATATATACAATACATATCAAGGCAATCCGCCTTGAGGTGGTCTCGACTTGCAAAATGTTCTGCTGTCAGAAAATTTTCGAACGTTTTGCTTCAATTTGACAGCAGAGATATTATCAGCTGATCGTTAGGCAATGAATTGAGATCGCCTGATATGGATTCGCCTTGAAACATCGTCTGTTTTGTGTTGTGAGAAAGCGAGATGCCACGTTTATAAAGTTTTGAAATATTGTAAACCAAAAAGGCTCTAGATTATCATTTTACCAGCTGTTTGCTGGTTTGACATATTTATTGTTGCATTTTTGACACGAATAAACAAATGAAAGCATATACAGCTGTTTATGGTTATGGCAGCACCAGAGGTCCAAGTCGTGCGAGTCAAGCCGCCGCCGAATTAGACGGCTCACATCGGCTAATTATTGCAGCCGATTAACAAGTGAAAGTCGACTAATATTTCCAGCCGATTAATATTTTCCAGCCACTTCCAAAATTTGCTGATATTTTACAGAATGCAAATAATTTTGTACTAAACTTTGTTATATTAAGATATATATAGGAGCTGTGAACTTTTTTATAAAGCAGTGCTCTGGCAACTCATCATTAAAAACACGCACAGAGTTACCATATTTGAAGATTTATTTTATTTTTGATGTTTTTAAACATGAAAAAACGCCCAAAGATTTCATAGATAGAAATAAGATTTTTAAAAATGTGAATTGGTAATTTTAATATATTATTGACGAGTCTTTTGACTAAACTACTTACATATTTTCTGATTTGCTTCATAATAAGCTTGCACATATTCTATACAGTAAAAATGTGGTATTACTTAGCTTTACGTGTAATAGTTCTCTGGAAACATTATTTTCATTCAATAAAATAACAAAAACGATTTTTAATTAAAAAAAAGGCATTTTTGCTCGACATGAAGATTTTTGAAAAATAAATATGGCAACACTGAACAAGCATAAAGCGGCCCATACACTACAACAGCATGCACGCACAATCAATCGACCCAAGAATTCATGCTCGAACCACACATCATACCAGTAAGCTGATACAATATTCATTTCTTACAAAATTACGATAAGAGTGGTTATGAATAGTGACACAGTTTTTGCTACAATTTATTTATTTCCTTCAGTCTAATGACAAAAAATCCTTACAATTATTATTGGTATGTTGTTAAAATTAGCATGTATGTATAACTAAAAAGCTAAAATTTTATTTTTCATTGAAACAAATTATGTTTCAACAAATTATATTTTTTAAATGCATGTTTACTCCATGACAACTTTCTTCAACTGAGCTAATTTCACCATATACTACACCAGCAGGCTGGTACCGTCAGCAAAATATCAAACTCTACTTGACATCGCTACAGCAAACCGTACAATCACACAAAACGCTCATACATGACCAAACCGCTGGTACAAGCACTTGATTGCGCATGCATGCTGCTGTAGTGTATGGGCCCCTTAAAGTGAAGTTTGTACAAGCAGCGTGACCGTTTGACTGACTTAAGTGGCAAATTGCCACTTTTTCGACTGCCTTGCCACATTTTGTCTCCCTTTTTTTAGGGTGAGTTATATGAAAATACATTCAAAATAAAAAGTTTAGTGTAGTTTTCTCGATTTTTTTTAATTTTGCCCCTTTTTTTATAAATCCACTATTTGGTGCCACTTTTTGAAAAATGTCATCGGTCACCCTGTGTACAAGGGCTTGTTGTAGATGAACTTGAAGAAAGCACTGCGCTGCACTGAGCACTGCGCTTTGCAGTGAGATTACACTAGACATAAGTTTGGAGTTTTTTGTGTTGGCAATTGTCAGATTCTGTTGCTAACACAAAAAATTACTGTGTAAACCGTAAATGTGTGTTCGAACACATGTTTGGAAATAATTGCTCGAACACAAGTCTGAGCAATTATGTTAGAACACAAGCTGTCAAATTTACCTTTTTCGTAGGAAATAATGGCGGGAAACTAGAAATATGTTTATTATAAAAAAATCAAGCAGAAGCCTAAAATATATTGTCTGTGACAGAATTATTAAAAAATCAAAACTTAAAACGCGCATTTTGTATGCATACGACAACCCAAATTTTGATTTTTAACATTATACGTCTAGCCACCCCTTAAAATAAGTTTAAACACAAACTTTTTTCTGACCTAATTCTGCCGACGTAATTTCTTATGTTCAGAAATAAAAATTGCTCATCTATTCGTACTGTTAAACTTCAAAAATTTCTTGATTTTTCAGCACACGAAATTTTGATAAATTAGACGTAAAAATCGTAGAAATCAAAAAAATCGTTACGTCTGGCAGGCCTGTAAAAATCTCCGTTATTTTTCATTGGCGTTTGTGGTACTCATTTTGTAGCTTTTTAATATTTAAAATTGAAGCAAAACGCAAATTTATAAGCATATATACATACATATAAGTATAAAGTTTTACAGTTTTAAAATTAAAGAAGATTTCTTAAAGTTTTTATAATCAATTGTTCGACTTTTTCCAACAAAAAAATTAAAAAGCAGAAAAGCATTTCTCATTACAAAAATTTACTGCAATAGTTTAAAAAATTGCGCTTTTACAAGCACTTATACTGTTTATTATTATGTTTTTACCTTCTCCTGTAAAGTTATAGTTATTTGAGTTAGAGCCTTTGTACTTGTTAATAGCGATATGTACAAGCGTAACTCTACCTCTCCACCTGACATTAAGTTTTGCATTAACTTGGAAGTTATAACTGAGTTGTTAAAACAAATGCACTAACAATAATGTTATAACTTGAAAAAAACATTAACTTGAAGTTAATGTTAAAGTTAGTCATTTTATGTCAGGTAGAGACTGCAAATAATTGACTTTGAGCCGCCGCCGGTCATTTTTAGCCAAGCCGCCGCCGCCGAAAATTTTAGAACGACTTGGAGCTCTGGGCAGCACTAATAGGAGAAGCAAATGTATTTATGGTTATGGCGATGGTTATGGCTATGGCACGTCTGATTGAACATTTAGTAAAGGTACCAACAGACGATATGTTTTTTACATGTGGTTTTTAAGTTTTCGACTCGTATGTTTTTCTTTATGCTTATCAATATTGGTTAATTTACATAGGTTTATAATTTTTGGTCACAAACGTACATGTAGTATCACTTCTTCTTTTTCAGTACATAAATATCCCCGTAGTTTGTTTTATAAATGGCTTGCAGCTGGTTCCGTCGCTGTAGTACTGGCGACGCAAATTTGCTTTTTTAATTTTTTCTTTTTTAAACAAGACGTTGAGGTTGTATCTAAAAATCTATACATTTTTGGACTTATTTTAATAAACCGACAACGTTAAATTAAAAAAAAAAAATATATAATTAATTTGTCTTGCAAAATACTTCATTCAGACGGCTAATGATAGTGCACATAATCAACCGCCGACGAATTTGTTCGCATGACATAGACATTTGGAGCTGTATGTTTAACATAAGAAAATAGAGCATGCTCTATTTCAAATAATGTCTTATGTTTTTTGTCATGTTTTTTACACCTTAACAATGCATAAAGGGTGTCCCAACAAGAACGCAAGATTTAAATTTGGCGCCATTCGAAGTGTCATTGTTTGACATTTGAACAATTGTTATTGTTTGCTAGTAGAAGGTACGAGGTTAGTAAAAATGGAGCGCTACACGAATGAACAACGCATTCTCATTGTGAAATTGTTTTACCAAAATGGTGAACGTTTTGCGGCTACAGTTCGCAAATTTGCGATCAATTTAGGGTTACATTAATGCTCCAAAAGAGTCAACTGTAAAGAGATTAATGGATAAATTTGCCGAAACTGGGTCTGTTAGTGATGTAAAGACAACAACGCGCCTTCGACCAGGTCGATCGACCGAAAATGTCGCAGCTGTACGTGATGATGTCGCTCAAACGCAGGTCAAGCGCAAACAGTCAATGGTGTTCGGTATCGTGAAATGATAACCAGTTTTTTCGTGCCTAGAATTGAAGAAATGAATGTGGAGGGCATGTGGTTTCAACAAGACGGCGCCACATGTCATACAGCCAGAGAAACAATTCAATTGCTACATCAGTCATTTCCCGGTCGTGTTGTTTCACGTTTTGGAGACCAGAATTGGCCGCCTAGATCGTGCGATTTAACACCATTACACTTTTTTCTTTGGGGTTTTTTGAAGTCGATGGCTTACGCGAATAAGCCGACGACGACTCAAGCCTTAAAAGAGGAAATCGGACGCTGCATTAATAAAATACCGCAGCATTTATGCAAAACGGCCATTGAAAATTTCATTGAAAGATCGCGTGTGTGCCAGCAAAGCCGCGGCGGCCATCTGCCCGATTTGTTGTTCCACACATAACCTCATTTTGTCTACTTTACGATATAATAAAGTTTCACTATTTTTTTTTTAAATATCTGTGTTTTATTTACTGCCAGTTCATAGAAGCCATGTGAAAATTCTCGACTGGCTTTTTATATTGAAAACAAAAACAAAGCACTCAAAATTTGTTTTTGTTTTCATTATAAATAGACAGCCGAGAATTTTTACATGGCTTCTATAAACTGGCAGTTAAAATTTAAATCTTGCGTTCTTTTTGGGACACCCTTTATATTTATGATTTTATTAGGCTAAAGTTCGTATCCCTCTGTAAGCCAAATTACATATGATAATTATTAATAAACAAATAAAACCAAGGTTAATTGTAAATACTCGAACAATAGTAATTAAAACTAACTAATAACAACTTGATTTAGTAATAATAAAAACTTGCAAGTTTTGGTTTCTTCTTCGTATTGAGTTACGCAACAAAAACATTCTGGTATGTGATGAAAATCGATCGATTTCAAATTCCACTGAAAGATAACTTATTGATGATTTTTTTATTATTTTCAAGTTTTAGAATATTTCATTCTAATTTAAATTTGAATTCAATGTATCGTGCGATTTACATAACACTTATTGGGCTATTATTAGTATTTTTTTTTTTTTTTTGTATTTCCACCACATGCCAGATTCTGGTTGTTTTTGCTTTCTTATACGGATATTTAAATCAGAGAAGCTGTCAGCTACATATGTATGTACATACATATGTATGTATGCCTTGTTTGGAGCAGTACCACAGAAGATAACCAAGTTAATGTATGTATGTATGTATATATGTATGTATGTATGTATGACACTGCATAATAGTCTTTCAAATTTAATTGAAACTTAATTATTTATAACTTTTTGATGTCTATTTTTGAAGTCCATTAATGACTAGAAAATTAGCATAAAATACGGCTTTATAGGCATACATACATAAGTATGTAATACGTACATCCGTCTTAAAAACTGTATAAAAATCGTGTTATACATACTTACATATACATATGTACATATGTAAATATTTATAGTGGAGAATTTACCCCGCTTTTTATATACACAATAACATATTAATATATAATACTTACATATGAATGTATGTAAATCCCTTAATTATCTGTCAAAATTCTAATCAATGAGTTTTTTTCTTTTAATATTCATAAACGATGGCGGCTGTAAACATAAAAACTAGATCTTAGACAGCTTGCGGTCAATAAACCTATTCTTGGTTTACGTCATATTATTAAATTACTACATACACATGTACTTATTTACATACATATCTGTGATTAAATTGATTTGATTAATATAGCAACAACTATTGTAAAAACTAAATATCGCTCATTTAGTTTAACAACCCCATAAATCAAAAAATTGTGATATTTGTTGTGTAAAAATTTTATACAAATATCTTGTACATACATATGTATATCGTTAGCTAAAACGTAAAAAGGCATAACTTATAAAAATATAATTTTACAGGAGAAGCAAAAAAACTAAACAAACTTGTAGTTAAGTCCCCTTGTTTTTTTTTTTTTTTTTTTTTTTTTTTTTTTTTTTTTTTTGTCAATAAAAGTGTCATTTTTTATCGCAGATGTGTGAAAATTTGTCAACACATAAAGTTTAATAGCATTCACAGTATTTAATCAAAAACTCGTTTAAGATTTTTTTTTAATTACGGCTTTTTGCATTTTACCTAACGATATGTACTCAATTTTTTTTCCATTAAGTTGTGTGAACAGAAACCAACTTATACTAATACACATGCAATAGTACATCGAGTCATAACCACCAAAAAAGCTTAAATGCACTTTTTTGGACCCGGTGTTTTACGAAAATCGATTAAGCTTAAGCACAATATGCAAGCAAAAAAAAATTTTCTTTAATTCACAAGCTCAGTCAAATATAAAGTTCAATCGTATAATTGGAGCGCACTTTTGTATAAAAATTATTAACAACTAAAATACAATATTGTATAATTATTATATAAGTGTATTATTTCTATGAGAAATTTGTCAAATAAACCTGTAATAAACCTGAATATTTTTTATGAATAAGGCAGTTAGACGATTAGACAATGAATATGATGAAAATGTACCGAAAAATAATGAATAATACTGAACTTCCCATCTCCGACTTTCATCTTGCATGTTTCTTCAATTTATTGCATAGAGTTGCCAGATGATATCAAGTAATAAAAATTCCTATCTCGTATCGAATAAAAATAAATAAATATTTAGACATTTTATGTATTTCACGAGAAATTAAAGTATTATTTTACCCTTAAATTAATAATTACGTATGTATATGTATATGTCCGTATTAATTAATTCAACACGTTTTTTTTTTTCTCATTACAGTTAAAGTTATTGGTCAACGTCAAATTCTTAAAGGTGTAAGTGGCAGTTTTCGTAATGGAGAATTATCGGCCATTATGGGACCATCTGGTGCTGGAAAAAGTAGTCTTTTGAATGCAATATCAGGATATTGGTAAGTCACAATAAAAAACATTATGTAGAGTAATCACACCTAAATGGCCAATCTATTTTTTTAAAACAGCACATCCAATATTGGCGGCTACATGAAAATCGATCGCAAAAGCTCTTGCTACATTACCCAGGAAGATCATCATCAAACACTTCTCTCAGTTGGGGAACTTATGCATCTTTCTTGTGATCTTAAGCTCAAAAAGGATCAACGTCATAATAAAGAAAAAATAATTGACGATATTTTAAAGAGTCTCAATTTAAATCACAGACGATCCGTTATGGCCAATAACTTAAGTGGTGGCGAAAAGAAACGTTTGTCCGTAGCTCTCGAATTAGTAGCGAATCCCAAGATATTCTTCTTAGATGAGCCCACTAGTGGCTTGGATGAAGTGACCGCCCTACAATGCGTACGCCTGCTAAGTAAATTGGCCAAACAAGGTCACACGGTGGTGTGTACTATACACCAGCCATCCGCTTCGATATTTAATTATTTTGACAACGTCTACGTTTTGGCTAAGGGAAAGTGTGTGTATCAAGGGCCACCCAAAGCTCTGGTACCATTTTTAAGGCATGCCCAAAAGGAATGCCCGAAATATTACAGCCCTTCAGATTACAGTAAGTTGAGTTTAGCTATTTATTATCTTTTATTACACGGGCTACATGTACGTAGATACTTTGAAAGCTTTTACTAAAATAATATTAAAAATGCAATTACGTAAATTAGAACAACAAAAAGATTCCATAAACATATTTTTATTTTTTATTGCTATTCTAGTTGTTTTATTGCTTTTCTAAAAAAATCCAAATTACTTAGCAATATGTTAATGAAGGATTTTATTGAAATTTCATTAAAAAGCCGAACGCTTAAAAAAGTTTTAATTGGAGGTTAAAAATCGGTTTTTTTACTTTTTATGGAGAAATATATTCCAAGAAAAACTTGGACTTTTTTTCATTATATTCGTTTTGTTACAATAAATACATGCTTCCCAAGTCCTATTTTAGAAGGGCGAACATTTCGAAGGAAAACATCTGGAATTCTCTTTTGTTGTTTCCTTCGTGGTCACACAGACGAAAATTTTGCCTGCCACATTCCAATATTATTGGATAAAAACAAGCATATTTGCTATTGCCGAATTTTTTGTTTGTATGTAATAATAAAAATATTTTCTTTATTTCTCCTTTAGTAATTGAACTGTGCGACTTCGAAGATTCCTGCATGATATCCCATCTAAGTAGCATAACTGACAATGGCAAACTTTACTTCACTTCACAACATGATACAAACAAAACTGATAAGACTTGCAGTACAGAAACATTTGTGTTTCGACATGCCGTCACAACTTTTTTTCCGGATATTAATAAAGGTGCCGGTCTAGCTGCATTTTTCACAAAATCGAATAATTCTATTCTAAGCAGTACATCCCTATTGTTCGATCAGTCGAAAACTTTTTTAAAGAATCTTTCCACAAGTAATGAAGGCACGTCCGGCTTTAAGCAGTTTTGTGTGCTAACGCGTGTAATGCTTTTGCGTTTATTGCGGGCTCGTACCCCAATTCTTATACAATTAATACACCACGTTATGGTGGGATTGCTTTTTGGTAAGTTACACAAAAAAAAATTGATATACTTTTTGAAGAGTGTAGCTAACAATTGCCTTTTTATTTTGTCCGACAGGATTGATTTTTTACAACCTGGGTAATCAAGGATCTCATATGTTTGGTCATCTAAAATTTTGCATTAGTATTGTAATGATGATTGCATATACGCAAGTGGTGATACCGGTGTTGACCTGTAAGTAGAGAATTGCTTAAACATATTTTTATTGCTTTAAGCTTTAGCGCCATTTTTATTACAACTTAAAGTTAGTTAAAAGTACGTATCGCACACACGTTTAAAGTTTTCAATTTACATATGTACATACAACTCAATGAAGGCACGAACAAATATTCTTCTCTCAGGAGGTGATAGTACAAGCTATTTATATGAAATTTGTACGCAAGATAAAATAGGAAATGCATTATTTTTCTGCATTATTAACTAAAAAACGAATTTTTTGAGTTATATCACTATTGAACTGAATGTGCGATATGTTTTTAATACCAAATTATTATTTTTATTATGTACTCAGTAAAATATTTTTTATATTAAAAATACATTTAAATTGATTATTTACCCAAAAAAATTCTCAGAACAACTAGAGATATTGGCCCTTTTTACGAGTGTCGTATTACGACTTCTACTAAGACGATTTTGTACTAGACTAAAGAACATTGTAACAGTTTTTATTTAATCTAGTACAAAATCGTCGTAGTCGTTATACGACACTGCTAATTAGGCACATTATGTTAAACTTTAATTTAATTTTCTTTACATTAGGTGCGTTTGAGTACTTTTCCAGTAAAATCCAGTAACTGAGTAAATACTGAGTAATTTAAAGAAATTACTCTCAATAAAAAAGTTTGCATCTAAAAGTACGCGAACGGAAAAATTTCAAAATCCAGTAAAATATATACAACAGCTGATAACCAATTTTGGCGCTAAAAAAATTATAAATATGAAATACACGATAGAACATTTTGTTTAATAATAAAAGTAATAGATATGGACATATTTTTTTATTTAAACTTATTTGGCTGGTCCACGATGTCGACAAGAAACTTTCTATAGCTTACTTATATTAAAAAAAAAACTTTATTATATTGATTTTATTTTAAATATAAGTAAGCGATAGAAACTTTCTTGTCGACATCGCGGGTCAGGCCGTTAAAGTTTCTAAGATTTTTACCCTGAACGTGAGAAGTTATTAGTATGATATATTCAAGGCAACGAAAAACTGGGAAAGAATTTTAAAAAAGTACACAAAGTAATTTTTTTTAAATGTTTCATACGGCGAACCAGGAACCGTCGACCCGACGATATGTATAAAAAAAATTTCAATATAATAATCTATTAACTTTATTCACGTTTAAAAACAATCGGTTATGTTCTGAATTCCATGTGAAATTAAATCGTTCGGAAATGCAATAGCATTGTTATTATAAATACATACATACATATATACATACATATGTGCATACATACATATTTCCAACAATTCTATGGAAATTCCGCCCGTTTTAATTTCACGTGGAATACATAACATACCCGAATATTTTTCCAGCATCAAACTTAAATAAATGTTATAATGCTTATAACTTAATACATATGTTTTTTTGTTATTTTAAAAATTTCATCAAAAACTAAAAAATTTTGTTTCCCCTTTTATTTATTTATTATACATATTATACAAAGTAAATTTGCATAATATGGTGTTGCACAAATATGGACGGGGTAACTAGACAATATGCCCAAGATGGTATTAACAGTATTTTAAAAGGTTTTGTGACTGACTGTACACGACCTATGCCTTCACATAGGAAGAGTAGCAACGTGGTTGCTAAGAAATTCCACAAAAAACCGCAAGATTATACGGTTATCCGTGGCAGATCCGTCAACCAGTGCAAGCGAGACGAAAAACTCTCGAAGGCCAAACAACATGCATAAGCCTGACCGCACTTAAGAAATAATTACGATGACGCGAGAGATGTTCCTCAACCCAGAGCTGCTTTACGACTGTCCCTTTACTTTTGGTTGTTTATATTTAAAAACATATGGTTTCGTTTTACTGGATTTTACTGGCAAAAATTTGTCCAGTAAAAGCTTGCATTTACTCAGTAAATGAACTGTCATTTTTCTCTCTCAATTCGCCCTCTCATTTACTGGATTTTGTGTACTCGAACGCAATCCAGTAAAAAATAGTAAAAATTTGTACAAATTTTTGAGTTCTCGAACGCACTTATATATATAATTAATTAATTAAGGGCCTAATTGTGTAAAACGCAACGCCAAGCTTTGTCAAATTTTATATGGAAAAAATTTAAATTACAAAAACAAACTACATACAAAATTTATCAACGCCAAGCGTTGCGTTTTACAAAATTAGGCCCTAATTTTTTTTCAGCGTGAATTGTAGTTGTAATGGTAGGTACACACTTTGCAACGTGTTTACGCAACATGTTTATATTACGTGTTGCATATTTTGACACAGACACTGCAACCTATAAACATCAAAACATTTTGATATTTTTCGAACACAACCATAAACAAGACTACATACACACTATTGGACCGACAATGCAATCTGCCTGGTTATATAAAGATGTCGCAAAGTGTGTACCTACCATAAGAAGTTTGTAAAGAAAATAAATGTAAACAACAACAGATACTCGTTGCTTTAGAAAGAATAGATTGTTGCCACACAAATATTTGTTACCGGGTGCAGTCAAGTTGATAATTAGTGTTTTTTTTTTTTGTAGTTAGTTTAATATTTGTTAACGCACTAATTAATGATCCCAAATTATTATTTTACTTATTCAGTAAAATATATACATACCCAGGTTTTAATAAAAAAAAGCTTTCCATTAAGTGTGTTCGTTTACGTTTGCAGTAAAATGCAGTAAATGAGTAGTTACTGCAAAAATTTTAAAATTTACTCTCAAAAAGATCGGTAGCCAAAAAAAGTACGCGAACTGAAAAATAGTAAAAATTAGTAAATTAAATAAACAGCTGACTCTAACTCCACATAGTGTTGAAAAATATATAACCTTTTGACTATTCAACTCTTTTAATTATTGGTACTCGATACAATATTTTTATAACACGGACAATCTAAGAATAAATTCTGTAATTTGTTTCATGTAATTAATTTCTTTTTGATTTCCTTGTTTTGTTGTTAGATAAATTAATAAAAAATACATGACTATTTGTTAATGTTACTGATTACTTTAAAAGCAAGTGCAATACTAAATACCCAGATACTTTACAGTTTTACAACTCTGAGTAATTAAAATGAATTGCAAAACAAAAGGTGTAATAAAATATATTACAAAATATGAATATTAACAGCTATTATTACTATGATTTATAAATGAATTATTCTTTAATGACTTTCACAATTTTTGTTTAACCTTTTCTCAAATTTTTACACTTTTCAATTGCTTACTTTTCATTTGTTTACATTTTGAATCATATGTTCTTATCTTACTAAACTTTACTACGACAAATTTCTGCAGTAAAAATTTGCAAAACACTCAATTAAGAACTGTCACTTTACTCTCTCAATTTGTGTTCTCATTTACTGTATTTTGGGTAAACGAACGCAATTTAGTAAAATGCAGTAAAGTTCAGTAAAAATTTTTAAAAACTTTTGAGTACGCGAACGCAATTATTATTACAATTTTACTTTAACCTAAAGTGAGCGATAACTTAATGATAAGTTTAAGTTAAATTATTAAATTTGTAATAATGAAAAACTTTGTATACGTACGATAACATCCTACTTTTAACTAACTTTAAGCTGTAATAACTAACGGCCCTTAATATTTTTTATTTTACTGAGTATGATAATATGAATAAATAATAAAATTAATTTCTAATTTTATTATTTATTTTTTTTACAGACCCAAGTGAAGTTAAGATTGTTAAAAAAGAAACCTTCAATCACTGGTATTCTTTGACTCCTTATTATATGGCCCTGAATATAAGTCGTCTACCTCTACAGGTATGCATATATACACACATACATACATGCGAATATATTTTTTGAGTTAAAATATTTTCTATCTGTTTTTTTAGATCATATTTAATGTTCTTTTTCTTACCATAACTTATTGGATGACTGGTTTTCCTCCTCAATTGTGGCGTTTTGCTATATTCATATCAGTGGGATTAATGACCTCGTTTGTAGCTGAAGGATTGGGTCTAATGCTTGGAGCCATATTTAGCATAACGGTAAGATTAGTATACATAGTTATTGAATAAAATCAGCACCCTCTAAATGCATTATTTAGTAATGTTTTCGCTTACGCTTTTTTGGCGGTTATGGCTCCATATATTAAACTTAAGCAATGTTTTAATTTTTTTAGAGAAATAAATATCAAATGTTTTTAATTGTTTTTTTTTTTTTTGCAGAACGGTTCCGTTGTGGGTCCAATGACCATTGCCTCCTTCACAGGTCTGGCTATTTATGGTTTCGATTTTGCTCCCCAAATATCCCATGCTATGAATTTATCCATGAAAGTCAGTTTTATGCGCAATGGTGTTGTGGGCATGATATTAACTATATTCGGTTATGGACGTGAAACGCTAGACTGTGATGAAATCTATTGTCATTTTAGTGATCCAAGAGTGTTGTTAAAATTTTTGGATATGGAAACAGTCACACTACAGCAACAGTTTTCATATTTATTGTTATTGCTCATTTTATTTAGATCAATGTTGTATATAGCGTTAAAAGTCCGTTGTAGGGCATAAAGAAAGAATATACATACATATATTTGATACGTTTAGCTTGAATTGAAACTGAAAATAATAATTTTATTATAATTGAATGTAAATAGAGGGAAATAACATCGTGTAAAACATTTTAAACTGTAAATCAAAAACTATTAACTATTTAAAAATTGGTAAATTTTTCCACCTATGTATATATCATTTACATTTTTTTTAAATTTATCATTAATTAGTTAAATGTTAAAGATAAACTGTGATAATTTTAATATTTAATTTAGCTTGGTTTTAAAACAAGACGTTTTTATTATATTTCTATAAAAAGAATGAAGAGGTCGTTAAATTACTGTATGCGATATAGTTTAAAATTTTTATAAAATGTAAATAGAAAACTATATCGAGTGCCATAATTTGACCCAGAAAGTAAATATATTTCTATTAAGCTGTGAAATGTCTATCAGGCATGTTCTGAAAATCACATTTTTCAAATCACTAGTGATTTTAAAAGTAATAATGGTCATGCAGATATTTGTTCGCTCTATTTTTAAATCTTTTCTATTGTATGGAGCATCAAATATTATTTCTGAAAGAAATTTATTGTATATGATTTTAAAAACGTCTACAGGACTATTATTATTTTTAAAATCACTAGTGATTTGAAAAATGTGTTTTTCAGAACATGCCTGTATATTTGCTTAAAATTTTATCTTAGATATGTATATAGTTCTATTTAGTTTTAGTAACTCATCTGGCCAATTCATTTTCTTCAAAATAACTGTATTAATACGTGAAGTTCACGTCGAACTTGATAACTGCGTACTCGAAAAATTCCTCATATATCTTTTCTTGTCTTATAATTGTATAACAAAGTATGGGAAATCTATCGAATTCAACTAGTACATAGTTATTGAATCCTCTTTGATCGCCACTAATTTATTTGCCAAACATATATTTAATTTAATTTAAGAAGAATAAATTCCATGAGATACATTTCCAATATTGTAAATTTAGGCTTAACTATTATATTAAATTTTAAAAACAAAGGTGATAATGTTAAAACAAATTTTATAAATAAAATATTTTTATATACACAAAGTCATAAATAGCATAACTGCTCATGCTAGTGGAGTTAATTTCCTACTTATCCAAAAACATCTTATAGCCCATTCAGGCTGACACGAAATTAAGTAATTTCAACCTCAAATTACGAACGAAATGAAAGGTGTTTATCGATGGTTTACTAACGCAACCTCGTAACTTAAAAACTACTACCTTTCAGGAGACAAAAAATGATTTATAACAAGTGTTTAAAAATTTTTAATATATGTTTTTTATAATCTAATTACTTGGATGATTTTTATTAAATTTTCAATTAAATACTTGTAAATTTTCATTAAATACTTGTTATAAATCATTTTTTGTCTCTCCTGAAAAGTAGTTTTTAAGTTACGAGGTTGCGTTAGTAAACCATCGTTATGCAGGTACTGAATGACATTTGAGTTGATTTCGCAACCATCTTACTCACTGCTGCAGACTAGACTTGGGTCGAACTCGTTCACTAGTTCATTTTTGCCACAAACCAATGATCAAACCCATTTAAATTACATGGGTTTGAACATTGGTTTGTGGCAAAAATTAACTAGTGAACGAGTTCGACCCAAGTCTACTGCAGACATTGAAGTACTTTTTTCAGTTGAATAAATTCTTTGTCACACTTATACACATTTTTCTTTAAAAAATTTTCATATATTTAATAATTTTTAATCTTTTTTTAATTTAATATTGAATGTCAAAATTTTTATTTCTTTTAATTGTTGTTTCTCATAGTTGTAAATTTACTCATGTTTGAAAAAAAAGTATTTTTAGTACAAAAACAGAGTTGTATATTGTAATTTCTTGTTCATTTCATCGAAATTAAATGTGAGGTAAGTCTATATCGTCGGTGAGATAAGTCCATATTGCGGCACAGTATATTCAAAATGTATTATGTCTGCATTAAACCAATAACCATCCGACGATATGTAAAATTAATTTTATATGTAACCTGGAAAAAATAAAAGCAAATAAGAAAATAAATAGAAGCCAAAATTAAAAATGTATTGTTTATAAAAGCCTTGATCGCTGTTTTTTTATAACGAGCAAAATCAAAATTACTTTGGCATCACCATTATTAAAGATAGAATTTCTACCGTATGGCAGCATTGGTAATCATCTGATTCATATGACAGTACCGTTATCATTTTATTCAAAAAGTCAAGTAAATACAAAAAAATTATACGTGGTGCATGTGGGATTGAAAAAAAAATTAAAAATTAATATCTGTGGTAAAAATAGTTAAGGAAATAAATTGAAGAAACAAAAAAGAAGTGTGAATATAAATAAATAAGCTGTGAATTAGTTGATGCATCTGCATATCAAATGTTTTTACAAAAACAATACCTATGCTTGCCAGCAAAAACTGGCAGCAATATACATACATGCATACATACATATGTATGTATGTAGATCAATGCTGCCCACAGAGAGAAAACTGAGAATAATGTATAAGCGTATGTGCATTCATTTGTACAAAAAGCCGATTGATGTTCGGCACTCTAGCGCTTCTCTGGCCAGCAGTGATGTAGATGCGTGGGAATGGATTTGCACTCCAAAAATTATAGACAAGGACACATTACTCTTTTGGATCGAGCTGTAAACAGCGCTCAAACAGTAAGGTTGTTTGGAAAAGATTTATTTTATTACCAATAGCACCTCCAATGTACTTTGTGTCTGGTGCCAACCGTAAGTAAATGAAACTAGAACCGTTTTTTTACCCCAATTTGCAGTAACATCGAGTTAGACTCGCTGATTTGCCAATTACTGTGAAATTAATAACAAGTATGTGCATACATACATACATATCGGTTGTTTATTGCAATATAGCCTTAACTCATTGGCAGTGTGCACACTTAATTTTTTTAAAATTCGGTAGAATCGACAAAATATCTCGGTAGATTTGAATAAAATTCGGTAGAAAACTTTTTTTATTCAGAGAAACATAAAAAATAACAATTCAAAGAAACATAAAAAATAACAAAATATATGTACTTATATATAAAGGGTAAGTGCAATGACTATCAAACTAAACAAGCTCCAAAAGCGCATTTAAAACTTCACATGTGATTGGAAATTAAACTGCCATAAACAATTTCCAATAAAAAAAAGTGACATCCCCAGTTATTTGTCTTTACCCTTTATATAGATATGCTATGCATATATAATATAATATATGTACATAAATAACAGGAATTCAGTTTTAGTACATAGATTTTATAAAGCTACTAAAATAACTTTTATTTGACAAACATTTGTAACTACAAATATTATATGTAAGATCCATTTATGAATTTAAACTTTGGTGCAAAAATTATTAAATCATTGGTAGGAATAAATATTTCATCCAAAAGGCATAATTCTTTGGCAAATATTAGGTTACTTATAGTTTCAGTTTTTAACCGATTTCTTTGTTCTGTTTTAATGATTTTCATGACATTAAATGACCGCTCTGCGGTCGCACTGCTATGTGGCAAAATAGGCAAATTACACATATATCGACTTCAATTACTAAATAACAATATTCGGTAGATTTCAGGCCTTGTTCGGTAGATTGTTTAATTCACAAACATATTCGGTAGAATCTACCGAATATCGGTAGAAGTGTGCACACTGCTCATTGGGCTATTCTCTGAGTTATGACTGGGTATCAGCGTTTAAAAAAAGTAATATACCCTACAAGAAATGAATGACTGAAACTAACACCACAGAATACACAGAAGTGAAGAAAGTGACAGGTAAAAAAAGCTCCAATCAGGTTTTTGTTAAAATTCATGGAAGAAAGAGAAAAGCATAGTGTATTTGATACTGTAGTGTATTACTACTTACCAATTAACACAGCTAATAAAAATGTATTGCACTAGAAAGACGTAGCAAAACAAAACCGACGACAAAATTTGAGGGAAAACGAGACAAACTGAAAAATACCCGTATCTTCCGTCTCGTAACACTTCTGTATGTTTTGTGCTAACACAAACAACATTTTTTTACTAACAGTCAATTGACTGGTAGTGATCTTGTAGGGTATTTACTAGAAATTGTCAACGATTTAGAAACAAAAACAATTTGAAAACGTTTTGTCAATAATTTTAAAACTTGTTTTTAATAGCCTTTCCAGACATTTTTGATAAATTTCTTTTCACAGCTCCAATATGTGATTTATGTTTTATTTTCTAGTGTGCTTTTTAGAAGTCAGTAGTTTAAGATAAGCTCAAAAATGATGCTCAAAATCTAACGGAATTCATCACACCTTTTCAAAACGATGGTTTTGAAATCGTTTTGAAAACGATCGTTTTCCATCACATACCTGATTAACTAATTTCCTATGAAAACTAAAAAATTATTTTTCTGTTACGAAATAATTTTATTGCCCTAAATAAATATTTTATAACTTCACACCAACATCTACAATGCGCTAGAAGAAAAAAATACAAAGATATAATTGTGATAATTCTGGAATGACATTTGATTTGGGAAGAGATTATTAATTATTTAAAATTATGATTTTATCGGACGTATAAAAAGTTTTTTTCATTATTACAACTTTAGTTAAACCTTAAGTGATCGATAACTTAGGGCAATTTTGTCCTACCTCGTAAGTTAAATTAACGTATTTTTTAGGAATATCTAATATAAATTGTAGTTTTACTATTTTGTTCATCCTAGAAGGAAATGTTTCCTTAGTGAATATTTTCAGAGTAGTTGAATGGCGAAATATTTTTTAGAGTTGAAATATTTTTCTATGCATATTTTTCGGTAGTTGTTATTTATAATATTTGTGTGCTATATTTTGCAGTCACAAAAATAAAACTTGAGCTAATATGCAAAAATTGAAATCTGTTTACTGCGTAAAATATTAATGTGGATATATTTTCATTTTGTATACATGGAAAAATATTACTACAAAAATATTTCTGTTCTGTTTGCTATGGAAAATATTAAATAGTGTGAAGGTATAAAATATTTATTTGCGCATATATGTAATATGCAAATGCACTTGAATATTTTTATTATGCACTTTGTCAAAAATTCAACCAAGTCATATTTTCATAATATTCATATTTAAACCAAAAATTTTTAAAAACTAATTTTTGAATCCTGCTGGGTATGTTGCAATAAAGCGAAAATATGCACTTGTAAGTGTTTCAAAAACCACTACATTTCTATATTTATGGCGCGATTAGGCTAAAATTCGAACAAACAACTAAGCTAAATGTTCTGTAAATCACATTGATATTAAATCACGTGATTTGAAAAACAAACTATTAATAGCTGACTTGTGAGTGGATTTTTATTATATTTGAAGTTTTTGCCATTTATAATAGAATATTTTATTCCAACTTAAAGCGCTATTAATTTTTTGAAATCACCGTGATTTGGCATGTCGCAATTTGCAGAACAGGCCCTATAGAAACAAATAAACTTCGAACAAATATAGTTAAAAACTAACTACCTTTTGTAATTCAAAATTATTTTTTCTGAATACGGCAGATAAGGCTCAAGCCGAGATCCCACTATCGGCACAATGTACCGATTTTCGTCGGCTTACTGAAATAAAGTCAAGTAGTGCAGGAAAATGGCTTTATTTCTCAACTAATTGAAAAATAAGGACGTCATTGCACTTCACTGCAGCGGTAATAAAGACATATATCCTTTAGACTTTTTAATCATTCTTTAATTTTCTTTATTTTGATATCGTACTCGATAGGCTTAGCTATATTTTTAATAACGTATTGCTACCTAGGGACACTTAGGGCCATTATTTCAATTTAAAGTTAGTTAAAAGTAGGATTTTATCGGATGTACAAAAAGCTTTCCATTATTGCTAATTGGATTTAACTTACTCGGTAGGATAAACTTGGGTGTAATTTATAGCTCACTTTAGGTTAAAGTAAAATTTTGCAAATGATAAAGTGTTTTATACGTCCGATAAAATCCTACTTTTAACTAACTTTAAGTTGTAATAATGGCCCTTAGGGGTTTAAGACGAATGCTACGATATCTTAACTGTCGAAATTCGTCCAACCGTTTGGAAGATGCGAAGGGGTCTACTGTGTAATTCGAAACGAAAGATGCTTTCGAATTTGTGTGTTAGTCATGTAAAAATTCAAAAATTTAAAAGATACACTCGAAAAACATAGTCCTTACTTGAATTCGGGTAAATAACAAAACCAGATAAATTGAGTTTATGAAAAGTATTTTATTTTTATACAAGAGTCGGTAGATTTTGCACTATTTTTTATTGGCGCTTCCAAATTTTTCTTTGCGTTTTTTAACATGTTTCTTAATTTTTACTTTACGTTTATCGGCTTGAGCTTCTTTCACCGCTTTTTTGCGTGCCTTTTTGCTTTCGGGTGATTCATCACGTGGCCGAGAGGAGTTTTTAAAATTAGAATTTTCACCATTTTCATCTTCTGAATCAATATCTTCTGCCGCAGAGGCTTCATTTTCATCGCTATGTCCATTTGCTAGGTCGTCATCTTCCTTACTTTCATTTTTTTGGGACAGCATTGCCGGTTTCTTTTGTACTTCTAGTTGATCGTTGAGTCCAGTAATTTTCCCATAAATCAAATTTGACTTTTCCCCTTTTTTGGCCTTATCTACATCTCTTTCAAAGTAACGTACCTCATCAAGTCGCTTGGGTATAAAAGTATTTTGCCACACGGCCTCATCGACCTTTTCTTGGGCCGTTATGGCTTCAAAATCACGATCTTTTATTTCTTCAGAAATCTTTTTCAAACAATCTTCCATATTCTCCTCAGTAATTGTCTGATCTGTTATAAAATCAAACAACTCCTTAACGGTCATTGTGGCAACAGATTTTTTGCGGAAAAATTCTGATATGTTAGTACAATCTTTGCGCAAAAAGTCAAAAGCATGTGGATGATCATGTTCCACTGACTGAGAAACATCAATAATTACAATTTGACCATTTTGTACTAAAATATTAAATTCCGAAAGATCAGCATGCACCAGTCGGCATTTATTGTAAATTTTCCACATTAAAACCACACAATCACGATACAATTCTCTAGCTTTAGAAGTGGTAAGCTCAACATCCTTCAATTTGGGGGAAGGCCATCCATTTTTGCCACAAAATCTCATTACAAGGACATGAGATCGTAGTAAAATAGGTTCTGGCACCGGCACGCCTGCATTAAACATTCTCAAATAATTACGCATTTCTTTTTCAGCCCAAGTTCGTACCATTTTTCTAGGGTTGGATTTGCAATAGCCATGACGGAATCTAAATTCTCCACTAACGTATTTATCACGATCTTTGAAAACTAATATTGATGTTTTATAAATCTTAATGGCGAATTCATCGTTTGTATCACGGGCCAAAGCATGATACACGTTGGCCTCTTTTCCGGTTGAAATACAGCCGTTGATTTCTTGTATCAAGCCCCTGTTCAAAAGTTTAAACAAAATCATTCTGGTTCTGGGATCCATAACCTGCTCGGCTGTGGCTCTATCATGTTTATCGCGTATCTTTACTTTATTGTCCTGTTTGGAGCCAAATGAAACTAAACGATTGGCTGCTTGGGCTGGCATATTTTCACTGGGATCATATTTTTCTACGTTGATGCGGGCAGAATAACGAGTGAAAAGTTTTTCATTGGGTTGATAGCTGCTCAAACGTTGCGAGCTGTTATTAGGGCCTGTGGATGCTGAACGACCACCGCTTAAAGATACTTCATATTGATTTTGTTTTTGGAAACCAGTATAATTTTCCTCATAGTCATAATTATCTTCATAATCTTCATATTCCTCATAATCGTCATAGTCTGCTTGTCCATTCGTTTCATTCTCCTCCTGGGATTCCTCGTTTAAAATAATTTCTTTCAAATCATCCTTAGCATCCAATTTCTTATCATTTAAATCTTGAAACATGACATGTTTCACCGTTAACTTTTTAAACTCATTTATCAAGTTTTCCTAGAAATATACACACATGAGTACATAAAATTTATAAATTATTATACAATAACAAAAATTAAAAATTTTAAAAACCCCCGACTTTTTTCAGAAAATATGTTATATCTTCTAAACGGCTGGACCGATTTTTTTCAAACATAGCTAAACAAACAGAAAAAACTAAATGAAAATCGGTCCAGCCGTTTGGCCTGTACGTGGACACAGATACACAGACACACACTATAAACTTATAACACCCCTTTTTTTAGTCGGGGGTTAAAAAGGAAAAGAATCAGTTCCTATTGCACACAAACTTTGTAGGGCTTTGGGACTTCTTCCTCTTCAGCATCACTAAATTGATGCGAATTTGCCATTTTTATTGAAAACTACTACTTTACTGCTCTAGTGCTTTAAAATTATAAAATAACAAATTTGTGAAATGGTTTTACTATTTACACGTGGTTTTGTTTACGTTTCGTGAGCTGTTGTTGAAATCGTCAAAATAAGAATTAACAGCTGTTAGCTAAAACTTGGCATTACTTCCAAATGCAGACATGGCTAAAACCAGAACATTGCACAATTGAGCCGGGTCAAATATTTGCAAAAAATTACAGATGTGCAGGATGAAAAAATTTAATAAAGAATAAATTTAGTGAAATTAGTAACTTTCGATTGAAGATATTTATTTGTAAATTTTTAGTTGTGTGAAATAGATAAGCCTCAAATAATTAGAACAATGCAATTAGAAAGAATTTATAGAGAGGTCCCAGATCTGCTTGTCACAGGGCCATCTCTTTCGTGTTAGAATGGCAATGCTATTATATATGTCATGCAATCTTGCATTCACATGTGAAAGGTAAAATTTTTTTATTGGACCAGCCGTGTTCTTGTGCAATTACTCAGCCTAAAACTGCGATGTAAATTGTCTTAAAGTATTTGTATAAACTTAAAGTACATGTCTTTGCAGGTGTTGAATAAGTTTCCTATATTTGTCCCTAAATTACATTATTTAAAGCCGCTCACAGCAGTTCAACATCAAAAAGTTGCCAGCGTAGCAGCAGCAGCCAGGAAAGAAAAACCTACACGAAATTTACAAATAGGTTGTGAAATCACACAGTGCTCTTTTTCACTAGGAAAGGAAAGTAAACGGTATAAGAGCGCCCAAGCATCTTTAAAGTGGGGCAGCAAAAAAACGAAAAGGAACGTTAGACTACAATTGAAAGACATGACAACTCCCGAAATGGAAGAGAAATTGGCTCCTTTGAGAGCTTTAGTTTTAGAGCAAGGTAACTTGGTGCGGGACTTGAAAGCCAATGGAGCAGCCGAAATAGACGTAAGGAAAGCTGTGGCTGAATTAAAGTTACGCAAAAAAGTTTTGGAAGACAAAGAACTAGAATTGACACCCAATGTCGTTAACTTTGATAGATCGAAAATGGAAGACTTGTTAAAGCGTCGATTCTTTTACGATCAAAGTTTTGCAATTTATGGTGGTATTACAGGACAATATGATTTTGGTCCCATGGGTTGTGCCCTTAAGTCTAATATTTTATCTTTATGGCGACAATTCTTCAGTTTGGAAGAGCAAATGCTGGAGGTAGATTGTTCTATTTTGACTCCGGAACCCGTATTAAAAGCTTCTGGCCATGTGGACCGTTTTGCTGATTTAATGGTAAAAGATACCAAAACTGGTGAGTGCTTCCGTCTTGATCATCTGATTAAAAATGCACTGGAAAAGTTGTCGAAGGAGAAAAATGCCACTGCCGAACTTAAAGCTGAATGTGAAGATATAGTCATTAAGTTGGATGGTATGAATAAACAAGAAATGGCTGATATTTTGCAAAAATTCAATATTAAATCTCCTTTGACTGGAAATGATTTAACGGAACCTATCGAATTTAATCTTATGTTCGCCACCCAAATTGGTCCTACTGGCTTGGTAAAGGGCTTTTTGCGTCCTGAAACTGCTCAGGGTATATTCGTTAATTTTAAACGTTTATTGGAATTTAATCAGGGAAAACTTCCATTTGCTGTGGCACAAATAGGTAATTCGTTCCGTAATGAAATTTCTCCCCGTTCTGGATTAATACGCGTAAGAGAATTCACTATGGCTGAGATTGAACATTTTTGTGATCCCTCCCAAAAAGATCATCCTAAATTCGAATTTATTAGTAAAACGCAAATGACTCTCTACTCGGCATGTAATCAAATGGATGGCAAATCCGCTCAAAAGTTAACCATTGGAGAGGCAGTTAAAAGTGGTTTAGTCGCCAATGAAACCTTGGGTTATTATATGGCCAGAATTCATCAATTCTTATTGACTATTGGAATTAAAACTGAATGCCTGCGTTTTCGCCAGCATATGAGCAACGAAATGGCACATTATGCCTGTGACTGTTGGGATGCTGAATGCTTGACCAGTTACGGTTGGGTTGAGTGTGTAGGTTGTGCAGATCGTTCAGCTTATGATTTGAGCCAACATACGCAAGCAACTGGTGTGCGATTAGTGGCCGAAAAACGCTTGCCAGCACCCAAAACTGTGGAAGTATCTGAAATTGTGCCCAATAAACAATCTTTGGGTAAAACCTTCAAAAAAGATGCTAAAGTTATTACCGATGCCTTGGCAAAGCTTTCCTTGGATGATATTAAGATTGTTGAACAACATCTTATTGAAGCTAAGGAATATACTCTTAGTACATTTGAGGGATCTTCATTTAAGCTTACTCCAGACGTTATTTCGGTTAAACACTCATCTAAAACTGTTCATGTAGAGGAAATCATACCCAGTGTAGTGGAGCCCTCGTTTGGCATAGGCCGCATAATGTACGCTTTGTTGGAACAAAATTTCCTTTGCCGTGATGGTGATGAACAACGTTGTTATTTTACCTTGCCTTCGGTAGTGGCTCCTTTAAAATGCTCCATTTTACCTCTATCTAATAATGCCGAATTCCAACCTTTTACACGTCAATTGTCTCAAGCCTTAACTAAGGCTGAGCTTTCACATAAGGTGGATGATTCTAGTGGTTCTATTGGTCGCCGTTATGCACGCACGGATGAAATTGCTATACCTTTCGGTATAACTATAGATTTTGATACACTTCAAGAACCACACACCGTTACTTTAAGAGATCGCAACAGCATGAAGCAAGTGCGCGTTGATGCCAATGAAGTAATCGATGTAGTTAAGGACTTGTCGAACGGCAAACTGCAATGGGCTCAAGTATTAGAAAAATATCCTTTGTTCGAGCAACAAGAAGCTACTAAGTAAAATGTTCACATATATTTTTCTATGCTATTTATTTTAATTTTCATATTGTTAATTAATATCTTAAATTGATTGGTGCATTTTTATATAATTCCGCTGATATTTTCGAAATATAATATACATACATACATAGCTGCATTTAAATCTCACAAACAATAAAGTGTAAAAGCACATTATAAACAGCTTAAAAATATGTTTTTTTTTTTCATTAATATGAAATCTTATATATAAATACGGCACACATTTTTTTGCCGTACACTTTTAAGTATCATCGTCCACGAATATTGGTAAAACGTACATACATACATATATGGTTTAAAAGGTTTTTTTTTGTAGATATGCACAATATCAAAAGTAGTAAAAAGCGATTTAAATTTGCTTGAAAAAGGACGACTTTCTTTTTTGGGTTTGTTCTGTACACATGTCCTTATAATAAATAAAGACATAATAGGTGTCAAGTGGTCTAATTTAGACCACCGAACGATACTAGTGTTAAAACGGGGAAAATTTACCAAATGTCTGGAAATAATTTTTATTTTGAAATGAAATTTTTGTGAGAAACTTAACTTTTTTAAAATTAAAGAGTAAAATATTTTATTGAATAGAACGAGTTTAAATTTTAAATGCAAAGAAAAAAACTCATAGCTCTTTTACTTCAATAGTGTCGCAACTCAAAAAAATTATTTTTGCAGAAAACTTGCTCATAGTTTTCAATTTACCTACAATGGATATATAAAAAAAAAAAAAATATCAGTCGTAAAGCAGCTCTGGGTTGATGAACATCTCTCGCGTCATCGTAATTATTTCTTAAGTGCGGTCAGGCTTGTGTATGTTGTTTGGCCTTCGAGAGTTTTTCGTCTCGCTCGCACTGGTTGACTTATCTGCCACGGATAACCGTATAATCTTGCGGTTTTTTGTGGAATTTCTTTAACAACCACGTTGCTACTTCCTATGTGAAGGCATAGGTCGTGTACAGTCAGTCACGAAAACTTTTAAAATACTGTTACGAAAATAGCCGTCAACAATGTTAAGCAGCATTACACAGAAATATTCCAACAGGGTTAATGTAAATGCTACGCGAAAATATTCCTACAGGGTCAAAGCAAAGAATAGTCTAGAAAGTAGCCAACAACTAAATAAGCATGCCTAGCTTGATTAAACAAGCAAAAGCAACAACAACAAAAAAAACGTCTGCTTATTAAGAAGATTCACATATTTGTACACATACATACATGCCAATTCAAACGAAAAGCAAAAGATAAACAACCACCGTGTGCTGCTTAGTTAATGATGTACACACGTACGCATATACACATGTATGTACATAGTTACCACATGAACTTAATTAGGCAGCATATAAGATGATAATGATCGTCTAGACATTGCTTGAAACTTCTAGTGGAATTTCTGTGAAATATAAATAGAGGTGACGCATCCAATGAGAGAGTTAGTTGCAGTTGTAAGTCAGTCGCGAACAGTTATAGTTAGTGCTAATCAGAAAGTAGTGAAGTTAAGAACTCGTTAATCAGTTGATAATTAAGTTGTGAATTGATAATAGTCTGTCGTGGAATTGAGATTATTGTGGAGTCTATCGTGTCGACTGGAGTAAAGGGAACAGCGCAGCGAATAGACGTGTATAAGCGTGTAAGTAAAGCCAGTGAGTCTTTATTGGTGTATCAACTGTAAGTGTCGGCAGAGTGGGTGCCGTGTGTGACGAGCAGCAGACAAAGAGGTATTGGTGTATCAACTGTGAGTGACGGCAGAGTGAGTCTCGTAAGTGACGAGCAGTAGACAAAGAGGTGTCACGTGATTACTTACGCAGCCAGCTAAGAAAAGTGCGTAAACTACAGCGAGGAAGGCGTAGTGGTAACCAGTTGTGAATATTTGTGTGTAATTTATTAGTTTAAGTTGTATTAGTGTATTTAAGCTCTTGAGTAATTTAGTATAAGTGTATTTGTAAATAAAACTTGTATCATTCTTAACCCTAATTACTACACTCGGCTCTTGTATTCATTTGCAAATCTTCGGATCTACGGAAAAGCGTTTTTATAGAGAGAAAAACGGAACATTTGGTGTCAGAATTGGGATTTGCAAATACAAGCGATACGTTTAAAAAGGGTTAAGCGAAAGGCAAGAGGAAAAAGAAAAGGAGAACCTCACACGTTTGAGAAGGTTAAACGTGAACAAAACCACATACGTTTGAAAAGGGTAAACGTAGTAATTGGTTTTTGAGGAAAATGAAATTTCAAGAGCTTAAGGTGGAGCAACTCAAGAAAGAGTTGAACAGTCTGTACTTGCCAACAACTGGTAATAAGGTCGAACTGCAGAAAAGATTGTTGGAAGAGTTCCAGCGGCGCAACATCGACATAGAAAGCTATGAGTTCGATGAAAAAGAAGAAATTGAGGTATGTACTCGTGCAGCAGCAACCAGTACAGACATCGGAGCAATGTTTGCTGCCATGATGAGCGAAATAAAAGCGGTCAATGAGAAAATAGAAGCAAACAATGAGAAAATGAAGGCTGAAATTCAGGAGTCTTCTGGAGCAATGAAGGCTGAAATTCAGGAGTCTTCTAGAGCAATGGATGGGAGACTTCAGGAGTCTTCTAGAGCAATGAAGGCTGAAATTCAGGAGTCTTCTAGAGCTATGAAGGCTGATTTTCAAGAAACTTCTAAAGCCAACAACGAGAGAGTTTTAGCTGAAGTTTGGGCCACAAACGACATACTTGACAAATGGAAAGCGAAAATTGTGACTAACGTTCAAGAACCCCCTAGAGCCAGAAATGAGAAAGTTCAAGAAATTGCTGAACCCGTAAACAGACAAGCAGATGGTGAAGAAATACAAGTCAGTAATTCGGACAAAGAGATACACGAAGAGATTTCTGACTTGGGGAACAGTGTCAACAAAGACGTTTCTGGCACAGAGGAAAACGTTGACCAAAGACTGAAGGCAGAAGATGAAATTAGCAGTGGACAGTGTAAACAAGTTGGACGTGAGCAAGAAGTTTCCAGCAAAGAAAATGAAGCTAGTGACGTAGAAGATGTGGTGGTCTGTGAAACAGCGGAACAAGCTATGGGTGAAATGGTCTCGCTTGCTCAGGGTAAAGAAACTGCTACAGCATACAAAGCGCATAGCATAAAAGCAGTCAGGAAGAAAAAGACAACTTCTATACGGAGCCTAAAGCGTGTGGTAAGGCAAGCTCTAGTCAAGGTACAAGTAAGAGTCGGAGCCAAAGGCCATAAATGTGGAATGGTAAGGCAAGCTCTAGTTAAGGGACAAGGTAGAGTCAGAGCCAAGGGCCATAAATGTAGAATGGTAAGGCAAGCTCTAGTCAAGGGACAAGGTAGAGTCAGAGCCAAAGGCCATAAATGTGGAAGGAGTTGTCATCTACAGCGTACGGCAAGGCAAGCTGTAGTAGAAATACCAGGCAGATTCAGTACCATGGGCTGCAAATGTGGAAGAACTTGTCATCTTCAGCACAAGGTAAGGCAAGCTGTATTGGAAACAGGAAGCAGAGTCAGTACCAGGGGCCACAAATGTCAACGAAGTAGTCGCCTCCAGCGCATCGCAATACAAGTTCCAGTTGAGAAACGAGGCAGCGCCAGAACTAAAGCCTACAAATATGGAAGAGGTAGTCGTCTCGAGCGTAACTACAAGGCGTATAGAAAACGAAGAAAGAAAAGGCGATGATGTGCCTATTCGGGACGAATAGGCTTAAGTGGGCGGCAGTGTTACGAAAATAGCCGTCAACAATGTTAAGCAGCATTACACAGAAATATTCCAACAGGGTTAATGTAAATGCTACGCGAAAATATTCCTACAGGGTCAAAGCAAAGAATAGTCTAGAAAGTAGCCAACAACTAAATAAGCATGCCTAGCTTGATTAAACAAGCAAAAGCAACAACAACAAAAAAAACGTCTGCTTATTAAGAAGATTCACATATTTGTACACATACATACATGCCAATTCAAACGAAAAGCAAAAGATAAACAACCACCGTGTGTTGCTTAGTTAATGATGTACACACGTACGCATATACACATGTATGTACATAGTTACCACATGAACTTAATTAGGCAGCATATAAGATGATAATGATCGTCTAGACATTGCTTGAAACTTCTAGTGGAATTTCTGTGAAATATAAATAGAGGTGACGCATCCAATGAGAGAGTTAGTTGCAGTTGTAAGTCAGTCGCGAACAGTTATAGTTAGTGCTAATCAGAAAGTAGTGAAGTTAAGAACTCGTTAATCAGTTGATAATTAAGTTGTGAATTGATAATAGTCTGTCGTGGAATTGAGATTATTGTGGAGTCTATCGTGTCGACTGGAGTAAAGGGAACAGCGCAGCGAATAGACGTGTATAAGGGTGTAAGTAAAGCCAGTGAGTCTTTATTGGTGTATCAACTGTAAGTGTCGGCAGAGTGAGTGCCGTGTGTGACGAGCAGCAGACAAAGAGGTATTGGTGTATCAACTGTGAGTGACGGCAGAGTGAGTCTCGTAAGTGACGAGCAGTAGACAAAGAGGTGTCACGTGATTACTTACGCAGCCAGCTAAAAAACGTGCGTAAACTACAGCGAGGAAGGCGTAGTGGTAACCAGTTGTGAATATCTGTGTGTAATTTATTAGTTTAAGTTGTATTAGGTATTTAAGCTCTTGAGTAACTTAGTATAAGTGTATTGGTAAATAAAACTTGTATCATTCTTAACCCTAATTACTACACTCGGCTCTTGTATTCATTTTCAAATCTTCGGATCTACGGAAAAGCGTTTTTATAGAGAGAAAAACGTAACAATACTGTTAATACCATCTTGGGCATATGGTCTAGTTACTCCGCCAATACTTGTGCAACACCATATTATACAAATTTACTTTGTATAATATGTACTAAATAAATAAATAAATAAAAAAAATATTCTTCTCTCAGGAGGTGATAGTGCCAGCTTTTTATATAAATCAGGGATCGCAAATAACGATTATTTTCCAAATTTATTCTGAAAAAATCAGACTAATAGAAGTCCTACGTAAACCAAGGTGCTCCATATTACATGAACTACCTATAGATGCAATGATTTTTATTTTATTTTTATTTTTATTTATTCCTCACAAAATAACAGCTATTTCTCGATTTTTATTTATTCCTCACACAATAAGAGTTATTTTGGGAGTTTTATTTATTCCTCACAAAATAAGAGTTATTTTGTGACTTTTAATTATTCCTCACAAAATAACAATTACTTTCTGATTTTTATTTTTTTGCTCAAAAAAATTTTAATTTTTAAAATGAATAAACTAAAAAAAAGTAAATATAATTTAACATATAATAATTTTTATACAGACTGGCGATAAATTTAATTTTAAAACGATTAACATTAATTTTAACGCAACAATTACACTTTCTAAATTTTAAAAATTAAGCAAAAAAATAAAAATCAAAAGGTAACTGTTATTTTGTTAGGAACAAATAAAAGCCACAAAATAACTCTTATTTTGTGAGGAACAAATAAAAATAAAAAAATAACTGTTATGTTGTGAGGAATAATAAATAAAAGTCACAAAATAACTCTTATTTCGTGAGGAATAAATAAAAATCAAGAAATAACGATTAAAAACTAATTTTTAAAATAAAAATTATAACCGTTACGGTCCCTGATATAAATTTTTTACACAAGATCAAATAAGAAATGCCTAATTATTCTGCGTTATTAACTAAAAAACGTATTTTTTGAGTTATGACACTATTGAAGTAAATGAGCGATATTTGAATATAATACTTTGAATATAATACTTCTCAAAACTTATTTTTCAGGCATTATTCGCTGGCAATAAATATTGGTACTATTCAATTACGATATAATTAAAATTTTATTCAATTTTAAAATAATAAGATAAAATTTATCTTACCGTTTACGCGATTTTTATTTTTAATTAACGTTTCACTGGCATCTCTTTTCATTGTAATAGTTGGCAGCGCAGGTTGAATTTGAAACATGTGCAAATTGACAAGCAATTTGGTTAGTTCGTTGAAATGTTTTTGCAAATAAAGTTTTTTTAAGTACGCGCAAAATAGTTTATAATATATGTGTATAATAATAAAAAAAAAGAAATTGTTAATAGCATATACGAACAAAACAAAATATTTAAAGCATTGAACATATTATAAGTTAAGAAAAATCTAAAAGGAATTCATATGTACCTACATACATACATACATAGTTAAAGATAGACGAAACTAGAAACGTGAGAGCAACATAAAGAAAAACAACAATAAATAGTAGAACTTGTCGAAAAAACGCAAAAAGAAGGAAAATTCAATAATTCCTAGCCAAAAAGAATGTTTATAGTAGAGCTAAGTAATGAAAAAAATAGTACATTAATTAAACAATACAAATCAAAGCGCGAGTTTGTTAAATTGATACAATTTACGATACTGATTGTTGCTTAATAGACAAAGTGACGGACACACATTCATACATACATACATATGTACTTAACCGCGTGTTTTTTCATCTTTTTGCGTCTATAGTTTCCATCTGCTGCACTAACCCGTCCAGTGTAAATTATTTTTTTTTTTTTTTTTTTTTTTTTTTTTTTTTTGTTGATTTGTTACAACGTTTGCAAAAATTTGGAAGAATTTTATTTTGTGGAATTAAGGTATTGAACAATTAAACAATTATAAGGTGTGTATTTAATTACATGTGATTAATATAAATACACTTAAGTGTTATGTACTACTACATTTTTAGCTTTAAAAAAGTTTGAAACAAAATGAAATACATTTTGGTGACCGGCGGTGTTATAAGTGGCGTTGGAAAAGGTGTTATTGCTTCTTCATTTGGTACTTTACTGAAATCATGTGGACTGGATGTTACTTCAATAAAAATTGATCCCTACATAAATATTGATGCCGGCACATTTTCACCCTATGAACATGGTAAGTTGTTATTTAGAGCTACATAACTGTAATTGCAGCATACAACAGGAAACTATGCAGTACTTTATTAATTTATTAAGAAACATTTTTTTAAAGTATACCGAAATTTATGCTAAACTAAGAAATTTGGATTGAGAATATTTTACATTGTTGCGGTTGCTATAGGTATGCTGTAACAACGGATTTTCCTCTGTTTTTTTATATTATTTCCTTTTTCCGTCGTAAACATTTTTCCTCAAGTCTACTTTTCTAAAATTTAAGAATGTTTTTCTTTAACGTCTGCCAGTATCGATTTATCTTATTGGTACATATCGCTCTTTTATATCAATTGTGTTACAACTCCACTAGTTTTGCAAAAAACGTGTTTAAAGTTTTAAATTTGCATATGAATCAATGGAGACATGAATAAACATTCTTCCATCAGGAGATGGTACATAGGTAGTTGAAGCTATTTATATGAAATGTTTACACTATATCGAGCCATAACCGCTAAAATAGCTTCAGCGACACATTTTTTGGACGTCGTTTACGATCGTAAATAATCGATTTTGGTCAAAATTGAATTTCGAAAATTATGTCGCTTAAGATATTTTGGCGGTTATGGCACGATATAAAACACGAAATGCTGAATTATTCTGCATTAATAACTCTAAAAATCAATTTTTAAGTTATGACACTATTAAAGTAAATATGTACTGTAGGTACCTATGTACTTTGTACATTCGAATGTGTATTTAATTCGTTTGTTATCCTTCATGTTGTAAATTTGTACTACATACAATAAAATTAAAAATTAAAATTTAATATTTTTAATCCGTACAAATCGTATGTATTTCCTATACCGATGTGCACTTGTAGATACATAAATATTTTTACAAGATAAACTTAAATAAGGGACGATCTCGGATATTACAACAAAATCGATTTTCGCAACAGCTTCGGACCTAAATCGAGATCGTACTACTTTATATGGTTTCCATGAACTAAGTAGGAAATAAAGGAATACCTGTTTGATTTTTTTTATGTCCCAGTAGTGGCCTATTTCAGGCTTTTTGGTTTACAAAGCTTTATTAAAAAATAAATCTATAAAACTCTTTTTTTTCTAAAATTTTGGAACTAGAAAAAATTTACATATGAATATGTACTTCAAAAATTGGTTTCTTAAGTTGAACTAGACCGAAATATTAGCTGAGAAAGCAATAGCATAACCCAGCAAAAAATAAATGAACGCGTTTAAAATGAAATAGTGTTTCATGATTTCTTGAGTATTTGTTTCTTCGATCGGATTCTTATGTATAACTAATTTATTTATTTATATTTATTTCAGTCTATCGACAAAAAATCCTTACAAACTATCAAGGCTTTATAAAAAAATTTTCTTATTAAGCCTTAATAATTTCTATAAATAAGGCTGTGAGATAAAAAAATACATACAGGGTAAATCTTTGAAGCAAATATTATTTATTTATTTCAGTCTATGGACAAATAAATCCTTACAGAATAAAGGCAGAATTATTTTGTACGTGATGTTCTGTTCTGAATCAGCTGTTTTGTTTCTGTTGAGTTGAAAATCTGTATGTGTGGTTAGTTTTTACTTTTTCGTTCTGTTCTGTTGCGGACAAATCTGTAGAAAATAGAATTCAACGTTAAGTGACAGCCAAAAGTGTGTATTTAGTAGTGTGTTGTGATATTTTCTGTACAAGCAAGGCACATCAATCAGGTACCAAGGCTGTCAGATGTGGCGATTTCTCGCCAAACGTGGCGACTTTAAAGCTAGTTTGGCGTCCTAATTTTCGATTTGGCGACATGGCGATATTTTGGCGTTTTATAAAAAAATTGGCGATTTTGTTGGCTATTTTTGATGAGCCATGATTTAGCTTGAAAATCGTTAAATATTATTTTTATTATGGTATTTGTCTCGTGTAGATAATGTGCTAAGAACATTTAATACTGGTATTAACAGCAACCGTTTTAGAAAACTTGGGCAAATTTCTGCAACTCGTTGGTTGTTTTATGGAGCGGGTATAAGACGAATTTTAGAGTAATGGGTAGAGCTTAAACATCATTTTTCACTTATTTCAACAGCCGAAAATGATGAGACTGCCCCAAACATATACAAAGAATTATGTAACGAAAAGACAAGACTTTTTTAGATATTTATAAATCCAATAGTAAATGAAATAAACCATTTAAATCTTGAATTTCAGTCAGATAACATGCATGCATGCAGGCAGTATGCATCAGAGGCTATATTCTACTCTTCTTTCATTTTCTTCAAAAGTTTTCAAGCCAACAATTTCGAATGAAACTCATAATAACGAAAAATTGATAACCAATGAATGTTATTATAGCTATTGATATACCAAACACCTTTCTCCCACTAAATGCAATCGATTTTGGGTCAGCATTTGAAACTGAATTAAGCAATGTTGAAATGGCTGATGAACATTTTGAAATACTTGGAGAATATGGTTTTTCGTATTTTAAGTTGCTCGTGAAAGAATTAATAAATAGAATACCTGAAAACATGATATTTAAAGTTTACGAACATTTTTCCATTATAAAATGTTGCAATCCATTATCACAAACAAAATTTGTTTTTGTTAAAGATATTTTTATTATTTTTATGAATCCTAACATGCCGCTAGATGTTTATGAAACACAATGGACAAAATTACCGCTTGTGGATTGGAAAGATTATTTTAATGGTGATATTCCATCTAACTTAAATCAGTTTTGGCCAAAAGTTTATGATTATAAGGATGCGGTAGTCACGTACCATTTTATAGAACTTGCTTTGGCTGTACTTTACATTCTGGTAATTCCAACAACTAATGCCTGCGTTGAAAGGGTATTTTCAATAATGAACTCAACTAAAACGCGCTTCCGAAATATCATGCAATATTAACTTCTTGACGCGTTATTACGAGTTATAAATTGTATGAATGTAAATAGCACATGTTGCACTTCTTTTATACCTTCGCAATATATGTTGAAAGAGTTCAATTCTCATACGATGTATTCAAAAGAAGAAGACAATATGTCAAGACATTGACGATGAAGTATATATCGTTTTAGATATGTAATAGAACTGCCACTACATACAAATGTACATACATATATCTAATGTTTGCTGAATACTAAGCTACTTTACATTGTACCTTTTTATGTTCATAATCATTTTTACATTGTTATAAATAAAAATAAACCAAATATATATAATGGCGATATTTTCCCCATTTTTTGGTGAATTTTAGCGATTCGGAACAATTTAATTTTTTATAATTTATAAAATAAATTTCATTGTCAAAAACTAAAAAAATGAGACTTGGCGATTTTTGACATTGGATTTGGCGAAAAAGGTGAAAATAAATCTGACAGCCCTGTCAGGTACCCGTATTTCTACAACAAATATTACAACCACTGTTGCCAGAATTGACGATTTCTCTGCATTTTGATGATTTTCACCTCTCAAAATACACTAGTGACGATTTTAGCTCGAGAAATGACGATTTTTCTAAATTTAATATATATGGCAACTTTTTTTAGAATTGCATTTTTCGAGTTGGGTTTTTGATGTGTTATGATTTTTTTGTGTTCAAAATGTTAAATTCTGATATTTATACATAAAATTTTTGTATAACAAAAATGCTAATTATTTTTTATAAATTATCTGTTTTAAAAATAAATATATATGTACGTATGTGAATTCTGATTTCATTTTAAGTTTTTTTAACTTGTATTTTTGATTTTAATGGTTTTCAAGTTTAGGTAATATTTATATATGTATATGATGTATATGTGTATATTTGTTGAAAGCATAGTTAATAAGTTTGAACCATTGTAATAGTTTTTGTAATAAAACAATTAAAATACAAAAAAAATTTAATATTTTTGATTTGACGTTTTTTTGACGATTTTCTAAAATGACGACGATTTTGACGATTTTTTGCACAGAAATCTGTAGTTTTTGACGATTTCACCCCTAAAAGTTCTGGCAACAGTGATTACACCAGCAGTAACCACATGTACTTTGTTGGTTTAAATTACCTTCTTTTCAAAACAGGGTGGCGTCGTCAGATTGTATGTTTCTTATAGAAAATGTCAAACACCATACCAAAGACTATAAATCTATAAAGATGTTCTACGTCCATACCACAAAACATACATACATTGTACTGCAAGTGCTTAATTTGCTGGTGGATTTTCTACTAAATCCATTTGTTTCAAAGAGAGCAATTTATTTTCTCAGAGCACTTATTATTCTCATGTCTTCGCTATTCATCTGCCTTTGCATGCGTAAGTATGAATGGATGTGTGTATTTAACTTAAAGCAAAGAAAAAATTTACACAAACAAAAAAAACTTGTTTTCGCACATATGCATATGTGTATGGACATAAGCTACATAATTTTTTAATGTTACCGATTGTCTATTTGTATGGCAAAAATATGTAAATATTTTATTGTTGTACTTTTGCAAATACATGGATTCGCACCGAATATAAATTTACCGTTATTTGAATTTAATATATTTAGCGTTTACGTTGGAAACTATTTATTTAACTTTATTTCAGTATCGCTTTCGTTGTGAGTTACAAGTGCTTGAAAATACAATCTAGTGTGAAATTAAAAAAATTTGAATAATAATATAAATAAATAATATCATAATGAGTGAACTAATTGAAATTACTTCCATAGTAAAACAAAAGCAGTTATCGCTTAAAGCAGGCAATAAGTGTTGTTTGCCTCATTGTGGCAGATCCAAAAGAAGTTTTCCAAACTTAAAAATCTTTCGTTTCCCATATTGCAATGACATATTACTTAAAGCGTGGATAGAAAAGTGCAACTTTGACGAAAGCTTTTTGGAAAAATCGCGGACATTATATATATGTGAAAGACACTTTTCGTCGGAAAATATAGGAAAGAAATACTTGAAGCGCGACGCAGTACCAACCTTAAATTTGACTGGTGACTCGGGTATAGAAAAGTGTTTATTAAGTGAGGATGTTGCCTTACCCTTGTTTAGATGTCCGCCCCTTAAGCGCAAAAGATCGGAATCACCATCGTTTTGCACAAATTGTTATAAAAGTTGTAGAAATGAAGAGTTTTATAGAAAGAAATATTTTACAATGTTTAAAAAACTTAAGACTGTTTCGCAAGATAAACTTAAATTAAAGAAAAAATCAGAAAGTTTAAAAAGAATGATAAAAACGTTAGAAAGGAAAATAATGATGAAGAAATCTATTGAAGCCGAAGTTGATAATTTAAATATAAATCCAAACGAAAAAACTTTTTGCAAAATGCTCCTAAATATAAATAGAGGGACAAATGCGCGTTGGGAAGAGTATGAGATAAGCTTTTCTCAAAGTATATTTTATAGATCAACCTCCTCGTACTTGTTCTTAAGAAATATATTGAAATTGAACCTTCCGAGTCCTTCATCCCTTAGTAGATGGAGTAGTATTAAAAATTTGCAGCCAGGTAACAATTCATGTATATACAATGCGCTCACAGAAACTGTTAAAAAGATGCAACCTTTTGAAAAGAATGCATTTTAATTTTTGATGAAGTATCTATAAGAAAAAATTTTACTTATAATAAATGTGCAGATGTTATAGATGGAGTTGTCGATTTAGGATATGAACGAGTGAATCAAATGGGGTCCCAAGTTTGCGTTTTTATGATAAGAGGAGTTGTAAAAAATTGGAAGTTCGTTTTAAATTATTTTGTTACTTCCAGTTCAATAAAAGGTGATGTACTAAAAAAACTTGTAGAGTCAAACTTGGACATTTTAAGAGAAATGGGACTAAATGTGCGTGGGCTTACGTGTGATCAAGGACCCAATAATAGAAAATGCTATGATATGCTAGGCGGATCTTGTGAAAAACCTTATTTTATTTATAAAAATGCAAAAATTTACTTTAAAAATTTATTTTAACGATGCAAAGCCCCTGAAGCGTGGCCTGAAGCCGAAAAGCACAACTTGGCAATTACTCGAAGAGCTAATTACCTATATGAAACAGGTTGAATACGCAGGAAATAAAATATTTTCAATCGATGGCCTAATTCAAACTACGAGAGCTATTTTATCGTTATCGTCAGAATTGTTTGCGGAAAACTCAAATTTGATATGCATTTTAACGAGCCATTTTAATCAAGATCCATTGGAAAACTTGTTTTCATATATATGTACGTGCCAAGGGCGGACACTGCAAAAATCCTTAGGTCTATGAATTAAATGTCGCAGTAGCTAAACTGCTATCTCTTAAAATAACGCAATTTAGTACCTCTTCAAATTGTGCAAACGACGATGCGATATTTTTACCTATTGAGTTCCAAACAATTTTAGAAGATACTCAGAGAAGTGGAAGTACAGCAGAAAGTAGTCGCACACCTGACGTTAATGTAACAAACATATTCGATGAAAATGAAGATTATTTTAATGAAGATGCAGATTGTTTTAACTCTAATAATGTTCCAATAGAGTTAACATCAAGCCGATATTTTATTGGTTATATAGCTCAATGAATTACTTCCGCTAAATGTCGTGTGGATTTAATTAAACCTGCACAAGTTTTGTCATATCCTTCAGAAATGTTTCTTCACGCTAAAAATTATGATAAAGAAACAGATTTTGGAAGTTTGTGTGATAAAGAAATAAAAAACATAAAAAAACTATTGTTGAACAATGCGTAAATTATACCAAAAATACAATATATTCCTCTTGGTTTGACGAGAGCTACGTATGCTTTAACCCTGCACTATCATACTTCGTCGAAATGACGACGCGCGATTTTATTTTCGATTTAAAACATATTTTTTGTGATTGTTTTTGTTTCGTTTTTCGTATAGCGTTAGCCGCTAATATCAGTTACTCGAAATTAATGTTGCTTTTTTAGTTTAATAAATTTATTATAAGAAACTACAAAACTTAATGGAAAAAAATGTGTAATATTTCATACAATTGATGCTATAAATGCTATGTTTTAAGAAAAAATGCCAATTGATAGAAGTCTGTGAAATGTTAATTTTACGTTAAACGATTAAAAGAAATATATGAATTTCGTTATATGACAATTAAAAACTAGCTAAATATCAATAATAAATCTATTTTCGTACTTATTTTTGCTCAAGACGTTTTTTATTGGCTCTTGAAATAGGTCGTAGTCGATTCGACGAAGTATGACGTTTGCGATATAAAAATAAGTATGATATTCTAGGGTTAAGCACAGGATGGAGATGCTTAATTTATTAGTTCTTACACTGCTACGAAAACATTCCTCGTGGGAAACATATAAATTCAAATCAACAAGCACTGAAAAACTCAAAATTTTAAAGCAACAAATAAAACCTATTCTTTTGTAAACAAAAATAAATAATCATGGTTTGCAAACTTATGTAAGTAAGCTCACGTTTTATTTATTTTATACATATACATATATATATATATATATATATATATATATATATATATATGTATATATATGTATATAATTGAAATTTCTAAATTAAATAATTATAGTTCGGTGCGAATCAACTTATTTTTAATTATACAACAATAAAACACGTATTTTTACCCTACAATAACACAATCGGTCGCATTTGATTTTCGTGATTTATTTGCACATGAATATATCAAAACAAGAAACTTCTTTTAGTTATTTCATATTTTTGCTCCTACTTGACTGCGCTTTAAACAAGAAATAATTATAACACACACACAACTAAATTTCTCTATAAGCTTCAATTATGTGTGTACATACATTGTATGCCATACAACATTACTACATACATATTTATATAAGTGTGCATGCTCAAAAATTTTATGCTCTCTTTGTGGTTTCGTTCAAATAAGAAACAATATATTTTTCCCTTGTTACTTCCCCCACAGCATCTATAAACGCAAACAATTTTAGTTTTCATTTAATGTTCTACGTGGAACATCTTTATATATTTATAGTCTTTGACCATACAAAACTGAATATTCGAAACGTGTTTATGGATACCCAAACAAAAGCATGCTTTTAAAGTGTCCAGGAGACGTACAAAAAAAGCCATCAATCGGTAAGAATGTGTTAGTGTCGTTTAATTGATGATTTTTCGGAGACGTACAAATAAAATCGTCAATCAGCATTTAAATTTTGTGTTCGTTGTGTGCGATGGCATATATGTCTTCATCGGATGATGATTTTTTGTTATTAGCGGCATTAAAACTTTATGAAATCTTTGTACTTATAAAAAAACACATTAAACAAATATACAGAGCTAAATAATAATTTTTCTATCTTCCACACTAATTTTTCATCTATTATTATTATTATTATTATTTATAATTATAATAATTCTAGTTCTTCAAACACTCTAAAAAACAAACATATTTTCCTTAAAAAAATTCCAAACAAACGATTTTTAACCCCCGACTAAAAAAAGGGGTGCTATAAGTTTGTAGTGTGTGTCTGTGTATCGCTGTATCTGTGTGTCTGTCCGTGTCCACGTGAGGCGGCCAAACGGCTGGACCGATTTTCATTTATTTTTTTCTGTTTGTAAGATGACTTGATCGAGAAGGTTCTTAGCTATGTTGGAAGAAAATCGGTCCAGCCGTTTAGAAGATATAACATCTTTTCTGAAAAAAGTCGGGGGTTTTTAAAATTTTTAATTTTTGTTATTAATATAAAAACAAGACATTGGGTAGTGTGAATAAAAAAATATGTACATACTCGTATGTATTTGCTTTTTAGTTAAAAATTTGTTTTAAACACAAAATTCACATACATAAATACATATGCATTTGGGGTTTTAAAAATAATTTTTAAGTAATTATTTTTATTCACACTACCCATTAAGATTAGAAAAATTAGAGAATATAATATAGTATTTATAATAATCATACAACTGTTTGCAGATTGTATGGTTTTTTACAAAGATCAATGGTACATTTTCATAAAGTGCAAATTAATTTTTTTCATCCGCACACTTCTCCATGTCGTCACAGAACAAATAACACAAAGCAAATGACGTTTTTTTCGTCAATCAGATTTGGAGACGTACAAATAATCAGCCGTCAAATAAAAATATCAAAATTTTTTGATTCTCATCAATCAGTGCCGACAACGTGTACGTGTAGCCGAAAAGAAACGACTGCACGCACACAACTATGTGATTGATGGGTTTTTTTTTGTACGTCTCCTGGGCACTAGGCTTATACCTACGCAATCCAAATTTGACATTTAGATTGGTATAATGACATTAGTCACCGTGTAGTGCTGCCACCTAATAAATGCGCCTTGTGTAGAAGTGTAATCAATTCTATAGGTTGCCAGCTAATTTTTTTCACAGACAAAGTAATTGCAAAATATTTTATACAGCAAGGAACGGCACAGAACAGCAACAGAAAGTAAAGACTAATGAGGCCTTAAGATAACAAAATACCTATAATTATATTCTATAAATATCTAAATTAACACTGAAGTATGTGTAAAACCTACATACTTACATACATGTATACAAAATTATCTCACAGTTTATAAATCACAGCTAATTTTTATATTAAAACAGTTATGGCCAATTATTTTATTGCACTAAATATACCTCCAATAAGCGCAAGACTTGCCATCTATTTATAAATAAAGCCAACTCTTGAAAAATAAGTGGAACAAAATTTAAGATTGCAATTATTTATAGCGTATACGATATGCATTTTGACTGTTCTAATAATATTACAACTTTTACATATCTTTATATGTACATATGTATGTATACATATGTATCTACATATATTGGAAATCTGCCAAATAAATAAATATGTACATACATACAAGGAACTTATTTTTCGTTTTTTTATATTCTTTAGAATATTAGCAACAATTAAATTATTTTTGGGAATTAAAACAAGCCAATAATAATAGTGCATCCCAGAAAACCATACATACGGATGACTCATAAAGTGAGTGCTCATCCTAACCTAAAATTTTTAAGTCAATATTTTAAACAGTCAGATTTTATAAAAAAATTTCGTATCGAAACGTTAAAATTTGTATGAAAAATAACGAAAGTTCGATTCAAAAAATATTTTTTCAATACAGTATTCAAAACAAAAATGTCGTTTGTATTTAAATAGTCTACCCTCAATTACACACAATAATATATGTAAATGAAAATATTTCAAATACCAATGAATAAAACATATGTAGGGCCTAATTGTCAAATTTTATAAGGAAAAAATTTAAATTAATAAAACAAAATACATAATACATGTGTAAAACGCAACGCCAGGCGTTGACAAATTTTATATGGAAGAAATTTAGGGCCTAATTTTATAAACCACAACGCCAAGCGTTAAAAAATTTTATATGGGAAAAATTTATATTACAAAAACAAAATAAATAAAATAATTGTCAACGTTGCGTTTTACAAAATTAGGCCCTTAAATTACAAAAACAAAACACACACAACCATTTATCAACGCTAAACGTTGCGTTTAACATAATAAGGCCGAAAATTTATCAACGCCTAGCGTTGCGTTTTACAAAATTAGGCTCATAATTTCTTAACTTAACTTAATTTTTAGAGCGCAAAAAGTGAGTGATTTTTTGAAATGTTTGTATGGGGAACCCCCCAGGGGTGGTTCCAGGGGTGTGCCACTGGAATAGGTGGCTCGGCCCTCCAAAATTAGTGTGGGTCGGTCATACATTTTGACTCGATTGAGGAACTCTAAATGGGTCAAAGTGAGATTTTTACCGGAAATTGGGCAAGAAGCGATACGGAAAAATGTAAAATATTTGCTGAGCACTTAAAACCCGTATTTACGTCAAACTCATGTACTGGTGTTTCTGATTTGCCGAGTGTAGTTGCTCTACCCCCTCGACCCTTAAAGTTTAAGATGCGTGATGTACAAAAAGTAATTGCTGAACTCAAACCAAAGAAAGCTCCAGGTATTGATGGAATTAGTAACAAGATGCTGATGAACTTGCCGCATATTGCAATAAGAATCCTGCTGTTTATTTTTAATGCCATATTACGACTGGAGTATTTTCCATAACACTGGAAGCATGCCAAGGTCAAAATGATTCCAAAGCCGGGCAAGGATCTTAACAAAGCAGAGTCATATAGGCCAATAAGTTTGGTGTCAACTATGTCAAAACTCTTCGAAAAGCTGCTCATGACAAAATTGTCACCTTGTCTCCATTGAACAAACGCATAGATTGGTTCAATTTAAGAAGAAGACATATCTACCAAATAACATTCTAAAACTTTTGGAAAGTTATATTTTAGGCCGGAAGTTCCCTGTTATGGAAGGAGAATGTATGAGTGCGCCCGAAACTATCTCATCCGGTGTACCTCAAGGGAGTACATTGGGGCCAGTTTTGTATTTGATTTATACTTGTGATATGCCTGTGAACAGTAATATCCATAATTCTACATTTGCCGATGATACAGCCTGCCTTAGTATGCACGAAACCCCTCATGAGGCATCCCGATATCTTCAGGAACATATAACACAGCTTGAGCTATGGTTAAACTTATGGAGAATAAAAGTAAACGAACAGAAGTGCGTACATATAAACTATACCCTACGAAAAGATACTTGTCCCCCCATTAGAATCAACAGTCAAGTTGTTCCTCAACATTCACATGTGAAATACCTTGGTATACACCTTGATCGTCGGCTTACATGGAAACACCATATTGACTCAAAGCTAACACAAATGAAACTTAAAATAACTCAGATACATTGGCTGATTGGTAGAAATTCAACACTCAGTCTAGATTGTAAACTTTTAATATACAAGTCGATTTTGAAACCAATATGGTGTTACGGAATTCAACTATGGGGTACTGCTTCAGCTTCCAATATCGAGAAAATCCAACGAAAGCAAAACAAAATTTTACGGTTAATAGCATCGGCTCCATGGTACATAAAAAATTCAAATATACATCGTGATTTAAATATGCCACTAGTGACTGAAGAAATTGCAAAATACGCAGGCAAATATTTAACAAAACTCGAGTCACATCCTAATCCGCTGGCTCGTAATATTTTGAACTTTACTGGGCACATCCGCCTTAAAAAGAGGGCCACAAGGGCTCTTATACTTAACACTCCAGATGGGACTGCTTGAAAATAAGTATATTTATTTTTCCTTTTTGATTATCACTACTTATGTATTATTTATAACTATCACTAAGTTTATGTCCGACTCTGGTCGGGCCTAATAATTTCGTTTTTTTTTATAGATTTAAGATTTGAATACTTATTGTTAGTTCACATATGAAGATACATTAAATAAATACATGTATTAAAAAAAAAAAAAAAAAAAAAAAAAAAAAAAAAAATCAAAATTTGACACATCAAGAAAATTTGGACCCTTCGGATGAAAAGTCGGGACATCAAAATATATTTTAGAGGTATGGTTCCTTCGGCAAAGTTTTTTATTTTGATCCCCAGAATACGATTTTCCTTGTAATTTGTGCGATTTTTAAATCGACCCGCCCTAATATACATATACATTTATATACATATCGGGTGTTTTTTATTGAGGTATAGAACTTTAAGTTGGCATCACTTTTTTAACTGGCGGCCATTTTGTCAGCTGTCAAGTGATTAATATTTAGTTTGGTTTGCCATTTCATCATGAACAGGTTGACAAAAGAACAACGCTTGCAAATCGTGCAAATTTATTTCGAAAATAATGGTTCAGTTCGCGAAGTTTACCGCAAGCTCCGTCCATTTTATGGTCGACATAATCGTCCATCAGAGCAATTAATTCGGTTAACCATGGATCGTTTTCGCACTACGTTTACTCTATGTGATAATACGCATTCGCAGAGACGTCGAACAGTGCGCACCGAAGAAACAATTGCCGCTGTAGAGCAAAGTGTTGAAGAGGACCCGAATGAATCGATTCGCCACCGTGCACAGCAATTGGAGCCGACTAACCGACTATTTTGTTCCCGAATTGGATGGCATAAATGTGGATGAGTTGTGGTTCCAACAAGACGGCGCTACATGCCACACAGCGCACGTCACAATCGATTTATTGAAGGAAACATTCGATGAGCGCATAGTTTCGCGGAATGGACCTGTCAATTGGCCACCAAGATCGTGTGATTTGACACCATTGGATTATTTTCTTTTGGGGATATGTGAAGTCGCTCGTCTACGCCAACAAACCAGAAACGTTAGGGGACTTGGAAGCCAACATTCGTGGCGTTATTGCCAACATACGGCCCCATATGCTCGAAAAAGTGGTTGAAAATTGGACCTGTAGAATTGGCTTTATTCGAGCCAGCCGCGGCGGCCACATGCCCGAAATCATATTTAAACATTAATGGCATAAAATTATCCTTCCAATAAAGCCAAATTGATGGACATTAAAACGATTTTCTTGTGTTTTATTTCAATTCAAAGTTCTATACCTCTAAAAAACACCCTTTATATATACATATATAGTTGATATAGTTCACCGACTTTTTATGTTTTTCATATTTACAAAATGGTGTCTGTTGGCCGTCATATTGAATATTAACAACTATATATCTTTAGTGACACTCCCGGTGTTAAGACAAATCGATTGACGTAAGAATTATCAAAATCGTTCTACGCGTTCGGATTATAGTGTACCGCAAAGGAACACACATTCATACCAGAGAACGACAAAAATCACGTATTTCATGATTTAATCATACTATAAATTTGTTATTCACTTTTAATCATGCAAAATAAATCAACGTTGAGTATAGTCATCATCGTAATTGTGAACGCTTCATTTAAGTAAATGTGAGTCCAGCGATCCAACATGTTTTATTCACATCATTCATCATACATTAAACTTTTGTTCACATTTAATCATGCAACAAAACTTAATGTTGAATAAAATCAGAATCATACTTACGAACGTATCGTTTGGTTAGTTGCAAGTAATTTCATACATGTTTTATTCAAATTTTTATATAATCAGGTTTTCATGTTGAATAAAATCAAAACAGAGGAGTTATGAAAAATATTATTGTTTTAATACAAATCAGTAAGCAAACACTTTAAAATGAAAAAAATGGAAAACTACCAGGATTTTGTGCTAGACCAAATTTCTAAAAGTGTTTATATTTTATCACCGAGACGAAAAAGATAAATAATAAATAAATATATATACAGGCAAATCTCGGTATAACGAATCTCGCTTTAACGAAAATCCGATATAACCAACGTCCAAATTTTTTACATTAACTACCTTATATTACGAATATTATCCTAATTTTATACTGGATATAACGAATGATAAAGAAAAGATCGCAAAATAAAACACAAAAACTTGCTAGGAACATATCTCTAACATTTAGTTCTACCTTATACAGCCAATGTTTTGATAAATAAGTACATATGTGGTTTATATAACGAACGGCAAAAAATATTAAACAAAATCGACAGCCGCAATGAAAATGCAAAAAAATGTGATACCGTTACTTTGCATTTGGTAGATCATTTGAAAACAAATTACCCTTATTATTTTTATTGTATTGTATCTTGTCTACAATAATAATAATTAAAATAACACTTGAAAAAACTTTGCGATATAACGAATTTTTCGGTATAACGAGTGGGCCTGACATTATATCGTTCGTTATACCGGGATTTGCCTGTATATATATATATAAATATATAAGTAGAAGGGCCATAACAAGTAATTGCAACTTTACAGGAGAAGGTATAATAGAAACTGTAATATTCACAATGTAACTTTTTTGTCCAATTGCTTGTAAAAGCGTTATTTTTTACACTGCATTAAATTTTTGTGACGAGATGTATTTGTGTGAAATGTGTTGGAATCACTGAAAAACTTAATTTCGTAAAAAATACGAAATATGGCTTTTCTACTTGATACCATCGGTATATAAATTGCTAAATACATAAGTAATTACATAATATTCCCTTGTTTCTAAAAAATCATCATCACTTGATGCATACGCGCTCATTTTTGCTTTTTGATTTTATTCATCATACAAATATTTGTTGATAATCAGAACGAACGCTTTTGCCTACTTATTTTATTTTTCATCAAAATAATCATGAATGGGAAAAAGGAGCAAACTCCCGAATTGATTGGTATGATGCGACACATGATTAAAGTCGTAGAGCCAACAACAACCGTATGATTGGAATGATTAAAAAGCAGCAACGATTATGTATGTTGGAACCAGTTTGTATGAACACAAAGGCATGCTTTTAGGATATTGATTACGTATGAATATTTTTTCAATCAGATTTTGTCGTTCTCTGATCCATACATATACTGATAAACACAATACCCTTCTTTGCGTTGCGCGGTCGGGTAAAAACTACAACAGCTGTTCAAGAATAGAATGTTGCCACACAAGAATTTTTGATCAGAAACAATTTTTAACAGAAACAATATTTCCAATAGTCAATTGGAAAATTTAATACGAATTATTTATTTGTTGTAAAAATAATTGTATCATCCCTTGCCAACTTAAATTTTTTCTTTAATCGAACGCTAAATTGTATTTTTTTTTTAATAAAAAGTCAAAAAATGTTACACTTTTTCCAGAATAGAAAAAGACATAAAATACATATCTCTCATTACCTCAAACAACGTCATAACTAAAAAAAAACAGCTTGATAAGAAATTGAATTGAATTGAATTTTTCAGTTTACGCACAACTTAAGGGAAAATATTTTTTTTCTCTCTAGAGTTGAGTAAACAAGATATTATTATGAAATTTTTACTTAACTTGATGAATGAGTTAGAAAGGCAAGCTTTCATTTTCTGAAATTAGGGTGGTAGGAACTGAGATCTGGTGGGTAAATACTAGAACGTGTGTGAAGATAAATTTCGAAATTTAAACCTAAGACATAAACCAATTGCATTAACAGAGCTATGTTAACCTAATAACAGAGCAGTGTTAAACATGAAAATTTTGGAAGTACATACTCAAAATGGAATCCTGGCCATAATTTTCAACAAAATGAACTAAAAAAAAATCGAAACATTTTCTATATAAAAACAAAAAAAAAAATCATGAAAAAATTAAAAGAAACTATAATTTTTTAACTATCAAATAAATTATTTTTTTTATGGAAATTTGTGAATTCCTAGAGAACGAACATACCTGGGCGGCTAAATTTTTTTGGAATTTATGTCTTTTGTGCCCTCTTATAATATCCACATCTCAAAACCCTTAACATTTGCGTTTTTCATAAAAAATTGAATTTTTCTAAATTTTCAAATTTCGATTTTCACTAAAGGACGAATTTCAGGAGAACGAACATACCTGGGCGGCTAAATTTTTTTGGAATTTATGTCTTTTGTGCCCTTTTATAATATCCAGATGTCCAAACCCTTAACATTTGCGTTTTTCATAAAAAAATTTGATTTTTTCTAAATTTTCAAATTTCGATTTTCACTAAAGGACGAATTTCAGGAGAACGAACATACCTGGGCGGCTAAATTTTTTTGGAATTTATGTCTTGTGCCCTCTTAAAATATCCACATTTCAAAACCCTTAACATTTGCGTTTTTCATAAAAAAATTTGATTTTTCTAAATTTTCAAATTTCGATTTTCACTAAAGGATGAATTTCAGGAGAACGAACATACCTGCGCGGCTAATTATTTTTGGAATTTATGTGTTTTGTGCCCTTTTATAATATATAACATAGCTCTGTTAATGCAATTAAGCTTGGATCACACGATTGTCACAATGTACCAATTTTCGTCGACTACCTGAAATAAATTCATAAGTAACAAAGTAAATTTGCCTTATTTCTCAACTAATTGAAACATAATTACATAACTGCACCACACTGCAATGGCAATAAAGCCATATAGATTTATTCAAGAATTAATTAAGTAATAACGTCATTTTGGCTTATTAATTATGAGTGTGTTCATAAATGCATCACTGTTCTGCATCATACGTGCAAACTTTTATTTAAAATGCAATACAAGTTCGCTGATTATCTGTTTTAGTAGTCATCATGTTTGTACACCATATATGACATTTATTTGTGCGTTATCTATTTCAGTGAAGCAGTTTAAGACATTTAAATTTCCATTTGCAGCGCAGTGATGCATTTACGAACAGGCTTTATGACTTTATTGCAGCGAGCCGACGAAAATTGGTACATTATGCCGATCGTGTGATCCAGGCTTTATTCAGTATAGGTGTGAATATTAATTTTTTATACAAAAAGCAATATTTTCCTTGAATGAGACATTTAATAATTAAATGATTTAATCCCAGCAATTTTTGTTCGAACCTTGCAAGTTGCAACATGGTCGGATTTCGCAACAGTCTAGCTTTCAAATTGTTGCACAACGCTGGGACGTACTGTAGATTTATTTGTAGATACATAATAAATATGTACATATGTACTATAGCATTGCTCAGATACGTCTGTTTGCACTAGTTTTGCGTGTTTTTGGTTCTGGTATGAACAAATATGTTATTTAGCGTTTTCTGTTACTAGTTGTAAATGTTGATTTTTTAAGCAATTATTGTATGGTTGGGCAATGAGCAAATGAAAACAACACATTTATTTTTGTTGTTTTTATAAAACAAATAAGATACATAAAACTGCTTTTACCGTAAGTGCCTTATGATGTGTTGAGAAAAAATATCCATAGCTGATGAACAGCGTTGTCAACTTTTAAATTTCAAAAAGCACTGAAACCAGGAAAAAACGCGTAATTTAAGTAAAAAAGCACTAAAATAAAATTTTTTGTTTTATAAAAAAAAATTTTGTGTATAAAAAATATAGAAATCGGTTGACCTTGCATTTTATCCCTAAAACTTCAAATTTGAAGCATCCGATACACATTTTGATTTTATGAGAATCAGTGAATTCTAAAATCAATTTGACGAAACCTTTTTAAGTTATTATAAAAAATTTAATTTGTTTCGTCAACGCAGAAACAAATCACCTGAAATTAGTCAAATTAGCAGCATTTGGCAAGTCTTTTTGACTCGATTTTGAACTCGATGGGAGTAGTAGTTAATTTTTTTTTAAATCAAGACTCAAAATTTGATTTTTATTAAACAATGCTGTGGAAACATTCTTTCACAGCAAACGCAATATTAATAACAAAGTTGCAAAATTAAAAAAAAAGTAATTTGCAAGTTAACCAAGTTATATAAACTTAAATTATATGTACTATTATTTTAGAAAAAAGGAACGAAGTAGGTTATAAATATGTAATCTAAAACGGCAGCTCTATTAGCAACACAATTTTCTCGTTTCAGACCGCTTTTATTTTAGACTTAAATAAAGTAATAAAGGTAAAAACGTGATCAACTTCTGCGTTTAAACATTAATTGATGGGAATGCAATTTCGATAATGCCCCAAACAAGTTTATATCAAATGAATTGTTATAAGACTTTATTTCTTCCCAAAACTCGATAGCGAACTATCGCTATCGCATTTAACACTGTACTTGCATCATGTCTTCTTTGTCGTGTGGCAAAACACTGTTTCCATTAATTGTGCTCAGAATGTGAAAGTTTGAGAATAAAATGCACGTATTTCTTCAACCAAGTTTTGTACAATCTTATTAGAATATTTTTAAATGTTCCATTTAACTTCAGTGCTTATGTTTTTTAAATGTTAGACTTCTTCAAAAATATATATATATATATATTATATAAGGAAAATTCTTTTTGAATCTTGGGTTTAGTGCCACCGCCAAGAAATAAAAAGCACCGAGCACTAACTTCAAAATTTTTCGCGTCGAAAATTTCAAAAAGCACTAAAAACGGTGCGAAAAGCACCGAGTTGACAACGCTGCTGATGAATGAATGAATGAAAGCAAAATTTCACATACACATGTAAGTAAATGATACATGTATATGAAACATATGCATGTGTAATTACTCTCAGAGCAAAATTGTCTCTCTCTCTCTGTATACTTGGCTGCGCCACAAAAAAATATAACGAACGTCCGCATATACATCTGCACATCATGTATTTGTTTCAATAGTGGTTTTTTTCATATATTTGTATTACAATATGTATTTTTGAGCAAAAACAGATCAAACAGTTGCTCAGCAGCAATACAATAAGCAACTGTTATTTGTTTTCAATTGTATTGTAATTTGGAAAAGCACACACACACAATAACTCTTATACTAGTTCTGTCGCTCACACTACAATTATATGGTACATACCATGGCATATTTGTTTTGGCTATACAAACGAGTATACAAATGCAACCCTTTAATATGTACATAGTTTGTTGTTTGAAATTCTTGTAAATTTATTATCAACAAGTGTTGGGTGTTTTATGACGCGATTTTTGCTAACGTTGAGGATTTCATCTTATATGTATGTACATATGTATATGCACATACATACATATATACATACATATATTTTTTTGGGTATTTATACATGCATGTAAACAAAAATATAGCTGATTAATTTGTTCTTTAGTTAGAAATTAGTTCAAAATTAAATAAATTAAAAGAAAATATAATGAAAATATTTACTTGTTGTGTTTTTAACCTTCTTTTTATCACTATACTACATAAATTTTTACTTATGTAGATACCCTGCAGGAAATGTCAATAGTAAAATTATACTGATTATCTATTGACGATGTCACCAGTACTACTGACAAATTATACCCCAACTAATGCTATCTACTATTGATATTTAACACAGGCTTGTCCTACGAAATCTACCAGCAGACTGCGTCAATACTGACTAAATAGTTCTTGTGGACCATATGGCGAAAATGTCAATAGTAAGATTGTACTGATCATAAATCATAAAATATGATTATGTAAATAATTAAGATACGAGTCCTAATTTTTTGTATTTTCATATTAAATTTATTTATATATTTGGGGTATTCACAAAATATGTACTTTAAACTTATTTACACACATACATATTTTACAATAACAAAAGTAAAAGAAATTTCATAAATTAACAATAATATAAAAAAATTATTTATACATTTGTGGTATTCACAAAGTATGTACTTTAAATTTATTTTAACACACATTTTACAATAACAAAAGTAAAAGAAATTTCATAAATTAACAATAATATAAAAAATAACAATAACTTATTCAGAGATGCTGCTCATATTGTACTTTTGAGAAAAAATTTAATGCAGCAGCTTGGGGCAGGAATTTTATGTAAAGTCTATAACAGCAAGGTTGAAAGATTACAGAAACGTTTATGGATGTGGTGAAACGGATGGATATTAAAAGATTTCGCCTGACAAAGTTAATTTCTTTGGTAATATTTTTAAAAAAAGCTCACTTAGCTTAACACTTTATAAAAAACTTACCATTTATTAGAAAATAATTGCTTAATTCACAAAACCTCTTGTATCTCTGTATCGATTGTATTATCATATTAAATACAAGAGTGTAACATTTGTTGTATGAATTTTCATATAAAAATTAAATACACTATTACAATTTTATTTCATATGTTTTTAAAATGTTGTATTCAAAGAGAGGCTCTCTGAGAGAATTTATATGTAGCTTGTTCTTCTTTTTTCATTATAAATACGAAATACATTAATACACAACACAGAGGGTGTTCACAATTAAAAAACCAAAAGTGTATTCGATACACAAATACACGATAAAGATTGTTGTGAATTAAGCAAATGTGTTTTAGTGTGTTAGTTGTGTGTTAGTTAAAAAGAAGTCAAAAGTTACAATTGAATAAAAAAAATTAATATCGCATCTACTACGCCTTCTATTTCCTTTTGAAATTGCATGGAACACCCATAGTATTTTTGTGTTTTTCTTTTTTTCTTTTAACATGTCATTTCGAGTACCGTTATAGACATACAAACTGAAAGATTATACAAAAATCATACAGTTTAAAGCTAGTCTGGGTATTCGCTTGCAAATAGTGTGGTCAATTTAAATTTTTAATTAACTTAATTTTTTTTATTTTTGTCGTCCTATTTTCTGAAATCGAACACTGTGCACTGTGGCGAATAACAGAAGTAAAACTACTTATTAATTTAAATTGTATGTTTCGCTGAATTAGTAAAGTCAAACACTTTCGTATGCATCTGAAAGTGTGACAAATCTTTAAGTGATGACACAAAATCTTCCAGAGTCAAAAAAAAATTCCACAATTGTATAATTTCACTAAAATTGTTTAATTTTCACATTTTTTATTTTTATACAATATGAAAATGAGTTTTTGAATATATTTATAGGTATTAATCTTTTAATTGATTTCTTAAACTAATTTTTACAAACACTTAAATTTTGCATGACGCCATTTTTATTTTGAACAAACCAATAAAACATTAAGAAGAAGCATAGCTGTGTGTATCTGAAAAAATGTTTTCAAGGCATCAAAAACAATATTAATATGTAGACGCTCCGTTGACAATGTCACCAAAATAGTCGACAAAAGTGGTGACTTGGGGACACTTAACCACACGTTTCCTTCAGGGTAAATATTAGAGATGTGCACGTGAGGGTTTTTTGACTCACGACACGCACGCTCACGCAGATAAATATTTTACGCACGCACTTTCACGCACGAATGATATTGAAAGTTTTCACGATCACGCACGCTCACGAACAAAATATTCTTAATCACGCATGAGTGGTTTAGAACTTATCACGATCACGTACGCTCACGAAAAAGTATGTAATCCAATTTGTATCTTTTTGGGTTGAAACATATGTTTTTACACATAAATACATATGTATGTATGTACATATGTATGCACGTGTATATGTAAAATTTACATTGCACATTGATGACTTTTAGAAAGCAAATGGCAATAAATCTGGAACTTCTAAACTACTGATTGGATTTATATGAAACTCCTAACATCCGTAGAGGAGGACTTAGTTAAGGTCGAAGTACATAACACGCGTTCAATGCGCTAATGCGATACACGCGTCTGTCAAAAAAGTTGAAGTAGTGTGTTTTCATAAGGCAAGTTACATAGAGAAGTTCGCGACGCGCGTACCTCGCCAAAAGTTGAACATTCTTCAACTTTCATGCGTTGTATACAAAATGACAGCTAGTGTTGCCATATTCATAAACTAACATACACAAACATGATTAGAAATTGATTTTTTTTTATTAAACAATGGATACAAAAATGCATTAAATGTTTAAAGAAAAATACAACGTAAATGCAAGACAAAAAAATAGCCAGCAAAGGCTTTAAATTTTACAACTAAAAAAGCTTCAAAAGCGTGTTGTGTAACCTTCCATTTGTGTAGCGTTGAACGTTTAACAAGCCAGAAAAGCGTTGCCGCGTAAAGCGTGCTATGTACCTCCACCTTTAGGCTTTATAACACAAGCCTTTTGGGTTGAGCAGGACCAAAGTTGGGCCAAAGTTGACCACCTGGGACTCAATAAAACTTCTGAGGATGTGCAATTGCTTTACGTGAGTACCTGCCGTTACGGCCTTATCTCACGTGTGCCAAAGCACCGTGTGTGGGTTAGACGCCAGACCAAAGTCCTCATGCACCCTTTTAGAATGAACTTATGGCCCACTCCATAAGGCACATAGGTTGCAATCTTTGAATATAGTTATCCCTGTTCTATATTCAAGTACCTTGCTGAGGTACTTTGAGCTATCTAAACTCTGCTGCTATGTCCGTGCGCATAGCAGCTCTGTTGAATGGCAACAGCACCTAGAACAGTGTCTGACTGACCGCGTCAGACCAACCACTAGCATTGATTTAACACTGGGAAGCCAAGACTATTCTCCCAGCGATTTTGGTAGCAACCACAACCACCACGATAATTCTCCGGCTTCCACGCTTAGGTGTTGTGTATACACCTAAGCGAGGTCCCCAAGAAAATTCCTCAACCATTGCCGGCACAGCTAACCACTCATCCATAAAGAACGCATTCCTGTGTCGCCGAATAACCAGTGCCTACTCCACACCTAGCAAAATCATCCCTTTAACCCCGTGGGGTATACCCCATTGGGGTAGGACGAACTCGGCATTTTAGCAAAGGAAACTGACGACCGCTACATGCACTCAGAACTTCAGAGCAGCGAGGACCACTTACGCGAGAAGAATGCAAGCACGCCACCTAAGTTTCTGTGCCTACTACGGCAAGACACTAAAAAGTGAAAGAGTCCTGGGGTCGTATCCAGGACGAAAGCCATTTTGGACCAGAAATTTCCGGCAACCGCAATGCATTTATCTCTAAGCAGCCCAGCTGTCGGGCAACCGGCACCCGTGGTACCAGAAGTAGCCTCTGGTTAGACCTCGAAGTTCCACCACAAGGGCTTCACCTCTATCGTCTTTTGAACTCAGGGGCAGTTCTAGGTGACGCTGCACCTAGCTGACAACAACGGGCGTACAATATTTGTTTTCCTTTTATAAATGTGTGCACATCCGTTACTCTGTTTATGTTCAGAGATTGGGTAGTAACACATAAGTTTTACGGGTAATGAGCCAAAGGTCCGTCAGCGGAAAAAGCTACATTGCCCTAGCTGGGGCCCCGGGATTGCCACACCCGTAGTCAAAAATAGACTCCCCTGGGGGAACTTCTGAGGATAAAGCATTTTGACATAAACTTGTAATTCTTAACAAATAATTTCCCGAGATGTTTTCCGTATCTCTCATAAGATATTTTACTTAAGCCAAAGAATTTTTTTTGTCTTGACCTTTTTTTTTTAGTATTTTACTTATTACTTTTTAGTTCATTGTTGGATTTTAAGTTAAAAGACATGTTAGAATACACAAAAGTGTATCTTTAAATGAATACTTATATACTCGCGCTTGGACGTCATTCTTCATATGCTTATTTTCAACGGTCCAAATCAATCATACGATTGAGAGCGGGTTGGATGGTCGTCTTGGTTTGGCTGGCTGCTTCGTTGGTAGATGTTTTATGCCATCGTTTTATTACTCAACTTTTATTTTGTATTTGTTTTGTTTGACGTGTGGTTCTAAAGCCACAACTTGCAACATGAAAAAATACGAAATGAATCGGGCATACAAAATGTGTTGGACCAAATTAATTGGAAATATCGGCTTGTGTGTACCAGCGAATCAATGTAACAAAGACTAGAACACACTCTCCATTACCTAAGTTGATTTGTATTTTAAGAATAATAGGTAAAACAAAGGTACTCGTACTAGTAGGATTTGGCAGAAAATCTAAGGATGACTAATGTTGAAATATTGCCAGAGCTATTTGGTGAAGTTAGTGTCAGTTCAATAAATTCCTGGCTGATAAAAACGCATCTGTTTCTTTCAGTACCTAAATTTTCTTTTTTTGAGGGAGACACCAATTCTCATAACCTTATAAGAAGTATCGATGAATGGGTGCAATAGTCCTGCTTCGAACGATGTCCAATACTTGGAGGTTACTCTTCAAACACAAAGTCACCTCTCGGTAAACAAAAATCACTCTTTTCAAGACGCTGATACTACATACCGGTGCTGTTGCATGGTTCTCAAGAACCATTGGTACTTGCAAAAGCAGGCGAGGCAGTAGTAGGAGTTCTCGAAAGAAAAATTCTTCGTAAAATATAAGGACCAATCTGCATTGATGGATAATATCGGTGTCGTATGAACCGTGAACTGTATGAGCTATATGCCGACATTGTTATAGTTAATCGTATTAAATTACAACGATTACTTTGGCTAGATCATGTTGTGAGAATGAATATGCTCGAGTTAATAATAATTTTAACCCCCATTTGTATTCAGAAGAGTTCCAATTATCTATGATTAAGTCACTGAATTCCCACAATGAAGCCCCTGGTATCCTCCAGTTTATGATTAGCGATATCACTAATGTTTTCATGGAATCGTCTGCTCAGTTATCTAAGCCACTTGCGTTGCACCTTCTGGAAATGGTATATATTCAGGGCTATCATGAATAAAATTCCGCGTGAAATCTTTCCCTGGGAACAATTCCAACTAATGGCAAATAATAGGGAAAACAAAAAATTCTAATTGGAAAAGGGAGAAATTTCACGCGGAATTTTATTCATGATAGCCCTGATTATGTTCAATTGTTTCTGGTTCCTTTTCATCCCCGCACATACTATAGAAATCTGGAGTGGCTGTTTTCCAAATGATCGTCCTTGCTCTGACGAAGCAGTGATTCATATCCAGTAGCAGTTTGAATCTTCCCTGTAGTAATGACCAATCGGTAATTTTACCGATCTGTCACACATTCCTTCATCTAATGTTTTAATAACAAAAACAATGAACAGTGTCATGGAACACTGGGTAGGAACTAGGGTGATTGACTCGGTTTTTCAACCAGTTTTAAACCCCGTTTTTTTCGAAATACGGTTGTCGTTTTTTTCAAAATGTTGATTTTTCGAATGTCGAATAGTCCGGTTTTTTAACAATTTAAAAACCGGCTAACTCGAATACTTTTCGATTTGTACATTTTGCAATAAAATTAGTTTTTACTATGTTAAAACTTAGACACCAACGTGTTCTGTTGATTTTCCTATGTATTTTTTTTTCAGTGTAAAAGTTCTAATCATTTTTTTTAGCATGGCGACACTTACTGAAACATGAAATTAAATCGAAATTATTTTATAAGGTGATAGCAGAGGCGAATTTAATTGGCCTTATGGTGTGCAATGGATGTCAAAATACAGTTGCAAAAAGTGTTTTTTAGTTTTGTTGACATTTTTCTTCATATTTTATAAAGAGGTAGATATCAACCTTGTCCATGCATTCATGTGTATGTACATATATACCATTAAGGAATAAACTCTACATACACCCATCATTTTTGGGGTTTGAGGAAACTTGGAAAGAAATTCAAAAAATTAGTTATGCCAATATTTAGGGTGCTAATAAATATGTTTATACAAAAAATAAAAATTAAAAAATAATACGTTTGTGAAGATAAATTTCGAAATTTAAACCCAAGACACAAACCAATTGCATTAACAGAGCTATGTTAACCTGATAACAGAGCCCTGTTAGACATGAAAATTTTGGAAGTACATACTCAAAATGGAATCCTGGCCATATTTTTCAACAAAATGAGCTAAAAAAAATCGAAACATGCAGACTATTATATTTTTCTATATAAAAACAAAAAAAAGTAATAAAAAAACTAAAAGAAACTATAAATTTTTAACTATAAAATAAATTAATTTTTTTTATGGAAATTTTTGAATTCCTAGAGAACGAACATACCTGGGCTGCTATTTTTTTTTTTTTGGAATTTATGTCTTTTGTGCCCTTTTATAATATCCAGATTTCAAAACCCTTAACATTTGCGTTTTTCATAAAAAAATTTGATTTTTCTAAATTTTCAGATTTCAATTTTCACTAAAGGACGAATTTCAGGAGAACGAACATACCTGGGTGGCTAATTTTTTTTGGAATTTATGTCTTTTGTGCCCTTTTATAATATCCAGATTTCAAAACCCTTAACATTTGCGTTTTTCATAAAAAAAATTGATTTTTCTAAATTTTAAAATTTTCATTTTCACTAAAGGACGAATTTCAGGAGAACGAACATACCTAAATTTTTTTGGAATTTATGTCTTTTGTGCCCTTTTATAATATCCAGATTTCAAAACGCTTAACATTTGCGTTTTTCATAAAAAAAATTTGATTTTTCTAAATTTTCAGATTTCAATTTTCACTAAAGGACGAATTTCAGGAGAACGAACATAGCTGGGCGGCTAATTTTTTTGGAATTTATGTCTTTTGTGCCCTTTTATAATATCCAGATTTCAAAACCCTTAACATTTGCGTTTTTCATAAAAAAATTGATTTTTCTAAATTTTAAAATTTCCATTTTCACTACACGACGAATTTCAGGAGAACGAACATACCTGGGCGGCTAAATTTTTTTGGAATTTATGTCTTTTGTGCCCTTTTGTAATATCCAGATTTCAAAACCCTTAACATTTGCGTTTTTCATAAAAAAAAATTAATTTTTCTAAATTTTCAAATTTCGATTTTCACTAAAGGATGAATTTCAGGAGAACGAACATACCTGGGCGGCTAAATTTTTTTGGAATTTATGTCTTTTGTGCCCTTTTATAATATCCGGATTTCAAAACCCTTAACATTTGCGTTTTTCATAAAAAAAATTTGATTTTTATAAATTTTCAAATTTCGATTTTCAACAAAGGACGAATTTCAGGAGAACGAACATACCTGCGCGGCTAATTTTTTTTGGAATTTATGTCTTTTGTGCCCTTTTATAATATCCAGATTTCAAAACGCTTAACATTTGCGTTTTTCATAAAAAAATTTGATTTTTCTAAATTTTCAGATTTCAATTTTCACTAAAGGACGAATTTCAGGAGAACGAACATAGCTGGGCGGCTAATTTTTTTTTTGGAATTTATGTCTTTTGTGCCCTTTTATAATATCCAGATTTCAAAACCCTTAATAACATTTGCGTTTTTCATAAAAAAAATAAATTTTTCTAAATTTTCAAATTTCGATTTTCACTAAAGGACGAATTTCAGGAGAACGAACATACCTGGGCGGCTAAATTTTTTTGGAATTTATGTCTTTTGTGCCCTTTTATAATATCCAGATTTCAAAACCCTTAACATTTGCGTTTTTCATAAAAAAAATAAATTTTTCTAAATTTTCAAATTTCGATTTTCACTAAAGGACGAATTTCAGGAGAACGAACATACCTGGGCGGCTAATTTTTTTTGGAATTTATGTCTTTTGTGCCCTTTTATAATATCCAGATTTCAAAACGCTTAACATTTGCGTTTTTCATAAAAAAAATTTGATTTTTCTAAATTTTCAGATTTCAATTTTCACTAAAGGACGAATTTCAGGAGAACGAACATACCTGGGCAGCTAAATTTTTTTGGAATTTATGTCTTTTGTGCCCTTTTATAATATCCAGATTTCAAAACCCTTAACATTTGCGTTTTTCATAAAAAAAATTTAATTTTTCTAAATTTTCAAATTTCGATTTTTTTTAATGTATTATAGATAAGTATATGAAATAAATTTTTATGTTTTACCTTTAATTTTTGAATTGTTTTATTACATTTACATGAACTGTTAACTCTTCTTTTTAATAAAACAATATAAAATCAAAACTTTTGTATAATAATTTTCTTACTAAAAAAAAACCGGTTGACCGGTTTTTCCTGAATTGTTAAAACCGAAACCGGGGTTTTCACAATTTCAAATAATCGAACTATTCGAAAACCGGTTTCTGGAAAAAGTCGAATAATTGATCACCCTAGTAGGAACGTAGTTCCTTACGTTTTATTTACCTTATAAATTATCCCTTACCTCCTAGTGTGCTAATTTTTTATAAAAAATGCAGCGTTTGTGTCCTTCCAGTCTCAGATCTATCCATGTTTTGAATCTCATCAAAATCAGTTAGATAGTTTGAAAGGGACAGAAATTGTCGCCTTACCTCTCGTCGTGCTGCTATTTTTGAAAAAGTGTATTAGCCATGTGTTTTCCTAGACTTAGGTCTATCCCCTCGTGATCCTATTTTTTTAAAAGTGTAATCTAAATCGCATAAATAGTTTCAAAGAAGAAGACGCTTCCCCTTACCTTCTGTCGGGGTACTATTTTTAAAAAAATCTACTGCCTATGTCTTCTTTTAGAATCAGATCTGCGAGGCAGAAATTTCCCCTAGCTCCCCTAATGCTCCTTTTTTTTTAATTTGAAACCTATATGTCCATCTAGACTTATATCTATCTATCTTAAACATTTCATCAAGATTCTTTCGCATTTATAATATTAATTAGCAGACACCTTCAGCTATTACTGCCACGAACCTTTTAGCAAAGACACAAATCATATTGAAGATTCTCAAAAACTAGGCTAAAAACCCCAAGAGTTCCCCGGAAAATTACGGCAACAATGAAAATCTAAAACATTCGCAGTGGCAGCACCGTTATCCTATGTAATTGTTAGCAGTATTTGTAATCAGTATTCGCCAGTATTTTTTCATTTTCAAAAAATATTTGTTTTACAGTCCGAGCCAATGTTTATTTTGAAAGCAGTCTGCTCTAAGCCGAGTACAAACTACCGCCGCCACCAACAAGTATAACTCGACTTGGGACTCTGAGCGTAGGTTCTGATATATAGACATTTGGGGTTGCCAGTACCTAAACAGACTCTGGGAAAGGTTACTAACCAACCTGTTGCTGTGTCTTAGGTCGATCTCAGTTTGAATATTGTGTCAAATCCTCTGCTAGTGGAAAGTTAAAACTAAGTACTTACGTAAGCTTTCTTCGGATTTAAAGGTTAACGTGAAGTGCTCTTTACAAATCGTTATTGCCCATTGCAACACTTTTCCATGATAATTTAGTAAATAACCAGCAGACAGCAGCCATCAACCTGGTTTGCTTGTCTAGCTTACTCGCTTCTGCTGCTGCTGCTGCTGCTGCTCGATTCCTTCAATAGTTGATTACAAATTTTCGACACAGTAATTGTTCTTTATGCTGCAACAATGTGGTCTTCTGTTAATATATTGACAATTTTTTGTTTATACAATGTTTCTGCCGTAAAAGTAAAGGCATTGTAGGGGGTATAGTTGGGTGGGTGGTGGTGTGTCAACATCATTATCATGGATATGCATAAGCACAATATATGTATGTTATTCGTTTGGCGGAACATGTGTTGCTGCAGTTGAAGCTTTTCATTAACTGAATTAAGTCATCCAAATAGGAAATTATTGTACATTTGTTGAATATTGTGGAACTCTACAGCCATAAGTTAATGTCACCATACTTTCATAGTATTGTGCCCTCTTTTGGTGACGTTAGTTACCTTTGTTGGGTTTCGCTGGTTATTGGTTTGCCTTGGCAAAATGCTTGCACTGTGCAATAGCAATAAGCGTTGTGTTTTATGACCCCTTGCTTTTGCTGCAAATAAAGATTTTATTTATTTATTTTTATTTTCTATACTACATGTGTGTTGCGCTAATATCATGAAGCCTGTCTGACTGACTGACAGCAGGCTAGACTGACTGACTGTTTGGTTGGTTAGTTGGTTTATTGAAATTGCATGGGCATTAGCGAATTCATCATACTCTGCTTTAATTCTCCACACACCCATTATTTATCCATCCAACCATTTTGTACTTCTGTTAAAGTAATCTGCAGTTCAGTCATTTTAACGACCCTCCAACGACCAGACCAACCGCCATTAAGTGAGTCATACACATTGCTGCAAAACAAACGCGAATATTGAACAAAACATACAATAAAAATTTATTTGCCAGCCGAGTTGTTAGTAAACTCGAAAAAAATATATATGAAGACTATAAAAAAAATCCATGTCGTTGTTGTTTGTTTTCCACACTTCAGTTACTATTTTGTTGTCGTTATTCCATTTAGTTCTTTTCCATTTAATTTTTAGCTCAGCACTCAACATCATCATCATAATCATCATTATCATCACAATCACCAACGTCAGCCAGGAACTCCAGCAGAAACAACTGCTACGAATTCTGCTTTAGTAGCCAGCAGGCGGCAATTTGACTCTCTTGTTTCATATTTCTTTTTCATCTTAAATATTTTCTTTTCTTTTTGAAATTCTGTAGGATATCAATTTTATAAGCTTGTGCGTATTAAGTTGAAGTAAAGCAAAGGTCCTGTAGGAAAACGTTAAATGGTAGAACTTCAATAGAAAACTTAAGTACTCGCAGCTTTTAAAGTGGATCAGTGTCAATATTAGAACCACAGATGCCAATATATTTACTGACAGCAAGTCGGCAATTAGGGCAATCGCAACCGAAAGAGTAAAATCTAGGACAGTTTTAGATTGCAAGTACATGGGTGCCGTACCACTACGATGTAATCGGAAATGAGCGTGCAAATAGACTGACGAAAAAAGCCAGTCTGCCTTTCAAGGCAGAGAACATAGACTTACAAAATTGGGCGAAGATGGGCCCACAAGGCACGTTGAAATAGTGATACTGTGGGTAATCTAACCAAGGTTCTATGAGGCGACCCGGACGAAGATAAAACAAGGGGGCTGTTGAAACTAAACTAGCCCGAGCTAAGAAAGTTGATCGGCATCTTAACATGGCACGCTAATTTACGAGGGCATTTGTACCGGATAGGAGCCACGGATGACAATGAATACAGTCCATGCATGCAGCCGAAATCCCCTTATTTTGTGGATGACACCTTACCGAACATTACCCTTCTTAGAGGTATTGACTGGAAAATTTTGAGGTACTACTTGAACGATATTGAGTTCCCATAAATGTGGGAATTTTTTTAATGCACATGAGAGAGCACAACAGGCCTATACTGGCTTATTCCCCGGATATAAGCGTAATGGGTTCTAACCTAACCTAAGTACTCAAAAGCATTAAACATCACTTTACTAACTGCATTCCCGTGTTGTAAATTGGAAGCCCAAGGGATCGAGAAAATAAGAGTAGTTTGGAATGAATAGTGCTGTTCTTCTTGCTCGGAACAGTTCTTCGCTTCAAAGTCTGAAAAAATGTAGAAACACTCAAGGCAAAATCAGCATTTTCCAAGCATCTTTTCTTTGCGCTACTATCCACTTACTATTTCCTCGACTCTTCTTGTTGAATAAAGACGCGCTATCCAGATTTGATCATCAAGCCGACATTGTAATTACTCGTATTTGGGTTGCCTGTTCATAGCAACTTTCTCTGAAAAGAGCAGACAGATGAGCTGGCCAGGGTTGGATCCTTTTTTGGTCTCATTAACGCCCAAAACAATTAGGAGCAGTATCTTTAGGGACTATCTTCAGACAGCAGAAGGCAAATGGTATAAACTGAATGCTTAAAAGGTTACAAAAGAAAAATTCCCAATTTTCTGAGAGAAGCGCTCGAAACAAATTATAAAACAACAATCTTGAGAACATCTTGCAGCTGATCCCGTTCATAACGGACACAAAGCTATTATTAGCAGATTTCCTACTAGATTCCCCTACAATACATTCCTATATAGCTGTTGAGGGCAGCACAGGGAAGAAACACTGTTCTACTTAGTCTAAGAATGTGTTGCCAGACACAGATTTCTAGCCAGGCATTAACGAAATATCGGAGGTACCACAAACAAATATGTATAGGCGACTACATCCAGACTCATAAGTTGACTCTGACGAGTGGAGTGACACTTATGAGAGGTCAGCCCCGAAATTAACTGACCTAACAAAGAAAACACAACAAATTTTGGGAACATTTTTGTTATTTCCCAACATAACCTCCTCGATACACTTTTCCCAACGATATTCAATATCCTTGATACCCTGTTTATAGTAAGGACTGTCTAGCTCCTTAAACTAGACACCAACCGCAAACTCCAGTTCTTCATTGTTGGCAAACTTTTCATTGCCGAGCCTACCTTTTATAACAAGTAAACTGTATAAAAACTATTAGAGCTATGCTCTTTATGCCACGACACAGCCGCTAGAAAGTGATTTTCATAACAAAAATAATCCACACTATTAAATATTATCAGGGGAATTTTTTCGTGGCACGAAGAAAGGTTCAAAATGCCTACCAAAGACTCAGACATATAAAAATTCCTTCCAAGTTGCAAAGAAGGTATTTTATGGCAATCTGGATTAAAAATGGCTTTTTATGTCAATAATTGAAGAAATAGCTAAATTAGCAAAGATGGCATATGCCACAAAAAAAAAAAACTTGCCCTGCATATTATTATAAATTTATATATGTATGTTTTAATTTCTTTGTACTTAAAACCAGAGTAAGAAAATAAACGAAACAAAATGCTTGATTTTATATTGTAGTAAAGCAATTGAAAAATGTCTCATGTCTTGAAAGGTCTTATAAATGGTCTTTTGCAGGAAACTAGTTGCCATGAAGTATCGTATCGTGGGCAAACGCTGCATTCATCATGCGCACAGCTTTCTCATCTATTTTTCGCTCAATATACGATGTATACTAATTTTAGGAATGCCTATCACTTCAGCCATCTCATGAACCTTCAGTCGGCGTTCATCCAATATCATTTTGTGGATTTTATTAATCGCTTCTGGCGTGTTAGTCTTGGCAGCTCGTAGGACCTCGTTTAAACTTTGCTCGCTCATATTTTATAGACGTAAATGAAAGAGTAGACTCCCCTGAGACCTTTCAAATGAAATTATTGAATTACATAACGCCGACCAATTTATTTTTCCATGTGTACAATACACTGAGATCGTAAATTTCTGATGGCTAAAAAAAATGTTAAACAACGTGACACATTGAAACTTAAAAAAAACGTTTTTATAAAGCTTCCACTTTTTAGCAGTCATTTTTCTCAAACTGCTGCCGCCATTATGGTTGGTTGGCTGCTTGCTACCTGCAATCAAGTATAGTCTTGAGATTCCATTTTGATAGATATATGAAAAAGATTTGTATCCAATGTTTAATCCAGTGATCAGTCATACTAGTCATACTAAATCCACCAGGTTTTGTTGAGGTATCGCATGAGCTACCCAATCTGTTATACCTCCGATAGGTCGTCTAGGTTGCGGTTTTCCTAGAAATTTGTATCGCGTAGTGTGAGGAACTGTCTCTGAATGTATTAAAGAGAAGACCTAGCATGTCTGCCGATCAAACAGTGGCACTTCAATACCGCGACCAACCGTGTGATGCTCTTCCTATTTTTTTCTTAATATTTGTTCTGAGTATTTGTGAACCTACTCAGCCTATTCCATTTACCTTCTAATTTCTAAGGATAGTGGGTCTAATTACGAGTTTCTCATTTCGACTTCGACTGCGATGATTTTGTACTAGACTAAAGAACGTTGAAACATTTTTTCCTTAATCTTGTACAAAATCGTCGAAGTCGAAATACGACACTCGCAATTAGGACCAACCCTGAATAATTTGTCCGCCCGTTTATTGCCGATGAAGTTACTATATGCATGAATACAGATAAACAAAGCTTAAATTAGACATGCCGTACCATATTGCTATAGCCATAACCAAAACCAAAATTCAATTGGTTTATATGATTATAGTTATGGCGAGTCATGTATAAGTTGCCCAAGTACAGTGTTGCCCATTAGTTTGATTCGAACAGCTGTTTTGTATGATTAATGCAAGTCTAATTTAATATTAAGAGTGTTGAAAGTCTGACGACAAAGTCTTGATAGCACATCGTTGCATTGATTAACAAAAATCTAGGAGGTTTCAAGTGATTTAAGCGTAAGGAGTGGTGCCTGGCTGTCGACAAAAATGTCGATTTTCCCCCTAGACTCTGGTGTCATAATCATTTACTACTTCGCTTTTTTTCCTTGGCTTTTTGAACGGTAGAAGGACTTTGAAAATTCTATCCACGTCTTCTTTGTGTAACACATAATCTAAAGGTACGGTCACACTTGGCAAATATTTGCTCAAAAAAGCGTAACCACTCAATGTTTGTGAAAAACCATTTGATTCAGACAAGTGTTTCTTAAGTTAAACAGTTTCGTAAACAACTAATAGACAACGTCATTGATTGCAACATTATTGGAAACCATTTAACTTAACAAACACGTATCTGAATTGAAAGCTTTTTCATTAATATTTTGTGGTCACGTTTTTTGAGCAAATATTTGCCCAAGTGTGACCATCCCCTAAGACTTTCTTTTGTCCTGGATGAAGCTCACTTTAGGTATTTGCGTGTCTATACGTTCTTCACATCCACCAGCCAAATGCCGCCAATCTCACAACACTTCTTTTGTCTGTGACCATTAGACATATGTAGGTTAATAGGAATAATGACCACTTTAGTATTCAGGGCGTCCGAAGGACTCGTAGGTACGGAAGCACCCTGTAATTCAATTACATATGATTTTTTTAATTCTATATACATAGCTGGTTTGCCACATAGCAACAGTGCTCTTGTCAACAGGCAACTATCAGTTGACTCCTGTCTAAATTTGAGCAAGCTTCGTCATTTAGTTTGTGTTTCGCAGACTATCGCGCGTTTTGAGAAGAAAACGGAAAAAAGTGAATTTCGTGTGCGCATTAAGCATTATTTTTTGTGAAAAAAAAAACATCACTCAAACCAAGGCTAAGCTTGATAAATGTTATGGGAACTCTCCATAATCAATTTCAATGGTAAAAGATTGGTTTACTGAATTCCGTTGTGACCGTACAAACCGAATGCTCTTGACGCCCAGTTGAGGTCCTTACATCCGAAACAATTGGAAAAAAATCGGATATTGAAACTGCGAGAGGTTATTGAAGCCATAGGCATCTCACATGGCTCAGTGGCTTCAATTTTGAATGATCACTTGGGCATGAGAAAACTTTCCGTAAGATGTGTCTAGCGTTTGCAAACAATCGACCACAAACGCATGTGCAGTTTCCATGGCATAAATTCATCAATTGGGCCTGTGGTTCTTCACCGAGTGTGTACATTCTTTATAGTAATAACGTTGTTTTGATTGTTTGAGAAATTGTTAGAAAATTTTAAATGACCTCCTTTACTTTTCACCCCAGCAGCCTTTTCCTTTTTTTCTAACTGCCTCTTGCGAGCTTCTACGCTGACCGTTACATTAGTTACCACATAGGTACATACTCGTACATATTCACATAAATGTAGAAGATGATGCCTTTTTTGCTTTCCTTCTTTCGTCATTTTACAAAAAAGAAAGAGAAATGAAGAAAAAAACAAGCGGAGGGTAAACGCATTAACCAAAATTATTAAGTCCCCACATGCTTCTTTCAAGCTTTTGTTGCCTGTAGTTTAGTTTGTCGTACCCTTGAATCACATTAATAACATCAGTCAGTCAACCAACCAAGCAGCCAGTCGAATCAGCCTGTCAGTAACAAAAGCAGCAGCAGTGTAAAAGCACACTTAAGAAGCAAAACTGACATGTGTAGAGATGTACATATGTATGTACATGAGTATGTATGTATGTATTTAACACTAGCTTTAATATATGGTTGGTTTGCGCGCGGGGGACATATGTGACAGTACGAGATATAAATTTCTGTACGTGTCTTGATTGCTTTCTTTTTGCTCATACACTTGCAACTGACGGAACGAATGAGTGACTGACTAACTAACTAACGGACTGTCTTGCTGGCAAATCATGCATCCATCCCCTATAAATATATACATATGTACATGCATATGCATACATACATACATACGTAAAAAGTCATACACACACACACACACATTTAAAATAAAAGTCTAATAACAATGTTTTTGAAATCAGCTTTAACATCATCATCACCATCGTCGTTCTCGTTGTCGTTATCATCGTCTGCTTTTTCTTCTTCAACAGAAAGAACAATAATATGTAATAATAAAAACTATGGCAACAAATATTTAACCGACAACGTTCGTTTCCTTCCTCTAGTTCTTGCTGCTTGCTCCAAGTCGAAAAGAAAACAGAAACCATTAAAAGCAATATGCGTTTCTGTTTATTCTCTGTTCTGAGTATATTTCTTATAGTTTTCACGTATTTTTAAACCTATGTAAATGCTGGTCATGATGATATTTCATGTGATATGTGTACATATGTATGTATACATATACATACATATGAAAATTGTTGGATTGATTCCCTACCGACATAAACTGTAGCTTCCGTCCAAGCAGTTTTGTAAGAAAAAGTTCAGGGATACGAGTTTGATGATTTTTTTTCTAGCACATTAGTTATGCTCAAGAAACTATTATAATGTACGAGTACGTATGCTTATTGTAGGTGCCTAGTTTATTGTCGGTACGATTTAGTGTTGTCATTCGAACAAAAATTGTTCGAATATTCGAACAACTTTTTATTATTTTTGTTCGAACGAACAAAAATATTCAATTTAGAATAAAAAATTATTCGAATCATTTTTGTCGAATATTCGAATATTCGAACAATTTCCTTAATTACTTTATATAAAAAGTATTTTACATTTCATTACTTTTTAATTTGTTAACAATATGATATTAAGTAATCAAATTACTCCAAATTATGAATACTTGTGTAAGCTTTGTTTGTATGTGCATATGTATATATGTATACATACATATGTTCGCTAAACTCATCTTTCTTCTTTTTGGGAAAAGGTAATGCTTCTTTCATGGAATTAGAAGGTGTCTTACAATTTCTGACAAAGAGATAGAATAAAAACTGATTTTTTCTAAACAAAAGCGTTAAAAATTAATTATTGAACTACGTAAAAACAGCATTAAATACCAACTTTTTAAAATATATCACAAAAAGAGAAAAAAATTTATAAGTTTGTAGTGTGTGTCTGCGTCGAGTCCACGTACAGACCAAACGGACCGATTTTGATTTAGCTTTTTCTGTTTGAAAGGTGACTTGATCGAAAGTGTTCTTAGCTATGTTTAAAGAAAATCGGTCCAGCCGCTTAGAAAGTATCACATCATTTTTAGATATATTCTGTTAGATCTGTGTGTCTTTGACCGATTTTAATTTGCTTTGTTTTCGTTTGAAAGGTGACATGATCGTATATCTTCTAATTTATACTTGAAGAAAATCGGTCTAGTCGATTGGAAGTTATCTTAAATTTTCTATATATTAATTTACTATCTTCTTTTTTTGCGATTCTGCTACTTCAATAGCATTAGTGGAACATAGAGTTGTTAATTAAACTACAGCGTCAACTGCGGCAAAGGTTCTTAAAATTTTTAAGTTTTGTTATTAATATTTCTAAATCTGTTATTGAAATCATATGTTTTTCGTGTGTAATGAATAATTTTTCGTTTGTTAATAAAAAAATTAAACAATACACATAGTTACGTGTCGTTTTTTGCAAACTTTTTTAAGATTATTCGAATATATTTTTTATTCTTTGTTCGTTCGAATATTCGAACAAAAGTACAAAATTATTCGTCTGTTCGAACAAGAAAAAAATCATGAAGTTTTATTCGAACAAATATAAAAGAGGAATAATTAACAACACTAGTACGATTATAGTATAAAATTCATAATGGCACGTATTAATTCAACAAACATAAAACTGTTATACTTTTGCTGTTACAAAAAAATTAACTTAAATCTAATAGTATTTTCACACCTAAAGTTAAGCTTAATTTACACAACCACACAAAACAGCTGTCCGAAATAATGGGCGACACTGTATTTGATTATAGATGACTCGCCATAACGCCATAGCCATAACCATATGAATATATGTAAACCAATTGAATTTTGGTTTTGGTTATGGCTTTAGCAATATGGTATGATATGGTAGTTTTTAAGCTTTAAAAACTGGTTTTAACATTAAAACCGCAAACAGCTGATTTTGCGTTCACACAACAAGTTTGATAAATTCAGATTTTAAATAACAGGTTGTCTAATAAATTTGTTGTAAATAAAATAAATCTCCTGTAGAAATATGTGTATTTGTTGTTGTATTTTTCTGCTTTTTATAACACTTATTTGATAAGCTCTAAAATGGAAATTATTTTATAGTTTGTAAAGGGCCACTCAGACTATTATACATGTATAAAGACTTTCATAAAACTTTACGAGAAAGAAATCTAAAGACATTTATTTCGACTGTCAAAAAATCTAACATAAATGGCTTGTATCAAATGGTAGAAAAGTTCTATGGTAAAAAATATTTGTCTGTGGGGAAAAAATTTCATTTTTCTGCTGTGCCAAATGATATCTTTTTTGACAATGTAAAATTTTGACAAATTCCCTTGAGCATAGAAAGAAGCTGATGAAAAAATTGCTGCGGCGGCGGTTTTGCTTCGTCTGATTACAAGCCGCCGGCTACCAAAAAATTTTTAAGAGGACATTTTTATATAAAACAGTCTAATTAAACTTAAAAGACGTAAAACTCTTTGTATTGGGCGACGGCTCGAAGCGACGGCGGTGGATTTAAATTTTATGATACCATGCTTTTTATTGCAGCTTGTCAAAAATTTACCTGTTGTGTCAAAATTTCTACTAGCCCCCAGGGCTAGTGAAATTTTATTCACCTCACAAGTGTCAAAAATTTACTTACACTAGTACTTTGCTAACGTTTACGTGACATTTTATGTTCACACCATCACACCTCATATTACATTAAAAACACAAGTATAAAGCAAAGAGCTGTTGAGGATTAACTTCCGGCGGCAGAGCAGTTTCATGACGTTGTGGTCGTGCCGGCCTTTGAAAATAGACGGCGGTTAAAGTAGTTGATTTAAATAAGATAAAGAAAATACGATAATTTCGTTAATTTTCAGACATGGCCTACACGAAAAATTATTCAATACGATAAGCATATTCAATATTTATAGCCGGTTTAAGGCGAAGACATTTACCATAAACGACGGCACGGCATCGGCATCATCTTTAAACATTGAATTTATACATATATCATTTTATCGACTCAAATAAAAATTGCATACGTTTCTCTAAATTTTATGTGTTAAAAAAAATCACCCATTACAAAGCGAAGCATTGCTTGGAAATCAAGTTATTCGGATTTTAATTGGATTAAAAACCGACAAAAAAAATTATGTTGGTGTCATGAAGTCCAATGTTATCGGTTTTTAGTACAAACTTGAATTTTTAAATTTTAATCGGTTTTAGGTGTCATAGAATCCAATGTTATCGGTTTTTTTTTATTGGAAATAAAACAATCAGATAACGCTGACGGAATTAATTGGCTGGCTTTTGTTTTCACTTCTTGTAATTGTATATCTTGCAAAAATTAAAGTTAATAAAAAAGTATTTATAAAAAAATATATTTTTTAAAGTTTAATAATCTTTAAAAAAAATTGGAAAAAATATAAATATGGCCACAGAAAGGCTTATACTAGAGTTATCCCAACAGATCTCTGGTAGGATCGTTCAGCCTGAAAATGAAACAAGACCGCTAGCTCCAACAGCGGAGACATTTTTGAACGTTGCAGGTGCCCTTCAATGGTATTGAGTACAACCCGAAAAACCTCTTTCAAACGATAAAAGGATAAGAATCTGCACATCATTTTTAAACATGCACAATAAAAATATTGTGCGCATTGAAATATACTTATGCTATCTCCGGCACTTCAAATGAGTTGTTCCAAAATTTTTCTTGTCACCGTCTCGGACTGTTCTTCTCCCAATAACATAAATGCTGCAACGGCAGATGTCATTTTATTTATTGATTAAATTATCTGTAACTTATTTGTTACTATTTTTTAAATATTTTTTTTTTTGGAAAAAAATTTTTTTTCGCAATATTTTAGCACAAACATCACAATTTGCCAAATTTTCTATAAAAAATACACTAAAAATTTTAAATAAAAGATTGAAAAGCAAAAAACAGCTGATTCTAATGTCGGTTTTACTTACATTCGAAAATAACAAAATCGACTTGTTTTCATGACACCAAATGAATCCAGTATAGTTTTTCAAAGGCAACAATTACCAAAACCGACTTGTGTTCTATGACAACCCCGATTATGTGTAAAAAAAAAACATACAAATACCTAAACCTTTTTTATCGGCAGATGGATGGATATCAGTCAGATTGTCGTACTTGTAGTGTTATTGACTGGTTAGATGGATCCTATGCGCATTTCACTGATGCTAATGCAGATAATCAGGGATCCTTTACCCAAAAATTTATTAGAACAAGTGGAGATATTATGTTAAACTTTCATTTAAACAAATGAGAAGTTCAACTAATAATCAAAGTTGAATTAACTTAATTTTTTTGCTTTACTATTGCTGCATTGGCTTAATTATTTTTCAGCTCTATTGTAGTTGTAAGAAGTATGTAAAGAAAATAAATGTGTATAAAAAACAACAACACCTATTCACTGCTTTCGCAAGAATAGAGTGTTGCCACACAAATATTTTTGACCGGATATTTTTTTGGGAATTGTTACAATTTAAGTTGCAAATTTATTTTTATTGACTGCTTGTGATTTATAACTCTATCTGTATATAATTTTTGAATTATTCTTGAATTACTGAAAAATTCATATTAGTTAAAGCTGATTGTAAAAGTATTCGTGCTTGTACAACTTAATCTCTCTTTATTGTGAATTTTATTGATATTTCCTTTTTTTCTTCTCCACATTTCTTTTAAAAATTGCGTGTATGTTTGTAAGCCTGCTTAACGTTTCTTACACCTTCTCTTCCTTTACCGTATGTATGCTGTTTTTACTTGTAGATTTGTTGATCCCTTTTCGATTTTTTTTTTGTATGGCGACAACAAATTCATTTTAGAAAAGCACAACATACACATATGTCTGTACATATATACATACATACATATGTATGTACACATGCAAGTGTATATATTTTTTACATATACCCTCCCAGCGGGAAAAAGAAGGAGTAGATATGCCTTATTTTTCACTTCTTTCGCCAGAGATTCTAAAAGGACACAGCAAAAAATTTCAATAAGTAATAAATTCAGTGAAGTGCGACTTTGACCCGCGCACGAAGGATTCCGTACGGACACTAGATATGTAATTCAATACGAACTTTAGCATATATAGGGTGTTTTTTTAGAGGTATAGAACTTTGAATTGAAATAAAACACAAGAAAATGGAAAGGATAATTTTATGCCATTAATGCTTAAATATGATTTCGGGCATGTGGCCTCCGCGGCTGGCTCGAATAAAGCCAATTCTACAGGTCCAATTTTCAACCACTTTTTCGAGCATATGGGGCCGTATGTTGGCAATAACGCCACGAATGTTGGCTTCCAAGTCCCCTAACGTTTCTGGTTTGTTGGCGTAGACGAGCGACTTCACATATCCCCAAAGAAAATAATCCAATGGTGTCAAATCACACGATCTTGGTGGCCAATTGACAGGTCCATTCCGCGAAATTATGCGCTCATCGAATGTTTCCTTCAATAAATCGATAGTGACGTGCGCTGTGTGGCATGTAGCGCCGTCTTGTTGGAACCACAACTCATCCACATTCATGCCATCCAATTCGGGAACAAAATAGTCGGTTAGTCGGCTCAAATTGCTGTGCACGGTGGCGAATCGATTCATTCGGGTCCTCTTCAACACTTTGCTCTACAGCGGCAATTGTTTCTTCGGTGCGCACTGTTCGACGTCTCTGCGGATGCGTATTATCACATAGAGTAAACGTAGTGCGAAAACGATCCATGGTTAACCGAATTAATTGCTCTGATGGACGATTATGTCGACCATAAAATGGACGGAGCTTGCGGTAAACTTCGCGAACTGAACCATTATTTTCGAAATAAATTTGCACGATTTGCAAGCGTTGTTCTTTTGCCAACCTGTTCATGATGAAATGGCAAACCAAACTAAATATTAATCACTTGACAGCTGACAAAATGGCCGCCAGTTAAAAAAGTGATGCCAACTTAAAGTTCTATACCTCAATAAAAAACACCCTTTACAATAAATATTCTTGGCTTTTTTTCGTTTTTGGGGTTTTGAGCGTTTTTTTTTTTAGTTTTTGCGTGTTTTCGGTTTTGGCAATTTTTTAAGTTTTGGCGTTTTTTAGTTTTTGGCACTTTGGCGATTTTTTTCATTTTGGCGATTTTTTTGAGACATTTTTAGGTTTTAATTGAGCTATAGTGAATTTTTATTCAGGCTTAAGTTCAGTAATTTCAATTCTTTATTGAATGAAATATTTTTATTAATTAATGTGAGTTTCTAAAGAAGAGAAGAAAAATTAAACTTAGACTTTATAGCTGGGGGAAATACCGATATTTTTCTGTGCAGCCACGCACTTCATCAGCACCCACGTCTATCTACTGGGGTAGAGTTTTGTTATTAACATCAGCTATTTAACGCAAATTTTGTATGAAATGGAATATGAGAATTGATTATTGTGTATACAATTATTGATTTACCATTGGTAAATACATTTATAAGTATCACTATTCATTTTCTGTTTTTCCATTTTTTTTACTTTCTATTTGGTTAGCACGAAGTTATATCACTCTACCTAAGTATGTTGAACTATTCTTGCTTATCTTTTACGATCATCACATTAATTATTTTTTATTTATTCGATGTACCATCGGTACATACATGTAAGTATTAAAGAATTGAAATTACTGAACTTAAGCCTGACTAAAGATTTTTTTTTGTTTTGGTGCCTTTTTCGTGTTTTGGCGATTTTTTTCGGTTTTTTTTTTCATTTTGGCAATTTTTTCGGTTTTGGCGATTTATTTTAGTGTTAAGCCTATAGTAAGTACACTTCATGTAAAAAACCACATGCGCATATGGTTCTGACGTAATTTTGACGTCATCACAAAGCTACATTTGCTACAATGCCTGTACTAGTAACATATGTACATGCGGGTGTTCAACCCGGCTAAATATGTATGTCACATTTGTATTTTAGAACAAAATTTTGTATCAAAATTTTACGGCATGTAGCCACACTAATAATTTTAAAGAATGCAACCAACATATGCATATGACTTTTTACACGCCGTGTACTACACAGAAAAAATTATACCCAAAAAATTTTTAAACAAATATTTGTTTGAAATCAAACTTAGTTTCAGTAAATATTCTGTACTGTTCCATTAAATTAATTTGTACCAAAAAACTGTGTAGAGAAGAAACAGACCACGACGTTTGTTGGCTACTTTTCGGCATTTACATGTATACAACACGATCAATCAAAATAAACAACAACAACCGCACAACAGCACGTTGTTCCTATCAACAAGCAAGATAATCACCAACACACTGAAATAACATTTTCTCTCAGCCGAACTCTGATTAATTTAAATTTGTACAAAATTTTTATTAGAATTTACAAAATTATTTGTAGGACCGCATTCAAATAAAATATTTACTGATTCAACGAATTTGGTTACTGAAAATGAAATTTAGTTTTTTCTGTGTACAGGCTTAAGAAATTTTTTTTAATTTGCTGCTTTTTTCATTTTGGCGACTTTTTTTGGTTTTTGGCGATTTTTTTTGCGTTTTTTTAGTTTTACCGTTTTTGAAAATTTCAAGAGTTTGCCTCTTACGGTTTCCAAGATATAGCAAGTTGTCAAAATTACATAGTCAAAATTGCATTAACTGGTGCAACACCCTTTAATTTAATTTTCTTTTTTAATTTTAGTGTTGATTGTTGTAGTCTGTATAAAAATACACTAATTTTACACATTTAAAGTGTCAATATACATATGAACATACAATAATGTATATGTATATTAGAGATGTGCAAATGTCGTGATTTTATCGTGTCACGCGTGAGTCACGCGTGATTCGTGATCAAATATTATAACTAATCACGCGTGAGTGCGTGAGCGTGACTGAAAAAAATTAACTCGTGCGTGATCATGCGTGAGCTTTTTTTAATAATCACGCACGAATTCTCACGCTCTCACGAGATAACATTCCTGCATAGGCACATATGTAACTGTATTCAATCATATGGTATGGTAGTATGAGCTTACAAACATAATGAATACCCCCAAACAAAATGTTTCGACTTTTTCTGAAGTCAGACTTGTCGTACCGAATTCGTTAAGACATTTCGGTAGTTACTCTGAACAATTTTTTTTAAACATTAAAACTTTGATTTTTGAGTACATAAGTAAAAGTCTGTGAAAATTTCTTTAAATAAATATGTATGTATATGTTAGTAAAAAAAAAGGATTGTAACAAATATTAAAAAACGTAAGTATGTGCAAATTATTTCGACAATAGCAGCAACATAACGGTGAAGCGTTATTCGTACCGACATATCGTTACGAAGTCGTGTCAACCATTTCATACAAAAATTGTTACGATTTCGGTAATATTTCGGTGCCGAAAGCGGAAGATTTTGTCGACCAATCGTTACGAATTTTTTACGAATTCGGAGCATTTGTTTAATGGGTACATACACCTTTGTAAGTATGTATGTATGTTTCTTAGATACCCTGTAGGAAGTATCAATTGAGAAACACTACTGATTCAACAGTGCCTTTGTCAACAATACTACTGACGAATTGTACCGCAGAAAATGTTTTTTGTTTTAGGGGCCGTCCATAACGCTGTAGGGAGGAGGGGTGGGGTTCGAGTTTTGTTATGATTTGTTATGATAGTTGTGGGGGGAGTCTTTGAAAATGTTACGTAACAGAAAAATTTTAGTAATTTGTATGTTTTCTCATTTAATATGATTTTCGCATTTATTTAATTGATCATACGTCTTACCTTCACATTTATATTATGTATGTATACATACATACATGGGCGGAATGTCAATTTTTGATATACGAGAATTCGAATTCGAATATTTAAAATGATATCCGCGAATACGAATATTTAAAACTATATTAAATTAAGTTAATTTAATTTTGATAACTATTAATTAACAAACAATTATTTGCTATGTGAAAATTCAAAACAATTTATTTATTTTAGAATGATTGAAATTTTTTAAATTTATACATTGCTCAAATCAATTTTTTAGAGTATTAAATCAATTTACAATATTCGAAATACAATTTTTTTCGTATTTTTAAAACAAAAGAAAATTTATTGAATTTAAATATTCAAAATTTGAATAAAATTCATTTCCATATTATTTGACTACGAAAAAATCAAATACTTTTTCTCAGAATTTAATTTGAAAAACGAACAATAAATTATTTCTTGAATAAAAACTATTTCTGAAAAATAAAAAGAAATATTTATTAGACTTAAAAATATATAATAACTTTTTTTTTAAAACGGTCTCATGTATCAGCAACGAAAAAGAGCACTTTTTGTGCGAACGCGTTTTTCTTATCTCTTTTATTACTACTGAGCCTCTGGTATTCATTATATTTTTCACTATGAAATTTCCTTAAGTGTACAATAAAATTTTAATTTCATTAGAGCTAGCACATAATGATTTCGCGCAAGTTTTGCAAAAACCCAATATCTTATTATTTTTATTGAGCTAAATATTTTGTTATATGAAAATAACGTTAAAAGTAGACAAAATACAGATATGGCGCTAACCGTATTTCTCAATTATCCAAGGTGATAGATAATTGAGGCAATAGGTGGGTTCCTCTTCATTACTAGAAATGTGGAGGTCCATAACAAAATGCAACAATTCCATTTTTTGAGTTTTCTGATTTTTTTATTTAATACAGTTCTACAGCTTAAAATCTATGTAAACATTTTCATAAAACATCAAAGGTCTATAGTTTTATTGTGACTCAATACCTAAACTAGATATTCAGACCAAAATAAAATAATTCCAATATGTATTCTCACAGTCTAATTACAGTTATTCGTTTATTCAAAAAATTTCTCAGGTGGAAATGTTGCATTTGGTTATGGACCTCCTCAAATCATCTTACAATGAGTATTTTCAATAATAAAATAATTTGTTTTTTATTTGTATATCTTTTTACAATTTAAAAGTATTTGAAACTATTTTTTTATGAATTTGAAATAATCAATAAAGTTTTCGTTGAATAATATAAATTTGACTTATTAACAAAAAGTTATTTGAATTTCAAAAACTCAAATGAAATAAAATAAAATTTCATTCAAACTATAGAAATATAATTTAAAGAAATTTCAGTCGCTGAATTCAAATAAAGCATTAATTTGTTATATTTTTATTTGAATTTCTGAAGGCGTGATTTTTTTTTAATTTTCTGACAAAAAAATAAATTTACATTTGAAAAATTTTATTTCAAATCAATAACAATAAATTTTAATTCATTTCATGAGAAATGTCAATAATTCCAATGAAATTCTATTTCTTAAACAGAAATAAAATTTAAGTTTAATTTAATTTTATGAAAAAATTCAAATAAAAAAATCATATTGAACAGCTATGATATCGGGTGTTTTTTTTAGAGGTATAGAACTTCGAATTGAAATAAAACACAAGAAAATCGTTTTAATGTCCATCAATTTGGCTTTATTGGAAGGATAATTATGCCATTAATGTTTAAATATGATTTCGGGCATGTGGCCGCCGCGGCTGGCTCGAATAAAGCCAATTCTACAGGTCCAATTTTCAACCATTTTTTCGAGCATATGGGGCCGTATGTTGGCAAATACGCCACGAATGTTGGCTTCCAAGTCCCCTAACGTTTCTGGTTTGTTGGCGTAGACGAGCGACTTCACATATCCCCAAAGAAAATAATCCAATGGTGTCAAATCACACGATCTTGGTGGCCAATTGACAGGTCCATTCCGCGAAATTATGCGCTCATCGAATGTTTCCTTCAATAAATCGATTGTGACGTGCGCTATGTGGCATGTACCGCCGTCTTGTTGGAACCACAACTCATCCACATTCATGCCATCCAATTCGGGAACAAAATAGTCGGTTATCATGGCTCTATACCGGTCTCCATTAACGGTAACTGACTCTCCAGCATTATTTCGGAAGAAGTATGGCCCAATGACTCCACCAGCCCATAGAGCACACCAAACAGTCAGTTTTTGTGGATGTAATGGCGTCTCAAGGGTCTCATGTGGATTCTCTTCACTCCAAATGCGGCAATTTTGCTTGTTGACGTAGCCATTCAACCAAAAATGAGCCTCATCACTGAACAAAATTTTGCGATGAAAATCAGCATGGAGATCAATCTCATTTTCGGCCCATACACCAAAATCACGACGCATTGCATGGTCTCGCGGCTTTAATTCTTGCACAAGCTGGATCTTGTAAGGTCGCAAGCCAAGATCTTTGCGCAAAATCTTCCATAAAGTTGATGGACAAAGCTCCAATTGCTGTGCACGGTGGCGAATCGATTCATTCGGGTCCTCTTCAACAGTTTGCTCTACAGCGGCAATTGTTTCTTCGGTGCGCACTGTTCGACGTCTCTGCGGATGCGTATTATCACATAGAGTAAACGTAGTGCGAAAACGATCCATGGTTAACCGAATTAATTGCTCTGATGGACGATTATGTCGACCATAAAATGGACGGAGCTTGCGGTAAACTTCGCGAACTGAACCATTATTTTCGAAATAAATTTGCACGATTTGCAAGCGTTGTTCTTTTGTCAACCTGTTCATGATGAAATGGCAAACCAAACTAAATATTAATCACTTGACAGCTGACAAAATGGCCGCCAGTTAAAAAAGTGATGCCAACTTAAAGTTCTATACCTCAATAAAAAACACCCTTTATATATATATATATATATATATATATATATATATATATATATATATATACATGTATATGTAATAACCTATTTTTCAACCCAAAAAACATGGAAATTATATAATACATATACTTTTTCGTGAGCGTGCGTGATCGTGATTAGTTGTAAACCACTCGTGCGTGATTAAAAATATTTTATTCGTGAGCGTGCGTGATCGTGAAAATTTTCAAAATCATTCGTTTGTGAAAGTGTGTGAGTAAAATATTTTTCTGCATGAGCGTGCGTGTCGTGAGTCAGAAAACACTCACGTGCACATCTCTAATGTATATAACATGTGATATTAATATTTTTCGTTGCTCTTTTTGGAACAATCTTTAATCATCAAACTCTCATGTATTTGTTGTTGTAGCGGCCAAGGTTCTACATACTCTGTCCAAATTTCAGGTCCGTAGCTCTTACGGTTCCTGAGAAAATAACCTGTGACGGACAGACGGAAAGCGTAGCGAAAACAATAGGAGGGTCCCTTTCACCCTAAAAAATGTAATCGGGTTTGGAATTAAGCATATTTGGTGGAAGCTCTTCCCTACTGGATTACCCATTTAATGATTTTAACAAGGCGTAACACTGAAATAATTGATTCTTGAGAAGTACTTACTTTTCTTTTATTTGGCAACATGTTCAAGTAATCTATTAAATCGAAAGGAATCATTCTCCTCATTTATCAACTTGTACATCATTTTTAACCCCCGACTAAAAAAAGGGGCGTTTTACTTAAGTTTGTAGTGTGTGTCTGTGTTTCTCTGTATCTGTCTGTTTACAAGTACACGTACAGACCAAACGGCTGGACCGATTTGACTTAGTTTGTTTTGTTTGAAAGGTGACTTGATCGAGAAGGTTCTTAGCTATGTTTTAATAAAATCAGTCCTGCCGCTTAGAAGATATCACATCTTTTCTAGAAATATTCGGGGTTTTTAAAAATTTTAATTTTTGTTATTAAAAATTTTATGTAATGTAATTTGTAAGTGAGTAATAAAATTTGGCCATCACAAAAGTAAGTCATTATATGGCAAGTAGTTCTGATGATAATGTCTAATTTATTGCTGGGGACTCCTTTAATAAGGCCTGAATTAAAAAGTCTTTTGAGTTTTCCCGCTGGGCAAGTTCCTTCCTTGTACTTCCAAACACCATCTCCTTGCTATTTTACTTGTTTGCTTGTGACTTTTTCGAACCTTCAGCTAAACTTTGTTGTATTTGCTCGCTGTCGTCTGCCAGCCAGTCATCAGCCTGCCCGCTATGCTTTGCTTGTTTTTTAAATTGACAGGCCGTATTTAGATGACTGACTTTGAAAGAAAACTATGTATGTATGTATGTACATACATACATACCCAGCGGGAACTAGAAGGAGTAGGGATGCCTTCTAGAAGGCCTCTGTATGCCTTCTTTTGGATGTAGAAGGCCTGCTCGCTCCATTCCATACTCATGTCTTTTTTACACGCGTTGTCATTGCGGAGCAGGCCTTCTGTTCTTGCTTCCTTCACCAGAGATTCTGGAAGGTTTTCAAACTAATAGATTTTGTTTTTGCTTTGGTAAAAAAAACAAAACAAAACATGTTACTCCTTCTTTTCTCCCTTCTCAAAGAAGCGAGTGTGGAATGTGTATCGTATATTTTATGCGAAAGAGTGCTTTAATAAGGCCTGCACCAAGAAAGTCTTCTGAGTTTTACCGCTGGGTACGTATGTGTATGTATGTATAAGAAGCGAAGAAGTTTTTATTGTTGTAAAAGAGGAGCTTAATAGCGCTCTCTCCTCTTCTCTTTCAGTTCTGCTAAAACGCGCTTAACTTTTTTTCTTTCTTGATGAAAGCCTAAGTACCTAAGTATGCATGTGTGTATTTTAATGTGTTTGTGGTCGGTCGTCTTTCCTGCTTCTTTTTGTACATAAATATGTACATACATATGTATGTATAGAAATATGTATGTACATATTTAAGTACGAAATAAAGGGCTGCGTAAATCGTTCTAAAAGTTTTGTATTCTATTTCACACTACTGCCAAGCAGTCCGTTTTAGTGCAAACATAAATAACAAAACAAAACTAACAAAACATGACTCTCACTAAAATCAATCAAGCATCATTCGAATAGTTTTTCTCTGCAGTTTTGTTAGTGCTTGTGTTCTCAAAACAAGTAGAACATCAATACGAAAAGCGAGAATGAAACAAAACAACACTAAATCATAGCAGAAACATCGAGTGCACTAGAACACGAGCACAAACATGCAAGCTATGTATGTATGTATCAGGGATGATAAATGGGAAAACCAATTTCGTACCAGTTAGCTTTTAAAAATGTACTTTTTCGAACCCAATAGTACTAAAATCGGTATTTTTTGTATTTTTAACTTTTTTTTATTATATTTTTGGAACATGTCGCTCATTTACTCAAATAACGTCATAACTCATAACACAAATTTCAAGTTTTCAATTTACATACGTCTTAATGAAAAATGAAAATTTTGTGTTTGTTTCAAAAAAAGAAATATATGAGGATTAATCTGCATCATTAACTGAAATTTTATTAAAATTAACGAATGAAACAGGCAGTAAATACATATCGTTGGTCTCAAGTAAAAAGGCCCTAACTCAAATAATTGCTATTTTACAGGAGAAGGTAAAAACACAATAGAAACTGTAATATTCTGTCTGTAATATTTTTGTACAACTGATTGTAAAAGCGTTACTTTTCAAACTATTTTAAATATATTGGAATCACTGAAGAACTGAATTTCGTAAAAAATATATGAGTTACAGCCTCCCAATAAGTTCTTTGTTTGTATTAGGCTTTCAAGTCTTCTTTTTGATTATGAAAATTCTCTTTCCACATTCGCTGATGAGTGAAGAATTGACAATATTCTCCTGATAACTTTTGAAAGCTCATTAGCTCATCCAATTAATTTTTTAAAGCTCGAAACTCGTTATTTATTGTATTATAATTTCCATTTTCTTTTAGGAATATTTTTAATAAGAGAGATACTATGCTACTAACATATTCGGGAGTGAATTTTGTTAGCCATGTTAAAATTTCGTTATAAAAAGAAACTTTATTTAGTTTCGCAAGAGTTTCTATAACATTTCTTTTAAAATCCGGTTGTTTAACATTTATTTTAAAATCCGTAACTATACAACTTTTAATTTTATTTTTAGATATATAAAGTTTTTAATTTCAAAGTAAACTTTAATCGTTTACATATGTATGTAGCATACCTAGCTTCATTTAATTTCATCACTTAAACGATTGATATGATAATAATATAGCAAGTTTTTTATTTCTTACAAATTTTATATCAATACAATAGATAAAATAAATGAAGACGGCGCGGCGCTATCATATTGAAAACGAAACACCGGTGAAGTTAGATGTAGTTCTCTATAATAAACCAATCAAGTGTAATGCACATCTAACAAGGTATTCGCTCTCAACAACAAAACAAATTCGCCACTTTTCTTTCAAATTGATTATACTTTAAATGATCGCGATTAATTATTTTTGTGAAAATAAAACAAGGGATAGTCTCTCGCAAATTTTTCAAATAGTACCAAATGAGTCACGGGGGTACCAACGTACTTTTAGGGTTTGAATAGTACCAAAAAAAGTACAATTGTACCAACTTTATCATCCCTGGTATGTATATATGTATGTACACATATATTGAAAATAAAAATTAACAAATTATTATATACCTATAAATGTAAATAATACCTAATTTACATTAAGCATTTTTTTTCATGAAATTAGTTTCATGAAAATTTTTTGTTTGTCAATAGGAGGCCTGAAGAAGCAGCTCATATCAAAAAAGTAGCCAAAAATGCATCAGAGATTCATTATACGTCCTTTTCTATATAACATTCTCTTTTACAGCGCTGCAATTAGCAAATAGAAAAAGTTGCGTGAAACAAAATTCATGAAATTTCATGAAAAAATGCTTAATGTAAATCAGGTCTAAGTATGTATGATATTATTTCATAGTAAATAAAACCTCTTCTCAGCTTTCATATTCCTAACGAAGCGCAATGTTTCTTTTATATGGAAAATTATCTTTTCTATCAAAACATTCAAACATGTTTTGAATGTTCTGTGTGAATTTTGATGTTCTATTTCATTTTTGTTTTCAAAGGCTTGGATTTACTTCAATATTGTTCTATTGCAGTTTTGTTCTGTACTGCAGTATTCTTACTTTACGATAAGAGTAAGTAACCCGCAAGCCATAGCACAATTGTGCGGATGAAAATCACACTGAGCAAGCGGCGAATTAGGTTGTGCACGGGTGTATTAATTTTTTCCTGTTTTTGTGTTTAGTTTTTTTGAGCACACGGAACGAAACTAAAGTTCAAATATAATAAATTTATACAGACAAAAAATTGATAATATAATTACGGAAGCTGGGAAATATTTCGTGATTAAAAATGCTTTTGGTAATATGCAATGCATTTTATGCTTGGAATATTTAAAAATAATAGGGAATATAGCTTAAAAAGGCATTTTAATAGTATCAACAGAGCTGTGAATAAATTTAATTTTGAATTTATACACTAAATTGTTGAATGGTTATTAAATTTTTACTTTTTAAAACAAAACACATCTCTTTTGAAAGTTTTGTTTTAAAATAACGGAGCAATATACACAGGGTGTCCGATGACATTCTTCAAAAAGTGGCACCAAATAGGGGATTTATCAAAGAAAAGGGGCAAAATTAAAAAAAAATACGAGAAAACTGCACTAAACTTTTTATTTTTAATGTATTTTCCTATAACTCACCCTAAATAAAGCGGGTCAAAAAGTGGCAAGGCAGTCGAAAAAGGGGAAAAGCAGTCGAAAAAGTGGCAAATTGCCACTTTAGTCGGTCAAACGGTCACGCTGAATATACACACGCATTTTGAAATGAATGAGAGTGCTTGTAAGCCTATTTTATGGCTTGTGCCACGCTCTAGTACGAAAGTCTACAGCCGTAAGTTTGTGAGCTTAAAATGCTGATGGGTCTGATTCTAGTTGTTGCTGTCGTTTTGTAATTTTGTGTATGGTGACTTCTATATTCTTTAGCTTGCTTGTGTTGTTTTTTTTTCTCTTCTTATTTTGAATGACTGCCTCTGCTGCTGCTGTCTATCTGTTTAATATTGTTGACGATTTAACTGACTGACTCTAAGTTTGTTTGCCAATAAGTCTGTATGTCTGTCTGCCTGTCTTGTCAGCATTTGTAGCCAAGTACTATTGCTTGTGTCGAAAATGTCCCTGGAATTTGCTTCATTTCATGCTTATTGACACTGCTTCCAAACTATTTCGGTTTTTTTGTTTCATTTCTCCATCATTTGTTTGCTTGCCTGTTTGCCTTTCAGTACACTACGTTTCGAAACATTTTAATGTGTTTTAGGTGTTTCTGCTGTAAGTTATGTACATACATCCATACATACAAATTTTTTTTGTTTATGGACAGAGGAGCTAAGCACTAGATTTTGTACATACTGTCAACTATGTATATTTTGAGCTACATACATACATACATATGTATATGTATATAATGTCCGTTCTATTGTTAAATGATGCCATATTAAATGTTTGAACATTTACAACTTATTTAATTACTGAAAATCTATTAAATTTGCAGTTTTTTACTTGTATAACAGTTGAAATTAACTGGTATAAGACCCAAGTTTGAAAGTTTCTTGTTTGATAGTTGAAAATACATGCAATTTGTATATTTTGTACATGCATAACAGTTTGTGATAACTGTTATAAAACTGTTATACTGACTAAATTATCATATTTTTGATAATAAATGTAAAATAAAACAAATTCTAAATGTAATAAATATTTTCTTTTTATATAGATGAAAGTGTACATATGTAAAGGGTCTAAGCTGTCATCTTTTATATTCACCACATACACTGTATAAAAGCTGATTAAAATTTGTTTAGATTTTCAAGTAGTTGTCCAAATCTTGTTCTTTTTTTTAACTTTACTTAAATTAATTTTATGTCCGTTTTAGTGTTAAATGGTGCCATATCGTACGTTTGAACACTTAATTATTATTATTTTTTAATTACTGCAAATCTATTAAATTTTTAGCTTTAACTTACATAAGAGTACGAATTAACCGCCATAAAACCCAAGTTTGAAAGTTTCTTGCTTGATGATTGAGAAAACATGAAATTTTCATTTTTTACTTGTATAACAGTTTGGGATAACTGTTATAAAACTGTTATATAGACTTAGTTTTCATATTTTTGATAAAGCGATTAAAATAAAACAAATTCTAATTGTAATAAATATTTTTCACATATTTGTGAAGGATTTAATATTGATTTGTTTTGTGTTATCCTGAGTTTTTCAATAACTATTTTAAGTAAAAATTTTGAATGTTGCTGATAATGTACTTATGTTTTTCTTTAAAGTACTGGGTCGTCGTAGGTGTAAATAGAACTTTGGTTCTATTGAAACAACATCAACTATATATCACTCATTTACTTCAATAGTGGCACAACTCAAAAAAAAAAACTAGTTTTGCAGAAAACGAGTTTTAAGTTTTTAATTTGCATACAACTCAATGGAGAAATGAAAAAAAATCTTCTCTCAGGAGGTGATGGTACAAGCTATTTATATGAAATTTTGACACAAGGTAAAATACAAAATGCCGCATCTTTCTGCATTATTAACTCAAAAAACTCGTTTTTTGAGTTATGCCACTATTGAAGCAAATGAGCAATATATATTATATATATTTGCAATTTTAGTACTTATTAGTCCTACTAATTTGTAGATTTAAACATTTAGGGTACATTAGAGATTTTAGCGTGGTTAGCGTTGAAGTTATGCTTTTGTGTTCTACTTTAATCATAAAAAAGATCTCCTTTGTGAATTGGACCTTTGCCATCTACGTAAGTATTTCTCGGTACCAAATTACTGCATTTTCGCACGCAACTAATTCTATATACAAGTACATATTGCGTATTATGCAATTTTATTTATTAATGAAATTAAATTATGAAAAATTAATTAAAATTGTATTTATTTGCTAAGTATAACAGTTTTAAGGAACTGTTATAAAACTGTTATGCTGAACTAATTTCCGTATTTTGAGTTAACAGATTAAACAAAAACATTTCTGTGAAATTTTTAAGCAAATTTGTTGAAAAAAGGAAAATTTGTTGATACAGAGTTTAGTTTTCTGCTTAAAATGCAAACATTAAAGCAAGTTATACTTTCATCAAGCTCTATAATTTAATAGCGGAACGTATTGAATATTTCACACACTTATAAGCTATATAAAACTATTATAAAAACATATGCAACATATTGCTTTTAAGATTTCGACTATCTGGCAATGTATTTCTTTTTTTGCTTCATTTCTGCTTGTGGACTTTATGCGTCAATTGCTTGAAATACAAGTCGTATTATTTGGCTTCGGGTTTTCTGTATCTGCATGTGTGGTTTTAGCTTGTTTTATATTTAAATGTATGAATGAAAGAGTATGGTTTTTGTTCTGAATAATGCGAAGTGAGTTTGATTAGTAGAGTCCATATACATACATATGTACAAATGTATCTGTATGGCTTTGTTAGGCTTTGAAAGCACCCTGATTGTAGAATTGTATTTGCCGAGATACACATACACATATGTACATACATACATCATATGATGCAGTGTTTATTTGCTTGGCAAATGTTGATTACTGCTGCTATTGCTGGCCTGCTTGCTTGCTTGCTTGTTGGCTCGTTTCAGAATTGCCATGCTGGCTGGATGTCATGACAAAAAATTATAACTCTAACCAGCTTAAAATACAAACTAGCAAATCTCCCTCATATTCTTTATATGGGTATAGTTGCAAGTATTGTATTTTACAACCAAATAGTCATTAACTAGCTAGAGTTGAGCATGAATACGTATGATTATATTCGAGTTACGAGGATAGATTATAAAGGAGTTTAATCTGAAATTGAAAGTCCACATAAACTCTTCCCTATCATTTGTTTCCGGGCAATAATCCTCCTATTCTAAATAGCCGAAGAATAAGAAAATATGGGGAAGAGTAAAATCTGGATTAGCTCTTTAATGTTTGCATTTTATTCTGCACTAACTCAAGAGTTCAGTAATAGAGATTAAATAAAAATTTTATGTTTTCATTGTCAATAAGAATGTGTGTCAATATAAATATCTTTTTTTGCTTCAACAAAAAATTACATAAACAGCGTAACCATTCACAAGCATGTGGAATAACTTTTTATGCTGAGAAAGTGGAGCTAAAACTGGCCAGGTGCAGATGCGAGTGGATTAAATTTAATAGTTTTTCCTATCGGTCTTGATATTAGAAGGAAACAAATCTTCCATTTACCTGCTATGTGAACTTAAAGGAACAGAAGTAGTTCATGTTTTTAAGTTGACGTGTGCAGGGCTTGGATAAAAATGCCTGAAACAAGAGGGAAATATAAAATTCCAGGGCTTATATAAAATTTTTGTCCTAAATAAATGCTTATACTAACTATTGTTTTACCACATTTATTAATATTAATTTTAAATTTTTGCATTAGTTCCCTTCGAAATGTAAATGTTTTGGGAAGAGAAAACTCTCAAAAAATTCTGTCTTTCCCTCACATTTAGAGCATCTACTTTTTTTCCCCGGGGAAATTTTATTTATTAATAGTAGGAATGTGAAATGGAAAAAACTCATAATTAGACTGAATGCGTTTTCACGTTGGTGAATTCAAGTTACACGCCACACACACCTTTACACAGCATTGATAGCATTGAAAATAAAATAAAACTTGGCATCACTGGGTAGCACAATCAGCTAACTTAACTGCACCTACTTTTCGCATTATAATCTAACGTCTACATTAAGGCTCGCTTAGCCGACTGTAATGAAGTGTAACTGCAACGGTAGGAAACCGCTGATCGATATTGTTATGTGAAAAGTAATATACAGATTCCTACATTCCGATTACATCTCTATAACCATTTCCATTACTTTTCACATGACAATATCGATCAGCTGTTTCTTACCGGTGCAGTTACATTCCATTATAGTCGGTTAACTGAGCCTTTAGTCATAAAATGATGTGAAGACATTTTAAGCGTCAACTCTGTGCATCTTACAACATGTTCGCACAAATATGTACACTGGTTTTACTTTTTTGACAGTCTCGTAGGATGCGAGACACGGTATTTACGAGTTCCTCCATACAATTCGATATATAAAAAATCGGCGCATAATGTAGTTTTAACCTATCTTGATTAACAATGTAAAATTTTTTGGCAAAACTCGTTAAGCCTATATTAAATTTTGCCAATTATATTAACTTCATGCCAGTTTTTTGTAAGGCTGTTATTTTTTTTATAAAACTTAATATTTTCATTATTTGAAAGAATTATTGCATTAATAGTTTTCTTAATTGTCAATCCTTTCTCGTTAAATGAATTTTCTATACGTTTATTTCACAATTTATATAGTACATATGAGAGTTGGTCTGGTTTTTATTGTTACTTGTGGCATGACGACACCATGACTGCACATCCCCCTCTCCACAACACCAGAAAAAACAACAACCACCAAATTGCATGTACATACATATGTATATACACATGTATCTATTTTGTTTCCCTTCTACTGTATCCTGTCAGAAGTTTAACATCTCTTCGCCAAGTCTAAGCTTTGCGCTGAAGAAGAACTACTTACATATTTATGTAAATACAGATGATGAAATGCTGTAGAAGAATAAATACGGTAATAATGATGACGTTTGAATCTCTAACTGTTCTTCGAGTTTACATTTCACCAATTATCCTACGTTTTTTTCTCGATGGTTGTTTCTTTGTTAAGCTTTGAGTTCTCTGCTTTGAAATGTTCCTAATTCCTTAAAACTTTTTATTATACTTGTTGGTATTATATGCTATAATTTTCTTTCGCTGTAGTCATCATGCTTTAGATTCATATTTTTTATGCCGTCATTTGTAGTTTGCAGTCAGTGTGAGGAGAGTTTTTTTTTATGGTATATTTGCTGGCATTTGGGCAAATGCTGTCGTTTGAAATCTGTGTTTGGGTTTTTAACTACAAACGTTACGATACGAAAATATGGTTGTCAGGCAGGCAAGCAAGCAAGCACAAAAACATGATTGCTTTTAGGTTTTTCTTTATTCCATTTTGTTGTTTTGTTTCCAGCTCATGTACAATCTCTTCTGCCCTGTGCATGTTGTAGTCTGTAAGCTTTTTTGAAAAGCATTTCGTCTAGTTTTTGGAATAATGGATTCCTGCTTGAGCCTTAATAGCAGCAACAACATCAACTATATCATCATCGCCCTGATTGTTGTAGTCCTCGTCATCATACTCCTGGTTGAAGAATTGCTGTGCCTTGCCAAAGCAAAACTAGCACCAGCAATGGTTATGCACACACACAAACATTGAAGCAATAGCATGAGTTTACGTTTCACAGTCACATCCAATCATCCCTGCCTTTGTATAACTAACAAATGAAGCCACCAGACATCATTCCTTGCAACCAAACTGAACTAAACCAAACCATGCCAGCCAGCCAAGTCAGCCAAGCCAAGCCAGCCATCCAACTAGCAAACCATCCATCCATCTGTACTATACGACGATGCGAGACACACACGTACTCCAGTTTTATAATAAACGAGAACGTTTGTATTTATGCTACGAGACAGTGGGACGAAAGAAAATGTTATGCTCTAAATGAGTACATATTTTGAAAAGAAAGGTTGTGCTTGTATTTCTCGTTTATTTCATTGTAATAAAACTCCCTTCCTTGTGGGTGCCTCGTCGAAATGGATGCAAAATGATGCATCTGGAAAGCCTTTATAAACTAATGTATTTATTTTTATTGGGTAATGACTCAAAACGATTTTATGAACCTGAACAACCCTGGCACGGTAGTAATAGATTTCTATCTAATCCTCAGTTATGTATGGTTATGATTATAAGGGAAAGTACAAAAGATGGAAAGATGATGTATAATACCAGGCAGTTATCCGGTCTGTGGTCTCTTTAGATAGAGGTTACTTCAAAAAAAGAGGTAAAGTCCTTCAGTTTAGGCGAAATTTTTTCGCCAGAGGACGGCTCTCTGCGGCATAGGTTAGGTTAACAAGTCGCCGAAAAAAAGAAAATGTTCAGCTTACGGCCATGATTCAGTACTCTACATATTCGCACGATTTAATAAAAAATACAACCCTGATCTGATGAACTGTTATTGTCTTTTGAAAATGTTCATAGACTTCATCATACCAGGTTTGTATTTTTTAGTAAATCGTGCGATTGTTTAGGATAGTGTATTACGACCTTTACTTGAATCCAATAATGACTTCAACTAGATTTGCATTAGAGCAAGTGAAGAGAGAGATTTGATTTTAAAAGAGAAGTTATATACAATAGAAAAAAGAACAGACTGAATAAAGTTTCGTGTGCCTAACTAATTAGATAAATTTGAAGTCAGCAATAGAACCAAGCACTACTACTGATAAAGTAGTGAAGCTTAATTAGATCTACCGTTGACAACTTCAAGAAGCATCTGCTGCCAAAGAGAGAGACATAGAGAATGTGGCTATTTTACAGTGCAGGACAGAGGTACAGAATGTGTATTACTGTGTCCTCTTCTGCTAGACAAATGGAACAGCTTACGTTGTAGGGGAGACCCACCCGTTATAAAAGGGAAAGTAATAGAAAATTTTTGTGTTAAGGCGTCATTAGATGGATTTAGAGTCAGCGATAGAACCAAGCGCTACTTCTGTAAAAGAGTGCAGCTTACTGACTTAGATCTATCGTTGACAATTCGAAGAGGCATCTAAAGTAGCTGCTACCCAGAGAGAGAATATGGCGATTTTACAGTCCAGGACAGAGTCACAGAAGGTGTGTTATTGTCCCCTATTCTGCTAGACAACTGGAACAGTTGACGTTGTAGGGAAGACCCCAAACATTTAGCATAGATACCGAAGGTGCAGTGTCCCATAATCGTGGCCACGAAGTCTACCATTTGTTTTCGTGGAAACCTAAGAAGTAGCAGGGTTCTTCGGCCTCTTACAGTTAGAACGCCCTATTAGGCTGTCCCGGAAGAGATCACAAAAGCTATCATCGCTCATGAAAAATTATCTCAGGTGGCTTATGGATCATTGAGGATCATTTATTGATATCGATATAAATATCTAATATGGAATGTTGAAATTAAAGAGTGCAAATTCTAAGAACTGTACAAATCACACATACGTGTATTACATGTATGTAGGTGTCAGGAATCGTCAGAATAACATGTCGCAGGGATTTTTCTTTCCAAGAGAACCATAAAGGGATTTATTGCTGTTATACATACGAGTAGATAATAAGCTCTTAAATTCGTATCATTCCTCCATGGAAAAAGCAAGGGGGTCTACTCTGTAACTCGAATCGAAAGAAACCCATTTCTTCTATTGTATGTTAATTACATGTAAATTCGAAAGCATTGTCATTCGTTTCGAAATACAGAGTAGACCCCCGGTATTTTGCTTGCTTAAAATTATATAAAGTTTGCTTGTTGCGGCTTAAGCACATTTAAATGCATTTCGTTGCTGCTCAGTAGACTTCAAACACAATTTAAAAAAAGCTTACAAACAAATATACATTTGTACATTTGTCACTAAAATTTCGCCGGTTTTGCTCTACTGTTTGTGTTTTGATGAAAAAGCATTCATTCGTTCGGTTTTTGCACACAGAAAAAGCCCATGTGCCGCGCGTTTAATATGTCTGTCTGTCTGCCCACAAGCTGTGGCAGGCACACACACATCCATACAAATAAAAATACATACATATGTATGTATGTAGCATTTATAAACATTCATACTTTTAAGTTAAGCAGCCAAGCAGGCAGGCAGGCAGGCAAGGCAAAGCAATCATTCAGACAAGCAAAACAGTCACAGCCACAAAAACGTACACGCACACATACTATGTACATGCATATAAAAAGCTGGCTGGATAGCTTGATGGCTGGCAGGAAGGCTGGCTGCCAGGCAGTCAGGCAAAAAGCAAAGCAAAAGTAAGGCAATAACAAGGCAGGAGATCCAACAACAGCTTACACATTCATACAGATAAATATGTATGGATGTATGTATGTGTGTCTACTCCCCAAACATACTGGCTAGTATGACAACAGCAACAACAACAACAACAACAACAAAAACAACTAGATGTGTACTACACTATTCAAGAGCAGAGTATGTGAAAATAACAGCAACAACCATAATAACAACAAAAGAAAATAAGAACTTTTTGTGTTGTTGTGGGCTTTAGTACAGTGGCCAACTCGCAACAACACAGTATGTTATATGTATGTATGTATGTTTGTATGGATGTGTGTAAACTTGTCGTTAGCAGGAGCTGCAGCAGAGAACAGTAAAACGCTGTGGCAGTTGAATAAAAATATTTACACACATTCATTCATTCGCACACGGCATACAATCATCGTGTGTCGAGTATAAAGTAAAAAGCGTTTTTAATACGTTTATTTTACTTTTTTTTTTTGCTTCGCCTTGTGTTGTGTTTTTTTTAATGTATTTTTGTGTGTGTTTTTGAGTTTTTCATCATCATCACCATCGTCAACTATGTATCACCAGCATAGCTATAGCTTTATGCGCTTCACTTTGCTTTGCTGAATTTTCAATTTCAGTTGTAAGCTGACTGCAATCAGCGTTGGAAGTGAATTCGAATATTCTTATTTTGGAGAAGTGAAACTAAACAAAGAAAAAAAGTTCTTTAGAACACGTGTAATAGAAAATAATAAATAAATAAAAAATAGAACAAACAAGTAAAAAACAAACAAGAAATTAAACCACAAAACAATAAAGAAAAGGAATTTAAAAATGTAAAGCAAGCAAAAATTAAAAGAGAAATAAATAATAATAAACCGGTGAAAACTGCGTTAAAAATAAATACAAACATAAAAAACTATTTTTGCATATATTTATATATCTACCTACTTATAATTGCTAAACTATTGTGTGCTCTCTTTGATTTACAATGTAAATTTTACATGGTACCTACTTTAATTATATTTACTCTCTTGCTTGCCCTCTCTCTCTCTATGTGTGCCTTTGGATATAAGTGAATTCTGCTTAATCTTTGACATTGATTGATCAAAATAAAGAAAAATTCACCACTATACAACACCGACAAACAAACAAGTTTATTAGCAGAAACAATGTTGCATTCATATTCTTCTTTCGGAGCTAACCTCTCTCCCCCCGCCCTACTCCTTCCCCACTCCACTAACATCAAAGGACAAAAGAAATTGTGTTTTTTCCAATATTGATTTTGTATTAGTTTGTGTTATTTTCTATAGGTTTTTTATTGTTGTTGATGGTCTATAGGACATGGAAAAAACCTATGTATGTATGCATGTATGTATGTACATATACCTACACACTAGTGATGTAGAAATTAGCGAATACGAATTTAGGAGACAATATCCTAATACCCAGGAATATTAACAGCCTGGCGGCCCAGGGTGTCTATAGATAAAATTCGGTCGATAAATTATGTTCATATATTGTAAACAACACCAATTTTTCTTGTTTTCAATGCAAGTTGTCAAACGAATGTTCTCTGTCGACATCGTGAGCCTGACCGTAAATTTAAAACATAGGTAAAACAAATCTAAAGGGTCGATTTGTAAGTCTGCATAATGAAATACATATGAAACACAAATCGTTCCTTTTAGCATAAAAATGATTGTGTAAAAATTTCAAATCGCTATTTTAATATTTGTTAACAAGTCTCGCATCGAGATCAAAGTTCGGTCAAAAGTGTTTAAAATTCACGAACACTATCATAACTGCACTTGACCTATTCCCAAAAGGTTAAAATGTAAGACCGAACCTCACTAATTCTTTCTACTCAACATTTTTTGAAAATATACATACTACATTTTTTACATTTTATGGAGACGAAAATATTCGACAAATATGTAAATGCGAATGCAAATCATAATGTCATGAAATCGGGATGTATTCCCCAATACAAATATTTATATATGTTACGTCACTAATACATACATACATACTGGTGATGCAAGAATATTCGTATTCGAATTGCCGAACATTCGGCTATTTTTAGATATTCGTATTCGTCAAATTCAGGCGAATACGAATACGAATATTTTTCCAAAAAATCAAGTAAATAAATGCATAAATCCTAAACGAAATTTGAATAAATGGATAAAAATATTAGTTTTTTTTTAATTTGAAATTTATTTGCTGGTGGTTCAGCGTTGTCTATATATTTCATTGTTGCTGTAACAAATCATCAGTAGACTTCAACCACACATTTTGAATTAAAATAAACTTCTGACAATATGTCGAATAATAAATTTCTTAAATATTAGTTTTTACGAATCCATTAAATTTTTTATAGAAATTTGTGCTTTGTATCATTTTCAAATATTTACTGATGATCATTAAAATTTTGGGTGTCTTTTATTAACTTTAAAGTGCGCCAACAGGAATATGAAGTTCTTTTTCATAACAATTCTTTAATATTTCATATTGCAGGTGTAAATAGAACCCCAATTTAATGTCTAAAAATTTCACATTAAATATTCGTATTCGCGAATATCGTTTCAAATATTCGTATTCGCGAATATCAAAAATTGACATTCGTTACATCACTAATACATATATACATGTAGATGTAAACTCATGTACTACACCATAGGTTTCTACTATGGTGGCCAAAATATTTGCAACTAACAATAAATTTTGAATAAAAAATTTTTATAATTTCAAACAAATTTAAACGGTTTATAAAGCAAATTTTTTATGCAAATCTGTTTTACAAAACTTTTATAATTAAAAAATATTATTTATGAATAAGTCCTATTTTAATTATAAGAAATTTTCAAAATTAACAAAAATGTTTGGCATTCCATTAGAGATGAAAGATATTTCCACACCTTCTAACTTAATCAGAGTGATGAGGAAATAACTACTCACTACTGCGACTGAACTTGAACAGCTGCTTGAAATGTGATATTGTACTCAGACTTTTGTAGATAAAATTTTTCGTATTACAATAGTATTTGAAATCTTATATATAATACGGCACACAATTTTTTGTCGTACACTTTTAAGTATCTTATCGTCCACCATTATTAGTGAAACTTATATGGTTTAAAATGTATTTTTGTGTAGATATGCACAATATAAATATTTTTTTTAAATTTTTTGCCTCAAAAGTAGTAAAAAGCGATTTTATAGTGTTTTCACATTGACATGGTTTTAATAAAAGTTGGTTTTAACGTTAAAACCAACTGTTAAAACCTAGTTTTACCATACAAATTGTTTTTGTTAAAACCAAATTAAAACCATTTTTGAATTGGTTTTAAGTTGGTTTTATGAAATGCAACCTTGTTTTCGCTGTAATAAATTCAGTGCTGCCAAGTTAAAATGACTGACAGCAGCTGATAATGTTATACCAGTGAATAAAAATAGATGGCGGTTGAAAAATTTTCAACTTAAAAATGGATGCAGAAGCAACAATAATCAAAAAATTATGGGAAAAAATAGTCTTTTGGAAGGAAAACAACGAAAATATTTTAAATTTAACTGTGGAAAGTGAAAATAGACAATATGATTGACATTCATCTGCCTATAAAAAAGGTTTATCTTATAAAAATACATGTGCATTTTTATATTGTTAGCAATATTTCCAAGCACTTCTTCTTTCTGTATAAGAAGTTCCATAATTTAAAAAAATTTTATTTATAAAATATAAAGTAATTTCCATTTTAGAGCGCATTGTGAAATATCTCATTGTTTCATACAAACAAAAACAGTTGAACAGTATGTCCAATAAGTGTTATTAAAAAGCAGAAAAAATGCAACAACAACAAATACACGCATTTCTGCAGGAGATTTATTTTATTTGAGCAAAGTTATTAGACAGCCTGTGAGTTAAAACCTGAATTTAACAAACTTGCAGTGTGAAAGCAAAATCAGCTGTTTATGGTTTTAACGTTAAAACCAGGGGTCAAATCGTTACATCCGTGAACGTACAACTCGTCACGTAAAAACACAATTTTCAGATTATGACATACGTTAACGTATTGAAATCCCATTCAGTTTATACGATTGACGTATCATTTAATTTGTTTTCGTACGATTGCCGATACGATCACGTATGTAACGATTTGAAGCCAGGTTTTAACTTTCAGTGTGAAAACACTATTATTTTGCTTGAAAAAAATACAACTTCCTTCTTTGTTTTTGTTTTGTATATATGTATTTATAATAAATAAAGACATACTAGGTGTAAAGTGGTCTAATTTAGACCACTGCGGATCCTAGTATGTATAAATAGAGAAGCTCTTATCTGTTAAACCGTGATCACGGTCACTTTTTATAAGAACAGTGGTTAATAAATTACGTTCACCAGGTACTAAAAATCAATGTATTATTATTTAAATAGCGAAACGCTCCACGTTTGGCCACAACAGCTTCGATCTTAGCTTAAAAATATAGTATTGCGTTCAGTAACCGGTCATTAGTGTCCGGAAGTTGCCTGAATTTATATTTTCTTCCGAAGACTTAATATCCAAGAAACGCTTGCATATGTAAGTACAATTGAGATTAGAAGACGGCTATAGATTGTAACAAAAACTTTTTACATATTGAATCAATGACGTTTTTAACAAAATCAGTTAATATTTTTTAGGGTCACGTTAAGTCATATTGAAAATTTTGGTCAATGAATATCTCTCTCAATTTTGCGATACAGCAAGTGTGGCACGTGATGGCTGCTATCATTCTAGTTTGGATTTTTTCCAGAAAAACATGGAAGGTTGAAACTATTTCCTTATAGTATTTTTGCTTCATCAAGCATTGTACGAGTAGTTGTGTGTTTATTTGCATATGCCACCTTAGTTTCTAATGTTTTGTACACTACTGTATAAACAACCGTTTGTATGTGTATACATATGTACATAAATGTATTTGTGCTCCAGTTAATTCTTTTAAGGTCTCCCTTAAACATTCTTCCCTGTCATAACTTTAATGTATAAAAACAAAACCATATGTTTTCGCCATTTCCAGTAAAATAAAATAATAAAAAATATCAGCTCTTTTATTTAATGTAACTTTTTTTGCTTTTGTCTGAAAGTGGAATGTGTGTGCATTTTTTTTGCCGCTTATTGTATTTTATTGATTTTGAATTTAGTTCACATTCCAGTCGAATTCGGCAACAAAAAGTCACCAAATGTAACATGTAGAAAAAATTACTGCGTTATTGGACATACCTATTTGTTATGGAATTCGAAAATTGTGTGTTGGAGAGGACATACCGAATATTAAAATTATTTCTGACAATATGTTAAGACACAGTTGACTGGATATTAACAGCTTTGAATACGAGTATACATATGTATGTATGTATATTTATAGCATATTAAGAATGTTAAGTACAGTAGTTTTGATTTAGCTGCCTTTTGTTTGAGTGCACTTTGGACTTAACTGCCTAAACTGATAAATTTCTGTCACTATTCTTTAAAATCCCATACAAATTCGTTTTTTAAGTGAACTTTCTATATCTGCACATTTAAGATAAGTGCCCTAAAATTTTGGTAATTTTAAAAATCAACGTTAGCTGCACATTGACTTAATCCTTTTGCACTTTGTATACCTGCGCATTTAACATATTTCTTGGCAGTTTTGAATTATTCTCATACAAAAATTTCAAGTTAGCTGCACACATTAAATAAATCGTGCAAAGTTGATTGTGCAGCTAAGTCAAAATTACTGTAAATAGTTCAAAGATTTTAAAGCTTAAATTATACTTGTCATAGGCATAACCAAACAAAAATTCAATTGGTTTCTGTGGTAATGGCTATGGCGAGTCACCTATAATCAAATACAGTGTTGCTCATAAGTTTGGTTCGAACAGCTGTTTTGTATGATTATGGTTATGTCACGTCTAATTTAAGGTTATAGTCCATAATGAAAAGCTTGTTAGGCAGTTGGGCACTTAAAGAAAAACAGGAAGAAATATTTACTACAGAATTAGAGAAATCTAATGTTCTTAATAGTAGTTCTAAATTTGACATACAATTTGTGCGTAAAACTGATAACTAGTAAGAAAGTTTGAGATCTTTTCGAATATGAAAATTATTATCAGCTGACAAACTGGCTTGAAGTTAGCATAAGTGGCAAAATTTAACATGATCTTAACTAGTTTTGCCCATTGGCGGAGCTAAAATAATCTTTATGAGGGGCATTGCGACTAGTGATTTGCATGAGTGATATTAAAATAGTTAATTACAGGCAATTTTTAATAATTTTAAGGGGACGAAAAGCAATTCCTGGGGAACAACGCCTTCGCCCACCCCCCCCCCCCCCCCGGAATTATTATTCTGAGCCTATACAATTTTACATTAAAAATGACGCCAGGATTTAATATGGTTAAAAAAAACTCCATTATGCCCCGATTTTGTCAAACTAAAACTATTTAAATTTCGTAACTTATGCTAATTTAATGCCATATATTCGTTATGCATAAGTCTGAAAGCGTTTAATATAAACAGCACATCTAAATAGAGTTTTTTTTTGGGTTGTGTCTCTTGTTGCCAAAAAGGCGTTTTATTGGCTGTAATATTAAATCAAGGAACGTATCAATTTTAAATTTTTATTTTTGAAATTATATATATTTGAATGATTATTTTCCAAATTTGTTATTTTTATTATTATTTTTTATTGAGTAAAAATAGTTTAAATACGTACGGCCATATGTATAATCAAAAATTGGCATGAGGTTAGCATAAGTGACAAAATTGAACTAAGTGTTGACGAGTTCCTCTATACAATTTGGCATTAAAAATCACCGCATAATGTAGTTTTAACAGAGGATTACATCCTAGCATGAGTTTTAATGTAAAAGTATATGACAAAACACGTTAAGATCATATTCAATTTTGCCACTTATGCTAACTTCATGCCAATTTTTGATTATACATATGGCCGGTACTGTTTTAGGGCAGAACACAATTAAAACTTTGTGTTAAATAACATGCATACATACATACATATCGTTATCTAAAAGGGCGTAACTAACAAAAATAAAATTTTGCAGAAGAAGCAAAAAACTAAACGAACTTGCAGTTAAGTCTTCTTATTTTTGTTATTAAAAGCGTAATTTTTGAACTCCGAAGTGTAAAATTTTGTCAAGACATGTAGTTTAATGACATTCATAAAAATCAATCAAAAGGTTAGTTAGGTTAGGTTAGCAGGCTGCTGGTAAGGAAGGATGAAATTTAGAGTCCAGCTCACTTGTGTCCAAGACAATGACACCATTGTGCTACCTGTGAGTTCAAGAGAATATAGTGAGAGAGGGTAATAGGAAAGGGATACTGATAAGAAGACAGGTGCTGAAGGAAGAGATAAGAGGAAAGCTTCATTATTTTTTTACTACTCTGCGTTTTTGCACGTTTTTTTTTAATAATACAATATTGCAGCGCCTCTGGTGTCAATGAGACGTATTAAATTTACTACTTCAGCCAACACCACGCCTTTTTGCATTTTAGCTAACATTTTAGCATTTAGGTACATTTCGTTACCTTAATATGGAAAAGCCATAACTCATTATTTTTCTGAAGTCGAGGTTTTTGTATATTTCGATAGAAGTCCATCGAATGTATCGAAAAATGCAAAAATCTCGATTTCATAAAAATAATGTGTTAGGACCTTTCTATATTAAGGTAGCGATTTGTATCTATTTATTAGGTAGGTATATCGAGCCATAACCGCTAAAATAGCTCAAGCGATACATTTTTCGAACTTCGTTTTTTTTACGAAAATCGACTATTTACAATCGCAAATAATCAATTTTGGTCAAAAATTGAAGTTCGAAAATTATATCTCTTAAGCTTTTTTTGCGGTTATGGCGCGATATTACAATGAATATAAAAGAACTCATTTTATTTGAAATTTTTAAATGCAGATATGTAATTACCTCTTATTATTAAAATACACTGGTGCTTTCTTCTTAAACACTAGGGACTATTTACCATTTCTAAAGTCATAGCAATTTATTAAGTAAAATACCTATCAAAATATTTATAGGCACATATGTACATACATACCTACGTGCGTATACATATACTACATACATACATACTATGCACATACATGTCAAAAATAAAACAAAACCAAAATGTAATTTTTAACAACTCTCTACCCCACTTTGATTATTCTATTTGATACTAACAGTAGAACAAACGCACGAACACACCCATTTTGTTAAAAAAGTCTCCCTCATATTAAAAAAAATGTTATGAAAACAAAAAAATTGAGCCTTTGCAAAATCATCATCATCATCATCACCAACGCCATCACTTCACTGCTGGCTCGTTTGTATGCCTGCTTGCTTGTTGGCTGGCTGGCTGACTGACTGACTGCTTTTGCTATCTGCTTAGCTCTCCATTCGATTTTAGTTTTTGTATGAACGTTGCATGAGAATAATATGAGGTTTTACTGCCATTACAAACTACTGTGTATTTGGTTGAGTGGTATACCACTCAACTTGTGAAATTCCTGACGCAATTTATAGAAACTAAAAAAAGTGCACGAAAAAAATTAAACAAAAACGGACAGTTAAAGGCATTGAAATAAAAAAGCCCTGCACTACACTACAAAAATATATGTACAATCCCAGTTAGCATTTTGTATCATAATCAAATCATTTCCGAATCTGCTTGACGGGAAAAATTAACCGCATATGAGGTCATTTTTCGATCATAAATGATACGATTTGCTGATTATTTTTTGAGTAATTTTATGGTAGTATAAATCATTAAATCACCTTTTTGCGGTTTCTTTGCATTTTGTTCCTCTATTTTCAAGAAATCATTATTTTTCAATCAACCAAGTCTTAAATAATCAAAAGTGGTCTGAGGAGAATCATATAGCTGTGATACTTATTACTGACATACACTTCCAAACGTACCCAGCAATAATTTTTTGTCCCATTCGGACTGAAACTGTTGAGGTGATGCTCAATTCTTATCCAGGATTTGGTAAGAGAACAACGTAGCGCAAATTTACAAGAAATCGAACCACTTTGTCTCAGGAAATTTTTGTAAAACTTTCATGTTTCAGAAGTTATTCCGAAACGGCATAACGAAACAGTGTCGAATGTTCTGCCAACAATCTGACGGAATTTTAGACCAGTTGTTCCCACCAATTTTTGTTTAACGAACCCTCTATTTTCCGCGGACAGCCATTAGTATTTAGTTGGTATTTGGCTATTTATTTTGTATTAAAAATCACATCATTCATATCATATTATGCATCTGCTTTAGAAAACAATTTTGTGTTATTAATAGTCTATTTTAGTCTTTGTTCCCTAAGATCTAGAAAATCGCATGAGCCTGTGAATAGCAGTCACTTGTTTTTGACAACGTCTAGACAAGCCCCAATTTCTTAGTATTGTATTGACGTAACGTCGGTGTTGCCCAGCGTTACGATTTGTCAAGTTTTCCCTTTTTTTTTTGGAAGTTTTTTGAGATGCCAAAAAGTTTTTTGAAAATATAAAGTTTTGTAAAGTTTTTTTATAAATACATATCAGTTCTCGTGGTACCTTCATAGCGAACAGTCGATTAGCGGAATTTTTCTTACTTACAAAAAATTAAACAAACAAAAAATATTCGTAGTACATATTATTCGTAAAAGGTACATACTGTCTTTAATAAATAAGCTTTATGCTTTGCTAATATTTTTACATAGTAAAAATAACAAAAACAAAAAAAACCGCAAACAAAAAAAAATTAAACAAAGTGATATTGAGGAATACTATATATGTGTACCTCTAAACAAATAAACAATCATAAATAACAAACACAAAAAAAAGACCGCAAACAAAAAAAAAAACACGAACGAATGTCCCTTGAGGAATTCTTTGTATGAGTGCCTCAAATACAAAAAAATTTGAAGTGAGTTCTAACGGCAGAAATGCTTATTTTACTGTGAGTTCTGAAACTCTTAATGAAAAAAATATAAATAATAAATCTGATGAAAGTCTTTTTTTAACGTCAAAGCCAATTTTTCGTCAGTGATCAACTTCGCTTTGTCCAATGCCAAATAGTAATGATGCATTAACATTACAGTTGCCTAGTACTTCTTCATATAAGCCAGTAATATCATCCCCTTCAGGCTCGTGTTCATCACTTAACAAAGTTATCACTACAGATAATAGCGGCTCGAAACTCAAGGTACAAGTCGGAATGAACAGATATATAACCGTGGTAAAGCGTGGGCGAAGCCCGAATTCTTCAAAAATTTCATCTGCTCCAAAAATGTCTAGGGATAGCAGCGCAGCCTCAACTAATCGCCAAAACCGCTTTAAAATTTTGCAAGATGACAACGACAAACCCGGGGTATCCTCGAATAAAATATCCAAGCCGCCACCAATCTATTTGAGACAAAAAAATTCAAATGCCCTTATTAAAAAATTAATTTCGGTCATTGGTGAGAATAAATTTCACATTGTTCCAATAAAACGTGGCAACATCGATGAAACTAAAGTCCAAATTTATGACGAAAAAGATTTCCGCAAAATGGTTGCTGAATTTGAAAAAAATAAAACAAGCTTCTACACATACCAGCTTAAGAGCGCTAAAGGCATGCAGATTGTATTGAAGGGCATAGATTCTTATATTGTTCCCGAAGAAATAAAAGATGCACTCGTCCTCCAGGGGTTTAAGGTAAAAAATGTGTCCAATATAGTAAACAGAGAGAAGATTCCCCAACCCCTATTTCGTGTTGAACTTGAGCCTAATGATATAAAATTGAAAAAAAAATGAGACGCATCCAATTTATAATTTGAAATACCTTTTGTACCGAAAAATCACAGTTGAAGAGCCACATAAGCGTTCAGGTCCTGTACAGCGCCATAATTGCCAAGAATATGGCCATACAAAAACATACTGCAATTTACCCTCTGTTTGTGTTGTGTGCGGCGAATTACACGGCACTGCTAGTTGCAATAAGCCAAAAGATCAAAGTGATAAACAATGCAGTAATTGTGGAGGTAATCACACCGCTAACTACAGAGGTTGTCCTGTGTACTCTTTCGTAAAGAAGACTATGGTGCAAAAACCTAAATTAGCTCCAGCTCAATCAGCAAACGCTTACTCTGCCACTTTTGCGCAAATGAGCCAACCAGTTACTTCCCGTGTATCGTATGCAGATACTGCTAAGACAAATTCAATTCCCACACAAAATGTTTCCCCGCCAAATAATTCAAAAAATACTGACGCAAGCTTTAATTTTAATCGCCTTGAAGCTACTATTGAAAATCTGGTGCAAACTATAAACAATTTTACAACAAATATGACTAGCATGATGCAAGAAATGCTGCGAATGCAGAATACTCTGCTTCAAGCATTAATTAATAAGCCATGAACACGTTAACAATATGTTTCTGGAACGCAAACGTCATTCGCCAACATAAAAATGAACTTGAGCACTTCCTCACGGAAAAAAATATTGATGTAATGTTAGTATCTGAGACTCATTTGACTTCGAGAAGTCTTTTTAAAATTTATGGCTACACTATATATGATACAAAGGACCCTAGAGGAAGGGCTTGCGGTGGATCAGCAATTCTAATAAAGTCAAGACTCAAGCACTATGTTCTTGATAACATTTGTGAAGAACACCTACAAGCAACAAATATTGGCATTGAAAGTTTTTGTACAAATTTTGTTATATCATCAATTTACTCCCCTCCCAGATTTTCAATCACTGAGAATCAATATGAGGATTTCTACAAATCTCATGGACCTTGTTTTGTACCAGCTGGCGACTACAATGCTAAGCATACGTTCTGGGGTTCGCGTCTTATTACCCCCAGAGGTCGAGCATTGTTCAACACTATTTCAAAAATGGGCTTGGATGTCATTTCGAGTGGGGAGCCCACTTATTGGCCTACCGACATACAAAAAATTCCGGATGTTATAGATTTTGGCGTCATAAAAAATATCTCTAGGGATTTAATTCAAGTTCAAGCTTCTCTTGATCTTTCGTCCGATCACTCTCCGACGATCATTACAATTTGTAGTCCATTAAGAAGTAACTTATCTGACCCATATGTGAAGATGATCAATCGTGTTAATTGGCTGGGGTTCAAAAAATATCTCAGTAGTCATTGTACGCAAAACATTACGCTTAGAACATCCGATGATATTGAATCTAACATTGCCAATCTCAGCGAGAATATTAAACAGGCTGCTGAACATGCCACTATCTCCCATCCGCAGACTGGGTTTAATAAAATTTATTCTACAGACATTGAACGTCTCGTACGTGAAAAAAGAAGAGCTGGAAGGGAATGGCAACAGCACAGATCACCACAAAATAAAATCAGATTTAAAGAGTGCACTAAACGACTCCAAGAGTTGCTTGCGTCTGAAAAAACTGCACCTCTTAAAAATTATCTGGAAGGTCTTGATGTCACACCAGAGCCTAATTACTCTTTGTGGCGCGCTGCTAGAAAGCTTAAAACACCCATTGAGTATAAGCCACCTCTACGCACATCTACCAGAAGTTGGGCAAGAAGCGATACTGAAAAAGGTAAAATATTTGCTGAGCATTTAAAATCCGTTTTTACGCCAAACATATGTACTGGTGTTGCTGATTTGCCGAATGTAGTTGCTCTACCCCCTCAACACATAAAGTTTAAGACGCGTGATTTACAAAAATTAATTCCCGAACTCAACCCGAAGAAAGCTCCGGGTATTGATGGAATTAGTAACCAGATGCTTATGAACTTGCCTCGTATTGCAATGAGAATCCTATTATTCATATTTAATGCCATTTTACGACTGGAGTATTATCCACACAGCTGGAAGCTTGCCAAGGTTAAAATGATTCCAAAGCCGGGCAAAGATCTAACCAAGGCTGAGTCATATAGGCCAATAAGTCTACTATCAACTATGTCAAAGCTTTTCGAAAAACTGCTCAAAACAAAATTGTCCCCAATTCTAATTAGTAGTGGGTGCATATCAGACAATCAATTTGGTTTTAGAAGTCAGCATAGCACCATTGAACAAACTCACAGATTGGTTCAATTTATAAGAAGAACTTTTGAGGAAAAAAAGTATTGTTCTGCGCTCTTTATTGACGTTTCCCAGGCATTTGATAAAGTGTGGCATGAAGGCCTAATTTTAAAATTGAAGACTTACTTACCAATAAACATTTTAAATCTTTTGGAAAGTTACATTATTTCCCGTATGTTCACTGTTGTTCTAAGGAGACTTTACGAGTAGGCCTGAAACTATTTCATCCGGTGTGCCACAGGGGAGCATACTGGGACCAGTTTTATATTTGATTTATACTTGTGATATGCCTGTGAGCAGTAGTATCCATACTTCCACATTTGCCGACGATACAGCCTGCCTTAGTATGCACGAAAACCCTGATGAGGCATCCCGCAAACTCCAGGAACACATTAGCCATATGGAGCTTTGGTTAAACTTATGGAGAATTAAAGTCAATGAACAAAAGTGTGTCCATATAACGTTCACACTAAGAAGAGATACTTGCTCCCCCAAGTTGTTCCTCAACATTCACATGTGAAATATCTTGGTATACACCTTGATCGACGACTTACATGGAAACACCACATTGACTCTAAGTTAACTCAAATGAAACTTAAATTAACTCAGGTACATTGGCTGATTGGTAGAAATTCAACACTTAGCCTAGACTGCAAACTTTTAATATACAAGTCGCTTTTAAAGCCAATATGGTGTTACGGAATTCAACTATGGGGCACTGCTTCAGCTTCAAATGTAGAGAAAATTCAACGAAGGCAAAATAAAATTTTACGCATGATAACATCGGCTCCATGGTACATCACAAATTCAAATATACATCGCGATTTGAATATGCCACTAGTGACTGAAGAAATTGTAAAATACGCAGGCAAATATCTAACAAAACTCGAGTCACATCCTAATCCGCTTGCTCGTAATATTTTGAACTTTACTGGACACATCCGCTTAAAAAAGAGAATACGCGGGCTCTAATATTCAACACTCTAGATGATGAAGCTGCTTGAAAACACTTTTTTCTTTTTGTTGCTTATCACTACTTATGTATTATTAATAATTATCATTAAGCTTATGTCCGTCATTGGTCGGGCCTAATAATTTTTTTTATAGATTTAAGATTTGAATACTTATTGTTAGTTCATATTTGAAGATACAATAAATAAAAAACATGCAAAAATAAAAAATAAAAAAAAAATAAATACATATGTACATAATTTAACTTTTGCAGTATATGAATGAAAATATTAAGTGATGTTTGTATGCAATAAAACGATCTTATATATTCTCACTCCCTTATTACTGCAACAGTGTCTATTTGAGTTTACTTCCTCTTATGTATGACTATGCCGTTTAAATGGCTTTAAATTTTAATAAAACAAAATAAATGTACAAATAAGAAATATATTTAATATAAATTTATTAATGTATTGATATTTATTTTAAAGTTCTCTAAATCTAAATATGAATTTTAATTTATATATTTTATTGTATGTTTTTGATTCTAATCGTTTTTATATTTTTAAATGAAATTTATACCAAATACATTTTTAATAAAAAAATGTATGTTTTCTTCAAAAATTTTGGTACTTTTGTAGAAAAAAGTTTTTTTTTCAGATATAAGAAGTTTTAAAAAAAATATATATGGTAACGCTGATGTTGCCAAATGGAATAAGGGTGATTGTCTTCTCTTCGAAATATGTAGGTATAATCTTATTCACGTTCCTTCAAACTAACATTTAACGTCAATCAGAACAAAATAAATGAAATTTTAAAAGTTTAACACAAAAAATTGCATTTACAATGAAATAAATAAATTCAGTTAAATCGATTATGATCGATCTTTTTAGGCACTTACAAATTGTATGCGAATGTGGTCAAACCCTAGGACATAATTGATTACGATTAATAATAATCGAAAAGTAATCTGAATTACTTTAAATTACTTCAAAATAATCAAAAATAATCAAAAGTAAACAAAAAGTAATCCGATTACTTTCAAAGATTACTTTTGATTCTATTTGATTATATTCACACATTTTGAATTAAGATTACTTTATTTTCAAAAAGTTCGAAAGAAATTTATATAATTATATGTTTTTTGTTTAAGAAATTCTTAACATGTTCGATTATATAACAACATTAATAATATTAATCTGAGAAAAAATAAAAAAAGAAAAACATAAAGTGAAATTTTTTGCTGGTGGTTAAGCATTGTCTTTACGCATTTCATTGTCGCTTCCACAAAACGTCAGTAGGCTTCAAACCACACAATTTGAACAGCCACAAACTTGTTTTCTTATTCACAGACTTTTAAAAAAAATGATTGAGAATTCACAAAAAATATTTTTTTAAATCACAAAAGAAAACATATGCACTCTAATATACACTCTAATTTTTTGAATAACTATAAAAATGTATCACAGATATCTTGTCTCATTTGTCAAATTATTAAATATTTTAAAGTTTAATATAAGTGAAATGCAATAAACTTAATAAATAATCAAAAATAATTAAAAGTAATCCTTAGAAGTAATCGGATTATTTTTTGATAACTTTTGGTTCTTTTTGATTAATTCAGATTACTTTTCCATTATTAGTAATCGTAATCAATTAGTAATCGTGCGAAAGTGAATATAATCGTAATTTAATCATTACTTCACCTTTAAAAAAAAGTAATCAAATTAGTAATCATTACGGTTACTAATCATTACTTAACAGCTATGGTATGTACCTATATAATTGACTGTATATTACATTAGGATTTCATCCTTCAATTTTTAACTGTCATATACATACATATTTGTTGTTTTAGGGGCCAAAGTTATACATATTCTGTGAAAATTTCAGGTCCGTATACCTTACGGTTCTCGAAAACCTTTATTCAACCTTTGGTGTACGGAATCCTAAAAACTAATAGGCATTTATAAAATATGTTTTAGACAACTCTATTGATTGTCTGCTAAAGTTTCATAAAATGTTCGCTGGGTATATTCGTATCTATGCATCTTTAGTGAGCACCAATAACAAAACAAAGCTAGACAGACACAAATGCAGATACAGACACGACAGAACAACCGACGGATTGTTTTGTGTATTGTATGTGTGTATGTGTCGTATGCGTTTTCCAGCTTAGTGAGCGTATGTTGTATGATTTCAATGCTGGTTCTAGCTCTGATGTGATGAAGAAAAACTATGATGACTCCTCGTTCTATGGAAGCAACAACAAAACAACAGTCACACTATTTGCCACAAAAAAAAATACAAAAAAAAACTAAACGACAATGACGACGTACCACACGCTAATTTTCACCGTTGATTTTTGTATTGTATGGTTTTGGCATGACATGGATGATAATGATGACGATGATGTCGGTGTCGATGCTGATGATGATGGTTGGTCGCCTAGACTGAAACAAATGAAAATCAAACTGAACCTAACAAAAGCAAAAAAAGCATGCAGTCGTTAATATTTTAAAGCACTGGGTGCATACATATGTATGTACATAAGTACATATAGTGAAGTTAGTAACTGCCTGGCAACTCGCTTAAAAAGTTTTTATACATATTTTCAAATCCATTCGCATACACACATTCGTTCGCAGCTGCTACTCCTCTTTCGTTTGAAGTGGAGTCTGATAATGCAACAATACTCAACTGGCGGAGAATGTGTCTGCTTACAAAAATATTGTCTGCAATGCAAAACAAAAAGAACAAATGAAATTCAAATTAAATAAAATTAATGTAAATTTTTCTGTATGAGCATACGAAATTGGCCAGCAAAAATTAAAAATTATATGTACATACATACATATGTACATATTTTTTGCATCTATACTTTAAAACGACATTACATTAACTGCATTCATATTTTAAGAAGTTCTATAGCCTTTAATAAAAAGTGTTAATTTGGGATTACCGCACTGCGTAATTTCTTCTTCCACCATATGTGTACATATTGCACACTTAAGGCCGGGTCACAATGAATCCGTCATACGTTAAACTTAGCCTTTTTCAACTGACATTAACGCAACGACGGAGAAGGTTGGCACAATGAGTATCTTATTGACGGAAGCATTTCAACAGCTTTATTTATTAAATTCAACTTTTTGTATTCATTTCGTTTATTTATTTTGTTTAATTTTATTTTTGCTACCACAAAACATAAAAAACTAAATCAGAACATACCAATCAACCAATATCTGTCAAAGTACTCAACGTACACAAAAAGTTAAAAGTTGACCAAATTTTGTACTTTGCGTTGACGGACACGTACTGAATGTAACAGACCTCATAAGAAACCATGTATTTCAACTTAGCTGTCAGTTCAAAAAGGCGAAGTTTAACGCATGACGAATTCATTGTGTCCCGGCCTTTAATGATCAAACAGAATTGCGGCATAAACAGATTTTCCATACATATAACTTTACACAAAAAAGCAGCCCCAGACAGGGTTGTCACATTTTTCCGACCTATTTCGCCAAATTGATTTTAAAAATCGCCAAAAGTCGTTTATGTAGATTTTCTTAGTAAATATTTTATAATAAATTTAATAATAAAAAAAATTATAATCAAAAAATGTTAAAAGGACTGAACTAAAAACACACGATTTTTAACATCCTTGCAATAATAGTCAGATACCCTGATATACTCACCAATGTGAATCTATTTAAGTGAAAGGGATTTTTGTGTAGATAAGTAATCCAGAAAGTATTTTTAAGTTTGGAGTACCATTCGTAATATATTAACGGTATAATACAAAAAGAGATGCAAATTATGCAAATCCTAAATGACACTATATCTTCAAAACTAGAGCTGATAGAGAAAAACTAACGACACTATCGTAATCAGGAGACAAAACTACAGTAGGATCGGCTATTTTTATTTAAACATCCAAATCACTGTTGTGCAGTGTAATTTACATACATATCGCTCATTTACTCAAACAACGTCATAACTAAAAAAAAGTTTGCCTTGCCAGAAAACTAGTTTCAAGTTTCCAATTTACACATAACTTAATGGAAAAAGAAAATTTTATTTTGCTTGAGTTAACAAGGCATTTGTATGAAATTTTTACATAATAAATATGTAGGACGATATGAGGATTAATTCTGCATTATTAACTAAAAAATTAAATTTTTGAGTTTGACGTTATTTGAGTAAATGAGCGATATGTACTTATGTAATTGCCAAGCCAGCCATGTTATGTTGCCCGAATCAATTGAGTATTTTTTTTTAACTTAACAATATAATTATCAATCCAGCCACGTTCTGTTATCCGGCAAAATCACAAAACTATACCACAAAAAAAAATAGATCTTTTGAATGGCTGAATGTCAATAGTGTATTTTTGTTAGGTTTACTTTTGACTGGTTGTTTTTCTTAAAAGCATCTGCTACTCCAACTGCCACTTTGACTATTTCTGGCTGACTTATGATGATAAACACAATAATGATGTTGTTATTATTACTTTGTGCTATTAACGCTGTTGTAGAAAAGTGTATTTTGTTGCTGTTGTTACTTTTGATTGTTATGTGTATACATATGCTTAATTGGAACTCTAACGTGGCAGCTTTAATGCTGATGAATACTACTCGTATTGAAAACATTTCAGAGACGTGCTTTGCTTTTTGCCAAATAAATGCTGCTATGTAACAGAAATAAGTTTGTTTGTTAGTTTCTTGGTGTTTCTACTCTAATGATGTTGTTTGTTCTTTTCGCTGCAAGTTTTTTTCTTGATTGAAGACAAATTTTTTTTTTTTTTTTGGAACTCTAAACATGCTAATGGTTATTTAAGAGCTTTTTCGTTCCTTAAAGGTATAAGGCCGGGTTTCCATCTGTGTGCCATGTGCCACACAAGCGTAAAAAAGCGTAACCACTAATTACTAATGAAAAACAGTTTGATTCAGACACGTATATATTAAGTTAAATAGTTTCATACATAACTAATAGACAATTTTATAGAATCCAGCATGATTGCAAACTGTTTAAATTAATAAATACATGCCTGAATCAAGCAGTTTTTCATTAGTAATTAGTTGGTTACGATTTTTTGGGCAAATGACACACAAGAAATACCAGATGTAAACTCAGCCTAAGAAAAGCTGCGGCTTGTACTAGTGTCCTGCACAAGACTATTTATAAGACCTTTCAAGACATGAGAGATTTTTTCCAATGCTTTACTACAGCGAAATATTCTAAAAGAAACGCTAAGCAACACTGTTGGCAAGTAATTTTTTTTCGGTGGTTTGTCTTGCCAACAGTGTTGTTTAGCGATTCTTTTAGAATATTTCGCTGTAGTAAAGCATTGGAAAAAATCTCTCATGTCTTGAAAAGTCTTATAAATACTCTTGTGCAGGACACTAGCTTGAACATACATAGGTATTTATATAATACTCAACAACAGTTTGATATTTGCATTAAGTCAAGTTGTTTTATGTGTTTTTCTGTTGTTGTTGTAGTTTGCAGTGTATTTTTTTCTTTTTATTTCTTTTTACTCACTTGAAAGTTGGCATTATTTGTCACTTTTTACGATGTAACCACTACAATGACAATGAATTTTAAGCTGTTCCTCGTGTCTGCAGTTTGTCAACTTTTTAGCCTGCTAATGTCCGCCTTTAACCTCAACATTATTGAAGCTTGAGTTTTTTGCTTTCTGTTATTTACTCAAACCACACATTTTGTGAGTGATACCTATTCGTTTTGCTGCACGGTCGAGCAAACTTTGCTTTATGCAGCACCCGAAAACACTTAGTCAGGCATTTCCTGTTATTAAACTTCTAAAATTGCAAAAAAAAAATAATAATGCAGACCAGAGAACAGAATGAAACGATTCGCATTTGCCAACAATTCATAAATTCGTTGCTTTTGCCATGCATTTATTCTACAACAATAACAAATGTAATTGCTATGATACAATTCATTTCGATTTGTTGATTGCTCATACGCACTCTGTTGTTACAATTTTGTTATAACACAAGCAGTGAAATGAAATGATGCAGCTTGAAAGAATGGATTTCTTTCATACTATTCACTCAGTATTCGCTGATCTTTTGTATATCACGTTTAAATAACAAGTTTATTTTTAGTGATTTTAATGTTATAAATATAAAAAAAAATACAGTGTGAGGAAATTTTGGAAAAAATAAATGCCGATATTTACGATGTTAGAAAAAAAAATATATAAAAAGTAAAATTTGGAAAAACTAAAATACATCTGAAATGTATTTCAAATAACTGTTTCATATAAAATTTGATATAAAATACATTATACTAATGTAAGAGTTTTATACAAGCGCAAAGTACAAAGCCTACGTTGTGTTCAATCACAGTAAAAAGTATTCGCACCATTCACTGAGTATTCGCTGCTTTTGACAAAACCAGTGAACATTTACATATATAAATCAAGAAATGCACGCAATAAAATTCGACGCACTCATCTCTTTCGATTGTGCCATACGTTGTTTTTTTTTTCAAGTGTTGTGGATTGACAACAATATGCAGGTTTTTTGTGATTGCATTAAAAACAACAAAATAAGACATTCAATCTGTTCTCTGATGCAGACCTTAAAAGAGTTTTATATCTTAGCACACTTATTGTACATGCATTCATACATATGTATGTATGGATGTGTATACATACATACATGCATATATACACGTAACTACAATCATCTTGCGCAGAAAAATGCCTAACTGCCTTGTTTGTTTCAAGTTCTGGTGGGTATGTGCAATGATTTGTTTTGCCCCTGTTAATTTAATGAAAGAAAATATCTTTAAGCTTAATTAAATTTGATTTAAAATGATAAACAAGAAATCCTTTAATTGCCGGTAAATTAATGCCAACTAGATAGACCCCTGCACAAGACCACTTACAAGAACTTTTAAGATATGAGGGATTTTTTAAATGCTTTACTACAGCGAAATCATCTAAAACAAAAGCTAAACAACACTGTTGGCAAGACATTTGTTTCAGTTATTGTAGGTATAGGAGTAAAGAAGAAAATACTTCGTGACGGAAAAATTTGTGGTGCTTGCTTCTTCATACGCATGGGCGCGTATACAAACATCATGTATGTACGTACGCACACACGTTGTGTGTATGATCTTTTATCCTTGCCGGAAATTACGTTAACTTTAAACTAACTTTAAGCTATCTATTTCGCAACTAGTACTGATTGACACTTGGATTACTTTTCAATGTAATCAACTGACTATTTTAGCATTGCGATGTCCTAGGCGGTTGTCAATTGTCTCACTCTGCATTACTTTCAGCTAACTTAAAGTTAAATTTTTTAAATCACCTGGTAGTCAGTAAATAAAAAAAAAATTCTGGGGTTCGAACATGTATCATCACACGTTTTGTACTCAAGGCCCTACCACTCAGCTAAGGTACCATCTAAAATAACAACAGCAAAATGTTAATATAAATTTGAAATTAGTTTCAAAGTAGCTGAGAATAAATTTGTTGACTCTAATCAAATTCGATTACGTACTCAACTTAAGAATTAATTTTGGGTTTGTTCTGGATGACATTGCAGTTAGCTTTTAGTCAGTCTAAAAAAAGTTAACTATAAGTTAACTATTTTTGTAGTCAACCACACATTCTCCGAGAGGGATTTTTCTACGCATATACAAATGCACACATGCATTGACATTAGTTGTGTGCGCTTGCTTTAAAAAAATATGTGGTTGAAGTCTACTGATGATTTCTTAAAGCAACAATGAAATGCATATAGACAATGCTTAACCACCAGCAAATAAATTTCGAATTAAAACATACATATTTATTATTATAAAATAATTGATTTCAAAAGATTCAATACAGTTACATATGTTCAGCGATGCCAACTATTTATAATCCAAACGCGCTACTACCTTTCTCAAAACGAGCTAGAACGCGCTAAGTTACAGCATTGTCAAATATTTATAGCAAAAACGAGCTATTTTCTACACGCTAAATTAAATTTCAATAAAAGTCGATGTATGTATTAGTACTCGTATCACAATTAATTTTTCAGATTTTGCAATATTGCTTCCTCGACATTATGTTTTAATAAACTAAAATCATTTAATACAGAATCAGAATCGCCTTCCAAATAATCGAAATCCTTCGTTTTTACTTTTAATATATTTGTAAAACTTTGTAACAACATATAAATTGTGGAATAGTTTTGCGATTCAAATGCTTTTTGTACTTCAGCTATAGTAGATGCTTTGTAATTTATGTTAATTTCTTGGGTCATTGTATGTATAGGGTGTTTTTTTAAGAGGTATAGAACTTTGAATTGAAATAAAACACAAGAAAATCGTTTTAATGTCCATCAATTTGGCTTTATTGGAAGGATAATTTTATGTCATTAATGTTTAAATATGATTTCGGGCATGTGGCCGCCGCGGCTGGCTCGAATAAAGCCAATTCTACAGGTCCAATTTTCAACCACTTTTTCGAGCATATGGGGCCGTATGTTGGCAATAACGCCACGAATGTTGGCTTCCAAGTCCCCTAACGTTTCTGGTTTGTTGGCGTAGACGAGCGACTTCACATATCCCCAAAGAAAATAATCCAATGGTGTCAAATCACACGATCTTGGTGGCCAATTGACAGGTCCATTCCGCGAAATTATGCACTCATCGAATGCTTCCTTCAATAAATCGATTGTGACGTGCGCTGTGTGGCATGTAGCGCCGTCTTGTTGGAACCACAACTCATCCACATTCATGCCATCCAATTCGGGAACAAAATAGTCGGTTAGTCGGCTCCAATTGCTGTGCACGGTGGCGAATCGATTCATTCGGGTCCTCTTCAACACTTTGCTCTACAGCGGCAATTGTTTCTTCGGCGCGCACTGTTCGACGTCTCTGTGCATGCGTATTATCACATAGAGTAAACGTAGTGCGAAAACGATCCATGGTTAACCGAATTAATTGCTCTGATGGACGATTATGTCGACCATAAAATGGACGGAGCTTGCGGTAAACTTCGCGAACTGAACCATTATTTTCGAAATAAATTTGCACGATTTGCAAGCGTTGTTCTTTTGTCAACCTGTTCATGATGAAATGGCGAACCAAACTAAATATTAATCACTTGACAGCTGACAAAATGGCCGCCAGTTAAAAAAGTGATGCCAACTTAAAGTTCTATACCTCAATAAAAAACACCCTTTAGTACATATTTTTAGTTGTAAAATTTCAAAATATTTGCCATTACAGCATTAAAATGCGTTTTTAATTCTAACCAAGGTCAAGCGTATTTTGTTTGCGACAGCTGAATCATTAACTAATTTAAAAAATTTTATCAGAGTTTTTGATGTTAGAAAATTGTTAAATTTATACAAAAAAAGTGAAAAAAATATGGAACTGAAATGGTATTATTGACTTTATTCAAAACGCGCTAATTTAGCTCTTTTTTATTAAACGCGCTAAGACGGAAAAAAGCGCGCTTGGCATAGTTAAAACGCGCTAAATCTAGCGCGAAACGCGCTAAATTGGCATCGCTGCATATGTATGTATGCAGGAATGCTATATCCTGAGAGCGTGAAAATTCGTGAGTGATTATTAAAAATAGCTCACGCACGAGTAATTTTTTAAGTCACACTCACGCATGATTAATTATAAATTTAATCACGATAAAAGCACGACATTTCCACATCTCTAATAAAAATGCAAAAATGATCATAGCTTATTTCGTGAAAATCTGTTAAAGTTAACCAAATAATAATAATAATAATAATAATAATGATAAAAAGATTTGTAATTAAAGAGAGCATACATATATTAAAGCACAGTAATAATAATTTTTTCTCTCGCTCTCAAAACGTTACAACAATAATAAAAAAAAGAAAACGAAGGGCCAGCATAGAAACCGTTGAACTTCAAAACAAATATGATGGAAACCCGTATATTAAAAAACAACACAAATTAATAGACAAAAATTTATAATTTTTCATACAAAAAGCAAAATAAAAAACAAAACAATAAAACTTAAGCTGTCTTTATTAACAACCCACCATGGCCCCGAAGAAATCCACTATTGTTTTAAATGTGGAACAGTTCATTCGTGATGTTGAACAACGTCCAGCCATATGGAATCGTAACTTTCATTGCAATAAAGCATTTTTAGAGCAAATGTGGGATGAATTATCGACTGAACATAAATTGCCTAGTGAGTATGAATTTTTTACGAGCCTTGTTATAAAAAAAATTAAGAAATATAAAATTATTTTCGCAGAAGTTGTTCTAAAAGCCAAATGGAAGGGACTGCGTGATAATTTTCGTGTGGAATACAAGCGTATACCACGATCGGATACAGGAGAATTTTTAGTAGAACCCGCCACATTTGAATCAAAATGGATACACTATTATGCTCTGTTGTTTTTGAGTAAGTGGCACGCATATATGCAAATTTGATCAAAAATCTTATTTTGCACGAATTTTTTTCAAACAATATTTTTCATATACATATATATATATATATATATATATTTTGTAGCCGAGCATATGCGCCACCGTGTGCCTAAAAACGAACAAGATCAGGCCTTCTTTTTCGCCCAACAAAGCCAGGACTGTGAGAAAACCGTTGTGGAACCAGATCTAACAAATGGTCTTATACGTCGCCTACAAGATAGCGATGAGGAATTCGATGAAGATGATGTTGAGGAGGAAGATGAAGAAGTAACAGAAACCACACCACCTGCAGCTCATTCCCAGCCATTGACCACATTAGGTACACTACCAGGTGCCATAATAAAAACTGAAGATACACGTAACTTACTCAGAAATATAGATAAAGAGGTGCAAGATCTATCCAAGAAATCATTAGACAATAATATCCAGCTAGCGGAGGAGCTAACAACACCGTTACAACTGCAAACATCTATACAGCAATTGCAACAACAGGCCACTGCCATATCCTCGACGACTACACCCGGCAGCGGCCTGTGTTTGGTAACTAACGCCCCCGCCACAACGGTCGCCACGGTCGGCGTGACAGGAAATTCCCTATCCTCTTCAGCTTCTTCAGTATCCAGCACCACCTCCTCAAACTCATCATCCTGTATTTCTGCGCTGAATGTATTTCAAACATCTCCTCCTCTAGCCCATACTACGGCGTTAGCTGTAGCAGCCACCTTAGCCTCAATGAATGGCGTGTCAGCGGCTACGGCGGCAGCTGCCACAGCCCTCAATAATCCTATAGTCTCAACGTTGCCCAGTGCAATGGTTCTACCAAATACTTGCATTGCCGCAGCAGCACAGCAAAAAATACGTTCCGTTTCACCACCGCCACTCTACAATAAAGCTCATCATCCGCCTCCAAGCTCGAACGGTGTCATGAGTAAAGAACGTTCCGACGATTTCCCCCTAAACGCCAGCAGCTGTTTGCATGGCAGCCATGAACATTTAAATTTTACCAAACATTCATATACAAACGGCTTGATACCGGCCTTAAAACTAAAACGGCCGCGCTTATCGGAAGACAGTAATTTTAATGGTTCCTCAACTATGGATACCTCAACGCCTACAAGCCTAGTACCCGAAGACGATGATTATCATTACTTGTTGTCCCTGCATCCATATATGAAGCAACTGACGGCCGCTCAAAAGTTACGCATTCGCACCAAAATACAAAAATTAATATTTAAAGAACTCTACAAGGAGGACTTGGAAGAGTCGAAATAAACCAAAGTCATTATTATAAATAAGCCAAGTTTATTTTTAAATTTTTGCATCATAAAAACAACAACAACAAAGAAATATGTATTTCAGTTTTTGAAAATCGTATACTTTAATCTTATAAATAGGATATTTTATACTGCATGTATGTCTTAGTCATAATATTTTCACAAAATTAAAACTTTTGGTATGCTTCTGAAGTCCCTAAATTGCAGAGATTCCGTATCAAGTTTTCTTGTTCGATAATCTCAAATTGGTGCAAAAATAAATTGAAAAATCTATCGAAATTCATCACACCTTTTTGAAACAATCGTTTTGAAATGGATCGGTTTTCATTCCATACATACACCCCTTTTACGCACGGAAAGTTTACTTTGCAAAGTCTTAATTCAGCTGGGAGAAAGGCAGAAAAAGAAAGTATTTCTCCCTCTGTCTCTCACTCAGCTGAATTGAGACTTTGCAAAGTAAACTTTGCGTGTCTAAAAAGGGTAATACATAAAAAAGAATTTATTAAAGTTCCCCAACTAAAGACAAAGCATTGTGTGTATTACCACTTTTAGACACGGAAAGTTTACTTTGCCCCTGTAGCTGAGTGGTAGCGATGCTAGTCTCTCAGTCCAGAGGTCGTGGGTTCGATTCCCACCATAGAACCTGGGTGTTTTTCGCAGACAAGCTAATCGCTTTGCGGGTTGTGTTTGTTATGTTTATGTATATGTTTTTTTTTTCTTAATTCAGCTGGGAGAGAGACAGAAAGAGACACTATTCCTCCCTCTTTCTTTGACACAACTGAATTAAGACTTTGAAAAGTAAACTTTACGTGTCTAAAAGGGATATATGCATTTGATTATGCCAAATAATTTTGATTTAAATCAACAACTAGCATCTTTGTTCATAAGAAATTTTAATAACAGAATCTGCACTAGAGAAGTTCTTTTTTTTTTGTAAAGCGTTCTAATATTTTGTGTAAATATGTATGTACGTATTTATATACAAATCTATGACTCCATGCATATTCCTTTTTTGTGTGTATTGAATTTAGTTTTTGTTTTTTTTTTCATTATTATTTTAATAGGTTTGTAAATATTTAAGAATTTTTCTGCATTTATTTAGTTATGTATAACATTTTTGTATTTTTTCGCTATTCTTATTTCTTATTTATGTTGAAAATTATATACATACATATATAAATTTTTCAAACATTTATTCAGTTCACAACCTATTTCAAAAGTTGTATGTTGTGTAAGACGGGTTTTACACACTCACCCCCCATATTCATAAAATTTGAAACTAATTTGAAATGTATTTTATTTCAAATTTTCCATACAAAATTTTCCTAAAATGAATTTCAAATTCATTTAATTTTTTTTTATAATTTAAAAATTGTTTTCCTTGTGGCGTCCAATTTTTTCAAGAATGTGCAGTACGTTTTCTTTTTGAAATTAAAAACAAAAAATTTAACGATCAAAGTTTACTTTGCGAAGTCTTAAGTTTGTTGGAGAGAAGGGAAAATAGCTCTCATTCTCTTTTCCTTTCTCTACAACATACTCAATTGCAAATTAAAGTTGGAGTGTGTAAAAGCCGCCTAAATACTGTTTACTATATATCACCCCTTTTACACACGGAAAGTTTACTTTGCAAAGTCTTAATTCAGCTCTGTGAAAGACAGGTAAGAATACTTTCTCTTTCTGTCATTCTCCCAGCTGAATTAATACTTTGCAAAGTAAACTTTCGGTGTGTAAAAGGGGTATATGTACATAAAGAAATGTGTATGAATAAATAACTGTTTCCACGATAATAATTGTACATTTTGTGTGAAAAGCATCTAATTTTGCGTAACAAAAAGTCAGAAGTAATCAATCAGCCTTAACGTGAACATTTTTTCCCGAAATATTTGCCCCTTTTTTATTCCCTTATCATGAATAATATTTTTCACGGGAATTTTTTCACTTTTCCCTTGGTTTTATCGCTTTATTTTTGCAGGCGAACTTGAATTATTGCATCGTATAATTTCGATATTTTCCTTCGAATTAAATATCAAAAGTTATAAATATGTATTTATTTTTAGGAGAAGTTCACGATTGTTAACTTTATTTCCTGGAAAAAAAATAGTATTCTGCCTTATCGTAGTTGGCGTATTTTAAATACGACTACGGCTGTTTGGTAATATGTAGATTAAAAAAAACTGTTGAATTCTTCTTTAATCTATTACCAAACAGTCGTAGTCGTATTTGAAATACGCCAACCAAGATAATGCAGATTAAAATGTTTTTCAATAATTTTTAATAAATTTCGTTTCACAGCTTTATTATATTTATTGTTTATAGTTTATCTTCTAGTGTACTTTTTAACAGTCATTAATTTGAGATTGGCTTAAAAATGATTCTAAAAATAGATCGGAATTTATCACACCTTTTCAAAACACTATTTTTGAAATCTTAAAAAATATTGAAAAAAACTGCCCAAACCAATTTTATTTAAAATTTTAATTTTTTACAAATACATATGTAAAAATCTGACGGTCGATATGTCAAAAGTTGTTGTTTAGCTATATTTGCAACTGAGCAAATAATTTTCAAATAAGAATTAGCCAACAACTTATGTGTATGTTAAATTTCTGCAATTATTGTTTTGAAATGCATTTCAAGGCTTTCTCCTGCAATTGTGAATTTTCGTATCATCAATTCGATTAAAATTAATAACTTACATATTTCCACTTTTCCGACGGACGAATCTTTGTGAATAATTTTCTTCATAAATTGTCAAAATATTTCGCAATCGTATGAAGTTTTTTGAAGGCAAACAAATTCACAAGCAACTTTTTTCGGAGTTTAAAAATGTAAACATTCGGAAATTTTCACCATACATTTTAGTCATGATACCAACTGTTCACACGTTCGGGAATTTTCATGTGAGATTTTGTTTATGATTAGCCTAAACAACAACAAAAATAAATGGCACACAAATGAATAAAGAAGAACGAAATCGATCCGAATTAAAGTTAAAAATTGTTCTAGATGTAAACAAACCAAAACTGCAAAAAATGTACACGAAGTGTTTCAAATATTACTCGAGTTTATGGTATAAATTCGAATTATCACATATATATATATATATATATATATATATATATATATATATATATATATATATATATATATATATAGTCAGCTGAAACGCAAAACTACTAATTGTTGGATATTACATCGAAACATGTCCCTACAACGATATATACGAAACAAGAGTGGTTAATTTTCTGTATAAAAATGAGCAGCGGAACAATGCTATATATTTTGTCTTTGGCTTTAAATCAAATGTAAACTTATTTCATGTTATCTTAAAATCTGCTCTCACTGATTTAGAGAAAACCATATTCATATGTCCAATTAATTTTATTCTGTTTTTTTATTATTCTTGATTTTTTTTTTTTTGCAAATAAGCAAACTGAATATATTGTTTATGTTTCATTAAATATTACAGGCATATAATTCATTCGCTTGTTTAGCTCTCTAGCTCTTATCGAATTTTAAATGTTTGAGTAAATATTTTTTTTCCTTGTGTGGATGCTACCAAGTTAATGTTTTGTGCAGCCCTTTAATAATGCACGAGTACAACGTGCAAATCATGGAATAGGTTGTGAACTGAATAATCATAACTCAATTATTGTATAATTGAATACAAAAAAAAAAAAAAAAAAAAAAAAAAATTAAAACTTAAGTTTTATTATTGAATATAATAATAAAATTGATGGATTTATGTTGTAAATGAAAAATTAATGCTTTATTTAAATATTCTGCCTTATTGTGGTTGGCGTATTTTAAATACGACTACGAACTGTTTGGTAATAGATTAAAGAAGACTTCAACAGTTTTTCTTTAATCTATTACCAAACAGTCGTTGTCGTATTTGAAATACGCCAACCACGATAAAGCAGATTATCTCAACAAATTGCTACTTTTAGGTGGAATGCACGAGTTTTTAAAGTCAATTTATTATTAAATAAAATAAAAATTCCAAATTGGGGTTTTTATATATTTGCGGTCTTTGAAGTTAAAATGCATATCATTGCAATATTTCAGGCTCAACAAATATAACATGATGATACTGTAGGTTTCGATACTGTAGGTTTGACAATCTTTCAATTATTTAAAAAATAATTTATATATTCTATCCCAGCAAAAAAAGTGGAAAAAAAGGAAATTTAAATGAAACAAGCGTGCTCAATATCAAATTGATTATGGCCTTATGTTGTCATATCGCCGTTCTGAAAAAACTTTTAAATCAGATTGTTAGATGTAGAGCTTGGAATCTTATCGGCCTCTCTAGCACAACTGCAAGCAGTCTGCCCAAAGCATATCAATCGGGCAGAAACAGGGCAAATTCAATACAATATAGAAAAATGCTTCATGGCTGAAACCAACTCCGGGTTGTCATAAGTAAATAGAAAAAAATGCCTTTATATACATATGTACATATATACATATGTATAATATACATATGTATAATATACATATGTATAATATACATATGTATAATATACATATATGTATATTATCACACTCGATCCTAATTTTGAGCTGTTTATGCCAGTATTTGAAGTTACTCAGTTTTAAAACTTATTTTTTCCTAATAAAAATCAATAAAGCCATTTGTGCCTTTTTATATTTATTTTTTGATGCGCTAAAAGTAGCATAATAGAGCCGATTTCGATATTTTTTGATAATTCCCTAAGGCCCTAACTCAAATAATTGTAACTTTACAAGATAAGGTAAACACGTAATATAAACTGTACTATTCAATATGTAATTTTTTTGTAAAACTGCTTGTAAAATCGTTATTTTTTACAATATTGCATTAAATTTTTGTGACGAAGTGTATTTGGGTGAAATGTATTGCAATCACTGAAAAACGCAATTTCGTAAAAAATACGAGTTAGGGCCTTTCTACTTGAGACCATCGATATATAAATGCAACAGCAATTCTTGGGGGCAATGCACCCCGCGGAATGTCATTTCTACGCTTATGACTATGTTAATATTTACCAAGTATTTATCGACGTTTTTTTTTAAGATCTATTTTTTATTTCGAATGCAAAAATGCAATTTATGTTAACAAGTTAAAAATAACGGTAATAATGTTGCCATATGAAATAACAGAGTTAAATTGTTAAAACTGTGTCGACTATGAGCGTTTTTTTTTTGTACATAGGTAGCCAATAACCAGTAATAACGATTAATTTGTGAAGTGAAACAAATGAAATAATTGTGTCCATAGTTTTTTGTTTCGAAATTTATGTGGTGTAAAATAAACCACAAATTAGACCACTTTCATATTTATGGCCACAATTATGTACTGCATAGTTGAACATGACTGTTTATTTTTTAGGATTATTATAATGAGTAAATGTTTTAATATAAATTATAATATCAATAACTATTTTTGGCAGGTGAGGTCTATGTTTTAGATGATGGAGGTGAAGTAGACTTGGATTTGGGCAATTATGAACGTTTTCTTGATATCACTTTACATCGTGACAACAACATAACCACTGGCAAAATCTATCAATTGGTAATAGAAAAAGAACGTAAAGGAGAGTATTTGGGTAAAACTGTTCAAGGTAATAGTTTATTTATTGATTGATTACATTTTTTTTTGTATTGAAAATTTGCTTTTTACTAGTTGTACCGCATATCACAGACGCTATACAGGAATGGGTGGAGCGTGTTGCAACCACGCCCGTGCGTGGTAATTCCAAACCTCAAGTTTGTATTGTAGAGCTGGGAGGAACAATTGGCGATATTGAGGGCATGCCTTTCGTTGAAGCCTTTCGCCAATTTCAGTTTCGTGCCAAACGTGAAAATTTCTGTGTAGCTCATGTCTCTTTGGTACCTTCACCATCGTCCACAGGTGAACCCAAAACAAAGCCTACACAAAGTTCAGTGCGTGAATTAAGAGGTTTCGGTCTGAGTCCCGATTTGATAGTGTGCCGATCCGAAAAACCGATTGGCTTGGAGGTCAAAGAAAAAATCAGCAATTTCTGTCATGTGGCACCGGATCAAGTTATTTGCATACACGATTTGAGTTCAATCTATCATGTGCCCTTGTTGATGGAACAGAATGGTGTAATAGAGTTCCTTAACGAACGTTTGCAGTTGGATATTTTACCCAGCAAAAGGGAAAAGTGAGTATAAATTTTTTTAAAAATTGGCGGAATGTTTATTTTGCATTACTAAAAGTTATTATTTTATTCAGATGCTTGCAACAATGGAAAGATTTAGCCCGACGTTCAGAAACTTTGCGTAGAGATGTTACCATTGCCTTGGTAGGCAAATATACTAAATTCAAAGACTCTTATGCCTCAGTGGTTAAGGCTCTTCAGCATGCTTCTTTGGCTGCTGGTTACAATCTTAAGTTGAATTTCATAGACTCTAGTTTGCTGGAGAATGAAACATTGCAAGAGGCACCTTCAAAATATCACAAAGAATGGCAAAATTTGTGTGAAAGTGATGGCATTTTGGTCCCTGGTGGCTTTGGCTCTAGAGGTATCGAGGGTAAGATAAAAGCTTGCCAATGGTGCCGCGAAAATCGCAAACCCTTTTTGGGCATTTGCTTGGGTCTTCAAGCAGCTGTTATAGAATTTGCACGTAATGTATTGGGCCTCAAAGATGCCCACACTACAGAAATCGATCCGCATACTGCAAATGCCTTGGTGATAGATATGCCAGAACATCATACTGGACAAATGGGTGGCACCATGCGTCTGGGTAAACGTAAAACGATCTTTGTCGATGAGCTCAGCACCATAAGACAATTGTATGGCAATCCCAAGAGCGTTGACGAACGTCATAGACATCGCTATGAAGTAAATCCCAAATATGTGCCAAAATTGGAGGAGCATGGCTTGCGTTTTGTGGGCTGCGACGATACACATACGCGTATGGAGGTAATAGAGCTTAGAAATCATCCCTATTATGTGGGCACTCAATATCATCCGGAATATTTATCACGTCCTTTGAAACCCTCACCACCATTCCTGGGCTTAATTTTAGCATCGGTAGGCAAGTTACCTAGTTACATAGCACGAGGTTGTCGTTTATCGCCACGTCAACTGTCAGATGTATCATCTGATGAGGAGGAATTATTGGTTGCAAACGGCTTAAAATATATGAAACTAAATGGAAATGCTAACTTGGCAATAAATGGCAATGGTGTTTTATTAAATGGCAGTGCTTCGTGCTCAGATTCCGAAACCACTGTTATAACCTCTAATGGTAAAGCTTAGATTTGCTTCAATATAAACTAGGAATTATATACACATATATTTTTGCAAATGTATACATACATATGTATTGTAAGTACATATATCAAACTTTAAAGTCTTCTTGGTTTGAAAAAAAAACCAGTTTTTAAGAATAAATTTTTGTCTAGCATGTAAGAAGAGTATCTGGAATTTTTGAAATGTACGTAAGGAAAAAGTGAAAAAATTTTATTTATTAAAAGTTGCATAACTAAAAAATTAAAATCTTAACCGTTTAACTTAACTTTTCTTTATAAACAATATTTATAATGAATAATACTACTTAAAAGAAGCTACGTTTTCTTTTATTTATTTAACTAGCTATGATTTTATATATACATTTTCTTCCTATACATCTAATATTTTTTTTATAAATTTGAAATATTAAAAAAAAATAATGTTTTATTTATAACAACTTTATTGTGGTATGTTATATTTTATTAATAAATGTGAAATGCAAAAAAATTAAAATAAATTTTAAAACATGTTCATTTCATTTCATCAATATGTTGTTCGTTGTAAATTCAAAGCAATTTATATAAAATTAATTTACAAAGTGTTGAAGTGTTACCTTACAACGTGTAAACGTTGTGTTCGCAAAATACATTTTTAACGGTCAACCATGTTGAAAAAATAAATATGACTTGGTAGCACTATACGGAGACAGTGCTGCAGGTTCAATCTGGCAGCCTTGTTCTACCAGGTTCAATCTGGTAACCTTATTGTACCGATAGCTTGACGAATACATGTTTGTGATTGCAAGTAAAAGAAAAGTCTTGTGGAATTGATTAAGATTTGTTATTAAAAATAAAGTGAAAAGTGAAGTGTAAATGAAAAAATATTATGGACAAATTAACTACTATTAGTGCCACATTATTTATGGCAGCCGATGTCTTCGCCATAGTCAGCCTAGCCATGCCCGATTGGATTGTTACTGAGGAGGCTGGTAAGTTCAATAATGCGTTCGAAGTTTACAGTTTTTCTCAAATTTTGAAATAATAAAATTGTTAATCACTTTTAGGTGATATTCGCCTTGGTCTCATGTGGACTTGTATGACACTTTACAATCGTCCCCAAGTTTGTTATACCCCCGAATTACAGCCCGAGTGGCTGGTGGCTCTTGTTTGCATTTTCATAGGCTGCATTTGTATAACCACTACGGTAATATTATTGGCCTCTAGTACCTGGGATCGTAACGTTATACCTTATGCCAGATGGGTTGGTTTTACGGCCATGGTATTATTCTGCTTGGCGGCAGTTGTCTTTCCTTTGGGCTTTCATATTGAAGAGATTGGCGGCCAGGCTTATCAACTGCCGAACACCTATAAGATTGGAATATCTTACATATTATTTGTGCTGGCTTTGTGGATTACGGTGGTCTCTGAATTGTTTGCGGGAAAAGTTTGTTTGCCCCACTTTTGAGCAGGTGAATGAAACAGGTAAATGTTGCGTTTTATTTAGATTTTAAGAAAACCTTTACAAAGTGCATTTTTCCTTTTGGGTTAATTAATTTTTATGTCCCATTATTCCATAACAATTTGTATACGTCGCATCAGTGCAATATGAAAAAGTTGCCATTTGGCTGCTCGTTATAGAAATAATAATTGATTGGCCTTGACAGACTGTTACTATCTCAAGGCCTAGAAAATAGTTAGAGACTGTCAATATCAGCCAATTGTGGTCAACAACGAGTGAACAAGTGCTAATTTTATAATATTGCTTTAAGGTGACGTCGACAGAAATGTTTCTCTTTTTTGAATGAAAAGTTACCGACTCAAAATTTTGTTTTCTATGTTGAATATTTTAATTTCCACTATTTTAAGCCATTAAGTTAGGATGTAGTATTTAATTCATTTAAGGGCATTTGTTAATAATTTCCAAGAAGAGCCTTGAATATTAGTTTTAATTCTTACAATGTAAGTTTAAGAAACTTGTACAAGTTTTTGTTAATTTTTTTACACTTGATTCTAAGTTCGTATTTATACATGCATATAAAAATAAACATATGTGTAAGAAATTTGTCGTTTAGAACATTTAGTAACGTGAAACAATCAATTTTTTAGTTCAATAACATCTTCGCAAAAAATCAGAAAATGACCTTTAAAATTTATAATTGATATAAAAAAAGGTTTTTGCTAATGTGTAGGTATATGTAAAAATTCAGAAAATCCGTAAATTTGTTTATGATTTCGCAATAATTTTGTTCGAATTTTAATTACTTACTTAGACTTCGTCCAAACTATGAAATATTTGCTGTAAAACGACGAATGGAAAAGTATCCTTTACTTCATGTATATGCAGTTCTCATTCTTATGAGAAATTTATGCGATAATATATTAATCTGCAAAACAAAAACTTCACAGAAATTTAAAATATGCCGCTGTAAATGTTTCACTGTATGAATAGGGAAATCAGGAAAAATTATTAAATCGGACATCAGGTTGTTTATTTTGTAATTTTTCATTAGGAAATAACGAAAAACTCTATAATTCTCCGCATTAAAGTGGTGTCAAGTTCTAGGTCTGATATGGTAAATTCAATACTATTGCCTTGCTTCGCTTATAGAAAATTTTTATTTTTACGCTGTAAATGTTATAAAAAATAAAACTGCCAGTAGATATAATGATTATATAATGTATTATTATTGCGTTTATTTGTCTCAATAGTTTTGAATAATTTTGCAATATTTTGAATATTTATTTTAATAGGATTTGAGTTAAATATTTAAAAAAATTAGTATAGAATAGAAGCTAATGAGTTGTTAACGATTCCTAAATTAAATGCTTTATTCATAAAAAAGTATTTTTACCTTATAAAGGGTTTATAAAATAAATCTTGTATGAAAAATCGTTTTATAAATCTGCTATAAATCAAAAATATTTCTTATGAATGAGGCCATAGGGCTTTAACTAGCTTTCGATGCTTTATTTAAATCATTTATAAAATTTCGGTAGTAAAGGTTTCTCTTTAGTTTGTTTGTTCTATTTGTAAAAAATTATTACTAGATAAAAGTTTAGTATAAAAAATAGTTGTGAGGAGTTAAGTTATATTCAGGAGTGGTAATCAGGGATGAGAGATTGCGGCAGATAGAGAGAGAGAGAGAGAGAGAGAAAGTGGATGATATGTGGAAAGATTGAGAGTGTTTAAGAGAGAAATTTATATATATAATAATTTATATTTAAAGTAATTTTATAGAAATAATTGCATATAAACAAATTTAACGGGCGAATGCTCGGTACGCTTTTCACTGCTAAGAGAACCTCTTGGCCTGACCAGATCATAATGAAAATATCTTAAAATCCCAGCTAAGAGGATACTTTAAGTTAGTTTTGATTGAAAACAGGGGCAATTAATATTGTCCCAATAGCTAATTTTGCGCTCTTGGGAACGATATTTGGGGTGAGTACTCAATAAAGAACCAAAAAAAAAAACCCCCATCAGGCTATGAACCTAGATTTCTCAATATATTTTCTTAAGTTTTTCCAACATGAATCCCTAGATATTTTATATTTTGATTATTTGCCAGATAGAAGATTTGTCTCTTCTGATTTGACTAAATGCTGGACAGTGACGCAAGAAGTACACGAAAGTTTTATCATCTTCCTTGCAAGCTTTACGTGTTGTAGCATCAGCCAGGTGTTTTTTAAACTAAAATTCGATGTGCTGGTCTTTTGCAACTTATAATCTCTTTTGTCTTTTCACTGTTTGGGTTTACCCAAAGATTTTCGGTCACTCTTCCAACAGTAGAGTTCTACCAATCTCTGTGTTGTTGTATGTCTCAATGTTTGAGTCCGTTTATGAATTCTTGAAAATTTTTGGCGTTTTCTAGTGTGATGTTATTCAGTAATGATTTTGATGGCTGCCATTCCTTGACGGATATTTTTTTAAGGAACCAATAAATTAGTTTTTTGTCGTATACACATGTACCCTAGAGGGGTTAAATCAGGACTGCGCGGAAGCCAATTTATGTCACCTCTTCTGCTTTGAATAAATTTTCCAGAGAATTCAAGCCTCTGACTATCCTCCTGGATCTTTAATTTTTGTTTTTAGTGCAAAATGCGTTGTAATGGCTGATTTATTAACATTTAAATCACTTGCGAGCTTCCTAATTGAAAGTGTGTGATCGTTATGAACAGACTGATAAAACTTTCCAAGTTTTACCATTGTTGTGCCGGTCTCTTGAAACCTTTTGATAAATTTTCGAATGAGAGGGATACTTGGAACTCTAATGTTGCAGAATGTTCCACGTGCTATAATCGAACCCCCAAGAGTCACATTCGCTGCGTTCATATAGTATTCGTATTGTTGAATACTTTATAAGAGAGAAGGGTATTCCTATTTAATAGAAACATAAGCTCTTTTAAAAAATAGTTTGTGGCCTAGCTAGATCAAGAGATGCATTAAACACATTTTTTTTCCTTCAAAGTGGAATTTCGATCCCTTAATGTACCCCGACTGTTTCCAACCTGGTTTCATTCGATCCAGCACATTTCAGTTAAGGAATTCAAAAATCTCTGTTTGTTTTTTATTTGCTTATCAAAGTCAAATTTGGTTTGTTCAGACCAAGAGCAGCATCGGAGGCTTGAACTTGACGAAATTGTCTAAATATATAGCAAAATTTTAACAATTAATTGTTGTAGTCGTGTTCATTTTATTTTGTAAAATTATAAAATACAAAAAAAACTGTACACACTTGTTCAATTCACAAGCCTTGTTGTATTGCTTAAAAATGTATTTGAAAGGAAAATTTTAATCAAAATGTCTCTAAACCAGTGTGTCTAATCCAGTGTAACCTATACCATTAAATTTTATGATTGTGTGAGTTATACTCTCACCACGAACCGGTGTTGCCAGTGATATTTCGACTCATTTACGTAATTTAAAAGAAGAAGAAACACTCAAGTTTTGTTTATAAAGAAATGCGTCTTTTGTTGAATGTTTAAACTAGACTGATTAATTGTGTTTATTTCTCAACAATGCATATCTACACATTCGTAATAGAAGAGTATATTAAAAATCGCGGAACCCTTAATTCGCCGATCACTACTCTAAATAAAAATAAATTATTTGTGAAATGTTTTTGTTTTGAGAGACTTTGTTTGTAATTGTCGTTTTCAAAAACTGAATTGATCAATTGTTACAAAATATTTAACTAAAAAAAGCAATAAATAGTAAAAAACGAAAAACAAATAACAGCAAAGCAAACAAGTAATAAAAGTTATTTATTTATTTACAATATTGACTTAAAATTAAAATGATTAGCTAAAATGAATAGAAGAAGAGCAGCGCAGAAGTTCCAAAGAATTTCTGAAGAAGATATTTGATATGAAAGAGATTCAACGTTGTCGGCGATGAAAAAGTTGACCTTCATGTAATAGATTAAAAGAAACATAAGGTAGTTTTTAACCCCCGACTAAAAAAAGGGGTGTTATAAGTTTGTAGTGTGTGTCTGTGTATCTGTGTGTCTGTCCGTGTCCACGTACAAGCCAAACGGCTGGACCGATTTTCATTTAGTTTTTTTTTTTGTTTGAAAGATGACTTGATCGAGAGGGTTCTTAGCTATGTTTGAAGAAAATCGGTCCAGCCGTTTAGAAGATATAACATCTTTTCTGAAAAAAGTCGGGGGTTTTTAAAATTTTTAATTTTTGTTATCTTACTACAAGAACGGCAAGTTTTTCATACGTTAATGCTTTACACAATTATAGTGTATTATTATTATAATATTTTTTTTATAATACTAAATGTATTTGAAAAATTCTGAAGCAAACTTGAAGCAAATATTAAAAGAATATAAAAATCCATAATGCATAATGTTGGGATTTTTTTTTTATAAGATTTCACAAAAACATTTTTTAATACAAAATTCAGCTTTAGAGAGAAATATTTTACATAGACGAAATATTTTATATCGCTGATTCTCCCTAAAAAATGTTTAAGGGCCAATTTTTCATCACATTTAATTAAATACTCGTTTAATTAATTTTCATTTAAATTTAAGTTGCATTTAACCTTAAGGCTAGACCTCGCTATCGGCAATATGTACCGAATTCCGTCGGCTCAGTGCAATAAAGTCCTAAGTAATAAACCAAAATGGCGTTATTTCTTAATTAATTCCTAAATAAGTCTATTTGGCTTTATTACCAAAGCAGTGTGGTGCAATTATTTCCTTATATTTCAATGCGTACCCTGCTGCTAACGCAACGCTTGACGCTCTAATTTAGGTTGGACTCTAAAATAGCTTAAGCGACACATTTTTTGGACTTCGTTTTTTACGAAAATCGACTATTTACGATCGCAAATAATCGCTTTTTTCGCTAAACCTTTTTTTTTAGGCAATTATGACAGAATATATTTAGTTATTTTTTGTCATGAAATTGTATATAATGGTACATGTATTTATATGGAAATTAAAAGAAAACTCTACTTTATATGACCACCTGACGTTCATGTGCATATTAGCCCATATCGTGAAAGAGAAGTGACATTTTCGTTCCCATGAAATTTTCATTCACTTCGAAAAGAAAATTTGTATCGTGAAGTTGGCGTGAAATTGAAAATAAATAATGGAAGCTTTTCCCTTCTCTCCTACAAACTCAAAACTTTGCGTGTTTTAAGACCGTCTTAAGGTACGGTCACACTTGTCAAACATTTGCCCAAAAAAGCGTAACCAACAAACACTAATGAAAAAAGTTTTTGATCCAGACACTTGTTTATCATATTAAACAGTTTCGAACACAACTAATGGACAATGTCGTAGAATCCAACAATATTGGATACTATTTAACTTGACTTGGATACTATAAACTTTCGACTGAATTGAAATATTTTTCGTTAGCATTTGACAAGTGTGACCGTAGCTTTAGAAATGCAACTAAAGCAAACTAGGGGAAAGATAGTGGGACTCTTATTTTAGCAAAAATGTATGGCTGCTTGCAAAGGGTGTTTTTTTAAAGAGGTATAGAACTTTGAAATAGATTGAAGTAAAGATGATTTTTTTTAAATTGACATGAAATTTACTTTATTCGAAACATAATCTTCTGGCATTATAATTTAAATATGACTTCTGGATGTGATCGCCACGGCTGCCTCGAACGTAGTCAAATCTGAAGGTCGCATTTTCGATGACTTTTTCCAACATTTGTAGCAGTATATTGGCACTAGCGTGGGAAATGTTGTTCTCCTAGTGGTCAATCATTTCCAGCTTATCGGTAGACTAGCGACTTCAAATATCCCCATTGAAAATAGTCTAGCGGCGTTAAATCGCACGATCTTGGGATCAACAGCAATCTTGTTTTGCTAGGTGCTCGTGTGGCTTTAGTTGTTGCAATATCTTCTGAAAAGTGGATGGACACATATCCAATTCCTATGCACAATGGCAGATGCGTATCATCATATAGTGTAATGATGTGGATGCGTATTATCATATAGTGTAAACATGGTGAGAAAACGTTCCATAGTTAATCGAATTCATTGCTCTGATGGGCCATGAATCATGACTTTCAAAATAAATTTAGAAGCGTTATTCAGGCGTCAATATATTCATGTTGAAATACCAAACTATACTAAACATAAAGCACTTGATACCTGACAAAATGGCCGTCAGTTAAAAATGTGTTGCCAACTTAAAGTTTTATGTCTCTATAAAAAACACCTTTTAGTTCGTTTGAGTTTTCTCTCGATATGGGACAGGCCGGTAAATATGATTACAAAAATTGGCCCCAAGTCGATTCCACTGAAATATTAAAGCCATATTCTGAACATACTTTTGGCAGCGGCAAAAAATATTGATGTTTTTTTTTACTTGTTTCCAAAATAAACGGCCCTTTTCTGTAAACCGAATCCCAGTAAATTTCTCGTTTACAAAAAATTAATAACGGTCCTGTAGATGTGTTTAAAATCATGTTAAAACAAGTCTGAAAAAATATTTCTATTATCGGAGTTAATTTTGTAAAATCGTGCGATTTCACATCGATTCGGTTTACAGAACAGTGCCGAAAATTTCTTTTCGGGTATCTTGCTTTTTTATAGAAAATATAACATTAAATTTCCTTCAATATTTGCTTATAAATATTTATATTTTTTCTCACTTTTCTTTGGCTGTTTTAAATAAATTAAATGCTTAGGATAATTTAAATGGTGGTTGTGTTAATATGTTGGTGGCAAAAATGGTATAAAAGTAATTTGATTCGTTTTAAAGAAATTCTAAATATGCATACTGGTTAATAAATAGATATACATAAATAAAGTAGTTATATTTCATATTAACTTAGATGAAACTGGCAAAAAAAAAAGATATTTATTAATGATTTTATTTTTTTTTACTTAATCTTAAAACTAGTATTATTATAATTTTCCATCAAATGGTGTCTTTACAAAATAAGTGACTAGATTGCCTTTGCCTTTAACGTAAGTCAAACCACGACATTCACATTCATAACCGGCAGCCATTAAAATCTTTGCCGTATGTTCGGTGGTCTGTAATAAAAAAATAATAATAAATACATATGTGAATAAAAATAAACTAGAATTGCAATAATATAAAATTATTTTACTTGTAATCTACCCATGACACCACACGAATCCATGCGCGAGGCAACATTTACCGTATTACTCCAGATATCATATTGAGGCTTTTGTGCACCTATAACACCAGCTATGACTGGACCATGATTGAGACCAATACGTAAACGAAATCTTTGAAATGATTCACGATTGATTGAATCTAAAATTGACATCAATGCAATGGCAAATTCAACTAAAATCACAACATTGTGTTCTTCCGTTCTCTTCTCGTCCTACCATGACATATCAAATTAGCATCATCCACATGCACATTCATATTTATCATCGTCGTTGTCGTTGTCGCCATCATCATCATCAGGGCCAATATATAAAGGGGAAAAAGTCATTATTGTCATTGTTAACATGTAACCGTCATAAAAACCATTGACATTATGACCAGACAGGAAGGAAGTGTGTATGTAGTGTCGTATTTTTTTTTTTTTTTTGTTCAAGGGTCGTTTTGTTGCAAAAATGGAAGTGTAAAGACAATAATAAAAGAGGGTATAAATTATTGATTTTTTTTATAATTTTATTACATACTTAAAATTATTTGTTATTAAAAAAGTGTAGCAGAAATGATTAAACTTTTTAAACTGAAACGAAAGGACGAACTAATACATTTTTACGGACACAGGTCACATTTTATTATAGTTTTTGCCTCAGTTCTCTGAGATTGATGGTCTATGAGGATTGTGTGTTTTTCACGTTCACGTTTCATAGACCCTGGGCTATATATTACAGGAAATAATGCTAGCAGGTCTTTCATACTGTTATTCAGGCCGAGGGCTTAGTGATCTAATTTTTTAAAAAGGCAGACATTGGCAGACCGAAATTCATTAGCGAGTGCAGGGTTGCAGTGAACGGGACAAAGAACAGGATAGCGTAAGACTGAGTTTACATCTGGCATTTCATGTGTGCCACTAATTACTAATGAAAAACTGTTTGATTCAGACACGTATTTATTAAGTTAAATAGTTTCATACATACCCAGCAAAAAAAGACATGCAAAAGAAATAGTTAATGCATGGGTTCTACTGCAAATGCATTGGTTCAACTTAGGTGCAGAACGCATGATTTTAACACAGGAGTGTCATTGACGAGCATGGGTTCACATTTAGCAAAACTGCTCATCATTCGAATGAGTGCTTAGAACCCATGCAAGAACCCATGATTCGATGACGTTTGAAATGAGTGCTTAGAACCCATGATTCGATGACGATTTTTCACGTAAATACAAAACGAAAAAAAATTTTCGCAGCCAGGATACGAACCGTGCTGTTCTGACTGTTAAGGCATACTCTCTACCACTGAGCTATCGCACTCTTGTTATTTCTTGGAGATAAAACTTGTTTTATGAAAATGTTTCAATGTGATGATTTAATTCCGTTTTTGCATGCCTTTTTTGCTGGATATTAATTTCAATGTATGCATGCGTTCGTCGCATGCGTTTTTAATGCGTTCAAATAGTATAGCATTATTTACGTTTTGCGATGTCATTTAGAATGCATGCGAAGAAACACATGCTTAAGAACTCATGAAACACTACTTCATTTTGAACGCGTTCATTTATTTTTTGCTGGGTAACTAATAGATTTGAAACTGTTTAAATCAATCAATACATGTCTGAATCAAACAGTTTTTCATTAGTAATTAGTGGTTACGTTTTCTTTGGCACATGGCACACAGATGTAAACCCGGCCTAAGATTATGCTGGCTTACAGGACAATTAGACTAATTACGAGTTGGCGAGATTTGATTCAGTGTTAAGCATCGCTAAATCCGAGGACAAGCCACTAATTGAAGGAACCCAGTAATTGATTCGTTCCTGAGGGAGTTAGGAGAATTGCACGGTCTCAACAGCCTTATAAACAGGAAGGAGAATTCTTAAAGTCCTAATAGCTGTGTTGACGGGCCACTTTCCACTCACAACAAGGACCAGTACTCCCGGTACTTTCAGGCTATGCAAGGATAAAGGGATCCTAGGGACCCTAGACCACGAAACTCTTAAGGGATATTAATGTGTCTATAACGAGGTTCAGTCAATGCTAGCTCGGAAACCCTAAAAACTACTACAGGCAACATTTTGTTGCTAGACATATATTTACTCTCTAACTCTTCTGGATATAGGCCGTTTTTTTTGCAAATTTAAAAAAAAAAGCAAAAATCCCAAAACAGGAATGTATTTAGTTTAAATATTCTGCGAAAATATTTATCATGAAATTCTACTATAGGTCTCAGAACACACTTAAGTCGAAAATTCAACTTTAAAATAAAAGCAAAATATAACTAAGATAAGTTCGAAGAAAAAGATGAAACACTGGAACCGATTAGATTCAGAAAACATTTGATTAAGTGATTTCTTTCCATATGGTTTTATCGTGTCTAACAGTTAGAAAATTATAAAAACCTTTCAATTGCTGCAGAAATACACTTCAGTTTAATCAATTTCAAGTATGTATTTTCAGATTTGCAACAATTTTAATTGAGAGGTTTATGCTCAAGAATCATACAGAATATTGGAAATTAAAATACACTTGGTTCTGCACAGCAAATTTTACATTTTCTTTCATAAGTGAAGCCTTTCGAATTGTTTAGTCCTTACTACTTTGGGTTAGGTTGGAAGAGAAAGTAGGCAGATTGGTTAGAAGAGAAAGTAGGTTTTGCAGCTCACTTGGGTAAAAAATAACAGGTTCCTTAATGTTATCAAATACTGCAGCGAGAGCAAAATTCTACTCGTATTCGATATAGAATTCTTTTCTCAACAAAATTTTCGATGGTGCGGTCAGCTCATAATATGAATTTTACATTCGATACTCGATGGTCGATAGCCAACGAATATCGAAAATCAACATGGGATGTAATATTTTTTCTTTACGAAAAAAAATTATAATCTTTTATTGTACATATGTATTTTCGATCTACTTACCGAAAAATTGCGCATTAGCTGCATGTTTTAATTAAATATTTTTTTTAAGAGAGAAAGAAATTGATTGAAATAAAAGCATGAATAGTTTAAAACATTAAAATACTAACTTTGGTGGCAAACTACAAAGCAAGAGCTAAACTACTCTACTACATGTTTGACTACAAACTAATTAGCACTAATACACCAGAGATTCAAAGTGTTGAAAAAGAAATCAGAAAAAACTTACCGTTGCTCCTTCTTCTTTGCCTGGCCTTAAGCCGGATGCACACATATAAGTGCTGGCTATTGTTTTGATTTTTTCGATGCCACTGAATTTGGGCTTTAAAAGTAACTGCAAATGAATCAATAACAAGTAGTTGAAACTGAAAATCCTTAAAAGACAACTTTCTTTCTTACCTTATCAAAATCGCATATAATTTCATTGAGTAATCTTAAACATTCTAAACCTTGTTTATTCACATCTGTCTCATCATAAAACTCTTTGTAGTTGGGTATAGAAGCAAACATTACAGCTACACAGGAATAACTTTCATGATACAATTCTGTGGAACGTTCCTGATGTAGAAAATGCGTGGCCACATGGGCAGGTAAAATGTTTTCTAACAGAATCTGTGGAGAGGCAAAGATTATTATTAAATGGTTTGCCTTCAAGCTTGGAAAATAGGAACTACCTTATTTATGCCTCTCATGGTCTCCACTTCCTCTTGTTCCACTTTCAGTTTAGCCTTCCACAAGAAATCTGTTCTCGCCACATATTCACCCTGGCGATCTAATGTGTGTAGTACGGCTATAACTAACAGCAGCAGTAAGAATCCCTTAACTTCTAAAGGTAAACTGAAATAGCATACGAGAAGCGAGAAGTTTTCGTTTAAATTTGGAGTTCATATATGTATGTTGCTCATGCTTACCAATCTGCTCTCAACTCTATGTTATATCTTTCATATAAATCATTAAAGTGTAGTATCAAAATTTGACACACTAAAGTCACAAACATGGCAAAGAGTTTGAAAATAAAACCCGATCTCAAGAAAGCCGATATGGCCGCTAAACTAATAGCACAACAGAATAGAAAAATGGGCGCTATATTTAGATCGGGATATAAAATCATAGAGGGCACTATATCAGCTACAAACGACTCGTTAATGGAATTATTTGAAAATGTAAGATTTGTGGCAACAAAATCATCGGGATTGGTGGTAAAATTTATCTATTAAGAAATTGTGTTAGTTTTGGGTTTTATTGAATTTTAAGTTTTAAAAATTTACATACCACACTGAAAACGGCACAAGTAGATATTAAAATATTTGCTATAACAAATATGGCCATGCGTAGATAACGACTGCTGGCTACCACTTGTCCAGGGCCATTTCTATCCGTGCTCGAAGTATCTGTATCGGGCACGTGCATGTTGCTCAGATATAAAAATAAGGCCAACGATATTAGTGTGGCCGCCAAAGAACCCAATAAAGCAAAATTGCTAAATATAAATTTAAAAGAAACGAGAGACATTTATTAACATTTGCTTAGCAACATTATGTAGTCGTATGTCTGCTTTAGATTTCAGTACTTACACTTCTATTACAACTAATTGCACCAAAGCAATCGATATGAATAGCAAAAAAGCACTGATTAAATCATAACGAAAGTGTGTATCTGGCCGGGCGCGATACATTACCTCACGTGGCGTATTGCGATACCACATGGTAAGCGGTTTCAACTCGGTGGGTGGTCCAAAACAATTGAAATTAAAACATTTACGTTCCGGCGGCAGTAAGTTTGATTCAATCATTGCAATGCTCTGCAGGATAAAAAGAAAGAGAGAGAGAGAGACGCAAAGGTTAAAATATTAAAAGAATAGAAAATACTTTAAATAATAAATGTTTGAATAAATAAATGCAATTAAGTTTGTTTTGCTTTATTCTTGTCTTAGGAAATTTTAAAAGAACGTGGAGTAAAGAATGTATATCCTTGTGCATAAGTACACAAATCTAATAATTGTGCTTCTAAAATCTAATGCAACTTTTCCACTGCGAGTTTTAAATCTTTGTCAATATATTTTATAAAAGCTAATTACAATAGAATCGATGAGTTTCTTAATAAAAAAAAAAAAAACATAACTTCCTTGAAGTATAGGTTCGAACCATTGTCGAGTTCAGTTAGCTAACGGCAATCTACGTCTGTAGAAACGCATTCGGCCCTATTTGGGGAATAAGCCTCAAGGAAGTCGGTTGGATACTAGAGGTGGTTATAAAACTTATATTATTTTATAGAATTTCAATCTGGTGGAAAGCAATCGACTCAGCGATTAATGAGTCCCGCTTAGAGGAAATACTCCTCACAAGGGCACTTATGCCGACAAAAGTGTTCTTCGCTATGTTGAGTTCGCTTACAGTGGACTTAACGGCTAAGAAGCTAGCTCTACGTACCGCTGTCAGACTAAATGCAATAGGCGCATGGAACCACCGATCTTGGGGTCATGCTAGTGTTATAAATACAGTAAATAACATACCGGATCTTATTGACTACTGCACTCCGAAACCCTAGGAATTTTCGAATTTCATTGACCCGTACAGATTTTCACGGACTACTCAAAAAGTGGGGGGGGGCGGGGTGGAAAGTTGGTGGCGGCGTATATATTCCGGAATTAGGAATTGAAATGTCCTTCAGACTCCCAGACGAATGTAAGATATAACAAGCAGAGACAACTGCCATTAAAAGAGCGATACAAAGGCTAAGGTTCTATCGTATATCAAATATAGATATCCATATTATAACTGACATCCAGTTGGCAATTAACTCTCTCATAGGTGTGTATGCAACATCTTTTCTTGTCCAATAATGGATAGGCTCGCGCAGCACTCACGTACCATATTAAACTTGGTGTGTCGACACGTGACTATTTCAGGCAAGATATTTGCGGATGACTTGGCAAAGAGAGAACTCTACTAAGAGAAGCCGATATCGACAATCTCTGTGGTCTTCCAATCTCATCCTGCTGGAACCGCTTCGATGTTGCCTTTCTTGAATCAGCTTAAGACAGATGGCGCAAAGGGCCCAACTGCGCAATAGCGAGAATCATCTGGCCTCGCCTAAACCCCCATAGTACGAAAAACCTCGTGAACTTCACTAGGAAAAACTTAGGAATCTCGTGGCCACTCTGACCGGCCACTGCGCTTTCGTATGGGTCAGTTACAGTGATGATGAAGAGGAGGAGGAAAGTATCTTGCGTCTCATCTGCTTTTGTCCCGCTCTGGAAGATCTCCGTCAGCACTTCCTTGGCAGATATATCATTCAGTAGCCTATCCGAGTTATCGGAAATAGGACTAAAATATTTTACCCTTCATATTAGGAGCAGTGGCTGGTACGCTGACTTTCCCCTCTCCAATTCAATTCTCGACCCACTCTCTTCCTATAACAACTCTCTCTTTTCTTCCTATAACAACTACTCTCTCTTTTCTACATCTTCATTTACCAGAACTCTAATTTTGGAAGAAAAAGTTCGAAATTGTTATACAGTGTAATTTGTGTACTCCTTTGCACTATGTATTCAACAAAATTGGGTCTTGTCAAATTTCATTACTTTCTAAGCGATAAATGATGTCTTTTAAATTAATCAGCACACATGTAACACATGTAATTTTTGTGCAATATGTGTTTGTAAGATTGCAAAATTTATATAACATAGACTTAAATTATTTTAGTAATTCAGTTATCTTTTTAATGCTTCCACAAATTTCATTAAGGCTGAAATCCTTTTAGTTTTACTCCTGTGTGCATCCTTATGCTCGTGTGAGCTGTTTATTATCTTTTGGCATTTAGTTTGTTTAATAATTTGTTAAGTTAAAGGATTTTTGTTAAATTAAAATGTTTTTCTTTTTTTTATAAATTGCATGGCTTCTTTAAGACCTTTGAAAATACAAGAATTCTGTGTTGCAAGAAATTTAGAATTTTCTTTTACATGAACAGCAGTGTTTATCAAATAAAATGAAAGTAGTAAAAAATTAAATTTTTTTGTGTGAAAAGAAAAAATAGTTGAATTAAATGAATATGTACATATCGAGCCTTATTTTCGATTTTATTGTAAGCGACATGTTATCGAAAATATACTTTTTTATTGAAATTAAAACTTTATGGGACTACCCATAGTTTAGAATTATCAAAATTTTAAAATTGTTGATAACTTTTTAACATACAGGCTGTAAAATTTTATCGTAAGCGAATTTTAAAAAAACCTTCTCCTGAAAACTTTAATTTTTGTCGCTTACGATAAAATCGAAAATAAGGCGCGACATGCAAGTTTAGGTTCTTGCAATGCTAAGGGCTACGACCAAGAAACATACAAATTTGTGGCACAACAACATTTTAAACAAAACGTTATGGTTTTCCTCCACAAGTTCGCTTTGCTAAACTCTACTGTATCCTTTTTAACTCCTTCATTCTCGTAAGATACAAAATAGTATATATTAAATTGTCTACATACATACATTTAAATTAAAAATTTGGCCAAAGGGACATGAAATATACATACATATGTAAATCTTGGTATGAGGAGTTTGTGCTCTAGTACTTACAGCCAATCCAATATTTTTCACCAATTTCGATTCAGCAATGTTTGCGAACGGTCTATCCGCACCCCAACATTCAACATATTTGGTCATTTTAGATGATGGACGATTGCGTGTAACATGACCTATAAAAGGGAAAGAAAGCAGCAAATAAACAAAGTTTAAATCAATTTTAAATAAATAAATTACATTACTGCTTTGACTTTTTTATGGAAAACTTTAGAACTTAATGTGATTTAATATGCATGTACATACATTTTATGGATCATACATACATATTTCTACCAGAATTTCAAGGAAACAATTTTTTACAACCTCTTGAGGGATTGTTTCGTATTTTTTTTTGTGAATTTTTATGCATGCTTTTTCTTACCACCATGGCTACGAAAACTTTCGTTTGCGTGTAAGGACGTTTTACGTTCAACAAATGCACCTGATGAGCGTCTTCTGTCAGCAAATGATATTAAACCTGCAGTAGAAAGACACAAATAATTTAAAAATAAAGAATAAGTTTTTTTTATATTTATTGCAACATTCGCTTGTGTTAAAAATTTAATTTGATATTTTGTGGTTGGGGGTGGGTGGGGGTTTAAGCATCGCCAACTTTTTCTTAAATGACATTCTAATATTTGAAGTTTGAATTTTTTTGTGTGAATTTTTAAAATTTCTTGGCAACATTTAATATATTTTTAACCGACTTTGTTTGTTGCTTCATAATTCGGTACCTTTTAAACTGATATAAAAAATTAATTTTGTATAGCTTCTATTTGGTCCCATTGTCAAAAAAGTGGGTGGGAGCACTGCCACTAATTTTTTTCTTTGATTTTTTGATATTTTACTGATTCGATAGCTGCGAGACTTAGCACACACCTTGTTCTCGTAATGACACAATTTCAAACTTGAAACAATGGGCGAAGCTCCACGCCCATTAAAACTTAATATTATATTTCACGTGGTGCTACTTAACTAATTTTTACGAAACTTGGCACACTCCTTGAGCTCTGAAGAAAACTCAATCTTACATTTAAAGAAGTGGGCGGGTCACGCTCATTAAAATTTAATATTATACTAGATATACCAAACGGACGACATAATCGCCCGTATTCTAGAATCAAAAGGTAAATAATTTTATTAAGATTCAAATGTATCTAAACGTCATAAAAAACTCATTAAAACACAGCCACACACATACTTACATACATATGCAACCATAATTAAATAATACATGAAATTAAAAAAACAGAAACAAAGTCCCTTCAACCGAGCTAATTCAATTTATTCAACTCTCTTCTTTTAAGTATTATGGCTTTCATACAACAACAAATAAGAGAAAAAAAAATTGTTAGATCAAGGGAAATACTACAAACACACACACGCACACACTCGTGTTTTGTTTCTTTTTTACTTGTAAGCTAATAAATGCGTGTGTAATATGTGTGCATGTAGTAGTAGCAACTTTAAACGCTTATAGCTCCCAAAATACTAAACCTATTTCAATAAGATATAGATTCTGCACATCTGTACGGAAAATCCTTTAAAACCATATAAATACTTTTACTTTTTTTTTTTTTTTTTTAAATCGGTGCAGTGGTACCAGCGTAAAAGGGATTAAAAAAAAAACATGTTCGCCTATTAATTATATAGATTCCACGTGCTTCTACCTAACCGATTTTTACCAAATTTGGCAGAGTTTTGGCTCTTAGAATTGCATAATTCTTTGCTTAAAGAAGTAAGTAATATTATATTTCACGTGCTTCTACCTGTCCTATTTATACCAAACTTGGCACACACTTTGAGTTCTGAAAGTGTCGCGATGTTGAATTTAAAAAAGTGGGAGGACACTAATATTTTCTAAATTAGGCGTGACCATTAAAAAATAAAACTGAAATAAAATTTAATCGACTTCAAAAATAAGCACTAAAAAGTTAAAAATAATTTAGATTCAGTTAAAAACACAATTGATGCAAGAATTAAAGCTCAAGTATGCCAGCCAGAGGCTTGACTTCCCTGCAAAATTGATCTACAGAAGAAGAGGTGTCATAAATTGGGCTCTACGCAGTTCTGATTTAAGCTTTATAAATTTTTTTTCTGCTGGGTTCTCTCAAACCTTAAGTTTACGCCAATAAAATAAATTCCTTCGTGAGGAAATGTCAGCCATTGTAGAGTCTCAAGGGTTTTTTTTCCAAAACTTGACTCAGGAAGATCTAAACTACTACTGGACATGAATAGAAAGGCGATGCGAATCATGATAGGCGTGTTGACAGGTCACTGCTGGGACAGAGCAAGAACTAGCATTTGGGAGACTGGCACTCCAGATTTTTGTAGGATCTGCGGGGATGAAGAGGAACCATAAACCATTGAACATATTATCTGTCATTGCACGAAGCTGCAACCACATAGGCTTAAATGGCTGAGCAGACGTTTCCATGAAAGCATTACTGATGTCGGGAAGTGTAAACTAGAGGACATCAGCGGCTTCGTCATGGGAATTCGGTGGCTTAGTGATTCATAATAGGGTCACTTCTGGCTGCAAATGGGAGGGTGCACCACCCTTCCTAACCTAACCTGACCTAAATGTCAGCCATTACTTGATCAAATGAGCGCTGACAACCCCAGGGTTTACATTGGGACAATAATCAGCCTGATTGTGTAAGGCTTTGGCGATGCAAATCTCATCGCTTTTAAAAGAAGTTAGTACAAGTTTCCTTTAATCTACCTTACACAATCAGGCTGATAATTTTTAAGAAATAAACCGCAGCATTTTTCTTTAATCTAGTCGAAATACGCCAACCGTAATCAGGCTGATAGTTTCGATAAATGGATTACTTCGATTCAATAAATATAAACTTTCTTTTGAGACGCTCTGTATACTCGTATTACGAGTAGATTTTTATACATTCTCGCTATAGTGAATATTCTTAAAAAAGCACTTACCTTGCACAGATAATTTCCTACGAGTTTTAGCCTCTGGGGTATCAGTTACGGAAAAACTGGAGATTGTATGAGGACCATGATGTAATGTTGTAGTTGTTGCTGTTTTGTTAGCTGTAGTTGTTGTTGGTACTGTTGTCGAAGCCAACAGAGATTGTGATGACTCACAATTTCCGATAGGATTTTCTATGATTGTAATACCACCAACACTATCAACACCGCCACCTCCACTCGCACAGCCACAATTTGAAGTGGCCCCTTCATTGCTACTAGCACTAAGAGCATCATCATTATGGGCTAAAGTTAATGATGACTTTGGTGTTAGTGAAGCATGAGCATTATTATTGACGAGTGCATTTGCAACATCAGTGCCGTCACTTAAATATTGCAACTGTTGTTGCGTCGATGCTGAATTTGTTGGGGATATTGTAATGTCACCGGTTGCATGTGCTTTTACTTCCTGTTGCTCTTGATTGTTGACCGTTGTTGTAGGATTTCTCAATTCGACTATATCTTCGTCCTCTTCCTCCTTAATGGACATAGATGTGTTCGATGATAATTGTGTCATTTTGTGTTCGGGACTATTTATTGTTGCTGCTCCTGCTCCTGCTCCTGCTGTTGGCGAGAGTTCATTGTTGTTTGTTACTTCTACTGATTCCGAAGGTTTGAAATTTACTACTGTCACTGGCAAAAGTTTTTCTGTTGCATCAGCGTCTATGTTGTTGCTGTAGTTGTGATGGTGGTGATGATGGTGATTGTTGGTATGCAAGCTATCCAGATGCATGTTAACATTGTCCTGCGAAGAGTTCATTTGTTTGATACGTGGCACAATGTGGGTGATGTAGGTGGGTTTCTGGAGAAAGAAAAAAACATGGAAAAATTGTAGCACGATTGACCCTTTTCAATGGTGTTCGCATAAATTGCAGTGGACTTTTATTGGTTTACTGTTTTCTCTTTAGCTTCTTTTTATTTTTTTTTTTATATTTTTTTTTTGTAATGAAAGCGAAATTCGTATTAAATAGTGTTATTATACGGTGAAATGTTTCAGTACAAAACAGAGTTAAAATTGTGTGCATCGTAAATTCATTAATGTAATTTAACAAATTTTTAAAACCAGTATTACCATACAAAATACTGGTTTTAAATTCTTAAAGTATACTTTGTTTTGACTATGAGTATGCCCCATATTTTTTTAGCCTTTCTGGATTTAAGTCCACCGCACGTAATCAAGAGTTTTGATTACTTCTACTTCAGCAAGAAACTTCTTTCCAATGGCATATACTACAATGCCAAATTGACTACATATGGCATATATAAGAAATAAGTCCACATGATACTCATCCTAGTAAAGATCCTCCCAAAAACTCAATAGAATACATGGTGGGTACAAATTTGTTTTGGTAGACCCTGCAGAGAGATTGAATCTCTAACCTCAGTGCGTGCCTAATCATGACAAAATGTCCGTTATTCAAGTGCACAAATACGAGTAGTATCGATATTTCTTTCCTGTTTCTCAGAAGAAGAGAAGCCGTGTGTTCCCTATTCAGTTGATCCCACAATTGTTTAGTGATTCTGCAGTTATTTCTTGAGTTGTATTTTTTATTGTCTCCTCATCCGTCTTGCAATTAACTATGACACACCTCTGCATTCCAAATTCGTTCGAACCCGTAAGATAATACCACACATCGCAAGCTCAACGACTCTGCCATCGTTCCTTTTGTTTCTCACATTGGAGTGCCCTGCCGTCGCATTGCCAGATAATCGGCAGTTGAGGATTGTTTTCGTTCTCCGAAGTGGAGGTTTTGGAGCCATAAAGCGCTAATTTTAAAGGAATAGAACTTTCATTAAAAAACACACACACAAATAAAGGCTGGTCCTCACTATCCTATACAATCGTGCGACTTTTGTAAAAATACAACCTTGGTATGATGGGGTTTATGAACATTTTCAAAAGACAAGAATTTATTAGCGTTGTATTTTTTCGTAAGTCGTGCGATTGTGAAGTATAGTGAGTAGCAGACTTATTAAATGGTGTTAATTGCCATGAGTTTGGCTCATGCCATTTTTATTTGCACATAATTTTCGACATGTGGCCACTTCTGCTGGCTCTGTGGCTGTGGCTGGCGAATTTTCGAGACCATGTATAAGTGATAACGTGGTGGATTTCATCTTAAAAGGTTTCAGAAGAAGCCCATTTGCAGGTCTATTATGCGAAATTATTTGTTCCCCAATGGTTTAAGTCAATAAATCAATCTTGTCACGCACTGTATGATGACATGTTGCAACACATTGTTGAAATTACATTTCTCCAATCTAAGAACATTCAATTGTGGTCTAAAAACGTTAGTTTTTTTATGTTCCTGTAGCAGTCACCATTAACTGTAGCTTTCTAGCCGATATCGTTTACAGACCAATGATTCCGCCGGCTGTCGAAGGTGTGGAAAATGGATTATTCTCAGGGATGTTGGATCCGTTTATATCAGGACTATCATGAATAAAATTCCGCGTGAAATTTCTCCCTTTTCCAATTAGAATTTTTGGTTTTTCCTATTAATTGATATTAAGTTGGAATTGTTCCCCGGGAAAAATTTCACGCGGAATTTTATTAATGATTGCCCTGATTAAATTGTGCAATTATAGATCACTGCAGTGTCTTCACTATCACAGACCAATGATTCCGCCGGCTGTCGAAGGTGTGGAAAATGGATTATTCTCAGGGATCTTGGATCCGTTTATATCAGGACTATCATGAATAAAATTCCGCGTGAAATTTCTCCCTTTTCCAATTAGAATTTTTGGTTTTTCCTATTAATTGATATTAAGTTGGAATTGTTCCCCGGGAAAAATTTCACGCGGAATTTTATTAATGATTGCCCTGATTAAATTGTGCAATTATAGATCACTGCAGTGTCTTCACTATTTGGCATGAATGACTAGTGCGGAGGGTGGAATACCCTGCAGTTATCTGTAATTCCTCATTCCTCATTGGGTGGTACAACGCCCATTGAAGTTTGGTGCTACCAATATATTTCATTTGCGTCTTTTTAACCGATTCTTACCAAACTTGGAAGACCTCGTGGGCTCTGAAAGTGACACTATATTGCATTTATGTATAAAAGTGGGCGTGTGACGGCGCCTATTAAAATTTAGTCTCAGTCTAGGTAATACATCTGTATATATATATAAAATTCTCGTGTTACAGTTTTTGTAATTGAACTCCTTAGAAACGGCTTGAGCGATTTTTATGAAATTTTGTATGTGTATTCGGTAGGTCTGAAAATAGCTCGTAATTTTTCATACCCTAAGGGGCTGTGTCACGCCCACACGAACAAAATATCTTATGTCTAGAAAGCTATAGGAGTCATAGTATTCAAATTCTGTATGGAGCAAGGTGCGAATAAATTTCAAATATTGGCTGAATAGGATTAATAATAATCCTGTATCTTGAAAGCTATAATAGCAAGGGTCTTCAAATTTGGTATGAATTATTTTGACAACGAGTTGCGAAGTAATACAAAATATTGATAGAATAGGACCGGGGGAAGGAGCATCCGATATACAAAGTAATTAATAATAACCGCATGTTTCAAAAGCTATAATAATAGCAATATTCTTCAAATTTGGTATGAGTGAACTTGAAAACAATTAATATATGTAAGTAGAAATTATAATAAATTTAACACATTAGACGATTTGGTGTTTTGTTATTTTTGCATTCCATCATCGTTCACAGCATATCCTGCCTCTATCACTCATATACCACATCCTCACGCACTTACAATGAGTTAGTTATTACCAGGGAAACCGCAAGTATGTAATTGCATGTTTTTTCTTGTATGACGTACTAATGCGGGGATAAGATATTTATCCGTTTCAGAAGTTTTTATGAATTTTGGCATCGATTTGTTATTGGATATTTTTGCATATTTTACCCTTTAAAGCATGTTTTTGCATATACATATCAGTCTTACACGCATATTTTTAGCATATTTTCCAATTTTTAGAGCATAATTTACGCTTTTGGGCATATTTTTATACTTTATAGATTTTTTATTTTGATATGCCTTCAAGCTTATGTGTTGGTCAACATTTTTATTTTTATTTTTTACCATCTAAATCTCATTTCCAATTTTCCATGTGTATATACATTTTTCTTATATTTATATTACGCAGTTATTATGGACGTTAGTTTGAATAAAAATTCGGTTTGCTAGTTGTGACGGACTCAGCCCCGGGTAGACCGTTGGAGGAACATTGTCAATGTATTAAAGATTTCTTGATGTGGCAGGCAAAGATTGTTATTTGAAAAGCTAGGTCAATACTTTGTTGTTTATTGCAATAAAAATTTTAAATAAAAATCTTGTCTTATTTATCCAAAATACAGTTACAAAGTTTTAATTCTGATATCGTGATCTCTTTTGAAATCGAAGTTAAATTTTCACGAGTATCCAAAAAAAAAAATAATTTATATTATTTGCTTTAGTTAGTCAAAATTTGTATGGAAATTTTGTTTTAACGTGCGCTTCAAACCCAAATTATTGTTTATAATGCGGCAGTTATTCTTTGTTAATTTTCTTATTATTATTTCCTTTCTTTTGTTTATTTTATTTTTGTCTTATATTATATGAAAACTAGCTGAGCCCGGCAAACGTTGTATTTTACCCTCAATAATCTTATATTTTTTTAACTACAAATTCATCCACACAGTGGTCACTTGTTGGGTCAGAAACAAAACAAAAACCTTATAGTTCCAGAGATCATGCGCTAGGAACAAACACACACTACGATTTTATATATATTGTTGAATTTTTGAATTAGAAATATATTTTCATTTATTTATTTTATTTTTAAGAGCATATTTGTGAGTTTTTAGTGCATATTTGCAAGTTTTTAGTGCATATTTATTGCGCATAAAACACTTTTTTTAGAGCATATTTCTGGTTTCCCTGGTTATTACATATTTTTTGCCCTAGAAATTACCTAGAAATAATTTATGTGACAAAACAACATTTGCCGGGTCAGCTAGTATGCTATGAAAACATAGATTATTTTTAAATTTCTAATGGTTATTTGTTTTTAATTAAGCACATTTTGTTCTCATTTTGTTTTCTTTTTTAAGTTTCCAAATAGCTTCCCATTAAAAATTAAATGATATATTCGTATATAAACGATTTAATAATCTAAAACTCATAGAATCAAAAAAGAAAATATAACATTTATCTAAACGTTTCATTTCCTTAATCCCTCTCACTTTTGTTTTCTGTTGCGGCAGAAAAAAAAATCCAATCGGCATGTTTATTTTAACAAAACCTTTTTTCTAGTTCAATTCCATTAATCTTTTTTGCCAAACGCTTGTGAATAAATGAAACTTACCTTTGGTGGTACAATTAGAAATGTTTCTATTTTATGATCTGCCAAATACGAATCACGGCTGCCTCCACTGCCTTCTTCGACTTCAAATTTACCATTTAGAAATTGCAATGTTTGCTTAGTGATGTGTACTCGCCTAGAACAAAGAAATTTTGTTGCGAAATATTGAACACTCACACAAAATATTTAATGAAAATAGCAGATTTATTTATTTATTTATTCAGTATTTCTGCGAGAAAATTCTATTGTATACCGAGTTGATTCCGATTCATTGAATTTTATTGGTTTTTGACTGTTTTTTGCTCTTTGTTCTTTTTTTTTTTTTTTGCTTAAAGGTTTTTATTAAACTTCCATTTGCTGTTCTGGTTGGCTGAAAAATACTTTTAGCCCGAAATAATGGGACAAAATTTAAAGGCGTTAAAATGAAATTTATGCCAGACATTTAGAGAATTTAAACTGAGTATAAATAAATGTTTGATTTATATATGTCTAATTGGAGAGTTTTTTTTTTTTTTGTTAAGGAAAAAAGCTTAAAGCAGGATTTATAAAAACAGGAAGTTTAACAGAGATTTACAGATATTTTATTTAAAAATATGTAATAACACAAGTTTCGAGGAAAAACCACTTAAGCGGGAAGAATCAATTTCTTTTTAAGGCCTCCGATTAAGACAATTTGTGTGGTTTCGGTGTGAAGTTTACCTTGAATCGTTTATATTCAGTAATTCATAAGTAAATTTGCCTTTCTTTTTTGTGTAAAATATTCTCCCTTAGTTTTAAAACTATCAATTAGCCCTTAACACTTATCTCTAAAGCCCTTTCAATAACTTTTTGATATAAAATCAAACCTATAAGACAAATATAAATAGTGTTTTACCACTTACCCAGCTACACCACCACTTTCCATGTGATTTGCCAAAGTCACATCATCACTCCAGACATCGAATTGCCACTTACGCAAACCCAAAACGCCGCACAGAACGTTGCCCGTATGAATGCCAATACGCATATCTACATTTATACCGGTTGCCTCACGTACATGTCTGTAAAAAAAAGAGTGTTGAATTACAGGATATTAAATAAAAATTAATAGAGAACTTTTACATTTTATGTAAATTTTCTAAGCAACAGAAATGTTCGCTTTTAATGGCAGCAATACATTAACTTTAATGATTGGAAGCTTAAAATACTCGTAATTTTGTATTTGAAGCAACCTAAATGTGTATAACAACTCAATTAATTTAATAACCTCTTTTTGCAACACCTATTAAATTTGTTTGTTTGTTTTCGAAATCGGTTTTGCCATTAAAAACTGGTGTGGTGTGTTTAAAGAACTTTTTAATGTTTATCCTTTATGTTTATAGTTGTGCTTGATTTGACCAAAACCCAAATCGTAATAAAGTTACAAATTAAATTTCAAGGGCCTTATTTAAAGTCCATTACAGAGGATTATATATAAAATTATAAACAATTTCCTTTGGGGCAGAGTAAATTTTCAAGTGTTTGTATTTCAACAAAAACCAAGAATTACTCACGCTATCGAAATAATAAGTTCGTTCTTTATTGAAAACAAAAACAAAAACAAAAACAAATTTGCATATTTCATTATTGTTAAAAAAGTAACGAAATCTTGTAACATCTTTGAGCACTTCACTTCAGAAAGAGAAAGGAAGAAAACTTTTTAGATGATACAGAACTATTCCCACACGTATCTCTATCAGATAAAAATTTTGATCCAAACCAAAATTTGGAAGCTTTTTATTCTGAATCCGCATTCCAAACACTCATAGTGTAACACGCTACTACAAACAAAGCAATTTTTTTTTAATCAAAGAGAAGTAAAACTCAGACAGTGAGTGCCTACTACTACTACTAGGTATTACCTTCTTTAGAGGAAAGGGATAGTGATAGAGAAGGCAGGTGGTGAACGAAGAGATAGAGGAAAGCAGGAATGGAATTTATGGTACAATGGTACTTTTTTTTTGTAAATTTTCGATCTTAAAAATCTCAACGAAAGTCGGTTAATAGAACTCCAGTAGAAAGAACATGCTCTATTTTAAACTACTACAAAAATAATTACTATTATTTATTTATTGATAAAAGAGTGGAATGTACCGTCCCGAAAACCCTGACAGTTGTTCGAAGTTTTGGTGGTCATGTCATAAAAGATTTTTGTACACAAAATAGATTCAAAATATGATCACACATTTGTATAAAATTTGGTGTATTTGTCACATACTACATTCGACAACGTTCGTTAGCTGCTGCTAAATATAGTATTCATAATGAAATAGACAAATCTACCAGAGATTTGAATTACCACTTTTGTAATAGTTCTACATAATCGAACTTCAAGAATATTTTGGAACAGAAATTCATATAATCTTTAAATGTTCATCAACAAAATCGCTCTCTCAAGACCCTCCTAATTATCATTTTATGATATGGAGGCTAAATACAAAAAAAAAAAAAAAAAAAAAAAATTAAAGGATAACAATTTTGTATCAGGACTTAAAACCCCTTTTTATTAATGAACCATTTTATTGATATAACATATTCTTAATAATGTATATTCTGATAATTTAGAAATGCAATATGCAATTTGTTATTTCACCAAGTTGTACGACAGTTTTTAAAGAAGATGGTGTAATAACTGATCAATATATCGAGAGCCTATGTATATTCAAAATACGTCAACTCAAAAAAGCTAACTTTTCAGTAGAGCGAAAAAACTAGTTAATTCGCTCAATATTGTAAAAATAAATGGTTTATAATATGGTTTAAATATGTTTACTAATTTATAGGTCCGCAAAAAAGGTTTTATTTTGCACTGGTTTGCGTATTTTTATGAGATAGCATATTCTAGTCGATCAAAAAACAAATGCTTTTTTAGAGTTAACATATTTTGTCGGAAAAAATATATGATTTTTTTAATATATTTATTTTTGAATCAATTTGTGAAATCTTTTACTGAATACTAAATATAAGAATTGAAAAGCTACAAGAAAAAACTGAAAATACCATAAAAAATTAACTTAAGCCTGACTGAAAGCCTCTTCCATCTCGAGGTGGTCAGCTTTAGCACTCTCTAACTCACTCTCTAGTGCAACAGGGTCACTCGATTTCAAAAGCTTATATCATTGGCTATAATCGGTCCATACATAATGTTTCTATTCGATTAAAAGTTTAAAAGTTAATATGTATATTAAAAGTGACCATACCATACCATACATAAAAACTAGCCATAAGATATCAAAATCCTTACCAGCCCCCGTATTCTGTAACTCGCTAAAGCTAAATCTCTATCGCTAAAAATCAGCATGCCAAATGCAATAAGATATGAGGTAGATTTATATTCAGGTATGTGATGAAAAACTATTTAGACACAAAAACAATTTGAAAACGATAAAAGGTGTGATATGTTTCTTATAGTCGTTTTGTCAATAATTTTAAAACTTGTTTTTAAAAGTCTTTCTAGACATTTTTGATAAATTTCTTTTCACAGCTCCAATATGTGATTTATGTTTTATTTTCTAGTGTGCTTTTTAGAAGTCAGTAGTTTAAGATAAGCTCAAAAATGATACACAAAATCAATTGGAATTCATCACACCTTTTCAAAACGATTGTTTTGAAATCGTTTTGAAAACGATCGTTTTCCATCACATACCTGATTAAATTACTAAATTTATTTTCACCAAAAAAATTATTCTTTGAGATAGTAGAATAAGAAAAATTGATATAAAACGGGAAAAATCTTTTTTTTTTTGATGCCAAATTTATACTAAAGATGAATAATATTGCATAGTGGAGCTATTTGCCATCGGAAACTCATTTTTACCAAATTTGTGTTGACATATTTTGAATATAGGCTCTCGATATACTGAAAAGTAAATAATGTACATATGTATGTATGTACATTACATTGTATAAAAATTTTTGTTAAGTTTGTCTTTTTAATATTAATTAAAAAAATGGTACCTCCATGGTCTAAAACGTACATTTTGTTTTCATAGATGGTACAAAATTATAAAAGCCATTTTCCATCCCTGGAGGAAAGCTTCATTATTTTACAACTCGGCTTTTTTGCACGTTTTATTTTTATTTTGAGGCAGTGTTGCAGAGCCTCTGGTGTCAATGAGGCGTATTAAATTATTCGAAGTTCTGTTTAGTAGCAATTTTATTAGTTATTTTACTTCGCCGATGATTTTGCTACACAATGCCGATCTGATGTTACATTAGCATTAGTATCCGCTGAAGCCGGTGTAGTTCAGTGACCAGTGTCTACGGCGTACTAAGACTACATACAGTTTCATGCAACAAAATTGAAAATTCAGCAAAAAAAAAAAAGAAGTAAACTATGAACTTTTGCAATATCAAGTCCTTTCTTTAATATTATTTTTATTACTGTTAATTTGACGTGTAAAATTCAATCTTTTATATACATACGTTTAATAAGAAGCCAGTTTATGTTCATAATTTTTTATTACCCACTGTATTTTTATTTCCTGAACATGTTGTGTTATGTTATAAAAATGTTATAAAATTTTTATTGTAATAAATTTTTTTTTTTTTGAAATTTTATTTTTTACGTTCTTACCTTTTGCAATACTCGTACATATGTATGTATGTTTTATTTATTAATTTTACGTTGTAAATTTCTAAATCCCTTGTAAAACAATAGTTTGATTTTATTAACCTCTTCTCAATATCATTTACATTAGTCTCCTGCACAAGATATCTTATAAGAACTTTTAAGACATGAGGGATTTTTCAAATGCTTTGCTACAGCGAAATCTTATAAAACAAACGTTGACAACACTGTTTGCAAGAAATTTATTTGAGTATTGTAGGTATAACAGTAAAGAAGAAAACACTTCGTGACGGAAGAATTTGTGATACTAGCTTCTTTCTACACATAAGCGCGTGTACAAACGTCATGCATGTATGTGCGTATGATCTTTTATTTTTCTGCGCACATGCAAAGGCACACAAAGGTTACAGACAAGCTGTATTGACGTCATCGCTTGCTACAACTGATATACACATACACCAATACATACATCGTGCTTCGCTTATAGTACGACAGCATTTATTATTGGTTAAGTATAATACATGCGACCTGAATACATTTAAAATCATGACGTTTTTACATTTCAAGACTGTTTACGCAGCTCTCTAATTTACATAAAACCTAATCTTATGCTGTAAAATACAAATCCTAAACCAATATACTTAAACTTACTACAGTTAAGAACAAGATGTTTGTTATTTGGCAAGTCAATAAAATCCCTCAAAAAAAGTTCAAGCATGAATATACTTTTTTTTTACGAGCAGTGAGTGATATTTATTTTTTGAACACTTAAATGTACATATTATCCTGTGCATACAAATGCTTTTGTGTTTTAACTTTGAATAATTAACAATGTGGCATGTGGCTGGCTGGCATGAGTGAATGAATGAATAAATGAGATTTCAGCTTAAAGCAATTAAATGCTTTTATGGTAAATTCTCTAATGAGAATTTTCTTGTTTTAAGCTCATTCTGAAAATTTTCTTTACAAAGCACTTTGATGGACGCCTTTGCCGACAGCGTTCCTAGTCCAAGCGTCAAGTTAATCTTTTGTTTTCTCGTCATCTTTAATTATGTCTCAAGATTTATTTGCTTGTGTTGACTTTTAATTTGCTTAGTACAAAATAATCTACAATTTTGTTAATAATACGAGGTCGGGGGGTTTTTTTTAATAGAAGTAGGTTAGGTTTTGTAGGCTGTCCCTGTTGCACAAGAAGCACGCTTAGTTGGGTACTAATAGGTCCCGTTGTGCGTAGGAATCAATTTATTCTTCTAATATTGACTCTTTTTCTATTTTTCTACGTTGCGACAACTTCTACAGAAATCATTATATGGAAGATTTAACATCTTGACATGTGTAGTTATGCGAAAATATCCTATTACGTCTACCACAAAGCTGGGGGTCTACTCTGTAATTCGAAACTAAAGAAAATGCTTTTGAATTTAATTGTTATAAACATACAAATTCAAAAGCATTTTCTTTCGAATTACACAGTATATCCTCTGATGTCTCGGGATTCTTTTGTAATGTATTTCCAATAAAGTGTAATACACCAGCATGATCAAAGTATATTGATATTTTATTTAAGAATTTCTTCAGCTTATATATGTACTAGCAATGAGAAGTTCGCTTTTTCTTATTTTTACTTATTCTAATACTCGTATACAACATACATTCAAACATTTGAATTATATTGTATTATATTTACATTGTACCAGGCTGTGTGTGTGTGTTTTTGTATATTTGACGTTCAGTGCCATTTCGCTTTAGTCATAGTAACAATTAATTCAAGTCAGCATAATTCAAACTTTTTAGCAATAGCGAGCGTTGATCGAAAATTAAAGAGAATATTATGTTATTGAAATTCCAGCGTTTATGACTAAAGCTACGGTCACACCTGTCAAACATTTGCCCAAAAAAACGTAACCAACAAACACTAATGAAAAAAGTTTTCATCCAGACGCGTGTTTATCAAATTAAGCAGTTTCGAACACAACTAATAGATAATGTTATAGAATCCAACACTATTGGCTACTCTTTAACTTGAAAAACTTTTCTCTGAATTGAAAGATTTTGCATTAGCATTTAGTGGTTACGTTTTTTTGGGCAAATGTTTGACAAGTGTGACCGTACTTTAAGTGTGTTTGCAATTAAAAATCGTTACTGACCTATCTTAAGAAGACGTTGACTTTAAGTTAGTTGAATTTGTTTACATACTTTTGAATATTATTCAAAACATGATATTCATATGTTGCTTTGACTGTTTGGTGAGGTTCATGCATATGTCATACTATGTATACACTACACTTTCCAAGATTATATTGAGGCCAAGTTAATTTTAAGGTTGAAAGGTAAATCAATAATTGTACACAACAATCATTTCTTATATTCCGTTTCATTAGAATTCACGTTAAAAAGCTGATGTTAATAACAATCTCTACACAAGTAGATAGACTAGGGTTCTGATGAAGTGCGTTGCTGCACAGAAAAATATCGGTATTTCCCCCAGCTAAAAAGTCTAGTTTAATTTTTCTTCTCTTCTTTAGAAACTCACATTAATTAATAAAAATATTTTTTTCATTCAATAAGAATTGAAATTACTGAACTTAAGCCCGAATAAGAAATTATTTCTGATTAAACTTCACTACAGTTCAACAACTAAATCTAAAAATGTCTCATTATGCAACATTTTAATTCAAAGTTGTTCTAGTCTCGATTAAAATAAATTTATTTAATACTAGTGTTCGCCCAGTGGCTGAAATTCAACCATTATTGCAATAATACAAACCGCTCAGATAAAATGTCATATATTTCTTCATTTCTAATAAAATGTATTACCGTACTTACTCCGGTCTTTAATAGTTGTATCTATTAATGTGAGCTTTCCAAATAAATAATAGAAACGGTTTTGATGTTAATTTTTTTCCGGTTTATGTTTTTCAACTTTTTTTCTCCAAAATGGATTCTATTCATTCTATTTCATTCTATTCATTTAACTTTTTGTCGTTTTTATTCTGTCAGCTGTTCAGAGATGCCACTTGCTTATTACCTACTCATATCAAATTGCATGCAAAATTTTCAAGATTTTACTCATCACCCACTTAAAGCTGATTCAACTTAAAACCGGTTATAATTTTGACTATAGTTGGAAGAAAGCTAACAACAGATGTTAAAATTTAAGTTGTCTCTAAAAAGAACCGACTTTAATGTTTGTCTATGGTTATGGCCCATTATTTTTAAGCATCTAAAGAAAAATAATACAGTACCGGTATGTATTTAACTTACTCGTTATTTAAATATCCAAATTTTATTAGTTTTAGCAATAATCGTTTAAGTACATACAAAAATGGAAATAAGAATAGAATGAACAAATAAAATAAGTATTTCCTTCTGAGCAGTGATGGAAAAGTTGGTACAATCGTACTTTTTTTGATACTATTTGACATGAAAAAGTACCGTAGTACTCCCGCAATACATTTGATACTCTCTCGGCCAACCCAGAAATACAGTCAGAAGACGCGCGTACACATATATTTTTGCCAAGAATTCAATTTATTTTTCGACAAATGGCACGAAACTTTATTAGTAAAAAGATATTTTAGAAAATTGTAACCCTTCACAATTAAATATATGTAAATAAAAACCATATTTCTTTCAATGATATTTTCTGTGGTACAGAAGTTGATCTATGTTTTAGATCAGTTTAAAGAATATTGTAAAAAGTTTATATTAAATTCTGTCAAGTTCTAAGGACAAAAGTGGACTTTGACAATGAAATGTTAACTTAGCTTAGTAAGTTTCCCCTGAAAATGATTTATCTGGTAAAACCAATAGCATTATATCGCTTTGAATAAAAATGTTTCCCAGCGAAAAGCAAAATTTTGAAAATATTAACAATCAATATAGAGCATTGGCTGATTTGGAAGAATTAAAACTATTAACAACAGAAAATATCGGGCTTGTTCTAAAAATCACGGTGATTTAAATCAACGTGGTGTTAAAAACAAACTACTAATAGCTGACTTGTTCGTGGGTATTTATTGTATTTTAAGTTATAGTCATGTATAAACCATAAATCGTGAAATTTACAAAAGCAATAATTTAGCTTTTATTAATTTTTTGAAATCACCGTGATTTGACATATCATGATTTGCAGAACAGGCCTGTATATGCAGTTTTTGGCCTACCGATGCTAAAACTAAAAACGCATTAGATGAATACATGTTTCCAGGTAAATCGACAGTAGCTTACCGAATTTTGTCTATACCTCACTCCTCTGTAAATGTCGAAAGGATTTTCTCTTACAAAATGTCATGAAAACAAAACAAAGGAACATACTTTATGTTCCAACAGTATCAAGTCTTATCCAGGACTAAGATTTATTGAAATCTTAAAACACTTCTTGTTATAACTTTAGCACTTGTACTTATGAACGAGTACATACATATGTACATATGTGTATATGCATAAGGTGATTCTAAAAAAAAATCAATTCAATTTTCTACAAAAACGTACCAAGAAGTTTATTGTAGAACATTCCGTTCTTTACTTATGACAATCAGAATAAATAAAATCAATTTATACCATGTAAATCGTATGGGAAATCGAACGGACCATCTCACCATTAATATTATGAGCTGATATTTTAACAGGCCTATTTTTTACCTAACAAAAGTTTGAAACCTGGTTCTGAGAAAAACAAACGATTTTTTTTGAATCATCCTATCCATATGCTTTGTGTTTCTTTTTTATTTCTTTGTAAATTAATTTTATATAATTTTTTGTTAAAAAAAGTACTAAAAAAATTTTTTTTTGATACCGAAATGAAATCTCATTTCCCATCACTGCTTCTGAGTGTTTACGGAGTTGCCAAGCCAAATTTAATTTAGTTAATTTTGAGTTTTTTGTTGTATTTTTTTTTAACAAATTAAGAGAGAAAGAGAGATCATGGCTTTTTGATTGGCTAATATTCTTAACTGTTTTTAACTATCTTAGACACAAAAATGTAGAAGAAAAAATACATTCTGCACTGCTCCTACTGACAATCTATCAACCAAAAAAAAAATCAAGCGAATACGTTGAGTTTAAGTCAGTTAAAATGGTTCTTAACTTTTTTCACTTGCCTATTTATATATAGATTTATTAAATATTTAATGAAGTTTTTTAAGAGTTATTTAATATTTCGAAGCAAAAATTCGTATCACTTAGACCACTTTCATATTTAAGGGCACATATGTATGTAGCCATTTTCTTAATTGTTTACTTCGCCTAGGATTTATTGCCACAAGTATCAATGAATTAGGTATAGCACTGTGACACTAATCCATATCACAAAAATCTATGACATTGATGTGATTTGGTTTGGATCGAACTCGTGCTCTCGACGATCGTCATTTGCTTGCCAGTCGTGACTTTGCATAAAATACAAATTATTTCTCAACATAGTCTCCTTTAAGCTCCATACATTTAGTCTAGCGTCTTTCCAGTTTTTTTTTTATTTGCAGTTCAATGGCCAATTCATGGTTTTCTGTCATAGTGACGTCCTAATGGATCAACACTTTTCTTCGCTAGATGGGGTTATTTTGGCTTTAAATTAATATTGAATCTGTCCAAAAGCGCTGAGTAATATTCGTTGGTAATCGTTTTATCCTTTTCAAAGCAATACATGTGAATGGCACAGTGTACATCATCCAAAAAAATGTAGCCATAACCTTTTTGGCCAACAGACCCATCTTACGCTTCTTTTGTGCACGTTCACCCGTCCAGAGTTACAAAACAGTGAAAAAAAAACTTATTGGGAGTGCTCCTGAACGTTTCCCAAGCACTCCATTGCAGTAGTCACACCGGGACCCTAAGATCCCTTACGCAGTTGCTTTTTCATATGCCAATATTCATGTAAAATGTGGTGTGCTCGTGCGGTTGAGATGCCCACAGCCTCAGCCATCTCGCACAGTTTCATTATCTCATCGTCTAATGGGCTGATTACGGTTGGGGTATTTCGACTAGATACTAGATTAAAGAAAAATGTTGCGTTGTTCTTTAATATAGTACAAGGCGCAGTTGAAATACCCCAACCGTAATCAGGCTGATTATTCCATGGATTTTAAAGTCCTGCACAAGACGCCTTACAAGAACTTTTAAAACATGAGGGATTTTTAAAATGCTTTACTACAGCGAAATATTCTAAAACAAACGTAAACAACACTGCTTGCAAGAAACTTGTTTCAGTATTGTAGGTATAGGAGTAAAGAAGAAAATACTTGTGACGAAAGAATTTATGATGCTTGCTTCTTTCTACACATGGGGCGCGTATACAAACGTCATGCATGTATGTTTGATGATCTTTTATTCTTCTGCGCACATGCAAAGGCACACACATGCATTAACATTAGTTGTATGCGGTTAATCACATAATCGCTTACCATCTACATATTACACACACACTAAAACGTACAATATACAAAATAACATGCATACACTCAACAACACTACTTCTTTTGATTGTTTGTTATAAACAAAAAGTCACTTGTTAACACTCATATACACGTACAACAATACATCCATAGTGCTTTGCTTATTAAACGACATCATTTATTATTGGTTTAGTATATTATAATACTTTATTCGACCTTTTGTGTTAATTATATATAAATTTTATTAAAGCTATAGGTCTTTTTATAATCAATTTACAATTTTATTTAATTTATCCGATATTTCGCTTCAACTTTGTGTAGCTACAGTTAACGGGACCAGTGTTGGATTTGAAACCACTGAACCGGATTGAACAAGATGTCACGGAATTATCAAACTGCCCTCGTATTTAAACAAGTATCCTTTTAATGCTTTGCTGTTGATTTAGTTTTATTATTGCTTATACTGTTGTCATTGTAATGGTTTTAATCAAATGTCTTTTTTGCTTCAACCATCATTGTAAGGTCAAACGAGAAAAAAGCTGATGTTTTAGTTTGTGACAAAATACCTGGTGTTGACATTATTTGAAATGCGATAAACATTGGCCCTAGTTGACACAAACGCCAACACAAAGGCGCACATGTTTATTACAATAGATACATACATACATGCAACTGGAATGAGATCTCTAAGACACCTGTGTTTAATGTTTTGTGAATTGTTAGTATGAGTTTCACTTACTTGATGGCATCAATCATTTGCAAACCCATATTGACACAATTTGTGGCATGTTGTGGTCTAGAGATTGGCAGTCCGGATACACAATAATAACAATCTCCCAGAATTTTAATGCGCAGACAGTGATTTTCCTTTAAAGAAAAGAAAATCATAAGAATGTGTTTAATATAAAAATATAATATTATTTATATGTAGGCGTGTTTTAAAAATTTGATTGATTTAATAATCTAAACCGTTTATCTTTATTAAGGAAGTTTAATATGATATGTGATGAAAATTGATTTTAAAACAAATCGATTTAAAATAGAGGCAAGTTTTGACCTACTCATTACTTCCGTTGTATGAATATCTTCTAAAAGAAGTTTTTAACATATTTGTTAATAATTTTTATTCAGTTTCCTTTCCAAATTTTCTATAATGCTTCTGCAGGGTGTGTAAAAAGAAAGTTGGTATTTAATATAGCGTCTATACCTGATAAAAATTTATCATAACAACTAACACAACGTCGCCAGAGCCGTTGTAAAATTTTTGTTAATGCAAGTATACATGCGAAGAAGTTGTGGTTTTTTATTATGATAATTCATAATTTCTTTGTCATCGTGAAGAAATATCTTCACAATGTCCGCAATATTTCACTTAATATTTATTAAAAATTTTTTATTTAATAAAAACATCAACATTTTTATTTCTTTTTCTAAAAATTACGTAAGAATTGTATTTTTTACAAATAAATTAAAACGTCAAACAAGACAAAGTTGTCTGAGCTGAAGCTCTGACAAAATTGTTAAGACACTGCAGTAAAACTAATAAATATAATCTACACCGCATAAATTTTTCTCTTGATAACGATTTGACTTTTAGCATGATAAAAATTTATCAGGTATAAGGCCATGTTCTTTAAACCGAATGCGAATAAATTTTTTGTTTTTCAAAAATATATATTGGCCCCATGCATGGGTTTTAAATCATACATGTTAAATTAATTTCAGATATAATATTTCAAGCTCTAAAAAATAGAAAACTACAAAAAATCTGAAAAAATTCGCTATTAGTGGATTTAGTTTTTCTAAATCGAACGTTTTAAAATCGACTCGATTTACAGAACAGGCAGGAGAGACTCATTGTTATGGATCGATGATAAAATAAATAAGAACTTTACCAAAAGGATCAATTGGCATAACAGAACTTAGTTTGTGATAGACCTCAGTTCCACATATCCTGCTACTGTCTAACTCGAATAAAAATAACCTTGAATAATGTTCCTTAAAATAAAATTCCTATCAAGCATTAATTCAGTAACAAATTATTTTACATACTTCAAATCAGAATAAATTAATTTGTTTTTCTTACTCTAGTTTTGTTGTAAAGTTTTAGCGGAGAACAGTTCAATTATACAACCCATAACCGCCAAAAAAAGCTTAACCGACACATTTCTTGTATCTCGTTTTTTTATGAAAATCAATTATTTACGACCAAAAAAACTAAGTTCGAAAATTATGTCGCTTAATTTCTCTTGGCGGTTATGGCACGTATAGATAGTTGTTGTTTTGTTCAAGTTTTCCTTTCATAAACTTGTTCCTCCTTTACTTACCTGTGCTATTTGATCGAAACGCCCAAACAGATCATTCAATGTCTTAACCAAATCACTAGCCGTCAGTTGCTCCGATAGGGGAGTAAAATTTACAATATCCGCATACAAAATCGAAACATTATTATGCCGCTGGACATGCAGCTCATGAAAACGTGTGGCTGATGAATTCGTTTGACCACCAGCCCGTTGGCAAGCATCAGCCATTTTCAACATGATGCTACGTTTCACCTTCATTGCAAACAAAAGAAAATGGAAGCAAGAAACAAATCCACAAAGTAAAACAAAAAAGAAACAAAAAGGTCAGATTAAAAATGGAAACATTTAACTGCATAGAAATGATTTTTATTATTAAAATTGTTTCTAAAGGATTTGCCATTAATATAAGAACTTTAGTTCTACTGACCTCTGCAGCAATGTAAGCTGGTATAACACTCAATAGTAATTGCTCCTGTTGCTCACGCTCACATTCTAGTTTTACACGTTGCTCGATGCCGGTACGTGTGCCATCGACCGTACGATTGTGGGCTGCATCTGACATTATGCGATAGTATAAACCCGATATGGATGCACTGGCCAACATAATGATTTCGCCAAGTAACTACGAAGGAAAAAATAGGAAAATTGATTTCTTTTATTAAGCGCTTTATATGTTTAAAGCTTAAATAAAACCAAGTGTGTGTGAAATATCATGGAATATTTTATTCGTTTGCAAATGTACGCCACAGTTTCGCCTGGTGGCATGAATCTGAAATGTTCAGTTCACATCAGCTGCATGTGATATGAAAAGGCCCTCAAATATGTAGCTCGTGCAAATTGTGCAATGCATTATGATCTTGTTGAAACTACATATCTTTGGTGTCCCTATCATTAAATTCTAGCCAAAATAATTTCGTAATTATCGACCTATAGCGCTCGCGACCGTAAAATGGGCGAAGCGCGCGGAACGTTGTCGAACGGAACACCAAATTTGGTAAAGGTTAAGTTAGGAAGGGTGGTGTTGCAACACATCTGCACTCGGATACCCAGTTGGGTCCATTATAATTCTATTCTAATTTTTATACAACAATTTTATCACTTGAAGTGTTGTTTAAAGCAATGAATGAATGAATGAATTAAGTCAAACGGGAAATACAGGATACTGCGACCAAAGTAGATCCATGTATCCCCTGCCAGGTATTAGAGTACCTCATCTAGACCTACTCTCCTGATGAATCTCAGCATTGCCAGTGGGCCTAGAGTTGGCAGTTCCCAATCCTCCAAAAGGTGCTTGCCCAATTGGCTATATCTTCTGTGGCATAACGCTTCACAGTCCTTCAGAATATGCTCTTGAGTTTTATCTTCGTAATCACAGAATCTGCACAGGCTGTTACTCTCAATGCCAAGTCTGCTGAGGTGTTTTCTCAGTCTACAATCGCCTGTGAGGAAGTCTGTGAGCATTCTTAGATTGTTTTTACTCAGGGACATGAAAGCTATGAAATTATTAACCGAGATAATAAATGACAGCCAATTGAACAATATGCCCGCTATCAACTGTAAAATTTCGGAAGAAGACCCTTTATTTAATTTAAAAATTTTCCAGTAAAATACTATTTGTTGCTATTTTTAAATGTTTTATTATTTTATTATGAAAATAAACCCTCACAATTTTCAAATCAACTAACCACCATAATAACAATGTCCTTGTAAATTTGTTTAATAAAACCTATTTCTAGTCTTCTAAGTTTACAGTGGCAAATAGGAATATTTGTTAGGTTTTATATTAAAAAGAATATGTAATAAATGCTTGTAGACAAATAAAAAATTAAAAAGGTATTTGTTGATTTTTACGTTATAAGTTTATTCCCATGTACATTTACACTGAGGGTTTTTCGAAGCAGAGTCATTCGCTTTTGAAAAATACAACGGCTGCAGTCGAAGCAAAATCACAATGATTTATAAACAAAAAAGCAGCACTCTCAACAGTCGACGATTGGAAAAGTTTGAATTTGATTTGTTTTTCTTATTATTGCAACACTCTATGTGTTTTTGCAAGTCGCAAGCAGTCACAGTCGAAGAAGCAAGAGGTTTTGCTTTCAAAAGTTGTAAGCGATCGCAGTTAAGTGGTTTTTGACACGATATGACAAGAAGACTAAAAGAGGAAAATGTAAAAAAAGTTAATATGTAACATCGGTTTTCCATTCTTGCACAAAATCTACTTGGCGCCTCTTGCTATCAACGCAGTGAGTCGCTTGATTTACGCAGCGGTTTCTTTGTGTAATTTTCATAGATTCCATTTTGGCAAATACCACTACACTCATCCGTGCCAATCTGTCATAGCCTGTATGCAATGTCGTAAACTGCATTGCGGTAACTCCGGTAGGTCGTCCGTCTAGTGTACAAGTATGTTTACCAAAAAGTTTGTGTGGCTCAAAGTGTAATATGTATTGGGTTAGGAAACTGCTTCTTCCCCGTGTTACTCTCAGCTGATAGGGCAGCAGACTATATTATAGGGAACATTTAATATTCCAGCTAATATTTAAGGTTTAAGGCAGAATTAGTTTGTACGTGCTGTTCTGTTCTGAATCAGCTGTTTTGTTTCTGTTGGGTTGAAAATCTGTATGTGTGGTTAATTTTTACTTTTTCGTTTCTGTTCTGTTGCGGACAAATCTGTAGAAAATAGAATTCAACGTTAAGTGACAGCCAAAAGTATGTATGTATTAGTGTGTTGTGATATTTTGGGTACAAGTGTGATCAATTCTATAGGTTGCCAGCTGATTTTTTTCACAGACAAAGTAATTGCAAAATATTTTATACAGAAAGGAACGGCACAGAACAGCAACAGATCCAGATAATATCAGCTGCGCCAGACAATCTTAAATGCATGTGTTGTCAATCTCACTTTTTTCTTACACTGAACAAGGGGGAGGAGTTTTATGCTTGTGCTTGACCAGTGAGGATTCTGGCGCTCAACAGCAGCTCGTTCTGGTATTCAGTAATAGGAATCTTGTAACGATTGTGGGTTTCCCATATTGCGCAAACCGTAAATGGGTTAGTACTTGGTCCATACAACCATATCGAGCCATAACCGCCAAAAAAGCTTAACAAACACTTTTTTTGGACCTCGTTTTTTATGAAAATCGATTATTTACGATCGCAACTAATCGATTTTGGCCAATAAATTAGTTCGAAAATTATGTTGATTAAGCTGTTTTGGAGGTTATGGCGCGATATTTTATCGAAATACGTGTATAATCGATACACAGAGACTATTGTGGACGCATTGTGTTGTCCTGGTGCTAAGACCACTTTAGTATTCACCATTCATCTGTTTTTGTTAATCTTGGCATCAAACTTTATTTTAAAATATTGCAGATTTCTGGGGAACTGAATAGATTATAACGACTACTTGTTGTATTTATTTAAGACTCATAAGTAACTTTTTTTTTAAATCGCGTTTCGTTAAAATTTCTTTTATCGCATACTGAGTTACATGTTTCATTATTTCATTACTATGTGTCTGTCTGTCTGTCAGTCTTAATCTCGATCCATTAATTTTACTAGTTTCTCTTTTTTTGTTTGACTTTGACCTTCGCAATACATTTTAAATGAAATTATATACGCTTAGTTTTGAACTCATTATAAAAGCTCATTATTTTAGTGGTAATAAAGAATTTTTTCAACCACTTTAGAAATATTTTTTCAATTTCATCTCTTCTCTCTACCTCTCTCTCTCTCTCTGTGGCCCTATCATAATATCCTTGCTCACTAGCTTTTTAGTTACACTATTATACTATTTGTAGTATTTGCAATGTTTTATTTAAAAACCAATTAAAGCAAAAACTCGTACATAAATGACATGCAATTGCTGCTGCTTCACTTTGTGCAGAACAGGTCCTTGTTGACTGTGGTATTTGTAAAGACGAGTATATGTAAGTGCGTTTGTGTGTGTGTCTTTATTACATGTAGTCATGTGCTTTGCTTGAGTGTTTTTACTTACCACAGGTAAATTAGGCGCATAGTCCGGACTCTCGCCAATACGATAGACAATGTGTATGGCAGTCATGAATACGGCTAAAACCACTGACACTGGCCATGATATGGGCAGCATTGTGTGAATGCCCTAGAGTTAAATAAATAAAAAAACAATTGGTATTAAAAAATAATCAAACAGAGTTAAATAATTAAAATTGTGTTGAACACAGTTATTCACTTAAGCACTTACAAACTTTAGTGTAGTTATTTTTTTCATTTCAACATTTATGGGAATTGTTTTTGAGTAGAAAAAAATTGTTTTTATTTATGCACGAATTTTTTATTAAGAATTTAATTAAAGGTTGAGATGTGTTTTGTTTTTTTTTAGTTGCAGTGTGCTTCTAAATTAGGACTAAAAATTAGTTACTGAAGATTAAAAAATCGTATATGAAGCTAAATCTGCTAGCCATCCTTTTTTATCACTCTCCCTAATAAGGAAAAAAATAATTATGCAATTTGATGTCATGAAATTATTAAAATTTAGCTAATTTTCAGTTTAAAAAATTGTATCTCCTTGTACGGATTGAAATATCATCTAATAAAGAGCTTCGTTGCATAATTTTAGATATAACGACTATTGTAAGGCGAAAAAAATATATGGGAGATATTCATATCCTTTTTCCGACCAGAACACTTTACTGTATAGTTCTTGAAATATTAGTTAACATTTTTCGCATTTTTATAGCTGATATTTAATTTAAAAAAAGTGTGAAGTAGGCATACCCTCGCCCCGATTTAACAGAAATTTAACGAGAGCTTTTCTATATGATTTTAAGTGCTTTATAATTTTATTTGTTGGAAAAATATAGTCTTCAAAATCAAGGACATGTGGAAGGTAGAAATATCCTTGCACTGACTAAAATGAAATTTGCGAAATAATATAAACGTAAGATTTGGGGGTAGTTCAAATCTATAGCATATAAAATAAACTTTTTATATGTGATAAGTATGTCCTTGAAAAAATTTTAATTAAGGACCAAACGCTTAACTAATTTAATCGTTTTACTAGTAACTCAAAATTCACCTTAGATTTTGATTATAATTATAGCTATCATAAAACTTTTAAAATAAAGGATATATGGGATGAAAAAAAATTCAGAAAACTATTGCAGACATGCTTCGATTAAACGAAAATTCGCTAAGAAATTCAAGTGAATTATTTTGATTCTTACAACAAATTTTGTTTATATAATTAAGAATATGTGTCAAATAGTCATGTCCTTGAAACAGCTGAATTGAAATTTATCAGGGAACTTTACCTGTAAGCTCTGAAATAACAATTAAATTTTTACAATTAATTAATTTACACTCATAGAAACAGTAATGACTGAATTTTGATCATGATTGCCGCAAAAATTAAATTTTTTTTAATAAAGGATATGTGAGGGGTAGTCATGTCCTTGCACAGATCGAGTTGAAATTTATCAGTTGAGTTTTATCTCATAGAAATAGTATTGGCTGAATTTTGATCATGATTTCCACTAAAATTAAATTTTTATAATTCAGGATACGTAGGAAGTAGTTATGTCCTTGCACCGATTGAATGGAAATTTATCAATTGATCTTTACTTTTAACTCATAGAAACAGTATTAGCTAAATTTCGATCATGATTTCCACTAAAATTTAATTTTTATAATCAAGGATACGTGGGAAGCAGTCATGTCCTTGTGCAGATTGAATTGAAATTGAGCTTTAGTGTATAATCATACAAGGAGTGTTAAGTAGTCATAATATCTACTAAAATGAAATTTTTATAATTAAGAATGCGTGAGAGTTAGTGATGTCCTTGCGAGGATTGAGATCAAATTTATCAATTTAGATTTAACGTACACTCATAATGTAGTATTGCCTGAATTGTGGTCATAATTTCCTCTAAAATTTAATTTTTTTAATTAAGGATATGTGTCCTTCCACTGATTGATTTGAATTCACTAAAAATCCAGTAAGGTGACACGTCTGTGACGTATAGTTCTAAAAATAATTTCTCAGCTTTCTGATACAAACGGCAACTGAAATTCAATTTTTAAAATTAAATACATACATATGTATGTACAAATTAGGGGTCGAAAACTATAGATGGCACTATCGATAGTTAATTTTTTTTGTGTCTATCGATGTTTTAATTCTGCCACCGATTAATATTTTAAAACAATCGATATTTTTCAGTCACTATCAATAGTAAATGATAAACTACTAAAACCAAAAAATTTAAATATATTGCCTTTCATAAACAAAAATAACTGAATGACTGAAAATTTCTTGCATTGATCTCACTTATTTTTCATACAATTATTTTAGTTGTGTTATTTATTAAACTGGCAATTAAAATTCTATTTTATTTTATTTTAGTGTAAATAAATATGTACATTATACGAGAACCATACAACTTCGATACTATCACGATAGTAACTATCGTCGATATATCGATAGTTTTTCTAACTTTCGATAGTTTTCCACCTCTAGTACAAATAGACATGATATACTCATATAATTGTATCGATTTTGTTCAAAAATCAATTATTATCTTAATTTAGATATTCGTCCTGACAAATGTTTTTCTCTACAACAGCTACTATAATTTTTTCTACTCCCATACACGATTATCGTCAGTTTCATTTCTACGTTTCCTTACAACAGCCAAAACTATTTCTTGAAAAATTCTTTAAAATATTTTAAAGTAAACATGAATCTCTTTAAGACATTTGCTGACATAAGTACAAACATTTGCCCAACAAAAAATCGTAAATAAGAGAAAATGTAAATAAGACAGCACAATTTTTATTTAAGTGTTATATAAAATGAACTATATTAAAAGCCTCTAGAGTAAACACTGAAACATCCTATCCCCTCTCTCAGCTCGAAATAAAAACGTCAGCTCACTTACCCTTACCATTAACGCAATCACCATCAAGAATCTCATTTAGCGTAAAAGCTAATATTTTCAACAAAAATATTGGCTACTTAAATTACAAATATGTACATGGAACAACACTTCAATCATTAAGTGATCCCGGAAATGCATACACAGTCATTTGCCAACACAAAACATAAATAAATATATTTATAGTCTCACACACTTTCGAAACCATGAATACTTAAACACGTACATATACAATAACGAATATGTGTGTATGTACGTGCACATATGTTGTATCCCTTCATATCCTCTACACATACTTCTTTCCGTTTCCTTGGCAAAAGTTGTATAAACACCAAACATAAACAAAACTACACAGACAGATATTCACACATACTTGTACATAAATGTGATTTATTTGATGCTCAGCACAGTGGCTTTCATGGAAAACGAGATAAATTTTCTCTAAAATTTCCAAATTTTTTCAATCCAAACCACTGTCTCAATGCATACTGTTGGCCATTTGTAACCCTCATTCATACATTGTTAAAGGGGAATAAATTTAATACAAAGTACTGTGCACACATACACAAAATTCCACACTTACCAGGAATACTGCAAATAATGGTAATGGCGCCAATTCTTCACCTGTAATTGCCGCTATCGTTCCGAGGGAAAATGTTGTTACAATGGCAAAAGCCAACGCAGCCACCGGTGAATTTAGTACGGCAGGAAACTGCAAGGCTGTGAGTATACTGGCCGATATTAATGCAGCCAATGCCAATAACAGTGTTTGCAATAATTGCTGTAATTGAGTAGAGAATATACATAGCATTACAAATAACATTAGAAAAGTAGTGTAGACGTCGAAGTGTACATGAAACTAATAATTTTCTACTTTAATAAGGACTTATTTGTGTATGTAAGTGTCAGTGATTGAGGGAAAAATTAAAAGTTTCTGTCAAATCAGCAAAAGCAGATAAAAATAGAAATAAGAAAATAAGACCTAGTTTACTCATCTTGCTCAGGAAAGATACAAAAAAATATATTTCTTATACAACATGAAAACTTGAGAAAGAAAACTTGAAGTGTCTGAAAGACGTCTAAGATAACTCTTTTTTTTTTTGTAGAAAACCGACTTTTTATAGAAAAGAAAAAAATTAAAAGATGTAATTATTGTGGAAAATGTAATTCTTATAGAAAAGCTACTAGGAAAAGTAAGTTTTATAAAAATGTACTTTTTTTAAAGAAAAGGTGCCTTTTGTAGAAAATATACTTTGATATAAAAATGTAAGTTTTATAAAAAGGGTAATTTTTATAGAAAATGTACTTTTTATGGAAAAAGTACTTTTTATAGAAAATGTAATTTTTATAGAAAATTAACTTTTTATAGAAAAGGTATTTTTTTTATGGAAAAAGTAGTTTTTATAGAAAATTTCCTTTTTATAGAAATGTACCTTTTATAGAAAACGTACCTTTTATAGAAAACGTACTTTTTATAGAAAAGATACTTTTTACAGAAAAGATACTTTTTATATAAAAATTACTTTTTATAGAAAACTTAGGAAATTAAAATTAGAAATTAAAATTCTAGTAAACCCTTTCCATAGGCAATCAAACGGCCCTGTTTTGTAAACCGATCCGACAATAGAAATATTTTTTAGAGTTTTTTAAATTTTTTATTATATGGATTCTCCCCTTTCTCAATTTCCATTAATGAACCCATTCCAAAGCAAAACATAATTTTGAAAATTGGTCCACAAACGACAAAGTAAAGTGAAAATCCAATTTTATGCGGGCACATTTCGCCCCATTTAAAAAAAATTAATGGGTCTCTTCCATATGCAAAAAAAAAAAACATTTTGAAAATTGCGACCAAGTTATTTGATAATAAATTTTTGGAGACTGGGGTGGGCACTTTGGTTCCCCCCGTACCTCCCCCACGAATCTTAAGAATAAATTTAGTGGATATTTTCCATATGCAGAATTTTGAAAATTTATACGCAAACGACAAAACACTTCTCACCCTCCCAACATGAAAAAAAATTTAATGGACCTCTTCCATATGCAAAAAGTGTAAATGACGAAGTTATTTTTTAATCAATTACTGGGGCTAACAATTTGTGACACACTCCACCCCGTTCCCCAATTTCCAAAAAAAAAAATTTTAACCTTTCTAATTGCACTCATATGCAAAAAAAAATTTAAAATTGGTCCACAAATGGCGGAGTTATGCTCGTTAATATTATAAAATCTGTTCAGTACTATGTGGAAGAATTAACATAATTTAAAAAAGGTCGTAAAAGTGGGCGTGGTTGAAAAAAAGTAGCCTATAATTCATTCCAGAGTCCCAGCTATGAATGAATGAATTAAGTCTAGCGGGAAGCACAGTGCGACCAAAGTAGATCTATTGTATCCCCTGCCAGGTGCTAGAGCACCTCATCTAGACCTACTCTCCTGATGAATCTCAGTATTGCCAGTGGGTCCAGAGTTGGCAGTTCCCAATCCTCCAATAGGTGCTTGCCCCATTGGTTATATCTTCTGTGGCATAACGCTTCACAGTTCTTTAGAATATGCTCTGGAGTTTCATCTTCATAATCACAGAATCTGCACAGGCTGTTACTCTCAATGCCAAGTCTGTTGAGGTGTTTTCTCAGTCTACAATGACCTGTGAGGAAGCCTGTGAGCATTCTTAGATTGTTTTTACTCAGGGACATGAAAGCTATGAAACGATTTTGGTTATACGTTCCGAGTCCCAGCAAAATGTTGGTGAATGAAGATCGGTCCAGAGGTTTGTCTCCTATAAGGTACAAACAAACTAACAAATAACACAACATTCCGTTTTATATACATATATATATAGAATATGTGCTGTTTTTGAGGCGCTTACGTACATAGTTAGCCTGTAGGAGATCTTAATCGTAAAACTGTACCTCTGACGAATTATACCCCAGACAATGATTTGGCTATATACATTTAACATGTGCATGTCATTGAAAATCGACTACTGACTAAGTAGTTCTTTTAGGACATGTATTACTCCTTGGATGATATTGTACAAGTATTGGTTTCGACTCATCTAAAGCAAATATTAATATGTGGACGCTCCATTGACAATGTCGCCAAAATAGTCGACAAAAGTAATGACTTGGAGACACTTAACCATAAGCTTCCTACAGGGTTTATATCTCATACATATGTACATATTTCCTCAAGTATTTGAAAGCAAACATTTTCACAAAGTTTTCGTTTTTTATTATAGTTTTCCTCTAATTTATGTTCTCCAAGAAGTTTAATTTAACTTACCTGTTGGTAAATGACACCTATTATAATGGAAACCACACACGCCATCAAAGATATTAGCAAACCAGAACGAAACAATGATTTACGCAATCGTTGTCGATATCTGGTATACAGGTCATCCAAGTGAATGTTCTCCGCTACAAAGACAAAATATAAAAAAGTAACGTTGTTTAAATTGTATAATAAATAGTCAAGTGATAACTATGTACATATTTCAAGAAGAAAAAAATCTAATAACATAAAACTGTTTCCCGCTGCTTTCTTTTTTCTCTACTCAAATGTAAAACATTATTTTAAAAATCAAATTACACAACAAACAACAAAAATTGCCATTAATAGGCTAGATGGTTGGCTAGTAACTTTTTGCTCTTATTCTTTTTCTTCTTTTAAGTGGTGAGGTTGACCCTTGTTGGTTGGTCGAACAACAAGGGTGGAGGAGGAGAGAGATTTCGCCTCATTGCTTATTCTGTAGGCGTTTAAGGGTGGGGAAAATATTGTTTTCATTTAATTTTCTTATTTTGTTAGGTTTTAAAAGTTACAGGGGATGTTTACGTAAATGACATTTTATTATTTTAATGTAAAGGAGCTCAAAGTTGATTTAAAAATTAGGAAATGTGGCTGTCTGTAGAAACTTCTTAATATTCTGTGCAGGGCGGCGTATAATGAATATTTAATATTTGTGTAAACCATACTCAGATTATTTGCAAACTTTGATTATTATCTACCTACTGTGGGACCATAAAGAGAATAGCACGCACTGCTGCCTGGATGATAACAGGTGAACCACACACCTGCTAGAGGTATTCATAGACACATCAAAGTCAGGCAGCAGGGGGTAGCAAAATTTTTATTCCCGCCTTCGGTGGAGGATTAGTCTTAAGCTAGATAATACTGAGTGTCTGGTGACAAATTTATATTTTTGAATACGATTATTTCAAAAAGCAATAAACGGTGCGGAGGGAGGCTGGTGCCGTTGGAATTATCAATTGTGCGGATTTGTTAGTCACGATGTCGCAGTGATCGAGTGAGCATCGCGCGTGCTCTGTGAAAACATGTTTTAAGAGTAATGATTCTTACGTAACTGTTCAAAGTTCGGTATTTGGCGAATACGTGATGGACCGAGTGTAAATTTTATTCGTTCGTGGGTGCAGAGATTCCGCGCAACTGTTCCGGCTATGAATGTCCCACGGCCAGAACCCAGTCGATCTTCAAGAACTCCCGAAAACATTGAACTGGTTGAAAGCAGTTTACGTGAAAATCCGCGACTTTCAATACGGAAAAGAGCAGCCTCTCTGGGACTTCCAAGACTCATTTTTAAACTATCACGCCAACAAGCAAAACTGCCGTTACTGGTCTCCAAGAACTCGCAACCCGCGATTGAAACATCAAAAACCATTGCATTGCTCCAGGGTAACTGTTTGGTGTGCCTTATACACGATAATTGGCCAGGCGACGAATGTCAACGGTGAAAAGTATTGATGCATGATTACTGAATTCTTTTTTCCAAACCTGCGAGCTCATCCATCGTGCTCTTGACACACGTGGTTTCAACAGGGTGGGGCGACTGCACACACAGCCAGCGCTTCGTTGAATTTGCTTCGGGAAAATTTCTCCCAAAACCTGATCAGTCGCTTTCGGGACATGCAATGGCCACCGAAGTCGCCCGATCTAACTCCCATGGATTTTTTTATGGGGCTACCTCAAAGAAAAGGTTTATAATGACAATCCCCAATCTCTTGTGGCTTTAAAGGAAAATATTCGTCGAGAAATCAGCTCAATTGAACCAAGTTTGCTGCAGCGTGTGGCGCAGAAGACAGTGTGTTCAACTTGACGGTAGACATCTGGATGACATACTCTTTAAAAAATAAAATCCGCATTTTCATTTCATCGTTCAATGCTATTAATAAAACTTTGTGTCAATTATTACGTTTTTTATTTAAGTTTGGAAATATAAATCCGCTACCAGACACCCTGTATAAGCTGAAATCTCAGCAGTAAAGCTAAAAGTATACACAACGCATTTTTGCGACAGCACATTCTACGCAATTTGTACGTTGTATGCTTTTCTGGATTTCAAGTTACATATCACGCGCAGCATCGATAGCATAGAAAATAAAATTAGTTTTGGAATTATCTATCGGCCCTATTCCTGTTGGCGTTTATGTTTTAAAACGAAACTAAAACGACAATTTGACATCCCCATTGGCGTTATCGAGGTTTATTGAAAGTGTATCGGTATTCTCCATTTTGAAACGATGATAGCAACGACAAAGAAACATTCCTTCTTTGTCGTCGCCATTGTTAGCAACGAATTTGAAACGACTAGAATAAAATAAATAAAAAAACAAAATTAAGGCAATGTGAAATTATAGTTTCTGAAATGGTAAAAAATGCATAGGCAGAGGGGTTTCGATCGGGTATAAAACTCCTGATTTTCGATCATTTTCAGAAAGAAGTTGCGTGATGGAGACGGTTGGTGCAAAGTAGGCAAAATAAAATTTCGTTATGAAATTTTTGTGAGAAATTAAAGTAATTCACAACGCTTTGTTGATGTGATCCTTGCACAAAAAAACTCGTTTGATTTCTTCCAGAACATATTGAAAGGTAAATTTATTCAGTCTGAATGTGTTCACAAACCATACACGTGTACATATACATAATAAAGTTGCTTACATATTATATTCTTGAAAAATAAAATTCAGTATTCGCCATTCATTGATTTTTCGTTTAAAATGAAAAAACTTCAAGAAGTTTAAAAAATGACAAAAATAACAACGTTAAGCATTGCAGTGCTACCAAAATTTCTAAAAATGACAACAACATAGAAACGACATTTAAAACGATAACGCCAATGGGAATATGGCCGTATATCTCTACTAATATTATAAAGCTGAAAAGTTTGTATGTTTCTATGTTTATACGTTTGTATGTCGGCATGTTTGCAAGAGGTAATCTCCTGAACAACCGGTCTGATTTTAAATTTTTTTTAAACAAAATGAAGAATAAAACCTAATTGGACATAAGCTGTATATGGTTCCACTTAAGTGCTTAGGAAAGGGTCCAGAGGCGGTAAGCCCCTATATTAATTATCGTTTTGGAAGAGATCTATTAAAGCAATAGTTTCCGTACTCAAAAGAAAAAACAGAGCCATTTTACGTGACTACGCTGTTCTCCCTTCATTTCGCCTCCAAGAACAAAGGGTTAACATAGGAGGAATTACTGCCTCTCCAAAAATATCTAACCAATTTTGATGAAATTTGAATCATAGATAGACCAGCATAAATAAATCACATAGGGTAAAAAATAAATTAATTGAGGGTAAAACAACGTTTGCCGGGCTCAGGTAGTTGAATATAAAAACAACAATTAAAAAATCCGACAGCGACGAACTTTGAACAATTAAATATCTCAAATGGTCATTCGAAATAAAAAATCATACCTGTCGAATGATGCCCATTTTGATATAGTTCGTCGACTTTTTATTTTTTTCGTATTTACAAAATTATTTCTGTTGGCCGCCATATTGAGTTTTTACTACTTTCATATCTCTAAATATCCCAGAATTAAGACAAATCGATTGATCCTCAATCCTCACAAAAACATAAATGTGAAAAAAGGCCAAGCTCCTATCCAAAATTTCGGCCATCAAAAGTAGTGAGATATAAATTTTGACCAAGTTCTTGTTTGGCACAATCCTTAATATAGAAATATGCTATGTAGTAGATGGTTTATTAACAAAAAATTTTTTGTCATTACGAAAATGTGAGATTTTTTTGGATTTGAAAAATCCACATTTTTGATGCAGAAAATGCATTTGGTGCGGAACTCTTTTTTAAGATATCAAAAAAGTAAAAACGCAGTTTGTCTTAGAATTTTAGGCCGCATATGAAAACCCAGTGAGCCTTTGTGTTTAAAAAATACGCATAAGCCTAGTGTACATGCAAACTAAAGATGCCATAATAAAATCAAAAAAATTTCCCGGGATTTTTTTTCCGGAAAATGTGCGGAATCCCGGGAAATTCCGTAGGAAAAACACTAATGCCAAACTATTTATATTCGATTCTTATTGAGGTACTGCATTTAGTAAAGAGCTTCTTAAAAATATTTAATAATTATTTAAAATCTCATTGCTTCCGACCTCCTTACTTTTGACATCTTAATAACAAATATTGACTTAACAAAAAAGAAAACGAGAATATTGTATTGTATTTCTAAAAGTATGCTGTCAAGCCTCGTGCATTATTCTATTGTTATTTTCCAAATAGAAATTTTTATTAATATATTTTTTGACCCTCTTGATGAAAATATACATAAAATATATATGTACACACATACCACCATATTGTTTGCAGACCTCTTTCAATTTAAACAAAAGAATGAAAAAGAAACCATAATGAAAGAAAAAAATCTAAAACCTGTTGCTAGTGGGATTTTCAGTCGACAGTACAAAAAAGGTCCTTAATTCATCTTAAAAAATCAGTAGCAAACACACCAACCTGTAGTAATAATTATTCTATGACATGACAGCGTCTTTAAAAGTGTTCATAAGTCTAAAAAGTGTTTAGTAAACAAATGTATCTTCCTATACCATTCCCTGGCATCCCAAATTAATTGTGTCTACTAGCAATGATTTCGTTAACAAGGAGAAAAAAAGAAAAGGACATAAGCATGCCTTTAGCATATAAAAAAAAGAAACATATTGGTTTTATTACGTAGAATATATATAAAGAGAGATGGCGAAGGATGGAAGAAGGGACGGAGGGAGGAGAAAGTAATGGAAGTGGGTGGCTGCAAGTACGTTATTTCTTAAATATAAACAAACTAGGAGAATTCAAGCAAAAGAAAATCCTTTTGAGACGTAAAAGTAATATTAAAACACAACCAAAAAAAGTCTCAAAGATTATACTTTCATATGTATATAATTTTTTTTTTCGAGGCTAACTAAGCGTTTTGCTAGTTATTAATTTTGCCTCTAATGAGGAAAATTATTCATGCGTTCCATTATTTATATTTGTAATTGAGTAATTTATGTGTCATCCTTACAATAAAAATTAACAACTGGCAGAGAAAACAAAGTAAAAACATACGTGGAGTGGCGTTTTTGCGTCTGAAGCCCCTTGAAGTCAGTTTGAAATTTCCTCCACCATTTTTTATCTTGGCACCGTGAACCGGCAGGAGAAATTAAGAAACCCTTGCAGTTTTCTCATTAGGAGGTGTTCGATACTTTTATGTAGGTTAGGTTGAAAAAGAGGGGCAGTAAAAAAATTTAGCCAATCTGTTCCAGATTACCCAATAAAAACCATTAAAACCTATTAAAATTTGTCAAATTAGGAACCTAGTCTCCTCAATATACTTTCTTAGATTTTTCCATTCTGAAACCCTAAAAAATCCACCCTTTGTCACGTTACGTTTTTTACTGACGTAGAATCTTCCAGATGGAAGATTTGTCTTCTAATTTGACTGATTGGTGGACAGTGACACAAGTAGTCTTCTAGAGTTTAATCATCGTCCTCTTGGCAAGCTCTACATGTCGTAGCCCATGTGAGCCAGATGACATCTTAAGTCTGTATGTCCTTTTATTATTCTAACCAATTTCCGAAGTGTTGATCTTGTTTCACTATTTGGTTTTCCCCAGAGAATTTTGGTCACTCTTCCAACATTAGAGTTCTGCTTATATCTGGTGTGTTATTCTATAGCCCATTGTTTCAATTCATTTTTAAATCCTTGAAAACGTTTTCTAGTGTGATGTTATTCAGTAATGATTCCATCTTTGCAAGCTTGTTCGCCTCTTCGTTTCCAGAGCCTCCCTGATGTCCTGGAATCCATATTATCTCGATTTCTCTACAATACCTGTATAAGTTTGTCTCATTTTTGCATTGAAGGACGTATAGAGATTGAACTTTATGATTTCTTAACACCTGATGAATTTATATCATGATGAATGTCAAATTGATATCATGATGAACATTCATCACGTATAGACTCAATTTATTAATATTATGGCAGCGTTATGATATAATCATCAGAGCTCACAGCCTGATGAATTCATCTTGATATCAAATGTCATTTTATTTGTTATTGTGCATTTAACGTTTATTTGTTAAACAATTTTCGTTTAAAAAATGCGGCACAACAATTATTTGTGACCAAAAAATTAAAAAACTCACAATTTATTTATTTTTGGCAACTATTTTTCAAATATTTGTTTGATTCATCATAATATAAAATCATCAACGTCTACCCCTTTGTGTTGATTTTAATGAAAAAATGGCAGTTGCTCTGCCGGCGTCATATTACGAGGTCTGATATAAAATCATCAGGTGTGGACACTATGTAAAGATTCGATAACTTTTTATTTAATATTTAATGTCTTCCATTATAGCCGTGATCTCAGTCTGAAAGACTGTATTATGATTCGGCAAGTGAAAGAATTTACGTATATTACGACATGTCGTGAAATCCGCTACCCGATCGGTTTCCAATTTTTGACCCGTCCGTGTAAATGATAGTTTCGGTGTTATTCCCTAATATTATTTCTCTCTGGCACTTTCAAATGCTATGGTGATTTTATCACACATGACTGGTGACGTTTCCCCTGGGTAAGCTACTACTTGGTTGTATGTTCTCCTGTTAGCCATTCACCCATTACCATCAGTCTTGTTTCGGCTAAAGCTGCCTCATATTTAACCTGTATATCAATTGGCACGATTGAAAGAATGTTTTTCATCGCCTTAGTTGATGTGGTTCTTATTGCGCCACAGATGCTAATACAGCACTGTACCTGTATATTTTTTTGAAGGGGTTGTACATTAACCTTATTTTCTAAAGATGTCCACCACACTAGCGATACATACATACGTACGTTTTGATTGGTCGTATCACACTCGTGTAAAGCCATTGCGCCATCTGGGGATTTAATCCTCATTTGGATCCAATAGTTCTTCTGCAAAAGGTCAAAACTCGTTGAGACTTAATCGCTCTGTTTTCTATATGGCCTTTCCAGGATAATCTCCAATCAAATATTACTCCTAGATATTTGCTGCCTTATTCATAAAAAATATTTCTGGTTTATTAATCGCTTATTTGACATATTTCTATGGGAAATTTGTCAAATAAACCTGTAAATATTTTTTATGAACTAGACCGTTGATCTTTTTGGCAATTTGTATGGTTTTGTTTTGAGATACTTAACATCCTATGAGGAACATTTTAACTCTCTAACTCTTCTCCTTACGTAATTTTTTTGTTCCTTTTTCAAAGAGGGGACGAAAAATACGGTTATAAAAGGTTGAAATGTTTTAAAATCATATTTGCCATAAAATTGTAATATCAATATAACAAATACAAATACACCTATCCCTCGATTTACACGATAGATAACTTCCTGAGAAAGTCGTATAAATCGAAATTTTAAATTTTTGTATGCAAAATCGTGTAAATCTAAACTTAGTTTTTAAAATATCAGAAGCGTTTACTCAAAACACATAAAAATAAACATTTATTCATTAAACAAAATAATTGCTATTCATAAAAACAAAAACAAAATTAAAAATATCAGAAGCGTTTTCTCAAAACAGATAAAAAATCGTGTAAATCGAGGTATTTCATAAATCTCTCAATTTACACGAAAACCAAAATAATCGTCTAAAAGTGAAATCGTGTAAAAAAGTATCGTGTAAATCGAGGGATAAGTGTATAGAAAACCTCGAAATAGTCTCCTGCACAAGATATCTTATAAGAACTTTTAAAGACATGAGGGATTTTTCAAATGCTTTGCTACAGCGAAATCTTATAAAACAAACGTTAAAAATTTTCATTCTTAATCCTAATTAGTACACTGGGGTTATGCATGTACAATTCTTCCAGTACACAGAAAAGCGTTTTTAAAGGGTAAAAACGTAATAATATGTATGTATGTATGTCCTTGTCCAGAGTTGCAATTTTTGTTGCTGCAATTTTTTAAAATTCAGCGTTGGAATTGCATAAATGTCAACATTACAAAATTCTTGCTTTGCAATTATTTATTAAAAAATTCTATTACACCACAAATTTCCTTGAAAAATTAACAATTTTATTTACTTTGTTATATTTTGTATTTTTCATACAACTGAAGAAAAATAAAACATCAAATACATTTAAATTAAAAAGTGCGAATTTCAAAACAAAAGAGAATTGCCGAGCACATGAAACTGTGTACCCCTCCCCAATCTTCTCACCTCTCTCATCTATAAACTCAAGAATTGCTGCAACAAAAATTGCAAGTCTGGACAGGAACTATGTTTGTAGAACAAAGTAAACAACATAAACAAAAAAATTTTAACGATTTTATTTTCCACTTTCATAAATGTATGTAAATTTATGCATCAAAATTTGGTATTTATGTATTTGTATTTTTGTTTGTTTTTTCGACAAGCACAACACAAGTGACTGATTTTCACATTTGTTGTCGCTTTGACTTTTCATAGTGGGTACCAAATTTGTATAAAAATGGTTACGTCATCGTTCGCATTAATTGTCGATCGACTTATCGTGCTGAAAAAGTTTAGTGGGTCCAAAATCAGCTGTTTCTCCTTAAAAATTATTGCAACGTTCGATCGATATCGTCGGTTTAGCTGTAAGTAAAAATTTTTCAATTCGTATTATTAAACATATTTTTATTAATTTCTAAAAAAAATTTGTGGAAAATGAGAAAATATATAGAAAGGAAACATTTCCAGTCTCGTTGCTGAAATCCTCTTATTTTTTAACAAAAGCTTATGAGCCCGGATCAAAAGTATTATTTTATACGCTTTAATAAGTATTTGTCAGAATATTTACAATTAACTGTGTTATTTGTTTATTAGTAATTGCATATGTAATTTGGCTTAAAAAGCAATACGAACTTTAGCCCAATCAAATCATAAATATAGAAACAGATGAAGTTCGAACAAAAATAATAAAACTAACGAAACATAATTCTATAATATTTTCCCCTCATGGGAAAGCAAAAATATCATAAATCTCTTTAGGAGTTACATTAAACAGTTTTATAATTATTTTTAATGATCTTACAGTAGAAGTAAAATGGATATTCTTTTGAACTTATATGTAATTAATATTACAATTCCAAAGCATTTTCTATCATTTTTAATTACAGAGTAGATTCCCAGAAAAACTTAAATTTGTTAGAGCCTCAATATGGCGTCCGTGCTTTCAAGCTGCTATAGATCCTGTAGCAGCTATGTGTCCTGTAGCTGCTACTGATCGTATAGCTGCTGTAGATCCTGTAGCTGCTACAGATCGTGCAGCTGATGTAGATCCTGTAGCTGCTACAAATCGTACAGCTGCTGTAGATCCTGTAGCTGCTACAGATCGCACAGCTGGTGTAGATCCTGTAGCTGCTACAGATCGCACAGCTGGTGTAGATCCTGTAGCTGCTACAGATCGTACAGCTGGTGTAGATCCTGTAGCTGCTACAGATCGTACAGCTGCTGTATATCCTGTAGCTGCTACAGATCGTAAAGCTGCTGTAGATCCTGTAGCTGCTACAGATCGTACAGCTGTTGTAGATCCTGTAGCTGCTACAGATCGTACAGCTGCTGATCCTGTAGCTGCTACAGATCGTACAGCTGCTGTAGATCCTGTAGCTGCTACAGATCGTACAGCTGCTGTAGATCCTGTAGCTGCTACAGATCGTACAGCTGCTGTAGATCCTGTAGCTGCTACAGATCGTACAGCTGCTGTAGATCCTGCAGCTGCTACAGATCGTACAACTGCTGTAGATCCTGTAGCTACAGCTACCGCTGTAGGTCCTACGGGCGGCTATAGCTAACGCTGTAGGCCCTACAGGCCTACCGCTTTAGGCCCTACAGTCGGCTATGGCTACCGCTGTAGGCCCTATATGCGGCTATAGCTACCGCTGTGGCTCCTACAGGTTCCTATACCTACCGCTGTAGGCCCTACAGCTGGCTATAGCTACCGCTGTAGGCCCTCCAGCTGCCTATAGCTACCGATTTAGGCCCTACAGCCGCCTATAGCTACCGCTGTAGGCCCTACAGCCGCCTATAGCTACCGCTGTAGGCCCTACAGGCGCCTATAGGTACAGCTTAGGTCCTACAGGCGGCTACAGGTACCGCTGTACGCCCTATAGGCGGCTATAGCTACCGCTGTAGGCCGTACAGGCGGCTATAGCTATCGCTGTATGCCCTACAGGCGTCTATCGGTACCGCTGTATGTCCTACAGGCGGCTACCGCTGTATGTCCTACAGGCGGCTACCGTTGTATGTCCTACAGGCGGCTACCGCTGTAGGCCCTATATGCGGCTATAGCTACCACTGTAGGCCCTACAGGTGGCTATAGCTACCGCTTAGGCCCTATAGCGGCCATAGCTAACGCTTTAGGCCCTACAGGCGGCTATAGCTACCGCTATAGGTCCTATAGACAGCTACAGGTACCGCTGTAGGCCCTATAGGCGGATATACCTAACGCTGTGGGACCTACAGGCGGCTATAGCTAACGCTGTAGGCCCTACAGGCTGCTATAGCTAACGTTGTAGGTCTTACAGGTGGCTATAGCTACCGCTTAGGCCCTATAGGCGGCTATAGCTAACGCTGTAGGCCCTGCAGGCGGCTATAGCTAACGCTGTAGGCCCTGCAGGCGGCTATAGCTAACGCTGTAGGCCCTGCAGGCGGCTATAGCTAACGCTGTAGGCCCTGCAGGCGGCTATAGCTAACGCTGTAGGCCCTGCAGGCGGCTATAGCTAACGCTGTAGGCCCTGCAGGCGGCTATAGCTAACGCTGTAGGCCCTGCAGGCGGCTATAGCTAACGCTGTAGGCCCTGCAGGCGGCTATAGCTAACGCTGTAAGCACTTCAGGCGGCTATAGCTACCGCTATAAGTTCTAGAGGCGGCTATAGGTACCGCTGTAGGCCCTACAGGTGGCTATAGCTACCGCTTAGGCTCTATAGCGGCTATAGCTACCGCTGTAGGTCCTACAGGCGGCTATAGCTATCGCTGTAGGCCGTACACGCGGCCATAGCTACCGTTATAGTCCTACAGGCGCCTATAGCTACCGCTGTAGTCCCTACAGGCGGCTACAGCTACCGCTGTAGGCCCTACAGTCGGCTAGAGCTACCGCTGTAGCTCCTACAGGCGGCTATAGCTATCGCTGTAGGCCGTACACGCGGCTATAGCTACCGTTATAGTCCTACAGGCGCCTATAGCTACCGCTGTAGTCCCTACAGGCGGCTATAGCTACCGCTGTAGGCCCTACAGGCGGCTAGAGCTACCGCTGTAGGCCCTACAGTCGGCTAGAGCTACCGCTGTAGGCCCTACAGTCGGCTAGAGCTACCGCTGTAGGCCCTACAGTCGGCTATGGCTACCGCTGTAGGCCCTATATGCGGCTATCGGTACCGCTGTATGTCCTACAGGCGGCTACCGCTGTATGTCCTACAGGCGGCTACCGCTGTAGGCCCTATATCCGGCTATAGCTACCACTGTAGGTCCTACAGGCGGCTATAGCTACCGCTGTAGGTCCTACATGCGGCTATATGTACCGCTGTAAGTCCTACAGGCGCTTATAGGTACCGCTGTAGGTCCTACAGGCGGCTATAGGTAACGCTGTAGGCCCTACAGGCGGCTATAGCTACCGTTATAGGTCCTACAGGCGGCTATAGGTACCGCTTTAGGTTCTACAGGCGGCATAGCTACCGATGCAGGCTCAACAGGCGCTTATAGCTACCGCTGTAGGCCCTACAAGCGCCTATAGCTACCACTGAAGGCCGTGCAGGCACCTATAGCTACCGCTGTGGGACCTACAGTTGGTTATAGATTCCGCTGTAGGCCCTAAAGTTGGTTATAGATTCCGCTGTAGGCCCTGCAGGCGCCTGTAGCTACCGCTGTAGGCCCTGCAGGCGCCTGTAGCTACCGCTGTAGGCCCTGCAGGCGCCTGTAGCTACCGCTGTAGGCCCTACAGGCGCCTGTAGCTACCGCTGTAGGCCCTACAGGCGGCTATAGGTACCGTTGTAGGTCCTACAGGCGGCTATAGGTACCGTTGTAGGTCCTACAGGCGGCATAGCTACCGATGCAGGCTCAACAGGCGCCTATAGCTACTACCGATGCAGGCTCAACAGGCGCCTATAGCTACCGCTGTAGGTCCTACAGGTAGCGCTGTAGGTCCTACAGGTAGCGCTGTAGGTCCTACAGGTAGCGCTGTAGGTCCTACAGGTAGCGCTGTAGGTCCTACAGGTAGCGCTGTAGGTCCTACAGGTAGCGCTGTAGGTCCTACAGGTAGCGCTGTAGGTCCTACAGGTAGCGCTGTAGATCCTACAGGTAGCGCTGTAGATCCTACAGGTAGCGCTGTAGATCCTACAGGTAACGCTGTAGGCCCTATAGGCGGCTATAGCTAACGCTGTAGGCCCTACAGGCGGTTACAGCTAACGCTGTAGGCCCTACAGGCGGCTACAGATAACGCTGTAGGCCCTACAGGCGGCTATAGCTAACGCTGTAATCCCTTCAGGCGGCTATAGCTACCGCTATAGGTCTAGAGGCGGCTATAGGTACCGCTGTAGGCCCTACAGATGGTTATAGCTACCGCTTAGGCCCTAAAGCGGCTATAGCTACCGCTGTAGGTCCTACAGGCGGCTATAGCTACCGTTACAGTCCTACAGGCGCCTATAGCTGCCGCTGTAGGCCCTACAGGTACCGCTGTAGGTCCTACAGGTAGCGCTGTAGGCCCTACAGGCGGCTATAGCTAACGCTGTAGGCCCTACAGGCGGCTATAGCTACCGCTGTAGGCCCTACAGGCGCCTATAGGTACCGCTTAGGTCCTACACGCGGCTACAGGTACCGCTGAACGCCCTATAGGCGGCTATAGCTACCGCTGTAGGCCGTACAGGTGCCTATAGCTGTCGCTGTATGCCCTACAGGCGTCTATCGGTACCGCTGTAGGTTCTGAAGGCGGCTATAGCCACCAATGTAGGCTCAACAGGCGCCTATAGCTACCGCTGTAGGCTCTAAAGTCGGCTATAGCTACCGCTGTAGGCCCTAAAGTCGACTATAGCTACCGCTGTATGCTCTTTATGCGGCTATAGCTACCGCGGTAGGTCCTATGTGCGGCTATAGCTACCGCTGTAGGCCCTACAGCCGCCTATAGCTACCGCTGTAGGCCCTACAGGCGCCTATAGGTACCGCTTAGGTCCTACAGGCGGCTACAGGTACCGCTGTACGACCTATAGGCGGTTATAGCTACCGCGGTCGGCCGTACAGGCGCCTATAGCTATCGCTGTATGCCCTACAGGCGTCTATCGGTACCGCTGTATGTCCTACAGGCGGCTACCGCTGTAGGTTCTAAAGGCGGCTATAGCCACCAATGTAGGACGTACAGGCGGCTATAGCTACCGCTGTAGTAGGCTCAACAGGCGCCTATAGCTACCGCTGTAGGCCCTAAAGTCAGCTATAGCTACCGCTGTAGGTTCTATATGCGGCTATAGCTACCGCTGTATGCCCTTTATGCGGCTATAGCTACCGCGGCAGGTCCTATACGCGGCTATAGCTACCGCTGTAGGTCCTATATGCGGCTATAGCTACCGCTGTATGCCCTTTAAGCGGCTATAGCTACCGCGGTAGGCCCTATAGGCGGCTATAGCTACCGCGGTCGGCCGTACAGGCGCCTATAGCTATCGCTGTATGCCCTACAGGCGTCTATCGGTACCGCTGTATGTCCTACAGGCGGCTACCGCTGTAGGTTCTAAAGGCGGCTATAGCCACCAATGTAGGACGTACAGGCGGCTATAGCTACCGCTGTAGGCTCAACAGGCCCCTATAGCTACCGCTGTAGGCCCTAAAGTCAGCTATAGCTACCGCTGCAGGTTCTATATGCGGCTATAGCTACCGCTGTATGCCCTTTATGCGGCTATAGCTACCGCGGTAGGTCCTATATGCGGCTATAGCTACCGCTGTAGGCCCTATATGCGGCTATAGCTACCGCTGTATGCCCTTTATGCGGCTATAGCTACCGCGGTAGGCCCTAGATGCGGCTATAGCTACCGCTGTAGGCCCTACAATCGGCTATAGCTACCGCTGTATGCCCTACAATCGGCTATAGCTAACGCTGTAGGCCCTACAGGCTGCTATAGCTACCGCTTAGGACCTACAGGCGGCTATAGCTAACGCTGTAGTGTAGGCCCTATAGGCGGCTATAGCTAACGCTGTAGGCCCTACACGCGGCTTTAGCTAACGCTGTATGTAGGCCCTACAGGCGGCTATAGCTAACGCTGTAGGCCCTACAGGCTGCTATAGCTACTGTTGTAGGTCTTACAGGTGGCTATAGTTACCGTTGTAGGTCTTACAGGTGGCTATAGCTACCGCTTATGCCCTATAGGCGGCTATAGCTAACGCTGTAGGCCCTACAGGCGGCTACACGTACCGCTGTAGGTCCTACAGGTGGCTATAGCTACCGCTTAGGCCCTATAGGCGGCTATAGCTAACGCTGTAGTGTAGGCCCTATAGGCGGCTATAGCTAACGCTGTAGGCCCTACAGGCGGCTATAGCTAACGCTGTAGGCCTTACAGGCGGCTATAGCTAACGCTGTAGGCCCTACAGGCGGCTATAGGTACCGCTGTAGGTCCTACAGGTGGCTAACGCTGTAGGCCCTACAGGCGGCTATAGCTATCGCTGTAGGCCATACAGGCGCCTATAGCTATCGCTGTATGCCCTACAGGCGCCTATAGGTACCGCTGTAGGTCCTAGAGGCGGCTATAGGTACCGCTGTAGGTCCTACAGGTGGCTAACGCTGTAGGCCCTACAGGCGGCTATAGCTATCGCTGTAGGCCATACAGGCGCCTATAGCTATCGCTGTATGCCCTACAGGCGCCTATAGGTACCGCTGTAGGTCCTACCGGCGGCTACTGCTGTAGGTTTTAAAGGCGGCTATAGCCACCAATGAGGACCTACAGGCGGCTATAGCTACCGCTGTAGGCTTACAGGCGCCTATAGCTACCGCTGTTGGCCCTGAAGGCGGCTACAGCTATCTCTGTAGGCCCTACAGGCGCCTGTAGTTACCGCTGTAGGCCGTACAGGCGCCTGTAGCTACCGCTGTAGGTCCTTCAGGCGGCTACAGCTACCGCTGTAGGTCGTACAGACGGCTATACGTACCGTCGCTGTATGCCCTACAGGCGTCTGTCGGTACCGCTGTATGTCCTACAGGCGGCTACCGCTGTAGGTTCTAAAGGCGGCTATAGCCACCAATGTAGGACGTACAGGCGTACAGGCTACCGCTGTAGGCTCAACAGGCGCCTATAGCTACCGCTGTAGGCCCTAAAGTCTGCTATAGCTACCGTTGTAGGCCCTATATGCGGCTATAGCTACCGCTGTAGGCCCTTTATGCAGCTATAGCTACCGCGGTAGGCCCTATATGCGGCTATAGCTACCGCTGTAGGCCCTATATACGGCTATAGCTACCACTGTAGGCCCTACAGGCGGATGTAGCTGCCGCTGTAGGTCCTAGAGGCGGCTATAGCTACCGCTGTAGGCCTTACAGGCGCTTATAGCTACCGCTGTAGGCCCTACAAGCGCCTATGGCTACCACTGAAGGCCGTGCAGGCACCTATAGCTACCGCTGTGGGAACTACATTTGGTTATAGATTCCGCTGTAGGCCCTAAAGTTAGTTATAGATTCTGCTGTAGGCCCTACAGGCGCCTGTAGCTGTAGGCCCTACAAGCGGCTATAGGTACCTTTGTAGGTCCTACAGGCGGCTATAGGTACCGCTGTAGGTCCTACTGGCGGCTATAGGTACCGCTGTAGGTCCTACTGGCGGCTATAGGTACCGCTGTGGGCTCTAAAGTCGGCTATAGCTACCGCTGTAGGCCCTATATGCGGCTATAGCTACCGCTGTATGCCCTTTATGCGGCTATAGCTACCGCTTATGCCCTATAGGCGGCTATAGCTAACGCTGTAGGCCCTACAGGCGGCTACACGTACCGCTGTAGGTCCTACAGGTGGCTATAGCTACCGCTGTATGTCCTACAGGCGGCTACCGTTGTAGGTTCTAAAGGCGGCTATAGCCACCAATGTAGAACGTACAGGCGGCTTATAGCTACCGCTGTAGGCTCTACAGGCGCCTATAGCTACCGCTGTAGGCCCTAAAGTCTGCTATAGCTACCGTTGTAGGCCATATATGCGGCTATAGCTACCGCTGTAGGCCCTTTATGCAACGATAGCTACCGCGGTAGGCCCTATTTGCGGCTATAGCTACCGCTGTAGGCCCTATATACGGCTATAGCTACCACTGTAGGCCCTACAGGCGGATGTAGCTGCCGCTGTAGGTCCTACAGGCGGCTATAGCTACCGCTGTAGGCCTTACAGGCGGCTATAGCTACCGCTGTAGGCCTTACAGGCGCTTATAGCTACCGCTGTAGGCCCTACAAGCGCCTATGGCTACCACTGAAGGCCGTGCAGGCACCTATAGCTACCGCTGTGAGAACTACATTTGGTTATAGATTCCGCTGTAGGCCCTAAAGTTGGTTATAGATTCTGCTGTAGGCCCTACAGGCTCCTGTAGCTACCGCTGTAGGCCCTACAGGCTCCTGTAGCTACCGCTGTAGGTCCTTCAGGCGGCTACAGCTACGGCTGCAGGTCGTACAGACGGCTATAGGTACCGTTGCAGGTCCTACAGACGGCTATAGCTACCGCTGTAGGTCCTACAGGCGCCTATAGCTATCGCTGTATGCCCTACAGGCGTCTATCGTTACCGCTGTATGTCCTACAGGCGGCTACCGCTGTAGGTTCTAACGGCGGCTATAGCCACCAATGTAGGACGTACAGGCGGCTATAGCTACCGCTGTAGGTCCTACTGGCGGCTATAGGTACCGTTGTAGGCCCTATATGCGGCTATAGCTACCGCTGTAGGCCCTTTATGCAACGATAGCTACCGCGGTAGGCCCTATATGCGGCTATAGCTACCGTTGTAGGCCCTATATGCGGCTATAGCTACCGCGGTAGGCCCTATATGCGGCTATAGCTACCGCTGTAGGCCCTATATACGGCTATAGCTACCACTGTAGGCCCTACAGGCGGATGTAGCTGCCGCTGTAGGTCCTAAAGGCGGCTATAGCTACCGCGTAGGCCTTACAGGCGCTTATAGCTACCGCTGTAGGCCCTACAAGCGCCTATGGCTACCACTGAAGGCCGTGCAGGCACCTATAGCTACCGCTGTGGGAACTACATTTGGTTATAGATTCCCATGTAGGCCCTAAAGTTGGTTATAGATTCTGCTGTAGGCCCTACAGGCGCCTGTAGCTACCGCTGTAGGCCCTACAGGCGGCTATAGGTACCTTTGTAGGTCCTACAGGCGGCTATAGGTACCGCTGTAGGTCCTACTGGCGGCTATAGGTACCGCTGTAGGCTCTAAAGTCGGCTATAGCTACCGCTGTAGGCCCTAAAGTCGACCATAGCTACCGCTGTAGGCCCTATATGCGGCTATAGCTACCGCTGTGGGTCCTACAGGTTCCTATACCTACCGCTGTAGTCCCTACAGATGGCTATAGCTACCGCTGTAGGTCATACAGCCGTCTATAGCTACCGCTGTAGGCCCTACAGGCGCCTACAGGTACCGCTTAGGTCCTACAGGCGGCTACAGGTACCGCTGTACGACCTATAGGCGGCTATAGCTACCGCTGTGGACCGTACAGGCGCCTATAGCTATCGCTGTATGCCCTACAGGCGTCTATCGGTACCGCTGTATGTCCTACAGGCGGCTACAGCTGTAGGTTCTAAAGGCGGCTATAGCCACCAATGTAGGACGTACAGGCGCCTATAGCTATCGCTGTATGCCCTACATGCGTCTATCGGTACCGCTGTATGTCCTACAGGCGGCTACCGTTGTAGGTTCTAAAGGCGGCTATAGCCACCAATGTAGGACGTACAGGCGGCTATAGCTACCGCTGTAGGTCCTACTGGCGGCTATAGGTACCGTTGTAGGCCCTATATGCGGCTATAGCTACCGCTGTAGGCCCTTTATGCAACGATAGCTACCGCGGTAGGCCCTATATGCGGCTATAGCTACCGCTGTAGGCCCTATATACGGCTATAGCTACCACTGTAGGCCCTACAGGCGGATGTAGCTGCCGCTGTAGGTCCTAAAGGCGGCTATAGCTACCGCGTAGGCCTTACAGGCGCTTATAGCTACCGCTGTAGGCCCTACAAGCGCCTATGGCTACCACTGAAGGCCGTGCAGGCACCTATAGCTACCGCTGTGGGAACTACATTTGGTTATAGATTCCGCTGTAGGCCCTAAAGTTGGTTATAGATTCTGCTGTAGGCCCTACAGGCGCCTGTAGCTACCGCTGTAGGCCCTACAGGCGGCTATAGGTACCTTTGTAGGTCCTACAGGCGGCTATAGGTACCGCTGTAGGTCCTACTGGCGGCTATAGGTACCGCTGTAGGCTCTAAAGTCGGCTATAGCTACCGCTGTAGGCCCTAAAGTCGACCATAGCTACCGCTGTAGGCCCTATATGCGGCTATAGCTACCGCTGTGGGTCCTACAGGTTCCTATACCTACCGCTGTAGTCCCTACAGATGGCTATAGCTACCGCTGTAGGTCCTACAGCCGTCTATAGCTACCGCTGTAGGCCCTACAGGCGCCTACAGGTACCGCTTAGGTCCTACAGGCGGCTACAGGTACCGCTGTACGACCTATAGGCGGCTATAGCTACCGCTGTGGACCGTACAGGCGCCTATAGCTATCGCTGTATGCCCTACAGGCGTCTATGGGTACCGCTGTATGTCCTACAGGCGGCTACCGCTGTAGGTTCTAAAGGCAGCTATAGCCACCAATGTAGGACGTACAGGCGCCTATAGCTATCGCTGTATGCCCTACAGGCGTCTATCGGTACCGCTGTATGTCCTACAGGCGGCTACCGTTGTAGGTTCTAAAGGCGGCTATAGCCACCAATGTAGGACGTACAGGCGGCTATAGCTACCGCTGTAGGCTCAACAGGCGCCTATAGCTACCGCTGTAGGCCCTAAAGTCTGCTATAGCTACCGTTGTAGGCCCTATATGCGGCTATAGCTACCGCGGTAGGCCCTATATGCGGCTATAGCTACCGCTGTAGGCCCTATATACGGCTATAGCTGCCACTGTAGGCCCTACAGGCGGATGTAGCTGCCGCTGTAGGTCCTACAGGCGGCTATAGCTACCGCTGTAGGCCTTACAGGCGGCTATAGCTACCGCTGTAGGCCTTACAGGCGGCTATAGCTACCGCTGTAGGCCTTACAGGCGGCTATAGCTACCGCTGTAGGCCTTACAGGCGCTTATAGCTACCGCTGTAGGCCCTACAGGCGCTTATAGCTACCGCTGTAGGCCCTACAAGCGCCTATGGCTACCACTGAAGGCCGTGCAGGCACCTATAGCTACCGCTGTGAGAACTACATTTGGTTATAGATTCCGCTGTAGGACCTAAAGTTGGTTATAGATTCTGCTGTAGGCCCTACAGGCTCCTGTAGCTACCGCTGTAGGTCCTTCAGGCGGCTACAGCTACCGCTGTAGGCCCTACAGGCGGCTATAGGTACCTTTGTAGGTCCTACAGGCGGCTATAGGTACCGCTGTAGGTCCTACAGGCGGCTATAAGTACCGCTGTAGGTCCTACAGGCGGCTATAGGTACCGCTGTAGGCTCTAAAGTCGGCTATAGCTACCGCTGTAGGCCCTAAAGTCGACTATAGCTACCGCTGTAGGCCCTATATGCGGCTATAGCTACCGCTGTGGGTCCTACAGGTTCCTATACCTACCGCTGTAGTCCCTACAGATGGCTATAGCTACCGCTGTAGGCCCTACAGCCGTCTATAGCTACCGCTGTAGGCCCTACAGGCGCCTACAGGTACGCTTAGGTCCTACAGGCGGCTACAGGTACGGCTGTACGACCTATAGGCGGCTATAGCTACCGCTGTGGACCGTACAGGCGCCTATAGCTATCGCTGTATGCCCTACAGGCGTCTATCGGTACCGCTGTATGTCCTACAGGCGGCTACCGCTGTAGGTTCTAAAGGCGGCTATAGCCACCAATGTAGGACGTACAGGCGGCTATAGCTACCGCTGTAGTCTCAACAGGCGCCTATAGCTACCGCTGTAGGCCCTATATGCGGCTATAGCTACCGCGGTAGGCCCTATATGCGGCTATAGCTACCGCTGTAGGCCCTATATACGGCTATAGCTACCACTGTAGGCCCTACAGGCGGATGTAGCTGCCGCTGTAGGTCCTACAGGCGGCTATAGCTGCCGCTGTAGGTCCTACAGGCGGCTATAGCTGCCGCTGTAGGTCCTACAGGCGGCTATAGCTACCGCTGTAGGCCCTACAAGCGCCTATGGCTGCCACTGAAGGCCGTGCAGGCACCTATAGCTACCGCTGTGGGAACTACATTTGGTTATAGATTCCGCTGTAGGCCCTAAAGTTGGTTATAGATTCTGTTGTAGGCCCTACAGGCGCCTGTAGCTACCGCTGTAGGCCCTAAATTCGGCTATAGCTACCGCTGTAGGCCCTATATGCGGCTATAGCTACCGCTGTATGCCCTTTATGTGGCTATAGCTACCGCTGTAGGCCCTATATGCGGCTATAGCTACCGCTGTATGCCCTTTATGCGGCTATAGCTACCGCGGTAGGCCCTATATGCGGCTATAACTACCGCTGTATGCCCTTTATGCGGCTATAGCTACCGCGGTAGGCCCTATATGCGGCTATAGCTACCGGTGTAGGCCCTACAATCGGCTATAGCAACCGCTATAGGTCCTAGAGGCAGGTACAGGTACCGCTGTAGGCCCTATAGGCGGATATACCTAACGCTGTAGGCCCTACAGGCTGCTATAGCTACCGTTGTAGGTCTTACAGGTGGCTATAGCTACCGTTGTAGGTCTTACAGGTGGCTATAGCTACCGCTTATGCCCTATAGGCGGCTATAGCTAACGCTGTAGGCCCTACAGGCGGCTATAGCTAACGCTGTAGGCCCTACAGGCGGCTATAGCTAACGCTGTAGGCCCTACAGGCGGCTACACGTACCGCTGTAGGTCCTACAGGTGGCTATAGCTACCGCTTAGGCCCTATAGGCGGCTATAGCTAACGCTGTAGGCCCTACAGGCGGCTATAGCTAACGCTGTAGGCCCTACAGGCGGCTATAGCTAACGCTGTAGGCCCTACAGGCGGCTATAGCTAACGCTGTCCTTACAGGCTGCTATAGCTAACGCTGTAGGCCCTACAGGCGGCTATAGGTAACACTGTAGGCCCTACAGGCGGCTATAGCTAACGCTGTAAGCCCTTCAGGCGGCTATAGCTGCCGCTATAGGTCCAAGAGGCGGCTATAGGTACCGCTGTAGGTCCTACAGGTGGCTACCGCTGTAGGTCCTACAGGTGGCTACCGCTGTAGGTCCTACAGGTGGCTACCGCTGTAGGTCCTACAGGTGGCTACCGCTGTAGGTCCTACAGGTGGCTACCGCTGTAGGTCATACAGGTGGCTACCGCTGTGGGTCCTACAGGTGGCTACCGCTGTGGGTCCTACAGGTGGCTACCCCTGTAGGTCCTACAGGTGGCTACCGCTGTAGGTCCTACAGGCGGCTATAGGTACCGTTGTAGGTCCTACAGGCGGCTATAGCTACCGCGGTAGGCCCTATATGCGGCTATAGCTACCGCTGTAGGCCCTATATACGGCTATAGCTACCACTGTAGGCCCTACAGGCGGATGTAGCTGCCGCTGTAGGTCCTAAAGGCGGCTATAGCTACCGCGTAGGCCTTACAGGCGCTTATAGCTACCGCTGTAGGCCCTACAAGCGCCTATGGCTACCACTGAAGGCCGTGCAGGCACCTATAGCTACCGCTGTGGGAACTACATTTGGTTATAGATTCCCATGTAGGCCCTAAAGTTGGTTATAGATTCTGCTGTAGGCCCTACAGGCGCCTGTAGCTACCGCTGTAGGCCCTACAGGCGGCTATAGGTACCTTTGTAGGTCCTACAGGCGGCTATAGGTACCGCTGTAGGTCCTACTGGCGGCTATAGGTACCGCTGTAGGCTCTAAAGTCGGCTATAGCTACCGCTGTAGGCCCTAAAGTCGACCATAGCTACCGCTGTAGGCCCTATATGCGGCTATAGCTACCGCTGTGGGTCCTACAGGTTCCTATACCTACCGCTGTAGTCCCTACAGATGGCTATAGCTACCGCTGTAGGTCATACAGCCGTCTATAGCTACCGCTGTAGGCCCTACAGGCGCCTACAGGTACCGCTTAGGTCCTACAGGCGGCTACAGGTACCGCTGTACGACCTATAGGCGGCTATAGCTACCGCTGTGGACCGTACAGGCGCCTATAGCTATCGCTGTATGCCCTACAGGCGTCTATCGGTACCGCTGTATGTCCTACAGGCGGCTACCGTTGTAGGTTCTAAAGGCGGCTATAGCCACCAATGTAGGACGTACAGGCGGCTATAGCTACCGCTGTATGCCCTACAGGCGTCTATCGGTACCGCTGTATGTCCTACAGGCGGCTACCGTTGTAGGTTCTAAAGGCGGCTATAGCCACCAATGTAGGACGTACAGGCGGCTATAGCTACCGCTGTAGGTCCTACTGGCGGCTATAGGTACCGTTGTAGGCCCTATATGCGGCTATAGCTACCGCTGTAGGCCCTTTATGCAACGATAGCTACCGCGGTAGGCCCTATATGCGGCTATAGCTACCGTTGTAGGCCCTATATGCGGCTATAGCTACCGCGGTAGGCCCTATATGCGGCTATAGCTACCGCTGTAGGCCCTATATACGGCTATAGCTACCACTGTAGGCCCTACAGGCGGATGTAGCTGCCGCTGTAGGTCCTACAGGCGGCTATAGCTACCGCGTAGGCCTTACAGGCGCTTATAGCTACCGCTGTAGGCCCTACAAGCGCCTATGGCTACCACTGAAGGCCGTGCAGGCACCTATAGCTACCGCTGTGGGAACTACATTTGGTTATAGATTCCGCTGTAGGCCCTAAAGTTGGTTATAGATTCTGCTGTAGGCCCTACAGGCGCCTGTAGCTACCGCTGTAGGCCCTACAGGCGGCTATAGGTACCTTTGTAGGTCCTACAGGCGGCTATAGGTACCGCTGTAGGTCCTACTGGCGGCTATAGGTACCGCTGTAGGCTCTAAAGTCGGCTATAGCTACCGCTGTAGGCCCTAAAGTCGACCATAGCTACCGCTGTAGGCCCTATATGCGGCTATAGCTACCGCTGTGGGTCCTACAGGTTCCTATACCTACCGCTGTAGTCCCTACAGATGGCTATAGCTACCGCTGTAGGTCCTACAGCCGTCTATAGCTACCGCTGTAGGCCCTACAGGCGCCTACAGGTACCGCTTAGGTCCTACAGGCGGCTACAGGTACCGCTGTACGACCTATAGGCGGCTATAGCTACCGCTGTGGACCGTACAGGCGCCTATAGCTATCGCTGTATGCCCTACAGGCGTCTATGGGTACCGCTGTATGTCCTACAGGCGGCTACCGCTGTAGGTTCTAAAGGCGGCTATAGCCACCAATGTAGGACGTACAGGCGCCTATAGCTATCGCTGTATGCCCTACAGGCGTCTATCGGTACCGCTGTATGTCCTACAGGCGGCTACCGTTGTAGGTTCTAAAGGCGGCTATAGCCACCAATGTAGGACGTACAGGCGGCTATAGCTACCGCTGTAGGCTCAACAGGCGCCTATAGCTACCGCTGTAGGCCCTAAAGTCTGCTATAGCTACCGTTGTAGGCCCTATATGCGGCTATAGCTACCGCTGTAGGCCCTTTATGCAACTATAGCTACCGCGGTAGGCCCTATATGCGGCTATAGCTACCGCTGTAGGCCCTATATACGGCTATAGCTACCACTGTAGGCCCTACAGGCGGATGTAGCTGCCGCTGTAGGTCCTACAGGCGGCTATAGCTACCGCTTTAGGCCTTACAGGCGGCTATAGCTACCGCTGTAGGCCTTACAGGCGGCTATAGCTACCTCTGTAGGCCTTACAGGCGCTTATAGCTACCGCTGTAGGCCCTACAGGCGCTTATAGCTACCGCTGTAGGCCCTACAAGCGCCTATGGCTACCACTGAAGGCCGTGCAGGCACCTATAGCTACCGCTGTGAGAACTACATTTGGTTATAGATTCCGCTGTAGGACCTAAAGTTGGTTATAGATTCTGCTGTAGGCCCTACAGGCTCCTGTAGCTACCGCTGTAGGTCCTTCAGGCGGCTACAGCTACCGCTGTAGGCCCTACAGGCGGCTATAGGTACCTTTGTAGGTCCTACAGGCGGCTATAGGTACCGCTGTAGGTCCTACAGGCGGCTATAAGTACCGCTGTAGGTCCTACAGGCGGCTATAGGTACCGCTGTAGGCTCTAAAGTCGGCTATAGCTACCGCTGTAGGCCCTAAAGTCGACTATAGCTACCGCTGTAGGCCCTATATGCGGCTATAGCTACCGCTGTGGGTCCTACAGGTTCCTATACCTACCGCTGTAGTCCCTACAGATGGCTATAGCTACCGCTGTAGGCCCTACAGCCGTCTATAGCTACCGCTGTAGGCCCTACAGGCGCCTACAGGTACGCTTAGGTCCTACAGGCGGCTACAGGTACGGCTGTACGACCTATAGGCGGCTATAGCTACCGCTGTGGACCGTACAGGCGCCTATAGCTATCGCTGTATGCCCTACAGGCGTCTATCGGTACCGCTGTATGTCCTACAGGCGGCTACCGCTGTAGGTTCTAAAGGCGGCTATAGCCACCAATGTAGGACGTACAGGCGGCTATAGCTACCGCTGTAGTCTCAACAGGCGCCTATAGCTACCGCTGTAGGCCCTATATGCGGCTATAGCTACCGCGGTAGGCCCTATATGCGGATGTAGCTGCCGCTGTAGGTCCTACAGGCGGCTATAGCTGCCGCTGTAGGTCCTACAGGCGGCTATAGCTGCCGCTGTAGGTCCTACAGGCGGCTATAGCTACCGCTGTAGGCCCTACAAGCGCCTATGGCTGCCACTGAAGGCCGTGCAGGCACCTATAGCTACCGCTGTGGGAACTACATTTGGTTATAGATTCCGCTGTAGGCCCTAAAGTTGGTTATAGATTCTGTTGTAGGCCCTACAGGCGCCTGTAGCTACCGCTGTAGGCCCTAAATTCGGCTATAGCTACCGCTGTAGGCCCTATATGCGGCTATAGCTACCGCTGTATGCCCTTTATGTGGCTATAGCTACCGCTGTAGGCCCTATATGCGGCTATAGCTACCGCTGTATGCCCTTTATGCGGCTATAGCTACCGCGGTAGGCCCTATATGCGGCTATAACTACCGCTGTATGCCCTTTATGCGGCTATAGCTACCGCGGTAGGCCCTATATGCGGCTATAGCTACCGGTGTAGGCCCTACAATCGGCTATAGCAACCGCTATAGGTCCTAGAGGCAGGTACAGGTACCGCTGTAGGCCCTATAGGCGGATATACCTAACGCTGTAGGCCCTACAGGCTGCTATAGCTACCGTTGTAGGTCTTACAGGTGGCTATAGCTACCGTTGTAGGTCTTACAGGTGGCTATAGCTACCGCTTATGCCCTATAGGCGGCTATAGCTAACGCTGTAGGCCCTACAGGCGGCTATAGCTAACGCTGTAGGCCCTACAGGCGGCTATAGCTAACGCTGTAGGCCCTACAGGCGGCTACACGTACCGCTGTAGGTCCTACAGGTGGCTATAGCTACCGCTTAGGCCCTATAGGCGGCTATAGCTAACGCTGTAGGCCCTACAGGCGGCTATAGCTAACGCTGTAGGCCCTACAGGCGGCTATAGCTAACGCTGTAGGCCCTACAGGCGGCTATAGCTAACGCTGTCCTTACAGGCTGCTATAGCTAACGCTGTAGGCCCTACAGGCGGCTATAGGTAACACTGTAGGCCCTACAGGCGGCTATAGCTAACGCTGTAAGCCCTTCAGGCGGCTATAGCTGCCGCTATAGGTCCAAGAGGCGGCTATAGGTACCGTTGTAGGTCCTACAGGCGGCTATAGCTACCGCTATAGGTCCTACAGGCGGCTATAGCTACCGCTGTAGGTCCTACAGACGGCTATAGGTACCGTTGCAGGTCTTACAGACGGCTATAGCTACCGCTGTAGGCTTACAGGCGCCTATAGCTACCGCTATAGGCCCTGAAGGCGGCTACAGCTATCTCTGTAGTCCCTACAGGCGGCTGTAGTTACCGCTGTAGGCCGTACAGGCGCCTGTAGCTACCGCTGTAGGTCCTACAGGCGCCTATAGCTATCGCTGTATGCCGTACAGGCGTCTATCGATACCGCTGTATGTCCTACAGGCGGCTACCGCTGTAGGTTCTAACGGCGGTTATAGCCACCAATGGAGGACGTACAGGCGGCTATAGCTACCGCTGTAGACTCAACAGGCGCCTATAGCTACCGCTGTAGGCCCTAAAGTCTGCTATAGCTACCGTTGTAGGCCCTATATGCGGCTATAGCTACCGCTGTAGGCCCTTTATGCAGCTATAGCTACCGCGGTAGGCCCTATATGCGGCTACAGCTACCGCTGTAGGCCCTATATACGGCTATAGCTACCACTGTAGGCCCTACAGGTGGATGTAGCTGCCGCTGTAGGTCCTGCAGGCGGCTATAGCTACCGCGTAGGCCTTACAGGCGCTTATAGCTACCGCTGTAGGCCCTACAAGCGCCTATGGCTACCACTGAAGGCCGTGCAGGCACCTATAGCTACCGCTGTGGGAACTACATTTGGTTATAGATTCCGCTGTAGGCCCTAAAGTTGGTTATAGATTCTGCTGTAGGCCCTACAGGCGCCTGTAGCTACCGCTGTAGGCCCTACAGGCGGCTATAGGTACCTTTGTAGGTCCTACAGGCGGCTATAGGTACCGCTGTAGGTCCTACTGGCGGCTATAGGTACCGCTGTAGGCTCTAAAGTCGGCTATAGCTACCGCTGTAGGCCCTAAAGTCGACTATAGCTACCGCTGTAGGCCCTATATGCGGCTATAGCTACCGCTGTGGGTCCTACAGGTTCCTATACCTACCGCTGTAGTCCCTACAGATGGCTATAGCTACCGCTGTAGGCCCTACAGCCGTCTATAGCTACCGCTGTAGGCCCTACAGGCGCCTACAGGTACCGCTTAGGTCCTACAGGCGGCTACAGGTACCGCTGTACGACCTATAGGCGGCTATAGCAACCGCTGTGGACCGTGCAGGCGCCTATAGCTATCGCTGTATGCCCTACAGGCGTCTATCGGTACCGCTGTATGTCCTACAGGCGGCTACGGCTGTAGGTTCTAAAGGCGGCTATAGCCACCAATGTAGGACGTAGAGGCGGCTATAGCTACCGCTGTAGGCTCAACAGGCGCCTATAGCTACCACTGTAGGCCCTATATGCGGCTATAGCTACCGTTGTAGGCCCTATATGCGGCTATAGCTACCGCTGTAGGCCCTTTATGCAGCTATAGCTACCGCGGTAGGCCCTATATGCGGCTATAGCTACCGCTGTAGGCCCTATATACGGCTATAGCTACCACTGTAGGCCCTACAGGCGGATGTAGCTGCCGCTGTAGGTCTTACAGGCGGCTATAGCTACCGCTGTAGGCCTTACAGGCGCTTATAGCTACCGCTGTAGGCCCTACAAGCGCCTATGGCTACCACTGAAGGCCGTGCAGGCACCTATAGCTACCGCTGTGGGAACTACATTTGGTTATAGATTCCGCTGTAGGCCCTAAAGTTGGTTATAGATTCTGCTGTAGGCCCTACAGGCGCCTGTAGCTACCGCTGTAGGCCCTACAAGCGGCTATAGGTACCTTTGTAGGTCCTACAAGCGGCTATATGTACCGCTGTAGGTCCTACTGGCGGCTATAGGTACCGCTGTAGGCTCTAAAGTCGGCTATAGCTACCGCTGTAGGCCCTAAAGTCGACTATAGCTACCGCTGTAGGCCCTATAAGCGGCTATAGCTACCGCTGTGGGTCCTACAGGTTCCTATACCTACCGCTGTAGTCCCTACAGATGGCTATAGCTACCTCTGTAGGCCCTAAAGCCGCCTATAGCTACCGCTGTAGGCCCTACAGCCGCCTATAGCTATCGCTGTATGCCCTACAGGCGTCTATCGGTACCGCTGTATGTCCTACAGGCGGCTACCGCTGTAGGTTCTAAATGCGGCTATAGCCACCAATGTAGGACGTACAGGCGGCTATAGCTACCGCTGTAGGCTCAACAGGCGCCTATAGCTACCGCTGTAGGCCCTAAAGTCGGCTATAGCTACCGCTGTAGGCCCTATATGCGGCTATAGCTACCGCTGTATGCCCTTTATGCGGCTATAGCTACCGCGGTAGGCCCTATATGCGGCTATAGCTACCGCTGTAGGACTTATATGCGGCTATAGCTACCGCTGTATGCCCTTTATGCGGCTATAGCTACCGCGGTAGGCCCTATATGCGGCTATAGCTACCGCTGTAGGCCCTACAAGCGGCTATAGCTACCGCTATAGGTCCTAGAGGCAGGTACAGGTACCGCTGTAGGCCCTATAGGCGGATATACCTAACGCTGTGGGCCCTACAGCCGTCTATAGCTACCGCTGTAGGCCCTACAGGCGCCTACAGGTACCGCTTAGGTCCTACAGGCGGCTACAGGTACCGCTGTACGTCCTATAGGCGGCTATAGCAACCGCTGTGGACCGTACATGCGCCTATAGCTATCGCTGTATGCCCTACAGGCGTCTATCGGTACCGCTGTATGTCCTACAGGCGGCTACGGCTGTAGGTTCTAAAGGCGGCTATAGCCACCAATGTAGGACGTAGAGGCGGCTATAGCTACCGCTGTAGGTTCAACAGGCGCCTATAGCTACCGCTGTAGGCCCTATATGCGGCTATAGCTACCGTTGTAGGCCCTATATGCGGCTATAGCTACCGCTGTAGGCCTTATATGCGGCTATAGCTACCGCTGTATGCCCTATATGCTGCTATAGCTACCGCGGTAGGCCCTATATGCGGCTATAGCTACCGCTGTAGGCCCTATATACGGCTATAGCTACCACTGTAGGCCCTACAGGCGGATGTAGCTGCCGCTGTAGGTCCTACAGGCGGCTATAGCTACCGCTGTAGGCCTTACAGGCGCTTATAGCTACCGCTGTAGGCCCTACAAGCGCCTATGGCTGCCACTGAAGGCCGTGCAGGCACCTATAGCTACCGCTGTGGGAACTACATTTGGTTATAGATTCCGCTGTAGGCCCTAAAGTTGGTTATAGATTCTGCTGTAGGCCCTACAGGCGCCTGTAGCTACCGCTGTAGGCCCTAAATTCGGCTATAGCTACCGCTGTAGGCCCTATATGCGGCTATAGCTACCGCTGTATGCCCTTTATGCGGCTATAGCTACCGCGGTAGGCCCTATATGCGGCTATAGCTACCGCTGTATGCCCTTTATGCGGCTATAGCTACCGCGGTAGGCCCTATATGCGGCTATAACTACCGCTGTATGCCCTTTATGCGGCTATAGCTACCGCGGTAGGCCCTATATGCGGCTATAGCTACCGCTGTAGGCCCTACAATCGGCTATAGCTACCGCTATAGGTCCTAGAGGCAGGTACAAGTACCGCTGTAGGCCCTATAGGCGGATATACCTAGCGCTGTGGGACCTACAGGCGGCTATAGCTAACGCTGTAGGCCCTACAGGCTGCTATAGCTACCGTTGTAGGTCTTACAGGCTGCTATAGCTAACGCTGTAGGCCCTACAGGCGGCTATAGGTAACACTGTAGGCCCTACAGGCGGCTATAGCTAACGCTGTAGGCCCTACAGGCGGCTACACGTACCGCTGTAGGTCCTACAGGTGGCTATAGCTACCGCTTAGGCCCTATAGGCGGCTATAGCTAACGCTGTAGGCCCTACAGGCGGCTATAGCTAACGCTGTAGGCCCTACAGGCGGCTATAGCTAACGCTGTAGGCCCTACAGGCGGCTATAGCTAACGCTGTAGGCCTTACAGGCTGCTATAGCTAACGCTGTAGGCCCTACAGGCGGCTATAGGTAACACTGTAGGCCCTACAGGCGGCTATAGCTAACGCTGTAAGCCCTTCAGGCGGCTATAGCTGCCGCTATAGGTCCTAGAGGCGGCTATAGGTACCGCTGTAGGTCCTACAGGTGGCTACCGCTGTGGGTCCTACAGGTGGCTACCGCTGTAGGTCCTACAGGTGGCTACCCCTGTAGGTCCTACAGGTGGCTACCCCTGTAGGTCCTACAGGTGGCTACCGCTGTAGGTCCTACAGGCGGCTATAGGTACCGTTATAGGTCGTACAGGCGGCTATAGCTACCGCTATAGGTCCTACAGACGGCTATAGCTACCGCTGTAGGTCCTACAGACGGCTATAGGTACCGTTGCAGGTCTTACAGACGGCTATAGCTACCGCTGTAGGCTTACAGGCGCCTATAGCTACCGCTATAGGCCCTGAAGGCGGCTACAGCTATCTCTGTAGGCCCTACAGGCGCCTGTAGTTACCGCTGTAGGCCGTACAGGCGCCTGTAGCTACCGCTGTAGGTCCTTCAGGCGGCTACAGCTACCGCTGTAGGTCGTACAGACGGCTATAGGTACCGTTGCAGGTCCTACAGACGGCTATAGCTACCGCTGTAGGTCCTACAGGCGCCTATAGCTATCGCTGTATGCCCTACAGGCGTCTATCGATACCGCTGTATGTCCTACAGGCGGCTACCGCTGTAGGTTCTAACGGCGGCTATAGCCACCAATGGAGGACGTACAGGCGGCTATAGCTACCGCTGTAGGCTCAACAGGCGCCTATAGCTACCGCTGTAGGCCCTAAAGTCTGCTATAGCTACCGTTGTAGGCCCTATATGCGGCTATAGCTACCGCTGTAGGCCCTTTATGCAGCTATAGCTACCGCGGTAGGCCCTATATGCGGCTACAGCTACCGCTGTAGGCCCTATATACGGCTATAGCTACCACTGTAGGCCCTACAGGCGGATGTAGCTGCCGCTGTAGGTCCTACAGGCGGCTATAGCTACCGCGTAGGCCTTACAGGCGCTTATAGCTACCGCTGTAGGCCCTACAAGCGCCTATGGCTACCACTGAAGGCCGTGCAGGCACCTATAGCTACCGCTGTGGGAACTACATTTGGTTATAGATTCCGCTGTAGGCCCTAAAGTTGGTTATAGATTCTGCTGTAGGCCCTACAGGCGCCTGTAGCTACCGCTGTATGCCCTACAAGCGACTATAGGTACCTTTGTAGGTCCTACAAGCGGCTATAGGTACCTTTGTAGGTCCTACAAGCGGCTATAGGTACCGCTGTAGGTCCTACTGGCGGCTATAGGTACCGCTGTAGGCTCTAAAGTCGGCTATAGATACCGCTGTAGACCCTAAAGTCGACTATAGCTACCGCTGTAGGCCCTATATGCGGCTATAGCTACCGCTGTGGGTCCTACAGGTTCCTATACCTACCGCTGTAGTCCCTACAGATGGCTATAGCTACCTCTGTAGGCCCTAAAGCCGCCTATAGCTACCGCTGTAGGCCCTACAGCCGCCTATAGCTATCGCTGTATGCCCTACAGGCGTCTATTGGTACCGCTGTATGTCCTACAGGCGGCTACCGCTGTAGGTTCTAAAGGCGGCTATAGCCACCAATGTAGGACGTACAGGCGGCTATAGCTACCGCTGTAGGCTCAACAGGCGCCTATAGCTACCGCTGTATGCCCTTTATGCGGCTATAGCTACCGCGGTAGGCCCTATATGCGGCTATAGCTACCGCTGTAGGCCTTATATGCGGCTATAGCTACCGCTGTATGCCCTTTATGCGGCTATAGCTACCGCGGTAGGCCCTATATGTGGTTATAGCTACCGCTGTAGGCCCTACAATCGGCTATAGCTACCGCTATAGGTCCTAGAGGCAGGTACAGGTACCGCTGTAGGCCCTATAGGCGGATATACCTAACGCTGTGGGACCTACAGGCGGCTATAGCTAACGCTGTAGGCCCTACAGGCTGCTATAGCTACCGTTGTAGGTCTTACAGGTGGCTATAGCTAACGCTGTAGGCCCTACAGGCGGCTATAGCTAACGCTGTAGGTCCTACAGGTGGCTATAGCTACCGCTTAGGCCCTATAGGCGGCTATAGCTAACGCTGCAGGCCCTACAGCCGGCTATAGCTAACGCTGTAGGCCCTACAGGCGGCTATAGCTAACGCTGTAGGCCTTACAGGCGGCTATAGCTAACGCTGTAGGCCCTACAGGCGGCTATAGCTAACGCTGTAGGCCCTACAGGCGGCTATAGCTAACGCTGTAAGCCCTTCAGGCAGCTATAGCTACCGCTATAGGTCCTAGAGGCGGCTATAGGTACCGCTGTAGGTCCTACAGGTGGCTACCGCTGTAGGTCCTAGAGGCGGCTATAGGTACCGCTGTAGGTCCTACAGGCGGCTATAGCTATCGCTGTAGGCCATACAGGCGCCTATAGCTATCGCTGTATGCCCTACAGGCGCCTATAGGTACAGCTGTAGGTCCTACAGGCGGCTACTGCTGTAGGTTTTAAAGGCGGCTATAGCCACCAATGAGGACCTACAGGCGGCTATAGCTACCGCTGTAGGCTTACAGGCGCCTGTAGGTAGGTCCTACAGTTACCGCTGTAGGTCCTACAGTTACCGCTGTAGGTCCTACAGTTACCGCTGTAGGTCCTACAGTTACCGCTTTAGGTCCTACAGTTACCGCTTTAGGTCCTACAGTTACCGCTGTAGGTCCTACAGTTACCGCTGTAGGTCCCACAGGTAGCGCTGTAGGTCCTACAGGTAGCGCTGTAGGTCCTACAGTTACCGCTGTAGGTCCTACAGTTACCGCTGTAGGTCCTACAGTTACCGCTTTAGGTCCTACAGTTACCGCTTTAGGTCCTACAGTTACCGCTGTAGGTCCTACAGTTACCGCTGTAGGTCCCACAGGTAGCGCTGTAGGTCCTACAGGTAGCGCTGTAGGTCCTACAGTTACCGCTGTAGGTCCCACAGGTAGCGCTGTAGGTCCTACAGGTAGCGCTGTAGGTCCTACAGGCACCGCTGTAGGTCCTACAGGCACCGCTGTAGGTCCTACAGGTACCGCTGTAGGTCCTAGAGGCACCGCTGTAGACCCTATAGGCGGATATAGCTAACGCTGTAGGCCCTACAGGCGGCTAAAGCTACCGCTATAGGCCCTACAGGCGGCTAAAGCTACCGCTGTAGGTCATACAGACGGCTTTAGCTACCGCTGTAGGTCCTACATGCGGCTATAGGTACCATTGTAGGTCCTACAGGCGGCTATAGCTACCGCTGTAGGTCCTACATGCGGCTATAGGTACCATTGTAGGTCCTACAGGCGGCTATAGCTACCGCTGTAGGTCCTAAAGGCGGCTATAGGTATCGTTGTAGAGCCCTACAGGCGGATATAGCTACCGCTTAGGCCCCATAGGCGGCTATAGCTAGCGCTGTAGGTCCTACAGGCGGCTATAGATACCGCTTTAGGCCCTACAGGCGGCTATAGCTACCGTTGTAGGTCTTACAGGCGACTATAGCCACCAATGTAGGACGTACAGGCGGTTATAGCTACCGCTGTAGGCTCAACAGGCGCCTATAGCTACCGCTGTAGGCTCTTAAGTCGGCTATAGCTACCGCTGTAGGCCCTAAAGTCGACTATAGCTACCGCTGTAGGCCCTATATGCGGCTATAGCTAACGCTGTGGGTCCTACAGGTTCCTATACCTACCGCTGTAGTCCCTACAGACGGCTATAGCTACCGCTGTTGGCCCTTCAGCCGCCTATAGCTACCGCTGTAGGCCCTACAGCCGCCTATAGCTACCGCTGTACGCCCTATAGGCGGTTATAGCTACCGCTGTCGGCCGTACAGGCGCCTATAGCTATCGCTGTATGCCCTACAGGCGTATATCGGTACCGCTGTATGTCCTACAGGCGGCTACCGCTGTAGGTTCTAAAGGCGGCTATATAGCCACCAATGTAGGACGTACAGGCGGCTATAGCTACCGCTGTAGGCTCAACAGGCGCCTATAGCTACCGGTGTAGGCCCTAAAGTCGGCTATAGCTACCGCTGTAGGCCCTATATGCGGCTATAGCTACCGCTGTATGCCCTTTATGCGGCTATAGCTACCGCGGTAGGCCCTATATGCGGCTATAGCTATCGCTGTAGGCCCTACGGGCGGCTATAGCTAACGCTGTAGCCCTACAGGCGGCTATAGCTAACGCTGTAGGTCCTACAGTCGCCTATAGCTGATGTAGGCCGTATAGGCGGATATACCTAACGCTGTGGAACCTACAGGCGGCTATAGCTAACGCTGTAGGCCCTACAGGCTGCTATAGCTACCGTTGTAGGTCTTACAGGTGGCTATAGCTACCGCTTAGGCCCTATAGGCGGCTATAGCTACCGTTGTAGGTCTTACAGGCGACTATAGCCACCAATGTAGGACGTACAGGCGGTTATAGCTACCGCTGTAGGCTCAACAGGCGCCTATAGCTACCGCTGTAGGCTCTTAAGTCGGCTATAGCTACCGCTGTAGGCCCTAAAGTCGACTATAGCTACCGCTGTAGGCCCTATATGCGGCTATAGCTAACGCTGTGGGTCCTACAGGTTCCTATACCTACCGCTGTAGTCCCTACAGACGGCTATAGCTACCGCTGTTGGCCCTTCAGCCGCCTATAGCTACCGCTGTAGGCCCTACAGCCGCCTATAGCTACCGCTGTACGCCCTACAGGCGGCTATAGCTAACGCTGTAAGCCCTTCAGGCGGCTATAGCTACCGCTATAGGTCCTAGAGGCGGCTATAGGTACCGCTGTAGGTCCTACAGGTGGCTACCGCTGTAGGTCTTACAGGTGGCTACCCCTGTAGATCCTACAGGTGGCTACCGCTGTAGGTCCTACAGGCGGCTATAAGTACCGTTGTAGGTCCTACAGACGGCTATAGCTACCGCTGCAGGTCCTACAGGCGGCTATAGCTAACGCTGTAGGCCCTACAGGCGGCTATAGCTAACACTGTAGGCCATACAGGCGGCTGTAGGTCCTACAGGCGGCTATAGGTACCGCTGTAGGTCCTACAGGCGCCTATAACTACCGCTGTGGGACCTACAGGCGGCTATAGCTACCGTTGTAGGTCTTACAGGCGGCTATACCTACCGCTTAGGCACTATAGGCGGCTATAGCTGCCGCTGTAGGCCCTACAGGCGGCTATAGGTACTGTTGTAAGTCCTACAGGCCGCTGTAGCTACCGCTGTAGGTCCTACAGGCGGCTACAGGTACCGCTATGGTTCTACAGGCGGCTACCGCTGTAGGTCCTAAAGGCGACTATAGCCACCAATGTAGGACGTACAGGCGGTTATAGCTACCGCTGTAGGCTCAACAGGCGCCTATAGCTACCGCTGTAGGCCCTATAGGCGGCTATAGCTAACGCTGTAAGCCCTTCAGGCGGCTATAGCTACCGCTATAGGTCCTAGAGGCGGCTATAGGTACCGCTGTAGGTCCTACAGGTGGCTACCGCTGTAGGTCTTACAGGTGGCTACCCCTGTAGGTCCTACAGGTGGCTACCGCTGTAGGTCCTACAGGCGGCTATAAGTACCGTTGTAGGTCCTACAGACGGCTATAGCTACCGCTGCAGGTCCTACAGGCGGCTATAGCTAACGCTGTAGGCCCTACAGGCGGCTATAGCTAACGCTGTAGGCCCTACAGGCGGCTATAGCTAACGCTGTAGGCCCTACAGGCGGCTATAGCTAACGCTGTAAGCCCTTCAGGCGGCTATAGCTACCGCTATAGGTCCTAGAGGCGGCTATAGGTACCGCTGTAGGTCCTACAGGTGGCTACCGCTGTAGGTCTTACAGTTGGCTACCCCTGTAGGTACTACAGGTGGCTACCGCTGTAGATCCTACAGGCGGCTATAAGTACCGTTGTAGGTCCTACAGACGGCTATAGCTACCGCTGCAGGTCCTACAGGCGGCTATAGCTAACGCTGTAGGCCATACAGGCGGCTGTAGGTCCTACAGGCGGCTATAGGTACCGCTGTAGGTCCTACAGGCGCCTATAACTACCGCTGTGGGACCTACAGGCGGCTATAGCTTCCGCTGTAGGCCCTAATGGAGCCTGTAGCTACCGCTGTAGGCCCTACAGGCGCCTGTAGCTACCGCTGTAGGCCCTACAGGCGCCTGTAGCTACCGCTGTAGGCCCTACAGGCGCCTGTAGCTACCGCTGTAGGCCCTACAGGCGGCTATAGCTACAGCTGTAGGTCCTACAGACGGCTATAGCTACCGCTGTAGGCCCTACAGGCGGCTATAGCTACAGCTGTAGGTCCTACAGGCGGCTATAGCTTCCGCTGTAGGCCCTACAGGCGGCTATACGTACCGCTGTAGGTCCTAGCGGCTATAGTAACCGCTATATCTACCGCTGAGGGCCCTACAGGCGCCTGTAGCTACCGTTGTAGGCTCTACAGGCGGCTATAGCTAGTAGGTCTACAGTATCAATAGCAGCTATATCATCTGTAGCAGCTACAAGATCTCTAGCAGCTACAGGATCTTTAGCAGCTACAGGATATATAGCAGCTACTATTTTAAAGTTTCGTTGAATATATCGAATGTCGTAATTTGCTTTCTGATGTTAAAAAAAAATACTACAGCTGCTATAGATACCGTAGATGCTATGATTCTACGATCTGTACCAGCTAGAGGATTTATAGCAATGATACGATCTGTAATAGCTATGGAATCTATAGCATCTACGGTATATATAGCAGCTGGAGTATTTATTTAACATCAGAAAGCAAATTACGACATTCGATATATTAAACGAAACTTTAAAATAGTTCTATTTAAGCTTAATTAAAATCTTTATCGATATAGAAATTTTAAACTATTTCAATCAGTTTAAATGAAAATATTTTTAAATTTTGTTTAATATCATTAACTGGGGTGTTACTCCCCCCCTATTGCGATTCGAAATAAAATTGGTATGAAATCGAACGATTGGTACTCTCTAAGGCAAAGGGAGAAAAACGTATGAGTATTTTGAACAAATATTTGTATTTGATATTTAAATTTTTATTTTTAGGGAAACAGCAAAAAAATTACATTACATTTTGTGATCACATATCTTAAAATTTATGTTGATGTATTCGTGCTTGTTTTTTACCGGTCTAACCGTTGGTATGTGAGCAAACGTGACATTCACAGCTGCGACAGTCCTAAAGTTTAGTCCTGGCCAATTTGATGTTGGTATCTGCCTTGGACAAGTAATTTTAATGCCGCAGTTTTATAATAGTTGCAATTTTTGTTGTCGTGTTTAATAGTGTTTAGAACATACAGAAACGCTTGTTTATTCAAACGGAAATTTAGTACAAAGCTAAAATAAAATTACCTGCGGTCATTTGAAGATAGTATGTATGTATAGTATACAGGTGTTTTCATTATCAAACCATCACGCTACAGAATCCATCACTATTTTAGTTTAAATTAAAATCTGTTACACTTTCACTTTTTCCTAGTTTTCTTTTTTTTAAAGAACATTTTTTGTTTACATACAGTCAAACCTCGATATAACGACCCTCACTATGACGATTTCCTCGATTTAACGAATTTTTTGAAATCCCTACAACGCTCTATAAGATCTGATACAAAATAAACCTCTCTATTACGAATACATTTGTCAATAACCTCGTTATAACGAATGCCCCCTGTATTCTTATATAATTTTATAATTTTTTTAATTTTTATAATTTTTTATTTGGGAGCCAAGCCTTTTTCTTTCAATCAATCCAGAGCACTAATACCATTTTGAGGCTCTAACAAATTTTATTTTTTCTGGGAGTCTACTCTGTAATTCCAAATGAAAGAAAATGTCTTTGAATTGTTATTGTTACTAACGTTCGAAACAATTCGAAAGAATTTTCTTCCTTGTTTAATTTAAAAAAATTCTACATTTTTATTACTTTTAAGGTCTTCAATAAATAAAAAAATTCAAATAGTCCTTAAAATTTTAAATATAATTACTATAAAAAATTATGTTTCATAATCTTATTAAAGCGAGTGTAAAATAGTACTTTTGGGCACACAGGGCCAAAAGGATGTTTTCTTTTCTAATTTTTTCTGATTTTTCACAAACGTTTATTAAACACATTTTTGTATTTATTAATTAATTTTAATTCTCTTATAGGCCGAACCAACAAGGGAAAAAAGCTAACACAACAAGTACAGAAATGTGATAAAAATGAATTGATAAAAGCTGAAATAATTTATTTACGAGTATAAATAAGTTATGTCTTTTTTAATTTTTTTATAAAACTTTAGGGTCTTATGCAAAAAAACTTAATAAAGCTTTGCCAAGCAATGTTAAGTAAAGTTGTATTCAAAAAAAATTATTGTATCAAAATTCTAAAGTAGGCACCCACGTTTGTTAAGGCTACTTTAAGTTGATATTTCCAAAATGTGTATTTTGTACCTCAAATATTTTTCTTAATATAGCACATATTGATTCATGTTACATCTGAAAATGAAGCTAGAAGTGCTAGCTCTTATCTTAAATTTATTATTTCTGTCATGTGATGGAAAATATCACTAAATTATCCAACTGCTTCGAAATACATAGCAAAATCCATAAAAAAATATTAAAATAAATACAATTATACAAAAATGTTTTAGTGATGTACATACAATCAAAACAAATCGAAAAAAGCTGGATATTCAAATACTCGTTTCATTTGAATAAAACAAATTGTGATAATTTTTCACATTTTTTTACTTTTACTTCATGGTTGTGTTTATATGTTTTCCTATTAAGTCAGAAGCTCATATTTTTTAAATTAGGTTGCTTTACTTCAAGATAATAAAAATTTATTTAATAAAATAAAAAAATATTTGAATACCCGAATGAAATTGTATTCAATTTTGTACATCATAAGCTGTGAAGTGGTTGTTGAACACGGTGGTGTTACCAGTATTTATTATTAAATCACAAAATATTTAAAGTTGTCTTTTGCATATGATTTTTTAATAAAGCTATGTTAGCCTTAAAGTGCTTATCAACTAATATGAACTTTAAAGCTAAAGTAAAATATTTTTTTGCATAAGGGGGTTAGTTGTTAACAAATGCCAAGGTTTGCAGTTGGCCCCACGATGTATTTTTTTTTTTTTTTTTTTTTTTGTAATTTTAATGTCCTTGGCAAAGTTTATTATTTCTTGAAAAGCGTATTACTAAATGTACTAAAACACCTAATACTAGATTTGCAATATAAAGGTATTTCTTAGAAGAAACACGTGTAAAAACTCCTTAAAAAAAGAAAATAATTTGGTAATGCATTTACAAAAAAGAAGTCATTAAAATAGCTCGCATTAATTACTGCTTCTAATAAACTAATAAAACTTTTATGTACTTTTTCGTTACAGAATTCTTAGACGCCCTTAGAACGCATTAAGTATTTTCTAGTGCCGGACGTGCGCAAGCAGAACATGTGCATTTAAGTAATATACAGAAAAAACGCTAAAACGTCTTGTTTCTAAATAATTAAAAAGCTTATTTATAAAAATGTATTCGTACTTACAAGTGTTCATACGTGTATTTAAGTCTTTTTTTTTTGTAATTATATTTTTAGTGTAGTTTTAAAATCTAATTTATTTCTCGCATCAGAAGTGGCCCATAATATTTCACGAAATGAAAGTAATTAATGTTTTTGCACAGTTGTTTTATGAACTAGACAAGACAAACTTAAGATACAATAATTTAAAATTAACTTAAATGACACAACAAATATTTATTTAAAACTTTCGTCAAATATCTGCCATTTCTGATCTTTATTTATACAAAAATAATTAATAAGAAACGTTTATAAACAAGCAAATAAACAATAAATAACAAAAACAGTATAACATTTACTGCCTCTTCCTCTAAATGCGAACCATAGCTTCGATCGGAGCAACAAAACCAAAGAACTGTAATATGTTTTTGTTTCCTATATATATATATATATATTCGATCGAATCTATCATTGGCACTTAGAGAAATGAGCTCTTATGTTTTATTTATCGTAAGAATTAAGAAATGGTAAAAAATCGCTAATAAATTTTTTTTAATATTAAACCGACTCGAAAAATAAGCACTAAAAAGTTAAAAATTATTTGAATTCGGTTAAATAAAATATTTTTGTATGTGTTATCTATTAGACCCCTGCACAAGACCACTTACAAGAACTTTTAAAACATGAGGGATTTTTCAAATGCTTTACTACAGCGAAATCTTCTAAAACAAACGCTAAACAACACTGTTTGCAAGAAATTTGCTTCAGTTATTGCAGGTATAGGAGTAAAGGTGGAAGTACATAACATGCGTTCAATGCGCTAATGCGATACACGCGGCTATCAAAAAAGTTGAAATAGTGTGTTTTCATAAGGCAAGTTACATAGAAAAGATCGCGACGCGCGTACCTCGCAAAAAGTTGAATATTCTTCAATTTTCACGCGTTGTATAAAAAATGACAGCTATTGTTGCCAGATTCATAAGCTAACATACAAAAAAATGATTACAAATTAATTTTTTTATTAAACAATTGATAAAAAATGCATTAAATATTTAAAGCAAAATAAAACGTAAATGCAAGACAAAAAATAGCTGACAAATTTTACAACTAAAAAACCTTAAAAGCGTGTTGTGTAACTTTCCATTTCTATAGCGTTAAACGTTTAACAAGCGAGAAAAGCGTTGGCCGTGGTATTTACTTCCACCTTAAAGAAGAAAATACTTAATGACGGAAGAATTTGTGATGATTGCTTCTTCATACGCATGGGCGCGTATATAAAATGGATGCATGTACATTAGGGTGCACACTATTTTTGAACTTGAGAAATTGTACCGTAACTCTACCTAGAAATGTTCTTCCATTCAAAAAACTATGTTGCGCAAAAAATTAGGCTGATCACGTATCGAAAAGGCGTGGCTCATCCGCCCTTAACTTCCGATAAAATGACAGCCTATATTAAATTTTCACATGTTTATTTTGAGTTAAGCTAATGGAATACATTTTACTTTCCTAAAGTAAATCATAATAATATAGAAATCCGAATTCATTAAATAGATCAGATGCGGCCTAAAGGAGGGGGGGGGGGCTTTTTATTTACCCTTGCACCAAAAGGTAAAATTTTATAATTGTTTTTAGAATTATCTAAGGAATAATTTGAAACTTCATTTAATAGGCTATTAACCCGTTATTTGCCCTCCTAATTCCTATGCCCCTTCCGAAAGTTAAGCTGAATACGCATCTGAATAGATTATTGTAAGACATCAAATTGTTTTTTTTACAAGTTTTAAAGAACGACGTATATTACCAAGGCAAATTAAATAGGTATTATTGTGCCATGGTATATTACATAGTATTGAGTTATTCGTTTACTCATAGACACTCAGGCAACCTTTTTATTATTTATTTTACTGTATAAATAGAAATATATATTTTAACCGTCAAATCACTAAAAATCGTTCACCACATACAATATACATAGTTATAAAATGTAAATATTAACAAATTCTGGCAACTCCGAACTGAGAAAATAAAAAGGGAATTCCCCAATAAAAATGACATTTTTTTGTTTGTTTATTTTTTTTTTTGTTAGAAACTGATGTTAACAGTCGAAATACATTGTGAAAAATAAAGTTAAAAGTGAATATTGCTTTCAAAGTTTTATAAGAGTAAAATTTTAAATAACAAATCGTATTTATATCTGTTGTTTGTGACTAACTAGCAAAAAAAAAGGTGTAAATTAAAACAAAATGAGTACAAGAGGACAAGAAAATTTTTATCTTCTTGATCACGACGCGAGCCAAATTATCGGTGCCAAATTATCCTCCAATTTGCAAGTTTTGCGAGTATTATTCTATAATATGCGCAAAGTAAAACTAGACTTGCGAGCAAGTGCATCTCTTGTGGTAAGAGAAATACAAATGCGTTTCAAAAGTGGAAAGTTTGTGCTTTCAATGGAAGAAATTGCAGAAAAATTGCAAGCGGAGAACATTATTGCAAGAAAAACGTGAAAAGGAATTATCGGAAAAATTTGACGATCTATTTGATGTTGCTCACGCTAATGCATTACATATGCTAAATATAGAAGAAGACAAATTATTTTTGATGAATCAAAGAAAAATAGGAAGACCGGGTTCAATGTTGGGCAGTGACCGGTTTTTAGAAAAAAAAAAGACAGAAAGTGTCTTCGCGAAGAAAATAAGGAACGTTTTAAAGATAAACATGTATCTGTTTTGCAAAGTAAGTATGTAAAAGTGTTATTATATGTCTTTAACGTCAATAACATCCATACATAGATTTAAAACTATTTTATTACACTGTGACACAACCATCAACTTTTTTTTTACAGAGGAGCACGAGATTGTGGATTTTGAGTCAAGTGATAACCACGAACTCGATGATAATGATTCAGATGGAACGCAATACTCGAAAGTCGAGCCAGCTGCAAAAAAAAAACGAGGTCAACATCACTTTATAACACCGAAACTAGTATCAGCTTTAGACAAATGTAAAATAAGCGATCGTGATGCAGTGTGAGTTATAATAGCAACCGCTCAAGCTTTAAAACATAACGTTAGGGATTTAGTGATAAACACAACGTCTATCCGCCGATGTCGTAAAAAGATTCGATATCAAACAAACCAAGAAATTCGTGATGTATTTAAAAGCAAACTGATATCAACATTAACTGTTCATTGGGATGGAAAAATTTTGCCATCATTGTTGAGTAGAGAAAAAGTAGACCGTTTGCCAGTAGTAATATAATTTAACGGAAATGATCAGTTGCTTGGCATTCCAGCAATTTCCACCGCCACAGGAAAGCAACAGGCCACAGCTATTTTCAATTGTTTGAAAGAATGGGACCTAGAAAAAAAGGTGCAGGCTCTATGCTGCGATACTACAGCATCCAATTTAGGACGTAAGTAGGGTGCATGCGTTCATTTGGAGAAAATATTGGAAAAAGAACTTTTGTATTTACCTTGCCGTCATCATATCTTTGAAATTCTTTTAAGGAGCGTTTTTGATGACAAAATGAAAAAATCTATTGGTCCCAGTGTACAAATATTTAACAAATTTAGAGAAGAGTGGGAAGAAATTAAAACAAAGTCTTTTAAATCTGGAATGAAGATATTCATGTAAAAAACACACTAGGCAATATGAAAGATACAATTGAGTTTGCTTTCAGTAGCCTAAAAAAAGTCAACCTCGGGACAATTACAAAGAACTTCTCCAACTGGCTTTAGTTTTCCTTGGAGAGTCGGTTCCAAAGTTTACTTTCAAAATGAGAATTTAGAGAACACTTCACTCTAAGTGATTCTGAAAAGCATAACGTTAGAGACATTTGTATTTTTATAGTGAAAATATATTTAAAAGTTTGGATAAAAGCGCCAGTTGCTGCTGAGGACCCTAGTCAAGACTTAAATTTATTAAAAAATTTATATGTATATAGTCTGGTGGATAAAACTTTAAGTAAACAATTATTGCATAAATTTTGCAACCATTTGTGGTACTTATCACCAGAAGCTGTAGCTTTGACCTTTTTCAATGAACAAATGTCCAACAAATCAAAAAAATTTATGGTGGCTGCTTTAAAAAAGGCATCAAAAGGCATTTAAAAACTGACATCAAAAAGTTGACCATTCCCCATTCTAACATAAGCCAATTCATGTGTAAAAATATTGAGGATTTTGTTACAGAAAATACTTAAAATTTCTTCAAAAGATTTTCTATTTCAACGGATTTTTTAAACAAAGATCCAGAAGAATGCCATACCGACAGTGGTTACAATGCAGGCTTAGATATTGTAAGTAACCTAAAAGTAGTTAATGACACTGCAGAACGGGCGGTAAAGTTGATGGAAGAATTTAATCAGCTTTTGCCATGTGATGAAGAAGAAAAGCAAATAATAATGCTAATAGTTGCAGATTATAGAAAAAAAATACCCTCATTCTACCCAATATACCCTAAAAAATTAATACGGTAAGTGTACATAAAAATTAATATAAAACAATAATTAAAATTAATTGTAAAATAATTTATAATATATTTTTTCAAACTTATTTTTGAAAACAAATAAATAAATAATTTTTTTCTGTATTTGATATCTTTATATATAAATACGGCACACATTTTTTGTCGTGCACTTTTAAGTATCTTATCGTCCACCAATATTGCTGAAATATATATGGGTTAAAAAATGTTTTTGTATAGATATGCACAATATAAATAGTTTTAGAAAATTTTTAGCATTAAATTGATAAAAAAGGCTGTTTAAATTTGCTTGAAAAAGAAACAAATTTATGTTTTGTTTTTGTTTTATATGTACATGCGATCCTAGTAGTTATTAAAATTTGTAATAACAAAGATTGGATTCAAATAATAAAAATCTTTTATTTATGTGTTTAAAATTTTACATATTAATTTTTTATAAAAATGTGCCAACTTCAGGGATTTATGGTATTTTTGCAGAATTTTTAAGAACAAATTTGTATTGTGATAAGTTTTTAAGGATTTTGGTTTAAAATATATTGGGTAACTATACTCCACTTCAAAATACACATACTTCTTTCGAAGGTTTTGCACATAAATAACATTTGTATTGATTTTGTTAATATAGAGCATACATCACTAATTTAAGGGCGAATGAGCCACGCCTTTTCATTATGCGACCCAAAAAAATTTTTTGAAGCTTATTTTTTCCATGTGAAGAACATTTTGAGACGCAGTTACAACCGAAAACTTGCAAAATTTTTTGGCCCATACTTGTAAGGCGCACCCTAATGTACATACGCACACACGTTGTGCGTAAAAACCATTGTGGGCGTGTGTGTGGCACCAATTTGAAGCTATAGGCTCTCCGACAAAAAAAAAGTAATTTTTACAATCGGTCTAAAATTTACTGAGTTATGAGAATTAATAATGTAAAGAAAATACAGACGAATTGATAACCTCCTCCACAACAATAGCGTGCTGTGAAAACTGTGTGTGATGTTATGTTTTCTATAGCTTGTACACGAAGCTGATCGATACGTTAAGCTGTAAAGTAGAACGTTACGATTTTAGTAATTATATCTTTACTCCTTAAATTCACAAGATTACGAATTTATTTGTATTTTTTTTTAATTTTATAATTCAAACAAAACAAACTGAAAAAAGAAAGAAATTTCCATTTCAGAATTTAGCAAATAAACAATCACCATTTATGGTGAGAAGAATTTATCTGTAGCTCTTCCATAGAACTTCAATTAAATTAATATTATTTTATTTCAATACCCTTTTTGTGTTGTAAAAAAGTTGTGTATTTTGGAAAACAATTTTGTATATAAAACTGGCCATAAAATAAAGGGAAAACATAAAACGTTGAGGGTCAAGTGTATTGATTTTAAATAATTTATAATAAAAAAAATCGATTTAAAAGTTTGTACAATTCTAATACATTGTTATTGATAGGAAAATAAAAAAACACATTTGTTGTATTGTATTTACATATATTATAGATGAAGGAAAACAACAATGCAAACAAAATGAAATGGCGGCAGTAATGCAAAATCTTAAACACCCTAAAACTTAGTATTACGAGTACAACTTGTTTTATATCAATATATTGCAAATTTAAACTATATTACTTTATCCGCTGAATACAAGAAAAACTTCTTTTGGACATTAAATACGGAGCAATTCATTAACCCAGAGTTTTTTTTTTTTTTTTTTTTTTTTTTGCATAATGTTTAAATACGTACATATTTATTAACAGGCTTATGTGTAAAGAAAAACTGGCATGAAGTTAGCATAAGTTGCAAAATTGTAAATTTTTATTTAAATTTAAGTTGCACTTAAATAAGGTTTAATTTATTCAGTGCTTAATTCAAGTTAACTTTTAATTACGTTGCAAGTAGAACCTTCTCGAAAGGTGACTAGCTTTCAAACAGCAAAAACTAAATCAAAATCGGTCCAGCCGTTTGGTCTGTACATGGACTCGTATAGACACACAGATACACAGACCCACACTCAGCCCAATCATGAATATTCCCTCGGAATGTATTTCTCACGGAAAATAATTTTCTCGAGAAAACATTCCTCCAATCATAAATTCCTTGGAAACACAAAAGAGTAATATGTGGCATCACCGAATTACGAAGCTCGTTGTTTTGCTTGTTTGTTGACATTTTGTTTCTCCTTTTTTTTTGAGTGAGAGAGTAAACAAAATTATTAAAATTCACCAACTTGAAAAAATAAGTTTATAAATGATTTATTTGGGCACTATTTGTGTTAATCCAAATAAAAGAACTATAAAATACAAGTTTATGTATATACATTTTGTTTTAATGGAGTATTAAATGTGTTTTTATGTAAATTCCCTTCTGTTTTGCCAGGGAAAGATTTTTAGTGAAAAAAGCAAATTCAATTGCGTTCATAATATCTACTTTTTTCCCCGGGAGTTTTTTTATTCCCGCATTTGGTAAAGACAGGGGAAAAACAGATTCATAATAGGAGAAAAGGGAAAAGTGAAAAAACTCGCCCGGAATTTGTGTTTATGATTGGAGTGACTACAAAACTTATATCACCGGTTTTTTTTTTTGGTCGGGGGTTAAAAAACAAATTTTATGAAACTGTGATTATATGTATGTATGTATATATGATATATTTATGAAAATTAAATGAAACTCTTTTCAATATAAATTTCATTTAAATGCCCTTAAAGTTTGTAATGGAAAAATTAATTTCGTATTTAAATAACTTTTAAAGATAAATCAAACTTAATTGCCAAGTCAAAAATTTGGCGTAAGTTCTTGCCCAAGAAAAAATCGCTCAATGAACCTAATAATATTTTTTTTTAATTTGGACATTTGTTCACAGCTTTTGGGTCTTTTGACATAACTGAAATTTTTGGTGATTGTTCATTGTGGACGATCAGCCAATTTTGAGAAATGCCAAAGAGCACAAAAAAGAAATTTGGAAGATTGTACAGGGTGGGCCAAAAGAAACCAAGGGGTGTAAAAGTTTAATAACTTTTTTGTTTATTAATTTTTTTTTATTTTTTCTTTCAGATTATATAGACAACACTTGGAGAATTTATAATGGAGAGGTTCACAACTGAACAGAGAACCAGAACAATAGAATTTTATTATTTAAACCAGAGATCAATTATTTTAACGCAAAGAGCATATCGTCGACATTTTAACGTCAGAATTTCGCCCTCTGAAGCGATGATTCGTTGCTTAGTTAATCGTCATCATCAACATGGCAGCGTAAGAGATTTGCCTCGAACCGGTAGACCACGTTTAAGTCGCACTGCGAAAAATATTGAACGAGTACAGCAAAGTGTTAACGAAGCACCAGAAACATCTGGCAGAAGGCGTTCTGCTCAGCTAGAAATGTATTGTACGTCACTACGGCGCATTTTAAAAAGAGATTTACAGTTATACCCATATAAGGTGCAATTGGTCCAAGAATTAAAACCCGCAGATCATCGGCAACGTCTAAATTTTGCAGTTAAATTTCAAGAGTTGGCCAGAAATGAAATCAACTTTATTGAAAATTTGATTATGAGTGATGAAGCTCATTTTCATTTGAATGGCTTTGTTAATAAGCAGAACTGTAGGTTCTGGGGTTCTCAAAATCCAAGAGCCATTCATCAACGCCAATTGCACCCCATCAGGTGTACAGTATGGTGTGGGATCACATCTGAAAATGTCATTGGGCCCTACTTCTTCGAGAATGAAGATGGAAGTGATGTAACCGTAAATGGAGAGCGGTATCGGTTTATGATAGAAAATTTTTTACGTCCTGCTCTTGAAAACAGATCTGGTATGTGGTTTCAGCAGGACGGAGCCACTGCCCATACTGCCCGAGACACAATGGCACTTTTAAGTCAAATTTTTGGAGAGCGAATAATTTCTCGAAATTCGGAAATTATTTGGCCAGCGCGATCGCCAGATTTGACAGCACCCGACTATTTTCTTTGGGGTTTTTTGAAGGAGCGAGTGTATGTGAACAAGCCAGAGACAATCCTTGAACTCAAGGCAAACATTGTTGCAGAAATTCGAACGCTACAGCCACAAGTTTTGAAAGATGTTATGGAAAATGCTCTAAAAAGAGCCCATCAGTGCGAAGCTGAAAACGGTGGTCATTTAAGAGACATCATTTTTCATACTTAGTGTAAAAAAATTTCCATTTTGTATATTATATAATCTGAAAGAAAAAATAAAAAAAAGTTGATAAACAAAAAAGTTATTAAACTTTTACACCCCTTTGTTTCTTTTGGCCCACCCTGTACATTTACTTCTTTTTTAATGTTGCATACTTTGTTGCAAATGTTAAATGTCCAATAGCTCTTTATTTCAATCTCTCATACTCGTATATAAGGAATAAAGGCCCAAAAATGGTGAAGAATAACCGAAATAACAAAATGAACAAGTGCCCATTTATTTATTATGCTCAATTATTCAGATATATTATGAATAATCCCTGAAAAGCATCATGAGTTAAAATTTACTATACGAACCAGAGTACAGAATGAAACAATTCGCATTTGCTAACAATTCATAAATTCGTTGCTTTTGCCATGTATTTATTCGACAACAATAACAAATGTAATTGCTATGATACAATTCATTGCGATTTGTTGATTGCTCATACACATTGCTTATAACACAAGCAGTGAAATGAAATAATGCAGCATGAAAGAATGGATTTCTGATCTTTTATATATCACGTTTAAATAACAAGTTTATTTTAAGTGGTTTTAATGGTCATAAATAAAAAAAATGCAGTGTGAGGGAGAAAATTTTACAATAAATAAATGCCGATATTTACAGTGTTAGAAAAAAAGAAAGTATAAAAATTAAAATTTGTTTTTGTTGTTTATTTGTTTCAAATAACAGTTTCATATAAAATTTTACATAAAATGCTTTTTAAAGTTTTATGAATACTAATGTAAGAGTTTTCTACAAGCACAAAGTACAAATAATACGTTGTGTTCAATAACATTAAAAAGTATTCGCACCATTCACTGAGTATTCGTTGCTTTTGACAAGACCAGTGAATATTTATATAAAACAAGCAATCTACGCAATAAAATTCCAAGTAATAAAAAAAATACTTAACTAACAGAAAATTTATGTAAAATATCATAGAGAAGAAAATCCTTAAAAAAGGAAAGAAGAAATTATTTAGTAGGAGGCGGAGTTATTAGAGTATTTACGCCCGACCGAAATGTTGCCGGAGAGCTGTTACCAGGGTGATCGACTCGGTTTTTAACCGGTTTTAAAACCCGGTTTTTTCACAATACGGTGGTCGATTTTTTCAAAATGTTGATTTTTCGAATGTCGAATAGTCCGATTTTTTTTACAATTTAAAAACCGGCTGAGTCGAATACTTTTCGATTTGTATATTTTTTAATATCAGTTTTTACTATATTAAAACTTAGAGCAACGTGTTGGATTGATTTTCAAGTGTAAAAGGTCTAGTTGTTTTTTGAGCATGGCAACACTTACTGAAACATGAAATTGAAGCGAAATTAGTTTATGAGGTGGTAGCAGAGGATGTGTTCAATGGATGTCAAAATCCATTTGTAAAAATGTTTTTTAGTTTTGTTTGCTTTATATTTTATATAGAGGTAGATATCCACTTTGTCCATACAATCATACGTATACATATATGTATATTATATACATATAGGATTGTTCATTTACTAAAAGTTGTTACGAACTTGTAACAATTGTTACTGGAAAATGTTCATTAACTAAAAAAGTTTGCAAGGAGACAACGTAAAAAAAATTCTTAAAAATTATTACTAGTAGAATTTTTATTTGCAAGAATTATACAACCACCTGTTGTAAGTTTTGTTGTCAAATTAATTATTTCAAAAATATATGAAAAAGGAAAACTGAAAAATGTGCATTTCTTTGATAAAAAAACATGTATACGTATGAAAAAACAAAGCATGTTTTCTTAATTTATTGTTTTTCTTTCATTAAGCCACATAAATTCAATTTTATTGTAAAGAATTTGGTTTTTTTTCTCTCATATCTGATCAGAGATGGAAAGTGGCATTTTTGTATTTGTTAATGAATAAAATTAAAAAATTATGAAAAATTCATAAAAATAGTAAAAAGACATGAAACTGTGTAAAGAATTTCATATTAAACGTCAATTTCTAAAGAAAAATTGCAATTTAAAATTTTATCAATCAAAATACATCAGAAAAAGTAAAATTGTATCATGATTTCCATCCATGGTTCTGATATGAATAAAATTTTCTTGCGAGTTTTTACAAGTAAAGCGTTCATTTACTTTTTGATATTTAGGAGAGTAATTTTGTAAATTTCTGCCTTACTCTCTAGTTGCTAGTTTCTGCTGGCAAAGTAAATGAACAGACCTTATGCATGTATATGTACTACACATATGTAGGTATATGAAGTTAATTTTTATGCTTTTCTTTAATTTTTTTATTGTTTTATTGTTGTTAATTCTTTCTTTTTATTAAAGCAATTTAAAATTGAAACTTTTGTATAATAATTGCCTTACTTAAAAAACCGGTTGACCGGTTTTTCCTGAATTGTAAAAACCGAAACCGGGTTTTTCATAATATCAAATATTCGAACTATTCGAAAACCGGTTTCTGGAAAAAGTCGAATAATCGATCACCCTAGCTGTTACTCAGAAACGGCCTGTTGATGTAGTCTTTGGTTTTCTAAACGAATTTAGAAATTTTAAATTATTTAAAAAAACCTATTCACTTTAAATGAGAGATAAGGAAGAATCCACCAGTTTCACCAAGTTATAATAATAGCAAGGATATTTTATTGTTTATTATTTGCTACGTACTTATTTTTTAATTTTGCTATGCTAAACAAATAATCACAAAAAAAATAATGCTTACAAATTGTGAAAAAAAATCTACAAGGCAGAAACAGGGCAAACAACAAATAATAGAACACGAGTGTTTTGTTTGTCAACACACTGATAACAAGAGAAGAAGAAAAATAATAACTTTACCCACGTGTGTGATTGCATGTGGGTACTTGCCAGTGTAACCAGATCTAAAAGAAATGTGAAGCTAAATCGGATTTGCTATGCAATAAAGCCCAAGGAAATAACGCTCAAATAAAAAAATGAAATAAGGCAGAAAAATCTTAAATCGGTTATGGACAGACCTAAGGAAAGCCTCCGATTAAAAAGGACTTTGATAGAACTTTCAAAGTCCTTCCCTCATCCAGAAGGCAATAGAAAAAATGCTAATTAATAATTTAAGAAAAATGCTAAATGGAAAATTTATGGATAAATCAGAATAATAATGTTCACACTGGTGTTTACTTTGGAAACAAAATCATCATTTGATATGGAAAAAAATCATATTTCGAATAATAAAATCATCAAAATAATTTAATTTTTACTTAATAAACTCGTCAGTAGACTTCCACTTGAATGTAAAAAAACGTAGAAAGCCCCAAGCTTTTTTGAATTGTAGTTGAAGTATACTGGTGAGTTGCTTAACCAGCAAACGAAATGCATCTAGACCAGTGGTGTCAAAAATAAAACTATAGTTGTATGTGTGAGAAAAGCTGTCTCATTCGTCTCTGAAGTACATCGAAAAAAAGAATTATTTGGAACAAATGCAGTTTTGTGAAGCAGCTCAAAATACATAAAAAGGAGTCTATATGATAAAAAATTAAAAAATAAGGAATAAAAATTAAATAAAAAAGTTGCGGGCGACCCATATTTTCCGAGTTACGACGCTGTAAACTTTTCATAGGAAACTGTGAAGAAATTCCAAAAATAAATTTTTAAATAGCTTACCTGATAGAAACTTCAAAAATAAGAAGAAAAAATTAAACAAAAAAAAAATTGGCTGCGACCAATAGTTTCCAAGTTATTGGTCTTTTAAGTTTTGATATTAAATGCAGTTTAGTAAAGCTGCTCCAAAAAAAAACCAAAATGACTTTTTAATATATATTCATTTCTTTCCTTAAAAGTTTTGTAACATAAAATACATTGAATGTCGCAAAAAGCATTACTGATCATAGAATATTTTTCGCATACCACTTTTTTTCTTTCACTGTATCTATAAACAATTTAATACACCCACTGCGCATGTGTTATCGTCGCTGTTTCATTGACGACTAAATGGAAGAGAATAAGAATGTGTGTGATTTTAGTTTGCACAATTGTGCCATGAAACTGACATCATTGATCTAGACCTACTTAACGAGCAACAAACAAACTTTTTAAATTTCCAGCAAAAAAAGTTGGAACTAATTCCAAAGGTTTACCACTTTCATTGCATACCAATCATTACAGAAACACCGAATTTAATATTCTAATCACTGCAGGTACTGAAGTGATATCAAGAAAGTGAAGTATATCAAAAATTTTTCCATACCATTCACTTATTTGGATCACTTTCGCCCTATGACAACCATGTGTTAAATTCATTGATGTTTCATAAGAAATAGAACTACTTGGACTGAAATCATCAATGTTGTAACTAACGATTTGTATGTTAATTTTTTGCAGATAAAAAAATGGTTTAATTTATAACGTATGTATGTGTTCAATTTAAATATAACCAATCGCTCCTAAGCACTAAGGAAATCCGAGTTGCAACAAACCATTTGCAGAACCTTCGATAGATTCCATGTCAAGGAGTATAAAGTGGACGAAGTACTCTTCAAATCTCTTCCCAAAACTCAAGCAAAACGGCAAAAGAGGTCCCAACTCCGTAAATTTTTGCAACAGTGCGGTACTCGTCAGATTATATTAGCAATTGTAAAATTATCCATTGCGGCTTTAAACACAATATCATTTTCTTTCAAAATCTGCTTACTTTTTTATATATAACAACTTGATTTTCACGCAATTTTTCATCTTGTATACATAAGTAGTTACATAGTATTAAAATTTTCATTTACAAAATATAAAATAATTTTAGAGTGGATTCTAAAATTTCTTAGTTTTTTATAAAAACAAAAACAGCTGTGGTAAAGTTAGCCCAAATAAGTGTTATAAAATGTACAGTAATAAATATTTATTTATTATTTCTACAGCAGATTTATTTTATTTTGAACAATATATTAGACAGCCTATGGGTTAAAACCTGAATTTATGAAACTTGTTGTGTGAACGCACAACTAGCTGTTTCTGATTTGTTAGTGTTAACCAGTATTTAACTTTATGTGTGAAAACACTAATAAACCACACATTCTGGCAACTCTGTTTACTTGTGTTTTGTCTCTTTGTTGTCTTCTGCATGTACATACATACATACATACATATATATGTATATGTATGTATGTAAATATGTATTTGTGCGAAGAGGATTTTTTACTGTTTACATTTAGACACTGGGGCAAATAAAAACGAATTGACTTGAAGGTATAAAGAAAAATAGTCATACACTAAAATACACACATACACACACACCCATGCATCCATTTGTTATTGATATCTACACACATACTAGTGCATACACCCATTCATACGTGTCTATTGTATTTCCTTTAGAAATATGTACATATGTATATAAACAAGGTAAATTGTATTTGTGTTTTCTTATCGATTGAATGTGTTTAAAATTGCAAATTATAGAAAGAATAAAAAATGAACAAATTGTAATTTATTTTGCAACAGCATCGATCGAATGGTTTAAATGTGGGAGTAGCAGTGCTGTAGCATGACTGGCCAGAGGCTTTTCTGTTTCTTAATACATTAATTTGATTCAAGTCTTTGAGAGTTGAATCCTTATTTAAATTTCATTACTTTGAAACACAATATTTGTTTGATTTTAATAATATATAGGCAAACATTTAAAGGGAGTTCGAAAAATCAGACAAGATTTACATAAGTGAAATATGTACATATCGAGCCTTTACTGTAATAGAGTCATAACTCAAAAACTTGTTTTGCAAAAAACGAGTTTGAAGTTTGGAATTTACCAACAACTTAAAGAAGCAAATTGTACCCTTGTCTCAAGAGTTGAGAATACAAGATATTTATATCAAACTTTTAAACATTATGAAGAACGATATTATGACAAATTCTGGGGGCAAATTACGGCATCCGATACGACTCGTAATTTAAAAATATTTCAATAAATTTTATATGGAAATATTTTTATATTACGAGTCATACCGAATGCCGTGATTTGCCCCCTGCATTCTTAACTCAAAAGCCACGTTTTTTTTTATGAAATGACTCTATTGCAGGAAAGTATCGATATGTACATATAAGAGGATGACAATGAGTACTGAACAAATTATACATAAAAAGTCTTAATTTTAGTAACTGCGTATAATCATAATTGCAGCGCAACCAATTATCTCATTAGCTGTGACTACAGTCAATTAAAACAGAAGAACATCTATACATCGTTTATGCGAAAAACTAATATACGCTACAAGTAAAAATAAAAAGGCGCATTAAACACATTGACTATATCTCTCTCTCTATCTCTCTCATACTGATATTCTGATTATGCTTATAGTCAGGCTAGATATTTAATCGGACAATAACAATATACTCATGATACTTGGGATATTTATTCATCATTCGCCACCGTATACATGGTATATACATTTGTATGCGTATGATTGTAGCTCATACAATCTTTAAATTTTAGTTGTTGTCGTTTGTGCTGCGTAATCGAAAGAGTGTGAAAAAAATTGTTGTTGGATGTTTATAGTTTAAGTATTCGGTTTTAATACGGTTTAGAAAATGTATACTGAAAATTTAGTAGAAAGCGTTACTTGAGTGTTTTTTTTTTGTGTGTGTGGGGGGGGGGAGTGTATAAGAAACTCCGAAAATAGTGTTACGTAATATGCGAACAGGCCCTGAATAAGTTTTTATTAATACATAGTTTTTAGAAAATAAATGTCTCTCTATAGACTCAGCCAAAGGTCTTAAGACCCGAGCAAATAGGCCACGCCTTAAATATTGCAACTACACAGAAAAAAATATTCCTGCAATAAACAACTTTATTTGAAAATAAAATCAAAAACCAATTAAAAATTTTCTTAAGCTAATTAAACTTTTGTTTAAAAATAAAATAGACCCAATTACATATTTAATTGATTTTTGGTTTTACTTTCAATTAAAATTGTTTACTGCAGGAATATTTTATTTTTAAGCAAAAGTTTAATTGACTTAAATACATTTTTGATTAATTTCTAGTTTTAGTTTCAATTAAAGTTATTTACTGCAGGAATATTTTTTCTGTGTAAAGAATATTCAACTCACATTTATTTCATTATCGTATGTCTCACGAGCAAATGTGGAAGCAGAACATTCTAAAGGTGATTAACAACTTAATATTGGAAGGACTAAAAATACGATTAAAGACAACCTTTAAAAGCAGTTAAGAATTTAGCAATATGTATTAAAAATTATTTACATTAATATAAATAATTTTTATTTGTTATTGGTTAAGTAGGTTTCTGTTTAACAAACACATTAGTACACTTCAACTCAAACTCTCAAAATGTTATACGAGAATTACACAAATAAATTAATTTAAAAAGCCTCAAAAACAAAATATATTTCGCAAAAATATATTTATTTTATTTTTTAATTGTGTTTCGTTAAAAAGAAACTGAGCTAATATTCGTTTTTGATTATACATATATACATATTAGTTATATTATTCGAATAATTGAATACATTTTAAAATTTATTCGGTGACTCGAATAATTATTTTTTTTACTTTTTTTGTGTTGATGTAAAAACTGAATTATTATTTCTTTTTATTCGAATAAACGAATTAATTTATAATATATATTCGAGTAATCGAATGATTTTTATATTTTTCTTCGCTTTGTGTTTCATACAAACATATATTTCTATTGTATATTTCTTGTACTTTTTGTAATTTATGAAGCGAAATTACATTTTTTTGTTAAACTAAAATAATATCTTAACTTTTCTTTCAATTTACTTTTAGTCTCGACTACATAGCAAGTATGTATATCATTTACTTTTAACCATAAATTATTTTTCTCATTTGTCCTGCTCTCATAATTTAAACAACAATTGAAATTTATATGAATATTTAACTCTCATACATTATTCATGCCTTAAAAAGAACCGAATAAAAAAATTCCCTCGAAAATATTTATGACAACAAAAGCTCTTCCTACTTTTTACCTGTAACACAGCTGCTAAAGCGAAAAGGGCCAAAACATAAAGGAAAAGCAGTAAGCAAGTGGTTCAGTTGCTACATTTCAAAATTATTTGTTATTTATTACAGCATGAAAAGCAGCATTAAAATGAAATAAAATAAAATGCTTTCAAAAACTAGATTGTTGCTAAAATAATACTACAAAAAAATCAAAATAAGAACAGCAAAATGCAAATTAGGAGAAAATAAAGCCAAGCTGTGCAAAAAAAAATAACAAACAATTTATATCGACATGAATAAGAATATAATAAAAAAAAGGAAAAACTGTATTAAACTAACACAAACAAAGGAGACAAGCTGAAACTGTTAAGTAAAATAGAATATTACAAACTAAAAGTTTTTAAAAAGGGGATTATAGATTTAAAAAAGGAATTTGTAGCTGCCTGCCTAAAAAGCATTAAGAACTTTAAACTACACAAAGACTAGAACCTTAAATTTTTGTATTTACTCGTACATATGTATGTATATACAGAAAAATAACTCTGTATTTTATGCATCTTAATTCCCAGAGCTTAGCAGGAGGGCTAGAGAAAAAATGCTTTAGCTGCTAGCTTTCTTAATTAAAATCAGCTTCTTTCTACCCACACATTTTCAAATAAAAAGTGAAATTTTTAACCGAATAAGTTTTCAAATTATGAGGCCTTTAATATGTAGTGTATTTAATTTTAAGTTTCAATCGATTATTTGAACAATGTAATAACACAGATATAAATTAAAAACTAGTATTAGTTTAATGCTTTTTTGTCAATATTTAATTGATTGTTCGAATAAAATTTTTTTAGTGGAATATTAAATATTTTCCAGTCCATTAACACAAATAAAAAAACTAATGGACAATTTATTAAATTTTAATTTTTAATCGATTATTCGAATACGGGAAGAAAATGTACGTAAATAAAAAACGAGTATTGTTTTGATAATTATTTCGCAAGAACGGGTCAATAAAGAAAACAATTTTCTATTATTTATTAAATTTTAATCGATTATTCGCATAAACAATTTTATTCGAATAATAATACGAGTAGCGAATTTAATTAAGCCTATCTTTTTGGTTTAAAAAAATATAAAAAATCTTGACGCCTACATATATTCATATACGAAATGAGGGGCTGATTGTCAAACAAGTCTTTAAAAAGTTTTAGTTAGATACAGCAATCTACACTTAATACCAATATCTATTACTTTATAATAATTCAGACCAAAATAGAGACCTCAAAATGTAGTCTATTGGTAAAAGTTTTACTACTAATATCAAACTAAGTAAATTAAAAAAAAAAACTTTAAAGATTAGTTACTCCGACTTTTCGTTTTTGCAGGGTTACAAATCCTTTGATTTTCAATCCCTCAAATATTTGTCAAAAATGCCATATTTTTTAAAATTCCTATTTTCCTTTTTTAACCCCCGACTAAAAAAAGGGGTGTTATAAGTTTATAGTGTGTGTCTGTGTATCTGTGTGTCTGTCTGTGTCCACGTACAGGCCAAACGGCTGGACAGATTTTCATTTAGTTTTTTCTGTTTGAAAGATGACTTGAGAGGGTTCTTAGCTATGTTTGAAAAAAATCGGTCCAGCCGTTTAGAAGATATAACATCTTTTCTGAAAAAAGTCGGGGGTTTTTAAAATTTTTAATTTTTTTTTTATTCTATTTTTTTATTTATTTCTTTTGAAATAATCTTCACAAATAATTTTTATACAAGTACATTGATTAATAAAACGAGTCTTGTTTATGCTTTCAATAAAAGTAGATGTAGAAATATTTTATTTTTTCAAATTGCTGTATAATTGAATAAATTTTCAATACAGTTTTATTCAATTATTCGAATAAATTATGATGTTTTTTTTCGGGTTATAACCCACAATTTCTTGTATCTCCTAATTGAATAAATTTTTAATACAGTTTTATTCAATTATTCGAATAAATTATAACGTTCTTTTTTCGGATTATAACCCACACATTCTTGCATTTCATTCACCCTGTTTTAAAAATGAAGCAATTTTTTTATAATTAACGTATGAATAATTTTTATTTTTTAATACGTATTAAATATTACGTATACGCCTTAGACTTTTTATATTATTTCATAATTTTTTAAATGATAATTTTTTTAAATATTTTATCCATCCTTTTGAAAAAAATGCCAATTCCAGAAAATCCTTTAAAGAAATCTACTTAAATATATTTGAGATAAACAAACCACAAAAACCGCACAAAAAGAACCTTGAAAATGTCATATAGAAAAGTGTATAAAGGATAAATATTTCAGGGCTGACAAACAGTCAATAACAAGTGGTTGAAATGTAGTTTAAATGCATTCCATAGACGTCAACAAAAGCATAATATATTTAAAAGAAAATAGATAAAATTTGACGACCTCGTAAGAAAATGGCGTAAAAGCAAATGAAGACAGAAACTTAAATTTGGAAATTTTTATATAAACAGCAAAACTAAAATCATGATTAAAAAAATAGTTATTAAAAAATGTTGTACATTCAGCTGAAAAAATAACGAATTTTTAAATTCGTAAATTCGTCGCAAATTGTGCCCACTAAGGAAGGAAAAGCTTGGTTAGAGCGACCATAAATTAGTCACAGTGTCTTGCAAATATGCACTTTAAGGAAAAAAGATATAACAGCTGACAAAAGGCAAAAATAAGATGCAGTGAATGTGCGGAATTCTCTCAAGGAACCTTTTTGACCCTTTCGCAAGAAAGGGGTGTGTTCGTAAATGCATCACAGTTCTGCATCATACGTGCAAACTTTTATTTAAAATGTTTTCTAGAATCAATATTTTCGCTGATAAAATCTCGAAATTATAAATTTATATGCTAAGTAAGTAATTAACGTCTTAATAAAGAAGAATTTATAAATGAAAAAAAAACTGATCTGTTTTATTAGTAATCATGTTTGTACACCATATTTGACATTTATTTGTGCGTTATCTACTTCAGTGAACCAGTTTAGAACATTTAAATTTCCATTTGCAGCGCAGTGATGCATTTACGAACAGACCCAATGCTAAAAAAGTATATTTAAATGGTGATTTCACATGCTAAAAAAAACTTTGCTAACATATTCATCACTAAATTCTACTAGAAGTCTGTAAATACAACGAAGTTTAAAATTAAAATTAAACACTAGAAATTATTAAAAACTTATAGATCGTTAAAGGATTTATTTTTTACTTAGTTAATGCCCCCCGTAAACGACATATTTTTTACATCTGACTTGACAAATTTTCCAGTGTAAAACATGTACATGTCGTGTGGTACTTTTAAAACATTGCTTCTGCAAAAGTCAGACGCAAAGCCGTCTGACTAAATTTCAGTTAGAGCATGCTTTATTTTCTTCTGACAAACCTTCTGACATCGGCTGTTCTTATTATGAAAAATATGTCGTCCGAAATCTATGCCGTGATGGAGCAAGTAAAGTCGGTTCGCTATTAACGGAAACGTTAGCCGGCTGAAGTTTATATATTACAACACCGATATATGTATGTTTTTTAAACCATTTAATAGAAATTATGTATGTACATGCAATATAAATAGCGTTGCATATTATATGCTAACTTGGTATCTTCGAATTTGAAGAAAAAATAGTTAAAATGGTTGAACAAACAAAAATTTTGTTGCGGCAATACCATTTTGAAACGGATGCCGACATTGGTTTATATAAAAGCTATGCTAAATATTTACAGAGAGAGAGAGAGAGAGAGAGAGAAAAAGCAACAGAGACTATGTTAGAAGCAATTAACATGTAGATTTGTGCACCCAGAAAAAAGATTGGTTGGAAAACGGCTAGTCCAATAAAATATCATTTGCATTAACTATATTTCAGTTCATGCTATCAATTTTCTGTTAATCCAAAAAACAATCCATGTTCATTGCCATAAGGTCATAATTGTAACAAAGACATGATTGTGACAATACTTAAATTGATTGCATCAACCGAGCGTATGCTTTTGTCATGACTAATAAACTGATTGGTTAACCCAACCGAATAAAATATTACGAATTGGATTTTACTACCAACTTTTGGTATTAGCAACTAAAAAATTGTCGTTCTATATTAAAATTAAAATAAAAACGTTCAATCAGTTGCTGCAACTAACTAAAGGTTGAGTTTACTATCATAGTTTATAGCAGCAAATTAAAAAATTAACTCTTGTGACTTTCAAAGATATTATGATTTTTGAATTCTCAAATGGTTTTTGAAAGTCTGTGCAGGTTTGTGGCTTTTCAAAATTTGTGGAAGAAATGTATATAGAAATGCTTCGCCATTAGGAAATAAATTTCAATTGAAATAAACTTATGACAATATGTCAAATAATAAATTTCTTAAATTGTGTATTTTTATTTGCGTTTATTGTTTATTTTTATTTCAGCAAGGAAGCCCAATTTTTCTTTTACAGGTACCAATTATGATATTGTTTTATTTATATTAACCAAATTTTCGGTAGCAAGAATAACATTTATTTCAAATTCCATACTGTCAACCAATTTTTTCTGTTGCTGCAACTATTGGGTTGAGGGTTATAATTAAAATATAGTGGTACAAGAAAATTTCAGTCGCTATAGCAGAATTCTATGATAGTTGCTGCAACCGCCAAAATTCAATTGGCAACAAATTCGGTTGCCACAACTAATCTGTTTTCTCTGTTTGACCGTATATTATAAACCTTATGTAAAACAACAATTTCGACAGACATGCAGAATTACATCTGAGTTGAACAGTTGAAATGTCAGACGTAAAAAACATGTCGTGTACTAGCTAGAAATTTATTTTGGTGATTATTTAATAGCTAACGATATAAAAACATTTTATATTTTATATATTTTTAAAATCACTTTTTTATCGAGTGCGACTTTAATATCTCAAGATTCCAACACATTTCTTTTTACGCTTCAACACCAATATTTTATGAACATTTATAAACAACATTAAGCCAGTAAAAAATCCATTAACGTTTACTAATAAAAAGCCTCCAACAGGTTTAATATACATACATATGTATATGCATATGTATGTACATATGTACACATACAAACACATGCATACACATATACATACATATATCAGCCTTTTTCTTTACATAAGCATAAAAAGATTTAAGAAATGTTTTAATTTATGTTTAACATTTGTTAACGCACTAATAATCCCAAATTATTATTTTACTTATTCAAATATTTTCGTATTAAAAATACATTGATATTAGTGTCCTGCACAATAGTATTTATAAGACCTTTCAAGACATGAGAGATTTTTCCAAATGCTTTACTACAGCGAAATATTCTCAGAGAATCGCTAAACAACACTGTTGGCAAGACAAAGCACCGAAAAAAATTACTTGCCAACAATGTTGCTTAGCGATTCTTTTAGAATATTTCGCTGTAGTAAAGATTTTGAAAAAATCTCTCATGTCTTGAAAGGTCTTATAAATAGTCTTGTGCAGGACACTAATTGATATTGATTATTGAGAGGTTGGTTGGATCCTATACGCTTTTCGCTTCTGCTAATGCAGATCATCAGGAAATCTTTACGCAAAAATTACTCATTTAAACAAATGAGAAAGAAGTTCAAATAAGAACTCAATAATCAACATATTATTTATTTTTTTCAGCTTGAATTGTAGTTGTAAGAAGTATGTAATGAAAATAAATTTTTAAAAACAACAACAACTATTCATTGCTTTCGTAAGAGTAGAGTGTTGCCACACAAGTAGTTTTGACATAGTTCAGTCAATTTAATAATTGGTGTTTTTTTTAAATTTTTACAATTAGGTTAAACATTTGTTAGTTTTTAAGTTAAACTTCTCATTTAATGTTTAAATGGAAGTATAATTTAATATCTCTAGTTCTTTTAAAAATTTTTGGGTAAAGGTTTCCTGATGATCTGCATTAGCAACAGTGAAATGCCCCTCAATAATAATAAAATATTTTACCAAATAAGTAAAATAATAATTTCGGATTATAAGCGCGTTAACAAATTTGAAACTTAATTGTAACAATTCCCAAAAATACACCAATATCTTAATTTTATATTTTGATAAAAAACTTTCCGGACATTCGACGAATTTTTATTCTTAAAAATTTTTGGGATACTTCAAACTTAAAGCCTGCATACATCTTTTTTTTCTTGAAAGTTTTTTTTTTAACTAGGGAAAATTGAGAAAATTTTAAAAAATTTTTAATTTTTTTTTTAATTTTGCATTAATTTTTTTTTTCTAAATTTCAGCTAAAATAATTTTTGCTTGCAATTTTTTTCACACAAAATTCGAGAGAAGTGAAAAATATTTTTTTAAGACATCTACACACATATTTTAAAAATTAGAATTGATATTTTATTTTGTTGTGCAAATTCCAATTTTCATACAATACCTGATTTACATTAAGCATTTTTTTCATGAAATTTTATGAATTTTGTTGCACGCAACTTTTTCTATTTGCTAATTGCAGCATAATGTTATATAAAAAGAGCGTAGAATGAACCTCTGATGCATTTTTGACAACTTTTTTGATATAAGTTGCTTCTCCAGGCATCCTATTGACAAATAAAAAATTTTCATGCAACTAATTTTATAAAAAATGGTTAGTGTAAATTAGGTACAAGTCCTTTAAAAGATTGGAAAAATTGAATTAACTTTTTATAAAATTTTTATTTCTTGGTTTGCGCAAATTTTATTGATTTTTTTAAGGTAAATTTTTTTTTTCTATAATTCAACTATATAACCATAGAATTTTTGTTTGCATAAATATAAACAAAGTTTGTGCAAATATTCGCCCAATTCGTTTAAGCGTTTGTGCGATTCGTGCAAATTTTTTAAGTATAAATGCACTGAAAATTTCTAATTCCTTAACGCATATTTACAAAAAAATTTGTTTCTGTTGAAAACTTGTACAAGCTTGAGCAATTTGTGCAAATTGCATAAAGGAAAATGCAACACAAATATGTGATCAATGCAAATATATTCTGTTAAATTTAATGTTGCTCTAATTTGGGCTCAATTTTATATTTAATGTCAAAATCTACCCCAATTGAATAAGAAATCTTGTTACTTTGTACAAATTTGTTAAATAAAGGGGCAATAAAAATATCTGATGTAATCAAATGCAATAAAAATGTATGACCCATGCACATTTTCCGTATTAATTAAGTCAGCGCAAAGTTTAGCATTTTTTTTTCAATTTGTTCAAATTGAACCAAGAGTTTACACAGTTTGCGCAAATTTCATAAAGAAACGTTTAATAAGATTTTCTTTAGCTCAGTAGAAGCAAATTGCATATAATTCAAATTAAAAAAAATCCGACAACGTAAACATATATGTTCTCTTTCTCTGATTAAAATATTCATTAAATTTTAATTCAATTCGTTGTTTTTTTGCTTCATTAAAAATCAGTTTTTTTTTTGTTATTCAATTATTTTCCATTTCTTTTTTTAAATTCAAATATATTCAATGAAATTGCATTTTACATATGTTCTTATTCAATGTATTGGATTTTTACACACAATATTTAGCATCAGGAAGGAGAAAAAGAAATTGTTTTCGATTTTTTTTTCTGTAAGTGATTATATTGTTGTTGGTGGACAGTGAGTGAATGAGTGAGTGAGTGGCTGTCATTGGTGATGATGGCGATGATGATGCTGTTGATGTTGGTGGTGGTGTCGCTGTTGACACTTTTGATAAATTGTGTAATTGAAAATTAAATGAATTTGTTTGCATATTTGTTGATATAGTTGTATTGTGGACACTCAAACAGAAACTCGCTGACAGCTTGGTTTCGTTATTGTACTATTTTTTTTCTTTTTCTTAAAATTGAATTAAGGTTTCCCTTTTGCATGCCATGAAAGATGATTAAGTAAAAAAATTTCAAATAAAATAATTTGTCAGTTTCAAAATCCGCATTCGTAATCGAATCAAAATTATGTCGAGTTTCTTTTATAAGAATTTTCTTAAATTTAATTCCAAATTTCGAAAAACTTTGTTCATATTATGTAAAAGAGCTTTTCACCAGGTTGTTAGTTCCGATATAAAATATTTTTAGTGTTTTTTTTTATGGGAATTGTTACAATTTAAGTTTAAAATTTTTTAAACGCACTAATAATCCCAAATTAATATTTTACTTATTAAGTAAAATATTTTTTTTATTAAAAATACATTGAAATTGATTATTGAGGGGCTTAGCTGGATCCTATGCGCATTTCACTGTTGCTAATGCAGATCATCAGGGAACCTTTACCCAAAGCTTCTTAGAACAACTAGAGTTATTATATTATAAACTTTCATTTAAACAAATGAGAAGCTCATAACAAATAACAAAGTTGAAACAAGAACTCAATAATCAACATGTTTTTTATTTTCTTACTTTACCATTAAATAGCTGTTGTTGTTATTTACATTTTACATTTACATTTTCTTTTACATACTCTTACGACTACAATTTGAAGCTGAATAAAAGTCAGCCAATGTAACAATGGTAAAGTAAGAAAATAAAAAACATGTTGATTATTGAGTTCTTGTTTCAACTTTGTTATTTGTTATGAGCTTTTCATTTATTTAAATGAAAGTTTATAATATAATAACTCTAGTTGTTCTAAGAAGCTTCGGGTAAAGGTTCCCTGATGATCTGCATTAGCAACAGTGAAATGCGCATAGGATCCAGCTAAACCCACCCCTCAATAATCAATTTCAATGTATTTTTAATAAAAAAATATTTTACTTAATAAGTAAAATATTAATTTGGGATTATAAAATATTTTTTTTAATAAAATATTTTCTTTGGTTTCGAGTTACTTACATGTCGCTACCTTAATATAGAAAGGTCCTAACAAATTTCACACATTTTGTACAATTTGTAACAGATATTGTACAGATTTGCACAAGTTTGTGCAACTTGATGCAAATCTGTTCAAATGAGGGTAATTTTCTTTCGGAAATACTTGTTTTCTATTTCATAAAATTTCTTAAAAAATATTTTTATGAAGAGTTTTTAAAAATTCCCAAGAATTTTGTACAATTAATTTATCACAGATTTTATACAAATTTTCATACATTTGTGCAAGTTTTTCTAAATCTGTTTGAATTTGAGCAATTTTTCAGAAATAGTTCGCTTATATTTTATAAATCTTTTTTATATATTTTGTTGAAATTTCTTTTTAGATCTTTTCAAAAATTGTATACATTTTGTAAAAATTGTCACAAATTTAAAGAAAATTGGCAGTTGTTGTAAATATGCTTAAATTTTTTCAGAAATAGTTGGTTTATAGTATATATAGCAAAAAATTTCCTAGGCGTTATATATTTTAGCAATTTTTTATATACATATATACATATGTACATATGTATATACAAACTAACTGAAATATCAACGTTAAAATGAAAATTAAAAAAAGTCTCATATCAACGTTCAGCTTCAGTTGTGTGAAAATCATTCAATGACAAATAGCTGCCCTTTCTCGGCGACCCTTCTTCATTTATTTTTTTTTTAATTTCCCATTTTTATTACATATTTTATTGTCACTTTATTTACCAAAAACCCCTTAATCTTTAAAAGCGATAAAAAAAAGTAAGAATGAAATAAAACCGTAAAGCATGAAAATGAAATGAATTTATTTTCATTACTTTTGACATCGGCATTTTTATTTATGATGTCACGTTTGTGTCTTTTATACTAGTATTTATATTAAACCTTGAAGACAACACCTTTTTCTATAATATAATTACAAGTTTCACACTCTTCCCTACATCGCGATAAATTTGACATTGAAGGATAACGAATGAAAATAAATTATTAGTATATTATAGATGAAAAGAAAAAAAACGAACATGTGAAAACTAAATCTTTTTTATATGTTTAATAAAAAATTTTTTTAAGAAAATTGCCAAAATGAGTTTAAATTTTTTACCAAAGATTTTTTCTTTCTATCAGAGCCATTTGCTGTGGAGACTTTATAAAAAAATCATTAGCAGCCAATTAAAAATTAAAAAATAATTACTAAAAAGAAAAACCTAATTTGCAGTGGAAGTTCTTCAAAAATATAATCTTATATGTTACAGGAAATGATTAATTAATAAAAAAAATCATAAAACACATTAACTTACTCGTAATAAACGAATATTTTTATTCAAAGCCATGAAGGACATAAAGGAAAAGGGCGAGCAATACTCATTAAATATGAAATACAACTTCTACTTATACCGTCGTAAGTAGAAACCAAAGTATAGAATATCAAATATCATTTTTTCTTGCATGTCGCTCATAATATTAGATTAAATACACAAAATAACATTACGGCATAATAATATTATTTACTCATAGTCCTCATGGTTAAAGGACGCCTTTAATCAATTTGTATTTGCCGAAAAAAAGTTCTTTTAAGGCATAATGAATTTGATATGAAAATTTAATTAAGGTATTTTAACAAAAAGTTTACTATAGCTATTTTATTTCATCATTAAAATTGCAGACGTTGCTGCAAGCATGAGCCTACCTCCCATATATCCTTAATCTTGTAGTCATAATCACATTTTAAAGAAAGTTTCGTATCTATTACAAAAATCACCCAGAAGCTCTTTGATAAATTTAACTTCAATTGGTACACAAGGACATGACCATCTTTCATATATCCTTCCTTAATAAAATTAAATTTGAGTTACAATTATGATCTAATCGTAAATAAAATTCAATAGCTATTTGTGGAATCATATGGTGCAGATCCCTGGCAAATTTTAATAAATATAATCGATAAAATAATATGGCTGCTTCCCATATATCCTTTATTAAAAAAAATGTAATTTCTGCTATAATCCTTATAAAACCGATTAAATTTAAGAGAATGGTTTGTAATTATTTCTGAAATCATACAGTGAAAAGCTGTGGTAAATTGTAATTTAATGGCTGCAAGGACATGACTGCTTCCCATATATCCTTTATTCAAAATATTTAATTAATGCTACAATTATAATCATATCGTGGCAAAAACTTTGCAACTGCTTTGTAAAATCACATAGAGCAAGGACATGCCTGCCTGCTATATATTCATTCCTTTTTAAATTGAGTTTCAACTAAACTATTTCTGAAACCATAGAACAAAGAGATCAACTAAATTTTCTTTTAATAAATACAAAAAAAAAAAACTTCCTCCCATACACAGAGAAAAAGCTGCCTCATAGAATCAATAAGATTTTCTCTATGAAACGTTTTTAGGCTAAGGGGTATCCCAGCGGAGAGAAGCCAAGATTTTTTCATAGAGTTTCCTTATTGTTTTTATGTGGTAAATCTTATTAATTTTATCAAGAAGAAAACCACATAAAATCAAGAAGAAATCTTATTATTCACATCTTTTTTACTCAATTTCCGTTATTTTTGGCACCAAAAAAAAAAACAATCCATAGAGAAAAACTTCTTGATTCTATTAGGTTTTCTTATAAATTGTAAACTGGAGGGATTTCTTATTGATTTTTTTAAAAAGGTTTTCTTCTTGATTTTATTAGGCTATCTTATTGGTTTTTTCAATAAGGTTTTCTTCTTGAATTTATTAGGTTCCTATATGATTATGTGTAAAGCATCTTATTGATTTTTTTAATAAGGAAATCTTCTTGATTTTATTAGGTTTCTTGTTATTTCATTTATGTATGTACCTACATTTATGTATGTATGCATGTATATAAATAAACATAGAGACAATTTTTTAATGATATTCGTTTTTGTTCCGTAATATCTCTGTTGCAGAGACTTCAATATTCATACCCAGTTAGCCAAATCGTCGCAGACGACATTGGGTAGTATGAATAAAAAAAAAGTATTTGCTTTTTACTTAAAAATTTGTTTAAAAATACAAAAAACATACACATATTTGGGGTTTTCAAACAAATTTTTAAGTAAAAGGCAAATACTTTTTTTTATTCATATTACCCATTGTCTTCTACGAGTAATGTACGACATGTCACAATTTAAAGGAAATCGTCGACAATGTCACGTTTTGTCATCAATTAAACTTTTTTGAGGACAATCTGAACGACAATGTCCTCCGTTTTGTCTTCAATAAAGCCGTGTTGACGACAATCTGAGCGACATTGTCGCTCATCTCGTCTTGTGTAACCTTGCCTCCATTTGTATGAAAAATTCGTCGACGATTTGTATGGCGCTGTCTTCAATATGTCTTGTACGACTTACCATTGTCTTGTACCCGTCGACGAAGATGTTTTAAAGACGTGGCTAACTGGGTATTTATGTATGTTTGTATATGTGTTGCCGCTCATAACTTTACTTTTTTACTTTACATACATACATACATATGTATTAAAATTAAACTTTTAGTTGAAAGTGAACCAGTGCGAAGTGAACAAGTCGAAAGAACAATTGAATATTTTTCCACTAACATAAAGTATAAACTAAATTAAAATAAAACTAATTATAAATAGTGCGTACCTATATCTATATTATTATTACATTTATGTACATATATAATCCTAGTATGTTTGTTGGTAAGGAATAATCTAGGGAAATACAAGAGCCTTGGAGTGGAGATTTTCAATACAGGTTGGGTGACCAGTGTGTTGATTAATTTTTAATTAATTTTAATTATATGAAATTTTTAAATATATGAAAATTATAATATATTAACGGCCGTTATTACTACTTGTCTGATTTCGTCTGCCCGATAAATAGCTTTGCATTGCTACAATTTTAATTTTTTTATTGATGTAATTATTAATAATAATAATACTTAATGGATAAAAAAATATTAAATGAAGGTTTTATAATGCAAAGCCATTTATATATCTTATAAAATCATGCCTTTAACTAACGACAAGTTGTAATAATGGCCCTAAGTACGTATAAATGGGTAATGTGAATACAAAAAAGGCATTTGCTTTTTACTTTAAAATTTGTTGTAAAGTCTTAAATGTATATGTACTTTTTGTTTGTTTCAAACAAATTTCTAAGTAAAAAGCAAATGCTTTTTTTATTCACACTAGCCAATATTTATAAGCAAATATGTAATTAAAAAATTCAAAAAGATACTGCTAACAAAACTTACTTATTATTACTATATTGTGTGTATTCCTAAGTAAATACATATGTAAATGAAAATAAATAAAATTTTCAAATAAAATCAATAAGTATTGTGTTTTATTTTTGATAAAATCAATAAGATAGCCTAATAAAATCAAGAAGAAAACCTTATTGAAAAAATCAATAAGATAGCCTAATAAAATCAAGAAGAAAACCTTATTGAAAAAATCAATAAGATAACCTCATACAAACTACAAGATTTCTTCTTGATTTTTTTAAAAAGGTTTTCTCTATGAAATTAAAAAGATTTCCTTATTGAAAAAAAAACCATAGAGATTTCTTATTAATTTTGTTCTATTTTATGAGGTATTTATTAGGCACTGTTTTCTCGGTGTATATCCTTTATTTAAAATATTGAATTTCTTTCTCAATTATCAACACATAGTAGCGAAAGCATTGCAACTATTTACTACGAATTGCTCTCTCATCTCCGGATTTTGATATGAGTGACTAATTCTTCTTTCCAAACCTCGTACATTACCAAGGAAGAAAATATGATGACTACCCTCTTCATTATCTTCTACTCTCTTTCTCTCTCCGTCCCTCTTCCATAAGCTTAAAAGTCGCTCAACTAAAATAGCCGGGTGTTAACCCAAGTAAGTAAGCAACTTTATTTATAATGGAGAAATTTTGGAATTGTTTAGTGCCTCTTTCACAATGTTGAACGCAAGAATGATCCACAATTTCCGACTATATTTAAAAAAATAACAAACTTTCATATTTTACTGAGTATTTCAATATAAATTCTTGATGGAATGTTTTCTTTCCAACAGGTCTTTAAGGGCGTTACTACGTACCCATTGAGGTACATATATGGTTCGAAGGACCATAAATAAGCAGATAAATCAAAGCAGATGAATCTCAGTAAGTATGAAAACAATTTTCTCTGTTGCTACATTTTAAAAAGTTTTTTTATAAGATTTTTCCACCACAAGGAGTTCACAATTTTCATCTTGAGTGTGCACCAGAATTTTCATCTTTATGTCATCTGCATTTATTTATCTATTGTATTTTTTTATTTGAAAACTTTCTTTATTGTATCTTTTTTATTTTCTTAAACCAAATGCAAAATGCATTCGCGTTGAAGTTGTGCAGCTAAAAGTGAAGCGTAACAACTTGTTACTTGCAATTTTTGTTGCAATTGTCAGGGCCATGCCCTGAAACTGTAAAATGTACTCGTGATTATGTGTAAAAGTTTGTGTGGGGGAAAAATATATAACTGCAATCGTATTGTTAAGTTTTTTCTAAAATCCTGTTAAAGAAAGTTTCTTTTCTTTTTTTTTCACAAAGACCAGGGCACTAAAAGTATTTCTGTTTTACTTTCTTCACAGTGCCTGCTGGTGATTTTGATGCAGCATTTCATGCTACTTACTCGTATATTGCTGTTGCTGAAATGCGACTACTTCAAGTGCCACAGATATGCTTGAGCAAGAAACAAAACTGTTTTAGACTTTTCTATGGGAAATTTTTTACTTAAATGAAAACAATTAAGTGTAACTTAACTTTTTTTCTTCTTTTTTTCAAGAAATCAAAAACGGCTAGAGGGGAGAACAATGAAAAAGTTTTTGTTTTAAGTTTTGTCACAAATTTTACGGATAGTATTTTCCTGCTGCCAATAAAATAAAGCACAAGTCTACAAAAGTGCAGACAGCAGAATAATTGAGAGCAAACAGGAGAAGAAAATAGAAAGTATAAGGTACCTCAAATTGAACATTTTATTTTTTTTATATTACATAATAATTTTTTTTATCAGACCCACTGTGCCTGCTGACCACAAAGGATCATTAATTAAGAATTGGAGTCGTCGCTAAATATCTGAGTTAAAAAAAAACTTTTGCTCGAACTAATTTTAAAGTTTCCATTTCACTTGAAGTATTTATTGCTGTCGCTGGCTGTTTGTCATTTAAAATTACACTCGCAAATGAGTTTTACAACTACAAGTTGGAGTACTTAGAGTTTATTACTGGCTTGGTGTAGATGTGCACACACTTAAGAACGTGAGTGCGTGTGTGGGTGGTTGTATTGAAAAACACTTGCATGAAAAGATTACCGTGATTTATTTAACAGTGAGAGGGAGAGAGAGATATATGTATGTATCAGTGTGCACACTTCTACCGATATTCGGTAGATTCTACCGAATATGTTTGTGAATTTAATAATCTACCAATTCTACCGAACAAGGACTGAAATCTACCGAATATTGTTATTTAGTAATTTAAGTTGATATATGTGTAAATTGCCCATTTTGAAACATAGCAGTGCGGCCAAATAGAGGTCATTTTCTGTCATGAAAATCATTAAAACAGAACAAAGAAATCTGTTAAAAACTGAAACTATAAGTAACCTAATATTTGCCAAAGAATTGTGCCTTGGGGATGAAATATTTATTCTTACCAATGCTTTAATAATTTTTGCACAAAAGTTTAAATTCATAAATGGATCTTACATATAATCTTTGTTGTTACAAATGTTTGTCAAATAAAAGTTATTTATTATTTATTTATTTATTTATAATACATATTCTACAAAGTAAATTTGCAGAATACGGTTGCACAAAAATGGACGAGTGACTAAGGCCATATGTCCATGATGTTATTAACAGTATTCTTAAAAATATTTTTGTGACTGACTGTACACGACCTATGCCTTCACATAGGAAGTAGCAACGTGGTTGTTAAGGAAATTCCACAAAAGAACCGCAAGATTATACGGTAGTCCGTGGCAGATCAGTCAACCAGTGCGAGTGAGACGCAAAACTCCCGAAGGCCAATAAACAACAGTGGCCTGGTTGCATTTAAGAAATAATTGCCAACGACGCGTGATGTTAACTCGCCCAGCGCTGCTTTACGACTGAAATAAAAGTTATTTTAGTAGCTTTATAAAACCTATGTACAAAAACTGAATTCCTGTTATTTATGTATATTATTTTATATATGCATAGCATATCTATATAAAGATTAAGGGCAAATAACTGTGGATGACACTTTTCTTATTGGAAATTCTTCATTGTTTATGGCATTTTAATTTCCAATCACATGTGAAGTTTTAAATGCGCTTTTGGAACCTGTTTAGTTTGATACTCCTTGCACTTACCCTTTATATATAAGTACATATATTTTGTTATTTTTTATGTTTCTTTGAATTGTTATTTTTTAACCCCCGACTAAAAAAAGGGGTGTTATAAGTTTGTAGTGTGTGTCTGTGTATCTGTGTGTCTGTCTGTGTCCACGGACAGGCCAAACGGCTGGACCGATTTTCATTTAGTTTTTTCTGTTTGAAAGACGACTTGATCGAGAGGGTTCTTAGCTATGTTTGAAAAAAATCGGTCCAGCCGTTTAGAAGATATAACATCTTTTCTGAAAAAAGTCGGGGGTTTTTAAAATTTTTAATTTTTGTTATTATCTTTCTCTGAATAAAAAATTTTTTACCGAATTTCATTCAAATCTACCGATTTCTTTTTGTCGATTCTACCTAATTTAAAAAACATTAAGTGTGCACACTGGTATGTATGTATATAGATGTTCTCGTATTAGTGAAAATATATTGTTATTAAAATTATATAAAATGCGTATGCATATCTATTGGAATCAGCGTTGCGACAATTTTAGAAAATGAAATTATGATTTGGCGAAATATAAAGAATAGTATTTTGAAAAATTAAATCATAAAGTTTTTTTTTTAATTTTTAAAAGTTTTATTATTTCGCCGCTTTATTTGTAGGAATTGTCTTATTTATTGCTTTGGTTTTAAATTAAATAAAATTCACTAATTTTAGATATCAAAAATTCGAAGATTTTATCTTATTTTTTAAGTTACGCCCTATGCCAAAAAATCTAAATTTTTTAAACCTGTATCTTAAATAAAATTTTGTACCAAAAGTATTAAGCATTAAATTTACTATCATCCGACAAAAAATTAAAAAGTTACGAAATATTTAATGAAACATGTGTATAAATGAATTATATTAAATTTTACATCAAAGTCAGGCAAACACACAATTCTTTATATTATTTACATATGTGGCCTTAATTATGAAAGTGGTTTAAGTCATATATTTCTTTGCTCGAGATATTTAGTAAATTACATTTGAACAAATTAAAATATATTTTTATATTATTCAACATTTTAATTTAGAGTTGTACTAGTCTCGATTAATATAAATTTGTTTAATATTTGTTAAATATAAATTGAAGTTTTTTTTTAAGATTAATTTAATATTTCGAAGCAAAAATGCATATGACTTAAGGTTCAATCAGACGTGACATAACCATAGCCATAGAAAACAGCCGTTCGAACCAAACTAATGGGCAACACTGTATTTGATTATAGGTGACTCGCCATAACTCTCACTATAGACACCAATTAAATTTTGGTTTGGTTATGGCTATGGCATTATGGCTATTAGTGTCCTGCACAAGACATCTTATAAGAACTTTCAAGACATGAGGGATTTTTCAAATGCTTTACTACAGCGAAATCTTATAAAACAAACGTTAACAACACTGTTTGCAAGAAATTTATTTGAGTATTGTAGGTATAAGAGTAAAGAAGAAAACACTTTGTGATGGAAGAATTTGTGATACTTGCATGAACGCGTGTACAAACGTCATGCATGTATGTGTGTATGATTTTTTATTTTTCTGAGCACATGCAAAGGCACACACATGCATTAACATTAGTTGTATGCTGTTAATCACATAATAGCTTACCATCTACATATTACACACACACTCAAACGTACAATATGAAAAATAACAAGCATGCACTAATCAACAGTACTTCTTTTGAGTGTTTGTTACAAACAAGCTATCTTGGCGACATCGCTTGTTAACACTGATATACACGCTTATAGTACGACATTATTTATTATTGGTTTAGTATGATACATGCGACGTGAATACATTTAAAAATCATGACGTATTTACATTTAAAGACTGTTTACGCAGGTCTCTAATGGCCATGTCACGTCTAATTTAAGCTTTAGACCACTTTCATAATGAAGGGAAAATATGTATTAGTGTATAATATGAGAGAGCAAAATGCATGCTTGCATGAATGCTTATGAGAGACTGAATATTTTTCTTCTGTACGTGTAAATAATGAAGTGCTCACGGGCGGCATTTTGCTTGTCTCTGATTTATGTATATTGAAACATCATTAAAAATATGGCAAATCCTTAATTCTGGCAACGCTGATGAGAATAAAAAAAATTATATCATAAACCGCGATGGTATTACAGCTATTTTTTTGTAGTTGTAGTTGTAGTTGTTCTCCCTCTCTCTTAAAAAGACATGTGCCTGAATTTTGCCAAAGGCACATTTGCTAATGTAATTGTGTGTTTGTGTGTGTATGTGGCTTCCCTTTAAGAATGTTTCTTTGATTTTTTTGCACAACTATTTGCGTTTTTGAGCATATGTTAATGTAAAATCCTTAAAATAAGCCTTAATTCTACTTTAGCCTGGGAAAAAAGAAACCTTAATACAAATTCCTTTACTTAAGCTCATAATAGTTTATAATATCTTAAAGTTAAGTTAACCATATGTCGACTTAGGGCCATTATTACAACTTAAAGATAGTTAAAAGTAGGATTTTATCGGACGTATAAAAAGCTTTCCATTATTGCAAATTGGATTTAACTTAGCAGGTGGAATAAACTTGACTGTAATTTATCGCTAACTTTAGGTTAAAGTAAAATTTTGCAAATGATAAAGTTTTTATACCTCCGATAAAATCCTACTTTTAACTATCTTTAAGTTGTAATAATGGCCCTTAAAGTATTAAAATAGAAAATATTATATAAAAATAGCACAAGAGACTAAGTTTAACGTTATTTGACCTTTTTCCAAGTAGTAAAAATAAGAAAGAAGAAAATTTATGTGATTTATAAAATAACGAACGCTGTCTGTCTGCCACTAAAATGAAGTGTAATTTAAAAAAAAATCTTTTATTAGTCTAAAGAAATTTCCTTTTGTTCACATGTCTGGCCATTATGATTTATTTTTCATACATGGATATGCAAAAAAAAAAAATTATTAAACAAACATCTACATACATTTGACTTCATAAAATAATAAATAATGTGAAATGTTGAATTTTTGTTGCCTGCTGCTTGACTTGCTAAAGACGAGTGAGTAAGAACGTCGAAAAAACAAGACTGATTTTTTTTCATTCAAAAGAATACAAGACTTTAATTTTGTTCCATTCAAAAACACAATTTGGGGGTGGCGTTGGCTGAAGTAGTTAGCACGTTGACTACAAAACCGAAGATCCCTGTATCCGACAGCCATTAAATAACAACAGCAGGCATTTTTCTGATGTGCATTAGTGTCCCTTTGTATCAGTTGTTGTAGGAAAGTTCAAGTGATGAAGGCATAGTCACTGGTCACTGAACTATACCGACTTCAACAGATGCTAATCCTAATGTAAAATCAGAGCGCCCTCCTTCGTCGGTATTGTGTAGCAGAATCATCGGCGAAGTAAAATAACCAATAAAATGGCTACTAAACACAGCTAAAATTTAATACGCCTAATTTGAGACCAGAAGGCGCTTCAACACTGCATTATTACAAAAAAAATGCGTGCAAAAAGCAGAGTTGTAAAAAGAATGAAGCTTTCTTCTATCTCTTCTTTCACCACCTGTCTTCTATCAATTTCCCTTTCCGAAATAAGGTAACACCTAGTAATAGTAGTAGGCATTAATTGCCTGAGTGTTACTTCTCTTTAAAAAAATAAAATCTTCAAAGTATTTGAAGTTTTATTTTATTTTTTATAAATCCTGATTTTTTTAAGTTGCTCTTAATCTGCGGAAAGTTTTTAATATTTTAAGTTTTCTATAAAATAAAATTTATTCTTATAGCCAGAGTTTTTGTCAGTATTTAAGTCTATAGAAATTTAATTTAATACTCAAGTAAATTAAATTAATATTCCCCTCTGAGTCGTCGGCTATTCCGTCTAGTTAATAAGCTTTACGCTTGTAGTTAAAAAATAAAAGTTTATAAAATTTTTTAACAACAAAAATTTTGGAATAAAAAAATTCACCACCATCGGACTTAAGAGTTTCTCAATAAAACATATGTACATGGTCTGCAAGAAAAATTCCTAATAAATTCTGGTCGTAAAAATATATATGTATATTTTCCCTTGAGGTTTAAGAACATCTTCTCATCTCAAATAAAAATTTCATAAAAAGAAATTAAATCAGAAAAATCTCGTGCCTATGGACGGACGATTACTAGAAAAGTTGTTGTTACACCAGGTATATTTTGCATTAAAAAAAATACGTTAAAAGGTTATTTTTCTCTTAAGCTTTAAACTTTTTGTCCTACAAAATTCTATAGATTGAAGACGATCAGTCGATAAATTAAACCCTGCAGAAAAGCAGTCTACAAATATCTGCCTGATTTTGTCCACTAACACAGAGCCATCTATGGGATTAGCATCCTATCCGCTTCATGTTGTCCTCCCACAGTTCCTCATATTTCGTATTTCAGAATTTCAAATTCAGAACTAAGGACAGTAAGTTTTCTTTGATGAAACTAATATTTAAATATTGTCCTTCGAACCGCATGATCTATCATATATTAAAAATTGGGCCAATTAAACAACCTCGACGCTGAAAATCACAGGATAGCCTGATGACTTTATTGTTAGTAAAACAAATAAGTTGACTGAAAAAAAAGAAACTTGACTTTATCAGAAAACTACATATTCGATCCATTTCCGAATTAGTTTCATTCATCTACACAAATCCTCATATTTCGTTTTCCATTATTTAAAATTTAACAGTTAAGAACAGTAAATTTTCTTTGATGAAACTTATGAAGTTATTATATATAAATATGGTCCTTCGAACCGGATAAATTGTTAATTGTCTCGTATCTTATATTCTTCTTATGTTTGAAATTGTGCTCAATAAACGCCAGATTAAGCTTGACTGATCACTTTATTGGCATTAAAGTAAATAAGTCAACAAAAAACAACTTTCTCTTGAATTATAAAATATTTGGCTTCATCAGGAAACTAAATATTTGATGCATTTCCATAATAATTTCATTTGTCTACCCAGCTAAAAAAAATTATATATGATGCATATATTTTTAATATATGAATGTATGTATATAACTATATATGAATATGTATGAATTCATGTATGGAAATGTTTGGGATCATACATGACAAAACTATTATATATGAACTAATATATGGACTAATATATGTAATGTATTATAATATATGAGCTCATATATGGAAATTTCATTACGAAGCTCTTCATATGTGGATCCATATATAGAAATAAGATTTGATATATAGAGCCATATAAGATCGTTTTTGCTTGGTATTTTATCACTGGTGAATGGGAAATCCATTAGAAAATACATACGGTATGCAAAGTTTATATGCGTACCCTCAACGTTTAAAAAATTAAAACTTTTGTTACAAAAAAAAAAAAAAACCATTCTGTGTGATTTTATACATTGTGGCCCATTGAATATATCAAATAATCAAAAGGATAATCCAGTCATTAATTTTATAGAAAATAACAGAATTCTCTATATAAGAAACAAAATACATATTATTGCAAAAAAATATATTGAAAACTATTCTTAGACGGATTATTTTTTCTTTTATAATTAATTGCATTAGTTTTTAATCTGATTTCTGAAATTTAATTTTATGTACGAATATGATTTTTGTGTTTTTTAAATAATTGATTCACCTTTTGACTTTAAATGATGAATGAAATGACTTTTAGTTCGATTTTCATTACTTGTCCAAACAAATGTTTCATTAAAAACAACCTCCCTGTTCAAAATCTAGAAAAAAGTAATTTTAGTAATTTAATTTATTGCACAGCAGTGCACTTTTGTGAATCAAGAGAGTATGAATATGAACTTTGCATACTGTAGAGGGAATATTTACACATGCATGTATGAAAATGTATGAATATAATTATATAATCATATATGCCCATATACCCTCATTTTTCGGATCCGAACCATATATGGGATATCATATATGCTCCATACATATTTTTTTAGCTGGGTATATTAGGTATTTGAGGATTTAACCTTTAGAATTAAAAACAGTAAGTTTTCTTTGATGAAATTTATGAAGTTGTTCTTTTCAAATATGGTCCTTCGAACCGGATAAATTGACAATGGTCTATCATATCTTATATTTGAAATTATTTTAGTTAAACACCAGGTACAGCTTCATGTTCCCACCCACAATATAGTCTCATTTCTTTATTGGCAGCAAAAGAAATAAGTTAAGTAAAAAAAAAACAAAGTTACTCGATGATATCGAATGCCATTATCTCAAACTGAAAAATCTTGATCGAATTAGCTCGTTATCAAAAGCGACGATTAGACCCCAGATATTTGGCTTCATCAGAGAACTAAGTATTCGATGCATTTTCGTATAAGTTTAATTCGTCTACATAGTTCTTAATATTTTGTATTTGAGGATTTAAAATTTAGAGCAAAAGATAGTTGGTTGGTTTTCTTTGATGATATTTATGAAGTTATTGTATTTAAATTTGGTCATTCAAACCGGTTGAATTGGTAATGGTCTGTCATATCTTATATTCACAATTATAGTAATTAAACACCAGTTCAAGCTTGAAACAATTAAAAGGTAGACTGATTGATTTCTAGTAAAACAAATAAGTCCACTGAAGAAATGTAACCTACTCTTGACTTAATGATTTACGCCTTCCGAATTAGTTTCATTCATCTAGTTTTTGAACCCAGTTTATAAATCTATATTCAATTTGATAAAAGAAAAACCTATTGATGTGTGGAGCAATTTCGTTTAATAGAAACATTTTTTTTTCTTCTTAAACATTTTCGCTCTTGTATTTGTTTTTTATTACAAACTTCACTGTTTGTGTCTGCAAACTTGTGCTCATGTAGGTTTCAAGCTAAATGGTTGGATGGATGCTGCTATAGCTAAAAGTATACTTAGGAAAATATTCCAAAGAAAACTATAAAACCATTCATTCGTTATCTTACTTTAGGTTCATTTTCTTTTATTTTTTTATCCTCCTTATTTTTTATTTTTATTTTTTTGCAAGCATCTCCTTTTTTATTTACTTACTTTTTTACACATATTTTTCAATTAAGTTTTCATTGCAACTGAAACTTTATGTGAAAATTGTTTTTTATTCTTCTCTTTCCTTTGCTTTTATTGTTCGACAGTAATAAAAACTTTATCTCGATAAATAGTTTAATCTCAAGTATTATATCAAATGAAGATGCAATGATGCAATAATGAGCAAATTATATGCTAAAAGATATAAGAACAACATTCTTTATTTTTTAAATTACCAAACTTAAATAATGAACATTTTTTTACTTGTTTTTTTTAGGAAAAATTAAGTTTCGCATTGCGAAATAATCAAGCACATTCTTGCTGCTACTAAGTTTTCTTTACTTTTCTTTAGCCCATTCAAAGGCTCAGTGCTACGAGTATAATTATTATATGTGCCTTAGCAATCCTTTTTCATTAAAAGAGCATGTTATGAACTTGTTAATTAAATGAAATCCTTGTTAAAACTTGTAGACACAACACATATTTTATATGAATGAGCTGGAGGAGTAGAAAGAGTTTTGTACGAATATTTTGCTTTCGTGTGAAGTGCATCATGTTTTAGCACACAGATAGATTTAATGGCATTTTTCTTTTTTTTTTCTCCATCCGTCTCTGTCTCTGCTTATCTTCTAATTAACACTCAAGCAGCTATTGAAATTTAAAAAAAGCTTCAATGTGGCATCAACTGCAAATTAAATGGTCTGATTTGAATAGTCTCAAGTTTGAATGAAGGCACTCAAAAGAATTCAAAATTTTAGAAAATTCTTTAAGACGCTAAATAATTTCAGTGCAACAGTTTATATTGAAAAAAAAAAAAAAATAATGAAACCTTTATATTGACGAACGAAAATTATTTTACATATTACAGCATCAGGGAAATAATAAAAATAAGTTATTTATTGTCAGTTTTCTGAGTGCAAAATTTATGTAAGTATGTAAGCTTACACTTCTCGTATTATTTTATCAGCCTGGCTCACGACGTAAAATTAAAAGATCGGAAATGTCATTTTCTACATTTAATTACATAGTGCATCTAGGGTTTCGTACCACTGACCAATTTTCCAAAGTTCAATTGTTCTTCTAAATCGCCTCAAATGCGTTTTAATTCATAACAATAATTATTTATGGCAAAAACCGTTAAATTGAAAAAATCGCCAAATCAGCCAAAAATCGTGATAACTGGAAATCCAGTGTGTACTCGTATGTGAAGCATGCGTGACCTTTTAGACGAATATCTGTTTATGTTATGTTATGTTTATGATAAATGCAGATATGTAAATAAATTTCTCTCTACCGTCGTCTCGATCCTACACTCAAAAAAAAGACATATACTATTATTAAGGAAAAAAAGTTTCTAAATTTAAGTAAAAAAAAATTCCAAATTTAAGTAATTTTTTCTAAGTTTAAATTAATTTTTACAAAAATCTAGTAAAAATTACTTAATATGAGTAAAAAATTAAAAGTTCATATCCTTAAAAATAGTTCACAAAAATACACACAAAAAATTTCACATTCAAGGACAAGTTTACTTGCTTAAAGGAAATATGTACCAAAAATTAGAAAATGGTTTAAAAGTTTTGGGAAAATGTATCCTAAGAACTAGTCAATGTCGTCTTAAATTAAAAGATAAATTTCAGGAAATGACTTACTCCTGAGTAGTTCATCAAATTTGACTTACTCGAAAGATATAAAAAGGTATTCTAAATTTTAGAAAAATATTTACCAGTTTTAAGTATTTTTTCTTTAAATTATAGAATATATTTTTTATTTGCATTAAGCAAAAAATAAATAAAGTAAATTTTTCATTCTTCCGAGGAATATTTGAACTTGAAATATATTTTTTTGAAAATAAAATAAAATTTTAAAACTCAAAAATTTCAATGCTTATTCAGGATGCCCTGTTAGGCAATTGGTTAGAGTGCTTGCCTATCATTCAGAAGGTTGTTGGTTCAATACTTGTCTCTTCTCAAGGAATTAATATGTATGTATGGTGAATTAATTAAGAATATAATATAAATATGAAGGTATAATAAAAAAACATACCATGTGGTATAGAATTTAATAAAAAATAAAAAAGTACCAGAATTAAAGACATAAAAAAACTTTGAAAAATTTACTAAATTTGAGATCAAAGATGAAAAAATTTTTTGCAAAGCTCCGAATTTTATGGGAAAATTTTACTTAATTTTAGAAAAATTTTACTCAAATATAAAAATATAATTACTATTAACTAGTTCATTCATGAAGTAGAAATTTAGTAAATATTTTACTGGTTTCAAGTAAAAAACAGCTTTGGCGCCATAAAATTTAGAAAATTTTCCAAAGTTTTAGTTAGTTTTTTTTTTTGAGTGTAGTTTTACAAAAAGTATATAGTCTTAGTGCCGTTTTAGCGGCATACCTATTTATTTTTTTAGTTGTAGTTTGAACGGTTTTGAAGAGGCAGAAATTCCCCCTGCCCCCTTCTTGGTCCTAGCTTTCAAAATAAACAAAGCGTGTATGTCCTTTCATATGCAGACGTATTTACGTTTTAAATTTTTTTATTCCGGGGGCAGAAATCGGCACGCTGCCGCTTTCTTGGTACTATATTTTAAAATATATAAAGCGTGTGGTCTTTTTGAATTTTATGAAAATCGGTTGAATAGTTTCGGAGGGGCAGGAATTGCCCTCACGCCTTCTTGGTCCTAGTTGAAAACGTAGATCTATGTTTTAAATTTCATGGAAATCTATTCAGCCAGCATGAACGGTCCGGCAGACGGGCTGGAGGGCGCACAACTTAACGCTAAAAGGGATATATATTTTTTAGTACGGAACCCTACAAACTCGTGCTTTAAAACAATCACCCTTATTCTATTTGGCATCGGCAACATCACACGACGTCGTTTTTAATGTTTTTTTTTTTTGGCAAATCGGTATTCCCGTAGATAGTATTGCTATTTATCGATGACTTTCAACATATGTTTGGTATTCTGTAACAAAAATGTATGTTGATGTTGCCGTTGATTTTGTCGTCAGTGTTTTTGATGTCGTGTTCTGTTGTGCATACTTCAACGAATTTGAAAAAATAGTTTAAGTAGTAAAAAAGTTAAATATAAGAAATACCATATTAGATATAAAAATGTACATACTTATTTGAAAAAATTTCTTTAAAAAAAAGTGAAAAATATAATATGGACAAAATTAAAATTACCAACCACAACCAATTTGAAAAGCTTGTGGAAGAGTTGAAAAAAAGTTGCTCTTTAAGCTAGAGGATTCCGCAGGAGCAGTGCTCCTAAAAATATCAAGGCACAGTGGGAAAGTGTTGCGACCGCACTAAATTCCCTCGGTCCACCAATTAGAATTAGTGGTGGATGGCAAAATGTAAGGTACATAGTTTGTTGGGAAATTATACTGTATGATAGAATTAGTTTTAGAGATCTGGCGGGACTTGAGGTTTAAATTAAAAATGGTTGCAAACAATGCTGAGTGTGAAGCACCTGGAGGCAGCGTATATAAACAATTAGCACTGAGCCCAATAACCGTTGATATGATCCCTTTTGTTACCAAAATTAGGTTCTATTTCTATTGTGTCCAAGACATGCTTAAATGATGTTTTATTCAGCCGAAAATAGCTTTAAAATATTAAAACGATGGACATTACTAATTATTTTCCAAAAATATGACTGAATTTATCACTTACTTTTCATTGGGTAACTGACCAATGCATAACTTTTGCCTGAGAAATCTTCTTTTCATTATTAATTTTTTTTTTCGTCCAAATAGGAAAGAAAAACATTTTATTTTAATTTACTTACAAAGCTTTTACTTATTCAAAAGCAGAAATAGTAAACAAAATGAATCAGCTGACTCAAATATAGGATATAAGTATTGCATTTATCGATAAAAAGGCAACGACGTCACAACACTGTTAGGGAATATAAAGTTAGGGTTGATGTTGTGTTATATTGATGTTGTTTCAAAATTGACGACGATGTTGCCGACGACAAATAGAATAAGGGTGAATAATAAACATTTTCTGGGTACCGGGGGTTTACCGCCCACCTCCCTATGATAAGGACTTTGACGGGACAGTAAATACAAAGCTTTATATAATCACTCCGTAACAAAATTACTATAATTATTTTATTAGCAATTCTTTAATATTATTTTCAACATTGCTTTAGAATTTTCCCTATTTTATATTTTTTTTTTTGCTTTTTTTTTTAATAGGACCAGCACCCAGGGGATAACCCCTACTCATGCAATGCATTGTGCTAGAGCGAGGAAAATAGGTTATAGGGAAGGAGGATAGAGGGAGTAGTGTCTGTGGACATTTGATTTAAACTTTCTCACGCTGGTAGTGACAGGAAAGACCTCCGCAGTTGGTTGATTCCACATACGAATAGTGCGGCTAAAAAAGGAATTCTCTCTGTAATGCGTCATTGGCCAATCGACCACAAAAGGATGTTCTCTAAATGAGGCACGTGTTGTACGTACATATGTGCGGGTCTCAGGAACAAGTTCCCTAATTTCATTAGAACACATTCCGTTGTAGTAACGATAGAACAATAAAATGCACCCCACATTGCGGCGATGCTCCAATGAATCAATAGAGTTGGATACCCTACTGTCACCGATGAGCTTCTTCGCCCTCTCCTGTACGCGGTCGAGCAGCCCCAAAATAGACTTTGAAGCGCCGGCCCATAAATGAGAGTCGAATATAAGTGGTATAAATAAATAGTAAGGAGACCAGATGGGGTGAAATATCGTTTGCACCGTTTAAAAAAGCCGAGGCACTTGAATGCTGCTTTTGCAATTTGAAAAATGTGTTCAGTCCATCGAACATCACACTGTATTTTCATGCCAAGAACATCAAGAGCATCTGATTCCTTAATATTTATACCCCCCATAATTACACTGGCAGCAGCAAATAGAATAATTGTATACTACCTGAAGAAGTTACACAAAGTGAAGAGAAATATTGAGTAGGGATGTAACGAATACCAGTTTAGCGAATGCAAATACTTACAATACGGTAAAAAATCACATCAAACTAAATTTGTTTAAGAACATGAAGTTGTATTATATACATAGATGTATTACATATAGCATTTTATTTAAATTGAGTCTTGAATTGAGCAAATATTTATTAATTTATTAAATTCTTAAAACAGAATGATGTATATATGAAATTATATTGAAATAAGTATAGATAATAAAAATTAATTTACAAAATGTTAGGCAATTAACCCATTCGTACTTTGGCCCTAAATCCTGGTACTCTGTTCAATAATTCATGTGAAATGCTGCCAAAATACATATTAAGAAAAATTGGCATGAATTCATGAAAAAATTTTGGAGAAGTAGTACTTTGTTCATCTTGGGAAAAACATATGAAATATATCTTCAACATTTTAAGTTTTCATGCGAAATAATATGCGTGGCACTTGTTTCGCATAAAATTTACAACAAAGAACTGCTAGTTAAAATTTTTTGCATTTAAAATTTTCTGTGCGAAGTAATGAATAGTGCTCAACATTTTCCAAAAGTTTGAAAAGGCTAGTTTTAAGTATTTTTCAAAGCTGTATTTTGGTTTAGTATTCGCTTGAAATATTCGCATGCATTTTAGCGAATGCAAAAACGAATGCAAATAGCAAAAGTAAGCGAATAATTTGCGAATGCGAACATTCGTTACATCCCTAATATTGTGATAAAAGAATTTAAATGTTATTTATAAAAAAAACATAATATGTATTACAAATGTATATGTATACAAATCATTACCTTAGTATATAAATTCCCTGGCTCATTATTATTTTTTTTAATCGAGGTTTTTGTATATTTCGATAAAATAATATATCTGTAGTTTTTATTGAAACGCTGTGCATGTCCAAAAATCAAATTTCTTCAGTAGAGCCAGAAAAAGTTCTTGTTCAAGCTCATTTAAAAAAATGTAGAAGTTGTGTTGTTGTTATAGGAAAATATTATGTAAATGCGTCCATATTTTTAAAAAATTTCTTACACCTAATTCACACGAACACTTTTATGAAGTCTATTTTTCGACGTCACTTTTTGTTTGTTAGCGAACGGGGTAGAGAAGAAAGAGGGGTAGAAAAAATGACTCGATTTCTGTTTTCCATGGTTTTTTTCATATTTCTCTTTACATTGCTCTTGCTGTTATTGTTGTTACGTTTCAATGTTACTCTTCTATCTTATTGTTATTTTTTATTGTACTCTTCTAGCTTATTGGCTATATGAGTGGAGAGAAGTAAAATTAGACGTCCAAAAAAAATCGTATGAATGCAAGGAATTTTTGGTAGCAACTTCAAAAGAGAATTAAGAAAAATAGACGTCATAAATTTCACCGTGTGAATTAGCACTTAGAACTTTCTAAAAAGCATTTATAAAATATAACAATTTCGAAAGGAAAAATATGTAACATACACTGTTATTAATGAAAGTTACAGATATAATGTATCGAAAAATTTCAAAATCTGGATTCAAAAAAAAAATAATGAATTAGCGTCTTTCTATATTAAGGTAACGATATACATAGATATTTGTATACATATATATATATTATATATATATATATATACATATATATATATATATATATATATATATATATCTATATATAACAACATAGATATTTGTACATATATAAATCCATACAAACGTACATATATATATATATATATATATATATATATATATATATATATATATTTATATATGAAATATATATATTTTATATATTATATTATTTTATATATATATATATATATATATATATATATATATATATATATATATATATATATATATATATTTTGATAAAATCTATTTCAGCGACCCCATACCCATTTTCAAAAAATCCCAAAAAATTTTCGAAATTCTTTTCGATCACAAGCTTTAATACTCCGCTTCAAGAGTTGCAAAATTTTTTTTGTGAAACGCCTTAATATATATATATATATATATATATATATATATATATATATATAATGGCCCTTTGGTCGATATTATTAAATGTTTATAAAATCGTTTCCTTCATTTTATCAATTACAGCATTATAATTACAGCGTCTCTTTTTTACTTTACCATAATTATTATTATAATTATTATTTTTTATAATTTTTTCTTTCCAGACATATACAAACAAATATACATTAAATGTCAAAAGTAATTAAAGGTTGGCTCAAGCAAAAAATAAACAAACTCAAAGGCCGAGAAAATAAATTACAAACAAAAACAAAATTATATATAGTCTACCTAAAGGCTGATCAAATGTAGGAAGAAAGAAAAGAAAAAACAACAACAAAAAGTATGCCACACAAATTAAATTCAGTTGCAAACAAACGAACAAATAAAGGGTGTTTTTTATTGAGGTATAGAACTTTAAGTTGGCATCACTTTTTTAACTGGCGGTCATTTTGTCAGCTGTCAAGTGATTAATATTTAGTTTGGTTTGCCATTTCATCATGAACAGGTTGACAAAAGAACAACGCTTGCAAATCGTGCAAATTTATTTCGAAAATAATGGTTCAGTTCGCGAAGTTTACCGCAAGCTCCGTCCATTTTATGGTCGACATAATCGTCCATCAGAGCAATTAATTCGGTTAACCATGGATCGTTTTCGCACTACGTTTACTCTATGTGATAATACGCATCCGCAGAGACGTCGAACAGTGCGCACCGAAGAAACAATTGCCGCTGTAGAGCAAAGTGTTGAAGAGGACCCGAATGAATCGATTATCCACCGTGCACAGCAATTGGAGCCGACTAACCGACTATTTTGTTCCCGAATTGGATGGCATGAATGCGGATGAGATGTGGTTCCAACAAGACGGCGCTACATGCCACACAGCGCACGTCACAATCGATTTATTGAAGGAAACATTCGATGAGCGCATAATTTCGCGGAATGGACCTGTCAATTGGCCACCAAGATCGTATGATTTGACACCATTGGATTATTTTCTTTGGGGATATGTGAAGTCGCTCGTCTGCGCCAACAAACCAGAAACGTTAGGGGACTTGGAAGCCAACATTCGTGGCGTTATTGCCAACATACGGCCCCATATGCTCGAAAAAGTGGTTGAAAATTGGACCTGTAGAATTGGCTTTATTCGAGCCAGCCGCGGCGGCCACATGCCCGATATCATATTTAAACATTAATGGCATAAAATTATCCTTCCAATAAAGCCAAATTGATGGACATTAAAGCGATTTTCTTGTGTTTTATTTCAATTCGAAGTTCTATACCTCTGTAAAAAACACCCTATACATTCACACCTTTCAATCACAACATGTACCGTTAGACTAAAAGTGTTGCCTTCTACACTCTCAATGTAATTAAAAGAGTAATTTAGTGTCTGTGTGCACTTAACACTTACTGTTATTTACACTCTCAATGTTTAACCAATCAACAAACATTATACTGCATATTATTGATAAACTTGTTGTTGTTGTTGTTGTTGATACTCTACACCTTTAAGTGATTTTTTTTTATCATTTCAACGGAAAAATCAACAAATAAAAATGTAATCAAAAAATTAGTACGAGTAGTAAAAAGATGGATTTAATTGAAAATTTACATTAAAAAGCCAGGTAAAATTTATAAGAGAATAAGCAAACCAATATATGTAAAAAGTATGTACGTATATATCGATGGCTCAATAATAAAAAAACGTATCTAAATTTGTTTCAAAATCGTTTAAGTCTTAAGTACGAAGTGTCTCGAGGGAAAGTTTATATGTATTTGTTTGGCTTACTAAGTAAAAGCAACGAATATGAGGAGTGTGCTGGTTATGGCAATTAGTCGCTATGGAGTAATTCTCGGGGCAGCACAACGCATTGTGCGAGCCCAGTATACCTCCTATTCGAAAATGGACCAAAAAGTTTGAAGATACCGGTACAAGGTTGGAAGCATCAAAATCGGGGCGAGCAAAATCATCAAAAACGCTAGCAGACTTTGGAAGTGTTAAACCAGTCTAATCGTGACGATCCTACCCTTTAAATAAGAAGGCATCGCAAATGCTTTAAATGTGCATATATCGTTGTTACACCGTATTTTACACAAAGACATAGAGGTGCATACCTAAAAAAAAAAAACTTAATTGGTGGCAGAATTAAAATGCCATGATCACTGATCAGAGCTTTGACTTCCCTGGAAAATTTATTTACAGAAGAGGTTGGCATAAGTTACGCAGTCTTGACTTTACCCATAAGTATTTTCTTTTGCTATTCCAAGCAGAAACATTAAGAGGTTAAAAACAATTTTCTATTTAAAAAAATAACCGAACAAGTTTAGTGATATTAAAAATAATTGAAGGATTTCAATGACTTTCTATACAGAAATGATTTTTCAATTAAAAAAAAAAGTAATAATCAGCATTGGTTTAACGATGTTCGACTTGTCGCACACTTGCATTTAAAACAAAAACAAATTTAAAAGACCTTATTCATAAAAATTAATTTAGGTTCACAAAAGGTTTAAACAAACAAATCTCCATATAAAATAAGTTTATTAAAACTTTTGTAAACGAAAATTATTTTTTATGAATACGACACTAAAGGCTTTATTCAGAAAAAAAAAAATCATTTTGGTTTAAAAAAGGTTTAAACGAAAAAAAAATTTCATATAAAATTAGTTTTGTATGCCTTTTGTAACCCAAAATTATTTTTTATGAATACGACAGTAAATGTTTTTCTTTTTCCATTATTAAGAGATTTTTTAAGAAATTATAGTCATACATACATATTTCATACAAAATAATAATAGGAGTAATTCTGTTATTTTAACACAAACGCACACATACATATGTAAACAAATTTCCATATGCTCCCACTCTCTCTTTCACTCTGTACACCAAAAGCAATCTTTGTACAAGTATTTTTTTATGTACGTATAAGACAAATTACCGTTAATTTAAAGTAGTCATATTGCAAGTATTTGAGTCAGCGTTGCCACAACTGATGAAATATGGTATTTTTGATGATTTTTCAATCCAAAAATCATTTGATGATTTTTTCTTCTAGATTAAGTTCGACCTGACGTTCTCTTAACGTATGGGAAATTCATCTTGGTAAGTTCCCCATGCACCTTTCCGTTTGCTAGTACTAACTTCAAAAACATAAGTGCTCAAATTTTTTTACATTTATTTTCCAGGACGCGTATGTCATAAAAATAAACTAAAAAGTTTGTCTTAAGTAAAAAAAATAAAATAAACAGGCATGTGTATGACTAATAAAGAACAAATATTAATAGCAAGGCTTTCCAATTTGAGCATTTATTAAGAGAAACTCTTTCAATAACTTGTGATACGATGAATCCTAAAAATTTTTGAATAAAGCTGCAGTTTGCATGTTGCTCTTTCTGCTAGTTTTTGCCAGGATAATTAAATTACAACTACATATCTTTGTTGTAGTTTATTTATTTATTATACATATTATACAATTGGTTTAATTTATTCCTTAAAATTTATCACATACATATAATTTAGGTTCCTCAAAATACGAATTTTATCTTGAAATCAAACAAAGGAACAAATATACATACGTTTGAAAAGAATTTGAAAACTAACAACAAATTGAAACATGTTTTTCTTCAATCCAAACAAAAATTAACAATTCAACAATCATTTAGACAGGGATTTTTTAAATTTTAATATTCTTTTGTCCGTAGCCTTCTTTGAGCTCTTTACACTTTGTCCAACGATTCTCCAATTTCGTTATATCTTCCAAAAATAAGGGACTTTTTATCCAAATACATAGGTATTTCTTTGTGAAATGATTTCATTCTTGGAGCCAAATCTCTTTCCGCCTAGGTATTTCTTAAGGTTTAGGATCAAAGTCAGTCGTAGCTAAGTCCGGATAATAGAGTTGATAAGATAGCAATTCGTAGCCCAGTTCATGCATATTTGCCATGAGAACTGTTCATGTGTGCATTTGCATTGTTCTGGTGGAGCAATGTTTTTTTTAATATTGATTAAATGGACCCAATAAGTTGGCATAATATTCTTATTTGATTGTTTAAAAGGGCATCCCGAAAAACGTTCGCCATGACTTTATTGGCCCAAAAACCACCACTTGGCCTTCTTTGTCTCCGATTCCCCTAGAGAAACACACTGTTTTAATTGCAGTTTCTGGTGTGTTGTGGTAGATCCATGGTTACTAAACTCCTCCATATCGTGACTGAACAACGCCAAACACTCCCTCGAAGTTGTCACAGGATTGTTGGGAAACAGGGCGCCCACCTTGCGGAAAGCTTTCTTATACCCAAGTGATCATTCAAAACTGCAACTACTGAGCCAAGTGAGATTCCTATAACTTCCACAATCTCTCTCACTTTAAATCTTCGATCGGACAGCACAGCAACGTAAATCTTCCGAGTGTAGAGACATCAGCTGGGGTCCAGAATATTCGAGTTGTACCGCCACAATGAAATTCAGTAAACTCCTTTTTAACATTTTCAAACACAAACTTAATGATGCAACTTGTTCAAATTTTGACAGTTGACTGTAGGCAGAAGCACTATTGCTCTTTCAGTTAAGAGATGGGAAATTCAAAAATTCACGATTTTATTGACCGGCCTTTGTACTTAATCAAACACATGGAGCCATAATGGACAAAAAAGCTTAAGTTACATATTTTTTTTCAGGTTTGGAAGTTTCGAGGTACAATATACAATTAAAGTTTTAAGCATGGTATTAATATGGAAGCTACTTCCAAGGTACTTTTTGTGAGAAATAAAGAAAGTAAAAAATTCTTGTCTTCCCCTAGAAGTTTTTTACAAAAACGTGTAATTATCTTGCGAATAAATAAAGTGATATACATAACTACATTTCTGTGAAGTAGTAATAACTTATCTCATATTTTTAATTTTTCTGCCTAATACAAATCTTTTAACTATATTTTTATGTAAAATTGGCGTTGAAACCCCAAATTCAGTGATAATTTTGGTTAGTTGACAATGAATTTTCATTAAGTTTAACAAATATTGATTGATATTGCATTTTGTTTAATCTATATAATTCTTGTTGATTATAACACCCTTTTCTAAAAAAAATTGGTTTAATAACTGACCAGAATTTTTTTGGCAAATCTATTTCACAGATCTTATACGCCACTGTTGACGAATTTAAAAAATGCTGCACTCATATTTTTACTTAATTTTTTAATTTATGCATTCCGTATTTTATAAAAACAATTTTGAAATAATTTTTGAATAAAATATTCAAACAAACAGGAAACAGAGGGTTAATATTACATTAATACGGTAGCACAATTTTACCGGAAACTTCATAATCCTTATACTTGTCGGATGGTGCATGTCAAGAAAAGATGAGAAAATGGAAGTACCTTTTATATTCATATCATGGTTTTAACAAAATAATATGTAATTAATTTCTTATTTTATTTCATATAAATTACGTTTTTTTTTTTAATTTTATTTTTTAAAGATATGATATTTATTCAAATAATGAAACCTTGTGGCAACGCTGGTTTGAGTGTGTGTGAATGCGTATAAGTAATTTAATACACAGACGTATGACTGACGAATGTTTATTACTTGCGCGCGTGTGCGTGTGTGTTTGTGTGTGTAAATACATTAGTCTCCCTGTGTATGTGATTTATTGTTTATTATTTGACTTCCGTTGAAAGTAATTTATTTACTCTTAAGCTAACTGAAATGTTGTCGCAAGAATGAAAAAAAGTTTGGGAAATGTGTAAATTATAATAATTGATTTTATTTTTATATTTATTTCTCTTGTAAGTACATGTATGTATGTCTGTATGTACTTTTATAAAAAAAAAAGAAAAACACGTGTAAGTGTCATTCATTTTGTCTCATGTAAGATTCAGATAATATTAATTTTACGCTTTGCTAGAATTTATATTCAATTTGTTTTTATTATTAACCGTGTCATTTCAACATGAAGCTTGCTTAAAAAAAAGAACCTGTTCTTTTATTCAAATGTGTGTCTCATTAAATTTATATGTTTTTCATGCTCTTCGCCTAAATGTATATTGGTAAAAGGAATATTTTTAATGTATTGCTTTTAATATTAATTTCTTCGTGAGTTCTTTTTGTTTACTTAAGAATTAGTAAAGAAGATTGATTTGCCCGTATATATGTATGTATATTTTATTGACAATTTAAACTTTTTAATAAACCGTATTAAAACAAATTGCTATATAATAAAGAATATGGGAGGAACGGTTTTAAAGAAATACAAATTAATAATAAAACTTTTTAGTTTACGAAATGCAATGAACAAGAAACTTACTTTCTCTTAGTGAGGAAGAAATTTAATGGCGTTGAAAGAATTTTTAAAGAGCAACGTAATTGAAAACTTTTTACGGTGACGTACACTAAAGATGAAGAAAAGAAACCCTATTTTATTCGCTGCGCTGTCCGTTTGTCTGCCTGTCTGTAACAGGCTGATTTCGCTACTGACCTTAAATTTTCACAAAATATTTAAAACTTTGGCCGTTACAACAACAAAGATATGACAGGGTGTTTAATCCCAGCAAAAAATTACACATTACCATTAGAACTACTTGCCATATAATGACTTACTTTTCTGATTGCCAATTTTCATTACTCGCTTACAAATCACATTACCTAAAATTTAAAAAAATTACGTGCAAGTTGCTAAATGAAGAGAATGATTTTTTTAGACGAAATAGATTACGTGAAATGTTGACAAATAAAAAAAATGTAAGTACTTCTCAAGAATGGATTATTTTAGTCTCACGCCTTGTTAAAATCATTAAGTTGGTAATCCAGTATGGAAGTGCTTCCACCAAAAATACTTAATTCCAAACTCGATTGCCTTTTTTGAAATTTTTTGCTGGGATGCGAGCAACGTAATATGTTGAAATCTTAATGTAATATACAAACAATTATATGTAGACCTTTGAAATTTTCAAAATTAGTGTATTTTTATACAAGACTACAATACACCAATTAACACTAAAATCTCAAAAAACGTAAGAACAAACTCTTGAAGTTTTCAAAAACGCTAAAACTAAAATATGCCAAAATTAAAAAATCGCCAAAGTGAAAAAAATAACCAAAACCCGAAAAAAAATCGCCAAAACGAAAAAAAGCGCCAAACTAAAAATAATCTCTTAAACTAAAATAAATCGCCAAAACCTAAAAAATCGCCGGAAGGAAAAAACGCCAACCCTAAATAACGCCAAACAAAAAACCAAAAAAATCTCTGGAACGAAAAAAGCGTCAAAGCTAAGGAAATGCGCTAAAACTAAAAAATCGCCAAAAACCGAAAAAAATGTTTACTGGGTTAAGTTTTTGTAAAAACTGTATTACATATGTATTGTCCGTACGGACAGCGTGACCGTTTGTGCTACTAAAGTATCAATTTGCTACTTTATTACATTTTTGATACTTTTAGTGACACTTTTTTAAAATCAGCTAAATCTGCTACTTTTTGTTACGCTTTGACCCTTTTTGCCCCTTTTTAGAAATACCATTACTTGATTTAGTTTTTTTTGCAACGATATGCTTGTGTATTAGTATTATTTCTTATGACAGACAGCGTTGTCAAGTCAGTGCTTTTCGCACCGTTTTTAGTGCTTTTTGAAATTTTCAACGCGAAAATTTTGAAGTTAGTGCTCGGTGCTTTTTTAAACTAATTTTTAGTGCTTTTTATTTCTTGGCGGTGGTACTAAACCCAAAATTCAAAAAGAATTTTCCTTATATAATATATATATATTTTTTTTGAAGAAGTCTAACATTTAAAAAACATAAGCACTGAAGTTAAATGGAACATTTCAAAATATTTTAATAAGATTGTACAAAACTGCTGTTATTAATATTGCGTTTGCTGTCAAAGAATGTTTCCACAGCATTGTTTAATAAAGATCAAATTATGAAAAAATTAACTACTACTCCCATCGACTTCAAAATCTAATCAGCAAGTCAAAAAAACTTGCCAATTGCGGCTAATTTGACCAATTTCAGGTGATTTGTTTCTTCGTTGACGAAAAAAATTAAATTTTTTATAATAACTTAAAAAGGTTGACTTTAGAATTCACTGATTCTCATAGAATCAAAATGTGTATCGGATGCTTCAAATTTGATGTTTTAGGGATAAAATGCAAGGTCAAACGATTTTTTTTATAAAACAAAAAATTTTAATTTAGTGCTTTTTTAGCGTTCCCTACACCAAAGGTGAAAAAGGAACCCTATTGTTTTCGCTACGTTGTCCGTCTGTCCGTCACACGGTATTTTCTCAGGAACCGTAAGAGCTACGGACCTGAAATTTGGACAGAGTATGTAGAACCTTGGCCGCTATAACAACAAATACATGAGAATTAAAAATTAAAGGGAGTTCCAAAACGAGCAACGAAAAATGTTAAAATCCAAAGTAATATACATACAATTGTATGTACATATGTATATTGAAACCTGTAATTTGTAAAATTAGTGTATTTTTATACAGACTAAAACAAATATCACTAAAATTTAAAAAAATTTAAATTAAAGGGTGGTCAATCAGATAATGCAATTTTGACTATGTAATTTTGACAACTTGCTATATCTTGGAGAGGCAAACACTTGAAATTTTCAAAAACGGTAAAACTAAAAAATCCGAAAATTATAAAATCGCCAAACCAAAAAAAAAAAAATCGTCAAAAATTTTAAAAAAATCGCCAAAACGAAAAACTCCCTAAAATTAAAAAAAAATTCTAACACTAAAATAAATCGCCAAATTCGAAAAAATCGCCAAAATGAAAACAATCGCCAAAAGAAAAAAAAACGCCAAAAATCGCCAAAACGCGAAAAAGGCATCAAAACCAAAATAATTGTTTATATGAAAAAAAAAATCGCCAAAATGAAAAAAATCGCCAAATTAAAAAAACGCCAAAAATCAGAAAAAAATCGCCAAAACGCGAAAAAGGCACCTAAACTAAAAAAATCGCCCAAATGACAAAAACGCCAAAATGAAAAAAGTAGCCAAAATGAAAAAAATCGCCAAATTGAAAAAACGACAAAAACCAAAAAAAAGGCCAAAAACTATATATTATATAGGCTGAAGTTTGTGTTAAATTACATATCTAGTGTTCGTACGGAACCCTTCGTGCGCGAGTCAGAGTCGCACTTTACGGAATTTATTACTTAAATTACGCTTTGTTTTCCTGGTTTCAGTGCTTTTTGAAATTTAAAAGTTGACAAGGCTGATGACAGACTATTTTTTATATCAACCTATACGAAAGCTGACATTTTTGTAACAAAGTTTGAGTTGATTAGGAGAAATAAGCAACTGTCTATAATTAAATTTGTTGGAAGCTGATTTGGAAGATTGGAGTCCAACAGAAGATCTTGTCAAGAAATATATAGCCACATTTGCAAAAAATTGAAACCTCAGAAAATTTTACATATATTATTTATTTAAAGTACAACAATTTATGATTATATTATACATACATATCATTTACCTACCTTTACATATATAGAAAGACCCTAACTCAATTTTTTTTAAATCGAGTTTTTTGTATATTTCGATAGTACAATTATGTTCGAAAAAATTAAGAAATTTCCATTTGAAAAAAAAGAAAATCATCAGTATATTTCAACCCGAACATTTTTGAAATAAGTTAAAAAACTTCATATGGCACACTAAATAATAAACAGTAAAATAAATATGAGTGATGCTTTTTCTTCTGACGGAGTTTTCTTTAATTTGGAAAGATTTTCGTCATCCTACGTCAAATAAATATAATTTGGTATTTCTTATACATATAAGATATTCATGAATTGTTAACTAGTTTTTTTTTATCTATAAATTGTTAATGTTTTTGTTATGTTTTTCAATTATTACTTGTAAATAAAATATAATCTATGAAGAAATTAACAAAACTAACTCAAAATCGTGTTTTTACTTTGAATTTTTGTTTCTAAAATAGTTGCCCCTTCTTTGAAAAAAATCCCCTTTTTTGTGCCACTTTTATTTCTTAAATCCCCTTTTTGTGCTACTTTTCGAAATTTCTCAACGGTCACACTGCGTACGGAGACCGTCGTGTGCAATTCACAGTCGCACTTTCTGAATTATTTTTTTTAAGAAAAGAAATTATCAATAAATCTCATCCAGAAACAATTACTGTTAAGTTTTTTACAGCAAAATTATTTTAAAAAAATTTAAAAAAGCGAAAATGGAAAAGTTAAGTTTACTGTAGAAAATTCATTAATAGCAGATTCTTAGAGAAGAATTTTTAAATTAAAATTATCGATACACATATGAAAATGTTTTATTGAACTGAATTAATTTTTTTTTATAAATATATATGTATATAAACAGAAGTAACACTCAGGCAATGAATGTCTACTACTATTACTAGGTGTAACCTTTTTTAAAAAAGGGACAGTGATAGAGAAGACAGGTGGTAAAGGAAGAGATAGAGGAAAGCTTCATTATTTTACAACTCTGCTTTTTGCACTTTTTGATGTGTAAACATCTATACGCTAGGGGGTATTGCTGAGATTTCTTTGCTGAGATTTCTTTGCTTTTTGCTTTTGCGTTGCATTGTCCAATCGGTGTGAGCTATGTATAAGTGTATTAGTGTTTGAAAGAAGCAATACCAAGCAGAGAAACAAGTCGACCGGCTCGAAGCCGACGGTGCGCCGCCGCCGGTTATTTTTCTGTATAATTCCGTACACCAAAGGTGAAAATGAACCGTAAGAGCTACGGACTTGAAATTTGGACACAATATGTAGACATTTGGCCACTACAACAACAAATACATGAGAGTTAAAAACTAAAGAGTGTTCCAAAACGAGCAGCGAAAAATGTTAAAATCCCATGAAATATATATACAATTGTATGTACATATATACACTTGAAATTTGTAAAGTTAGTGTATTTTTATACAGACTACAACAATTAACACTAAATTTAAAAAGTTTAAATTAAAGGGTGTTCCATTAGTTAATGCAATTTTTACTTTGTAATTTTGACAACTTGCTGTATCTTGGAGACCGTAAGAGCAAAACTCTTGAAATTTTCATAAACGGTAAAACTAAAAAATCAAAAAAATATAAAATCGCCAAAAACAAAAAAAAATCGCCAAATCGAAAAAAGCACCAAAATAAAAAAAATCTCTAGGACTAAAATAAATTGCGAAAAACCGGAAAAATCGCCAAAATGAAAAAAATCCTTCAACAAAAAAAAATCGCCAATATGAAAAAATCGCCAAAATGAAAAAAATCGCCTAAATAAAAAAAACCCCAAAAACAGAAAAAAATCGCCAAAATGAAAAAACCCCAAAAAACAGAAAAAAATCGCCAAAATGAAAAAATCGCCAAAATGAAAAAAAAAATTGCGAAAACTAAAAAAACGCAAGAAGAGAAAAAAAAACGCCAAAACGAGAAAAAAGCGATAAAACTGAAAACAAAATCGTTTAAACTGAAAAAACTTAAAAAAGGAAGAAAGCTAAATAAAAAAAATAAAAAATCAAAACCGAATGTGCGCGAGTTAAAGTCGCACTTTACTGAATTTATTTTAATTGCAATGCGTACACAACAACAAGAACAGCAACAACTAAACGATGAACAACAGGAATTAAAAATTAAAAAGTAAAAGTAAAGGCATTTACCATAGATGAGCACTGCAGTACCACTAAAGTTTCAGTAAAAACAATAAAAAATGTTTAACAAGTAAATTTTTACTGATTACTATAATTTTGTTTCTACAATTTTTATAAATTGCCTAAATGATTTGTTATATGATGAGGTGCATTGAATTTTCAGTAATCAGTAATGCCCGTATTCATAATGAAATTCTACCAAGTGGCTAAATGTTTTTCATACAAAAGTTTCAAAATTTGAATGAAAAAACTTTGCCATTTGCTACAATTTTATTATGATTACGGCCCTACGATTTTACTGGTAATGCAAATTAAATTTCATTAGCAGTAAAAATTTACTGAATTTTTTTAGCAATCAGTAAATTTACTGCTTACTGCAATTTTGAATGCAGTACATAAACATATACTGCAGTGTGCCCATTTACTAACCAAATAAGTTTAATAAAACAAACAAAAACCAACAAATTCATATGTATTTACAATATTGAAAGTTTTGATACTTTTAATTAATTAATTTAAAAAAAGATACTAAAAGCATAAGTACTTCCAACTTAAAAAAAAATTTTCATTACTAGATGTTTACACATCTCCTCTGTGATCGGACTCACATTGCTTTTTTTTGTTAATAATTCAGTGTTGCAGCACCTCTGGTGTCAATGAGGCGTATTAAATTGATCGAAGCTGTGTTAATTATCCTTTTTATTGGTTATTTTACTTCTCCGATGATGCTGCTACACAATACCGACGAAGGAGGACACTCAGATATTGCACTAGGATTAGTATCCCTTGAAGCCGGTGTAGTTCAGTGACCAGTGTCTATGCTTCATGACTTGAATTTTCCTACAACAACAAAGGAACGCTAATGTACATCAGAAAAATACGTGTTGTTGTTATTTAATGACTGTCGCGAGACTGGGCTCGAACCCAGGAATTTCGGTTTTGTAGTCAACGTGCTAATTACTTCAGCCAAATAGATTTAATTTTTTTTAAGTTTTATTATCAGTGGTGTATTTTTTACTTGGCATCTGCCAAGTAGTCACAGCTGGAACTTATGAAAACATCCTGTATATATAATTTTACCTTCATTTATTGTCCTAGATGTTGGCTTGATAATAGAATAAATCCTTGACCCTCACATCTATGCCTATTCCAGTAAATTATGGTATCTAAGTTGCCGTAGTCGTAATTATTGTTTATAACAGGTGCACACACGCACATGCTTGTTCATGCATGCATGTACGCAAAAGAAAAATTATTCATAATATTATGGATTATATGAGCAAACATTTATTGATAAATAAATACACAAAAATGTTAGCCTAAAATTTATGGCTTTAATAAATAAATAAATTAAATTTCGATAAAAAAAAGAAGAAGAAAAAAGAAATGTTGTACATTTTCCAAGCAAACACTAGCATACAAAAATGCTTAAATATTGCTAACAAATATTTTGCTTAAGTTAATCATTTTTAGGAATACTAAGCAGATTCCTGTATTATAAAAGAAGCACGACTGACTGACGATGATAATGATGATGTTGAAAAAATAAAATAAAATAAAATAAAATAAACACAAGCAATTTTATGCTTTTCATTCAAACACACTAAACACACAAAATATTAAGCAGTCATATTAATTTTCTTCAACAAAAAAAAAGTCATAAATACATACATATATGAATAGGAAATTTTCGGCAAAACCTTTCCCACCACCCATTTTCAAGTTAATAAAATCGCGTTTTAATGTTATATAAACAACAAGAGCAGATTGCATGTTGGTCTACAACTAAGGCAAAGTAATAAAATACACTGTTTGTATTTTTAAAAGTTATGTACATATGTATATAAAAGCTTAAGGAAACTCCTTTCAAAAAAATAAACCTGCAAAATTTATCAGAAATAAAAGACATTATGTAATGGCATTATTAACTTAAATGTTACAAAATGCTAGAATTTGTATGGAATAGAATTTTTCGTTTGAAGAAAGAAAAAACAAAACTATGAAAATTATGCCCTTAATTTTACTTTTGTATGACTCAGAACAGGAAAGTGAATGCTCCAATTTTCGTTAACTTCTTCAATCATTGGTCTAGCGTCACGCAAAAACAAACTTATAATTAATCTAATCTAAATCCTAGTCTGTTTGCATAAACCAATGAGTTCAGGAAACCCTAGAAAATGATCAACACGGAAAAGCGTTACAAGGGTTAAAATGTAAAAATCGGAAGAAAAGTTTAAATCATTTCGTATAAATATGCATTGCATTTTCCTTAATTTAAATCAATTCGACTAAAATTTTTATTTCACTATTTTAAATTTCTGCTTTTTAAATTTGTTTTGTTTTGTTTTTCTCGGGTAAACATTTTTTTTAGTCGTTGAATGACCGTGACTTTGAGTAACTTGTTGCATGCTGACATTAAAAATATAAATTGTAGAGCAACAACATTTTTAAATGGGGATGGATGATTTTTTGAACTTGTTGGTTGAACATGACGTAACTCAAGCAGCTTAGCAGCAAGAAAAAAGCGACAATTACACAGCTGTATACAGTCGTTGGTTTTATTACTTTTCCTTGCCATAAAAATTTTGTTTTTAAAGTTTATTTTTAAAACACTTTAGACTTACATATGTATGTATGTATGTATGTATATACAATGACTGACAAAAAAGTATTGACAATTTAGGTATACCAATCGTGCCATAAACTCCAAAAAAGCTGAAGCGACATATTTTTTAACAAAATTTTTTAACGAAAATCGTTAAAAATTAAGTTCGAAAATAATGTCGTTCGAGCATTTTTGGCGGTTATGGCACGATATGTCGTAATGCAGACACAATGAGGACTACAGAATAGTTAGGAGGCCAGGCTAGTCTAGAATAAAACAAACTAAGGTATATTTTACTAGACTATATTGAACTAAACTAGGATGGACAGGACTAGAATATGATAGGCAGGATTATACTAGACTAGACTAGGCTAGACTAAACTAGACTAGGCTACACTAGACTAGAATAGACTAGGCTAGACTAGAATAGATAAGAAGTAATGAACTTGACGCCCTTTTTCGTTTTTTTTTTGCATTTGATTCCTTTCCAAATAACTTCAATTAATTAGTACTTTGTTTGAAAAGGAATATAATAAACTATAGTTTCTAACTTCTATGTATGTATGTATCATCTCTAAATTTAAGTTAAAATTATAAACAACTAACTCACCGGTTGCGCTATTTTCTCGACCATTAACATCCGTTTTATCATTTCCGTTTTCCGCTACCAATACCGATGTTAAACCTGCTGTGGGTTTTCCTGTGCCATTTTCAGTTTTAACAATTTCTACATTGTATTTCACCATTTTGCTTTTACTGTTGCTTGAGCGCGTACAAATGTGGTGGAGAGTGGTGGAGAGTGGTGAGATAGTGGTGTGGGTTGAAATTATACTCGTAGATATCTTTGTATATTTTGGGACTTTTTTTGTTGTTGTTACAATAGTAAACCGTTAGTCGCTTTCATTGCGTATCGTTGTTTTTAGTAATTGGGGAGGCGTTTCTTTATTGTTGTTGTTGTTGTTGCTTTTTTATGTTTTGCGTTTTTATTGTAATTATTTAACTTTTGTTGCGTGGCCAACTCTTAATAAGAGTTTATGACACAGCGTTAAACTGGAAATAGAAATAAAAAATATAAAAAGTTTTAACTGAAATATCTACTTCTATTTATATGTATGTACATATGTACATATGTTTTATGCTGTTTAATTAAAATTATGGAAATATACTGGCATATAAATTAAATTTATAGGTTTAGCATTTAAAATAATATATGCAACCACCTGATTAGCGACAAAAATAATTTTATTATTTCAATAAAATTTATTGAAGTTAAATAAAGCCTACAGCAATTTTTAATACGAATAATTTAAAAACTAATTCATAATTCATATTTTTACTGTATATATATAGACATACATATGTATGTATGGATGTATGTAAATATATGTATGTATGTATGTGGAAATGTGTATACACATGTTTCGGTAGCTGAAATATCATTAAAAAATTAAGCAAAATAAAAAATTAACTAAAATGTATTTCTAGTTTTTTAATACATACATACATACATACACCTTTATGTAGATTAGCTTTTGTTTAAAATATAAATAATGTATTTGTTAGGTGTTTTTGAAATGTTCGTTTTTAAAATTACTTAAATAGCATAATAATAACAATAATCGAAAACATTTAAATATCCAATTACATTAAGTTAATTAATGCCATAAAACGTTTGGCGTACGCAGATAACATGTTTATAAGTTGAATTTTTGTGATCAAACTGAAATACGATTAATTCAGGTATAACAAAGATGGTATATAAATGTTCTGCACAGAAAAAAAGCAAAAATGTTAACGAAATTAATGTAATACTAATCAATAAGAATAATAACAAGATAACTAAACTAGTTAAGCATGGCTTACATTACTATCCTAAGACCAAATAAGAGACAGAGAACTAAAGCATCTTTTAAAAAATTATGCAAATAAAACTTAAACTAAAACAAGTTACTAAAGGCAAAGATTATTAAGTCATTGAATAAGGTCAAAAAACTGTTGTTTATAGTTATTTTTAAACATTCTGCTGCAAAGAAAAATGTGTAAGCAAAACCATATTCAGTTAAATTTTATTTATTTATATACATATAAATAAATACAGTAGAATCCCAACATATGTGTTCCATTAAATGGAAAATCTCCATAATTATTAACAAGCTGTTGGTGCTTTAAAAAAATCGCTTTAAATCGCAATAAGCCGATATATTTCTATGTCCTCGTTAATTCGTAGTTTTTTTTTCAATACAAAGTCAGTTTAACTTCGTATCATAGTTGGCTCTGGATAATCTCTTATAATTAGTAATCTTAAATAATTTTTTCAAAAAAATGTCAGTTGGGTCGGTAAAAAAAATTGGTGGTTCCTTACGTTTTCGAACTATCGGGATTCTACTGCAGTATTTATTTTAATATTTTTAACAGCCTTGTCAAATTTTATTTAAACTACTGCGCAATCAAATCAAACTAGTTAGGAGATTTATTTTTCTGAAAAATTTAGTTACAATTACTAATGTTTTTGTGGTAGTATAACAGTTTATATTATAACTACCTTGATCATGATATAAGATATAAAATGAATTTTTAACACATAAAAATAATTTCTTAATCGGGCTCAAGTTCAGTCATTTTAGTTCTTATTGAATGAAATATTTTTATTTTATTTTTTTTTATTTCATGGTCAACTTTGAGGGCGGACGGACGCACCACCTAAAACACAACTTATCGCTATGAAATTTGTTTGTATTTTTTTTTACATAAAACTGAACCGATTTGGGGGTAGAGAGTATAACAAAACAAAAAAAATTCTCCATACAACTAACGGCCACTCTAATGTATATACATATATATATGTACTTATGTTTGTACACTCAGGGAAAAGATGCAACTTAAAAATAAGAACGCTTCACATTATTTCAATAATTTTCAATATAATAGAAAATGTATATTGAGATACTTAAAAATAAATAAAATTATTAAATTAATACTGTAAATTAATATTTTTACATATTGAAATAAGAAATTTCATCATGACTAGACTTTCGTAAATGTTTCTTACTAATTCAATATGGTGTTTATTGATTTGAATCTGATTTTTTCTGGGTGTATATGTATACACATACATATACACATATGTATATTCCATAAACGTACGTCGATTGAGGGTATATAAGATTCGGCAAAGCCGAATATAGAATTTTTACTTGCTTCCTTTTAAACAGTTTCAGTTGTATAACAGTTTCATTATTCTTAATTCCTAGATATTTTAGGTAAATATTAGAAGACATATTAATATATTATAAAAATGCACTAAATAGTTTGAGTTGCATAACAGCTTCATTATTAGCCGCTTCTAGCTATTTTTTATAAAATTGGAAGATACTAAAAAATATTATAAAAATTCATGGACGCAGTTTCAATATTTGCCATTTCTAGTTATTTTATGCAAAATTAAAAAATATTAAAACTATTATAAAAATTAATCTTATGAAATGCACATGTATTTTAATGAATATAAAAGTCTGTTATATTGTACTCACATTTACATATACAGGGTGGGCCAAAAGAAACCAAGGGGTGTAAAAGTTTAATAACTTTTTTGTTTATTAACTTTTTTTTATTTTTTCTTTCAGATTATATAATATACAAAATGGAAATTTTTTTACACTAAGTATGAAAAATGATGTCTTAAATGACCACCGTTTTCAGCTTCGCACTGATGGGCTCTTTTTAGAGCATTTTCCATAACATCTTTCAAAACTTGTGGCTGTAGCGTTCGAATTTCTGCAACAATGTTTGCCTTGAGTTCAAGGATTGTCTCTGGCTTGTTCACATACACTCGCTCCTTCAAAAAACCCCAAAGAAAATAGTCGGGTGCTGTCAAATCTGGCGATCGCGCTGGCCAAATAATTTCCGAATTTCGAGAAACTATTCGCTCTCCAAAAATTTGACTTAAAAGTGCCATTGTGTCTCGGGCAGTATGGGCAGTGGCTCCGTCCTGCTGAAACCACATACCAGGTCTGTTTTCAAGAGCAGGACGTAAAAAATTTTCTATCATAAACCGATACCGCTCTCCATTTACGGTTACAGCACTTCCATCTTCATTCTCGAAGAAGTAGGGCCCAATGACATTTTCAGATGTGATCCCACACCATACTGTACACCTGATGGGGTGCAATTGGCGTTGATGAATGGCTCTTGGATTTTGAGAACCCCAGAACCTACAGTTCTGCTTATTAACAAAGCCATTCAAATGAAAATGAGCTTCATCACTCATAATCAAATTTTCAATAAAGTTGATTTCATTTCTGGCCAACTCTTGAAATTTAACTGCAAAATTTAGAAGCTGAAAACGGTGGTCATTTAAGAGACATAATTTTTCATACTTAGTGTAAAAAAATTTCCATTTTGCATATTATATAATCTGAAAGAAAAAATAAAAAAAAGTTAATAAACAAAAAAGTTATTAAACTTTTACACCCTTTGGTTTCTTTTGGCCCACCCTGTATATGTATAATACACTTTCATATAAAAAATAAGGAATTTTTTCATTCAGATCATATAACAATTCTGAAATATTAGAGAAATAGTTTTAAAGTTGCCCAAATTGATTTAAAATGATTATTTTGCCATATCTTGAAGAGTATGACAGTTTTATACCGGTTATGCTTAACTGTTATACCTGGAAAAAACTACAGAAATATGTCCTAACTTGCACAAATGAAGATAGATTTTATAATTTATAATATTTATAGCTACATAAAGCAATTTGAATGGATGCAATCGGATGTAATGTTATTACACTCAACTCTTTTTTTTTAAACGGTCTTTTTTACACGATTTTCAAATAATACGGTTCAAAAATAAGAATAAATGTTTTCTTTTGCACAAATTTTTTGAACTTGCACCATTTTTTTTTTAATTTTTACATTTTGAATCCTGTTTTTGATAAGAGTGCGCACCTGTTATCCGAAATCGACGAGTTACCAGTTAAATTGACTTTTAATTTAAATCTTTCGAGCTTGGAATAAAATTTATTTTATTTTTCTAGTGCAAAAGAATTGTTTTTTTTTTCAAATTCTCTTATATGCACGTTTTACTCAGCAAATGTTTAGATTTTTTTCAACTTGCACGATTTTGTAAGGATATGGAACGTATGACTAAATTTTTCATATGTTGCACGTATTTTTTACACGATTTTTTTGCACGATTTCCTTAGGATTCCTTAGGTATCCACCGTGTAAAAAAAGAGTTGGGTGTATTTGAAAATTGTAGACATTGAGTAATTTTTTACAATTTATTTTATGGCCACAATAATGTTCGTTCAATAATTTACATTGAAAAGCAAAAATAAAATTTCAAAGTAAATTTAAAAAAAAAAACCTTGTAAAAATTGAAATTTTTTAAATTTTATTATTTAATATTTTCGTTTAGTTATTAAGCTTTCATCTTTAGTAACTATTAAAAAAACAAAGAAAAAAATTGGAAAATTGCCGACAGCAAACTAATATAATTTTTTTTATTATTTGTGACATCATTTTCCTGTCACCATTATTTTCTTTTTATCAAACTATGTAAGTCTAGCGCGGTATATTTAAAAAAATTCCAAGTTAGCCGAAATTTATTTATATAACGCTTCACATACATACTTATTTCAGTTATTAACGAAACGTTAAATTGTTTTTTTTTTGTTTGTTAATTTTATGTATGGTTTATTTATAAAGTTTGTTTGCTTTCAATAGATTTCATGATTTTATTTCCCTGCTTCTAACACTCTCCCTCCAGAGCCTGTTTACTTTGAACCGTAGCTTTGTAGACAGAAGAGTAAACAACAAAAAATGTTTGTTTACCTCATAATTCTTTTCACCTTTTTTCTAACAAAATAAAAATAAACAATATTAAAACTGGGGTATACATACGTATATATGTATGTATGTATGAGCATTTGATCTTTAGCAGCACGTGTATTTATATCGAGAGACAAGTTAACAACAATTTATTATGCTTGAATTGTAAACGTTTTATACTCGTAAATTGTAAATGCGATTTTACATTAAAAAATTCCAAGAATGTTGCGAGAATGAAAACTGGTTTAAAAAAACACAACTGAAGCAACGGGTGTTTTTCTTTTTCTGGGGCGAAGGGAATTTCAAATTGGTCACACTTATTTCTGTGGCATTTTTTAGGCTTCTAATGGAAAAAATTTATGATGAAATTTTTGTTTACTTAGGAGTGGAAAAAGCTATTTCAAAGGAAAGTGAATGGATTTTTTATTCACCAAAGCCCTGATTACTGCAATGAAGTCATGCCTGTCGTTTCGAGTTTTTTATAGCCTGTAATAAATCTGCAGCCTGGCAACATTCCAGCGTATGGAAGATATGACAATAGCTTTTTTATAATTTAGTGAGAATAACGGCTGATATTTGAAACTCCTGATTGAAAGCGCATCAAACATCCTTAATCCAATATACATATGTACATCAAAAATATGTTATTAAACCAGCAACGCACATTATCTTATATTTGCATTTGAGGTAAACAGCTTTGAAAGCTCTTGCAATTTGTTCTTGCTTCTTTGCGAGCATTGTTTTCGCCTAGATCTGATTGGCTGGTGGGCTCTCATCGGTGTGAAAACATAAAGCTCTTTTGTAAAAGCTAGCACATTATGCATATGACTTGGACGTAGCTGTATTAACCAAAAAATTTTACGACTCTAAAAACCCCCCGCTAGTTGACTAAAGGTATTTAAAGCGAATGAAAAGAATTAAGAGCCTTATTATTGTTATATTATTAAAATACGATATCTTACAATATTTTATAACAACAAACTTGAATGCTTTATGCTTTGAAAAGTAAATAAGAATAATGGATTTTTTTTTAAGTCATCAGAGACCTGAAATTATTTCTCGTATTTATTACTAATTCGTATATACATATAACATTTTTGACGTCAAAATTTAAATGATTTCCTAGACCTATTTTAATTTCAATAAACCACTCAATAATTTATTATAACTTGGAAAAATCTCTTACAATTTCGAACATAAAATATTATTTTACACGGATTATCATAGAATTTTAAAAGTTACACGTGTCATATACATATACACACTGCTCATTTACTCAACAACGCCATAACTCAAGAAACTAGTTTGCCAGAAAACGAGTTTAAGATTTTAAATTTACGCACAAATTAACGGAAAAAGACAATTTTATTATGCTTTTAAGAGTTGGGTAAATAAGATATTTGTATTAAATATTTACACAACATGAAGAATGAGAAAATTAAAGTTTTTGAGTTATGACGTTGTTTGAGTAAATGAGCGATATGTAAACAAAAACATTTTCGAGTTGATTGGCTTAGTTAAAAGCATTACCTGTATCATATTTCTAAGCGTATAAAAGTTTCATAATATTCATTGTTAACTGTTATACATGCAAAAATTGAGATAAAATGTTTAATGATCGCTCAACTTTTAAGAAATTATGTTAACTTACTGTTATAATATAAATACATATACATATATAACCTTCCTAAAACTGTTATAACTGTAACGAACCATTAAAACAAATAATTAAACCTAAAAAAATGGATAAAACCTTTTTATTTCTTTTCAATATAACAGATTATCAGAAAATTGTAGAGTTATACTTAAAAAAATCTAAAAAAAACTGTTTTACACCTGCTAGTCTGTTTTTATAATTTTTTTAATCATATTTTTAAGCGTATAACAGTTTCGTATAATGATTTTTTAACTGTTATCCATGTAAAAATTTACACTAAATGCTTGAAATCAACAACAAAAACCCTGAAAAAAGTTATTTAAATTTACTGTTATACTGTTATAACAATTATATAAATGTGGCCCTATGCTCCTTCTAGGAATTACAGGATATAATATATATAATTATATAAATGCTACAGTATAAGCATAAGTACAAACAAATGGTTAATCCTAAAGAAATTTTAAAATAATATTTTTAAATTGCGAGATTGAAATATTTTAGTTTTTTTTCATGCGCAGTATAACAGATTATAACAAAAAATTAGAAAGTTATACTTGTTAAAATTTAATAAAATTGTTTAACTGCTGCTAGACTCAGTTTCTAAAATTTTTTTATCATATTTTGAAATATAACAGTTTTGTATAATGAATTTTTAACTCTTATCATGTAAAAACTTACACTAAATAGTTAAAATCAACAAAAAACCTGAAAACATTTATTTAATTTTACTGTTATACTTTTATAACAGTTATAGTGGAATTGGAATGAGCAAAGCTTTACAAGATTAAATAATTTTTAACAGGAAAAAGTTCCTAATCAAAACGTATAAGAATTTCAGAACAATAACATGAACTGTTATACTAAAAAAAGTATATAATAAATTTATCGAATTTTCACGCATGTATTATATTATTTTAATCGTAGTATAGCAGTTTGAAACCGGAGAAATTAAACTGTCATCATGACATATGTATGTACATATATTGAGGAATACTCGTATGTAAACTAATTTAGTAATTGCAACATTAACGCACAAAATTTTAATAATTGCATTTGGCAAGTATAGCAGTTTTATAACAGTTTGTCTGAACTGTTATATTACAAAAAAGCCTTTGAAAATAATATTTCTAAACATAAAATATCAAAAAACTAAAATATACACTAATTCCTTCACATAAAAATGTATGTAGTTATAACTAGCTGACCCGGCAAACGTTGTTTTGCCACATAAATTATTTCTAGGTAATTTCTTCCGTAGAAAACAATAACAACCTCATTGTAAGTGTGGGAGGATGTGGTATATGAGTAACTGTTCTTAGTTCTTTGAACGATGACGGAATATAAAAATAACAAAACATCAAACATTTATTGTTTTAAATTTATAATAATTTATACTTATATTAATTGTTTTCAAATTAGCGCATACGAAATTTGAACAGTTTTGTCAGTTTAGGGGATTTGTCCAAAAATTGGGGATTTTTTTTCGAGATTGGGGATGATAATTTCGTGTTGGGGATCTGGGGATTTGTTGGGGATGATAATCAAAATTAAAGGGATTGTTTGGGATTTTTTTTTATAACTGATGGTAACAAGAATGATCTTTGAGCTAAGAAATGTGTGTCTGGCAAGTCTAAAAATGTGTGTTTCTATTCATAGTGAATGAATTCTATAGGTAAAGAAGAAGTATCAAGGCAGATTAACCAATATAATGAACACTACCAAAACAAAAATAATAAAAATAATTCCATTTGTTGTGACAAATTAATCCATCTGCTGAAATGCTAAAGCTTTTTAATACAAGTACTATGTACAACAAAATTTCTGAGGCTGATGAATCGGAAGATTTCGATTCTGAAATATTTGAAATGGTAAACTTCGGCTAAAATTTTTTTTATACTTGTGTATATTAAACTATGTGTCATTTTTTCTTTGCAAGTTTTATAAGTACAAAATTAATATGAATGTAAATATAGCTATCGATATAAATGTTATTTTTGTCATTATTTTTTTAATAAAATTAAAAAAATTTATCTTTTTCACAAAACAAAAAATTTTAATAAAAAAATCAATTTGGGGATTTTTGGGGATGACAAATCAAAAATTGGGAATAAGCTCTAGAAAAAAACTGGCAACACTGAATTTGAAGACTCTTGCTGTTATAGCTTTCAAGATATAATATTATTATTAATTACTTTGTATTGGGAGTGCCCCTACCACCGGTCCTATTCTACTAATATCTCGAATTAATTCGCACCTTGCGCTCAACAAGAGTCCATTCCAAATTTGAGTACTCTAGACTCATATAGCTTTTCCCGCTTAGGGGCATGAAAAATAGTTTATACGACCTATTCTCAGGCCTACTGAATACACATACAAAATTCCATAAAAATCAGTCAAGCCATTTCGGAGGAGTTCAATTACAAACACTGTGACACGAGAATTTTATATAAATATATATATATATAAATAGATTATTTCAAAAATAAGACTTTCATATCTATTAAAAATTTTACATCTTTACTTTAATGAGCACACATGTTCTATTAAAGTATGTTTACATGTGTAAAAAAATTTGTAAAACTTTTCTTCTCTTCTTACTCTTCCACATACCCTTTTCGTTCGCCTCATTCCATTTATACTCTGGATCATCCCAAATTTATTTTTATTACATAAACAATAGTAACAAAATCTCAGTATATGACTTCAACAACAAAATAAAATTTAACTACATATATACTGTGTATGTACATACATACATATTATGTATGTATGTAAGTATGCAACAAACACAATAGAAACAACAACTACAATGTGAATAAATGTAAATTAATGATAACTGCACTAAAATGCCATAAAAAATACGTACAAATAATAATAACACCAAAAAGAAAATAATATTGTACACACACAGTGGATGAAGAAAAAGACCCTGTGAACACATTATTTAAGTCAATGTTAGAAGGAAAACAAAACAAAAACAACAACAAGCTACAATAAAAAAACAATGGGGAGCAAAAAAAAAAGAAATAAATACAATAAATATATTTTTGCGCAAATTTACATAGATAAATGAAAATTTTCCGGAGTTACCAAATGTAAAGAAAAATAAAATAACTAAAGACAAAATTACAGTCGTAGTAAGATCATATATTCCTGTAATAAATTGAAAATAAAATCAATTAAACCTTTTATTGAGTTAATTAAAGTTTTAATTAAATTGAATTTTTAAACAAAAGTTTAATTGACTCCATTACATTTTTAATTGATTTTTGGTTTTTTAAACGTGTTTATTTTTTCTGTGTATACAGTTTTTATTGAATTAGAACGCTTACTTACTATAGTAGTAAAAGGTGGTTAAATTTTAAGGGCCGATGTTGAATGTGAACCACACCTAAACGCCAAGTTTTTTTCTGCATTTCATTTGATATTTCTCAATTTCAGACTAACTCAATTTGAACCATGGAAAGATAGCACAATCGAGCAACGCGTTAAGGTTATTCAGGCTTATTGTGAAAATGGGCGTTCAAATCAAAATGCATATCGCGCACTTTGTGATTTTTTCGGTCAGCACAATCGACCTCAGTGTATTCGTCAATAAGCAGAATTGCCGCATTTGGGCGAATGATAATACAAGAGTGATTGCCGAAAAAAGTAATGCACCCACAAAGAGTGACTGTTTGATGCGGTTTATGGGCTGGCGGTATCATCGGGCCGTATTTTTTCCAAAATGAGACCGGTCAGGCAGTTACTGTGAATGGTGTTTGCTATCGTGAGATAATAACGAACTTTTTATGGCCCGAATTGGAAGATATGGATGTGGACGATATGTGGTTTCAACAGGACGGTGCTACTTGTCACACAGCATGACGAAAGAATGGCTCTTTTGCGCGACAAATTCAATGGCCGTGTTATCTCACATGGTGGCAATGTCAATTGGCCGCCAAGATCATGTGATTTGACATCGTTGGACTTCTTTTTTTAGGTTTATTTGAAAAAATCGATAAGCCAGCAGCAATTCAAGAGCTAAAGGATGAGATAATTCGGCACATTAACGGCATAGAACCTCAACTATGCCTCAGCATCATTGAAAATTTGGACCATCGGATAGAGGTGTGCCGCCGAGGTCGATATTTTGTCCCATACATAATTGAACCATAACATATCATAATAAAAAGAAATGACAATAATTTCCTAAATAATTTGGGTTTTATTCAAAATCAACATCGGCCCTTAAAATTTAATCACCCTTTACTTACTTACGCCTAAAGATACCACAATATCTTACTATTTCTTTACCATTTTATAGCTGCTTGGCAAGCCTTATTGCAATTCAAATCTATGCAAATAAATATTATTATAAGTAGCAACATGGTGTTAACAAGATACAAACATTTCAAACCTCAATCTTGATTAAAGAAATAATAAAAATCACAAATATAACAATTCTTTTTAGAAAAGCAATTTTGCATTTTATGCAAATCGGGTTTTATTTTGTGCTGACTTTATTTCACGTTTCTCTACCCGTAGTTTGTCTCGTGGAAACAAACAGTATATTCATGAATAATTTCAGCAGAGATGAACAATTTAAGCACAATTTTTTTTTGTCCCTCTCTAGTCAAATCTGGAAATTAAGATTAATAATGATACGAGTAAAATCGTTCTTTTTAGTCTTGTTAAGCTATAGAAATTTTCTAGAGTTAAGTAGTAAATTGTTCCAAGAAAAATTTAGCTCACAAGGCGATTTAAAATTTAGTTTATGATGCAAATGAAAATTGAGCAATTTGATTAATAAATTGTTGAACAAGGCCAATTAAAAATAAATTTTCTGTTAAAAACAAACAATGCATCGTGAAGTAAAAGGTAACAGATTTAAGTATTTGCTAATTATTTTTTTTCCAGCAATTTAATGATTACATAGGAAATATTTTTGTTTAGTTTCATATTCTCAACGAATTTCAAGGCATGTAACCACAGAATACACAGAAGTGAAGAAAGTGACAGGTTAAAAAAGCTCCAATCAGGTTTTTTAAAATTCGTGGAAAATGAGAAAAGTATAGTGTATTTGATACTGTAGTGAATTACTACTTACCAATTGACACAGCTAATAAAAAGATTTGTCACAGAATATGTATTCTGTGGCTTTGTAATTTTATTGCACTAGAAAGAGGATCAAAACAAAAATGACGACAAAATTTGAGGGAAAACGAGACAAACAGAAAAATACCCTTATCTTCCGTCTCGTAACACTTCTGTATGTTTTGTGATCTAACAGCTTTCCTTAAGCTTAATAAAAAATCAAATTTGCGACTTCAACTTTGTTTGTGGTCCTTCGAAATAGATTATGGTTGCCCCTGTTAAAATTTTCTCAATCACATCAGGGGGTCTACTGTATAATTGGAAACGAAAGAAAAATGTTTCGAATTTGTATGTTTATAACATGTAAATTCGAAAGCATTTCCCTTCGAATCGAATGACAGAGAAGACCCCCTGATTAGCCGTGACACGCTGCGGCTTCTAAAACAAAAAAATGGTAACAAGTCCGCTTCTTCTGAAATACATCGGACGATCTGGTAATTTTTTAATATCGTTGTTCCTAGAGTGAATGTGGTTTATAAATCAGATTTGAGCTCTTCTACTCCAAAAGCATTTTGCTTGTTGCTGAGTTTTGCTTTTTTGCAAAATACTAATAAGAAGCAAAACAAGAGAAGCTATTTGGTTTTTTGTCCAGTTTCAAATGCATAAAGTTTCATACTAATATGTAAAAAATCAAAGAAAGCTCCTGAAGAACTTGAAAAGAATCCAATGAAACGTCGAGCAAATAAAGATGTAAACAACACCCATACATAAAAAAATTAAAATGATTAATTTCATTTTGTTACATCTTGAAATAACTTTGATTCATCATCGTTATTCGTATTATTTGAGTATCAAATTCATGTTGTTTCAACTTGAAATAAGTTTGATTCAATATGATTCTTCATTTTGATTTAACCATACTGCAATATTAAAGCAACATGATATAGTTATTACAAAAGAAAAATTTTTTTTTCGAATGTTAGTGTAAATCATGCTGAATTAACATGAAACACATATGAAGCAAAATCATTGCAGAAAAATGTTTCGTAGATTTTAATATTAAATTTTTTTGTATGCATGCATAATACATAATGGGAGAATTTATCCTACAGATATACTTCTTAAATACTTTATTAGTGTTCACAACATTATCCAAATCCACGAGAGTAGAGAAGCTTATGTTCGAATTAGAGAATGTTAAAGGATGAGAAAGGCGTCATTCCTAGAACTTCAACTATAGCAAGATTAATTTGAATCAGTTTTTTTTAATCTATGGAATATTTTCCCCTGGCTATGGACAAAAACCGAATTATCGAAAGACTTAAATACGCAGCTATTCAATTATCGAGAGTTGATTATAAGGCTTTAATCGCAAACTGATTATTCTCACTTATTTCTATTGCAATGTAACTCAATTAGGCACGGACAGAATTGCTACTCTTCTTTAACAAATTTAGAATTCAGACTATGTGATCTGATGTGATCTGAAACCTGGGCGTTATTCTTCTCAATAACCTCTTGCTGATCATATATATTTATACGTTTAAAAAAAGGGCTTTCCGAATACTAAAGACGTACATCTTGCAGTCAATGTACAAGACAGTGACCAAATCTGTTCTCACTTACGTATCTCGGTCTCGTCCGGTGGAGGTCAGTAAACAAGAGTAGATATATCTCTTAACTAGACAGATGTGCAATTGCTTTACGTGAGTACCTGCCATTACGGCCTAATCTCACGTGTGCCAAATCACTGGGTGTGGGTTAGACGCCAGACCAACGCCCCCATGCACCCTTTTAGAATGAACCTATGGCCCACTCCATAAGGCACATAGGTTGCAATCTTTGAATATAGTTATCCCTGTACTATATTCAATTACCTTGCTGAGGTAATTTGAGCTATCTAAACTCTGCTGCTATGTCCGTGCCCATAGCAGCTTCTGTTGAATGGCAACAGCACCTAGAATAGTGTCTGGCTGACCGCGTCAGACCAACCACTACCATTGATTTAATACTGGGAAGCCAAGACTATTCTCCCAGCGTTTTTGGTAGCAACCACAGCCACCACGATAATTCTTCGGCTTCCACGCTAACGTGTTGTGTATACACCTATAGCGAGGTCTCCAAGAGAATTCCTCAACCATTGCCGGCACAGTACGGCCACTCTTCCGAGAAGAATGCAAGCTTGCCGCCAGATATTAGTGCCTACTCCAGTCAGCATCATCCCTTTAACCCCGTAGGGTGGGACGAAGTCGACTTATTACTTCAGCACAATACTCTGACGACCGCAATACACTCAACTCCAATCAGCACGACTGTCGGGCAACCGGCACCCGTGGCACCAGAAGTAGCCTCTGGTGAGACCTCGAAGTTCCACCACAAGGACTTCACCTCTATCGTCTTTTGAACTCAGGGGCAGTTCTAGGTGACGCTGCACCTAACTGACATCAACAGGACCTGTCTTCCTTTTTTTATAAATATGTGCACATCCTTTGCTCTGTTGCCAGAGATCGGGTAGTAACACATAAGTTCTATGGGTAATGTACCAAAGGTACGTCAATGGAAAAAGCCACATCATCCCAGCTGGAGCCCCGTGGTTGCCACACCCGTAGTCAAAATAGACTACCCTGGGGGAATCTCTTAACTAGACAAGAGTCGCAGGTCTCTCAATCACTGGTGCAATGAGGTCAACTTCTCAGGCTAATGTGGAGTCCCGTTTCGGAGCTGATATTTGAAGCAAGATGCACATCTGCCCGGTCAGCAGGAAATAGGACAACCTTTAACGCATTCTGCTGTTTTGATGGCAAATAATGCAGACAGAAGACTAAGCCATTGTCGAAGCTTTGAAAATAATTAAAAGACTCTCTTTAGAAATCAACAATATTATTTAGAAATCATCACAATATTTATGTCGACAGTTGGTTACTATTTCGGCATTAGTTTCCACGGTGAAGATGACGAGGTATGTCTAAGCCTGTATACAGTCTCTAATTTGGCTTAAACGATACCACGTTAGGATAGTCGAATTCTAAGGATATTCCAGAAAAATAGAAGGTCGATGAATGATAGAGAACAGACATGACCTTAGAATGACAAAATCATACCTCCTTGATTGAGTTTAAAATTAGGTTAAAGCTTGGCAATTCAATAAGATTAAACTTAGATGGTGGTCTAAAACTATCACAATGAACTTAACTGGGTCTCCAAGTGGAAGTACGTTATAGCTCCACCCTTCCTAGATGGTCTACAATTATAACTTAAGCTACATTCTTGGTTCTTGGGCTCTCCCTGTATACTTGCAATCGGACGTACGTCAGAATGTCTAAGTTTTCCCTATAATGGGCACTTTGGTAGTTACCCCTGCAAAGAAGAAAAGGCAGCCTCCTCTCTGAGTACTCGTTTCTGAAGGAGATCAGGTTCAGATATCTGGAAATCGCTTATATATAATTTGTGGGGCAAAACAAGATTTTGCCGTGTTTCAGCTAGTACATATATAAGGAGCATAGGGCCTGAAAGTGCTACTAATCGTTGGACTTTGTGAAAAGTTCAGGCTATTCTCAAAATCCATAGTCACCACCAACTCGTTTTGCCTCACCTTAGGGGCGGTCATGGCCAACTCAATCTAAAATTGAGACATATTTATAATGAATGCGTAAGGTTCTATTCACGTTTCGCTTAAATTTACAACAAAGTTTTGATGCATTATCCAACCACAATAAATGCCTTAGAAAAATATTTCATTAAAATGCGGAAGTTTAATGATTTTAACCTTTTGACCAGCTTTGTTGTCACCCGCCTTAATCATGTTTTATTAATGGAAAAGGTTTTATTTTTTTTTAACTATTCCATTATTAATCAAAATTGAAATTGTTTTCCAAGTTCATCATATGCGACTCGTATGTATGTATGTATGTATGTATATATGTATGTATATAAAATATTGAAGACTCAACAAATTGTACATACAAAACATTTAATTACCAGCAACGTACAAAAAGTTTATATGCCAAAATGTGCATTTTATGACACAACAAATAGTACTGAGTTAGAAAATTGGTTAGCGTAATAAAATTAATGATTCAGAAAATATGGAACAGTTTTTTTATTAAAAAAAAATGACAAATTGTTTTTAAAATATAGTAAATATTGTTTGTTTATTTGTTTTTTAAATTTGTTGTTTTACAGTCTAGGAAATATGAAGTAATTTTGAAATTATTTTACTTAGTTTTGCTAATTAAAATTACACGTTGGCAATTTTTTTTTCTCTTAATAATACGAGTGAATTCAGTAAAATAAAAATGTATAATTAAACGGATTGGCATATGTATGTGTATGCAATAATTCCTTTTTAAATAATTTCTGTTTATGTTCTTAATCTCTTCCCGCCTTCTCATTACTCAATTATAAGCAACCTACTAGCAACTCCCTCGTAAATAAAAACACGAAAGTTTGTTAACTTTGGCTGACAACTTGGCGTATTTGTTAATAATAAGTATGTAATATCTAGTTCAGTCGCAAGGATAATGTTAAAAATAAAAAGAATACAAGAGAAAATTTTTTATTGGCTTTGTAATGGAACCCAGAAAGACGGGATATGGGCGCAAGCTTTAACTGAGTTAAATAAGAACTGCATGTATTCCAATTTATGACACCTACATGTCCCTTTTTATTTGCTTCCCAATTCAGATAATTCTCTAATCACTCTCGTATTTTCCCATCTTCCAAATCTTACCTTCAGCTACATACATACATATTTATCTATTCTGGGTTGTCATTTCATCATGATATCAGTCTAGTTTTTTTAGAATTATCAACGAAGCATGAAATAAGTCCATTAACATATTTTAATATTTTTTATCTTTCATTTAAAATTTGCTCGCATTTAATTGATAGAGATTATTATGTTTTTTTTTAAGTTTAATATTTTCGCATTTATTTTTAGAAATGTGTTGTTTTTCACAACAACACCAACCAGCAAAGCACACACACACACACACACACACACACACACACACACACGTACTCAGCACAGATTTTATGTTGTTGTTGGATTTCTATAAAAGCAAACACCATTTATATCCATTCAGTTTTATTTTATATGATTCGATTTGAATTTGTTTGCTATAGACTTTTCAATGTTAATGTTAATAATGTTCTAAGCAAATAGAATTAAGAACATTTTCACTTGACATTCATTTTTATTAATTTTTTATTATTATTTTATTATTTTTTCTTTTTTATAATGAAATAACAAGCGGTTAACAACAATAAAAGTGCAAAATATAAGAAATGTGGAAACGAAGAATTGCATTAATTATAATTAATTGTATTAAACAAAATGAATTCTTATTAAAAAAATAAAAACCTTTTTGAAGTTTAAGCACCATAAAACAAAAATAATCTTTAAAAATTTGCACTGGAAACTGAAAATTGTGTGTTTAAATTAATATTATCTCATTTAGATCTACGAAAAAATATACTCCAACACAATTCTTGAATTCCCAAAAAAATTTCAAAAAATTCCTTATTTGAAATGTATTTCAAAAACTGGCTAAAAATACGAGTTTTTTAACTTTTTCATCTGGGTAAATTTTTTAACTTCAAGGAAACCTAATTCTTTTAAGCCCTTTCAACTTCCAATTTATAATAATTTCATTTAAGCTAAAATAAGTATTTAATAATATATAATATTTAAAGTTTTCATAATGAATTTTTGGCTTATCAAACATCTGTGCGTTTAAATTAATTTTAGTTTATTTAAATCTACGAAGAAATGTGTCGGAAGACAATTCTTGAGTTCCCAAAAAAATTTCAAAAATACCTTATTTGAAAAATACTTAAAAAAATTGGCTAAAAATAAGATTTCTTTTATCTCTTTTATCTGGGTAAAATTTTTAATTTCAATTTCAACTTCTTTATTTTTTAATTATCGCCAAATAAGATATTTTTCTCTTTAAACATTTTAAATTTTCACAATGAATTTTTAGCATATAAAACATTTTGTTATGCCGCCTTTTCTAACAAAAATTTTAAATTCCAAAAAAAAAAAATTATAAAAAGTATTAAAGTTTTTAATATGCTATTTTACTTCTTAGAAATTTTAAAATTTTTTTGCCTCTTAAAAGCATAAATATTTATATAAAAAATTTATATATATTTTTTTTTTCTTATTCCCACTTTTTGAAAAAAAAAATCAAAAATTCGCAAACATTTTATAAAAATCACCTGCCACAACTGTTTTTTAGTTGAAATTGTCATCGCGTCGCCAACTTGAAATATCAAGATTGACAGAAAAAAACGCAAGTTTTGGAAAAAGTATCGTTTTTAGTGAAATCATACCAAATGGACATAAATATGTGTAGATTTATTTAATTACGACGAAAACGAAGTCGCAATTGTAGATGTGCTACGTATCAGAAGAAAAATTCGTGATGATTCCAAACCTCTTGAACTACCCAATGCAAGGTAAGGAATAATCAAAATAGGGAACGAATTGTTTAAAAAATTATTTTTGAAGGTTTTTAGTTGTTCCGGCAGAACAAAGAAACGTTTCGTTGTTTGTTGGAACAGCTAAAACCATATTTAAATAAATCTTTGTATGTACCCGCTATACCGCCGATACTGAAATTGTTGAACAATTTTGTTATTAAGCATAACCAATATTTCTAATTACGATTTTCCACTTATTCTGCTTTTTATATCGCACCAACCTGTAACTAGAAAAACCCAACCACAGATCCAACTACTAATTTAGTGGATAATGGCAATGTAAATTTATCAAACCCAACCAAACTAATTTAAAAGTTTAAATTAAAAAAAAAATTAAATAAATTCTCAAAATTCCAGGGGGCTACTCTGTAAATCGAAACGAAAGAAAATGCTCTCGTATTTGTATGCTTATAACATGCAAATTTGAAAGCATTTCCTTTCGTTTCGAATTACAGAGTAGACCCCCAGATATCTAATGAAGAATGTATGATTTCCTAAATTTTTTCATAAACAGTCAAAATAAGTATAATGTAGTTCTAAATAAACCAGCATAAAAATTTATTTACTTGTTAGATACATAAATTTGAGAAAAGCTTTTCCTATTGAATATGCATGGGAACCAGCTTTAACCCCTTAAGGTTAGTTAGTATTCACTATGCTATACAATGGTACGACTTACAACACTAATCTATCGAATTGTTTTATTTAATTAATTATTATTTTCATTTGAAAATTTTCATAAACTATATCATGCCAGCGTTGTGTTTTCTCTAAAAGTCGTTCGACTATGAATATATATATATTATTTCAGTGCATATTTAATTAAAAAAAATATTTTACTGAAATAGTAAAATAATAATTTAAAAAAATTAGTGAGGTAGCAAATATGTATGTACTAAAAATAAGTGTATTTCCAAAAAAAAAAACAAAAATTTATTTATTTCTAATTTTGTGATACAACGAATAAAAATTCTTTCATTCCTAGAAATTTTCTAAAATCCCCTATTTTCCTTAACATCATATTGTTATTTAAATTTATATATTTTTAAACATAGTTCTGTAAAATTTATATTTATCGAGGTATTTTTTTTAATTCCCTCAATTCCTAATATCTTGGGAACTTTTTTCTTTACTAAACTGTGAAGTTTAAAAAACGCTAATTTTATGTATATTAATTCTGCTTGGAGCCAAGTAGAAAATTTTAATTTTATAAATTTAATTTAAGTCAATAGTTTCTTTAGTAAAAGTTTTCTAACACTTTCCCAATAAGCGCTCAAAAAATTAAAATTCAAGCACTTAAAATTGAAGTGGAAACAAAGTTGAATTCAAGCATTTTTTCAAGTAATTTTCAAGTTTGAAAATATTTTTAAATAAAAACTCAAACAACATACATATGTATATGCTCAAACCTTGTCAAATACGTCATTTATTTATTATTAAAACTGAAATTGTGGTGAATATATCAAAAACAAATAAATAAAAGTGAATTTGGAAAACAAAGGTGAATAAAACGTGAAAACAATAGCGAAGGCACACGCAAAGAAAAGATATGGTTGTAGAATGGTTGAGGAAGCAATATTATGTTCTCTGAAACAAATGTGTGGTCGTCCAAAACTAGTTATTGTTATTTTAAACATTTATTTCGTTACGATAAACAAGGTAATGCTTGAATTTAATAATTACATTATCACATCCATAAAAAAAGTGTGATATGGTTAGAGTTTAACAATATTGTTTTGTTAAAAATTTATGACTACGATATAATTTGTGTTATTATTTAAAAATAATATGATGTAAATAACAATATAGTGTTATCCACAACCATACTATGTTAATTTTTTAAAAAAATCTTTTTCAGAAACATCTGACAGTTCAGTATTTCGTTTTTAAGCTATCGGTAGTGCACGGGTGGTGTGAAATAAATGAATAAATAAATAAAGTATAAACAAAAGGGTAGACGAATAAAAATATATAAACATTTGTGTATCTTTTTATACAGACATGGCTGTATGTCGTGTAAGTATACATTTCTATATAAACATTTTATTTCAACAATATTAATTTATTTTTATTTCGAATTTAACGCACAGCTGTTTCTACAATAAATATATGACTAAAAAATAAAATAGTATTATTATATTAAATAATACTGTGGTCGTATTTAACAATATTAATATAATAATAGAACATAGTATGGTGAGTTTGAATTATATTTTAGTCACATCTAACAAAAGTGTTGTCATATTTAAAATACTAAGATTAGGTGTAACAAAGTTCATTGTTTTTGTAGATACCCAATAAGCACTCAAAAAACTAAAATTCAAGCGCTTGAAATTTAACTGGAACCAAAGTTGAATTTAAGTAATTTTTCAAGTAGTTTACAAGTTTGAAAATATTTTTAAATAAAAAATCAAACAACATACAATATGTTCAAACCTTGTCAAAAAAGTAATTTATTTATTATTAAAACCGAAATTGTGTTGAAAATATTAAAAATAAATAAATAAAAATGTGAACTTGAAAAACAAAGGTGAGTAAAATCGTGCAAACAATAGCAAAGGCAGATATGCGCATAATTATTATTAGAAAACAGGAATTGCATTTTGTTTTCTATTTTAAAGCTTGAAGTCAACTGTAATACAAGGTTTAATTGTAGTATAATTCAAGGCTTGAATTACACTGTACTAAAACTGAATTGTTTGAATTGAATTCAAGCTCCCTTTTCACTGGAGAATGCTATTGAAATAAAGTATAAATCAAGTATAATTCAACCCTTGACAATTTAATGTGTGGCTTGAATAACAGTTGTTTTACACTTCATTTCAAGCAAAATTGCTTATTGGGTAATATTATTTTTAACTCAGATAATAATATTATTGAATTTTGCTTTTCTATTAACAATAATATGATTTGACTCCAAACATATAATTCAATCATAGTATGTTGCTGTTTGATTATGGTTACCTCAACCATATTTTTTCTTTGCGTGCAGATGTGCAGAAAATTATTATTACAAAACAAAGGAATTGCATTTTGCTTTCCATTTTAAAAGCCTTGTTTTTTAAGCTTGAAATACACTTGAATTCAATTGTAATACAAGGTTGAATTACAGTATAATTCAAGGCTTGAATTAAACTGTACTACAACTGAATTGTTCGCATTGAGTTCAAGTTCCCTTTTCACTGGAGAATGCTATTGAATTAAAGTGTGGATCAAGCATAATTTAACCCTTGACAATTGATTGTGTGGCTTGAAAAACACTTGTTTCACACTTGATTTCAAGCAAAATTGCTTATTGGGTTGTGAGATAAAAATTCACTTCGACTTATTTCCAAAAAATTTTTAAATTTCTATATCATATTTATATTTTTTATTTGTATTTTATATTTATATTTTATATTTATATTTTATATTTATTTTTTATACAATATAAAAAGTATTGAACTGAAAAAAGTGATTTAAAACAGCCATACTAACCCTGAAGAAATGTATGATGTGTAAAAGAAATAAAATACATACACATGTAAATATCACATATCTACCAACTCGTATAAATATTTATCTTTTAATAATGCACACAAAAATTATTTGAATAAATAAACGAAAACATAAGAAAAATTAAAATAAACAAGATATCTTGAAAATATTGGCAACGACCAGCATTGCGCCTATTCTTCAGTTGAACATTACTTGGCTTAAACAAACAAACAAACAAATAAATTTGTAAATTATCGTACTTGCACTTTACAATTTACACTCACGTGTCATTTGAAGAGACAGTGAGTTCGCATCTCCGTCGTATTTTTTTCATTTCCACAAACTAGATATACATATAAACTAAATAATTAATTTTATTCATATTTCGCTTGTTAAAAAATTTTAAAACGTGTTTATCTTAAAACTTGTCGGTCAATACGAGTATTTTCGGTTTGATTTTGTTTGTTTTTTTTTTAATGTAAATTTTTTAAATAAATTCATGAAAGGGAATATAGGGATTATTTATTTGTTAACACTAACAGATTCATAAATTTTTTATTATTAATATTTATTAATATTAATGATAAATAGGCGACAGCACTGCTTTAACCCTTCAAGGCAATTTCTAAGACGAAAAAGAGCACTTTTATTGAATCACTGATACATATATTGGATGGTTTTTTTCTCAGAAGTGCAGAATTATAAAAATTGTGCTCTTCATTAAGAGTTCAACGGCCTATTGTAAAAAAGAACAAATTTTATTTTCGAAATCAGCTGATTGCGGGGTAAATTCGTTCATAAGTAGAATTAACTCTCTAAGAGGTCTAATTCATAGTCTCAAGTGCTATTTCATGTTCTCTCTTACTCTTAATTTGCTTTTTGTTTTGGTAAAAGCCAGGCGCTGCGTGAGTATGATTCATTATAATAGTTTGTCTAATTATGCTTTAATTTGTTTTAATTATTTATTTATTTTTTTTTATTTCTAATTAAAATTCATGCTTTGAATAAACACCTTTTTAATGTGTGTGTGTGTGTGTGTGTTATTTAAATATATGTATAAGCACATAATTTTTTTTTAACAAAACTGCTAATTATAATAAACATGTTTTGTTTAATAGCAAAAACGTCATTTATTTTAGTTTGATTTTGAAACTAAAAAGATCATCTTATGTATTTTAATAATTAAATTTTCTTTATCTTTTTTCAATATATTTGCCAATTTTCTATTTAAAATTAATTTTGACATTTATTAGCTCGCAAGTGTTAGAAAAATTGTGAGGAAACAAAACAAAAAATAATATAATAATTAATTTCTTTTCGTAAACCTGCTTAAATTCAATTTTAACGGAAAACTCATTTTTCATGTTCGATTAATAAATGAAACAAATTGGGAAATATATCATTATTCGACATGAAAATTAGGGGAAAAAGATAAAAACAAAATGGCCACCTATTGCATTATAGTAGAAGAAAAATAATCAGATAATAAGAAAGATTTCAGTCAGAGTAAATAATAGAAACTAATTTTTAGAACGAAATATATTTTTAGGAAAAAAAATTTAATTTTAGTAAAAAATTTTATTTTTAGTACTAAGCTTTACTTTTAATATAAAATTTTATTTTTAGTACACATTAAAATTTTTGTACCAAAATATATATTTTTTTTTGCAAAAACTCGAAATTTTCTGCAAGCAACGGGCAATTTAACATAACTTAGTTTATTTCTCTCAAGTTGTGAGTGTACAAGCCTTTTATATGAAATTTTACACAAGATTAAACATGATACCTATAACGATTTCTTCCGCATTATTAACTCCAAACGCATTTTTTGAGATATGACTATGTTGCGATATCTGAAATATAAATGCATATGTATATACCAGATATTTTTTAGTACAAAATATGCTTTATTTATAAAACTATTTTTCCATGAGAAATTTCATTTTAATTTAGTACAAAAATATTTTTTGTCGTGGAACAAACTTAAAATTTTTTAACATACATTTTAGAACAAAAAAAGTTTTGTTAACAAAAAAAACTATTGGCAATTTTTTAGAACAAACATATTTTTAGTAAAAAAAATGCTTAAGTTTTTAGTAAGAAATATTCTTCGACCCGAAAATATATTTTTAGTAGAAATATGTGAGGCAAAATGTAAACGTACATATGTATTGTTTGTGAAAAAATGCATTTGAAAATTTTAATTTTAGCACATAAACATATTTTGAATAGAAATTTTAGTTCTAAGTTTTTCCTGTTCATAATAAAATTTTAGTACGTTTTTTACAAAAAATGTATTATTACAAAAATACACTTTGAATAGAAAAAGACTCTTTAGTTCATTAAAAATATATTTAGCAAATACAAAAATATACTATGTATGTATTTAGAACAAAATATGTTTTAGTGGAAAAATATTTCTTAGTAGAAAAATAGTATTTTAGACCAAAAAATTAGATTTTAGTGTAAAATTTCAGTTTTTACTACACAATTATGTTTTAGTACAAAATTATATGCTTTTTTCTTATAAAACCGTATTTCTTCTACAAAATACATATATATACATATGTATATGTATATACATATCGCTCATTTAGGGCCAATTTCACCAACTTATTTAAATATCAATTCATATTTAAATATAATTTTTCCATACAAAAATTTACGAAAATCGACATTTAAATATGAATTGATATATAAATAGAGTTGGTGAAATTGGCCCTTACACAGACAGTGTCATAACTCCAAAAATTTAATTTTGGGGGGGGGGGGGGGGGGTTCGAGTTCTGTTACGATTTGTTATGGTGGGGGAGAGGAGGGGGTCTTTGAAAATGTTACGTAACAGAAATGTTCTTAATATATGTATGTACATAAAAACTAGACTTGGGTCGAACTCGTTCACCAGTTCATTTTTGCCACAAACCACTGATCAAACCCATTTAAATTACAATGTTTAAGTTTTGAGAGATGTGTTAAGGGAAACTTACATACATAGACGTATTTTCATAAGGATATTATTTTAATTTTTTATGCAACAGAACTTAAAAAAATATTATGAAAACAAACAACAGTGAAATGCATTTAGGAACTAGATTGTGTGCCCCTCTAATTTTAAGGTATTTTTAAGGTATATTTTTTTAATGGGCAAATATCTAATGAAAATATAATGTTGTAGAATGTAATTCACCATGGTAACCTTTATTGATCCTAGATATAATTTTTTTTTTTGTTTCACGCACATTTTAGATTGATTTGAAGATGGCCAAACGGAGTCATCTTTAAGCTCTCTGAAATACCCGACGACTTCACTTATAGAAACTAGTGAAAGCGACCGCAAGGCTAATGCCAATTCTCGTCTTGATGTTTGAAATACTGCTCAGTCATCAATACGGAAAACTATAGCAGATTATTTAGCAAAAAAAGCATAGAAAAAAAAATAAAAAATAAATTATTACAAACTAATATTTGTGTGCCATCCATTTAAATTTCGTTTTGGATTTATGAATTTCTTTATATATTTTTTTAAACGAATACGAATATGTATCTAGAAACGGCCGAATGTTTTGGAATTCCAATACACATCACTAATGCATACATACAGTTTAGGAATAGGCTCTCTATAAAACCATAATTTTTGGAGTTTGAGGACACTTGGGAAGAAATTTAAAAAATAGTTTCGCCAGTATATGGAGTACGTTCATATGTAAGCTTATTTAATTTTAGTCTACGCACTGTGCTAGTCTAACAATGAATTTAAAACAATGAATTTAATTTAATTTTTTTTGATAAAAACTTTTAACTATTTAATTTATTTTTTATCTCATTGTTACGTTATTTTTGGGGGCGAGGGGGGTTCACAGTTTTGCTACGATCTGTTACTAGGGGGAAGGGGGGGTCAAAAATCGGGGGGAAACAGCGTTACGTAATATATGGACAGCCAGCCCCTAAGTTGTGTGTAAATTGAAAACTTTAAATTCGTTTCTGGCAATGTAGTTTTTTTTTTTGAGTTATGGTGTTCTTTGAGTAAATAGCGATATGTATTTTAAAACACAAGTTCAATTTTAATACAAAATTATAATTTTTAGTATAAACTTAGCTTTTAGTACAAAATTCTATTTTAGTAGAAAATTTGTTTTAGTACAAAACTTTTAGTTTTGTTATATTTTAGTACAAATTTCGTTTTTCGGTACAAAATTTGTTTTTAGTACCAAATCGTATTCTAGTACAAAATTATATTTCAGTATAAACTTGTATTTTAGTATATAATTACATTTTAGTACAAAAGCAAATTTGAGTGCATATTCTTTAGTACAAAATTTTAGTTTTAGTACGAAATATCTTTTTAGTACAAATTATATTTGTGGCACAAAAATATATTTTTAGGACAAACTATATTTGTGGCACAAAAAATATTTTTATTACAAATTATAATTCTTTCACAAAAAATGTATTTTTGGAACCACAAACAACCTATTGTGGCAGTTGTGTGTCGTACAAACTTTGATGGTAATTTCTGTATAAACATTTGCTTACTCACAATGTTTTTATTGAAATTACCAAAAATTCATGTACAACGGACCTACGACTCCTACAACAGATTGTGAATTCGGCAATTGTATGTAGACATTTTTAAATTAAATTTTATTATTGTAAATAGGTCTATATTTATATTTTTTAATGATTTCTATCCCAGAACTAAATTTTTTGCAAAGCAAAAAGCAAAGTACCTAAAACCGCAAAATATATGACTCATTTTATTACAAAAATAATAATACATACTTATTTACAATAATAAGATTTAATTTCATAGTTTCCAATTAAAATTAAATTTTAGTACATACTATATTAAATTTCATGTGTACAATTTTCTTATAATGCATCTCTCTTTGCTTAATTGCCTTTTAATTTAATTCTCTTGCGTCATAATTGGATTAAGAAAGCACACACTAACACATGTGTATGTACATACATACATAAATACGTTAAGTTGAAAACAAAACTGAGTTAGCGAAACTTTAATCACTGTTTCACAATCGAAGTTAAATAAATAACCAAGAGTATGAAAGAAATAATTAGGAAAATTTGTTTAGTGGCATTCTGAAGATGTTTGTAGTTTTATTAATGAAAAAAAAACTGCTTGTATGGCAAAAGTTAATGAATATTCAAAGGAATTGTATCGTTTTCTTTTTAGCTTACGAAAGCCAGAAGGAAAGAATTGTTTTTTTTTATTATTGTTAAATTTTGCAACCCAGTGAATGAGAAAGTTAATTAATTTTCAGAGTTGATTTTCATGTATGGAGTTATTTGTTTAAATAAGTTTTTTTTTTCAAATAAAATTTAAAAATTTTTCTTTTAAAAACTGTTCTCCCAGCATATATGTATATTGAATAATTCCCTTGAGAATTTCAATTGTCATCATATATTTGTTTGCTGCTTTTCTTTATGTGTCTGTGTTTGTGTGTATTTGTAATCCCAGCAAACACAACGTCAAATGTTTTTAACACTATTTCAAAAGAAAATATAATTTTTAGGGACATTTTCATTTGATTGCTTCATATTTTATACTTTTTATTTATTCCTTTTCAGAACGAAGTTCTTAAGGACAGAATTTTTTTTTTAAATCTTTGCCAAAATTCGTAAAACAAACATGAAATAAAAAAAACGAAAACGTTGCTTAAATTTGTAACGTGTTAAAAATAAAATAATATAGCACTACAGAGCATAACATAACGTAAGCAACTTCCCATAACACACAGTGGGATTTTGGTATCAAGAACCCTGTACTTCGACCACTCAATTTCAAAAATCGAATGATAAATTTGAAATGTTCATTTCTGGTTTTTTTTAGAAAAATTGCATTTTGTTTTTGAAAAATGTAAATAAAAGTTCGATTGGGCTTGCCAGAGTCATAACCATACAAAAAAGCTGTTCGGATCAACCTTATGGGCAACACTGTATTTTATTACAGCTGACTCACCATAGTGCAATAGCCATAACCATAACCAAAGAAACCAATTGAATTTTGGTTTTTAGACGTAACCATAAACAGCTGTTTGCTGATTAGACATACATACATGTTTTTTTTATTTTTTTTCGCTTTCATTTCTTTCATTTGCTGAATTGTTTGCTAACTAACTAAGGCCGAGTTTACATCTGGCACACATGTGCCAAATGAAGAATGAATAAAGTTTTTGTGGAATGATAAACAAAATATTTAATAATATAAATATTTAATAATTTATAATATTTAATTTGTATGAGTTTTGAGGACGGTGGGCATGGCCGATTTTTATGAAACTTAGCATATGTGTTTTTTTATTCTAGAAAGTGTATGTACTAAATTTGAAGATTTCTCCTGGACTAGGAAAAACTTTATACAAAAAAAAAAATCGATTTGGATATTCCATTTATAGATTTTGCACCAAAAATTTTTGAAGTCATCCCACTGTGTTACATCGTATTTAAATACATTGAATTAAAAAATTAGGTACATTCTAATTTAAATATTTCACTAAATTATAATTTAAAGCAGTTCAAGTCAATGTCAATTTAATATCAAACACACGTGTTTGCTGGGTTATTTCTATTATTTTTAGTCTTGCCTGAAGGTTTTTATATTTGGTCGCGTTGCATTGAAATTTGCTTTATGATTGCAAAACCTGTAGGCGGGTTGTCTGAAACAATTCAATATAAATGTAATTATTTTGATTAAAGAACCTTTTTTACAATATTACAAAATCTGATTTGACAATAAGTTAATTGTTTGCGGTTGATGTTCTCAAAGATAAAAGAACTTAGTTGCTTGGGGAAAATAAAATGGCTCAGCATAACAAGAACACACGTATCTTAAATTAGGGCAAAGTAAATAGAACTGGAACTTTAAAATATTTACATCTAAAATACAATTTTGTATTCACTTATTTTTCATTTGCTAACTTTTCTACTAAGATTTTAATTTTTGCTAAGTAGGCATATTGTGAAGATGTTCTAAATTATACTTTTAAACCACTTATCTGTATTAAATAATGTTTTTAAATTAAATAAATTCAAATCAAAATCTTTTTTTATATCCCCCAATATTCTTTGTAATTCCCTACTTATTTGCGTTTGTTTATTTTGCTTAAGTTAAAATCTTGTCAGTAAATGTGACATTTTGACAGATGGCATAACATGACAGAAGTAGAAATAAACATAAATAAGACAAATTCTCTCAGCATGTTTGATACTTTTATTGTCAACTGGATTGTTTATGTAATTTAGTCAACTTGTACTAAAATGTTTAACACAAATCAATGCTAATCAAACTAGTTTCGAAAAAAAAACACAATATAGTTTATGACTATAAATGAAAAAAAATCACTTGGCCATATAATAGATATAAAAGGTAACACTTACTACTAGTGTTAATTAAACAACAACACACTCGCAAATGTATGTTATTTTGTAGAAAGAAATATGTATGCACATTCATAAATACATATACAATTGTTTTAATTTGTTATACGATTTTAATGCCTGGCAGCAGTTAGTTTTAATTTGAAATACCACGCATGGGTTTTAAGTCCATCAATCAAAAATCACATTGCAAACAAACAAAAAATGTGTTTATTTTAAAGAAAACACAACTTATAATTCATGTTTAATCTATTTGTTTATTCTTAAGTATTTAATGACAACAAATGAGCAACAATTGCAAACCATTTTAAATGCTACTTATTTGTGGAATTTAAATTTTTTTATCAACAACAATAAAAAATGTTTTTGACCCCTAAAATACAAAATCTGTACTAAAAATTCATACTTGTGTGAAAATCAAAACTTCAAATAGAAAATTAAACTAAAAATCGAAGCAAGTTTTGTACTAAAATTTCACTGAAGTACTAAAAGGTTAAACTTTTAACTAAAATTTTAAATAAAAAGAATCCGTTTGTTGCTTGAATCCTTTTCTTCAAAATATAAAATTTTCACCAATAGATTAAATTTAATTAAAAAATAAAATTTTATAGATTTTTGAATTTTTGCCAAAAATTAAATTTTATTGTAAAAGTTCAATTTTGTAAGAAAAAAATTTTGTACTAAAAATCCAATTTCGTACTAAAAAATTTAAGAATTTTAAAATTGTTTTTGCATTTTGTCCTGAAGTTTGATAATGTACTAAAAGTTCAAGTTTGTATTAAACACTAAATTTTGTACTAAAAATATAATTGTATAGATACTAAAACGTCAGTATTGTATTACAAAGTTAACTTTGCAGCATTTTTATGCAAATACAAATTTTGTATTTGTACTAAAAAGTTTATTTTGTACTAAAAATGTATTCCTATTGTAGCAAACAACTAATATTTACAATATTAGCCTGGTGTTTTACCTTTTCTAAGGCAAGCTCATTAGTACTAAAAAACCTATACACATGTTTTTTAGTCTAAAAAACACTAATTTTAATTAATATATATTCTTTTTTTTTTTAATATAAAGATTAAAGAAATTTCGGTACTAAAATATTTTTTCCAGTACTAACCAACTTAATAATTAATTACCTAATGAATTATATAATTACATTTCATACATATGTAATATCGTAGGTTAAGCCGTCTTTATAAGTTAAGCCAAGACTTAATCTTATTTTAGTACTAAGATTTTTTTTTACATTAATGTATAAATACATATGTATGTATGTGTATTTTTATAATTTTGATTATTTATATTTTACTAAAGGCTTTGGTTTTAATTTAAAGCAAGCCTTTCTTTATAAAAAAATGCCTATTTAACAAAATGTTTGTACTAAAAACTTGTTTTTGTTGCTAGGTTCTAAAATAAAACATACTAAAATATGTTTGAATAATAAAAATTATTTTTAGTACTAAATTATTTTCAAACAATTAATATTTTACTAAAAACTCGCTATTTGACTCAAAAGGTTTTTAGTAAAAGCTTATTTTTGTTATAATTCAAACGTTTATGTATTGAAAGTAATATGTATCCTGCTCTAGTTTTCTCTATGTGCTAAATAAAACCTTTTCAACGCGCGGAAAAAAGACTAGTTTTAATTCAAACAAAAACTTTTATTTCAAAAACCACAATGAATTAAAAAAAATAATATTGTGACGAAAACTCGTTTTGTTGCTAAAAATTAATTTTTAATTCTTCATATCTTCGCTTCTTTTATTTTAATGAACTTGATTAATTCAAAAGAAAATTGATCAGACGTTCTAGAAAAATATATTTATATACATATACATACATACATGCATACATATGTATGTATGTAAGCATGTACATAGATACATATTTTTTTCTTTTTCATCAATCAATCAATCCATCATTGCTTATTTATTAATTAAATAATTTTCTACTAGATTTTCTTTTGTCTTTTTTAAGAAAAATGTTCAACATGTATGTATGCATGTACATTTGTGTATGTGCCTGTGTTTTTTTTTTTTTTTTTTTGTTTCGCCAAAAAAAAAGAACTTTCATAATTTTCAATGTTAAAATAAATAAATTGTCTGTCTCATTTTCATTACGTTGCACAGTGTTCGGTTTAAGAATTTAGGACGACAAAAATCATAAATTTGTAAATAATTAACATACGAGTCCTAATTTTTTGTATTTTCATATTAAATTTGTTCTTATTAAATTTATTTATACACAGAAAAAATTATTCCCAAAAAATTTTTAAACAAATATTTGTTTGAAATCAAACTTAGTTTCAGTAAATATTCTGTACTGTTCCACTAAATTAATTTGTACCAAAATACTGTATAGAGAAGAAACAGGCCACGACGTTTGTCGGCTACATTTCGGCATTTACATGTATACAACACGATCAAACAAAATAAACAACAATTAAACAACAACAACCGCACAACAGCACGTTGTTCCTATCAACAAGCAAGATAAACACCAACCACTGAAATAACATTTTCTCTCAGCCGAACTATGATTAATTTAAATTTTTACAAAATTTTTATCAGAATTTACAAAATTATTTGTAGGACCGCATTCAAATAAAATATTTACTGATTCAACGAATTTGGTTACTGAAAATGAAATTTAGTTTTTTCTGTGTATATTTGGGGTATTCACAAAATATGTACTTTCAACTTATTTTCACACATGTTTTTCATATATAGAAGTAAAAGAAATTTCATAAATTAACAATAATATAAAAAAATTATTTATATATTTGTGATATTCACAAAGTATGTACTCTAAATTTATGTTCACACATATTTTACAATAAAAAAAGTTAAAGAAATTTCATAAATTAACAATAATATAAAAGAATAACAATAACTTATTCTGAGTTGCTGGTCATATTGTACTTTTGAAAAAAAAATTAATGGGGCAGCTTGGGGCAGGAATTTTATGTAAGGTCTATAACAGTAAGGTCGAAAGATTACAGAAACGTTTATGGATGTGGTGAAACGGATGGATATCGAAAGATTTCGTCTGTCAGAGTTAGTTTCTTTGGTAATAATTGTAAAAAAAAACTCACTTTGCTTAACACTTAATAAAAATCTTGCCATTTATTAGAAAATAATGTGTTTTTGTGTGTTATTTAAAAAGAAGTCAAAGGTTACAATTGAATTAAAAAAAAATTAATATCGCATCTACAACGCCTTCTATTTACTTTTGAAATTGCACAAAATACCCATACTATTTTTTGGTTTTTATTTTTTTATTTTAACATGTCATTTAGAGTACCGTTATAAGCATACAAACTGAAAGATATACAAGAATCATATAGTTTTAAGCTAGTCTGGGTCTTCGCTTGCAAATAGTGTGGTCAATTTAAATTTTTAATTAACTTTATTTTTTTATTTTTGTCGTCCTATTTTCTGAAATCGAACACTGTGCGCTGTTATCAAACCCAAAGATATTATAATAAAATAAAAGAAATAAAAATGAATAGAAAGCCAATGTCGTCGCTGCACCTAAAAAAGCAAAGTAATATTTTCACAAATCTTCAGAACTAAAAAAAGATATACATACATAAATATGTATTTTTTTAAATATGCAAAACAAAACAGATGAGCACTATTTTGTTCTTTCGCTATTTACTAAGAGTATTTGACCATACAACAAATGATTTAGAACTTTAAGGTCGTTAAAAATTACGCATAATCTTGCTGATAGGCTAAAAGCAACCATATACTTATGTACATATGTATTATGTATAATGAAATTTCATTTTTTTCTTATTCTAGTAGATGACATCTAAAATTTGCTGCGTTATTAATACTAAACACGCATAGAATGTTTGTGTTTGTTTATTTTAGAATGTTCTATGTGATTTGTGTCTTGGTATTTTCGAGGCAAATGTTTATGATAAATAAACACACGTAAAAAAAATATTTTTTTCATTTCTCGTTTTTTACGAAAATAAGAGGCCAAGAATTATATTTTATACTTTTGATTATATATCTGCAAGGGCTAAATAATTTTACACCAAAGACAAAGTTTTTAAGTAAAAATTTACTTAAATTTTTTTAAATAATTTTGTACTAAAAATGTATTTTTGTGCCCGACATGAAATCTTTTAGCAAAACTTGTTTCTATACTAAAAAAAAAAAACGTTATATTTATGCTGGGAAAAATTTTTTGCCGCAAGTTTATGGCTGCATTAAAAATTACTTTATGTACTAAGAATTTATTCTCATACGGAAATATATTTATACAGTAGTTTTCCGGTTTAACGAACCTAATTATTGTCAGGCCTGTTCGTTAATGTGAATTGTTCGTTATATCCAGTACTAAGTTAAAATGGAAAAGCGTCCTGCTGTTTTATTCAAAACTCAAAGAATATGTACTCGTGGTATTTTTAATATTTTATTAAAAGAACATATGACGTATTTTATTAAAATATCAGTAAAAGAAAAATTCATAAAGCAATATAATACAAAAATAATTTATTTAAAAAAACTGGTCTGTTTTTTTGCAATTGATATCTTTCTCTTAATGGCATCTTCTTGAAGCTTTCTCCAAATCATTTAATTTGAGCTACTAAGTTTTGTTGAGCCCATTTAATACAAATTTAAAAATGCTTAATGACATCTTCGTGTTTTATTTTGGGCTCTTGAATTTCAGTTCCATTGAGCTCTTCTTCACTTTCCTTTTGTTCATCGGGTAGAGGGCTATTTTCGATTCATCTATTCAAATTTAAATTAAATTTTATATAAATCTGGTCAGCCAACCATGGCTTGCATTAGACTATCTTCCATAAATTTTGTTGTGAATTTCTTTGGCTTTGTATTACAAAATGACAATTGCGTTGCATGAGGAACCATTGAAAAAGTTTGTTTTCCACTCTCGGTACCACACCTTGCTTTACAGCACTTCTATTGCGACACCCAAAATGATTGTTTTCAACATTCCTTAAAAAATTTTCCTTCGATTTTAGGATTTATGGATTTATGCAGCCCATATTTTTCACATAAAGCTGTAACCCGCAGACCATTTCGATGATCATCGATAATTTTAACTTTATCCCTTAAGAACAATCAATTTCTTTTATCCATTTTGATGTTCGCAGCAAAAATTACTTCGCACAACTTTCTCTTATATGATATCAAAGAAAACCATCAAAAGAAGATAACTAACGGTACATTTTTATTTATATTCGTTCTTAGTAACTTTCTGATAGCAATTATGTTTCTTATTTAATTTTATATTTGTTCGTTATACCGAGCACAAAATAGAATTTTTGTTTGTTATATAAGGTACTCAGTAGAAAAAAATTGGATGCTCGTTAAATGCGATGTTCACTAAATCGAATGTTCGTTAAATCGGAAAACTACTGTAGTTAATTAATTTTTGTACTAAAATTTTTATTATAGATAATTTGCACTAAAAATGTATTTTGCAATGAAAAATAATTTTTGTACTAAAAAATTAATGTGTACTAAAATATATGAACTTTTTACTGAAAAGTTATTTTATACTTAAAATTTAACTTTATACCTATGCTTATTTTTGAGAAAAGAAGTATTTTTGTAATTATGCTAAGCAATTGTGTACTAAAAATTGTTTTGTTAAATTATATACTGCCTTATTTATAAAAAAAAATATGATGGGATTTGTATGAAAATCTGTTTTATAAACCTTTTTTTATGAGTCAAAAATATTTTTTATGAATAAAGTCTTTAAGAATTACGTTGCTTTTCACAATGTATGATTAAGAGTTAACGTGAACTTTAACTGACAGTTATTCATACAAAAGTTTCCGTTAAAGTCCCTGTTAGCTTTTAATTGTACATTGTGAAAAGGGCCGTTAGTTTTATTTCAACTGTAATAAATTTTTATTCGTGGAATAATTTAATTGTTAGTTAGTACTTTTCTATAGTTCGTTTTTTAGAAATGAAGTTTATTTCATTCATTAATGTGATTTTTTTAAGAAATAATTTAACAAACCTAAATCAGTAATTGTATGCACAACAAAAGTCATTTCGGGTATGCCATTTCATTAAAAACTCATGTTTAAAATATCTGATGTTCATAACCAATATCCAAGTAGACAGATAGACATGGGTGCTCATGAAGTGAGTGGTCACGCAGAAAAAACAAGCCTAATTTAATTTTTTTTTTGTCTTAAGAAAAGCACATTGACTAATAACAAGAACTTTATTTCCATAAAAATGCACTTTTGAACTAAAGAATTTATTATTATACAAAAATCATTGCGAAAATAATCACCGCCGACCCACAGGACCTCAAAACATCGAAATATGATGAAAACTTGATTTTCGCAAGTTGGGGTAAAATCAGTGACTTCCTATAACAGGAAGTTAAAAAATTACTAACGAAAAGCAGTCCTACAAAATAATTTTTTAAAGCCAGCTGTTGTTCAAAATTAAACATTTACTAAATCAGACAAAATAAATTTCAAGCAAATTATTTTCTGAAAACAAAATTAAACAAAAATGTTTCATTGTGTATTTTTACGTGTACTAAAAATATGATTTTATCCCAGAAATTAAGTCTTGTATTCAAAGATTGTTATTCAGCTAAAAATTAATTGTGTACTAAAAATTTATGTTTGTACTAAAAATTTATATTTGGACCAAAAATTTATTTTTTTACTAAAAATTTGTTTGTAATAAAAATTGCATTATAATAAAAATTTATTTTGGTAGAAATTATTTTCTGGAAACAAAATTGAAAAAAAATTCGGTGTGTATTTTTATGAATACTAAAAACACGATTTTACGCAAACAATTATATTCGTAGTAAAAGATTATTCCTGAACTAAAAATGTATTTCTTACTGAAAATTTGTTTTACTAAAAATTTGTACTAAAAATTTATTCTTTATTAGTTTTGTAATCAAAGATTATCCTTGAACTAAAATTTATTTTTTACTGAAAATATGTTGTACTACAAATTTATTTTGTACTAAAAATTTGTTTTTGCTAAAAAATTACGGCCTTATTTATAAAACTTAAAAAGGCTTTATAAAGGTTTTTTAAGAAAAATTTTGTATGAAAATTTGCTTTAAAAAATCTTTATAAAGACTTTTTAAGTTTTATAAATAAGGCTGTTATTTTTTAGTTAAAATTTATTTTCGTACTATAAGTTTTTTCACCAATTCTTCAATTTATTTTTCCATTAAAAATGTATTTCTGCGCGCTAATAACTATTACGTTATAAAATATACTTATATTGATTTATATTTTATTATAAGATAATAGTTATTAGCGCGCAAAAATACATTTTTAATAACAAATAATAATTTTTAGTGAAAATAAAAATAATAAATTTATAGTAAAAAATTTTTTTAGCTTAACTAACAAGTAGATTTTTTTTAAATTAAAATAAATTAAATTGAGTATATTTTTATTACGCTTGCAATTCGGCTCATAGTTCTACCATTTGCAAAATTTTGATGGTTTGTCTTTTCGGCTATAGCTTAATTATTCTTGGGTTAAAAAGTTTTTTTGAACTAAAAATTTATTTTCGTACTAAAAATTTACATTCGTTTTAAAAATGAACGTTCGTACTAAAAATTAATTTTTAGACTAAAAATTTATTTTCTACTAAAAACATGTTTCGCCAAAAATTTAGTTTTGCATTAAAAATTTATTTGTATGCTAATAATGTTATCTTATCGTAGAATGTACACTTATACAATGTTTATTACATATTTTTGAAGAAAAGAAATGAAGAAATTAGAAAAGTGGGCGGGGCTGTTCTCATTAAAATTCTACATTATATTTCACGTACTACTATTCAAACGAATCTATTTTTCTAAAAACAAACATATCAAAATAAAGTTTTTCTGAAAAAAATTTAACCGACTTCCAAGAATTCGTACTAATTTGCAAATAATTAAATTAGTTAAATGAAATATTGCTATACATATGTACATACATATGTATGTATGTATGTAGATATATTCTAATAAATTTAACTTAATTTAAAAAAATATTCAGCTATAACAAACACTCACAATCATATATTTTTTTTTTGTTGCTATCATAAGTGTCAGATTTTCTTACGTCTTCTTTTGTATTTTGTTTTATTTTATATTTTTATACACTTTGATACTTTTTTCTAAATTATATTCCCACTTAATCGTAGTACACAATAATGAAATTAAGATTAGATTTATTTGCATACAGAAACTTGTGTTTCTAACACTTTTTTCATATTTTTTTTTTTAATTTTTAGAAACTTTTCTTTCAAAAAAGATTTTTGTTACACAATGTTTGTTTTAATTTTATTTTTTTTTAGATTTTCTTATAAAAAATTTTAATGAAAATTCCCAAAAGATTAAATTGTTCTTTTGTTTATAAAGTGTATTTTTGCAGCTTCATTAAAAGTGACAGATATTGCTGGAAATCTATATTTTCTTAAATTGGTAGGTTTTAAAACAAAATCAAATTTTTTCAAAACAAATGTGAACTTTTTACGAAATATATTTAAAAAAAATAAAACTTTTACATTTTGAAATTCACTTTTTTTTTTAATTCGAAATGACAAAAAAATTAGTTTTTCAAATAATTTGATAAAAATTAAAAAAAATTATTTTAAAAATTTTCCAATAAAAAATGTTATGCATAATTTATTTTTTTCGAAAACCTGATCTTTTTTATAAAAAAAATCGACATTTCTTAAAAACTTTTGATTTCATCGAAGCAAAAAACAATCCAAAAAAGATATATAATTTTCTAAAATTGCATTTTTCCCCAACAATTTTAGGATTTAATAAAATAATTTGTTTCAAAAAGAAATCAATTTAAAATAAAAAAAATTAAATTTGGGAATTTAGTAGATATGTATTAGGAAAAAAATAAACTTTTATAAAACTTAAGCAGATTTTTTATATATGTACATATATTTATTTTATTTGAATATGATTTCGAAGCAGCAAAAATATATTTCAACACTTTTATATTTATTATATTTATTTATATTTATTTTTTAGACATTAAAATTTTCAAATAGCTTGAGCTGAAATAACCAAAAGCTAACTAAAACAAAAAAAAATACTTTATAGGTATTATTAATTTATTTTTAACAACAACCACTTGTTTTGTTCAAAAATTTCAATATAAATATTAATTTTTTTAATTAAATTTCGAAAAATTATTAATTTCTATACACTTCTTTATTATAATTATTATCTTTTATGAAAATCTTTTATTTATTTTTTTTATTTACAATTTGATTAATTCACATTATTTATTTATGTATTTATTTTTGGTCATTATTATTTAATTTTAATTCTTTGTTATTGTATTTAATTTTCTGGCGTTTCTTTTTTCACATGTACGTTATTTTTAATTTTTCACTTTAATATTGAATGAGAGAAATCAAGCAAACAAACACATACATACACACGCTCGCTCACACCTTTAATAAAAACTTTAATACATTCTTTTTATTTAATTTTCCGTTTAGTATTTGGTAATACACTCCGCTGTTTAGCGAACGCCACGATCTACTCGTTAGGACGTCGCCGTCCAAACTGAAAACAATAAATTTATAATACACACGTCCAACAGGCGTTTTGTGTTTTATTTTATTTTATTTCACGAGCGCGTGTTTATGTTTAACACATTCGGTAAATGTGCGAAATGTTTCACCAGCCATAACAACAAATGGGGAGACTTATGACACACTGTTGCTTGTGACCCATATGTTGACAAAATAAAACAAAAACAAAAAAAAAGAGGAAACAAAACACAAACATGCTTAGAAGAATGTTTTTACTTTTGTTGTTTACATCTCTTGAGTTTAATAAATCTGTGAGTACGGAATAAAAACAAAAACAGAGAAACTTTACCAAGACTTGTTTTGTTTACAGTAAATGTGAAAAGAGAGAAGAGTGAGCTTTTGAGCAATTTTTTTTCTTCAAATTTTAACGTTTACTTCTGAAGGAATGAATTTTAACGGTTTTTTTAGCAAGACACAGAAATGCGTATGAGTAATATTTTGCAAAGTAATAACTGCATTAAACATACGTTTAAAGCGTAGAATAGCAAACAACTTAAGGCTGTTTCAGACTATAATACAAGTATTAATACTTTTGACGAAAATGTTACCCTGGTCTAATTTCTGTTTAAAAAATTTCAAAAAACAATAACAACTCAAAATGCCAGAGTTGCATTTTCCACAAAAGTATTAGTACTTGTATTATTATAGTCTGAAACCGGCTTTATAGGTATTGGTATTGGATTGTTAAAGGAAATGGGCTGTACATACAAATATTAAAATATGTAAGTACAGTTTTTAAAACAATAAATTAATTTGGAGTGCAATCTAAGTGAACAATTAAAATTAAAAGCTTTTGAAAACTTTATTTATTTTTTATTTAACAAGGTTTTCGCATTTCTTTGTCAGTATTGAGGGTACAAAGAAAGTAATTGATACAGGCGATCTTCTACAATTCCGTGTCTTTTAAATCGTCCTAATTTTCTATTTTATTAGCAGAAATCAATGACGTCACATAAACACTCCGAAAATAGCCCATATAATCGACATCACGGCCTTTATGACCAAATGATTGGAGTTTTTTGAAAACAATAATTTCGCAAATGGTACAATAACATATGTAAATCGATTTTTTGACGTGGTGTGTGACAAGTGGCGCTATTTTTATTATGCATGAGCAGCCCATCCTATTATCAAACTACTGCATATTAAGACCCTTTAACGCTGGTCCTGAGCGGAATGTTTTTATTAGCCTCGTATTCAATCAACGCCTGCTTTATGGGTTGCAGTTTTTTTATATAGCCTTTCTTTAAGAACCTCTCGTGTTATTTTTTTCCTTCCCAAATATGGTCTCATTTAGTTACTGAATAGAATATTGTGGTAGTAGTTTTATTTTTAAAAATTACTTTTTTATCATTATTTCTTGATTTAATTTATTCTTCAAAATATAAGTTATTTCTTGATTTTTATTTATTTCTCACAAAACAACAGTTACTTTTTGATTTTGATTTCTTGCTTAAAAAAAGTTATTTTATTTTTATTTTTGTTAATTGCGAGTACATCATATCAATCAAAAAGACAATTTTGAATTTACGCCTTTTATATGACGATATGTGGTGCAATAACTACGATTTTCCATATCAATTTGCATAATTTTCAAATATTTTTCCGACGTTAGTTAACTCGCGAAAAAATTACAAATAATAAAGTTGCCAAATATGACAATTTTATTCCCAACCAATGTTGCCAGAAGTAGGGGAATATCCCTACATGTGGTTACTTTTGTCATCAGTGTATGAGTACAGGGGAAATCGAACAGAGACTCTTACATTGGCCAAAATCTAAGTAATAATTCTCAAATTTTTTTTTTTAATATACGATGTACCAAATGCAAAAACAAATATTAAAAAAATAGTACAAAGCACACACTTGAAAATTTTTAATGAAATTTAATGAAAATTGTCTATCGTTTATATGAAAAGCACTAATTTTTGGAATTAAAAGTACAATTTTTTTTAGTTTGTTTCTTCTTTCCATTATAAAATCTGTAAGATATGTACATATACATATGTACAATAAAATTATTATTGTTTTTTTTTTTTTTTTTTTTTTGTAGGAAATCGTTTGGTTTTCTTAAATTTTTGTGAAAGAAACCAAGTTAAAATAGGTCTAGCCGTTTGGGACCTACGGTGTTAAAGAGACACATATTTAACTGAATACATATAGAAAAAATGTGATATCTTCTAAACGCTTGGACCGATTTTCTTCAAACATACCTAAGAACAAGTAAAGTCAATCAGAAAAAACTAAATTAGGATAGGTCCAGCCGTTTGGGCTGTACGTGGACTTGTATAGACATACTAAAACACAGACACACACTACAAACTTATACGAGTAACACCCATTCCTTTTGTTCGCGGGTTCAAAATACAAATCATCAGATTAGTATATCAAAACACATTGCTCGGCCAAGTTTTAAGATTCGTTTTTAGAATCCTGCAACATTATAAACAAAATTGTGTTGAACAATCTTACAAAGCTATTTCTTTCTATTTCAAAAGACTTTGCTAGACTATCATGAATGCAGCTGTTGATTTATATACTTTGAACGATTTTTTGTGAAGAAAAAATATATTGTTTATCTAATTTTTCGACCTTTTTATATGTTCAATGAAACTATTTTTAAGCTTTAGGTCAGTAAATTTTATATATTTTTAGTTTTATATCGATATTTCGTTAACCTTTGGTTAACTTCTTCAGGATTATTTTTATTTTATTTTTTGGTAATTAGTTGTTGTCTTTTTTCTTTTTAACCCCCTACTAAAAAAAGGGGTGTTATAACTTTGTAGTGTGTGTCTGTGTGCCTGTGTATCTGTGTGTCTGTCCGTGTCTATGTACAGGCCAAACGGCTGGACTGATTTTCATTTAGTTTTTTTCTGTTTGAAAGATGACTTGATTGAGAGGGTTCTTAGCTATGTTTGAAGAAAATCGGTACAGGCGTTTAGAAGATATAACATCTTTTCTGAAAAAAGTCGGGGGTTTTTAAAATTTTTAATTTTTGTTATTTCTGATTAAAAATGTAAATTTTTTAAATTTTTAAGGCCTTATTTATTTATTAAAGGACTTATTTATAAAAATTATTAAGACTTTAAAAAGGCTTAATAAGCAAAATTTTGTATGAAAATCTGTTTTATAAACCCTTTATAAAGCCTTAATAATTTTTACAAATAAGGCTGTAAAATTATTAAGGCCTAATAAGCAAAATTTTGTATCTATTTTATAAACTCTTTATAAAACTAATAATTTTTATAAATAAGGCTGTTAGTAAAGAAAAATTTTTTTTTTTAGAAAATTGGCATTCATGAGGTTTTTTATGCAAAAAAAATATCTTCCATCCCAAACGTACATCCTACAAAATTATATTTCATTCCATAACATTTTGGGTGCTTTGTTTAAGGTGTCTTTACATGGTAATACAAAGTATTACGACTTTGTAGAATCAAAATATTATGAAATTCTCTCCGTGTTAAAAAAAAAGAGAACAAGAGTCTGTTGTAGATATTTTTCATGTTTACACTGATACTATAAGTAAAATGCAAGCAAAGATATTAAACTGTTAAGCTAAAAATAAAAATTGGATAATTGAAAAAAATTTATACTAATAAATACATATAATTAAATATTGAAAAAAACATATTGTTATTTTACTACAAAATTTGTATAGGTTTGTTTATTGTTTGTTTGGTTTTGTGGTATGGGTTAAGCAGCTGATGGTTGCAGTAGTACAATGATTACAGAAACAACATGAAAATTTCCTGAGTTGATTTTGGTAGTTTTTGTAAAAGTGCTAACCCCTTCAATAAATACCATCAGTGCTGGCAACGTTTACTTTGAAATACACCTCTGGTGTGATGAGAATACTTAAGTTTGTAAAATGGTTTACTTGGGGGCCACACGTTCAATTTTTGACTTTCAATTCCATTCAATTTGCAATACACTCACACTTTTTTCACTAACCCAATCAAACTTTTTAAATTGAAAACTAGATTGATTTCAAATTCACCTATCCATTTAAATGGCAATTTAGTTTTCAATTTGAACGGCTGGTAACAGCACACATTGATTGAAGCTACAAATTTGAGTTGTTTCTTGGTCGCTGGCATTTAAAAATGAAATTGATTATCAATTTGTGTCACAGCTATCAATTTCAAGCAATTTTGACACACAATATGTGTAATGAAATTGAAAGGCATTTATTGAACGTGTGGCTGCAGAGTTAGAAAATAAACATTTACCGACCGCTTGTCAAATTTTCTATCCGTATTCTCTCCTATTCGATACATTTTGCTTTTACATGATAAGATTTTGTATGTTCTACATCATATTTTGACAAGTCGTAATACATTGTATTACCATGTAAAGACAGCTTTACAAACATTCAACACGTGTTCTGTTAATAACTCAACCCTACAATTACACAAAAAGAATGTAAGCAAAAGCTCGCTCTCTGTCTATATCTCCCTCGTGTAGCCAGCGTTGCCACAATCGATAACTTAGCAAATTTTTTATGATTTTTTAACACAAATATAATTTGATGATTTCTTCTTCAAAAATAAGATTTTTTACCTCTAACATCAATGATCACACACTCACATACATATCGATTATTTACTTCAACAATGTCATAACTCAAAAAATGCGTTTTTTGAGTTAATAATGCAAAATAATTCGCCATTTTGTATTTTATCTTGTGTAAAAATTTCTAGTGAGAGAAGAATATTTTTCATTTCTTCATTGAGTTGTATGTAAATTGAAAACTTTAAACGCATTTTCTGCAAAACTTTTTTTTGAGTTGTGACACTATTGAAGTAAATGAGCGATACAGTGGAATCTCTCTTGAGCGGACACCGAAGGGACCATTGAAATGTGTCCGTACAAGGGTACTGTCCGCTCAAGACAAAGCAATGCTTTGCTTATGGAGCAAGTGTCCGTCTAAAGGGGGTGTCCGCCTATAGGAAGTTTCCGTTAAGGGAGATTCCACTGTATATGTATAAGTATTTTTTTATGACGGCAACATAAGCATATGCAAGCAGACATTTTGCGCCTTTTTTTATTAACAAAAACGATTTTTAAAGATTGGACAAAAACGAAGAACTTTTACGGACGCCAGTTTTTTTCAAGGACAGTGTCAGGGATTTTGAGGATGCACTCGAACTTCCAAAAATAAAAAAATATCGACTATACTAGACCTAAAACCTGCATTTTGATTTTTTTTAAATATTTTAAATTTTTCGATTTTATCCTGTATTATTTATTTATTTATCTGTATATAAACAGAAAAAATTATTCCCAACAAATTTTTAAACAAATATTTGTTTGAAATCAAACTTAGTTTCAGTAAATATTCTGTACTGTTCCACTAAATTAATTTGTACCAAAAAACTGTGTAGAGAAGAAACAGGCCACAACGTTTGTCGGCTACTTTTCGGCATTTACATGTATACAACACGATCAATCAAAATAAACAACAACAACCGCACAACCAGCGATGCCAACTTGGTGCTTTTGGCACTATTTTTAGTGCTTTTTGAAGACTCAAAACGCCAAATTTTGAGCGTTAGTGCCAAAATAAGAAAAAGCACTAATTAGTGCTTTTAAGAAATTTGTATATTTCTTAAAATTATTTTAATAATTACTCGGCGTATTTATTTTTTCAGTGTAAAGCATACATTTTTCGTCTGATATATTTCATTAAATGGAGAATAGCTAAGAAAATTTTAAACATTATTAAACTTCACATTAATTCACTTTATGGATTTTCAGTCGTTTTTCACGAAAGTGCTTTTTACGCTATTTAGATATCAAAATTACGCTTTTAAGTGCTTTTTTTAAATGTTGATGTGCCTTTAGAGTCAAAAAAGTTGGCATCACTGCACACAACAGCACGTTGTTCCTATCAACAAGCAAGATAAACACCAACACACTGAAATCTAGGCGCACAGCAGTGCGCCAGGCCAAGTTCTGGCCAATGCACGCAGTGTGTATATTTACACGAAGCCATTCGAGCTGTTTTTACACCCCTCATAACTTTGTTCCCCGCGACCGTAAAATTTAAATCATAATTAGAATAAATTCATATAACCTCATATGCGAAGTTTGAAAGTTTTACAATGAAAGCTTCCGGAGATATAGAGGTGCAAAAAGTGCATATTTTAAGACATACTCACTGACCACTGACACACTCATCAAATTGATGAAGCACTTCCGCTATAGCTAGAGAGCTAAAATTTGGTACACGAGAAGATCTAGGTGAGCAATGAACCAGAAAAATCTGAAAACCCGAAAATTTTAACCAGGAGGGCGGGGCTACGCCCATAAAAATTAAAATTTTTGCTATTGAGCTGAAATTCGATACAGAGCTAGGTCTAGGTGAAAAATAAATTTAAAAAATCTGAAAACCCGGAAATTTTAGCCAGGAGGGCGGGGCTACGCCCATAAAGGTCAGAATTAAAAATGCTAATCTAAGGCGCTTCATGGAAGCTATTCTATTGAAATTCGGCATATATACTGCGTTAATGCAACGCTATAAATTTTTCATTAAAAAAGTGGGCGTTGACACACCCATACAATTTAAACCTCATTTTAATGCCCTGCGGCTCAGCATGTTTAGATATACTATTTATCTAGCTATTATTATCCGTTTGTAACGAAACTAGACAAGAATAATAAGCACTGACCCAAAAAAAATTTTGACTTTGGAAAGTGGGCGGCGTTACGCCCATAAAATTTATAAGTTAAAGGTTGCGCTAAGGAGCTGAAATTTGATATACAAATAGGTCTAGGTGAGAAACCAACTAGAAAAATCTAAAAACCAGAAAAGTTTAGTTAGAGGGGCGGGGCTGCGCCCATAAAACTTAAAAATTAAAAGTTGCGCTGAGCTGAAATTTGATATACAAGTAGGTCTAAGTGAGAAACAAACTAGAAAAATTTGAAAGCCCAAAAAAATTTACCAGAATGGGCGGGGCCACGCTAATATTGTTTTGAACTAACTAAATACTTAATATACAGCTTTTAATTCAAGCCAATTTAGTAAAATCTTGCATCACCTTAAAAATTGGGCGTGATCACTCTCATAAAATGTTAGCCTTGTGTTTAATCCACATCGGTCTAGCATATTTTAGAAGAAAATTAGCATGAATTATAAGCGGTGCTCACAACAAAATTTTGAGTTAGGAATAGTGAGGAGAGGTAATGCTGATAAAATCTAAAGATATAATTCGCGCTAGAGAGCTGACATTTTATACACTAGTAAGTGTAGCCGCGTAATCCAATGGGAAAATCTTAAAACCAAAAAGTTTTACCCGGTATGTGGGGCCACGACGTTAAAACTCCAATTCGCACTAGCGAGCTTAAATTTGATACACAAACAAATCTAGATAAGAGATCACTAATAAAAATCTGAAAACCCAGAAGTTGCTATCAGAGGGCGGAAATAAGCACTTCAAATTCAAAACTAACATACATTTTATTAAAACTTTTCATACGCATTCCACTTATCCAAAAACAATTCCCTATTTTGAAAAGTAGCCTTCACCCATAAATCTTAGCTTTTTCGTTCAGGTACTTCGGCTTAGCAGTTTTTAATTTAATGCTCAGGTATTTCTTATTAACTTTTTATGAACCATAAGCACTAGCAGATATAAAAGTCAGCGGGGCCAGGCTCATGAAAATTTTACGTAATATTACACTATAGAGAGCTGACATTTTGTACACAAATTGTAATTGATTTACTCAATCGGAAAATCCAAAAATTAAAAGCTCCAGCTACCCTATTGAAACTTTGCATACACATTGGGCATATCCTTTTGATATATGTACTTTGGCTAATCAGACTTTAATATGTAAATTTATTGAGAAAAAAGACGGGCTCACGTCCACTAAAATTTACGCTGTATTTAACATGTTTCTTTCCAGAGGACTCTTACCAAATTGCATACACACTGGCGACCCGTTGTAATGACACAATGGTGCATATTTAAGGTCAACAATTCAACACCCATCACACTCTTACCCATTATTTTATATACCTCTGCCATTTTCAACTGGCACAGTGATCATGAATAGAAATAAAATACACTAGAAATTTTAAGTTTAAAAAGGGTTATTATAGAAATCTTTTCAAAAAGTAATCAGATCCTCACAAAAACATAAATGTGAAAAACGACCAAGTTCCTGTCAAAAATTTCGGCCATCAAAAGTTGTGAGATATAAATTTTGACCAAGTTCTTCTTTGCCACAATACCTAATACAGAAATATATTATGTATGATATAAATTTGTAATCGTAAGGGTTCTGTTTTTGATAAGACTGTTATAAATACAACGAAGCCACGGGAAAATGCTAGTACAGTACAACTTCGACAATCCGGATACATATAGTTTTAGACTCGTTCGGATTAACGAGTTGTCCGGACTATACCAGTTGAAAATATTAAAATAATCTAAGTGAATTAAATGCATACATACATATGTATGTACATATGTATATACATACATACTATGATATATTAAAAAAACGAAGTTATTTTGTGCTGACTAACTTTGTTGAGGTGGTTGATTTGTGCCTTTTGCTCTAGTCTCTTTTATTCTCCTCAGCCCACTGAATGCAAATTGGCAATGCTTTCTTTGCATCTGCATTAGAGATCTTTGTTTTTGCATCCATTACTACATTTTTTAAATGCATAAATCGTTGATTTAGGAACATGAAAATTTTCGGCAACCTGCCTAATAGTTTTTCCCTCATCAAGACATTGTAAAATATCACACTTCTAATGTAAGGTTAGTGTTTTATGTTTGCGTTTATTATTTAACTTCGAATGGAATTAAACAAACATGCTTGCGAAATAATGAACCGAAATTGAAGCAATAACAGTGAAAAATGTAAATTAAAGTACGAATAACAAAACAAAACAAAAATTCCCGTCAACTCGCTTGTTTTGCTTGGATTTTAGTTTTTTTTTTCTTGCATAAAAAAATTTGTCCGGATTGTGGAGGTAAAAACTTTGAATTGTCCGAAATGTAGAAGCGTCCGAATTATTGGAGTGACCGGACTGGCGCATGTCCGGACTATCGAAGTTGTACTGTATTTATGTATATACGGGAATTATGTTCTGCATTCCACGTGAAATTAATACAAGTGGAATTGCCATACAATTGTTGCTGGAAATATGTAATTGTAACAACAATGCTATGGCAATTCTCACTCGTTTTAATTTCACGTGGAATGCAGAACATACCCGATAAATTTTGTTTTAATGGTGTATTAATTATATTTTTATGTAAACTCTCCTCTGTTTGGCCAGTTCAACTGTGTTCATAATATTTGTTTTTTGGCGGGGAAATTTTTCTTCCCTTATTTGCTAAAAGAAAAAAGGAAATTCATAAAAGGATAAAAGTAGAAAAAAACTCGCGTAGGATTTTGGTTTGATTGGAACGTACAATAATAAAAAAATAAATGTGTCACTAAGCAAAACAGCTGGCTCCGAAACTATGTTTTCACTCCCTTTTGTTTTTCATTGCCACGTAATTTATAATTGATAAGATGCTATGATTTTATTTCCAAAGATTCTGGCAACGCTGTTGTTTGCATTAATTATTATAGCAACATGTTGCGAGGCAATGAAAATGCTTTTTAACTATTTTATATAATCAAATACAATTAGGAGCTGGCGAACAAAACAAGTCCCGTTAACTGTTTTTTACAGGAGAGGGGTTTTCGTTCTTTTTTTAAGGCAGGATCGAACTAGTTTTGAATGAAATTATTTCGTGACTTCATAGATGTGTACTTGAAGTCCAAAACAATAAAAATTAAAAAAAAATCATTTAGTCCCTATTTACACTATGCAAGTCTTATTGCTAAGCTGATTAGTTTATTAGGAGTGAGAGACGGGGGGAAAATAAGTGTTTCTATTCCCCTCGTCTCTCTCTCCTAATAAACTAATCAGCTTAGCAATAAGACTTGCATAGTGTGATTTGGGACTTACTGAGGACATGTCTAGTTTTGTTCGCCAGGTCCTCAATTAAACTCATCTTTTGCAGCTTTTTTAACTTCTGTTTCCTGCTATTTCAATTAGGGGTCTGATAGTCGCTTTCGATAACGAGCTGATTCGACCACGTTTTTTTCAGTTTGAGATTATGGCATTCGATATCTAACCATATTATTACATTGTTCGATAGCGAATGCCATAATCTCAAACTGAAAAACGTGATCGAATCAACTCGTTATCGAAAGCCACGATTAGACCCCAGTTTTTTTCAGTCAACTTCACTACTTAAACCCCAGATGAAATGAGAATTTTAAATATAACACAAGACAACTAAAAATTTTCGTCTGTCTATTTAGAATTAAAATAAGAGCAAAATATGTACTGAAATTTATTTTTGTCTCCAATATAATTAGAAAGACGAAAATGTTTGGCAGTAAATCATTATCACTAACTTATTTATATATCAATTAATATTTAAGTCATTTTTCCATACTAAAATTAATGAAAATCGACATTTAAATATGAATTGATATTTAAATAGAGTTGGTGAAATTGGCCCTTATGTACAACTGAGCGATGTCACTTTTAAGCACAAAAATATCGTGCCTCAACCCCTAAAAAAAGGCTTAATCGACATAATTTTCGAACTTAATTTTTTGAATATTTAAATATTCGATTTTCGTCAAGTACATTAAGTTCAAAAATTATGTCGCTTAAGCTTTTTTTTTGGCGGTTATGTTACGATATTTTATAACTTTTAAATAAAACTATTAGAGTTTATAATTTATTAAATTTAAATCACTTTATTCACAATTTATTTGTTTCATTTCGTGGTCTCATTTATTCTTAATTGCTTTTCTGTTTATTAACAAATACATATATAATTTTTCTTTTTCTTGAGAATTTTTTTTACATCAAGATAGATAAAATGTTTTAATTGTCTTGTATAGATTTATGTTTTTGTTTCTTTTTTTTTTGTTTTTTTTTGTTCTCGCAAAAATTACATATTTTTCTTAAACATTTAGCTGAAGACAAACTTGGGTGTGTATGTATGTATGTATATTGCTTTTCAAATTCGAAATTGGTCAAAAAAAAAAAACAAATGGAAGTTGTTGGTATAGTACCTAAGAAATATTTCAAATGCATTTTTATGCAGGGAACATGGAGGTGGAAGGAAGGCAGAGATACAAAAAAAAATTTAAAGAGACAAATTAACAAATAAAGTGATAGATATTTAATTTTTTATTTATTTTAATGGAATAAGTATTAAAAGATCGAATGAGGGTATGACAAGACACAATTGCAGACTTTAAGACGAAAATCTTTCCTAGCCAAATATTTTTTTTTTTTTTTTTTTTTTTTTTGAAGGACAGACATTTTTTCTTTTACAATTAAAAAAATATTCTGTTCAATGGTGTTTTTTATGAAATGTTTCTAACAATTAAAAAAATATTCAGTTCAAAGGTGAGTTTTTTAATGAAATTTTTCTCTTCAAAAGTAAATTTCTCTAGACAATTTTCGGTAATTATTTTTCCTATAAAACTTCAACAGAATCATATACCAGTGAGTTTTTTAATTTTTCCTTTTTTCTAGCATTCAATTCAGCTCAATCACGAATATTACCTCGGAATTCATTTCTCACGAAAATTAGTTTTCTTGGGAACAAAAAAGAGTAATGAGTGGCATTACATTTGCTTGTTGACATTTTATTTTTTCTCTTATTTTTGGGTGCAACCATACACAATATTATTGAAATGCAACTTGAAAGACATATGAAAAAAAAAAGTTTACAAATGATGTATTTGGGTGGTATTTATGTTTTTAGAAATATAAGGACTACAAAATACTATTTTATTTATGTATATACATTTTCTTTTAATACTCCATCATTAAAACATTTAATTTGTGTAAACTTTCTATTTTGCGAGGGAAGGATTGTTAGTGAAGAAAAAATAAAGGCCGGGGCACAATGAATCCGTCGTACGTTAAACTTCGCCTTTTTCAACTGACATTAACGCAACGACGGAGAAGGTTGGCACAATGAGTACTTTATTGACGGAAGCACTTGAACAGCTTCAATAGGTTGATTCTCCATTTTACTTATTAAATTCAACTTTTTTCTCTATTTCGTTTATTTATTTTTTGTTTAATTATACTTTTGCTCCCACAAAACAAAAAAATTTAAATCAGAATATACCAAAAAAAAAAAACCAACCAATATCTGTCAAACTACTCAACGTACGCAAAAAGTTAAAAAAAGTTGACCAAATTTTGTACTTTGCGTTGACGGAAACGTACTGAATGTAACAGACCTCATAAGAAAGCATATATTTCAACTTCGCTGTCAGTTGAAAAAGGCGAAGTTTAACGCATAACGGATTCATTGTGCCCCGGCCTTAAGTTCAACTGCGTTGATAGTACTAACTTTGTGTGAAGTTTTTTTCTTCCTGCATTTGATAAAAGAAAAAACAAATTGTTCTCTCTCTCTCTCTTCTCTCTCTCTATCTGAAAGAAAAATTTCATCCTTTTTTAATTTTACCCCTTTTAGACACACAAAGTTTACTTTGCAAATTCTTAATTCAGCTGTGTGAAAGACGGAGGAAGGCATACTATCTCTTTCTGTCTTTCTCCCAGCTGAATTTAGACTTTGCAAAGTAAACTTTCCGTGTCTAAAAGGGGTATTTGTGAGTCAAGATTCCGTTTAGATAAAGGGTGACGTAGCTGCGACAACGCAGAGAAAGAAAAAAAGAGAAGGAGAAACATTTTTAAGTGGGGTAATATTTTGTATAATTACCCCTTTTAGAAACGCAAAGTTTTACCCCTTTTAGACACGGAAAGTTTACTTTGCAAAGTCTTAATTCAGCTGGGAGAGAGACAGAGCGAGATAGTATTCTTCCCTCTGTCTTTCACACAGCTGAATTAAGACTTTGCAAAGTAAACTTTGCGTGTCTAAAAGGGGTATTTACTTTGCAAAATCTTAATTCAGCTGGGTGAAAGACAGAGGTAGAAATATCTCTTTCTGTCTTTCTTACAGCTGAATCAAGGCTTTCAGTGTCTAAGAGGGGTATAATTTTCCATAGAAATTTACACTACAGAAGTTTCTCTTCTTAAAGACAGAGAGAAGGAGAGTTATTGATCCTTGACTTTATAGAGAATATTTCTTTTCTTTTTCTATGAAAATTGTGCCTTTTAACAGACAATTTTTCAAACAATGTGTTTATTTTTGTGTGATTTTTTTATATTTATTCACTTATTCACTTTAGATGATTACTCGAAATACATTTTATTATTATAAGTATTATTACTTAATATTTCTTTTAAAGGCAATGTTAGTTAAATTCTTTTTTTTCTTTTTTTGGTTAGAAAAGAAAATTAAAATAAATGTTTTATCAAAAATATTTATTATTTTTTTTAATAATTTTGGGTGAATTACAATATTAACTCGGGCTTTATTATCAAGGTAATTACTTTATTTGTTTTTTTTTTTATTAATTTACACAAAATATGCAGTAAATCTTACTTTAAGAGAAAAATTAATACATTTAATGAAAGAAATACATAGAAACACATAATTTCTATACAATATTTTATGAAAAAAATATGTAACTAAAATTAAACGTACACAACAACACAACCTTAAAGAAAATATTGGATACACATTTACATTTAAAAAAATATATAATAAAAATATTATTATACCAAAAGTCTTTTACAAAGAATAAACAGCAGAACTTATTTAAACAAATGTTATTAGCACATATTTTTGGCAAAAAGAAAAAATAATTGTAATAAACAAAATATGAGAACGAAAAATATTATAAAAATTGTTACAAGTCATTTCCGTAAGGAAATCTATAGTTCTAGAATGCTTAAAGTTTGCAGTATGTACGTACATACTTCAGTTTCTGCTGGAACTATAAATTGCTTTCTTAACTAACACTAAAAGATATGTTCTTTAAAAAAAAATAATGGTTTTACGCATGCACTCTAGAACTGGAAAGTCATCATGTAGTTAAATTTTTTAATACAAAAATTAATACATTTAATTTTTTTTCATGAAGTATTTGTTGAGAATATATATTTACGGTTTTATCCATAAAAAAATATATTTGATTTATAAACGTTTTATTTATAAGAAATCAATTTACATATAAAATTTATTTTATAAATCTTTTTTTATGAGCCTAAAATATTTTTTTATGAATAAAACCCTTACAAACTGTCCCACGATGTCGATAGAAAATGTTTCATCGACTACTTACATATATTGAAAACAAAAACAAATTTTATTGTCGTTTTCAATGCATGTTGTGGAACGAACGTTTACTGTCTACATCGTGGGACAGGCTAGGCCTTTAGTTTTTTTTTTCTTCTTAAAATATTATTTGTTTTTAAAAATTGTCCCATTTACAATTTAGTAGTGTAAATGTTGTATGTGTATATCTTAAGTTGTTGTTTATTTCTCTATAAACATTTGTTTAGCAACATGTTTATAAAAAAAGATACCAACAACATGAATACCACCTAAAACTATTGCCAACAATTTGTCAATTGGACAACTATTTTATTTATTTACGGTCTAATTCATAAAAAAATGTTTTAGGTTTATTAAAGGTTTATTTGACAAATTTCCCATAGAAATATGTCAAATAAGCGCTTAATAAACCTGAAATATTTTTTATGAATAAGGCAGTTATTATTTTTTATTAAATAAATTTCAGCACTTTGTTTTTTTTTTTTTTGTTTCTTTAAAAGTTGGATTTTTCAAAAATCAAATTTCGAAAACGATATTGTTTGGGAAGTTTTTTTTTTTTTGGTACATTAAAGACTTAATTTTACTTAATTTGATTAATTAATTTTGAATTTTGTTTCAATTTAACGGTTGTTTTGATTTTTAAATTTATTTTTTTTTTCATTAAAATTTTTAATTTTTTTTTTATATAATATTTCTTCTGTTCTACTTTATTCATCAGCTTTTATTGTAGCCTAGTGTTGTTGTATATGTTTTTTGTGGGATAGAAAATTTCTTTTATTGCTGTTTGTTTGTATTTTATTCCCAATCCTTTTTTATTTCAAATGTCCAATCCCATTTGAGATGAATGTGTTTATCGTCATCGGTGAAGAGTGATGAAACGGAATAAGTACCTCGTGCCATTAAACCAGAAGGGGCCTCCTCATTAGGTGTAATATAGCATTGGATTTCCTTTTTGGGCGGATAAGAACCCACCATATGTGTCATTTTGTCAACTAATAAGAAATGGAAGACATAAATGAAATAAACAACATGTTTCAGTTTTCTACAAAAGAAAAGAGAAATTAATAATTGTTAGTTAAACAGAAGATGGCAATGAAACGTTAGGTAAAACTGTTTTAAAAAAAAAATATGATGATTTTGGTGGTGAGGTCACTTGTAATTTTTCTAAAAAAAAAAATATGTATATCTCTCGTATTCGGTTTCAATTGGTTAGAGCTATGTACATAGGGCAACTATGTCTGCCCCAATGTGATAGCTGCGTAGTTTTTCAAAAGCTTTAATGTTATTTAATTGCAAAATTATTATTACAAAATTCCTCTCTCTCTCTCTCTCACTCTCAAGATTTATTTAACAAATATGAAATTATATTCAGCGTGACCGTTGTTTGACTTGCCACTTTTTATCCCCCTTTTTTAGGGTGAGTTATATGAAAATACATTAAAGTTTAGTGTAGTTTTCTCGTTTTTTTTAATTTTGCTCCTTTTATAAAAATAGTAATGCATTTTTTTAATAAAAACAAATTTTTAGAAATCAAGAGATAATTCTATAAAAAAAATTTTTTTTGAAAGTTTCATAATGACATTTATTTACAGATTTATAAATAGAAAATTGTGAAAAATTTTATCGAGTATAGAAAATTTCAATAAAAAATTAAAAAAAAAAACAAAAATGATTTACAAATTTTATTTAAAAATATTTTAAAGAAATGTTTTCTGAAAAATTTTTTAACGGACGTTTATAAAATATTTTCATACAAAAATTGTATGAAATAATTTCATGTAAATTTTGTATCAAAAAATTTTTATAACAATTTTTATGGAAAATTAAGAAAAAATTTAAAATATATTTATATTTACAGCTTTATAAAAAAATTTATAAACATTTTTTATAAAAATAGCTTTATAAAATAAATCAAATATCTACATTGCATTGTGGCAATGTAAAATTCGAACTGAAATACATTTCGAACTCATTTCAAATTTTATGCATATGGAATTGTATATTTACAAAAACTTTATATGAAAAATTTGTATTAAAAGTTTGTATGAAAAGTATTTATAAAACAATTTTATGGAAAATTAATGGCCCGGACCACGATATCGACAGAAAACGTTCCATCGAGAGCTTGTATTGCAACAACCATAATCAAATTAGAAAATTTGTTTTTGTTTTCAATATACATACAGACATATGTAAGTAAGAAATTTATTCGACATATTGTCAAAAGTTTACACTAATTTGATGATTTGTTACAGCAACAATAAAATGCATATAAACAATGCTGAACTACCAGCAAATAAATTTCAAATTATACTTAAGTAATCTATTGAATGGTTTCTGTCAGACAAAAATGTACATATAAAAATTATTTATGAACAATTTTATGAAATATTTTTATGACTTTTTACACAAAAGGGGGTTTTTAGGGAAAATTAATTTAAAAAATTTTGTTAAAAAATTTTATAGAAAAAGTTTCTGAAAATTTTTTATTTGATAGGTATTATGGCAAAATGAAATGAAAAATGTTTATGAAATATTTTTAAACAAAGTTTTTATTAAATTTAACAAAAAATTTAATGAAAAATTAAAAAAAAAAGTTTTAGGAAATACTAGAATTTTTTTTTTTTTTTTTTGAAAAATGAAAAAGAAAATGTATGATAGAATCATATACATATGAAAAACGTTATAAACATTAATTTGATATAAAAAATTATAAAATAGATTTATGAAACATTTTTATAAAAAAATTAAATATCTAAAAAAAATAATATTTAAAACTAACAATATTAATAAAAGTTCTTTGTAAGAAACTGTTGGCTTTGTAAATGAAATTTTGATATTCCGATTTTAAAGGGATATTTGTTTGCTCTCGTTGAAAAGAGAATAATTTTTTTGAAAAATTTTTACTAAGCTAAACATTTTATATAAAATTATAGAGAGAGATAGAGAGAAAAAAAATTCGAAATTTTAAACTCTTGAGAAATTTATCTTTTCAGACATTGAATGTTAGAGAGATGAGAAGATAATTAAGATGGGATACATCATCCTTTCAAAATGTACGCAGCATGTGAGAGATCTTTTTTATATTTCCAGGTAAAACATTTACATTTTATTGCCATTTTCCTTATTGGTAATTTTTTTATGTATTGCTTTTTAATTTGTGATATCTTACCAGCTATTTCTTAAAGTTGTTAGTAGGTTTTTTTTGTTTTTTTTTTTGGTTTTAGAAGCACACACATTTATACAACACATACACAAATGTTGAGAAAATAAATTAATTATCATAAAGAAATTATGTAGTATCAGAAGAACACAAAAATAAATGTTTCAAAATGATATAAACTCAAAAACTTTTGGTGATAATCAAGCTTTAAGAATTAAAATTAACACAGTATCAAAACGGTTATAACTGCGGTGATCATTAAAATATAAATTAAACCAAGCATGCCGAAAAATATATTCGAAGCAATAGATTCGGTAAACATTTCTTTTTAAATAATACACAACGCCAATGAATTTGCAAAAGATATAAATGCTCCTAGACTTATTGCAATAAACTGAATGGGCAACAGAAATTAAAAAAGCATTTACAAAAAACCATGAGCAAAATATATATGTATGTATGGATATGTATGTTTTTTACTAGAGGGAAAACATAAAAATATTGCATAAATAAAATGCGCATAACATAGCAACATTATTCTCTCATTAAGCATAAAATGAAGAAGAATAAAAATAGTTGAATTCAAAGAAAAACAAATTTTTTAAACACTTACCAGGGACACCTAAGCGATAAGTCTTTTGTACGTATTTAAGGCCGTGCACAATTTCTCTTTGAACAATAAAATCAATGCGTACTTTATACTGAACGCCTTCTTTAATAACAAAAACCTGAAGAAATTAAAAAAAAAACATAAATTAATACATTTAGTAAGGAAAATAATTAATTTGATTTAAACCTACTTGCTTTTTAAGCTGACTTAGATCACCAGTTAAATCTAATTCCATATCATCACGTCCTTCCACAACTAAAGCCAATTTCTTAACAATAACTTTACGAGAATCATTGGGTTCTTTAAGTTTTTAAAAAAAATAAAAAAAAATAAATAAATATTTGCAGACTGCGTTTCAAAATTTAGTGTTAATCTTACCAACAATAATCTTCTCCGCCTGTGCTTCACCCAATAGAGTTTCCTTATAACGTCGTAAACTTTCATCTTCTTGATCGGCTGCCATTATTTCTTCAATAGTTTTTTCTGGTGGTGGCTGGTAGTTGGCATCATGAACATCCTCTTCATGCACTTCCTCCTTGTGCACCTCATTTTTTGCAGCTACAACGTCGGCAGACATGTTTTTATAGTTTCCTTTTTGTCTTGTAAATAGATCTTTGACAGTTTTGTGTTGCTATTCAGCTGCAGTAGAAAAATAGTTGAAAACTAATTTTGGTGTTGATGAAATTAAGCAGTAGTCTGTCAAAAAATAAATACATACACACATACATATAAGAAATATTGATATGGATATTTATAGCGAAGTATGATTGAGATTTTTATTGATAAGAAATTTAGTTTCTTAGCAAAATGTATATTGGTGTTTCTTCGCTTCTGTACATATTATTTTCTTATTTCGCTATTTTACTCACTTATTTCACTCTCTCTCTCATTCCAAATTCATTTACAACACTCTCCCAGAATGATTAATTTCCAAATCTTAATTAATATAAATAAATATACATAAATTTAAATGATTTAGTTAGTGATTTAAAAAACAAAATAACAACAATCTTAAAGAAGACCAAAGTGGTCTGCAAAGAACTTCATCTTCTAAGGGGTTACTGCTTTAGTTAAAACATCAGCTATCATCTCGTTTGTGTTCAAATACTTCAGTACAATTTCTTTGTCTTCGATTTTCTGTTGGATAAATTTTGCTTTGATGTCCACATGCTTTGTTCGGTTTGAATAGTTGTTGTTTAAGGCTACTTGTATAGCTCCTTTATTATCACAAAATATAGTCATGCTTCGTTTGCTGTCGGGGTTTATTTCAGTTTCCAAACGTTTCAACCAAATCGATTCTTGAATTGCAGCAGTCATGGACATGAATTCAGCTTCAGTAGAAGATAGTGCTACTGTCTTTTGCCTTTTTGTAGCCCATGCTATTGCACCCGATTGAAAAATAAAAACGTAGCCAGTTGTTGAAATACGATCGTCTACGTCTCCGGCCCAATCAGCATCACAAAAACCTTTTATTTCATCATCTGCTTGTTTTTTATATATGACGCCTTTACTTATCGTTCCTTTCAGGTATCTCATTACCCTCTTAACGGCTTCCCAGTGAGGTTTTCCAGGATTCGAACTAAATCTACTTAAAAGATTTACCGCATAGCATATATCTGGTCTTGAGATTTGTGCAGCAAATAACAAGCACCCTATAGCCTCCATATATGGTATCTTTGACATCATCTGTTTTCCTTGTTCATCTGTAGGAATCATGTTTGCAGTCAACTTCTGATTGTAATCAATAGGCGTTGAAACTGGATTGCAATCATTCATACCAAATCGAACTAAAACATCTGATATATATAGGGTGTTTTTTTAGAGGTATAGAACTTCGAATTGAAATAAAACACAAGAAAATCGTTTTAATGTCCATCAATTTGGCTTTATTGGAAGGATAATTTTATGCCATTAATGTTTAAATATGATTTCGGGCATGTGGCCGCCGCGGCTGGCTCGAATAAAGCCAATTCTACAGGTCCAATTTTCAACCACTTTTTCGAGCATATGGGGCCGTATGTTGGCAATAACGCCACGAATGTTGGCTTCCAAGTCCCCTAACGTTTCTGGTTTGTTGGCGTAGACGAGCGACTTCACATATCCCCAAAGAAAATAATCCAATGGTGTCAAATCACACGATCTTGGTGGCCAATTGACAGGTCCATTCCGCGAAATTATGCGATGGACGATTATGTCGACCATAAAATGGACGGAGCTTGCGGTAAACTTCGCGAGCTGAACCATTATTTTCGAAATAAATTTGCACGATTTGCAAGCGTTGTTCTTTTGTCAACCTGTTCATGATGAAATGGCAAACCAAACTAAATATTAATCACTTGACAGCTGACAAAATGGCCGCCAGTTAAAAAAGTGATGCCAACTTAAAGTTCTATACCTCAATAAAAAACACCCTTTACTTTGACTGATCAATTTTTATTGCATCTTTCTTACGATTTATCTTCATACCAAGAAAAGATGATATTTCACCCACATCTTTCATTTTAAATTTAGATGCGAGTGTACTTTTCAGTGATTGGATACATGCCAGATCATTTGATAATAATAAAACGTCATCATGTGAGAAACCTTTTGCTACCAATCTCGCTTTCAATTTAGGTTGACAACCATTTTCAACTTGCTTTGTTTTGAAAACCCATTTGGATTTTATCGCTTTCTTTCCTTTTGGAAGTTTTGTCAGCACCCATGTGTTGTTAGCAATTAGAGAATCATATTCACTCTTCATTGCAATTTTCCACTCTTTTGATTTTTCTGAAGACATGGCTTCTTGAACATTTGCCGGTTCCTCACTAATAAATTGCATTGCACAAAAATTGTGAGAATGCGATGTTTTGTTTGCAATTCTTTCTTATCGTCGAACTACTTCATTCGCCTGTACATTTTTGAATTCGTAAGATCCAGGAACCCATTCATCATGAATTTGATTATTTGATGGTGATAAAGCTAATGACCAGTCTTCTGAATTATACGAAATATCACTACTGTTTTCAGGGTCTTCAATTCGTTGATCAGATTCTTCAATTGGCAATACACTGCATCCATCGTCAACTGGCTGCTCAAATACTTCAGATGTCAATTCACCATAGTTATTACTCTCCCCAGAATTGACAATTTCTTCATCACTAAACAATTCCGACCAAAAATATTTATTAACCTTTTTAAGATTCACTCTCTTTTCTTCAAAAAATACTACATCACGACTTATCAAAATCTGCTCGGTTTGCGGATTAAATAATCTGTAGGCCTTGCTTTCTAAACTGTATCCCACCATTATACATTCTATTGATTTTAATCTAGCTTATGACGTTTTTCTTTTGGGATATGCACAAGAGCAGGACAACCAAAAACTTTTATAAATTTCAAATTTGGTCGCCGAACGATCCATTTTTCTTCAGGAGTACAATCTCGACCTCTACACGGTGTCCTATTCATCAAAAAACAAGCTGTGTTCGCTGCTTCAGCCCAAAATTTTTGATCTAAATTGCTATCAATAAGCATACATATAACTCTCTCTACAATAGTTCGATTTATCCTCTCCGCGACACCATTTTGTTCCGGAGTATATGGGCAAGTTTTCTGATGTACAATACCATGGTAGTTTAAGAAACTAGCAAACTTATTGTTTATATATTCCCCTCCGTTATCAGTGCGTAAAATTTTGATTTTAGTAGAGCACTGATTTTCGACCATGTTCTTAAATTTTATAAATGTATTACATATCTCAGATTTACTCTTCAAAGGGTATACAAAAACCTTTCAGGAAAAGTCATCTACAAAAGTAACAAGGAATCTTGAACCGGAAAATGAACTCGTGTTCAACGGACCCAAAACATCTGAGTGGACTAGTTGCAAAAGATGTGTTGCTCTAGTACCACTTTCTCTTGTTGGTCTTCTAGTCTGCTTTCCTTTTACACACGTAACACAATGATCTTTACTCTCCTTTCCAAAATCAATACCGACATTTGTTTCTTTTATCTTATGTAAAATTTTGTTGCAAACATGGCCCATTCTTCTATGCCATAGGTTAAAATTTTCTTTTGGTATGAAAACTTGTTCATTTCTCACCAGCATCTTGCTATCCAAACAATAAAGTTCATTGAAAGCTGCAGCAGTTACAACGAGATTATTGTTTTCGTCAAAGATTTTACATGTTTGTTCTTCAAATATGACTTTCTTGCCGGCATCTGTCATTTGTTTTACGGATAACAAATTTGCACACAAGTTTGGTACAAATTCTACATTCTTAATTGTAATCTCCTTCTTCTTGTTTTCACAATATATTTCCAGATCAATATCGCCAGCAGAGTCTACAGAGAGCTCACTGTTATTAGCTATAATTACCTTCTTATTTTCTATCTTCCGCTTGTTGTACATATAACTACTGGTACCCACCATATGGTTGCTTGCACCACTGTCCACATACCAACACACTGAATTCGTTTCATTTCGGCTTTGATCCATTTCTTTACTCATACACGCATGCATACTTTTACCCGCTTTGGCAATTAATGTTGTTGCTACATTTCTTCTAAATTTGTTTCCTTTTTTGTAATTATTGTAACTGCTTTTATTTCTGTTTGGACAATTTTTTGACATATGCCCAAATTCTTTACGATTGAAACATTGAATTTGTTTTTTATTCTTCTTATGGTTTTTTGAATATAATGCTGCTTCACTTTCCACTTTTTGATCGAACTTTGCGTCCTGCAGGAGAAGATTTTTAACAGCATCAACGGTTAGTTTTTCTTTTGAATTTTCAACAGCCATCACAAGGGGTTTGAAATCATCAGGTAACCCAGCCAGCATAAGGGAAGCAGTCAACTCGTCGTCAATTTTGAGACCAGCATTTTTCACTTTTAATGCGATGATAACCAATTCATTGACGTACTCTTGCATTGAACTAAACTTTTCCAGTTTTAAATTTACTAAATTTTTCAATAGTTCAACTTTCCTTGTCAATCCTGTGTCTTCGTATGCATTCATAAGAGCATCCCAAGCTTGTTTTGATGTTGTAGCCGTAGCAATATGACCATAATTGCTCGAGTCCACCATCAACGTTATCTCTGCCAGAGCACGTTCATCTAATTTTTCATCGCGGCCTTCACCAATACCTTCTTTTACCACGGACCAGCAATTCTTAATTACCAACAAAGATTTCGCTTGCCTTTTCCAAGCATCAAAGTTTTCACGCCCATGTAAAATTTCCATCTGTAAAGCTCCTGGTACCATTGCCATTTTTTTTTATTAATTGAAAAAAAAATTATATTTTGTGTATTCTAAGGCCCATAACCTGTTAATTTGAGTTTTATTTAAGAACTAACTAATATTGAAAAAATATGAAAACTTACAATATCATAGGCAACGTCGATACAATAAAAATATATAAATAAACAATGCCTGTTGATTAATATTAAAGTGAAAATTATCATTCCAAATTCATTTACAACATTTTACACACGGAAAGTTTACTTTGCAAAGTCTTAATTTAGCTGTGTGAAAGACAGAGGTAAGAATACTTTCTCTTTCTCTGTCTTTCTTGACTTTGCAAAGTAAACTTTCCGTGTGTAAAAGGGGTATACCTAACGCCTTCATCTCTATATCAAGCCTTTCACTCACACCCACTTCTCTTCCACAATGTTCTCTCCCTCTCGCTATTCCCTCTTTCTCACTCTTCAATTTCATATTCTTCAATCTCTCACACTTCTTTCTCTCTTTTCTATAGGTTCTTTTTTAGTCTCTCCCTCTCCCTTTTCTTCCTTCTTTTATTTCTTCCTCCTTCTCTCCCATAACTTTCCAGCACTTTTCCTTCTTATTTGCTTTTTTACAGCTTCCCGCTATTCTTTGTCGATTTCTGCTCTTAATCGCTACCATATCTCTCCCTCGTTGTCGGTATCCCTCGCTAGGTTATTTCTTACTCATGTTTTGGACTCGGCAGTTTTTCTTGAAGCAAGTCTGAGTTTATAGCAGAGAGAGGAAAGAGAAAAAAAGAGGGGTACTAACTTGCTTGTACAGAAAAGTTACTTCAATTCTCTTTTGTTATTTCATTCGCTGCAATAATACAATATGAAAACTGAACAAGAAACCGTTTGTGTGTAAGCAAACGAGTAGTTTTAAAAGAGAATTGAAAAGAACTGCTTCAAAGAAAAACTGCCGAGTCTAATGTGCGGTTTCTACAAGTCAGGCAGGCGACCCGTCTAGAAAATTTGTATGAAAATCACTCAAAAATATGAGTGCTCTCCATATAAAATTTCTACTCAAGTCGACCATCCGCGTTGTAAAAACAGGGGTTAAAACAAGACTTACCTCTCCTTTCACGATTCTTGTTCTCACATTATTCTCGTACTCATGCTTTTTTTACTGTTACCCGGTCTCTCCGAATATTCCCACGCTTTCTTTCTCTCGCTATTTTTCCGCTTTCTTTCTCTCGCTATTTTTATGATCTCTCTCTCTCTCTCTCTCTCTTTCTCCCTCTTCTTACAATCCTTGCATTGTTCTATACCTCTTCGTTTATCCTTCCTTCCGCCCACATATTCTTATTCTTTCATTACTTCATTAACTCTTTCTTTCCTTACTTCTGTGTATATATTTACCTATTTTATTCTTTGTCTATGGGATTGTTGTGCTGAAAACGCACGATTTGAAAATGTGAGATATCCACATTCGCCCTTCGTCAAGTTTTCAGAAATTATTTCATGCATCCAAGACACAGAAAGCTAAAAATATCTCACAATTAAAAAGCTGGGAGTCTTTATTTGACATCATTCGCACGCTTATAGGAGAGAAGGGAAAAACTGGGATTGAGTACAGACTTTGTTGTACTCGCAAATTTGCTTTGTTCTTTGTGCCTTTCTTTCGTTTTTTTCTTTCCATACGTATTTATTTTTGTGATACTTGAAAATTTGTCAAAGTAGACTTTGCGTGTGTAGAAATGGATCAAAGTTTAACACAAAATTTAAAGGATTTTGTCAAAGTAAAATTTATTTAGCTCTTTTTTGTCATAGAAATCTCCAACTTTATCTTTCTGTCCCTTGCTCTTTCCTGTATTTGTATTTCTCTTTCACACATTATGCTCTTTTTCTATCTCTCTTCCTTTCTATTTCTCAATATATTTTAAGGCGAATCCCTAACCAGGTCAGTGTGCACACTTCTACCGATATTCGGTAGATTCTACCGAATATGTTTGTGAATTCTACAATCTACCAATTCCACCGAACAAGGCCTGAAATCTACCGAATATTGTTATTTAGTAATTTAAGTCGATATATGTGTAAATTGCCTATTTTGCCACATAGCAGAGCGGCCGCAGAGCGGCCATTTTCTGTCATGAAAATCATTAAAACAGAACAAAGAAGTCGGTTAAAAACTGAATGTATAATATAAACCTATATAACCTAATATTTGCCAAAGAATTGTGCCTTGGGTATGAAATATTTATTCCTACCAATAATTTAATAATTCTTGCACTAAAGTTTAAATTCATAAATGGATCTTACATATAATCTTTGTACTCTAAAGAAAATCCATTATTTGACATATTGTCAGATAATTGAAATTTGTTTGCTGGTAGTTTAGCATGTCTATATACGTATTTCATTGGCGCTTGAACCAAATCATCAGTAGACTTTAACCACAAATTTTAAACAGTCACAAACCTCTTACTTTATACATAGACTTTCAAAAACTATAAGGATGTAGAAAAATAAAATGAGTTCACCTGGATATAAATTATTTGCTGGGTTTTGTATCAGTTTCAAAGCCTACTAAGCTTATTTTTTCTTTTGTGATTTTCAAAAGTATTATTATTTTATGAATTCTCATATAGTTTTTTAAAGTCTATGCATAAAGTAAGAGGTTTGTGACTGTTTAAAATTTGTGGTTAAAGTCTACTGATGATTTGGTTCAAGCGCCAATGAAATACGTATATAGACATGCTAAACTACCAGCAAATAAATTTCAATTATTTTATATAATCTTTCTAGTTACAAATGTTTGTCAAATAAAAGTTATTTTAGTAGCTTTATAAAACCTATGTACAAAAACTGAATTCCTGTTATTTATGTATGTATATTATTTTATATATGCATATCATATCTATATAAAGGGTAAGAGCTAATAACTGGGGATTTTTTATTGGAAATGCTTCATTGCTTATGGCAGTTTAATTTCCAATCACATGTGAAGTTTTTAATGCGCTTTTGGAAGCTGTTTAGTTTGATACTCTTTGCACCTACACTTTATACACAAGTACATTAATTTTGTTATTTTTTATGTTTCTTTGAATTGTTATTTTTTATGTTTCTCTGAATAAAAAAAAATTTCTACCGAATTTCATTCAAATCAATCGATTTTTTGTCGATTCTACCGAATTTAAAAAAAATTAAGTGTGTACACTGATCCAGGTGTTTTTATTTCAGCAGATCGTCGGTTGATTATTGGTTTGCGGCACAGTATATTCAAAATACATTATGTCTGCAGCAAACCAATAACCAAACGACGAGATAATAGTCAGCTGCTAGTTTCGCTGATGTCAATATCAAGCAAAATGTTCGTTACTTTTCTTTTTCGACAGAAGAAAATATGGACTTATACCACATTCTAATATAATTACATATTTCTTTGCTTTCCTATTTCAAGAACAGTAATCTTTGGAACAGTCACTTTTCAAAAGGCGTCCACTGGAAATGGTAAGAGTGCAACTCATGACTAAAATTGAGAACTGTTCCCTTACTATGTTCCATAGTTGCACTCTGAAAGTTAAATGCTTTAAAACAAATGCGAAAATTTTTTAAAAATTATCTGCCCTTTCAAGAGCAATATTTTCCAGCACAAGGTTGCTCCGAATTATTTCAAGGCAATTTTCTAAAGCAAAGGTATATTTTATAGAAAAAATCATGAGCCTATTTTTTTTTTTTTTTTTTTTTTTTTTTTTTTTTTTTTTTTTTTTTTTTTGCTAAACACTTTCTCTTCTATTTGTGTCCAGCTATTTCTTTTCCATATTGCACAAAAATATATACATATATATAAAAACCTTTGTCTGTGGGCTCTTATCAATAAACAAAAAATATATAAAAAAGCTATTTAATAAATATTTTGCTGTGTTTATCAGTAGAATATTCCTTTTTGTTTTAATTTTTTTTACTATGTTCAATATTCATGTTTAAAAAATCGATTATACATATGCTGAATATTGTAGAGGTATTAACATTTTGTTACGCCTATTTCATAGATATTATTGCATTTTATGTGGCCAATCAAAGAGAAAGGGTGTGCTGTGCTGTGTAGTGCTGTGATGTGGTTTATATGTTCTACCTACAGTTTATGACGTGCTATAGATAAATCATTGTAGGCTTTCTATTTCATACTTGTATTCTTCCCCTCAGACATTTTATTTTAAGGCTTAAGAATAAGGACAAGTTAATATTATGCTTTGGTGTATTTTATTTATGGCTGTTAATAAAAAAATTTATGTTACTAAAGGATTGATGATATATTGAAATAAATATACTTGTCTAGTTTTTTTATTCGCTTTTTAAGAGTTTAAAAAAAGTAAAGAAAAAATCGATTATTCTTGCTAGTAAAATATTATTGCATTAATAAATTTTTATAGATATACATCTCTTGATATTCTCAAAGTTTATTATGAGTGTCATTGCTATTTATTTTTTGTTTAAAAAAAAAATATTGTGGTTTTAACCTTTTTTAGAACTAAATGATTAAATTTTTATTTTCAAAGCTACAATAAATGCATGCTACTTTATCAAAGAATTAAAAAAAAATAATACAAAAAAAAAAATAAGCCACTACGTACGTTACTTTGGCGATCAGTTCATAACCGTACAATAAAGTAATACTCCTTTTAGACAAGCAAAATTTACTTTGCAAAGTCCTAATTCAACTGTGTGAAAGGCAGACGGAGAAATACTTCCTCTTTCTTTCTGTCTTCCAGCTGAATTAAGATTTTGCAAAGTAAACTTTGAGTGTCTAAAAGGGAGTGTAAGACCACAACCCCCCCCCCCCTCACAAAATGCTTGATGTAAGGATGAACATATCGTATCAGTAGATCTTTTTAGAAAAGGCATTGAGCAGAAGCGAAAGTGAAGAAGTGTTTAAAAAATCTAGAACTTAAAACGCCTTAACTAACATATCGCAGAAAATGCAAATAAGTTGCTGCTAAAATTCAACTTGTTATGGTTAGATGGGACTATTATGTAGATATTACTAATGAACGTACACTTTTTGTTCCAGAAAGCTCATTTATTCAAAGAAAGTCATAACTCAAAAATTGCAATTTTTGAGTTAATGATGCAGAATCAATCCTCATATCGTTCATATTGTGTAGAGATTTTGTAAAAATATCTTGTTTAGTCAGCTATTGAGAGAAAAATCAAATTTCATTTTTCCATTAAGTTGTGTGTAAATTGAAAACTTTAAACTCGTTTTCTGGCAGACATGGGCATAAATATTTACTGCAGTAAAAAAGCAGTAAGCAGTAAAATTTTACTGGTTACTGAAAAAATTTGCAGTATTCAGTAAAATTTTACTGCTTACTGAAAAATTTGCAGTATTCAGTAAAATTTTACTGAAAAAGCAGTAACCAGTAAATTTTTAATGAAATGAAATTTTGTTGCAGTATTTTACTGGTTACTAAAAAAAATAGCAATAACCAGTAAATGTTTAAATACTACAGCGTGACTCTTATAGAGTTATTATAAGTCGAAGCAACCAATAGCAAAAATACACGCTTTGCTTAAATTGTAACAAATACCAAAAAAGAACAATATCAAACAAATTCGAATAACACAAAACATAAGTAATCGAAACATTTCGCTTAAACAAACACATCTGCACTGCTGCTAATAATAAAGTGAAAACTTCAAAAAAATAAAAAATAATAATACTAAGCAGGCTCAAATTAATAATAAAAAAATATGAGGGAAGATCCAGATTTTGTTTGTGAACAAAATCATCCAAGATGTTCCAAAGATCGGGACAATTATGTTTTGGAACAAAACGACTCAAGTGATATAAGTGAAACATCGAGTAGCACACCCAAATTGGTGAGACATGAAAAACTGATTGGTGTAAATAAGCCAACAGCGTATACAATAAATAATACATCGTTGTAAACCACCTAAATTAATATTTTTTTTTTCTGTTATTAAAAGCAAATACAGTGTTTTTAACACAAATAACCTTTTTAGGGTTCCTAAGAAGTTGTCGAACACAAAAAATGAGTAATAAGTTTACGTAGTGTAAATCTTTACTTCCTTGATATTCCCATCAGGGAATTTAAAGTTCCAGTAACATTTCAGAATTCGCTAGGAAATAATCAGACCACATCTAACGAGAACATCACTTCATTGTCTGCTCTTTCACCATTTCTTTGAATTGTGCCGAATTGTTCATATTGTATATAGATCCTTCCGTGATCTTCGTTAAAATGTTAGTTATATACTTACATAGATTCCTTGAAGGTGCATCGATCAAGGAGCATATAGGCCTTAGAGGAAACCCCTCTTTATGAATTTTAGGTAGTCCATATATAAAATTTTACTGACAACTGCAATTTTTTCAATAACCAGTAAAATACTGCAACAAAATTTCATTATCAGTAAAATACTGCAAAAAAATTTCATTATCAGTAAAATACTGTAAAAAAAATTTCACTTTCAGTAAAAATTTACTGGTTACTGCTTTTTTCCAGTAGTCAGTAAAATTTCACTAAATACTGCAAATTTTTGAGCAAGGAGTAAAATTTTACTGAATACTGCAAATTTTTTCAATAACCCGTAAAAAAGGATTTTTTACTGCAGTAATTATTTACTGCAGTATGCCCATATCTGTTTTCTGGCAAACTAGTTTTTTTTAGTTATGGTGTTCTTTGAGTAAATTGCGATTCCTTGGTTAAAATTTTTGGATTTGGTTTTTTATATATTTATTCGAGTTGGATTCCTTGATAAAAAAAGAGCAGATCACACTTCTACCATCTGCCATTGAGAACTAGATAATATGAATGTAGGATACCAGCCTATATGCTAGAAATTATACTCATACTTTAAACCTAACCTTAAAAACAAAACTTGTTTTATATTTCCATTTTGCAAACACTAATAGTTTTATTTTATCCTTCATAATACATAGAAAATTTAATACCGTTCAAACTTTTTTTTGTTTTAAAATCCCACGCTCAATTAAAAACAAACTAACTTTTCCTTTTTTTTCACTTCAAAATTTTGCTTCAAATCACTCACACAGAATATGAAAATGATACTCTTAAACAAACAACAACAATAATAATAACAATAACGGTCAGTGTTGCCACAACGTGGGTAATTACCCCAATTACCTTTTGTTTTAATTTTTCAACACACATAAACAATTGTCATATTATTTTATTTAAGCGCTCTAGGACGTGCATAAATTTCAGCAGATTATAAAACCGATATTTTAAAATCAAAGACCTTATTGCAAATTGATAATACTCGTAAATAACATATACTGGTATTTCGGCATATGAGTCTGTGTCTTTTTGTTCCGATATGGCAAAGACAATTATACTTGGAAATTATATAGAATTTGATATCAATCGGGTCTGTTCTGTTAACAGAGTAGATGTCTATTTGGAGTTCTGCAAATTATGTACTCGGTTTAGTGATATACGAAATTAAGTTCGAATAAAATTTTTGAAAGTCAGTCAGCTGTTAACAATGGAAATCGAATTTTTTTTATTAAAAATAAGCATTAACAGTATTTTTATTCATAAAATTTTTCTTCATACTTGGATGTAAATAAACGTTATTGTTTTTAAAACCACTTATTTACTCTTAAATGTATCAAACTGAATGTAATTTGGCTATAGTTTTGTTATAAAATACTAATGCGATTTGTTTTTTCATGTTTCTTCGGCGATTTACTGGAATAATAACAAAAAAAAAACTATGTGAACTCTGTTTAGAAATTTTAAGACATTTTAAAAATGAGAAATTTGCTCGAATTCGGCTTATCGAACACATCCGGATACTTGAATTGTTGATACAAAAAATACAGTTTTCTCAAACAAAACCCGTGTATTTTTTTGAAGAAAAGATTTCCATTATTTAATATCGGCCATATGTATAAGCAAAAACTGGCATGTAGTTAGCATAAGTGGCAAAATTGCCATGAAACTTCACATTAAAAATCACGCTAGGACTTAGGTAGTAGAGGGTTAAAACTATGTATTGCGACCATTTTTAATGTGAAATTGTATAGTGTTACTCGTTAACACCCAATTCAATTTCGTCACTTATGCTAACTTCACGCCAATTTTTGCTTATACATACGGCCTTATACATTTACCAAAACCATCGAATTTTAATTTTATTTACTAAAAAGGGAATTCAAAGGAACGGCAATAAACATTTTGAACCTTCCAAATTTGAAATTAGGGCTCATTATGTTAAGTTAATAAATCCATTTTTGTTCCTTTTTTGAAGAGTTTCTTATAAAATAAGACTTTGAATTGTGCTCAGTTGCAATTTCAGCTAAATCGAGTAAATTTACTTAATTTCAAGCGTAATTTTGAATTTTTTTGCTGGTAACACTGATAATGATAACCATGTAAAGCAAAGAACAATTAAAGAGACCCCCCGCCCACCTTGCAAATTACACTTGACCTGATAAACAAAATGAAACAAAAAGAACTAAAACAAACTACACCAAAATAAAACTAAAACAAAATACTCGCTAATAGCTTGAGCTGGCCAGAAAAAAATAAAAAACACCTAAAGAAAATAATAAAAATAAGAAACCAACAAAAATAAAAAACAACAAAAATTATCAATACTTGAATGACAAGTATAACAGAGTTACCGTGCTTGCAACAAAAATGAAACACTCGAAAAAATACCATTCAAAAGAAATACATATGAATCACTAATTCAAAAAACAACAAAAAAACACCGGTAAATAAAAAAAAAGAATGAAATATCAAAGAAAACCCAAACTAGGAGATAATTATTACTATAAAATAACGATAATGGCACTGAGAAACTTGTGAGGGAACAAAATAACAGCACAGAAACAAAATGAATGATTTTTTATACAAAAAAACGGGAAATTAATATAAAAAATAAGCCACATTCTGAGTGTAACTACCGGTTGTGAAAAGGCAACAAAAAAAAAACACCAGCAAAAGTAAATGTGGGTAGGGAAAAAATAAGCAGACAAAGGAGATGAATGACTGACTGCTCATTTCAAGAACAGCATACATAGTACCCCAAGGGTGGAGAAACAATAAAAACGCCAGCGCTCACTCATCCACCATTTATGCATGTACCTACACACATACACATGTCTGTTGGATGTATGTACGTTTTAACACTTTTCCATATTCCTACAAACGTACGTAATCAAATTATGTGATTAAAATTTTAAATATAACTTGGAATCGATGACTTTTTTATAAGGTTATTGTTGCTGTCGATGTAAATTGTTCAACGATAAGGAAAATAATCGTCAACCATAAACAGCGCCTTCAAGTTAGAAACATGGAATCTGCCTAGTCCTATCCACCATACATAAGTATGTACATACATACGTACATGATTAAAAATATATAAACCAAATAAAGCCATTCATTTAAATTTTTATATTTGAAAGTTTTGTTTAAGACCCAGCAATCACCAGAGCTGCTTTAGCTTACAAGGAACAATACATTTCAAAATTAGTCCCCACCCTTTTTTTAATGCAGGCAATCACATTTTTCCAGCCATTTTCTAGACTGCCACCAGCATACATTTTTTTAGAATCAAGTTCATTTTATTTTTAACAAAATTAACAATTACTCACTTTTCTGAATATAAAAATTTAGCTTTTCCTTATTTTGTCTTGTTTTCTCAATTTATTATAGTTAAGAAACAAATCTTTCTTTTTTAAAAATGCAAGCTATTTTTCTAAGCAAATAAATTTTAAGATGAAATAAAATTAAACCGCTCTTCGTGTTTTTGTGGAGGAACAAAATTTTTTGAACAAATGTCGCGAATAAAAAAGACGATGAAAAATGCCAGCTTTCCGGATTCTTTTTTATCTAGCAGTGCTGCCAGAAGATAAAAAATCGTCTAAAATCATTTTTTATTGAAATAGTTTTTAACCTAGGGTTTACACGTGCAAGTGCATGTTCGAAAAACTCAATACACTCAAACTCTTTTACTAACACATCTACACTTTCGGCACTTGCAGTCTACTTCCAACTCAACTGCCAAGGAATTTTACAAGACAGTGACTTGTTGAACTTGTAGCAAGTAAATGGAATGTTAGCTAACAGTGTTGCCCTATTAATAGTTTAGCGCAAATTAACTGGATTTCAGTGTTATGTTATATGAGTTTTTACTCATTTTAAATACATTTAAAAGCTAATTTAATGATTTTTTCTTAAATATTCATAAATCGAGCAGTTTATTAATTTTTTAGACATAAATAACATTGAAGCAATACGAATAAAGTTCAACACTATCTGGTTCCCTTAAAATTAAAATTTTTATGTTATGCACAACTCTGTACTAAAGGCAAACATGCAAGTTGCAAGACAGTCGGGCATTTGTGCGAAACTTTCGTTGATAATACGTACACAGAGCTTGCATGCAAGGCACTTGCATGTGTAAACGCAGGGTTAGATACTTCTAATGAAAACAATTTACACTTTACTGCTTTTACATGCAAGACTTATTTTTATATAAACTATTTGTAAATAATGAATTCAGTGCTTCATCAGGAATTGTTTTCGTTAGTAAATTGCAATTTAAATTTACATGGCAGCAAATAAGGCGTGCGTAGAAACGTAGTAATAGTAATGGCAGCACTACCAGCAGTGTTGCCACAACTAAAAAAAACTTAAGGCCGGGGCACAATGAATCCGTCATACGTTAACTTAGCCTTTTTGAACTGACATTAACGCAACGACGGAGAAGGTTGGCACAATGAGTACTTTATTGACGAAAGCATTTGAACAGCTTAATAGATCTATTCTCCATTTTATTTATTAAATTCAACTTTTTGTACTCATTTCGTTTATTTCTTTTAATTAGTTTTATTTTTGCTGCCACAAAACACAAGAAACTAAATCAGAACATACCAAAAAATCAACTAATATCTGGCAAACTACTCAACGTACACAAAAAGTTAAAAGTTGACCAAATTTTGTACTTTGCGTTGACGGACACGTACTGAATGTAACATACCTCATAAGAAACCATGTATTTCAACTTAGCTGTCAGTTGAAAAAGGCGAAGTTTAACGCATGACGGATTCATTGTGTCCCGGCCTTTAATGCTGAATAGTAAAGGCGAATAGATACCAGGTGGTCTCAATTTGCAACTATGCATATTCGCCTTGTATATTTCCGAATATTTTGCTTTGATTTGACAGCAGAGAAATTGTCAGTTGATCGTCAGCTGATGAATTCAGATCACCTGATATGAATTCGCCTTGTGAATGGCCCTCCAAATAATGCTAAAATACAATGCCAAATGGAATGATTTTTTTACTAAAATCACAGAATATGAATATTAAGTAGTCTATGACTAAAATTGTGGGCAATCTTATTTCACTTGAATAAAAAGTTGATTGAAAAATGAAAACAACAATTCAGGAACATACAAAATACAACAGCTCCATTCATAAAATCGCTTGTATCTCTTGTATTATCATATTAAATACAATAGTAAAAATTGTTGTTGGTATTTTCATATAAAAATTATATACTACACTTTTATACTAGCTTTATCCCGCAGCTCCGCTACGTTGATGATGTATGAATGTTTCTTTACTTTTTACTCACTGATAGTGTTAAATTATAAAAAACCAGCAAAAAGGCGATGAAATGAATAAAATCAGAATAAAACCCGGTTTTAAAAAACTGTTTAAACAATCAAACCCAAAACGAAAATTGCCCTAACCAGCCCAAAAATATGGTTTTTGGGGAAATCCGAACTAAATATAAAAAACCTGTTCTGAACCGGATAAAAATAAGCGATGTTTGCCGCTGGTAATGTAGCTTACCATTGGTGAACAAATTTTCAAAAGCGGTTCAGCGGATAAAAAATAGCCTGCTAATGTAGCTTTCTATTGGTGGAAGAAGTTTCAAAATCGGCTTAGTGGTTTGCGCGTGAAAATGTAGCAAGCAAACAAACAAACAACTCACTTTCACATTTATAATATTAGTAAGGATTTTTTGCTGTATTAGCATATCTGCTATCAACATAATGCGAGAGATTAAAAAATGTATCAATTTACTTTTTCCATTTCTATTTTTCATTGTATGTCCAGGGGGCGGATTCCGCAACGATGAATTTTGCAGTGTTCGCCAGTTTCAGTGAAAATTTTTAACTCTAGTCTTCACAATAATAGTCAAAATAATTCCTTCTCAACGTTGCGGACGCACAAATCAAAAATTAACACCGAAATTGGTAAATACTTTAAAATTCATCGCTACGGAGTCCACCCCCGAAAAACCAATTCGGAGAATCGCATTTCGAATAACATTTTCAATGCGAGTTGAAATCGCATGATATGTCTTCTAGAGTTCATAATCTGATATGTTTAGCCTAAACTAAACTTTAAGGAAATCTTAAAATTATTGATGTTATTATGTGTTTTCGTTTGATTGTAATCAAAAATAACAATAGTTTGGTAAAAGGTTTATTAAATAATTCTGCAAAAAAAAAAACGACTTCAATGCAAATGAGACTAAACTGGATGTACTCTTCCAAACAAAAAAAAAAAATTGAAAATCTGTCTTTTAAGTACGTGAAATTCAAAATTAAATTTTAATGGTCGTGCTTCCACCCATTTTTTAAACGCAGGATTGTGTGTTTTTAAGAGCTCCCGGTATGTGTTAAGATTCGTAAAAATCAGTTAAGTAGAACCACGTGAAAAATAATAATAAATGTTAATGGGCGTAGCCCCGCCCCCTTTTCAACTTTAAAATTCTTTAATTACAAGAACCAAAGATGTTTGCTAGGTTTCACAGCAATCAAATAAGTAGAATATCATAATACCAAATAATAAATGTGTTGGCGTGTCGCCGTCCTTTTTTGAAAACGGGACCAATTGGAATTTTTATTAACGGTCTAAAATGTACCGAGTTATGAAGTCACAATGTAAAATGACAAAATACAAGAGTTTTTAGCACCAATTTTAAAATTTTGTTGTTATTTCTAATGTAATAGTGCGACAAGTCGAACGTTGTCGACATCGTGAGACAAGCCCTAAGTGATAATTTGGACCAAATGAAATGAGGCTATATAATCTACAGGGCGTTTTATTCTGTATTTTGAAACGAAACAAAAACCTTTCGAATTTTTATGTTATTAACATTACAATTCGAAAGCATTTGCTTTCGTTTCGAATTACAAAGTAGATCCCCAGATTTTGCTTTAATGAAAACGGATTATAATTAGCGAGCCGTTGAAAACAATTTCCCAAAAAAAAAAACTATATTCTTCTCATTAAAGGACCATGATAGACCAAAGTTAGGGCAATATTATGTACAGGAAAAATGTTGTGCATTTATTCTGCACAAAAATTGTTATATAATTTTTTTCCCCAAAAACTCCGCATTTGAAAGTTATAGGTCCAAAAGTGTTTATAGTGAAGATATGTTTTTTTTTTTTTTTGGTGAAAAGTGCAATGCGCATGGCCGGATTATATGGTATAAGCTTTTAAATAATACTAATATTGACCACATTCCCACATTAATATTGACCAGGCACATATGTACGTCTTCACGAGCCATCAACTTGGAACATGACGCCGGCAGAGTAACTTTGAAAAATTCATTAACTTCTTTGTTATGAACACCTTTGATGTCCATGTTCTGCCTAATCAAAGTATTTCGCAGTAGTGCAGAGATGAATATTTACAAATTTTGTTGCAATGAACATACATATGTACATATGTTGTATACATGGGTATGTGCATATGTATGTACATTCATACATACTTACATATATTGGATGTTAGAAATTTTATTAGAGAAAAACAATTGTGGATGCTTCATTGACAATGTCACTAGGACAGTCACTGAAAAATACTCAACAAAAGTGGTGGCTTGGATAATCTTGGCTACAGGCTTCTAGTTTACTTTGTACGTACTTATGTATTGCAGGATTTTGTGCTATTATAGCGATCATGTTTTCATAATATGTCTTACACTTTAAAGCTATTGTTTCTTTTTATAAAAATAAAAAACTTACCATTTTGTATTAATTTGGTTTATTTTCACTTTTAACAATAGATAAATTATTGTAAAACTCACTACTAAAAATGAAACACGTTTTTACTAATAAAATTTTTCTTCTTCTGAGCTGTAGGTATTCACACCACAATGGTAGCATGATACATTTTACATAGAGGCTCATTTACACGGTGTGTATTTGTAAGAGCCCATTTAGATGAAGGGTGGCCTCGCTGCGACAACGCTTACGTTCTCTTTTGGAGTCCCTTCTTAAATCCACGCGCTTTTACATGAAGACTTTTTTGTCGCAATAGTCAGCCGACTTTTTGATATTAATTTGTTCATTCGTAGCAGTGTTGCCGTAAAGGAACTAATTGTTAGTTTGAGAAATGTAGGATTAATATGTCCACATATTTTTATTTTTTTTTTTAATTTACCACCAAAATACAATAATTCCTTTTCTCTCCTTACTTTATTTGTTCATAATTTTTATATTATAACTGTTTCTTTGATGCATGTTATAAGAAATTGGTCTAACTGGCAACACTGTCTGTACATAGCACACAAAAAATACGAGAAAAAAATTTGTGAAAGAGGAGATAAAATTGTCGCTTCAATTCCCAGTACGTGCGACTTTTGCTACCCCGCAAGCTTCTCCTCACTTCTCGCCTAAAAACAAGACTCACAAGCGACGTGTCGCAGCGAGGCCTCCCTTCATCTAAACAGCCTCTAACGAGCACACTATTTGAATAAAAATTGCACATAAAAGATCAAGAAACGAATGGCGGAATTTGTTGATGAACGTTAGATTCGACCATTTCGAAAACCAATTAATGAAACATTTCAATATTTGAATTTCTTTTCGTTCTAAATTCAATACAGAAATTTTTGATTTTACAATAAAACATAAAAATTGCATTTATTTACTTATTTTTTTTCATTTTCTTTGAAAAAAATATGTATTTATGTGGATTAAAAACTAAATTTCAATTATGTATATCTGTACTTAAAGGGTAAAGTGTTTTAAAAACAATAAATTAAGGGGTTAATTGTGTAAAAGGCAACGACAAGTGTTGACAAATTTTATATGAACAAATTTACATTACAAAAACAAAATACATATCAAATTTATCAACGCTAAGCGTTGCGTTTACAACATTAGACCCTACATCTTAATTCCATACATAAAATCATAAATTTTTAGTACATACTTAATAAATAAATACCATATATTTTTATACATATATTATATCTTATTACATAGAATGATTTAATATTTGTTTACAGTAAATGATGGTAAAAAAGTTTACATTATGAGATTCTCTTATTTATAAGTGTTATCTTATTTATATATAATTTCACATTGTTTTGAATTTGGTGTTGCAACCGCCACCTTCCAAGTTATGTATTCCTAATTTTAATCAAGGTGTCATATTCTAGACTTGTAGAGACTACCTGAAAAGTATTTTTCCGACATTGAAGTCACTTTAACGCAATACCAAAAAAATTGGAGCTTGTGTACCCGTTGGTGAAAACAACTGGCTCCTTTTGGCAGGTTTATGCTATTTTCTAGAACTTAGGGAACCGAAATAGATTGTCAGTGGAACAAAATTGTTCTGCAGATCGAGTAAGCAAGCGCCAAATTTTTGGTATTGTGTTAAAGTGACGTCGATGTCGACAAATGGAATAAGGGGTATTGAAATTCGAAGAAAACCTCTGACCATTTCTTATAAATATACATATATTAAAAAATGTTCACTGTGAAATAAAACATAACATACATACATATATAGGTACGACATTACTCAATGCAATATTGAACTACTTATGAAGAAACTTATGGAAACAATGGGAAAATTAGTACTTGCACTTTATGGTCAGAGCAAGTTGCTGAAGTAATAAACAAATCGTCTAATATTTTAGTAGAGTTTGCACTAAATTGTGGTTAATTTTCATTTAGTGCGACTTTTTAAGTTACAGCTCAGTCCAACGGCGGTTTGGGCAAAACCTCTATTTTGACAAAATCGAATAAAACCTTTATTAGTTCTTGATATAATTTATCTACTTCTTTCATTATAACATAATAACATGTTATGTAGTACATATTAAATTTGCGCAATTTGCAAAATATTAGTAATTTTTAACTAGCCCGTCCGGCAGTTTTCTTTTTCAGTTATTATTTCTAATTCTAATTCGTTTGAAATAATACTAAAATTTGTTTTAAGAAAAGAACAAAATTTGTTCTACGGAAAGATCATTCGATCTTAAGGTGATTGCAACACGACTAATTCGAAATATGTACTTTATAAAAGAATCTATTATCATGTGAACTTAATAGAACAGCTTATTGCTAAACTTTTTTATCTTTATAACTATGTATAATATATTTTGATAAAATCGTTACATTGCATTTTTTTTTAATTATAGTACATTTTGTTAATAATTTTAATAAAATGTTTTTCTTAAATTTTATTTACTTATTCGCCTCTAAATTTATAATATTAATTAAATTGCATTATATTTTTTATTTGCGTCATTGTTCTTTTTTATTTTAATAAAAAAAAAATAAATAATGATTTTGTTTAATTGATTTTTTAATTATTTTATTAAAAACAAAGATTTTTTCATTTACATATGTAAGAATGAAAAGTGAAAGTGAAATAACGAAATTTTTTAATGAAAATATATGTACATGTATTTACAAGACAAACGAAACTCGTAATATAATAGCAAGAAATTGAGAAATCTTCACATTATCAATTAATACTTTTTAATTTAGATTTGAATTATTCATTCATGTTAAACTAAGTTCAGTCCTATAATTAAAAAAAAAAATAATTTAATGAATTGTTTACTGAAGCATTAAAGCTGATTTTCGATCAGAAATATTATTTATAAAAAAAAAATTGTCAGTAGTAAAAATAAAACAAATTTCTTAAAATGAAAAAACAAATAAACAAAACTGGGAATAAGCAAAACTTAAATTAGTCAACTTAGTTGAATTATAATTTTAAAAAATATATATATGTATGTATGTATGTATGTTTGTTACCTTGACTTAACTTACTTATTTATATTACTTACGAGAACTATTTATAAAAAAAAACTTTTTACATCCACAAACTATTTACACAATTCTTTATATTTCAAAGGAATTGTTATTACACGAAATTTATATTGAATAAAGTGCACTTTTCACTTTGACCTTTAAAGCACTCTTTTTAAATAATATTAATAAATGCTATAAAATAAAAAGCACACTTTAAAGAATACATTTTCCAATAAAAAAACTCATAAAAAGTTATTTTTCTACAAGTACTTTAATGAAAATATATATGTACCTGTTTCAGAGTGGGCTTTTTTCTGTCTTTAACTTCATTGTAAATAAACCTCTTCGACTTCTCCCTCGTCGTCCTCCAGACACTCGGTCTGCTGATGCCCTTGCAATTGCACCGTATGCAACTGTTGTATATGATGAGTTTCCACCACCTCTTCAACATCTTCAGCATCTTCCACAGCCATGGCAGCCTCCACCACCTGATCGACGTTACTAGTACTATACTCTAATAACTCATCGTCGTCCATATCCGCCGAGGTGGCTTGGGTTTGGGTTTGTATGGACATGAGATGAGGTACACTGGTTTGGTGATGGTGCTGAGGCTGGTGATGATATTGAATTTCTTGCTGTTGTTCACCTTGGTTACCATGATGATGTATTATGACTTGATGATGTTGTTGTTGATGGTGATGTTGCTGCTGCTGGAGGTGTTGCTGCTGGTGATGGCGTTGCTGTTCTGTATGATCTTCTATTTCTTCGACTTCCTGTAGCTCATGTTGTTCCATTTCGGCCGCTGCATGTGTGGTAAATACTAACGGTGGCGGCGACTGTGAGTGGATGTGTGTAGTAGAGCTGGTATTTGTTGCCTGTATATTACTTGCTGGGGTAGTTGTTTGATGGTGATGATGATGCTGTGGTTGTTGTTGCTGTTGTTGCCTTATAATATGACCTGCGTTGTGTGCTGACTTACTTGATCGTTTCAAAGTGACTGTAACTTCAGAGCCGAGTCCTGCCAAAGAAACCGGTGTAGCAGTTGTAGTAGTGTTATTTGAACTGTTGACAACAACATTATTACTGCCACTACTATGATGTATAGCTCCTCTGGCCTGTATGATTCTACGTGTGGTAGTATTACCTGTTGTTGGGGCTTGTACTATGGTGGCATTGGTGGTATTCACTTGTGTATTGTTGGCCGTTGAATTAGGTGAAATGTAATTAATCAATAACACCCTTTCACCGGACGCAGTGTGCGTCGTATGGCCTCTTAGCATGCGCCTTGTGGCCCGGTTTAAAGGTTGTGCTGATCTTATTTGTACATTGCCACCATGACTGCCGCTAACCATTTGTGCTAAATCTGCTGAACTAACACTCAATACTTCATTGCCACTGATTACTGTGGTTGCATTTTGGTTGTTGTTATTGCCTCCACTACTGTTGTTGTTGTTGTTGTTGTTGTTACGGGTTTGATTGGCTGTTGACGTTGTTGCTGATGTTGTTGCCGGTACGACCTCGACTCCTGTGTCCACTGTACTACCCTCGGAGCCGCAGATCATATCGTTGGATCATCATTACGTATTATTACTGCCTTTTAAAATGAAAACCTTCTTTACCAAAATGTTCTTATTGTTGCCCTATTTGGATGATGATTTTGTTTTTAAGCAATGATATGATTGGTTGGGTTATTTTGATGTTTTTTAAAGTGATTTGTGGTTAGTCATTTCGCCATCATTTTTTGTTTTATTTGAAAACATTTTCGGTTAATATAACATTCATTTATTGTATAGAAAGAGAAAGAAGATAAAAAATAACAACATTTATTGATTAGAGTTTAATGATTTCTTTTTTAAAAACAAAAAATGTGAACATATACTAATAATTATTATAAAAGTTAGCAAATGATCTCTGAAAGGGAAGATTTTATTTATTTATACATAATGAAAAAACTAGCATGAATTTAGCAAAAGTGCCAAAATTGAACATGATCTTAATGAGTTTTGCCATACAATTTTACATTATAAACCACGCCAGGATTTAATAGTGGGTTAAAGTTACATTATGCGATGATTTTCAATGTAAAATTGTATGGCAAAACTAGTTAAGATCATGTTCAATTTTGCCACTTTTGCTAACTTCATGCTAGTTGATCATTATGCATACGGCCGTAAATATGTATGTATGTATGTATATGTATGTAAGGTTTTAATAACATTCCTTCAGTTCTACTTTTTTTTATTAATTTCATAACATTCGAAGAACTTGATCTTAAATACATATTACAGAATATCAAGTTTCTGTTTTCAGTTATTGATGTCAAGTGGATCCAAGAATTTTTCAAATATTAACTCCCATTTTTTAACTTCTTTTCCAAAAATAAGTGCAACAATATTTAATAACTCAAACAGAAAACATGTTCATCATCAAAATATGTTCATTAGGAAGTGAAAATTTATTAGAAGGGAATTCTCAAGTATTTGAGAACATATAATTTATTATATGATACCGCCATTATGAGGACGGTCCCAAAGAAGAATAAGAAGAACGCCTGTCATACAAATGGTAGTTTGAAAAAAAAACTATTTCGGTGAAAAGTTGAAACCTTATAAAATATGTATGTATGTGGACCGAAAATAATAATTATTCTTTAATTTTTAAAGAAAATAAGCAAGTCAAAGAAAACATCGGAAGGCATCGCGGCCAATTACACCATTTTAATTGTTCTGAAGTACATTTTTCCAAACTCGAATGATTTAAAAAAATTGAATTTTTTTACGCAAAAATAATTATTACTATTTTATGATTTCTATTTTTTTTCGAACACCAATTTTTTGGTATTGTATTGACGTGACGTCGATGTTGACAACTGAAATAATAGGGAATATAATTGTTTTAATTTTTCTCGATGCGAAAACTGCTCACAAGTTATGCTAGGAACACAACTGGGACGAACGACGAATTTTTCGGTGCGAACTTTCGTCATAAAAAATAAAACACATTTGTTCATATGAAAATGAACACAACACTGCCGTAGAACGAAATTCGTCGTGCGTGACGAACTCTGAGATAGATTTATTTCTATTTTGTACGCCGACGAACGACGAAAAAACATATTCCCTCCCAATCTCTTTACATACACAAGAACCAGTGTGACCAGAATTTAAAATAAAATTAAGCTAAATCACGTATGTCTTTAATATATTTTTAGAGAATACGCAATTTGAATTAAAAAAGGCCAAAAAAATAAGCTGAGCTTAATGAAAATTTTAAAGCTAAATCCAGAAGAAATAAGCTAAATTTAACCCAAAATTAGCTAATATGGTCACACTGAAAATAACCAACTTTATCAATTATAAGAGCAGATTTCGCTAGGTAAATTCGTCGTTATTGTGCTTCATACAACGAATTTACGCAGCGAATTCTTATCGACGAATTCGTCGACGTGGACGAAATTCGTCGTTCGTCCCAATTGTGTTCCCAGCATTACACTCACAAATATAGTTAAAATTTAAAACTGAGGTTCTCTCTCTCTCTGGAATTCTTATTTTAAAAAAATTTCATTTTTTAGTTAATAAAAATATATGCATCCAAATTTTAATATTTGAATCCAACAAAAACCAACTTGAACTTTTAGGTTTACATGTTTTATACAATTGTGGAAAGATATGCAAATGTTTATTTAAGGGAGGAAATAAAGCGGGTAAAAATAAATCTATACACCAAAATCAAGACCAAACCACCATTTACAGCAACATGCAATTTAAAACATGCCAAATTTTAAAAAATGTTGTTGGTATAAAAAAAAATTTCATGATAACCAAAATCCATTTTTGTAGGTAAATTTAAAATTTAAATATACACGGAGGCATACATACATACATATGTATGTATGTATATGATGCAGTTGAAGAAATAAACCAAAGTTTAAAAAAAAAATTCCAAAAACTGTATTGAATTTTTTGTATACATTTCACGTAAGGATTTCAAATAATATAAAATAAAAGAAGAGGTTAGTACCAAGGCGAGTTAAGTATCAGGTGGCCTCTTCAGCCCGGCTGATAATCAGTTGTATTATGCCAAATTGAGCAATTCGATTCAAAATGTCAAAATTTGCTTGCGACATCTTCTGACAGATTGTTAATTGTAGCACAGCAAACTACATGTTATTTTTTGTGTAGTTGTATTTTTGTAGGGAAGAGGTCACCTGATACTGAATTCACCTTGTTTAGTATAAAATTTTGTTTTCATTTATTAAATAAAAATTTTATAGTTTATTCAACTGGGTGTTTAATTTTGTTTTCTTCTTCTAAATTTCAATAGAAATTTACTATGTTTTAGAGATAAAAGTAAACGTTTAGATTAGATAATTTCTTAACTACAATAGAAATAAAGTTTATGCAAAAAATTAAACCTAAATATGTAATGATAGTTTTAACTATAAAAATATAAGGACAACAATTAAAAATATGTTTGTATGCATTTTATTACAAAAAACTAAAAAAAAAATTATTTAAAAAAATTTTTTTGTTTACATTAAAAACAAAAATAAACAAAGTAAATCAAATTTACAATAATTGCATAAAAATTGTGTTTCTATGAAAAAAAAACTATACCTATGCACATATCGCTCATTTAGTTTAACAATGTAAAAAAAATGATTTTTGAGTGAATAATGCAAAATTAATGTTCATATCGTTATTTAAATTGTGTAAAAATTTCATACAAAATAACTTGTTCTCGACTGGTTTTCTGTAAAACTAGTTTTTTTTTTCAGTTAGGACGTTGTTAAAGTAAATATGCGATACGTGTAATGCACGTCAAAGTGATAACGTTTAACTTCAAAGAAAAAGACTACTTTACTTTAAATTATTTTATGCAAATGAAATAAAAAAAAAGGAATTTTATTGATTTGGCGCGCAGCTTGTAAACAAACTGGCTACTATTAACCAAATTTTAATGAAAAAAAAAAAACAACTAAATGCAAACTTTAATACAAATTGTCATATTGCAAATGAATTAATTTTTTTTAACAATAATTTTGGTTAAAAATTTAACTAAAACACGGGCCGTTAACTAAAACTTTTTTCCAAAGCCAAATTAATTTTAAATGGGATTTGTTTCTTTAAATAAAATTTTTTAAGGATATTAAAAAAAAATAAAAATTTTATATATGTATTTTTTATCCTTTGAGGCTATTAGAATGAAGTAAAACTAAAATTAAGAAACTTAAAAGACAAAGTACAACTAACCGCCTTAAAGCTATAATAGTACAATCAAGAAGTAATATTAAAAAAAATAATTTAAATATAATAAAAAAAATATATATAAATGTAATGTTATTAAAATTAAGTATGTTTAATTATATCATAATTAAATATGTATGTATGTATTTCAAAAATCAAGATTTGAAGAATAATTGTTAAAACATAAGTATTTAATCAAAGAGTCTAATCAAATCAAAAATTATTTTGGCAAAAATTAGCTTTGTATTGTCCAAACACGTACGAAAATATTTTCTTTATAATATGCATATTAAATTATTTATTTGGCCATCTACTGCTATAAAATTTTTAATATTTAAAATACTAAATACATATCGCTCATTTAATACAAAACAAAAACTTCATAGCTAAATAAATAAGATTTTTGAGTTAATGATGCGGAATTATTCCTCATATACCAATTTACACACGGAAAGTTTACTTTGCAAAGTCTTAATTCAGCTGGGAGGAAGACAGAAAGGGAAAGTATTCTTACCACTATCTTTCACACAGCTGAATTAAGACTTTGCAAAGTAAACTTTGCGTGTCTGAAAGGGGTATTATATCACAACGGGAGACAAGCTCCAATTTGTTGGTATTGTATTGACGTGACCTCGATGTTGACAACTGGAATAAGGGCGATTGTGTAAAAATTTCATATAAATATCTTGTTTACTCAACTCTTGAGCTGTTTGCAAATTGAAAACTTTAAGCCCGTTTTCTGCAAAACTAGTTTTTTTTATAGTTATAACGCTGTTTTTAGTAAATGAGCGATATACATATGTATTTACTATGTTTTCTGAGGCATTTTCCTAAACTTTGCCAACTACAATTCACCATAACCTAACATTTAATCTTTCTTTTATTCTTATGACTATCAAATACCCATTTTAGACTTTGCGAAATCTTTATTCAGCTGTGTGAAAGACAGAGGGAGGAATACTTTCTTTCTGTCTTTCTCTCATCTGAATTAAGACTTTGCTAATACCACCTTTAGGCACGGAAAGTTTACTTTGTCTTTACTTAGCTGAGAGATAGACAGAAACGCCCCTTTTACACACGGAAAGTATACATTGCAAAGTCTTAATTCAGCTGTGTGAAAGACAGAGGTAAGAATAATTTCTCTTTCTGTCTTTCTCCCAGCTGAATTAAGACTTTACAAAGTAAACTTTGCGTGTCTAAAAGGGGTATAAGTAAGATTTCCGTGTCTAAAAGGGGTAAAATTACTTATGTATGTATGTACGTACGCACATATGTATGTATATGTTTAGTTGAATTTTTTTCTTTTGCATTTGCTGATATTTGAACAAAACTATTACTAGTATATATAAGCAGGAACTCAAGCCTATACCGATGTATGGTGTGTAAGTACGGTGACATCAGCTAGAGGAGGCTACTTACTGATTGATGTATTATGGGAAATTCTGCCTTAATGATATCTCAAGGGAGCCCTCAAATGCGCTATTCATAATGGTGCATGACCAAGCAGTTGGTAATGAACTCAAAAATCACGTTAAAGGCGACTGCTGCATTGAAAAGGGATGTCACTACTAGGACTTGTTCATTGTTCAAAAGTGAACCAGATCGTTCGCTCTTTCTGCTCTTGAACTACAGTGCTACCAGACAGACGGTATTGAGCAGGCATGCATATGTAGTTCAACTTTGGTTTCTTCTGACTTGTTTTGTCGGTTGCTGAATGAGAAAGCACTTAAAGTTTTCCATGTCTATCACCTTTAAAAAAAACGTTAATATTATTCTTTTTCAGATAAGCACTCATTGAATGTACAAAAGCACTGTACAACATAAAAGAAAGATAACAATGTTTGAAACATTGCTGATTTTGACAGAGGATAACCAAAATATGTATGTATCGGGTATGTTCTGCATTCCACGTGAAATTAAAAGGAGTGGAATTGCCATAAAATTGTTTTTGGAAATATGTAATTATAACAACAATGCTATGTCAATTCCACTCGTCTTAATTTCACGTGGAATGCAGAACATACCCGTATATGTACATTTACTGGCGTTTTGATAGTTTACATCTGAACCTATGGTAAAAGGAGACTGAAATTCCCACACTCTACACCTCGCACCATGACATTCGGCACAATTTAATGGAAAGCGTTTCATTTTGAATATTCCGCCATTTTCGCAGTTTTCATGACTCAAGCTGTAACTAACTGACAGATGACAAGTGAAAACTATGACATCAATAAAAAATTGATACGTTTCAACAACGCATTGAAATTATTAAAATTCACGAAAAAAATATTTTGAAAATTTCCTCTTAACATTGCTCAAAACTAAATAATTTTTGGATCGTCATGAAGCACCTTCTCAGCCAACAATGAAATGAAACTGGTGGAAAAATTTGAGTTTTTGGCACAAGTTAGTGATGTGAATAATCGAACTAGTGCACGTAGCTCAAGAACAGCTGAGAGTATTGCTGTTGTAGGCCATAGTGTTGAAATAAATTTGTCAATTTCCCCTCGAAATGAAAAGTTTGTTGAGCAATGAAAACCTTGTGATTTAACCTCTTTAGACTGTTTTCTTTGGGGATACGTGAAACATAAGGTCTATGCCAATGGTCCACAATCATTTCAAGACCTCAAAGATAAAGAAAATGCAACCACAAACAAATGTGCGAATTCGATCACATTTCCGTTCGATTCGGATTACATAATAACCCCCCCCCCCCCATCTGATGAATTGTTATTTTATTGTCTTTTGAAAATTTTCATAAGCTCGAACGATTGCGTAAGACAGTGAATCCTAGCCTTTACTAGCGGTCTCCACCAGCCATGAATTTGGTATGGGCATCATGTCGGACATCGCAAATGGCTAATGGAGACCGGTCATGTCCAACTTTCGTCCATGCTCTGACATGGATGCCAGAAAATGTGTCTGAGCAACAATGTTCGCCATGAGATTCTCAGTCCGCAACCATTTGCAATAGAAAGAAAAGAGACAGAACAAAATTGGTAAATATTCTTCTATCTCTATTGCACTAACGCAAATCACTTTGATATGCCCGAACATGGACATCGCATGTATTCACCACAACAAAGAAGTTGATGAACTTTTCATAGTTGCTCTGCCGGCGTCATGTCCATGTAATGTCCAAGTTGATGGCTAGTGGAGACGTAGGGTTAGCAATACACGTTTAAAAACTGCATTCGTTAAATCGACAATAGATTTTTAGCGATAGAGATTTTGTTCTAGCTTGTTACAGAATACGGGGGCTGGTTTTTTTATTTTCTTTTCAAGTTTGTTTATCAATTTGAGTTTTCGTAGAGTATATAAATGACAAAACAAAAGAAAAAACAAACATGACTTGATATTCTTTCTTTCTTTCTCTCTCTCTATCTCTCTCTTTCTACCTCTCTTGTGAAAAAGCTCCAGAGTTGACTAGTCAAACATGACGTGTGTGAATCATGTTTTACACACATTAGTTTTCGATTCTCTTTAAAAACTGCCCGTTTGTTTACACACAGATAGTCTGCTTGTTCAAATTTCCTATTGTTTCAATGGAGCGAATGAAATAACAAAATAGAATTGAAGTAACTTTTCGGTACAAGCAAGTCTGTATCCCTCTCCTTTCTTCTCCCCCATAAACTCAGATTTTTTATCAAGAAAAACTGATGTGTAGAAAACATGACTAGAAATAATTTTTTTAATTGGAAGACAGACCCTTTATTATACATACATACCAAGCAAACTTCAGTTCGGTTGCCAGTCAGCATCCATAAATTCGTGCTTGCCAGAAGGCAACAATTATCTATGAAGGGGAAACCCCTTCCCCTATTTACAATAGCATCAGATATAAACTTTCAAAATGTCTTGTTATTTTTTTCTTCTCCTCTGCCAGAATCAATTGTTAGAACCTTGTTATGTTGTACAGTGGAATCAGAAAAAATTTATGAATATACTTTTTTAAGTCTATTCGAAATGACAGAAGAACAGTTTGTAAGAAAATCTGCAGATCCTTAGAGGCGACTAAACTACAAAAGATAGCATAAAGATTGTTAACATTTTATTTTGCGTAATTTCCGATCTTTTTCGACCCAAAGTTATACATATGCATATAAACTACAATTTTCACATCTATGAGGTATTTTATAATTATCTTTTAAAATAATAACTCCTCAAAAGTCGACTGACTAGTTCCAGTTTTAACAAACGATGTCGACAAGGTTCGACTTGTCGCACACTTACATTTGAAACAAAAACATTTTAAAATTTGTTTTTGTTCTGAATGTAATTGTGCGACAAGTCGAACATTGTCGATATCATGGGACAAGCTCTCAACTTATTGCTATTCGTAAACAAGTTAACTGATTTTATTTCAAATAAGTACTACATAAAGGATTAATTTTTAAAGTTTTAGCATTTACCATTAGAAGACTTAAAAAATAACTAGCAAAAGTAATTTACATATCGATGGCTTAATATAAAAAAGGCCTAACTCGAATTTTCGATATTTTACAGGAGAAGCAAAAAAAAAACTGAAGAAAAAATAAAGCATTTACATACATGCAGAAATAGTTTTTAAAGTTGCCATAACTCCTTGATTTTGAACTGTAACGTACTAAGATCTTCAAGGAGGATGCAATTATACGTTGTCGCCCAGAAAACATTAAAAACGCGATTTCGAAAAAATTGAGTTCGGCCCTTTTTATATTAAGCCATCGATATGTATTTATTTTTTAAAATACACATACATATCGTTAGCTGAAATGCAAAATTGATGTAGCATTTGTAGTAGTATAAGTGAAACCGATTATGGCCATGAGGCTATCTTTTTCTCTCTGGGATGAATAAATGAAAATGAAACGGAAATGGTGCAACTACACTTTTTTAAATTTTAAAGAAGAGAAAGAAAAAAATAAACAAATTTATTCAAGTGACTGAAGTAAAGATTCTCTATTTTCATTTTTAATTCGCTTGATTGTTATGATGAAGGTTTGAAAATTTTTAGGGACAGGTATTTCGATGTAATACCCAATAATTAATAAAAAATGTGATTTTGATTTTTTTTTTTTTTAGTTACGTGTTTTTGTATTTCAGCTGACGATATGTACATTGTACTGCACCTATTGCAATTTTTATTTATAATTTATTTTAATATATTTTAATCTAATTTATATATTAAAAAAAAAAAAGTCCACGTAATCTACTATAAGAATAAATATTTCTGATCATGTTATCAAACTACTTGAATTTTCAAAAAGTATTAAATTTAAATCAAACTTTCTAAATTTTTTACTTTTGAATAATTTCGCTTCTGCTTAACTAGCCGTCCACACGAGCAATAAATAACCTTGGCAATTATTGCCTTGGCAATTGTCAAATTCGATTTCCGACACAAGATATTAGTTTGTAGACCACATGAATATGTGTTCGAATATACATATGTATGTATATTCAACAACAAATTTTAAAATACATTGCTGAGCAATAATCTCTTAACACATGCTGTCATATTGAAATATTATTTTTTTTAACAAAACAGTAAGAAAAAATCTTTTAAATAAATAAAATAAATAGAATTTCAATTTACAATTAGCAAAAGATTTAATAAAGGATAATTTAGGTATGTATGTATATTAGTGTCCTGCACAAGACTATTTATAAGACCTTTCAAGACATGAGAGATTTTTCCAATGCTTTACTACAGCGAAATATTCTAAAAGAATCGCTAAGCAACACTGTTGGCAAGTAATTTTTTTCGGTGGTTTGTCTTGCCAACAGTGTTGTTTAGCGATTCTTTTAGAATATTTCGCTGTAGTAAAGCATTGGAAAAAATCTCTCATGTCTTGAAAAGTCTTATAAATACTCTTGTGCAGGACACTAATGTGTATGCATAAAAATACAAATATATTTGAATGTACGTGTTCGCCACCTCTAGATACACAAGCAATTTTATGTCATCATTCTGCCGACCTCATTGCTTACACCCCTTTTACACACGGAAAGTTTACTTTGCAAAGTCTTAATTCAGCTGTGTGAAAGACAGAGGTAAGAATACTTTCTCTTTCTGTCTTTCTCTCAGCTAAATTAAGACTTTGAAAAGTAAACTTTCCGTGTGTAAAAGGGGTAATATGTTAAGACACAACAAATTGCTAGTGTGGTCGTAGTGTTAAAAACTCATCAGTGAACATCAATAAAAAATTCTTTAAAAAGTCACAAACATATCGTGCCATAACCGCAAAAGAGTTTAAGCGGCATAATTTTCGAACTTCATGATTTGAACAAAAAATAATCGAGGTCCAAAAAATGTGTCAGTTAAGTTTTCTTGGCGGTTGCGGGTCGATATGTTTGTCCTAGTTTACACTATGCAAGTCTTATTGTCATGCTGATTAGTTTGTTAGGAGAGAGAGAGAGAGAGAGAGATGAGGGAAAAGAAACGTTTCTGTTCCCTCGTCTCTCTGTCTCCCTTAAACTGATCAGCTTAGCAATAAAACTTGCACAGTGTAAACTATGACTTTATACAAAAACTTCCAAAATCATTATTGAAAATTGCTATTAAGGCTTTATAACTAATATGAAAAATTTGTATGGAAATAATAATAAAACATTAATAATTTTTATAACTAAAGCCGTAAATGTGCAAACATAGCAGGCTGCAAAGCTTACACAAAAATTTAAAATTAAAATTTTTTTCATTATTTTAATTTTGTATGCCACTTTATGGGTTCGAAATTAAAGATTACATTAACTTTACAGGGTTTTGCTTGCTAGTTTAAGCGACCCATATTAATTTTTTATTAATACTAACAACTTATACCGTTTTTTTTAATAAAACCAAAAAGAATATAAAAAAGAAATAAATGAGATCTGTATATGAAGTCCTAGTTTATACTATGCAAGTCTTATTGCCAAGCTGATTAGTATGAAGGAGAGATAGAGAGAGAGAGAGAGAGAGAGAGAGAGACGAGGGGTAAAGAAACGTTTCTCTCTCCTAACAAACTAATCAGCTTAACAAAAAGACTTAAATAGTGTAAACTAGGACAAACAGCCTTATTTATAAAAATTATTAAGGCTTTGAAATATTTTTTATGAAAATTTGTTTTAAAAACCCTTTATAAAGCCCTGATAATTTTGATAAATAAGGCTGAAAGTATAACAGCCAAACCCGCGATATCGAACGTTGTCGTTCGCAATCATTTTAAACGACAAACAGCTGATTTGGGACCCACTAAACTTGTTCAGCACGACAAGTCGATCGACAATGCATGCGAACGATAACGTAACCATTTTCATACAAATTTGGTACCCACTATGGGAATTCAAACGACAACAAATGTCAAAATCAGTCACTTGGTTTGTGCTTGTCGACAAAACAAAAAAGTACACATAAATACCAAATTTTTAAACAAATTTGCATTTATGAAAATCAAAAATAAAAATGTTAACTTTTTTTGTTTTATTTTATTTATTTAACTAACAAACATGCATTTTTGTCACATAATTCTTTTAGAATTACATACATACATATATGTATATGTATGTACGAATGTGTATACGTGCAATTTATCTAACCAATTCTTCTAAAAAAACTTTTAGGCACATTACTCTTTCCACTTCAATAGATGGCTTGTCCCATTGGTGCTACTCCCATCCATTCTTCATTACAATCCGCTTGCATTATTTTAGGAGTATCTACACATTTCAACTAATATATTTATTTATATGTATTTCACACACAAAATTTTGAAAATAACTTTTTAATTTTTTTGTACTGTCTTATGTTTATTACTAGCGGTCTCCACTAGCCATGAACTTGGTATGGGCATCATGTCGGACATCGCAAATGGCTAATGGAGACCGCTCATGTCCAACTTTCGTCCATGCTCTGACATCAATGCCCGAGCATATGTCTGAGCAAAAATGTTCGCCATGAGATTTGACGTCCGCAACCATTTGCAATAGAAAGAAAAGAGACAGAACAAAATTGGTAAATATTCCATCTCTATTGCACTACCGCAAAATACTTTGATATGCCTGAACATGGACATCGCACGTGTTCACCACAACAAGGAAGTTGAATTTTTCACAGTTGCTCTGCCGGCGTCATGTCCATGTCATGTCCAAGTCGATGGCTAGTGGAGACGTAGGGTTATTGCTGCTATTTTTATTATTTATTTGTAGAAACTTTAAGTAGCATAGAGTTGCATTTTTTATGGAATACTTTGCACATTTCAGCGCTTTTTATTTGTAAAGTAGCGTTTTATTTGTGTAATTTTTGATGTGGCAATATTCTAATTTGACAATGAGTAAATGCATTACGTTAACAACGTAAAGCCTGACGACCGACAAGTCGATAGTTAGTGGGTCGCTCAAACGAACTATAATGAGTGACTTGTCGTCAGTCGGTCGCTGTAAGTTTCTAATCTGACTACGTTTAATAGGTTTTAATGGTTTTTATTGGGTATCTCCCCAATATTTCTTATTAAGAGCGCACAACATGCTATAAGAGCATATGTGTAATCCGAAACGGATTGGGTCAATTTTACTACTCCTCTTTTTAAACTTAACCTCACGTAATATCTGTGGAAATATGCAATAATAGCTTAAGTCGTCTCAAGTAATGTAGTATTTTTCGGAAGTTTTGACGCTATGGCTAAGACATTAAAAAGGCTCTAACGCATGCTTATACATCCGTATGCCATATCATTGTTGTTACCAAGGCGAATCCAGTATCAGGTGACCTTATCACTACAACAATACAACTATACAAAAAACAACATGTAGTTTGCTATGCTACAAAACCAATCTGTCAGAAGATTTCTAGCCAATTTTGACATTTTGGTTCAAATTCCTCAATTTGTCAACAACAGCTGATAATCAGCCGGGCGGATAAGGTCACCTGATACTGAATTCGCCTTGGATGTTATAAATACATATTACCAACAATTCTATTGAAATTCCACACGTTTTAATTTCTGGCATCATACTACATCATCAAAAACCAAAAATTTTTTTGTCCCTTTGCATTGTTTTACTTACATTTACAAACATATGGGCATGGTACAATTTTAAAGGTGACTGCGTAGCTGTGTAAAGAAGCAAAGAACATCAAAGCACAAAAATAATTGTATCAAAACCAAAACGAAGTTTTTGACATTCGTCAGCTACAAAGCACATAGAGCAAAAAATTATCAGCTGAAGCAGCGCTGCCACCTCGCATATGGGTTTGGTTTACTGGGGAAAAATTTGTCCACCAAGAATTTGCATTTAGGGCCTGTGCAAAACGGTAGCAAAGTACTAGTGTAAGTAAATTTTTTACACTTCTGAGGTGAATAAAATTTCTACTATCCCCACAACAGGTAAATTTTTGACAAGCTGCAATAAAAAGCAGGGACCGTAACTGTTATGGCTTTTGTCGAAAAAGTCAAGAAAAAAAAGTTATTTTTAACTTTTATTTTTTAAGGCAGAAATAAAAGTTATTTCTTAACTTTTATTTTTTAAGGCAAAAATTAAAAGTTATTTTTGACTTTTATTATTTTACTCAAAAAATAAAGGTTATTTTTTAACTTTTAATATTTTAAGGCAAAAATAAAAGTCTTGAATTAAGTATTGCATAGTAAGTAAGTAAGTATTGCATAAGCTAGTTTTATTGCCTCCAATTTATAGATAATAATAATTGATGTATGTATGTTACAGAAGTCTATAAAAATTATTATTATTATTATTGTAAAACGGATGTTTTATCAATTATAGCATTGAAAGCAATAAAACTTGCGTATTACTATGCAATATTTAATTCATAACTTTTATTTTTGCCTTAAAATATTAAAAGTTAAAAAATACCTTTTATTTCTTGAGTAAAATAATAAAAGTCAAAAATAACTTTTAATTTTTGCCTTAAAAAATAAAAGTCAAAATTAAAAGTTATTTTTTTACTTTTATCAAAAAAGGCACAAATTTAAGTCATACAAAAATTTGGATGTGTGATGTACATGTATGTATGTATGTATCTAGGGATTGCCGTTCGGTTTTAACCGAAACCGCGGTTTTTAGCCCATAAAAACCGAAACCGACAAAAAACCGTCGGTTTTTAAGTTTTCTTTAACATGATTATATTGCTTAAAAATACAGCAAATACTTTACATTGAAGACTTTTATACATTACTAAGCATTCTGTAACAATGAAAGGTAAGAAAATTGCAAAATTTTAAGAAAATTATAACAATTCTTTGCAGGAAGAATTGTAATTTGTTATCAAAAAAGCTCTAGCAGATATAAATCAAAAAGGGGATAATTTTAACGTTCTTCGACAAGAATTTGTATTTTATACAAAATTTGTACTTTGTACAAAACAACCAACCAACCAATAGCACAATAAACCCCTCTTCAACTGAATGCGAAATAGTGTTTTCTGGTAACTTCTGCACAAAAATAAGATTTCGTTTAAACGACTCTGCATTGAGCGCTTGAACGTTTCTGAAATTTTATTACTTGAATAATTAAATATAAATTTTTTATCCTTAAGCTTTTTATACACATTCACTACTAAATGTTCCTTTTCTAATATAAGTACCTGAATTGAATACAAACCAGAGAAACTCTATCACCCCTATAGTAACAATTTTTTCCCTCGAAAATTTTTTCCCAGAAATATTTTCCCTTTTTTTGTTCCTGTTAACATGAATAAGGCAGAATATTTTTCACGTGAATTTTTTCACTTTTCCCTTGGTTTTGTTTACTTTATTCTTGCAGGCCAACTGAATTATTACATCGAATAATTTCGATATTTTTCTTCGAATTATATATTGAAAGTTATAATTATTTATTTTTAGGACAATAATTCCCTACAACACATTTTTTTCATAGAGTATGAATCTCTTTGGTTCATAGACAGTAAATTCATGGTGGTGCACCACGGTGGTATACTTAATGAAAAAATAGCTAAATCAACAGAAGCACCTCCATGAGTACAACTTTAAAGTAAATAAGTTTCGTTTATATCCTAAAATTTGTGTGATTTTTTTATTCAACTTAAATTTATCCAATTTTCAATTAATTTTTAAGCTTTACAAAAATTCTTCCCTTTTTTACATTCACGGAATATTCAAGATAGCATTTTTCTCTTTGAGGGGAATGAAAATTTCACATGAAGAAAAATTCCATTTGTTTTTCACGATAGAAATGATTATTTTTAGGGTTCCGTACACCAAAGGTGAAAAGGAACCCTATTGTTTTCGCTACGCTGTCCGTCTGTCCGTCACACGGTATTTTCTCAGGGACCGTAAGAGCTACGGACCTGAAATTTGGACATAGTATGTAGAACCTTAGCCACTACAACAACAAATACATGAGAATTAAAAATTAAAGGGTGTTCAAAAACGAGCAACGAATAATTTTAAAATCCCATGTAATATACATAGTTACAATTGTATGAACATATGTATATTGAAACTTGAAATTTGTAAAATTAGTGTATTTTTATACAGACTACAACAATTAACACTAAAATTTAACAAAATTAAAATTAAAGGGTGGTCCATCAGTTAATGCAATTTTGACTATGTAATTTTGACAACTTGCTATATCTTGGAGAGGCAAACACTTGAAATTTTCAAAAACGGTAAAACTAAAAAATCCGAAAATTATAAAATCGCCAAACCCAAAAAAAAAAAATCGCCAAAAATTAAAAAAAAGTTGCCAAAATCAAAAAAAAAATCTAACACTAAAATAAATCGCCAAACTCGAAAAAATCGCCAATATGAAAAAAAAAACGCCAAAATTAAAAAAAAGCCAAAAATCGAAAAAATCGCGAAAATGTCGCCAAAACTAAAAAAAAATTTAAATAAAAAAAAATCGCAAAAATGAAAAAAATCGCCAAAAATAAAAAAAATCGCCAAAATGAAAAAACGCCAAAAACCGAAAAAAATCGCCAAAACAAGAAAATAAAGTGTCAAAACTAAAAAAAGAGCCAAAGCTTAAAAAAATCGCCAAAACCGAAAAAACGCAAAAACGCCAAAACAAAAAAACCTAAAAGACCCCAAAAACGAAAAAAAATGCCAAAAATATATATTATATAGGATGAAGTTTATATTAAATTACATATCTAGTGTTCGTACGGAACCCTTCGTGCGCGAGTCAGAGTCGCACTTTACTGAATTTATTAAATCATCATTTATCTTTCCAGCATACATACATACCTACTTATATACATGTATATTTTTAAAACCGAAACCGAACCGAAACCAACCGGTTTTAGTAGCTTAAAACCGGAAACCGCGGTTTTCTAATTTTCACGGTTTTTGGCAAACCCTAGTATGTATCAAAAACCAAAATTTTCTACGATCATTTTTTATGTGTGCTTTTTTTATGTAAATTTTTAAAAATAACAGTCATTTTCTGTCCCTGATAAAAAGCATGGTATCATAAAATTTAAATCCACCGCCGTCGCTTCGAGCCGTCGCTCAATACAAAGATTTTTAGGTCTTTTAAGTTTAATTAGACTGTGAAAAAATCATTGTTTATTTTAGTTTGCGAAAAATATTGCATCATATATGTATATAATATTATATAATTTATTGCCACAAGAATATTGTTTTATATAAAAATGTCCTCTGAAAAATTTGTTGGTAGCCGGCGGCTTGTAGTCAGACGAAGCAAAAGCGCCGCCGCAGCAATCGTTTCATCAGCTTCTACCTATGCTCAAGCGAATTTGTCAAAATTTTACATTGTCAAAAAAGATATCATTTGGTAGAGCTGTGCCAAATCGTTCATTCAAGTGACCGCTCATTTTCGTTCATTTTCTAAAAAAGAACGAGTTCGTTAATTTCGTTCATCCGCTCTTTTCAAGAAATAGAACGAAATAAAAACAAACAAACAAAAGCTGATTCGTCAAATAAAAAGGGCATTTGTCCAGTGAGTTTGTTATGAATTGTTTAACAAACTAAGCAAAACAAACAATAAAAAATATAAGAAACAAAAAAAAATCAGCAAGTAAAATGTTTAAAATATTAAAGGAATAAGAAATCAAAAGATTCATATTGACAAAAGAGCCACATATAAAGAATCAAAATAGACTGTTTATAATATTATTATCTACATACGTAAATTTGTTTAAAAAACTCTTAATATGTTATAAAGACTTAAGAAATATTAATGGCAATTTTATTACAATACTGCTACTAAAAGCAGGCAAATGAAAACCAGAATGTGACAAAAAATATCACACGAGTAAAGAAAAAGCAAAAAAAAAACAAAACAAAAACACCCAAGTGCGCTCGTTTGTTCATTTCGTTCAATTGTACTTTTTATCAGCACTGCTGAGACAAAACAGCTCAGTAAAGTGACCGGCTCACTTCGTTCATTTTACTGATTCGTTCATTTGTACTCGTTCGTTCATGAACGACACAGCTCTATCATTTGGCACAGCAGAAAAATGAAATATTTTCCCCACAGGCAAATATTTTTTTACCATAGTACTTTTCTACCGTTTGAAACACGCCCTTACTAAGTAAATGAACTGTAATTTTTCTCTCTCAATTCGTCGTCTCATTTAAGGGATTTTGCAAAAAAAATCTAGTCTAGTAAAATCCAGTAAATAGTAAAAAATTTTAAAAACTTTTGAGTTCTCGAACGCACTAAATATATGGTGCACTGGTTTACCGCTGTAGAGTTTAAACAACATACATATGTATCGTTACCTTTAAAAATACTCATTTTCCACACGCAAAGTTTAATTTGCAAAGTCTTAATTCAGCTGGGAGAAAGACAGAAATAGACTGTACTACTACCTCTGTCTTTCACACAGCTGAATTAAGACTTTGCAAAGTGAACTTTGCGTGTGGAAAAGGGGTAAAAGAAAGGCCGCATTATTTTTTTGAAATCGAGATTTTTGTATATTTCGATAGATAACCTTATAATGTATTGAAAAATGCAAAAATCTCGATTTCAAAAAACATAATGCGTTAAGGCCTTTCTATATTAAGGTATCGATCGATATGTACATATATGCACTGCCGTATTCATAAAAAATATTGTGGGTTTATTGAAGGCTTATTTGGCATGTTTCTATGGGAAATTTGTCAAATAAGACAGTAGTAACCTAAAATATTTTTTACACCCCTTTTAGACACGCAAAGCTGAATTAAGTCTTTGCAAAGTAAACTTTGCGTGTCTAAAAGAGGTATCATGAATATACTTTAATTTAGTTCTACTAAACCACTGAACCCAATTAATGTTAGATTAAATGAATTTTCCGCTTAGTTAATTAGAGAAAGAAATTAAGTTTAATTTCGAACCCAAAAAAATGGCTCTCAATGTTTCTTGTTCTAAACGTAGCATATCTTCAAAAATTTTTATGTTTTCGTCAATTCTCTCTTCCTGTTTAATAAAAACAAACAAACTAAATCTACTAATTTCATTACTTCTAACTACACAACTACCAAATTTGATTTGATATGAACTAAGTTGACTATTATTAAATACATAGTAAAATGTCAGGAAGTTTTGGATTATAAAATATTTCCCTATCTAAAAGAATTTAATGAGTTTCTGTTTAATTTCCATCTTTTAAGTTTCTTACTCTGCAATAGTTTGTAATCCTAATATTAAGCAACTCCTTTGTGCGAGACTCTTTAAACAACGTTTCATTCGTTTAGTACTCATTAGTCTTAACAATTATTCTTTAAATGCTTAAAAAAGAATTAGAAAAAGCAGAGATGTATTGCATTTAATTAAAAAATTACAGAAAAATATAAGAAAATAGCATAACTACAGTTTTAGAGAAGAACTTAAAAGCAACTAAAAATATACATACGAAGGCTGTTCAAAAAGTTTTTTTATTTTATGTAAAAAAAATTATACTTATCAAGCAACCTCCGCATAGCCAACACTCGAAAAGATTTCACATAAATTAAAAAAAACTATCTAGTGTTTTAAAATAACATTTGAAAAATTTGCTTTCTATAAACAGGGTTAGTTAGTATCAAGACGAATGTGTATTTTACAAGGTAACTACTATTGGCTACATACACACATACATACATACACACATATGTTTTGATGTAATTTGCTGGTGCAAAATGTTTTAATTTAATCTAATTTGTTTTTTTATATAAAAATGCCAACCTTGTAAAATAACTTTGCCTTGGTTTTAGTATAAAATTTAATCTAAATACTACATGTTAAAAAGAATAATGTTAAAAAATTGGAAGGATATACAATAAAATAAAATTTAAATAAAACTATCTATAACAAGCTATAATAGAAAAGTCAAAGTGTAAAAGTATTTAAATGAAGTTGCCCAGATTTTTATGTATTAGAGGTTTTCATTTGTAAAGATGTTAAGGAAAAGTAAGGGTTTTTTTCCAAATTATATTAAAAATATTATACATATGTAAATATATATGTATATGTATATGTGTGTATATGTATATTTTATTTTTCTTATCATAATTTTTATCATCACAATGTTGAATGTATTTGATAATCAGTCATATTCACCTGATTGATATTGCCCAAAATCTGATGACCCTGCAGTGTTTGGACTTGAGCAATCGATAGGGATGTGGTGCCGTCAGTGTTCTCTGTTTGTGTTACAATTTGTTGCCCCTGTTGCTGCTGCTGATTTTGTTGTTGCTGCTGTTGAGCACCAGCTGTGGTGGTAGCTGTCGATATATTGCCGGATTGATCTATTATATGATGCTGCTGTATTTGTTGTGCCTGCTGCACTTGCACTTGTTGTACTTGCTGCTGCTGTTGTTGTTGCTGTTGCTGCTGCTGATGTTGTTGTTGTTGTTGCCCATTGTTTGTGGTTGTCACTGTCAGGGTTTGCTGTTGATTTTGTGCATCAGGATCCTTTTTAACTTGTACGGTTTGAAGTGTGTGCAGCGATTGGACAGACTGTACTTGCGGTACAGTACTTACGGTTGTCGTGGTCACGGTTGATGTTCCAGAGGCGTTTGTGGCACCGGGCGGTACTGCCATGGCGGTTTTCTTGCCGGGTGCTGCAAAGATATAATAAATTATTTTTAACAATTTAATATAGAGAGAGAAAATCACCAATAGCAGCAAAGTAAAATAAGGATTAGAATTGAAATCCAATTACAATAATGATTTTAATCAGTAACAATTCGAATGCTTATTTAATATCAAGAAATTTAGTTTTCTAGCAAATACAACTGCCTAATGAAAAAAAAAAGAAATTGAGACGCATTGTCCATTAGTGAATCTTGACACCGACATTCATAAACGATTGTTAAAAGTTAAGGCATTCGTTAAACCGGTGTTCTCATACAAAATTCATACCTTAAAGCCAATATTAAATTTAATAACCGTGTATGAATACCGGCGTGACAGTTTTTCTGGATATAAATCTTGTTATTCAAGTCAATTTACGTTACACAGGTTAGGTTAGGTTAGCAGGTTGCTGGTGGAAAATGAAAGTTAAGTGTCCAGCCCACTTGGGTTCAATACAATGATCCCTTTGTGGTACCTGTAAGTTGGATAGTATATAGAAATAGAGAAAGGGAGGATAAAGATGAAAAAGTTAGATATAGATGATAGTTACTACAGGAGAGAAGAGAGTGGGTCGGGGAAAGAGTTTTGTGTTTACACATGCCATAAAAGGGGGTCAACGGCCATACCAGCCGCTGCTCCTAATAGAAGGACTACTCGGATTTTTTAGTTTAATTTCCGATAACTCGAATAGGCTACTGAAGGATAATCTGCCAAGGAAGTGCAGACGGAGATCTTCCAGAGCGAGACAGAAGCAGGGGAGATACGAGTTATTTTCCTCCTCTTATTCATCATTACAACAAGAGCAGTAATCATTGTAGCATCGTTTTCGAAAGTGCAGAAGCCGCTCAGTGTGGCCAAGAGATTGATCAAGTGCTTCCTAGTGAAGTTCATGGGCTCATTGTGTCATCTGTCTTCAGCTGATTTGAGAAAGGCAACATCAAAGCATCTCCAGCTGGATGAGAGAGGGAGCTCACGGAGATTGTCGATATCGACAACTCTGAGTAGAGTTCCCTCCCCTCTGTGCCAGGTCTTCCACAACTATGTTGCCTTCCTATGTACACGCAACCAATTTAATATGATACTCGTACGTGAGTGTGCAAGCTTACCGAGGGCTTTGCGACATTATTGGACAATGAAAGATGTGGAGTACGCACCTGCGAGGGACTTAATTGCAGACTGCCTGTCAGTCATGATATGGATACCTTTGTTGGATATCTGATAAAACCTTAGCCAGTGTCTTGCTATTTTAATGGCAGAGATCTCTGCTTGTAATATGCTACATTCCATTCGTCCGGAAGTCTAAAGGGCATTGCAATTCCAAGTTCTGTAATATATACGAACCCTTCAACTCTGCCCACGTCTCTTGAGTCGTCCGTGAAGACCTGTACGGCTCCATCCCCTTTAAGGGGAACCCTTCTGTCAATGAAATACGAAAATTACTATTAAAGTATGGTTTAGGAGTGTAGTAGTCAATGAGATCAGGTATGTTGTATGTGGTTTACTGTATTTAGAATGCTAGCATGTCCCCATTATCTATAGTTCCATGCTCCTGATGCATTTAGTCTAACGGCAGTACGTAGAGGTAACTTCCTGCCTGTTAAGTCTACTGGAAGGCAACATAGCATAGCGAAGAGCGCCTTTGTTCGAGAAGATCTAAGAGCACCTGAGGGTGGTGTTGGCTGAAGTAGTTAGCACGTTGACTACAAAACCGAACGTAACGAACCAACTGTCATTAAATAACAATACCACGCATTTTTCTGATGTGCATTAGTGTCCCTTTGTATCAGTTGTTGTAGGAAAGTTCAAGTGATGAAGGCATATTCACTGGTAACTGAACTATACCGACATAAGCAGATACTAATCCTAATGTAATATCAGAGCGCCCTCCTTCGTTGTGTAGCACAATCATCGGCGAGTAAAATAACCGAAAAAAAAATTTAATACGCTTCATTTAACACCAGAGGCGCTGCAACACTGCATTATTAAGAACGTGCAAAGAAGCAGAGTTGTAAAAGAATGAAGCTTTCCTCTGTCTCTTCCTTCACCGCCTGTCTTCTCTCTCACTATCCCTTTCCTAAAGAAGGTAACACCTAGTAATAGTAGTAGAAATTCATTGACTGAGTGTGCCACTTTGCGAAAAATCCCTTCAATGCGGGACTGATTGCACAATGATTATAGTGCTTTCCACCAGACTGAAAAACTGGAGACTTGCTTCAAGAAAAACTGCAGTGTCTAAAACATGAATAAATGTAAAATGCTTAAAAAGTTAGTTATCATAAAAATGAATTATTTTTCAATGAAGAGAATGAAGTACAAAATGCAGCATCTATTAGATGGCACTTAAGGGGCATTTCAAATCCTTTAGAATTCCGCGTCTACTGTAATTGTTTGAAGTAATTTTTAACTAACAACTTCTTCTTTATCTTGAAAGCATATTTGCGCCTTCCTAAAGGCGTGTACGCAGTTCTTTCTGAAAATTCAGATTCCCATAAGAAATGTATGTAAAAAAAACTACATCCGTCGAATTGTCACTTGTTTTGTGTTTTACAAATTCACCACGGACAGACATACCGTTCCACAACACGTACAAATGAGAGGGCATAAAAAATCGTCCATATTGCGGTTGAACAACGCCAAACACTCCTGCAAAATTGTCACACGACTGCGTTTGTGAGAAAACGCAGCATCCATCTTGCGAAAAACTTTGGCATGCCCACGTGGCCATTAAAAACTCAAATCACTGAGTCATGTGACATGCCTATAGCTTCAACAATCTCTATCACTTTCAATATCAGATCGGAGTGTGCGAGAGACCTTACGTCCAGAACGTTCATCTTCCGTGCTTACATATATGTATGTATGTTCCCACATTATGTTATTTTCAAATCACACAGTAGTCTGCTATCCAAAGCTGTCAAACACCAACTAAATGATGCGGCTTGTTCTAATTTTGACAGGACTCAACTGACAGCTGCGGGTGTATTCGTAAATGCATCACTGCTCTGCATCATGCGTGCAAACTTTTATTTAAAATGCAATACAAATTAGCTGATAATCTGTTTTAGTAGAAATCATGTTTGTACAACATATTTGACTTTTATTTATGCGTTATCTACTTCAGTGTACCAGTTTAGAACAGTTAAATGTCCATTTGCAGCGCAGTGATGCATTTACGAACACACCCTGCCTGTTGACAGAAAGAGTGTTGCCCTTTCAATTGAGAAGCGGAAAATTCAAAGTCACATATTCAAAGGTTAATTTAAATCTGAAGATAGAAAGTGTTTAATAAAAGACCCATTAATTTCGAATGCACAAGCAGTTGCTTTAAAAAATCGAATGCAAAAGAAATACATTCCACCCAATTATGAATAAAATTCCAAGAGAAATATATCCCTTTTCCAATTAGAATTTTTTGTTTTCCCTATTACTTGCTATTAATTGGAATTGTTCCCAGGGAAAAATTTCCTGGGGAATTTTATTCATAATTGGGTGGATTACGTTTTAAGTAAAATATCGAATCGAATCGAATCAGCTCGTTATCGAAAACAACAATTAAACCCCAGGTCCAGAATTTTTATTTTTTTAGTGAAAAAAGCGAGAGAGGAATACAAACAGGGCAATTATGAATAAAATTCTGCGTGGATTTTCTCCCTTTTCCAATTAGAATTTTTTGTTTTCCCTATTACTTGCCATTAGTTGGAATTTTTCCAGGAGAACAATTCCAACAAATAGCAAGTAACAGGAAAACAAAAAATTCTAATTGGAAAAGGGTGAAATTTATCGCGGAATTTTATTCATAATTGCCCTGATTTATTTCTATTTCAATACTCTCCCAAATGTTCAAGAATTGCTGCGACAAAAATTGTAAGTGTGGACCAGGACTAACTCCTGCATAATTTATCGTCCCATCACAATGTTATCGAAATTCCCGTTGCGCGGTAAATTTTCTGCTTAAAAGAATTTTGATGTTTTTTTTTTTTTTTTTTTTTTGTCATCTTGTACTTTATAAGAATAAAGAAGGCTACGGAGGTATTTTGGAGAAAAAAAGTATGTAGGTTGGCACTTTGTGCACGTTGCAACATGTGCACTCAGCTTGACTTTATATGAAAATGATTTAGAACTACAAATTCATTTAAAGTTTTAAACAACAGCAACTTTAGCAATTGGGTTAACAAGTGTAGGGAAAATTAAATGCTTGAATTGAAATGAAATTGGAAAAGGAAATCGTGTTATGTGTATAATATAAATATTTAACATTTTTTTAAATCAAAAGCAAAACACAAAAAAACATTTTCTTTAAAGTTATTCCACTAGTAAAAAAATAAAGAAAATATATTTGCAGAAAAAAAACCAAACAATTGCATATAAATTTGTAGTCTAACATTTCATTTGAGGTTTGTCAATGAAAATAACCACACAAAAATTACACTAAAATCAAGAACTAACTACAGAACATATAAAATAGTTAGTAATAAATAACTTTTTTAAAAGAATAAAGTTTTTTTTTTATTAAAAACTCGTAAAAAGAAAACAAACTCATAACAACAAAAGTTTGGCTTTTTTAATATGTCCACTTTATTTAAAAAAAAAATAATATGTAATAATAAATAAATTTAAGTAAATTATAACTAAAAATTTTTACCAAGAAATTGACGTCTAATAAATAAACATTTGTATGCATGTACATATGTATTTTAGAAATTTAGAACATAATTTAGAGATTTTGTCAATTTAATAAAAAAAAAAGAAAAATGCTTGCTGAGGGTGATTTTGTTAAGGAATTCAGACTTAAATTAATAGTGGTTCAAGAGCGCTTCTGAATGATAAGATCACTTACTTTTTTATGTTAGTTAGTGGAGAAAAATTAAAAAAAAAATCATTTAACGATAATTTAAATATACATATGTACATACTTATACTATTTTACTTTATATATTCAATTACATAAGTATGTAATGCTGATGCAATACAAGCCGAGAAGAAATTTTTTAAATGAAACCCAATTATTGATGTTTATAGAAGAGTTTATGTTTCTCTTCTATAAACATCAATAAAAATGAATTTTACATTGAGATTCGAAAACATTTTATTACGACTCCAGAGTCTAATATTTCGAACTTGTCAACAAGACAATTTGCAATTGATTCGAATTATATATCTGTACTTGAGTTTTGAGCTCAAGTAAAAATTTTCAACTTTTCAAGAATTTTTATACTATTTTGATGTAAACTAAACTGTGAAATTTTAAGTTCATTCATACATAATTTTTTTTCCGATGAAAAAAATTTTAACTATGAATTGATAATTTAAATATAATTTGGAAAATAAGGCGCGATATGCATTTTGTATTTTTGGTGTAATTTTGGTCCTTATTTTTAATTTTTTTATTTCAAACTATTTCGCCTATAATAAAAACTTAGCAATTATTAACATTAATATTTTCTTTTATGTAGCGCGATACTATTATTTTTCAAACCAAAAAATCTAAAAAGCAACCTTATCACTTTGAAGCGCACACAAAATTCTTTAATAATTAAAGTGAATGTTTGTTTGTGTTTTTCTTTGATAATCTTTAGCTAAAACTATTTCAACATAAAAAACTATTATTTTAAAAACTTAAATTAGATATACCATATTATAAAAATTGAAAATAAAATATGTATTATACTTATATTTAAAAATAAACAAATTAATATATTCAAGTATTTATGTATGAAGGTATGTATGTATGTATATAATGAATTGTATGTACAAAATTAATGTTAACTTTTTTCTTAAAGCGTTGATTTCACTTTTGGTATGCAAATTAGTTAAATAAACAAAAAACATAATGGTTAATGAATGATTTCTTAAACAACGTTGAAAAAATATATTTGAACAAATAATTTGTAAATAAAAAAAAACAAAGCTTTAAGAACAAAAAAAAAACGGGGACAGGATAACAAAATTATTGCTGTTGCTGTTGTTGTTGTTGTTGTTGTTGTTGATAGACCTCCTCACTAACTATATGTATAACATTTTGCATTTGATTTTGTGTCACTGTCACTTGTTGGCCATTGGCAGTTTCCATTATACAACTAGTGCCCGGTTCCTGTTTTAGAGGTATTTGTGTTATTGTACCACCCACATTTAGGGCAGCTCCACTTACTATTATGGGCGTGGCAACCGTGCTAGTTGTTGTTAAGGGAGACGCCGTAGCCGTGACTACAACACTGCCAGCATGTTGAGGTGTGCCTAAAATCGTACTTGTGCCACTGTTGAGTGTGGAGGAGGCCAACAGTTTTGTACCACCAAGGGGGTCGGTTGCACTTGAATTGGCGGCATTAGCGTTTGACTTACTTTTCTTTTCCTTTTTAACACCAGGTTTGGCGAAATGTCTCAGTTCCAAGTGACGACGCAAATTACGCGACTGACGTATGACAGCATAACAGATGGGACACGTGGCTGGTTGTTCCGATTGTGAGCGTGAGCGGGGTTCTTAAAAGAAAATTAAGCGTATTATTACAAATACATTTAGTGCAAAGGTTAAATTTCTATATATTTGTATATATCACTTACTTTCACCACTGATATTTTTAGTACGCTTGACGGTCTTGTTGGGCGTCGTTACCATGGTTACTTCACCGCTGCTGTTGGCATCCATGGTGACAATGGTGTCCACTTTTGTCACTTCGCTCTTGATAATGGGTGTAGAAGTAATGATTTGAGGTTCGTTGCCATTTTCGATTTGCTGATGTTGTTGCACCTGTTGCTGTTGTTGCACCTGTTGTTGCTGCTGCACCTGTTGCTGTTGTGTGGTTTGTACCGTGGCCGTGTGAGAAGAAGTTGGTGTGCTGATTATGGTTTCCATGCCTTCAACTTTGGTGATTTTGGGAGCCGTTGCTGAAAAACAGGATGAAAAAAAAATAATTCAGTGTAAAAATTAGTACATATTAGTGATGCACGAATAATCGTATTCGAATTGCCGAATATACGGCGGCCATTTTAAAATATTCGTATTCGCATTCGTATTCGTCAAATTGTTTAATATACGATACGATCTCTTCCTCGCAATATTTCCATTGAAATAAATGCCCATTGCAGCCGCATATGCCAATGTACCAACATTGTATTATAAACAGGGCTCGGAAATCGAAGAAGTCATCTTTTTAATCGTAGATCTTTTTACATTTAATAATATATTGTAATTCACAACAAATTCATTGAATAAAAAAAGTTTTAAGTGCATTTATTTACGCCTTTGAGTCATTTTGTAATGTTTTTAAGATCATTTTAATTTTTTGTGTGTATTTGTTCGTATTTTTTAAGTCATTATAATCCGAGCCCTGGTAATATGTCGGGGGTTTATTATGTAATTAGATTCTACGAGTAAAAGAAAACTGTTCCAATTTGCATGATATTAACATTACAATTCGAGTACATTTCCTTTTCATTCGGATTATATCTACTATAAAAAATAAAAACTTACGTGACATTTTCTTTACTCTGGGTTTGCGTTTACGTGCCGGCAAATATTGTTGTATAACATCCTTAGTAGCGTCTGTGGTCAAAATAGTTTGTTGTTGTCCAGTAGCAGGGTTTGTTTGTGTAGTAGTCGTTAGAATTTGTCCAGCCTGGTGTATATCATCGACAACTTGAGCGTGTACAGTTTGTTGGGGTGCGGTGGCAATTGTAGCAATCAGTTGATCTTGTTCCTATATGAAGGTTAGAAAAACAAATTAAAATTTATTAAATGATACAACAGAACAGATTGCATACTACATATATTAACTATTAAACTTACATGGTGGTGTTGTGGTATCATATGTTGTAGTTGTATCGAGTGCGTTGTGTAGTCATCTTTGGTCACAGTTTGTGGCGCCAATCCTTGTATATTCAGACATTGGGCTGCTTGCAACAGTGAGGGTAATTGAGCATGATCCACGCTCACCTCACCGCGATAGACAAACTCAAGCAGAGCTTCCAAGTCGTTAGCATTGACACCGGCCAACATAACTACTGGATGTTTGCATGGAGTATTCTAGAAATAAATAAAACAGAAAACAAATTTCTATTTTAGCAATCTAAAGCAAATATTTTCGCATATATAGTTTCTTTATTTTTAAAAGTTAATAAATGGTAGAAAACTGGGAAAATTTGTGTTTTTTAGGTACATACTTTTAACCATAATTTTTAATCTTAATTATTTTTTAAACAAGAGCTAACCTAAAAAACGGTAGGCCCCACTAGCGTACTCAAATTACGGTCGCCGGCATGTTACAAAAGTTTCCGATTTGAGCACAGTGTAATAATTAAACTAACCTCACCTGTCTCATATTTTTCTTGCGCTCAAGATCGCGTATTTTTAAATTTCAGAAATTGAAATTTATTTGATAGCATGAAATTAAACTAGGAAAGGGAGCAATTCGATTCAGTATCAGGTGACCTTATCCCTACAACAATGCAACTACACAATAAACAATATGTCGTTTGCTGTGCTACAATTGCCAATCCGTCAAAAGATGTGTACAATTTTGAAGCAAATTTCGACATTTTTGGTTTGAATTGCTCACTTTGGCATTAACAGCTGATTACTCGTATTAGCCGGTCTGAAGAGGCCACCTGATTCGCCTATAAGCAATTTCGATTAAAATGGTTAAAAATTAAATTGAGAAAAATAAAAATAAAAAAAGGTTCCAGACCTGGCAAAATTGGTTCTTTTGTGGAATCTTTCCGACCGATCCGAAAGATTAAAGGAAATAGCAAAACTTTTTGTTATCGCGATTTCCAGCACACCAATTTTGGAACTTAAAAATTGTAAGCAGTTTTAGGGATGTCAGATATGACGATTCCCCCCTAAACGTGGCGATGTTTCAACTTATTTGTTGTCTAAAGCTTTGATTTGGCGACTTTTATGACTATTTTTTTTTATAAATAAAATTGAATTTCAAAATTTTTTAAGAAAGGTGGAAAATTGGAGTCCAGCTCACTTGGGTGCATTACAATGATGTTGAAGGAGTAGTTTCAAAAATAAATACTACCAAACAAAATTTATCTGCAAGAAATTAAAACAATTTGATTTTTCTTATATTAATTATATAGTAATTAATGCGTTTTATCCAAAACCAAGCCCATTAACTGAACAACTAAACAACTGCAATGTAGCCAATTCACACACCTTTTTAAGCAAACCGTAGCTAATTCAATCATCTTTTATATAAATATGATATACAGGGTAGTAAAAAATAAATAAAAATATTATACCTGTTTTGAATAGATTTGCTACAAATCTACTAAAAAAATGGATTTCGTTTTGCATGGGAAATCTAGTAAAAAGCAGCTAGATTTAGGTCGAAATCTCGTAAGTACTAGATTTCGAGACAATGTAAAAACAAATTTATTATCAAATACATATGCATATATGTACCTACACCTATTAAGAAAATCTACATAAAATTGATTTTAAAACGGCAAAAAAATCTCACAGCCCTCGTACACCTAAAGTCACTTCATTCTTTGATTGCGATTTGAAATAAGCCACATTTTGTATGCGAAATGTTAATTTCAGCCCAAGGTTGGAACATACTAAATAAAATATTTCCCATGATTGTAAAGGGTGTTGTTGCAACAAGAACGCAAGATTTAAATTTTAAATAAAACACAGATATTTAAAACAAAATCGTTAAATTTTATTATATCGTAAAGTAGACAAAATGAGGTTATGTGTGGAACAACAAATCGGGCAGATGGCCGCCGCGGCTTTGTTGGCACACACGCGCTCTTTTAATGAAATTTGCAATGGCCGTTTTGCATAAATGCTGCTGTATTTCATTAATGCAGCGTCCAATTTCTTCTTTTAAGGCTTGAGTCGTCGTCGGCTTATTCGCGTAAACCATCGACTTCAAAAAACCCCAAAGAAAAAAGTCTAATGGTGTTCAATCGCACGATCTAGGCGCCCAATTCTGGTCTCCAAAACGCGAAATAACACGACCGGGAAATGACTGATGTAGCAATTAAATTGTTTCTCTGGCTGAATTGTTTCTGTGACATGTGGCGCCGTCTTGTTGAAACCACATGCCCTCCACATTCATTTCTTCAATTCTAGGCACGAAAAAGCTGGTTATCATTTCACGATACCGAACACCATTGACTGTTTGCGCTTGACCTGCGTTTGAGCGACATCATCACGTACAGCTGCGACATTTTCGGTCGGTCGACCTGGTCGAAGGCGCTTTATTGTCTTTATATCACTAACAGACCCAGTTTAGGCAAATTTATCCATTAATGTCTTTACAGTTGACTCTTTTGGAGCATTATTGTGACCCCAAATTGATCGCAAATTTGCGAACTGTAGCCGCAAAACTTTCACCATTTTGGTAAAACAATTTCACAATGAGAATGCGTTGTTCATTCGTGTAGCGCTCAATTTTTACTAACCTCGTACCTTCTACAGGGTGTTTTTTTAGAGGCTTAGAACTTTGAATTGAAATAAAACACAAGAAAATTGTTTTAATGTCCATCAATTTGGATTTATTGGAAGGATAATTTTATGCCATTAATGTTTAAATATGATTTCGAGCATGTGGCTGCCGCGGCTGGCTCGAATAAAGCCAATTCTACAGGTCCAATTTTCAACCACTTTTTCGAGCATATGGGGCCGTATGTTGGCAATAACGCCACGAATGTTGGCTTCCAAGTCCCCTAACGTTTCTGGTTTGTTGGCGTAGACGAGCGACTTCACATATCCCCAAAGAAAATAATCCAATGGTGTCAAATCACACCAATTGACAGGTCCATTCCGCAAAATTATGCGCTCATCGAATGTTTCCTTCAATAAATCGATTGCGACGTGCGCTGTGTGGCATGTAGCGCCGTCTTGTTGGAACCACAACTCATCCACATTCATGCCATCCAATTCGGGAACAAAATAGTCGGTTATCATGGCTCTATACCGGTCTCCATTAACGGTAACTGACTCTCCAGCATTATTTCGGAAGAAGTATGGCCCAATGACTCCACCAGCCCATAGAGCACACCAAACAGTCAGTTTTTGTGGATGTAATGGCGTCTCAAGGGTCTCATGTGGATTCTCTTCACTCCAAATGCGGCAATTTTGCTTGTTGACGTAGCCATTCAACCAAAAATGAGCCTCATCACTGAACAAAATTTTGCGATAAAAAACAGCATCGAGATCAATCTCATTTTCGGCCCATACACCAAAATCACGACGCATTGCATGGTCTCGCGGCTTTAATTCTTGCACAAGCTGGATCTTGTAAGGTGGCAAGCCAAGATCTTTGCGCAAAATCTTCCATAAAGTTGATGGACAAAACTCCAATTGCTGTGCACGGTGGCGAATCGATTCATTCGGGTCCTCTTCAACACTTTGCTCTACAGCGGCAATTGTTTCTTCGGTGCGCACTGTTCGACGTCTCTGCGGATGGGTATTATCACATAGAGTAAACGTAGTGCGAAAACGATCCATGGTTAACCGAATTAATTGCTCTGATGGACGATTATGTCGACCATAAAATGGACGGAGCTTGCGGTAAACTTCGCGAACTGAACCATTATTTTCGAAATAAATTTGCACGATTTGCAAGCGTTGTTCTTTTGTCAACCTGTTCATGATGAAATGGCAAACCAAACTAAATATTAATCACTTGACAGCTGACAAAATGGCCGCCAGTTAAAAAAGTGATGCCGACTTAAAGTTCTATACCTCAATAAAAAACACCCATTACTAGCAAACAATAACAATTGTTCAAATGTCAAACAATGACACTTCGAATGGCGCCAAATTTAAATCTTGCGTTCTTGTTGGGAGACCCTTTACTAGTTCATTTTCATCTGAAGCATAAATTATGGTTATGTTATGTCACGTCTGATTGCATCATAAGCTTAAATTAGACGTGACATAGCCGTAGTGCCATAGCCATAACCAAACCAAAACTCAATTGGTTTCTATGGTGAGAGTTATGGCGTTATGGCGAGTCACCTATAATCAAATACAGTGTTGCCCATTAGTTTGGTTCGAACGGCTGTTTTCTATGGCTATGGTTATGCCGGTATTTTAAAGCTCACAAGTAGACACATGTTTTATTTTTACACTCTCCATCTCTAAAATTTAAAATGAAATAAAATAAAACCTAAAATAAATAAATACTTAAAAACAAACAAGAGCACTTAAAATTCAGTGAGATTTACTCTAAAAAACATACAAATTCTATGGCCCATACTCACTGACCAGTGTTGCCAGAAAATGATGATAAGAGAATGCTAGGTCCTTAAAAAAATTCTGCTAAAATGCTCTACCGAACAAATGCATAATGCCAGATTTATATTTAAAATTTTTTATTGAAATAGCTTTGAAATTCATGTTTATACAAACTTATTAGTATTTACAGGTGTTTTTATAGCACATACAGTAATTACATTACATAAGTATACAGCATACAACTTGTCAATATACACAAATTTGTATGTACTACGTAAAATATAGAAATGTACCAGTAAAATTCTGGTTGGTATGTCTCCATGTTGCCATAAGAAGTACGTAGTACAATTGACGAGGTACTGGTCAATTTTATTAGTGTTACTAGTAGATTTCCAATGACAAGCACATGCTAACGGCCCTATCTATAAGCAAAAACTGGCATGAGGTTAGCATAAGTGACGAAATTGAATTGGGTGTTAACGAGTTCCTCTATACAATTTGACATTAAAATTGGTCGCAATACGAAGTTTTAACCCACTACTAAGATTTAGCGTGATCTTTAAGATCATGTTCAATTTTGCCACTTATGCTAACTTCATGCCAGTTTTTGCTTATACATACATATGACCGTAAATGTCTATACCACAAAGTATTGTATGGAGAATAATTAGCGCTGGTCACAAAGTCACAAGCGACTAAGTAAATCTTACCATCGACATTTCCTTCAGGGTATATACATATAATATATGTACATATGTATATCGAGACGTTGTAAAAAATAAACTTTTTAATTGAAATTATACCTATGGCCTACCCATAGTTTAGAATTGTCAATATGTCGAAATGTTTGATATCTTTTGAAATGCAGGCAGTCAAATTTTATCTTAAGCGACAATTTATGTATGGTAAAATATATTTGGATACTATTCAAACTAGTCTTCTGAAAACTTTAATTTTTGTCGCTTACGGATAATTGAAAATAGGCCACCATATATATACATACGTATGTATACAATACATAAATACGTATAATACATAGGTATTCGTTGTATCTACATTACGTAGGAAACACATAATTGTAAAAAACATTTACATTTTTGAATAGAATTACTCTCTACACTGAAACAAATTTAGAAAATTAACATTTTTTATTTTAAGCAAATTCTGCCAAAAAGCATTTGGCAGAATATTTTAAAAGTTGAATGCTTTTCAACTAACGAAAATGCCAGATCTGGCAGTGAAAATGCCAAAATGGCAACAATGTCACTGACTTGAAATAATTACAAATAAGAACAACAAATACACACAAACGCATATTTTAAGGGAAAATGTATAAACTAAAAACATGCATAAGAATGTATGTAATACTATGTTGTAAGTATGTACATATGCACATATATTAAATTCAAACTATGTAATCAATAAGCATTATTACGCTCAGAGTTCAAAAAAGTATCTGAAATTTATAATAAAATTTAAAGACTCACGTTTTAACGTGAAACAACATCAATGAATGGAAATGTGACAGACAAATAACAACAATGTTGAATATGTGGAAAGATGCTCTTTATATATTTTTTTTCCTTTTTATTATTAACAAGAGATTTGGACTGGATTGTAGTTGCTATTGTATTCCCAATAAGAAAGAGGGGTCATAATAAAGCTGTTGTTACTCCCGCACTCATTAGCGCAACGCAACGTAGTATCAGATATGAAAACAATGAGTTTAGAGATTTTTAAGCGAAATAAAAGAAAAAAGAGGTACATACGTACATACATAATTGAGGAAGAGTAAAACGGCATTAAGAAAAGTGGCAAAAAAAAATAAATAAATAAACAAAGGTATGGGTAGTTGAATGAACTTGGAAAGTAAATAAACAAAGACAGATGGGCAATTCAAACTGAAAAGTATGCATAGATAGACGTAGTGAAAATCTACATTTTCATATTGTTCAACAAACAATGCAATTTGAACTCTAACCAGTACCTGGATTCTGTAACTTTTTGCGAACCGAAAATCGTAATTTTATCGACATGTTTATTCGCTTGCGATAACGATAATGTGATTCTGTAATTTCTTTTAACGATAATCTCCCGCTTTATCTTATTCACAATTTAATTCAATATTATGTGGTATCTCCTTATAGAAAATGTTAAAACAAGCGAAAAGCACAAAGAATAATTAAGAAAAACTCAACAAATTAGATCTTATGACTTATAAAAAATTTCTTTTTAATAATTATTTATTGAGTTTTATTTTTCGCTTACAAAATAAAAATAAATTCAGTAAAGTGTGACTTTGACTCGCTCAGGAAGGTTTCCGTATGTACACCAGATATGTAATACTATACGGACTTTAGCCTATAATATATTACCATTGTATATAGTTTTGGCATTTTTTCGTTTTTAGGATTTGTTATTTTGAGCGTTATTTTAATATGGCGTTTTTCGGATTTGGCGATTTATTTTAGTTTGGCAGTTTTTTCTCGTTTTGGCAATTTTTTGTTTTTTTTTCGTTTTTTTTCATTTTGACGATTTTTTTATTATGGCGATTTTTTTCATTTTGCGATTTTTCCGGTTTTTGGCGATTTATTTTAGTTTTAGAATTTTTTTTTAATTTGGTGCTTTTCTCGTTTCGTCGATTTTTTCGGTTTGGCGATTTTATATTTTGGGCTTTTTTAGTTTAACCGTTTTTGAAAATTTCAAAGTACATTAATTTGTCAAAATTACATAGTGATTTTGATTTTTTTTTTAATTTTAGGTTAATTGTTGTAGTCGGTATAAAAATACACTAACTTTACAAAATTTCAAGTGTCGACATAAATACATATATGTAATTGTATGTATGTATATTACATGGGACATTTAACATTTTTCGTTGCTCGTTTAGAAACAACCTTTAATTTTTAACTCTCTCTCTCTCACTGTTGTAGCGGCCAAAGTTCTACATACTCTGTCCAAATTTCAGGTCTGTAGCTCTCACGGTTCTCGAGAAAATTGTGAGGGACAGACAGACAGACGGAGAGCGTAGCGGAAACAATAGGCTTCCTTTTCACCTTTGGTGTACGGAACCATAATTATGTATTTTCTGGGTTTGATTTGTTACTCAGAAAATGGTGCCCTAATTCAGTAAGAAGATTTAGGACGTTTTTGTTTAAAAATATTTTTGGTGTTTGGTTTAGAATTCTTCAAATAATTTTCTTCAAAATGGCCATTGTCCTTGATAATAAATAAATTCAGTGGCCCGCGCACGAAGGGTTCCGTACGTACACTAGATATGTAATTCAATACGAAATTTAGCCTATATAATAAATAGTTTTTTGATGCTTTTTCCCCCGTTTTGTCGATTTTTTCGGTTTTTAGTTTTTTTATTTTGGCGATTTTTTTTTCACATAGGCGATTTTTAGTTTTGGTGTGTTTTTTCGCGTTTGGTGATTTTTTTCGGTTTTTGGTGTTTTTTCAATTTGGCAATTTTTTTTCATTTTGGCGATTTTTTTTTTCATTCAGGTGATTTTTAAGTTTTGGCGCCTTTTTCGCGTTTTGGCGATTTTTTATTGTTTTCGCTACGCTGTCCGTCTATCCGTCACACGCTATTTTATCAGGAACCGTAAGAGCTCCGAACCTGAAATTTGGACAGAGTATGTAGAACCTTGGCCGCTACAACGAAAAATACATGAGAATTAAAAATTAAAGGGTGTTCCAAAACGAGCAACGAAAAATTTTAAAATCCCATGTAATATACATACAAATTGTAAAGGGTGTTCCAACAAGAACGCAAGATTTAAATTTTAAATAAAACACAGATATTTAAAAAAAATCGTGAAACTTTATTATATCGTAAAGTAGACAAAATGAGGTTATGTGTGGAACAAAAAATCGGGCAGATGGCCTCCGCGGCTTTGCTGGCACACACGCGATCTTTTAATGAAATTTTTAATTGCCGTTTTGCATAAATGCTGCGGTAATTTCATTAATGCAGCGTCCAATTTATTCTTTTAAGGCTTGAGTCGTCGTCGGCTTATTCGCGTAAACCATCGACTTCAAAAAACCCCAAAGAAAAAAGTATAATGGTGTTCAATCGCACGATCTAGGCGGCCAATTCTGGTCTCCAAAACGCGAAATAACACGACCGGGAAATGACTGATGTAGCAATTGAATTGTTTCTCTGGCTGAATTGTTTCTGTGACATGTGGCGCCGTCTTATTGAAACCACATGCCCTCCACATTCATTTCTTGAATTCTAGGCACGAAAAAACTGGTTATCATTTCACGATACCGAACACCATTGACTGTTTGCGCTTGACCTGCGTTTGAGCGACATCATCACGTACAGCTGCGACATTTTCGGTCGGTCGACCTGGTCGAAGGCGCTTTGTTGTCTTTATATCACTAACAGACCCAGTTTAGGCAAATTTATCCATTAATGTCTTTACAGTTGACTCTTTTGGAGCATTATTGTGACCCCAAATTGATCGCAAATTTGCGAACTGTAGCCGCAAAACTTTCACCATTTTGGTAAAACAATTTCACAATGAGAATGCGTTGTTCATTCGTGTAGCGCTCAATTTTTACTAACCTCGTATCTTCTACTTTCAAACAATAACAATTGTTCAAATGTCAAACAATGACACTTCGAATGGCGCCAAATTTAAATCTTGCGTTCTTGTTGGGACACCCTTTATGTACATTTGAAATTTGTAAAATTTTTGTATTTTTATATAGACTACAACAATTAACACTAAAATTTAAAAAATTTAATTAAAGGATGGTCCATCAGTTATTGCAATTTTGACTTTGTAAGAGGCAAACTCTTGAAATTTTCAAAAACGGTAAAACAAAAAAATTCGAAAATTATACAGGGCTATCATGAATAAAATTCCGCGTGAAATTTCTCCCTTTTCCAATTAGAATTTTTTGTTTTCCCTATTACTTGCTATTAGTTGGAATTATACCCCGTGAAAAATTTCACGCGGAATTTTATTCATGATAGCCCTTATAAAATCGCCAAAAACAAAATCGCTCAAACGAAAAAAAAGCACCAAATTATAAAAAAAAAAATCTAACACTAAAATAAATCGGAAAAACAGAAAAAATCGACAAATTTAAAAAAAAAAGCCAAAATTGAAAAAAAAACGCCAAAAACCGAAAAAAGTCGCCAAAACTAAAAAAATCGCACAAACGAAATAAAATCCCCAAAAATGAAAAAAAAATCGCCAAATTGAATAAACGCCAAAAACCGAAAAAATCGCCAAAACGAGAAAAAGGCGCCAAATCTAAAAAATCGCCTAAATGAAAAAAAATCTCCAAAATTAAAAAAAAGCCAAAACTATTTATTATACAGACTAAAGTTCGTATTGAATTACATATCTAGTGTCCGCACGGAACCCTCTTGAGCGGGTCAAAGTCAAGCACCAGCAAGCAAGTTTAGTATCATAAAAAATCTTTGTACAATGAAATACACAGTGGAACATTTTTAATAATCTGGGCTATCATGAATAAAATTCCGCGTGAAATTTACCCCTGGAAACAATTCCAACTTATAGCAATTTGATAGGAAAAACAAAAAATTCTAATTGCCCTGAATAACAATCAATTATTTAGACCACAATAAAAACACATTTCATTATATGAAATGTTAAGCAGTTTAGCAAAAATCAAAGTATTGTCACTATAAATTTTCAACAATATTTTAATAAAATGACAAATACAGAGCTATTCAGGGCTATCAAGAATAAAATTCCAGGAGAAATTTCTCTCTTTTCCAATTAGAATTTTTTGTTTTCCCTATTACTTGCTATTAGTTGGAATTGTTCCCCGTGAAAATTTTCACATGGGATTTTATTCAAGATAGCCCTGATTATTAATTTTGAATCCTTACTTTAATCATTGATGTCTTTTTAACCCCCGACTAAAAAAAGGGGTGTTATAAGTTTTTAGTGTGTGTCTGGGTATCTGTGTATCTGTGTGTCTGTCCGTGTCCACGTACAGGCCAAACGGCTGGACCGATTTTCATTTAGTTTTTTCTGTTTGAAAGATGACTTGTTCGAGAGGGTTTGAAGAAAATCGGTACAGCCATCTTTTCTGAAAAAAGTCGGGGTTTTTAAAATTTTTAATTTTTGTTATTAAAATGTTTTGTACAGAATTTATGAAATTAAAAAATAAATTATTTTATCTAGTATCCAAATTTGTCTAGTTTTTTAGAGTTTCTTTTTTATTTCAAATGTTTATTGAATTAATCTTACAAAAAAGTATAATATTTTTGTGTTACAAATTTAACAATAAAACAGGATTTTACAGGATTCAGGGTTTTTAGAGAAAAGACAACTTGCTAAAAACCCTGAATCCTGTAAAATCCAGTTTTATTGTTAAATTTGTAACACAAAAATGTTATACTTTTTTTGTAAGCGTTTTCAAATTTCAAAGTTGACAACATTGGTTACCAGCAATGAATTCTGGAATGAAAATTATACATGCTGTGGTTCACCATCTCCTTTACTATTCATTACCTTTTCCCACTGGTTAAATATTGGAAATTAGTTGGTACACTCTTTTTCTGTTTAAAGCTTAAATTAGACGTGACATAGCCATAACGCCATAACCATAACCAAACCAAAATTCAATTGGTTTCTATGGTGAGAGTTATGGCGTTATGGCGAGTCACGTATAATCGAATACAGTGTTGCCCATTAGTTTGGTGCGAACGGCTGCTCTCTATGGCTATGGTTATGACACGTCTGATTGAGCCTTAAAATACTGTAAATTAGTTTGTGTTCTCTGTTTACATCTGGTTAATTTTTGTGTGCTCCTAACAGTGTGCACACTGCTACCGATATTCGGTAGATTCTACCGAATATGTTTGTGAATTTAACAATATACCAATTCTACCGAACAAGGCCTGAAATCTACCGAATATTGTTATTTAGTAATTGAAGTCGATATATGTGTAATTTGCCTATTTTGCCACATAGCAGAGCGGTCATTTAATGTCATGAAAATCATTAAAACAGAACAAAGAAATCGGTTAAAAACTGAAACTATAAGTAACCTAATATTTGCCAAAGAATTGTGCCTTTTGGATGAAATATTTATTCCTACCAATGATTTAATAATTTTTGCACCAAAGTTTAAATTCATAAATATATCTTACATATAATATTTGTAGTTACAAATGTTTGTCAAATAAAAGTTATTTTAGTAGCTTTATAAAATCTATGTAAAAAAACTGAATTCCTGTTACTTATGTATATTATTTTATATATGCATAGCATATCTATATAAAGTGTAAAGGCAAATAACTGGGGATGTCACTTTTTTTTTTTATTGGAAATTGTTTATGGCAGTTTAATTTCCAATCACGTGAAGTTTTAAATGCGCTTTTGGAACTTGTTTAGTTTGATAGTCATTGCACTTACCCTTTATATATAATTACATATATTTTGTTATTTTTTATGTTTCTTTGAGTTGTTATTTTTTATGTTTCTCTGAATAAAAAAAGTTTTCTACCGAATTTTATTCAAATCTAGAGATATTTTGTCGATTCTACCGAATTTTAAAAAAATTAAGTGTGCACACTGGCTCCTAATGCATTTTGTTTTCTCTGTTTACATTTTATTATTAAAGGAAATTGGAAAGAAGCCTTTGGGGTTATTTTTTATCATATACATATATGTACATACATATGTACATGCATATATATGTACATACATACAGTCAGAGACTAAAGTTTAAGTACACATTCAAAATCCGTAGTTTAAAGAAAGAAATGTTTCTTTTACATGCATTTTTATTTATCTTCATTTTTAATAGGCACTAGGTATAAAGAAAATATAGAAACATAACTGTAATTTTTAAAAATATGTGCAATGAAATTACATTTACAAAAGTAAATGTTTTGGTTTAGGAGTGGTTTGGAGTTAATGTCAACTATTACAATTTTAAGAACATATTAGACCATATTCGGATGTCATTTGTTGACGGCTTGGTAGGTACCTAATAACCACAAATCAAAGAATGTTGAAACAAGTTAACGACCCTAAGCATATTGCATTATTTTTTCATATATTTTATGGTAGTACAAATACTTTTCTAAAATACGGTTTTAATACTTTTGTTTCTGATGTTGATATATTTATTATAATACCTATTACTTATAATTTTTTTGTATAAACATTTATAAGCACTCTAAATATTGGCATAATTTATTTTTTAAATTGCAATATAGCTTCAAATAGACTCAAAGATAAATTTATGGAAAACCACAAAAGAAATCGCAATTGGCGTTATTTTGCTAGATATTGAAAAATCTTTTGACGCTGCAAACGACTTATTGTAATCGATTAAGGAACATCGCTACATTTTTACTTTAAAAAATACATACCGACATACATACCTATCAGGACTGACAGATATGGTGATTTCTCGCCAAACGTGACGATTTTTCAACTTGTTTGGCGTCCAAATTTTTGGTTTGGCGACATGTCGATTTTCGGGCTATAAATAAATTTGTTGAAGATTCTTCTGGCGATAAATATGTAAATTAATTTTGATAGGTACGATCATTTTATAAAAATGTATATTAAAAAAAGTGTTATGTTAAAACAAATTTATAATCAAATATATACTAATAAAAACCACATAAAACTGATTTCTGGGGAATTTGGGCGATTTTTAAAATCAATTTGGCGAAATAGGTCGAAAGATCTGCCAACCCTGCTTGCTATAACCAAATTAGAGAATTAATCCACTCCTCCGCAATCAAAATTAGATAACCAACTAGGGATGATAAAAGTTGGTACAATTGTACTTTTTTTGGTACAATTCAAACCCTAATAGCACGCTGGTGCCCCCGTGACTCATTTGGTACTATTTGAAAAATTTTCGAGACTATTTTGTTTTTTTTCACACAAAAAATTAATCGGTATCATTATTTTAACCTGGCTAACAAAATTCACTCCCGAAAATGTTAGTAGTATCGTAACTTTCTTATTAAAAAATATTCCTGAAGAAAATGGAAATTACGATAGTATAAATAACGAGATTCGAGCTTTGAAAAATTAAATGGATGAGCTCATTTTTCCGTACCTTTCAAAAGTTATCAGGAGAATATTGTCAATTCCACACTCATCAGCGAATGTGGAAAGAGTATTTTCATAATCAAAACGAAGACTCGATCGAGTCTTTAAAGTACGGCAATTAAGAGGCAACCCTTCAATATAATCTTTTAAAATTTTTAAAAGATTATTGACAGCATCATTGGTTATGTTGAACAAAACTGTCCAATTAGCTAATTTGTGTTTCAATTCAAAAAATTTTTTTTAAATTATTTTTATCACTTCCAAGATTTTCTTCTTCAATGTTTTTTTCTCCAATTAAATTTTGTCTTGTATCATTTACCGCTAAATGTTGGCTGCAGGAATTATTTTTATATTCTTGCGTAAACAATGCAACAATTTTCTGTGCATCTGTCTTCGCTTTTCTTTTCACCATTTTACTGACCTTTTTTAAAAATTCACTTATTTATTTAATATTTTACAATTTTTTTATTATTATTTATTTAATATTTTACAATTTTACTTTTTATCAATAAATAAAACATTTATTTGACAAGTTTTGAAAATATATGTATGTTGTTTGATATATTCACCCTTATTGCGAATGGCGTCGTCGACGTCACATCAAGACGACAGTAAATTTTGTCCCTTGTATACTCTTTATCGGCAAAAAGTGGATCTTATTGACAATCTCTTACTAATCTCTAAGACTTTGTAAATTAATGGAGCATGTTAATAGTAGTAAATTTTTTGTCGACAGAGAGTAGGCGAGTGAAATTTTTTAGTGTCGTCTTAATGTGACGTCGACGACGCCATTCACAATAACGGGGATTATTTCAAAATATTTCCAAACTTGAAAATTACTTAAAAAGATGCTTGAATTAAACTTTGTTTCCAGTTAAATTTCAAGTACTTGAATTTTAATTTTTTGGGTGCTTATTGGGGAAAGTCTAATACAAACAAAAGACTTATTGAAAGAATCTAACTCGTGTTTTTACGAATTGAATTTTTCAGTGATTCCAATACATTTCACACAAATAAAAATCGCCACAAAAATTTATTACAATAGTTTAAAAAATAACGCTTTTGCAATTAGATGTACAAAAATTACACAAAGAATATTAGTTTCTATTGTGCTTTTACCTTACCCTGTAAAATAACAGTTATTTTATTTGGGGCATTTCTACTTGAGACCAACGATATGTATTTACTGCCTCTTCCACTATGTCCAAAGAAACCCCCTGCAAAAGAAAACTAGTATCCCGAATTAATCTTCATATCGTTCTTTTTTTTTAAATCAAACACAAAATTTGAAAACTCTAAATTTGTGTTCTGGCAAACTAGTTTTTTGAGTTATGACGTTATATGAGTAAATGAGCGACATGTTCTGAAAATATAATAAAAAAAAAGTTAAAACCCAAAAAACGGGTTTAGTACTACTATTGGGGTCGAAAAAGTACGATTTTAAAAGGTAATTGGTACGAAATTGGTTTACTCATTTATCATCCCTGTAACCAACTTTAGTCAAAAACGGCAACCTTTCAAGCAATAACTTATATACAAATATGGGAGTCAGGGAAGGAAAATGACTTCTTGGATTTTGTATCAACTATGAAAACAAAATGTACTTTTTAGACCACGACGGTGCCATTTTTTTTTTAATATTTATTAATAAAAACAGAAACGCGAAAAAATGTGTATAAAAATTCAGAAGTGTACAATAAAAAACAGAAACAACAAAAATGTGTATAAATATAATAACATTAAAAAATATTAAATATTAAATTCATAAAGGAACATTCGTAGATTCGACTATTATATTAGAGATCACAATAAAACAGACACAAAAAAAACTAAAGAGAATACCTATAGGCAAAATTAATGTTACCATATAGTGAAACATTGACATTTTTAAATTGTACCAAATAACTCGCGGTAGTACCACGTTACCAACAACATACCACGCTACCAACAAAATATGTACCATAAAAAGTACAATTGTACCATGATTTCCATCCGTGATGGATATGAAAAAACAAAAGAGCATTTCCCCTTCATACTAAAGTTCAAATAGAAAGAGATGGAAAGAGAATACAATCTTAAACCAAAAACTCACGAGTATAACGTCATCAAAAAGTTTTAACGGCGGAACACAAGTCTTCCCTGAAAAACCCAAATACATATATATATATATATATATATATATATATATATATATATATATATATATATGTATATATATTTATTATCTCTCACTCTCTCACTCAACAGCTCTTTTAATAGAATGAGATACGAGTAGTGAAAACCAAAATTCTTTAGAAAAGCTGAGTTGGCAACAATTGCTGAGCTAAAATATCTACAGCTGTTTTAATACAACAATTTGTAGCCCACGTGTGAATGTATAGTTGCGTATGTATATAGAAAAAATCAACAGAGCATGAGCATTATATTAATAATAAATTGAATAGGGGAAAGTTTTGTTTTGCGTAGGTTTTTTTCACATAGAACTAACAATGAGGAATCAAACAATAGGAAGCTTTCTCTTTCTCTCGCACTCTGTCAAATCTTTTTAATATTTTATGCTCCTTTTGGCGACCTTTGAAAAGGTAGTCTAAAAAAATAAGCTCTTCTCTGTTGCACTCATAATAAAAAACAGCGAAAAAGGCATGGAAGAAAAAAGTATGCATATGCATGTATGAAAAACATCGCATATAAAATGTACGTGTTCAAACATATGTATGTATGTGCTAGTCTCTTGCACAAGATATCTTATAAGAACTTTTAGGACATGAGGGATTTTTCAAATGCTTTGCTACAGCGAAATCTTATAAAACAAACGTTAACAACACTGTTTGCAAGAAATTTATTTCAGTATTGTAGGTATAAGAGTAAAGAAGAAAACACTTCGTGACGGAAGAATTTGTGATACCAGCTTCTTTCTACACATAAGCGCGTGTACAAACGTCATGCATGTATGTGTGTATAATCTCCCTGAAGGAAATGTCGATGGTGAAAATGTACTGAGTCGCTTTTGACTTTGTCACCAGTACTACTCTACAATTATTCCCCATATAATACTTTGTGCTATAGACCTTTAGCATGTGCTTGTCATTGAAATTCTACTAGTAACACTAAAACAATTGACTAGATATTGAATTCATAGTTCTTATGGGAACATGGAGACATACCAACCAGAAATTTACTGGTACATTTCTATACCTTAATTTATGTATATTGACAAGTTGTTGCAAAATCCACCAGAAATACACCACATCTGTTTTCTCTCTTTATTTTATACTGACGAATAAAAGAGAAATTGTAGACAATGTAACTACTACTAGAGTTTTAGTGTTGACATAGAGACACTTGGCCCCAGTCTGACTGCAGGGCTTTTATTTTTCTGCGCACATGCAAAGGCACACACATGCATTAACATTAGTTGTATGCGGTTAATCACATAATAATTAGCTTACCATCTACATATTACACACACACTCAAACGTACAATATGAAAAATAACAAGCATACACTAGTCAACAGTACTTCTTTTGAGAAGACAAGCTGTCTTGACGTCATCGCTTGCTACAAGTGATATACACATACACCAATACATCCATCGTGCTTCGCTTATAGTACGACAGCATTTATTATTGGTTTAGTATAATACATGCGACGTGAATACATTTAAAAATCATGACGTTTTTGCATTTCAAGACTGTTTACGCAGCTCTCTAGTATGTACGTATGTATGCCCAAAGGGCTAATTTTCTTCAACAACGTTATAACTCGAAAAAAGCTAGTTTCACAGAAAACATATTAGATGTAATTAACTTTTAAGCTTTGTTTTTGAGTTGACGATTATAGGTATGACTGTTCCCAAGTATCCCAATAAGCACAAAAAATTAAAATTCAAGCACTTGAAATTTAACTGGAAACAAAGTTGAATTAAAGTATTTTTTCAAGTAATTTTCAAGTTTGAAAATATTTTTAAATAAAAAATTAAACAACATACATATGTATATGCAGTGATACCAACTTAGCCCCTTTAGGGGCGAAAAAAATATTTTAGCCCCAAACTAAAAAAGGCGCAAACCTAGCACTTTTTACAATAATCTTTCAGCCCTTTTAGTCCCTTTTTAGTTTTTGCTCGATATGACTACATTTAAACTTCTGCGAACTTTTTCTTCCTTTAATCTAGCAAAATAAAATAAGTAAAAAGTCGATATTGCTTTACCAATTTAAAAAAGAAGAATAATATAGAGTAATCTTTTATTTCTTCAAAATTTTTTATGCCTTGAAAGTTATTCAGTACAGCCTAAAACAGATAATGTATGTTTTTGGAAGAGCGAGAAATCGAAATTTTATTTCATAACATTTTTATACATACATATGTATATATATTTCTATTATATATGTATGTATATGCTAACTATTTAAAATACTGAAGCTCTAAAGCTATGTATGTGTTGATCTCATGATAGTTATTTATATTCTAATAAATAAATTACTTTACAAAAATTGATTTGATGTTTTTATTTTCAACAGAAACATTTTAATACTAGCCCCTATTCGCGCTTTTTCGAAAAATTTTACTGTTTTTTTATTTTTGAATATTTTTTCAATTTAGCCCTTTCCAGCCCTTTTCAAAAATTTTTACGCGTTTTGAGTCCCAAAAGTTGGCATCACTGTGTATATGCTCAAACATTGTCAAATACGTAATTTATTTATTGTTAAAACTGAAATTGTGGTGAATATATCAAAAACAAATAAATAAAAGTGAATTTGGAAAACAAAGGTGAATAAAACGTGAAAACAATAGCGAAGGCAGATGTGCGGAAAATAATTATTATAATACAAAGGAATTGCATTTTGCTTTCCATTTTGAAAGCCTTGTTTTTGCAGTTTGAAATACACTTGAAATCAATTGTAATACAAGGTTGAATTACAGTATAATTCAAGGCTTGAATTAAACTGTACTACAACTGAATTAAAGTGTAAATCAAGCATAATTCAACCCTTGACAATTGATTGTGTGGCTTGAATAATACTTGTTTTACACTTGATTTCAAGCAAAATTGCTTATTGGGATATTAATAATAATGTCTTATCATTACAGCATACATATTTACAGATGTGCAATCGCTTTACGTGAGTACCTGCCATTACGGCCTAATCTCACGTGTGCCAAAGCACCGGGTGTGGGTTAGACGCCAGACCAACGCCCCCATGCACCTTTTTAGAATGAACCTATGGCCCATTCCATAGGGCACATAGGTTGCAATCCTTGAATATAGTTATCCCTGTATTATATTCAATTACCTTGCTGAGGTAATTTGAGCTATCTAAACTCTGCTGCTATGTCCGTGCCCATAGCAGCTTCTGTTGAATGGCAACAGCACCTAGAACAGTGTCTGGCTGACCGCGTCACACCAACCACTAGCATTGATTTAACACTGGGAAGCCAAGACCATTCTCCCAGCGATGTTTGGTAGCAAACCACAGCCACCACGATAATTCTCCGGCTTCCACGCTTAGGTGGTGTGTATACACCTAAGCGAGGTCCCCAAGAAAATTCCTCAACCATTGCCGGCACAGCTAACCACTCATCCATAAAGAACGCATGCCTGTGTCGCCAAATAACCAGTGCCTACTCCCCACTTACCAAAATCATCCCTTTAACCCCTTAGGGGTCTACCCCTTTGGGGTAGGACGAACTCGGCATTTTAGCAAAGGAAACTGACGACCGCTACATGCACTCAAAACTTCAGAGCAGCGAGGACCACTCACGCGAGAAGAACGCAAGCTCGCCACCAAAACTTCTGCGCCTACTAAGACCCGACACTAAAAAGTGAGAGTGTCCTGGGGTCGTATCCAGGACGAAAAGCCATTTTAGCACAGAATTTTTGACAACCGCAATGCATTTATCTCTAAGCAGCCCAGCTGTCGGGCAACCGGCACCCGTGGTACCAGAAGTAGCCTCTGGTTAGACCTCGAAGTTCCACCACAAGGGCTTCACCTCTATCGTCTTTTGAACTCAGGGGCAATTCTAGGTGACGCTGCACCTAGCTGGCAACAACGGGCGTACAATATTTGTTTTCCTTTTATAAATATGTGCACATCCGTTACTCTGTTTATATTCAGAGATTGGGTAGTAACACATAAGTTTTACGGGTAATGAGCCAAAGGTCCGCCAGCGGAAAAAGCTACATTACCCTAGCTGGGGCCCCGGGATTGCCACACCCGTAGTCTACAGAATTAATCCATACACTCCCCTGGGGGTATACATATTTACATAAAAATTTGTTGGATTATTTTTATTTGTATGTTGACAGTTTGAGTTAAGATTTTATTCTATTTTATATGGATGGGGTAAAATCAGCTGACGATCAGATGCGCTGATAAGGCCGAAGTACACTGAAATTGTAACGAAAAGGTGTGTTATTGAAATCAGTTCATAATGGGAAGAACTTCACTCAACAAAGTCAGGGGGCAAATTACGGCACTCGTTTTCGAACGAAATTACGAAATATTTCAATAGAGTTTCTATGGAAATATTTCGTAATTTCGTTCGATAACGAGTGCCGTAATTTGCCCCCAGATGTTTGATTGAATACTTACATATCGATGGCTTAATATAAAAAGGACCTAACTCAATTTTTTGGAAATCGTGTTTTTAATGTTTTGTGGGCGACAACGTATAATTGCATCCTCCTTGAAGATCTTAGTACGTTACAGTTTAAAATCAAGGACTTATGGCAACTTTAAAAACTATTTCTGCATGTAAATGCATTGTTTTCTTCAGTTTTTTGCTTCTGCTGTAAAATATCGAAAATTCGAGTTAGGCCTTTTTTATATTAAGCCATCGATATGTATGTATGCCAAATTATTTTGCATTATTAACTCTAAAATCGCATTTACAGAGTTATGGAGTTGTTGAAGTAAATGGATTGTGGTATACCTATACAGTTAAAGTACTAAACTCTACATACGACCATAATTTTTATGGTTTGACAACACCTGATAAGAATTTATAAAATATATTATGCCAATATTAACTCTACATCTCCATATGACATGAATTTTTGCTGTAACTTGAAGTTATAGGTAACTGAGCTGTTAAAACAAATGCACTAACAATAATGTTATACCTAACTTGAAAAAAGTATTAACTTGAGCAGTCTACACTTAACAACATCAACTTGAAGTTAATGTTAAAGTTAGTCATTTTATGTCAGGTGGAGACCGCTAGCAAATATGTATGTCTATTAGCAAATATAAAAAAGGAATTCATGATAGGTACCTACACATACATAGGTATTAACAAATATGTATATTAAAAAGTTATTGGACAAAGACTCCATACCCTCAGGCATAAAATACAAATTAAAAAATACGCACCTACATAGAAAATGTTTATATGCATGTATCTTTGCAGAAAATAAAAATTTGTGATTTTAAAACTTTTAGTTAGCTTAATTAGTACCTATTAATTAATAAAAATAATAAAGATTTAAAAACATTTTAAGCTGTGTTTACTCTATTGTACTTTTTTAATTAACGCAGGTCAGTTAAGCACACAAAATCATTATGAGCATTTGCAGCCTTTTTTTATGAACACTTCCTCCCTTCTTTTCTTTTACAAGAAAGAGTGTTATTTAGATGAGATTAGTTTTAATAAAGTGCTCTACTAGGGAGACATTGACTCATTTGACTCAATTTTCAATTTAAATCTTTAAAAGAAATCTCTAAAATTCTGTCTTGGCGAGTGTAAGCCTCCTTAAAACGTAAACACATAAAGTGCTGATACATATTAACAACTGAAACTCACAAAAAAAAAATTTTTTTTTAATTGTTTATTATGAATATGTAAAAATTAAAACATTGATTTAATATGTTTATATAAATGCATATGTGTTTATGTACATCCATAAAAATATAATTATGTACATACATATGTACAATCATAGAGCTACATATGTACGTATGTATATATAACAGTCTGCACTGTAGAAAGAAAGTTCCCATAACATTAATTTATATTATAAGAGTAATTCTCACGTTATTCTTATTTCAAAGTTGGTGATAATAAAAAAAACGATAATGCAAAAATTTGTGCATGGATTTAAAACAAATTTTATTACTTTGTTTGCTGTTGATTTTCTTTTATTATAAAATACATTAGGTATTGCTGTTGATTTTCTTTTATTATTAAATACCTATTCAGTTTTTTTTTGTAGAGAATTGGCTTACTCTGTTTCATTTTGGTCTCAGCAGTCACTTGTAGTTTAGGAAGACCTATTTTTTTTATAAAAACAAATATTTATCTCTGTTTACAAACATTCATTAATTACAGCAAAAAACGTGTTGAGACAGGCTGCTTACACCGGGTAAGAAGCATACGCATACCTACATGCATATGTGTATATTTCATCCAAACGTAATGGTGAGTATACACGATACTACAAATCCTACGATAAATCGTATAAGTATGAAATTAGTAACGTGTATCATGCTGTCGTACTTATGAAGTATACTTTGTAGTACGAAAATCAAAAATTTTTGATTTTTGTGGGCGGAGCTTCGATAAGTACGATAATAAGTATTGTGTATCATGCTGTTGTACAGAAAAATTAGTTTTATGAGGAAATGATTTAGAAAACGCAGTGTTTCTGCGTCTCAATTTTAAAATTTGTTTTATGTAAAGGATATTTTAATTAAAAAAAGAAAATAAAATATTATTTTAATCATTCTCTACAACATGCCCCTTTTCTTTTTGCATTATTTTTTTCATTCTTTTCCACTGCAGTTCACTTTTAATTAATAAATCCACCACATTATTCATTTATCCGCGTGGGTATTGCCTTAAAAATTTTCTTTCGAATGAATTAGAATGATTTGTAGTAACGTGTATCTTAAAAAGCGTACTACAACTCATACTACGCTAAGTACGAAATTAAGTATCGTGTATACCCTGCATAAAGGCTCAGTTAGCCGACTGTAATGTAATGTAACTCCAACAGTAAGAAACAGCTGGTCGATTTTGTTATGTGAAAAGTAATGAAAATGGTTATAGAAATGTAATGTAACGTAACCTACTTTTCATATAAAAATATCAATCAGCTGTTTTTTACGTTACAGTTACATTACATTACAGTCGGCTAACTGAGCCTTAAGGCTTAGTTTACATCTGGCATTTATTGTGTGTCATTTGCCCAAAAAAGAGTAACCAACTAATTACTAATGAAAAACTGAAATGCTTTCGAATTTATAATCATACAAATTCGAAAGCATTTTCTTTCGTTTCGAATTACACAGTAGACCCCCAGGAAACCGTTCTAAGAAATTATAAAAGAACAACAGTGTATAAAATACACATCTTGAAAGAAATTGACATAAATTCATAAGCGATATTAATAAGTCCAAATGAAATTTGCTTAAAAGCAATTAAATGAAGAAAAAATTTTGTGTTTAGCATAGAGAATTAATTTAGCTCATTCTTATACAATGGAAAACAAAAAGTTAGGCTCAAAAAGAATAAAGAGCTGGAACATAAAAATTTGATGCCCACAATAAAACAATGACGCGGCCCTATTATGGTTTTTGGTTGTATATTGGCGGCTGGGATTAGAAATTTAGTTTTTATTGAGACAACAATTTACCGATCTATGTATTTGAACCTATTAAAGTATAATTTGAAGGTGTCAATAGCCACAATGGGTCTTCCTGGAAGCTGGTAATTCCAAAAAGATAATGACTCAAATCATACAACGGTCAGTTTAAAGGAATTGCTGTTGTACAATGTGCCAAAACAAATGCCATTCTCTTCCCCAGTCTTCTTACTTAAACCCCGTTGAAAATTTATGGGACGAATTGGAGTGCAGGATAAGAAAAACCGCGATAAACAATCAACAGGACCTAAAAAATGCTCTTATCTAGAATATTCTATGAAAAATCAGTTAAGTGTCATATAAGAGAGGAAAGCAGGTGCAACGTAATATGAAATGAAATATTAATATTTTCTGTGATTGCAACACGCAACTGTTTTCATCCAAAATATTTTTTTCCTTATAGTAAATATTTATGCATTTTTTTTATTGAATGCAAGCATTAAATCCATGACTGTTTTTATTATAGAAAGATATGTACATAAATAAATACAAACATATGAATAAAAAATATGAAAAAACCAATAAAAGCTGTTACTCCATTAACCGGGAAAATCGATTATTCAAAATGCTCCCGGTCCCGACCATTACGGATAATCGAGGCGTAACTGCATTATGAAAAACTATGAATTTATTTGCTGTGTTATGTTTTCGTTTGAAAAAAAGTGTGTTTTATTTTGAACGTTTTCAGATAATTATTTTGGCGATTTTTCGCGCGAAATTTGACGAATTGATCGCTATTTCATCTGGCAACTATGGTTACGACTAACATGTGGCTATACGATATCAATTGGAAAAAACGAATTTCGTTTGAAAAACAGTTTGAAACTATCGAAGTAGATTTTATTGATGGAGTAAGGGATAAAACTCTCTACCTTGACATTTTGAAAGAAAATATCCAGAAAAGTGCAGCAAAATTTAATTTATCCGCTACAATGACGCCAACAATTAACCTCATGACGTGAAAATCAGCGTGACCGTTTGACGACTAAAGTGGCAAATTGCCACTTTTTCGACTGCCTTTCCACCTTTTCGACTGCCTTGCCACTTTTTGTCCCCCTTTTTTTAGGGTAAGTTACATGCAAATACATTAAAAATAAAAAAAAATTTAGTGTAGTTTTCTCGTTATTTTTTAATTTTGACCCTTTTTTAATAAATCCCCTATTTTGTGCCACTTTTTGATAAATGTCATCGGTCACCCTGGTGAAGATCGTATTCGCAAATATCGTTTCAAGTATTCGTATTCGCGAATACCAAAATTTGACATTCATTACATCACTAGTGTGTACATACATATGTATGTAAAATTTACATTATAAATATAAAGTTTTAGAGCCATTATTACAACTTATGTAAAGATAGTTAAAAGTAGGATTTTATCGGGCGTATAAAAACTTTATCATTTGCAAAATTTTACTTTAACCTAAAGTGAGCGATAAATTACAGGCAAGTTTATCCAAACCTGGTAAGTTAAATCCAATTTGCAATAATGGAAAGCTTTTTAGTCCGACAAAATCCTACTTTTAACTATCTTTAAGTTGTAATAATGGCCCTTAAACTATTTATCTGCAAAACCAGATTTTTACATCAATGTTTAAATTCCTGCAAAATTTCTCATGTTTATGTACATATGTATGTATGTACATACATACACTCACATTTAAATAATTATGTTAAAATTACATACATATATACATACATACATGAACATGTAGGTTCCATGACCTTCTTTCACTTACCTTTAGCAAATCCAGTAGAAATGGTGAAGCCGCACACAAAACTATTTTATGTGCGGGAAAACTCCGACCACCAGCTGCTAAAGTACAATCCACAAGATCGCCATGACATCGCAGCAGTTGTATGGCCGATACCAATGAGGTGCCATAGTCGCCCCATGTGAGCGAATATAACGAATTCATGGGCAAGGCCATCATTGAGTCCACCGATTCACCAACAGCACAAACGTCCTCAATGGGCTGTTGCTGTTGTTGAATTGGGTGGTAATAGTGGGTAATGGTGGCGAAATTTAATTAACACCGTGGATATAAATAACAATTTTATTGCTTTTTTTTATTTTGTTATTAGAACGTTGCACACTAAATGCTTTAGGTTTTTCTTTTGCAATTATTTTATTTCTTAATTTTATATGTAACAATTTTCCAATTTAAATTTATTTAATTTTATTTATTTAGTCAGCGTCCGTGACTACTTTTTGTTTGTTTTGCTTTTACTCACTTTATTGTAAATCTTTTAATTGTACTCTTTTGAGAATGAGTATGTACTGTTGTAAAAACACAAGTTATGGAAAGTTTTTTATTTCGTGAACTCACACATTTATAAGCAACTGTAAATAAGAAAACACAAAAAAGCATTTACTAAAGAGGGGTATCAAGTTTAGTCATACTCTTGTTTTCTCTCTCTTACTCATTTCAACACGGAGACAATTTATACTCCAAAACTGTTATTATATGAGTATTTATTTATTAAAGGCCTTTACGCAAAATAAGAAAGAGGAGAAGTGAGAGAAAGAGAAAGGAGAATATATCAAAACTAGAAATCGCTTTTAATTAAAAGAGGGGGGGGGGGGAGACAATTGGGGACTTTTTCATTAGGAAATATAGCAAATTTTTTCTTCAAGTAGGTACTGCGCAGTCTTGCAGAAAATTTTTTAAAACCTTTCAATATTAAAAATTAATTTTCAACAGTATGTACATATTCCGAAAATTTAAATTGTATTATGAAACTAATAAGCTCCCACATTTATATATATTTTTTTTTAGATTTAGATATTTTGACCACAGCACTTCAGATATCCTTGAAATTCAGCAGAAAGATTTTATTTAATATGGTCAACACTTTTTTTATAAAAATAAACCCTACTATTTTATTTAAAACAATTTCCCGCTTTTTTAATTCATGTTTACTTTTATATTAAAATTCAATTGTCTATTCTTATTTATTCTCATGAGTATGTACTCAAAATTCACTTCACTAAAATATCTTGGAATATACATAAGTACACATTTTTCTTTTTCTACCTTTTGCAGAACAAAAAAACAATCTCACCGGAGATTTAACTATCGTGCGCTCGCAACTACTCGCCAACGTTGAAAATTTTCTACTAAAAATTGAGTTTTAAATAAATTCCCTGAAAAGTCATACGATTTTCGTGCTCGTTCATCGTCTCATCATCGTCACTCTATTAGTATGTGTATTTCGTTTCTTGTTATTATGTACGTACATATATATATGCCAACCACACTATTGTTGTTGTTATTGCTATTGTATTTTTAATGGGAGCAAGATGGCTGACGCTCTTCACTGGCAATAGCAACAACAATAATAATACAAATTTACTGGGTGTAAAATAAAAGAGGTACAGTCAGTCAGTCATTCATATTATAGTGGTGTTTTTTTTTAATTTTTTATTACAATGTTGTTTTTGTTCTTTATATTAAAATATAGCATTGCCAGTATGGATTTTTTAAAGAGAAATTTTTTTATTGTCAACTCTAAGCAGACTTATCTTGTTGTTTTTGTAGCCTCAAAACACGTTGAAATTTTATTATTAAATTCATGAGAAGAGTGAAAATGCTTAGTTTTATTAGGTTAAATGTGACTGACTCGATGGCTCTGGCTCTTGATTCCTTTTAGAAATCTGCTTAATATCTTTTTGTTTTTGTTCAGAGCCATTAAATTTGATCTCTTCTTGTTTTCTTATCCGGAGAGAGTAGAGTTTGTATGATTTTCTGTTACTCGGTTCAGTTTGTTTGGCTAGAAATCGGAGCAAAAAATCCAATTGAAACTGGAGAAATTTGTCATAACTTTTCATAAGCCGGTGAATTTGATAAGTTTATCTCAATTCATTTAGAAAATCTCTGTTTACATATTTTGTGCGCGTTCCTTGAGCACATCCAAAATAATTTTTTTTAGTACCTACTAGGCAAATTTTAATTTGTGGTAGGTATGTCCAGTTATTTAATCTCATTTATACACACACATGCATACATACAGAGCCGCACAAAATTATTCCCACCCAGTCAGCATGTGGAAGATTGTTTCATTTCGATACATTAGATGTTCTTTTATCGAAATATACAAAATAGGTTTCCGATATGAAAAAAAATAATGAGGGGCATTCTATATTAAGGTAGCGATGTGTATGTATGTACATACTTTCGAAAAACTTTCTGGTATGGTTCGGAATATTTACTTTAAATGGGGTTGAGGTACGGGTTTTGTGAAGGCGGTTCCATTTTCTGAAATTTTTGGTTTGAAAGTCAATCCATAGCGATTCGGATCCCAACTCTATTGATGAAGCACTTTGTACCACAAAATCGAGTATGTACCTATATTCTCTGATAAGATCATAGTCGGAAAAATTGGCACAAGAGTGCCGAACTTCAATCGCCTTCTTATACGAATACATTTCTCTCAGTGGTTAGCACTGGTTAAGATACAAAAACATTTTTCTTTCTCATTATACCATCGATTTTTACCAATGGAGAAGCTGTCTGCTGATGATGAGAGGTTTATCTTAAGAAAACTAAAAAAAAATTCCAACCAGCCAAACACCAGCTCCAAAAATACATACATATGTATCATCTGAGCTTAAATTTAAGTATTTCAATAAGGAAATGAGTGAATAAATAATTAGACTCCTGCTCCGAAAAAGGTATTTTAATTTTGCAACACAACACATACATATTTACATAATTTTTGCTGATTTGGGGAAGCCTTACACGGCCATGGATCCTAAAAATGTACGGTTTACTGTTAAACACGGTGGTATGGGGCTGTATGGCACATGGATTAAAAAAATTATTTAGTAAAAATAATATGTATTAGACTTGTGCTGTAAAAGGACGAACTAGTTCAATTGAACTATTCCCATAAGTGAACGATGTGAACTAGTTCAGTCTAGTTGTTCCTTTTTGTTCTTTTGGCCTTTCTTGTTCTTTTGGTCTTTCTTGCTATTTTGGTCTTTCTTGTTCTTTCGTTCGTTTTTGTTCCTTCGTTCGTTTTTGGTCTTTATTTCGTTTTGTTTATCTTATTCTCTGTTCCTGACCAATACACATGCAAAACGTTTCATTTACAGAGACAAAAGTAGTGTGCCTATTAAATTTTTAGCAGAATAATGAAAACAAACAACAGAAAATGTATACTTAGTGAAATAAAGAAGCGAGTTTTACAAAATTAAAAGAAACAATTTGTAGTATTGAATTAAAAAACAGATTTTGAAAAAGATTATTAGAATTAAAAAAGTGATTAAAATTTGTTTTAAACTGATAACGGATTTCATTTAAAAAATTTTCGTTCAAAAATAATTATTAATTTTTACCTTTTACTTACTTGCGAATGAGAACTCAAAGTGCAAATAAAAATACTGATGAACAAGAAACATTTTTACTAAATTAAAAAAAAAGAATTTGTTGTGTTGAATCAGTATAAAAAAAAGTGGTTAAAATTTTCTTTCAAATGATCACTGACTTCATTTTAAGTATTTTCAATCAACAATATTAATTTTAACCATTTACTTATAAAAACTACGCAACGAATAAGGTCACTAATAAGCACTAAGAAGAAAACATTGAAGAGGATTGGACGACTACAATCTCTGTTCTATTGTTCACTGAACAACTGACCGAAAAGAACAACTGAACGAAAAGAACGAACTAGTTCTTTTTGTTGTTGGGAACAAAAAGGAACAATCCGCAAAAGGAACAACTATGCCCAACTCTAATATGTATCTTGATAGATGTGCATAAGTAACTATTACAAAGCTAACTACATACAACATATTGTTACGTTTTTATCTCTTTAAAAACGCTTTTCCGTGTACTCGAAGATTTGCAAATGAATAAAAGACCCCAGCGTAGTCATTAGGGTTAAGAATGATACAAGTTTTATTTATAAATAAACTTAAACTAAATTTATCAAGAGCTAAGTCCCTATTTACACTATGCAAGTCTTATTGCTAAGCTGATTAATTTATTAGGAGAGAGAGACGGGGGGAAAAGAAACGCTGCTGTTCCCCTCGTCTCTCTCTCCCTGAAACGAATCAGCCTAGCAATAAGACTTGCACAGTGTGATTTGGGACTAAATACATAAATACAACTTAAACTACACAAATATTCACTGCTTTACTAAGTAATTATAACACACACTTGTGTACGACTTTCAACGCTTTTAACTGCGGCCTTTTTATACTTCGCACAAAGGTCACTAACACTTTCCAGCAAAGTCTAGACAATCATCATCTTAAATGAAGTTCATGTGTTAACCATGTATCACATACATGTATATATCCATACATCTTTACTTTATTTTTTCCTTTGAATTGGCATGCATGTATATATGTAGACTTCTGTATCTTCTTAGCGAGCAGACGGTTTTTGTTGTTGTTATTGCTTTTTTACTATTAATCAAGCTTGTATGTGCTACGCATGTATTTAGTTGTTTGCTACTATTCTAGATTCATTTGCCTTGACCCTGTAGGAATATTTTCGCGTAACACCTACATTAATCCTGTTGGAATATTTTTGCGTAACGCTGCAGTAACCCTGTCGACAGCCATTTCCGTAACAATATGTATGTATATTGGGTATGTTCTGTATTCCACGTGAAATTTAAAAGTGCGGAATTGCCTTAGAATTGTTGTTGGAAATGTGTATTTATAACAACAATTCTGTAGTAATTCCGAACGATTTAATTTCACATGGAATACAGAACATACCCGTATATGTACTTCAGTGCGAATACTTTTGTTCGGCTTTGTAAACAGATAAAGTATATATGTACATGCATACGGACTAAAATATAAACGGATATATGTATTCTATACCTATGTACGTCGCATATGCTTTTATATACGAGTGTACATACCATACCCAGCAAACATTTTTTGTTGAAACTTTAGCAGAATTGTCTAAAATTTCCTTACACATTTAGCATAGCAGTACATTCAAGACATTTTCGATAAGCCGGTTCTGCACATAAGCGGGAACGAAATGCATATACATAGACGCCGCATAACAAAAAAAAAATGAAAAATTTTCAAAAAGAGAAAGATATTTAATTTAAAACTAACTTGTATGCTATTTGTCTGAACTTTCCAAGGACACTTGTCTGGCATGTGCATGTACATATGGATTTGTATACATATGTACTTACTTCAAAAAAGCTGCTAAAAAATTTGAGCTTGAAATTTTCTTACGAGTTGCTTCTTGAATTCAGTATTAAAAAATACTGAAAATAAATTTATGTAGGTATATCCTGATTCAGTTTTTTATACGAATGTTTAGCCATAACTTTCAAAACATTCCGGTTTTCTATAGAAATCTTCAACTTTCCCCAGTTTCAAGTTTTCTGTACAAATCTTTCACTATCTTCAACTTTTCTATAGAAATCTTTCACTATCTTTAACTTATCTATAGAAATCTTTCATCACTTGGGGCCAAACCCACGATGTCGACAACGTTCGACTTGTCGCACATTTACATTCAAAACAGAAACAAATTTTAATATTTTGTTGTTGTTTCACATGTAAGTGTGCGACAAGTCGAACGTTGTCGATATCGTGGGTCAGGCCTTTAAAGCTTTCTTAAAAACCTTTCGCCAGCTTCAAGTTTTCTGCAGAAATTATTCGTCCGCTTCAAGCTGTGAGAAGAAAATTTGCAGCACTTAAATTTGTCTAAAGAATTCTTTCATTAGCTTTAATTTTTCTGTAGAAATCTTTCACCAAGTTCAATTTTTCTATAGAAATCTTCTGCCAGCTTCAAGTTTTCTATAAAAATCTTTCAACAGCTTAAAATTTCCCAAAGAAAGCTTTCGCCACTTAAAGTTGTCTAAAAATCTTTCGCTAGCTTCAAGTTTTCTGTAACAATATTTTGTAAGCTATATGAAGAAATTGTTCACCAATTCAAGCTATCCTAAAGAAATATTAATCTTTCCAGCTTAAAGTTTTCTGTGGAAATCTTTCGCCAGTTTCATGTTTTCGGGAATAATATTTTGCTTGATCTAATTTTTTGAAGAAAGTTTTTAATTTTTTTTACTTTATAACTACATAACTATCGAAGAATAGTTTAACATGAAAATGTTTCTCAAATTACATATTTCCCTCCAAAATATTTACGTAATATCAATACATACACATGTATGTCTACATGTATGTACATATATTCACATATTTTGTGTAAACTTTGCTTAACCGATGAACTAAGAAAAATATATCCATTTGAAAAATTCCGTTGCGATATCGTGTATTGGTTGAATGCCCATCCAATACCAAAAATAAACTGTGTGTGCGATTTCAACCAAAACTCATAAATGTTTATTTTATCAAAAATATTCTAAATTTAATGTACATAGGTATGAGTATTTAGTGCTCGCATGAGGTAAGAGGTTTATTTCTGTTGCCATTAATATTCCAATCTCATTGTGAGGTGGTGTTTTTTGTTGTTCTCGTTGTTGCTATTGAATCTCAATCTACTCGAAATATTTTTACAAGCAAAATTAGTTTTTGCAATACACACGTCGCTTTGTTTTATTATACCATGGAATTGTTTGAGTTTCTTTAAAACTCTTCTTCATGTATGTACATACATATACATATATGTATATACTTACATATTTACATCCACACTTTTTATAATATGTATGTATATCTACAACGAAAACATGTCTGAGGAATATGAAGCCAACAATTTCAGCTAAATTCAGCCTACACTCACCACATTTCAACGAGATTCGAGAACCAGACTCGACAACAACAAAAACTACAGGGAGTAAAAAAGAGGGTTCATACTGTAGCTCCGGTTGAATGGCAACAAAAACATTTTAGATTTTTCTCGCAGCTAAACGAAGGGAAAAAAGTGTAATGAATGCATGAAAAAACCAAATTTAAGAGGAAACGTCGCATTTCAACTCTCAAGAAGTGAAATCTTATAAGAATGTTTTTATTTTATTTTCTAGCATTCAATTCAAAGTGCAATCATTTTGTGTTGCATTTAAAAATAAAACTAAATAACCCTCAGTTCAGAGAATGGAGGACGACGTGTCCGTCCGCCAATCTCATTCTCGTTTGTATCTACAGATACATACATACATACAAATGTATCTACATACTGCAGCCATAAATACATTTTTTGTATGTACACGAGTTGTTTAATGTTGAACACTCGTTGTAGTCGTTGAAAATTATTTAGAAACGCACAGCTCTTGTCTTAAAAATCACGTATAATTAAAGAAACAACGGCACGGCAGCCAGTGAAAAGATTTAAACAAATTATAATTTGAAGCTTTAAAAAGTTGCTTTGTATTTTTGCAAAAGTGAATGCAGTAATAGTACAAAACATTTCAGAATACACAATGCAAACAGTGTGGCTAACTGATGCCGACAACACCACTTAAAAGAATTCGCTGGGCTTACAAATAATATTTTGTGAAATTAATAGTTTTCAACAACCCAAAGGGGCTTCGACAGAAGTCAATAAATATTGGAATTCTGCTATCCGGAAATATTATATATTCGCATATTTCTTGAGGCATTACATCTTGATTACCCATTGACTTCACTTAAGTCTACTTCACCATGATAGAAATAAAATAATTTTCGACGGAAATTGAATTACTTGTTCAAATAATAACTGATTTGATTGAGTCCATAGTCGATCTTCATCAAACATAATAAGATAAATAAGCTTAAAGTTCACTTTTTTATAAATGTACATACATAGTACATACCCATGTATGTAAAAAGGAAATTAACAATATTTTATTCAATATTTCGCTGAAACTTGGTGTAGCTTTTTCAGGAACAAGATATTGTTTGAAGTTGGTAGTATGGGTTATTATAATTTCAAATTTCAAGCTGATACATCATGGCGGGAGACTACATAAAATAGTGTTGTAAATTCCAGAAATCAAACAATCAACTCAGTCTTTTCTAATAATAATTTTTTATGCTAGCTAAGAGTACACTGCGCAACAAATTTCGGGTCAGCGCCACCAGCCTCAGCAATTCCAATGGGAAGTGAAAGCAGACCATTAAGTAAACAGAACTGCTAAAGGGTTTTGAAAAGTTAGCTGTAGTTTAATTTTTATGGCCTCTTGAAGTTGGGCCATTTTTTAAAACAATTTTTTGCACTATGAATGAAAATTAAAAAAAACATATACAGTATGCAAAACCCATATTCGCACACCTAATAAAAATAAGAAAATTTTCAAAATGTTCAACGCATAAGCACATTTTTGAAAACTTGGATCAATTTAATGTTTTAGGAAAAAATACAAGTAATATGCAATTATTTTAGAATTTGGTCGATAGATGGCGGAGCATTCACATAATGGATAGCAAAAACCGTATTCATACAGGTGGCAACGCAATATTTTTTTGTATTTAGCGGAAGTTTTAAACTCTGTTTTATTTGAGTGGTTCTTCATTTTTTTTTTGTTATTGCGGTCTGTTCTTTCATAAAATATAATAGTCAGTTGAATAATTATAAAAAGTAGGAAAAGAAATGTTAACCGATGCAAGTTAACAAAAAGACACTGCTGATTCCTACGTCGCCAAATTCGCGTCGATCCTTCGATAAGTAGCGTAACTCTGGCTGCAAGTTTAGCACAGAACTTTGAAATTCACGTTACACTTCAAACAGTTCGGAATTATATAAAAAAATCGGCTGTCAGAAAATCATTTGTGGACATGATCAATAAACAAAAGCTGATTAAGTTTGCTAGAAAGTATCGAAATAAGGATTTCAGCTTCTGGAAAAAGAGTTATTTTTACGGATGAGTCCAAATTCAATATAAAATTATCGGATGGACGAGTTAAAATTTGGCGAGAGAAGAACACGAGCTTATTTCGCCATAAACTCATTCCCACATTGAAACATGGTGGAGGCTCGGTAATGGTTTGGGGCTGCTTTTCAGCATCTAGAGTTGGCAAACTACATTTCATTGATGTAGTTATGACATCAAGGGACGACTATATCAATATTTTCAAACAAAATTTGAAGCAAAGTTCGGAAAAAATTGGCACTTCCAGCGATTTTATCTTTCAACAAAATAACAATAAAAAGCATTCCCGATTTTGGATCCTGTACAACTACCTCAAAACGCCATCACAAAGTCGATATCTCAATCCTTTTGAGAATTAATGGTCGATTTTCAAAAAAAATTTAAACATTACGACATTAGAAACGTAAACGACCTGAAAGTAGTATTGAGGACAGAATGGGATAAAATATAACCACAATTAACCTCCAAACTAGTGGAATCGATGCCAAGACGTCTTAATGCTGTTATAAAACAAAAAGGATATCTAATAAAGTATTAGTTTTAATCTTAATGCATAATAATATTAATTTTATTGAAGTTGTTACACAGTACGAATGCGATTTTTGTTATACATGATATGAATACTTCGCTAATTAGCGCTTAATTTATAAAATAGCTGGTATACATATAAACCAGTTGCCTTTTTCTATAAAAATAATAAATCGATGTGAAAATTAAAAAAAAGATTGTTTTATTGAATATTTTGTAAATTTTCTTATTTTTATCAGGTGTACGAATATGGGTTTTGCATACTGTATGTAAATATGTACATATATATAATTACTTAATGGAAAGTAATTGTGTGTACTTATTGTTGCATTAAATCCAATGTGGAAAAATATATTTTTTCCTTTATTTCAACAAATGGTGGGCGGTATAGGCGTAGTCAAATATAAAGAAATTATAAATTTTGGTTTAAAGTGCACTAGATGACATTCATTTTCTTTTACAGAGAAATGTAAAACTATTCTAGACTACGGACTAATATACATACATATGTATATATAACGTATAGATAATAACATTTGGGAACACATATCAACCACCACCATCGACGAACATAGCTGAACTATTTGGTAGCCCCGTTACCAGCATAGTGTTCCATCAAAACAAGCAATATCTATTTCATGAAGAAGCTACACAAGGTTCCAGCGAAATATTGAATAAAATATTATTGTTAATTGTTTTTAGTATATAAAAATAGTGGACCTTAAGCTTATTTAATAAAGTGCAAACAATAATTTATAAAAAAAATTCGAAATATTTGATTATTAAATTATAATAAAATTAAATTAATATTAATATAATGAGCGTTCTACCAAACACTTTTATGACCAAATTCTATAGTATTGCCCCTTTTAGACACGGAAAGTTTACTTTGCAAAGTCTTAATTCAGCTGGGAGAGACAGAAAGAGATAGTATTCCTCCCTCTTTCTTTGAAACAGCTGACTTAAGACTTAGCAAAGTAAACTCTGCGTGTCTAAAAGGGGTATATGTTTACAGGCTGCTGAGAAAATGTTCAGCTCGCTCGGGCCCAAAAATTAATTCCTTGTGATACTTGAGAGGAGCAAATAGTGGGCAGTGAGTGAGAGAGAGCAAGTAAGATGAAGTGCCAAAATGGCAGAGGGGAAATAGAAAAAGTATGCCTAGACAAAGTGACAGTAAAGAGTAAAATTTTTTGACAAGTTATTGAGTGTCAATTGGCAAACAAAAGCTGAGTCAGCACGAGAACTCTGCGATGTTTATCTATAAGTTATAAGTTAACAAATGTCTAGTTGATGATTCTGAGACAACTGAAATGCTAAGGATAAGGCAGCACTTGTGGTGCGACACTGCAACTGCAACAACGAAACATTTCTTCGTATGTATGTACATAAATATGTACAGACATACATATATGTATGTATATGTATATCTTGCACTTATTATCTGCATTAATTACTATGGAGAACATTAAACTAAGCGGCAGAAATTAATTAAGATAAATAATTCTCCTTGTGTGGAATGGAACTCTTCTCAGAGGTGTGTGTGAGCATGACAATTCAACGAAGGAATTCCGATCTTTGAGCAAGTATTTACCGGGCAGTGGTAAATACTTATATCTAGCTAGAGTTAGAAGGCGCTAAAACGATGCATCCTGTGTGTCTGAGAGATGTCTCTTCTACCTGAAAGATGTTACAATCGTTCGTGAGACATCAATAAATTTTATGGCAAATTTCCATTTCCCTGCATAGATACATCATAGATGTATGCTTAAAATACTGTACAGTTTGTTTGCCTAGTACTACTAAATTTTTCACTATTTTCAAAAAGATCTGCCGAATGCTTCCCAACATGAAATATTTAGTTTTCTTTAAAATCGCTAAGTAAGCATTAATTTTCGAATTATTTATAAAACAGCCATATCATTGTCGTACCATGTTATGCCACACAGTACATTCATTCGACTAATCACATTCACACAAATGTTTGTATTTAAATGTATATGCATATGTATTTATATTATGTTCATAAGCACGTACATACACTTATGTATGTATGTACCTAGATCCATACATATCGCTACCTGAATATAGATAAGCCCTAACTCATTATTTGTTTAAAAAACGATTTTTTTTATAAATTTCGTTAGAAGAACATCCAATGTATCGAAAAATGCAAAATTTTCGATTTTCACAAAATAATGAGTTAGGGCCTTTCTATATTAAGGTAACGATATATATGTATGTATGTTCAGATATGTTCATGTAACCAATGAACATTTCTAACAAATTCAAATTGAAATAACTTATTTTAAGAAAACTATATCTTTTTCTACAAGAAAAATCTATAAGTGTCAAGAAAGTCCCGTTTCTGTATGATGTTTTTATAATATATTAATGAACATCAATCATTTTTTTCTTTAATCTAGGATCAAAATGCCATAGTCGATGTCGACATACGTTAACCACGATAAGATCCATGATATTAATATTGTTATTAGAACAAGATGCTGAGTTGTTCCATTCAGCTAACACCACATCCAAATCATAATCGAAATATCGATTATATTGAGCCCTTATAAATACATTTCTAGTATTAAAATGTTTTTCAGCTTCCCGTTCATTAGTCGGAAAATTTCATTTCTCGAGTAATATGGTAATAAGTTCTTCGAAGTTTAAATCAGGAAATTTGTTGAGGATTCATGAGTTAGTATCCACCAAATGTAAATTCTTATATACTTTAAATTATATTCAATATCTATAACTATTTTTTTCATTATTAATGAACTGAATAGGTACATACGTGCCTACCTTTATATTTTTAATATTTTCATAATTTATCTTCAGTTCCACGTCCTCCTTTATCGGTATTGCGACAGAATCATCGGCGAAGTTAAAAAATTTCCCCTTATTGTGAATGGTGTCGTCGACGTCATATCAAGACGACAATAAATATTGTCACTTGTGTACTCTTTATCGGAAACAATTGGCTCTTATTGACAATCTCTTACTAATTTCTAAGGCTTTGCAAATAGTAGTCAATTGTCGTCGAAAAGTGATAATCTTTACTGTCGTCGTCGACGCCATTTCCAATAAAGGGTACTATGTAATTACTTCCTGCAATTAATGAAAAGTTAGTGCGCTATTTTTCACCAGAGTCATTGAAACACTCCTCTAAGCACTAATGGCTCGATTATGGATGGTAATCGAACTGTAGTTGCGTTGCTAGTTGCCAAAATGGTATTACGGATGGCAACTGACAACTAAAATATTTGTAGTTGCTGCATAGTTTTAAAGCAAAAAGCTGATAAAATTAAAAAGTTAAAAATAAAAATTAAACTAAACTAAATAGGAAAGCAAAATTTTGTTTGGAAGCTAAAAAAGAAATTGTTAGTTAGCTAATTCTAAATTCTACATTTTTTTTACAGAAAAAGTAAAATTTATGATAAGTAATTTCTTACCACTTACATTTTATACATATTTTGGAGCTTTGTTTACATTATTTTCAGTTGCCAATCTGTCATAATCGCACTTTCGGTATCTTTTTGGCAACTGGAAAAAAGTTGCCACACATAATACCAATTTTAATTTCAGCTGCGTTGCCAGCTAACACGGCAACTGGAGTTCGGCTGCCATCTATAATCGGGCCATAATAAAAGCCCGTAGTTGCATAGTAGTAAAGAGACTTTATAATTCAGGAGCTGGCGAACAAAAGCAGACTAATACCGTTCTGTTTTTTACAGGAGAGGCATACGTACATAAATAGAGACTAGCAAGGAAGTAATTTTTCTTTAGGAATGGTAGGAATGGTTTTGAATGAAAATATTTTGTGACATTATAGATTTGTACTTGGAGAACCCGAAAAAAAATTTGAAAAAAATCATGTAGGTACTAAGTACATGTCTAGTTTTGTTCGCCAGCTGCTCAATTATAACACTAAGGCCGGGTTTACATCTGTGTGCCATGTGCCACCCAAGTGTAAAAAAAGCTTAACCACTAATTACTAATGAAAAACTTTTAGATTCAGACATGTATTTATTAAGTTTAATAGTTTCATACATAACTAATAGACAATTTTATAGAATCCAGCATGATTGCAAACTGTTTATATCAATAAATACATGTCTGAATCAAACAGTTTTTCATTAGTAATGAGTGGTTGCGTTTTTTTGGGCACATGACACAAGAAAAATGCCAGATGTAAACTCAGCCTAAAGGCTCAGTTAGCCGACTGTAATGTAAAGTAACTGCAACAGTAACTGAGCCTTTAGCCGACTGTAATGTAATGTAACTGTAACGTAGAAAACAGCTGATTGATATTTTTATATGAAAAGTAGGTTACGTTACATTACATCTCTATAACCATTTTCATTACTTTTCACATAACAAAATCGATCAGCTGTTTCTTACTGTTGCAGTTACTTTACATTACAGTCGGCTAACTGAGCCTTAAGTGTTTTTCTTTTTAAATATAATATTAAATATGTAAATTATTTTACTTGAATAAACATGTACGTTTGAAGATCATATCATACAATACTACCATAATTCAATGATAGGCCTCATTTGCCTTAAAATATATTATCGTATTGTATAAATTGGCAGTTAACTGCTTGCATTAGTCATGTCTTAATAAAATGTTCGCTGGGTAGCTATGCATGTTTGTATGTACATACTCTACACTGAACCGACGTCCAAGCAACCAGCAGACCATTATTAAAAAAATACAGTACTTTGGCCCCAACATACTAAACAGAGAAACTGTTAACAAAACAATCTCACTACCAGAAAAATTTACCTCGCTCACAAGAAGTGGACGACAAAGTAAAATTAAAAAAAAAATACCAACCTTAAAAAAATGAATGAAACAAAAGCAAAAAATAAAACGAAACAAGCAGGTCATACAAAAACAAAACGTTCACACGCACGCAAACGTTCATTTGAAAAAATACACCAACACAAACTAAATCCGAACATACATACACACATACAACATGTACACGCAAATGAGATATAATGAGATACGGCTAAAAAAGTTTAGTTTATTGTTGTTGTTGCTTAACAGTCAGGAATTTTTAATATATTCTTTTTTTTATTTATAAGGATTGCCATCGCGCGGAAATAATGGGTGCTATGGTGGTTAGCGTACTTCAAACACGACGATTTTTCCTACATTCAAGACATTTAGCGGTGTTTCTCAATCTTGTGCAAAAACATCGTAGTCGAGATCACAACACTTCACTCAAGGCATATCAAACAGATACACGTATAAGGCATATTGCTAATCCGCTGATTTTTTGTTTACAAGTTTATAACGAAGAATTCGTTTGACAATTACTTTTGTGCCTTGTTTGATGCATACTAATTTTTGACAATTACTTTGTAAAGCTATGTGCGAAGCACAGAGTTGCCACAGAGTTCTTCCTAATGCATGTACCTGTAGTAAATGTGCCTTGACTTCACTCATGACAAATGGAACTGTAATAAAAAGATTTGAACTGAAATCTTTCTATAAATCTATATCGTTGACATCTTTATTTTTGATAATATTGCAATATTTCGTTTCTATGATAAAATATTCAAATAAATGCTGTTGTGTAAAAAAATTCAATGTCCATTCAGGTATAATGTTTATTTCTACAGTAGTTTTCGCTTATAGTCACATTTAAAATTGCACAGAAATTGTGGACTATATCGCTAATGTGACTATAAGCTTAATTTTTTTATATGCCACGCAGAGGTATATAAAAGAATTTCCATACAATCCAATTATGTCCACCACAAATCCATGTTTTATTTAAAAGGCACATTTGTGTGGCCTTTTATGCAACAATGTTTTGTTCTAAGGGCATGTTCTTCTACTAAACAGTAGATGTAGGTTGAAATTTAGATTTACTTTTTGGTTTATGACTTAAATAAATAATTAAAAAAAAATGTGTTGAAAATTTTTGTAACTATAACGCGAATTGTTTGCATACAATTTGGATTTTGACTACCACAAAGTTGGTGCATATACATATGTCAAATATGACTATATAGTAAATGGACTATATCGTCAACTTTTTAAATGAAATTAAATTCAAAAGTAAAAAAAAAAACATTAAATATGGACTATATCATTAATGTGATAATAAGCGGTAGTGACTATAAACGAAAACTACTGCATTATTTCGTATTTTATATGAAGATTGACGTTTAACTTCGACATAAGCTAGGGTTGTTATCTTCTAATTTGGTAAAAGAGGACAGCCACTGAAAGCCCCTGCCTTTAAATATAAACGTAGAACAAAAAAGAAAAACAAATTTTTTCAACAATAATATAAAATCATAATTGCGAATGGCGTCGACGACGTCACATCAAGACGACAGCAAAATTGTCACTTGTCCACTCTTTGTCGACAATAATTGACTACTATTAACATGCTACATTAATTTACAAATCCTTAGAGGTTGGTAAGATTTTGTCAATAAGAGCCAATTGTTGCTCAAACCCAAATAATTATGGGTGTATGGAGAGTTTAGTCCGCGACTGTAGGTAATTCTCAAAAATTTGTTTTAAGGAAATTACAATTTTCGCGCCAATTCCATTGTTTTGTTTCTCATTTAAAATGGAGTGAAAACATTTTTACATACATACATATGTATATATGTATGTGTGTATGTGTTTGAGTACCTATATGTTTCCACATGAAACATACACACGCATGCACATATCGTTCATTTACACAAACAACGTAATAACTCATAAAAACTAATTTGTTCGAAAACGAGTTTTAAGTTTTCAATTTACACACAACTTAGGGAAAAAGAAAACTATTTTGCTTTCAAGAGTTAAGCAAACAAGATATTTGTAGGTATGCAAATTTTACACAATATGAAGAAAGATATGAGGATTAAAGGCCCAGGCGGAACAAATCTACTTTAGTGAAGCTGTTCCAAATTAAAAAAAAAATATCTTAGATGATAGAAAATTTAATTCTAAGAAAAAACTGTTATGTCCGAAAATCACCGGAAAGGCCGGACCTCCAGAGTTTTGGATGGCTTTTGGCACTTTCGTGGTAAGTTTTTGATTTAGTATAACAGGGTATCAAACGAAAGATTATAAAAATTATGACACGGTAAACAAATTTTCAAGGAAAACCAAATGGTATTTTTCACTTTTTATAGTTAAAGGAAAATATTTACTGCCGGGCTTAAAGATTTTCTCCTCTATGACATTTCCCGATATGGCGCATAATAGTAAAGATTTCCTGCATAGCTTAAAGAATTTCTCCTCTATGATATTTCCCGATATGGCGCGTAATAGTAAAGATTTCCTGCATAGCCAGCCTTCGGCCGGGCTTAAAGATTTTCTCCTCTATGATATTTCCCTATATGGCGTGTAATAGTAAAAATTTTCTGCATAGCTGGCCTTCGGCCGGGCTTAAAGATTTTCTCCTCTATGATATTTCCCTATATGGCGTGTAACAGTAAAGATTTTCTGCATAGCCGGCCTTCAGCCGGGCTTAAAGATTTTCTCCTCTATGATATTTCCCTATATGGCGTGTAACAGTAAAGATTTCCTGGATAGCCGGCCTTCGGCGGAGCTTAAAGATTTTCTCTTCTATAATATTTCCCGATATGGCATGTAATAGTAAAGGTTTTCTCCTCTATGATATTTCCCGATATGGCGCGTAATAGTAAAGATTTTCTAAACATAAATGCTTTCTATATGTAATTTTGTTTATATTTTAATTTTAAAACAAAAGTAACATACCTACAGTACATTTAACTGCAAAACAAACATAACATAGGAAAAAATACAACTTGATTTTTCTTAAAAATTTGTTTACCATGTTATAATTTTGAAAATCTTTCATATGATACCCATATTGTTATACTAAATCAGAAACTTGCCACGAAAATTCCAAAAGACATTAACATTTTTTAAGGTCCGTAACTCCGTAAATATGCCTTTCTGGGAATTTTCGGACAAAACAGTTTTTTCTTAAAATTTAATTTTCTATCATCTAAGATATATTTTTTTTAAATTTGGAGCAGCTTCACTAAAGTAGATTTAAGCCACCCAGGCACATGGAATCCGTCATACTTTAAACTTCGCCTTTGTAATGTTTATGGCTATGGCGAGTCACCTATAATCAAATACAGCTCTTTGTATGAAAATTAAATTTTTTGACTTATGACGTTGTTTAGTAAATGAGCGATATGCACACATCCATACACACCATACCTTTCATATGAAATTAAAAAAAAACAAGCAGACTAGTTAAATTTGCAAACTTACCTCTTAGAAATTTTACAAGATGAAAGAATATTCACTTTGATTTTCCATATATAATTATAATTACAACGTAAATACATACTTGTTTACATCTATATGTATATACCTGCATATGCAAGTATATGTGGATGTATATACATATGTATATACATTAGGGTTGCCAGTCGAGCTTGTTTTGGCTGGATTGTCCCGCTTTTTAAGTACCTGTCCAGTTTCAAGCTAAAATAAAATTTGTCCAGCTAAAACAATTTTCCACAAAATATTCTTAATATTTGTCTTAAATTTCTAACGATAAACTATACATCGACTATTGCTGTCTTCGCGCAGTTTATAACCAATTACCAAAAGATTTGTAAAATCACAAAATATGGTCCTACTTTTTAATGAAAATAGAAAGCAATTAATTAAAAAAATTACGAAAAGTTGTATGTTTTGTCCCTTCAATACCAGTTAGCAACGCATTTTGTGAAAGAGTTTTTAGTATCTTAAGCAATTTATACAAAAAAGAAAGAAATCGAATGTCTTTCGATTAGAGAGGAAATATTAATAAGAACTATCTTAGAGGAATCTTGCAAAGATTTCTTCAAATACCTAAAGGTTTGGAATTAGCAAAATCCGCGAGCGCAAATACAAAATATATGTATGTGGCAGAAAAAATAAAATTGAGCTGTTGAGCTCAACAGTTGTGAAACTGTTGGCAACCGTTGGCCCCAATAGTTACGTCTTAGAAACGTCTTGATGGATATAATTTAATTTTATATCTTTATTTCGTTACTTTATCGCACTTGTATTGTAAAATTTAACAAATATTTGCTCCTGCCACCTAACAAAGCATATAAGCGATATAACTCTATTCGATCAGCTGTTCAGGCTGAGCACAACATGTGAACAGACAAACACTAAACGGTTGCGCAACAGCTACGTCTTATGAATGCACCCATTTTCATTAACTTTTTATAATTTTTTACACCAACGTACATAAAAATCAAATCGTTTTTAGTTTGTTTTGTTTGTATCTTTTTAGTATAATTTTTTTTCGTTATTTAATTTTAATACGTACAGCTATGATCAAAATAACACCAGGACGAAATAATATGGACACCTAACGCTAAAATTCAAAAAGGCTTATCTTTAAAACTAAATCGAACATTACTAAAAAAGAAATTGTTTTGTAGACAATTTATCTAGTTTATAATATCATCTATTATATAACAGATTATATAAGTAATGAATATGCTACGATGGTCGAACTGGAAAATCAAATTATTTTAATATATTTTTAAGATACCGTTAGTAAATTTTTTTATATCTTGCTTTTTTTAATTAACAATTAATTATGTATGTTTAGTACTAATCTAGTTGATCACCCGTTTTCAGTCCTTTTAATTTTCGACCTTCAATTTTTTATTAGCTAAGGAAATATTTTTTTGCTTATTTTTTTTTTTTATTACTCTAAACAAAGATATAACAAAATTAATAAACAATAAAATTCTTCCTTAGTTATCAAAAATGTTGAAGGTCAAAATTAAAAGGACTGAAAAACGGGTTTCTCTAACAACACAAATCTGGTAATACAATCTGTTCTAGATAGACGAAAACAAAAGCTAGGTAAATTATCTACAAAACACTTTTTATATTTCCGTAATGTTCGATTTCGTTTTAAAGATAAATCCTTTTGAATTTCAACGTTAGATGCCGATATTATTTCGCGTTACTATTATTTTGATCGTAGCTGTACATATATATATATGCACATATGGATAAATGAACTAAAAAAAATTAAGTTTAGGTTTATTTGGCTATGTCAATAGTATATTAGAGTATTATATAAAAAATTTAAAAAACAATTTAAACATATATTTTTTAATAAAATTCTTTTTATAACAAAAAAGTAACTATTCTTTCATGAAAATTTTATTTCAAAATGTCCAGCTTTTTTTTAATAATCCCGCTTTTTTAATTCAAATGTCCAGCTTTTTGTTAATCTCAATCTGGCAAGCCTAATGTACATACATATGTACCTACTAATTTGCTGAGCAAATTTTAATTTAAATTTTAATGCAACTTCTTTTCGTCACAAGAACTCACGCACGTAACGCAATAGGTACTAAACAACAAAATTACAAAACAAAGAAAACTCGAAGAAAATGAGTGGAGTCAGGAGTAGGAGGATGTTAGCTATTATGTCTCAAAAAAACCTGATATAAGAGATGAACAAAAAAAAATAAAAAATTTTCCCGCATGCTACAACATTGCTTCGCTTAAAATATCCTCTCCTACTCTTCATTTAGTTCTTTGCTTCTGCACCATTGTTGCCATTTTAGCATTTTCACTGCTAGATCGGCATTAAACTTTTAAAAAATTCTGCTAAATGCTTTCTGGCAGAATTTGTTGAAAGTAAGAAATTTTAATTTGTAAAAAAACTTTCTTCTGTATCGTATAGACTATTTTTCTCATAAATGTACATTATTGCAGTGTAGAGAATAGGATCCAGCTAACCCCTGAATAATCAGTTTTAATGTATTTTTAATAAAAACATATTTTACTGAATAAGTAAAATAATAATTTGGTATTATTATTGCGTTAAAAAGGGTTTATACTTCATTGTAACAATTCCAAAAAACGCCAATTATTAACTATTTTATGTTTCTATGTGCTATAAAAATACCTATAAGTACTAATAAGTTTGTACCTGTTTGCTTTTTCAAATATTTTTCTTTTAATTTAAATCTGGCATTATACTTTTCTTCTGTAGAACATTTTAGCAGAATTTTTTTTACAGATTTAGCATTCTTTCATCATCATTTTCTGGCAACACTGTGTTTCATCATCATTTTCTGGCAACACTGTTCTGCACAACATACACCAAAAATTCAGAACTTATTTAAAAACTTAATCGCAGAAGTAATTCAGTAAATTTTTCTCTAAAAAAACTATAAATATGTATGTACTTACATACATACATATTTAATTGAAATTTAATAATTTTGGTTAGTTGCTATTCCATGGTGTAATTTCTGTTGGCATTTTCCTTACTTAGGTACTTACTTTTTCTTTCGTTTATTTTATATTGGTTTCATTGTTGTTGTATGTTACATACTACATAACAATCTCTTTCTCTTTACATTTTACCCCCCTTTCCATGTTTATTTTTTTTAATCAGACTGAATTTCAGAGCCATTGCAATATATTAATGTAAATACGGATACGTGTAGATGAGAAGTCAGAAAGAGAAAAAGAGCTGGTACTCTTATAGTAGATGAGGCTTATATATATATATACATATATTTATACATTAAATAAATATAAGCAGTGGAAATTGTTTTTTCTTTATACGAAGCGGGGAAAACAAAACGACAATAAAGCGTTTTTTTAAGGATTTTTAAAATTAATGTCCATCAGCTATCACACGAGAACAATTGTGCTAGCATAACGTGCCAGTTTGATGGCGAGAGGCGAAGAGAGTGGTATCGTGTTTGGCATAATTTTTCAACCAGGCACAACCCCGCGTTCATCGGCACAAAACCAATACACACACAACTTAAAAAACAGCAAATGTTAAAAGAATACAAAAAACACTAATACACACAAAGCTGTGTGTACGTATACATTTTTATGCCAGATTAATTAGTCTTTTGTGTTCTAAAAAGAACAAAAATTGTGCTGGCATAAAAATTACTCTCGTGTGTGATACCCCCATCATATGACTGTATTCCACGGATGGAAATTATGGTACAATTGTACTTTTTAGGGTACATTTTTGACCTTGTTGGTACCGTGGTACTACCGCGAGTTACTTGGTACAATTTCAAAATGTCAATGTTTCACTATATGGTAATATTTTTGCCTATGTTCTCTTTAATCTCTAATATAATAGTCGAATGTACGAATGTATGTACCTTTATGAATGTAATATTTAATATTTTTTTGTTATTTTTATACACATTGTGTTAAGTTTCTGTTTTTTATTGTAAACTTCTGAATTTTTATGCTCATTTTTTACGTTTCTGTTTTTATTAATAAATATTAAATATTGGTACCGTCATGGTCTAAAAAGTACATTTTATTTTCATAGTTAGTACAAAATCCAAGAAATCATTTTCCTTCCCTACTGTATTCTCAACATTGCAAGTAGGTACATAAATCAAATCTTATCGTGGTTTATCGTATTCCGACCACGATATTGTATGAGATTAAAGAACAAGAATAAAAACAACAAAAATAGTACCAACACTAATCGAAAAAGTCATACTTAGTCCCTATTTACACTATGCAAGTCTTATTGCTAAGCTGATTAGTTTAATAGGAGAGAGAGACGGGGGGAAAAGAAGTGTTTCTATTCCCCTCGTCTATCTCTCCTAATAAACTAATCAGCTTAGCAATAAGACTTGCATAGTGTGATTTGGGACTTATCGTTGTTGACGTACATATTTCGACTTCAAATACATATGTATGTATGTACATATGTAGGTACCTACTTATGTATTTATTTTGCTCTGGGGGTCTACTCTGTAAACGAAAGAGAATATGTTCGAATTTACATGTTATAAGCCATGGGTGACCAAGATAAATTTAAGGTTGTGTAAGTGAGCGAAAAAGATAAACACACAGGCAGAAACAATTAATAAAAGTATTTATATGATTTTTTTTTATGAAAGAATTTTTTCTAGAAAACCGTTTCAACAAAAAGTAATAAATAAACATTATTATTCACTTAAATTCTGAGTTTAAGACTACGAAAAATCAACTTGTAAGAGAAAACAATTTTTAATTTTCACGTTAGCAAAAGCATTTTTTAACATAAACAGCATACACAATAAAATAAAATGAGTAAAAAGATAAGCAAAAATTTATCTCAGATAAGACAAAATGAAAGAGAATAAGAATACGTGTGAATTCGATTTGCAAAAATTTGCTACATGATGTTCACCCATGTTATAAGCATACAAATTCGAAAGCATTTTCTTTCGTTTCGAATTACAGAGTAGACCCCCTGGATAAAAGAAACTATTTTGAGGTTTTCCTTAATCGAAGTCAACATACGCCAACCGCGACAAAGGAGAAAAAGTTTTACATACTACCAAAAATTCATACAAATCAAAAATATTTTTTGTGCAGAAAATAAAAAAATGTGGCTGTGAACAGATATGGTAGGTATGTATGTATGTATATTGCGGTTCAAAACGGCGTGGAGATTCTCCAATATTGGGCCTCATTACGAGTGTCGTATTTCGAATACGAGTACGACGATTTTGTACTAGATTAAACAAAAAATGCTGCGATGTTCTTTAGGCTACTACAAAATCGTCGTAGTCGAAATACGACACTCGTAATAATGCCAATTATCTTGTCTGCTTTTTTCTTCTTTAAAAATTCTCAAATTTTTCGATTCGACTCGCTGTAGTACAGGGTGACTAATGAAAGACGCTACCAAAAGAAAACTGAATTGTCTTTTCATGTCTGATGAGACTCATTTGGATCTGAACGGTAATGTAAACCAACAAAATTGTCGCTTGGCTCCAACTGCATGAGAGGGAATTTCATAAAATTCGCGTCAGTGTTGTGTGCAGTTGCTTCACTCTGTATTGTGGATCCTTACCTTTTTTAAACAAAACGGACGCACGATTACGGTTGATGGATACCGTTACTTGAGCATGGTTAAATAATTTTTTAGTCGGAACCACACCGAAAGAGAATTCCTTTTAACTCTGTTTGGTTTCAACAAGATGGTTCAACTGCGACAATAGCTGCAATTCCGACATCAACTTTGCGGGCAGTGATGAGCACCGTGTTGTTACGATGCCCCACCTTCATTAGCGAGCAGGGCGGTCATTTCAATTCAGTTATCTTTAAGAGTACTTCAATTACTTTTAATATAATTCAATGAGCTTTGAAATGAAAAAAAATTCAATAAATTCCATGCATTTCAAACAAAGTTATTCCACTTTCTTAATGTAGTAAAATTCATCAGCCACCCTTGTAGAAGAGAATCATAGAATTCAACAGCCATAGTACAGCAGAATAATCCCTCTTATCGTGGTGGACATATTTCGAAAGGATTTTTTTTTTTTGTAATAGATTAAAGACTTCAACAGTTGTTCTTTAATATTGTTACGTTTTTCTCTCTTTAAAAACGCTTTTCCGTAGATCCGAAGATTTGCAAATGAATACAAGACCCGACTGTAGTAATTAGGGTTAAGAATGATACAAGTTTTATTTACAAATACACTTAAACTAAATTAATCAAGAGCTTACATAAACTAATAGAGCTTAAACTACTAAATTACACTCAAATATTCACAACTGGTTACCACTACGCCTTCCTGACTGTAGTTTACGCACGTCTCTTAGCTGGCTGCGCAAGTATTCACGTGACACCTCTTTGTCTGCTGCTCGTCACACACGGCACTCACTCTGCCGACACTCACAGTTGATACACCAATAAAGACTCACTGACATTACTTACACCCTTACACACGTCTATTCGCTGCGCTGTTCCCTTTACTCCAGTCGACACGATAGACTCCACAATAATCTCAATTCCACGACAGACTTTGCTGTCACTATAGACTGTCCTATAGTTTCTCCTTTTCCCAACTAACGTGTAAAGCACAGACTGCTCTTAACTATCAACTCACCTGTGTATCGCAGACTATTATTAATTCACAACTTAATTATCAACTGACTTGTTCACAAGCAAATGACTGACTTGTTCACAACTGACTTGTTCGCAACTAACTCACTATTCAACTAACTAACTCATTGCCTGCGTCACCTCTTTTTATATTCCACACAAATACCACTAGAAGTTTCAGGCAATGTCTAGATGATAATTATCATCTTATATGCTGTTTACAAAGTGCCTAATTAAGTTCATGTGGTAATTATGTACATACATGTGTATATGCATACGTGTGTACATCATTAACTAAGCAATGCGTGGTGGATGTTTAACTTTTGCCTTTCGTTTGAATTGGCACGTATGTATGTATGTAAATATGTGAATCTTCTTCTTGCTTTTGCTTGTTTACGTCTAATCAAGCTTATTTAGTTGTTTGCTGCTATTCTAGATTATTAGTTACATTGACCCTGTAGGAATATTTTCGCGTACCACTTACATTAACCCTGTTGGAATATTTTTTTGTGTAATGCTGCCTTAAACCTGTCGACGGCTATTTTCGTAACAATATAGAACAACGAAATACGCTAAACTCACTCGATAAAGCAAAATATGTGTATGAAGAGGGCCAATATCACAATGGAAGACTTTCCTATAAATTGAAATAACTGGCAATACTGTGAAAAATAAACCTTATATTCCGCATTTATCTATGATAGATAAAATAAAATTAAACTTTATAAAAAAACAGAATGTTAAAATAATAAAATTATAGAAGTTATTCAATGAAATTGATGAAAAAAAAATCTCCAAAATTTAGTGATTTATCAATGTCTTGACTTGTTTTTAATAACTTTTTGATAAGTTTCTTTGAATGTAACATAAATTTGTAAATGAATGTGAATCTTTATTTTTTTAAAGCATTAATTATAGTTGTGTACTAGAGAATGTGTGTGCACTTGCACAATTATTAACAAAAATCGTTTTTACAACATACACTGACTATAAATAGAAATGTGTTTTTTTTCAAAGCAACTAAGCATACATATTATGGCAATAAAAATAAATATACTCACATACATACATATATGTACGCTTGTATATATGTATGTATAAATTAAAGCTTTGGAGCTTCAAGCACTCCAGTGTGTTTAGTTCCGTCTTAAGATAAATTGAAATTTTGCGTAAAATCATATTCTATTGTAGGTATAACGGTTTGTACAAATTTTAAAAATATGATCAAGTATAAATGCACGCCCAACTCCCCGCCACCCTCCTCAACCGTTTGTATAATTTTTTTCATTATATCGGCATGACGACAAGGATGGACAGATGCCATATTGGGGCCGGGCAAGTGAGGATGGGATTCCATCGTAACAGTCTTTTTGGCATGATCCTGAGAAACATCCTCATACATTTGTTCAACTGTTAAAGGTTTGCGATTCTGGAAATGTGAATTTCCACAGACATTCAAACAAATTTTTGTTTGAGTAACATTAAAATAAAAGAAAAATTAAACTAACCTCATCATAGCCCACCACCCAGAGACGGGGCGTCTGGTAGTATTTATCATAAGTAATGTGTAAATCATAGGTACGAGTATGTAGCACCGAATCTTCTGAATCTACAGCTGATGCTCCATCTGTTTTGCTTGTCTCAGATTTTTCAGATTTCCTAGTGGTAAGTGCTACTGCTGGATCAACTAAATCTAACATGCCACTCTCTTCAAATTCGTCCATATCTAAAGCCTCCTCATCTTCTTCGCCAGCTGCAGGATCATTCATATCAGCCGGTTCACTATCAGGAGTATTAATTTCGTCCTTTAAATAAAATTTATTAAAAAAGTAGTATTTTTTTAAATCATACCTATTAGGTTTATTGAATGATCTGCTTTACCTTGCTCTCATCCAAAGTTAATTCGCATATTTTATCTAACTCCTGGGCTGTGCCATCTTCATTTAATTGATGCGTTTCTACCCAGCCGCCATCACCGCCTTCCTCTTCCACAACCGTTTCTTCTCCAACATATTCCATTTGTTTACATCTTCGGTAACAAGGTACATTACGAGTGATAAGAAATTGTTTGTCTGTTAATAAAAATAAGTATATACATAGGTATGTAGGATGTTATAAAATTTGATTGTAGCGCGTATTGTTATCAGTAAATTTTAATAGATGCACCTTTAGGCAAATATGTTTTGATTTTATTGTCGTCTCCTGCAGCCCATTGCCACGTTGGGCAGTGATGCACTAAATGATCTCCGGCCGCAACAAACTCTTCAGGCGTCAATACACCAGTCTCCCGAAATTTAGATTCCTAAAAAAGAATTATATACTTGCAATGACTCATAATTTGCGTTTAAAGAAGATGTATATGTATCAACGATAATCCATCAAACGCCACCCAAAAACAACTACCACCCACTTCAGTCCGTCTGAAATGGATTTTCTAATTATTTTTTTTACCTTTAAAACTGGTGTTAAGTATTCAGCTACATTCAGAGCTGTTCCCTTCACGGTATTCAAAACACTTTGCATCTTTTAAAATCTCACTGGTAATTTAATTTTATTTATTTCTTCGTTTTACTTGTTTTAATATAGAAATTGTCTATAGACACTGATTTCTAATTGTATTCAATTTCTTTTTGGACTTTCTATTAATTTCTTCTAATTGTTTCATAGCACGGTTGTGTGAAAACTGTAGTAAATAATTCAGTTCTCAAATTAACAGGGTAGCACAAAAAAGATTACCGTTGCCTTTTGAGCAGTGCCCTCGCAGTCAGGATGATTTATTTGTATACGTAAATTACGTTATTTAAAGTTTTATGTGTAAATTTCTATTTTATTATAGTTTTTTTTATATTTTATTTATATAGACAAGTTCTTTTTTATATTACACCCTCAGGAATATCGAAAAACCAGCTCTGCTTTACTGCTACCATTTTAGTACTTTTCTACTACAACCCTGTTATGGCAACTGAAGCGAAACGAGAGAAGAAAAAAGAAGAGGAGAATTGAATGCGAATCGGGAATTTAGCTCAGTTTTCTTATAATTTTTACACAAAATAAGGGAGTTGCAATAATTATTTGCAAATACAATTGTTACAAAACCAATGTAAAATGTTTAAATCAACTGAATTATATAAAATACTTGGAAACTTCCAAGGGCAAATCGTTTTGAAATTGTGCAAAAAACATTGTGTACATAAAAATTAAGGTGTAGTGAGAAAAGAAAACGAACAACAAATTGATTTTGTTATTACAGACAAAGTACTTAATATTTGGAAACGTTTTGCGTTTTTTTTTTTTTTTTTTTTTTGTTAAAAGAAAAGCATTTAAATTTATTGAGAATTTAATAAATTGTTAATATTTTAAACAATTGTACAGTGCACACAAATGTTATTTTAAAATCAAGTGGAGGAAGCAACGAAAATTGCATTTTCGAAAGCTTCTGCCTATTGGGCGAGCTGGTGGTGCTGTGGATTTGTTGGATTTCCTGTGGAACAAAAAGACGCAAAGGTAAGAATGTGCTGGGAAAATTGGGGGGAAATGCTGTGTTAAGAAACAATATTAAAAATAGCCTATATGGCCTGCATTTGTTTTTTGATGCACCATTTTTGATTGACTTGATGTAGACACACTGTTTTCAAGCCGTTCATGGGTGTGTGTATATTTCATTTCAATACGGAGTTTTATTCTAGCAATTTTCATCAGATTTTCCCACCAGATAATATGTTTATTTTTAGCATTAGTATACTCGTAGTACTTTTGTTCACGTGTTTTTATGTTCATTTGATTTTATTATTATTATAATTTTCATTCATACTAGTTTGAATATAGGTCAGGGAAGGGCATTTGTATGGATATTTGTATGTTAATATACATAATATACATGAGTTAGGAGGTTATCTATTTAAAAACTAAACTTATATCAATGTTAAAATTAGTGTCACTTGTAAACTTTTTGATTTGGTTCAGTGACTTTTTTTGAACAGTTCTACTTGCAGTTGCAGATAAGAGTCCTAGTTGGAGGTTTTTAAGGTTTGGCAGTGAAACATACAAATGCATGACTGTTGAGAAGGAATTCTCTTATGTGACCTGTGCATGTACTTATAGTGATTACTTTGCATATGCAGTTTTTTCATTGACAGCTATAATTAAATAATATTTATTGTTCAAATATATGCTCCTTAAATTGCTAAATAGGACAAATAAAAATGATCTGTTTGAGCTGGCTTACTTACCTTAGTCGACAAAATAGAAGGTATTTGAAATATAATTGGTACGAAGTTTCAAATTGAAATCATTTCATCAAAAGCTCCAAAATTTTTATTGACAACGCGGAACAAGATCAGTGTTTCTGCATATAGCAAGTATAACTCCCGAATAAACCAATTTTTCATGTACATATGTTCATTGAAAACCCAAAATTTCAAGATGTCAAATCCGCTGTAATTTTATTCAAATTAAAACATTCCAAAAAATTACTGGAATACAAAGTTATTAGTGGAATATACCTACATATAGGGTAGTTCGAATAAAAATTATGAGAACATTTAATAAACCATAATTCTGCCCGCAAAAAACCGACTTCCGACTTCAATGCAAAGATTTGATAGAACATTTTCGAAAAAATTAAGGGACCAAACTGGAAGTAAATTCTTTAAAAAAAAATTCAAAATCTGTTGGTTGAGAAGAGGTACGTGAAATATAAAATTAAATTTTAATGGCCGTGCCTCCGCCCATTATTTAAAATGCAAGATTGTGTGTTTTTCAGAGCTACAGGTGTGTTAAGTTTTGTACAAATCGTTAAAGTAGAAAAACGTAAAATAAAATATTAGATTTTAATGGACGCGTAAAAAACGGTGAAGTAGAACCACGTGAAATATAATGATAAATTTTAATGGGCCTAGCTCCGCTAATTTTTTAAACTTTAACATTATGTAATTACAAGAACCAAAGGTGTTTGAAAGGTTTCGCGGCAATCAAATAAGTAGAATATCATAAAATCAAATAAAAAATATGTAGGCGTGTTCTCGCCCAATTTTTTTTACAATGCGACAAAAAAATAATTTTTACAATCGGTGTAAAATGTACCGAGTTATGATAAGCAACATGTCGAAAAAAATTACTGACGAATTGATAGCATCCTCCTGAAGCCGGTTTAAAATAATTTAGGGCCTGACCCACGATATCGACAACGTTCGACTTGTCGCACACTTACATTTGAAACATCAATAAAATATTAAAATTTGTTTTTGTTTTGAATGTAAGTGTGCGACAAGTCGAACGTTGTCGACATCGTAGGTTTAGCCCTTAAATTTAATTTAAAAAATTTATTTGTTGGTTTAATGCGTTAGGTGTTAAAATACAACAACAAATAAAAAAACAACTTTTGTATAATAAAAAGTATTTATTTTTTTACAGATAGACGCGGTGTGGGGTTGGGCTTCTGCCCCGCTGCGTTTAGCAGCAAATAGAATGGGAGATCCTTTACTGCCAGGCAGCAATGGCGGTACGGGCGCCTCAGCAGGCGGTAGTGGTGTTGATAGACCTCAATCGCCTGCTCGTATGGCCCATACCTCCGATAAGCATCCCAAAGTGACACTATCCGAATTAAATATGCTGCGACGACATCGTGAACTTTGCGATGTTGTCCTTAATGTTGGTGGCCGTAAAATATTTGCCCATCGCGTCATACTCTCAGCATGTTCGCCATATTTTCGTGCCATGTTTACGGGCGAACTTGAAGAGTCTCGTCAAACTGAGGTCACTATACGAGACATTGATGAGAATGCAATGGAACTTTTGATTGACTTTTGTTATACTGCTCACATTGTGGTGGAAGAGTCGAATGTTCAAACTCTTCTACCAGCGGCCTGTTTGTTACAACTTGTCGAGATACAAGATATATGCTGTGAATTTCTGAAACGTCAATTAGATCCAACCAACTGTTTGGGTATACGAGCATTTGCCGATACACATTCATGTCGTGAATTGTTACGTATTGCGGATAAATTTACGCAACATAATTTTCAAGAAGTAATGGAGAGTGAAGAGTTTCTTTTGTTGCCTGTAGGCCAGCTGGTCGATATTATATGCAGCGATGAGCTGAACGTGCGCTCTGAGGAACAAGTGTTTAATGCGGTAATGTCATGGTTGAAATATAATATTGCCGATCGAAGACAGCATTTAGCTCAGGTACTTTTTTCTAAAATAATTTTAGTATAACACTTCGGAATTATAAATAAGTTTGTTTTCTGTAGGTTTTACAACATGTCCGTCTTCCACTTTTATCTCCCAAATTTTTGGTTGGCACCGTTGGCTCCGACCTGTTGGTGCGCTCGGACGAAGCCTGCCGCGATTTGGTTGATGAAGCCAAAAACTATTTACTACTTCCCCAGGAACGACCCCTTATGCAGGGACCACGTACACGTCCACGTAAACCCACCCGTCGTGGTGAAGTTTTATTCGCCGTTGGCGGTTGGTGTTCCGGTGATGCAATCGCCTCTGTTGAACGTTTCGATCCACAAACGAACGATTGGAAAATGGTTGCTCCCATGAGTAAAAGACGTTGCGGTGTTGGTGTGGCCGTACTCAATGATTTACTTTATGCTGTGGGGGGACATGATGGCCAGAGCTATTTGAATAGTATTGAAAGATATGATCCACAGACAAATCAGTGGTCCTGTGATGTGGCACCAACTACCTCATGTCGTACGAGTGTCGGTGTGGCTGTCTTAGACGGTTTTCTGTATGCGGTAGGCGGCCAAGATGGTGTACAATGTTTAAATCATGTTGAACGCTACGATCCCAAAGAGAATAAGTGGGCCAAGGTCTGTTGCAAGGTTTATTTTAATATTTTTATGAGTTTAACAGGAGGGAAAATTTATATTTAAGGTGGCTCCAATGACTACCAGGCGTTTGGGTGTGGCAGTTGCAGTTTTAGGCGGTTATCTTTATGCCATTGGTGGCTCCGATGGCCAATGTCCTTTGAACACTGTTGAACGTTATGATCCTAGGTCGGTAGTATTTTTGTTTATTTATTGAAAAACTTCTTTTACTAACCACTTTTATTTATTTTTGTTTCTTTTAATTTAGACAAAATAAATGGGTGGCTGTTAGTCCCATGTCCACACGCCGCAAGCATTTGGGCTGTGCTGTTTTTAATAATTATATTTACGCTGTTGGCGGTCGTGATGACTGTATGGAACTTTCATCCGCCGAACGTTATAACCCTCATACAAATACTTGGAGTCCTATTGTTGCCATGACTTCCAGACGTAGTGGGGTAAGCAAAATTTCTTTTTTATATTTACAACGGTAGTTAATTAAAAAAAAGGTAAGCAGGTACTATTTGCCAAAAATTTTTTTTTACATGCTACTTTCTCAACATAAATATTTTTAAAATTTTTGAACCATTTTGATAATTTTCGACAGGGATTTTTTAAGGAGTAAATTTTAATTTAAATAAATTCTTATTTTCTTAACATCACATTTAGGGCCATTATTACAACTTAAAGTTCAAGTTGTAATAATGGCCCTTAAGCCTACAGTACTCGGCATGTAAAAAGCCACATGCGTATGTGGCGATGACGTCACGTGAATTTTCAGCATGTTCGTAGAATTTTTTAAAATTACTAGTAGTGACTACATGCTGTAAAATTTGTATAGTATTTTTGTTTCAAAATACTTATGTGGCACATGTTACCGAATCGAAGACATTTTCTTGGACAGCTCTTCTGTAAGCACGTTAATATATACATGTACATGTGCTGCTAGTACACGACATGTAGCATATGTAGCATCGTGATGACGTCAAAATTACGTCAGAACCACATGCGCATGTGGGTTTTTACATGTAGGCTTTAGAATATGAAATATTTGAAGTTGCCAATAGAATTTAAAAGCATTTTATGTTACATATTTTAAATATTGCTTAAATAATAGAAAACAAATATCTTTATTAGGTCGGTTTGGCTGTTGTCAATGGACAATTATATGCAGTGGGAGGTTTTGATGGTTCTGCCTATTTGAAAACCATTGAAGTTTATGATACTGAAACAAATCAATGGCGTCTTTGCGGTTGTATGAACTACAGACGCTTGGGTGGTGGCGTTGGTGTAATGAGAGCTCCTCAAACTGAAAATTATATGTGGTAGGTATATTTAAGTTTAACTAACATATCGAACTACTACATATTTTTTTAATTTTATTTGTTTATAATTATCATTTTGAAAGGATACGTAAAGACTCTGTTGTTTGATTGGGTTTGGATAGTGACTCTAAGAATCTTTATATAACAAGTCTATATAAATAATTCTTTTATCATTAAGAGTTGTTTAAAAATTTATTCAAAGATTTCATAACAAAAATTGTATAAACGGAAAACAATTAGAATATTTTTGGCACACCACAAGAAGCAAACGCTATAGAGAAATTGTTGTATAACTCGTTAGCAGCACAGCGCATACGCATATGAATATTAAAAAAGCATGACTTTGAAACAAAAAGCCAAATTTTTATTCACTACAAAACGGCTTAGCATGTCCCGTAAATGAAAGATTATTACATGTAGTTATTAATTCTTAATTTTACGGGACATGCTAGATACAGTTTTGTAAGTATATAAAATAAAATTAATGATGATGCACTAAATGTTGATGTATTTAAGTTATTAAAAAAAGAACAAACACACACACATATACATATATACATAAAGTAATATTAAATGTATCTGAACTGCCTTTTCCTTATGAAAATATATGAAAAACAAAAAAATGGAAAATATTTCAATTGTAAATTTTGCACATTATTTTGTTCATTCAATTTTAGCGCTACTCAAATGAAACTTCACGTTCATATTCTGACAATCACATAAAGCATAACTTCTTGTATTCCCAGAATACCTTTTGCGGAAGATAATATTTAGCGGATACCACTCTCGTTTGTTCACGAGAAACTTTGTTTTTTTTTCATACAATATACCAAAGTTCCACCAACTGTTCATAAATTATTCCCCATAGGGACACCTGCAACAGACCTTTCATATATTAAAGTACACAAGAAATAAATAAATCCCTCATAAGTTAAGCCGAAACCAGGGGCCTAATTCCTGAACTCGTGATCGGAATTGCATTCGAATAGAAATTTTCGGATGATGTCACTCGTTACCAAGCGAATCGAGTTCTTGTTTCAGTGTTGGAAAAAGGGAAATATATTTATATATAAATTCATTTCACAACACTGAATAAATTGTAAGCAAAAGCATATGTTTGTATATGTATGTGTGCAAAAACATATGTATGTACGTACATACACACGTATATGCAGAAAAAAGAAACGAATATACATACATAAATGTTATTTTCACTTTGATTTAATTAATAACTTAATAATAATAAATTAGTGTAAAGTTAGAGAATAGAGCACTAGCTACATTTTCCATTCTTTTATTGGTTGACCAGAAGCAGTTAATTTGTTATTTAGATGCTCCCAGAGTTGGCTAATTTTTTTATATTTTATTTTATTATTTGCGAAGTTAGTGTGTTTTGTTATATTTGAAGTCAACTAGAAATTTTTATACGTACATTTGTGCATTCATTCATTTATCAATAAATAAGTCAAATATTGAACATACATTTTCCTTTTCTTCCCTTTTTCTATGTTAAACATGATTTCGAATGCCTTTTTGCTTGCGAGTAAAAACACGAACGGTTGCATTCGTATGTATGCACGTTATCGAATGCTGTCATTAGAAATTTCGATATGTGTTATTCGAAACCGAATGCGAAAATCCCAAAAGTTAAAAAACTCGAACATTCGAGTAATAACTCGCTCGCAATCGAATGCGAGAATTAGGCCCCAGTATTTGAAAGCCATACAGTTTTAACAATTTTCTTTGAACATTCTCAGACGTAATTTTAGCGTATAGTGGCAGTTTTTTTTGGCTCCGCCACCGCCACATAACTTTGAGAGCACGGGAGTTTAGCTGTTTTGATTTTGTAAACAAACCAAAAAAAAAAAAAAAAATAACTGTGTTGCATAAAGTATGTATACGAAATTTCCATTTCATATGTTTTATTCAACACAATCGACGAATAGTGAGCTCCCTCCAATATTTTCAAATAATTTTGATTAAAAATGTGGCAGACATATGGGAAACTGTTATTTTTCTTATTTCTTCACTTGCTATAAATAACTAGCCAGTCTTAGGCGTACCAAAGATCTTGGGCTTTATCGCGGTTGGCGTATTTTGAGTTCGACTATGACTATTTTGTTCGAAGTTGAAAAAAATTCTGTCGTAATCTTTAATCTCGTAGAAAAATTAAAAGTTTTTTATTTTTATAATATTCATTGCGTTTTTTTTTAAAACACAAACAGCGAAGCTACTTTGGCTTGTCTGCAGAAACACTCAATAGTATACGGCAGGTATCGAACCTGCAACCTTCCAACTACTAGGCTGGTATATAGCCTACTTGCCAATAGAGCCAAGAGTTTGTATGTGTTATAGGCTTTTTACACTGACGCACATCTAACATCTACCATCAGTTTGCGAAAATGTTAACATCTTCCCATAAGAAATACACAGTACTAAAAACCAACATCTTTAAAAGATGTTCCTATCTCATTTTGTTTCATCTAACATCTTTCGTTAATTTTAGTGCCATCACTAGCAAAATTACATTGTTGTGTCAAAAACAACGTTGCCACTTTCTGTGTAATAGTGTAAAATCTCTTATACTTATGTGCTACAACATTCTACAGACGAAACTTCATGCCTGCGGGAAATATCTCTAACAAAGTTTATTATAAAGATATGTACAAACCAGTATTGTGTAAAACAATTAAACTAATTTCTATTTCTTTGGCTACAATGAGAAAATTCAGTGTTGCCAGTACAATACAAAACGTTGAATGAATGATTTTGTACAATTATTTCATATTATTGAACAGAAACAATATCCAAAAATTGATGTAAATAATAAATTGATTCATTTTTGTACTTTTACGTGAAATAAGTACATTTTAAAAGAGTAATTAATTTTTATAAATGCAAAATATATAAAAGTGGCAATACTGAACTATGTATTTGTACTTGAATATCAGCTGCAGATGGTGCTGCTGCCGTCTCCAAAATAATTAAGTAGCCGGCTACGAGGCGACAAATGCTGCTAGCGGCATTTGAAGTCGTGTGTTCGTGTAGCCTGCTGTGGTGAATGTGTTTAATGCATTCGACCGACGATGATTGATGAAAAACTAAAAAAAAAAAAAATGATTTTTGGCATGCTTGATGCCACATTTTGACTGTGTTTATTGTGTTTGTTCTTCAAGCACGAACACATTTTAAGCGAGATTTTAAGTTGAGCGGTTGTTAAAAATGGCGGATGCGAAAAAAAAGAAAAATAAGATTTAATTGAGGTTTGGGATGTTAAATATGCACAATGTAGTAAGCAACATAAATACGCCGTTTGCCCTAGTTGTGTTTCTAACATTACGCATTACACAATTCCGCTAGTTTTGTGACGTAGAAGTAGACTTTTGTCTCCATACATGCACACTAATTAATACAATTAATTTTTTACTAAAGAAAAAAAATATTTATCGTTTGTAAGAATTATATTTGTGCTTACTGCTTCATGGTTAAATATACATACATACATATGTAGGTATGTATATATCGCGTAATTGTTAGAAAATGAACGTGTTAGCAGATAGAGAGAGAGAGAGGGAAGGATTATCAGTGACAGAATAGCATTAAGGCCGGGGCACAATGAATCCGTCATACGTTAAACTTCGCCTTTTTCAACTGACAGCTAAGTTGAAATACATGGTTTCTTATGAGTGCTGTTACATTCAGTACGTGTCCGTCAACGCAAAGTACAAAAAAGGGTAAACTTTTTACGTACGTGGAGTAGTTTGACAGATATTGGTTGGTTTTTTTGGTATGTTCTGATTTAGGTTTTGTTTTTGTGGCAGCAAAAATAAAATTAAACAAAAGAAATAAACGAAATAAATATTGAAGCTGTTCAAATGTTTCCGTCAGTAAAGTACTCATTGTGCCAACCTTCTCCGTCATTGCGACAATGTCAGTTGAAAAAGGCGAAGTATAACGTATGACGGATTCATTGTGCCCCGGCTTTTATGTTGCTGCAATTAACTGCTATAAAATCTCTTTCAAATTAACTGCGTATCGCTCTTAAGAAAATATCTAGTTCACACTCATCAAGCTTTCTTGCTGAATTTTTGATTTTATATTGAGAAAGAAACGAGACGTATGTCTCCCACCTCTTTCATACAAAATTAAAAATGAGCTGGAAAACTTGATGTATGTGTGTGTGAATTAGGTCTAAACAATTTGAGTTTTTAAATCTTTGTTTGTTTAGTTGTTAGTAATTTTAGCGTTTAATACAAAGAAATCACTTAAAAAATATTTATAAAAATTCAATTAATAAAATATAAATGAGAAAATATGACAAAATATGGAAATTCAATACATATTATGATCGAAAATAGCAAAATATCAATTTAGAATATAAACGCTACCAAGCGCACTGAGGAAAATTGAAAGAAAACATCATATTTTCTAAATTTGAACTTCGTTTTTTGATTTAGAAATTCGATATTCTTTAAATAAATTTATTTTTACGGTCTTATTCATAAAAAATATTTTAGGTTTATTACAGGTTTATAAGCGCTTAATAAACCTGAAATATTTTTTATGAATAAGGCAGTTAATATCTAATTAGAAAAAATATAATTAATTTCGAATTTTTGCAAATACAATAAATAACATAAAATAAAATTAATTTTAAAAGAAAAAAATCTAACAAAAATAGAAATAAAATTATTTTTGAGGTTATTTGAATTACATACTCAAAATAAATTTAGGTGAAAAGAAATTGTCTATTATTACATATTTTCTGTATTTATTATTTTTTAAGTTTTAACTGCCTTATTCATCAAAAGTAATTATGTTTTGTGAAGTCTTTATAAAACAAATTTTAGAAATTTGTTTTATAAACCTTTTTTTATAAATCAAAAATATTTTTTATGAATAAGGCTTTTAGTATGTACAAACTCAGCTTCAAAATAATTTTTCTTTGTTTTAAATACATACATACATATCGCTACCTTAATATAGAAAGGCCCTAACCCATTATTTTTTTCGAAACCGAGATATTTGCATATTTCCATAGAAGAACATCTAACGTATCGAAATATGTAAAAATCTCGATTTCAAAAAAATAATGAGTTAGGGCCTTTCTATATCAAGTAACGATATGTATGTATATAATATATAAATGAAATATTTTTAAAGCAGATAAAAAATATATATTTTTTGCAAAAAATAAATAATATTCTTATTTCATTACATATTCAATGATAAAATCATGCTCACTACATTTTTTCGAATTATCAAAAATTTTGACAATTAAAAAAAATTTTGATCAGCGCGGTAGAATCAAAGAAGTGTAAAAAAAACTTAAATTTAAAACTATTTATTTTCAAAGAGTCTTCAAGACATATGTATTTCTATTACTTATGGGCATAAGGGGGTTGTTGTGTAATTCGATTGGAAACGGAAACTGTTCGAATTTGTATGTTATTAACATTACAATTCGAACACATTTCCGTTCGATTCGGATTACATAATAACCCCCCAAGTTTATAATTATTATTTACTTAAATTTTTTTCTCCTCCCAATTTTGAAGGCCTGATTTAAGTTTTTAGATGAAAAAAAACCCTAATTTATTAAAGTTATTGTAAAAACGAAAAATTAAATATATAAACAATAAAATAAAACTGTTACAAAAGCAAATCTTAGTATTTAAGTCTAAATTATAAAACTACAAAGAAAACAAACTTATTTTAACAACAAAACCATTAATTAGAAGTGAATGTCATAATCTTTAGTTTTAGTGACTATTAAATTTAAAAAAAAATATATGTATTGTATAAAAAAGGTTATAATAATAAATACTAACTGCCTTATTCATACAAAATATTTCTGTTTAGTAAGAGGTTTATAGAACAAATTTTCTATGGAAATTTGTTTAATAAACCTTTTATAAAACTAAAATATTTTTTATGAATTAGACCCTAATGCTAATAATAACAAATAAAAAAAGAGAAAAAAATATTGTAAAAAACAAAAACCACAAACGTTTTATTTCTTAAAAAAAAAAAAAAAAAAAAAAAAAAAAAAAAAAAAACTCGAATTTTTCAAATGATTTTTTTTATAGTTACAATTTTAATAAAATAACGGATGATTAAACCGAATTGGCTTCTAATCCGAAATCTTAACAAACCCTGAGAAGCTTGCAACTGAATATTTAACGAAAAAGATACGAAATTTCGAAAAGTATCGGTTCTGAAAAATCTCGATGTTTCCGGGATTGAGATTAGAGCGGTTTATGAAAGGCGTTAAAAAATGTATATTTTTGATATATGTTCAATGGATTTTTTCAAAGGCAACATATGAAAACGTTACATTTGGCGGCTCTGTCGTATCTTATATACCCTTCAAAAGTCATAAAATGTAAATAGATACATAGATTAATAGGGGAAGGTGTTTCAAGCGTTTTTCAATCTGAGATCTTGGCTGAAATTGCCGATGAGCTGGCAAGAATAGGGTCGGCGTTAGATGAAGGAATGTGTGACAGATCGGTGAAATTACCGATAGGTCATTACTATAGGGAAGTCAGTAATTGGGTGGAGAGGAAGACCAAATGTTCATGACGAAGTAGGGAGGATTGTAGAGCCTCGAGGTTTATGTGGCCAAAACTTGACTCAGGAAGATTCAAACTGCTACTGGATATGAATAGGAAGGTTAGGAAGGGTGGTGCTAAAAAGCACCTCCACTCGGAGACCCAGTTCGGTCCATTGTGATGTGTGAACAGGAAAGCGATGCGAGTCTTGATAGGCGCGTTGATTGGTGACTACTCAGTCAGAGCAAGGACAATGATTTGGGACACTGGCACTCAGGGGGTCTACTCTGTAATTCGAAACAAAAGAAAATGCTTTCGAATTTGTATGTTAATATCACGGAAATTTGAAAACATTTCCGTTCGTTTCGAATTATAGAGTAGACCCCCAGATTTCTGCAGGATGTACAGGGATGAAGAGGAACCAGTACCTGAATTCAGCTACTTTTATCACGATAGTCGTATCGCTATAATAAATATAACGAAAATTTATTGAATTTGCTATATCCAGTAAAAAGAAAAAGTAAAATCTCAAGCACAAATTTATTTTTTTTTTTTTGCTTTTCGCTTATTTTGACATAAACGACGAGTAAAACACCGAATTACAGAATCACATTATCATTACCGCAGGCGAATAAATATATTGATATATATTACGATTTTCGGTTCACAAAAAGTTACTGAATCCAGGTACAGAAACCATTGATCATATTACCTGTCTTTGCCCGAAGCTGCAACGCCATAGGCTAAGATGTCTGAGCATCCATAATAGCATTAGTAATATCGCTGAGTGTAAGCTGGAGGATATCAGGGGCTTAATCCTGGGAATTCAGTGGCTTAATGAAAGATAATTGGGGTTCTTCTGGGTAAAAATGGTGGTGAAACTTTTAATTAACTGAGTCTCCGAGTGGAGGTGTGTTGTAGCACTACCCTTCCTAACCTAAATCACTTTTAGTTAAAGCGATTTCAAATCACAAGAAATGTGTTCTACACACAAAACTTTTTGGATTTTTGTGATTTTAAACCGGTCAGCTAAATGCCTGCAGATTTCAAATCACTGGTTATTTTTTCAATCACTTTATTTTCAAATTCGCAATAAATTATCTTTTTTATTGATTTTTATAGCAAAATGAGCAACTTTCTATAAAAGAATTTATTACATAATTATGAAAAAATTGAAGACACTTTCTTTTGCAAAAAATTTTATTTACTTTGTGATTTGCATTTGTGATTTTGCATTTACAAAACAAAACAGCTGTTTTCTTGTGTTTTTGAAAGGGCAAAATATTTTTTTTGTCTCATGTTTTAAAAGTTTTTGTAAGGGGTCTTGCGCAGGACTTTAATGTATATACATAGATATATCGTCGCTGTTTTAACTAACTGACCTAACTAACATTTTAAAAATTTAACAGGTTTTTTACGGTTGTTTTATACATTCATTCTTATGGCTGCGTCGGAAATCTTTTTACTTATATGGGCACAAAAGTAATGCTTACAGTCATGAAAATTGCAGACAATGTGTACTATAACTTATAAAGTCCAGTAGAGGACTTAAATCATTTTTCATAAAAATGTCAGTTAGGTCGGTTAGTTAAAACAGCGACGATATGTATGTATGTCTATGAAGCTACGAGATATTTTCATTTAAAACCAGTTCGATCCTGCCTTAAAAAAAAAACACGAATTTGCCTGTTCTGTAAAAAACAGAAAGAATATCTTCACCTTAATTCCAGTTTCCGACATCGACAGCAGGTCAATGTAATACTAAAAAATTGGGGTGCTTGTTTATTCGCTCTCCAGAACAATTTTATGCTACTGATAACCTATTTCCGTTCCCTAAGGTCTAGAAAATAGCATAAACCTGCCAACAGGAGTAAGTTGTTTTCGACAACGTGTACACAAGCCTAATTTTTTTTCTATTTTATTAAAGTGACTTCGATGTCGACAACATGAATAAGGATGATTGTTGATTACACGAATGGTTAAGAATAATGCATTAAACACATTCACCACAGCAGGCTACACGAACACGCGACTTCAAATGCCGCTAGCAGCATTTGTCGCCTCGTAGCCGGCTACCTAATTATTTTGGAGACGGCAGCAGCACCATCTGCAGCTGATATTCAAGTACAAATACATAGTTCATTATTGCCACTTTTATATATTTTGCATTTATAAAAATTAATTACTCTTTTAAAATGTACTTATTTCACGTAAAAGTACAAAAATGAGTCAATTTATTCTTTACATCAATTTTTGGATATTGTTTCTGTTAAATAATATGAAATAATTGTACAAAATCATTCATTCAACATTTTGTATTATACTGGCAATACTGAATTTTCTCATTGTAGCCAACGAAATAGAAATTAGTTTAATTGGACTACAACGACAAAATCAGCATAGACAACAACCTGCCGCCATGTTGCCTTGCTGTCTTCAAAATACTTGTTCTCACATAAACATGTGTATTCTATCCTTGACATTTGGTAGTCGGTAGCTTGCTGTGGTGAATGTGTTTAATGCTTAATTCATCAGCCTTTCAAATAATTTAACTTTTTCATATGTACATTCAACAAAATCTTATTTTTCATCTTCATACAAAGTGAGCCGCTCTAATGCATCTATAAAATGCATTTTTTAAATAAGGGAGCGAACAGGCGAATATCAGCTGCAAGTACACAATGCACATACATTTACAACAAATGAATATGGGCATTTCCATAGTCACGAAAGTTAAGTTCATATGGATTTGCACAGAAAAAATATATAAAGAAATCTTAAAAAATATTTATTGACTCCAATTGTTGATAATATTTTAATATGTAATCCCCGGGGGAACAATTAGAATTGGTCTGAATATAATCATCGAGATTTCAAAGACTCATTTGATTGACAAGAAATTTATTTAAATGTGAACACGTGCTCGTGAAGGACACGTTCATCTTATTAAAATAATGTTTTTCTTTTAAATAAATTAAACCAGTTAATTTTAACGGACTCATGCACTAATTAACTCTTTACTTTCAGTTAAAGCCAATAAGTTTCGATTTGATAAAAACAATGGCAGGCAAAATGATTAGCGGCGACAGGGGTTTCACGCAAATGCATGTTTTCTCCCTTAACCCTGATAATGGCAAGAATGAAATATCTTTATGAAACATTGAATTTGCGTAAAAAGTGGCATAGATTTTTTAGTGCATATTTTGCTGAAAATACATATTTTTGCATAATTTGATCATAAATGCATATTTTTGTCTAATATTTTGGTATAAATACATGGTCTTGTGGTCAGAAATTCAAATTTAAAAAAATATTGTTTACAAATTATTAACGCATAACTGTTTTTTTTTTGCAAATTTATTCGCTTGCATTATTGTAGAATTGAAGAGCAGGCGAACAAAACTAGACTGAACTACCTAGATAGAGACTAGCAAGGAAAAGTCACTTTTCGTTATTTTTGTAAGTTAGAATTGAACTGATTTTGAATGGAAAAATTTCGTGACTGCATAGATGTGTACTAGGAGAATCCGAAAAAAATCCTTTACTGGGCACATGTCTAGTTTTGTTTTTAAAAAACAATTCTAATAGCTAGTATTCAATTCATTGTAATGGTTCAGTTAAATAAATATATCGACAGCCTATATTCAAAACACGTCAACTCAAAAAAGCCAACTTTTCAATAGAGCGAAAAAACTAGTTAATTCGCTCAATATTGTAAAAATAAATTATGTGCCTTCCATAATATGGTTTAAATATGCTTACTAATTTATAGGTCTACAAAAAATATTTTATTTTGCACTGGTTTGCATATTTTTATGAGATATGTAGCATGTTTTAGTCGATCATGTACTTGATCTACCCTTTAGAAAATAATAAAAAAAGGTTAACATATTAAATAATATTAGCACTACAATTTGTTTTTTTTGGTTCATTGGAACTAAATAGATGTTATTTTTAATAATTATGTATTTTGCTTATTATTTTATTCTCTGTAAAATAGATTTCAAATAAAAATGAATTAAAAAACAAATATTTTCTTAGAGTTAGCATATTTTGTCGGAAAAAATATGATTTTTTTGAATATATGTATTTATTTTTTAATCAATTTAAGAAATCTTTTACTCAATACTAGATATAAGAATTGAAAAAACTTAAAATACCTTAAAAACAATAACATAAGCCTGACTGAAAGCCTCTTCAATCTCGAGGTGGTCAGCTTTAGCACTCTCTAACTCACTCTCTAGTGTAACAGGGTCACTTCAAATTATCAATTTCGAAAGCTTATGTCATTGACTATAATCGGTCCATACATAATGTTTCTATTCGATTAACAGTTTAAAAGTTATACATGTATTACCAATTTTTTTTCGGAACCCCTCCGTACAAATATATTAAAGTGAGCATATCTCAAAAACTAGCCATAGGATATCAAAATCCTTACAGATTCGTGTTCAGCATGCCAAATGCAATATGAGGTAGTATTATTATAAATTACAAATTTTTTAAAAATATTTGAAATTTACATGGAAGTTAGCATTTATTTTCACCAAAAAAATATACTTTGATATAGCAGAATAAGAATAACAAAAATTAAAAATTTTAAAAACCCCCGACTTTTTTCAGAAAAGATGTTATATCTTCTAAACGGCTGGACCGATTTTCTTCAAACATAGCTAAGAACCCTCTCGATCAAGTCATCTTTCAAACAGAAAAAACTAAATGAAAATCGGTCCAGCCGTTTGGACTGTACGTGGACACGGACAGACACACACACTACAAACTTATAACACCCCTTTTTTTAGTCGGGGGTTAAAAATTGATATAAAACGGGAAAAATCATTTTGTTTATTCGAAATTTATACCACGTATAAATATTGCATAGGGGAGGTATCGGAAACTCATTTTGACGAAATTTGAGTTGACGTGTTTTGAATAGAGATGTGCACGTGAGTGTTTTCTGACTCACGACACGCACGCTCACGCATAAAAATATTTTACTCACGCACTTTCAAGCACGAATGATTTTGAACATTTTCACGATCACGCACGCTCACGAATAAAATATTTTTAATCACGCACGCTCGCGAATAAAATATTTTTAATCACGCACGAGTGGTTTACAACTTATCACGATCACACACACTCACGAAAAAGTATATTTATAATATAATTTGCATGTTTTTTGGGTTGAAAAATAGGTTCTTACATATACAGGGTGGGCCAAAAGAAACCAAGGGGTGTAAAAGTTGAATAACTTTTTTGTTTATTAATTTTTTTTATTTTTTCTTTCAGATTAAATAGACAATACTTGGAGAATTTATAATGGAGAGGTTCACAACTGAACAGAGAACCAGAACAATAGAATTTTATTATTTAAGCCAGAGATGAAAATTTGATTATGAGTGATGAAGCTCATTTTCATTTGAATGGCTTTGTTAATAAGCAGAACTGTAGGTTCTGGGATTCTCAAAATCCAAGAGCCATTCATCAACGCCAATTGCACCCCATCAGGTGTACAGTATGGTGTGAGATCACATCTGAAAATGTCATTGGGCCCTACTTCTTCGAGAATGAAGATGGAAGTGCTGTAACCGTAAATGGAGAGCGGTATCGGTTTATGATAGAAAATTTTTTACGTCCTGCTCTTGAAAACAGACCTGGTATGTGGTTTCAGCAGGACGGAGCCACTGCCCATACTGCCCGAGACACAATGGCACTTTTAAGTCAAATTTTTGGAGAGCGAATAGTTTCTCGAAATTCGGAAATTATTTGGCCAGCGCGATCGCCAGATTTGACAGCACCCGACTATTTTCTTTGGGGTTTTTTGAAGGAGCGAGTGTATGTGAACAAGCCAGAGACAATCCTTGAACTCAAGGCAAACATTGTTGCAATTCGAACGCTACAGCCACAAGTTTTGAAAGATGTTATGGAAAATGCTCTAAAAAGAGTCCATCAGTGCGAAGCTGAAAACGGTGGTCATTTAAGAGACATCATTTTTCATACTTAGTGTAAAAAAATTTCCATTTTGTATATTATATAATCTGAAAGAAAAAATAAAAAACAGTTAATAAACAAAAAAGGTATTAAACTTTTACACCCCTTGGTTTCTTTTGGCCCACCCTGTACATATGTACATATCTATGTATATCTGTATGTATGCTCGTGTTTTTGTAAAATTTACAATGTAAATTAATATAAAGAAAAGTTAATTTAATATCGTTTTAAATATTCGTATTCGCGGATATCATTTTAAATATTCGAATTCGAGTTCTCGTATATCAAAAATTGACATTCCGCATATGTACATATGTATGTATACATACATAATATAAATGTGAAGGTAAGACGTATGATTAATTAAATAAATGATAATGAAATAAATGAGAAAAGCATATTATATGAGAAAACATACAAATTTCTAAAATTTTTCTGTTACGTAACATTTTCAAAGACTCCCCCCTACCCCCGCCATAACAAATTATAATTATATATATATATATATATATTATAACATTCGGCATTTTCATTTTTGTATGAACTGGTTGACACGACTTCCTAACGATATGTCGGTACGAATTCATTACGATAAGTCGGTACGAATTCGTAACGACATGTAGGTACGTTTTTTTTGCTTTTATAGCAGAGTAACGCTTCACCGTTATGTTGCTGCTATTGTAGAAATAATTTGCGCATACTCACGTTTTTTAATATTTGTTACAATGCTTTTTTTATCAACATATACATATTTATTTAAAAAAAATGTTCACAGACTTTTACTTATGTACTCAAAAATCAAAGTTTTACAGCCTTATTCAAAAAAATATTTTACTTGAGCTTTAAAGTTCATAGTAGCTACCAAGCTCTTTAAGGTAAACATTGCTTTGTTAAGAAATTGTATTCAAAAGACAACTTTAGTTATTTTGTGATTTAATAATAAATTCTGGTAACACCATCATGTTCAACAACCATTTCACAGCTTATGATGTACAACATCGAATACAATTTCATTCGAGTATTCAACTAATTTTTTATTTTATTAAATACATTTTTATTATCTTGAAGTTAAGCAACCTAATTTACCATGTTGGTGAGTTCCCAGTGTGTTGGAAGATTGCTAACGTTACGCCAATCCCTAAAAAGAAGAAGCTACTAACCCTGAAAATTATCGCCCAATCGCAATATGCTCTGCACTTTCCAAAGTGATGGAAAGTATGGTAAATTTCCATTTTGTAAGGTATTTGAAGTCCAACAGCTTACTCAACGACCGGCAGTATGGATTTCGTAGAGGCCGCTCTACGGGAGACCTACTAGCCCTCCTACTAGTCCACCATTTTGGCGAAAGTAAGGTGGTGGCTCTAGATATCTCCAAGGCGTTTGATAGAGTGTGGCATGGTGCACTTTTGTCAAAATGTATTGCCATTGGTGTCGGTGATAATTTCTCTCGTTTCTTATCGAGTTTCCTCAGGGATCGCACTATAAGAGTTGTTATAGATGGGATCTCATCAAATGAGTTCAAGTTAAATTCAGGGGTACCGCAAGGTTCCGTTCTTTCGCCAACTCTATTCCTTATCTTCATAAACGACCTTCTATGTAAAACTTTCAACCCTATCTACTCTTTCGCGGACGACAGCAGCATTTGCCATTCTTTCTCATTCAGCAATAGACCTAGTCTGCCGCAGGTTGAGGCCATGCGTCAAATAATGAATGAGACTTTAAACTATGATTTAGAAAAAATTTCTGAATGGGGCCATGTGAACAGGGTCGACTTTAACGCCCGTAAGACCCAATGTTGCATGGTTACACACAGACGTATGACCGAAAATGCTGTTGCCTCTGTAACTATGGGGGGTATAAATATTAAGGAATCAGATGCTCTTGATGTTCTTGGCATGAAAATACAGTGTGATGTTCGTTGGACTGAACACATTTTTCAAATTGCAAAAGAAGCATTCAAGTGCCTCGGCTTTTTGAAACGGTGCAAACAATATTTCACCCCATCTGACCTCCTTACTATTTATACCACCTATATCCGTCCGAAAATGGAATACAACTCTCATGTATGGGCCGGCGCTTCAAAGTCTATTTTGGGGCTGCTCGACCGCGTACAGGAGAGGGCGAAAAAGCTCATCGGTGACAGTAGGGTATCCAACTCTATTGATTCATTGGAGCATCGACGCAATGTGGTGTGCATTTCATTGTTCTATCGTTACTACAACGGAATGTGTTCTAATGAAATTAGGGAACTTGTTCCTGAAACCCGCACATATGTACGTACAACACGTGCCTCATTTAGAGCACATCCTTTTGTGCACTACGCATTACAGAGAAAATTCCTTTTTTAGCCGCATTGTTCGTATGTGGAATCAACTACCTGCGGAGGTCTTTCCTGTCACCACCAGCGTGGGAAGATTTAAATCAAATGTACACAGACACTACTCCCTCTATCCTCCTTCCCTATAACGTATTTTCCTAGTTCTAGCACAATGCACTGCATGAGTAGGGGTTATCCCCTGAGTGCTGGTCCTATTTAAAAAAAAAAAAAAAAAAAAATATATAAGCTTCTGACATGGAAGCAAAACAGATAAATATTTTTATGAAGCAAAAGTAAAAAAAATATGATGAACATAGAAAAATTATCTCAAATTATTTTATTCGAACGAAATGAGTATTTGAATATCCAGCTTTTTTCGATTCGTTTCGTTTGAATGCACATAACTAAAACATTTTTGTATAATTGTATTTATTTTAATATTTTTTTTATGGATTTTGCTATGTATTTCGAATCAGTTGGGTAATTTAGTGATATTTTCCATCACATGACAGAAACGTACAAACGTAGGTGCCTACTTTAGAATTTTGATATAATAATTTTTTTTGAATACAACTTTATTTAACATTGCTTTTCAAAGCTTTGTTAAGTTTTTTTGAATACGACCCTTAGGGCTTATAAATCAGTTAAAGCTTAAACGCTGGTTTAGTTGAACTAAACTTTAATTTATATGTGGTTTAAACTCAACAGGAGTAAATCAGTGAACCATACTTTATGTGTAGTTTAAAAAATTATATTGTGGCAGCACTAGAATAATTGTCAAAAAGCAGCTGTTTTGCAGCAGGCTATCAGTTCTTTGCACAATCAAAAAGGCAAAAAATTAATAAAATTTAATTAAAAGTACCCAAATTTTACTGAGAAAGAAATTATATATATATTCTTGGCAGAGTAGAATATTATAAAAGAACAATAGAGTGTAAGAAAACAAATCGAACAAGATCTGAAGAAAAAGTAGAAGCTTGGAAAAAAGTTGAGTTCTCTTTAAATGCAAAACATATGGTCTGTAAGTAATAAAATCATATGGCCTGTATTGGTAGTTTAAACGCCCAATTTTGTTCGTTTACAGATGGATTAAATATTGCACTGATTAATAGGTTTGCTGGTTTAAACACATTTTAAACCAAAAACAAAGATTAACTTGCACTGATTTATTAGCCCTTAATGTTTAAAACAAATTGTTCAGAGAAACTACCGAAATGTCTTAACGAATTCGGTACGACAAGTCTGACTTTAGAAAAATTCGAAACATTTTGTTTGGGGGGTATTCATTATGTTTGTCAGCTCATACTACCATACATATTACTATAGATATATGCATTTATTATTATAAAATAATAATAAATGCAGGAATGTTATCTCGTGAGAGCGTGAGAATTCGTGCGTGATTATTAAAAAAGCACACGCACAATCACGCACGAGTAAACTTTTTTAGTTATAATATTTGATCACGAATCACGTGAAATCACGACATTTGCACATCTCTAGTTTTGAATATAGGCTCTCGGTAAATAACATTATATAAAAAGAATTATTTGAGGCGATTACATTCACAGACGTTACAAGGCCTTTTTCAATGCACAAAAGCTTTCTAAGAACAAATTGATTGAACTTCACACTCAAAAAGAATAAGAATGGAGTTAATAATGCAGACAAAATCGTTATATAATTTTTAGTCGTTATATCAGCAGCACTTTGTCGGCTGTTTACAAACATCAAAATAAACAACAACAATACAATACCAACTCATGCTTTTAAGCACAAAAATGTATTGCAGCTATGAACAAAGCAAATATAGAACAACACACTTAAATAACGTGTTATTTCTTGAAAATTTCAATCAAAATTTTTTCATGGTGATTTTACGTTAGTATTTTTTTCTGTGTGTATGTAAATTGAAAACTTTTCTTTGGGACAAAATTTTTTTAAAATATGTGCATATTTTACTGTTTTCACCTTTTTTAAATTATGAAGTCCTTGTCCCTGATGATTAGAAAGAACGATTAAGGAACAAGTCCGTTATTTTACAGCATGAACAAATTAATACATGCATGGAATTGCCCATATGCACTTATATATTTATTTTTGCTCTTGGCAGACAACCACTTAAACTTGGTAAATTTCCAACAGCAATTGAAAAATAAATGAGAAAAGCAAAAGAAATTCAAACAAAAACATATGTATGTTTATACCCTTTTCACACTCACTCACATCTTTGAGGAATGCGTGGAATATGTTGAAAATTGAAAAAACCTGTTCACATTACAACATCTTTCATCTGTCGTGTATTATAATACTATTTTTACGAATGTGAGCTACTAAAAATTAAATAATAAAACGCAATTTAAAAATTCAGTAGAAATTGATTTAATTGCTGGCTCCTGAGGAGCAGAAACAAATAATGCTACAATGTGCAGAATTAGTTGAAATTATGCCAGCGGACAATGATAATGAAAAAATATTACAAACTTTATCCGCAAAGATTTCGCGTAGACATTTGCAACTACTTTTATGTAATTCATTTCGATTTGGAAAACATATAACAGATTTTATTATATGCATACATATACATACATACATATGTATGTATTTATATAATAAAATCTTAGAGTAATTACGGATCTTTTTTTGGGAAGGATATTCCAAAATGTAGCCTTGAATGTATGTAAATATGTCCATGCATATGGAAATATACATACAAACATACATGCATATGTATATATTTTTATAGTATGTATGCATGTATGTATATAGTTGCATACATTTTTTCTAGTGATGACACTAAAATAATCGAAAGATGTTGAACGGAACAAAGTGAGATAGGAACATCTTTTAAAGATGTTGAAAGATGTTGAACATTCAGCCCTGTATAATTCTTATGGGAAAATGTTATCATCTTGCCAAATTGATGAAAGATGTGAGTAAGTGTGAAAAGGCTATTATATGTACATATTATACCCCTGCAAAAGATCACTTACAATAACTTTTAAGACATGAGGAATTTTTCAAATGCTTTAATACAGCGAATTCTTCTAAAACAAACGCTAAACAACACTGTTGGCAAGACATTTGTTTCAGTTATTGCAGGTATAGGAGTAAGGACGAAAATACTTCGTGACGGAAAAATGTATGATGCTTGCTTCTCCATACGCATGGGCGCGTATACAAACGTCATGCATGTACATGCGCACACACGTTGTGTGTATGATCTTTTATTTTTCTTGCACACACACACTTATGTAAACGTACAATATGCAAAATAACAAGTATACACGTATCAACACTAGTTCTTTTGATTGTTTGTTACGAACAAGAAGTCTTCGCGACATTGCTTGTTAATATTCATGTACACGAACACCAATGCATCCATGCAGCTTCGCTTATTAAACGACATCATTTATTATTGGTTTAGTATAATACACCGCTTGTTCGGCAAAACTGCTATTGACGTTTTTTCTGTAATAAATTCGTCGTTCGTTGGTGTACCAATATATTATATGAATTCGTTGATCGTATATAAGCAAGCGACCAAAATTCTTTTTCTGTCATATTCTAGTGTTTACGTTGAAAAGAAAAATGTGTACAATAGTTTTCTAGCATAAGCATGATGGTGTTGAAGGGAAGAAGAGCTTTAAAGAACACAAAAAATTTTGTCAGTACTTTCAGGTAAAAAACACTGAATATTTTGACTTAATGTAAATTGACAATAAATTTTTAATCATTTCAGAAGCGGTCTCAATGACCGTTCATTATTTAACTCCGGCTTCAGTGTTCTTTTCATCATATTATTTTTGTAAATGAAAACTATGATGAATATTCGTCACTGTTTTCGTCAACCGAATGTAAGCGAGAGGGTGGCTATTGTATACTTCCAATGTCATCCCCATGTTAAATTCGTCACTCAAACGCACTGCGTAGGCATGATACAATTATAACAGGTACATGCACAAGCCCAGCCTGTTAATGTATACAATCCATACAGTTGTCAAACTTTGTTTACAAGCTACAAAAATGTTAGTGTATGTGTTGTATATAACATGATTGCAGTGTTGCCAATGAAATTACACATGGCTGTGTTTCCAATTACATATGGAAGAAAATTACACTACAAATGTTTTTTGTAAGTTAAAATGAAAACAAAAATAAATAAAAACAGAACATAAAGCAGAATTACAAACAGATTATACATGAATGTAATTACATGGCCTACACACGAGAGTAATTGCACACTCTGTGTGATTACACACCTATTGGCAACACTGAATGACTATAATCATTCATGAATGCAGCGTCTGCAATTGTACTTTAGTTACCCTGTAATTGTTATTTTTAAAAACAAAAGGCATCTGTTTCTGACAATTATACGTTTGTTTATACCAACAAAATGAATGTGTTTTTTGGTGTTGTAATTTTGTTGTAGTCGTGCATGTACCTAGTATAATTGTATTTACCATGTGCGTAGGTATTGCCGAGCAAGTATAGGTCATTGCTTTGTGCATAATGGTATAATGACTTATGTAATATATCCGCGGACAAGCGGGACATACCACGAGAATACATTTAAAAAACAAGACGTATTTACATTTCAAGACTGTTTAAGCAGGCCTCTATTACATATACGAGTACTACACCAGACGACAATTGTTGATAACAAACAAGTCGATTGCACTCAGTTACTATACAAATTAAAATAATATACAACAGAACAGTTCAGTAGTTCATTGGGGATCGTGTGACTCGTTCGTTAGGTCTTTGAACGATGAAAAAGAAAATGAATTAAAAATAAACAGGAATTTAATTTAATTGAAATTTTTAACTCAACAAAGTTTTCGTACCACAATGAAATAACAAAAGTTGTTACTTTGTACTTAAAATGTAAAGATAAAAATATATTAAACAAACATATTTATTTAGACAAATAAATACATAGAAATAAAAACGCACAAGTTATTTAGAAAAATTAAAAGTACTTGGACTTAATAACAAATAAAATTAAATAAGTAAGGCTGAGTTTACATCTGGCATTTCTTGTGTGTCATTTGCCCAAAAAAGCGTAACCAACTAATTACTAATGAAAAACTGTTTGATTCAGACATGTATTTATTGATTTAAACAGTTTGCAATCATGCTGGATTCTATAAAATTGTCTATTAGTTATGTACGAAATTATTTAACTTAATAACTACATGTCGGAATCTAAAAGTTTTTCATTAGTAATTAGTGGTCACGCTTTTTTTACGCTTGTGTGGCACATGGCACACAGATGGAAACCCGGCCTAAGAAATAAAATGCATATGTACACAGATACAATGTGCATATACATATATATAGTTACATATGTATGTATACCCATCTAGCATTTGGAAGATAGTTTTCTAAAAAATCACCACCTGATTAATCACTTACACGATGAAAAAAGGCCTCGAAAAAGATTCGTGCAAATGGGTAAAAATAGTTCGATTTAAAATACAATAACAAATTGTATAGCAATCACAAATTAATCATCCAGATGTGTAAAATGTGACTATTATTTCCGTTTGTTATTATCATATTTCGCTTACCTGGAAGACTGAAAAATGCTTAATCAAAAACAAATCATGCAGGTGTTTTAAAAGTGACTATAATTATGTATTTTATGATCATATTTTACGCAGATAGATGATTAAACACTAGTTGATATGTTATTTTTAAGTATAACGCGGCAATCTTTACGTATAATGTCAAAAACTTAGTTTTTTCATTTATAAAAGTTAAATTGAATATGGAATTAAATGATGAAACAGAATAAGTCTGCAGCTTCAGAAAAAATCGATTTCAAATTAACAGAGCCCATAATAAAATCAACGGCAGTAACTCCAATTGCTCTCTGATTTATGTTATATTTTCTTTCTGCTTATTTTTCTTTAAAAAATGTATGAAATTTATTGAAAGTGTGGTAGCATAAGAAAAAACGCTGTCAAAATAAAATAGATTCTGTCTCTGGACTGCTTTGTGTAACTTCCTTTTGGTGTGAATTTGTATGGAAAAAAAAGACAATTCGAAAAATAGTAAAAAATGAAGCGAAATAAGACTAATAAATGATCAGAAAACGATTCGAAAAAGACCTTAAATACTACTAGAAAATGGGTCGAAAATGACTCTATACTATACTAATATAGAAAAAGACTCATAAATGACTTATCAAGAAGAGTCGCGGGTAGTCACGTTTTTCTACCGACAAAAGTATAATTTATGATCAGAAAATAAGCGCATATTCTAGCTTTTTAATCGCGCAGAGGAGTCAAAAAAGACTCGAATTCGATTGAAAATTTCAAAAATTGTTGGCTGGGTATATTAAAATACCTTGCTAGTTTTTTAAATAAAATGTAAAATATGTAATTCCTGTTATTCAAAGAATTCCGGTTTCATGAAATTTCTTTGTTGACACGTATAATAATAAAACTATAAATATATACTTTTATACATACAGAAGTATGTATGTACATATGTACATACATATGTATGAATATACAGACAAACATATCAAAAGTGCATCGTATCGCATAGATCAAAAATTGTTTTTATGTATTTTAAAGTCATTGGAGCAAAACAAAATATAGTATCACAGAAAACTATACATAACCCGTTAAAAAATGTTAATTTTAATGAAAAAATTATAGAAACAAATGGCATTCAGTGAAGTATATAAAAAAATAATTATAAAAATTAAATAAAAAAATTGGCGGCAAGAGATATTTATTGATATATAGGCCTGTGAAGTTTCCAAATAAAACCGTGATTAGGCATTACATACATATATTTCTGCATTTAACAGGTCAACTAAAACGCATTAAATATCTATAGAGAAACTGAAAGATTAATTCAATTAATTTTGAAATTTTTAAAGTAAAATTAATAGAAATTTGAAGAATTTTGTTTCTAATTTCTAAGACTCCCCGATAAGCCCGCCTTCAGCAGGAACAGAATATATTATCCACAATGGAATTTCCAGAAACGACGCTGCTTATTAAACATACTGTGGTTAGGCGGGCTTCGGCCGGACTCAACGGTTTTATCCACCATGGTATTTGCGAAAGTTGAGCTGCTTATTAAAGATTTTCTGCATGCATACATAGCTTTTAATTGATACCAATATTGACCCTTTAAATTCAGAAATTTAATGCATAAGGGGCTGTTCACATATTACATAACGCTATTTTCTGAGTTTTTATTTTTCTGTGTCACTGTATGTAAACAACGATAAAGCAAACACAATCGAGAACAAAATAAAATAATATCAACAATCTACTATAATAACAGCATTACAATTGTTTTACAATCTTAATCAGAAATAATTTCATATTCGGTCTTAAGTTCAGTAATTTCAATTCTTATTGAATGAAATATTTTTTATTAATTAATGTGAGTTTCTAAAGAAGAGAAGAAAAATTAAACTAGACTTTTTAGCTGGGGGAAATACCGATATTTTTCTGTGCAGCCATGCACTTCATCAGTACCCTAGTCTATCTACTTGGGTAGAGATTGTTATTAACATCAGCTATTTAACGTAGATTCTAATGAAACGGAATATGAGAAATGATTGTTGATTATTGATTTACCTTTGGTAAATACATACATATGTATGTAACTCATGTTTTAGACTCGACAGTTTTTCTTGAAGCAAGCCTGAGTTTATGGGAGAGAGAGGAAAGAAGAAAGAAGAGGGATACTGACTTGCTTGTACAGAAAATTTACTTCAATTCTCTTTTGTTATTTCATTCGCAGCATTAAAACAATAGGAAAATTGAACAAGAAACCCTCTGAGTGCAAGCAAACGAGCAGTTTTAAAAGAGAATTGAAGATAAATGCTTCAAGAAAAACTGCCAAGTCTAAAACATGACTTAGTTGAGCAACTTTTGAGTTTATGTATGAGAGAGAGAGAGAGAGAGAAAGAGATATGGAAATGTAATGAAGAGGGAGGCATTAATATTCTCATTTTTCGACAATGAACTAAAAAGTTGCTCAACTAAAATTTCCGTGTGTAAACACAGTCAGGCTAACATTTTATTTATTTATTTCATAAAAACTTTACAAAATTAATTTTGCAAAGCGTTGTTCCACAAATATGGGCAGGGTGAGTACAACATATGTATGCCCAAGATGTTATTAACAGTATTTTAAAAAAGTTTTTGTGACTGACTATGCATGCCCTCACATAGGAAGTAGAAAATTTGGTTGTCAACCGACGGAGTAACTAGACCATATGCCCAAGATGATATTACGATTGTAAATTATCGATTTTGGTCAAAAAATTAAGTTGGAAAATTAAGTCGCTAAAGCTTTTTTGACGGTTATGGCACGATATAATGTAAGAGCGGTAAATTTTGGTTTTTGTATTTAAATAAATCATTTTCAGTTTCTCAAAACTTTTCTAGAATGTGAATTCTTATTTCTCCCACTTTTCACATACACACATATGTACATAAATGACAACAACCATCCCTGTTGGAAATTAAGTTAACTTTAAACTAACTTTAAGCTAACTATTTCGCAACTAGTACTGACTGACAGACACTTGGATTACTTTTGATGTAATCAACTGACTATTTTAACATTGCAATATCCTAGGCGGTAGTCAATTGTCAGCTAACTTAAAGTTGATTTGTTTAAATCACCTGGTAGTCAGTAAATAAAAAAAAATTCTGGAGTTCGTACATGTATCATCACACGTTGTGGGCTCAACGCGCTATCACTCAGATAAGGTACCATCTACAATAACAACAGCAAAATGTTAATATAAAACTGAAATGAGTTTCAAAGTAGCTGAGAATAAATTTGTTGGCTCTGCTCTGGATGATATTGCAGTTAGCTTTTAGTCAATCCAAGAAAAATTAACTATAAGTTAACTATTTTTGTAGCCAACCACCCACACATTCCCCGACAGGGGTGGTACATGCACAGGCCCAGACTATAATCATGCATGCGTGCCACCTCTGCAATTGCAATTTAATAGTCCTATAATTGTTATTTTTAAAACCAAAAGACATCTGTTTCTGACACATATTTGTTTGTTTATACCAACAAAATGCATGTTTTTTTTGCTATTGTAATTTTGTTGTAGTCGTGCAGGTACCTGTTATAATTTTACCATGGCAACAAATCTCATTTAACTGCAATCGCATGGTATACTTTGATAAATCTACTACTGATATAAAAAGTTTTTACATTGTCATTAAATTTTAGTTGATAACAAGACCTCGAAGATAACAAAAGCAGTATATTGATGTGTGTTTTAAGAAGCTCTTAAAAGAAAGTTATTTGTATGTTGTTATGGACGAAAAAAAAAATAGAAAATTAGTTTACATTTCAGTTTAGCTACCCAGCTGTTTATTTCAAAGTATTTTCTCTCTGAGCAAATACAGTGAAGTTCGATTATAATGAACAACTTCTTCGATCCCAAGAGTTTTCATTAATATTTCATATTAGCTGTTACACGAGACTTGGTCCGGTTTCTTCTTTTTTGTGAGTCGATGTTTTGTGGTTTTAAATTTAATTTTTTTTTTTATATTTTACTAGCTACATCCGGTGTGCTCCACTACCCCCATCGCCTTCAAAATTTACCGCCATTGTCTTTTAAATTTAATTTACATCGATTTGAAAGTGTCGGAAGGCCAGAAATTAGGTACATAGAATTTGTCTGCTTCTAAAGGAAGGGATGCCTTAAATTTCATTAAAATTGATTTCAAAGTTTCGGAGGAGAAGAATGTGTGCACTGCCTTCTTGCTTATCTTACTTTTGAGAAGGTAAATAGAGTAGGTCTCCTTCTAAAGGATCTATATTTTAAATTTCAGAGACTCAGAAATTGTCCCCAGTTATCGTTTAGAATATTGCTATGGTAATTTTGTGACTTTTTAGATGCAGATCTATGTATATATGTTCTAAATTTCATTAAATTGGTTTGACTGTTTCGGAGAGGCAGAAATTTCCCCCACTGTCGCCCTTCTGGTCCTAGTTTTAAAAATAAAGCCTCTATAACTTTTTAGACGCATTTCTCTCTATATTCTAAATTTCATTAAAATCGTCCTCCTAGTCCTAGTTTTAAAAAAAAGTTAATACCCTAAAACTTAAACAGACTGATTGCACCAAATTTGATCACGATCGGATGAGCGGTTTGAATATGTATAAAGGACATACAAACAAACATATGTACATGTTTAGATATACTGTGAGAGGCAAAAGAAACTGTACACCTGGTTCTCTAATATCAAAAGTTTTATTTCGGTATTAAAAGATAAAAGTTTTTGAAACCTTTTTGTCATTTACAAAACATTATATCGCACATTTACTTCAATAGTGGCATAACTCAAAAAAACCAGTTTTGCAGAAAACGCGTTTTAAGTTTTCAATTTGCATACAACTCAATGGAGAAATGAAAAAAAATTCTTCTCTAAGGAGGTGATGGTACAAGCTATTTATATGAAATTTTTACACAAGATAAAATACGAAATGCCGCATTTTTCTGCATTATTAACTCAAAAAACTCATTTTTTGATTTATGCCACTATTCATGTACGATTTAAGATAAATTTCAGCTAGAAGTGCAGCGCAAATATCAGCAGAAGTGTAGAGAATCATCTGGATTGAAAGTTGGTGTCAAAACGGTCCACCGAGTGCTACATTCAAGTAGTTTATGTACACAAGTTCTAAGAAGAAAACTACAAAGCTCTAACTAAAATGAGAGGCGACGCCTAGAATTAAAAAAAAAATTAAAAACCATGAAAATCGTTCGTAATTTTTGCAGAAGAAAGCAAGTTTGAGGTCTTTGGGAAGAAAAAAGTTCTAAAATTTGGAGAAGCATAATTTAGGAATTAAACCAAAACAATATTACATCTGCCATAAAGTATGGTGGGATTTCGGTGATGGTGTGGGGCTGTAAAGCGGGCAGTGGAGTGGGAAGCTTAGTATTTATTGACAGTTTAATGGACAAAACCGACTACTCAAATATTTTAAAGATAATCGGGTGCATATATGTATTAGGGAAATTAAACTTAGATCGAGCATGAATCTTCCAATAGGACAAAAATCCTCTTCACACCGCCAAAATAGTTAAAGAATGGTTCTTGTATCACACACCAAAATAACTGGACTATCATCCACAATTGCCGGACTTCAACATAATTGAACATTTCTGAAAGAATTTCGGCAGACACTCCATCAAAAACCTTCTGAAGGAAATTTAGCCGTGAGACTGGCCAAAAATATCAATGGAAGTAATAAATAAATGTATGAAATTGATGCCTAGAAAGCTACAAGCAGTTCTAAAAGCAAATGGAAATTAAACAAAGTAGTAGCCATTATTTGTTTTTGCATATTGTAAGACTGTACAATTTCTTTTGACGTGTTGTTGTTGGTGTAAAGGAATTTTTAATTGTTATTCATTTATTTTAAGAGCATTATATAATGTCTTCTAAATGACAAAAAAGCTTCAAAAACTTTTATCTTTTAATGCCGAAATAAAACTTTTGATATAAGAGAACCAGATGTACAGTTTATTTGGACTCTCACAGTAAATACATACATAAATAAACCAAAGTCTAAGTGCTAATTCAAACGGTGAAATTTATGACGTCTATTTTTCTTAATTCTCTTTTGAAGTTGCTACCAAAAATTCCTTGCATTCATACGATGTTTTTTTTTTTTGGACGTCTAATTTTACTTCTCTCCACTCATATAGCCAATAAGCTAGAAGAGTAACAATAAAAAATAACAATAAGATAGAAGAGTAACATTGAAACGTAACAACAATAACAACAAGAGCAATGTAAAGAGAAATATGAAAAAAAACTATGGAAAACAGAAATCGAGTCATTTTTTCTACCCCTCTTTCTTCTCTACCCCGTTCGCTAACAAACAAAAAGTGACGTCGAAAAATAGACTTCATAAAAGTCTTCGTGTGAATTAGGTGTAAAATTTGCTATATTTTATTTCTGGATTAAAAAATATATTTTGACAGATTCCAGGGAGTTCGTTATAACCGAACTCAACTATAATTTCTTTGAAGCTTCAAGTTGCTTAATTCGCGCATGTACATATTTTCCCACTAAAATATATTGCAATAAAAGATTTCTGTAAAACCTTCTGATAAAATGTTAAAAATGTTCAGCGCTTTGGCTCTTGTAAAGAAACATCTGTTAATAACTAAATAATAGCGTCGAGCGTTGCATTCGCAGCAGGTTGTGTATTTACAGTAAATTTAAGCATTTAATATATTTACTAAACATTGAATGTCCTGCAATTACGTACAGCGCAGCTGATGCAGTTCTCTAATAACAACATGGTCCAATTATTTCTCAAACAATCAAGTAACATTATTTATATAATTTCAATTGTTTAAATTACTTTATTTAAACAATTTAAATAACTTTAGTTAAATAGTTTAAATAACTTTATTTATATAGTTTAAATAACTTTAGTTAAATAATTTCAATAAAGTAAATTTATAAAATCTATAAATCACATTCATATTTATTTGTTTTATTTTATTTTATTTTTCCAGAATGCAATAAAACTGTTCACAAAACATTTAGCTGTGTAACCTGTAAGTCCTGCAAAGGACATAACAACAACAACGAATAGTAATATCGACCAACATATTTATGTACATACACTCAACTAAACAAAGATGGACAGTGTAAACAAATTTCTAAAACGTTTTCGAACGCAAAAAATTCCTGCGGATTTGGATGATTGTTTGGAGACATTAGAAGAGTATTGCATGAGATGGCGCTCGATACGTGCGATATATTTTACCATGTTCTTAATGTCTTTGGGTTTTAGTATAATATTAACCGGTATTTGGCCATATCTAAATGAGGTAATATAATTTTTTTATTATTTTGTTATTTTGTAAAATATTGTGCTAAAACTTCGGCCCGAAAATAATCAAATATTTTAACTTAGCTAGATCCTTCCGCTGGCAAGGAGTTCATGGGTCTTATTGTGGCTGCCAATCCTTTTGGCCAAATGATATTTAGTCCAATTTTTGGTTGGTGGAGCAATAAAATTGGCACCATACGTTTACCTCTGCTTAGCTCTTTGGCTTTGTTTTCTGTGGCCAGTGCTATGTATTCATCTTTGGAAATGCTGCATACGGATTATGTTAAATACTGGATGTTGGCTTCACGTTTCCTAATCGGTGTGAGTTCAGCCAATATTGCTGTTTGCCGTTCCTATTTGTCGGCGGCCACACGTTTAAGTGAACGCACAAATGCTGTTTCCATGGTGTCATTGGCCCAGGTGTTGGGTTTTGTTATAGGACCAGGTCTACAGGCGATATTAACACCTTTGGGCAGGGATGGTTATGTTTGGCCGTGGATCGGTCTTGTGTTTAATATGTACACAGCTTGCGGCTGGATAAATGTTGTTATGGGCATAGGAAATTTTATAATGTTTTTGCCTTCAATATTTCAGGTTAGTTTATAGATATTTTTAATGGCTTGGCAAGAGTATTTTTATTATATCTACTTATCCTTTAGGAGCGTAAAGTGGCAGCCCGTGAGATAATGATAATGCAGGGTAAAAGCTCGGAAAAAGAAACCTGGCAGGCTATCAAACCTGATTATGTGTCAGCCTGGACATTGATTGTGGCTTTTTTCGTATTGGTATTTAATTTCGTTTTGCTGGAAACGTAAGTTTTTATAAAACACAAGCAAGCTTTAAGGCTTTTAAAATTTTTCTTCTCACACAGTTTGGGTACGTCTTTGACCATGGACCAGTTTGCCTGGAGCAAGAACGAAGCTTTGCAGTATATGGGCCTACTCATGTCGGTGGGCGCCATAGTGGCTCTCATAACATTTGTGGAAATCAATCCTTTGTGTAAATTATTTCCTGAAAATCAAGTTTTGATATGGGGCGGCTTTTCTTTAATGGTTTTGGGACGTGTGCTATATATACCGTGGGGTGATGGGCCCCCGAAAATTGCCGAAGTCTATAATGTTACCATACCATTGACGGGTAATTCGACTACCGATTTAACGCCAGATAATGAAATTTTCCTGGGCTGTCCCAAAACACAAGAATGGTGTGCCACTACACCGGCCATCACTTTGACACAGTTTATAATTGGTTATGGCTTCACTTCGATAGGTTATCCCTTAGGTGTAACGTTGATACAGACTATATTTTCCAAAATTTTGGGTCCCCGGCCTCAAGGTGTATGGATGGGTTTGATGACCGGTTCGGGTTGTTTGTCGCGAGTTTTTGGCCCCGTTTTTGTGGGTTCCATATACACCCGTTTGGGTACTTATTGGACTTTTGGCATAACTTCCATAATGATGTTCATTTCCATGATATGGTTGTTACTTGAAAGGTAATCTCAATATATATATATATGTTCATATTTACATACATACATATTTTTCTCTCTGTATATTCATATTTTAAAATGTTTTATTCATTCAGAAAACGTTTAATTCCTCCCACCTTTGATATCCCAGAACCAGTGGAATTAAAAAATTTAAGCTCTAATAAAGTGGAGCAGACTGCTACAGATGCGCATAGAGGTTTTGAGGCAGAGACCAATGGTCATATTGAAGAGGACTCTAAATTGTTGCATAGTAAAAAAATGCCAATCATAGTAGCGATTGAAGGAAAGTGACATTAGCAAAAAGACTTTTATTCTTGTGGGGGCAGGAAATGTCTGCGAATTTAAGTACTTCAATTTTAATTATATTAAATAGTATTAGCAATATTTAATTTTTTAAATTTTTTTTATTGCTTACTTATTTGTTTGTATGTGTATATAAAAACTGCCTTTTTAGTTTTATAGTTAAAAAAAATATACAAAAATAAATTTTTTTAAGCGAATTTTTTTACAAGCAAACAAACAAAACAATGTTAGAAATACAATTGGGAAGAACGTCTTATGAAGCACAATAAAATTGATGAAGTTGTTTGCTGTTTGTGCAAAGAAATAAAAAATATATGCCTCTATTGAGGTTCTCAACTCAACTCAGTTTAGTCGTCTGAGAGCCAGTTAACTAAACGTTCACACAACCCAAATATTTTGTAGTATGGCAAAAGACAACTAGAAACTCAATCGTTATCGTTGAGTTGTGTATGGCAATACCAATGCTTGCTGGGTTGTCTTTCGGAAAACCGAATTGAGTTGAGTTGAGAACTATAATAGGAGGCTTATTTATTCGTCCATCGCCGGGCGCAAGTAATAGAAACAAATATATTATGGAATTTCGTTGTTCGCCCCAATTGCGTTCCTATTGCTATTTCAAATCGAATTTTTTGAATTGGATATTATGACGAGAAAGCCGTTTTAAACTGAGACTAAAACCAAATACAACTTGTTGAAAAATAGAGTAGAAAAGTAAACAAATTCGGCACTATTTTAGTGCTCGGCACGAAATTCTACGCAGAACGAAAATTTCGACAGTGTTGTCACTTATTAACACGAACGAAGATATTCGAAATCCTAAACAGCCAGTGAAGATTGCATGAAGACTATGACACTTGTTTTATGAGATTTTTTAGCATATTACGGTTGAAAATCTACTTTAACTTTTTCTACTACATCATTTAACCTTAAATTTAATCAACATCACACTGATATTTCTATATAATAATTGTTACTAGATATACCAAACGGACGACACATTCGTCCGTATTCTAGAATCAAAATGTAAATAATTTAAGATTCAAAGAAAATGTATGTAAACGTCATAAAAAAAATTCATTAAAACACAGCCACACACACACGTACATACATATGCAAGCATAATTAAATAATACATGAAATTAAAATAAATTCAGTAAAGTGCGACTCTGACTCGCGCACGAAGGGTTCCATACGAACACTAGATATGTAATTTAATACAAACTTCATCCTATATAATATATAGTTTTGGCATTTTTTTTCTTTTCGGTTTTTTTGTTTTGGCGGTTTTTGCGTTTTTTCGGTTTTGGCGATTTTTTTAAGTTTTGGCTTTTTTTTAGTTTTGACACTTTATTTTCTTGTTTTGGCGATTTTTTCGAATTTGGCGATTTATTTTAGTGTTAGAATTTTTTTTTTAATTTTGACGATTTTTTTTTAAATTTTTGGCGATTTTTTTTTTGGTTTGGCGATTTTATAATTTTCGGTTTTTTTAGTTTTACCGTTTTTGAAAATTTCAAGTGTTTGCCTCTTACGGTTTCCAAGATATAGCAAATTGTCAAAATTACATAGTCAAAATTGCATTAACTGATGGACCACCCTTTAATTAATTAATTTTACAAATTTCAAGTTTCAATATACATATGTTCATACAATTGTATGTATATTACATGGGATTTTAACATTTTTGTTGCTCGTTTTGGAACACCCTTTAATTTTTAATTCTCATGTATTTGTTGTTGTAGCGGCCAAGGTTCTACATACTGTGTCCAAATTTCAGCTCCGTAGCTCTTACGGTTCCTGAGAAAATACCGTGTGACGGACAGACGGACAGCGTAGCGAAAACAATAGGGTTCCTTTTCACCTTTGGTGTACGGAACCCTAAAAACATAAACAAAATCCCTTCAACCAACCTAATTCAATTTATTCAACTCTTTTCCTTTAACTATTATCAGCGTGACCGTTTGATCGACTAAAGTGGCAATTTGCCACTTTTTCGACTGCGTTTCCCCTTTTTCGACTGCCTTGCCACTTTTTGACCCCCTTTATTTAGGGTGAGTTATATGAAAATACATTAAAAATAAAAAGTTTAGTACAGTTTTCTCGTTTTTTTTTTTAATTTTGCCCCTTTTTTTGATAAATCGCCTATTTGGTGCCACTTTTTGAAAAATGTCATCGGTCACCCTGACTATTATGGCTTTGATACAACAACAAATAAGAGAAACAATACAAACACACACACTAATTTTTTGTTTCTTTTTTTACTTGTAAGCTAATAAATGCGTGTGTAATATGTGTGCATGTAGTAGTAGCAACTTTAAACGCTTATAGCTCCCAAAATACTAAACCGATTTCTGTATAAAAAATCCTTTAAAACCATATAAATCTTTTTAAAATCGGTGCAGTGGTACCAGCGTAAAAGGGATTACAAAAAACATGTTCGCCTATTAATTATTTATATAGATAGATAAACTTTTACATTTGTGTTTACTCTGTAAATTAAAATAAATTACACAGTGGACCAAACACAAAAGAACGCTGATGATGAAGGTTTAGTGGCATTCGAAAACGGCTGGCTGTTCCGTTCAACTATGTGTTGTCAGAATATTTACAACTAACTTTGGTGTTATTTGTTCATTAATAATTATCACATGTAATTTGGCTTAAAAAGCGATACGAACTTTAGCCTGTTAAAATCATAAATATTAGAAACAAATGGAGTTCGAATAATAATTAAAATTAACTAAAATTAATTGCAATGGGCCTGTGGCAAAAATTAAATAAAAATATATTTAATAGTAACAAACCAAAAAATTTGTCTTAAGTAGAACAAAAAATAAGCAAATTAACTAACATGTGTATAATTAGTAAAAGAACAAAACGACAATGGTAAGAGTGTTGTAAATATAGAGATGGTAAAATTGAGCTTACAATACAAAAAAGCTTTCAGCAAATTGAAATACGATGAATCAAACAATTCACATTCACAGGCCAAGTTCTGGTCAATGCACGCAGTGTGTATATTTACACGAAGCCATTCGAGCTGTTTTTACCCCCCTCATAACTTTGTTCACCGCAATCGTAAAATTATGATATTTAAACCACAATTAGAATAAATTCATATAACCTCATATGCGAAGTTTGAAAGTTTTACAATGAAAGCTTCCGGGGATATAGAGGTGCAAAAAGTGCATATTTTAAGACATACTCACTGACCACTGACCACTAACACACTCATCAAATTGATGAAGCACTTCCGCTATAGCTAGAGAGCTAAAATTTGGTACACGAGAAGATCTAGGTGAGCAATGAACCAGAAAAATCTGAAAACCCGCAAATTTAAACCAGGAGGGCGGGGCTACGCCCATAAAAATTAAAAGTTGTGCTATTGAGCTGAGAAATAAAATAAAAATAAATAAAAAATCTGAAAACCTGGAAATTTTAGCCAGGTCAGAATTAAAAATGCTAATCTAAGGCGCTTTATGGAAGCTATTTTATTGAAATTCGGTATATGTACTGCGGTTGACACGCCCATACAATTTAAACCTCATTTTAATGCCCTGCGGCTCAGCATATTTAGATATACTATTTATCTAGCTATTATTATCCGTTTGTAACGAAATTAGATACGAATAATAAGCACTGACCCAAAAAAAATTTGACTTTGGAAAAGTGGGCGGCGTTACGCCCACAAAAATTTAAAATTAAAAGTTGCGGTAAGGAGCTGAAATTTGATATACAAGTAGGTCTAGGTGAGAAACCAACTAGAAAAATCTAAAAACCCGAAAATTTAAGTTAGAGGGGCGGGGCTGCGCCCATAAAACTTAAAAATTAAAAGTTGCGCTAAGGAGCTGAAATTTGATATACAAGTAGGTCTAAGTGAAAAACAAACTAGAAAAATTTGAAAACTCAAAAAATTTTACCAGAATGGGCGGGGCCACGCTAATATTGCTTTGAACTTAATACTTGTTATCAAGTTGGCAGATTATCTAGAAATTATATGACACCCTTACGATTACAAATTTATATCATACATAATATATTTCTGTGTTAGATATTGTGGCAAAGAAAAACTTGGTCAAAATTTATATCTCACAACATTGGCGGTATTCGCTGTTTGATGCAGATGAATTCCGATAGATTTTCAGTATATTTTTTGAGCTTATCTTAAACTACTAACTTCTAGAAAGCACACTAGAGGATAAAACATAAATCACATATTGGAGCTGTGAAAAGAAATTTATCAAAAATGTCTGGAAAGACTATTAAAAACAAGTTTTAAATTCATTGACAAAACGACTAGAAGAAACATAGCACACCTTTTATCGTTTTCAAATTGTTTTTGTGACCAAATAGTTTTTCATCACATAACTGATTAATTATTTTGGACTTAAAGACTATCCACAAGTTTCAGAGATGGCCTCTTACATTGTTTTATACGTAATTTCTCTCTGTCTCTCTCTCTCTCTCTCTCCGTTTTCTTTCTATGGCCCCTATCATGGTTGTCAACTAAATTCAGTTTGGTCGACCAAACTGTGTTTTAGAATTATGAAATTTAATTGTAATAGTCATCTCGTTACCAACATAAAATATCAAGTTTGACAGAAGGAAATAATGCTTTTTATATCAACCAACCCATTACTAGAAAAACCCAAGCAAAACCCAACTACTAAAAAGCAGTAGTGTTTACTCAACGCTTTTTTCAACCAAACTTACGCAGAATTGTAAATGACAATACCAAAATAAAACTGAAAAATCAACTGTTAATTTGGTTGAGAATGGCCAACAAAAAGTGTGTCCAAAATTTACGATTTGCCTCATGCTTCTTTTAATTTTTTTTCGTTTTATAGAATTATAATGGATAATGTTGCACTTACCGGCATTAAATTTTTGATAGTCCCAAGTCTTCTTTAACAGCTCAGTCACATTTGACTAGAAACTTTTGGCCAAATTCAAGCACAGGATTTTATTAGAAGATCAAAATGTTTGTGGACGAATAATTCTTTGTCAAAGCGATAAATAGTTATTTAAGTAGATGAGAGCAGCTCGAAAACAACAGTAGTGGGTTTTTTCTCTTTCGCCGTCTAGGGAAATGAAGAAGTGGAAGTAAATCTATAGTTGGAATTCAAATCTAACAAATATTTACCTTCTTAAACGAAATTTTTCTGCCCAATCTGCTGGCTCTCTGTTTTGAGTGTTGAAATCTTTTTTTTTAAGTGGAAAGTTTCAGCAACTTTCTAACTTTGGCATACGAAAAGCAAACGTGGCAAAACGATATAGGCGCAATGTCCATCGTCTGTTCACATGTTGAATATACCCCAAGAATTTTCAGAACAACTTTTTATATGTCCATATCATGTGCAAAAACTAACTGTTCAGCCAATTCGGTGTATCCGATCTTCGATTTAAAATGACGTCGATAAATTTTTTGAAATCTTCACAGGAAACCATTTTATTTTACACATATATCACGTGGTTACTTAAAAAGAGTTTGTCATCCACCTTTGGTCATTCGCTATATTCGTTTTAAAATGATCCAATTAATTTTTCGAAATTTTTTTCAGCAAACTTTTTCATTTGATATTTACATCATGGCGTTGCTTAGAAAAAAGATGTGATTGCAGCGCCATATCCGGTCCAATTATAAACCGAAATCATTCATGGACATACTTAAAAGAAAACACAGATTTCATTAAGATCTCTCAAGACTTTTAGAAGCAGTTCAATTTCATACATACATAAAATTTCTTATGACGGATCGATAGGCCAACTCTGTGACCGCTGCCGTATCGTGACGGACATTTTATTTTAAAAGTGCCAAGGACGTTGCTTTATTGACGTTTGAGGGTGACGTTGGCTGAAGTAGTTAGCGCGTTGACTTCAAAACCGAAGATCCTGATTTCGAGCCCGGTATCCAACATTCACTAAATAACAACACAAAATTTTTTTCTGATAGGCATTAGTGTCCCTTTGTATCAGTTGTTGTAGGAAAATTCAAGTGATGAAGGCATAGTCACTGGTCACTGAACTATACCGACTTCAGCAGTTAATAATCCTAATGTGACATCAGAGCGCCATCATTTGTTGTGTAGCATAATCATCGGCGAAGTAAAATAACCAATAAAATGGCTACTAAACACAGCTTACAAAGAAAATTTAATACGACTCATTTAACACCAGAGGCGCTGCAACACTGCATTATTAAAAACGTGTAAAAAGCAGAGTTGTAAAAAAAATTAAGCTTTCCTCTATCTCTTCCTTGACCACCTGCCTTCGCTCTAACTATTTCTCTACGCGTTACAGTTCTCGAATTATCATTTTTCACGGAGCGTCCCCGAGAAACGGTCTATAGCGACTGAATTCCCAAACAGCACGCTACTGATTGACATACATCGTGCTCTTCTGAGATTCGTTGAGTTCATGCAGTAAACTAAATAAATATAAACTTTATTTTGAGAAATCTTGAATAAAAAAAAGTATGTATCAGTTACTTACAGTTTTTGAGTTTCTCTTCTAAATTGCGCTTTTCCCAGGCAATGGTAATTTATAGCTGTTTACAACAGAGAAGCTATTGCGTGGATGTTTGCATAGTATTCTTGAAGTTAAACTTCATGAGATATAGAAGTGTCTTAAACACCATAAAAACCTATAAAACTTAGTCAGGTTAGGAGCATAGACTCCTCAATATACTCTCCTAGGATTTTCCAGGCTGAATCCCTAAGATATTTATTCCATATCTGGTATATTTTCCAGATGGAAGATTTGTTTTCTAATTTGACTGAATGCTGGACAGTGATACAAGTACTTTTCGAGAGTTTCATTATCCTACTGGCAAGCTCTACATGTTGTATCATCAACAATACCCATGCTAGCCAGGTGACTTTTTAACTCAGTATGTTCTGTAATTATGCTAACCAAGTGCCGAAGTGTTGAGCTTTTTAAACTTAGAATCTTTATTGTCTCTTTACTATTTAGGTTTCCCAGTACCTTCAAAGGATTCACTTCTATTGCCTTTTGAACTCAGGGCAGTTCCAGGTGATGCTGCACCTAATAATAATAAATATGTGCACATCCGTTACTCTGCTATTCCAGATATTGCGTAGCAGCAAATAACTTTTATGGATAAATAACCAAAGGTATGCCTCAGCAAAAGCTTTTTTTACTCAAACTAGGGTCCGCGGGATTGTCACACCCGTAATCTCCGAAGAGATTCCCTTGCGGGAGCTAACTAGTGAGTTGAGAATTAAGGACTAACTTTTGCCGTCGGGGCTAGTATGCCGAGTGCTAATGTAGCAGTAGGAGGGTCAGAGGATCTATACCTGCCGGAGACTGTTGATGTTTCTGCAGACAAGCCACAGTAGCTTTGATGTTTTTAAACTTAGAATCTCTATTGTATTTTTACTATTTGGGGAATGTGTAACTTTTACAGACGGTGGCGTGAATTTGGTTTTCGAAACAAACTTATTATGACCGATAACTTAATGAGAAGTCTGTTTCAAGTAGAGATTTTTCTAATGGTCAGGAAATCCATCGAATTGGTAACAAAGAAGGCGGTAAGATGTGTTTGTGTTATAATGACTAACATACGGAGAACGAGTAGTCTTCCGTATGAATGTTTTGAGAGTGAGTTTCAGACCTTGATTCCGACGAGCTTGAAAAATACTAAATTGATGACTGAGAATATGACAAGAGGTCGCTATTTATGTGTGTTTCATATCATGATTCCAATGGTCTAGAAACCCTTCAAATTGATGACAGAGGAACCTAAGGAGACTGCTATACACATAACATACGAATATCGTTATACTTCCGTACGAATGTAGTTCGTTCCAAGCCGAGATTCCACTGACCTTGAAAGATACAGAACGTGACAAAACGTTGTTATTGACGTTCTCAGTGAGGCAAAACTAACGAATGGTGTTTCTTATCGTGATTCCAATGGTGAAGAAACTCATCGAATTGGTAACATAGAACTGCCCTTTAGGGAGTCTAAGTTACGCGAACATGTAAACTATTGTAGGTACATATCGATGGTTACAAGTAGAAAGGCCCTAACTCGTATTTTCACTAAATTGAGTTTTTCGGTGATTCGAGTACATATCACACATACATATATATACACCTTGTCACAAAAACTTATAGCAATAGTGTAAAAAATAACGCTTTTACAAGAGTTGTACAAGCAGTTGTACTGTTTATTATTATCTTTTTATCTTTTCCTTTAAAGTTACAGTTATTTGAGTTAGGGCCTATCTACCATTGTGACCAACGATATGTAGTAGCGCTTCTGGCCAATATTTAGAAAGCCTTAAAGGACACTAAGCTGAAGGCTTAAGGAAAACAGTGCCAAGTCTGAAAGAAGATATCGGCGATAAGAGCGGCAAAGCCATTGGTTGGCTTACGTGACTGCTCACTTCACGCAGGCATTAAAGTAGAATCAATATGCTTAATTTTTGAAAATACGCTACTCGCCGGTGTCAACCTATTAAGAACCGTATCCAAATATCCTGATACGGTGATTGGCATTGAGATATCTGATGAGGTCACTCAACACAATCTCTGATAAATCTGAAAGGTCGTCTAGTAATGACTGCCTGAAAACTTGTGTCGCGAAAGTTGTAAAGCTGAACATTCGCAAATAAAGGAAAGATTGTCTCTTTTCTGCATTCTTCTCGACAACTTCGGCAGAACTCATTATAGGACAGGCCTATCCTACTATCATGTCTGCCGAACGTCCAGTGTCCCATCACGAATGCCAAAATCCTCGAGATGTCCCTACGGATTCAACTTGTTAATTATATTGACCGCTTGTCATTGCAGCAAGGCCACACTTCCTTAGCGGTAATAGTGTTTTCACACTGAAAGTTAAAACTTGGTTTTAACGTTAAAACCACAAACAGCTGATTTTGCTTTCACACTGCAAGTTTGTTAAATTCAGGTTTTAACTCACAGGCTGTCTAATAACTTTGCTCAAAATAAAATAAATCTCCTGCCGAAATGCGTGTATTTGTTGTTGTATTTTTTCTGCTTTTTAATAACACTTGTTGGACATACTGTTCAACTGTTTTTGTTTGTATGAAAAACTGAGATATTTCACAATGCGCTCTAAAATGGAAATTATTTTATATTTTGTAAATAAAATTTTTTTAAATTATGGAACTTCTTATACAGAATGAAGAAGTGCTTGGAAATATTGTTAATAATATAAAAATGCACAAATATATAAATATATAAGATAAACCTTTTTTATAGGCAGATGAATGTCAGTCATATTGTCTATTTTCACTTTTATTTTCAGTTTAAAATATTTTCGTTGTTTTCCTTCCAAAAAAAAAAACTTTTTTTTCCATAATTTTTTGATTATTGTTGCTGCTGTATCCATTTTTAAGTTGAAAATTTTTCAAGCGCCATCTATTGTGATTCACTGGCATAACATTATCAGTTGCTGTCGGTCATTTCAACTTGGCAGCACTGAATTTATCACAGCGAAAACAAGGTGGCATTTCATAAAACCAACTTAAAACCAATTCAAAAATGGTTTTAATTTGGTTTTAACAAAAACAATTTGTATGGTAAAACCAGGTTTTAACAGTTGGTTTTAACGTTAAAACCAACTTTTATTAAAACCATGCACACTGACACTATAAGGCCATAATCTCTATATCATAGGCAGAACTGATCAATCATGTTCCAAAACTTTGAAACTTAAGAGATGTGAATCGGTCGAACGAACAACTCGCGCCTATAGTTCCTTCTCGAGGCCATCTTGGTTTAGTGTAAAACTTATTAATTTTGAGCACCCATTTTCAATTAGATCAATTAATAAGGACTAGATATAACAAACGGACGACACACTCGTCCGTATTCTAGAATCAAAATGTAAATAATTTAAGATTCAAAGAAAATGTACCTATCTAAACGTCATAAAAAATTCATTAAAACACAGCCACACACAAACTTACATACATATCAGTGATCTGCATGATTACGATTCAAACGGCACAATTTTGCATTTTCTAAAATGAATATTGAGCTGGCACTTAACATTAACAAAATGAATGATGCTATTGCATGATTCATATCAATGAGACTGTTGTTAATAAATGCCTGTCATTGCTTGCAATTTCGATTCATTCATAGCTAGGCCCATTCTTTTTTTATAAATTATTTTAATATGAGAAAAACTATTAATTAACACAATATGAAGAGATAGATTTTTTTCATTTTATTTAATTTTTTTATTACACGAAAAACTCAATTTTCAAAATTTTTTATTATTTCTGAATACATTCTGTTAAATTTTCTAAAAACACTTTTTAATAGTTTATTAACGCTATTTATTTATGTGTGGAAATATTTACTCAATGTTTTATAAACTGAAGACTTCATCTAGTCAACGTGCTTTTGTGAGTTATTTGATTACTATACAAAACAATCAAACAACAATACGAATTTTTTATTTATGTTTACTGACAACACTTAAAAAAAGAGAGTGAGTTATAAAGACAGTCAGTTGTTAGAGAGGCAACACTGCAAGCAATATCATTAGTACATATCAGCGTGACCATTTTAGCATTTTTGCAGCTAAATTTAGCATTTTTTTTTTGTTGATTTACCTGCAAAATTTTCGATTTAGCAGTTAGCATTTTTCAATTTTTTATTTAGCATTTTCTAGCATTTTTTCATATTAATCTACATAACTTTTAACAATATCTCTTATACGTAAAAGAGGCTGACTTCCAAAACGTCAACTGCCTTCCAACAAAGTGTAGTGTTTCATAACACTGCAGAACAAAACATTGACAATGCATACCCTTTCAAAACGTCGTTGACAAGTATTTAGAACACCACAAACAATCAATCAGCGCGTCGGTTGCAAAGTTGGTGCTCATGGTTACAATGTTTCGCAACTTTGGATCTGTGCACGTTATAAATACCGTATCCTAAGACTGTACAAACTTTGTACTTTTTACGTAAAAATTGAATAGACGAAAGCTTTAGAATATTTTACAAAAACCAATTTTTAAACGTTGTTTATAAACGAAACGTAAGTGAGAAACGAATTCTTCTCGAAGAACCGTCCGTGAATTAATATTTTTGGTTTGCTTTAAATACTTTATGTTTTTTTTTTTTTTTTTTAAACAAACACAACCCGCGAAGCGATTAGCTTGTCTGCAGAAAACACCCAGGGTCTATGGCGGGAATCGAACCCACGACCTCTGGACTGAGAGGCTAGCATCGCTACCACTCAGCCACAGGGGCACCATAGTGACAAACTAGTATTTACTTAGCATAACCCAGCAAAAATTATTGCTTTCCCGAAGCATATTTGTGAGGGATACAATGTTACAGAATCACTTGATGTTGCGCATGAATAAGGAATTTTTTTGTTCGAGATGAGCCAGCTAGAATCAACACATTTAGCTTACTAAAGTGCTTCAAAGAAGTAATACTCAGATGCAAAAGTTACTGGCTTGCAAAAGTTTTTGTGATAACTTTCTATTTTGCTAGAGAGTCCGCCTTACGTTAGTGCTTGTTGTTGTTATTGCTTCCAAATCACTATTTTTTCTGGGAAGTGACGAAATTTAAGTAAGTTAAATTTTCTAGCAGTCTAGAAAACGTTTTTAAGCAGGGAAACTTTGCAAAGACAGAAATCTTTATTATGCTCCGCAGTTTCAGGAAATACCTTGGTGGAGAAAGTCCTTAACCCCGGCCAAAGGCCGGCAGTCTAAAAAACATTATTATTATACACGAGTTCCTCCATAAAACTTGTCATTAAAAGTCGGCGCATGATGTACTTTTTACCCACTATTAGATCCTAGCGTGATTTTTAATGTAATAACATTATGGGCCAAAAATCGTTAAGCGTATGTTTCATTTTGCCACTTATGCTAACTTCATGCCATTTTTTCATTATATTTACATAATGCAGTTTAGGTTCAAGAAATAATCTATATAATTAATAGGCAAACATGTTTTTTGTAATCCCTTTTATGCTGGTACCACTGCACCGATTTTAAAAAGATTTATATGGTTTTAAAGGATTTTTTATGCAGATGTGTAGAATATATATTTTATTGAAATCGGTTTAGTATTTTGGGAGCTATAAGCGTTTAAAGTTGCTACTACTAATTACATGCAAACATATTACACAAGCATTTATTAGCTTACAAGTAAAAACGAAACAAAACATGAGTGTGTGTGTGGGTTTGTAGTATTTCTCTTGATCTAACAATTTTTTTCTCTTATTTGTTGTTATATGCAGCGTTACCGTTTGACCGACTAAAGTGGCAAATTGGCACTTTTTCAACTGCCTTTCCCCTTTTTCAACTGCTTTGCCACTATTTTTATTAAAAATAAAAAGTTTAGTGTAGTTTTCTCATTTTTTTTTTAATTTTGCCCCTTTTTGTATAAATCCTCTATTTGGTGCCACTTTTTGAAATATGTCATCGGTCACCCTGGTTATATGAAAGCCATAATACTTAAAGGAAGAGAGTTGAATAGATTGAATTAACTTGGTTAAAGGGATTTTGTTTATGTTTTCTTAATTTCATGTATTATTTAATTATGCTTACATATGTATGTAAGTTTGAGTGTGGCTGTGTTTTAATGAATTTTTTATGAAGTTTAGATACATTTTCTTTGAATCTTAAATTATTTACATTTTGATTCTAGAATACGGACGAGTGTGTCGTCCGTTTGGTATATCTAGTTTGTAATTAAAACAAAATCTGTTTCATTCAAAGGAAATACATTTTATTTAATATTAGTAAGGCGATGTAAGCAGAAATTACAAAAATAACAACTTTAAAAGAAACAATTGGATTAAAAAAGGTAAATATTAAGTTTTAGCAGTATGTTTTAGCACTTTAATAATTTTTTAGCATATTTTAGCTTTATTTTGAAGTCAATTTAGCCGCAAAAATTTTTAGGATCTGGTCACACTGGTACATATTGATGTTAAAAAACAAAACAAAAGCTTTGTAAAAGTGAGTGGAGAGCGAAAGTGAATCAACTCATACAGTTCACTGATACATATGCAAGCATAATTAAATAATACATGAAATTAAAAAAACAAACAAAATCCCTTCAACCAAGCTAATTCACTTTATTCAATTCTCTTCCTTTAAGTATTATGGCTTTCAAACAACAACAAATAAGAGAAAAAAATTGTTAGATCAAGAGAAATACTACAAACACACACACACACACTAATGTTTTGTTTCTTTTTTAAGCAGCCCATACACGATTCAATTCAATTTTCAATTGAGTCGGTTGTTGTCCAAATCAAAGCGTGTATGGCTTTGTCAATTGATTAGTTTGGCAGTTTTCGAGTTGGTTGAAGAAAAATCAAAAGATTTTGATTTTTCAAATTGACTAGTAAATCTTTCAATTCAATTGTGCTGTGTGTGTTCGAGTCTCTTGATTAGCTGTCAAAATTTATGTTTGTAGTTTTGTTTTGCAAAGAAAAATTCCAGTATTTTTAAAATTGCTTTTAATTTCATCGAGTTTTAAATAAAAAAATATATAAGAATGACATTGGTGCCAAACATCGACGCTTGGAGAGAAATTTTCCAATTGCTCGAAGAAAATCCAGCACTTTGGAAAATAAAAAGTCCCGATTACAAAAATAAAATGAAAAAAGCAAAAGCTTGGGAGTTGCTTTTAGAAAAATATTTGGAAATTGATGGCGAGGCATCTCTGACAACTTTAAAAAATAAAATCACTAACATCAGAACTTGCTATAGGCGCGAGCTTAAAAAAGTTGCAGATTCATCGAGATCAGGTGCAGCAGACGAAGATGTTTACGTGCCGACTTTGTGGTACTTTAACGAACTGGATTTTTTAAAAGACCAAGAGGAGGCAGCAGAGAGTATATCGTCTATGGATATGAATGTGGAGGTTATTACAATATATTGCTTCTTTTCTATGCTTCTTAAACCATTTTTTTATTGTAGAAAATTACCACAAAGCGCAAAGACACCAGACAAAACTTCCTGGAACAAGCCTGCATGCATTTGGAAAACATGACAACATCAAAAGAGATTGTAGAGAACGACGGGGAAGTGTTTGCAAAATCTTGGGCGCGCTCATATCAAAAATTATCAAATGAGCAGCAGCTTTATGCTAAAAAAGCCATTGAGGACATATTGATTCTCGGGCAACTTAACCAGCTTTCTTTGTATACAATCCCTCCACCATCATCACCATCGTCGTCTAGGGTATCTACACCATACACCCCAACTCCACCACAGTGCGTTTCACTGCCAGCATTTTCACCTGTAATGAAAGTGCAACAAGTTGTGCCAAAAAAGGTGTTTGTGGTCGACCAGCAGTGCATGACAGCACGGAATGAACATAACCAACAGTCTAACCAAAATTTATTCAGGATTCAAAGTCAGAGAAGCAACTATTCTAATGTGTCAGATATATTCACAGATGAACAATGTTCTTGAAAAAAAAGGTAGTAAAACTTTATACTTATTTTGGCGATTTTGGTGACCATTTTTTTAATGAACTTCTTGTATAAAGGACAATAATGTTGCTAAGAGTTATTGTTGATAAGAATAAGTTTGAGGGACTCCTAATTTTTACCAACAATATTTGGCAAAGTTGTAGCTGCTGTAAATTGCACGAAGATATTAAAAACTAAATTGTCACCAAAACCGCCAAAATAAGTATAGAGTTTTACTACCCTGTGGAAGTACTTTCGAACCTATTGTCCAGTCCGTGTGGATTTTTCACTATTGCAGTGTTATTAATGAACATCTTTTTTAAAAACTTTATTAGCTTTCATTAAAAATGTTTCTTTTAAATACACAAAAATGAGTTTAATTTTTAAGAGTATGAAATTTTATTGAATTATATTTTCAGCATAAAGAGTTTTGTATGTATAAATAATCAGTAAATTTGTTTCGTATATCTTTGGAAAGGTTAGTAGAATTTCTCGATGTAGTGTGCTGAAGTTCAATTGGCAATATTTGGTTGTTGATTGATGGCATCATTGCATAAATGATACCATTCTTTTTTTTTTAAATAATTATGCAAAAAACATGTAAGCACAACTTTAGTAGCTTTTTCAGGGCATAAGTTGATCGGTTTAAGCAAAACTTGAAAACGGTGTGCAAGAATTCCAAAAGCGTTTTCTACGCGCACTCTAGCAGAACTAAGGCATTTATTGAAATTAATTTCCTTCGGACCTATATTAGTGCCTGAATATGGCTTCATTATATGCTCTTTTAACGGAAATGCGTCGTCAGCAACGAAAACGTATGGCAACTTTGCTCCACCTTCTACAACTTCTTCTGCAATTGGAATTTGAAGGGAATTGCTTTCGACTAGTTTTGAAAAAGTAGTGTGGCCAAAAACTCCACCATCTGAAATGCGTCCATTTTTGCCAACATCAACCATTAAAAATTCACTGTTTAAGTTAACAACAGCCATTAAAACAATGCTGAATGTTTTCTTATAATTGAAGAAATATGACCCTGAATGCGGTGGTCTCTTAATTTCGATATGTTTCCCATCGATTGCTCCAAGGCAATGTGGGAAACCAGTTGCTTCAAAAAATTTAAAGGACTCCATTTTCCATTGATCAGAGGTCTCAGGTAACTAAAAATGAAAAGGCGTTAAAGCAGAAAAATTAAACAAATATAAATCGAATATTGACCTTAATATAGCTCTCTAATACGAGCATGATAGCTTCGCATGTTTCAATCACAATTTTTCCAATAGCTTGTGGGGAGACAGCATAAAAAAATTTCAAGTCTTCAAAATCAGAGCCCTTGGCGAGATAGCGCAATGTAATGGAAAGTCGAGTCTCCGGTGAGATTGCATCCCTCATGAATGTGTCCTGCTTCCTAATAAGTGGTGCTACTTTCTCCAGAAGTTGCTGAAAAGCATCTTCATATAATCTTGTAAAATTTTTAAAGTCGTCCGGCTCTGTTATTTTCAGTCCCCTAATTAAACTTTCATTCGAATTTTTTTTCTTGTTCTTCAACCATTCTTTAGACCACATTCTTCGTCGCTTTTCTATTTTCTCATCATCAATACATTCCGCAATAACCATTAAGGCAATAATTTTTCTTTTTTGAGCCATTGCAATAGAAGTTTTTAATCTTTAAATTTGTAATAGTAAACAAAAATATAAATTTGACAGTTGAATGAAAATCTTTCAATTCAGTTTATGAAGTGTGTGGCCAAGAACCAATTCAATTGAAAGATTCAATTGACAATTGAATTGAACCGTGTATGGGGTGCATTACTTGTAAGCTAATAAATGCGTGTGTAATATGTGTGCATGTAGTAGTAGCAACTTTAAACGCTTATAGCTCCCAAAATACTAAACCGATTGCAATAAAATATAGATTCTGCACATCTATATAAAAAATCCTTTAAAACCATATAAATCTTTTTAAAATCGGTGTAGTGGTACCAGCGTAAAAGGGATTACAAAAAACATGTTCGCCTATTAATTATATAGATTTGCAATATTGTTTGTGATATATTAAAAGAAAATCGGCACAATCTTTAGCTTCTTTGACTTGTAACTACTATGAACCCGAATTCAAAGTTTTTTAATTATGGAAATTGATTGGTGGGGAGAGTATAGTGCTAGAAATAAAATTTGGGATTGTTTCAAAAGTTAAAGGGCTTGAGAAAAAATTTATATTTGTTATTTTAATATTACAAAATTCGATATATCGAACCATAACCGCCAAAAACGCTTAACTGATAAATTTTTTGGACATCATTCTTTTTTTTTGCGAAAATCGATAATTCACGATCGCAAATGATCGATTTTGGTAAAAAAAATTTAGTTTGAAAATGATGTCGCTTAAGCTTTTTTTTTTGGCGGTTATGGCACGATATGCACTTGGATTTTTTCTTTCGTATTGTGTTTCGCTATTCGTTACAATGATGTCATGTACTAGATAGCGAAGCACCAAAAAGTAACAACACGTACATTCATACAAACTTGAAGAATAAAATAAAGCTGTTTTTGGAATTGCATCACTGCTTCGCTTGAAGAATAATATCAGCTTATACTAAAAGTAGATACATACATGAGGTTTTTTACAGACTTTGGGAAAATTTTTAGAAGGTTGAATTTTCTTCCACGGAAAATCCACTAGAAGCGACAGTCTTGCCAGCTCATAACAATAATGCATTATAGGGCATCATTCAAATTATTTGAGGTTTCATTAATCAATGACTTTCAGATAACCAGATGATTGGCCTACTGTATGTTATTCTGATGATGCTGCTGCCATCTAAGCCAAAAGACTGGCTGAGTAAATATCATATTATAAGAACAGACGTCCGCTTGCAGCCGCTCAAACTGGGAGAACAGACTCTGCAATAGCCTCTCATGATGACTCGCCGATGCTTGGCGGTTGTCAAGAACATCACCCAGGTGCCACCACGTGGAGGTTCGTGAGCCGGCTTTAAGTACAATTAAGGATAAGGATCACCCTGGATACACCAAATTGCACCGATCAGAAGTTTTGCCTCATTATCATTAAACCCCCTGATGCATTAGCAATTAATAGCATGTTCACACGGACAGCAATTATCGAGGTTCGCTCTCTCATTCGAGGTTCACGGTCGAATCTTGATTGAATCAAGATGGTTCGCCATACAAATTTTTGAGAGCGAACCAACTTGGTTCATTTTGAACCTAGTTGCGAACCATGAAGAATTTGCTATCATCGCTAGTTTTGATAACACATTATCGCTAATTTATCTGAACTAGCTATCAAAACAAAATGTGTACACACATACACATATCCATGATTAAACAAAAAACAAACCAAAAAAATGGATGCGTCTATGAATTAAAAAAATATATAACACATTTTATTCATTATTTTTTGCTTAATTTGTTTATCTATTGTAAAAAAGCATATAACACAAAATAAAACTCCTGCCAACTATTCACGTATGTATGTATGTGTGCATGTATGTATATATATAAATGAGAACAGTGATGCCAACTCTTGATACTCCAAAAGCGTAAAAAAAAATTTGAAAAAGGGTCAAATTGAAAAAATATACGTTTAGCTCTAAATAAAGTAAAAATTTTCAAATAATCGCGAAAAGGGGCTAGTATTAAAATGTTTCTGTTGTAAATCAAAACATCGAAAACATTTCTATATTTGTGATTTGAACGGGCTAAAGTTCGTATCGCTTTTTAAGCCAAATTACATGTGATAATTATTAATGAACAAATAACAACCAAAGTCTGTTGTAAATATTCTGACTAACAACACATAGTTGAACGGAACAGCCAGCCGTTTTCGAAGGCCACTAAAAAACCTTCATCATCAGCGTTCTTTTGTGTTTGGTTCACTGTGTGTGGTGTCAGTTGATGTAGATTTCTGCTTTATATACTGAGCATTTTATTGCAAATGGAATATGTGAATTGTTTTGATTCATCGTATTTCAATTTGCTGAAAGCTTTTTCGTATTGTAAGCTCAATTTTACCATCACTATATTTACAAAAGTCTTACCATTGTGGTTTTGTTCTTTTTACTAATTATACACATGTTACTTAATTTGCTTATTTTTTGTTCTACTTAAGACAAACTTTTTTGGTTTGTTGTACAATAATTTATTAGAAAATCATGACATCAACACATACATAGCTTGAGATATTACATTTCATATTAAATTTCAATAAGGTACCCATAAATAGTGTACATATACATATATATATATATATATATATAATAGAAGTATATATACATATGTATGTATCTACGTTTACATAAGTACATACATATAAAATTGGTCGTTTTAAAATAAAATTTCGATTTCTCACTCTTCCTAAAACATAAATTATCTGTTTTTATCAAAGCACAAAAAATTTGGAAGAAATAAAAGATTATTCTATAGTATTCTTTTTTAAATTAATAAAGCAAACTAGCAAAATTAAATGAGTAAAAAGTCGATATTATTAGATTAAAGTAATAAAAAGTGCACAAAGATTATAACTTATATACATATTGGACAAAAAGTAAAAAAAGTTCTGAAAGATAATTATAAAAAGTACTAATTCACGCGTTTTTTGGGACCAAACATTTTTTTTTCGCCTTTTGAGTGACTGAATTCTTGTTAAATCTAGCCCGAAGAGTGCTAATACCCATATTTTGAGTTGGTAACCAAATTGTAATTACTTTTAAGTTATATTTAAATACGAAATTGTGTTTTTGAGTGCATATTTAAATAATAATTAAATTCCCAACCTTGTGTAATATAATACCACCTAAGCTTTATGAGCGTACCATATGTTTTTATGCGTGTATGTTTATTGAAAACATACACATAAACATCATGTGGTCGTGTTGAAAACATCATGTGCTCGTATTAAAAAGAATTTCGTTCAAATTTCATAAATATATAGGACAATACATAGTTTCATATCATGGAATAAATAAATAGAAAAATGTATTATGACGTTCGTTTGTTTTCATAAAATTTATTTTATGCAATTATAATTTTCTACATGTTTTGCTTATGTTTTTTGGAAAGTCCTCGTTCAGACTTGCAATTTTTGTTGCTGGAATTTCTTAAAATTTTGCTTTGAAATTGCATAAGTGTCCACATTATGAATTCTAATTTTTCAATTATGCATTAAAAAATTCTATTACACCACAAATTTTCCTGAAAAATTAACACATATATTTGCTTTTTCTAATATTTTTGGTTCTCATACAACTGAAGAAATAAAATTATAAAACACGTCAAATACAACTAGCAACTTAAAATTAACAATTACGAATTTCAAATCAAAAGAGAATTGCAGAGCACATAAAACTGTGTACCCCTAATCTAATTACCCCTTCACCAATAAACTCAAGAATTGCTGCAACAAAATAGTATTTGGAAATTTTCTAGTGCTGTCGTACTTTCAACGTAATTTAATAAGAACTTTAATTGCCCATTGAAAAAATGAAATCGTATCTAAAAAAATTTAATTTTAAGTAAAAATTAGCTAATTATGTACTTAAATATTAAATTAGAAACTATGGGTAGGTTGGCATCACTGCATCAAAAAGATTTGTCAAAACGAACCACGAATGTGTCGTTTGAACGGCATGGTTCGCAATCGTGGTTCAGAGAGCGAACCAAGTGGTTCATGTTGCCGTCTGCACATAGCATAAATATAAAGGCCAAAGGCAAAGAAACACAAAAATATTTTTTTTATTATTTTAAACACTGAATAAGTTTTATATGTTGTATATTTCTTTCTTTCCATTTTTTTATTATTTATTGTTGTATATAATTAAGGTTATATTAAAGTATATACTATCATTTGTTTAATTTTTTTGTTAATATTACAAAAATATTTACCTGTACGTACGTTTACATTTATTTCTTTTTTTGTTTTTTTTTTCTCTTTTACTTTTAATTTATTTTGATAAGAAGTCGCATAAAATTTGTTTCTCTCGCTTGTGTAACTATGTATATTTCAATTGATATTATTAATATTTAAAATTGATTTAAAAATAACAAATTTTTTGTAAAACTTTAAAGAAAACTAGTGCTGATATTGTTAAATTACTGAATTAAACAATTGTAACGTAAAAGAAGAAAAAAAAAATTAAATAGTAAAACAATTATTATTGCAATTTAAGCAAATAAAATAATTAAAATATCAAAATATAAAAAAAAAATATATATTTAGTAAGCAGATTTTATGAGACCTAGAAAAAAAATTATAATTTTGAGAGGCCGCTTCATATACTAAATAACAAACAGTTAGAAAGTAAAATTGTAAAGGGCCAAAATTTTGAAATAACGAAATATAAAATGAATAACGAATTTGCAGTACGAAGTTATAAAATAAGAAAGTAATTTGGTGAAAAATTGTAATAACTCAACAAAATAGTCACAGGAATAAAAGTTAATTTTATTATTATACAATAAAAAAAAATAATAATAATAAAAGTTTTAAAAGTAAAAAAAAAATAAGAACCAAAAACCTTATCTAGAAAGTCTCAGTTATAACAAAACCAAGTAAGTATCAACGTTTTTCAGCTTTATTACTTAGAGGCAACGAAAGACGTGTTCGCAACGTATGTGTAGTAGAGCCTGACGAAGCTGCAGCTTTTCCCGCACTTCTGTCTAGCGTTTTTCCACCACTACCCTCTTTGATATCGGAGGGCAGACCAGCTAAAGATTGACGCCTAGTGGCTAGACGTTTTCCCGTCGTTGTTGTGGCTGTATGAAGTGTTGTTTCCTGTTTTTGATTTAACACATTTTTCTGGTGTGAATTGGTATTATTATTGTTAGTGGTGCTGCTGGTGTTGCTATTACTGTGGGCAGTATTGGTATTGCTGTTGTCACTACGTTGACGTTTTGAGGCAGGTTGTTGTGTATCTAAAGTAGCGATTTTTTTAAGCAGTTGTATGAGATGACAGCACGATTAAGTTTTAGTGAAGGAGGAGGAGGAGAATGGAAAAAGTAATTTATATTTTTTTTTAATATGTTTACTTTTTAATACATATATAGTATTTTTTACAAACGATTTTCACTACAAATTGTTCATATCTCGCTAAGAATCTGTTTGTTTAAGTTTAAAGGATATATCGCTTATTTATTACAATAACGTTGTAACTCACAAAAAAGACTAGTTTTACACAAAACGAGTTTAATTAAGGTTCTCAATTTACACACAACTTAATGAAAAGAAAATTTTTTATTTTTTTCTTAAAAGTTTACACAATGTCAACAACGATAATTAACTCAAAAATTTAATATTTTTGACTTATAACGTTATTGAAGTAAATAAAGCAATATGTATGTATGTATGTATAGATATCTTGTGCTTATATATAAATTTTACTATCGCCAAGCACACATTTTTGTAGGAGAACAAAAGAAATCGCATCATTATCGTATTATGTATTAAAGTTTTGAAAAAAATTCTTTTTAATAAAACCCTTTAATAAAATTTCTCGTTATTATAATACACTGTAGTAGAGAGAAAAAAATTAAGCATTAATTAAGCTTTCCTATGACAAACAATAGTGTGCTTGCAGATGGCACAATTTAAATATATAAACTTTCGATATTCAAATAGCAAAACAATTTAAAACAGTGTTAAAGAAAAAGTTCTTGTATTTCCTTTAATAATAAAGATTAATTAAAATTCACCTTTAAGAAATAAAACTTTTTATATTATTTGATAATTAATTTTTAGCTTCCGGCTACAGGAAGTTACGTCATATTTCGACGTTTTGGGGTCCTGGGGTATGTATGGATGTGTTTGTGTGGCAAATTTGCCGCATTAGAAGTATCGTGAGCTCACTTAGTTAGATTTCGAAAATTTTCGAAAATAAAGTTTGCACAAAAATACATTTTTTAACAAACTTTAAACTACTAAGCGAACTAATTCGACTAAAATCGTGTGATTCGTTCGAGATATACCGTTGACGAAAGATTTCGAAAAAATCGTTTTTCTCTGATAACTTCAAAAGTTTTCGTTAAATCGATTTTAGATATTCTCTCATTTTTATAGACTTAAAAAGTGTATCAGGTGCCACAAATTTGACCAAAACCTGTAGCTTAGCGGGAAGTTTCAGTGAATGCCTGCAAGATCAACCGATTTTCAAATTTTCGCTTGTTTATTTTTGTAATTTCGTTTATTTCAACAATATTTATATGCGACCTTATAAATTATATATATTTCGGATGCTTATGGATACGATAGTCGAATAAGCGATGAACGTCTGTTTAGCTGTCTGTACGTGAAATCAATTTTCCGAAGACCCCAGCAAAGCAAGATACTTTGGTGTTGGACTGGTGTGTCAGGATTTGTCTTAGGTTAGCTTAGGAAGGTTGGTGCCAAAAACGCACCTTCACTCGGAGACCCAATTGGGTCCATTGTGATTCCCATCTATTGCCCATTAAAAGTAATATTTCTCCCCTATTTGTACCCAGAACTGACCCTATTATCCGTCATTAAGCCACTGAATCACCATAATGAAGCCCCTGATGTCTTCTAGTTTACCCTTACCAATATCAGTAATGCTCTCATGGAAATGTCTGCTCAGCCATCTAAGCCTATGAAGTTGCATCTTCGGGCAGTGACAGATATGTTTTCGGTTCCTCTTCGTCCCCACACATCCTAAAGAAATCTGGAGTGACAATTTCCCCAATGCTGATTCTTGCTCTAACGGAGGATTTGTCTTAGCTCGATTTGTATTGAAAATCAGCAAAATCATTATAAACCAGGGCTGGAAAGTTTATGTTTTTTTGGTATATACAATTTATTAAAATCGTACATTTGTGACTCACAGAGTACTAAAATAATTTTTTTTCTTTAATAATTAAACCTATTTTATGTTTCAGGGGTTATTTTATACCTTTTAAAAGTAATATTTTTTTAGTCCAGCAATTTTTTTTTATAAAAATTCCATTTAACCCTACAATCATAATAATGGGCAATGGGTACTAATAACGGGAACACAAATTTATTTGTGATCAAATTCCAATTAAAAACTAAAACTATCTTATTAAAAAAACCTAGAGGCCCTTCGAACTAAATTAAAATAAATATCTAAATAAATAAAATAAATATTTTAAAACTTACATACAACGAATTTACTCTATGTAGAAGTAATTACTTCAAGCAATACAAAGTCTTTGTAATTCGATTCGATAAGAAAACCCTTCGAATTTGTATTTAGATATTTACATTTCAATTCCAAAGCTTCTTTCTTCCTTCGTACAAAGTACCATTTTTCTTGAGCTTCTATACAACATTTATTTTCTATAACTTGGTAATTTGGGAGATCAAAAACAAATGAAACAAGTTTATTTGAAAGTACGGCATTCGGTACCGATCGAAATTTTAAAATATTTCTTATATGTATGTAAACTAAATTGAAATATGTATTTCATAATTTCGTTCGATATCGGGTGCCGCAATTTGCCCCCTGGGCTCGTATCCTGAAGAAATCAAGTGTTCATATGATGACTTTTTCAATTAACAAATTAATCATTTACGGCAACACTGCGCCGCATGAATGAGTAAGATATGTATATAAAAGCCGCTATTTGGTCCCCTTTTACATGCTAGAAATTTAAAGTCAGTCAGACGATTTCAATATAAAATATTAAAGAAGGTACCAAAATGTTTTTTTTTTTTTTTTTTTTTTTTTTTTTTTGAAACCACAGATTTTGTTGTTTAAATTACAAAAAGGCAAATATAAAAAAAAACTTTTAAAAAATTTTTAAAATGGCATAAAAAATACATAAATCGTTTAATACACAAATTTGCAGTGGGCACAGTGGGCGCCAAATTTATACAGCCTTATTTATAAAACTTATTAAGGTTTTATAAAGGGTTTTTAAAACAATTTTTCATATAAAATTTGTCTTAAAAAGCCTTTATAAAGCTTTAATAGTTTTTGTAAATAAGGCTGATAGAATTTAAATGACATTTCATTCGATTTTGAATGCAGTAATTTGTGTCCAGGGGCTCAAGTCTGCGATTCGAAACGCAAGAAACGGTTTTTGAAGTTGTATTTAATTAACATACAAAATCGAAAGCATTTCCCTTCGATTCGAATTACAGACTAGACCACCAGAACTAATAAAATTTTCAACATGACAAAATGTTGATCATAATTATCACAATAAAATTTAGTAATATAGCTTTAATTCTTTGCGTAGCTTTTGCAGCCATGAGCAATGTTGCTAAGCAGACAATTTTGTTTGGTTATATGGGATAATCAATAAACTTTTTGATAAGTTCTGTGAAATCAAATCATACACAGATATCACAGCGTTTGTTGTTATCAATACTTGCACATTTCCAGTAACAATGAACATACCTGAATATTTAATTTTTTTTATATCAAAGAAAAATAATCGTTTTTTTCTCAACACTGTTTCCTAAATTTTCGTTTTCTTCTATTTGAATTAAATTTAGATATAGGAATTTACTTACAGCTAAAGTAAAACAATATAAGTTATTAACATAGATAAATAATCACTGCATAGTATCAGTACTGCTACTACAATTATTAGCAAAATTATTGTTACTAAGTTCCTCATCGAAGGAATGATGTTCATGAATTTTAAAAACTTTTGATTTAGTATATAAACTTTTAACGTGGACATTTACAACATCATCATTTATATAATTAGCACTGGCAGCACCATTAACAACATCACCTCTATTATCATCTGCGGCAGAGAATGGTTTTGTGATGAGGGGGTGGAAAATTGTGTTTTTTTTTTATTTTTTGAAGTAGATAAGAAAATAGAAACAATAATATTTGAAGAATACCAAATTATTATTCACTAAATTTAAAGCCAAATGTTTTGATAGTTGTTGTATTATTATATTTTTGAATAAGGTGAATTTGGAAAATATTATATTTGATTAAATATTTGAATCGAAATGTATGTAACTGAAGATGATCGAACGGGAGGATGATGATACATATGTATGTAGCGCAAACGTGTTTGAGGAATGTTAAAATGAAAACGCCTTTTGCCGTAACCAATTAAACAGAAAAATAAAAACTTTTCTCGTGTGTAAGTAAATGAATGAAGAATATGTATTTATATACAAACATGAAACGATGACATGGTTACGCATTTATATGCCTTTGTTGCTTATTATAGATATGCATGTATGTACATATGTATGTGGTTAAAATGAAATAAATTTTAACTTACCCCTTGAAGAAAGTCTACGTTTAGCTGCTTGAGTCTTTATTTCTAGATCAGTTTTAGCTTTGGTTTCCATTTTCTTGTCACCATTTGCCGTTCTTTTTAAGCTAGTTGATTTTTCTTTGGCATCATCCTCATGCGTAGCTGATTTGCGGGCCACACTTTTGCCATTAGCTAACTTTTCGTTTGAAACGGCATTTAGATTTCCATTGACACTGGCATTAGCATTAACGCTTGAGCGTTTAACAGCTGAAGAAGAACGTTTTGTAGGCGGCTGCATCGAATTTTTGCTGTCAGCCGCCGGCGCAACATTTTTACCATCTTTATTTTGGCCAATGGCATTATTGACATTAGTTGAAATCGCCGACGCAAGTGGCTTTTGTGGCGATTTGAGTTTTTGCTCATCTTGCTTGAGTATACCAACCTCTAGCCAATATTTCAATTGTGTTTCACGCTGCTTAGACATCAGTTCTTGTCCCTCCCTGTATTTACTTAAGATACCCTGAAGCTTTTGTACAGTCTTATACACGGTTTCGGGTGATACCAAACCGTAATCGAAAAGCGAACACATATGTAAAATAAAATTGCGATAAATATTTTTGCGTATGATTTCATGACCATTTGCATCAAGAAACATTTCACAAGCCAAAGGCAATTGACAATCACCCACATAGCCATGCTTCATGACATGGAGATTCCATAATTTCATCAATTCCTTTTCACCTTCATTGACATCGGTGAATTCATCAATCATTTGTATAGTTTTCTGGCGCAGCCATAAAGGGTCGCTTTCGCCTTCAGAATCGATATCAAGTTCTTTGGGATGAACTGGCAGACAAGTTTCAGTATGATGATAAAGTCTAAGGAAAAATAATGAGAAATAAAATTTGTTCGGAATCTAAATTATTTCTAACTGTGTTAAGTGCCAGTCTGTTCAAAATTTTGTTTACTAAACTTGTTAAAAAAAAAGCTGAAAAGCGGTAACGCTGGTGATATACTAACCAGCAAAAAATAAAAGGAGTACTTCCTTACGAACCACTTTTAAATTACTTCGAAAGTATCTAATGCATATTTTTAGATGTTAAAGAAGTTATTTTTAACCACATATCCAATAGAATTTTAGAATTTGTTTTCAGCAAAGTCATTGCTTTTTGGCTCAAGCCAAATACAAATGTTTTTTTATTACATTTAAGGCTTTTGAAATCAAAAAATTTGCATTATTAAAAATAACAATGGAATAAAATAACAAAAAATTAAATAATTTAACCTTTTTTTCTTTTCAAACCATATACAAGTGAATAAAAAACAATTTTTAACTAAATTTTTGAAGTGAATTATTTTCACTCCCGAATTTCGGATTTTATTGAGTTTAAAAAATGTCAAAAGCAAACAACTTCCTTCCAATGACACATCAATGTAAAATTCATTGGTTTTTTTACCTAAATTTGAAGTGGTTCGATTCAGTAGATGTGGTGCTTTTTCTACTTCTTTTTCCTCAATTTTTTTTTGCTGGGTATACATATGTTTAGTGATTTTGCATTTCAGCTAAGAACTTATACCTCAGCAATATTTATACATAGTATATCGCTCATTTACTCAAGCAACGTCAGAACTCAAAAAATGGAATTTTTCTTCATATTGTGTAAAAATTTCATACAAATATCTTGACAAAAATAAAATTTTATTTTTCCATTAAGTTGTGTGTTAATTTAAGACTTCAAACTAGCTTACTGGAAAACTGCTTTTTTTTGGGTTATGACATTGTTTTAGTATATGAACGATATGTGCCTAGTTTCATGTGGAACAATTGAATAGAATTAATGGAGTGTGATGTTGAATTTCAATGGCAGTATCCGATAAGATGTGTTCCAATTTTCGTAGGAATCAGTTGGGTAAAAAATCCAAAACCGTATTTTTAATTAAGTCTCTAGAAATTTTCAAACCTTTAAAAGCCGAGTTATGAAATGAAAATAAAGAAAATTAGTTAGTTTTTTTTCTTTCCTATAAAATTTAAACAAGTGTAGTTACGTTATTTTGCATTTCAGCTAACGATATATAATACTAGTATATTTCCCTCGAGTATTTTATTTAATTTTGATATGGTTCTAGTAACGATTTTTTTCTTTTTGGTTTTTTTTCGTTTTCTGTATCGGCAATTTTTCCGGTTAGGCGATTAAAAAAACGTAAATCTTTCTATTAGGGAATCTAGACCTGAAATCTTTATCAAAATCTACAGTTTACAAAATTTTTTCGAAATTTATCAAGATTTCGCATCCAAAACAAAAACCATTGATTGAATGATTAAACAACTGCAATATAGCATACATACCACATTTTTAAGTAAGTATATCCGTTTGTTTTTTATTACAACTTCACCAAGTTCTTCCAGATTTGAAGTAGATTTCGACAAAAAAAAGTATTAGATTTTGCTTAAGCATAAACGCATAATAATGTGAATTTCATTTGAGGTTTTGAATTTATTTATTTTCTGATATGGGATTTATATAGGAAAAGTACCAAAATGTGTGCCATTTCCCCTTATATGTGCGAATTTCCTAAGAGTGCCAAAACATATTCATAATGCATTTTGAATAGACTGTGCCGCAAACCAATAACCATACGACGAATTATTATACAAAAAAGTATTAAAATTAAATTTTTACCTCTAACAGAAAAAATACTAAAAAAAATTTACTAAAATGTCCACTTACTTTTTTACCCAACTGCCAAGAAGGGTTATTTTATTAAATTATAATACAATTTGAATTGTTATTCGAACATGAGTTTTTCTATTTTTTTATCCCTTTAGCAGTCAAATTTCTAGAAATTCATTTTTAAAATTACCAATTTAATGAAAAATGTACAAAAAGGGGTACCAAGTTTACCCCTTATTTGTTAAAAAAAAAAAATTATCCGAACAATTTTCTGTGTTCACTACTTTGAAAGATGTGAATTACAAAAAAAGTACCAAATTCACATTTTACCCCTCAAAAATACAATTATAGAAAAAGTACCAAGCAGCTGCCCGAGTTTTTCTTTTTATTAAAATACGGCACAGTAATGCTTCGAAAATTATTGATTCGGAAGATATTGTGTTATCGATTTATCCTTATCAATCAAATTTTCAAAAAATAATCGTTTCTTAGTAAATCTAAACATCAGCAAATGAAAGTAATAAAATTTAATTAATAATTTAATGCAAATCGATCTGCTTACGAAAAGTTCCAAAAAGACGTACCATTTTTACTGCTTATTCGTTTGAATTTCAAAGAGCTAAAACTTTTTTGAGATTTTTTCAAAGAGAGCGAATAAAAATTTGAACTTCTATTTATTTTTATAAAACTTGGCACATATTTCCTGCAATATAATTTAGTGATTAGCGCTACACCAATAATATATTTTAAGCTATTTGATGAACAGATCTTTGATGAAACCTTACACTAACTAAATTGCTAAGAAATTTTCCGGAGGCTGAGAAAAGATGCTATTTTTTTTTGTTGAAAGATTTCTCAATGAACTTACAAGATTTGTAGTAAAGTATACCCACCTATTGTGTCCCGTTATATAAGGTCTCTGATTACTTAAATCATCCTCGTCTAAAACCAAGAACTCATCTAAACAGGTCTTTTGCCTCCTCGGACGACAAACCAATAAGTTCGTAACCGATGTACGCCGCACAGGGCCACAAGTACGTGCAAATGAGCAACCCGATGGTCCGGCCAAATCGTATGGTGATCCCGCATACGAACCATCATAGGAATCATTAATGGTCACATCAATTCTAGCACCATTTTGAGCAGCCGGCTGATAAGTGAAATTAAATCTGGCATGACATAATTTCAAATGCTTCAGCAGTGAATACAAGCGCATGCAATCCAAACCGCACCAGGGGCAAATTACCTCTTGCGTATATTCGGTCTGTTGACGGGTATTGTTGCTATACAAAAAATTATAGACAATTTGAATTTTTTCTGTTTTAGCCAAAGGCTTAGAGGTTGCGATATTGTTAATTGATTTGTCAGTGTTTTTGGTTGTTGCTGTTCCGTTTATGCAGTTATTGTTGTGATTTATTTCATTGTTATTGGTGGTATTTTCGCATCCAATACCATTGGCTATTTCAGCAAATGTACAACATTTATCAATTTCTTTAGAAAAAATTTCATTTGGCAACTCATTCGCCGACCATGTCAAACGAAATTTCAATGTGGGATATTGTGTAAAGACATCGAATTTCATGGTGATTGGAATGTAATTATCGGGCAAAGTTTCCCAACTGCGTTTCTTTGGCGAGAATGATTTAATACTAGATGAGTTGAGCTCTTGCAAGGCGGCCTCGTAGTCACCTTCCGGTATACAGCCGCTATTTTTCTCATAAATGATTAATTCACAGCCATATAGTTTGGTTGAAAATTTTGTTCGTTTCGGGGTATCTAGGTAGGAGAAATAGTATTCAAAAATAATTTGAAAACATTTTTTTTAAGACTTTCTTTCATTACCAATAGTGCCATTAGTAACGACGACACCATCCTGCCCCACCGGCTTAACTTTGATGCGAAACAAAAGCTTATAAATAGTGTGCTGCTCACCCAAGGGATGCAAAGACTGAGCAGGTATGGAAATTGCAGTTAATTGTTGCATGTCATCAAGGGGATTAAAAATAACACTGGAACTATGAGTCTAAAAAAAAAATTTTATATTTATAAAGAATTGTTCCTGTCTTTTCGCTTGAATACATATAAACGTACCAATATTTCCTGAAAGTCTGAGGTACTGTCTTTACGTTTACTTTTTGTTATTTTATATAAAATTGATTCTACAATTACTACATCGCCCTCTTGCCAGGAATGTTCCGTGCTGGGTGTTTTCTCAAATAGGCCATTGTATATGATATTGAGATAATTATTAGTCAAAGTTTGGCTCTTCTGTGTTAAAACATCTAGCATAGAGTTGATCTTGAAGTTATTACGTTTACGATGATTACGTGACATGCGTTCCTTCATGTAACTTAGGGTACGTTGCAGAAATATGGGGCTAGTACCATGGCGGTTACGCAGAAAACGATAAATTTGTGTTGGTTCTAAATGAATTTAAGCAAATTTTCAAAGAAACAATAAAAACTGTAATTAATCGCTTACTTTCGAAAGCTTGCAAAAAGAGTTCCTGCTCTTGCTGGTGGCTATTAAGTTTTGTTTGCTCGGACGCTGTTGCTGTAGAGCCCGCTGCCGACGCCGCTGTCGCGACAGTTGCAATGGCAGAGACTGCTTCAGTACTATGGCCATTTAAATGATTATTATTGGCAACTGTAGTGGAATTGTTATTATGATTAGAGGACGCATTGGTGCCATTGAGGGAAGATGCCACCGCATCCTTTGTTTCTTTTTCCCTTTTCTTTTGCGGTGGCATTTTCTTCATTTTTTCTTTTCTTTGCAATCTGCACACTAATGCTACGCTGCTTCTTGTATCAACTTTTTTTCACACACACTCGACTATAATTGTGGCATAAATTAAATTGATTTGCTAAATTTTTCAACTATATTTGGTAATTTGCACTTTTTTCTGATTATTTAACCTGTATCTTAATTAATAATTAATTAAAACGATAAGAATAGGTGTAAAAATAAAATTTTATACGGCGCGAAAATTCTTGCACGCATTTATGCACAGTTTGCTTTATTTAATTCTTTTTCGCTCAGTGTTGCATCGGAGTGTAGTTATTAGTAGAAGGTTGTACGGAAAGGTATTTGATTGTTTGGTACCGTGAAACATAGAAAAAGTATAATACCGTTACGCATTGAATGTTTGAAAACCTTTTTAACTACTGCATCGAGCCTTTGCTGCAATAATCAAACTCAATGAACAATTAACTTGATTTTTGAGTTAATAATGCAGAATTAAGCGTCATATCGAATTGAAGGGCGAAAGAGTAATGGAAAGTGCACTTTGTTTCATAGTCATAAATTTCTTGTTGATTATGTCAAATATATGAGAAAATATCTGCGGTTTTCATCAATAACAGCGTATGTTCAAAAATTAAATTTCTTCAGTAGAGCCAGAAAAAGTTATTTTTAAACTTACTTAAAAAAATGTAGAAGTTGTGTTGTTGTTTTAGTAAAATATGATGTACATGCATCCATATTTTTCAAAAATTTCTTAGAACTTTCTAAAAGTTAAAAGATATTTAAAATATAACAATTTGATATCATAAACGCGAAAGGAGAAATATATGTACATATGTATAACATAAGTGCATTGATATTAATGAAAACCAGAGATATAGGGCCAACCTACGATGTCGACAACGTTCGACTTGTCGCAGACTTACATACAAAACAAAAACAAATTTTAATATTTTGTTGTTGTTTCAAATGTAAGTGTGCGACAAGTTGAACGTTGTCGATATCGTGGGTCAGGCTGATATTTAGCTACAAAACCAAAATTTCACAATGTGGACACGACTGGAGTTTCAAGAGAATTTAAAACTTTTTCGCAGCAAATATTTTCCTGTATGGGGCTAATTCAACTGGGTAAAAGACAGAGGCAGGAATACATCCTCTTTCTCTTGCGAAGAATAAGATTTTCTTGATCAATTAAGTTGTTTAAACTCGTTTTCTACAAAACCAGTTTGTAAATAAAAAAATTAATTAAATATATTGTCCGGAATGTATTCTTGATGATTCTGTATTATGTATTCAATAAATCTTTTACATGATATATGATTTTTTTTTATTTTATTTTTTATTTCAAAATCATGTCGAAAGCTTTGATATAAAATTAAATATCTTTCAAGCACACAACAATTCGATTTATTTCAACTCGTGTATTCTTGTTATAGCTTCCAAAATATTACAAAATATTGCTTTAGTTGGTTCACTTTTATACATTAAAAATTAGTGTTAAAATTACAAAAAAATTAACACAATATTTGTAATAAAAACAAAGTTAATAACTATTAAACACTGAACAAAAAATTTGTTTATAAAATATATCGCAGATATATAAACAAACAATTGCAGATACAGAATAATTTGACAGTTAAGAAATTTAGTTAAAAGATGTTAGGAGCGAGCCTTTGAAAACGAAAATTGGCAAAAATGCTTATAAAAAATATATTACATAATTAAAATTGTTAATAGCTTAAAAAGTAAATTACAACCCCAAATATTTATTAAAGAAATATAAAAGATGTTAAGTTGAAAAAAGGCCATTTTTGTTTAAATTTGTACTTATTATCTATTCCTCAAAACAGGGTTTACCCTCAAAAGTACAACCACTTCGTTGTATGATTTGAGATGCAGCCCAAATACCGCAGCGTATACAAACATCAAAGGATTTTTTTTGTATATATTGCGACAAAAAGCCACCTACAAAGGCATCGCCAGCACCATTTGTATCAACCATTTGTTCACGTGTCAATTCGGGCACCGGAAATTCCTCAATTTTATCATTGCGAAACAGCAGAACGGGATTGTGTCCTTGTGTTATTATAACAATACGTTCACGTTGCGGATTCTCTTTAGGCAGAGCGACTAGTTTACGGCCGATTTCTCTGACATCCTTTGTATCCCAGCCATTTTCGTTTGAGAACGTTTGTACTTCTTCTTCATTGCCAAAAAGAATGTCAACATAAGGCATGGCAGCCATCATGGGTTCCCTGAAGAATTGCGATATGAAGGGAGCGCTTAAGTTCATCATAAATATTCGATTATGTTTGTGGGCGTGGCGGGCGATTTCCATAATACTGGGTGGGCTGACAGTGAGGAAGAAACCCTGGAATATGAGGTACATTTTTCCTTCCACAGTGAGAACTTTCCATTTAAAAATTTTAAAATAATTAAATAAAGTTAAGAGTAAATGAATTGTACGAAATATCCATTTATTAACTAAGCAAAACTAACAAACGTTCAAGTTGTCCTGTAACCTCAACTCTCACATATAAAACTTATATTTTACAAAAAATCATGTATTTTATCATGCAATTGTAATTAGACATTTTTTGGATTTTTGAACACACACAAGGCTTACACTATTATTTAATTTGGAAAAGTGGCAAACGCCAGTCTATACTAATATAATTTAATAACACTTTTCAAGTACATACATCATTTTGTACATAATTTTAATCGCTTATTAAATTCTCATTTCTCTCCTGATGTCTGCGAAAACTAATTTAATTTAATAAATTAAGTTAATTTCGAAATTAAAGACTTCTAAATTTTAATAAAAACTTATATTCGAAATTAAAAATTTATTTTCGAAATTGTAAATTTTTCTTTTAAAATGGATTATTTGAAATTATAGATTATACATATCGCCCATAACCGCCAGCCACATTTATTTACCTCGTTTTTTTTTCGGACCTCGTTTTTTACGAAAATCGATTATTTACTATCGAAAATAAAAATAATAACAATTGAGCCGCTTAAGCTCTTTTGGCGGTTATGGCACGATATGGATGTATGCTGAATTCTGGGACGAATTTTAAACTTTTTCTTTCCTAAATAAATTTTTTTTCTTAAAAACGTTTGATTCAAACCCAATGATTCTATTTTCCTAGCCATTTTATTCTTTTTTATGTTATTTAAAACTGTTTCCTACAAAATAAGAATTTCTTTTTTTAAAGTTTTCTATTTCGCTTCTCCAATTGTATTCAAAATTCTATTCTATTTTTAAAGCTGATGAAACTGGAGCACGGTAATTTAGAGATAAATTTTGCAAATACAAAAGTCAAAGAATTTTTATGCAAATCAAATGAGAACTTTCATTATTTTTTTTTACAAACTTACCGATATATAATAGTACTCCGCATTATCCAACATCTTTCTATTTTCAGGGCTTTGCAAATGCTCAATAGTAAAGTGATTAGCAGCCGCCAAATTGGCACACAATGAGCGATGTGTTCCAGTTATTAAAACGCCACAGGTACCGGTGGGATAGTCTTGTGTGTATTGGTATTTGACATTTAAGCCATCATTGATGGCTTTTTCTTTCAAAATCCTGGCATAGTCATCATTGCCCACACTGCCAAAGAAAGTTGCCACTTTGGGCTTTTGCAAAATCCATTGGCAAACACGCAAGGAATTTTGCACCGAACCACCGGCTATAAATTCAGCATTAAATTTTTCTATAAGCTCTTGGTATAAAGGCATGTGTTTTTTCTCCGCTAGAATAGCATTGTTTGGCTTGAGGTCGAATCTTTTTAAGAAATCGTCATCAACTGTAGCGGATATATCCAATAAAGGGTTGCCGCAACCAACAAGAATACCTTCTCTGTAATAATGTAAAATTTTAAAAATTGGTTTATTTTCTCTTGAAATTTTTTGAATACTACTTTAATAACTGCATGCTTGGTTTGTGAAATGATAACTAAAATAATTTTTATATTTTTAAAGCTACACATTGCTTTGAGATGAATCTAAAACGCTGAGCGATGACATCTAATGATAAGCGGCCTTGGCATCCATTGTTGTGTGTGTGTACTTTTATTTTTGTAAAATAAATAGCAAATAAAATTTAAGAACACATTTTGTTATCGCTTGAATTTGTATTTGTTTAGCGTTTCTATCGTACTTGTTTTTGCAAAGTAGAGAAAAGGTCTGTTAGGTCATACATCTTTATTAATGCTCAGCAATTTTTGTTCCTATTTCTCAAATCATTTTTACACAAATACTTTAAAAAAAAAAGTTCTAAAGTAATTACCAAGTGCCTTGGTAATTACTTTGCAACTTAAATTATTATATAAAATGAAGTGAATATCAAATTAATTGGCTAGAGATTTTCTAGGTGCTGAAAAATAAAGTGCATTTGATATTTCTTGTTCTGCTATTCTGGACAGTTTGGGACATCTTTTCGTATTAAACAAACCAAGGCAGATTGAAAATGATCCTTTTAGTATGGATATGCGCACTATAAAAAAGTTCAGATAATCAATTTGCGTTGCGCTTGCTAATCATTAATCATTTGTAGATTTTACAAAAGGTTTGCTAGGGAAACTTTATAATTTAGCACTTGCACGTGATATTTTAACTTGAGAATAAATGCACATACACATACTTATGTATTAATTTATCTTGCAGAAATATTAATTTTTAACTTACTTCAAATCTTCCATTATGTAAATATTTGTTATTTTTTCTGGCGTATTTAATACGGGAGATTAAATATTTTTAAGCTTATTGCTGTAGAACTTGTTTTATCTATAATTTATTGTGTTATACTGTTTTGATAACTTGCGCTTACAAAATAATTAAGAATTAATTTATTAGTCAACAAACGCTACTGATGAGCGCAAAAAAATAATAATTAAACATCTGTTTTCTGTTGAAAGCACGTTGTGTTCGTTCAGGTCGTTGTTGTTTTTTTTTTGTAGACATCAATTTGTTTATCTCTAAGGGATGCCAGATTGCCGGAGTGTTTCAAGGAGTGCCAATTGAACACACTGTATGTTATAACTGCATATTATATGGTGAACGATGTTCTTGCTGACATTTCACATTTTTTATAATAAAAGTCTGTTATTACGAAATTACTGGATGTTTGGTTATTTCATTTCCTACATTAAAACATTAGGAAAGCTGGCTTAAATTAAGTTTAGTGACATTGCTCAAATATAATACAAATTCGGTATCCGATAAAATATTAAAAAATAAAAAATTTAATAAAAAATTGGCGGCGAGCTTCAAATATCCCGTTCTAGACAAAAAATTGATATATCACACCTTAAGATCCGACTATATATATTTTTTTTTAATTTTGCTTTTTTTTATCGTTAAGCACTTTTGGAACTCGTCTGCCGAAGATATAAGGAAAACATTTATTTTGGCCTTGCAATAATACATACTTTATATTTTATAATACATACTTTATATTTTATAATACATACTTTATATTCGGTGGTGTAACGCGAATTTGTGTTTGCTATACATCCCAGTGTGCATTCATACATATCCATGTATACAACATATTCACGTTTATTCTAGTTGCCGAAATCGACGTCACGCCAATACAATACCAAAAAACTTGGGGATTGTTCAATCGCCCTCGAGAACAATTTTGGAGTCAGTTGTTTTCGACAGCGAGTACACAAATATTTAAATTGTTGTTTATATTTCTTCTAATGTGTAATGGATGTATCTTTTTGAGATGCCTTGATCTAAAAATAAATATTAATACAACAAAAATAGTCGACAAAAGTGATCAATTGGGGACACTCAACCCAACTCCCACTCAATACGGGGTAATATACGTATCTTAGGACCAATTTCACGATGTAGACAACGTTCGACTTGTCGCACAAAAATATTTTAATATTTTTTTGTTTTAAATGTTGTATAAAAAAAAATTAATACTTTGTTGTTTCATATGTTACACCCCTTTTACACACGAAAAGTTTACTTTGCAAAGTCTTAATTCAGCTGAGAGAAAGACAGAAAAATAAAGTATTTCTCCGTTTGTCTCTCAATCAGCTGAATAGAGACTTTGCAAAGTAAACTTTCCGTGTGTAAAAGGGGTATATCTATGTATGTGATAACCAAAACACAGAGTAGAGTACAGTAGAGATACCAAACTTGGAATCCTGTCCCCGAAAATCCCGGGATATCTCATATGAAAAAGACAAAAGAATTGACCAATTACATAATTTAATACATTTTTTGTTTCTCCCCTTATATTATGAATATGTTATGTATGTATGTACATTTCCATCTTATAATTTTCGGGATTTAGATTTTCGCAAAATTCCGAAGCCCGAGATTGAAAAAAAACAGTACTGACCAGCATCTCTATTTATAAGGTGACACCAGGAGGACAGGTGATTTGTATTGTAACTAAGTTAAATTACAAATTTGGATTGTGTGGATAAAAGAGTAAAGATATTTTTAACACCAACAAACTAGGGGTGGAAAACTATCGATGGCACTGTCGATACTATCGATAGTTAATATTTTTTCTGACTATCGATGTTTTAACTCTGCCATCGCTTAATACTTTAAAACAATCGATATTTTTTAATCACTATCGATAGTAAAGGCCGTGATACACTATCATACAAAGTCGTGCGATCTACGAAAAATTAAAATGCTGGTATGATGGAGCTTATGAAAATTTTCAAAAGACAATAACAATTCATCACACCAGGGTTGTATATTTTCCTAGATCGCACGACTTTGTATGATAGTGTATCACGGCCTTAAATGACACACAAAAAAATGTAATATGTTGCTTTTTATAAACAAAAATAACTGAATAACGGGAAAATTTCTTCCGCCGATCTCGCTTATTTTTCATACAATTATTTTAGTTTTGTTATTTATTGAACTGACAAATAAAATTATATTTTATTTTTTTTAATAATTTGTTTTGAATTTTTATTGTTAATAAATTTGTGCGTTATACGAGAACCATAAAACTTCGATACTATCACGATAGTATCGTCGATATATCGATAGTTCTTCTAACTTTCGATAGTCTTGAATCGATGTATTGATAAAGTTTCTTAAGCTATCGAAAACTTTCGATATTGGTACTATCGATAGTTTTCCACCTCTACAATAAACACCATATACTAATTGTTGAAAAAATTGGGATGCTTTAATTTTTTTTATGATGTACATTTTTTGTTTAAAGGTCTTGAAAGGTAATAAGGTACAATCGGCCCTGTTCTGTAAATTGAATCGATTTAAAATCGTAAGATTTTTACAATTAATAATGGTCCTGCAGTCTTGTTTAAAATCATACACCATAATTTTCTTTCAGTTATAATATTTGAGAATCTATATAATAGAAAGATTAAAAGAAGTGTGAAAAAATATTTCTATTATCGGGGTTAGATTTCTAAAATGGTGAGATTTGAAATATATTCGGCTTACATAACAGAATCGAATCTTATGAGATTTTATTTAAATGTACTGCAACTGACTTCCAAAACATCAATTGCTTTGTCTCCGAACAAAACGCTGCAACATTCATAACTTATCCAGGAAATTAGTTTTTTTTTCTGACGAAATATCGAAATAAACTAGCGATTTTATATATAAAATAGAAGACCTTGACCTTAATAATATTAGAGAAGTTGATTTCAATTAATTTTATTATAATTATTCCAAAAAAAAAAAAACTGCCTTATCCCAAAATATTTTGGAAATCCCCCACTGTGGGCACAAATAAATAATAGTGGGAGCCTGGGTTACAATTTATTAATAATTTGCTGATAACACGTTTCGTAGATAGAATGTTTCCCAGTTGACCAAGACTTTCGTTATTGATACCGATTTCGAATATATCTCGAACATATCGCACATTCAGTTCAATAGTGACATAACTCAAAAAATTCGTTTTTTGAGTTAATAATGCAGAATAATAATGCATTTCGTATTTTATCTTGCATACAAATTTCATATGAATAGCTTTTACTATCACCTCCTGAGAGAAGAATATTTGTTTATGCTTTCATTGAGTTGTATTTGAAAAAAAATTGAAAACTTTAAACGTGTTTTCTGCAAAACTAGTTTTTTTGAGTTATGACACTTTTGAACTGGATGTGCGATATATCGTGTAAAACTGTCGAGAGTGATAACAAAAAATGAATCGAAGAAAGTTCAACTATCGCTCAGTTCTGTCCCAAAAACCAAGTTTCGGTAGAAATGTCAAAATGTCGAATTAATTTTGACATCGCAGAAAGGTAGCAGAAAAAGTAAAAGAATAATTTTATTTTTGAATTTATTTATTTTAACTTATTTATTCTTGTTTTTTAATACCTTAACTTACGTTGCAAAATTTGTACATGGTACATACTTCCATTCTAACAGACTAGCACACATCCACTAGGTTATCTTGTAAAATTCTTTTCTTTTCAATTATTGTACAAATGTAAGTAATTGTTCTTATATTTTTTAGCTTACAGTGCTGTCATGACTCGAACTTGGTATCTCTAGACTAACAGGCTAGCACACACATACTCGGCTACCGTTATACATTCGAAAAACTATCGAGAGAAGTTTGAAGTTCAAAAAAATTTTTCTTGTATTTGCGAACATATATATATCGAAAAATTTTGCTTCAAAATCTTTTCGCTTAAGTGAACATTCGTTTTTTATCGAGTCTCAGGTCAAGTGGGTTCAAGTTGCTGCCATATTATACATGCATACATATTTAAACATGAAAACACATACGCAGTAAAACTCGGTTATAACGAACCAGTTATGGGAAATGAGATTTACATTTCGGTATCAAAAAAAATTTTTTTTTGAGTACTTGTTTTATTTTTGAATTTTTAGACTTCAATAAATCTTTTTCCTGGATAAGACATGATACGGTTGGAATATAAAATCGGTTCCTTTGTTTTATTTTCATGAGGTTTTGTTAAGAGAAAATTCTTTCGACATATGTAGAGGAGTGAGGTATGGACAAAATTCCGTAAGCTACTCTTGATATATCATGAAACAAGTATTCATCTAATGCGTTTTTAGTTTAAACCACTGTAGATACATGCACATTTTCTATTGTTAATGGTTTCAGTTCTTTCATAACAGCCAGTGTTGTATACAAGTATTGGTTGTTAAAAGCTTAAAAATTTTTCTTTCCGCTAGGAAAAATTTTAATTAAAAGGGGTATAATGCAGATAAAACATTTCCAACGTAAAACTCATACCTCTTTTAGACACGGAAATACCCCTTTCAGAAATGGAAAGTTTACTTTCCAAAGTTTTAATTCAGCTGGCAGAAACCCAGAAAGAGATGGTATTCTTCTTTCTGTCTTTCAAACAGCTGAATTAAGACTAGACCTTGCGTGTCTAAAAGGGGTATTACTAAGAAAAACTAACATTTCATTGTCAACGTCCACGTTTGCCCTTAGAACTTGACATGATTTAATATAAAAGTTTTTACAATTTTCTTTAAACTGATTTCAAACAGGTGTTTCAACATGATTTGTGTTTATATAAAGATCAACTTCTAAGCCACAGAAAATATCATTGGTTTTCATATTTATGATTTGAATAGGCTAAAGTAAAGTAGTAAAGCACTAAACCTACATCATCAGCGTTCTTCTGTGGCCTTCGAAAATGGCTAGCTGTTCCGTTCAACTGAGTGTTACTTCATTAAAAATTATATTAAAGGTTTGAAATCGCGGTGAGAAAGTTAATGTGTAGTTTCCACAATACAAGTAGTCATAATTTTTTTTTTTACTCAAGTCGAGGTTTTGCGTTGTGGAAACAAAGAGTAAATAGATAAACAGAATTATGTATGTATACAAGAAAATACACTTATGATTTTCTAACAATAGCACCAAAAGGTGTGACTAGAGATGCTAATCGGGACAGGTTCTTAGAATTCCCGGGCTTCGGGATTTAGTGATGGTGTCTCAAAATTCCGAACCGGGACCCCGGGATTTTCGGGACTTACAAAATCCCGAAAATATTGTGAAAAAAATTGCGTCTTTATATTAAAAATAATATTTTTATTTAACAATTAATTTTTTTTGCATATTTAAAAGGTGTATACAGACGAACATACATACTACATATATACATATGTACATATGTATTTATGTATGTATTTATATAATTCAGACTTTTAAATAAAAGATTAAACACTAATGCCGTTTTCGCTTCTAGAAAAAGTTTCACACTTTACTATAAAATTTGGCGTTCATTTTAAGCAAAAATTTATGTTCGTATGGTGTGATACAATAATTTCTAATAAACTCTCTATTTCAAAAAAACCATTTTAGAAAAGAAAACGCATATCTGTGGCAAAAAGGACAAGTGCTAAAGTCGAGATTATCTGATTTTAAGTTAATGGTATCTCCGTAATGTGCATATTCGAAAGTACTCCTTTTTCAGGAAGTTATAGCGCTATGACTTGCGACTTATCTTTTTTAGACTTCTAATCTCATTTGGAACAATAGCTTAATTTAGATTTTAATTTGATATACTTCAACTTAAATGTATTACTTATATTGAGTAGAACGATGTTTGCTTAAAAAATAAAGGTTAACAGAGAATTTTCCAATTTAACCGTAAAAGAAATGAATATCTGAAAATCGGCTTGAACGCTTAAAAGTGCTCCCCTGCAAAGCAGTAAACTATGACTCAAGCACTTTTTCCTTATTACCACAGATATACACATATTATGTATACACAGTATAATATTATCTACTAAAATATTTATTCAAAGCAATTTTTTATTTTAACTTTTTATAACAGGGAGTTTGTAATAATTTTTAATATAGAAGATGACAGTCAAAAACATTATTTATGCAAAAATGGGATTCAGAAAATCCCGAAAATCCCGGGCTTTAAAATTATAAAATCCTGGGCTCCGGGATTTGCATACTACCGAAAATACCGGGATTTCCCGTTTAGCATCTCTAGGTGTGACGTAAGTATTGTAAGTATAGTATTGAGAAAAATTTAATCAATGTAGTTATTTCTTCATTTAATTTTCATTTCATCATATGTAGTGGATAATTTTTTATTATTCCTTATTTTAACTTTTGTTTGTTGGTCGTAATTAAGTTTCACTGTAACTTTTTAAAAACGGCTTTCACTAACCCAACAATAGTGTACTACTAAAGAAAACAATGGCAGCAAAAACAACAAAACACGTCATGCGCACAAAACAAATACAGTAGGATCCCGATAACAAGTACAACGTTTAATCGAAAATCTGAATAATTCGTAACTTTGATATCATAATAATTCGCAAAATTCGAACTTTTTTTTAATTCAAAAGCTCTTCAGACTCTTACAAATCTTATGTAGTTTAATATGTTTTAATCAATCAAAAATGCGGGTTTTAACTTATTTAAGTTACGCCTATTTTGAAATTATATGACGATAACTATGTATGTTGTCTTGTATATAGTCATAGTAGGAAGTAAAGCTGGGTTTACCATAAACTTTTTTTTTATTAATATTTGTTTAAATTTGTATTTTTTGGGGAGATTTTATTATTTGATTAACAAAAGATCATAAGGTGAGCGTACGCAAAGACCTTATCAGTACAAAAAACAAAAATATAATTGCACCCATTGGTAATGGAGAAAGTTAAATAGGCTAAGCGATTTGAAATCGTTCCATAAATTTCTACTTATATTCAATTCATTCTAATAATTCAATAGAAATAAATTAATTTAAATATATGTTATGACTACCAATTATCGAGATGCTACTGTACCGTATATTTTCATAATGAGTCTGGTGGTTGTTTGTGTGTTTCTTATATTCACATGTACAGACAGTTATTTTATTTATTTCAGTTTTTCATTATTATTTCGTTTTTGCTGTTTAGAATTCCCATTGGCTTGATATTTTAGTTGTTACAAATAATATGAGTTTAGCAACAGTAAATTAAGACTATACTTCACAGGATCATTTCTGTAGTGAGTCTTCATTTATTTGCATTGCAAAATGTGAAATACTGTAACCTCGATGAAGAGAAATATCGTTTTATCTATAGCGTGAGGTTTAGAACTTTGTCTATTTTTGGTCTTATTGGTCGTTGGATGAAGTTTCTTCGATGATCGCAGTTTATTGATAAAGCGACTTCTGAGTGGCTTTTTAAGTAATAAATTTCAAGGTTTAGTTAGGCCCAACTATAATATGAATAAGCATTTTAGCAACTGTGCGGTTACATATAAAACATGCACAAGCCCAGCCTGTTTGTTTCAAATCGTTGTCAAACTTTGTTTACAAACTGCGAAAATGTTAGTATATGTGTGTGAATAAAATGATTACAGTGCTGCCAATGAATTTACACATCGCTGTTTCTTCAATTACACATCGAAGAAAATTACACTACACATCTTTTGTGTAGGTTAAAATTAAAACAAAAATAAATAAAAATAGAACCCAAAGTAGAATTATTACACACGATTATACAAGAATTTAATTACATGGCCTACACATGCAATTTGCAACTTTTTCGACTGCGTTTCTTTCCCCTTTTTCGACTGCCTTGCCACTTTTTGACCCCCTTTATTTAGGGTGAGTTATATGAAAATACATTAAAAATAAAAAGTTTAGTGCAGTTTTCCTGTTTTTTTTATTTTGCCCCTTTTTTTTGATAAATCCCCTATTTGGTGCCACTTTTTGAAAAATGTCATCGGTCACCCTGCATGTGAGTAGAAATTACACACTGTCTAACTACACACAGATTGGCAACACTGAATAACTATAACATGCAGGAATGCCGCGTCTGCAATTGTACTTTAGTTACCCTGTAAATGATATTTTTAAAAGCAAAATCTGTTTCTGACAATTATTCGTTTGTTTATACCAACAAAATGAATGTGTTTTTTGGTGTTGTAATTTTGTTGTAGTCGTGCATGTATCTAGTATAATTGTACCATGATATAAAACGTATGTGGTAAACTACTAGAGCAGTGATGGAAAATGAGATTTGCATTTCGGTACCAAAAAAATTTTTTTTGAGTACTTTTTTGATCCCGAGAGTACCAAAAACTATTTTTTTATTTAAATTTTACTAACAAAAAATTATATAAAATTTATTACAAATATATAAGAAAATGAACACAAAGCATATACATATGTACATAACCAGACAGAAATTGTGATTTTGCGCAGAAATTATGTGCCTCCACAACACTGTAAATACAAAATTACGACTCTTCCAAAAATTTTGTACCCCAAAGTACTACAAACACAAAAATATAACTTTGTGTTTACAAATACCGTGTTCTTAGTAATCCTATACCACTACAACACCGTAAATACAAAAAGTTGACTTAAGTTTGAAAATTTCCATTGTGACGACAAAATTCCGTAAGCTACTCTCGATTTACCAGGAAACATGTATTCGTCCAATGCGTTTTTAGTTATAGCAACGGAAGTCCAGAAACTGCATACATATGTATATTTTCTATTGTTAATGGCCTTAGTTCTGCCATAGTATGACCTACATATATTGGTTGTTGATATTTTAAAAATTTAGCTTTTCGCTGGGAAACACTTTAATTAAAAGTAGTATAATTACCAAATAAAACATTTTCAAAGGGATACTTACTAAACCAAACTGTCAAAGTCCACTTTTGCTCTAAGAACTTGACAAAATGTAATATAAACTTTTTACAATTTTTTTTTTTAAAATGAAACAGTTGTTTCAACATGATTTCTGTTTACATAGAGATCAACTTCTGTGCCACAGAAAATATCATTGAATCAAATATAATTTTCATTTATATTTAATTGTGATTGGTTGGGTACACTTTTCTAAAATGTCTTTACTAATAAAGTTTCGTGCCAGTTGTCGAAAAAGAAATTTAGTTCTTCGCAAAAATTGTTTTATTATTATTGTTGTTGTTGCATTAAAATCGTTCTTTTATTTATCAATGTTATCAGATTTCAATAAAAATAGTATCCCTGAAGATGTTGGAAAATCCCAACGAAACGTCGGATATGAAAAAATGAAATAAAATTGTCTTTTATTTGCATTTAAATCAATTTGAATGACCTTGGAAGCCTGAATAGAGTAATTCTATAAAAACCACATCATACGTTAAATAAAAAAGGTCGAATAGTCATATATATATATATATATATATATATATATATATATATATATATATATATATTTACAAAGGAATAGGCTTCTATGTTCCAACAGCATAGTTTTATCCAGGCCAAAGATTTATTGAAGTCTAAAAACTGTTTTTTACAACTAACATCAGTATAACATCTGTTTACCAATATTTTACAGAACTCATAACATTAAAATTGTAACGCCGAATGACCGTCCTCCAACTCTTGTTTTTAATGTTGGTGCAATACTCTAAATACAAATTTATAAGGTCGTCACAATGGAAATTTTCAAACTTAAGTCAACTTTTTGTATTTACGGTGTTGTAGTGGTATTGTATTACTAAGAACACGGTATTTGTAAACACAAAGTCATATTTTTGTGTTTGTAGTACGCAAGGCGAATTGATACAAGGTGGTCTTAATTTGCAACTCTGCGTATTCGCCTTGTATATTTGTTAGTGTAAAATTTCCTGTTGTCAAAAGATTTCTTAACGTTTTGGTTCATTTGACAGCAGGGAATTTATGTCTGCTGGCGAATTAAGATCACCTTATGTGAATTCGCCTTGGTATTACGTAAGAGTCGTAATTTTGTATCACAAATTAATTACAATTTCTGTCTGGTTATGTACATATGTATATGCTTTTTGTTCATTTTCTTATTTATTTGTAATAAATTTTATATAATTTTTTGTTAATAAAATTTAAATAAAAAAATAGTTTTTGGTACTCTCGGGATCAAAAAAGTACTCCAAAAAAATTTTTTTTTGGTACCGAAATGCAAATCGCATTTCCCATCACTGCTATAAACACAATCAAAGGCTACCGACCATCGACTACCGACTACAAAAGTAGCTGGCTACAAAAATAGCCAAGTCGCCAGCTACTTAATTCTTTTAACGACTACCGACCACTAACTACAAAAAATAAACATCTGTTTTGACATACGTATTAAAGTTAACCAAAACAAAACAAACTTGATTTTTTTAAGTGAATATGTGTGAAAAAAAAATTTCAAATAACTCAAGAAAATTTAATTAACTTTATAAGTACTATTGCTTGATTATTATTTTTCAATGGTGCCACTATAATAGTTTTTCGCGTTTTTAATAGCGATATTTAATATATTGCGTTTTTAAAACCACCACTTCATGCATTTATTGTATTGGCAGCATTAATCTGTTTTTTGTAGCCAAGAAAAATAGAAATTAGCCTAAGTTGGCTACGGGCTACAAAAGTAGCCGTGTAGTCGGTAGTCGTGTAGCGGCTAAAAGAATTATTCTCATAAGCACGCATGTATTCTATTTTTGACATCTTGTAGTCGATGGTCGGTGGACTTGATTGTGTTTATAGCATTATTGTTTCTTATTTTAAACTCGGAAAATAAAGCAAAACTTTTATTTTCATTGCTTGTTTTACAATACACATAATACACACATGCACATGTATTTACTTACATATGTATATTCACTGTTGTACTTTTTAGCAGGCAAAACAAATAAAAAAAGTAATAAGGTGATGGATATATTTATATGTGAATTTTTAATAGATTAGGACATTCTTTCAAGTTAGTTTGATTGAATCGCATTCATTTATGAGTTATGAGAAGAATCAAAATTAATACAAAATTAACAAAAAATTATTAAATATTACATTCATAAAGGTACATTCGTAGATTCGACTATTATATTAGAGATTAAAATAAAACAAATACAAAAAAATTAAAGAGAATATAGGCAGAATGAATGTTACCATATAATGAAACATTGACATTTTGAAATTGTACCAAATAACTCGCGGTAGTACCACGGTACCAACAAGGTCAAAAATGTACCATAAAAAGTACAATTGTACCATGATTTCCATCCGTGCTATGCATATATAAAATAATATACATAAATAAAAGGAATTCAGTTTTTGTACAAAGGTTCTATAAAGCTACTAAAATAACTTTTATTTGACAAACACTTGTAACTACAAAGATTATATGTAAGATCCATTTATAAATTTAAACTTTTGTGCAAAAATTATTAAATCATTGGTACACCCAAAAAAAAAGTTTTAAAATCAAGAAAAAACAATTTGATTTTAAAAACGTAACCTTTATGAAACAGAACATTTTCACTCTTGTTTTAAAAATGAAAAATATTTGAAATCAAAAAAGAATATTTTTTTTATATATTATTTTTTTTATATATTAAGTTCTTTTTGAACTATTAATGGGCTTTTAAGGTCATTAAATTTTAAATAAAACAATATTTTAAATTTGCAATTTCATCCGACGTTTCGTTGGAAATCCCAACTTCTTCAGGGATATTTTTGTTTTTATTCAATCTGGCAACATAAAAAATTGTTTGTTATTAAATAAGTACATACATATGTACATATATCCAGACAACATATTTTAACATATTATTTTTGAAAACAATCATTTACTTACATATAATTTTAATTAATTTTTTTTTTAAATTTGTTTTTTTATCTTTGTATTTTACATAAAACATTACATAAAACACAAATCGAAAACAAAAGTCAAAAACAATTTTAACCACATATATATAAAGTACACAATTGTTCTTAAATCTAATATCACAGTATGTTAACTAAAATATTTTTTGTTTGAAAAAGGATTATGTTTTTGAGTTAAGAATGAAATATTCTTGAAGTAATAATGAAGCATTTTTATTTTAAAACTTATTATTTTTATATTAAAACTGAAGCGTTTGAATTAATAATGGAGAATTATAAAGTTAAGAATGAAAGGTCTTAAATTAATAATGAAGCAGTTTTGAATTGAGAATGAAACGTCCTAAATTAATAATGGAGAGTTTTTAAATTAGGAACGAAACGTTTTAAATTAATAATATAGAATTTTCGTCTTAAAATTAAAAATATTAATTATTTTTTTTTTGAATCAAAATGCCCTTATTATGAACAATTTTAGATCTTCGACTGTAGCCCAAACCGCTAATGGAACAAATTTTCATTTGGGTTATGACGATTTTTTTTTGTCCTCCCGGATAATGGACATTAATATACACTTGGTCATAATAATAAATTAATTCTTTTTTTTAACACGACGCAAATATAAAATGTTACTCGCTGAAAAATAAAATTTCCTTTATTTTTAAAACTTCAAATTCTTGATATAATAATAAAATATTTTTGTTCTTAAAATGGTTAAAAATACATTTTCTCTTTCATTATGACTTCAAAAATTACAATTTTTATTTTAATAAGAAAACATTATTGTTTTTGAAATTTTTAAAATGATTGCGCTTATTTTTATTTTAAAATTGCTTCGTTATAAAAATAAGAATGTTATATATTAATTTATACAAGAAACATTCTTATTTTAAAAATAATTTTTAAAAATGCTGCATTTTTAAAACGAAAACTCACATTTTTGTTTTAAAAGTGCTTCGTTATAAAAATGAGAATGTTATATATTAATGTTATATGAAACATTCTTACTTTAACAATTATTTTTAAAAATGCTAAATTTTTAAAACGAAACCGCAAAATTCTTGTTTTAAGAATGCTTTTTTGGTTCAGTGTAGGAATAAATATTTCATCCCCAGGGCACAATTCTTTGGCAAATATTAGGTTACTTATAGTTTCAGTTTTTAACCGATTTCTTTGTTCTGTTTTAATGATTTTCATGACAGAAAATGACCGCTCTGCGGCCGCACTGCTATGTAGCAAAATAGGCAATTTACACATATATCGACTTAAATTACTAAATAACAATATTCGGTAGATTTCAGGCCTTGTTCGGTAGAATTGGTAGATTGTTAAATTCACAACCATATTCGGTAGAATCTACCGAATATCGGTAGAAGTGTGCACACTGATTATAAGAGCTGAGTTCGCTGAGTAAATTCGTCGTTATTGTGCTTCACACGCAGGCTTGCCATTTTAGCACTTTTAGTTCTAGATTTAGCACTTTTTTTCTTCGTTTAGCACTAAAGATTTTGAAAATAATGCTAAATGCTAGTTTAGCACTTTCTTAAAGCTATTTACTATTTTTTGCACTTTTATATTTCATTCAGTTTATAAATTTTCCATGGATAATTCCTTAAGACAAATTGCGATCTAATTAATACTCCTATTATATGTTTATCAAATTTATTTAAGGTACCAACAGACGACATGTTTTTTACATGTGTTTTTTAAGTTTTCGACTCGTATGCTTTTCTTTATGCTTGTCAATATTGGTTAATTTACATAAGGTTTATAATTTTTGGTCACAAACGTACATGTAGTATCACTTCTTCTTTTTCAGTACATAAATATCCACGTAGTTTGTTTTATAAATGTCTTGCAGCCGTCGAAATATTTTTGGTTCCGTCGCTGTAGTAGTGGCGACGCAAATTTGCTTTTTTAATTTTTTCTTTTTTTAAACAAGACGTTGAGGTTGTATCTACAAATCTATACATTTTTGGACTTATTTTAATAAAACGACAACGTTAAATTAAAAAAAATATATATAATTAATTTGTCTTGCAAAATACTTCATTCAGACGGCTAATGATAGTGCACATAATGAACCGCCGACGAATTTTTTTGCATGACATAGACATTTGGAGCTGTATGTTTAACATAAGAACATAGAGCACGCTCTATTTCAAATAATGTCTTATGTTTTTTGTCATGTTTTTTACACAAGCAATGTTTTAAAGGTAACACACGACATGTTTTCGTTTACATATGTAAATTCTGGCACATACAATGTTAAAAACATGTCGTGTGTTGGTACCTTTATCTTCATTAAGTGTTTAGTATGACAGGAGTCATAACTGATCCACTGTGGGATATTCATATGGGTGCAAATATATTAAAGTACACCATTTGAAATACTAAACTAACAAAACTTGTTTTAAGTTTTATTCTTTTTAAGAGGTTATTGATCAGGTTAAAAAAGGAAAGTCGAAGCTAAAGTGAGCCCAAGACTTTAGCTGTCGGTTATCTGATTATGTTTGAGTATACAACGTGTGCGATTGGTATATCTGTTAATTAAATCGGTTCATCTAATTTATCTACATATGTAGAAAATAAATATATTTTTATTTAACTACTCTATTCCATCATTCGCAGCAGGATTCAAAATTAATTTATTAAATACTTCAAGCAGCCTATACATACAATATTATTGAATATGTTATTTTCACATCGTTAGGGTAACGGAAAAATACCAAATCTTGCACAATTTACGCAGGTCAGTTTGACCTATACTTTGAAATGATTGATACAAATCTTTCAAAAATTATGGCGAAATTTTTTTTTCACAGTAAAAAACTTAACATAATACTATATAAATTTACCAAAACATTACACAATATAATTTCATTTTCTTTGCTATGAAAAAATGTATTGTGAGCACTATGAATATAATTAATATACAGGTTAGAATACAAAAAATTCATAATTTCATTGGAAGTGTATGTACCGCTTAAGAAATAAGAGAAACTAAAAATGATAACTGATTTTCGCACTTTGTTGTGTGTGCTGTAGAACATTTTAGCACTTTTATTTCTGCAATCTAGAACTTTTCCTTTTCCATCTTATGGCAACACTGTTCACACGACGAATTTACGCAGCGAATTCTTATCGACGAATTCGTCGATGTGGACGAAATTCGTCGTTAGTCTCAATTGTGTTCCTAGCATAATTCTGCCAGAGGTTTTTCCCAAATTGATTTCAATCAAGAGTCGGCGAAAATCATTTTTATGTAGTTTTTTCCCAACTAAATATTTGATAATAAAATAAATTTATTTTTGTAAAACACTTTTTTTAATATAAATTTTTGTAAAATGATCGTATCAAAATTTATAGAAAATCGCCAAAATTAGAAATATGTAAAATCGCCAAAAATTATTTCTTGTAAATTTTTCTCATTCAAATTGCATTAATTATAATTATTAGGGATGTAACGAATACCAGTTTAGCGAATGCGAATGCGAAAACGAATAATGCATTTGAATTTTTGCGAAAGCGAATGCAAATACTTAAAATACGATAAAAATCACATGAAACTTTATTTTTTGAAGAACATGAAGTTGTATTATATAAATAGATGCAATTACATATAGCATTTTAGTTAAGTTGAGTCATTAATTAAAAAAAATTTACAATTCAATCAACCCATTCCTATTTTGGCCCTAAAGCCTGGTACTCTGTTCAACATTTCATTTGAAATGCTGTCAAAATATATGCGTATATTAAGAAAATTGGAATGAATTGTTCATGAAAAATCTTGGAAAAATAGTACTATTTTCATTTTGGGGAAAAAATATATGAAATATATCTTCAACATTTTAAGATTTCATGCGAAATAATATGCGTGGCACTTGTTTCGCATGGAATTTACAACAAACAAGGACTGGTTAATATTTTCTGTACGAAGTAATGAATGGTACTCAAAATTTTTCCAAAGGTTTGAACAGACTACAAAACACAGCTAGATTGTGGATTCATTATGATAATTATCATTTATAGAAAAGTTTTCCGCTAAAATTTTAAAGCTTTGTTTAGAATCGTAAACTATTTTCGTAAAAGAAGTACAAATTTTGTTGTCTTTAGTATTCGCTTGAAATATTCGCATACAGTTTAGCGAATGCAAATAGCAAAAGTAAGCGAATCATTTGCAAATGCGAAAGCAAATGCGAACAATTATTACTATGATTAATATAAGAAAATCATCATAATCAAATAGTTTTTAACTTCTTGCAGACCACTTTTGGTAGGATTTATTTTTGAAACTACTTCTTTCTTGAATTAGAATAATGTTGATGTTCAATTTTTTAAAATAAAAAGCAGCGTTACCATTGAAAAATTTCAAAAAGGGGCACAAAAAAGGGATTTTCAAAAAAAAAAAGTGGCACAAAAAGGGGATTTTTAAGAAAAAAAGGGACAACTTTAAAATAAAGGAAAATTAAAGAAACCAACATATTTATTTAGCTATTTTTTATTAAAAACAAACAATAAAAACAAATTTCTCATGTATAAAAAGTACACAAACATTCATTTTATAAGAACTCATATACTACGTTTATTCGCACGTTTTATTTGCAAGTAAAAATTCTAACTTTTGGCAGAATTAAGGCTCAGTTAGCCGACTGTAATGTAAAGTAACTGCAACAGCAGTAAACAGCTGATCGATATTGGTATGTGAAAAGTAATGAAAATGATTATAGAGATGTAATGTAACATAACCTACTTTTCATATAAAAATATCGATCAGCTGTTTTCTACGTTACAGTTACATTACCTTACAGTCGGCTAACTGAGCCTTTAGGCTTCACTTTCTGTTCTGTTACGAATCAGCTGACTCTTTTTTGCTTTTAGAAATCTTACACAAGTCGTCAGTTTTTCTGTTTCGTTCTGTTCTGTTACGGTTCAACCTGTGAAAAAAAAATAATAAAAAAAAAAAAAAATTAAGTAATTCTAAGTGACAGCATAAATAAAATAAAAATTGTGATTGTGCTTTTAAAATTTAAAGAATTTAATTTTCATCAGAAAAACATAAAATTATGTTGAAATGGACGAACTCATCACTTTTACTTTTATTACATAATATGTATTAAAATTTAGAAACAGAACGGCACAGCACAGAACATCAACAGAAAGTAAACAATAATGAAGCCTTTAGTAACTCACGTGAACAATTACTGGGGATGAGATGCATGTATACAGAAAAATAAATTATTATTTTTACAATTGTTTATTTGAGGACTGTGAATATATTTCTATAATACCGGCTACTTGAGTATTTGCAAATATAGTTTTTATTTAGAAAGGCCTCTAAGTCTCACAGCACATGTGTGCCAGATGTAAGCTTGGCCTTAATTGTTGTAAGGTTTTAGCTATTATGCTAGTTCCATCACCTTATTATTACATCATCGCATTCATAAAGTTAATAACGACACTAATCAATGAGTTTGTATATGCAAACTAAAGTTGCCATAATAAAATCAAAAAAATCCTGGGAATTCCCGCACAAATTTCCCGGGATTTCTTTCCCGGAAAATGTGCGAAATATGAAAAACACTAATCTGTACGAATCTGCATACATTTATTGAGGGTGGCGTTGGCTGAGAGGGTGGCGTTGGCTACAAAACTGAAGATCCTGGGTTCAATCCCTGTATCCCCGACAGTCATTAAAATAACAACGCCACGCATTTTTCTGATGTGCATTAGAGTCCCTCTGCATCAGTTGTTGTAGGAAAGTTGAAGTGAATGAAGGCATAGTCACTGGTCACTGAACTATACCGACTTCAGCAGACGCTAATCCTAATGTAACATCAGAGCGCCCTCCTTCGTCGGTATTGTGTAGCAAAATCATAGGCGAAGTAAAATAACCAATAAAATTGCTACTAAACACAGCTTCAAAATTTAATACGCCTCATTTAACACCAGAAGGCGCTGCAACACTGCATTATTAAAAAGCGTGCAAAAGCAGAGTTGTAAAAAGAATGAAGCTTTCTTCTATCTCTTCCTTCACCACCTGTCTTCTGTCACTATCCCTTTCCTAAAAGAAGGTAACACCTAGTAATAGTAGTAGGCATTAATTGCCTGAGTGTTACTTCTTTTTTATTATAAAAAAATAAAAAAAAAAAAATAATAAAAACGAAAGCTGACTTTGAACAAGAAGGGGCACAAAATAATGTAAATGATACTAAAAGGGGATTTAAAAGTAAGGGGCATAAAAAGTGGCAAGGCAGTTGAAAAAGGGGAAAAATGCGACTTTAGCCGCACAACGGCAACGCTGACAAAAAAAGGCATATAATAATCGCCAACAAATTCATTTATATCCAGAAAAATCGCCAACAAATTTATTTATCGCCATGTCGCCAAACCCAAAATTAGGACGCCAAACAAGTTGAAAAATCGCCACGTTTCGCGGGAAATCGACATATCTGACAGCCCTGGTTTTGCCCAGGGTTGTTCGATTTTTTCCGACCTTCACCAAATCGATTTTAAGAGTCGCCAAAGTAATTTTTTATGTAGATTTTCTCAGTAAATATTTTATAAAAAATTTCTTTTTATGTGTAACTACTAACAATTATTTAAATATGAATTTTTAAATAACAAAAATTAAAAATTTTAAAAACCCCCGAATATATCTAGAGAAGATGCGATATCTTATAAACGGCTGGACCGATTTTCTTCAAACCCTCTCGATCAAGTCACCTTTCAAACAGAAAAAACTAAATCAAAATCGGTTCAGCCGTTCGGTAAGTGGACACGGACAGACACACACACACACACACTAAACTTATAACCAGGGTGACCGATGACATTTTTTAAAAAGTGGCACCAAATAGGGGATTTATCAAAAAAAAGGGGCAAAATAAAAAACGAGAAAACTACACTAAACTTTTTATTTTTAATGTATTTTCATATAACTCACCCTAAAAAAGGGGACAAAAAGTGGTAAGGCAGTTGAAAAAGTGGCAATTTGCCACTTTAGTTGGTCAAACGGTCACGCTGATTTTTTTTTTGAAATTTGCATCATCCAAATTCAAGACGACTAAAATTACTTACTATAATTACCAGGGAAATCAGAAATATGCTCTAAAAAAAGGGTTTTATGCGCATTCAATATGCAATAAAAACTTGAAAATATGCACTAAAAACTCAAAAAATATGCTCTTAAAAATAAAACAAATTGGTTTATTTGTCAATGAAAATACATTTTTTATTTAAAAATTCAACAACATTTCCATATATGTAAAGTAAGACAGAATTAAAATAAACAAAAAACGGGAAACATTAAAATAATTAACAAAGAATAACTGCCGTATTAAAAACAATAATTTAAGATTGAAGTGCACGTTAAAACAAAATTGCTTTAGGCAAATAATACAAATTAATTTATTTTATACTCTCGTAACAATTTAACTTCAATTTCAAAAGAGATCACGAAATCAGAATTAAAGCTTTGGAACTGTATTTTGGATAAATAAGACAAGATTTTTATTTAAAACTTTTTTTGGAATAAAAAACGAAGTATTGATCTAGCTTTTCAAATAAAAATCGTTGCCTGTCACATCTAAGTAAATTTTTATACATTGACAATGTTCCTTCAGCGTCTACTGATGTAATCGACACAGAGTACGTCACAACTAGCAAACCGAAATTTTTATTTAAACTAATGTCCATATACTACATGGAAGATTTGAAATGAAATGTAAATGGCGAAAACTAAATATAAAAATTTTGAACAACAGATAAACTTGTAAGCATATTAAAAAAAATTCCATAAAGTTTCAAAATATGCCCTAAAAGCGTAAATTATGCTCTAAAAGTTAGAAAATATGCTAAAAATATGCGTTTAAGACTGAGATATGCGAAAACATGCTTTAAAGGGTAAAATATGCAAAAATATGCACTAACAAATCGATGCCAAAATTCATAAAAAGATCTCAAACGGATAAATATCTTGTCCTCGCATTAATACGTCACACAAGAAAAAACATGCTATTGCATATTTGCGGTTTCCCTGACAATTACCATAAGAAAATCATTAAAATCGAATTTTTTAATTTCTTGCAGACGAGTTTTCGTAGTTTGTTAATTTTCCTGAATCACAAACATTTTCAAGTACAATTTTGTTAAAAAATAGTCACAAAAATTGCCAACATATTTATTTATTGCCATAAAATTTTAGACAAAAAAGTTGAAAAATTGCCACGTTTGGCGAGCAATCGCCATATATAACAACCCTGGTTTTGCCCAATAAATTGAAAAATAAATAATGAAAAGTACCAAAAACAAAACTCAAAAGCTTTTAACCCAAGGCATATCAAACAGGGACACGTATCAGGCATATTGCTCATCCGCTGATTTTTTGTTTACAAGTTTATAACGAAGAATTCGTTTGACAATTACTTTTGTGCCATGTTTGATGCATACAATTTTTTGACAATTACTTTGTAAAACTATGTGAGAAGCACAGAGTTGCCACAGGGTTGTGCCTAATGCATGTACCTGTAGTAGGGATGCCAAAAGGGACTAGGTTTTCTAAAACCCGGGATTCAGGATATTCAATTTAAAAAAACGTGATCCCGGGACGGTTCGGGATTTTTCGGGATTTTATAATATAAAAAATATTAGATAATCTCATTTATTAGCTTTTAGAATTATAATATATTATTGATGTAGGTATAAGTATTGAAAAAAATTCTTAATTCATGAAGAAAGTTAAATTCATTACAGAACCAAATAAAACATTTTTAATGTATTATTGGTATGAATAATTTAAAGTAATATGGAAGTAATATTTGTAATATTTGTATTTGTCGTATCTCTTAAGAAACTTCTTAAAAAAATTAGGGTGGCAGCCGACAATCGAGATCTTATTTTATTTCAAATATAAGCTGCTGACGAAAAAAAACGTTCGTTTGGTGCTGTAATTGCGCTATGAAATAAGGCCCAAGGAAATAACGCCCAAATAAGAAATGAAATAAGTCCCCATAAAATAAAACCCAAAAAATAAATTGAGGCCCAAGAGCAAATTTATGAAATAACACCCAATATATATGAAATAAAGCCCAATGAAACCAAACTCAAAATGAAATAAAGCCCAATATAAATGAAATAGAGCCCATTTAAAAATTCCTTAACCTTCATAGGGTCTTTGGGTCAATTTTGACCCATTTCAGGAAAAAACTTTGTTTGATCTATGTCATATTTTCTGACTTTTATTTAATTTTATATCTTAACAGATATAGTAGGTTTGCGGATATATAAATTGCCAAAGAAAATTGTATGCAAGATTTTACACTAAGGATCTTCGGGTCAAATTTGACCAGTGTTAAAGTTTGGAAGTGTTGTGTCTGGTATTTCTTGTAGAATAATGAAAGATAGTGAAATAGACGATTTCGAAAATCTAACATAACTGCAGATAATCTTTTTACATCTTATCGGTTGGAACAATAAATACTGAGATCACAAATCATTTTAGTTCAAACTACACCTAAAAATATAAATGAGTTACTACCAGAGATAGTACATGTGTTATTATCATACGTGTTTTTATCATTATTTTTGTTTTACCAAAGATAGTACTCGTACCCTTCTTATATATATTCCGATAAAAAAAAAGCCTGTCAATCTTCTTAGTATAATATGGTCACTTCTGGCTGCAAATGGGAGGATAAATATTACTTTTTTGGGCAACAGAAGGGAATCACAATGGACCCAATCGGGTCTCCAAGTGGAGGTGCGGTAAAACACCACCCTTCCTAACCTAGGGTTTATTTGCTGGATAAGGTTAGATCATGTTTTACTTGCAAAAGAAAGACTAATCAATGTTGTCAAGTGGTGGTTAGTAACATGCTAGATATATAAGCTCACAATGCTTTTGTGATAATAGCGGCTGGAAATAAACTGTTTTGCAAGACGTCGACACTTCTATATATAAAGCACCAAAAGACGTTATCAATATCAGTATTTTCACAGAAAGTTGCACTAAAACTACGTGAGGTAAATGAGTAACCATAAACTTCAACTAAGTCCAAAGAAAAAATACTTGAACAGGGTAAAAACAGAGCGAAAAACAGTCGTTGCCAATTATGCCTCAACGCAGAAAATAAAACATCATTAGATACTATTATAACTTGCAAAAACTTTGTATGAAAACTGCACTCTGAAACAATTACATTATCTACAATTAATATTAATATTGATTTAATATTACGTTTTTATGTATCATGTATTAATCGAATTAAATCTATGAAATAATGTTTTCGTTCATTGGCAATAAATGAATCACAAATAAATGAAACCAATACATAATTTTCAATTTGGGTCAAATTTGACCCGAAGATCGTTAACGTGAACGATTTTAAAGACCCTATGAAGGGTCTATATTGGACTTTATTTCATTTTTTTATTTGGCCGTTATTTCCGTGGGCTTTATTTGATAGCGCCAAGCGACACCTCTCTTTGTGGGCCAATAAAGTTAGTAATTTTTAGTATTTTTGGTTGAGGTACAACCTTCTAGCTGAATACCATGGGTCTATAAAAATATTTAAAACATTTTCTTTCATATATTTATCTGACAAAGTATACTTACATTAATATGTGTCAAAAGATCTTTGGTAGAACCTCCCTAAAGTTTTTAATACCTTTTTGCAAAATTTGCTTTTTGCGTGCGCAGTTCCATTATCATCCACTAAGAAAAAACACCAAACCGAGCTTCCGACTTTGTTTTGTGTGGTACAAAATTCATTACTAATATTTTTTTCGCCTACGACTTCTTTTTATAACCAGTAAAAAGCATTTGATTCATGGCTACTATGATTAAATTTCAACTCATGTTTATTTACAAACGTAAACATAGTTGCATTTAATAAAAAAAATTGTCAGATTTTTAGTGTTACCGAAATCCCGGGATTTCTGCTTAAAAATCCCGGGATTCGGGATTCAGTTTTTTAGAATAATCCCGGGTTTTCGGTATTCGGGATTTCGGTATTGGCATCCCTAACCTGTAGTAAATGTGCCTTGCTTTTAACCTTAATCAGCTATCACACACGAGAACAATTGTGCTGGCATAACATGCCAGTTTGAAGGTGAGAAAGGCAAAGAGAGTGGTATTGTGTTTGGCATAATTTTTCAACCGGCCACAACCCCGCATCATCGGCGCACAACCAATACACACACAACTTAAAAAACAGCAAATGTTAAAAGAATACTAAAAACACTGACACACACAGAGCTGTGTATACATACTAGTGTCCTGCACAAGACTATTTATAAGACCTTTCAAGACATGAGAGATTTTTTCAAATGCTTTACTACAGCGAAATATTCTAAAAGAATCGCTAAGCAACACTGTTGGCAAGTAATTTTTTTCGGTGGTTTGTCTTGCCAACAGTGTTGTTTAGCGATTCTTTTAGAATATTTCGCTGTAGTAAAGCATTGGAAAAAATCTCTCGTCTTGAAAAGTCTTATAAATACTCTTGTGCAGGACACTAATACATACGTATACATTTTGTGCCAGATGAATTAGTGTCGTGTAATTTGGAAAAGAAGAAAAATTGTGCGGCTTAAAAATTACTCCCGTGTGTGATACCCCATACACCAATTTCTTTGCACTTCATGATATGTAAATTATTATTTTAAAACACATTCTGTAGATAATAACACTGTTATTGAGAAAAACATGATTAAAAATAATTTTTTACATGTGTCAAAAGTTTAAAATGCATTATTCAAAAGAGTAAACATATATACATACAAGTAGATGACAACAAAAGATGCATATTTTATATGCAACTCAAAAACTCTCCTCTTGTAAACGAACAAAAAAGGTACACGAAGTCTGGTGAAATCCTATTACATATGTACATACACACATATACATACATATGTATGTACATGTACATATGTACATATCTGCAAATGGAGTAAAAAAACATAGCAATATGTAAATTTTACAACAAAAGGTGGGTTGGCAAATGTATTAGAAATGTGATAGAGAAGGCACGATGAGTTGTTGCTCACTCACGATCACGCAGCATTATGAATAAAAAAAAGTTAAGGTAGAATTAGTAAAATCGTATCGTGATGTTGCGTGTCAGCTGACAAACCCGTAATACTGCATGTTACCAGTTATAAAATATGTGGTGGTAGCACTGCTGACGTAGGAATCTGCAGAAAACAGATTTTTCTGTAGCGAATGTCAAAAACGCCCACAGAAAAAACTAAATTTAATTTTTAGTAACCAAATTCGTTGAATCAGTAAATATTTTATTTGAATGCGGTCCTACAAATAATTTTGTAAATTCTGATAAAAATTTTGTAAAAATCTAAATTAATCATAGTTCGGCTGAGAGAAAATGTTATTTCAGTGTGTTGGTGTTTATCTTGCTTGTTGATAGGAACAACGTGCTGTTGTGCGGTTGTTGTTGTTTAGTTGTTGTTTATTTTGTTTGATCGTGTTGTATACAGGGTGACCGATGACATTTTTCAAAAAGTGGCACCAAATAGGGGATTTATTAAAAAAAGGGGCAAAATTAAAAAAAAACGAGAAAACTGCACTAAACTTTTTTTTAATGTATTTTCACATAACTCACCCTAAAAAAAGTGAGAACAAAAAGTGGCAAGGCATTCAAAAAAGGCAGTCGAAAAAGTGGCAATTTGCCACTTTAGTCGGTCAAACGGTCACGCTGGTTGTATACATGTAAATGTCGAAATGTAGCCGACAAACGTCGTGGCCTGTTTCTTCTCTATACAGTGTTTTGGTACAAATTAATTTAGTGGAACAGTACAGAATATTTACTGAAACTAAGTTTGATTTCAAACAAATATTTGTTTAAAAATTTTTTGGGAATAATTTTTTCTGTGCCGCATTTAATGCCAGACAAAAAAATGTGCACAAAGTTGAACGATACGGCAAGCTGTAAAGTAGAATAATACGATTTTACTAATTCGACCTTTAGTCATTCAAGTCATTAAGTCCTAATTTACACTTTGCAAGTCTTATTGCTAAGCTAATTAGTTTGATGGAGAGAGAGAGAGAGAGAGAGAGAGATAGACGAGAGGAACAGAAAGTATCTTTTCCCCTCGTGTCTCTCTCTCTCTCTTAACAAACTAATCAGCTTAGCAATAAGACTTGCATAGTGTGAATTAGGACTAAACAAATTATTCGTTCGATGTATGAACAATACACAAAGCAACTGTTATCTGTAATAATTTTAAAAAGATACATACAATAAATGTTACACTACCCTGCAAATAACGCGACTAGTCCGCACATGCATGTAGGGACTACTTCATAAAGGACAAAGGCTAGTCCAAAACTAGTTCAAATGTATGCCTAAAACATGGTCGATTTAACATTGTGATGTCTTAGGGCTGGACCATATGGTTCAAATTTGCATTACATCGGACCATCCCAAAACTACCCCATATGGAATAGTTATAGACTACTCGCATACAATTTGTAAGTGCCTAAGAAGAACGATCATAATCGTTTAAACACGATCACTTATCATGCAGCATTGAATGATTGTGTTATTATTTTGCATTTGGAGTTGTGACACTATTGAATTAAATGAGCGATATGTATTTGCGAGTTTGAAGAAAAATTAATAAGGATCTCGAACAATTACCCGCCCACGAAATATAAAAAAGTTATTAAGGAAATATGTACGAGTATGTAATTCATTTTAAAGAAAGAAATGAAAATCATTTTTGTATTGTAGGATCTTATTATCTTTGGCGGATTTAGGACTACACTCGTTAGGCCCGGGCTTTCAATATACTGACAATCAAAAATTGCCAGCACAAGGCGATGTTTTTTTTTTTAAATTTATTAAGAGGAATAGAAATCACTGAGCATCATGAGTGATGCACATCTCTCACGCTAGCGTTGCCCATCTCCAATGTGATTCCGTGCTCTGCATGTACTTTGAAAATACATATTAAGTAAATGTAAACTAACTAGAGTGTAAAATATGTAAATGTTAATGGCAACGAAAAGTAGTTAGAAGTACTTAGTTACAAAACACTCCCGCCAAAAAGAAAAGACAGCAAAACGCAAGCAAGCAGGTTTGAAAAAAATAGTTATGAGTAGAGATGTGCACGTGAGTGTTTTCTGACTCACGACACGCACGCTCACGCAGAAAAATATTTTACTCACGCAATTTCACGCACGAATGATTTTGAAAATTTTCACGATCACGCACGCTCACGAATAAAATATTTTTAATCAAGCACGAGTGGTTTACAACTTATCACGATCACGCACGCTCACGAAAAAGTATATGTATAATATACTTTTCAAGTTTTTTGGGTTGGAAAATAGGTTCTTACATATACATAATATGTATATATTATATACATATCTATGTATATATTATATACATATCTATGTATATATGTATGCTCGTGTTTTTGTAAAATGTTCAATGTAAATTAAAATAAAGCAAAGTTAATTTAATGTCGTTTTAAATATTCGTATTCGCGGATATCATTTTAAATATTTGAATTCTCGTATATTAAAAATTGACATTCCGCACATGTATGTATGTATACATACATAATATAAATGTGAAGGTAAGACGTATGATTAATTAAATAAATGATAATCAAATAAATGAGAAAAGCATATTAGATGAAAAAACATACAAATTACTAAAATTTTTCTGTTACGTAACATTTTCAAATACTCCCCCACCCCCACCATAACAAATCATAACAAAACTCGAACCCCACTCCTACCGTGGGGTAGGCAGAGCACCGCTTCACCGTTATGTTGCTGCTATTGTCGAAATAATTTGCACATACTCACGTTTTTTAATATTTGTTACAATCCTTTTTTTATCAACACATACATATTTATTTAAAAAAAATTTTCAGACTTTTACTTATGTACTCAAAAATCAAAGTTTTACACCCTAATTCAAAAAAATATTTTACTTGAGCTTTAAAGTTCATAGTAGTTACCAAGCACTTTAAGACTAACATTGCTTTGTTAAGAAATTGTATTCAAAAGACAACTTTAGTTATTTTGTGATTTAATAATAAATTCTGGTAACACCACCGTGTTCAACAACCATTTCATAGCTTATGATGTACAACATCGAATACAATTTCATTCGAGTATTCAACTAATTTTTTATTTTATTAAATAAATTTTTATTATCTTCAAGTTAAGGAACCTAACTTATAAATTTAAGTTTCTGACATGGAAGCAAAACAGATAAACATTTTTATGAAGTAAAAGTAAAAAAATATGATCAACATAGAAAAATTATCTCAATTATCTCAATTTATTTTATTCGAACGAAATGAGTACTTGAATATCCAGCTTTTTTCGATTCGTTTTGTTTGAATGTACATCACTAAAACATTTTTGTTAATTGTATTTATTTTAATATTTTTTTATGGATTTTGCTATGTACATATTTCAAATCAGTTGGATAATTTAGTGATATTTTCCATCACATGACAGAAATAATAAATTTAAGATAAGAGCTAGCACTTCTAGCTTCATTTTAATTTTCAGTAACATGAATCAATATGTGCTATATTAAGAAAAATATTTGAGGTACAAAATACACATTTTGGAAATATCTACTTGAAGTAGCCTTAACAAACGTAGGTGCCTACTTCAGAATTTTGATATAATAATTTTTTTTGAATACAACTTTACTTAACATTGCTTTTCAAAGCTTTGTTAAGTTTTTTTGAATACGGCCCTTAATGTTTAAAAAAAATTGTTCAGAGAAACTACCGAAATGTCTTAACGAATTCGGTACGACAAGTCTGACTTCAGAAAAAGTCGAAACATTTTGTTTGGGGGTATTCATTATGTTTGTAAGCTCATACTACCATACATATTACTATACATAAGTATATGCATTTATTATTATAAAATAATTTATTTCAAATGATTGAATACAGTTACATATGTACCTATGCAGGAATGTTATCTCGTGAGAGCGTGAGAATTCGTGCGTGATTATTAAAAAAAGCTCACGCACGAATAAATTTTTTTCAGTCACGCTCACGCACTCACGCGTGATTAGTTATAATATTTGATCACGAATCACGTGAATCACGCGTGACTCACGCGTGACACGATAAAATCACAACATTTGCACATCTCTAGTTATGAGTGCTTGCAAGGAAATTTGGAGCATAAAAATAACAAAGAATTTACATAGACCATTTTATGGTTTGTTGCGGTGTATGCATGTGTCCTCTTGTAAGTAAAGGATATATTTTTTTTATTTGTTTAAAAAAGAAAAGTGAAAAATTTTAAAGAAAAAATTTTTGTGTGTGAATTATTTATATTTTAAGACTCTGATACTCTAGAGAAACGTATTTCACTGTCAAAAAGGGGAAGAATACCAAATAAGAATAATAATTGAAGCTGTTTAAAGGAGATTCAAAATTGCAATGAAGAAGGATAGAACGAAAGAAAGAAGGCAAATATAGAACTTATCACATATTGGGACAATGATACGAAGATAACGAGAAAAAGCAAGAAATAAATTTTTAAATTAATTAATTGACATTGGTGCACTTTCACTTTCTCAGCTTCCTCAAAAATCATAAATTTTCAGCTGTAAATGTAACAAAACTGCAGATGGGTAAAAAGCAATATGTAATCACACAAACAGAAAGTTTATCAAATTACAGCAGATACTCCCACATATTTCTTTTGCAAAATAACATTCCAACAGGGATTAAAATTTCAAATGCTATTTGCTCAATAAATCTTTCAAAAGTAGCTGGAGAAGAGATCAAATGACAGATAAACTTTAGTAGCAAAACTTCTCAAATTTATCTTTTAAAACTGATAAATTTAAAACACTTTTTTGCAACTTAACTGTCATTTAGTTTCTTTTGTTCTTTTATATTTCGAAACGTTTTGAATGAATTGAATGTGCATTATAAATTTTATGGTCACTTTATAGACTAATCGACGGCGACCAAGCAAAGAAGAAAATTTATTTTCATACATTTTCCGCTCTGATTTAAAATGTTGTACATTCCAAAAAAGCAGCCGGAAGGAAATGAAATTTAATAATGTTGTAAATTTTTTATCATAATGCAGGAAAAGGGTGCACAAAAAATTGTAATAAATTACATAGATATTTAAAGCAAAGGTTACCTTAAAAGTAGTTACTCTATCGGAAATTTGGCTAACTTTAAACTAACCTTAAGCTAACTATTTCGCAACTAGTACTGACTACACTAGGATTACTTTCCAATGTAATCAACTGACTATTTTAACATTGCGATGTCCTAGGCGGTAGTCAATTGTCTCACTAGGCACTACTTTAAGCTAACTTAAAGTTGACTTTTTTAAATTACTTGGTAGTCAATAAATTAAAAAAAAATTTTCTGTGGCTCGAACATGTAACATCACACGTTGTGTACTCAACGCGCTACCACTCGGCTAAGCTGTCATCTAAAATAAATAACAACAGCAAAATATTAATATAAAACTGAAATGAGTTTTAAAGTAGCTGAGAATAAATTTGTTGGCTCTCACCAAATTCGATTACGTCCTCAACTTTAGAATTAATTTTGGGTTTGTTCTGGATGACTTTACAGCTAGCTTTTAGTCAGTCTAAGAAAAGTTAACTATAAGTTAACTATTTTTGTAGTCAACCACACATACTCCGACAGGGTAGTTTTAACGAATTTCAACAGAGTTTTATGAACTTTCATGGACGATAGAGAAGAACAGTGTGACAGTATAAAAATACTGGAAAAATGGAAAGCATAGAAAGCAAATGAGGAGAAAAAGAGGATGGAATAGGAAGAAAGATATGAATACAAAAGATTTCAGGCGGAAATTCATCCTAATACGAAGTATGCCCTCTTTAATTTAAAGAAATGAATCTTATCTGATAGTTAGCCATGCTTTCGGTACGGAATAGGCTTGATATTTACAGGACACCGAGGAAACGAAGAGTCAGTTGAATTGTATAAGTGGACCACTGCTAATCATCTTATGGAATGAGAGCATTTTTAAATTGGTCGACGGTCAATTCTCCAGTTGGTTGGATGAGATCTTGGAAGCTACCGCCTAGTGATGTCTTAGTTTTCAATAGAAATGACCTATGACTAATTGCTTGTTTTCTAACTGGACCGTACCGACTAAACTACAACTATAATTTGTGGAGAAGTTACTAAGTTCATTCACCGAAGTAATTTTCTTCTGACGGGATGTGCTTTAATCTGGAACAATTTTCCGTCATCCCATGTCAAATTTGGTTGCTAAACATAACGATTTCGTCTATGTACCATCTTCAGTGTACCGAGCAAGTTCTCCTCTATATCGCTTCTACAAGGAGGATGATCAGAGAACACCATATTTATTCTCTCTAAATGTATCGTTATGCGTAATAATATAAGACAGTTGTTTCAATTTGAACTCCTGTGCTTAGAAAACATCAAGAGGACTTCACCGTCCTCCGTGTTGGCTTTCATCTATGGCCCAATCAGATATTCGGTGCCGCTGCTTGGACCAGATCTTATACTATCTGTCTAAAGATCTAATATAATGACTACCATCACCTTCTTGATCCGTAATAGGTCGGCCTTTCGTGAGGGCATCGAGTCTTGTGATGTTAGAATGTTCAAGCGAACTGGTGAAATGATTTCCAGCCAGCTCGGGGTGGAATGGGGGTAAATGGGTACTCATCGGGGTCAAAACGGGGCAAAATCCACAAAAAGTATCACAACTGTCCCTGAGCTGCTCCTAGAGGGATTAATATATTATATGTATAAATTTTTTAGGAACATTCCAATCCCCTATCTGCACTCCTTAAGGGGGCTTCCATACAAACTATTTTTTTTATTCAATTAGACTCCATCACTCTAAATAGCAGCAGAGTACTCCTATAGGATTCCAATATATGAGCGAGCCCCAATATTTTTGTTGCCCTAACATTTGTTCAGAACACACCTAGCCTCCATTTTCAATGATTGGCGTGGTCCCCATACAAAAATGTTTAATTTCTAAAATGTTTTATTAGGAAAATAATAACAAATATATGACCAACCCCCGATATATTTGTTGCCACAACATTTGTTCAGAACGCACGTACCCTCCTTCTTCAATCATTAGGGGTTTCCCCATACAAAAATTTTTAATTTATTAGGAATATAGAAACATATTTTTATATAATAAAATAATGTTAATTATTTTTTTTTAACAAATACAACCCGCAAAGCGATTAGCATGTCTGCAGAAAAGACCCAGGGTCTATGCCGGGAACCGAACTGGTCTATGCCTATGTCTCTGGGCTGAGATGATAGCATCGCTATCACATCTTTTGTTCGTAGTAATTTTAATATAGGCACACATATTGTAACATTTTCCGATAGCCAACCTTCTTCTATTTTCTGTTGAGAGTCCTTATTAAGACCATCTCTAAGCACTCATCAATAACCTCAATAATTTTTAAAGCATAAATTGGTCATCAATTAAGTCACTAACAAGGTCTGATTAACTCACCGACGGAGAGGGTTTTGAAATTTCCGGATACGAATCGGTCTAATTCGCCAAAGAAACGTTTGTTCTAAAAAATCCGCCAATTCTAAACAGATTGAGCTAAAAATGTAAATCTTAGGGAGAACTTTGAAGTCAGCTACTTTGTTTCTAATTATTTTATTTTAACTGAAAGCTTGCAAATGACTTTTTAAAATGGGAGAACAATGAACAGGGAATAAACTCCCGGGGTTGTGTTATTCAGAACAAAGCTGTATATCTCTATTGAGTAAATTTTTCTAAATGGGAACAAAACTATTCTTCAGCTGCACTTGGGGGAAGTTTTTTGGTTGATATATCATAAAATAATGGAAGATTCATTTCATATTCTGACTAAATGTCAATGCAGTAATGGACAATCATTGACACCAGGTACAGGTGGTACCAGGCGCTCGGTACCATAAATACCTGGGTGCCTAAAGCTTATATTACACGTGTCATAACCATAATGCCATAGACATAACCAAACCAAAATTCAATTGTTTATATGGTAATGGCTATGGCGTTAAGGCGAGTCACCTATAATCAAATACAGTGTCGCCCATAAGTTTGGGTCGAACTAGATGGGCGCGTGTCATGTTTTATTTTCGTAACACGAACACGCACGACTCAAAACGAAGTCTTCGTGACAAAAAATCTGATTTAGTGCGTGTTCGGTTCGTTTCGTTTTTAACAAAATTGACACAAAAAATCAGAAACGATTTTAGATGTAAAATATGTATGAATGAATTTTCCGGAGAGAAAGAATTTAATATTTTGTATCGACAAACACACAACACCAGCATATTTGTTAATATTGTATGGGAATCTGAAGCTTAAAGTTCTGTACGTAAACCGATAGTATCAGCTGTGGAAGCAGATAGTATCAGCTTGGCATTCGTGTTTGTGTCGTATCGTGTTGGAAAAATTTGACACGAGCCCATCTCTAGTTCGAACAGCTGTTTTCTATGGTTATGGTTATGGCACGTCTGATTGAACCTTAAGATACATATCTGCAATGCCAGTATCTTCACTTCCTCATGTTATTGGAAGCTGTTAGCGATTGCTGGCAAGCAGCTCACTATTTAGTATCGTTTTCGATTCATATGAAGCCACTTAATTACTAAAAATTCAAGCAATAGAATAATATTTATATCTATTAATTCTTCTTTGTTAATATGTACGTAGTGTATTCTTAATAAATGTTGGCAACAATCTGTTAAATGGGGCATAACAGAAAAAAACTTCCATTAAACTTTTATTTATTTTGTCAGCTGAAAAAATATAGTTTACAGTTTCATTTTAATGTTAAGTTGGCACAACATGCAGAGACATAATTGTAACTGGTTCAAAGTTGTTGACGGCAAACAAATACATAGTAGCACACAGCAATATGATAAAGTTGACGACAGTCTGTTGCAACAGAAATGCCAGCATAACTTTGTGCCATAACGTACGTATGTACGTACACAGAAAAAAATATTCCTGCAATGAACAAGTTTATTTGAAAATAAAACCAAAAATCGATTAAAAATGTATTTAAGTCAATTAAACTTTTGTTTAAAAATAAAATATTCCTACAATAAACAACTTTAATTGAAAGTAAAACCAAAAATCAATTTAATATGTTATTGAGTCAATTAAACTTTATAATTAATTAAATTTTTTAACAAAAGTTCAATCGACTTAAATACATTATTTAATTGATTTTTGGTTTAATTTTCAAACAAAGTAGTTTATTGCAGGAATATTTTTTTCTGTGTACACACTTGTTTATATTTGTTAACGTTGCAATAAATTTTACTTATTCCTTATGCATTTGCTGCCATTTAGAGGAGGGTTGTTGGTACTTTTTCCTAAGCAATTTGATCTTGGGGCTAAAGTAAGTTATCTCAGAAATGATTTGCTCAATTTTCCATAGAGCAATTGTAGGAATACCCATACTTATTACGTTCTGTAACTATTTTTCAGTTTTAATTGTATTAATCGAATTTACATTAAACATAAATGTAAGATTTTTTACATTTTTCCCCTAGTTCCTTTATTTGCACCTCTTTCACATTTGTATTCCGCATTGAAAGTTTATTTGTAAAACAAAAAATGTTTAACTGAAAAGTTCTTGAAAGTACAACACATTTTAATGACACGGTCTTATGGCGCCTCAGGATGTTGCACTTTTTTACGTTTGTGTGACTTTTTTTCCAGGATTTTTTATTTATAGAAATACAAATGAGTGAAGAGGATAAGCTATGCAGTTATAACGACACCAACAACAATAATATGGAAGCAAAAAGTTTTGTTTGTCAGCTAGTGGTGGAGTAAATAAAAGAGTCATTCTTTTCTGTTTTTTTTTAATATTAATTTTGGAATATTTGGCCTTAATTCTGCTAGTAATTTTTGCTCCAATTTATTTTATGTTGTCTGGGACTTGTGTGTTTGTCTGCCATTGAAATGAAATGTCTGTTTTTTTTTGTTATAGATGTGGGACGGAAGTGTTTGAAAGACGTTTGCGTTGGAGTCATTAAAAAGTGGATATATAAATTTATTTGCTGTAATCCTGGCAGAGTTATAAAAATAAGAGTTTATGGTTTAGTTTTATTACAATAATTCGTACATTTTTGCAATTAAAAAACTCTTGAATCTTTTAGTTAAATGTATTGCAATACAATAAAAATTAAACTGTTGACCTTTCCACATGGGAAGTAGAGGCCTGCGTAAACAGTCTTGAAATGTAAATACGTCATGTTTTTTAAATGTATTCACGCCGCATGTATTATACTAAACCAATAATAAATGCTGTCGTACCATAAGTGAAGCACGATAGATGTATTGGTGTACGTGTATATCAGTGTTAACAAGCGATGTCTCCAAGACTGCTAGTTTGTAACAAACACTGAAAAGAAGTAGTGTTGATTTGTGTATGCTTGTTATTTTGCATACTGTTCGTTTAAGTGTGTGTGTAAGATGTAGATGGTAAGCTATTATGTGATTAACCGCATACAGCTAATGTTAATGCGTGTGTGTGCGTTTCCATGTGCGCAGAAAAATAAAAGATCATACACACATACATGCATGACGTTTGTACGCGCGCTCATGCGTAGAAAGAAGCAAGCATCACAAATTCTTCCGTCACAAAGTGTTTTCTTCTTTACTCCTATACTTACAATACTGAAACAAATTTCTTGCAAACAGTGTTGTTAACGTTTGTTTTATAAGATTTCGCTGTAGTAAAGCATTTGAAAAATCCCACAATGTATTAAAAGTTCTTATAAGATGTCTTGTGCAGGACACTAATGGGAAATAGGTTGTGAAAGTCTTCGAAGGTTTTACAAATTTGGTTTTATGTATAAGAAAAAGGGTTAGAGGAATTGCAAATGTTAACAATAATTAAAAAAGCAGGTATTTCGCAGAAAAGCTAGAAGTGAATAAATTGGAAAAAATAAATTCATTAACAACTCAAAAAATCATAACAAACTTAGAAATATAAAAAAAAAACAAATAATTCAAGATACTGCTAAAACGCTGGAAAAAAATCACCAAAAGGGAATGGAAAAAGATAAATGTATGTACAGTGGGCAGTCAGTTGCTAACATAAATGCTTTCAAAACAAAACAAAAAACTACATATTCAAGGAAAGAACAATATAATATTAAAATAATTCTTATGTACTCACTTTTGCACTTTCAGGCAACATTTAAAATGCAAATACTTAAAATACGATAAAAATCACATGAAACTTAATTTTTTTAAGAACATGAAGTTGTATTTATATGTATAAATAGATACAATACAAATACCATTTTATTTAAATTGAGTCTTTAATTAAAAAAAAAATTTACAAATCAATCAACCCATTCGTACTCTGGCCCTAAAGCCTGGTACTCTGTTCAACATTTCATGTGAAATGCTGTCAAAATATATATTAAGAAAATTGGAATGAATTGTTCATGAAAAATATTGGAAAAATAGTACTATTTTCATCTTGGGACAAAAATATATGAAATATATCTTCAACATTTTAAGATTTCATGAGAAATAATATGCGTGGCACTTGTTTCGCATGGAATTTACAACAAACAAGGGCTGGTTAATATTGTTAGCATTTAAAATTTTCTGTACGAAGTAATGAATGGTGGTACTCAACATTTTTCCAAAGGTTTGAACAGACTACAAAACAGCTAGATTGTGGATTCATTATGATAATTATCATTTATAGAATAGTTTTCCGCTAAAATTTTAAAGCTTTGTTTGGAATCGTAAACTATTTTCTTAAAAGAAGTACAAATTTTGTTGTCTTTAGTATTCGCTTGAAATATTCGCATACAGTGTAGCGAATGCAAATGCGAATGCAAATAGCAAAACTAAGCGAATCATTTGCGAATGCGAAAGCGAATGCGAACATTCGTTACATCCCTAATCTTTTCACAATTGACCACAAATTCTCAATTGGATTGAGGTCGGTACTGCATCAATTCAAAATTTTTTTTCCCAGTCAGCCATTGCTTAACGATTTTTGAGGTGTGTTTCGGGTTTACATCCTGTTGAAACACAACTTCTTTCTTAGGATATGCGATCACGTCCAGAAAAATTGGGAAGATGGGTCTGCAATATATTCAAATAGTCTTCTTTTCTTATGATACTATACATTTTTTGCAATGGACCAACATGCTAGCACGTAAAACAACCCCACAACAAATGCAGAAAATACATTGTTCGATAGTGAATGTCATAATCTCAAACTGAAAAAACATAATCGAATCAGCTTGTTATCGAAAGCGAAGGTTAGACCCCTCATCTCAAATCGTCATATCCGTGATCGTATCGACAATCGTACGAAAAAAAATTAAGTGATACGTCAATCGTATAAGCTGAATGGGCTTTCTGTACGTTAATGTATGTATGTATGTCATAATCCGAAAATGGCGTTTTAACGTGACGAGTTGTACGTTCACTTATGTGACGATTAGACCGCTGATTTTGATTTGTTGTTGAAGTGTTGGTTGTACTAATTCTATTCAAAATTGCAACAATTGCCGTTTTTACTCGTAACTTCTTTCAAATAATGTGTGTTAAATAAATATGCTGTACAAATTCAGAAACTTAAAAAAAGTTAAAATATTGAGTGACTTGGGTTCATTAAGCGACTTTTATTGCACCATATTAAATGAAGAAATGGAAACATGTTTCTACATAATTTTGTTTTCCTCTCTTAAGTCATCTAGTCTTTACATTCCTTGCGATTTCTAAAGAAAATCGATTTAATAACATGTGTTTTTTTTTGTGTACATTTGTATGTACACACATATGTATGTATGAAAATTATCCTTCAACATATTCATGGCTGCAGTCCACAAACACACACACGCACACACATTCTCCCCATACACTTGAACATCTACAAATGTTTACCCTGACTTTAAGTTGTTGTTCTTAAACTTTTCTCGTGCATTTCCTTTTATAAGTTTTAGCTTCTTTTGTTTTAATAAGTCGCTTAAAGCTTTTATTTTTGCGTGTGTTGTATCAATAAGAAACAAGTGTAAACAAGCGACAACAACAAAAATATTACAAGGGATGCAGTGTTGCCACTTTATGTATTATACTTGCGGGAAATTTTGTAGCAATTGTATTGAAGGGGACTGTCCCATGGCTGGAGAAAATATGATTGATGTAAAGTTTCATAGTCATTATAGGTGAAAATAAAACACATTAATAGTATAAAGGTGTTGGCAAAATATGGAACTCTAACTGGGACTACTTTTTCAATAAAAATCACAGGAACTTAGACTTGAATCCAATAATTTTTTTGAACTAAAATGTTGCTGTCAGACACAAGTTGTGAAGCGAAATAATTCAAAAAGACTTGTGTCTAATCTACGTGAAAGTCAATGACAGTAATGTAAAAAACTAAACTTACATTAAACTATTTAGTTTATTTAGTTCGATTCAAGTCTAAAATTGTCATAAACTACAACCAAACGATTGCAATATAGGTAATTCACACACCTTTTTAAGTATGTATGTATGTATATATATGTATGTATATGTATATATAAAAATGTGTGCCGTATTTATATATGTATAAGATTTGTTTTATTTTAACTTTTTTATTTTAGTTTTAATAATATTTTGTGCCTAATATTATTTAATTTGTGTGAAATTATTATTTTTTTCTGTTAAATTTAGTTTAGTTTTATATTATTTTATTTTATTGTATATTATTTTATTTTATTGCTTATTATTTATTTAATTTTATTTTATTTTGTTTTATTTCATTTTGTCTTATTTATTTTTATCTTATTTCATTTCATTTCACTTCATTTCATTTCATTTCATTTCATTTCATTTCATTTCATTTCATTTCATTTCATTTCATTTCATTTCATTTCATTTCATTTCATTTCATTTCATTTCATTTCATTTCATTTCATTTCATTTCATTTAATTTAATTTAATTTAATTTAATTTAATTTAATTTAATTTAATTTCATTTAATTTAATTTAATTTAATTTATATATTTGTGATTTGAACGGGCTAAAGTTCGTATCGCTTTTTAAGTCAAATTACATGTGATAATTATTAATGAACAAATACCACCAAAGTCTGTTGTAAATATTCTGACTAACAACACATAGTTGAACGGAACAGCCAGCCGTTTTCGAAGGCCATTAAACCTTCATCATCAGCGTTCTTTTGTGTTTGGTCCACTGTGTGTGGTGTCAGTTGATGTAGATTTCTGCTTTATATACTTAGCATTTTATTGCAAATGGAATATGTGAATTGTTTTGATTCATCGCATTTCAATTTGCTGAAAGCTTTTTTGTATTGTAAGCTCAATTTTACCATCACTATATTTACAACAGTCTTACCATTGTCGTTTTGTTCTTTTTACTAATTATACACATGTTACTCTTAATTTGCTTATTTTTTGTTCTACTTAAGACAAACTTTTTTGGTTCGTTACTATTAAGTATATTCTTATTTAATTTTTGCCACAGGCCCATGGCTATTAATTTTTAGTTAATTTTAATTATTATTCGAACTCCATTTGTTTCTATATTTGTGATTTGAACGGGCTAAAGTTCGTATCGCTTTTTAAGTAAAATTACAATTACAATTTAATTTAATTTAATTTAATTTAATTTAATTTCATTTCATTTAATTTTTTTTTATTTTATTTTATTTTATTTTATTTTATTTTATTTTACTTTATTTTATTTTATTTTATTTTATTTTATTTTGTTTTTATTTTATTTTTTTCATATTTTTTTTGCTTTATTGTAATTTTTACAGTAGAAAAGCAAATAATTTGTTTTTATACTGTAGAAACATCTACGGCCTTATGTATAAGAAAAAACTGGTATGAACTTAGCATAAGTGACGACATTCAACTAGGTGCTAATGAGTTCGTCCATGCAATTTGATACCAAAAATCGGCGCATGATGTTGTCTTATCTTAACCCACTATTAAATCCTAGCGTGATTTTAATTATGAACTTGTATGGCAACACACGTTAAGATAATATTTTAATTTTGCCACTAATGCTAACTTCTTGCTAGTTTTTTCTTATACATAAGGCCACTAGCTATTTTCATTTACTGCTAGCTAAGGCCTCCTCGGGTGGTTACTCTGCAATTCGATTCGAAAATAAAATTATATATACATTCGAAAAATTTTTCTTTGTTATAAAAATTGTTCATGAATATAATTTTATAGAAAAAAATGAATCCACTCAAAGACTTTATAGTGGTTTTAATCAATATGAATTAGAATTGCTGTATAATTTTCAAATACAATTTTTTAATATTGCTGATTATTCAATCATTTGTGTATTTCTCTTGCGCCATAATAGTAATTATATGACTACTTTGAGTTTAAGGTCGTTTAATTGTCTAATACAGATGGTTTAATTTGAAATCAAATGTAGTGGATTAAGTTGTTATAGTTTGTCTCTCTCCCTATTTTCCGTATAGTGCGGCCTAATTGATGACCTTCAATTTATAGATTATTTTTTGTTTTTAATTTTGTTTATTGCTTGTATTCTTTTTAGTTTAATTAATTTTTTTTTTAATTAAGGTTTTACACAATATCAGTGTCCGATTGAAAAGTTTGATGGTTTCATTTTATAATGTATTATATCCGTTTTATTTTATATCCTGTTTTTATTTGTTCTTGTTCATGCTTATGAGGATTCTCTTCATAAAATTTTATATGTACATATAAATGTTAGTTACTCTGAGTGCTTGAAGAAAAGAAAGTCTTCCAAAAATTAATGCTGTTTTTATTTTTGTTGCGTTGAGAAAAAAAATTTTATTTGCTAAACAAGTAAAACTAAACTTTTGCGCTGTAGTGCTCATCGATAAAGTTCAAGATTCAATTTCAATATCAATTCCAGCATATTTTTTCTTTTATTTAATGCATTGCCAAGTTTTTTTTTCATAATTTAGTTATTTTTTTTCGAAGGTCTTTTTAAATACGCAAAATGATAGATTGAAAATATTAATTTTTATTAGTAGTTTCGGCAGTTAACATTATGTGAGGTTAGATTGAATTGATTGCCCGTCTAGCGGTAGATTTATGTACAGGACCCAACAGCTGTTTTGCAATCTGATTTTAGGAATATGATTTAAGAATCAAGCAACATCCTGCGATCAAAAAATTTATATATACATATATATGGCAGTGTTTTGTGGGGATGCCCTTGATAATGCTTAATGGCTTTTCGCTTATTTCAAAAGCATAAATACCAGTTAAGCTTAGGTTAATATCTATCTATAGTTTTACGGGACATTGGAGGGAACAAGTAACATTGTATTTATACTATTTGATAGGTCCTGGATCCAATCACATCGAACTTGTTCGGTGCAGTTTATTAAAATACTAGACAGAGTACAAATTAAAATGACTGAAGATTGAGACGATACACCACGAAAGTGGTGAATTTGTAATCTGATACACGATATGTCCTTTTTTCAGCATACACTACTCCCTAATTTTAGATCAATTGGCGTCAGTTTTTCTGGAGAAAATAATCAAGCGCCGTTAAATCTCACCGATAATCTCTGTGGTCTCCCACTCTCATCTTCCAGGAGACGTTTAGATGTTATCTTTAAGACAGATGGCGCAATGAGCCCACCTGTGCAATAGCGAGAACCCTCTGGCCTCCCCTAAATACCCATAGCACGAAAAATCTCATTAACTTCAATAGGAAGCACTTGACGAACCTCGTGGCTGCGTTGACCGGCCAATGCGTCTTCGGAACCCATACTAAACTTATGGGTCTCCCGTATAATGACTACTGCTACAGTTGCAACGATGAGGAAGAGGGGGAAGTATCCTGCATTTCCTCTGTTTTTGTCCCGCTGTGAAGGATCTCGGTATGCATCTCCTTGGCAGAATATCCTTCGGTAGCCTATACGAGCTTTCGGAAATTAAGCTAAAAAACTTGAGCCTTTATTTTAGGAACAGTGGCTGCCATAGCCGCTGCCTCCCCCTCCCTCTAGCCAATTTTGTGACTTACTCCCCCCTCATGTAAAATAACTATTATCTCTTTTCTACTTCTACCCTTCTCACCCTCTTTCCACTCTATATATCTTCTTTTCAACTTACAGCTAGCACAAAGGGATCACTGTAATGGACCCAGGCTAGGTTAGATTAGGTTAGCAGGCTGCTGGCAAGGAAGGGGGAAATTTAGAGTCCAGCTCACTTGGGTCCAATGTAATGATCCCTTTGTGATACGCGTGTGTCGAAGAGAAGTTAGTGAGAGAGGGTGATAGGGAAGGGATAGTGATAGTGAAGTATGAAGATGAAGGAAGAGATAGATGAAAGCTTCATTCTTTTACAGCTCTGCTTTTTTGCTCGCTTTTTAATAATGCAGTGTTGCAGCGCCTTGTGGTGTCAAATGAGGCGTATTAAATTTTTAAGCTGTGTTTAGTAGCCATTTTATTTTATTGGTTATTTTACTTCACCGATGATTCTGCTATACAACGAAGAAGCATCTGCTGAAGCCGGTGTAGTTTTAGTGACCCAGTGCCTTATGCCTGCATCACTTGAACTTTTCCCACAACAACTGATACAAATGCACATCAGAAAAATGCGTAGTGTTGTTTTTTTTTTAATGACTGTTGGACATTGGGCTCGAACCCAGGACCTTATGTTATTTAAACTTGTTAACTATTTCGGCGAACGCCTCCCTCAAGGGTGGCTGAAGTAGTGAGGGTAATGGATCCAAGTGAGCTGGATTCTAATTTTCCACTTTTCCTTGCCAGCAGCCTAAAAACCTAACCTAACCTAAATCACAAGAATGAGGCGTCCAATTGACATTGCCAAATCGAGAAATTACGCGACCGGGGATTTCTCATGCCACAACTGAATTGTTGAATTTTTAGATAGTAAATTTTCACAATTAAAATTCTTTGTTCAAGCGTGAAGCGTTCCACGGTTGAAATTTCCCAACTTTTTTACTACACAAATGTCAACGGATGGCAGCTCAAATTTTGACATTTCATCATTTGACAGCCAATGTATTTCCTAATCCCAAATTTGCCCACCCTTTATAATGTTTGTATTTAACTGAAAATGTTTTATGTATTTACATAAGTGTGACTAAGTGTGTGTGCAAAGGTGCATTTTTTTATATTATAAAGGTTAATAAAATAACATAAAAAGTAGTGACAAATAACGACCCCAAAGTCCAAGCTCCATATTCTGAGGGACTTGGATTGCGAAGCTATCTCTGAATATTTAAAGAGTAAGTAAAACATCTTTGTATTTTTTATCGGGTATGTGTGTGTCTGTTTTAACAAGTTAACATGGCAATTTTAGTTGATCAATTTATTAGTTCAATATAGCTCACATCTTCATAAATCCGTACTTGCCGCACCGATTTGGATTGATTTAAATACGGAGTACCGTAAAAACACAAGCTTCTGTACTTAAAGAGGTGTAAGAATTAGCTATAATTGCAGTTGTTTGGTTGTTGCTTGGGAAAATTTTCAGTTAATGGTTTTTGTTTTGGATCAGAAATGTCAAAAAATAAAAAAAAAATTGCTGTAAATGATATAGATTTCGATAAAGATTTCAATTAAAAGTGACTGGATTTTTTATAAATAAGCTTTCACTATTTTAGCTTAACTTCACTGCAGATAAATTTTTTATCCCGATTTAATGTTCGTTTTATAATCAAAAAATATAATAGCATTTCATTTTTTATTTAATTCTGCTCTATTTCTTTTAATAAACAAATTCTTATTTGCTTTTAGGAAGGACTTCTACAAAAAGGAAAGAAAGGACTTCAGGATAATAAGCTAAATATGTATGCACATATAAAAACGGTTCAAAAAGCTTTGTACATATCGCTCATTTACTTCCATAGTGGCACAACTCAAAAAAACCAGTTTTGCAGAAAACGCGTTTTAAGTTTTCAATTTGCATACAACTCAATGGAGAAATGAAAAAAAAATTTTCTCTCAGGTGGTGATGGTACAAGCTATTTATATGAAATTTTTACACAAGATAAAATACGAAATGCTGCATCTTTCTGCATTATTAACTCAAAAAACTAATTTTTTGAGTTATGCCACTATTGAAGTAAATGAGCGATATGTATGTAAGTATGTGTGAAATCCAATTTTGTTTATATGCATATGTATATGTATATAATAATAAGCCTGTCTGTTTGTCGGTCTTTCTGTTTGCATCTGTCTACGACTATATCTAACCAACTGCACAAACACAACGAGGAGTCGCTGCTGTTGTTGACAAACTACAAGCAGAAGATGGCGGTGATGAGAATGACTTTGATGATACTTCATTTGAAATTATGTAAGTAAAAGTTCTTTTTCAATAGCATAAATAAAACGAATAAAATGTGGAAAAAGGGAATATTTATGCAAGATAAAAAGCGTAAAAAGAGGAAGAGGAGGTGCAATATAACTTCAAATAAATAAAGTTGAAGCAAAAAATATATAGAGTTCCTTTACAGTTGAAGGTTTAATGCACTTAAATGCATGAGCTATTGTTACGCAGTTTGAATGATCTCTTCTGGAATGACGACAAGGCATTTATTTAATACTAATTTAATAATGAAAAGCAAAATAAAATAACAATTTCTATTTTGTTGAAATCTTAGAAGGATTTTATTATAGAAATTGCGAAACTTTTCTACGCATATAAAGTGAAAAAAACTAAAACAAAAATATTTTCAGCTTTTATACAAAAAAAAGATATTTTGTTTATATCGCTCATTTATAAATTAACTTCCAGTTTGAAGACATTTGCCAAAAAGAAAAAATTAAATTAAAACCGCTAGGAATTATACTTCACTTTCTAGCGATTTTTTTATTTAATTTTTGGCAAATAAATTTTTTACTAACTCTGAAGTGAAGCAAAAACTCTATTAATGCATGCATGTTGCCCTTAGTTTTTTTGAATTCTATATAATTATATATAAATACATTCCAACTCCAAATGTTTCCTGGGAAAAAATTAGGGCCTTTCTATATCAAGGTAACGATATGTACTTCCATGAATACGTACAATTATTAATTACATTGAAAATATCATATTTTCAAGTTCGTGTCTTAAGTCTTTTGCGTTTTCCATTGTAGATAGAGATACAAAAACTTAAGACACATACATGAAATCAGAAAGTTTATATTTTCGAGTTCGTGCCGTAAGTCTTTTAATCTGTGTGAAAAAGGAAAAACGCAAAACACTTAAGACACGAACTCGAAAATATAAACTTTCTGATTTCATGTATGTGTCTTAAGTTTTTTGATCTCTATCTAGAAGGGAAAACGCAAAAGACTTAAGACACATACACGAAAAATGTGGAAATTCGACCGAATCCAATTTTAATGTTGATTTTCGTCATTTGAAGAATTTTAACATGAATTTTTGTCAGCTTGGAATTTGGAGAAACCGAAAGGCTGAAAGTATGCTCTCGACTAATATAAATTTGATTAATATACAAATTTTATATGTATTTATTGAAGTTTCTTTAAGATTTATTTAATTATTCGAGGTATAAATGCATATGACTTAGATCAATTTCATAATTAAGGGCACATTTGTAGTCGGCAGGACTTAGACATATTTTTGTTCTTACCACGTGCTGAGAAATAAGCACGTGATCTATGTGAATGCAAATAAAACAAGGATTTTTTTGTTAACCTGGGCGTTGTTTCTCTACACATTTACATACAATTCTTCAAGTTGCTTAGCAATTCATTAGAGGCTTTTATACAAACTTTCTGGTCATTTCGATAGTCTGTAATGTGAAAACTACACCCGAAGACAGTGCTTTTCAATATTTTTCTCCAAATTACTTACACAGTTTTTGTATGATTGTAATTTTAACTTATCGAAGACACACGAAAAATATGATTTCTTTATTTTGACAATGAAAAACAAACTTGTAATCTCGAAATTTTTGTTTACTACTATATTTATTTCTTTATTTAAAATCTTTTTATTTAGTTTTTTTACAAAGGTACTTAAAAATTAATAGGATAAAAATATAAATATAACAATAAATTTTACACATATTTTTAAGGTTTATTTTATGTTTTTTATTTATTTATTTTGTTTTTTTAGCCAAGTTTTTAAGTGAAATACTATACATAATAATTTAAAAATATATAACAAACGAAAATTATTTACAAAAGAGAAAAATATGAAAAATGAGGATGTAATTAAGAGCTTATTGGGAAATTTTAGGTTAGTTTATTTTAAATAACAAATTTAATGAATTGAGTTTATTAAAAAGACTAGCTAAAGAGTGTAATGTAAGAAATAATAAGTGAAACAGAGTTGCTCATTAAGGGAATGTCAGTACTATATAAAATGGAACGTTATGTACCATAAGGAAAATAAGAATCTTCATTCATTCATTCACAACACTCTCCCTGAATTATAAATTTCCAACGTCGTCAACGTTTCCGGCCCAATCAGCATCACAATATCCTTCTATTTTGTCATATACTTTTTTATACACAATTCCTTTGGCAATAGTGCCTTTCAAGTACCTCATGAACCTCTTGACGGCTTCCCAATGTGGGATACCTGTACCTGGATTCTGTAACTTTTATTACGATAATCGTATCGCTATAATAATTAAAACGAAAATTTATCGTCTTTGCTATTCAGTAACATATTTTAACGATATTCGCTGTCGGTTGGAGTAAAAACAACTAAGTCAAAAAATCAAATATATTAGGTTTTGCTTTAATATTCTTTGTGCTTTTCGCTTATTTTCACATTTTCTATACAGAGATACCACATAAAATTGAATTAAATAGTGAGTAAGAAAAAGCTAGAGAGTAACGTACAAAAAGAATTACGGAATCACATTAACGTTACCGCAAGAGAATAAATATGTCGATAAATATTACGATTTTCGGTTCGCAAAAAGTTACAGAATCCAGGTACTGGGTTCCCTCCAAAACGGTTTAGTAGGCTTACAGCATAGCAAATGTCAGATCTCGAAATTTGTGCAGCAAACAACAAGCACCCTATAGCCTGAAAAATGTTAGATACGTACTACGATTGATCAATTTTTATTGAATTTACTTTCGGGTAACCTTCAAGCCGAGAACAGATGATATTTCTCCAATATCCTTCATTTTAAATTTAGATGCAAGTTTTTCTTTCAATGTATTAATAGATGTCATGTTGTTTGAAAATATTAACACGTCGTCTACATACATACGAGTAGATAGCAACGTACAATTGATCTTTGGTTATTTTATGGTAAATACATTGGTCTACTTCTCCTCTAACAAGATCCATTTTTACCAATTCGTGATTTATCGTCTCGTTCCATACTCTACCGGATTGCTTCAAACCATATATAGATTTTACTAGTTTGAAAACTCAATCTGTATCATCGTTAAACATTTCGGGTTGTTCCATGTAGACTTGCTCTTTTAAATTTCTATTTGAATATGCGCTTACTGCGTTAATTTTTTTTTAAAGAGAAGTAACAATGAATGCCTACTACTATTACTAGGTGCTACCTTCTTTAGGAAAGCGATAGTGATATAGAGGATAGGTGGTCAATATGCATATCTTGCTTTACTGTCAAGAAAAATAAGTATCTATGTGACTCGTACCTCATAACAGGGGCGAAAGTTTCATTAAAGTCTACTCCTCTACATTGCGAGAAACCTTTGGTCACCAATCTTGCCTTGAAACGTGTTCAATTACAGCTTTCAGCCGTTTTTGTTAAGAGCCTATTTTGATTTATAACCTTTTTTCCTTGTGGCAGTTTTGTTAGCATTCATGTATCATTAGCTAGAAGTGTCATACTCTTGCTACATTGCAAACTTCCCCTGCACAGAATTTGCCGTTGACATGGCTTCTTCCACAGGACCACCGGCCACAAATTGCATAGCACAAAATAATTGAGAATAGGAAGTTCGGTTTGCAATACGCTCTGAACGACGAATATCTTCACCTACGCATACATTTTTTTAACTCATGATCATTTGGAGCCCATTTTTCTTCAGAAATTTCAGCAGGCGGTAGGGCCAGTGAAAATTCCTCTGAATCATACGTACTTGCTTCATTACTGCTGTCATTTTCTTCAACTGGTTGATGGTAGTCTTCAGATGGCAATTCACTACGTCCATCACTCTCCACTAATTTGATATTATCGTCTACATTAAACAATTGGGCACATAAATACTTATTGGCTGTTTTGAAGTTTAATTTCTTGTCTTCTAAAAATACCACGTCGCGACTTAGTATGATTTTGCCATCCTGGCGGTTGAATAGTCTTGCACTCGGAACTAGGGTCTTATCGTCGCTCTCGATAATGAGCTTATTCCATAACATTTTTTTCAGCTTGAGATTATGTAATTTTATATCGAAAATGTAATCATATGGTTCGGTATCAAATGCCATAATCCCAAACTGAAAAAAAACGTGATCGAATCAGCTAGTTATCGAAAGCGATGATTACACCCCCCTATCCCACTATGATGCATTCAATAGATTTAGGGTCCATGTGTACCAGTGCAGTACAATCAAAAACTTTAATAAATTTGGTCGATGGCCAGACCATTTTTCTTCTGGAGAACAATTTTCACCTCTGCACGGAATTCTGTTCATTAAAAAACAAGCTGCGTTTGCCGCTTCAGCACAGAACCGGTGATTGAAACAGCTGCCAATCAGCATGCACCTGCTTCTATTGTAAAGTTTAGTGTAAGGTTTATTCTCTCCGCAACACCATTTTGATCCGGATAATATGGATAAGTTTTTTGGTGAATAATACCATGGCTTTTAAGGAAACTGGAAAATTTTTTACTCAAACATTCTCCACCATGCACAAGATTTTAATTTTTTGCAGCTTTGATTTTCGGCCATTTTTTAAATTTACAGAAACATCAAAAACCTCTATTTTCATTTTCAGGGGTAATCGAAAGTTTTTTAAGAAAAATCGTCTACGAACGTGACCTAAAATCTAGCGCCTGAGAACGAGTTTGCGTTAAACGGTCCTAAAACATCTGAATGCACTAGTTGTAATAGTTCTGTAGCTCTAGTTCCGGTTTCTTTGTTAGGTCTTCTGGTTTGCGTACCTTTATTAGACGTTACACACCGTTCATTAATAGGTATCTGATGCCAATGTTTTCTTCTTTTACTTCATACAAACTTTTATTGCATATGTGCGCCATCCGCCTGTGCCACAAGTGAAAATTTTCTTTAGCCACAAAAACCTTTTTGTTAAAATGAGCTTTACTATACAAACGATAAAGATCGTGGTGCGCTGTAGTCTTTGCTATGAGACTCAAAAATTTTGCAGTTATCTTCTTCAAAAATTACTTTTAGTCCACCCTCAGTCATTTGGTTTGCTACAAATTCAACGTTTTTGACAGTTATGTTTTTCATCTTCTTTCCACAGCTAATTGGGAGATCAATGTCGCCAGCATATTCCACATTAAGTTCGCTGTTATTTGGTTTGATACAAGAACCTTTTTGTTCTCTACTTTACGTTTGTTATACATGCAATCACTTACACTCATCATCAGCCGAATTATGAATAACAATTCCCCGTGAGTTTTTTCTCTTTTCCTATTCCTCCTATTATGAATTAAAATTTCCCCGGAAAAAAGGAGGAATTCTAAATATGAGGGAAAGGGAGATTTCTTTGAGAATTTTCACCCCAAACATTTTGAAGGGAACTAATGCAAAAACATAAAAATCAAATTAATAAATGTTTAATCAGAAATAATTTTTAGTCAGGCTTAAGTTCAGTAATTTCAATTCTTTTTATTGAATGAAATATTTTTATTAATTAATGTGAGTTTTTCTTTAGAAATATTTAATTCAATAAAAAGAATTGAAATTACTGAACTTAAGCCTGACTAAAAATTATTTCTGATTAAAAATTCACTATAGTTCAATTAAAATCTAAAAATGTCTCAATTAATAAATGTTTGTAAAACCATGGTATTAGCATTTATTTATGTCATTGTCCAGATTTCGCCTAGCCGATTTCCACCTTAGCGGACATTATCCACCTTAGAGGTATTGACTGGAAAAGCTTGCGGGACTACGTGAACGATACTGAGTTCCTATAAATGTGGGGTTCGTTTTATTAATTTATATGAGAGCGCACAACATGCCTATACTGCCTTATGTATATGCCCCCGGACATGAGCGTAATGGCTCCTTTTTTCAGCCTAACCTAACTTTCCTAATATTTATTTAGATTAAAAAGTTTAAATAAGCAAAGGAATATTATATTTCCCTATTGTTTGAGGCATTTTTATCCAAGCACTGCGCACATCAACTTCAAAAACATGAACTTATTAGTACTTCTGCCTTCAGAAAAAATACTAAAACACTTAACTTAGCATGCCTGCTTTAAGTTCACATAATAGGTAAATGAAGATTTGTTTCCCTATAATATCAAGACAGATAACAAAAACTTTATACAATTTACAATTTCCTTTGTACATGCTTTGTTATTTTAAATTTAGTCCATTCCCATCTCTGCACCTGGCTAGTTTTAGTTTCACTTTCTCAGCATAAAGTTATCCCGCATGCTTGTGTATGGTTGCGCTGTTTATTTTATTTTTTATTTAAGCAAAAAAAGGTGTTTTTATTAACACACATTCTTGTTGACAATGGAAACATTAAATTTTTATTTAATCTCTAATCTGAGCTCTTGCGGTTAGTGCATAATAAAATGTAAACATTAAACAGCTGATCCAGATTTTACTCTCTACCGTAATTGCTTATACCCGGCTATTTAGAATAGGAAGATATTCCCCGGTAACAAATAATAGGGAAGAGAAAAAACTCCGCTGTAAAATTCATAATTGGGCTGCATATAATTGCTATCGCCGCTGTCGACGTACCAACACACTTTCAGATGTTTCATTTTCAACGCAAAATTGCAATAAGTGTAGTTACAAAATTTTTTCTATTTTTTATCACTTCTCTTAAAAAACTCGTTATCATTATTGCTTTTGATTTTATCCTGGGGGCAAATCACGGCATTCGATACGACTCGTAAGTTAAAAATATTTCCAAATAAACTCTATTGAAATATTTTTAAATTACGAGTCGTATCGGATGCCGTGATTTACCCCTGAATGCAATATGCAATTGCAGAACTATACTTGTTTTTTGTTTTTCTTAGGATTCCTTAAATACAAAGCGGCTTCACTTACTGTTTTGTGATCACATTTTCCATCCTATAAGTGAAGATTTTTCGCAGTGTATCCACTGTTAATTTTTCCTTGGAATTCTTCATGGTCATCACCAAAGTCCTAAATTCGTCAGGCAAACCAGCTAACATTAACGAAACTATTAACTCGTCGTCTATGTTGAGACCAGCGGTTTTAACCTTCAGCTCTATGATCAACAATTCATTCACATATGTAAGCCTGCATGAAACCGTACTCTGCCAACTTAATGTTGACTAATTGGTTTAATAGTTCCACTTTCCTGGTAAATGCTGTGTCTTCATAAGCATTCATGAGGGCGTCTCCGTTTTCCTTGGCCGTTTTTGCTGTTGCAATATGTCCATAATTGCTTAGGTCTACCATCAATGTGAGTTCAGCTAATGTACACTCATCTCGCTTTGTGTCATCAGCTCCTATAACACCATTTGCAACTACTGACCAGCATTTCTTGATTACTAAGCATGATTTCGTCCAGACGTAGACGTTTTCCCGTCCGTGTAATGTCTCCATTTGAGAATATTCCGGGTGCGTGCACCATTTTCAATTAATAAAATATCAGGAAAAAAAAAACTATATGGTCTAATACTCGCGCGCCATGGGGCCCATACGACTAACGAAATAGTATAGTGTAAAAAATAATAAGTGTAACAGAGTTGCTTATAAAGGGAATGTCAGTATTATATTAAATAGTACGTTATGTACAATAAGTTAAGGGAAATAAGAATCTTCATTCATTCATTCACAACAAAATTAAATTGTTTGATTTTAGTTGAAAAATTAATAATTGCATATTAAAAAAAACGGTCTTGTAAATATTTGTACAGGTTGATCTGGTTTGTGTTGGCGTTATAGTGTCCATGATATGTGTCAACGTTAAAAAAATGAGTTCGCTTAGAGTTGTTAATGGGTTAGGCGGCTTTTAAAAAAAATTAAATCAAATTTAAGTTCACTTTTCTATTAAATTAGATATAGAAGGTATATTTATCGGCGAATTAAAGCAAAATCTCTGTGATTAGACTAATGCCCAAAAGTATGAAGCAAGGCAAATTCACAACAGGAAAAGTTGAAAACACAGCTGATATCCTTTTTTTTTGCCTAATTTAAGACGAATTCATATAACTGTTGGCTCGTATGTTAAAAGCAAGGTGAATGCAGTATCAGATGACCTTTTCCGCCCGGCATATTATCAGCTGTTGATGCCAAATTGAGCAATTTGAATCAAACTGTTAAAATTTACTTACAAATCTTCTGACAGATTGCTTTTGTAGCACAGCAAACAACATGTTGCTCTTTGTGTAGTTATATTGTTGTAGGGAAGAGGCAAGGCGAATGCAAATAAGGTGATCTTAATTCGCTAGCTGACATAACTTCCCTGCTGTTGAATGAACCAAAACGTTAAGAAATATTCTGAAAGAAGGAAATTTTTCACTAACAAATATACAAGGCGAATACGCAGAGTTGCAAATCAAGACCACCTTGTATCAATTCGTCTTGGGAAGAGATCACCTGATACTGAATTCGCCTAGGTCAAAAGTTTTTTATGTATGCGCCGGGCGATTTTTTTTTGGCGGCGGAGGCTTTTGAGAAAATTGTCGGCGGAAGCTAAGAACAAATAACATGAAAATCAAATTTGAGATAAAAAATAATTAAAAAATAAAAAGCCATCATGGAGTACGAGCCTCCCAAAGCAACAATAAAATACCAAATTGTTTTTATTGTTTGTACTTTGTTGTAGTATTAATTTTACCTGTCACGAATTTGCCTTGGTATGAACAATAATTCTTAGTATGTGGCGGCCTTGGTGAAATGAGTTCACAGGGAATTTGCTTGAATTTTCCGTTACATAATAACATACAGAGATATGCATGTACATAATATGTGGGTGTTACCAATTAATTTAAATTTGATTTGTATTTTGTTTTTTTTACAAAATTAAGAAATACTAAAAAAATATATAATAAAAAAATTATATCATTATTGATTTAAACTTGGCATTAAACATTTTCAAGTTTTGATTCATTTTCAATTTTATTCTTTACATTTTTGTACATGTATATCAGACCCATTTCAGGGAATATTTTATAATTATAAATATTTTTTATAAATTCTTGTAACGATTTAATTTGTACAAAATCGAATTTTTAAGTAAAGTTTATAAATTTATATTTCGTTGATAATTAAATGAAGGGTTATTGCTTTTTATTTTTGGCACTTTAGTTTTGGCAAATATTTTTGAATAATGGGAATATGTACAATTTTGTGCAATAATCCAGAAAGAAAGTATGTAATTAAATGTGCAATTTTTTTAAAAGTTCGTTTTGAAATTTTATTGAAATAAAATTTCTTTTATTTTCAATATAAATTATAGAATTGACTTTATTTATTTTTAGTTGATCCCGTTTAGAGGAGCAAAAGCGATATACATACATATGTACATTTCCAAACATAGATCAAAAAATAGGTTCAAGCAAAAAGTTATTGGCATACATATCTTGAGTTTTCAAATCAAAAGCATGTGTTTTAAGGCAAGGGATAATTTATCCATTTCATATGTTAATTCTAGTGCCGCTTTCGCATTTACAAAGTTTTTTGTGGAAAACAGAATATACGATTTCTTTAACAACTACAAAAAATATTTAATTGATTTGTTGTTGAGTTTGCTTTAGTACTGATTAAAGCTTAATAATTTTAAGATATTTTTTTAAAGTTCTTTCGCTACTTAATAAAAATGATTTTAATGCAAAAATATATTTAATTATATCTTACTAAAATATAAAATTTTAGATAATTTTTTTGTTTTGTATTAAATTGGTACTACTTAAATATTTAGATTATATTTCTTTAGGCACGCAACTACTAAGACGATTTTATTTTTTTATATTAAATTATTGTTTTAAGCCTCAATTCAATAGATGAGCAGCTAAAGAGCTTTTCGCACCAATTGCCTAAATCACTTCCCCAAAGTGATGATTATATGAAAACATTTAAATATCAAAAATAAATTAGTTAGAAATAATTTTTTAATACGGGCTCAAGTTAATATTTTCAATTAAAGTTTGGGGGATTCAAACGCTAGTTATAAAGGCCATAAAGGTCATATTGTCCTAATGTTTTAAATTATTTTAATATAAAATAGTTTTTGCTTTTGTTTTTTTTTCTTCTTTTAAACAAAAATTTTAAAACCATATGACAATATGTTCAATATGACTTTTATGACTACCATTTGAATCTCCCTATTTTAATCAGAATAAAATATTTTATTAATTTATATCGCTCGTTTACTCAAAGAGCTGTTAATGATGCTAAATTAATCCTTATATCGTTCTACAAATTGGTTTTTTTAAGTTGTGACATTGTTTCAGCAAATGAGCGATATGATTTCTTAAAAAAAGGCAAGAAAAGTTAAAGTAGGTTTTGGCTGGGGGAAATGCCGCATTTTTCTATGCCACCACGCACGAATACATCAGCATTCAATCCATGACTACCTACTAGGGCAGAGACTGGTCCTGTTCGTAAATAAAGTATTGGGCTGAAAATAAATTGCTTCACTGAAATAGATAACTCATTAAACAAATAAATGTCAAATATGGGGCACAAACGTGGCTACTGGTAAAAAAATTATCAGCATACTTGTATTGCATTTTAAATTAAAGTTTGATCATGTGATGTACAAGGCAGTGATACATTTACGAAATGGCTGTTTAAATAAATTTTTAATGAAAGGTTTAGTTAAACATAATATTATTGACTTGCGCTGAACATAAATATGAAAAAAACCGGAAACAGCCATGTATAGTTTTACTTATAAATACAATCGGTAAGATGGCAAATCAATAATAGTATGTACAACAAAACCATTTCTCATATGCTATTTCATTAAAAAATTCATTCTAAATAGCTGATGTTAGGAAACACTCCTTGCCTGTGCCGATGAAATGAAGTGCATGGTGGCACTTTAAATTTTCTTGTCTTGCTTAGAAAATCACTTTAGTTAATAAAAAAATTAATTCTACAAAAATACGTGCAAATAATGAATTTTAGCCCGATTAAGAAATTATTTCCGATTCAAATTCATTATAGTTCAATTAAATAATAAAGAGTATATTCATAAAAAAATATTTGGGAATCATAAGAAGCTTATAAAACAGTTTTTCATACAAAAATTTATGTTCTTGCAAAAATTATTTTTGTTTTATAAACTCATTATAAAACATGAATGAGGCAGTAATTTAAGACAATTAGTAATAAAATTTCGCGAGAAATTTCTCCCATTTTTTCAAATAAAAATTGTATGCTTGAATTTTTATATAGAGGGTAATCATGAATAAAATTCCGCGAGAAAATTTTCCCGCGGAGCGATTTCAAACAATAGAAAGTAATAGGGAAAACAAAAAAATTTCTAATTGTTAAAATGGAGAAATTTCTCGAGGAATTTTGTTCATGATTACCCTGATATTGTTTGAAATTGTTCCCCGGGAAAAATTTTTCGCTAAGTTTTATTCATAATTGCCTTCAATATGTATCACAATTTTTAAAAATTTTATTTTTGTTTTTCATACAAAATTCAGACTATGCTTGGCCCAAGGGCAATTTTATATAAAGTAGACAGATGACTCTCCCCAATTCGCTTTGAAAAATTTATACTTGGAAATTAAAAAAAAAAGTTACTGAAAAATTTGTATTGTAAGCCGAATGTATGCAAAACAAAAACAAATTTTCAAAATCTTGCTTTTTCCACTTTGCTGGAGTGATTGAAACAATTAGGCTTTCTGCTGGAGAAATTGCCAATTTAATCAAAATCCCTATAAAACTCAGAGAGCATTTCAAACTCTATTGAATTGGTTGTTTTTTTTTAATTTATTGTTCAAAAGTGTTTCTTTAAATTTCTTTACGCTTTTTCTCTAATTAAAAAAAACTACAAATGCCTAAAAATTTTGTGTTAATAGGTAAATGCTTTTAAATTATTTTCTTTATCAATAATTGAATATTATCGTATTGTATGTATAAGTACAATATTTCTAAATAATTTTTTAATATATGTATGTATGTACTTACTTGGAAGCGATTTTTCTGCATTTTACTTTTTTTACTTCTGTCTTATTATAATTGATAATTAATATAATGGCATGTTTGAATTTATTGTTAATTTTGTTTGCGATTTCTATTGGCTGCGGGCTAGGCGGGAATTAGCAAAACAATCGCCAAAGAATTTATCAAGAGAATGATATAAATGTGGTCTGACGCCGGCTAGAGCATGATCCTCATCAGGGTAACTCTGTTCAAGAAATGTGGGAAAATAAAAAAAAACAACTTTTTAAGGAATATTTTCTATAAGTTCTTCGTAAAGAGAGAGAGAGAGAGAGAGAGAGAGAAAGAGAAAGAGAGATTGTGTGTGTATGCTATTTCAATGTATTTTTAATAAAAAAATATTTTAATTAATAAGTAAAATAATAATTTGGGATTATTAGTGCGTTTAAAAAATTAAAAAAAAAGATTTAATTTGATAACCACCACGAAGATCCATTGGATCTCTCTAGAATTTAGTTCCCAATTGTGACCAAATGCCTTCTTACGTGCGAGTGCTTTGCTTACTCTAGCTTAAATTTTGTAGTTCTGACATACATATGTATATATCAGGATAGGGTGCCAATAACAGCCGATCGTCATCGAACAAGATTTTGTTCTTAATTCATTCCAGGAAACGCCAAGGGTGTTTATTTCACTTTCAGTGGAGCCCCGTCATGTTTTACGTGGCCTACCAGCTTGTCGGCCTGCCTGGGCCGTTGGGGTTCCAACGGATAGCTTGTTTAGACACGTTATTATCGTTAGGTTGCAGGCTGCTGGCAAGGAACGGTGAAATTGAGAGTCCAGCTCACTTGTGTTGAGGAGAAGATAGTAGAGAGGGAAGGGATAGCAATAGGGAAAGGATAGTGATGGAGAAGTAGAAAGATGAAGGAATACATAGAGGAAAGCTTCATTCTTTTACAACTCTGCTTTTTTGCTCGCTTTCTTTTAATAATGCAGTGTTGCAGCGCCTTGTGGTGTCAAATAAGGCGTATTAAATTTTGAAGCTGTGTTTAGTAGCCATTTTATTGGTTATTTTACTTCGCCGATGATTCTGTTACACAACGAAGGAGGAAGCTCTGATGTTACATTAGGATTAGTATCTGCTTCAAAAGCTTTTTCAAGGTCTATAAACAGAATATGGAGTGTGGAGTTGAACTGCATGCACTGTTCAATAATAAAGCGCAATGTTTTGATATGATCCGCGCAAGAGTATCCACTACGGAAACCAGCTTGACAGAAACTGATGGTTTCTTCTACATAGGTTGGTAGGACACAGATACCCCACCAGTTGTTGCAATCTTTTAGATTACCTTTCTTCAAATCTTTCACTATAATACCATCCGTCCACTCTTGAGGGAAATATTCGCCTTCCCACGCCACAGTTATAAGTGGGTGTAGGAGTTCAGCAGTTTTGGGTTGGATTTGTATATTTTAGCTGGTATACCGTCTGTGCCAGCAGCTTTGCCATTTGGGAGCTGTTTTATAGCTGCTGTGATTTCTGTAAGACTGGGGGCGCAGTTCTAATACCAGATTTTAAGACGGTATTCGCACTTGTGTTAGTTAATATTATGGAAAAGTGATTTCCATTCAGATCGCGTATAGGATGTTCCGTGCGCATTCTTTGGTCAGCAAGCTTTCTTGCGACTTGGAAAACTGTTCGAGTGTCTACGGAATTTGTTGCGTTTTCGGCCTCTTGTGCTAGGGAGTCAATGCTTTTACGTTTATTTCGACGCAATATACGCTGTATTGTCTTCTAGAGATTGTGGTATTGAGCTTCTAGTATGGTCTTCTCATCAAGATTTTCAGAGGCGTTACATCAATCTTTTAACTCAACAATTCAACAATTATTTTCCAAGTATCATCAGACATCCATGGGGCTGGTTCATTTGTGTTATCAGCACAAGCTCTGATGGTGTTTCAAATATAATGTCACTTGGAATTAATCGAGCTTTGCGGTTCAATGTTTCTAGCATTCATGTTATAGCGAAGTTGTGCTGTAAAACTGTTCCGCATGCTTACGTTTTGTAGGCGACCTACATACGTCGTATTTTCTAGGTTGAAAGTTCAGGCTATTTTTTTGATTGCTGCAGTTTGGCTACAACTAAATAATGATCTCGAGATTGGCCAATGTCTGCTCCTCTCTTGCTCCGAACATCTAGTAGGCGTTTATAAAGCGGTGACTAATAGCACAGTGGTCAATTTGGTTAGCCGTTCTATATCGGTCAGAAGGTAGCCAAGTTACTTTATGACAATATTTGTGTTCGAATAAGGTGCCGCCGATTACAAGCCTTCACCGTTGTCATTCCGTGCTCTCAGACAACGCCTACCCATTACGTGTCTCAGCGATTCATTATCAGAATAAAGTTCAGCGTTTAGAACACCCATTACTTTAATAATATCCGGTTGTGGTACTGTATGACATATCATTTGTACCACCTTCATAGTATTGTATTGGGGAAATGTTTCTTACTTTAGACCCAAAGTGAGCAAAAATAAGTCTATCCGACACAGGTTTCCATTTAATTAGGCTTTTACGTACAGGGTGGCCCAAATAAGACCAGCTGATGTGAAACACAAATAACTTTTTTTATTTTTTAACATAATTTATTTTTTATTTTTGCAGATTATAGCTGAACTCTTGGAAAATTTAAAATGAATACGTACTGTCCACAATAACGTATTAAAATTATCGATTTTTACTATTCTTCTCAACGATCAATTGTTCTGACGCAGCGAAATTATTGCCGTTTTTTTAACGTAAGACCAGCGTCCACATCTTCCATGATTACAAGTTTAGTTCGCCGTTTTGAGGAACTGGGTTCAGTTGCCGACCGTCCAGGAAGAGGTGCTCATCGAAATATTCGTACTGTAGACAACGTGGAAGCTGTACTGCAGAGTGTTGCAAATGATCAATATGTCTCAACTCGTCGCCGTTCCTGCCAATTGGGTGTACCCAGAACAACATTACAGAGAATTTTAAAGTTGGATCCTAAGATGTATCCATACAAAGTTCAAATTGTGCAACAGCTTCTACCACAAGACCCCCAACAACGACTACAATACGCTATTCGTTTTACACAATTAGCCACACAAAATGATTTTTTAAATAATCTTTTGATTACGGATGAAGCGCCATTTCCATTTAAGTGGTTATGTGAATAAACAAAACTGTAGGTTGCGGGGCTCCGAAAATCCAAGGGCAATACATCAGTCACACCCAATCAGATGCACTGTTTGGTGCGGTGTTATGGCCACAAAAATCATCGGCTCATATTTCTTTCAAAATGAGAATGAAACGTCAGAAACAGTCTCACAAACTATGAACATGCTGCGTGAAATTTTTGGTGAACGCATAATTTCAAGAAATTCAGATTTCCCTTGGCCTCCTCATTTACCAGATTTAACTGCGCCCGATTTTTTTTATGGCGATATTTAAAAGACAAAGTGTATGTTAACAAACCACAGACACTTGGACAGCTCAAGCAGAATATTCGAGACGAAATACGACGCCTGCAACCAGAAATATTAGGCCGTCTAATGCAAAATGCGCTAAAAAGAGCCAATGCCTGTATCGAGCAAAATGGTGGTCATTTGTCTGATGTCATATTTCACACATAGTCACGTTAAATTTCCATAAAATGTATTTAACATATAAAAATAAATCATTTAAAAAAACCGTTATTACAAGAGTTACACGTGTTTAACATCACTAGGTCTCATTTGGGCCACCCTGTACATCTCAGCATATCAACATTATTTCAACACCGCCTTCATGAGAGCTACTAACGAACTACCCAAGATGTATCTAACTAGGTGGCAGCGCTACTTCAGCTGATAATTTTTTGCTCTGTGTGCTTTGTAGCTGAAGATTGTCAAAAACTTGGATTTTGTTTTGGTTTTAGTACAATTATTTTTGTGCTTTTGACATTCTTCAGTTCTTTACACAGCTATGGTTGCCGTATTTTTGTATAACAAATCCTTACGCAGTCACCTGTACAATTACACCATGGAACTACCCAATTAACGATCCTTTTTCGAGATTGCCAGGCTAACAAACACCATTTTGCTTGGATGACACAAACATTTCTTCGTGAAAATTTCAATTAATATTTTAGTTGTTAGATGGATTGGATAGGCCTATTCCATACATGCTTCCTTCCATTTATGTCTGTATGTATTGTGATCATTAGGTTAAATGTGGAAAGCAATCGCTTTTTAAATACTTGGGATTAACCCAAATTTTTAATAATAGCTGTGTTGGCACATGAACAAAATAATCTGTATTATGTTACACAACTTTTTTTTATGTATAATTAGCATAATAATGAAAAACAACCCTTTTCTCTCACTTGTGATTAACACAAATTATTGGTCACGGTACACAGGTATACAGTTGTGTTGGCGCATGCGCGAAACAATCTGTATTATGTTTATGTAAGTGTTTAGAACACACAATTAAATCTTTACGAGTAATTATGTAGGTTAATTATGGAAAACGACCCTTTTTTCGCACAACTTGTTAATAAGGGTAGACAGGTATATATAAATTTGTGTTGGCACATGCGCGAAGTTGGCAAATTTAATTGATTATTAAGTATGTAATTAGAGTTCTTCTGAGCAGGTATACTTAAAATTATATTTAAGTTGTTATCTTTGTGAACTAGATGCCAGTATCTTACAAACATTCAAAAAGTGAAGTTAATGGACAAAATAAATAAAACAGTGTTTGTGAATTATTAGAAGTGATTTTTGAGTTTGTGGCATAAAAACTAAAAGTGAAAATTAATCAAATATATCAGTGTTAAAAAATGTGGGTGTGCGGCAGCGGTTAAGGGTTTTTTACTCACGATTTGTTTGAATAGGATATCATGCCTTTCCAAATTTTTCGCTAATATCATGGCCTGTTGATAGTGCACATTATCGTCTAAAGTACCGTGAATCAAGAGGAATTTGCGGCCTTTGAATTGTGTTGCTTTAGTGCTCAAGCGTGAAGCTGCATAGCCCAATTCATTTATGGCAGGCAGTCCCATATAACGTTCAGTGTAGATTGAATCTATAATAAGTTTTTGTATGTGTTATTTTTCTAAGGCATAACTAGTACATAGTTTTTGATAAAAGATAGGAATAATAATGTATTAAAATAAGCAACTTACCATAATAAGTCCAATCGGTGACTGGTGCTATGGAAGCGGCACAACTAAAAACATGTTCCTTATCGCGAGCCAAGGCCATGGCAGCGGCATAGCCACCATAACTCCAACCCCAAATGCCGGTATGATTGGCATCAATAAAATTATGTGTTTCCTGAAGTTGTCTGAATTGCAACAAGAAACAAAGAATAATTCCAGAGGCCATAAATAAAATACGAAACATAAAATATCCATAGAAAATTATTTTCTTACTTGGTGACATTAATCTGATCCTCAATTTCCACTGTACCTAATTTCAAATAAATGGAGTGCAATAATTTATCACCCCTCAAACCCGAACCACGACCATCAATTTTGGCATAGATCACAGATTGATTTGATGAAAGATAAGTACCCCAGTCAACGATCCATCTATCAACCACCTGCGGGAAAGAAAAAAAATTACAAAACAACGAAATTAAACTCAATGGAAAACCTAATGACTCAATACACAGCCCTATTTAAAAATTCAACAAAAAGTGGAAGATTTTAAAAAGCTTTTGAACATTAATTATTCAGAACTGTAGTGGATTTTAAATTATGTGGAATGCCTTAAAAAACAGCATAAAAACTATTTTTATTATAATAAATTTTATTTACACTCAATGAATTGTGCTATACAGCCTCACGCTTGAGCACTCAAGTAATACAATTCAAAGGCAGGAAATTCCTATTGGTCCACGATACTTTAGACGATAATGTAAATTATCCGCAGGCCATGATATTTGGAAGGACATGATATTCTACTCAAGCAAAGCGTAAGTGAAAGCTTTTGACCGCTATCGCGTGCTTGCACCAGCATCATACTAATCAAAACACAAAATTATTATTCGGAGTGACCTTTTGATAAAAAAAAGTTTCAGATATCAAGTATATTTACATAATTCGCTATGATTTTGATAAAATTCATTTCTCGTAGCGTTTTAGGAAATTAAATTTAATTTTTCAGCCTTTCAGCACATAAAATTATGAAGAAAGCCAAAGATAATATTTGAAGATTTTAAGTTATTGTAGTCTGAAGCTGAGCGTTTTCGGAAAGTCGAAAAACCGATGTTTCTTCTTTTTAGACGAAAAGGAACCCTATTGTTTTCGCTACGTTGTCCTACCTTCTGTCTGTCTGTCCTTCGCAGGCTGTTTCTCGAGAACCGTAAGAGAATGTATAAAAGATTCGCCGCTACAACAACACATATATGACAGTTAAAAATTAAATTTTTAAACGCTAGACAATTATATATCAGACACAACATTTTCAAAGTTAAAGTATTTTTATGCAAACTACCGCCAATTAATACTGAAATTAAAAAAAAAATTAAAATTAAAGGATATTCTATCAGTTAATGTAATTTTGACTTATTATCAGGAGTAAGTGTCAAAACTAAAAAATCGCTAAAAAACGCCAAAAATTAAAAAACTTTAATACTAAACAAAATCGTCAAAACCCGAAAATAGAAACAGATATTATATAAATTTTACAGCCTTATTTATAAAACTTATTGAGGCTTTATAAAGACTTTTTAAGAAAAATGTTGTATGCAAGTTTGTTTTAAAAACCCTTTATAAAGCCTTAATAAGTTTTATAAACACGGCTGTTAGCTTTTTAAAAATAACTACAGAAAGTTAAAGATCGCTGACTGTCCGCGACTGCTGCTTATAGCAGCTACTCCGTATACCTACGGAATGTGTGACGCGTCTAGTAGCACTGAGCTGACATGATATATTAGCCGCGGGGCGGAGCATCTAGAAATGCATCCAGTCAATACCTTTTCACAATTTCTCTTTTGAAAAATATACCTTTTGAACTTTTAATTGATTAGTACTTACCGAGAATGAATCGGGACCACCATAGACATCAACCAATAATGGATATTTCGTCTTCCCGGAACGATCCATATTGGGTGGATATTGCAGTATAACTTTGGCTTTGAAATCGTTGGCGATGGGTATCGTTGCAATTTCGACGGTAGGCATTGCAATGCCACTCAATTTGTTGCTCAATTTCGTATTATTCTCCCACGTTATAATTTTCTTTAAGGTAACTTGATCTTTTGGTTAATGAATAAAAATAAAAATCATAAAATCAAAATTTTTTAAATAAAAATGATGGTTTAGTGTAGGAAATAAGGAGTAAAACTTACTATTGACATAAGACCATTCGTAAATAACTGTCTGAGGTAAATTTGGTCCCAAAGACGAGATTGCGACTTGATTTTTGGCATTAAAATCAGCAGAGTAGTAAGTTTGTTTGATCCCTAAAAAGAAATATAATAATAATGTTTAATTACTTTAATATTGGCCCAATTCACAATCTTGTACAAATGGTCTTGCGTCGTAGCATGTATAAAATGGTATAGTATATATATTGATACTCACCACTTAAAAGTTCTTAGTGGTGACTATCAGGGTATGCTATACCGATTTACACATGCAAGATGAAAGACCATTTGCACAAGATTGTGAATTGGGCTATTGTATTAAATGTGTGGAGCAGCGTTTTTAATTTTGTGTTATATCTATATAGTTTTACTTACCATTTGATTCATGCAGATTACATGTTAAACATTTGGCAGTTTGTCCTGTGGCCGCTTTTATGGCATACACATGCAAATGTTCTGGATTTTGTTCGGTGTTTGCGGTATAGAAAATTATATCGTGCGCTGTGTCCCAGTGTAATATGGAGGTGACGACATATTTGCCCTTCGTCAGGGCCTCAGGTTTTCCACTAGTCGTAGCGGTAGACAGAACTACTAAATGACGATAGTCACCGCTGGCACCTTGAGGCTGGGGCGTAATGAAAGCTATGCGTGTGCCATCGCGATTTTTGAAGGGTGCGGAAAAGAAATCTACCCAACCGGTTTTCGATTGTAAGCTATACGCCTGATAGAATAATAATACAGAATGAATTTTGTTTTTAAATAACCAATTATTATTATCTAATGTAATTTATATTCTTCTTTAAGTTGATCCAGTGATTTTACGATCACTGGATTTTTTTTTTCAGGTAGTAAATCTAAGTTACCATTATTTATTGATAGCCTGAACTTACGAGTAGTTGTTGGTTATGGATATGACCGACGAATGCGAATTGTTCAGTCGTTTATTTTTAGAAAACTGCTCCTCTTTTGACCTAAAGATCTTAAGGATTTATTAAGAAAGTGTGAGGTTTTTGAGGGGGGGAATGAATGCAAACTATTGCTGTGGGAGGGGAGCTAGAATTACAAGGATAAAGCATCAAATTTTAGTACTATACGATTCAGGGTCATGAAAGGAAAATCTACATAAGCAGAGAGCCGCCGAAGTAAGTAAGTGTTATGAATAAGAATGTGATGGGAAACGTCAATTTGTCTTAAATAAAATGGAACTTAAAAATTAGTTAAGATGCACATTTTTAATTTATAAGTGTCAAGTTTTTAACGATCTCTTTTGTTGATTGAAAAATTTAAGTTATTTGTGTTTATTAGCAATTAAACTTTTTACTTTGCCATCAAAATGTTTGCTGTGTACTTATTTAAATCCACAATTTGGGAATTTATTCAAAAAAATAGAATTTGACAAAGTCAAATCCTCGTGTTGATGGTCACTTAATCGAGTGGTAAAATTGCTTATAACGGATCGGCAAGTAGACTCAAGGTGCGGTCACACTGGTCAAACATTTGCCCAAAAAAAGCGTAACGAACAAACACTAGTGAAAAAAGTGTTGATCCAGGCACTTGTTTATCAAATTAAACAGTTTCGAACTCAAGTAATGGACAATGTCATAGAAACCAACATTATTGGCTACTCTTTAACTTGATATACTTTTGTCTGAATTGAAAGATTTTTTATTGGCGTTTAGTGGTTACGCCTTTTTGGGTAAATGTTAGACCAGTGTGACCGTGTCTTCAGTGATGGTTACTATGGTTATTATATTTTTTAAACTGGCGTAAACTTTAGATTTGAGATAACCCTACAGGAAAAGATCCGTAGATATTTAAATTAGATTAGAATTAAATTGATATATCATCTTATGGGGATCAATTTTTCTTTAATTATTGCAGGAACTTACTTTGTAGGGATGCAGCTTAAGGTCATGGACAGACTGATCAACACTTTCTACATATATTTTGTGTTCTATAAATCAAAAACTAAAAATACTAAATTGAGTGCAATCTAGTGACGTAATTGCATTTAAAACCCTAAACGATTTCAATTTCACAATGTGATATTTTTATACATGCTTAGATACTTGTGTGTAAATCAATATGATATTGCCAGGGAAATCAAATGGTTTCATTAAATTAAAAGGGAAAAAATAAGAATATATAAAGAAAGCACTTCTTCACTTACCTTTTGCCTCCTCAAACCATTAAATATTTGCACATGTGCCTGATTTTGTATACGATTCATCCATACCGACAAAACATTCGTATTATTCAACCAATCCACAACCGTTATGATATAATCGCTTTCGGTATTTAGGCCACTTGGTACTGGAACATTTGTCAAATGGTCCGTACCCGCTGCTGCCCTATCCAAATCTGAAGTAAACAGTTCTACTCGTGGATTTGGAGAACCGGCTTTCGGATAGGCCACCAAACGATTATAAGGATATTGAAAACGTAGATCACCAGCTTCGCCATAAATGGGAAAATTTATAACGTTTGTGGGGCTATCGTCGAATCGTATGAAAGCCAATTTCTTGCCATCGGGACTAAACCAAACGGCCGAATTGGAAGAGAAAACTTCCTCCTCGTACACCCAATCGGGAATACCATTCAAAATGGCACCATTGGTGTCATGGGTTAAGGCGATCTCATCAGCAAATGCTGAAGGTTTATAATATAAATTGCGCTCATAATTAATGACCAAAGCGTTTCCTACGGGGGCCCATTGTACCATTATCAAGGATTTCGCTTGCTTTTGGATCTCTAACGGCTTTACAACGCCACTTGCTATATCATAGATGTCATAGTCGGCCAAAAAGCTGTGACGGAAATTCTTTTTGTAGTTCTTGGCCAATAATAAAAGTGTGCCATCCGCTGATTCTTCATATGAAACATATTCTTGCTAAATTTATAATGCGAAGACAAAACCGATTTTAAAATTATTATTTGCGAAAAATCTTCTAATACACATTACATTTCTTCAATATTTTATTTATTTTTTATACTTACAGCTGTATCCAGTAAAATTCTCCTTTTCTTCCTCGTCTCTACATTGTATTCCATTATGGCCTGAAAATTTTTAAAATTCTTTAAATAGCATTTTGAAAATGTGTTCACTTGGCTACCATACTTGTTTAAAACTTACATTATTCTCTTTGTAGATTATGTTGCCGCCGGTCGACCAACTGCCATTGAAAGTTTTTGCTAACAATTTACCTTGTAGTATATCTTCCAAATGTATTGCATTTTTATGATCTGCACCTGCAGAGTCATGCGCGGGGCGTTCAGGGGTAGTAAAAATAACACAGATAACAGCCAAAACAGCTAACAGTCCAATGACACCCACTACGAGCAGGCAAATACGAACTCTTCGTTTAGTTTCGGAAGGATAGTCAACATTCTGAATAATGGTTAGAGTAATTTAGAAAATGGCGCTTATTGCTTAAAAAAAGTTGTAAATTATTTAACGAATAAAATTAGTCGAATAAAAATTAAACATATCGAGAGCCTACATATATATGTATAAAAACTAGTTAATTCGGTCATTATTGTAAAAATAAATGATAAGCCTTCCATAATATGGTTTCAATATGCTTACTAATTTATAAGTCTGCAAAAAATCTTTTATTTTGCACTGGTTTGCGCACTTTTATGAGATAGCATGTTTTAGTCGATCAAAAAACAAATATTTTTTTAGAGTTAGCATATTCTGTTGGAAAAAATATATATAATTTTTTTGAGAATATTTATTTTTTAATCAATTTGTGAAATCTTTAACTCAATACTAGATATAAGAATTGAAAAACCACAAGAAAAAACTTAAAATACCACAAAAAAATAAATTCAGCCTGACTGAAAGCCTCTTCCATGTCGAGGTGGTCAGCTTTAGCACACTCTAACTCTCTCTAGTGTAACAGGGCCACTCTAAGTTATCAATTTCGAAATCTAATGTCATTGACTATAATCGTTCCATACATAATGTTTCTATTCGATTAACAGTTTAAAAGATATACATGTATTACCAATTTTTTTTTCGGAACCCCTCCGTACTAATATATTAAAAGTGACCTTTTTTCAAAAGTAGTCATAGGATATCAAAATCCTTAGATTCGTGTTCAGCATGCCAAATGCAATCAGATATGAGGTAGAATTATTATAAATTACAAATTTTTTAAAAATATTGGAAATTTACATGGGAGTTAGAATTTATTTTCACAAAAAAAAAAAATTATACTTTGAGATAGCAGAATAAGAAAAATTGATATAAAACGGGGAGCTATTTGCCATCGGAAACTCATTTTGACCAAATTTGAGATGACGTGTTTTGAATATAGGCTCTCGATATGCAATTTTCGAATAAAGATTCTTTATAAGGTATGTAATAATATTATTTTGATTAGAAGGAAGATTCCTAAAGGTTTGCACCAGAGATTTTCATGTATTATTTTATTCGAATATTACTCGACTAAAAATTATTCGTATAACAATTATTTAAACATGAAAATTTTGCCTCAATTTTTTGAAAGTATTTAAGCAATATTATGTTATGCGAATAATATTATACGACTAAAAATTATTCAAATAAAAATTATTTGAATATGAAAATTTTGCTTAAACTTTGTGCAAGTACTCAAGGAATATTTTTTTATTCGAATAAAATTATTCGAATGAAAACTCTTTAAAGAAAATTTTAAACTAATAAAAATTTTGCTTTTTTATTATTGTTGAAATATTTATAATCTAGTATTTATACATATCGCTCTTTTATGGCAACATAGTCGTAACTCAGAAAAAAATATGGGATTTGGCTTACCATGTAGGTCATCTCTAAAACTTGCCGCCAGTCCATTAAAATCAAAGTGTAGCAAAAATTTAATTGACAAGAAGTTGTGGAGTAATAAGATGCAAAAACTCTTTTCTTTTGCAAACTTTCTAAAACGTCATCTCTCGACCCATTTTACAGATAATAGTCGAATTTGTGGCTTCCAATTTAAGTATATAAAAATCACCTTTTAAGTATATAAAAATCACTGAATATCTAAAGTCGATTTGTTGAAGACGTTTGAAGTTATTAGAAAAAAAAGAAAAACATTCTTGAGAAATTTTTTGTCAACGACAACCACCTGATTTTAGTGAAATTAACAGCAGCAATTGACATTTCGTTTTGGTGTTATGATCTGATTAGGTTTTCAACTTGATCGGCTTAGAAGTTTAAAATTTGTTTAAAAAATAATTGTGAAAGTTTCATTTTCGAAAATTTTCGAAATTTACCTTGACATTTTTCTAATGCGGAAAATTTGCTTTCGATCCTTTGACCAGTTCAATCGTATGTGTAAATGGTACGAATCCATTCCCAGGACTTCAAAATGTCGAAATACAAATCAGTAACTTTCTATAACGGGAAGTTTAAAACGCAGAAAATGATTTTAAAATTAAAAAATTCGTATTGACGAATAATTCTCAATTATTACTTCCAAAAACACATTTTTTGAGATATGACTATGTTGCATGAAAGGAGCGATATAATAAAATTCGACACTGTGTTTAGTTCAATTCAAGAGAAATTGGACAACTGCTTTTGTCAAATGAATTTCGATGACTATAATTTGTAATGATTTTCTGTCCTATCGCGTAAAATTTCAGACAAAAATGGCTAAATAAACAGAGAACTGTGTAGTAAGTAGTTAATTCCACCCCCAATGCAGCAGTCGTTTAAATACCATTTATAATTAAACTTTCCATATGACTAATAAAAAAAGATATTTTATTAAACAAAGCTTCAAACTGATTTATTATGTTACAAAAAAAAAAAAAAAGAAATCAAATAAATAAATAAATAACACATAATACCATAAACTTGCATAACAAAATATTCCGTGTTTAAAGATTTTGCATTGAGTTGCTTTAAATTAATTCCCTTACTCTTAAAACTGGTTTCTCGATACACATAAAGTTACAACAATAATATGTATTGGAATTTTCTTGTAAACTTGTCTTAAACACGTGATTGAATGAATTGCGGTAAAGACAAGAAGAGAAAAACACAAGACACAGACAAAGCACAGTGCTTGAAAAGCAATAACTTTTCTTACTTTTTGGAATATCTTAACAATCAAAATGTTTGATTTTGGTAGCTTAATACCGTAGACAGACGACAGTGTTAATTTGTCCGTATTTACACTATGCAAGTCTTATTGCTAAGCTGATTAGTTTATTAGGAGAGAGAGACGGGGGGAAAAGAAACGTTGCTCTTCCCCTCGTCTCTCTCTCCCTGAAACTAATCAGCTTAGCAATAAGACTTGCACAGTGTGATTTGGGACTTTGCATTAACTGTCTTAATGCAATAAAAAAAACAATTCCCCTTATTGTGATTGGCGTCGTCGACGTCACATTAAGACGACACTAAAAACTGTCACTTGTCTACTCTTTGTCGACAATAATTTACTACTACTAACATGTTCCATTAATTTACAAACCCTTAGAGATTAGTTAGAGATTCTAAATGAGATCCAATTTTTTTGCCAATAAAGAGTATACAAGTGACCAAATTTACTGTCGTCTTGATGTGACGTCGACGACGCCATTCACAATAAGGGGGAATGAGTGTTCGAACTCACGGGCGATGTGTTAACACCTTTTTGTTACACGGTACCTGTTCGATTTCTATGAACACAGACCCACAAACCCGGAGGTAGAGTTAATATAAAGTATTTAATGAAAAAGAATAGTTTATAGTTTTACTTTGTATAATTTATTAATGTTATGTTTTCATATATATATATATATATATATATATATAATATATATATAATATATATATATACATTTAGTAGATGCACTAAAATGAAAAAAATTAAACAGAAGTGCTAATGATTTCATTATTTTCTTGCTTAATACTTTTTATTTATTTTATATTAAACCCACAAAAAACAAAGAGAATGCAAAGCAACAGACAAATGTACATACATACATTGTTATGTTTGTACATAAGCTACATACGTTGCTGTCTTGCTATCTCATTTTTATATATGTACGTATAACCACGTCACTATTCTCTTTGCTATGCATAAGACAAAACCGAAGATCAACATAAAACACTTTTTTAATATTACTCCGAATTAATACTCCAAATTAATACTCCAAATTAAAACACTCAAATCTCGGCTCGCCGATATCGGATCGCCTTAATTTTTGGCCTAAACTCTTCGTCGAAACCCGCACTAGCTTTTTAATCCAAAAATTAATCGGCTATGAATTTCCGGAGAAAATCGCGTGGGAAAATTATATGAAAATCGCCCAATAATCACTTTCAATACCGACTGCCAAGCAACGAACAAACAAACGATGATTTACTCTTACATACCTAACACTTGCGTATGTATTGAAACTGATAGTTTACTGCCCTAGAGGCACGCGTATAGATGTTAACACATCAAAAATAAATATAAATGCACTAAATGACAGTGAATTAACACTGAATTTAGCTATATGATAACACCGTTCTAATATGGTAACACCGTCAAAAATCAATCAAATGTTGGCAAATTGTTTTGGTTTTCAAAATTAAAATGCGATTCGGTCAGAAAATATATGTTATTTTAATTGTTTTTAGAAAAAGAACAAATTAATATTAAAATCGAGACACATTTTTTCCATTTTAATATTTCCAAGGAAAATTATCGAAGTGTGTGGTACGAAAGGGATGTACAGATTTTGTTTACTTAATGCAAATACTGTCGTATGTCAGGGTAAATTTTTAATTCACATTAGTCAGATTTTAATGCAAATTAACGCTGTCGTCTGTCTACGCTATAACTTTTCGAATAACATTTTCCAAATAAAAATTATTCGAAGAAAATTATTTGAATACAAATTATTTAAATGATATTGTAAAGTTATATGATATGTATACTAGCTGAGTCCGGCATACGTTGTTGTTTTACCCTTAATTATTTAATTTTTTTTAAACTACAAATTACACCACACATTGGTCACTTGTTGGCTCAAAAACAAAATGAAACCCTGCCTTGCCATAAAATTGCATCATGAGTCGAAATGCATTTTAAATATTAGAACGATTTTATTATCAGTGATTTAAGAATATGTACTTTGTTATTCGAATAAAATTATTCCACACTAAAGACAAGCATAATGGAACAACATGCTGTTTTCGAATTGAGCTTCACTTTCATCCTCAGCGTTCTTGTGTTTGGTCTACTGTGTGTGGTGTCAGTTAAATGTACAATGTAAATTGTTTTGATTCGATTCAATAAGAACACGATTCCTAAGGGGTTTTATCAGTGTTTTAAAAATTATTTATTAATCGAATACAAATTATTAGGGAAATAAGATTAATACAGCGAATTTATACAGTTTTTGGGTATCAAGAATTTGAGAATGGTATTTTATTCGAAAGTTCGAATAAAATTATTCGAGTAAATTCCGAATAAAATTATTTGAGAAAAATTCGAATGAAATAACAGTGCGAGCTCATTCTGCGCAACCACCGATTATTACAACACCCCTGCTCTGCTTAATAAATGTTTTTTTTATGTTAAAATAATAAAAAATAAATGAATTTAAGTTAAATAGTGAAATGTTTACATGATAAATTTTTAAATTGTCGATTAGTGCAACTTTTCGGTAAAAGCAACAACCTTGATATCCTTTTGGTTGCGCAAATAGAGCTCGTACTGTATTCGAGTAAAATTCGAATAAATTACTAGTGTAAAATTGGAATAAAATAAGTAGAATAAAACTCGACTAAACTCAATGGAAACTCCAATTGGTCTGTATGTATTCGATATTTTAAAAAGATTTGCATTTAGACCTTCAACTCATGAAAATAAATACCTACTTGAAAAATACTTTCGATGATCAAATTAATTTCAATTGGTCAAATGTAAACTATTTATCACCTATAGGCTCTATTAATGAGAATTCTCCAAATTTTAATATATATATATATATATTTCTTTATGTCCATCATTTTACATAAAATGTACACCAGGTTCTCACAGAGACAGCGCATAGAGACCCTTAGGTCCCCTAAGGGTAAAAAAAGAACAATTTTCACTTTTTTTTCAAAGATACACGTATTTAAATCTTTAAAATGGCTCTCCCGAACAAAACCAGTTTTTACTCTTAGGTCCCTTTCTATTTTGCGCGTCACATATGTTTATTTTTATTTTTAGCCCCCGAATAAAAAAGGGGTGTTATAAGTTTGTAGTGTGTGTTTGTGTAACTGTGTGTCTGTCTGTGTCCACGTACAGGCCAAACGGCTGGACCGATTTTTATTTAATTTTTTCTGTTTGAAAGATGACTTGATCGAGAGGGTTCTTAGCTATGTTTGAAAAAAATCGGTTCAGCCGTTTAGAAGATATAACATCTTTTCTGAAAAAAGTCGGGGGTTTTTAAAATTTTTAATTTTTGTTATTTATTGTTTTGTTATATATTCTTATATTGTATTATTTAAAAGGCTCAACAAAACTACAATACAATACAATACAATAAAATTAATGAAGTAAAATTCGAATAAAATTACTCGAGTAAAGTTCGAAAAAATTATTCCAGCAAAATTCGAATAAAATTATTCGAGTAAAATGCAAATGCAAGCTTTAACCTTATATAAAAATGTTTCAGTGCAAAAGGAATAAGTAAATTGCTTTGATTCAATTCAATAAGAATACGATTCCTAAGGGATTCTAATCGGCGTTTTAAAAATTTTGACAGAAAAATTTATAGTTTTTATAACAACATTTTTAGAATAGTATTTTATTCGAATAAAATTATTCAAACAAAATTTATTTCAATAAAATTTATTTACACGAGAGGGTTAAAAGAAAAGAAGATGATTCCTAAAAAGATTTTATCGGAATTTTAATATATCATGTTACTCGAATAAAACTTATTCGAAAAAGAAAATGTATGCAATAAAAGAATAGCTCATAAGTACGACTAAAATTATTCGACTAAAATTTATTCGTATAAAATTCATATGAAAGAAAGGTTCACATTAATAAGATGATTCCATTCGTCAGAGCTTTATATCAGTGCTTCAAGAATCGCTTGCAAAAACTTCCTAGATTTTCTATCAGTTTTAAGATTAATACGAGTATGTTACTAGCAACAAAATTATTCGCAAAGAAAACTTTACAGTAAAAGTATAAAGGCCCAATTTCAACAATTCCCTATAAAGATCAATTTATATTTAAATGTCGTTTTTTATTGAAAAAAGTATGGAAAACGAGTTTTAAATATGAATTGACATTTAAATAGAGTTGGTGAAATTGGCCCTAAGAAAAGTATGCTAATGCCTCTGTGGCTGAGTGGTAGTGATGCTAGCCTGTTAGTCCAGGGGGTCTACTTTGTAATTCGAAACAAAAGAAATTACTTTCGAATTTGTATGTTAATTACATGCAAGTTCGAAAGCATTTTCTTTCGTTTCGAATTACACAGCAGACCACCAGAGGTCGTGTGTTCGATTCCCGCCATAGATCCTGGGTGTTTTCCACAGACAAGCTAATCGCTCTGTGGGGTTTTGTTTGTAAAAAAAAATTATTCGAATAAAAATAGCTCGAATAAAAAATAATTCGAATAAAAATTATTCGAATGAGAGTTTTTTTGGAATAAAAAAATTTCACAGCAACAGGTTTGGCAGGAGTTTTTTTAATTTGTGTTATTCGAATAAAATTCATCGCTATTATTAACATAAACATTTTGTACCCAGATTGCGAACTCTACTCGGGATGTTTTTTTTTAACACAAAAATAACTCGCAAAGCGATTAGCTTGTCTGCGAAAAACACCCAGGGTTTATGGTGGGAATCGAACCTACGACCTCTGGACTGAGAGACTAGCATCGCTACCACTCATCCACAGGCATTGATTTTTATCAACACTAGCGATTTGATTGAATTTTCGCCAAATTTAAGCATATATAATTTACTGCAAAGACAAAACACTGTGCCACTTTACTCTAAGCTGATCGATCTTAAGCTGTTCAGGTTATTTTATAATAAAATATTTTGTATGATTTCCTGCAATGAATATAAATACAGATTATTTATTGTTGGGTTTAACTTGCTAGAAAGCAGAATTTAAACAAAGTAATATACATAAATACTTGCGCATGCGTTGTTTACCAACTATTGAATTCAGTTAACTCAGCCTCAGATAAAATAGGCTGAGCCATAACATAAACAGCAATATTTTAAATAATTTTTGTTTATTTATTTGCTTGCAATAACAATTTTTACGTGCCTTGAGTGTTAAGCGTAAAGTTTAGCACTTTTGAAAAATATTTAAACGTTAACTTTCAAATCCGGTGAAGATTATACACATGAACGCTTCAAACACACATGGAGATTAATTTCAATTGGTAAAAAGAAAGTATGTCTGTCTCATTTTTTATAGCCAAAGAAGTAAAAAAATTAAGTATTAATAAATTTATGTACATATGTATACTATTTTGTTTTCTAATACCTTGAGCAATAAATTGCATAATGCTTGGTTGTAAGCTTACTTATTGTATCGATAAGATACTATGTGCATTTACACTATGAGCTTTTAAATCAAATACATTTGATATACACGGTGCACTATCGGTAAAGGCCGTTTCAGACTATAATACAAGTATTAATACTTTTGAAGAAAATGTTTCCCTGATCTAATTTCTGTTTAAAAAATTTCAAAAAACAATAACAACTCAACACGTCAGAGTTGCATTTTCCACAAAAGTATTAATACTTATATGTATTATAGTCTGAAACCGCCTTAACGTGAATTATTTGAAAAATAGTTTAAAATTTCTTTCCCAAAAATGTTTTTTTGCTTTATTAAAATTATATATAGTAACTCGCTCTAAATTATTATTGTACATAAATTTTTTTTCGCATTGAGAGCAGTTTAGATTATCAAGAGAACACTGTAGTTGCTATTAAAAATATTATTGTGTTTGTTTTGACCACAAACGCTGGATAAACTGGCTGGAGTGGATATTGTTTCACAAAATTTTTATGTTAATTTTAAAACAGCTTTCAAGTAATTGGAAATACATATGTAGTTACTTTCATATTACGTATCTATGCATTTTTTTCAATATAAAGTAAAACTTACTAGAAATTAAAACAATATTCTACACACAATTGGCGATACAAACGCCAGTCTTTTTTCTTTTTTTTTTGTCATAGCAAAATCAATTATGTTAAAATAATTTAAGACATTATGACACTTAAGACTGCCGTTTGAATCCCGCAAGTATTTAAATGTTAGACCATAATCTTTCATTCTTTGCTTTTGAATTAACCAGTTTTTCATAAGTTTCCTTCTCTGCTGGAGTAGAAAATTTTCTTCTTTTATTTTCTACTAATATTCCCACCTCTGATTCCAAAGTCCTCATAATTCATTTTAATTATATTAATTTGCCTATTAGATTTACTAAATCATATTATTCGAGAAAATAATGTTTTTGCAAAGCTATCATTATATAAATTGAAAATTGCTGAAGGGTTTGAATTAGGAAAATTAGCAAACAAATTAAATTTCAAGTTTTTTTTACATACCAGCCCCCTCTCCCGCAATGAAAATAAATTGATTGATTAATAGCAATAAAGAAAATAATAATTATTATTGCTAATTGCTCTCTAAAGTAAATATTGCTTGCGGTTTATGTTTTAACTAATTGAAATAAGTTGTGAATTTTTAACGTGGGCAGACAATTAATATGTGAAGGCCAGTTTTTACCGCTTAAGCTATTGAGATTTGCTGGGATTGTAAGAATATGATTAACAATTACGCAGTACATGGCAAAGTTCGTCTTGTATGGGTACCGCTCCAGTACGACGTAACCAGAAATGAACTGGCGAAAAATGCCAGAACGTTACGAACAGTAACTCTAATGAATGCAAAGCCTGTTGAGGTAGCGAAGATTGAGTTACAAAATTAAGCGAAGATTGGCCACAGGACACGATGGAATAGTGACACTGTTGGTAATATAACTGAGGTTCTATAGAGCAACCTGAAAGTAGACAAAAAAGGGGGCCGTTGAAAGTAAACAAGTCCGAGTTAGGAAATTATGAGAGCATTTGTAACGGATCAGAGTCACGAATGACAGTGAAAGCAGGGCATGCATAGAGAACATTGAGATAATGCAGCACCTTCTTTGTCATTGTCCAGCTTTGACTCAGCCAATATGCCGTTATTTTCGGGATGACACCTTACACGCCTTAAAGGCAATGACTGGAAAATTTTGAGGGACTACGTAAACGATACTGAGTTCTTATAAAGGTGGGCACAACAGGCCTATACTGGCTTATGCTAGGAACACAATTGGGACGAACGACGAATTTTTCGGTGCGAACTTTTGTCATAAAAAATAAAACACATTTATTCATATGAAAATAAACACAACACCGCCGTAGAACGAAATTCGTCGTGCGTGACGAACTCCGAGATAGATTTATTTCTATTTTGTACGCCGACGAACGACGAAAAAACAATTTTCTCTCTCACTCTCTTTACATACACAATAACCAGTGTGACCAGATTTTAAAATAAAATTAAGCTAAATCACGCATGTCTTTAATACACAGCGTGACCGTTTGACCGACTAAAGTGGCAAATTGCCACTTTTTCGACTGCCTTTCCCCTTTTTCGACTGCCTTGCCACTTTTTGTCCCCACTTTTTTTAGGGTGAGTTATATGAAAATACATTAAAAATAAAAAGTTTAGTGTAGTTTTCTCGTTTTTTTTTTAATTTTGCCCCTTTTTTTGATAAATCCCTATTTGGTGTCACTTTTTGAAAAATGTCATCGGTCACCCTATTAATACATTTTTAGAGAATACGCAATTTGGATTAAAAAAGGTTAAAAAAGCTAAATGCGTTTTTAAAAAAGCTAAAAAAAGAAGCTAAGAGCTTAAAAAAAATTTTAAAGCTAAATCCAGAAGAAATAAGCTAAATTTAGCCCAAAATTAGCTAATATGGTCACACTGACTATAACCAACTTTATCAATTATAAGTCCCAAATCACACTATGCAAGTCTTATTGCTAAGCTGATTAGTTTTAGGGAGAGAGAGACGAGGGGAACAGAAAGGTTTCTTTCCCCCCCGTCTCTCTCCCCTAACAAACTAATCAGCTTAGCAATAAGACTAGCATAGTGTAAATTGGGACTAAGAGCTGAATTCGCTGAGTACATTCGACGTTATTGTGCTTCACACGCAGCGTTGCCAAATGTGCAGTTTTAACTGATTTTAGCAGTTTTTTTAAGCATGGATCAGTTTTTCAGTTTTTTGTTCAAAAAATAAGTTTTTCTATAAATTGAGCAGTTTTTAATTTTTAATTTATCTCAAGTTTGTTATTTTAATTCCGATATCTGAAGAAATAGTTTTACCCATTTTGCTTAATATAATAGTGAAGGTTTATTAGTACTTTTTCAAACACCAAGAGAAAATTCCTTATGGAATTGGTCTTATTGTTTGCAAGTTGGATTCATACGGATGTAGCTTTTCCTTTATTAATATTAATTCCAATTGCCTTATTGAAAAAGAAAAACAAGTTGCTTCATTGAAATAATGCGATCCCTTATAGAGTGAGATAAAACACGACGAAATACTCGTATACACTAAATTAAAGGATAGACCTAATAGAATTTGAAGCCATAGACATTTTTGCAGAACTCTCTTAACAAAATTTCAGTAATTCACCGAAAAAATTTTATGTTGGCCAAGAAAGTGTATTAAATAAATAATTTATTGTACACTTCAAATAAAACAAAATCTTAAAAAACAAAAGCAAACATTTTAGTTAACTTATTTATTGAATTTTTGATTAGGAAAAAATGAATTTCCTTGTGTAATTTAATGCGAAATATCCCATAGTGCAACTAATTTCAACTAATTTCAATTAATTAAAAACTTTTATAAATTTGTAGAACCATATTTTCTTAACTAATGCCGATGAGGCTTTCGAGAAAGTAAAACGTAACATTTTGACAAACATTATCAAGTCATGATATAAAAATATATCAGGTATATTAACACCCCCCCCCCTCCCCCCACCGAAATTTAAAAAATACTAAAGAATTTTTTATGAGCAGTTTTTTCACATGAAAAACAGTTTTATTTATTCTAAATTTTCAGCTTTCCAAAAAAATATTATGGCAACGCTGCTCACACGACGAATTCGTCGACGGGGACGAAATTCGTCGTTCATCCCAATTGTGTTCCTAGCATTATTTGTATGTCCCCTGACATGAGCATAGTGGCTCTTCTCTTGAAAATGTGCGATTGCTCCATTCGTACCAGTGATGGGAAAGTTGGTACGATCGTACTTTTTTTGATACTATATGACATGAAAAAGTACCGTAGTACTCCCGCAACACGTTTGATACTCTCACGGCCAGCTTAGAAATATAGTCGGAAGATGCGCGTATGCATATATTTTTGCGAAGAATTAAATTTCTTTTTCAACAACTGGCACGAAACTTTATTAGTAAAGACATTTTAGAAAAGTGTACCCAACCAATCACAATTAAATATAAATGAAAATTATATTTGATTCAATGATATTTTCTGTGACACAGAAGTTGATCTCTATGTAAACAGAAATCATGTTGAAACAACTGTTTCAGTTTAAAGAAAATTGTAAAAAGTTTATATTACATTCTGTCAAGTTCTTAGAGCAAAAGTGGACTTGACAGTTTAGTTTAGTAAGTATCCCTCTGAAAATGTTTTATTTGGTATTTATACTACTTTTAATTAAAGTGTTTCCCAGCGAAAAGCAAAATTTTTAAAATATTAACAACCAATATAGAGCATACTATGGAAGAACTGAAGCCATTAACAACAGAAAATATATGTATGCAGTTTCTGGACTTCCGTGGCTATAACTAAAAACGCATTGGACGAATACATGTTTCCTGGTAAATCGAGAGTGGTTTACGGAATTTTGTCCATACCTCACTTCTCTGTAAATATCGAAAGGATTTTCTCTTACCACAATATCATGAAAACAAAACAAAGGAATAGGCTTTATGTTCCAACAGTATAGTCTTATCCAGGCCAAAGATTTATTGAAGTCTAAAAACTGTTTTTGTTATAACTTTAATATTTATACCCACCCAGACAGAAAAAGACAATTAGCACGATGTTGTTACGATGGTCTGCGGGTACAACTAACATCAGTATAACATCTGTTTACCAATATTTTAAGGAACACATAACATTAAAATGGTAACGGCGAATGACCGTCCTCCAACTCTTGTTTTTAATGTTGGTGCAATACTCTAAATACAAATTTATAAGGTCGTCACAATGGAAATTTTCAAACTTAAGTCAACTTTTTGTATTTACGGTGTTGTAGTGGTATAGTATTACTAAGAACACGGTATTTGTAAACACAAAGTCATATTTTTGTGTTTGTAGTACTGTGGTGGTACAAAATTTTTGGAAGAGTCGTAATTTTGTATTTACAGTGTTGTGAAGGCACATACTTTTTGCGCAAAATCACAATTTCTGTCTGGTTATGTACATATGTATATGCTTTTTGTTCATTTTCTTATTTATTTGTAATAAATTTTATATAATTTTTTGTTAATAAAATTTAAATAAAAAAATAGTTTTTGGTACTCTCGGGATCAAAAAAGTACTCCAAAAAAATTTTTTTTTTGGTACCGAAATGCAAATCTCATTTCCCATCACTGATTCGTACTGTACTATTTGATTCGACGATTTTGTACATTGGAAGTTAGGCATCTATGACACAAAAAATCTATACAAATTTAACAATTAAGAAATTTTTTGAAAGAGTTTATTAGAAGAAATCTGAGGTTTTTTAATCACTCGTACATACGAAGCACACCCCTGAAAATCTATTATAGAATAACTTTGCTTCTTCCTCAAAACTTTTTATAGAAAACTAATTTGACAGGAAGCCGGTGAGCAGTGGGATCGTACAACAAGTTTCTATTTTCTCCAACACCTTTCAACAGTCTATAAAAATGTTGAGTTTCAAAATTTTTGAGCTGAGTCTTTTGTTTTCTTTTATAGGAGCACGAAGAGCTCTTTGATTTTATTTTTTACTTTTCACAGCTCCCTCGCATGCAATTACCATTAAGCTTCATTAAATTGGCCAAGAGCTTTAAGTAGAAGTGATTGAAATTTAAAATAAAAAATAACAAAAAAAACCGCTCTTTTCAATTAGGAGGAACGAACGAAAAGGCATATGGGATGTTAGGTTCAGCGTTGGACCGGCGGACACACGGAAGATCCGCCAGTGGCTTACCTTCATATAGTTTTTAACAGCGAAACGATTAAATGTGGGAGCCATACGGCGTTGCGATAATGTTAATGAATTGCTGTTGCTATTAAGGCTGAGTAGTTGCGGCAGTTGTGGCAAGTATTGTTGGGATGCGTATGTATCATACAAGGGTAATTGTTTATGTTGTTCTGCTTGTTGCAGCTGGCATTGAGGTGTTGCTGTATGTGGTGGCTGCTGATGCTGCGTAGTGGCACATTGTTGGTGTTGGCCAAAGTGTTTGAAGTGTTTTTGCTGGCACAGATGCTGATGATGATGATGTTGATGATGTAGTTGTTGCAGTGGTTGTTGGTCACTTACATACAAATTGAGACCACTGCAACCAACACTACCCACACTGAGTGTACTACTAGAGCTGCTACCTTTAGTGTGCATTAGTGTTAACTTTTCCTCATTTGTGGGAGTGATTGTGGTGGCGTGGTTGTGTTGATTGCGAGCAGCTTGTGCTGCTGTTTGTATACAAGTCATATGATTTAAATTGTTGCTGCTGTTGCTCGTTTGCGTAAAATTCTTCAGTTTATCACATTGGCAAGCGACGGTTTGCAGGTTATTGCAAGAGCTTAAGTGTCGTTTAGTTAAATTACAGCTAAGAGGCAATGGAGGCGTTGGTATATCCAAAGGTAATACAAACTTTCTATATGTCTTATTAGAGGCCAATGTCGTCGCTTTATTTAGATTATCAAGGCCAATTTTTATATCGCCATTCTCCATGCCACCATTTGGCTTATTGATTTGGTTCGTCTCCTGGGTCGTCTCTTTATCACAAATGATATGTTGAAGTGTTGCTGCTTGGTAGCCATTTAAACCGTTCTGTCTTAAGTCATTTGCCAACAGCCTGTTACTGATTTTATTGCCTATGCCATCATTATTTGCGACACCATAAGCCTGCTGTATATTTTTGCAAGAGTAACCATTTAATTTTGCTTCATAAAAAGAATGATAACTTTCAAAACTTAAACCTCTGCTAAGATTGTCATCATTATGTCCATCAGAAGAAGGCTGACAATCTTCGTTTGTATTAAAAGTTTTGTACGGCAAATTGTTTTGGTTTAAATGTTGTTTGTTTTGCTCCAGCAGATATTTATTTTGCAAATGCTTGCAATTTCTTACCAGCTTTTTGCCGTTCAGCTCATATTGATGATGACTTAACTATTTATTTATTATATGTATATTATTACCACAAATCCCAATTTTGTTTAATAGAGCAGCCATTGGTAAAAAATAAAGTTCTTTTTCAGTATTTATCTTTCAGTTTCTTTTTGTGTTTAAATATGTAACTTTGAAATTTATTTACTAACTAGTTTTTAGCGAAACGTGCATAAGAATGAGACAACTCAAATAAATAACAAGCAAAATTTATATTATTGACTCAAAGATGCAAAATAAAAAAGAAATAGAAATTTGTACCAAATCAAAAAAAAAAAAAGAGAAAATTACTAAGAAAATAATCATAATAAAAAACAAATGGAAATCTCATTTAAATAAAATTAAATGTGTCTTATTTTGGCTATCAAATCTCAAATTTCAAACGCGTTCTTTAGAGTATATTTACAATTGATGCCGCTGTCGACAAACCACACTTAGAGAGATGTCGGCGTATTATAACTAAGCGACTGTGAACAGTTACTTTGTGAATAAATATTTAAAAATAAATATTTCTTTTTTATACTTTAGCCAAGGCACATTTATTTCCAAGTAATATCAGGATTACAAAAACAATGAAAAAATACAACAATGAAAAAAAACCAACATGGTTTTTAGTTTATCCGAAATATCAAAAATAGAATTTGTTGTAACACAGAAATAATAAAAATTAATCACATAAAGTTGAAAAAATTTCTCCACGGCAGCTACCACTAACAAAATTTGCAACGTTTATCACTTTTTACAATTTTTTAATAGTTTTTTCATCTATCTATCTATATAATTAATAGGCGAACATGTTTTTGGTAATCCCTTTTACGTTGGTACCACCGCACCGATTTTAAAAAGATTTATATGGTTTTAAAGGATTTTTTATATAGATGTGCAGAATCTATATTTTATTGCAATCGGTTTAGTATTTTGGGAGCTATAAGCGTTTAAAGTTGCTACTACTACATGCACACATATTACACACGCATTTATTAGCTTACAAGTAAAAAAGAAACAAAAAATGAGTGTGTGTGTGTGTGTGTTTGTAGTATTTCTCTTGATCTAACAATTTTTTTATCTTATTTGTTGTTGTATTTATGAAAGCCATAATACTTAAAGGAAGAGAGTTGAATAAATTGAATTAGGTTGGTTGAAGGGATTTTGTTTATGTTTTTTAATTTCATGTAAAGGGTGTTTTTTTTAGAGGTATAGATAAATATGATTTCGGGCATGTGGCCTCCGCGGCTGGCTCGAATAAAGCCAATTCTACAGGTCCAATTTTCAACCACTTTTTAGAGCATATGGGGCCGTATGTTGGTAATAACGCCACGAATGTTGGCTTCCAAGTCCCCTAACGTTTCTGGTTTGTTGGCGTAGACGAGCGACTTCACATATCGTCTCTGCGGATGCGTATTATCACATAGAGTAAACGTAGTGCGAAAACGATCCATGGTTAACCGAATTAATTGCTCTGATGGACGATTATGTCGACCATAAAATGGACGGAGCTTGCGGTAAACTTCGCGAACTGAACCATTATTTTCGAAATAAATTTGCACGATTTGCAAGCGTTGTTCTTTTGTCAACCTGTTCATGATGAAATGGCAAACCAAACTAAACATTAATCACTTGACAGCTGACAAAATGGCCGCCAGTTAAAAAAGTGATGCCAACTTAAAGTTCTATACCTCAATAAAAAACACCCATTACATATTATTTAATTATGCTTGCATATGTTGTGGCTGTGTTTTATTGAATTTTTTTATGACGTTTAGATAAATTTTCTTTGAATCTTAAATTATTTACATTTTGATTCTAGAATACAGACGATTGTGTCGTCCGTTTGGTATATCTAGTATTTTTAAATTTGTTTCAAAAGAATTTTTTTAATAAAACATTTTTCACATTGAAAATTTTTAAAATTTTTTTTTTTAATTTCTCTTTCGTAAACAATTTTTGAAGTTTCCGATGAACTTTAATTTGGAAAAAAATAGCTCAGCTGCATTTCCGCTACTACCTGGTGAATGTGCCTTGACTTTAGCCAAGTTTGGAAAAGCTTAAATAATGACAAGGACAAATTTGCAATACATTCCGATGGAGTTGGTTTAGAGTTCCTAACATTCCGATACATTCTTTACGCTCTACAGATTCTGTGCACTAACATTTTTACTTAACAAAAATTCCTTCCATAACTCAAGTTCACAATTTCGTTATAGAAATTTAAAACGCTCTAAAAGAAACCGCTAAGAATTTTTGTAAAAATTTAACTTAAAGCGTTGTATTGCTATTTTCAAATCAATTAGAAATTAGGAATTTGTCAAATTGTTCCGCAAATTCAAAACTACTTTCACTCCGAAAAATATTTCATTACAAAATTTAATACAAATTTCGAATATGATTTCAATACCAATGGAAATGCTGTGTATTCATTCCTCACTTTAAATCAGTTAAAAAATCACAATCATTGCAATGTTGATTTGCATGAAATAAAAGATTTCGTTTTACTCGGAAAACTATTTCGTTTTATAAAAATTAAAGAAAAGTTTTTAAAATACAATAGAAATGGTGTATTGCTTGCTGTTGGTATTTTTTTTTCATATAATTAAAATCGCCTCTACTACGAAGATATTTCGCTAGCAAAATTTATTAAAAAGTGTTACAAATATTTTTAAAACACACGTGCAAAATGGTGTATTATAGTTACGATTTTATTAATCTGTTTCTTAAAAGCATACTCAGAAATATATTTCTTTAAGAAATTCGATTAAAAAAAATATTAAAAAACACAACATGTGAATGTAAATGGCGTATTACTGTTGTTTGTTTATAAATCGCAATCTTTTTCCAGTTGTTTCGTAAAATCGAAATTGGTTTTACTCCGAAAAATATTTCGTTAAGAAATTTCACAGAAAAAAAGAATTCAAAAACGCAACATAGTTGTTTATAAGCCACTACTTTTTTTTTTTAAATGTTCGTAAAATTTAAATTTCTTTTACTCCGAAAAATATTTATTTTAAAAAGGTTTATCTATGTATTATCAAGATTTTTTCAACTTATTTCGTGAAACTGAATTTGGGTTTACTCCGAAAAATATTTATTTAAAAGCTTATTGAATATTTTGGAGCGTTTTAGGAAACACGTTAAAAATCTTGTATTTTTATTTTCAACTGTATAAAAAAATCAAAATTTTGTCAAACTGAAGCATAAACTGAAAATTGCTTCTACTCCGAAAAAAGAAATTTAATAAAAATATTCGGACCTTAATTTAAAAATTAACAAAAATGGTGTATTGCTACGTGACATATGTAAATAAAACAAAAATTTACTTTGCTCCAAAAAAAATTATTAAGAGATATAATATCACAATAATAGTGTAATTAGAAATCAGGATCTTATAAACTTATGATGGTAAACAAAAATTTATTTTACTCCAAAAAATAACAAGTTGGTGGAGAAATATAATAAAAAATTTCCAAAATTGTGTATAATTATCTTTAACTTAATTATAAATTTAAATCGTAATTTGTTTTGTAAAATTAAAACTGACTGAACTCCGAAAAATATTTCATTAAAAATTTTTATTTAAACAAATTTCGAATTATCTGCAAATCAATTAAAAATGGAAATTTTATTAATTTGTCTAGTTAAACGAACATTGATTTTACTCCGAAAAAAATTCGCTGTATCATTTTGATATGTGAAAATTATATTTTTTAGCAAAACAATTCTTACAACTGTTATTTTATATTTTTATAAAATCACTATTTATTAGATATTGCTCTTTACAACTCGTTTGTAAAAATTTGTTTTTTTTTGTGGTAAGAAATCTCCTTAAAAACCTAAATTACCATCATGTTTTGTTATGTTAATTAGTTTAACGTGATTTAGGAAACAGAACGAAAAAAATCATAGTGGTGGCTTGAAAACCCTTTAGACTGTTGCCAATTATCCTACAGACATTTTGGCCAAGCAAAGAATATCATGCACCATCATGCAAATGCATGCATACATATGAATGGAAATGTTTCATATAAGACAAACCACTTCGCTAATGAGTTACAAAAAAGAATTTTACTTTCTAAGAAACGAAAAAATTACCAATATTGAGCAACATTTGGAAATAAACTAGAACAGTCGCATACACATAGAGGTAGAAATGTTTTTTCACTTGGCAAGAAACCAAAAGTAAGCTTTTGATATAAAAAAACAGTAAAACTCGAAAAATTAAAGAAAAATGTTATATGAAATTAAATTGTAATTTAAATATATATATATATATATATATATATATATATATATATATATATATATATATATATATATATATGTATGTATATATATATATATATGTATGTATATCTAACATATCTATTGTACATACAAAAAAGCTATTTAAATATAAGAGATAAAAGCAATTATGAAAAAAAGGATTAAAAAAGAGTATTTTATTGAAAAAAAGAAGGATTAAGTTATTTTATTAATTGAGTTGCTAAACGAAAGAACTCCAAGCGATTTAGTTTATTATTTATGTTTGATTTAAATATTTTATTTAACTGATGGCTAGGTTAAAAAAAAGAAAATATAAAAAATTTGTGCTACAAAAACAATAATTTGTCGCTTTAAATGAGGTGCACACGCCAAAGTGTAAAGGCGACTTTTTTTACTCCCTTTTATTTAAGTGAGCAATAAAAAATTTAAATGTTTTACAAATATGATTCATAAGCAAATCATTTGCTTGAACTTTGATTTCCATTTAATTATGAATTACATCATCCTTATCACTTTGTCGCACACTTTTTACCAAAATAAATAACAATCTAGGTAAGAGCCACTTGCTATACACAAAAAGATTTTCAATTATGAAAATTACAAGTGAAAATGAACCAACAAATATGTATATATTTTGTTTTACTAAAAAGGAAAGGAAAATTAACAGACTTACCTCCTCAACGGGCGGTGGTGGGGGTGGTGGTGATGCCATTTTTACGACCCAATCAGAATCTCTAGGCTCTTCTGCATTGACTGCAGGCCCTTCAGACCCAGCTACCTCTTCACTTGCAGACATCCCAGAACCGAATGAAGTTTCTGCAGTGAGTGCATCCTTTATATGTGTCATTTTATTTTTTGTTAGGTTGATGTGAATGTAGAGGACCTGGGTTTATTCTTCTTCTTTTTTATTCTATTGCCTTTGTTTTTGCAATATTAATTTTCCATAAATTCTTCGGTTTTAACTTTTTGTTTTATATTTTGTGCTGGTATAAATATTTGTTCTAGAATAAAAAAAAGAATTATATAAATTAAATAAATTCTTCAGTTTTTGTAGGGATATAATAAATAACTTATTGTACAGGATGTTTTTTTAGAGGTATAATTAATTATATATGGCTTCAGCAGGTCAAATTTTCGAAAATTTTTACATAAATGTCAAATACGAGGGCTACTACTACTTATATTTCGGGAACTGGCAATATTAATGTCATTAACTAAAATCTGGCAACACCATAATAAAGTTTGACAGCTTTTAGCATAAACTCATTGCGCTGATTTACACGGGCATAATTGTGCTGGCATAACATTGCCAGTTTATAGTATATAGGTGGTTTTGCGGTTGGCATAACTTTTCAACCAACTTCAACCCCGCATTAGCAGCATAAAACCAATACACATACAACTTAAAAATCAGCAAATGTTAAATGAATACTAAAAACAGTAAGTACTAATTCACACGGTGAAATTTATGACGTCTATTTTTCTTAATTCTCTTTTGAAGTTGCTACCAAAAATTCCTTGCATTCATACGATGTTTTTTTTTTTGGACGTCTAATTTTACTTCTCTCCACTCATATAGCCAATAAGCTAGAAGAGTAACAATAAAAAATAACAATAAGATAGAAGAGTAACATTGAAACGTAACAACAATAACAACAAGAGCAATGTAAAGAGAAATATGAAAAAAAAACCATGGAAAACAGAAATCGAGTCATTTTTTCTACCCCTCTTTCTTCTCTACCCCGTTCGCTAACAAACAAAAAGTGACGTCGAAAAATAGACTTCATAAAAGTCTTCGTGTGAATTAAGTGTAACACACACACAGCTGTGTATACGAATACATTTTGTGCCAGATGAATTAGTCTCGTGTAATTTGGAAAAGAAAAAAAATTGTGCGGCTTAAAAATTGTTCTCGTCTAAACTACCTCATTCACAAAGTTTTGATGTACAAGTGCTATTTTTTTTTGTTTGCAGTAAATTCAGAAAATCAATTTTACAAAAAAAAAAAAAAAAAAAAATTGGAAATTTCAAGAGAAGGGTTTCGTTGGATTATTTTTCACAAATTTCGACGTGGATTATCTTAACAAGAATTTGTCGATGAAGTCAGTTCTTTATATAGCGATAAAGCACAATCAAAAACAGCAGTATATCACTGGTATAGTGTATTCAATCGTGGTCATAGTTCCGTCACCGACGAATTCCGTGAAGGTCGTCCAAAATGGGTTGTTGTAGCACAAAACATCGATGCAGTGCGTGAAGTGATAATGCAAGATCGTCACGTGACATATTGTGAGATAGAGGCATCTTGCCACATTAGTTCCACTTCAATACACTCGAAATTTGTTCTCGTTGGATACCCCATAATTTGTCAATCACTCAAAAAAAGGCTCGCGTCAAGTGGTGTAAGGAAATGATTAAAAAGTTCAACCATGGTGCTTCAAAATATGTGTATAAAATCGTGACAGGTGACGAATCATACATACATGATTATGAGCCGGAAACAAAACAGCAATAGACCGTGTGGGTATTCCAAGATGAGCTAAATCCAATAAAAGTTGTTCGTGGAAGAAGCACAGCGAAGCAAATGTTTCTTCGGCCAAATGGGTCATGTGGCCACTGCTCATCTTGAACAACGTAGAACTGTCAATTCTGATTGCTACACAACCATTTGTTTGCCGAAAGTATTCGGAAAAATTCCTAAAACTTTCCCCCGAAGACGAATCATTCTTTATCATGACAATGCGAGGTCTCACACATCTGGCCAAACAATTGTTTTTTAGCAGTCAAAACATCGAATATCCTCCTCCGTACAGTCCTGACTTGGCACCCAATGACTTCTTCTTCTTCCTTAATATCAAACGTAAACTGCGTGGCCAACGATTTACGAACGCCAAAGAAGCAGTTGAAGCGTTCAAAAACCACGTTTAGGAGGTGTGTCTCAAGAGGAATGGAAAAACTGCTATGACAAATGGTTTGAACGAATGCAAAAATGTATTGATCATCAAGGGGAATATTTCGAAAAATTTTAAAGCTATTTTCATTTAAAAATGTTTGCTATTACATTTTTGCTATTCCCGAAACATAAATAGTAGCCCTCGTAGGTACCGGCACATCCCAATTAATTTTGAAAAAGTAATAAATCTAACTATGAAACCATGTATATACGCATGTGCAGCCGATTAATAGTCATAGTATTTTTATACTCATGCGTATGATTGTACCTTACACAGTCTATAAATTTTAGTTATAGTTAAAACATGTGTTTTCAAATTAATGCATGTGTTTACGCATTCATATTTGTTTGACGGCCAACACTTAGGCTGAGTTTACAGCTGGCATTTCTTGTGTGTCATTTGCCCAAAAAAGGGTAACCAACTAATTACTAATGAAAAACTGTTTGATTCAGACATGTATTTATTGATTTAAACAGTTTGCAATCATGATGGATTCTATAAAATTGTCTATTAGTTGTGTATGAAACTATTTAACTTAATAAATACATGTCTGAATCTAAAAGTTTTTCATTAGTAATTAGTTGGTTACGCTTTTTTACGCCTTACAAAGTACTTAAAATGATACTTTTGTCATTCTCTGGCGTAGGCAGTACATTAATGTTTTTCAAGATTTCAAGTAATCAATTTTAATTTATTTTTATTTTTATTAAGAATCAATGAAAATTTTACTGAACAAGTTAAATATTAATTTGGGGAAAAAGCGCGATTAAAATATTAAATATTAATTTAAAAAATTCAAAATCAGCCCTCAAATAAAAAAATCAACACTTTTTGACTTTAATCACTCACACAAGTATGTGATTGATGAGTTTATTTCATCGTCTCCTGGGCACTTAGCGAAGATCTTAATCGGTGAAAAAGCTAAAGTAATAAATTCGTTTAAATTCTATTAATTTTAAATCTTTAAAATTAAAAAAAAAAATAATTTTTCTACCAAATTTTGTGTCTGGCAATAATATTTTTTTCGTTTGTCTAATTTTTCTGGTCTTTAGTTGAAATTTATTTATTTTTGTTTGTTTTTTTAACTATAATTTTTTTTATTTTGTGTACTTTGGTCTCTTGATAGTTTCTTGTTTTTTTTTGCTGACATTTTTTTGCTTTGGTGGTTTGAAATTTCATCTCTCGTCATCATCATCATCATTATCAATGTCATGGAAGCATTATAATGCGTTTTACATTTGATGAGATGCATTTTATTTTTATATTATTGTTTTAAAAGGAAGATAGAAAAAAAAATTACAATAAATTAGAAATTTATTTCTAAAACAGAGAAAATATGCTGGCAAAATGCCAAAGAGAACAGAAATTTACTCGTATTTAGGAAATGCTATGAGAAAAAGATATAGACAAATTCAAAGGACCAAATAAACATTAATAGAAGAAATTGATTAAAAAGGAGCAAACCCAAGTAGAAAATGAAGTCAATTTATTTATTGAAAAATATAGATCTTATTTAATTGCATATAACATCGCATAAAAAACCAAATTCTTCTTAAGTTAAAATTTTTTTTTTAATCTCACAAATGCTTCTTAGTTATCAGAAAACCCTAATTACAGCTGTTATTCCACAATTGCCGTCGTCAATACCATTTTCAGTAGTTGGCAATGCCACTGAAGTTTCATTGCTGGCAACGCTTAAAGAATTTTATTCAGGAGAAATAATCAGTTGGTGTCAACAAAACACGTTTTTTAATAATAATTTTATCATTACAGAAAATCAGCATAAGAAGTTTCTTTAAAAAATTCATCAAGTATACGAGGGCAGCTTGATAATTTCGTGGCTCTCTGCATAAAGTAAAAGTTTTTCCTCCAAAAGGGTTTAATTTCTCAGCACACTCATAACTTCTCTTAAACTCGTTACAAGTACAGCGTTTTTCTCGTTTTTTTTATATTCCAACATCAACTATTTCAGCATGAGAAAAGTTTCTTAAAAATATCCTTAAAGGATATATAGAAAATAAACAATGTGAAGACTTTAAAAATAGTCTTATTATAATAATAAGAAAAGATTCTCTGATTGAAACATTTTGTAATAGATTTTTTATAGAAAAGTTTTTTGTGACAAAATTATTTCTATAAAAAAGTTTTGCCACAAAAAATTTATATGAAACCTGATGGTAACAGAAAACTTATGCTTGGAATTTATTAAAAGTCAAAAATTAGTTTTATGATTTTGTTTTTGTGACAAATAAATTTTTATAAATTATAAATTTTTCTAATAAGAAAACATTCTCTAAATTAAACGCTTTGTAATAGAATTTTTATAAAAAACTTTTTGGAAAAAAATTATATGTATTTACAAAAATTGTTTTGGACAAAAAAATTATATAAAACCTTATGGTAACAGAAAACTTATGTTTGCAATTTATTAATTTTAAAAAGCAATTTTTTATAAAAAGAAATTACAAAAAAAAGTTTTAGGATTTTGTTTTTGTGACAAATAAATTTTTATTTGTAATAGAATTTTTTTAGAAAATTTTTTGTGACAGTATTATTTCTATACAAAATAGTTTAGGAATAAAAAAATTATGTAATTATGTGATGGTAACGGAAAACTTTTGTTTGTAAATTAATATTTTTTAAAAACAATTAAAAAAAAATAAGTTTTGGGACTTTATTTTTGTGACAAATAAAATTTTGTAATTTTTTTTGACAAGCTAGTTTTTATAGAAAATTCTTTATAGCAAAATAATACTTATAGGCATTTTATATTCCAATATATAATAATAAGAAAACGTTCTCCAAAATTAAACATTTCGTAATAGAATTTTTATAGAAAATTGCTTGTGACAAAATTATTTCTGTAGAAAATTTTTTAGGAAAAAAAACTTATACAAAACCTGATGGTAACAGCAAACTTTTATTTGTAATTTAGTGAAAAATAATTATTTATAGCAAGAATTTTTTTAACAAAATAAGTTTTAGGGTTTTTGTGACATTTTTTATATTTTTTATAATTTTTTTGGATAAACTATCTTTTATGGAAAATTCTTTGTTGCAAAATAATATTTATTGAAACTTTTTGTTTCAAAATAATTTAAATACAGAATTTTTGGTAACAAGTTTTTATAAATTTTTTTACGAGCAAACAAATTTTTGTAAAATTTTTTTTGTGAAGAAACAATTTTCACAAAATTTATTTTCGATTCATTTATTATTATTTTATAGAAACATTTTTTATGACAAAAAAAATTTTTGTGACAAAAAAAATATATGAAACGTGATAAATAAAATTTTATACATTTTTTTTACAAATTGGTTTTGATGAAAATTTTTTTGTAGTAAAATAAAATTAATGGACATTTTTTGTGTCAAAATAATTTTCATACAAAATTTGTTGTAGGAAGTTTTTATTTATAATTATAATTTTTTTTAAGAGGAAAAAATTTTTGTCAATTTTTTTTGTGCAGAAGCAACTTTCACAAAATTTTTTTTTAGACTCAATATAGATTTTATAGAAAAAATTTTTGAGGACAAAATAATTTTTATAAAATTCTTTGTGGCAAAATAGTATTCATAGAATTTTGTTTGTGATAAAAAAATTAATTTATTTATTTTGCCACAAAAGTATTTTTATCAAAAATCAACTTGCAAAAAAGTTTTCTGTAAAAACTGTAGTCAGTTAAGTATTTTGTCACAGAATTTTTTTTTTTAAATGTGTCAAAATATATTTTGTAAAAATTATAATTTTTTTTTAATTTTTCTCTACAAAAATGTTGTATAAAAATTATCTTGCCTTTTTGTTTCAATAAAGCCTATTTATTGTGAGAATGATATTTTCCTTAAAATTTCGTTGTCACAAAAATTTCACTGGCAATAAAAAAAAATATGTTTTTTTTCATTTTTACACTAAAACCATTATTGCCATTTAACATTTTTGTTATAGAATTTTATTATAAAGCACCGTTTCTGTCACATTTTCAATTCTGTAGAATAGATTTTTATAAGAAAACAACTTCTTCCAAATATTCTATGAAATAACTTTTGTATACATAAGCATTTCGTGTCTCCGGATAATAGTCTTAAGAAATAGTTTCTAAACAAATCTATCTTGTTTTATTGGTGATTGTTCGATATCATCTACTGTAGAACTTTTTCAATTCACAATTAATCCATTTAATTTTTTTTATTTGTTTTCCTCTTGTATCAATCAAGCGGAATCATGAACTATTGATTGATACATTAAAATTGCAAGATATGCAGTGATTGATATTGAACTCTTTTTTCATTTGCGAATACTTCTATTAAAACACCAACATACTGTATCCAAGGTACGGTCACACGAAGCAAACATTTGACGAAACAAGTCCATATATATTTTCTTGCAATTATTTAAGGCACGAGCGTTAAATATTGTTAAGGGCTAGGAGGATTCACTATCCTACACAATCGTACTACTCTTCGGAAAATACAACTCTGGTATCTAATTTTCAACAACAATAATTCATTAGATCAGGGCTGAATTTTTCAAAGTCGTGCGATTGTGTGAGATATCGAGTGCTAGGCTTAAGCAATATAAATAAATATTTAGCTATTTCTATCAAACATTTGCCTCATCTGAAGCAACCTTTACAGTATATGTCATAACTTTCATATTTGTTTTGCCAGTGATTTTACATTCTCTCAAGTTTCTTAGCAAAGTATAAAGCAGCTTCAGTAAATCATTCGGCTAATTGTAGTCTAAAGTGTCTTATAAAAGAAATTGAAAATAACTTAAAGGAAACCTTGACATAAAGACCCATAGCAAATTTTGCAAACTTGACATTTTTGTTCTTTACATGTGAGTAAGAAAGAACGAAAAGTAAAGCGAACATTTATTTAGACGACAATAAGGTTGAAAAAGTGGAAGTGGAATTTTAAACGAATTTACTCGAGTAGAAAAACTGCCAAAATGAATACATAAAATTGTTCTCAACCGCCAAAGGAAAGTACATATGTATGTAGAAGATAAATAAAACGTGAATTGGCTTCTTTTTGTGAAACCTACTTTTAACTGGTTCAAAATGCATGCAAGATTTTTCTTCACACCAACAACAACAACTGCACTAATGGAAACGACCTAAACTCCTTAGAAAGTAGGAAAAACAAATTCTAAGACAGAATGTAAAACATTTTTTTCCCATATTAAAAGTTTTTCATCTCAAAATCGTTTTTGTCGGTTTATTGCTTATACTTCAAGTGCATCAAGTTAAAATATACTTGTCATATTTTTCAGATGATGTTAAAAGCTAAACTGCGAAGTATGGGGGAAGGAATCCCAAATAAAAGCTTCCATTTTAAGCTGCTTTTTAATCAATCAACTTCGAAATAAAGTTTTGATTATGTATGTATTTACTTAAAAACATAAAAAATTGTGGTGAGCAGCTGGAGTGACAATTTGTGACAATTTTTTGTGATAAAATAACTTGCGTATAATTTTTTAATAGAACATTTTCTACAAAAGATTTGTTCCCAACAAAAAAATATCTATTAAAAATATTTTTGGCCTGCTCCCCAATAGTTTTTATGAAAAAAAAAAATTGTGTCCGAATTATTTTTATCGAAAATTTTTTTGTGTCAAAACAATTTTTATAGAAAATATTTTGTGGCAGAATAGCTTTTACATATTTCATTGCAATTTCTGAACACATACATTTTATTTTGTAACAGAAAAATTTTATATATTTTTTGACAAAATAATTAAAAAAAATTGTGTGACAAATTAAATTGCACATAAAAATTTTGTGATAAAATAATTTTTATTTTTTGTGCCAAAAAATAATAATTACTCGTATGACAACAATTTCTATATACAGTTTTTTTTTTGTAGCAGAATGACTTTTATTATTAAAAGTTTTACGCTAAAATAATAAAAAAGCAATTTTTTAAGAATTATTTATTCACAAAAATATTTTAATCAAAATTATCTTGCAAAAAACAAAAATTCTGTAAAAACTATTCATAGATTTTTTTACCTTTTTTTTGTCACAAAATATGTTTATAATTTCTCATCACAAAAATGTTTTATAAAAATTATCTTCCCTTTTTGTTTCAATAAAAACTATTGTCACAAGGATATGTTCCTTAAAAGCTATTTCCAGAAAAATATTGTCTTTAAAAACAATTTTGTCACAAAGAACAATTTCTATAAATGTTAATTTGTCACAAAAATATTTTATGTAAAATTTTTTTGTCCCATAAATACTTTCTATATAAATTTTGACACAAATTTTTTTATATACTTTACTTTGTCATAAAAAACGTTTGATTAAATTAATTTAATTGTTTTTTTGTGGCAAGATAACAAGATAATAATTATCACTAAACATTTTTTGTGACAAGGCAATTTTTATATGTATTTTTTTAACAGAATAATTTTGAAAGAGAATTTTTATAATAAAAAGTTTTGTATTAAAACAATTTTTAAAAAAACTCTAAGAATTATTTTGTCACAAAAATATTTTTATGAAAATTATCTTGCCACAACAAGTTTTCTGTAAAAAAAATTGACAGAAAAATATTTTGTCACAAAAAATTTGGCTCCAAATTGTTTAACCATCTGTTTCCACAACGCGAACGATCGACTTGAGTAGAAAACTTAGATGAAAAGTGCTTATTCTTTTGAGTGATTTTCATGTAAATTCTCCAGACGAGTCGCCTGCCTGGTTTGTAGAAACAGGGGATAAATTTTTTTATTTTTTTTGTTACAAAATTTTTTTTATAAAAAAAAAAAAATTTTTTTTGATAAACATTTTGTCATAAAAATCAATTTCATTAAAAATTCAATTGTCACAAAAATATTTTACGTACATAAATTTATTTGTCCATTAATTATTTTCAAAAAAAAACTTTACAACAAAAAATTTTATATAAACATTATAAACACATTTTTTTCGGTGACAAAAAAGTTTTTGGAAAAATTTTTTTCAGACAATAACTTTTAAGAAAATATTTTTCTGATAGTATGTAGTTGCTACAGAGAACATTTGCTGAAAATATAATAATTAAAGGACAAAATAATTTTTACAGAACACGTTTTTGTAACAAACAATTTTTATAGACATTTTTTTGCGACAAAATACCTTGCAAAGAAAATATTCTGCTGACAATAGTTTGAAAAACAAAAAAATTTTTTGGATAATAGTTTTCACAGCAAACGTTTTTTGGTAAGATAATAATTTTTATAAAATTTTTTGTGATCAAATAATTCTTATTAAATATTCCTCATTTAATTATTTTAATAGAAATCCTTTTACAGTAAAAAAAAAACAAAAACAAACTTTTTTTTTTGGGACAAAATAATTTTAATCGACTTTTTTCAATTTTTTTTTCATTTATTCATCCAAGATAGAAAAACCTTTTTTGTAATAATTTTTTTACAAAATAGTTTTTAAGAAAATATTTTTCTGAGAATAGTTTTTATAGAAAATAAACTTTTTTGTGACAAAATAATTTTAATTTACTTTTTTGTGACTAAATAAATTTGTAGGAATTTTTTTTAGTTTTTAAAGAAAATATATTTCTGAGAAATTTTTTTTTGCAAAGGCATTTTTATTCTTAGAAAACTGTTTTTTTTTTACAAAATTATTTGAATAGAAAGCTTTTTAATTGTAGTTGAAGTCTACTGGCAGCAACGAAATGCATCTAGACGTGCTAAACCAACAGCAAACAAAATTTTTTTAAAATAAATTTTCATAGAAAATTAGTTGTGACAAATAAATTCGCACAGGAAACGTTTTTGTGACAAAACAATATTCATTGACACTTTTTTGTGAAGTTTTTTTTTGGTGACAAAATAATTTTGATTGAAATTTTTTTGTGACCAAAGAAATTTTTAAGGATTTTTTAATTTCTTTTTTTTTTAAAGAATATTTTTTGTATAATTTTTTTGTGGCAAAATAATTTCTGATTTAAAAAAAAAAGTTAAATTTTTATGAAAGATTTTTTATAGAAAATCTCTTGAGTCAGACAAATTTCTATTGATAATTTTTATACTTTTTTATGAAACACCATTAAGGGAGCAATTCTCCTTATCACTAGTATCTCTTCACAAAACTATAGAAAAACAGGGTTAAAGTGACTATAGTGTGCTTGGGTCTGCCGAAACTTGTGTCTGCCACTTGATGAAATGTACCAAGCCGAAATTAAAAAAAATAAGACAAAATCATCATGAAAAATTTTATTCAAAAAAGTTATTTTTTGTGGTTAGAAAAAAAATTCTAACCACAAACACTTTAGGTTTTGCTACATACTGAGCCGCTGACCTGATACACAGCAGATTTCACAGCGGAAGAGGTCATGAAGCAAAAAAAAAAAAAAAAAAAAAAAAAAACAACAAAAAAATTGGGAGTGAGTGAAATGCAAAACTAAAAACTTGTTTATGTGGCACGTTCTTGGGTCAATTTGATACTTGTAACTGTGTTTTTTAAATTGCTGCCAAAATTAAGAAAAAAAAAACAACAAATAAAAAATAAACATGCGTACGTACTGGTACAGTCCAAGGAAAATGAAAACGATTTTCTTTGGGCATTTATTTGTATTTGAATGTCATTGGCACAGTATCATTATTTTATTTCATGCTTTTTTTCTTCTTTCTCAAAATTTTATTACAAAAAGAGAGAATCATGAATACAAATGAATGATGTGAAATGGAAGTATGAGTCAGTCACTGTTGAAGATTTCGTTTGGAAGAAATTTAAAATGAAGAGGCACAGCTGGAAGTCCATAATTAGTATAATTATCTTTTAATTTAATTTTAATTTAATTTAAATTCTATTTTAGCTGGAAATACTGTTGTTTGTGTCTTCAAGATATTGCTAATTTTGAAGAAATTTGCTGACATGACTTTAATTTTTTTTTACACAGTTTCATTTTATTGAATGCTTTTGTCACAAATTTATATTTTGTTGTTTAAATGATGATGTGTTTGTGTGTGTGTGCGCGTGTATTAAATTTTTATGTGAATTTTATTACTGCCATTAAAACTTTTTTCTCTTTAATTTTTGAGGAGGCAACATTTTACAACTGAAACTGGTATGACACTAATGGTTTAAACGCCTTTTTTTACCAGTTGAATGCGTGATATAATACCACGTGTAAGTAGTTATTTCTATAAGTGTGTTTAAAAACAAAATCCAAGGCATTTTAAAAAAAATTTTTAGAATTTTTAATTAAATATTAAAATAAATTATACAGTGTTAGTTGCTGTCAACTATTGCTACCTGAGTACTAAACTTGTAGAAGCTTAAAGTTCATATGGGTTAAAGTTAATTATTGGAAGCAAATGTTATTGATATGTTTGAAAATATCATTGAAAAGTTGAATTTGAAAATCAAAATAATTATATTAAATTTATATTAAAATAAATCCAGTGAAGTGCGACTTTGACCCGCGCACGAAGGGTTCCGTACTACACTACATATGTAATTCAATACGAACTTTAGCCTATATAATAAATAGTTTTGGCTTTTTTTTCGTTTATGGGTTTTTTTCGATTATGAGCGTTTTTTAGTTTTGTCGTTTTTTCGGTTTTTAGCGCTTTTTTTAGTTTTGGCACTTTTTCCCCCCCGGTTTATCGATTTGTTCGGTTTTTGGCGTTTTTTTTCATTTTGGCGATTTTTTTTTCATTTTGGCGATATTTTTCATTTTGGAGATCTTTTTCATTTGGCGATTTTTGTTTTCATATAGGAAATTTTTTTAGTTTTGGCGTTTTTCCGCGTTTTGGCGATTTTTTCGGGTTTTGGCGTTTTTTCAATTTGGCGATTTTTTTTCATTTTGGCGATTTTTTTCATTTTGGCGATTTTTTTTATTCCGGCGATTTTTTTTAGTTTTGGCGCCTTTTTAGCGTTTTTTTGGTTCTTGGCGTTTTTTCAATTTGGCGATTTTTTCCATTCTGCCGATTTTTTTTAAGTTTTGGCGCCTTTGTCGCCTTTTGGCGATTTTTTCGGTTTTTGGAGTTTTTTCAATATGGCGATTTTTTCATTTTGTCGATTTTTTCGGTTTTGCCGATTTATTTTAGTGTCGGATTTTTTTAATTTGGTGTTTTTTTTTTGTTTAAGCGATTTTTATTGGTTTTTTGAGCTTTTTTTTTTGGTTTGGCGATTTTATAATTTTCGGATTTTTTAGTTTTACCGTTTTTGAAAATTTCAAGACTTTGCCTCTTACAGTTTCCAAGATATAGCAAGTTGTCAAAATTACATAGTCAAAATTGCATTAACTGATGGACCACCCTTTAATTTAAATTTTTTAAAATTTTAGTGTTAATTGTTGTAGTCTGTATAAAAATACACTAATTTTACAAATTTCAAGTTACAATATACATATGTTCATACAATTGTATGTATACTACATGGAATTTTAACATTTTTCGTTGCTCGTTTTGGAACACCCTTTAATTTTTAATTCTCATGTATTTGTTGTTGTAGCGGCCAAGGTTCTATATACTCTGCCCAATTTGAAGTCCGTAGCTCTTACGGTTCCTGAGAAAATAGCGTGTGACGGACAGACGTACAGCGTAGCGAAAACAATAGGGTTCCTTTTCACCTTTGGTGTACGGAACCCTAAAAAACATGAATATTACTTAAACATTTGGACTATTGGGTATTTAAAGTGATTTATTAATTTTTATATTAATTCTAATAAATTTTAAATTTTATTTATTATAATAAATACTTTTGTCATAAAGAAAAGCTGGCGTATGCATTTTAAATGATTACATTTAAAAAATTATCACTCATACGCATTCGAGTTTTCCGCCCCCCAACATTCACACATACATGCATACAGCTTTTCGTACAACTTTAACTTTTACCACGTTCCACAACTTTTCCATGAAACTAAGGACTGAGTTTTGTGGCGGAAAATCAAGAACTGCAATTGTTTTTTTTGTGTGAATAAAATTTTTTGCCCCCTTCGCTGCATGTTTGGCGCCATTATCGCGTATGAAAATGAAGTTTAAAAGTATTTTCTCGAGGCAATATGGTTCCACCGAATCCTTTAAGATGTTAAGATATGAAAACTTATACATATTGCCAATTATTACTCGTATTACTTATGGTCGAATACCGTGTCTTGAAAGCTATCCGCAAACCTTCAAATTTCCACAAATTGTGCCACATCGCGCTTAACCGTTTTTTTAGTACAAAAGTTCTTCTATCAGGACCAATCATATATCTTTGGTACGGCGGCTATTTGCGTAAGCTAAATGCGCCTTGATATGTATGGTTTTTTTTCTACTAACATGTCCATCAAATTGAATTTTAAAGAAGCACTGTTGCATAAAAATGCGGCCTTTGGCAGGCGATTAATCGGTCGGACACTAATGAATTATAAGTTTTAATAACAACTACGCCATTAAGAGCCACTTTAGATATTTTTTGGCAAGCCAATATTTAATTGTGTCTTTTAAAACTAAATTTAATTTAATACTTTCTATTTCAAAATGAATTTAATAATTCCAGATTTTACAGTTCTTCATACGTTGTTTTTTCTTTTTTGCTTTTCATATGAATTTCATTACTGTGGCCCACCTGATTATGTGATAATTAAGATGCCAAAGAAAATACACACACGCACAAACACACACACACACACACATACAAACATCCATACGTACAGTATGTCAAGAAAAAGTTTTCACATTAAAGAAAAATTAGAATTTTTATCTTATTTATAAAAAAAAGTATTATCAACGAAAATTGCAAACAGTTATCTTTAAATTTTTTTTATATTTCATTTAATATAAAGATTCCTTTTTAGGGTTCCGTACACCAAATGTGAGAAGAAAAGGGTGTTCTATCAGTTAATCACCCTTATTCTATTTGGCGTCGGCAACATAAGACGACGTCGTTTTTATTGTTTTTTGGGAAATCGGTATTCCTGTAGATAGTATTGCCATTTATCGATGACTGTTAGCAAATTTTTAGTATTCTGAAGAAAAATTGATGTTGATGTTGCCGTTCATTTTGTCGTCAGTACTTTTGATGTCGTGTTCTGTTGTGTGCATGCCTCAACGAATTTGAAAAATAATTTAAATGTTAAAAAAGTGAAATACAAGAAATACTAAAGTAGATATAAAAATGTACGTATTTATTTACAAAAATTTCTTAAAAAAGTGAAAAATATATGGACAAAATTAAAATGACTAACCCCAACCAATTTGGAGCTTGTGGAAGAGTTGAAAAAAAGCCCGTTTTTTGCTAGAGGATTCCGCAGAGGTAATGTCCCAATTATTTCAAGGTACAGTGGGGACTTGAGGTTTAAATTTAAAAAAGGCTGCAAACAGTACTGAGTGTGAAGCGACTGGAGGCGGAATATATAAACAATTAGCACTGAGCTCCTTTGGAGGAAGCTCCAATCTCCAATAAACGTTGATCTGATCCCTTTTGCTTCAAAAATTAGGCTATATTTTATACAATACTTGCCTAAATGATGTTTTGTTCAGCCGAAAATAACTTGAAAATATTAAAAGGATGAACATTACTCATTATTTTACAAAAACATGACGGAATTTATTACTTACTTTTCCTTGGGTAACTGGCAAATGCATGACTTTTGTCTGAGAAATCTTATTTTCACTATTAAATTTTTTTATTTTCATCGTCCCAATAGGAAAGAAAAACATTTTATTTTAATTTATTTACAAAGCTTTTGCTTATTCAAAAACACTTTTACCAAAAATTGTAAACAAAATGAATCAGCTGACTCAAATATTGGATATGTGTATTGTATTTATCGATAAACAGGCAACGTCGTCATAACACTATTAAGGAATATAAAGTTAGCATTGATATTGTGTTATATTGATGTTGTTTCAAAATTGACGACGATGTTGCCGACGCCAAATAGAATAAGGGTGAATGTAATTTTTATTATGTAATTTTGACAACTTGCTGTAAATTTTTAAAAACGGTAAAACTAAAAAATTCCAATATTATAAAATCGCCAAACCGAAAAAAAATCGCCAAAAACCGAAGAAAAATTGCCAAAACTAAAAAAACGCCAAACTAAAAAATTCTAAAACTAAAATAATGAAATCGCCAAAATCAAAAAAATTCACCAAAATTAAAAAATCGCCAATATAAAAAAAAATCGCCAAAATTAAACAAAATCATCAAAATGAAAAAAATCCGAAAAAAATCGTAAAAACGAGAAAAACAGTGCCAAAACTTAAAAAAATCGCCACAACCGAAAAAAAACGTTAAAATTGTAAAAAACGCGTTAACTAAAAAAAACGCCAAATAAAAATATACGCTGAAGACCGAAAAAATCCCAAAAATTAAAAAAAAATTCCAAAACTATATATAATACAGGATAAAGTTGTTCGTATAGTATTACATATCTAGTGTCCGTACGAAACCCTGAATTTATTTCATGTTTTATTTAGTGTAAAAATTATTTTTTTTTGAAGCAAAAAGAATAAAATTCAAAACGTAATTGTTATTTTCTAAACAAGCAATAAAACTCAAGCAATAATTTTTATTTTTGTGAAGAATAATTAAAAATCAAGAAATAACTTTTATTTTCTAAGCGAAATTAAATAAATATAATATAATAGCTCATTCAGGGTGACATGAAATTAAGTAATTTCAAGCTCAAATTACGAACGAAATGGAAAGTGTTTATACAGATACTGAATGACATTTGAGTTGATTTCGAAAACATTTTATTCACTGCGACAGACATTGAAGTATTTTTTTTTCAGTTGAATAAATTCTTTGTTACACTTATACAAATTTTTCTTTCAAAAATATATAAATAATATTAATAAATATATTAATTTTCAATCTTCTTTTAATTTCATTTTGAATTTAAAATTTTTTATTTCTTTTAATTGTTGTTTCTCATAGTTGTAAATTTTCACATGTTTGGAAAAAAAGTAGTTTTAATACAAAAACAGGGTTGTATATTGTAATTTCTTGTTAATTTAATCGAAATTAAGTAAAATAACTTAATTTGGAAAATGTGAAAATATATGGGAAATTACTTAACTTGAACTTGATTTCGAACGAAATCACGAAATTACTTAATTTGGCGTCAGCCTGAATGGGCTATAAAATAAAATTCAAGAAATAATTTTTTATTTTTTTGAGTAATAAATAAAACTCAAGAAATAACTTTAATTTTCTGAGGAATAAATAAAACTCAGAAAATAATCGGTAAAGTTGAGTTTTTTTTAAATAAAAATTAAACAAATAAAAATTAATGCATCTACAGGTAGTCCATGTAAGAAGGTGTATCTTGGTGTATTTCTTGTAAGCGTAGCACTTCTCATTTAGTTTGATTTTTTAAAATAAAAAAGTTTCAAACCAAATATTTTTTTTAAATAAAACAAAAGAAAAATACAAATACCAAATGTCAAATAAATAAAAAATTCTCCAAATTTAAAAAATATTTTCTATGTGCAGTCATTCTAGACAGACTGTTATATTTTTGAGCAAACATAATAAGATTAGTTTGTGCGTTTCATAATTTCATTTGCTGCTTTCAATTAGTTTTATCTTGAATACGCTGAAAGCTTTTCCCCTAGTCGTTTTCATTTGTTTTTGTTTTGTCAGCAATTTAGAATTGTATTAAATTAAACACAGAAAACTCGTTGTTAATTTTTTTTTTATTTTTGTGTGAGATGAATTTTGTTAAATCAGCAGCGTGAAATTATTTGGCTGGTTTAAAAATTGCTGTTTCTAAACTTTTCTTTAAAAGTTGTTTGCAAAGAAGCGGGGAAGATGGCTGATTCTTTAGGCGATTGTTTGGCCTTTACCTAAAAAGATTTTTATTTCAAATTAAAATTGAAAAAAAAATGTAATTATATCCCAGCAAAAAAAAAAAAAAAAAATGGAAGTCATTCTGAAGGAACCACATTTTCATTGCTTCCAAAAAATCGATATTTTTAATTTGCCGATAGTTAGCAGAAAACCAAATAGAAGTTTATTTTAATCACACAAAACCTTGTAGTTCTTCCATAGTTTTAGTAAATACTCACCGAAATGTTCAAAAAATCGATTTTTTGAAAGAAATTTATGAACTAATTTTCGCTTTAAATTTAGAAGTTATTTGCTTAAATTTACATGAAAACACTGTTTCGCGTTTAAATTCGTATAAAAAGAAACGAATTGTTAAAATATGTAACTTTTTAAAGTTTTTCCTAGATGAAAATATTACCACCATAGAACACAAAAAACGAAATTTTTCTTAAAATCGCTTCTAATTCGGTGACTAGGCATCGAAAAAGAGAACTTCTTGCAATGACAACCCTGTGTAAAAATCATTAGATCGGATCGAAATTTGAACTACTTCCAGACTGCAAACTCTACATTTTCATGACTTCTTTGGAGTGTCTTTTTCTACTGGGATGTATTTCATTAAAAATAAACAAACTTTTTAATGAACAAAAAAATCTCATGTTTATTGATGCGTGTTTAAATACTTTTACTCTCTATCTTCCACTTGAGAGTTGAAGGTACAACTACTTAACAACCGCGTTAAGTTTTTTGCAATTACATACATACATATATACACACATATGTATATGTATGTATATACGTGCGTTATTATTATAATTTTTTTCTCTTGCCATTGCAGCAGTTGTTGTTGTTATTCAAATTGAAGCATCATTAACATGCAATTGACATAGAATTTCTTATTAAGTTTATTTTACATTTGTTACCATTCATTCGTTCTTAATTTTTTTTCAACATTTTAGTTGCTTTAAATAAAACAAACAATGCAGTCAGTCAGTGTTTCCTTTAAAACTCGCTTGGTTTCACATTTGAATACCGTTATTAATCCCACTAACAAAAACATCATAAAAACAAAACAAACAAAAAATGCAAGTGAAATTGAGAAGAAAAGAGTAAAAATTTATTTTCAAACACACACTCCCACACTCGAATGCATTCATTTACACAAACATTCATAATGAATGGAAATAAAACCAGGAGGATCTGAGCCAACACAAGAAATGTCTGCAGTCACAATTGTTATAGTCTATCAGTAAATGTTTTTTTTTCTGCGGCATGTGTGTGCATGAGCTTATGCATACTCGTATGCAAAAGGTGTGTGCGTAAATATGTGAAAGTGAGAAAGAGTTGAGTGACAATGAAATTCGATGCACTATTCATGTGATGAGCTCACTAGTATGCAAAATATAAATTCATATGTGTGAGTAAATTTAAGCTTCCGGCACAATACTGCTGATGTTATAAATACCCTCTAGCCAGCCTAGAACCATATGTCTCTGTGTATGTTATATGTCAATAGGCGATTACATTGGCTGGGGTGCATCTAGTCAGTAGCACTGTTGACAATGTCACTAGAAAATCACTATAATTTAACTATTGACAACGAGCGAGGAAATATCGATATTGTAGACTAGAGCCCCTAAAATTTACTAGTGAATCTTTGGTCCCAATCTCTCCATGTGGTCCCAAAAGAACTACTTAGTCAGTAGTGCTACAGTCTAGTGGTGGATTTTCAATGACAAGCTAATGTTAAATGTCAATAGATGATTACATTGGCTGGGGTACACCTGGTCAGTAGTACTACTGACAATGTCACTACTAAATCATTACAATTTCACTATTCGCACTTTCTGCAGGGTAATTTCAAATTCATACACAAGTAAATGCACTTTCAATTTGTTACAGTGTGTCAGAAAATAACTATGAATGCGAATTAATAGAATGTTTGTTCTATTTTAGATAGTGAATGTTTTCTTGCACCAATTTTTAGAGCTATGCTCTTTATTGCAGACAATGAGAACGATTGCTCAATTTGTTTTTGTATTGTTATGTATTGCACATGAACACAAACAATACATTAATTTAATTGCACGTAGTTAGCAAAGAAAACAATGGGAACTGAATGGAAACTTTTTAAACATTTGAGGCGAATTTGACATAATCATATAATATATTTTTATTGCATTAAATAACAATACACATGAAATTTGTTTTGTATAGCCAAACAGCAAAATAATATTTATTGTAAAAACATCAAAACATCAAAAGATGTTCTTTAAAAATAATTCGGTAACAAAAAATTTTCTATAGAAGCAATTTTATTAAAAAGTTTTGTAAATTTTTTTATTACAAAAATGTGTTCTATATAAATTTTTTGTTATACATATAATAATTTTTTGGTATAAAAATAATTTTGTCACAAAAAAATCTTTAAAAACTATTTCGTTAAAAATGTTTCCATATTGTTTTTTGTAAAAAATAATGTTTATAATTGCTAAAAAAAATTCCATAATTTTTTTTTCTTAAAAAAAATTTGTTCTACTTTTTTACAGAATGGTTTATTAAAATTATTTTTTAAAAACAATAATTTCTATGAAATTTAATATCACAAACATTTTTCTAAACAATTTTTTTCTATAAATTTAACTCTATCATTTTCATGCAAATTATTTTCCATCAAAATTATGCTCTCGAACAAAATCTATGCAAGTATATGAAAATTGTTATTATGTTACGTCTACACATGATAATTTTTTATCATAGCAAAAGTCAAACTGTATATTGAAAAATAATTTTTATTATGTTATCTCTTTTTTCTACATGGAATTTGACGTCTGTCATGATAAAAATATATCAGGTGTAGACATAGCGTTACCAAAAATTTTTACCAGTTGAATGCATGATATAATACCACGTGTAAGTAGTTATTTCTATAAGTGTGTTTAAAAACAAAATCCAAGGCATTTTAAAAAAAATTTTTAGAATTTTTAATTAAATATTAAAATAAATTATACAGTGTTAGTTGCTGTCAACTATTGCTACCTGAGTACTAAACTTGTAGAAGCTTAAAGTTCATATGGGTTAAAGTTAATTATTGGAAGCAAATGTTATTGATATGTTTGAAAATATCATTGAAAAGTTGAATTTGAAAATCAAAATAATTATATTAAATTTATATTAAAATAAATCCAGTGAAGTGACCCGCGCACGAAGGGTTCCGTACTACACTACATATGTAATTCAATACGAACTTTAGCCTATATAATAAATAGTTTTGGCTTTTTTTCGTTTATGGGTTTTTTCGATTATGAGCGTTTTTTAGTTTTGTCGTTTTTTCGGTTTTTAGCGCTTTTTTTATTTTTGGCACTTTTTTCCCCCCGGTTTATCGATTTTTTCGGTTTTTGGCGTTTTTTCATTTTGGCGATTTTTTTTAATTTGGCGATTTTTTTCATTTTGGAGATCTTTTTCATTAGGCGATTTTTTTCATATAGGAAATTTTTTTAGTTTTGGCGTTTTTTCCGCGTTTTGGCGATTTTTTTCGGGTTTTGGCGTTTTTTCAATTTGGCGATTTTTTTTCATTTTGGCGATTTTTTTCATTTTGGCGATTTTTTTTAGTTTTGGCGCCTTTTTAGCGTTTTTTTGGTTCTTGGCGTTTTTTCAATTTGGCGATTTTTTTCCATTCTGGCGATTTTTTCATTTGGGCGATTTTTTTAGTTTTGGCGCCTTTTGGCGATTTTTTCGGTTTTTGGAGATCTTTTTCATTTGGCGATTTTTTTTCATATAGGAAATTTTTTTAGTTTTGGCGTTTTTTCCGCGTTTTGGCGATTTTTTCGGGGTTTGGCGTTTTTTCAATTTGGCTTTTTTTTATTCTGGCGATTTTTTTTCATTTTGGCGATTTTTTTTATTCAGGCGATTTTTTTAGTTTTGGCGTTTTTTCCGCGTTTTGGCGATTTTTTCGGGTTCTTGGCGTTTTTTCAATTTGGCGATTTTTTTTCCATTCTGGCGATTTTTTTCATTTGGGCGATTTTTTTTAGTTTTGGCGCCTTTGTCGCCTTTTGGCGATTTTTTCGGTTTTTGGAGTTTTTTCAATATGGCGATTTTTTCATTTTGTCGATTTTTTCGGTTTTGCCGATTTATTTTAGTGACGGATTTTTTTAATTTGGTGTTTCTTTTTGTTTAAGCGATTTTTATTTGTTTTTGAGCTTTTTTTTTTTGGTTTGGCGATTTTATAATTTTCGGATTTTTTAGTTTTACCGTTTTTGAAAATTTCAAGACTTTGCCTCTTACAGTTTCCAAGATATAGCAAGTTGTCAAAATTACATAATCAAAATTGCATTAACTGATGGACCACCCTTTAATTTTAATTTTTTTAAATATTAGTTTTAATTGTTGTAGTCTGTATAAAAATACACTAATTTTACAAATTTCCAGTTACAATATACATATGTTCATACAATTGTATGTATATTACATGGGATTTTAACATTTTTCATTGCTCGTTTTGGAACACCCTTTAATTTTTAATTCTCATGTATTTGTTGTTGTAGCGGCCAAGGTTCTACATACTCTGCCCAATTTCAAGTCCGTAGCTCTTACGGTTCCTGAGAAAATAGCGTGTGACGGACAGACGTACAGCGTAGCGAAAACAATAGGGTTCCTTTTCACCTTTGGTGTACGGAACCCTAAAAAACATGAATATTACTTAAACATTTGGACTATTAGGTATTTAAAGTAATTTATTAATTTTTATATTAATTCTAATAAATTTAAAATTTTATTTATTATAATAAATACCTTTGTCATAAAGAAAAGCTGGCGTATGCATTTTAAATGATTACATTTAAAAAATTATCACTCATACGCATTCGAGTTTTCCGCCCCCCAACATTCACACATACATGCATACAACTTTTCGTACAACTTTAACTTTTACCACGTTCCACAACTTTTCCATGAAACTAAGGACTGAGTTTTGTGGCGGAAAATCAAGAATTGCAATTGTTTTTTTTGTGTGAATAAAATTTTTTGCCCCCTTCGCTGCATGTTTGGCGCCATTATCGCGTATGAAAATGAAGTTTAAAAGTATTTTCTCGAGGCAATATGGTTCCACCGAATCCTTTAAGATGTTAAGATATGAAAACTTATACATAATGCCAATTATTACTCGTATTACTTATGGTCGAATACCGTGTCTTGAAAGCTATCCGCAAACCTTCAAATTGCCACAAATTGTGCCACATCGCGCTTAACCGTTTTTTTAGTACAAAAGTTCTTCTATCAGGACCAATCATATATCTTTGATACGGCGGCTATTTGCGTAAGCTAAATGCGCCTTGATATGTATGGTTTTTTTTCTACTAACATGTCTATCAAATTGAATTTTAAAGAAGCACTGTTGCATAAAAATGCGGCCTTTGGCAGGCGATTAATCGGTCGGACACTAATGAATTATAAGTTTTAATAACAACTACGCCATTAAGAGCCACTTTAGATATTTTTTGGCAAGCCAATATTTAATTGTGTCTTTTAAAACTAAATTTAATTTAACACTTTCTATTTCAAAATGGATTTAATAATTCCAGATTTTACAGTTCTTCATACGTTGTTTTTTCTTTTTTGCTTTTCATATGAATTTCATTACTGTGGCCCACCTGATTATGTGATAATTAAGATGCCAAAGAAAATACACACACGCACAAACACACACACACACACATACAAACATCCATACGTACAGTATGTCAAGAAAAAGTTTTCACATTAAAGAAAAATTAGAATTTTTATCTTATTTATAAAAAAAGTATTATCAACGAAAATTGCAAACAGTTATCTTTAAATTTTTTTTTATATTTCATTTGATATAAAGATTCCTTTTTAGGGTTCCGTACACCAAATGTGAGAAGAAAAGGGTGTTCTATCAGTTAATCACCCTTATTCTATTTGGCGTCGGCAACATAAGACGACGTCGTTTTTAATGTTTTTTGGCAAATCGGTATTCCTGTAGATAGTATTGCCATTTATCGATGACTGTTAGCAAATTTTTAGTATTCTGAAGAAAAATTGATGTTGATGTTGCCGTTCATTTTGTCGTCAGTACTTTTGATGTCGTGTTCTGTTGTGTGCATGCCTCAACGAATTTGAAAAATAATTTAAGTGTTAAAAAAGTGAAATACAAGAAATACTAAAGTAGATATAAAAATGTACGTATTTATTTACAAAAATTTCTTAAAAAAGTGAAAAATATAGGGACAAAATTAAAATGACTAACCCCAACCAATTTGGAGCTTGTGGAAGAGTTGAAAAAAAGCCCGTTTTTTGCTAGAGGATTCCGCAGAGGTAATGTCCCAATTATTTCAAGGTACAGTGGGGACTTGAGGTTTAAATTTAAAAAAGGCTGCAAACAGTACTGAGTGTGAAGCGACTGGAGGCGGAATATATAAACAATTAGCACTGAGCTCCTTTGGAGGAAGCCCCAATCTCCAATAAACGTTGATCTGATCCCTTTTGCTTCAAAAATTAGGCTATATTTTATACAATACTTGCCTAAATGATGTTTTGTTCAGCCGAAAATAACTTGAAAATATTAAAAGGATGAACATTACTCATTATTTTACAAAAACATGACGGAATTTATTACTTACTTTTCCTTGGGTAACTGGCAAATGCATGACTTTTGTCTGAGAAATCTTATTTTCACTATTAAATTTTTTTATTTTCATCGTCCCAATAGGAAAGAAAAACATTTTATTTTAATTTATTTACAAAGCTTTTGCTTATTCAAAAACACTTTTACCAAAAATTGTAAACAAAATGAATCAGCTGACTCAAATATTGGATATGTGTATTGTATTTATCGATAAACAGGCAACGTCGTCATAACACTATTAAGGAATATAAAGTTAGCATTGATATTGTGTTATATTGATGTTGTTTCAAAATTGACGACGATGTTGCCGACGCCAAATAGAATAAGGGTGAATGTAATTTTTGTTATGTAATTTTGACAACTTGCTGTAAATTTTTAAAAACGGTAAAACTAAAAAATTCCAATATTATAAAATCGCCAAACCGAAAAAAAATCGCTAAAACCGAAGAAAAATTGCCAAAACGAAAAAAACGCCAAACTAAAAAATTCTAAAACTAAAATAATGAAATCGCCAAAATCAAAAAAATTCACCAAAATTAAAAAATCGCCAATATAAAAAAAATCGCCTAAATTAAACAAAATCATCAAAATGAAAAAAATCCGAAAAAAATCGTAAAACCGAGAAAAACAGTGCCAAAACTTAAAAAAATCGCCACAACCGAAAAAAAACGTTAAAATTGTAAAAAACGCGTTAACTAAAAAAAAACGCCAAATAAAAATATACGCTGAAGACCGAAAAAATCCCAAAAATTAAAAAAAAATTCCAAAACTATATATAATACAGGATAAAGTTGTTCGTATAGTATTACATATCTAGTGTCCGTACGAAACCCTGAATTTATTTCATGTTTTATTTAGTGTAAAAATTATTTTTTTTTGAAGCAAAAAGAATAAAATTCAAAACGTAATTGTTATTTTCTAAACAAGCAATAAAACTCAAGCAATAATTTTTATTTTTGTGAAGAATAATTAAAAATCAAGAAATAACTTTTATTTTCTAAGCGAAATTAAATAAATATAATATAATAGCTCATTCAGGGTGACATGAAATTAAGTAATTTCAAGCTCAAATTACGAACGAAATGGAAAGTGTTTATACAGATACTGAATGACATTTGAGTTGATTTCGAAAACATTTTATTCACTGCGACAGACATTGAAGTATTTTTTTTTCAGTTGAATAAATTCTTTGTTACACTTATACAAATTTTTCTTTCAAAAATATATAAATAATATTAATAAATATATTAATTTTCAATCTTCTTTTAATTTCATTTTGAATTTAAAATTTTTTATTTCTTTTAATTGTTGTTTCTCATAGTTGTAAATTTTCACATGTTTGGAAAAAAGTAGTTTTAATACAAAAACAGGGTTGTATATTGTAATTTCTTGTTAATTTAATCGAAATTAAGTAAAATAACTTAATTTGGAAAATGTGAAAATATATGGGAAATTACTTAACTTGAACTTGATTTCGAACGAAATCACGAAATTACTTAATTTGGCGTCAGCCTGAATGGGCTATAAAATAAAATTCAAGAAATAATTTTTTATTTTTTTGAGTAATAAATAAAACTCAAGAAATAACTTTAATTTTCTGAGGAATAAATAAAACTCAGAAAATAATCGGTAAAGTTGAGTTTTTTTTTAAATAAAAATTAAACAAATAAAAATTAATGCATCTACAGGTAGTCCACGTAAGAAGGTGTATCTTGGTGTATTTCTTGTAAACGTAGCACTTCTCATTTAGTTTGATTTTTTAAAATAAAAAAGGTTCAAACCAAATATTTTTTTAAATAAAACAAAAAAAAAAATACAAATACCAAATGTCAAATAAATAAAAAATTCTCCAAATTTAAAAAATATTTTCTATGTGCAGTCATTCTAGACAGACTGTTATATTTTTGAGCAAACATAATAAGATTAGTTTGTGCGTTTCATAATTTCATTTGCTGCTTTCAATTAGTTTTATCTTGAATACGCTGAAAGCTTTTCCCCTAGTCGTTTTCATTTGTTTTTGTTTTGTCAGCAATTTAGAATTGTATTAAATTAAACACAGAAAACTCGTTGTTAATTTTTTTTTTATTTTTGTGTGAGATGAATTTTGTTAAATCAGCAGCGTGAAATTATTTGGCTGGTTTAAAAATTGCTGTTTCTAAACTTTTCTTTAAAAGTTGTTTGCAAAGAAGCGGGGAAGATGGCTGATTCTTTAGGCGATTGTTTGGCCTTTACCTAAAAAGATTTTTATTTCAAATTAAAATTGAAAAAAAAATGTAATTATATCCCAGCAAAAAAAAAAAAAAAAAATGGAAGTCATTCTGAAGGAACCACATTTTCATTGCTTCCAAAAAATCGATATTTTTAATTTGCCGATAGTTAGCAGAAAACCAAATAGAAGTTTATTTTAATCACACAAAACCTTGTAGTTCTTCCATAGTTTTAGTAAATACTCACCGAAATGTTCAAAAAATCGATTTTTTGAAAGAAATTTATGAACTAATTTTCGCTTTAAATTTAGAAGTTATTTGCTTAAATTTACATGAAAACACTGTTTCGCGTTTAAATTCGTATAAAAAGAAACGAATTGTTAAAATATGTAACTTTTTAAAGTTTTTCCTAGATGAAAATATTACCACCATAGAACACAAAAAACGAAATTTTTCTTAAAATCGCTTCTAATTCGGTGACTAGGCATCGAAAAAGAGAACTTCTTGCAATGACAACCCTGTGTAAAAATCATTAGATCGGATCGAAATTTGAACTACTTCCAGACTGCAAACTCTACATTTTCATGACTTCTTTGGAGTGTCTTTTTCTACTGGGATGTATTTCATTAAAAATAAACAAACTTTTTAATGAACAAAAAAATCTCATGTTTATTGATGCGTGTTTAAATACTTTTACTCTCTATCTTCCACTTGAGAGTTGAAGGTACAACTACTTAACAACCGCGTTAAGTTTTTTGCAATTACATACATACATATATACACACATATGTATATGTATGTATATACGTGCGTTATTATTATAATTTTTTTCTCTTGCCATTGCAGCAGTTGTTGTTGTTATTCAAATTGAAGCATCATTAACATGCAATTGACATAGAATTTCTTATTAAGTTTATTTTACATTTGTTACCATTCATTCGTTCTTAATTTTTTTTCAACATTTTAGTTGCTTTAAATAAAACAAACAATGCAGTCAGTCAGTGTTTCCTTTAAAACTCGCTTGGTTTCACATTTGAATACCGTTATTAATCCCACTAACAAAAACATCATAAAAACAAAACAAACAAAAAATGCAAGTGAAATTGAGAAGAAAAGAGTAAAAATTTATTTTCAAACACACACTCCCACACTCGAATGCATTCATTTACACAAACATTCATAATGAATGGAAATAAAACCAGGAGGATCTGAGCCAACACAAGAAATGTCTGCAGTCACAATTGTTATAGTCTATCAGTAAATGTTTTTTTTTCTGCGGCATGTGTGTGCATGAGCTTATGCATACTCGTATGCAAAAGGTGTGTGCGTAAATATGTGAAAGTGAGAAAGAGTTGAGTGACAATGAAATTCGATGCACTATTCATGTGATGAGCTCACTAGTATGCAAAATATAAATTCATATGTGTGAGTAAATTTAAGCTTCCGGCACAATACTGCTGATGTTATAAATACCCTCTAGCCAGCCTAGAACCATATGTCTCTGTGTATGTTATATGTCAATAGGCGATTACATTGGCTGGGGTGCATCTAGTCAGTAGCACTGTTGACAATGTCACTAGAAAATCACTATAATTTAACTATTGACAACGAGCGAGGAAATATCGATATTGTAGACTAGAGCCCCTAAAATTTACTAGTGAATCTTTGGTCCCAATCTCTCCATGTGGTCCCAAAAGAACTACTTAGTCAGTAGTGCTACAGTCTAGTGGTGGATTTTCAATGACAAGCTAATGTTAAATGTCAATAGATGATTACATTGGCTGGGGTACACCTGGTCAGTAGTACTACTGACAATGTCACTACTAAATCATTACAATTTCACTATTCGCACTTTCTGCAGGGTAATTTCAAATTCATACACAAGTAAATGCACTTTCAATTTGTTACAGTGTGTCAGAAAATAACTATGAATGCGAATTAATAGAATGTTTGTTCTATTTTAGATAGTGAATGTTTTCTTGCACCAATTTTTAGAGCTATGCTCTTTATTGCAGACAATGAGAACGATTGCTCAATTTGTTTTTGTATTGTTATGTATTGCACATGAACACAAACAATACATTAATTTAATTGCACGTAGTTAGCAAAGAAAACAATGGGAACTGAATGGAAACTTTTTAAACATTTGAGGCGAATTTGACATAATCATATAATATATTTTTATTGCATTAAATAACAATACACATGAAATTTGTTTTGTATAGCCAAACAGCAAAATAATATTTATTGTAAAAACATCAAAACATCAAAAGATGTTCTTTAAAAATAATTCGGTAACAAAAAATTTTCTATAGAAGCAATTTTATTAAAAAGTTTTGTAAATTTTTTTATTACAAAAATGTGTTCTATATAAATTTTTTGTTATACATATAATAATTTTTTGGTATAAAAATAATTTTGTCACAAAAAAATCTTTAAAAACTATTTCGTTAAAAATGTTTCCATATTGTTTTTTGTAAAAAATAATGTTTATAATTGCTAAAAAAAATTCCATAATTTTTTTTTCTTAAAAAAAATTTGTTCTACTTTTTTACAGAATGGTTTATTAAAATTATTTTTTAAAAACAATAATTTCTATGAAATTTAATATCACAAACATTTTTCTAAACAATTTTTTTCTATAAATTTAACTCTATCATTTTCATGCAAATTATTTTCCATCAAAATTATACTCTCGAACAAAATCTATGCAAGTATATGAAAATTGTTATTATGTTACGTCTACACATGATAATTTTTTATCATAGCAAAAGTCAAACTGTATATTGAAAAATAATTTTTATTATGTTATCTCTTTTTTCTACATGGAATTTGACGTCTGTCATGATAAAAATATATCAGGTGTAGACATAGCGTTACCAAAAATTTTCTATAAAAATTATTTTGTCAACAAAATTTTCTATAGAAATTATTTGGTCACAAAAAGTTGTCTATGAAAATTATTTTGTCACAAACAGTTTACTGTAAAAATTATTTCGTCACAAGAAGTTTTCTATAAAAAATATTTTGTCACAAAAATTTCTATAAAAAATAGTTTGTCACAAACATTTGTGTTAAAAATTATTTTGTATAAAAACTATTTTATCACAAGAAATTTTCTTTAAATTTATTTTATCACAAAAGATTTTATTTAAAAACTATTTTATACAAAATATTTTCTTTAAAAATTATTTTGTCAAAAAAATTGTCTATAAAATGTACATTCATACATATGTATGCAACAATTTTTTTTATAAAAATTAGTTTTTATAAAAATTATTTTGTCACAAAAAATTTTCTATAAATTTTTTTTTATTAAAATATGCTTCAACAAATTTTTTATAAAAATAATTTTTTTACTAAAAATTTTCGAAAAAAATTGTTTGTTACACTATAAAAATTATTTTGTTAAATTTTTTTGTTGTTGGTTATAGACAAACTCCCAATCAATTATTGAGAATTTTAAGAAACTTTTTAAAAAACAGTAAACAATATTATTCAGCATTTGTTGCCTAACTACATATTTTGATTTTCTAATACACGAGTCAAATAGAAATTAAAAATTACGACAAAAATTAGTCTGTTACAAAATAGATATTTTTCATAAATATTATTTTGCCAAAAAGTTTTTATAAGAATATTATGTCACAAAAATTTTTCATAAATATTGTTTTGTCGCAAATAGCATTCCATAAAAATTGTTTCGTTCCAAAAAAAAAATTTCGATAAAACTAATTTTGTTAAAAAATATTTATGTAAAAATAATTTTGTGACAAAAAGTTATTTTTTCACAAAAACAATTCATATAAAATTTATTTTGTCACAAAAAGAATTCATATAAAAATTATTTTGTCACAATTTAAAAATTATTTTGTCACAAAAAATTTTCTTTAAAAATTATTTTTTCACAAAAACTTTTCTTTAAAAATTATTTTCGTCATAAAAAATTTTCTTTAAAAATTATTTTGTAGCAAAAAATTGCTATAAAAATGACCCTTTTCTAGTTGTCGACATCGCCGCCACTTTAACACAATACCAAAAAATTGGGGCTTGTGTACCCGTTGTCCAAAACAAATGACTCCTGTTGGCAGGTTTATGCTATTTTACATACCTTAGGGAACGGAAATAGATTGTCAGTAGCACAAAATTGTTCTCGAGAACGAGTACACAAGCCCCGATTTTTTGGTATTGTGTTAAAGTGACGTCGCTGTCGACAACTGGAATAAGGGGTAATATTTTTTCTCAAAAAAATTTGCATAAAATTTATATTGTCACAAAAAATTTTCTATAAAAATTATTTTGTTACAAATATTTTTCTATAAAAATTATTATGTCGCAATAAATGTTCTATACAAACTATTTTGCCACAAATAATTTTCTTAAAAAAATATTTTGCCACAAAAATTTTTTTTTTAAATTATTACACAGACAAAATAATTTCTTTAAAAATTATTTTGTCACAAAATATTGTCTAAAAATTATTTTGTTACAAAATTTTTTTATAAATAATATTTTGTCACAAAAAGTTTTTCTTAAAAATTATTTTGTCACAAACAATTTTCTAAAAATTTTTTTGCTCCAGAACTTTCTATGATTTTTTTTTTCACAAAAAAGTTTCTTTAAAAATATTACGTAAATTTTAGGACGCCCTTCATAATGCCGGAAAACTAAATAACTCACACATTCGTTTAGCTTCAATCATCACATGAGAGATGAGCGTTTAAGTGTGTAAGAGATTTTTCCACAACCTTTACTTTACTACTTATGTAGGTTAAAGGTGAACATTTGCAATGTTGTGTTTGTGGTGTATCTTTGTGTAGGACTGGGGAGTGGGTTGTATTATTAGATGTCATATTTAGATGAATAAAAAAGAATTTGCTTGCATGTTAATTTTTTATTTATTTTTTTGATATGCATATTTTTCTCTTGCGAACGCGCCTAGAGGTAACCTTCCTTTATTTTCCTCAAATATCAAAAATTATACGAATGCAAGTGTATGTGTGTAGGTATCTACATACACACACATGTGTGTATGTGTTTAATTCAATGCTGCCCACAGAGAGAAACCCGAGAGAAATGTATAAGCGTATGTGCCATTCATTTGTACAAAAAGCCGATTGATTTTCGGCACTCTGGCGCTTCTCTGGCCAGCAGTGGTTTAATTCTATATGGATGGATTGGGGCTTATTTTCTCTGCTCCAAAACGTGTTAAGGTAGTTTGCTTGCTGCCTTGCCTGACTGAGTGGCATCAGTGTCAATGTCGCAATTTTCTTTTATTTCCGTTTCAGCATTCTTTTTTCTTTTCTTTTCAAAGTTCGTAGTATTTTAATCGAGGTGTACAATAAAATTGAATAAAAATAGACAGAATGTGGCATAAAGCAGCTTTAGGAATATGACAAATATTCCGGTTATAGGTTTATCATTTTATTTCAGTTTCGGATTTTTAAGTCCTTGTTATTTTCGTTTTTTATGTGTGTTCTAGTGAGTGTGTTTGATTACTTTTGCCATTGATACTCCTGTGGCATATGGCATTCAGGCATGTATGTAAATTATATTTGTAATATTGAATAAAAATGTTTTTCTCAAGAAGTCCAAGGTACATGACATGATTTATTTATGGTTCAAACAAAATTATTATATTGAAACTGTAAGCGATTTGTTAAAGAAGAAAATTGAAAATAAAATCTGCAGTCATTTGTCACACAAACCACATGAAGTAAGATTTTATTGGAAAAAAGTGGGGGTTAAAGTGAAGGAAGGTGGCTAACGGAAACAGAATTAGACAATTTTAACTAGAATATGTTGTGGATTTATTCAAGAAGAAAATTTGTTAGGAGGGGTATATAAAAAAGGAGCATTAGTAGATTTACTGAAACTATGCAGGGTCTATCAGATATTGATCCCTTCCAGATGTGTTTCAAGTTCTGCTAAGAGTTTGGTATAATTAATTTTGATCATCGAATTGTTTAATGCTAAATTTTGCACTTATTACTAAAATTGATAACATCAAAATATTATTTTATAAATCAATAATTGTATGCAACATAATAATTTCTCCTATTCAATTGATGAAAAATTCATGTTATGTAGCTGATGTTAACAAACAATTTCTGCCCAAGTAGATAGACATGGGTGCTGATGAAGTGCGTGGCGGCGCAGAAAAATGCCGATGTTTGCAACAGCTAAGGTCTAGTTTAATTTTTATCTTCTTAAAATCACATTTATTAATAAAAAATTTCATTCAATAGAAATTGAAATTGAAAATACATATCGCACTAACTCCTCTAAAGAGCGTCAACTCAAAATGTTTAAAATTTCACTTTTGCAAGAAAACGATAGACAGTTGTTATACCTATCCACTGTAAAAATCTAACATATATTTTTCTACTCTTTCTCAAAAAATACACTTTTATTCCTATTTTAACGAGAATTCAAAAAGTAGAGGTTATCGATTTGTCTTTTTAACCGAGGATGTTATCAATTCGTCTACATTTTAGACAGATTGTAAAAACTCTTTTTTGTCTGAGACGGTAAGACTTCCATTTGGTCTTATTGTAAAAAAAGTGGGCGGAAATACTCCCATACATTTTTTTATATGATTTTCTGACATTTCATTTATTCGATTGCTATGAAACTTACCCAACACATTGGGCTCTCGAAACAATACAAACGCGAAGTTAAAAAAAAAATGGGCGAACCCACGCCTAATAAAACTTAATATTATATTTCACATGCTTCTATTCGACCGATTGTTACGTAAACTGGCACACATACTGAGCACAAAAAAGACACAATATTGCGTTAAAAAAGTGAGTCGGTCCACGCCTATTAAATTTTAATATTATATTTCACGTTCTGGTACTTAACCAATTTTTACGAAACTTGGCACACACTTTGAACTCTTAAAAAGACACAATCTTGCATTCAAAAAAAGTGGGTGTAGCTACGCCCATTAAAATTTAACATTATATTTCGTGTCTCTACTTTATCGATTTCTACTAAGCTTGGCATACACCTTGAGCCCTTAAAAATACAAAATCTTGCATTACAAAAAAAGTTTGTATATTTCACTTACTTTTACTTTTATCGATTTTTACAAAACTTGGCACACATCTTGAGCTCTGAAAAATACTTAGTCTTGTGTTAAAAAAAGAGGGCGGGCCACGCCCTTTAAAATTAACAATAAACTATGTGTTCTTCTGCTTATCCCATTTCCACGAAACATGCCAAAAAGCTTAGGCTCTTGCAATGACATAATTTGCACTTAAAAAGTGGGCGGGCCATGTCTATTAAAACTTAATATTATATTTCGCGTGCTTCTACCTGACACATTTTTATGTAACTTGAAACACACACTTTGAGCTCTACAAGTGTCGCTATGTTAAATTTAGAAAATTGGTCGAACAATAATATTTGCAAATTGGGCGTTACTACGCCTCTCAAAATATAAACTTGACACTAAAAATTTGAAAATAAAAGCTAAAAAAAGTTAAACAGACTTAAAAAATAAGAACTAGAAAGTTGAAATTAATTTAGATTAAGTTAAATAAAATGGGCGGGGTTACGCCCATAAAAGTTAAGTATTAACTTATATGTATTTCTACTCATCTGATCCCCATGAAACTTGGTAAACAGTTTGGCTTCATCGAATGGCATAATTTTGTACTTAAAAAAGTGGGCGGGACCATGCCCATTAAAATATTTCATGAGTCTTTACTTGAAGGATTCTTACGAAACTTGAAGCACTCCTTGAGCTGCGAAAGTAGCGATATCTGGCCTTTAGAAAAGTGGTTGGGACCACTAATTTATATTTGCAAAATTGGGAAATTTGGAATTAACACTAAAAAATTAGAAAAAAAGCTTTAAAAAAATTTAATCGACCACAGCAATAAGCACTAAAATATTCAAAAATAATTTGCATTTTGATATGCGTTACCTATAATTATCAGTAGAGGCAAACAAAAAAAAAACAGTTTTTTAATATGCTATACCGCAAAGAGAGATACAGATATATTTTTTTGCGAAAGAGTAGAGAAAACCATTATATAAAGTTTTCTTGCAAAAAGTGAAAACTTAAAATCTTCGAGTTCCTACCCATTAGAGGAATAAGGGAGAGGAATGACAATAATTACTTTAAAAAAATATACATAAGTAAATAGTCTAAATTTTGGGTTTAATCACAATTGTAGCGCAAACAATTCGTACGCTCACATACTTTCTCTCAAACAAATATGACTATAGCCGATTTTAACACAAAGGAGCGTCTCTACTTCGTTTATACGAAAAACTAAAATACGCTACAACTAAAAATAAGAAAGTACATGCGTATCAAACGCATTGATTCTCTCACACTTAAAGTCTGAGTATGTGTATGCTCAGGCTACGGATATTTAATCGGATAAAAATAAATACGCATGATACTCGGGATATTTACTCATCATTCGCCACCGTTACATATATTTGTGTTTTTATAATGGAATGGAAAATGTGTGGGTGTGTGTAGCTGTTTGAAATCATGCTTTATGTGTGTGTGTAAATAAAATAGCCCTGTATATACGCACGTGTAGCCGATTAATAGTCGGAGTATTTTTATACTCATGCGTATGATTATAGCTCACGCAATCTATAAATTTAAGTTATAGTTGTTTGTGCTGCGTAATTTAAAAATTGTGTATAAACATAGTTGTTGGATGTTTATAGTTGTACGTATTCGTTTTCAAATTAATGCGAGTGTTTGCATATGAGCGTGGTTTTTATTTTTCGCTGTGCGCATTCATAATTGCTTGATGGCCAATACTGAAAGAGTACTTAAAACGATACTTTTTTTTTGTCTCTGATATGTACACATTCAATTTGCTATAAAAAGAAATCTCTACTTTTCTGTTTTCTGTAAAAGATGTCCCTTCTGTATATATTTTAAATAGAGATAATGAGATCTCTTCAGAAAATTATATTCAAAACATCAAGGCTACTTACAATTTATTTAAAAATATTGACAACAAAGAAGGCTACTTATACTTAAGTGAGTGCGCATGTAATAAAAAAAACTTATTATACCCTATCATTTTATTTAAAGACATTTCGCTTATATCAGCTTAAATAGAGTTGTTAATCTAAACAAACGATAAGCTAATCTCTACTCGTCTACTAAAAGAATAAAAACTCAATTGCAATTAAAACTTATTTTAACTTGGTTAATAATCAAGTCATTAAAACAATTTTATTTAAAAAATAAAATAAAAGGAAAATGTGAAAGATATAACAGCAAATAATAAAGATTAGATAATTAGCCAAAATTCTAATAAATAATGAACTTGCAAAAAAAAACTTGTATAAATATTGTAGGCATAGAAGAGGAAGAAAGTGTACTCGTATGTATGAGAACAACAAAATCTTTTACAAATTTCTCACACAAGGATATTTGGCTTAAGGCAATAATATTTTTGTATATGTATTTTTTTTTTCAATAGAAATTTTCACATACAAAGAAAATATTTGTAGTTTTATTGAAAAGACTATTTAGTATTGAGAGAGCTTAAAAATAGGCAAACAAAAAAGGACATGAAGAGAAGGTTCGTTCGTTCTAAGCAGTCTAACATAAAAAGAACATATTGCAGTTTTACTTCTGCTCCATTTATTTTGTTTTGTATTGCATTTAAACACAAATACAACTTGTAGTTATAAGTAGATGCTTTGATGGCAACGGAAATTGCAGTGGGTAGTCCATATTCCAATTTTGTTTTAATCATTGGGAGAGGAGAATATAATGCAGAGGGCTCCTTTCTTGATCTCGAAGTAAACAAATATTGGTGTGTTTAAGCGAACCTAGTCAGAGGAGCGTTAAACATATGCAAACCTTTTGTGCAGTTTTTTTCAAATTTATTATTTCAATAGACCTTGCTAGAATTTATCTTTTCATGTTAAATAATTTTAACATTAAAATTCTCTTAGCGTAGGTTCCACTGTAAATAGCCTTTTTATATAAAAATATTATGATTTTTTTTTTAATTGATACGACTTTTCTTTGTATGAATAATATTTCAAATAACGAAGTATAAGTAGTTTAATGTTTGCTTTGAATGCTGAAGTGTAAGTGTGTGTGTGTGTGTGTATGAATGTGTGTGTGTGAGAGAGAGAGAGAGTATTTTTCATTTAAATGTATCTCTGTTGGAAACTTTAAACTAACTTTAAGCTAATTATTTCGCAATTAGTACTAGTTGAGACTTGAATTAACTACTTTCCAATGGAAACAACTAACTATTTTAGCATTGTGATGTCCAAGGCGGTAGTCAATTGTATAACTCTGCGCTACTTTCCAACTAATTTAAAGTTGACATTATTTAAGTCACTTGGTAGTCAGTATATGGTGCTAGGATTCGAACTATATATCACACATTGTATAGTCAAGGCGCTACCACCCAGCTAAGGTATCATCTAAAATAATAACAGCAAAATATAAATATAAGATTGAAATGAGTTTCAAAGTAGCTGGGAGTAAATTTGTTGGCTCTCAACAAATCCCATTACGTACTAAACTTTAGAATTAACTTTGAATCCGCTCTGGATGACATTGTAGTTAACTTTTAGTTAGTCTAAGAAAAGTTAGCTATAATTTGATTGCTTTTGTAGTCGACTAGTGATTTTCCGACAGGGATTTTATAAATATTTATACAAACATTATAATATAAAGGGTGTTTTTTATTGAGGTATAGAGCTTTAAGTTGGCATCACTTTTTTAACTGGCGGCCATTTTGTCAGCTGTCAAGTGATTAATATTTAGTTTGGTTTGCCATTTCATCATGAACAGGTTGACAAAAGAACAACGCTTGCAAATCGTGCAAATTTATTTCGAAAATAATGGTTCAGTTCGCGAAGTTTACCGCAAGCTCCGTCCATTTTATGGTCGACATAATCGTCCATCAGAGCAATTAATTCGGTTAACCATGGATCGTTTTCGCACTACGTTTACTCTATGTGATAATACGCATCCGCAGAGACGTCGAACAGTGCGCACCGAAGAAACAATTGCCGCTGTAGAGCAAAGTGTTGAAGAGGACCCGAATGAATCGATTCGCCACCGTGCACAGCAATTGGAGCCGACTAACCGACTATTTTGTTCCCGAATTGGATGGCATGAATGCGGATGAGTTGTGGTTCCAACAAGACGGCGCTACATGCCACACAGCGCACGTCACAATCGATTTATTGAAGGAAACATTCGATGAGCGCATAATTTCGCGGAATGGACCTGTCAATTGGCCACCAAGATCGTGTGATTTGACACCATTGGATTATTTTCTTTGGGGATATGTGAAGTCGCTCGTCTACGCCAACAAACCAGAAACGTTAGGGGACTTGGAAGCCAACATTCGTGGCGTTATTGCCAACATACGGCCCCATATGCTCGAAAAAGTGGTTGAAAATTGGACCTGTAGAATTGGCTTTATTCGAGCCAGCCGCGGCGGCCACATGCCCGAAATCATATTTAAACATTAATGGCATAAGATTATCCTTCCAATAAGGCCAAATTGATGGACATTAAAACGATTTTCTTGTGTTTTATTTCAATTCGAAGTTCTATACCCCTGAAAAAACACCCTATACTTCAAATAACGTACAAATATCCATACATATTGATTTCAATGTATTGAATTGTAAGTTCCAGAGGGTAGTTAAACAAATTTAAGATCTTAACAGAACCATGCCAGATTCCAGACGATAATCATATAACATACAATGGATGAACTGAAACAGGTATTGGATAATACCAAATTAGGTAAAGCAGCCGGTCATGATGAAATCGCACCAGAATTTTTAAAATACATGGCATATTCATGGCATGCGACCTAAAGTTATGAATAAGGCGTAGGAATAGGCTAAAATTTCTTGAAGACTGTCAAGTTGTCATTATAAATTTGATTTTAAGAACAAAACGATAACAAAAAATGTGACAATCACTTAATATCTACGGAAAGTAAATTAATATTAGATTAGTATTTCCAGCTAGAACAGTGCGGGTTTAGACCAAACAGTGGTGCACAAGACCTGATCTTCACTTAACGTCATTAGGTTAGGTTAGGTTAGGTTGGGTTAGGTTGAAAAGACGAGCCATTACGCTCTTGTCCGGGGACAAAAACATAACTCAGTACATGCCTGTTATGCGCTCTTATGAAAAACTAACAAACGAATCCCACCTTTATAGAAACTCAGAATCATTCACGTACTCCCTCCAACTTGTCCAGTCAATGCATTCATTGTCATTCGTGGCTCCAAACCGGTACAAGTGGCCTCGTAGATTAGAGTGCCCTATTAAGATGCCGGTAAGCTTTCTTACCTCGAGCTTGTTTAATTTCAACAGTCCTCTTGTTTTGTCTTCGTCCGGGTCGCCCCATAGAACTTTGGTGATACTACACACAGTATCAATATTCCATTATGTCCTGCCTTCCATCTTCGCCCAATTTCGTAACTCAATATTCGCTGCCTTGAAAGGCTTTGTATTAATTAGAGTTATTGTCCTCAAAGTTCTGATCTTTTTCGCCAGTTCATTTGCACGTAAATAAATTGACCTCTGTGGGCCTAATATTCACACTGATCCATTTTAAAACCTCCATGATCGCACGAATCTTCGCCTGGAGGACTGTATTATGGTTAGGGAAGCGGAAGTAAATAAAGGTCTCCTGTTCTTCCATGAAAAAATCAAGGCCCCTTCTTTCTAGGGTTCAATTGACCCAGTAGTGTCTTTCTGGTATCAATGGTATCCCACATTCAGTTATAACTCTAGTCTCACGTACCCGGTTGGACATTTCCAAAGTCTACGACCAGACTTCGTTCAGTGACGTCCATATGTTCTAATGGTGTGGTATGCTGTCTTATCCGATCCATTACCCCATCATTTGTACACGTTTTCTTTAGCAAAAGCTGCTTCGTATCTAATACTAATATCCATAGGTTGGACATAAAGAATGGTATCCAATACCATGGTGGATGTAGTTCTCATAACGCCACTTATACCTAAACAACACATTCGTCGAACCTTATCCTAAATTTTAGTGTTGCACCTTCTACCTGTTGACCTCCACGCTTTTACCGTTTTGTATGTTAGAATTGGTCTGATCACACTCCTTTAGAGCCAGTGTGTTGCAATAGGACTAAGTCTGCATCTGGACCCAATAGCCATTCTGCAGAGAGACCAGCACTAGTTAGCCTTCTTGAGTCTTTCCTCTATGTGATATCTGCACAACAGTTTCGGATCTAGGATCACTCCTAATTTTTAATCATATCGGGTAAGGTGATGAGCTTTCCCTGACCATTAGGATCAATATATTGCATGATCTTTATCTTCCTGGTGAGAATACCTCTTTCCATTTTTTCTGGGTTAATATTCAGTCCTCTCGGCCGAGCACAGTTTAGACCCATGCTGAGAGTTTTTTCCGCCTCCCTGCAAAGTTGGCTAACGGCCTTGACCTTTAGAAGTATCGTAACATCGTCCGCATAGCAGACAGGTTCACAACCCTAATTAATCAGGTCCTTTAGCAGGCTGCGTATAATGGTTACACAAAGAAGGGGTGAAATTATTCCGCCTTGAGGTGTCCCACGTTGCACCCTGTTCCTAATGTTTACATTGTGCATATCGCAGCTTATCCACCTGTTCCCCAGCATGAAGTTTACCCAATCAATTACGTCATTAACTACGTGACATTTTATTTATTTATAACAATAACCAACCGAGCCCGTAGGGCCATATATAGTTGGTGGAAACACAGGTTTTTATTTATTTATTTTATTTTTCAACATAGTTTCCTTTGTGTTCTATACACTTGGTCTAATGTTGCTCCAAATTTTTTATCCCTTCCGAAAGATATGATTTGTTGAGATCATCAAAATAGAACATTTGTTTGTCAGATTGTCAGACGATTCATCGTTGGAGTAAAGTCTCTCTCCGCCGAGCCATTTCTTCAAGTTTTGGAGCAACAAGTAGTAACTCGGGGCTAAATCTGGAGAATAGGGCGGATGAGGTAGCAATTCGTAGCACCAATTCATGGATTTTTGCCATGGAAACTTCACATGCGTTTGTGGTCAATTATCAGCAAACGCGGCACTCATCTTGCGCAAAGCTTTCCTATATCCAAGTGAGCATTCAAAAGTGATATCATTGAGCCATGTGAGATAACTCTGGCTTCCACAATTTTTCTCACTATCAATCTCCAATCGTCTAAGACCAGATCATATCGTGAATTTTTTAGATTTTTTTCGGATGAAGAGGCCTCCACTGGTCGTCCAGAACGTTCGGCTTGTACGGCCGTAACGAAATGCAGTAAACCACTCTTTTACCATTGAAATTGATGGTGAAGAGTCCCCATAGTATTTATCAAGCTTAGACTTGTTTTAATTGATGGTTTTTTTCCGTAAAAAATAATGCTTAATGAGCACACGAAAGTCACTTTTTACTATCAACGGCTGCTACACACAAACTAAATGACGCAGCATGTTTAAATTTAGAACTGAAAGTTGCCTGTCAATGATACGAGTATTTTATGATGACGACATTATCCTCCTGTCAGACTCGGCTGAAAGTCTAGAATATCGGAAATTTTTTTTTAATGCATGTATTTATTTATTGTATCTTCAAATATGAACTAACAATAAGTATTCAAATCTAAAATGTAGAATATAATTAATAATAATTATTTGACCCGACCACGGACATAAACTTAGTGATAGTTATAAAGAGGGACAGGGGTTTCATGCAAATGCATATTTTTTCCCTCAAACCTGAGGGAACAAAATATCTTTACGAAACATTGAATTTGAGTGAAAATGGCATCGATTTTTTAGTGCATATTTTTGCATATTTTGCTGAAAATTCATATTTTTGCATAATTTGGTCATAAATTCATATTTTTGTCTCATATTTTGGTATAATTACAAGTTTTGTGTCATATTTAGTCAAAAATTCAAATTTCAAATTAATTCGCTTGCATTGTTGTAGAATTGTAGAAGGATTGTACAATCACACAAACCTAACAAACTTAATAAAAATTGTCATTTGGTAATTTCAAGACGACATTTTCTGCTATTGAAGTCGAAAGTAGTGAAACAATTCTGCGGAAAATTAATAGCTTTTATTCAATTCATTGTAATGGTTGAATTAAATGAATATGTATATAAGATTATATAAAAATAGTTATATAAATTTGAGCCCATTACGTCTATAGACGTTACACAAGGCCTTTTCAATGCCAAAAATCTTCCTAAAAACAAATTGATAGAACTTCACGTTCGAAAATTTTTAAATGAAAATAAATAAATAACACTTATTTTTCAATTTTCGTATTGCTCCTTCTCTGCAATATAAACATATTGCATATTTGGAGTAAATAATGCAGAAAAATCGTTATATCATATTTAATCTTGTATACAAATTTAATATAAAAGAATTGTATTCGCACCTCTTGAGAAAATAAAATATTTTTACATCTTTAATTAGTTGAATGTAAGTTTAAAACTTTTTTTGAACAAAAAAAAATTTTAAAATATGTGCATATTTTATTGTTTTTAGTGCATATCTTGCGTTTTTAATGTCATATTTTAGGCGCCTAAAATACCTTTTTTAAATGCATGAAGTCCTTGTCCCTGGTTATAAATAATACATAAGTAGTGATAATCAAAAAGGAAAAAAAAGTATTTTCAAGTAGTCCCATCTGGAGTGTTGATTATAAGAGCCCTTACGTCCCTCTTTTTTAGGCGGATGGGTCCAGTAAAGTTTAAAATATTACGAGCAAACGGATTAGGATGTAATTCTAGTTTTGTTAAATATTTGCCTGCGTACTTTGCAATTTCTTCAATCACTAGTGGCATATTCAAATCACGGTGTATATTTGAATTTTTGATGTACCATGGAGCCGAGGTTATCATACGTAAAATTTTGTTTTGCCTTCGTTGGATTCTCTCGATATTGGAAGCTGAAGCAGTGCCCCATAGTTGAATTCCGTAGCACCATATAGGTTTCAAAAGTGACTTGTATATCAAAAGTTTGCAATCTAGACTGAGAGTTGAATTTCTACCAATCAGCCAATGTACCTGAGCTAATTTTAGTTTCATTTGTGTTAGCTTAGAATCAATGTGTTGTTTCCATGTAAACCGTCGATCAAGGTGTATACCAAGGTATTTTACATGTGAATGTTGAGGATCAATTTGATTATTGATTGTAATGGGGGAACAAGTATCTTTTCGTAGAGTAAATGTTACCCACTCACACTTTTGCTCATTTACTTTAATTCTCCATAACTTTAACCATAGTTCCAGTTGGGTAATATGTTCTTGAAGACATCGGGATGACTCGTGAGGGTTTTCGTGCATGCTAAAGGCCGTGATACACTATCGTACAAAGTCATGCGATCTACGAAAATATACAACCCTGGTGGGATGAATTATTATTGTCTTTTGAAAATTTTCATAAACTCCATCACACCAGCGTTGTAATTTTTCGTAGATCGCACGACTTTGTATGATAGTGTATCACGGCCTTAAAGAAGGTTGTATCATCGGTAAAAATTAGATGTATGGATTTTAGTGCTAACAGGCATATCACAAGTATAAATCAAATACAAAACTGGTCCCAGTATACTCCCCTGTGGCACACCGGCAGAAATAGATTCGGGAACACTCATGAAGTCTCCTTCCACAACAATGAATTTACGGGATAGAATATAACTTTCCAGTAGCTTTAGAAAATTTATTGGTAGATATGTCTTCAATGTTAAAATTAGGCCTTCATGCCATACTTTATCAAATGCCTGAGAAACATCAATAAAGAGAGTAGAACAATACTTCTTTTCTTCAAATGATCTTCTTATAACTTGAATCAATCTATGCGTTTGTTCAATGGTGCTATGCTGACTTCTAAAACCAAATTGATGGTCCGGTATGCACCCACTAACAGTTAGAATTGGGGACAATTTTGTCATGAAATCAGTTTTATCGCACGGATCTCCGTAAACCTTGGGTTCTTAAGAGTCCATGAAATTCCCGATATACCATCTTTACAGACGAGTCGAAAAAGTAGGACTAGGCAAGGATACTGATGTCTAAATCTTTACAAAAATTTTAAAAAGAAAACTTGCTCAGCTTACCCTCGTTGTTCTCTAAAGGACATTTCAATTTTTTTTTAAAGTATTTATGCAATTTGTCAATTTATATATCTACTATTTTTCATTTATAGTATATAATATAGCAAATACAAGTATTTTCAAATGTTCATATGCATGAATTGAAGTGAATAACTGAATGAGTTTAATAGTATTTATGCAGAAAATTTTGTTTATTTTGGCTAAATGAAAAATAAAATAAAAACCATAATGTGTTTAAAAATTATACATATAAAATTTTCAATCATTTTATTGCAGTGGTATTATTATTATTATTTTTTTTATAAGTCAACAACACATTTGAGTGTTTGTGTATGTTTATGTTTGTATTTATATAAAACTTTATAATATTTATGTATATTTTTTTGGGCAACATGACATTGAATTAACAAGAAATTAAATCATGTTTAACAAAAATAAAACACTTAAATCCCAAAATATGAACGGAAAAAAATGAAACAACATGTTCATGTTCTTGGGACAAGGTTGATCCTAAAAAAAGGACATGGGCAACAAAAATATGAAAACAATGCAGAGTTAAAATGTTGATTGTTAAAAAACAACAACCACACTGCTATGAACAACAGCTACAGCAACAACAACATTAGCAAGAAAAAACAATTTCGTCCAAAACATTTTTGGCTTAAAATAAAAAGTGAAGGCAAAATATTTAACATGCCTGACTAAGAGAGCGGCCACATTAAACTTATGTATCTGCTACAAAAATATACATATGCAAATTATGAATTTTCAATAGAAAGGATTTGAAGCAAAATATAAGTATATTTGGATAGAAAAAAAATTTTCTTTCTAACATATACATACATACATATATGTACGTAGAGTAAAACATGTCATTGTACTAAGGCTATGTACAGACGGTTGTCAGATCTTACAATATTGCCAGTAAAATGTGCACAAAATTTCTTACAACCGTGTGAACTGACAATTTTTGTCAGACGTCGTTGCCAGAAAAAGCATTGTCAGTCCATTGCAAGACTAGCAGCTGACAACAAATTGTCAGACATCTTACAATCGTGTGAACACATTGTAAAATTATTGCCAGATATTTGTCAGACATTTTAATATTGTCAGATGTGCGAAGTTTATGCATCTGACAATGGCGTCATTGTAAGATAATCCTTTCTATGGGCAACACTGCGCACGCTTGATTTTAAAGAAAAAATTTATCATAAAATATAGGCAGACAAAATCATTGCAATTGCTTCTTTATGGTCCATAATAATTTATACTTTCACTTTTTACATTTAACACAAACACAAACGATAAATATTTAACAATTTCTATCAAATGCTTTAAGTCTGGCAACGCATAACAACAGATCTAACAATTTGTGCATATGACAACCGTGTGAACTGGCAATTTTTCTACTGACGATTTTGTCAGATGAATTTATTGTCATACAGCCGTCTGGCAATAAATTGTAAGATTTTCTGACAACCGTGTGAACTGACAAGGAATATTGTGCTGGCAATTTTCGATTGTCAGCACATTGCCAGATCTGACAATATTGTAAGATCTGACAATCGTCTGTACATAGCTTAACTATAGAATAAAAAAAGATATTAATATAATAACGTGCCATAATAACCAAAAAATCTTAGGCGCCATAGTTTTCGAATTTGATTTTTTTTAAACAAAATCGATCATATGCGATAGTGAATAATCGATTTTGAAAAGATAAATTGTAACAAAGCACGTTTTTAAATTCGTATGTATCTACATACTAGACCTCTGCTCAAGACCACTTACAAGAATTTCAAATTTTTCAAATGCTTTACTACAACGAAATCTTCTAAAACAAACGCTAAAAAACACTGTTTGCAACAAATTTGTTCAGATATTGCGGGTGTAGGAGTAAAGGCCGGGGCACAATGAATTCGTCATACGTTAAACTGACATTAACGTAACGACGGAGAAGGTCGGCACAATAAGTACTTTATTGACGGAAACATTTGAACATCTTCAACAGGTTGATTCTCCATTTTATTTATTAAATTCAACTTTTTTATTTATTTCGTTTATTCCTTTTGTTTAATTTAATTTTTGCTGCCACAAAACACAAAATCTATATCAGAAATACCAAAAAAAAAAAAAAAAAACCAACCAATATCTGTCAAACTACTCAACGTACGCAAAAAGTTAAAAGTTGACCAAATTTTGCACTTTGTGTTGACGGACACGTACTGAATGTAACAGACCTCATAAGAAACCGTGTATTTCAACTTAGCTGTCAGTTGAAAAAGACGAAGTTTAACGCATGACGGATGCATTGTTCCCCGGCTTTAAAGAAGAAAATACGTGACGGAAATATTTGAGATGCTTCCTTCTTCATATGCATGGTATCGTATACAAACGCCATCTGCGCATATAGAAAAGCTCACATGCGTTGACATTAGTTGTGTGAGCTTGCTTTAGAGAACTAGAGTTGTGCAGCTCATGAATGAACTAGTTCAATTGAACGATTCACCTCACTGAGCGCTGTGAGCCAGTCAATCCACTGAGCGCTTTCAGCTCAGTACTGAGTGGTTTCTTGATTTGTATCGAACTCTTTCAGTAGCTCGTTTTAGACACAAACCTATAATCAAACCCATTTAAACTAATTACATGTAGACTTCCATCAAACTCTTTCAGCAGCTCGTTTTAGACACAAACCTACGTATTTTAGGTGTGTTTGATAAAAGGTTTGTGTCTAAAACGACCTAATGAAAGAGTTCGATACAAGTCTTTTGGTTTTTAGTAATTTTCTTTTGTCGCACAAGTACATAAAAAAAATTGATATATGTATTGTGATAATATTAAAATATCTGAAACCTTTAATAATTTTAATTTTGATTGTACATACATATGTACATAACATAACATAACAAATTCCACTCATTAAACGATGTACTCGTATTTAAGTTTTATTTATTTTTTATACTTCATCTGCCTTGTTTTGTAATGTATAACCACACACACACACTCACTGTATAAATCGGTCACTTTTTATGCTTCTGTTTTCGCTCTCTCTTTATGCTTGATAAAATGTTTCACTACAAATGAACTGAGCTACTGAGCCAACTGAATGAAATACTTCAGTAAAGTGAGCTGAGCTGAAAAGAGCGGTCACTCAAAAGAGCTGATAAGCACAACTCTATAGAGAACCACCCTTAAACACATAATAGCTTACCATCTTATAAAAATAACAATATACAATATAAAATAACAATCATATACCCATCAATACTACTTCTTTTGATTGTTTGCTATGAACAAGAAGTCTTCGCGACATCACTTGTATACACTCATATACACGTACATCAATACATGCATAGTGCTTCGCTTATTAAACGACATCATTTATTATTGGTTTAGTATAATACATGCTACGACAATACATTTAAAAAAGAAGACCTATATACACAGAAAGAAAAAAGCCATACTAAATTCAAGTTTTTTCTACTTACTTTTAGTATGAATCGTATTTAAAAATTTAAGTACGAATAGAACTAACATTTACTTAAATCAAGCCGAAAACGGGATTAACTTAGGAAACCAATTCTGAAGTTTCTTAAATTGAGTATCAACTGCTTAAATTATATTAAAAATTTTAAATCAAGTACAAAGTTCTTAAATTGAGTAAAAAAAAATCTTATTTAAAGTACGACTGCGTGTACAATATGAAAAGGAAAATAAAAAATTACATTTTTTCCAAAAAAATTCAAGGTCATTAGTGTGCTTATGATTGAAGTTCAATAATTTTAAAATATTAATTAAAAGATCAGTGCTTAACATAAAAATAATAAAATGTATCTGCATACGTACTTCCTAACTAAAAATTTAAGATCTAGAAGAAAAAAAAATTGTTATGTTTAAGTTTGATTAAATGCAGTTGATACTCGCAGTGTTCAAAAGTGTGAATAAAATAAAATAAATAGTGAAAACAAATGATTACTTAAAAATGCTCCAGCTTCTGAGGGATCGTGAAACTGCCAGTGAATATGTCGTATATAGAGTAAGTAGAAAATATGGGTTTATAAACAAACGCTTTATAGAAGCTGTACATTTTATCGAGTTTGAGTGTTGTTTTAAATAAATCCATGTTCACATATGGAAATTTTAGCTGAGGAACTTTTTAGTTTATAGGCGAGAGAGGTTCCCATTTTCATTACCTTCTTTTTCATCTATAAGCTCAAAAGTTGCTCAACTAAAACTGGCATGTGTGAACCCAATATAATAATTGCTTCTGTTAGAGTCTTTGTAAAATATAAAAAAACAAAGTACATATTTAAAAGATACTTTTTGGTAAATATTGTCAATTAGAAATTAATCGTAAAAAATGTGTATGTTAATCTGTAGTTTTTTTATAGTTGTATTATCAAACTACAGATAAAAAATATACATATGAAACCCCTCTGCATACGCATGCTGCATTAGTTCTGATTGAATAATTATTTTCTTTTGCTCCACTTGCTGTAAGAGCGGACTCAGAAAGATGTTATCGCTCTAGGTGACCAATAACCCCCCCCCCCCCCCCTAGCTTCTTAATGACATAGTTTCTCTTAGAGCACTGATGGTGTTGCAGTTTTGGAGCGATGACGATTATAAATGTAATCAGCTTAGAGAAAAAAACATATAATTATTTATTGATGACAAAAATGCAGTATTATGCAGGCACTTATATCTTTGTTATTTATTAAAAAAGCATTCAATAAACTGGTAAAAGAACCTATGTAAATTTAAAATCTATCATTTTTTCTTATGTAGAACAGAAATTTTGCTCTGATTTAGCATTCATCCATCAGAAGTTTTCTTGCAACACTGTTTACAACACATGCAACTATGGAGTTTCATGAAAAGCTTTTCAAGTGGAATAAACTACAGGTATTGTAAAAAATATGCACATGTAATGTACATATATGTATATATACTAAATTATTTATTCATGTATTTAGTTTGAAATCGACGGTAAGATGATATTTGTCCAATCAAAGGGCGATAACTGGAGGAAGATTTACAAGGAAAACAAGTTTTGGTCCAGGTACAACATAAGCCAGCTACTTGTTATTTATAAAATTTTAATATTCTCCGCAGTAATTAAAACAAAAAATATTAATATGTACAATAAAAAGTTTATTAAAAATTAAATAAAAGATTTTTATTCAATAAAGCAAGTCTTTCTTAAATCAATATAGTTTTTGGATTATTTCAAGTACGGATTCGGGATTAAATCAATCGCATTTTTAGATTAATTCAATCTCAGATGTTCTTAAATAAACCTTGCTTTAGGAGTATTTCAAGTACTGATTTGAGATTAAATCCACAAAAAAATTCTTGAATCAAGCGCATTTTGAGTTGGATTCAATTTCAGGTTTCCTGAAATCAATCTTGTTTTGGGTTTATTTCAAGTACGGATTTAGGATTAGATACGGATAAAATTAAAGGTGGAAGCACATAACACGCGTTCAATGCGCTAATGCGATACACGCGGCTGTCAAAAAAGTTGAAATAGTGTGTTTTCATAAGGCAAGTTACATAGAGAAGTTCGCGACGCGCGTACCTCTCAAAAAGTTGAACATTCTTCAACTTTCACGCGTTGTATACAAAATGAAAGCTAGTGTTGCCAGATTCATAAGCTAACATACACAAAAATGATTAGAAATTAATTTTTCATTGAACAATGGATAAAAAAATACATTAAAGATTTAAAGAAATATGAAACGTAAGTGCAAGACAAAAAAATAACCGACAAAGGCTTTAAATTTTACAACTAAAAAAACCTCAAAAGCGTGTTGTGTAGCTTTCCATTTGCATAGTGTTAAACGTTTAACAAGCCAGAGAAGTATGTATGTAGGTATGTACTTCCACCTTAAGTATTTAGCACTTAAATAATTCATACTTGAATCAAGCTATGACACCGCTTTGGATTGATTTAAGTACGAATGGATTGATTTTTCTTTTGAGTGTACATTTCAAGACTGTTTACGCAGCCCTTTAGTACATACATATGTACTTCGTTAAAAAAAACTCCATTTAAAAAAGTCACGTAACGCCTTCGCTTTTAGAGTTATTAATCCTTTTTAAAATGAATTTGATTTCCCATGATACCCTTGCACTATTTTTTTAATGGGCATGTGATTTGTTTGACTAATCCTTCATTTCAAAATACGCATTCCTATTAATTTTAATGATGTTTCCTTAATATCTTGAACAGCGCTTGTAAATGCTTTTTTGTATAATAAAATATATTATGTGCCAAATAAGATTGTTAAATTTATGCACTTGTTATATGTATATGTTAATAAAAAATTATTTCAACATAAACAAAATAAATGTAATAAAAAAAAAAAAAAATAGCTAAACGTGTTTATTTTTTTTTTGCCGTCCCTATGAATGCCCAACAGTTCTGATAAGCTGTACCTGGATTCAGAAACTTTTTGCGAACCGAAAATCGTAATATTTATCAATATATTTATTCGCTTCCGATAACGATAATGTGATTCTGTAATTTCTTTTTTACGATAGTCTCCCGCTTTATCTTATTCACCATTTAATTCAATATTATGTAGTTGCTCTGTATAGAAAATGTGAAAATAAGCGAAAAGGACAAAGAATAATAAAGAAAAACTCAACAAATTTGATTTTGTGACTTAATTTTCTTTCTCCAACTAACAGCGAATATCGTTAAAATATGTAACTAAATAGCAAAGTAAATAAATTATCATTATATTTATTATGACGATACGATTATCGTAATAAAAGTTACTGAATCCATTTACTGATACGATAAAAAAGCAGTAGTTGCCCGTAAATTTCTGTTCGATAACATTTTTTCTAGCATTCAAGTTAATTGCCGCCTTCATACATACATTATGAACAAATAGCGACAAAAAAAAAAAAGAAACTAAAATAGTTATATGGCGTAATAAAAATAGAAATTTAAGTTGTTCATGTGATCAGGGGCCTAATTCCCGCATTCGATTGATGAGCGAGTTATTACTCGAATGTGCGAGTTTTTTAACTTTTGGGATTTTCGCATTCGGTTTCGAGTAACACATATTGAAATTTCTAATGACAGCATTCGGTAACATGCATACATTCGAATGCAACCATTCGTGTTTTTACTCGCAAGCAAGAAGGCATTCGAAATCATTTTTAACATAGAAAAAACGAAGAAATAGAAAATGTATGTTCAATATTTTACTTATTTATTTAAAAATGAATGAATGCACAAATGTACGTATAAAAAAATACAAATTAAAAAAAAATTATTTCTGATTAAAAATTCACTATAGTTCAATTAAAAATCTAAAAATGTCTCAATTCATCATGGGCACGTGACAAAAATATGTTCACTTGGCAATCACTGTTCACTTGGCAATCACTAGTGTTCGAAAACCAAATAAACGGGAGAATGCAACAACAAAGTAACATAATATCCACTACTATAATACTTATATGTATGTACCGACGGTACATCGAATAAGTAAAAATAATTAATGTGATGATCGTAAAAGATAAGCAAGAATAGTTAAACATACGTAGGTAGAGTAATATAACTTGTGCTAACCTAAATAGAAAAATGAAAAAATGGAAAAACAGGGGAAATAAATAGTGATACTTACATATGTATTTACCAAAGGTAAATCAATAATTGTACACAACAATCATTTCTCACATTCCGTTTCATTAGAATTTACGTTAAATAGCTGATGTTAATAACAATCTCTACCCAAGTAGATAGACTAGGGTGCTGATGAAGTGCGTTGCTGCACAGAAAAATATCGGTATTTCCCCCAGCTTAAAAGTCTAATTTAATTTTTCTTCTCTTCTTTAGATACTCACATTAATTAATAAAAATATTTCATTCAATAAAAGAATTGAAATTACTGAACTTAAGCCTGACTAAAAATTATTTCTGATTAAAAATTCACTATAGTTCAATTAAAAATCTAAAAATGTAAAAAATTTCTAGTGGACTTTAAATATAACAAAACACACTGGCTTGGCAAATACATACGGTCTAATTCATAAAAAATATTTTTGGTTTATTACAGGTTTATTTGACAAATTTCCCATAGAAATATGTCAAATAAGCGCTTAATATACCTGATAAATTTTTATGAATAAGGCAGATAATGTTTTGCCCAAGAGTTGTCTCGGGGAAAATAAAAAAAATCAACCAACTCTGGGAGCACCTAAATAACAAATTAAATGCTTCTGGTCAAGAAATAAAAGAATCGAACATGTGGCTAGTGCTCTATTCTCTAACTTTACACTAATTTATTATTATTAAGTTATTAACAAAATTAAAATGAAAATAACATTTATGTATTCGTTTCTTTTTTCTGCATATACGTGTGTATGTACATACATACATATGTTTTTGCATACATACATATGTACAAACATATGCTTTTGCTTACAATTTATTCAGTGTTGTGAAATGAATTTATATATAAATATATTTGCCTTTTTCCAACACTAAAACCAAAACTCGATTCGCTTGGTAGCGAGTGACATCATCAGAAAATTTCTTGCCATCGGAATTAATTTCTATTCGAATGCAATTCCGATCACGAGTGTAGGAATTAGGCCCCAGGACTGTGTTTTGCTAAAAGTTTCCATTCAATAAAAGTTTACTTAATTGTACATACAAATTTATAATTATAAAATAGATAATGGTTTCGCTATTTTTATTTATGAAATTTTACATTTAAATAAAATAACCAAAGTGAACAGCTGAGCTGACAAGTTTCAACCAAAATGATCATATGATCAAAATGATTCAATTAACACACAAAAAGTGAAAACAAATAGAATTTTCTTTTGAGTTCCCGGCAAATCCCTAAAAAAAATCGCAAAATCCCGAAAATGTGATTATTTCAGTATTTTTGTTGTATTTTTCTTATATTTCACCCAACGCAGATAATATTTTTGGAAATATTTAAAAACATATTATATCTTAAGGTGGCATGATGAATTTTTTTGGTTCCAGCTTAGGGTTGCCAGTTTTGAAATCGTAGAAATCAGTACATGAGAGAAAAAAATCAGTACAATTGAAAAAAAATCAGTACATTAATTTTTTCAATATAAAAGGCTTTAACTAGGAATGTAACTAATGCAAATATTGCAATACTTTAAAAAATCACATGAAAATAAATTTATATAAGAACAACTACATACATGGATGTACTACATATAGCATTTTATTTAAACTGAATCTTGCATTGAGCAAATATGTATTAATTTATTAAAAACACGAATTCATAAAACAGAAAGATACATACATATGTTTGTATATGAAATTAATGAGTGACACTTGTTTCGCGTGGAATTTACTACAACAATGACTAGTTAATATTGTTTGCGATTCAAATTTGTTTGAACGAAGTAATGAATGGTGCTCAAAACATTTTTTAAAAGTTTTGACAGACTAGTCTTAAGTAGAAAATAGTGCTGCTGAAAATACAATGACTTTTCTTTTTCAAAAAATTAAATAGGTATATTTCCAAACACCGCTGGACTTTAGTTTAATTTTGATGCTTATGAGAACTTTTTTTTAGAAAAGCTTTCTGATAAAGCTTTGAAGAATGCCTTACTTATAAGTCAGCTACGTCCAAGCCATGTCCACAATGTGCAAACTTTTATAAAGAGTTTTTTGTGCTTTCACATCGACGAGATGACAACTTTCTTAAATAAAATTACTTGCAGGCTTAAAAATTGTTTGCAGTTCGTTCAAAAATGCACAGATATTGAGCAGTTGCAAAGCATGTGCAACAGTTGATCACGCATACGCAGAAAAAATTCGCAGAACTTCTGCATAAATTTGCTGAATCTACGAACATACCCTATACACAGAAAAAAATGATTTGTAAATACAATTCTTTTTTTTGTTATATCAATTAAATAATTAATTGATTTTGAACCTACAACGATTTTTGTAAATACAATTAACGAAATTGTAAGTTGAAGGAAAATCTGAAAAATATTTTCAATTAAATATATCAACAAATAATTTGTTGAAAATTATTTATTTTTTTCAACATTTATTTTTGTTAGATTTCAAAGTTATTTCAATTAAAGTTATTGTTATATTAACAATGTGAATTGTTGATTTTATGTATCATAATTGTTTTATTAACAAGCTCTTTATACACAATCACAATCCTCTAAACGGTTTTTTGCTTGTCTGCGAAAAACACTCAATGTCTTTGGGCGGAGTTGAACCGGCAACATCAACACTAATAAACTGACTCACTTACCTCTCAGCTAAAGACCAACACTTTATTTAATACGCAAATGATGAATACACATAAAATATGATTTCTTGTTTCTTCTAAATGTGCGCATTCCATTACGATATAATTTAACAAATAATTTTGTTGAGTAATTTAATTGACTACAAAAATTAAAATTTGTTACATCAACAATGATAATTGTTAATTTTTAAATTAAATGTTAACAATTTGTTTTGTTGGTTGCATTTCGATGATATTTTTTTCTGTGTATGTATATTTTTCATGCTGGCTTAAAATAATTTTCGTGTTTTTGCCATTAACAAAATGGCAATTTTTTTCGTAAAAGAAGTACAAAATTTTTTTGTCTTAAATATTCGCATACATTTTAGCAAATGCAAATAGCAAAAATAAGCCTAAAATTTTGCAAATGCGAACATTCGTTACATTTCTAGCTTTAACCATTCTTAAAACAAAACGTGAATTCAATGTATACTTTGTACCAATGCATATGTAATTAATAAAACAATATTTTCAAAAAAATTTTCGAAAAAGAAACTTTAAATTCATTATTTGCATGTAAATATTAGAAATCACTTATAGCAAATCTTTCTTGCAAATTTATATTAAAAAAATCTCAATAAAATTAACAGTAACATTAACTTAAACTAAAATTTATATGATCTCTGACAGTTTTGGCAGAATTTGCTTGAGCATTATATGGAAACCACTTTGAAAATAAATTCGCCTTAAGGCGAACATAATGTAAAGATCACTGGTGATTCAAAGAAAATAAATAAACACTATGACAGGCTTTCTTATAATATATTGATCATAATTAACATATAAAAACAGTACTTACATGAAAAAATCAGTACATTTGCGTACTGATTTGCTAGTTATGCATAAATCAGTACTTTAAACAAAAATCAGTACATGTACTGGCAAAATCAGTACGACTGGCAACCCTATTCCAGCTTTTAAATTTTGAGAAAAAGGCCTTAAATTTGATATTTATAACAAAAATAGGTCTATTTCGAAACGATCTGGCTACTTCAATAACGAAAATTTTGAACGAAAAATTTCTTTGTAATATTTCTTATAGTATTACCTTTTTAACAAGTAGAAATATGGGGTTGGTATTGTTGCAATTTTTTTTTTATAATAGCAAAATAATTAACCCAATTTTTCTGCAAGAAGCGGCGAAAAATCTGCTTTTTTTAAGTTTTTTTTTGACTCAAATGTGCAATTGATGTCAAATTTTTTTTTTAATGTTACAAATTTTGTTCTTAATTTCTAATAAGTTCCTTTTTTTCTAAATCGAAAAAGATTTGACTTCTCCATTAGCAGAACAATTAAAAAAGATTGTTAAAAAAGCCAAAATGCAAACTATAAGCCAAAACCGATAAATGTAGCAGACTTTTTTTAGTTCTTGGATAGAAAAAAAAATCACTTGCAAAAAATCTTTTTTGTCAAATCAAAAACATGTATATCAGTTTAAATTTTTCATTAAGCCTAGGTTGCCCACTTTGGGGCTTGTGGCTCCGCCCCCTTTAATAATATACAGTCCAAACTCGAGACTCTGTGACACCTCCTCAAATGCTGTATGAAATTTCACAACAATCGGACAGCCCGTTTAGAAACGAATGCAGTTTGCGGTTTGTTGTCTAAACAATCAACAAATAATTCTTTCTGTAAAAAAAAACCGACTTCAATGCAAAGATCTGATAGAAGAAGATACGAAGAAGTACGTGAAATATAAAATTTAATTTTAATGAGCGTGCCTCCGTCCATTTTTTTAAATGCAATATTGTGTGTTTTTCAGGGCTTAGGGTGTGTGTTAAGTTTTGAAAAAATCGGTAAAATAGAACCACGTAAAATAAAATATTAAATTTTAATGGGCGTGACTCCGCCAATTTAAAAAAATTTTTTTAATCTATTTTACAGCTCAATTTGTGTGGTAAGTTTCGTAAAAATCGGTTAAGTAGAACTGCATGAAATATGATAATAAATTTTAATGGGCGTAACTCCGCCCATTTTCTTAACTTTCAAATTGTGTAATTACAAGAACCAAAGGTGTTTTATAGGTTTCGCAGCAATCAAATAAGTAGAATATCATAAAATTATATATCAAAAAATGTGGGCGTGTCATTGTCCACTTTTTTTACAATGGGACCAATGGGAAGCTATACCCTCTCAGACAACAAAAAAAAAATTTTACAATCGGTCTAAAATGTACCGAGTTATGAAGTTACACATCTAAAAAAATGGAGATGAATTGTTAACATCCTCCTTTTTTGAAGTCGCTTAAAAAGTAAAAATCGATTTTTTCGACCCATAGCCAGTGTTACCATATGTGAAGATTTATCTTATTTTCGAAGTTTTTCGGGTTGTTAAGAAGACTAAAAGATTTCTTTGTTAAAAATAAGATTTTTAAGAATATGATATTTGGTACACGCAAAGAAAAGATATGATTGTAGAATGGTTGAGAAAACAACATTATGTTCTCTGAAACAAATGTGTGGTCGTCGAAAACTAGTTATTGTTATTTTAAACATTTATTTCGTTACGATAAACAGAGTAATGTTTGAATTTAATAATTACATTATCACATACATATAAAAGTGTGATATGGTTAGAGTTTAACAATATAGTTTTGTTAAAAATTTATGACTACAACATAATTTGTATTATTATTTAAAAATAATATGATGTAAATAACAATATAATGTTATCCAAAACCATACTATGTTAAGTTTAAAAAAAAAAAACTTCAGAAACATCTGTCAGTTCAGTATTTCGTTTGTAAGCTATCGGTAGTGTTAAATAAATGAATAAATAAATAAAGTATAAACAAAATGGTAGATCAATTAAAATATATAAACATTTGTGTATCACTTTATACAGACATGTCTGTATGTCGTGTAAGTATACATTTCTATATATACAATTTATTTCAACAGTATTAATTTAATTTAATTTCGAATCTAATGCACAGCTGTTTCTACAATAAATATATAATTAAAAAATAAAATAGTATTATTATATTAAATAATACTGTGGTCATATTTAACAATGTTAATGTAATATTAGAACATGGTATGGTGAGTCTCAAGTATATTTTAGTCACATCTAACAATAGTGTTGTCATATTTACAATACTAAGATTATAATATAATTAACTCAGATAATATTATAATTAACTCAGATAATAATATTGTTAAAGTTTTTTTCTATTAACAATAATGTGATTTGACTGCAACCATATAATTCAAGCATAGTATGTTGCTGTTTGATTATGGTTACCTCAACCATATTTTTTCTTTGGGTGTACTTTTAGTATATTATTTTTGTAAGATTTTTTTGTCAGAGTTGAAGGTTTTTGAGAATAAAATATGGCAACGCCGCTCATAGCTCCTTTTCAACGTTCCCTGACTATATGTGCCATTTTTTTTTTAAATTCTGCTCAGAAAACATTTTGCGAATTTTTTAAAAACTTTACTGCTTTTTCACCAAACAAAATACTAAATTTCGCAGGGATACATTTTAAATTGATATCACTGCATTTAACTTTACTTTAATCGACTTTAAGAACTGGTGGGCTTTTAAGTGAAATATGCAAATTCAGATATTTAATCAAGTTTTTCCATAATAGATTTCCCGTATCATCAACATAGATCGTTACTGTTTTTTTTTTTTTTTTGTATATTGTAGCATGTGTTGTTAGCCTTTTGGAATGTTAATTTGATTCCAATTCAACGTTTTAAGGGTTTTTGCTATTTATTCACAATTTCATTTTAAAACACATCACGTTGGCTACACGTGCCTGAAATTATGTTACACTTAAACTGAAACAGAAAGTGTTGAAAAGGGACTGATTACTCCATTTTAAAATAAATTAAATAGCAAAAAAATAGAAAATGACAGAATGTTACAACCGCACATTTCAAAAACCGCATTTCAAACTACACACATTATGGTTTCAAATTAGTGTCAGAATGTTGAAATTTTGTAACAATATTGTAATATTGTCAAGTATTATGCAGAAATGTTTTAGAAGGGATTATTAAAATAATTTAATATGTATGTATGTAGTTATTTTTTTTTAGTTTTAAAAGTAATTTGATTCGAAATCACCTAATTTGTTGATAAACTTTATGTAATACAGGTAGCTCTTGCAAATTACGGCGAATTAGTGCTCTAACTAACAAAACGCTAGTGCTACATCGTATAATTTAAACTTAAAATTTTTTTTATACTTCCTTTACATAAATCTTAAAAAGACATTACAATCAATAAAAAATTTTAAAATAACAAAAACTAAAAATTTTAAAAATCCCCGAATATTTCTAAAAAAGATGCAATATCTTCCAAGCGGCTGGACCGATTTTATCAAAACATTGCTAAGAACCTTCTCAAAATCGGTACAGCCGTTTGGTCTGTACGACTTACTTGTACAGACACAAAGATACACAAAAACACACACTAAAAATTTATAACACACCTTTTTTAGTCGGGGGTTAATGAATCCGTGCTATAAAAGGGAATATGTTTCCCAAATTCCCCAATGGCTTTAGTGCGAAACCTTGTTGCAGAAATTCAGTGTTAAGCGTCACATCACTTCCTATTTAATATTTATAGTGTTCTTTCTTGTTTGACTTATGATAAGCAATACAAGACGTGGATTACAAGGAAAAAAGTTTAAAAAACTATGAACTTGTTAAATATTAATTTAGTTTTCTCTTTTTTTTTCTCTGCAGATATTTTTTTTACAAACAACTTTTTGCTCTTCTTGGCAAACACAAAAAAAACAAACACGGTAAGAAAAGTTGGTAACAAGAATTATAAACAAAAAAATATTAAAAATTTTCCCCACGTTTTAGATATTTATACAGAAATATTAAATTTTTAAAATATTAAATTTTGTATAAGAACAAACAACTTTTTGCTCTTTTTGGTAAACACAAAAAAAAAACAAACACGGTAAGAAAAGTTGGTAACAAGAATTATAAACAAAAAAATTACAAAATTATCCCCACGTTTTAGATATTTATACAGAAATATTAAATTTTTAAAATATTAAATTTTGTATAAGAAAAATTCACAAAATTCAAGGAATTTAAAAATATCCCTGCCGGAAATGGAACTGACACAAGACTAGTCACGTGACCCTTACCAGTCTGAGTTCTAACACTTCCCATGAAGTGCACCGGTCACTTTTACATGGGGATGGCCTAGGATGGGTTCAGTTGATACTTTGTAGGCACCTTGTGACTTATCACTGAACTATCTTATAGTTAGGAACATATTCCGTGTAGAATAATATAAATTATATATAAATGTAACACAACGAAAACTTGAACATTTATTTTATTGTTATACGCGATTTACACTATGACTTTTTACTGTGACTTTTCTAGAGTTTATTGACAAACGGGGTACAAAGGCAATCAAAGGGGTAGCAACACAAAAGAGAATTGAAGAAAAATGCAGGGGAAAAAGTCATCGTGTAAATCCCGTATTACAAATTTTTGATTTTTCAGTAATTTTTTTTTTATATTCGAACTATCAACCTCCGGCATGACAGACTTGCACATTACCCACTCGACCACTCATATTTCAAAAGTTAGGTTAATATATAAGTGTAGTTACGGCACTGGTTCCAGACTGACTTGGTGGTCTATTTAAATCGATTCAACGTTAAACCTTCATAGTGAACAGATGTCCCAGCGGAGTCTTTCTTATATGTATATATGTACATTAGAGTGGCCGTTATTATTTATTTTTTTTTATTTCTTATATTCTCACACCCCAAATCGGTTGAGTTTTATGTAAAAAAAAAAATACAAAAAAAATTTCATAGCGATAAGTTGTGTTTTAGGGGGTGCGTTCGCCCCTCAAACTTGGCCTTCTAGCCCATTTTTCAATGCAATTTTTTGCATATGACTATCTTTTAAAAAAATCATTTTACAAGAATATGATATATGGCAATATTTTAGCTCTTCTAGTCTACAACATTAGTCCCAAAGAAAGTTTTTTGCTAAAATTAATATTTTAAGAAATAATGAAGAAAATAACCAACAAAATACCAATAATTATATATACCAAAATTGAATTTATATGGAAATTATTATACTAAGCGTTTGCAATAAGAGTTTATATCTGCGCACGCTTGATTTTAAAGAAAAAATTTATCATAAAATATAGGCAGACAAAATCATTGCAGTTGCTTCTTTATGGTCCATAATAATTTATACTTTCACTTTTTACATTTAACACAAACACAAACGATAAATATTTAACAATTTCTATCAAATGCTTTAAGTCTGGCAACGCATAACAACAGATCTAACAATTTGTGCATATGACAACCGTGTGAACTGGCAATTTTTCTACTGACGATTTTGTCAGATGAATTTATTGTCATACAGCCGTCTGGCAATAAATTGTAAGATTTTCTGACAACCGTGTGAACTGACAAGGAATATTGTGCTGGCAATTTTCGATTGTCAGCACATTGCCAGATCTGACAATATTGTAAGATCTGACAATCGTCTGTACATAGCTTAACTATAGAATAAAAAAAGATATTAATATAATAACGTGCCATAATAACCAAAAAATCTTAGGCGCCATAGTTTTCGAATTTGATTTTTTTTAAACAAAATCGATCATATGCGATAGTGAATAATCGATTTTGAAAAGATAAATTGTAACAAAGCACGTTTTTAAATTCGTATGTATCTACATACTAGACCTCTGCTCAAGACCACTTACAAGAATTTCAAATTTTTCAAATGCTTTACTACAACGAAATCTTCTAAAACAAACGCTAAAAAACACTGTTTGCAACAAATTTGTTCAGATATTGCGGGTGTAGGAGTAAAGGCCGGGGCACAATGAATTCGTCATACGTTAAACTGACATTAACGTAACGACGGAGAAGGTCGGCACAATAAGTACTTTATTGACGGAAACATTTGAACATCTTCAACAGGTTGATTCTCCATTTTATTTATTAAATTCAACTTTTTTATTTATTTCGTTTATTCCTTTTGTTTAATTTAATTTTTGCTGCCACAAAACACAAAATCTATATCAGAAATACCAAAAAAAAAAAAAAAAACCAACCAATATCTGTCAAACTACTCAACGTACGCAAAAAGTTAAAAGTTGACCAAATTTTGCACTTTGTGTTGACGGACACGTACTGAATGTAACAGACCTCATAAGAAACCGTGTATTTCAACTTAGCTGTCAGTTGAAAAAGACGAAGTTTAACGCATGACGGATGCATTGTTCCCCGGCTTTAAAGAAGAAAATACGTGACGGAAATATTTGAGATGCTTCCTTCTTCATATGCATGGTATCGTATACAAACGCCATCTGCGCATATAGAAAAGCTCACATGCGTTGACATTAGTTGTGTGAGCTTGCTTTAGAGAACTAGAGTTGTGCAGCTCATGAATGAACTAGTTCAATTGAACGATTCACCTCACTGAGCGCTGTGAGCCAGTCAATCCACTGAGCGCTTTCAGCTCAGTACTGAGTGGTTTCTTGATTTGTATCGAACTCTTTCAGTAGCTCGTTTTAGACACAAACCTATAATCAAACCCATTTAAACTAATTACATGTAGACTTCCATCAAACTCTTTCAGCAGCTCGTTTTAGACACAAACCTACGTATTTTAGGTGTGTTTGATAAAAGGTTTGTGTCTAAAACGACCTAATGAAAGAGTTCGATACAAGTCTTTTGGTTTTTAGTAATTTTCTTTTGTCGCACAAGTACATAAAAAAAATTGATATATGTATTGTGATAATATTAAAATATCTGAAACCTTTAATAATTTTAATTTTGATTGTACATACATATGTACATAACATAACATAACAAATTCCACTCATTAAACGATGTACTCGTATTTAAGTTTTATTTATTTTTTATACTTCATCTGCCTTGTTTTGTAATGTATAACCACACACACACACTCACTGTATAAATCGGTCACTTTTTATGCTTCTGTTTTCGCTCTCTCTTTATGCTTGATAAAATGTTTCACTACAAATGAACTGAGCTACTGAGCCAACTGAATGAAATACTTCAGTAAAGTGAGCTGAGCTGAAAAGAGCGGTCACTCAAAAGAGCTGATAAGCACAACTCTATAGAGAACCACCCTTAAACACATAATAGCTTACCATCTTATAAAAATAACAATATACAATATAAAATAACAATCATATACCCATCAATACTACTTCTTTTGATTGTTTGCTATGAACAAGAAGTCTTCGCGACATCACTTGTATACACTCATATACACGTACATCAATACATGCATAGTGCTTCGCTTATTAAACGACATCATTTATTATTGGTTTAGTATAATACATGCTACGACAATACATTTAAAAAAGAAGACCTATATACACAGAAAGAAAAAAGCCATACTAAATTCAAGTTTTTTCTACTTACTTTTAGTATGAATCGTATTTAAAAATTTAAGTACGAATAGAACTAACATTTACTTAAATCAAGCCGAAAACGGGATTAACTTAGGAAACCAATTCTGAAGTTTCTTAAATTGAGTATCAACTGCTTAAATTATATTAAAAATTTTAAATCAAGTACAAAGTTCTTAAATTGAGTAAAAAAAAATCTTATTTAAAGTACGACTGCGTGTACAATATGAAAAGGAAAATAAAAAATTACATTTTTTCCAAAAAAATTCAAGGTCATTAGTGTGCTTATGATTGAAGTTCAATAATTTTAAAATATTAATTAAAAGATCAGTGCTTAACATAAAAATAATAAAATGTATCTGCATACGTACTTCCTAACTAAAAATTTAAGATCTAGAAGAAAAAAAAATTGTTATGTTTAAGTTTGATTAAATGCAGTTGATACTCGCAGTGTTCAAAAGTGTGAATAAAATAAAATAAATAGTGAAAACAAATGATTACTTAAAAATGCTCCAGCTTCTGAGGGATCGTGAAACTGCCAGTGAATATGTCGTATATAGAGTAAGTAGAAAATATGGGTTTATAAACAAACGCTTTATAGAAGCTGTACATTTTATCGAGTTTGAGTGTTGTTTTAAATAAATCCATGTTCACATATGGAAATTTTAGCTGAGGAACTTTTTAGTTTATAGGCGAGAGAGGTTCCCATTTTCATTACCTTCTTTTTCATCTATAAGCTCAAAAGTTGCTCAACTAAAACTGGCATGTGTGAACCCAATATAATAATTGCTTCTGTTAGAGTCTTTGTAAAATATAAAAAAACAAAGTACATATTTAAAAGATACTTTTTGGTAAATATTGTCAATTAGAAATTAATCGTAAAAAATGTGTATGTTAATCTGTAGTTTTTTTATAGTTGTATTATCAAACTACAGATAAAAAATATACATATGAAACCCCTCTGCATACGCATGCTGCATTAGTTCTGATTGAATAATTATTTTCTTTTGCTCCACTTGCTGTAAGAGCGGACTCAGAAAGATGTTATCGCTCTAGGTGACCAATAACCCCCCCCCCCCCCCCTAGCTTCTTAATGACATAGTTTCTCTTAGAGCACTGATGGTGTTGCAGTTTTGGAGCGATGACGATTATAAATGTAATCAGCTTAGAGAAAAAAACATATAATTATTTATTGATGACAAAAATGCAGTATTATGCAGGCACTTATATCTTTGTTATTTATTAAAAAAGCATTCAATAAACTGGTAAAAGAACCTATGTAAATTTAAAATCTATCATTTTTTCTTATGTAGAACAGAAATTTTGCTCTGATTTAGCATTCATCCATCAGAAGTTTTCTTGCAACACTGTTTACAACACATGCAACTATGGAGTTTCATGAAAAGCTTTTCAAGTGGAATAAACTACAGGTATTGTAAAAAATATGCACATGTAATGTACATATATGTATATATACTAAATTATTTATTCATGTATTTAGTTTGAAATCGACGGTAAGATGATATTTGTCCAATCAAAGGGCGATAACTGGAGGAAGATTTACAAGGAAAACAAGTTTTGGTCCAGGTACAACATAAGCCAGCTACTTGTTATTTATAAAATTTTAATATTCTCCGCAGTAATTAAAACAAAAAATATTAATATGTACAATAAAAAGTTTATTAAAAATTAAATAAAAGATTTTTATTCAATAAAGCAAGTCTTTCTTAAATCAATATAGTTTTTGGATTATTTCAAGTACGGATTCGGGATTAAATCAATCGCATTTTTAGATTAATTCAATCTCAGATGTTCTTAAATAAACCTTGCTTTAGGAGTATTTCAAGTACTGATTTGAGATTAAATCCACAAAAAAATTCTTGAATCAAGCGCATTTTGAGTTGGATTCAATTTCAGGTTTCCTGAAATCAATCTTGTTTTGGGTTTATTTCAAGTACGGATTTAGGATTAGATACGGATAAAATTAAAGGTGGAAGCACATAACACGCGTTCAATGCGCTAATGCGATACACGCGGCTGTCAAAAAAGTTGAAATAGTGTGTTTTCATAAGGCAAGTTACATAGAGAAGTTCGCGACGCGCGTACCTCTCAAAAAGTTGAACATTCTTCAACTTTCACGCGTTGTATACAAAATGAAAGCTAGTGTTGCCAGATTCATAAGCTAACATACACAAAAATGATTAGAAATTAATTTTTCATTGAACAATGGATAAAAAAATACATTAAAGATTTAAAGAAATATGAAACGTAAGTGCAAGACAAAAAAATAACCGACAAAGGCTTTAAATTTTACAACTAAAAAAACCTCAAAAGCGTGTTGTGTAGCTTTCCATTTGCATAGTGTTAAACGTTTAACAAGCCAGAGAAGTATGTATGTAGGTATGTACTTCCACCTTAAGTATTTAGCACTTAAATAATTCATACTTGAATCAAGCTATGACACCGCTTTGGATTGATTTAAGTACGAATGGATTGATTTTTCTTTTGAGTGTACATTTCAAGACTGTTTACGCAGCCCTTTAGTACATACATATGTACTTCGTTAAAAAAAACTCCATTTAAAAAAGTCACGTAACGCCTTCGCTTTTAGAGTTATTAATCCTTTTTAAAATGAATTTGATTTCCCATGATACCCTTGCACTATTTTTTTAATGGGCATGTGATTTGTTTGACTAATCCTTCATTTCAAAATACGCATTCCTATTAATTTTAATGATGTTTCCTTAATATCTTGAACAGCGCTTGTAAATGCTTTTTTGTATAATAAAATATATTATGTGCCAAATAAGATTGTTAAATTTATGCACTTGTTATATGTATATGTTAATAAAAAATTATTTCAACATAAACAAAATAAATGTAATAAAAAAAAAAAAAAATAGCTAAACGTGTTTATTTTTTTTTTGCCGTCCCTATGAATGCCCAACAGTTCTGATAAGCTGTACCTGGATTCAGAAACTTTTTGCGAACCGAAAATCGTAATATTTATCAATATATTTATTCGCTTCCGATAACGATAATGTGATTCTGTAATTTCTTTTTTACGATAGTCTCCCGCTTTATCTTATTCACCATTTAATTCAATATTATGTAGTTGCTCTGTATAGAAAATGTGAAAATAAGCGAAAAGGACAAAGAATAATAAAGAAAAACTCAACAAATTTGATTTTGTGACTTAATTTTCTTTCTCCAACTAACAGCGAATATCGTTAAAATATGTAACTAAATAGCAAAGTAAATAAATTATCATTATATTTATTATGACGATACGATTATCGTAATAAAAGTTACTGAATCCATTTACTGATACGATAAAAAAGCAGTAGTTGCCCGTAAATTTCTGTTCGATAACATTTTTTCTAGCATTCAAGTTAATTGCCGCCTTCATACATACATTATGAACAAATAGCGACAAAAAAAAAAAAGAAACTAAAATAGTTATATGGCGTAATAAAAATAGAAATTTAAGTTGTTCATGTGATCAGGGGCCTAATTCCCGCATTCGATTGATGAGCGAGTTATTACTCGAATGTGCGAGTTTTTTAACTTTTGGGATTTTCGCATTCGGTTTCGAGTAACACATATTGAAATTTCTAATGACAGCATTCGGTAACATGCATACATTCGAATGCAACCATTCGTGTTTTTACTCGCAAGCAAGAAGGCATTCGAAATCATTTTTAACATAGAAAAAACGAAGAAATAGAAAATGTATGTTCAATATTTTACTTATTTATTTAAAAATGAATGAATGCACAAATGTACGTATAAAAAAATACAAATTAAAAAAAAATTATTTCTGATTAAAAATTCACTATAGTTCAATTAAAAATCTAAAAATGTCTCAATTCATCATGGGCACGTGACAAAAATATGTTCACTTGGCAATCACTGTTCACTTGGCAATCACTAGTGTTCGAAAACCAAATAAACGGGAGAATGCAACAACAAAGTAACATAATATCCACTACTATAATACTTATATGTATGTACCGACGGTACATCGAATAAGTAAAAATAATTAATGTGATGATCGTAAAAGATAAGCAAGAATAGTTAAACATACGTAGGTAGAGTAATATAACTTGTGCTAACCTAAATAGAAAAATGAAAAAATGGAAAAACAGGGGAAATAAATAGTGATACTTACATATGTATTTACCAAAGGTAAATCAATAATTGTACACAACAATCATTTCTCACATTCCGTTTCATTAGAATTTACGTTAAATAGCTGATGTTAATAACAATCTCTACCCAAGTAGATAGACTAGGGTGCTGATGAAGTGCGTTGCTGCACAGAAAAATATCGGTATTTCCCCCAGCTTAAAAGTCTAATTTAATTTTTCTTCTCTTCTTTAGATACTCACATTAATTAATAAAAATATTTCATTCAATAAAAGAATTGAAATTACTGAACTTAAGCCTGACTAAAAATTATTTCTGATTAAAAATTCACTATAGTTCAATTAAAAATCTAAAAATGTAAAAAATTTCTAGTGGACTTTAAATATAACAAAACACACTGGCTTGGCAAATACATACGGTCTAATTCATAAAAAATATTTTTGGTTTATTACAGGTTTATTTGACAAATTTCCCATAGAAATATGTCAAATAAGCGCTTAATATACCTGATAAATTTTTATGAATAAGGCAGATAATGTTTTGCCCAAGAGTTGTCTCGGGGAAAATAAAAAAAATCAACCAACTCTGGGAGCACCTAAATAACAAATTAAATGCTTCTGGTCAAGAAATAAAAGAATCGAACATGTGGCTAGTGCTCTATTCTCTAACTTTACACTAATTTATTATTATTAAGTTATTAACAAAATTAAAATGAAAATAACATTTATGTATTCGTTTCTTTTTTCTGCATATACGTGTGTATGTACATACATACATATGTTTTTGCATACATACATATGTACAAACATATGCTTTTGCTTACAATTTATTCAGTGTTGTGAAATGAATTTATATATAAATATATTTGCCTTTTTCCAACACTAAAACCAAAACTCGATTCGCTTGGTAGCGAGTGACATCATCAGAAAATTTCTTGCCATCGGAATTAATTTCTATTCGAATGCAATTCCGATCACGAGTGTAGGAATTAGGCCCCAGGACTGTGTTTTGCTAAAAGTTTCCATTCAATAAAAGTTTACTTAATTGTACATACAAATTTATAATTATAAAATAGATAATGGTTTCGCTATTTTTATTTATGAAATTTTACATTTAAATAAAATAACCAAAGTGAACAGCTGAGCTGACAAGTTTCAACCAAAATGATCATATGATCAAAATGATTCAATTAACACACAAAAAGTGAAAACAAATAGAATTTTCTTTTGAGTTCCCGGCAAATCCCTAAAAAAAATCGCAAAATCCCGAAAATGTGATTATTTCAGTATTTTTGTTGTATTTTTCTTATATTTCACCCAACGCAGATAATATTTTTGGAAATATTTAAAAACATATTATATCTTAAGGTGGCATGATGAATTTTTTTGGTTCCAGCTTAGGGTTGCCAGTTTTGAAATCGTAGAAATCAGTACATGAGAGAAAAAAATCAGTACAATTGAAAAAAAATCAGTACATTAATTTTTTCAATATAAAAGGCTTTAACTAGGAATGTAACTAATGCAAATATTGCAATACTTTAAAAAATCACATGAAAATAAATTTATATAAGAACAACTACATACATGGATGTACTACATATAGCATTTTATTTAAACTGAATCTTGCATTGAGCAAATATGTATTAATTTATTAAAAACACGAATTCATAAAACAGAAAGATACATACATATGTTTGTATATGAAATTAATGAGTGACACTTGTTTCGCGTGGAATTTACTACAACAATGACTAGTTAATATTGTTTGCGATTCAAATTTGTTTGAACGAAGTAATGAATGGTGCTCAAAACATTTTTTAAAAGTTTTGACAGACTAGTCTTAAGTAGAAAATAGTGCTGCTGAAAATACAATGACTTTTCTTTTTCAAAAAATTAAATAGGTATATTTCCAAACACCGCTGGACTTTAGTTTAATTTTGATGCTTATGAGAACTTTTTTTTAGAAAAGCTTTCTGATAAAGCTTTGAAGAATGCCTTACTTATAAGTCAGCTACGTCCAAGCCATGTCCACAATGTGCAAACTTTTATAAAGAGTTTTTTGTGCTTTCACATCGACGAGATGACAACTTTCTTAAATAAAATTACTTGCAGGCTTAAAAATTGTTTGCAGTTCGTTCAAAAATGCACAGATATTGAGCAGTTGCAAAGCATGTGCAACAGTTGATCACGCATACGCAGAAAAAATTCGCAGAACTTCTGCATAAATTTGCTGAATCTACGAACATACCCTATACACAGAAAAAAATGATTTGTAAATACAATTCTTTTTTTTGTTATATCAATTAAATAATTAATTGATTTTGAACCTACAACGATTTTTGTAAATACAATTAACGAAATTGTAAGTTGAAGGAAAATCTGAAAAATATTTTCAATTAAATATATCAACAAATAATTTGTTGAAAATTATTTATTTTTTTCAACATTTATTTTTGTTAGATTTCAAAGTTATTTCAATTAAAGTTATTGTTATATTAACAATGTGAATTGTTGATTTTATGTATCATAATTGTTTTATTAACAAGCTCTTTATACACAATCACAATCCTCTAAACGGTTTTTTGCTTGTCTGCGAAAAACACTCAATGTCTTTGGGCGGAGTTGAACCGGCAACATCAACACTAATAAACTGACTCACTTACCTCTCAGCTAAAGACCAACACTTTATTTAATACGCAAATGATGAATACACATAAAATATGATTTCTTGTTTCTTCTAAATGTGCGCATTCCATTACGATATAATTTAACAAATAATTTTGTTGAGTAATTTAATTGACTACAAAAATTAAAATTTGTTACATCAACAATGATAATTGTTAATTTTTAAATTAAATGTTAACAATTTGTTTTGTTGGTTGCATTTCGATGATATTTTTTTCTGTGTATGTATATTTTTCATGCTGGCTTAAAATAATTTTCGTGTTTTTGCCATTAACAAAATGGCAATTTTTTTCGTAAAAGAAGTACAAAATTTTTTTGTCTTAAATATTCGCATACATTTTAGCAAATGCAAATAGCAAAAATAAGCCTAAAATTTTGCAAATGCGAACATTCGTTACATTTCTAGCTTTAACCATTCTTAAAACAAAACGTGAATTCAATGTATACTTTGTACCAATGCATATGTAATTAATAAAACAATATTTTCAAAAAAATTTTCGAAAAAGAAACTTTAAATTCATTATTTGCATGTAAATATTAGAAATCACTTATAGCAAATCTTTCTTGCAAATTTATATTAAAAAAATCTCAATAAAATTAACAGTAACATTAACTTAAACTAAAATTTATATGATCTCTGACAGTTTTGGCAGAATTTGCTTGAGCATTATATGGAAACCACTTTGAAAATAAATTCGCCTTAAGGCGAACATAATGTAAAGATCACTGGTGATTCAAAGAAAATAAATAAACACTATGACAGGCTTTCTTATAATATATTGATCATAATTAACATATAAAAACAGTACTTACATGAAAAAATCAGTACATTTGCGTACTGATTTGCTAGTTATGCATAAATCAGTACTTTAAACAAAAATCAGTACATGTACTGGCAAAATCAGTACGACTGGCAACCCTATTCCAGCTTTTAAATTTTGAGAAAAAGGCCTTAAATTTGATATTTATAACAAAAATAGGTCTATTTCGAAACGATCTGGCTACTTCAATAACGAAAATTTTGAACGAAAAATTTCTTTGTAATATTTCTTATAGTATTACCTTTTTAACAAGTAGAAATATGGGGTTGGTATTGTTGCAATTTTTTTTTTATAATAGCAAAATAATTAACCCAATTTTTCTGCAAGAAGCGGCGAAAAATCTGCTTTTTTTAAGTTTTTTTTTGACTCAAATGTGCAATTGATGTCAAATTTTTTTTTTAATGTTACAAATTTTGTTCTTAATTTCTAATAAGTTCCTTTTTTTCTAAATCGAAAAAGATTTGACTTCTCCATTAGCAGAACAATTAAAAAAGATTGTTAAAAAAGCCAAAATGCAAACTATAAGCCAAAACCGATAAATGTAGCAGACTTTTTTTAGTTCTTGGATAGAAAAAAAAATCACTTGCAAAAAATCTTTTTTGTCAAATCAAAAACATGTATATCAGTTTAAATTTTTCATTAAGCCTAGGTTGCCCACTTTGGGGCTTGTGGCTCCGCCCCCTTTAATAATATACAGTCCAAACTCGAGACTCTGTGACACCTCCTCAAATGCTGTATGAAATTTCACAACAATCGGACAGCCCGTTTAGAAACGAATGCAGTTTGCGGTTTGTTGTCTAAACAATCAACAAATAATTCTTTCTGTAAAAAAAAACCGACTTCAATGCAAAGATCTGATAGAAGAAGATACGAAGAAGTACGTGAAATATAAAATTTAATTTTAATGAGCGTGCCTCCGTCCATTTTTTTAAATGCAATATTGTGTGTTTTTCAGGGCTTAGGGTGTGTGTTAAGTTTTGAAAAAATCGGTAAAATAGAACCACGTAAAATAAAATATTAAATTTTAATGGGCGTGACTCCGCCAATTTAAAAAAATTTTTTTAATCTATTTTACAGCTCAATTTGTGTGGTAAGTTTCGTAAAAATCGGTTAAGTAGAACTGCATGAAATATGATAATAAATTTTAATGGGCGTAACTCCGCCCATTTTCTTAACTTTCAAATTGTGTAATTACAAGAACCAAAGGTGTTTTATAGGTTTCGCAGCAATCAAATAAGTAGAATATCATAAAATTATATATCAAAAAATGTGGGCGTGTCATTGTCCACTTTTTTTACAATGGGACCAATGGGAAGCTATACCCTCTCAGACAACAAAAAAAAAATTTTACAATCGGTCTAAAATGTACCGAGTTATGAAGTTACACATCTAAAAAAATGGAGATGAATTGTTAACATCCTCCTTTTTTGAAGTCGCTTAAAAAGTAAAAATCGATTTTTTCGACCCATAGCCAGTGTTACCATATGTGAAGATTTATCTTATTTTCGAAGTTTTTCGGGTTGTTAAGAAGACTAAAAGATTTCTTTGTTAAAAATAAGATTTTTAAGAATATGATATTTGGTACACGCAAAGAAAAGATATGATTGTAGAATGGTTGAGAAAACAACATTATGTTCTCTGAAACAAATGTGTGGTCGTCGAAAACTAGTTATTGTTATTTTAAACATTTATTTCGTTACGATAAACAGAGTAATGTTTGAATTTAATAATTACATTATCACATACATATAAAAGTGTGATATGGTTAGAGTTTAACAATATAGTTTTGTTAAAAATTTATGACTACAACATAATTTGTATTATTATTTAAAAATAATATGATGTAAATAACAATATAATGTTATCCAAAACCATACTATGTTAAGTTTAAAAAAAAAAAACTTCAGAAACATCTGTCAGTTCAGTATTTCGTTTGTAAGCTATCGGTAGTGTTAAATAAATGAATAAATAAATAAAGTATAAACAAAATGGTAGATCAATTAAAATATATAAACATTTGTGTATCACTTTATACAGACATGTCTGTATGTCGTGTAAGTATACATTTCTATATATACAATTTATTTCAACAGTATTAATTTAATTTAATTTCGAATCTAATGCACAGCTGTTTCTACAATAAATATATAATTAAAAAATAAAATAGTATTATTATATTAAATAATACTGTGGTCATATTTAACAATGTTAATGTAATATTAGAACATGGTATGGTGAGTCTCAAGTATATTTTAGTCACATCTAACAATAGTGTTGTCATATTTACAATACTAAGATTATAATATAATTAACTCAGATAATATTATAATTAACTCAGATAATAATATTGTTAAAGTTTTTTTCTATTAACAATAATGTGATTTGACTGCAACCATATAATTCAAGCATAGTATGTTGCTGTTTGATTATGGTTACCTCAACCATATTTTTTCTTTGGGTGTACTTTTAGTATATTATTTTTGTAAGATTTTTTTGTCAGAGTTGAAGGTTTTTGAGAATAAAATATGGCAACGCCGCTCATAGCTCCTTTTCAACGTTCCCTGACTATATGTGCCATTTTTTTTTTAAATTCTGCTCAGAAAACATTTTGCGAATTTTTTAAAAACTTTACTGCTTTTTCACCAAACAAAATACTAAATTTCGCAGGGATACATTTTAAATTGATATCACTGCATTTAACTTTACTTTAATCGACTTTAAGAACTGGTGGGCTTTTAAGTGAAATATGCAAATTCAGATATTTAATCAAGTTTTTCCATAATAGATTTCCCGTATCATCAACATAGATCGTTACTGTTTTTTTTTTTTTTTTTGTATATTGTAGCATGTGTTGTTAGCCTTTTGGAATGTTAATTTGATTCCAATTCAACGTTTTAAGGGTTTTTGCTATTTATTCACAATTTCATTTTAAAACACATCACGTTGGCTACACGTGCCTGAAATTATGTTACACTTAAACTGAAACAGAAAGTGTTGAAAAGGGACTGATTACTCCATTTTAAAATAAATTAAATAGCAAAAAAATAGAAAATGACAGAATGTTACAACCGCACATTTCAAAAACCGCATTTCAAACTACACACATTATGGTTTCAAATTAGTGTCAGAATGTTGAAATTTTGTAACAATATTGTAATATTGTCAAGTATTATGCAGAAATGTTTTAGAAGGGATTATTAAAATAATTTAATATGTATGTATGTAGTTATTTTTTTTTAGTTTTAAAAGTAATTTGATTCGAAATCACCTAATTTGTTGATAAACTTTATGTAATACAGGTAGCTCTTGCAAATTACGGCGAATTAGTGCTCTAACTAACAAAACGCTAGTGCTACATCGTATAATTTAAACTTAAAATTTTTTTTATACTTCCTTTACATAAATCTTAAAAAGACATTACAATCAATAAAAAATTTTAAAATAACAAAAACTAAAAATTTTAAAAATCCCCGAATATTTCTAAAAAAGATGCAATATCTTCCAAGCGGCTGGACCGATTTTATCAAAACATTGCTAAGAACCTTCTCAAAATCGGTACAGCCGTTTGGTCTGTACGACTTACTTGTACAGACACAAAGATACACAGACACACACTAAAAATTTATAACACACCTTTTTTAGTCGGGGGTTAATGAATCCGTGCTATAAAAGGGAATATGTTTCCCAAATTCCCCAATGGCTTTAGTGCGAAACCTTGTTGCAGAAATTCAGTGTTAAGCGTCACATCACTTCCTATTTAATATTTATAGTGTTCTTTCTTGTTTGACTTATGATAAGCAATACAAGACGTGGATTACAAGGAAAAAAGTTTAAAAAACTATGAACTTGTTAAATATTAATTTAGTTTTCTCTTTTTTTTTCTCTGCAGATATTTTTTTTACAAACAACTTTTTGCTCTTCTTGGCAAACACAAAAAAAACAAACACGGTAAGAAAAGTTGGTAACAAGAATTATAAACAAAAAAATATTAAAAATTTTCCCCACGTTTTAGATATTTATACAGAAATATTAAATTTTTAAAATATTAAATTTTGTATAAGAACAAACAACTTTTTGCTCTTTTTGGTAAACACAAAAAAAAAACAAACACGGTAAGAAAAGTTGGTAACAAGAATTATAAACAAAAAAATTACAAAATTATCCCCACGTTTTAGATATTTATACAGAAATATTAAATTTTTAAAATATTAAATTTTGTATAAGAAAAATTCACAAAATTCAAGGAATTTAAAAATATCCCTGCCGGAAATGGAACTGACACAAGACTAGTCACGTGACCCTTACCAGTCTGAGTTCTAACACTTCCCATGAAGTGCACCGGTCACTTTTACATGGGGATGGCCTAGGATGGGTTCAGTTGATACTTTGTAGGCACCTTGTGACTTATCACTGAACTATCTTATAGTTAGGAACATATTCCGTGTAGAATAATATAAATTATATATAAATGTAACACAACGAAAACTTGAACATTTATTTTATTGTTATACGCGATTTACACTATGACTTTTTACTGTGACTTTTCTAGAGTTTATTGACAAACGGGGTACAAAGGCAATCAAAGGGGTAGCAACACAAAAGAGAATTGAAGAAAAATGCAGGGGAAAAAGTCATCGTGTAAATCCCGTATTACAAATTTTTGATTTTTCAGTAATTTTTTTTTTATATTCGAACTATCAACCTCCGGCATGACAGACTTGCACATTACCCACTCGACCACTCATATTTCAAAAGTTAGGTTAATATATAAGTGTAGTTACGGCACTGGTTCCAGACTGACTTGGTGGTCTATTTAAATCGATTCAACGTTAAACCTTCATAGTGAACAGATGTCCCAGCGGAGTCTTTCTTATATGTATATATGTACATTAGAGTGGCCGTTATTATTTATTTTTTTTTATTTCTTATATTCTCACACCCCAAATCGGTTGAGTTTTATGTAAAAAAAAAAATACAAAAAAAATTTCATAGCGATAAGTTGTGTTTTAGGGGGTGCGTTCGCCCCTCAAACTTGGCCTTCTAGCCCATTTTTCAATGCAATTTTTTGCATATGACTATCTTTTAAAAAAATCATTTTACAAGAATATGATATATGGCAATATTTTAGCTCTTCTAGTCTACAACATTAGTCCCAAAGAAAGTTTTTTGCTAAAATTAATATTTTAAGAAATAATGAAGAAAATAACCAACAAAATACCAATAATTATATATACCAAAATTGAATTTATATGGAAATTATTATACTAAGCGTTTGCAATAAGAGTTTATATCTATTAAATTATTTGATACACATGAAAACTAAAAAAAACATTGAAATTTGAGGGCCGGACGCACCCCCTAAAACACAACTTATCGCTATGATATTTTTTTGTATTTTTGATGTGTAAACATCTATACGCTAGTGGGTAAAAATTTTTTGGCTTTGATTCTTTGTTGAGATTTCTTTGCTGAGATTTCTTTGCTGAGATTTCTTTGCTTTTTGCTTTTGCTTTGCATTGTCAAATCGGTGTTAGCTATGTATGAGTGTATTAGTATTTGAAAGAAGCAATACCAAGCAGAGAAACAAGTCGACCGGCTCGAAGCCGACGGTGCGCCGCCGCCGGTTATTTTTCTGTATATTTCCGTACACCAAAGGTGAAAATGAACCGTAAGAGCTACGGACTTGAAATTTGGACACAATATGTACACATTTGGCGACTACAACAACAAATACATGAGAGTTAAAAAGTAAAGGTTGTTCCAAAACGAACAACGAAAAATGTTAAAATCCCATGTAATATACATACAATTGTATGTACATATATACACTTGAAATTTGTAAAGTTAGTGTATTTTTATACAGACTACAACAATTAACACTAAATTTAAAAAGTTTAAATTAAAGGGTGTTCCATTAGTTAATGCAAGTTTTACTTTGTAATTTTGACAACTTGCTGTATCTTGGAGACCGTAAGAGCAAAACTCTTGAAATTTTCATAAACGGTAAAACTAAAAAATCAAAAAAATATAAAATCTCCAAATATAAAAAAATCGCCAAAAACAAAAAGAAAATCGCCAAATCGAAAAAAAGCACCAAATTAAAAAAAATCTCTAGGACTAAAATAAATCGCGAAAAACCGGAAAAATCGCCAAAATGAAAAAAATCCTTCAACAAAAAAAAATCGCCAATATGAAAAAATCGCCTAAATAAAAAAACCCCCAAAAACAGAAAAAATCGCCAAAATGAAAAAAACCCCAAAAAACAGAAAAAAATCGCCAAAATGAAAAAATCGCCAAAATGAAAAAAATGCGAAAACTAAAAAAACGCAAAAAGAGAAAAAAAATGCCAAAACGAGAAAAAAGCGATAAAACTGAAAAAAAAATCGTTTAAACTGAAAAAACTTAAAAAAGGAAGAAAGCTAAATAAAAAAAATAAAAAATCAAAACCGAATGTGCGCGAGTCAAAGTCGCACTTTACTGAATTTATTTTAATTGCAATGCGTACACAACAACAAGAACAGCAACAACTAAACGATGAACAACTGGAATTAAAAATTAAAAAGTAAAAGTAAAGGCATTTACCATAGATGAGCACTGCAGTACCACTAAAGTTTCAGTAAAAACAATAAAAAATGTTGTAACAAGTAAATTTTTACTGATTACTAAAATTTTTTTCTACAATTTTTATAAATTGCCTAAATGATTTGTTATATGATGAGGTGCATTGAATTTTCAGTAATCAGTAATGCCCGTATTCATAATGAAATTCTACCAAGTGGCTAAATGTTTTTTTTTTCATACAAAAGTTTCAAAATTTGAATGAAAAAACTTTGCTACGGCCCTACGATTTTACTGGTAATGCAAATTAAATTTCATTAGCAGTAAAAATTTACTGAATTTTTTTAGTAATCAGTAAATTTACTGCTTACTGCAATTTTGAATGCAGTACATATACATATACTGCAGTGTGCCCATATACTAACCAAATAAGTTTAATAAAACAAACAAGAACCAACAAATTCATATGTATTTATAATATTGAAAGTTTTGATACTTTTAATTAATTAATTTAAAACAAGATACTAAAAGCATAAGTACTTCCAACTTAAAAAAAAAATTTCATTACTAGATGTTTACACATCTCCTCTGTGATCGGACTCACATTGCTTTTTTTTTATTACCTGAAGAAAAATTATTTTATTTATTACTTCAATTTATTGTTTTTATTTACTTTAAAAAAGTTTCCGATTTGCCTTAAAAAAACAACATATCGCATATTCAGTTCAATAGTGACATAACTCAAAAAATTCGTTTTTTGAGTTAATAATGCAGAATAATAATGCATTTCGTATTTTATCTTGCATACAAATTTCATATTAATAGCTTTTACTATCACCTCCTGAGAGAAGAATATTTGTTCATGCCTTCATTGAGTTGTATGTAAATTGAAAACTTTAAACGTGTTTTCTACAAAACTAGTTTTTTTGAGTTATGACACTTTTGAACTGGATGTGCGATATGAAATACCTTCTTGTTTTTGCTAAAGTTCATGATTTTTGCATTCGATTTTGCTTAGCCATTTTTTAGCTAGTTTATGTCTACATTTAGCCATTTTTGGTGGAGGAATTCTGGCAACACTGATGTACATAAATATATGCGGAGGAATCATCAGAATACGAGCCATTTGTCTTAAAATATAATAGGAATTAAATACATTCAGATAAGGAATTTTAAGTTTTTTTTTGCGGATTTTACCGGAAAAGGATTAAATCCAAAAAAGAATTGAATTTCTGCAGTTACACATTTTTAAAAGATTTAAATTATTATTTTAATATACTACATATCTACACAGCTAGCCAAGAGCTGTTTAATAGGCGATGGTGTTTAATATACAACTCCAAAACGAATCTTCTGCTGATTATTTGGAGAGTGATATTGTAGCATTTCTGTTTAACTCTCTTTCAGTGTTTAAATATAAAATATGTTTGTTTTTTTTTATTTTCATAATTACTGTTATAGATTGTTATTTTTTATTAATTTTTTAGCTGATGCTTCATTTGAGTTTTGAATGAGAATCTCGTCGGTTGTTCTAAAAGTATTTTTATTTTTTTTTTTTAATTAATTAAAGATATATTAAAGTGAAGTACTTATTAATTTCATGTGTTTGGTATTTTACATCAAATATTTATTAAATTATTGGAGTTACATAAAAAGCTTTTAAAACAATCTAATTCTTTTAATTAATTGAATTTTTCATTGATCTTTGCCATTCAAGGTTTTTTTTGCACGCCAAAGATAGACGCTATAGACGATTAAAAAAGCAAAATTCAACATAATAATCATAAATTTTCTATGTATAGAGACATAAGTACATAAAATAGTATTTAATCAATTAATGAAGAAATTTGTTTTATTAATAAGCACTAAAAACTTCAATTTGATTTAAATTTCATATTTAACTTGCAAAATAAGAAACATACTGAGTATTGTACAGGGTGGGCCAAAAGAAACCAAGGGGTGTAAAAGTTTAATAACTTTTTTGTTTATTAATTTTTTTTTATTTTTTCTTTCAGATTATATAGACAACACTTGGAGAATTTATAATGGAGAGGTTCACAACTGAACAGAGAACCAGAACAATAGAATTTTATTATTTAAACCAGAGATCAATTATTTTAACGCAAAGAGCATATCGTCGACATTTTAACGTCAGAATTTCGCCCTCTGAAGCGATGATTCGTTGCTTAGTTAATCGTCATCACCAACATGGCAGCGTAAGAGATTTGCCTCGAACCGGTAGACCACGTTTAAGTCGCACTGCGGAAAATATTGAACGAGTACAGCAAAGTGTTAACGAAGCACCAGAAACATCTGGCAGAAGGCGTTCTGCTCAGCTAGAAATGTCTCGTACGTCACTACGGCGCATTTAAAAAAAAGATTTACAGTTATACCCATATAAGGTGCAATTGGTCCAAGAATTAAAACCCGCAGATCATCGGCAACGTCTAAATTTTGCAGTTAAATTTCAAGAGTTGGCCAGAAATGAAATCAACTTTATTGAAAATTTGATTATGAGTGATGAAGCTCATTTTCATTTGAATGGCTTTGTTAAGAAGCACAACTGTAGGTTCTGGGGTTCTCAAAATCCAAGAGCCATTCATCAACGCCAATTGCACCCCATCAGGTGTACAGTATGGTGTGGGATCACATCTGAAAATGTCATTGGGCCCTACTTCTTCGAGAATGAAGATGGAAGTGCTGTAACCGTAAATGGAGAGCGGTATCGGTTTATGATAGAAAAGTTTTTACGTCCTGCTCTTGGAAACTGACCTGGTATGTGGTTTCAGCAGGACGGAGCCACTGCCCATACTGCCCGAGACACAATGGCACTTTTAAGTCAAATTTTTGGAGAGCGAATAATTTCTCGAAATTCGGAAATTATTTGGCCAGCGCGATCGCCAGATTTGACAGCACCCGACTATTTTCTTTGGGGTTTTTTGAAGGAGCGAGTGTATGTGAACAAGCCAGAGACAATCCTTGAACTCAAGGCAAACATTGTTGCAGAAATTCGAACGCTACAGCCACAAGTTTTGAAAGATGTTATGGAAAATGCTCTAAAAAGAGCCCATCAGTGCGAAGCTGAAAACGGTGGTCATTTAAGAGACATCATTTTTCATACTTAGTGTAAAAAATTTCCATTTTGTATATTATATAATCTGAAAGAAAAAATAAAAAAAGTTAATAAGCAAAAAAGTTATTAAGCTTTTACACCCCTTGGTTTCTTTTGGCCCACCCTGTACGATTCTCATAATCATAATCGAATGATTCTTTTACAACTCTCCCAATGCCTCATATAAGATTAACGTTGAAGAGCCTCATAATATTCTCAATGTTCTTCAAAAGAGTTGTAAGATAATCTAAAACTCAAATGATCAGCGTTGTCAACTTGGTGCGTTTCGCACCATTTTGGGTGCTTTTTGAAATTTTTTGTGCGAAAAATTCCTTAGTTGGTGCGTGGTGAGCTTTTTTTTTAAATTTCGGTGCGTTTTTAAATTTTTGGTGGCACCAAAGCAAATTTAACACAAAAACGGGTTAAAACCGAAAACTTCTTGTTGTGAAACTTATCAACTTGATGATTATGTTAATTACCTTATTAATACTAATGATGTTTACAAAATATCACAATTTGAAATAAAATCTGTTGTATGGGCCGATAATAACAATAATGATGAAAATATTGGCTTTTTTATTACGAATAATCAATTTTTGTTCTCTTTTTAAAAAGTTTTATACAGAATTTATAAAATTAATGTACAAAAATGTATCATCTTGGACAAGTGAATCTAAACATATTTATGTGCCCTTAATTATGAAAGTTGTATAAGTCATATATTTCTTTGGTCGAGATATTTAGTACATTACATTTGAACAAATCCAAAAATATTTTTGGAATTTATGCAACAGTTTAATTTAGAGTTACTAGTATGACTTTATTTTACTATATCGAATCAAAAATGCGTATGACTTAGACCACTTTCATAATTAAGGGCACATGTATACCATGTATGTACGAATTCGTTTAGTACATATGTATATTGTAAAAGGCTATTTCCCAATAAGCACTCAAAAAACTAAAATTCAAGCGCTTGAAATTTAATTGGAACCAAAGTTGAATTCAAGTAATTTTTCAAGTAGTTTACAAGTTTGAAAATATTTTTAAATAAAATATCAAACAACATACAATATTTTCAAACCTTGTCAAAAAAGTAATTTATTTATTATTAAAACTGAAATTGTGTTGAAAATATTAAAAATAAATAAATAAAAATGTGAACTTGAAAAACAAAGGTGAGTAAAATCGTGAAAACAATAGCGAAGGCAGACATGCGCATAATTATTATTAGAAAACAGGAATTGCATATGGTTTTCTATTTTAAAAGCATTGTTTTTGAAGCTTGAAATACACTTGAAGTCAAGGTTTAATTGTAGTATAATTCAAGGCTTGAATTACACTGTACTAAAACTGAATTGTTTGAATTGAATTCAAGCCCCTTTTCACTTGAGAATGCTATTGCAATAAAGTGTAAATCAAGTATAATTCAACCCTTGACAATTGAAAGTGTGGCTTGAATAACAGTTGTTTTACACTTGATTTCAAGCAAAATTGCTTATTGGGTTCTTTTAATTGTGATATTTTTGTATGGATACATTAAACTTCTGATAAAAAATTTAAAAATATTTGAATATAACAAAAATTAAAAATTTTAAAAACCCCCGACTTTTTTCAGAAAAGATGTTATATCTTCTAAACGGCTGGACCGATTTTCTTCAAACATAGCTAAGAACCCTCTCGATCAAGTCATCTTTCAAACAGAAAAAACTAAATGAAAATCGGTCCAGGCGTTTAGAAGATATAACATCTTTTCTGAAAAAAGTCGGGGGTTTTTAAAATTTTTAATTTTTGTTATATTCAAATATTTTTAAATTTTTTATCAGAAGTTTAATGTATCTCTATCTAATGACAGACACACAGATACACAGATACACAGACACACACTACAAACGTATAACACCCCATTTTTTAGTCGGGGGTTAAAAATGATATATACTGAACTTTTATTAGTTTTGAATGCTTACTATTTATTAATCGTTGATCTCTTTAAAAAATTTTGTACAGAATTTATGAAATTAAAAAAAAATATTATTAAACAAATTTGTTTAGTTTTTTTAGGTTTTACCCTTTTAACTTTGAACTGTAAAAACCTCTTTTAGTGTTAAATTTTTAATACAAAAAATATAATTTTATACTTTTTATGCAAAATCAATTCAATAAACATTTTAAACTAAAGAAATCTTGGTGCGTTTTTTTGTAAATGGCGCGGTTTTTTCTCCATTTTGGTGCGTTTTGAAATTCCAAAGTTGACAACGCTGCAAATGATTGCATCTACGAATCGTCTTCGGTAACAGTTTCTCCCATGCGAAGCATCTTCCACGATTAAAATATGAGCTCGTCTGTGATTGAAAATGCTCTGCATACGATTCACAATAGACTATTCTGCGATTGAAAAGGCCAGCTGGGTATATTTACATATATATACACATACATACATATTAACGTTTTGTAAAACGGACTTGAAGAGGTTTATTTTCTAAATTGTAACCTTAGAAAATAATTTATGTAATTAAATAATGAAAAACACATTTCAACAAAATTATCTTTCTTCGAAGAAGTACTTTTTAAAAGAAAATTTAAAAAAGCCACATTTAGAAAGTTTCTTTCAAAATAGTAGATTTAAGAAACGCCTTTAAAAAAAAATAACCTTTCGAGAAGAATAACCTTTTAGGTCCAAATTGACCGAGGTTTAACTAACGATTTCTTTTATAAATTTCATTGGCTAAACCGCCTTCATTACTTAACTAAAGACTATGAATTTGAGCCTTAGAAAAAGTACTTTATAAAAGAAGCATTTTAAAAGGGTCCCTTTTAATAAAACTACTCATTAAAAAAAAAAATACTTTAAATAAAGTACCTCATTAGAAAGTACACATCTATTTTTATTTTCGCGTTTAATTTTTGGAACTAACCTCCAGAATACAGATTTTTATTTAATTATTTTCTTTGTTAGAACATAAATCAAGAAACAATTGCAATGTTTAGTTTTTGCGTACACCCAGAAAAAAGATTGGTTGGAAAACGGTTAGTCCAATAAAATATCATTTGCATTAACTATATTTCAGTTCACTCTATCAATTTTATGTTAATCCAAAAAACAATCCATGTTCATTGCCATAAGGGCATAATTGTAACAAAGATGTGATTGTGACAATAATTAAATTGATTGCATCAACCGAACGTATGCTTTTGTCATGACTAATTAACTGATTGGTTAACCCAACTGAATAAAATATTACGAATTGGATTTTACTACCAACTTTTGGTATTAGCAACTAAAAAATTGTCGTTCTATATTAAAATTAAAATAAAAACTTTCAAACAGTTGCTGCAACTAACTAGAGGTTGAGTTTACTATCATAGTTTTTTAGCAGCAAATTAAAAAATTTACTTTTGTGACTTCAAAGATATTATGATTTGTGAATTCTCAAATGGTTTTTGAAAGTCTGTGCATAAGATAACAGGTTTGTGGCTTTTCAAAATGTGTGGTTGAAGAAATGTATATAGACATGCTTCACCATTAGGAAATAAATTTCAATTAAAATAAACTTATGATAATATGTCAAATAATAAATTTCTTAAATTGTGTATTTTTATTTGCGTTTATTGTTTATTTTTATTTCAGCAAGGAAGGCCAATTTTTCTTTTACAGGTAACAATTATGATATTGTTTTAATTATATTAACCAAATTTTCGGTAGCAAGAATAACATTTATTTCAAATTCCATACTGTCAACCAATTTTTTCGGTTGCTGCAACTATTAGGTTGAGGGTTATAATTAAAATATAGTGGTATCACAAGAAAATTTCAGTCGCTATAGCAGAATTCTATGATAGTTTCTGCAACCGCCAAAATTCAATTGGCAACAAATTCGGTTGCCATAACTAATCTGTTTTCTCTGTGTAGTTAAATTTTAGTTTTCTTCAATCGTCATACACATGCTGCTGCATGCTACATTTTGTTTATATTTTTTTTTGTAACCGCAAAGGAGGAAGGAAAACAAATTTTCTATTAGTTATAAATATTTATATAGTTTTTTTTATTTTGTAGTTAAATTTAACAAGTAACATTTGTAAATTGTTAAATTTCTACTGTTGTTGTTGCTACCCTCAAGCCAAATCAACACCAGCTTTTCACACACACACACACACACACACACACACACACACACACACACACACACACACACACACACACACACACACACACACACACACACACACACACGCAAACACAAACATACACTGTCGGTCGCACTCACACTTTTTGAGTTTTGTGGCGAAAAATTAGGTGTGAACAAAAAGATTTACATATTTCGAGTTTATATGCAGATGCAAAGCAATTTCTAGGACAAAATTGTAGTACAAGTACCGATACTCGTAACACGGTTGAAAGATTAACACATACATATGTACATACATATGTATGTATACTACAAATGTTGTACTATATCTTTTAAATATAAGCGCACATACTTAAAACAAAATCGTAATCTTAAGCTACGGTCACACTTATCAAATATTTGCCCAAAAAAGCGTAACCAACAAACACTAATCAAAACAGTTTTGATCCAGACACTTGTTTGTCATATTAAACAGTTTCGAACACAATTAATGCACAATGTTATAGAATCCAACAACATTGGTTACTCTTTAACTTGACAAACTTTTGTCTGAATTAAAAGATTTTTTATTATCATTTAGTGGTTACACTTTTTTGGCCAAATGTTTGACAAGTGTGACCGTAGCTTTACGAGTGGAGTAGATATTTGTTCAAAGTTTTCGTTTATCAATTTATTACTTTTTCTTAATCTGTGATTTATTGATAAGTTAGGGATATAAATTTTGAAAAATGTTATTAAATAAATGTTGTACAAAAATTAATTTGTAACAAGATTGTTATATAACAAGATACAAGTGCGTTTTTTTTTAAAGAAAAGTAACACTCAGGCAATGAAAGCGTATTCTAACGAATGAATGAATTAGTGACTAGAGAAAAGACAGGTGGTGAAGGAAGAGATAGAGCAAGGCTTCATTCTATTACAACTGTGCATTTTTGCACGTTTTTCTTTTTCAAATAATGCAGTGTTGCAGCGCCTTTGGCGTCAATGAGGCGTATTAAATTTTCAAAGCTCGATTTAGTAGCCATTTAATTGGCGAAATATTCAAACTAAAGCTATGTACAGACGGTTGTCAGATCTTACAATATTGTCAGATCTGGCAATGTGCTGACAATGTACTGGCAATCGAAAATTGCCAGCACAATATTTCTTGTCAGTTCACACGGATGTTAGAAAATATTACAATTTATTGCTAGACGGTTGTATGACAATAAATTCATCTGACAAAATCGTCAGTAGAAAAATTGTCAGTTCACACGGTTGTCATATGCACAAATTGTTCGATCTGTTGTTATGCGTTGCCAGACTTAAACCATTTGTTGGAAATTGTTAAATATTTATCGTTTGTGTTTGTGTTAAATGTAAAAAGTGAAAGTATAAATTATTATGGACCATAAAGAAGCAATTGCAATGATTTTGTCTGCATATATTTTATTATAAACTTTTTCTTTAAAATCAAGCGTGTGCAGTGTTGCCCATAGAAAGAATTATCTTACAATGACGCCATTGTCAGATGCATGAACTTCGCACATCTGACAATATTAAAATGTCTGACAAATATCAGGCAATAATTTTACAATGTGTTCACACGATTGTAAGATGTCTGACAATATGTTGTCAGTTGCTAGTCTAGCAATGGACTGACAATGCTTTTTCTGGCAACGTCGTCTGACAAAAATTTGTCAGTTCACACGGTTGTAAGAAATTTTTAGCACATTTTACTGGCAATATTGTAAGATCTGACAACCGTCTGTACATAGCTTAACGAGTTTCAAATTATCAAGAGGCGCTCATTTACTCAAAGAACGTCAATTTTTGAGTTAGTGATGCAAAATTAATTCTCATTGTCGTTCTTCATATTGTGTGAAAATTTCATACAAATATCTTGTTTACTCAACTCTTGAGAGGAAAATAAAGTTTTCTTTTTCCAGGGTGGCGTTGGCTGAAGTAGTTAGCACGTTGACTACTAAACTGAATGTCCTGGGTTTGAGCCCGATATCCAACAGTCATTAAATAACAACACCACGTATTTTTTTATGTACATTAGTCTCTCTTTGCATTAGTTGTTGTAGGAAAGTTCAAGTGATAAAGGCATAGTCACTGGACACTGAACTATACCGACTTCAGTAGATACTAATCCTAATGTAACATCAGAGCGCCCTCTTTCGTTGTGTGGTAGAATCAATGGCGAAGTAAAATAACTACACAGCTTCAAGAAAAAAAAAATAATACGCCTCATTTAACACCAAAGGCGCTGCAGCACTTATAAAAAACGTGCAAAAAGCAGAGTTGTAAAACAATGAAGCCCTGCTCATCTCTTGCTTCACCACCTGTCTGCTCTATCGCTATTCCTTTCCTAAAATAAGGTAACACCCAGTAATAGTAATAGTGTTTAAAAAAATTAATTTATAACTTCAAACTCGTTTTCTGCCAAACTAGGTTTTTTCACTTATGACATTGTTTGGTGAAATGAGCGATATGTTTTTATGTATTTTTGATACGAGTATTGGAAACTTATTTATCAGTCTATTGTATAAAAATATCATTGAACTAAGTTGTTTTATTAAAGATTATTCATTTCAAATGTATGGAACGTTGTTCAGATTCTTCTACATCGATTGAGAAGTGTTTCTGTTTTTGTTAAATTTTTTTTTTTAATGCATGTTTTTTTTTATTTATTGTATCTTCAAATATGAACTAACAATAAGTATTCAAATCTTAAATCTATAAAAAAATTATTAGGCCCGACCAATGTCGGACATAAGCTTAGTGATAGTTTTTAATAATACATAAGTAGTGATAAGCAACAAAAAGAAAAAAGTGTTTTCAAGCAGCTTCATCATCTAGAGTGTTGAATATTAGAGCCCGTGTATCTCTCTTTTTTAAGCGGATGTGTCCAGTAAAGTTCAAAATATTACGAGCAAGCGGATTACGATGTGACTCGAGTTTTGTTAGATATTTGCCTGCGTATTTTACAATTTCTTCAGTCACTAGTGGCATATTCAAATCGCGATGTATATTTGAATTTTTGATGTACCATGGAGCCGATGTTATCATGCGTAAAATTTTATTTTGCCTTCGTTGAATTTTCTCTACATTTGAAGCATAGTTGAATTCCGTAACACCATATTGGCTTTAAAAGCGACTTGTATATTAAAAGTTTGCAGTCTAGGCTAAGTGTTGAATTTCTACCAATCAGCCAATGTACCTGAGTTAATTTAAATATCATTTGAGTTAACTTAGAGTCAATGTGATGTTTCCATGTAAGTCGTCGATCAAGGTGTAAACCAAGATATTTCACATGTGAATGTTGAGGAACAACTTGATTGTTAATCCGAATGGGGGAGCAAGTATCTCTTCTTAGGGTGAACGTTATATGGACACACTTTTGTTCATTGACTTTAATTCTCCATAAGTTTAACCAAAGCTCCATCTGGCTAATGTGTTCCTGGAGTTTGCGGGATGCCTCATCAGGGTTTTCGTGCATACTAAGGCAGGCTGTATCGTCGGAAAATGTGGAAGTATGGATACTACTGCTCACAGGCATATCACAAGTATAAATCAAATATAAAACTGGTCCCAGTATGCTCCCCTGTGGCACACCGGATGAAATAGTTTCAGGCCTACTCGCAAAGTCTCCTTCCACAACAGTGAACTTACGGGAAATAATGTAACTTTCCAAAATATTTAAAATGTTTATTGGTAAGTAAGTCTTCAATTTTAAAATTAGGCCTTCATGCCACACTTTATCAAATGCCTGGGAAACGTCAATAAAGAGCGCAGAACAATACTTTTTTTCCTCAAAAGTTCTTCTTATAAATTGAACCGATCTGTGAGTTTGTTCAATGGTGCTATGCTGACTTCTAAAACCAAATTGATGGTCTGGTATGCACCCACTACTAATTAGAATTGGGGACAATTTTGTTTTGAGCAGTTTTTCGAAAAGCTTTGACATAGTTGATAGTAGACTTATTGGCCTATATGACTCAGCCTTGGTTAGATCTTTGCCCGGCTTTGGAATAATTTTAACCTTGGCAAGCTTCCAGCTGTGTGGATAATACTCCAGTCGTAAAATGGCATTAAATATGAATAATAGGATTCTCATTGCAATACGAGGCAAGTTCATAAGCATCTGGTTACTAATTCCATCAATACCCGGAGCTTTCTTCGGGTTGAGTTCGGCAATTAATTTTTGTAAATCACGCGTCTTAAACTTTATGTGTTGAGGGGGTAGAGCGACTACATTCGGCAAATCAGCAACACCAGTACATATGTTTGGCGTAAAAACGGATTTTAAGTGCTCAGCAAATATTTTACCTTTTTCAGTATCGCTTCTTGCCCAACTTCCGGTAGATGTGCGTAGAGGTGGCTTATATTCAATGGGTATTTTAAGCTTTCTAGCAGCGCGCCACAAAGAGTAATTAGACGCTGGTGTGACATCAAGACCTTCCAGATAATTTTTAAGAGATGCAGTTTTTTCAGACGCAAGCAACTCTTGGAGTCGTTTAGTGCACTCTTTAAATCTGATTTTATTTTGTGGTGATCTGTGCTGTTGCCATTCCCTTCTAGCTCTTCTTTTCTTCACGTACGAGACGTTCAATGTCTGTAGAATAAATTTTATTAAACCCAGTCTGCGGATGGGAGATAATGGCATGTTCAGCAGCCTGTTTAATATTCTCGCTGAGATTGGCAATGTTAGATTCAATATCATCGGATGTTCTAAGCGTAATGTTTTCCGTACAATGACTACTGAGATATTTTTTGAACCCCAGCCAATTAACACGATTGATCATCTTCACATATGGGTCAGGTAAGTTACTTCTTAAGGGACTACAAATTGTAATGATCGTCGGAGAGTGATCGGACGAAAGATCAAGAGAAGCTTGAACTTGAATTAAATCCCTAGAGATATTTTTTATGACGCCAAAATCTATAACATCCGGAATTTTTTGTATGTCAGTAGGCCAATAAGTGGGCTCCCCACTCGAAATGACATCCAAGCCCATTTTTGAAATAGTGTTAAACAATGCTCGACCTCTGGGGGTAATAAGACGCGAACCACAGAACGTATGCTTAGCATTGTAGTCGCCAGCTGCTACAAAACAAGGTCCAAGAGATTTGTAAAAATCCTCATATTGATTCTCAGTGATTGAAAATCTGGGAGGGGAGTAAATTGATGATATAACAAAATTTGTACAAAAACTTTCAATGCCAATATTTGTTGCTTGTAGGTGTTCTTCACAAATGTTGTCAAGTACATAGTGCTTGAGTCTTGACTTTATTAGAATTGCTGATCCACCGCAAGCCCTTCCTCTAGGGTCCTTTGTATCATATATAGTGTAGCCATAAATTTTAAAAAGACTTCTCGAAGTCAAATGAGTCTCAGATACTAACATTACATCAATATTTTTTTCCGTGAGGAAGTGCTCAAGTTCATTTTTATGTTGGCGAATGCCGTTTGCGTTCCAGAAACATATTGTTAACGTGTTCAGGGCTTATTAATTAATGCTTGAAGCAGAGTATTCTGCATTCGCAGCATTTCTTGCATCATGCTAGTCATATTTGTTGTAAAATTGTTTATAGTTTGCACCAGATTTTCAATAGTAGCTTCAAGGCGATTAAAATTAAAGCTTGCGTCAGTATTTTTTGAATTATTTGGCGGGGAAACATTTTGTGTGGGAATTCAATTTGTCTTAGCAGCATCTGCATACGATACACGGGAAGTAACTGGTTGGCTCATTTGCGCAAAAGTGGCAGAGTAAACGTTTGCTGATTGAGCTGGAGCTAATTTAGGTTTTTGCACCATAGTCTTCTTTACGAAAGAGTACACAGGACAACCTCTGTAGTTAGCGGTGTGATTACCTCCACAATTACTGCATTTTTTATCACTTTGATCTTTTGGCTTATTGCAACTAGCAGTGCCGTGTAATTCGCCGCACACAACACAAACAGAGGGTAAATTGCAGTATGTTTTTGTATGGCCATATTCTTGGCAATTATGGCACTGTACAGGATCTGAACGCTTATGTGGCTCTTCAACTGTGATTTTTCGGTACAAAAGGTATTTCAAATTATAAATTGGATGCGTCTCATTTTTTTTTCAATTTTATATCATTAGGCTCAAGTTCAACACGAAATAGGGGTTGGGGAATCTTCTCTCTGTTTACTATATTGGACACATTTTTTACCTTAAACCCCTGGAGGACGAGTGCATCTTTTATTTCTTCGGGAACAATATAAGAATCTATGCCCTTCAATACAATCTGCATGCCTTTAGCGCTCTTAAGCTGGTATGTGTAGAAGCTTGTTTTATTTTTTTCAAATTCAGCAACCATTTTGCGGAAATCTTTTTCGTCATAAATTTGGACTTTAGTTTCATCTATGTTTCCACGTTTTATTGGAACAATGTGAAATTTATTCTCACCAATGCCCGAAATTAATTTTTTAATAAGGGCATTTGAATTTTTTTGTCTCAAATAGATTGGTGGCGGCTTGGATATTTTGTTAAAATTTTTGTTTTTGTTAAAATAAATTTAAATTTTTAATCTTCATACTGCTTTTAAATAAATTGAAAATTTTTTTGCAAGAAATTATTATTGGGCGCTATGTCGAGTACACATTATGGCATTCTGTGACATTTTCATAGTGTGTACTAGTGGAAACGTTGGTTACATCCGATATTTTTCATATAAAAAACATAATGAGAACTCGTTGCACACATTTTGAAAATGACACCACGGAATGGCAACACAAGAAATATCAGATCAGAATTAGGCTAAATAATTAATAAAAAATACAATGACTACATTAAATTGCTTATTGTTGTTGTTTATTCAACTTGAAATAACTTTGATTCAACATGATGCTTCACGTTATTTAAGTATCTAATTTACGTTGCTGTAACTTGAGATAATTTGGATTTAACATGAGTCTTTATTTTGATTTAACATTACTGGAATGTCAAAAGAAAATTTTCTTTGCTATTTACTGTAAATCATGTTGAATTAACATGAAACACATATGAAGCAAAATCATTGCACAAAATTTTTAAATTAAAGTAGATTTTTAATTTTTCTGTTCATACAAGAGATACAAAATATTCGATTATTAAGAAAATGAAAGCATATGGATGGCTTAATATTTATATTTTTTTTTTGAAATCTAAAAAAATAAGTACATTACAGTTAAAAATAAAAGGTTTAAGGCAACTTAAAAAATTATTTTTGCATGTACGATATACATACATAAGTATGCTTTAGTTGTTATTCAGTTTTTTCTCTATCTTGTAAAATATCGAAAATTCGAGTTATGCCTTTCTTATGTTAGCTGTAGACAATTTTCTGTTATTTTTGAAGAAAATTTTATATGCCAGATATAGCGTATCCCCTAATATTTATGGTTTGCACCTGGTACTAAATTAAAATAATTTTTTGTTTTTGTCACTTGATACTTTTGTTGTTTTTCTTATGGGGTTTTGAGGTTACAATTCCAGACTATATTTTTTATAAAGCCATTAATAGTTTATTTATAATAATTACTTTTAAATGTTGCACTTATTTTTAATAAATAAAAGTACTTTTATCAGCATTAAAAAAAAATCACAAATATGATGAAAATTTATTTTACAACTTTTGAACATTTGACTTGAATCATTTCGAAATTTTCTGCTTAGAATTTAATGAAATACTAAAATAAAATATTTCGCTGTTAGTCTTACATACATTTCATTTCACTTAGAATTTTTTTTTCAAGTATCCCTCAAAGGATTCCTGTTGAAATTAAAATAACAGCAATACTAACAATAACGACGACAACTTGTCAACTTAATAAACTTTCACACAAAAAGGAAATCTCAGACGACAACAAGGGTAACAAAAGGAATTTCAAACAACCAGTCATTGAATGAATTTCAAGAATTCAATTGCCAAAAGGACCATTGTAAAATTCTTATGTTTGTTTGAATTAGAGATGGGTCAACGATCACGCGAGTGACGCGTAGCAGGTAGGCGTGATTAAGGAAACGTTGCATTATATACTTCGGCACACTTGCCTTTAAATTCATTATTTTTTTCAATGAAGTAACTAATCTTCACTTATGGATACGTAAGCGTGACTGAAAAGTTACTCACGAGCTCATCCCCAACTTGAGAGCACATTTAGAATTCATTCAATAAGAATTTTAATGTAAAAGAAATATATAAATATATGTATATATATATTCTGAGATTTCGTTAAAAGGGCAAAGTGAGTCGGAATAAATGAACGCTTGCAAGTAGCAAACGAAGTGTTTTCCCTCCCCTTTTCCAAGTGAAATGATTTGTAAGTAATAACAAACAATTGAATTTTTGAATTTGAAATGTCTATTACAGTTTAAAAGAGACATGATGAATCAAAAAAAAAAAAAAAAGAACTTGCAATATATGTATGTTATTTAAGAACCCAAAGTTAATAATTGCCGAAGGAAAACACAAAAATAATAATTTGATGAGGCAAAATTGGAGCTTATTATTTAACAAATTAGTTTTGGCCCAATAGCAACTTTAGTCCGCATTATTTATTTGATGCTTCTATGAAATGTTAAAAATTGAGTTAAGAGTTTTGAAATTGTGATTTCTTACTAAATATTTTGTTAATAATTTCAAGAGAACTTAATCACATAATCTTAAAAAATTAATTTTTTTTATAAATTTTTTGGTTTAATTACCCAAATATATTTATGCCAAATTGTTTCCTTTACATTAATACTCATAATCATCAAGTGTACAAATTTAGACCGAGTTAAAGAGGAATATGATTGTGACAAGGACATTGGCGTAGCTAGAATTTTTTTTAGGTGGGGAGAATTATTACTGGTGATTTTTATGAGAAATATTAAAATAAATAATTACATGCAATTTTTAATAATTCTAAGGGGGGGGGGGGAGGAGGAGGTAACATCAATCCTTGGCGGCAGTGCACATCTCGGAGTGGTCTTTCTACGCCTATAGACAAGAAGCTCCCATTTGGGGAACCGTTTCGCCAATAAAATCCCTATAGGCCACATACACACATTTTAATAAGGATTGTAACAATCTTCTTGGGGAAGCGTTTTGCGAAATAAAATTCTTTTAAAAGTAAATTACATCTTAATGACTTAAAAGTTCAACTTTTTCAACTACATTCGATTGAAAAAGTGGGCGGGCTACGCCCATTAAAATTAAGTATAACATCTCGAAACGGTAAGATCTTGAATTTAGACCAGTGTAGACCCCTTTTTTATGTGAGTCCTACGAAACTTTTAAAATACTTTAGGTAGGCCATCAACACAAAAGTGGTGTAAGCCCAAACTATTTAATTATTTGATTGCTCTATTTCTCTATTATATTATGTTCTCCTTTCGAATACCAAAAGCTGGCTTACTCGACTTTTGTGTTATTAGTTGGTAGTAATAAGGAATGTATGTAACACCAATACAGCCACCGATAAAAAATTTGGCTTACACCACCTTTGCGCCTCATAGGTTAGGTTAGCAGGCTGATGGTAAAGAGGAAAATTGAATCCATTATTATCAAAGAGGTTGATAGGAGAGAAGAGAATAAGTCATGTGTTTGCACACGCCACGTTTCACCCGCTGCGCTTCTAATATAAAGGCTCAATGATTTGAGTCTCATCTTCGATAACTCAGACAGGCTGCTGAAGGATAATTTGACACGGAGGTACGAACGGCGATCCTCCAGAGCAGGACAGAGGCAGAGGAGATGCATAATACTTCCCTTTCCTCCTCCTCTTCATCGTTACCACTGAAGCAGTATTCGTTGTATAGGAGACCCAGACGTTTGGCATGGGTTCTGAAAGCACAGTGGCCGGTCAATGTGGCCAAGAGATTCCCCAAGTGCTTCCTAGTAAAATTCATGAAGCATGCAGTATTTTTCGGGTTTAAGCGAAGCCAGACGGTTTCGATGGCCCCATAAGTGAAAACTAAAAATTAAGTGCAATTAATAAGCAATAAAAATCTTAAAAACAAAATTTATCTAATAAAAATATTTAACGACTTCAACATTAGGCACTAAAAAGCTAAACATAATTTAGATAATTATAGATTTTTCCTTTCAAGAATATTTCTATCATTTGTGGCATCTTTATGCGAATACTCTCTTATAAATAACTGATGAACTGAAGTGAAATTTATATTAATATACATACATACATATAAGTAAAATGCATGCAATATGCATTTAAAAACATATTTCAATTAATGAAAACTTTTACTAAATCTTCATTTAAAATCATCAGACAAAAGCACCTTTTGATCTGAAAATATGGACATTAATAAAAAATTCTGTCTTTCATTTCACCATCACAAAATGTATCAAACAATTGCAATTATATGAATGTTTTGTTTTATTCCTACTCTGTGTTCATAAAATACATAATTTACACACTTTTTTTTAAAGATTGTGTAAGAATAATACGAGCGCGCCACATAATGCAACCAACCAAACAAATGCTGCCAGCCACTACAAGAACAACTTAAACATTTTGTTGTTATAAAAATTGCATGCATGTACATAAACTCGAACAAAAGCAATAAAAAAACATATACATATAGTTTGCAATCCTCCAAAGAATATGTACAAGATGAATGAAGAAGAAAAATAAAACGCTATTAACCCTTTGGGAGGTACATTTAAATAACACACACGCACACACACAAATAAAGTCTTCTCCACCACCCAAAACGAGCGAACTTGACATACATTTTGATACACTCGAGCAAAAATTTACAAGTGTGCATGCAAATGCACACCAAACACACACACACATGCATATGCGCCAGAGGTGGGAAACTACTGGCACTTTTAAAATTTTCTAATTTTTTTTTAATCTAGGGATTATTTAAAATTCTAAATGAAATTTATTAGCCCAATTCACAATCTTGTGCAAATGGTGTTGCATATCTGCATGTGCAAAATTGTGTAGTATATTCTACTCACCACTCAAACATTATTAGTGGTGAGTGTCGATATACTATATACCATTTTGCAAATGCAACGATGCAAGACCATTTGCACAAGATTGTGAATTGGGCTATTATGTTTTAAAAAATGCTAGATTAAATTTAAACGTTTTTCATAGATATGTATATGTAAATAAAAGAGAACGTTATTGAGTGAGCCCAAACGAATGTACTAGAGAGCTGAAATTTGATGTGTAAAAGGGTTTTTTTTGGAAATTCGAATGCGAAGGGGTGAAAAGAGGGAAAACGGGTCGGTAGTCGGTATCTTTATATCTTGGACTTCTAATTCCAAAAGTATACCAATGCTGCTGAAAATAAGTTGAGACGAGTTTTGTTACTTTTAGGGCTTAAAAGGGGTAAAAATTTAATTTTGGCAAAATTTTTGCACTCGATAAATCTTCTAAAGTATTGATTGAACATAGCAGAAAGCTTTTCGGTGCATTCTTTTCTTTTGGTAAGAATTTCTGAAAATTCGCACTTATAACATAAGTAAAACAATTAGCATCAGTGTTCCGTTATTACGCCGGCGTTATTGCTATATTGCCAACATATTCATTGCCAGTCTGGAAGGTGGTAATGCATTAAACACATTCACCACAGCATTCTACACGAACACACGACTTCAAATGCCGCTAGCAGCATTTGTTGCCTCGTGGAGACGGCAGCAGCACCATATGCACCTCATATTTAAGTATGAATACATAGTTCAGTATTACCACCTTCAAATATTTCGCATTTATAAAAATTAAATTACTCTTTCGAAATGTACTTATATGACGTAAAATTATAGGATATTGTTTCTATTAATTAATATGAAATAATTGTACAAAATCATTCATTCAACATTTTGTATACAACGACAAAATCAGTATAGACAACAACCTGTCGCCCTGTTGCCTTGCTGTCTTCAAAAGAATCATTCTCATATAAACATGCGTATTCTATCCTTGACATTTGGTAGTCGGTAGCTTGCTGTGGTGAATGTGTTTAATGCATAAGGGATAAAATCGTACCCGTTTTCGGCATTTTCTTTGTTAATGATAAGGTACATATCGTTACCTTAATATAAATAGGCCCTAATTCATTTTTTTTTTTTGAAATCTAGTTTTGTGTATATTTCTATACAAGAACATCTAATGTATCGAAAAATGCAAAAAAAATCGATTTCAAAATAATAATGAGTCAGGGCCTTTCTATATTAAGGCAACGATATGTACATGCATATATATAGAAATAATTTGGTATGACTTCCTACCGCTTAGTAGAAGCTAAGAAAATAAAATTTATGTTTTTTTTCGAAGGCCCCAAAAAGGTACCAAAAAGGGTAAATATGGGAAACGGAGCTCAAATTCGGAAGAATTCATATAATTGAAACATTTTAAATCTGAGTTAAATATTATAAAATGATATGGTATGGAACATTTGCATTAAAGGGATAATTAGAATATTAATTTGTTATTTCTGAAAAAATACTTTTCGGAAAAGGTACTTTTCGAAAGAAGTATTTTTTATAAAGAAAACAATTTTTTAATATTAATTAGGGGAAACAGCACTTTTTTGAAGGGGTTCTTTTGGGAAATAGTACTTTTCAAAATGTAATTTTTGAATATATAAATTTTGAAAATGTGCTTTTGGGTTATGAAAACCTTTGGATAAGGTAGTTTTTTCAGAGATGTACCCCTTGAAAATGGTACTTTATAGAAAATTAATTTTAAGAAAAGATATTTATGTACTTAATAACAAAAATTAAAAATTTTAAAAACCCCCGACTTTTTTCAGAAAAGATGTTATATCTTCTAAACGGCTGGACCGATTTTCTTCAAACATAGCTAAGAACCCTCTCGATCAAGTCATCTTTCAAACAGAAAAAACTAAATGAAAATCGGTCCAGCCGTTTGGCCTGTACGTGGACACGGACAGACACACAGACACACACTACAAACTTATAACACCCCTTTTTTTAGTCGGGGGTTAAAAAGGAACTTTCAGAAAATGGTACTTTTTGAAGAAAATTACTTTTTTTGAGAAAAGTGCTTTTATACACAAAACTTTAAGTATATTTTTGTTTTTAAACAAAAAAACTTTTTGAAAAAAATACTTTTCACATGAGATACTTTTTTGAATCGGTACTTTATTGCAAAAGGTACTTTCTTTAAAAAGTGGTTCTTGAGAAAGGTACTTTTTGGGAAAAACAACTTTTTGGAAAAGGTACTTTTCGGAAAAAGTATTTTATTATCTCAAATGAATGAAAAAATAACTATATAAAAAAAACTAATCCAATTCTATATAAATAACTATTATTTTGATTATTATAAGTGAAGCAGTACAAAACTGAGAAATATTATTATTACCATTATTTTTTTTAACAAAGAGAACTAACTAACACTCAGGCAATGAATGCCTACCACTATTACTAGCTGTTACCTTCTTTAGAAAAGGGATAGTGATAGAGAAGACAGGTGGTGAAGGTAGAGATAGAGGAAAGCTTCATTCTTTTAGAATGTTTTTTTTTAATAATGCAGTGTTGCAGCGCCTCTGGTGTTAAATGAGGCGTATTAAATTTTTTTTAAGCTGTGTTTAGTAGCAATTTTATTGGTTATGTTACTACGCCGATGATTCTGCTATACAACGCAGGAGGGCGCTCTGATGTTGCATTATAATTATCTATATATAAAGGAGAAATGTGACTGAATGGGTGATTAACAACCACCCCAAGCCGCTGGAGGTAGAGCGTATGTGCATCCACTAAGAACGTGTTTCTCAGTTGATCACAATATGAAATTTGAATCATATCTAAGTATGTATGTTTAACATGAAAAAAGATCTTAAAACATTCGCTAAAGGACGTAATACACTAACCTACACAATCGTGCTATTTTTGAGATGACAATTTTCAAAAGACAATAACAATTCATTAGATCAGGGTTGTATTTTTTTCGCAGAGCTGGCCAATCTAGGACTTAGCGCCTGTTTCCTCTACACGGAAGGTCGACTTGAGTAGAAAAATTATATGAAAAGTACTAATTTTTTTGAGTTTTTTTTTCATACCAATTTTCTAGGCGAGTCGCCTGCCTAACTTGTGAAAGTAACATGGTATTAAATCCCATCAGCAGATTTTCAATATTTGACCAACTTTGACTAGTGATTGAGATCGTCATCATGCTGAAATACATATGGAAGTGGAATTTCCCATTCGGCATATCCATTCGGCTTTAGCAAAATCAAGTCTAAAATTTAATTAACGCCCTATTGACATTCTCATCTCAACTCAGTTTGGTTGTCGGAGAGTCAATCCAACTTTGTTACAACCCATTTACATTTTAGTATTATGAATAACAACTAATTTTTTTAATTTTTTCTTGAAAAGGTTATGGCACAAGACAACTACAAACTCAACAGTTATTATCAGTAGAGCTGTGTCGTTCATGAACGAACGAGTATAAATGAACGAATCAGTAAAAATGAACGAAGTGAGCCGGTCACTTTACTGAGCTGTTTTGGCTCAGCAGTGCTGATAAAAAGTACAATTGAACGAAATGAACGAACGAGCGCACTTGGGTGTTTTTGTTTTGTTTTTTTTTTGCTTTTTCTTTATTCGTGCGAGATTTTTTGTCACATTCTGGTTTTCATTTGCATGCTTTTAGTAGCAGTATGACCATTATGAAATTAATAAAATTGCCATTAATATTTCTTAAGTTTTTAGAACATATTAAGAGTTTTTTTAAACAAATTTACCTATGTAGATAATAATATTATAAACAGTCTATTTTGATTCTTTATATGTGGCTCTTTTGCCAATATGAATCTTTTGATTTCTTATTCCTTTAATATTTTAAACATTTTGCCCTTTTTATTTGACGAATCAGCTTTTGTTTGTTTGTTTTTATTTCGTTCTATTTCTTGAAAAGAGCGGATGAACGAAATGAACGAACTCGTTCTTTTTTAGAAAATGAACGAAAATGAGCGGTCACTTGAATGAACGATTTGGCACAGCTCTAATTATCAGTCGTAACTTATGAATGACAATACCAAAGTGTAAGTTGAGACAACCAAACTGAGATGAGTTGAGAACGAAAAATTACACTTAATTTCCTTAAATCTCTTTTTCAAATGTTTCTTTGCCACTATGGGTTTCTTAGAGGGCATAGAACTTCTCAAACTATTTTCCAATACGTCACTGTGTTTTTAGCACTAATATTAGAACTAACCACAATCGCATTATTTTTGGAAGAAATAAAACAATGCGAACTTTAGCCTGATCAAGTCATAAATATAGAAACAAATGAAGTTCGAACAATAATAATTAAAATTAAGTAAATGGTTTTTGTTTAATTATACGCTCGATTTTTCTTTAAGGGCATCCGCCGGTGTTGCTTTTAATCTTTTTAACTAACCTCGAAATTAATTATTAATTTATTAATGGTAAATTTGTTAGCAATATAAACTTGGGATTGGCCCTTTTTAATAAAGATCAATAGATTTTATTTCTATATCGCGTACGCGCTATAGCTTCATTTCGAAATATTTGGTACCAAATGCACAGCAAAAGCCAATATTAAAGTACTAATATTTATATGTATGTGCAATGTACATATGTATGTATGTATTAGACTCCTGCCCAACACCATTTATAAGACCTTTCAAGACATGAGAGATTTTTCAAATGCTTTACTACAGCGAAATATTCTAAAACAAACGCTAAACAACACTGTTGGCAAGACAAACAACTGTAACAAATGTCTTGCCAACAGTGTTGTTTAGCATTTGTTTTAGAATATTTCACTGTAGTAAAGCATTTGAAAAATCTCTCATGTCTTGAAAGGTCTTATCCTCACAAAAATATAAATGTGAAAAAAGGCCAAGTTCCTATCCAAAATTTCGGCCATTAAAAGTAGTGAGATATAAATTTTGACCAAGTTCTTGTTTGGCACAATACCTAATACAGAAATATGCTATGCGTTATATAAATTTATAATCGTAAGGGTGTCATATAATTTCTAGATAGTCTACTTACTTGGCAATATTTTTACTATTCTAAAATGGTTCATTTCTTTGTGTTGGAAAAAATGTTGTCAAGTAAGCACACTATCTAGAAATTATATGACACCCTTACGATTATAAATTTATATAAAGCATAGCATATTTCTGTATTAGGTATTGTGCCAAACAAGAACTTGGTCAAAATTTATATCTCACTACTTTTAATGGCCGAAATTTTGGATAGGAACTTGGCCTTTTTTCACATTTATGTTTTTGTGAGGATCTGACTACTTTTTGAAAAATTTTCTATGATAACACTTTTTAAACTTAAAATTTCAAGGGTGTTTTATTTCTATTCATGATCACTGTGCCAGTTGAAAATGGCATAGTTGCATAAAGTAATGGTCCTTCCTTATTTGGTTTTGTCATAATTATGACGGGAGTCTACAATAATATTTATGTAAACTCAATCCTCTATTTGAGAAATTTATTATTCGACATATTGTCAGAAGTTTATTTTAATTTGAAATTTATTTGCTGGTGGTTCAGCGTTGTCTATATGTATTTCATTGTTGCTGTAACAAATCATCAGTAGACTTCAACCACACATTTTGAGTAGTCACAAACCTCTTATCTTATGCACAGACTTTCAAGAACTATTTGAGAATTCACAAATAATAATATTTTTGAAAATCACAAGAAAAATAAGCGTAGTAGGCTTAGAATCGAATATAAATTATTTGCTGGCTTTTTTGTGTTAGTTTCTAAGCCTACTACGCTTATTTTTCTTGTGATTTTCAAAGTTCTTGAAAGTCTGTGCATAAGATAAGAGGTTTGTGACTACTCAAAATGTGTGGTTGAAGTCTTCTGATGATTTGTTGCAGCAACAATGAAATACATATAGACAACGCTGAACCATCAGCAAATAAATTTCAAATCAATCCTCTATTGGTGTGATGAATTCTGGGAACAAGAACCCCCCATTCCGACTGACCGCTAGTGGTATCAATGGCTCCCATTCGTTCTCCTGTTCATCTTTTTTAGAGCACCAACGCCAGGAGGACAAAGTTAGCTTTCAACACCTTACATCTTGTTGATTTTCCTTTATTTTGTCTTTCGAAAGGATTAATTATAAAACTTACTTTGAGATAGTACATTATATAAAGCGTGATGGGTGTTGGATTGTAGACCTTCAAAATTAATTATTGTGTTATTACAACGGGTCGCCAGTGTGTATGCAATTTGTTAAGAGTCGTTTGGAAAGAAACATGTAAAATATAGCGTAAATTTTAGTGGGTGTGATCCCGCCAATTTTCTCAATATATATTTTCTCAATACATAAATCAAAAGGATATGCCCAATGTGCATGCAAAGTTTCAATAGGGTAGCTGGTACTTTAATTTTTGGATTTTCCGATTGAGTACATCAATTACTATTTGTGTACAAAATGTCAGCTCTCTATAATATAATATTATGTAAAATATTTATGAACCTGGCCCCGCCGACTTTAATATCTGCTAGTGCTTATGGTTCATGCAAAGTTTGGTATTAAAAAGTTAATGAGAAATATATGAGCAATAAATTAAAAACTGCTAAACCGAAGTACATGGGTGAAGTCACGGCTACTTTTCAAAGTAGGAAACTTTTATTTTGGATAAGTGCAATGTGTATGAAAAGTTTTAATAAAATTTATCTTTATTTTGAATTTGAAGTACTTATTTCCACCACCTGATAGCAACTTCTGGTTTTTCAGATTTTTCTCAGTGATCTCTGATCTAGATTTATTTGTGCATAAAATTTAAGCTCGCTAGTGCGAATTGGAGTTTTAACGTCGTGGCCCCGTATACCGGGTAAAACTTTTTGGTTTTAAGATTTTCCCATTGGCTTATGCAGCTTCACTTATTTGTGTATAAAATTTCAGCTCTCCAGCGCGAATTATACCTTTAAATTTTATCAGCATTACCTCTCCCACTATTTCTAACTTAAAATTTTGTTGTGAGCCACTCAATTTCATGCTAATTTTCTTCTAAAATATGCTATACCGAAGTAGATTAAACACAAGGCTAACATTTTATGGAAATGATCGATCACGCACACTTTTTAAGGTGATAGCTTAAAGTCTTGTGCACGTGCAACGCGTATGCAAGATTTCACTAAATTGGCTTGAATTAAAACCTGTATATTAAGTTTTTAGTTCAAAATAATATTAGCGTGGCTCCGCCCATTCTGTTAAAATTTTTTTGGGTTGTCAGATTTTTCTACTTGGTGTCTCAGCTAGACCTACTTGTGTATCGAATTTCAGCTCATAAGCGCAACTTGTAATTTTTAATTTTTATGGGCGCAGCCCCGCCCCTCTAACTAAAATTTCCAGCTTTTCAGATTTTTAGGATTCCGTACACCAAAGGTGAAAAGGAACCCTATTGTTTTCGCTACGCTGTCCGTCTGTCCGTCACACGGTATTTTCTCAGGAACCGTAAGAGCTACGGACCTGAAATTTGGACAGAGTATGTAGAACCTTGGCCGCTACAACAGCAAATACATGAGAATTAAAAATTAAAGGGTGTTCGAGCAACGAAAAATGTTAAAATCCCATGTAATATACATACAATTGTATGAACATATGTATATTGAAACTTGAAATTTGTAAAATTAGTGTATTTTTATACAGACTACAACAATTAACACTAAAATTTAAAAAAATTTAAATTAAAGGGTGGTCCATCAGTTAATGCAATTTTGACTATGTAATTTTGACAATTTGCTATATCTTGGAAACCGTAAGAGGTAAACACTTGCAATTTTCAAAAATGGTAAAACTAAATAACCGAAAATTATAAAATCGCCAAACCAAAAAAATCGCCAAAAATTAAAAAAAAAATTGCCAAAACGAAAAAAATCGCCAAAATTAAAAAAAATTTCTAACACTAAAATAAATCGCCAAATTCGAAAAAATCGCCAAAATGAAAAAAAATCGCCAAAATGAAAAAAACGGCAAAAATCTAAAAAATCGCCAAAACGCGAAAATGTCACCAAAACTAAAAAAAAATTTTATATAAAAAAAATCGCAAAAATGAAAAAAATCGCCAAAAATAAAAAAAAATCGCCAAAATGAAAAAACGCCAAAAACCGAAAAAAATCGCCAAAACGAGAAAATAAAGTGTCAAAACTAAAAAATAGCCAAAACTTAAAAAAATCGTCAAAACCGAAAAAAACGCCAAAACAAAAAAAAAAAAACCGAAAAGACCCCAAAAACGAAAAAAATGCCAAAACTATATATTATATAGGCTGAAGTTTGTATTAAATTACATATCTAGTGTTCGTACGGAACCCTTCGTGCGCGAGTCAGAGTCGCACTTTACTGAATTTTTTCTAGTTGGTTTCTCACCTAGACCTACTTGTATATCAAATTTCAGCTCCCTAGCGCAACTTTTAATTTTTATGGGCGTACCCTGCCCACTTTTCCAAACTCAAAATTTTTTTCGGCCAGTGCTTAGTATTTGTGTCAAGTTTCGTTGCAAACGGATAATAATAACCACATAAATAGTATATCTAATATGTATGCATTTATGCATATCGTTAGCTAAAATGCAAAAAGGCGTAACTAGCAAAAATATAATTTTACTAAAAATAAACTAAACAAACTTGTAGTTACGTCCCCTTGTTTTTTTTATTAATAAAAGCGTAAAATTTTGTCAAGACATGTAGTTTAATGGCAGCCATAATAATCAGGCAAAAACTCTATTTTGAATTTCTTGTTAGTTACGTGTTTTTGCATTTTAGCTAACGATATGTAGGTATTTAGATATAAATTAAGAGTTGGCATCTATTACTCAAAATCTAACTTACGCGATTATTCATGGAAACCACACAAATTTCTAATAATACCTGATTTATATTAAGCATTTTTTTCATGGAATTAGTTGCATGAAAATTTTTTATTTGTCAATAGGAGGCCTGGGGGAGCAAGTCATATAGAAAAAGCTGCCGAAAATGCATCGGAGATTTATTCTACGTCCTTTTTTATATAAAATTCTCTTCTATAGCGCTGCAATTAGCAAAAAGAAAAAGTTTCGTGCAAAAAAATTCATGAAATTTCATGAAAAAATGCTTAATGTAAATTAGGTATAAGTATCCACACAAATACATGCATACTCATGCATACATACATATGTATGTACATATCGTTGTCGAAAATCCAAAAGTACGTACATACATATCATTAAAAAAACCATAAAATCATTGATTTTATTTTTAGTTTTAATTTTACTTTTTTGTGAAACTTCATTCTTGTTATCAAAAAAGATAATAATTTCTTAAAAATAACACAGAACTAACACATTTAATATTTTATTAAACTTTAAGCTTTAACGAAAAAAAAGTTGTTAAAAAATTCTTTTTAAGGTCTGTTTCACTTCAGTTTAAAATTTTTATATTTATAGAATAAAACAAATAAATAAATGAAAAAAATTATGATTATACTACCTTGTTTCAGAAAATACAAATATTGCTTTAAAAAATATTCCGAAAAATATTTGCTTAATTCACAACCTATTGTAGGAGTTTCAGTTCGTACAAACACGTTGTTGGTAGTTTCTATGTAAACATTTGTTTATAAACAAGGTTTTTATTGAAAGTACCAACAACTCTTGTATGAAGTACGACTCCCACAATAGGTTGTGAATTGAGCAATTGTTTTTTTCTTTTCCAATAGTTTAGTTGTTATTTTAATTCCATATTCCAAGATTTGTTTCTTATTACTGAAATATTTTTTTTATTTGAGACATTTTTAGATTTACAGTAGTTTTCGTTTATAGTCACTACCGCTTATTGTCACATTAATGATATAGTCCATATTTAATGTTTTTTGTGACTTTTGAACTTAATTTCATTCAAAAAGTTGACGATATAGTCCATTTACTATGTATATAGTCATATTTGACATATATGCACCGACTTTGTGGTAGTCAAAATCCAAATTGTATGCAAACAATTCCCTTATAGTCACAAAAATTTTCAACAGATTTTTTTTTAGTTATTTATTTAAGTCATAAACCAAAAAGTAATTCTAAATTTCAACCTCCATCTACTGTTTAGTAGAACATGTCTTTAGAACATAAAAGACACACAAATGTGCCTTTTAAATACAACATTGTTTTGTAATTGACATAATTGGATTGAATGGAAATTCTTTTATATATGTACCTCTGCGTGGCATATAAAAAAATTAGGCTTATAGTCACATTAGCGATATAGTCCACAATTTCTGTGTAATTTTAAATGTGACTATAAGCGAAAACTACTGTAATTGAAATTATTTCTGATTATTTTTTATTTTATAACGTTTTTTTGGTTCGGCTGTAAAATTACAACAAGTGATGTTACGTACTTTTGAATTTTCGACGACGATATTTGGGTATAAAAATACATACTGTTGGCAAAATTTATTTATGTAAATATAGGTACAACTTACATAATTTTACAGATTGTATAATTTTTTTTTTAATTATTATAACAACACTTTTATTTTATTTTTCTTGTAAAGAGCACACAGTCAAAATTTAAACATGTTTGTTCTTGTTTGTAGCAAATTATGGTTATTGAACTTAATTAACACTCTTTAAAACTACTATTGAAAATTACGAACTTAACTCACTATTTATTTGAAGTTAATAATATTTTTTAACAGTTGTAAATCTTAAGACCTACATTAATACTTTTATTAAGGAAGTATGTACTACAAACGTATTATAAAAGTTAAACGAACAATTGAAACGAAGAGCTTATGTTTTTAGAGAAAAAGAAACCGTAAAGGTAAAACAAATAAAATTAACAAATTCCACCGACCGCTCAGCAGGAGTACCAGTTTTTAACTGAAAAAAAGAGTCAAGCAAAATTTGCTAAAACATGGAACCCCCATGAAAAATAAAACCGCAACAAAAAAAAAAAAAAAAACATGAAAAACACATGTAAATACACATGTATGTGTGTATGTATTTATGTATGTATGTATGGAGTGCATTGTAAAAGCAAAAACAAATTTCCAAGAGAAATAACAGAAAGCCCCCACAACAGAAACTTTCGAAAAATAGAAAAGGCAAACAGCTGAGAGCGATTTTGTGTTTGTTGTTTTTAATAGTCAGACATGGAAAAATTAGTACTATTGCATTTTAAAACCATTATTATTATTATTGCATTAAAATTAATGTTTATAATATAATGTTCTGTTATTGTCGTCATATAATTTTTATAATTTTAAACTTGACTTTTAAACTTATAACATTATATGCATTTTAGAATTTGACTATTTTTCGCATACATACATACAGGTAAGAGCTTTTTTATTATTTATTTATATTAGGTGATAAGGCTATATATTATGTCCCTTTCTGTTATTTATGTATATTATTTTTCGGACAAATAATTGGGATCATGTCAAGGATTTTACGGTTTAGAAAATTTTTAGTGAAAAATTTGCGTTACGTTGTATGTGACTAGCTTCTAATTACAATTTTGTCATTATATTTTTCAAGTGATATCAAAAGTATTTTTTTTAACAAGCAATAAAAAGCCAATATTACAATTTCAAATTTGTACATCGTATGTCAAAATTGCTTGAAGTTTAGCGAGTTTCTGTTTCTTGTAAATTTGATAGGAATTTTACTGCTTTAAAAAATTTCCCCTAGACGCAAAAATTAAAAAATTTTCAATGGCACATTTAAATTTTCAAGGTCGTAGCCACGCCCACATTTTTAAAATATTAATGGTCCCAAACACTTTTCTAAGTGCAAGATATCACACTACTTCGGAGCTCAAGGTGTGTATCCAATTTCGTACGAATCGTTCAAATGGAAGCACGTGAAATATAATATTAATTTTTGATCCACCACTTTTTTTTAGCAAAATATTATGCCATTTCAAGAGCCCAAACTGTTTTCCAAGTATCGTGGGGATCGGATGTGTAGAAGTACACATAATTTAATACTAAACTTTAATGGGCGTGTTCCCGTCCACTTTTTAAAATGCAAGATCATGTCCTTTTTATAGTTCTGGGTGTGTGTCAAGTTTCGTAGGAATCAATTAAATAGAAAGAAGCACGCGAAGTAAAATAGTTAATTTTTGTTAAGATTTTGATTGTATGAAATTTTTCCGATATGTAAAAGTACATAAAAATAAAGGAAAAAATTAAATGGGCTTGTTACCGCCCATTTATATGGCAATGGAAACAAAAAATCTAAACTCTTTTAGACAAATAAAAGAATTTCTAAGATCGGTCTAAAATTACGAAGTTATGAACTAATACAAAAAAATTTTAAAAAACTAAAGACGAATTAATAATCTACACCTTTTTTGAAGTCGGTTAAAAAGAGGAATAAAACCTCATTTTATTAGCGAAAGAGTATAGGCGTAAAGTTTACCTAATGATCTCCATTAGCAGCAGTGAAATGCGCATAAGATCTAGCTAAACCCTCAATAATAAATCACTCTTATCGGGAATAAAAGTTCACGTGAACTGTGTTCCCTTCCTTAAAATTTTAATCGTCAATTTTTGCTTTGTTGTTGTGTCAGTGTACTATTTTCTAATTTTGTTCACCATTCTTCTTCAAAGTATTTTTAAGAAACAATTAATACATATAAATAAAAAGAAGAGAGGTGTCTTAGGACGCCTGGCTATAGCTATGCTGCTTAACTGTATAAAACAAACTTAATGTGTTAAATAACAATACAATAAAATTATATTATATGATGATGTCGAATTCGCGGCAAATATTTCAAAAAATTTTCATTTATTTCCCATTATTTTCTTTTCTAGCGGCGTGCGATTAAATTAATGTATTGTTTGTGGCCAGTGGCGGCTGTTGGCCGGCTTAAATCCAACCGGCTACGATCTATGGTTTGTGCTCATGTGCAAAAGCAATACAAAAACAAATTGAGCAATCGAAACAAAACAAAATCAAACAGTTTGTTTCGTACTCAGCTTTTAAGTACAAAGAAACCAAAACAAAAATATATTTATAACTGTAATAGTGTCGATTTTTTTTTGTTACGAAAATCACGTCCTAACTCTGTATCGTGCCATAAATAGCATAGCTATAAAAAAATTAGATATTAATTTTGGGAAAAGGTGTGATAAAAATATTCAAAGTTAATAGAAAAAAAATTCTCAAAAGAGCACAAGAGTAAAGAAGAACTCTTTCAATATGTAGTTCCTGTTTGTCACAAACCAATGAATTTAAATGGTTTTGATCATAGGTTTGTGTCAAAAACGAGCTACTGAAAGAGTTCGATGCAAGTATAGCAGATATGACCGACCACTGTCTATCCTTTTTTTGCAAAAAAAAAAGTGATACATAATTGCAAAATTTTGAGGAACTAGTGCGATATGATGCAACAATTTTCTAATTGCCGATTATCGAGCTATGCATTTAAATTATGTTTCATTAATTTTTTTTTAATTCGTTTGATATCAAACTTCCCATATCTGGCTCATGTAAAAAAAAATTCCCCCCAATTATTAAAAAAAAAACAAGTAGAAAATTTTCACTTTACTCTTTTCTCTCATTTACCTTATTTCACTATTTTTTCAGTAAATTTTTACTATCCACAACAAAGCGCCAAATTTGCTGTTGAATGTTAAAACACGTTTGTTATGTCACGCGAATTTAACTAGCAAAACAAACAGTGATAAATGCAGAAAATTTATGCATGTGTAAAAAAAGCACATTGGGGCTTTGTTGTTTTTGTTATTGCTACTCATTCTATGTTTATAATTTTTAATGAAAGAGAATTGCATTTAATATAGATTAAAGAGTACACATTTGCAAAAGCAACAAGTGTCCAAGAGAAAATTCCTCTTTCAAACCAAAGTCATTAATATTTAACGCTTTTGACGTGGCTTTTGATTTAATGCACTTTTAATGGATAAATTAAATGAAAGCAATATTTATATTTTACATAATATAACAAAACGTGCACTTATTAAAAAAAAACAGATATAAATTCGTAAGAAGGTTATACATAGATATTTAGCTACAATTGCAATTAAAAGGAAATGTGCTAAATATTTGCTTGCTTTCTGGATTTTCTTATCAATTTATTTTGTGAGATATTTTTATTGTTTGCACTTACAAAAACAAAACGTATAAATTTGAATTGTTTTAATGTTTTAAATTCTAAAATTTAAAAAGGGGGATTCTGATTAACCTAAGATCCTAGTATCTTTCTCACCTCAAGTTAGTTTCATGGCCTGAGAGTCGACTCAACACTCACACAGCCAAAGTGTTTTTTAGTATTGTCTATCACAACAAATTTTTGCTTTTAATTATTGTAATAGCACAAGCAAACTACTACTGTAAGGAATTATATATAAAATTATAGCTTCATACATATAACTCAACCGTTATTTAATTTCTGAATGGCAATACCAACTTGAAACTAGCGTTGACTTTCAGACAACCAAAACGAGTTGAGTTGAGAATGACCGTAGGGTAATCAGGTATTAAATTTTTCTACTTGAATTTTCTATCACTTGGATATTTTTTTTTCATTTGGAGGATCTCCACCACACTTGATTTATATAAAAAATATCAAACCCCAAAAAAAGACCCATTAAATATTAATCAAGGCTTTTAATTTCCAAAAATTATTCTCCAGTTAAAATAAATGCAGCCTTACTTTCGGTTTTAATATATGTAAGTGGGAATGTTAATTAAACAACTAATAAATAATTTGGTTAAAAACACTTACCCTTACTTGTGGTACAACTTGCTGCCGAAATTTTTTCTCTTCAATGCTTCAATTTTATGAATATTTCTTCCTTCACTACGATGTCTGGTCGTTAATTTATTCTCCAAACAAAATCTTGCTAATAGCTCTTAAAGTTCAAATAAATTATTGATTTGACATCCATATTCCAATATCCGATTTAAGCAGCAGTCTTGTTTCCATTGACGCGAATGCCACTGCCATGGCTGCAATTTATTGATTTGCTTCTTAAAAATTTACTAGCATATTTGGCGACCAGCTTCTGTCGGAATAAATGTCCAGAACGGCGCCGCCAATGTAATAATTTTTGCCTGGTGGTTTTTAAAATATTGAAATTCATTTAAATGAATAAGTCTTACGGCCTGTCCCACAATCTCACCAGAAATCGTTCGATCGAATTTTGAAAACAACAACAAATTTTCTAATATTATTGTTGAAATACCATACAGCTGTTTTTCAACAAAGTATCTTGAACTGTAACATTTTAGTTGTTGCATCGCTTCGGAATATTGAAGCAAAGCAATTTAAACTGTAAAAATTTAAACATGTATCAAGTGATATAAATTATCAATAAAAAATTATATGTACACACATACACGTGTACATGCACTCACATTGTCAGCTGAGTTGCAAAATCACGCAACTGACAAAAACTTCAAAATTTAATTTTTTATTAGTTATGGGGTATTATTATCGAAACACATTACCCTACTTTACTTCAGTCACTTGAATATTTTTGTTTAGTTTTTTTCTATCTACTATAAAATTAGAAAAAATTTATTTACGTGATTTTGCATTTCAACTAATGAATTGTTTTGCAGAATTTTTTTGTGGCAAAATGATTGAATACATATACAATACATACTGAATACTGAATGGCTAATATATTTTTTCTTCGGGATGACATAACGATTGCAGAGTTGCTAGGAACTGCCTGGAGTAACAATTATTTATCTCATTTTGGTATAGCCCGACTGCAAGTTGTTGTAGTATTTACTTAATGGTCTACATTTAACCTCTTTAATTGATTGTACTTGCTGCAGTGTCCTTTCCAAAGGTCATTTAACCATAAGCCAAGTGCCATTTTGCTTCTTCAAAACTTACCATATACGTAATATAGTTTTTGTACTTATTTTATGGGTTTCGCGTGTGACCAAGGAGCTTTTGTTTAATAGAAAATATAGTCAACAATTTTAAATAACTTTGCTGAACAGCGCTTTAGCTTATCAAATTGAAAATGGTGGGAAAAGTTCTTCCCAGGTGTTTTTAGTAAAGGACTTTAAACTGTATTTCAGTTGCGCTGCTTGCAAGGCGAGTTCAAGGCATATTCATTGGATTCATGAATAAATATTCCTTGGGCGAGTTCATATGGATTCGCCTTGACTGATTGCCTTCCATACGGCGAAGTCACAAGAGACATAATTCAAAGCGAATTTATGTCATGATATCAATCCAAATTTAAGGTTGGCATAATTTTAATTTGAAAAACATACATATGGGCAATTCCGCAGAATGTCAGGTACGATGTCACGTACGTTGACCAATCAATAAGCTTGAATTTTAGATCAATGCGGTTAGATTTTTCCTTATACATATTTTACAAATGGTAGATTTACTTGCGCTCCTCAAAACTACCTAAAGAAATAGAGAAAAGTTTAAATTTTCTCTGAAATATAAGCTTAATTGATTGGTAAAAGTGCGTGACATTCTGTGGAATTGCCCATATGCTTCAAAAAAGGCTTTTGGATTTAATTAAAATTTTTTTCCTTAACAGATAAGGAAAAAAAAGTCGAAGCGGTTTTTCTGGAACGAATTAGACCATATGTGTGCATTCAATTGATTTGCTGTCGCTCAACATCCAATGTTGATGAAATGAAATGAAAAATTTTTATGTAAATATTAGGGAAGACAGCAATAATATGCAAGGGAGAAAAGTAAGGTTTAATTATTAATTATGATTTTTTATAACTCACCTTTTTATATTTTGTGGGTAAAAACCTATTTGAATTTTAGAGCTGACGTTAATATATGTCATATGCAAAAAATATAATCAAAACATGTTGAAGGTCTTCTGTGATATAGGCAGTATTATAAGTATGGAGTTTCTGAAAAAGTAATATCATTAGAATGAATTTTTACAAGAAGATCAATACGTATGTACTTTTGGAAATGTGTTTTGATATCCTCATTTTTCTAATTATTTATTTTTGCATATAAGTTTTTCTTTTTATTTATTTATCTTTTTAATTAGAGAAATAAGGTATTAAACGTGGTAGATTTATACTTACTTTTTTAATATATGTATTTTTTTATTGTATACATATTTAATTGCTTATTTCATATATTAAATTCTTACTTTTGAGTTTTTTTTTTCTACAATGTACTTAAGACTTAATAGGATAAAAATATAAACATATGTAACAATTTTATTTATGTATCTTAAACTTTCTTTTCCATTTTTGTTGTCATTGTTCTACTATTTTAACTTTCTAACCAAATTTAATTTAATTAAAAAAAAAAAAAATAATAATAATTTAAAATTTTTTTCAAGTAAAACAAACAAAAATTATTTACAAAAGAGAACACAAACTACACAGATAAATTAAACTGCTTTATGTATTTTTCAAGAAAATCTATTTTATTTTACAGTTAATTTTTTTAATAAAAAATGTATTTGTTTGACTTAGCTGAAAAATTGTCTTTATTTTTAAATAATTACGCTCTTCAAAATATTGGTAGAGGAACTTCTACTTTGTGTTGGCGTTATAGTGTCCATGATATGTGTCACAGTCAAACATATTCGCTTGGAATAAAAATGTTTGTTAATTGATGATTGATTTTCATTCTTTGTGTAGTTTGACAAGATGACATCATGGGTGATTGAGTTCATCTTGATTTTTTCAAAGCGAATCCAAATTGATCATTTGCGATCGTAAATAATCGATTTTTGTCGAAAAACCAGGTCCACAAAAGTGACATTTAAGCTTTTTTTTGGTGATTATGGTTCGATATGAATATGCTTAATTAGATTTAGTAGGTTTATTTACCGGCGAATTGAAGCCAAATATGTATACTACTATCAATTTGCTTAATTAATCCAAGGCATACTCATATGAATTCGCCTTGATCGCAAGTGTGAATTTTTCAAAGCGCATTAAGGCGAATATGAATATACCTTGGTGTGTGTCCTTGGTCAGCTGTTTTAACAGCGAATTTGCTTGTATTTTTCGTTATTTATGTGTTCCTTAATTTATGCTTTTATTTTTCTATTCTAATTTTTTATATAAATTTAAAAATTAAACTAAAAAATTTTTGTTCACTTCTGTTATTAATGATTTGAGCTTTGAGGACTAAACTTTTAAAGTTTTGATTTCTTTTAAATTTTACGCTTTACTTTGTTTTTATATTTCAAGCTCATGTGGTGGAATATTTTACACTTTTTTTTAACAAAGTTTTGTTATGGTTTCGCAACGATTTAATTTGTACAAAATCTAATTTTAACTACATAGATAAGTAAGTTTCTAGTTTGCTATTTCGTTGATAGTTAAATACAAAATTGTGGCTTGTTTTGGTACTTTTTTGGCAAATATTTTCGAACAATGGCAATACATATATGTATATTAAAAAATGTAAATGAATTAAACGAATTAAATATATTTGATAAAATTTTGATTTTTAACAATTTATGGAAGAACATGTTTTTGTTTTAATAATTAAAGCATTTACAAAATATGTTTCACATCAGTACTAAAAAAAACTATATACGAGAACGGCTTCAAAATTAAGCAAATGAAAAATTTATAAAATGACTTCAAAATTTTTATTAAATATCTTTTGGTTTATTGTTCATAAAATAGTAAAATATTTCGAAAGCTTAAACAAGAACTCAATTGCAACACATTTAAGAAAAATCTCGAAGCTGAAATTTATTTCCAAGTATTTTTTGTAATTATTTAGATTTGCAGTTTTGGTTATTTGGGTGAAATTCAAAACATTTGCAATCACAAGCTCAGCGACACAAACGTTTGTTCTATAAAATTTCGATAATTACTCCAGTGATTTTGCAATAGTTTTTCTGAGATTTTCTACATTCACAATTGCTTTAAGAAATTTATACGATTTCCTTTTGCGCTATTATAAGAGAGTTCTAATGCCGCAAATGCTTGCTTTAAAAATTGTTCGAAATCTTTCATTGCATATTTGACAATACTTGCGAATTTCAGGTATTTACCGAACGATTATATTAGAAAAAAATTTTCTCTAACTTCCATGGAGGCGTTTTAAAATTTTGTTATATATCGAATGAAGTAATTCCGAGGTTATTCCCTAAAATACATATATCAAAAGACAGTCTAATGATTTTAAATGGTAAGATTTCTTAGTTCCAAAGATTTAATACATTCTAAACGAAGTTCAAATTAAAGTTTTTTAAAAGTCATATAAATATAAGAAAATCAATCAGGGATAGAGCTGTGCCAAATCGTTCTTTTCAGTGACCGGTCATTTTCGTTCAATTAGCAAAAAATTGACCCGTTCGTTCAATCGTTCACTTTTGAACGACAGTATGAAACAATGCTATTTTGTAAGAATAATAAAATCGGTTGTATATACGAGTATTTAAATAATGCGAATGAATTAATTGAAGAATTTATTAAAAAAAGTTGAATTATTTATTTAAAAAACTATATTTAAATTTATTTTATAAATAATTTCTTGTTCTTTCGACTAGAATATTGTACATTTTATTTTGGCTTAATATTTAGTTTAATATTAAGATTAAGAAAGGTACTTTTGTTTGGTTTTACTATATATTTTTTCTTCCGATAATTAATAAAAGCATTGTAACTCTTTTATCGTTATTTATATATCAAAAGCGCATCAATGTTTGAATGTTACTTCTCAAAGTTTAATTTAAAATTTTGTTGTCAAAAATATTTTACCGGAAACAAAAAAAATATCTCAAGCACTACAAATTCATTTTAGATTGAGGTAATGAAATGTATGTATAAACATATATACAGTTAAGGTCTAACATCTTTACTTTGTAAAAACACTTTGTAAAAAACACTAGTAAAAATACTTCTTGTGAAAAGACTATTAAATCAAATTATAAAAGTAATGATGGCAGTGCCACAGCGATGCTAAATAGAATTTAGTATACACGTAACTAAACCTTTTAAAACACAAAAACTCAACTCAAACAAAACGTTATAACATAAATAGCAAACATGAACGAAAGCAAATTTGACATAAAAGACTTGAAACACAAACTGAATGAAAGAAAACATCAAGCGGTACACTACTGATCCAAAAGCGTTCAGTAAAATCACCGGATCAGTTCGTTCAATTAAGTGATTCGTTCAATTTAACCCGTTCGTTCATGAGCTACACAGCTCTAATCAGGGAGCCAATTAACACGTATGATATCGAATGGCGGTAATTCGCCCCCAGTCCAAGGTATAAAAATTTACTGTGACAACCGAAAACGTTTTGATTTAATTCATTTTAGTATTAAAGTCAAACAAGTAAAAAGAAAACTTAAGAACTTAAGTTTTTGTTGTATTACTCAATTTTTTTTTTGGAAATCTTACGATTTAAAATCATTCGACTTAAATTTAAAACTTTGCTTTCCATATGCTCAAAATTTCTGTGCGAGAAACAAGTAACTTGTCAAATAATTTTTGTAAGCTTTTCATTTATTTTACAAGCCTAAATCGAGTTGCCAGCCTGCCATATTAAATTTATATATTCATTTTATTTGTTAGCTTTTCTTCTAGAAGAGAGATTTCTACTAAGATCTAGTCTTTACAAAATACTTTTTACAAGTATTTAAGTTAGAAAATTTCAAAACTCCTTTCTTGTTCAATTTCGTTGAAATTAAAAAAGAAGTACAACAATATTCACTTATTATAAATCCGTACTTTTTAATAAAAGAAACTTTTTTGTAAAACGTACCTTTTTGTAAAAAGTACTTATTTAAAAAAATTTACTTTTTTATAAAAGGTAAATTTTTATAAAGGTACTTTTTTATAAAATGTACTTTTTAATAAAAGGTATTTTGTTGTAAAAGGTACTTTTTTATAAAAGGTACATTTTGATAAGAGGTACTTTTTATTGAAAGGTGCTTTTTTATAAAAGGTACTTTTTATAAAAGGTGCTTTTTATAAAAAAGTACTTTTTTATAAAAGGTACTTTTTATAAAAGGTACTTTTTTATAAGACACTTTCTTACAAAAGGTACTTTGTTGTAAAAGGTACTTTCTTATAAAAGGAATATTTTTAAAAGAGGTACTTTTTATAAAGGATACTTTTTTATATAAGGTACTTTTTAATAAAATGTATTTTTTGATATAAAACGTACTTTTACTTATTCCATATTTTTTTCATTTCCTATTTAATTTTTTCAAATAAAATGGAATTAAAAAAATATTAAATTAAACTTCTTAATTTAACCAAATTGAAACGTTCTGTATTTAAAAAAGCTGACTACGAGCGAATTAAATTGTCCAACATAGGATATTAAAGGACAGTTGGCTTCTATGGCTTTTCCTTTTGCCAAGTCAATATTTACACGAAGAATTTTTGTGTTTATTTGTATGTGTCGACTTTTAAAGCATACGCGAACGATACGCACAGTGGTATCTGAGACAAAAGTAATAATACGAATAACTAATCTGTATCTTTTAAAAGAGTTCACAGTGTTGTTTTTGGTATCCTGATCCATTACAAGCTGGGACCTGTGGTCACCCTGTGGTGTCAAAATTTACCACCCTGATTTATAAATTGATTTCCAAGCTCGTAACTCTTAAACCGCTTTCAGGGATTTGGACATAATTTTATCTATCTCTTATAATTTGCATTTGAATTTGTTTGTCTAAAAAGAAGAAGTAGAAGATTTTAATCCTTTAAGGGCGTTTGTTGACCACTCTTTATATACGATGCAAAAATTTTTTTTTTTTAACAATTTTTTACATTTTCGTTTGATAAGAAATCTTTCAAATGCTTAAAATTTTCAAAAACGAAGTGCTACTTTTGTTATGCCCCTATTGTAGTTCTCAACTTACATAGCTCGTCTGAGAGTCAACTCAACTTCTAAATTTATATTTTCATTCACAACTTAAATAAGGGTTGAGTTTGTGGCATAATAATTTTAATTAAAAAAAAAGTATTCGCAACAAAAAAAAATAATTTGGTTTTGTTAGTTTTTTCGTTGGCTCTCAGATGGCCAAACTGAGTTAAGTGGCGAACAATAATATTGGCACAACATTTTCTTGAAGATTTATGAAAGAAACAATATTTTGCTTCACATAATTGGAAAAAAGACCTTCAAAAATAAAAATAACTAATAGAAAGAATTTTTTTTAAATTTTTAAATAAAATTTGTCTTTATGTACGACTTTACTCAAAAAAGGAAACAACTTCCACCGGACTTTCAAAAAGACAATCGCCCTTATCGTGCTTGGCGTATTTCGACTACGACGTTTTTTCCAGCAAAAAAAAAAATAATCATGGTTTTGGAAGCATTACATACATTTTCTGCCTTATGAACGTGCTTCACAGTAAGCACAAATGTACATATGTATTACCTTACCAAATGCAGAAATGTATGGCAGAAAATGTAAAATAAAAAATAAAAAACAAGTGCATAACAGAAAGCAATAGTGTAAGGCGATGATTAAAATTATCATTTTAAGAAGTGTAACGAACATAATACGAACACAACAAACGAACGTTTGGAAGCTTTAATATTCCATGAAATAACGAAACGAAATGTTCCAAAGTGGGACATCGCAAACAAATATGTCATGTGATACGTAAGCAGGTTTGTAAGTCAAAACAGCTGGAAATTCCCTTACAAACCTGCTTATGGCGAACCAGTAATATTTTTGCTGGGTTGTAGTAGATTGGAGAACATCGCAACATTTTTTCTTTGATCTAGGAGCAAAATGTAGTAGTTGAAGTCGTTATACGCCAATCACGACGAAGCCTAATAATATACTTTTATGGATTTAAAATAATATTTTCTCCCACCAGCTGTAAATTATAATAGTGATGATAATGGCTTTAATGAAAAAGTTTAAATTTACTGAACCTTTTGATTCAATTGTATAAATTTATCAGCCATTTCACATAACACAATTCCAACCGAAAGTGGTTTTAAGTTCGAAAGTCGAGTCTTTAAAAAAATTTCCTCGGAATGAAACCATTTAAAACTTTTAAAATGGTTTTAATAATTTTAATGATTTATTAGAGGAAAATATTAATAAAACTGGGTCAAAATGAAACATTAAATGACATATTTGATTATTGCATTGATTTTTTTTAAACATTTAGTGAATATTTATAAACAACCATTTTAATTTCTTAAACTTGTTTAAGCAAACAAAACAAACTGATATATTTTTTACTCGCAATACTGCCACATTATTTTTTGTGTGTTTTGTTCTTGTTCTGCTTTCTCCACTAACCTTAATTTTTTGTTTTGCATTGATGACATATTTTGTTTGAAAAGCAGAGATTTTATAACTGTTTAGGAATAAATAAAATCGTTCGGGAATTGCAAATGCGAAATCAAAACCATTCAGATCGGAATCTGTGGCATGCCTGTATATTAAACTTTCGAAAAGTTAAAATTGTCTGAACATTTTAATTGTACAAAAATTTTAACAGACATATTTCTTTCTGAGCAAGTTTTTCCGTAACTAGCTAAAAATCTATAACGATATCTGCCGAAAAAATTTTTCGTGAACTTTTACATTAACAAACAAATTTATGGATGACAAATAGAATTTCTTAAAATTTAAAATAACAATTTTTTCTTGCTTAAAAACCACTTAAAAATACAATACATTGGAGTTTGGTTATAACAAATTCCGAGAGAACTGGAAATTAAGTTTGCTATAGTCCAAAGTTTGTTATAGCATATACATAGATCTACTTCCAATTCAAAGAAAATAATAAAACATAAGTAAGATTATAATGTATGTTCTGGGTCAAAGTCGTTTTTATGTGTTTTTTGTCAGCTCGAATGTTAATATACGTGTTACACCTGCTTTAGTTGAAATTTAGAAATTATAAATTAATAGTATGTGTTCTATCTTCCAAATTTGAGGAACAGAATTTGAAAATTGACGATTTAAATTTTTTGATTTTTCATTTTCAATTTTGGGCAAAAAAACTCTTATTCTTTTCATTTGTAAACAGTTTTGTGATAGCTAAACGAGTCAAAAATAGAAAATAAAAAAATTCATGTTTTCTATTTTCAAATTTTTTTCTTTTAAATCTGGATGTTGGAACACATAATATTAATTTGTAAATTCTAAATTTCAGTTTAAGCAGGTGTAACATATATTTTAACAGCCGAACTCACAAGAAAACACGTTAAAACGACTGGGAAGCCAGAACATAGGCGAATACATTTTGTCTAAAAAATACAAGACTTTTTAAAATCTTTTCTTCGTTAAATTTAAGAAAGTTATAAGAACAGCTGTTGAAAAAATATACCAAAGAATCAGCCTTATCGTGGTCGGCGTATTTCAAATACGACTGCGACAGTTTGGTACTAGATTAAAGATAAACTGAAGTCTTCTTTAATCTTTTACCAAATCGACGTATCCGAAGTCGAAATACGCCAAACACGATAAGGGGGAATAATTTGTGATATTTTTTTGTGTGTTTTTTTTTATAAGGTTATAAATTTCCAAGTAGTTTTGTTTAGGTAAAACTTAAAGAAAAAATTCGTTATAAGCCAAAATTCGCTGTAACCAGAATTGGCTGTAAGCGTGTTAATTTTTATTGAGAAATGATGATTAGACGCAACAATTTGCTACAATCAGTGTATGTAGTACTCGTTTCAAATCAAAAATCAAAGATCCTCAAAAATATGTGTTTGTTCAAAATTATCGACCTTTTCACTTGTTTCTAGTCGTATAAGCAGTAATATAATTATTATGCAATTTAAGTTGTATAATACTTATAAGCCGACTTTTAGAAATGAACACCGCTGTTTTTCTTATTTTTCACCAAACTTGGTTAATTTTTTTTCTAATGTGTATATCGAGCCATAACCGCCAAAAAAGCTAAACCGACACATTTTTTTTTACCTCGGTTTTTTTTTTGACGAAAATCAATTATTTACGATCGTAAATAATCGATTTTTGATTAAAAAAAATCAAATTCGAAAATTATGTGGCTTAAACTTTTTTTTTGGCGATATGAGTAAATTTTTAAAATTTTGCTTAACTTTTAAACAAATAATTACTTGTTCATATAGGAATTTTTTTACATTATATATATAATGAACTACTATATTACGTATTATACTAGCTTTTTTATGCAGCGGTTTGGACCCAGCTGTTTTCCAGGCCACTCACATTACTACTTTTGGCACAACTTGCCTGACAATCACATTTTATGTTTTGACATTAAGTGATGCAATTTTAGAGCAACCTCACTGCTCTACTTGATATTATAGCGAGCACACTAATTCATATTCTTTTAACTTTTTGTATTCTACAGTTTCGGCAGACATTTGTAAAATTCAACAAAACGACGCGACTAATTTAGTTTCCGCAAAAAAAAAATATCGTACACACTTGCTATGTGTCCACTATAAAAATAAATCATAAAATAGAATCATGCTAGACAATTTGCCTATTAACATCACCACCATTTAGTACAACACGCCAAAAAAATCAAAACTTTTTCATCTCTGGTACAACCAACATACAACTCAATACAACAACCCCACACGTTACGAACGTTACGAATCACTTATTCAATCAGCTAATTTCCCACTCTGGGATACTTAAAAAATATATGTATAGATATAGCGCCATAACCTCCAAAAAAGCTTAAGCGACATAATTTTCGAACTTAATTCTTTGATCAAAATCGATTATTTGCGATCGTGAATAATCGATATTCCTCAAAAAAAAAAAAAAAAAAAAAAAAACGAGGACCAAAAAATGTGCCGGTTAAGCTTTTTTGGCGGTTATGGCTCGATATGTTTATCTATATATTTTTTTCCCTTTTTATATTCATAATATGTTTTGCCAAATATTTTACCTCTGGCAATAATTTTCATTCTTTTCTTTACTTTTTGAAATACTTTTGTTAAAATTTTTTCGATCCTGGCTACACTAAAACGATTAAATACACATTCGTGCTCAAGGCGAATTCAATAAGCTAAACTCATTTTCATATGAAATGCAAAACTGCTGAAAGAAAAAACGTGTATATTTCTTGGCAAGGTGAATTTAATTAGATGGCCTCATTTCGGCAGCTGATGGATCAGCTGGTATCAAAATTAAGCAAAATGTTCAGAAATTTTTTAACAGCAGGCAAATCTACACTAACAAATATGACTATTTTTCTATAGTTTGCATTTCACATAATCTTTTAAATTTGATTTCTTTTGCTTAATTTCATTTACATCCCATTTGTTAGTGCAAACTTCATTGCTGTCAGTAAATTTCTGAACATTTTGCTTGATTTGACTCGAGAGAAATTAGCAGCTGATTGCTATTTCCTAAAACGAGATCACCTGGTGTCTTTCGCCTTGTTCAGTTGTTTCAATAGGTCGACGAACATTATAAGTCTTATAAAACTTAAATTATATAATAACTATATAACTGCTTAAGCAAACGAGTGCATGAATGGTCAATTATTTTAAATAAACATATATTTTTGATTCTTTTTTGGCAAGGCATATCAAACAAGCGGACACATTGCAAAATTTCAGCATCATTACTGTCAAAATTAGTATGATTGTTGTCAATATAATGATGATTATAGTCAAAATTCTTAATGCATGAGTGTGAGATGACTCATTTGTCAAGTTTTGAAATATTGTAAACAAAAAGCAGCTGATGAAAATTTTAGCTAATGAGACCACTTGTACTAATGTACCTTGCTCTTTGGTTTACTATAGGAAACAGGGGGTATAGCGAACACTACTTGTAATAAGCTATGACTTATAACGAACAACTTCTGCGTTGCCAACAGTTTAAAATTAATATTTTAAACAAATAACTACGTTTATAGCCAACTCCTGTTATAGCGAATTTTCACTTGTAACGAATTTTTTTTCAATTCCTACTTAAACAAAACTAATTGCAAATTTACACGCTCATAAAAACCAAAAAAAAAATCGCAAGTTATTGTTTAGAGTTTTTTTAACAGCTGTTCTTGTAAAATAATAAAAAAATAAACAAGACCCTGCAATATTTCATTACTTTCTTAAATTGAATGAAAGAAATATAAAAAAAAAAATTATGATTAAGATTATGTTTTTTTGCCATTCTTTAAAATATTTATTCCAAAAAAAAAATATTTACAATTCACAGGTCAATAAGAATTCATTATAACCAAGCTCTACTGTATTTTTGGTTTGTGGTTTAAATGTCTGCCTGCTAATTAAGTAGAATCGTGAGATTCTACTTTGTTGATGATATCTTTTAATTGTCAATTAAAAAAAATCAAAAAGTATATTTTTATAATTTGGTCATGTAATAAAATAAATAATTACCTGTTAATTTATTTAATGAGAAAAATATTCTAAAAAGATTTGTATTTCTTTTAGAGATAAGATAAGAATTATTTTGCTTATGTTTTTATTACATTCTTTGTATTTGTAGAAAAGATTTACTACGCTCGTTATAACGACAAACTTCGCCTTATAACAAACACAATTTCATGGTCCCCCAAGATCTCGTTATAGCCAATCTACACTGTATTTTTATACTAGGGCAGGTCAACACAGTCCGAGACTTTTTAATTCTAATTATAGGTTTTTTTTTATAAAAAATTCGTTTTATGAAATAAAACGTTTTTTTAAGCCCGAGACTTGTCGACCTGCCCTCGTATAATCTAATAGGTAATTAAGTATATTTTTAAAATTTAGTTTTTACAAGACATATTCATATAAGATAGACAGGCTCACCTCAATTCCCGTTGAAAAATTCATACTTGTGGTGTTAAAAAAATGTACTGAAAAATGTGTGTTGACATCTGAGGAATACGAGTATTGATATTACAAGCGGCAAAAATAGTCAGCTGGGCAGTTGAGATCACCTGATATGGATTCGCTTTGGTTTTTAAGCGAAAAAATTAAAAGAGCTGCTGTTTTTTTTTAATTTAAAAGTTCACGAAGTATTAAAGGTATTGACATCAGTTTTTTTTTCTTGTTGGAAAAATGGAAAAATGTAATTTTTTTACAATAAACACAGGAAAAAATATTCACCAAAAGTTGAATTTAAAAATTCAAAATAATAAAGGTATTCACAGTTGAATTTAAAAATTCAACTTTAGGTGAAATTTTTTTTCCTGTGTTTGTTGTAAAATAATTAAATTTTTCCATTTTTCCAACAAGAAAAAAACTGATGTGAATACCTTTATTATTGCTGGCAGATATCTTTATGGGTGTTTAAAAAACAAAGCTACCTTAATATAGAAAGGCCCTAACTTATTACTTTTTTAAATCGAGATTTTTGTATTTTTCGATATATTAGATGTTCTTCTATCGAAATATACAAAAAACTCGATTTCAAAAAAATAATGAGTTAGAGTCTTTCTATATTAAGGTAACGATATATAACTTTCAGTTAATTATGAAAAAAAAAATCTATAGAAAAAAGGAAAAAATGTTAAAATGTTCAGAAAATTTTAACTTTTTGAAATTTTGGTATAATCAACCTTATTGCAGTTGTCAATATCGACGTAAACTCAATACAATAACAAAAAATGGGGCTTGTCTGTCCATAGTTGAAAACAAGTGACTAATATTTACAAACTCATGATATTTATAAACTTTCGTGAACCGAAATGTACTGTCAATAGCACAAAACTTTTCTGGAGAGCGAGTAAGCAACCCCCAATTTTTTTTTTTTTTTTGGTATTGTATTAACATGAAGTCAATGTTGACAAATGGAATAAGGCTGAATATGTGTACATTTAAATAAAAAGGTTGAAAAATTCCAGCTTTTTCATTAAATCCACTATCTTCACTGCATTTTTCGGCTGGTTGGAGCAAATATCATTTAAAATCAATAAAAATATATTTAGCACAATTCTAAACATTCCCCCGGGAAATAATTCCCAGGCAATTGAATTTTCCCGAGCATAAGGTTCTCCTATTCTATACATAGGGCTAGAAAAATAAAAAGTGAGAGATAATTTTTGAAGTTTTGAAGTCAGTTATTTTGTTTCCAATTGTTTTATTTTAGCTGAAAGTTCGCAAATGATTTTTTAAAATAAGGAAACAAGGATTAAGGAGAAAAAAAAGCTCCCGGTTAACTGTTATTCATAAAAGGTCTGATTGTCGTTCACTGAGAATTCGATATCGAACAATATTACATTTTGCGAAAGCGAATGCGACTCTAGACGTAACGTGAAAACATAATCAACTGTATTCATAAACGATTGTTAAAGTTAATGTTAGTTTAAAATAATGCTTTAATTTTATTTTATTTTTATAATTACCAGTGAATATATCTAACCAAGTTTTTTCAAGTCTTCTACGAAGTGTCTATTTTCCAAATATGTGAAGCAAGAATCAATCCTTTCATAAATCTTTAAGAAAACCTTAAAAAAGTAGCAAACTATATATAAAAAATTTAAACATTATACACACAAATTCACAGCCTTGGGTTAACTAATAACGATGGCTTAACTTAAAACATATTTATGGTATTTAATTAGTTAAACTAAAGTCGTTAGTTAACTGAGGACCGGTCATTTGACTGTCAATGTTCTTGTAGGGTTTTAACTGTTTCTTTCCGATTAAATTGCAGGCCGCATGTTAAAACAACATTTCTACACTAGATTTTTTAACAACACTGTTAAAACTCTAACATAACAGTAAAATGACACTATAATAATCACAACATTATGTTAATGGATGGCCTACCATTAACATGATTTTTGTGTTAATTTATTACTAATTTCATGACTGGTTTTGAAGGCAGTTAAGAAATAGAGAAAATAATTTCCGCCTAATTAAGATTTAGTTAACATTTTTAAGATTTATGAGCAAGGAAATGTTTCCATAAAACGAACTTTGACTTTGAACTTTGAACCTGTATAACAGCTGGTAATGTAACACGGTGCCCAGAAACTACCCTTCCATTTATTATCAATATTTTTTGCTTTAGAAGCCTCTGGTCGGTATTCAGCGAGCTATCACTTACAAAATGGATCAAAAACAATGTCAAGCAAAAAATTCTTGGCATAAAAATCTCGATTTACTTGCGTTCTCTTAATTCCAACACCGTCCTCGTATTTACAAAACTTTTTTTTTATAAAAAAACAAAGTTCTTTAACAACTAAAAAAATAATTATTTAATTGCTTTTGTTTTCATAGTTTTTAAAGCTAATGTGTGCTTAGTGATATTGCGATATTTTTTTTTTAATTTCTCTACTTAATAAAACTGAGTTTAATGCAAAAATATATATTTAATTATATTTTACTAAAATATAAAATTTTAAGATTTGTTCTCTTAACTTGGTAATACTTAAAATTTTTAAATTATAATTTCTTGAGGCACGCAACTACTATGAGGATTATTATTTTTTTTAATTTCTGTTTTTTATAATAAATTATTGTTTTAAGCCTGCATTTAATAGTATGAGCAGGTAAAGAGCTTTTAAGGTATGCTGGAGAAATAACAAACAATAAAAAGCTCATTAAAGCGTTTCAAACTCTATTGCATTTTTTGTTCTTTTTTTAATTTTTTTTTAATTTTTCTTTTTTTCTCGAATAAAAAACTACAAATGCCGGTATGTATTTATTTGTTAAATTTTTAAAATTACTTTTCTTTTAACTACGTAAATGCTTTTTTTTTTTAATTGTTTTGTTTGTCAATAATTAAATATTATCGTATTGTATGTATAAGTACAATATTTCTAAATAATTTGTTAATAATTTTTTGAAGCATTTTTTTTGCATTGTTTTTTTTTTTGTATACTAAATTTTGTTTCTTTAAGGCTGGTATTCACTATTCTACATGATTGAACGACTTTGGAAAAAATACCACCTTGATCTAGTGAATTGTTATTGTCTTTTGCAAATTTTCATAAACTCCATCATACCAGGGTTGTATTTTCTCAAAAGATGTTTCACTATTTAGGATAGTGTATAGCAGCCTTAAGTGAGAGATTTTACTTTTGACGCTTGTCTTATAATTGATCGATAATAAAAACCCATGTTAGAATGTGTTGATTTCTATTGGCTACGAGCTAGGCGTGGTTTGTCAAAACAATCGCCAAAAAATTTATTCATAGAATGATATAAATGTGGTCTGACGCCGGCTAAAGCATGATCCTCGTCAGTGTAACTCTGTTGAAGAAGGATTAGAAAATAAAAAATCATAAGCACAATTATTTAAGAGGGAATTTTTCTTAAAATGAGAGTGATAGAGGGGGTGCTAAATTGCCAGATTAATAAAGTGCAAAATTCATAAAAATCAATGGTCATAGCTTAAAAGGGCTCTTTTTCATGTTTTCATTAACTCGCTTTAAGGGTCCTTATAGAATTCTTCACTTGTTATAGCCAGTATCAGGTTCGAAGCGGGCATTCCAGACTTTTCGCACGGTATGCGAGGAAGAGGGGATAGCCAGAAACACTGGAACATATTATGCGCAATTGTGCCAGGCCACAACACCACTAAATCAGTGGTGGCAAAGTAACGGGTTTTTATGAGGAACTAAAAGATATTAAGGGGTATATGAACAAGGTATTTAAGGAGCTTAATGGCTATCAAGTGGAGGCTCAATGACTGGTAAAGTGTACCTTGAGTCTCATCGATTCGGGGAAGGGGGAAGCTTTGAAGGAATTAGCAACTGACCTATAGGTATCCAAGTTTAAGTGCTTAGGTCCTACTCATCCTAACCTAACGTATTATATTACATTGAGACTTGTCTAAAGATTACTCTACTTTCCTATAAGTTAGAGACCGAAAAATTTAAAAAAAGGATGGGCCACGCCCAATATAGTTCAACATAATATTTCATGCACTTTATTCCTTTGAAAGTTTGCACACCTTCACCCCTTTCCAATGACACAATCACGCGTTGAGAAAAGCGAGCGGTATGCCAACCATTAAAACTAATTTCACATTTTTTTATTACATTTATGTTTTGATCGGCTTTACTTGAGTTTGGAAAGATTTGTCGATATCCCCAGTAAAATTTGGTTAGTAATAAAATTGGTTCCGGCTACGTTTTATCATCAGTGTTGTCTTGAATAAAAATAGAGCAAAGTACTGAAGATGGCAAATATTTGGCTATTTACTGGTGGAATTATCAACCAAATTTGTCAAGATCATATTTCTTGTACTTATTCAAAAAAAAGTGGCGACGTTACTACATAGATTGATACCGACAAGTGGAGTGGTTTTTCCAAAAAAATAAATCATCTATATTATACTTGAATGCCAGCGTGAAGCGGGCAGCAACCAACTAACCACCCAACCAACCAACCAAGCAACCAACCGACCAACATGCTAACCGACCAACATGCTAACCTACCAACCAACCGACCAACCAACCGACCGGCCAACCAATCAACCAACCAAACAAACAATCAACATACTAACCAACCAACCAACCGACCGACCAACCAACCGACCGGCCAACCAACCAATCCACCAACCAAGCAACCAACATACTAACCAACCAACCAACCAACCAACCGACCGACTGATCGACCAACCAACCATACCACCTGCGTCTGTCAAAAAAGTTAAATAGTCAACCTTATTCCAGTTGGCGATATCAACGTCACTTTAACACAATACCAAAATATTGGGGCTTGTTTATTCGCTCTCGAGAACAATTTTGTGCAACTGACAAACTATTTCCGTCCTGTAAGATCTAGAAAATAGCATAGACCTGCCAACAGGAGTCAGTTGTTTTCGACAACGGGTACACAAGCTCCAATTTCTTGGTATTGTTTTAAAGTGACGTCGATGTCGCCAACTGGAATAAGGGTGAGTGAGTTTTAATAAGGCAAGTTACATAGAGAAGTTCGCAACGCAAGTATCTCGCGAAAAGTTAAGCATTCTTCAAGTTTCACGCGTTGTACACCAAAAGACAGCTAGTGTTGCCAGATTCATAAGCTAACATACACAAAAATGATTGGAAATTAATTTTTTTATTAAACAATTGATGAAAAAATGATTTAAATATTTAAAGAAAAATAAAAAAAGAGCCTGCAAAGTCTTTAAATTTTACATGAGCTAAGTGTTATCATTCACGAAATAAGCACTAGTTGGAAAAAAAATGTTAGATGGCGGACCCTTTATCTCCAACTTTAGGCTCTTGAAACAACACAATCACGCGATAAGAAAAGTGGGCGGTAAATTTAAACTCTAGCAATCATGCTAAGGCTCATACATGTATATTCCTATTGCTCTTTAATAGCAATCAATACTGAAAATTTTAACACCCACAAAACTAAAGAGCTTAAAATGACAATTTACAAAAATTTCGAATTTCTTCCAAAATTACGGGGTTCGTGCAGCATATCAGTGTATGAAACTATGAGTTCTTTACATCTGAGGTGTAGGGTATGCTTAGCAGCTTGGTATCTTGAATGGTAAACTATTAATCCTAGAGTAAGTTAGGTTAGGTTGAAAAAGGTTGGAATAAAAAATGGCCCAATACCATTTTGGGATTACACTTATTCTCTTACAGCTCTACTTTAAAAAAAAAATTTGATCCGGGATATCAAAAGATGTTTATTGTATACTTAATATGCAATGGTTTCTAGGTTTTAGTAAGCCAATCCACCATAATATTGTGCGGAAGGGTGTGGGGCTTCAATCCCATTTAAATAAGGCCCATGGACGTTCCTATTCTCATTTCCATGCACTCGACCTAAATATTATAGAAAACACTTCATCTAAAGTTTACGCTCCTGGCAATCTATATGAAAATAAATAGCTTATTGATGAAATTAAAGCTGTTTATTTCTCAATTTAGCTTAATTAATTAAAATCGTTGAATAATTCTGTTCCCAATGTGGTCTATGAGGTTATTCTTAAAAAATGGAGGCTGCAAGCATTATTAAATATGATTTGTAATGTAAGAGATTAAATAAAACTAGATATACCAAACGGACGACACACTCGTCCGTATTCTAGAATCAAAATGTAAATAATTTAAGATTCAAAGAAAATGTACATATCTAAACGTCATAAAAAATTCATTAAAACACAGCCACACACAAACTTACATACAAATGCAAGCATAATTAAATAATACATGAAATTAAAAAAACATAAACGAAATCCCTTCAACCAAGCTAATTCAATTTATTCAATTCTCTTCCTTTAAGTATTATGGCTTTCATACAACAACAAATAAGAGAAAAAAATTGTTAGATCAAGAGAAATACTACAAACACACACACACACGCACACACTTATTTTTTGTTTCTTTTTTACTTGTAAGCTAATAAATGCGTGTGTAATATGTGTGCATGTAGTAGTAGCAACTTTAAACGCTTATAGCTCTCAAAATACTAAACCGATTTCAATAAAATATAGATTCTGCACATCTGTACAGGAAATCCTTTAAAACCATATAAATCTTTTTAAAATCGGTGTAGTGGTACCAGCGTAAAAGGGATTAATAAAAACATGTTCGCCTATTAATTATATAGATAACAAGTTATATCAATATAGATAAGAAATTTACTACTTGCTATATTGTCACAATTTTACTTTAAGTGAAATTTATTTGCTGGTGGTCAAACATGCTCATATACATTTCATTGGCGCTTTAGTCCCAAATCACACTGTGCAAGTCTTATTGCTAAGCTGATTAGTTTCATGGAGAGAGAGACGAGGGGAACAGCAACGTTTCTTTTCCCCCCGTCTCTCTCTCCTAATAAACTAATCAGCTTAGCAATAAGACTTGCATAGTGTAAATAGGGACTTACAAAATAATCTGTAGACTTCAAACACACATTTTGAACAGCCACAAACCACCTATCTTAAAACATAAAACTAAAATAAACGTAATAGGCTTAGAAACTTATATAAAGCCCAGCTACACATATTTTACTTTTGTGATTTTCAAAAATATTATTATTTGTGAATTCTCAAATGGTTCTTGAAAGCCTGTACATAAGATAGGAAGTTTGTGACTGTTCAAAATGTGCACGTGTGGTTAAAGTCTACCGACGATTTGTTAAAGCAACAATGAAATGAATACAGACATGCTTAACTACCAGCAAAAAAATTACACTAATATAAATATAATTTTTTTATTTAAAAAAATTTTTTTCCTGGGGTATGACCCATTCAAGTGGCGCAAATTCTTTAGGAGCTTTTATCAACTGTTTCAACAGAAATATTGGCCGTATTTCCACTTCGGCTACGGCGATTTTTTTTACTGGACTAGAGAGAATTGCTGTAGAAAATTTTTGAGGTCGATGTTGAAATACGACACTCGTAATTAGGCTTATATATATATATGTATGTATATAAAGAACTATTACCAATATCACATTAATTTATTCCACAATGTCTTTAGTCTTAAATAATATTTAAAAGCAGAAAAATATAATTGCAAATTTGTTTAGTTTAACAGATATTTATGTTCAGGTAATTGATAAACAGGGTGTCCTATTCATGAGACGGGGAGTGTATGTATGCATTAGAGATAGGCGCGTGTCGTGTTTTTTTTTTTCGTGAAACGAACATGTACGACTCAACACGAAGTGTTCGTGACAAAAAATCTGATCTCGTGCGTGTTCGGTTCGTTTTGTGTTGAGAAGAATTGACACGAAAAACACGTAACAATTGTAGATATAAAATATGTATGACTGAATTTCCAGTAGAGAAAAAATTTAATATTTTGTACCGTCAAACACACAACACCAGCACATTCGTTGATATTGTATGGGCTTCTGAAGCTTAAAGTTCTGTACGTAAACCGATAGTATCAGCTGTGGTGGTAGATAGTATCAGCTGGCAGTGCCAACTCGGTGCCATACTTTGAAAAGCGAAACTTAAAAAAAAATCAATTAAATTTTCTTATCTTCTTCTTATTTTCTTATCTTTGGTATTCGTCACGCGCCCATCTCTAGCAGTGATGCCAACTTTTTTGGCTCTAAAGGCACATCAACACTTCAAAAAAGCACTTAAAAGCGTAATTTTGATATTTAAATAGCGTAAAAAGCACTTTCGTGAAAAACTACTGAAAATCCATAACATGAATTAATGTGAAGTTTAATAATGTTTAAAATTTTCTTAGCTATTCTCCATTTAATGAAATATATCAGACGAAAAATGTATGCTTTACACTGAAAAAATAAATACGCCGAGTAATTATTAAAATAATTTTAAGAAATACACAAATTTCTTAAAAGCACTAATTAGTGCTTTTTTATTTTGGCACTAACGCTCAAAATTTGGCGTTTTGAGTCTTCAAAAAGCACTAAAAATAGTGCCAAAAGCACCAAGTTGGCATCGCTGATCTCTACTATGCATCTTTAAATTATATGTGAAAATCAACCCTCTTTAACACTTGGGATTAACCCAAAATTCTTCATCATGGTACACAGGTATACAGATGTGGTTGCGCATGTGCGAAACAATTTGTATTATATTAGACAAGTGCGTAGAACACATAATTAAATATTTACGAGTAATTCGGTTAAATGTAAAAATCAATTCTTTTTCACACTAGGGTACATACATACATTCGTGTTGGACAGTACGCGACTTAATCCGCTTTATCTTATACAATTAAAAACCAATTAATTTGGTTAATTTATAATTAATTAATTAGTTAATTTTTAATGTATAAGTATACAGATGAGTTGGCGCAAGCGCGAAATGATTTGTATTATATTAGGCAAGTGCTTAGAACACACAATCAAGTGTTTAAGCACAATGTGGAAAACAACCCTTTTTAGTGCAAGGCATTAACTTAACTTGTTAATCAAGGTACGCAGGTATAAATACATTTGTGTTGGCGCAAATTGATGTATGTACTCGTATGTATACTGCATTAATATCTTTTGTCAACATAATGACATGTTAATTGATTATTAAGTATGCAATTAGAGTCCTTCTGAGCACGTATCTTAATCTTAAGATTTTTGTATTTAAGCCGAAAACTTCTTGAATTAAAACTCAGTATCTTACAAACATTCAAAAAGTGAAGTGCAGTGGAAGAATATGTAACTGTGAAGTATTAGAAGTGATTTTTTTTTAAATAAAATCAAAAAAGTGAAAATTAATAAAATATATATCAGTGTTAATAAATGTGGGTGCGCGGCAGCGGTTAAGGGTTTTTACTTACGATTTGCTTGAATAAGATATCATGCCTTTCCAAATTTTTCGTTAATATCATGGTCTGTTGATAATGCACATTATCGTCCAAAGTACCGTGGACCAAGAGGAATTTGCGGCCTTTGAATTGTGTTGCTTTAGTGCTCAACCGTGAAGCTGTATAGCCCAATTTATTTACTTCAGGCAGTCCCATATAACGTTCAGTGTAAATTGAATCTATAAAAACAAAATATAAAAAAGTTTTTGTATGTGCTATTTTTCTAAGGCATAGTACATAGTTTTTGCTAGAAGATAAGAATAATAAAAATTAAAATAAGCAACTTACCGTAATAAGTCCAATCGGTGACTGGTGCTATGGAAGCGGCACAACGAAAAACATGTTCCTTATCGCGAGCCAATGCCATGGCAGCGGCGTAACCACCATAACTCCAACCCCAAATGCCGATATGATGCCCATCAATGAAATTATGTTTTTCCTGAAGTTGTCTGAATTGCAGGAAGAAAAGGAAATTACACAAAAATAAAATATATGCAGAAGAAATAATTTTCTTACCTGGTGACATTGATCTGATCCTCAATTTCCACTGTACCTAATTTCAAATAAATGGAGTGCAATAATTTATCACCCCTCAAACCCGAACCACGACCATCAATTTTGGCATAGATCACAGATTGATTTGATGAAAGATAAGTACCCCAGTCACCGATCCATCTATCAACCACCTGTGGGGGAAAAAATTACATCGCAAATCAATATTAAGCAAAAACAGCACAATTTTCTCAAGGAAATAAAATTAAAGGGAAATTCTAACTACCCAATACACAGCCCTATTTAAGCCTTAAAAGCTTTACCTTCAACAACAAGAATCAACAAGCTTACGAACATTAATTATTCACGACTATTTTGGCTTTCAAATTATGTAGAATGCCTTAAAGAAACCCACATAAACACTATTTTTATTGTAATAAATTCTAATTACACTAAACGTTACTTGGGTAAGGCTGCCTTCAAAGGATGGGGCTATACAGCCTCACGTTTGAGCACTGAAGTAACATAATTCAAAGGCAGGAAATTCCTATTGGTCCACGGTACTTTAGACGATAATGTAAATTATCCGCAGGCCATGATATTTGGAAGGGCATGATATTCTATTCAAGCAAAGCGTAAGTAAAAGCTTTTGACCGCTATCGCGTGCTTGCACCAGCATCATTCTAATCAAGAAAAAATGTTATTCGGAGTGTTACATTAAGAAAGTGAATAAAAGTTTTCAATTACTGAGTAAATTTGTGTACATATTTTCCAATTCGCTATGTTTTGAGTAAATCTATATTTTCCATTTCGTAGCGTTTTGAGAAAATTTACATTAAAAAAATGCGTAACCATTTAATTTAGGGCCTTATTTTATAACTAAGATTTATTTGTTTAATAATTTAAAATTTTCCATATAAAATTTATCAACGCCTAGCGTTGCCTTTTAGATAATAAGGGCCTTTGTATTTTCAGGCCTGCAAGAAGTTGCGGGTACGGAAAACTACACAGTGCATACCCTCTGCCTCACGAGGATGTAGTATTGTAAGCGAATGACGAAATTTTGCCCAAACACTACGAAGTTGGTCGGTCGGATTTTTATACTCAAATGCTCAAATTTTTTTAAATTTTGGGTTCAAATGAGATTTCTAATTCATGGTTTGATATTTTATTTTTTAATTTAATTGTGTATTTGGTGGGTTCATTACATCCTAGCAAAACAATTAACTTACAAATCATTACTTACAGCATTGATGAAGTCAGCTCAAAGTAGTTCTATATCTGGTGAAACATCAATGAATTTAACACATGGTTGTCATAGGACGGAAGTGATTCAAATAACAGAACAACTTTTGATACACACAACTGCCTTAGAATATTAAATTCTGTACCTGTAGTGATTGGTATGCAATGAAAGTGCTTTGGAAGTAGTTCCGATTTTTTTTGGGATACTAATAGCTCCAAGGCGGGACATTGCGAACAAACAGCATGCCATACGTAAGCAGGTTTGTAAGACATTCCCTTAAAAACCAGCTCACGGCGAAGCAGTAATTTTTGCTGGGTAAGATAATATTAAATAAATATAATTCTTTCTATCTCATTTTTCCATTGAATTTGAAAAAAAAAACAAGTAGGAATTAACAAGCATTTTATTTAGTTTTTGCCAGCTACACAAACAGACCAAGGCAAATTCATATAACGGGTGTTTTTAGAGGTATAGAACTTCGAATTGAAATAAAACACAAGAAAATCGTTTCAATGTTCATCAATTTGGCTTTATTGAAAGGATAATTTTATGCCATTAATGTTTAAATATGATTTAGGGCATGTGGCCGCCGCGGTTGGCTCGAATAAAGCCAATTCTACAGGTCCAATTTTCAACCACTTTTTCGAGCATATGGGGCCGTATGTTGGCAATAACGCCACGAATGTTGGCTTCCAAGTCCCCTAACGTTTCTGGTTTGTTGGCGTAGACGAGCGACTTCACATATTCCCAAAGAAAATAATCCAATGGTGTCAAATCACACGATCTTGGTGGCCAATTGACAGGTCCATTCCGCGAAATTATGCGCTCATCGAATGTTTCCTTCAATAAATCGATTGTGACGTGCGCTGTGTGGCATGTAGCGCCGTCTTGTTGGAACCACAACTCATCCACATTCATGCCATCCAATTCGGGAACAAAATAGTCGGTTATCATGGCTCTATACCGGTCTCCATTAACGGTAACTGACTCTCCAGCATTATTTCGGAAGAAGTATGGCCCAATGACTCCACCAGCCCATAGAGCACACCAAACAGTCAGTTTTTGTGGATGTAATGGCGTCTCAAGGGTCTCATGTGGATTCTCTTCACTCCAAATGCGGCAATTTTGCTTGTTGACGTAGCCATTCAACCAAAAATGAGCCTCATCACTGAACAAAATTTTGCGATGAAAATCAGCATCGAGATCAATCTCATTTTCGGCCCATACACCAAAATCACGACGCATTGCATGGTCTCGCGGCTTTAATTCTTGCACAAGCTGGATCTTGTAAGGTCGCAAGCCAAGATCTTTGCGCAAAATCTTCCATAAAGTTGATGGACAAAGCTCCAATTGCTGTGCACGGTGGCGAATCGATTCATTCGGGTCCTCTTCAACACTTTGCTCTACAGCGGCAATTGTTTCTTCGGTGCGCACTGTTCGACGTCTCTGCGGATGCGTATTATCACATAGAGTAAACGTAGTGCGAAAACGATCCATGGTTAACCGAATTAATTGCTCTGATGGACGATTATGTCGACCATAAAATGGACGGAGCTTGCGGTAAACTTCGCGAACTGAACCATTATTTTCGAAATAAATTTGCACGATTTGCAAGCGTTGTTCTTTTGTCAACCTGTTCATGATGAAATGCAAACCAAACTAAATATTAATCACTTGACAGCTGACAAAATGGCCGCCAGTTAAAAAAGTGATGCCAACTTAAAGTTCTATACTTCAATAAAAAACACCCATTACATACATATGTACAAGGTGAATCCATACTAGGTGGTCGCAACCGATCAGGTGACTATTTTCGCCGCTTGTAATTTGAATATACGTTGGCTGTCAACACACATTTTTCAACATATTTTTTTTTTTTCATTAAAAGTATAAATTTCCCTAAGCGAATTGAGCCGAGTATGCCTTATATGAATTTGCCTTGGTATACATACTCGGCTTAATTCGCTTTGAGGTAAATTCAAATTCAAACAGTCACCTGTACATGAATTCTGTATTATCGACAAATAAGCTAAAACCAAAAAGAATAATTAAGAAAAACAAGTTTTCGTCATATGTAAATATTATTATAACGAGATTATTATCGTAATAAAAGTTATTGAATCCAGGTACTGGGCTATCGAGACCACCTGGCATGAATTCGCCTTGCCACGGGCAGTAACGCTAAAATTAGTAAAATATTAGCTTTGGGTAAAGGTTCCCTGATGATCTGCATTAGCAACAGTGAAATGCGCATAGGATCCAGCTAAACCCCTCAATAATCAATTTCAATGTATTTTTAATAAAAAAAAATATTTTACTTAATAAGTAAAATATTAATTTGGGATTATTAAAGCGTTTAAAAATTTTAAACTTAAATTAGTAAAATATCATCGCGCTGTTGCGTGAGAAAATGCGTTATGCAAACCACACACTTTGCGACTGTTGGTACAATACGTTTGATTACCAAGTTGTGTGCTTTGCGCACAAACTATACAACAATGTGTAAAACATTAGTGCACAACTTCATTTCATGCATGACATTTCTTTTTTTTTTGAGTAAACATGATACCAATCACTATTGAGCGTATTGTATTGTAGTTTATGAATTTTTTGGTGAAGAAATAAGTAAAAGAACGTAAAAAATAATTTGGTTAAATAAGTCCTTTACATAAAAAGAAATGTGTGTGAAGATAAATTCATCGAGTTATTTTCATTTTTCAAAAATATCGCATGCGATAGATAGAAAAATCTTATTTTTCTAGTTCTATGAGGAAATTAGCCACTGTGGCCAAACCCTTCTTCCTAAGCGAACCAAGCCTAGTGGAAAACGAAGACAACGAATCATACTATTACAAGGTACAGTATATCTGAATTGTATTTGTGATTTTTTATGTATATTTTTAAGAAATATGATTTGGTGAGGGAAATGACCACTGTGGACAAACCATTCTTTTTCAGCGAATCAAGACTAGTGGAAAATGAAGACCACAAATCATACTAGTAAACTGAATTTACAGTATATCTGAATTGTATTTGTGAAATTTTTTAGAAAATTTTTAAAAAATATGACAGAGAAAAAATCTAATTTTTCGAGTTCTATGAGGGAATTGGCCACTGTGGCCAAACCCTTCGTCCTCAGCGAATCAAAGCTCGTGGAAAATTATGACAACGAATCGTACTAATAAACTGCATTTACATTATATCTGAATTGTATTTGTGGAGTTTCGTTGTAACCGAACTCCACTGTATATTTTTATTTTTGTTTTTTGCCGAACCTCAACTTGGCTGTATTTCGTGCGCTGTTTACATTATCCAGATGCGGCCCCTACACGTTACAACTGGTTGTACAATTGAGTCGCATATACCAGTTGATCGCTCACTGCACAGGCTGCAATTTTAAAATCAATTTTTCATCAAACTTCATTAAAAAATTATTTTTAGAGAGTCAACATGAATTTTGATTTTTTAGGTCTATAGTCCATAAATAACATTTTGATGAAGGAAAGAGATAAAAAAAAGAAAAATAAATAAATTCAGTAAAATGCGACTCTGACTCGCGCACGAAGGGTTCCGTACGAACACTAGATATGTAATTTAATACAAACTTCATCCTATATAATATATAGTTTTGGCATTTTTTTTTTCGTTTTTTGGATCTTTTCGTTTTTTGTTTGTTTTGGCGGTTTTTGCGTTTTTTCGGTTTTGACGATTTTTTTTTAATTTTGGCTCCTTTTTTAGTTTTAACACTTTATTTTCTTGTTTTGGCGATTTTTTTCGGTTTTTGCCGTTTTTTCATTTTGGAGATTTTTTTCATTTTTGCGATTTTTTTATTTATTTTTTCTTTTTTTAGTTTTGGCGACATTTTCGCGTTTTGACGATTTTTTTTCGATTTTTGGCTTTTTTTTCATTTTGGCGTTTTTTTTTTCATGTTGGCGATTTTTTCGAATTTGGCGATTTATTTTAGTGTTAGAAATTTATTTTTTAATTTTGGCGATTTTTTTTTAATTTTTGGCGATTTTTTTTTTTGGTTTGGCGATTTTATAATTTTCGGTTTTTTTAGTTTTACCGTTTTAGAAAATTTCAAGTTTTTGGCGATTTTTTGAAGTTTTGGCTCCTTTTTTAGTTTTGACACTTTATTTTCTTATTTTGGCGCTTTTTTCGGTTTTTGGCGTTTTTTCATTTTGGCGATTTTTTTAATATTTTTGGCGATTTTTTCATTTTTGCGATTTTTTTTAGTTTTGGCGACATTTTCGCGTTTTGGCGATTTTTCTTGCGTTTTTTCATTTTGGCGTTTTTTTCATTTTGGCGTTTTTTTCGAATTTGGCGATTTATTTTAGTGTTAGAAATTTTTTTTTAATTTTGGCGATTTTTTTCGTTTTGGCGATTTTTTTTTTAATTTTTGGCGACTTTTTTTTTGGTTTTGTGATTTTATAATTTTCGGTTTTTTAAAGTTTTACCGTTTTTGAAAATTTTAAGTGTTTGCCTCTTACGGTTTCCAAGATATAGCAAATTGTCAAAATTACATAGTCAAAATTGCATTAACTGATGGACCACCCTTTAATTTAATTTTTTTTTTAATTTTTGTGTTAATTGTTGTAGTCTGTATAAAAATACCCTAATTTTACAAATTCCAAGTTTTAATATACAATTGTATGTATATTACATGGGATTTTAACATTTTTCGTTGCTCGTTTTGGAACACCCTTTAATTTTTAATTCTCATGTATTTGTTGTTGTAGCGGCTAAGGTTCTACATACTGTGTCCGAATTTCAGGTCCGTAGCTCTTACGGTTCCTGAGAAAATACCGTGTGACGGACAGGCGGACAGCGTAGCGAAAACAATAGGGTTCCTTTTCACCTTTGGTGTACGGAACCCTAAAAACATGCTTTTATATTCTTCAATAAAATTGCGCATTCACATTTTTCTTCTTTTTTCACACTTATTGTTTACTGCACACGATGTTGCTCACAAAACGTCTGAATGAAAATGACAAACGAAGAAATCGCCATCACACGCACCAATTTGATAGCTAGGTTGTTCGTCGGTTGAATGAAAATCAAAATGTTTTAATTTTTCATTAAACCAATGACCAACCGTTGGTCAATCATACCTCTAACGTAACAATTGGTTGTACAATTTAATCAAATTGTACAACAAGTCTCAACGTGTAGGGGCCGCATGAGAGGTTTAAATTTTAATTTTTTTATAGATGGGATCTCATAAAACGAGTTCCGAGGTAAATTCGGGGTTCTACACTAATAATAATTTCTTATTGTGAAAATTAAATAAATTAAGATTTTAAATCAGCTTCTCCAAAATGCCTTTTAAAAAATTACTCGTACCTATTTACCAAATTCCTCCTTTAAAAAAATTAATGTTACGAAGTTTCTATTGATTCCTACTTACCGAGAATGAATTGGGACCACCATAGACATCAACTAATAATGGATATTTCGTCTGACCGGAACGATCCATATTGGGTGGATATTGCAGTAGAACTTTAGCTTTAAATTCTTTGGTGATGGGTATCGTTTCAATTTCTGTCGTTGGCATGGCAATGTTATTCAATTTACTTCTCAATTTTGCATTGTCCTCCCAGGTTATAATTTTCTTTAAGGTAACTTGATCTTTTTTAAAATAAATAAAAAAAGAAATGATAAATCAATCATAAAAATAAAATTTTGTAAATAAAAAAAAAATATTACTATTCGCATAAGACCATTCATAAAGAACGGTCTGAGGTACACTTGGTCCCAAAGAGGATATTATGACTTGCTTTTTGGAATTAAACTCAGCTGAATAATAAGTTTGCTTGACCCCTAAAAATAAAGATAACAATAAATTTTAAATTACTTTAATATTTATAACAAATTTGGCACATCATTTCCAAATTTTGTGTTATCTCTATAGTCCTACTTACCATTTAATTCCTGAAGATTACATGTCAAACATTTGGCAGTTTGTCCTGTGGCCGCTTTGATGGCATACACATGCAAATGTTCTGGATTTTGTTCGGTGTTCGCGGCATAGAAAATTATATCGTGCGCTGTGTCCCAGTGTAATATGGAGGTGACGACATATTTGCCCTTCGTCAGAGCCTCAGGTTTTCCACTAGTCGAAGCGGTAGACAGAACTACTAAATGACGATAGTCACCGCTGGAACCTTGAGGCTGGGGCGTAATGAAAGCGATTCGTGTGCCATCACGATTTCTGAAGGGTGGCGAAAAGAAATCTACCCAACCGGTTTTCGATTGTAAACTATACGCCTGATTGAATAAATAATAATTATTGATTTTCTCTTTAAATAAACAATTATTATTTAATTTAAAATCTTTGTAAGTTGTGTTCCTAAACATCCTGGTTTCTTTTAGTAGGAAATCTACCTTGACATTATCTATTGATAGCCTAAGCTTAGTTGTTGGTTATGGATTAGACCAGTAACCCGCAAGCCATAGCACAATTGTGCGGATGAAAATCATACACATGCATGCTCTTTCATTTAGTCGTCACTGAGCAAGCGACGAATTAAGTTGTGCACGCATGTTTTAATTTTTTCCTGGTTTTTTGTTTAGTTTTTTTGAGCACACGGAACGAAATTAAAGTTCAAATTTAATAAATTTCTACAGACAAAAAATTGATAATATAATTATGGAAGCTGGGAAATATTTCTTGATTAAAAATGTTTTTGGCAATACGCAATGCATTTTATGTTATGAAACATTAAAAAATAATAGGGAAAATAGATTAAAAAGGCATTTTCATAGTATCCACAGATCTGTAATAAATTTAATTTTGAATTTATACACTAAATTGTTGAATGGTTATTAAATTTTTATTTTTTATTTAAGTTTTTATTAAATTGCTTATTTACAAACAAAAAAATTCAAACAACTAATAACCACATCATGTATTTTACATTACAAAAGTTTTCTTCAAGTGCAAGTTTATTTTACGCTCATTTTTCTCACCAATACAAACATATTTTATTTTGCGGGACACTGGATTAGACCAATGAATGCGAATTCTCCAGTAGTTTGTTTGTTTTTAGAAAACAGCTCTTTTTAAAGAGAGTGAGAGTTTTTTGGGGCAACGAACGCTATTTCTCCTTATCGGGGGGAAAATGGCGAACTGTTAGTTCAAGAGATATTTCCTATTTTTTTCCTTCAAATTTCCACGTGAGCAAACTGTTCACCTTTTATTCAACGGTTCAAGGTCATGGTAAGCAAAAAAGTACGCAAGTCGGAGTCATGATAAAAAAAAATAATAAAAAACAAAAACCTTCCTAAATAAGTAAAGAAAAAATTTACTACTAAAGCGAAAGACTTGATGAAATAAATAAAATAAATTAATTTATTTCTGAATCTGAAAATAACACGAAACCCAAACTTCGGACTTTTTCGGAGTAAAATAACTCCTATGTGAAACAATTAAATAGTGTAGGTTAAATTATCTTTCGAAGAGTAATGCCTTCAGTAAGATACCTTTACGTCTATTTTTAATACTTTCTGAAGAAAACGTCTCCCATATCTTAGTGTGTTCTAAGATGAGAACCTGGAATCACTTTACCTGCCACTAACCTATTTGATTACCATAAGAAACCCGATATATTCTTATATTCTTGAGTTTACACTCCTCGATATTAATTCATCTTTCGTGTAATCTACTATACAGCCAGCAAGTCTGTTCAATTGCAGTGACACGCAACGATATGTAATTTGTTCTAACATTTCTTCATCTTCTTCTTCCACACACAACCTGCAAAAATCCGTAGTGCTAGCCTTCCGTCTGCTGATCATTGTTCTAACAGAGCAAACATCATTTAAAACTTCTATCAAGATCCTTGCCACCTTCTGTTTACATCTAATTTAGCTTAAATTTCGTCAGGTCAAGCCTTGGTTGTAAGGTACTAGAAACCTTGAAATCCTTACTACTAATTAACTAATTATTAAATACTTCTAAAATCCGTTTATTGGCCTACAGAAGTGGCTACTAATCGGGGGTTTTACCGACGCCTCCCTCCCTAAATCATTTAATATTCACCCGGATTACGTCAACTCATCTCTAGTCTCATGCCTTACACTCTTCATTAGAACGTTGAGAGCTCTCTAGCTAGTTTGGACCTGCCATATAAGCCCATCAAAGATTTTAGCACTCCTTTACCGTCAGGATATCGTGCCATAACCGCAAAAAAAAGCTTAAGCGACATAACCTTTTTAAATTAATTTTTGTTTATAAATCGCATTTATATCTGAATTAAGAGAAAAAAAATAATATGTATAAGAAAAACAAATTATTGACTTACGATTTGTCTCCTCAAACCATTAAATATCTGCACATATGCCTGATTTTGTATGCGATTCATCCATATCGACAAAACATTTGTATTATTTAGCCAACCCACAACAGTTATAATATAATCCCATTCGGTATTTAGACCACTTGGTACTGGAATACTTGTCAAATGGTCCGTACCAGCTGCTGCCCTTTCCAAGTCTGATGTAAATAGTACTACTCGTGGATTTGGAGAACCGGCTTTGGGATAGGCGAAAATACGATTATAAGGATATTGAAAACGTAGATCTCCAGGGCTGCCATAAATGGGTAGAGTAATAACACTGGTCGGGCTAATGTCAAATTTTATAAAGGCCAATTGCTTGCCGTTGGGACTAAACCAAACGGCCGAATTCGAAGAGAAAACTTCCTCCTCGTACACCCAATCTGGGATACCATTCAAAATGTCAGCACCGTAGTCATCGGTTAGGGCGATCTCATCAGCAAATGCCGAAGGTTTGTAATACAAATTGCGATCATAATTAACGACTAAGGCATTTCCTACAGGAGCCCACTGTGCCATTAACAAGTAAGTCACTTGATTTAGGACCTTCGCTGGCTTTATAACGCCACTCTCTATATCACAGATGTCATATTCGGCTAAAAAGCTGTGCCGGAAATTCTTTTTTTGGTGCTTAGCCAATAACAAAAATTTGTCATCCGCTGATTTTTCATATAAAATATATTGTTGCTAAATATGTACATATATGTATGAAAAAAAGAAAGAAAATTGATTTTAAAGTTTCGTTTTTAAAGCTAGGACTCACTATGTTTTTACGGCTTTTGGGAAAATACAATCCAATAGAACCAGAATTCATTAGATCTGGGTTGTATTTTTTTTTTAAATTGTACGATTGTGTAGGATAGTGAGTCCCTAGTCTTTAATGAATATTCGAATACATACTACGTACATATTGTATATTTATATACACAGAAAAAAAATGTATTTCATTCTCAAGGCGAATTCATATCAACTGCTCAGGTGACTAATTTCGCCGCTTGTATTTTGAAAAAAAACTATTACATGTCAACATACATACAAAATTAAAATGTAGCAATACTTAAGCTACGGTCACACTTGTCAAACATTTGACCAAAAAAGCGTAACCACTAAATGCTAATGAAAAATCTTTCAATTCAGACAAAAGTTTGTCAAGTTAAAGAGTATCCAATAATGTTGGATTCTTTGACATTGTGCATTAGTTGTGTTCGAAACTGTTTAATATGATAAACATTTGTTAGGAACAAAACTTTTTTCATTAGTGTTTGTTGGTTACGCTTTTTTGGGCAAATGTTTGACAAGTGTGACCGTACCTTTAGTGATGCAACTGCCGTTTTTTTTTTCAAAATTGTACATACTAAAAAATAAATCAATTTACTTAAAAAGGTAAGTGAATTAGCTATAATTGCATTCATTTGGTTGTAGTTTAGAAAAATGTAAACGGTATAGATTTTGATAAAAATTTCAATTGAAGTCTGGTAGATTTCGTGCAGGTTTGAATACCATATGAAATAAATTATTATTTTTACACATACATATGTATGATATAGTTATGCAAATGCCCGCAATCAGAGCTAACGTAAATGGTTTTGTAAAAAACATTTGGGAAATAAAAAGAATTGTCAAGAATTATTTAGCTAAAGAACTAAATGCACATACATACGTACGCACATACAAACAAACATAAAACTATAGCAACAACAATAATTGTATAGCTTCTGCAGACAAAAGGTGTGTTCCACAAGATTTCGTACAAGTTCGGACTAATGAGAGAAAAAAGAAAATTACTCTCTGAACATGCAAAAGTTATCCAAAATTGCTGGAACGCAAAAAACCATAATTGCACATCTTGAAATAATAATGTTGCTTACTTTTTACATTAAATTTAATTTAAGTGATTTTAGTCGTTTAGAACGCATAACATTATAAAAACAAAAAATTTGCATCATTGGCAACAGCTGTAAAAAGTAAATGAAAATAAGTTCCAAAAAAGTGAATTATTTAAAAGAGCATTTTTTACATTAAAGAAATGGAGAAATATGCACAAATGTACTTAAAAATGCAACTTTGTTCAAAAACCCTCCCATTTTGCTTTTTAATAAACTTGTGTGTAAAAACTCTTTTCCTATATTTCCAAATTTTCTGATTAATCTTTCGGTTTCATATGTGAGCAAAAAACAGCTGATTATTTAATTCTTGTCCGAACTTACCCAGAAGAAAAAGTTCGTATTAGTTTGTACAGGAAATGAAAAAAATTACTCTGTAATTCTCTCTCAAAATAGCACAAAAATTGCTATCTTGAACGTTTTCGGATAACTTTGTAAAAGTTCGGACTGTTTTGTTATGCATCTGGAACAGACCTAATAATAAACATAAATAAAATGATACACCAGTAAAGCAGTACCATTAATTGCATCTTTAATGATGATAATGAAACGACCGAAAGCAAGCATTGGAGATGCTGCTAAGATTGTCTAGACATTGCTGTCACATTCTGGAAGCCTTGTGTGGAAAATAAAAGGGCGACGCATCTGCTGGCAGTTAATTCTATCATCAAGTGAGTCTGAAACTCAGTTGTTTATTATGAAGAATTCATCATTATTGTGCAGGCAAGGTAAATGTGAGTTGAAAGCAGTTGATAGTCGTGCAAAAGTGTGTAAAAGTAAGGTAATTGAGTTATTGGGCCTTATTACGAGTGACGTATTACGACTTCGACTACGACGATTTTGTACTAGACTAAAGACCATTGCAACAGTTTTTCTTTAATATAGCACAAAATGGTCGTAGTCGTAGTCGAAATACGACATTCATAATTAGGCCCATTATTTTTGTACAAACAGTGAGCGTCGACAGAGTGAGTCTTGTGTGAAGAACAGCAGAGAAGGAGTATTGTTTCAAGACCAACGCAGCCAATTTTATGAGACGTGTATGTTGTGTCTGTGTATATAAGATCTTGATTTATTAAATAAGTGTAATTAGTAAAGAAAGTGTCATTTCTAACCCTAATTAGTACACTGGGGCCTTTTATGTACTTGAAAGTCTTCGAGTCCACAGAAAACGTTTTTAAAGGGTAAAAAAACGCAAGAATATATATATGATATGTCTTCGCCTTGAAACAAACTATTTATTAAATTTAAAAATTAATTTCAGACTAATGCTTGTCTGAGAATAATATTTAACTTTTTTATGTGTATATATGTAAGTATGTATGTATGCTTGTACAAATGTACGAGTATGTGGTGAATTCTTGAATTTTTCCATTTAATTACTTACCTCGGCATCCAATAAAAGCCTTTTTTTCTGCCTCGTCACTACATTGTATTCCATTATGGCCTGGAAATTGTTAAAATTGTTTAAGTAGCATCTAACAAATATGTTTACTGTGCTTCCTACACACAGAGGGAAAAGGGGTTCCAAAATTGTCAACGACTAGTGTCAAACTGACAAGCAAGCATTCTTCATTTTTCGATAACTTGTGTTCACAAATTTAGCACTAAAAACAAAATAAAAATACCCTACACTGCAAGGGCCATCAATAAGGAGACCTCACTAAGGCAGGTGAATTTTGTTTGTTGACTAAGTCAAATGTCAAATTTGGTTTGGGTGGTTGTTTATGTATAGGTCTAAAAATATGTTCTCATTTGTAATGAAAGCTCACTTTACAATCTCTAAATTTACAACAGTCTTGCCATTATCGTTTGTTCTTTACTAATTATACATTTGTTTTATCACCAAACACCCTACACATATTCAGTTATATTTAGTGTTTGATATTTCTTAAACGAGACATACACTATTGCAATGGTACCCTGCATTGACAAGTATCAGGGTCATTTATATAAGCAAAGTTCATGTGGTTTTTTGTGTTGTAATATTTGTTGTACACATACGATGTTAAGGCGATCTGTGATCAAGTAAACACCTAGTTTTACAACAATGCAAAAATAATAACAGCCGCATGCACATTGTTCTCGTATAAATTACCTAGCCAGTTGTCAAAAAAAAAATTATTGAAAAAACAGCTGATCTTACAACCTTAACACCATCCGTTGACAATTTTTAGAACAAACTTGTCCAACTCGATATTTTTCCGAGCGTTTTTCCCTCTGTTGACTTTTGTTTGAAACTTACATTATTCTCTTTGTAGATTATATTGCCCACGGGTGACCAACTGCCATTAAAGTGTTTTGCTAACAATTTACCTTGTAGTACATCTTCTAAATATATTGTTTTAGGAAGTGCTTCACTTTCATCATATGCTTTGTGTTTAGAAAAAATGACGATGGGAATAATTATAATACTGAGAAGTACAATGCCTAGCAGTACCAGGAGAATAGTACGAACTCGATTTTCGGGAGAAAGGTCAAAGTTCTAAAGAAATGATAGAGAAAGTTCGAAAATGGCTTCTTATTAAATAGGTAATTTTAAATTGTTTTTGCATAAATTATTAGTACATAGTATGTTGGTAGTAGTTTTTAAAATTAACGTGTGTATTAGAGTAAAGGCAAATGTTGTATGTTTCTTGAATTTAGTACAATGATTCGTATTTTAATCGAAGAATTGGACAATCATAATAAGGCTTAATAATAATAAATAAAGTAAGAAGATAGCCTGTAATAAAAGGTATGACTGTAAATAAAGGGTAGGAGGTAAACTAGAAAAAAAGCAGACATTATTAGTAAAATATTGCTTGTTTGCATAATTTTAATTTCTGTTAAGGTATTCCACGACAGTAGCTTCCTTCTGTAGCTTCCAAGCCACTCATGCCTTCGTATATGAAATTGAAGTTTCCAGGATCCATTCCTTAAATTTTTTAGGGTATCTACTAGTACAGGTGTGTTTCAACACGTTTGCGCGCGGCAATGAAAAATTTCACAAAATTTCCAAAAATTTCAACACTCAACTGAATGTCGCTTACTGGAGATATGACGAAAAAAATTGTACCGATTACTCAACTTCAAGATTTTAGCGGACATAATTTTAACTAAAACGCAAAACACACTATCTAACAAAAAATTTAAAATCGGATTTTTTATAAATTCCGCGGTATTTCGTTAATATAATTGCTAAAAAAAGCGATTTTATTTATTTTATTATATTGCAAACATTTTAACACATTTTTTTCTTTTTCCTTCTGTTAAATCATGAAAATGTTAGATAGGGCGTTTTGCCAAGCTTCTGGCCAAGTCTTGTGTTGAAGTAAACTTTGCGGCGTCCGTTTGTCTAAACTATTGGTTTTAGTTATGGGAAAGAGCACATCGAAATCTATAAAAATTATCTATGTATTTCCGGAAATGGCAAATAATTGTTACTACAATTAAAAACAAAAATTAAAAATTTTAAAAACCCCCGAACATATCTAGAAATGATGCGATATCTTCTAAGCGGCTGGACAGATTTTCATAGCTAAGAACACTCTCGATCAAGTAACCTTTCAAACAGGAGAAACTAAATCAAAAATGTTACAGCCGTTTGATCTGTACGTGGATTCGTACAGACACACATTGCAAACTTATAATACCCCTTTTTTAGTCGGGGGTTAAAAATTTTCGTTCACTAAAACGTTTTTATTTCTTTACCGACTTACCAACCTAAAGATTGCTCTTCTTGGTGCACCTGGCTGCGCTTCTCTACGAGCTTCTTGTGGCGCTTGTTGCTGCGGTTCTTCCCACGCTTGTGGCTGCACTTCTTGCCATGTTTCCAATGGCGTTTCTTGCTGTGCTTCTTGCTGCGGTTCTTGCTGAATACATGGCCATGACCATGCAAGGCTCCGATGTTTTGTGGTTTTTTCTATACGGCGTTCAGATGAGGCAAAGGATTGAAGCCTTTCAAGGTTTTGAGGTTCAATTCTTTGAGGAATTTCATAGTCAAGTGGAATTTCTTCTATATAGTCGAAGTCAGACATTTTTTTTGTTTGGCGGTTAAGAAGGCGTCTGTGTGACAGTGTGTAGAAGGGGGCGGTGGTAACGTTTCAGTCGTCTGTATATATAACTTGTTTAAGCCAATTTTCCAATAATTAATGAACTATCTTTGATACTAAGTTTCAGATTTTTGTATAGTGTAACAAAGTATAAATATTTGCTATACATAGATTTTTTGATATAATAGTCCAATTCACAATCTTGTGCAAATGGTCTTGCATCGTAGCATGTGTAAAATGGTATAGTACATTGATACTCACCACTTAAAAATTCTTAGTGGTGAGTATCAATATACTATACTATTTTGCACATGCTACGTTGCAAGACCATTTGCAAAAGATTGTCTATGAAGTTTTCATAGAAAATTGTGAAGTGTTATATTTAGAAAATTGAAGACGAAACGATGCTGTTCACTTAAGATTCTCTGAATATATCCGTGATTTTCATTAATAACAGCGTATGTTATATATTTCGCATTTTTAGTTTATGATATCAAATTGTTATATTTTAAATGCTTTTTAGAAAGTTCTAAGCTATTTTTGAAAAATATGGATGCATGTGCATAATTTTTTTCTAAATCAAGATACACCGTCTACTTTTTTTTCAATAAGCTTTAAAAATATTTTTTTTGCCTCTACTGAAATAATTTGATTTTTGGACATACACTGTTAGTAATGAAAACCACAGATATATTTTCTCTATTGGATAAGTACATACTTACATATGTATGTATGTGCACACTTATAACAATATACATACTATGCAGATATGTACTTTTATATGTATATAATTTAATGTATATTTATTTAATTTAATTTCATTATTCTTGCAAGAACACAGTTCAAATTCAAACAACATGTTTGTTGTTCTTGTTTACTTTAGATAATGCTTATTGAATTTAACACTTAATTTTGCCAAAATGCCGCTATTTATGAAATTAACACATTTTTTTTAGTTGTACATTAATTTAAATAATATTTTTAACAGTTATAAATTTTAACACTTTTCTTCAAGAATACCAAAAACGTTATATGTACATACGTAGAAGTAAATGAACATTTGAAGAGTTCTGTGTTGAGAAAAAGAAACCGATAAAATAGAATAAATAAAATTAACAACACAGAGTTGCCAGATTAGCGCTTTTCTCGCTAAATATAAAACTTTTTAACAACTGAAAAATCGAATTCTTTCTCCTTATAAATATCTCTTAATGGAGGCAGACAGGCGAATTTTTTTGTTAGGCGAGGAAGATGAAAAGTGTGTAATGGAAATTTTCTCTTTTTTACGTTTAATATCTTTCTCTCACCATTTAATTATTTCTTAAATTATTCAGTACTTTTTTGATTTTAACGTTAAAGCCAACTCTTAAAAACTGGTTTTACCATACAAAAGGATTTTGTTAAATAAAATTTAAACCCATTTTGAATTGGTTTTCAGTACGTTTTATGAAATGCAACCTTGTTTTCGCTGTGCTGAATTTAGTGCTGCCAAGTTAAAATCACAGCAGCGGATAATGTTTATGCCACTTAAGCCCCGTTCAGACTATTATACAGGTATTAATACTTTCATCACATTTTACGATACAGAAATCTAAATACATTCGCTGCGACTGTCAAAAAATCTAACGTAAAATCACATATTGTGTTCAGACTATCACACTTCAAATCAAATGTGTAATACAAGTAGAAAACAAAACAGCTGTTCAATGAAAATGTCTGTGCTATTCATTTACTAGCGGTGGCAAAGCGGTTTCATGCAGTCGGGGACGTGCCGACACTTGAAAAAGTTCAGCAGTTAAAAATATTCTATGTAAATAACAGAAAAAAATTTAAGAAAAGATATTACTAAAACGTTAAAAAATTACATCAACGAAATATACTTTCATACGATTCACTTATTCAAAATGTTTTGCCGATATACATATGACAAGACATTACATCAATGACGACACGCTATCGGCGGCGAAACAGCCGACTTGGAAGTTTGGTTTGTGTGAAAATGCAGCCCTGATCTAATGAAAAGTATTATCGTTTAGAAAATTTTCTAAAAACGAAAAAGTCTTATGGGATGTCAAAAAGTTTATCGTATTATTTGCCACTTTGATGACATTTTTCGTTCAAACTATCACACTTGCACGTATTATTTGAATTTTTGACAAGTATAAATACAAAGTATAATAGTCTGAACGCGGCTTTAATAAGAAAAAAATAGAGAACGATTGAAACATTTTCATCTTAAAACTGGATGCAGCCGCAACAGTAATCAAAACATTGTGGTGAAAAATAATAATTTTCACGAAAACAACGAAAATATTTTCATTGACCTCTGGGAAGAGAAAATAGACGATATGACTAACTGATATCCTTATATTGCATCTGTCAATTTTTTTTTTATATATAACTTGATTTTCAAGTACTTCTTCATTTTGTATAAGTACTTCCATAATGCTTAAATTTTTGTAAGTGAAGACATAGTCACTGGTCACTGAACTATACCGACTTCAGCAGATGCTAATCCTAATGTAACATCAGAGCGCCCTCCTCGTTGTGTAGCAGCATCACCGGCGAAGCAAAATAAACAAAACAAAAAAATTTAATACTCCTCATTTAACACCAGAGGAGCTGCAACACTGCAGAGTTGTAAAAGAATGAATCTTTTCTCTGTCTCTTCCTTCACCGCCTGTCTTCTCTGTCACTATCCCTTCCCTAAAGAAGGTAAGAAGCTAACGCCTAGTAATAGCAGTAGGCATTCATTGCCTGAGTGTTACTTATCTTTATAAAAAAACCAAATTCATATACAAAATTAAATTTCTGAGTTTTTCATACAAGCCAAAACAGCTTTTGTAGTTTGTCAAATAAGTGTTAAGAAATCAGCTGTTTATGATTTAAATGTTAAAACCAGGTTTTAATTTTAGATGTGAAAACACTATTAATTTTAATTTTTCGATTTACTGATACTTTACTGATTTTCTGGTAATTCAAGCGGAAAATCGTACTGGGTTCTAATCATTACAGGCATGAACAAATCATAATGCTTCTGAAGGCAATAGACTTCAGAAATAATAAAAAAATCATAATTAATATTTTAAAAAAGTCGAATTATTTTCCGATTCTTTGTAATTCTTTATAATTATTTGATAGTAAGTCCAAAAATTCTGATTATTTCTTAATAATTTGTAATCATAGACAATTGATAATCTGAAAAATTGTATCACAAACTTAAACTGAATTTACAATACGAGTACACAAATTAAATTATTTGCACGAAATTTTTATTTGCTGGCATGACATGTATTTTCAGGGAATTTTTTTTTTGTGAAACATTTTTTATAAACACATTCATACAATACACAATTGTATTTAATTTCACTTCTATTATAGTAATAATAAACATCAAATCGAAGGGGAATGTGTTACAAGTTAATTTTTTTTTTATTTTAACATGCTATCAAATGATATTTATTAAATGAAAGCAATGCAATGAAAAAAAAACGTTACGTAAATTTAGTCTTATATAAAAGCCTTTCGTTTCTTATTAAAATGCAATCTTAATTGATTACTAATCGTAAACGAAATTTAATTTTTTATTTTATTTATTTATTTTTTAGTTTATCACTGTAGCAAAAAATCTCAACTTTCCATACCTGCAGCAAATAATAAAAAATACCTTCAGTTATTTTTACAAAAACATTTTTCTTTTCCTAACTTTACTCTGTTCTCTCTTCCATTTATTTTAGTAAATTTCACAAAGCGCCAACTTCGCTTCGGAATGTTAAAAAGTGTGAGGCGAATTGCAGTAGCAAAACAAGCAGTGATAAATGCAGCGAAGTGTGCACGAGGGTATAAGTATATGAAGAAAAAATTGAACAAGTGCACGTTGGGGCTTTTTTGTTTTTGTTTTTTTTTTAATTGCTACTTATTCTATGTTTTTGAGATTTAAGAGTATTTGTGAAAGCAACTAGTGTTTAAGAGAAAACATATCTCTTTGGTAAGAAACATTAAAATTGAATGCCTTTGATTAATGCAATTTTAATGATTAAATTAATATTATTTTGATTGAGTGGTGGGGAAGGTTTTTTAATTAAATATTTTGTAAGATATGTACATATATATGTATATGTAAATACTTATGTTGGCCTCATAATTGGAAACGATATGTTAAGGAAATAAAACCGTTTTTAAATTCTTGTTAATAACTTTAGTTTATATTATATGTGTCGTTATTCAACCAACATACAAACATACATATATATGTAGTTGTCGATGCAAACCACGTAGAGTTCAAATTTTGCTTCTTAAAAAAAATTAAAAGTAAATAATTTTTACTGGTCACGTAATTAGAAACGTACGTATTGTTAGTTTATTTCGAAAAGTTACAGGTAACTTAACTTCTAATAATTTTGATACATTCTAATTAACTTGTATAAAAAAACAAAGGAGTTTTGAGTTCCAGCCAAGCATCACAAGGCATGAAAGAAGATATCATTATTTGCAGAACTAGTAACATAAATCCAATCTTGTCTATGCGAGATATAAAGGCTGTAACTAGACAGAGGAAAAACGTAGAAATATTCCCAGGGGCAACAAGAAGACGTTTGCAAAAGTCGGGATTTCTTGGGTATTTTTCTCAAAGCAAAACTACATATGTGTCAAAAAGAAATATTCATCATTATTCCAGTAATCAACATCTACGACACGGCAATACAACACCAAAAAATTGGGGCTTGTCTATTAGCTTTTGAGAGCAATTTTGTGCCATTGACAGTCTATTTCTGTCCTCTAAGGTCTAGAAAATATCATGAGCCTGTCAATAGCAGACAGATAGGTGCTTTAGACAACGGGTAGGAAAGCCGCAATTTTTTGGTATTGTATTGACGTGTCGTCGATGCCGACAACTGGAACAAGGGTGATTATATTTGCAGTTTGCAAAGGAAATGCTAAAAAAAGTATCCACTTTATATGTACATACATAAATGCTTGAAGATAAATTTTAAATTGTATAACCCTAGACACAAACCGTTGTTGTGTTTAACAGAGCTCTGTTAACAAAAAACAAACCTCTGTTATATATTAAAAATTAGTCTTTTCTCGCAAAATGACTTTGATACCCGATTTCTTAAAAAGAAAAAATGCTGGAGCAAACTCCTGGACGTCTATAAATTATAAACCAATAGTCATAACATCCTATTTTTGTTGAAATTACCGGACTATTTAAAAAAAAAAAAAAAAAAAAAGAAGAAATAGTAGCATTCGATTTAGTTTTTTTTTTTAATTTTGCAAGCATTTATCTGGTGTTATTCCTCGTTATAAGGCATCCTTAAAACACCTCACGCGGAAATTGCATTATTTGGAAATAAAGTTGTTCGATTTGTAAGCATTATTCTAGGTCAAGCCTTCGGAAATCGCTCTTAGTAATTAGAACACTCTATGTCACTTTAGAACAAAGTTAGTTTAAATTTTTTTCCACACTGATTTTGCTTCATATGTGTTTCATGCTAATTCAACATGATTTGCAGTAATCTTTCAAAGAAAATTTTTTTCTTTTGAAATAACTTTATTTTATGTTGATTTCCAGAACTTTTAAATCGAATTTAAGAATCATGTTAAATCAAAGTTATTTCAAGTTAAAACAACGTGAATTTGATACTGATATAACCCGGAGAACCATGTTGAACCAAAGTTATTGCAAGTTGAAACAACATGAATGTAATTAAATGTAATCATTTATTAATTACTTAACTAACGTGATTGTACGTATTGACAGAGGCATCAGAAAAATGTTTCCTTTGTATGATGCTGCAAAATACTGAGAATACCTGGTCTAGTATCCCTGGGCAAATGGAATTTAAAAAAATGCTGGGGAGTTTAAAGTAATCTGGTTTCTGTCATAGATTTGAGTCCTATAGAGCGGTGGGAGCAAACTTTACTTACCTCCTCAGGGAGTGAAATTAGAGGGCAAATATTTTTGGAAAATATTACGGGGAGGAAACACTGATGTGGTTTTGGTCATAGATTTGAATTGTCTATTGAGAGCTATCTATAAAAATTGAATTTTTGTATTGGACACCCTTTAGGGAGTAGAGTTAGGGGGCAGGTATAATCGGAGAAAATGTTGGGAGGGAACAATTAATATGGTCGGGTCTTGCATTCTACTTCTGTAGGGCAGATTTCGTGGCATTTATAGGACTTTAGACCTTCAGTCCCAACTTTGACCTCGTACCACCGACAACTATTTGTGTACTCATGCACTTTTGTTTCGAACTTTAAAAAGTTAATGTAACATATGTACATAAGCGGCTTATAATAATGGCTATCATGTCGTTGGTGCCATAAGGTTTTAACATTTTGTTTATACAAAACAGTTATCATAAAACTTCATTAAAAACCATTTAGCTACAACAGTTTCATTGTTTGATTTGTTACACGATTCTTTTAAGGAAATTTAAACTAAAATGAAATATAAAACCATCATCAACTTACATGTTACAATAACAACTTGTGTATGGAATATTTAACGTCTAAGGAACGTACATACCTGCAAAGAAACGAATAGAAAAGAAAGAAAAAGGTGAGAAAAACGTTTAAGTAATAACATCATTAGCAAAGAATTCTTTGTTTTTTTTTTTGCCAAATGTAAAATGTTAAAACATAAAAATGTTGACATTAATAAACTTTTTCACCCACTTTTCCGCTGGTGCGCAGACTATGTAGAGGACAAAGTCTACTGAACACCGGCAGCAGATGATTGTGATAAATGACATTTTGAATATGAAAGAAAGGACAAAAATAAAAAAAGTAATTGTTTGCATAACAATGTCAACAAATTTACACGGTCTTTTTTATACATACATACATACTAATATTTATATCACTACCTTAATGTAGAGAAAGGCATTAACTCTTTATTTTTTTGAAGTCAAGATTTTTTTAATTTTTCGGTACATTAGATGTTCTGTTATCGAAATATATGTATGTACAATAAACTCGATTTCCAAAAAATTACGAGTTAGGGCCTTTGTATATTAAGGTAACGATATGTATGTATACAATAAAATCAAAAAATTTTTGAAGGGGGTCGTAGAAATTGTGTTTACACACGAAACAAAAGTCGCAATTTTACTACAATCAAGGCGAGTCCACACCAGGTGACCTCATTTAAGCAGATGACGATCAGTTCATAAATTTGTTAACGCAGGAAAACACTAGAAACTATATGTACATGTTTTTTCTGCTGCAGTGTTCAATTTCAGTTCAAAATAAGTTCACCTTATTGAATTCGCCTTGACTAGAATTTTTCAACGAGAGAGAAATAAAAATTTCCAGAGCAAAAAATTGCATTGTTATAGAAAGTTAAGGCCGGGGCACAATGAATCCGTCATACGTTATACTTCGCCTTTTTCAGCTGACATTATCGCAACGACGGAGAAGGTTGGCACAATGAGTACTTTATTGACGGAAGCATTTGAACAGCTTCAATAGGTTGAGTCTCCATTTTATTTATTAAATTAAAATTTTTCTATTTATTTCGTTTATTTTTTTGTTTAATTTTATTTTTTCTGCCACAAAACACAAAAACCTAATTCAGAACATACCAAAAAAACCAACCAATATCTGTCAAACTACTCAACGTAGAAAAAGGCGAAGTTTAACGTATGACGGATTCATTGTGCCCCTGCCTTTAATGTAAGTGCAGTTTCATAAGAATATGTTTAAATATGTATAACCTGGCCCATGATACAATTATACGAGCTACATGCACGACTACAACAAAATTACAACACCAAAAAACACATGCATGTTGTTAGTATAAACAAACGTATAATTGTCAGAAACAGATGCCATTTTTTTAAAAATAACAATTACAGGTTAACTAAAGTACAATTGCAGACGCGGCATTCATGAATCATTATAGTCATTCAGTGTTACCAATAGGTGTGTAATTACACAGAGTGTGCAATTACTCTCATGTGTAGGCCATGCAATTACATTCATGTATAATCTGTGTGTAATTCTACTTTGGGTTGTATTTTTATTTATTTTTGTTTTAATTTTAACCTACACAAAAGATGTGTGGTGTAATTTTCTTTAACATATAATTGGAAACACAGCCATGTGTAATTTCATTGGCAACACTGTAATCATTTTATGCACACACATACACTAAGGGTCTTATGCAAAAAAACTTAATAAAGCTTTGCCAAGCAATGTTAAGTAAAGTTGTATTCTAAAAAAATTATTGTATAAAAATTCTAAAGTAGGCACCCACGTTTGTTAAGACTACTTTAAGTTGATATTTCCAAAATGTGTATTTTGTACCTCAAATATTTTTACTAATATAGCACATACTGATTCATGTTACATCTGAAAATGAAGCTAGAAGTGCCTGCTCTTATCTTAAATTTATTATTTTTGTCATGTAATGGGAAACATCACCAAATTATCCAACTGCTTCAAAATACATAGCAAAATCCATAAAAAAATATTAAAATAAATAAAATTATACAAGAATGTTTTAGTGATGTACATACAATCAAAACAAATCGAAAAAAGCTGGATATTCAAATACTCGTTTCATTCGAATAAAACAAATTGTGATAATTTTTCACATTTTTTTACTTTTACTTCATGGTTGTGTTTATCTGTTTTCCTATTAAGTCAGAAGCTCATTTTTTTTAAATTAGGTTGCTTTACTTCAAGATAATAAAAATTTATTTAATAAAATAAAAAAAATATTTGAATACCCGAATGAAATTGTATTCAATTTTGTACATCATAAGCTGTGAAGTGGTTGTTGAACACGGTGGTGTTACCAGTATTTATTATTAAATCACAAAATATTTAAAGTTGTCTTTTGCATATGATTTTTTAATAAAGCTATGTTAGCCTTAAAGTGCTTATCAACTACTATGAACTTTAAAGCTAAAGTAAAATATTTTTTTGCATAAGGGGGTAACATTTTTGCAGCTTGTAAATAAAGTTTGACAACTATTCGTATTGTATACATTAACAGGCTGGCTTGTGCATGTACCTGTTATAATTGTATCATGATCTGGGGCCTAATTCCTGCACTCGTGACCGGAATTGCATTCGAATAGAAATTAATTCCGATGGCAAGAAATTTTCTGATGATGTCACTCGCTACCAAGCGAATCGAGTTTTGGTTTTAGTGTTGGAAAAAGGCAAATATATTTCTATATAAATTCATTTCACAACACTGAATAAATTGTAAGCAAAAGCATATGTTTGTATATATGTATGTATGCAAAAACATATATATGTACGTACATACACACGTATATGCAGAAAAAAGAAACGAATACATACATAAATGTTATTTTCATTTTAATTTAATTAATAACTTAATAATAATAAATTAGTGTAAAGTTAGAGAATAGAGCACTAGCCACATGTTCGATTCTTTTATTGCTTGACCAGAACATTTAATTTGTTATTTAGGTGCTCCCAGAGTTGGTTGATTTTTTTTTATTTTCCCCGAGACAACTAGACTTGGGTCGAACTCGTTCACTAGTTCATTTTTGCCACAAACCACTGATCAAACCCATTTAAATTACATGGGTTTGATGATTGGTTTGTGGCAAAAATGAACTAGTGAACGAGTTCGACCCAAGTCTAGAGACAACTCTTGGGCAAAACATTATGTATTTGCCAAGCCAGTGTGTTTTGTTATATTTAAAGTCAACTAGAAATTTTTTAATTTGTATTTTTTTATACGTATATTTGTGCATTTATTCATTTTTAAATAAATAAGTAAAATATTGAACATACATTTTCTATTTCTTCGTTTTTTCTATGTTAAAAATGATTTCGAATGCCTTTTTGCTTGCGAGTAAAAACACGAACGGTTGCATTCGAATGTAAGCACGTTATCGAATGCTGACATTAGAAATTTCAATATGTGTTACTCGAAACCGAATGCGAAAATCCCAAAAGTTTAAAAACTCGCACATTTAAGTAATAACTCGCTCGCAATCGAATGCGGTAATTAGGCCCCTGGTCTGTTCTCGCTTAAGGTACCAACAGACGACATGTTTTTCACATTGTATGTGCCAGAATTTACATATGTAAATGAAAACACGTCGTGTGTTACCTTTAAAACATTGCTTGTGTAAAAAACACGACAAAAAACATAAGACATTATTTGAAATAGAGCGTGCTCTGTTTTCTTATGTTAAACATACAGCTCCAAATGTCTATGTCATGCGAACAAATTCGTCGGCGGTTGATTATGTGCACTATCATTAGCCATCTGAATGAAGTATTTTGCAAGACAAATTAATTATATATTTTTTTTTAATTTAACGTTGTCGTTTTATTAAAATAAGTCCAAAAACGTATAGATTTTTAGATACAACCTCTTGTTTAAAAAAGAAAAAATTAAAAATCAAATTTGCGTCGCCAGTACTACAGCGACGGAACCAAAAATATTTCGACGGCTGCAAGCCATTTATAAAACAAACTACGTGGATATTTATGTACTGAAAAAGAAACAGTGATACTGCATGTACGTTTGTGACCAAAAATTATAAACCTTATGTAAATTAACCAATATTGACAAGCATAAAGAAAAACATACGAGTCGAAAACTTAAAAAACACATGTAAAAAACATGTCGTCTGTTGGTACCTTTAACTATAGTTTTAAAACGACAGAGAAGAAAAACGATTCTGCATTAGAGAGCTGCGTAAACAGTCTTGAAATGTAAAAACGTCATGATTTTTAAATGTATTCACGTCGTATGTATTATACTAAACCAATAATAAATGCTGTCGTACTATAAGCGAAGCACGATGGATGTATTGGTGTACGTGTATACCAGTGTTACCAAGCGATGACGTCAAGACAGCTTGTCTGTAACAAACACTCAAAAGAAGTACTGTTGATTTGTGTATGCTTGTTATTTTTCATATTGTACGTTTGAGTGTGTGTGTGTGTAATATGTAGATGGTACTATTATGTGATTAACTGCATACAACTAATGTTAATGCATGTGTCTGCCTTTGCATGTGCGCAGAAAAATAAAAAATCATACACACATACATGCATCACGTTTGTACACGCGCTTATGCATAAAAAGAAGCTAGTACCACAAATTATTCCGTCACGAAGTGTTTTCTTCTTTGCTCTTATACCTACAATACTCGAATAAATTTCTTGCAAACAGTGTTGTTAACGTTTGTTTTATAAGATTTCGCTGTAGCAAAGCATTTGAAAAATCCCTCATGTCTTAAAAGTTCTTATAAGATGTCTTGTGCAGGAGACTATTCTGCATTGCAAAAGTACCGTGTTACCCTAGCTACCGTATTACCTTTGCAATATAAAATTATCGTTTTTATGAGTCGTTTTAAAACGATACACAAATAAAAATAAGACCGAATATAAAAATTAAAAATAAAATAAGCATTAAAAATTTAAAAATAATTTAGATTCAGTTAATTAAAAATTCATTTGAGCGTTGTTTTAAAACGGGACATGAAAATTAGTATTTTAAATTGAAAATACACCGTATTATCCTAGAGGGTTACCGCATTATCATTTAATTTAAAACTGTTGGTTTTTTTTAAATACTGTAATATTTATTTGCAATTTAATAAAAAAGTCCTCGAGCTTATCAAACAGAAGAAAATAGTGATATATATTTATTTGATGTTAAATATGCAGTGTATTCACTCGAAGACGATTCCGGATCCATTTTTGTTTTGTGGAAAAATAAAAACCGATCCGGAATCGGATAAAGATGTTTGTTGTGAAGTGCTTGTTTGAGTCTTTTTTGCTTATTATGTTTGCTTACGTAATTCTCAATAACATTTGAAAAGTTTTTCTCTAAGTATACGAAGTTTTAGAGCTTTTTTCAAGAATTTTTTATTTGAAGTCTACTCATAACTTTCTTAAGGAGAAACAAAATGTCAATAATAAAAAAAATTCTTAATTTTATATATCGATACTCAAATGAGAATAGACTCAATTATTGGCACCGATTGGAAATTGCACTATGACTAAAACATATCAAAATGTTGGATTTAACTGACTCTAATTTGTTTAAACAATTAGTAAAGATTGAAATCGGTTCACATTTTTTTAAGTTTTATTCTTAGCGTTTTGGTTCCAATATTAAACTTTAATGGACATGAACCCGCCCACTTTCGCAAACATAAGATTGCCTCATTACAGCGGATGAATAGAAGCACATACATATATATATATATATTATGTATGTATATATATATGTATGTATCTAATGTTAAATTGAAATAAGCCCCGCCCACTTTTATAATGCAAAATTATGTAACTTTTACAGCTTGAGCTGAGTGTGTGCTATGTTTTCTAGGAATCGCTACTTAAGCGGTTACTAAGAAGCACGTAAAATTTACATACATATATAATAATGAATTGACCAAACTTTTTTCCAAAATAAATATCTTGATTTTTTATATAGTGTGTGCAAAGTTTCGTAAGAATCGGTGAAATATTATATTGAATTTTAATGTGCGCGGCCTTGCCCCCTTTTTTAAGCTTGCGTCATTACAAAGTCCAAAGAATGTGTGAGGTTTCATAGTAATTGGATAATTAACAGGAACCCAATATGTGTAAAAAATTTCATAAAAAAACAAAGGCCTTACCTTGATTATTTGTATATCGTAATTCATAAAAAGATCGAAAAAGTTATTTAAATAAAGTTATAATAAAATGTTTAATATTTTAAAATGGGAGTGACACTGCCCACTTTAGCCCTAGAAAAATTATGTCATAGCAGTAGATCATATTTGTGCAAAGTTTCGTAAGAATCCGTTGAGCAGAAGTGCTTAAAACTATTTCTTTATGGGCGTGGCCTTGGCCATGGCCAATTTTATTATTGCTCAATGTTTATTAAATTATTTGAACTGTAATGAATTTCTAACCAAGGCATTGTTTCTCAATCAAGCTCAAGTTCAGCATTTCAGCACTTCGCTGCGTGCAGTTCAAGTGCGTGTTGACACAGAAAAATGCTGCATTTTCCCCCAGAAAAAATCTAGTTTAACTGTTCCCTCCAGCCCTCTTTAGAAAATCACACATATTAACAAAATATGTTATGATATGATGATGTTATGGATCTGCTACTTCGGAAAAATATTACGATGTAACGCTACAATTCTCTTAGTAACCTGATTACTTTGTAGCGCACCTTAAATATATTTAAAGCTTACTACTATTATTTATTATAAATGTGAAAGTGAGTTTGTTTGTTTGTCTGCTACGCTTTGAAGCTCAAACCACTTAACCGATTTTGAAAGTTCATTACATTACTAGCCTCAAACATGGGCTATTTTTTTTTTTATCATGTTTGGAACCGGTTTTTTATATTTGGTATGGATTTTCAAACTGCTAAATCGATCTTGATAATTCGTTCACCAATAGAAAGCTATATTACCAACGTCAAGCATAGCCTACTTTTTATCCGGTTCGGAACCGGTTTTTGTATATTTGTTAGGGATTTTCAAACCGTTAAGCCGATTTTGAGAATTCAAAAATGGAAAGCTACATTATTAGCGGCAAACATTGGATATTTTTTATCCGGTTTGGAACCGGTTTTTTATATTTAGTTCGGGTTTTTTCAGAAAAACACATTTTTGGGCTGGTAAGGGAAATTTTCGTTTCGGCTTTTATTGTCTTTTAATTTTTTTTATCACCTTTTTGTCGGTTTTTATCGTTTTTAAGGTTCCGTACACCAAAGGTGAAAAGGAACCCTATTGTTTTCGCTACGCTGTCCGTCTGTCCGTCACACGGTATTTTCGCAGGAACCGTAGGAGGTACGGACCTGAAATTTGGACACAGTATGTAGAACCTTGGCCGCTACAACAACAAATACATGAGAATTAAAAATTAAAGGGTGTTCCAAAACGAGCAATGAAATATGTTAAAATCCCATGTAATATACATACAATTGTATGAACATATGTATATTGAAACTTGAAATTTGTAAAATTATTGTATTTTTATACAGACTACAACAATTAACACTAAAATTTAAAAAATTTAAATTAAAGGGTGGTCCATCAGTTAATGCATTTTTGACTATGTAATTTTGACAATTTGCTATATCTTGGAAACCGTAAGAGGCAAACACTTGAAATTTTCAAAAACGGTAAAACTAAAAAAACCGAAAATTATAAAATCGCCAAACCAAAAAAAAAAAAAAATCGCCAAAAATTAAAAAAAATCGCCAAAACGAAAAAAATCGCCAAAATTAAAAAAAAATTCTAACACTAAAATAAATCGCCAAATTCGAAAAAATCGCCAAAATGAAAAAAAAAACGCCAAAATGAAAAAAAACGCAAAAAATTTAAAAAAATCGCCAAAACGCGAAAATGTCGCCAAAACTAAAAAAAAATTTTAATAAACAAAAAATCGCAAAAATTAAAAAAAATCGCCAAAAACAAAAAAAAAACGCCAAAATGACAAAAAACCCGAAAAAATCGCCAAAACAAGAAAATAAAGTGTCTAAACTAAAAAAGAGCCAAAACTTAAAAAAATCGCCAAAACCGAAAAAAACGCAAAAAACGACAAAACAAAAAAACCGAAAAGACCCCAAAAACGAAAAAAATGCCAAAACTATATATTATATAGGATGAAGTTTGTATTAAATTACATATCTAGTGTTCGTACGGAACCCTATGTGCGCGAGTCATAGTCGCACTTTACTGAATTTATTTATTTCAACATGACAGGTCAATGCAAGCGGAGCCGCGGGTAGTAGTATGCGGGTAGCTAGTATGCACATATTTCTTAACTTTATTAAATATTATTAGTTGTTGTCAACTTTTGCCTTGATAATAATTTATTCAATCAGCCGGGATGTGCAGGAAAATGAGTGCGGAGGAAAACAGGGATTTTTCTTTATTTGAATATTGTGCCAATTTTTTTCTTTTTGTAATTTGAAAAGTTGCAAACTTAAAAAGATGTATACAACAACTAATCAACATATTTTATGTTTACATAGTTTTTTCTATTTCCTGTTTTTTCCTTCTTGTTTTTTTTTTTTTTTTTTTTTTTGCAAAAATGGCTTTAGTGTTTGGTGTTTTTTTTACCTTTATGCTGGGACTTGTATCGTTGTCATCGTCATCCAAACTGGCTGCAGAAAAAACATCAACTTTACGATAGTATTGTTGTTGTTGGGATGCCGCATGTTGATGAAATTGTGGCTGTTGGTGTGGCTGTTGATTGTGATGATAATGCGGAGTCTTCAGTGAGGATGATGAAGCTTTTGGCAAAATTAAAGTTTCTTCGTTGTTAAGTTGCTGTTGCTGCTGTTGATGATTATGGGAATGGGCATGCTGATGATACTGATGTTGCAAACTGTTGTGATGATGCGATGGCGTTGTTGCTATTGTTGCTGTTGTTGCTGCTGTAGTATGGTGCTGCTGTTGTTGATGTTGCTGTTGTTGCTGCTGCTGCAGCAGCTGTGCTTGATGTATATAACAGTGGTTGCTGCTACTATTGTTGTTTTTGTGATGCTGTGCTGCTGTTGCTACAGGTGTATGATTTGAAAATTGTAAATTTTTCAAACGCCCCTCACATTGACAGCAGGCTTTATTATTGACTAGAGCATTGGTTGCTGTGGCGGGAGCTATTGTCTTAGCTAACGTTTGGCCAGTTTGGAATCTCTTACTGTCGCTCAGTATGGGCTGCGGGGGCGGTGAGGGTATATCGGGCGGTGTTATAAATGTTTTGCCAACAATGAAATCAGTTTGTATACTGTCAATAAGACAAGAATTTCGTGCATCAGCCGCACCGACCTCAAGACGTTTAGTAGCACAACAATTTGATGGCTGATGATGCTGTAGCTGCTGCTGCTGCTCATATTGGTGTTGGTGTTGCTGCTGCTGCTGTAGCTGTTGTGGTTGTTCATAATGTCCATGATGATATTTTATATAATCAATTTTGCCATTCATTTGTGTATTCATGGCTGTTGCCATTGTTAACGAAGTAGTTTTATTTTGTGGCATCCATGTACCAATGTTTTGATACTGCTGCTGGTGCTGTAAATATTGTGATGATTGTATTGAAATTTCTGGTCTCATTTGGGTTTGCAGTTGGTATGGATAAGATTCCTGCTGCTGCTGCTGCTGCTGTTGTTGTTGTTTTTGTAAAGGCTGTTGTTTACCTACAACTCCTTTGTGTAGATTACAATGTTGTTGTTGAACAACCGTCTGTTCGTCGTGTTGTTGCTGCTTATTATTAAAATGTTGATGCATGTGTTGATGTGTGGCAGGATAATAGTGTTTAGATTCATACATGTAATTTTCATTTTATATATTGTTGTTGGTTTGGGGGATTTGTGTGTTTTGTATTTTTTTTTCACATAATCAGGTTTGGTTTACATCCATTATAAAAGCCGCATTTTTAGGCCATTGGTATGAAAGGAAAAATAGCAAGAGTTGTAGAGAAACAAGAGAGAGACACATACACCACAACTACGTTTTGTATTATTTTCATTTCTATTTAGTTTTTCTACAAAAAAGTGCATTATGTTGTAATACAAAAACAAAAACAAACAAAAAAAACCGACAGCTTTGTCAAAAGTGTATTTAATGTGAATGAAAAGGAAAATCCAGAAATTGCTAACAGCAAGCAAAACAATTTAAATAAATATACAACCCGCAGAGACAAACAAATTTAGAGTTTGTGATTAAATACAATAAATAGAACCAAGACATATTCATATAAGGTATACTTGGCTCCATTCACTTTGAGAAATTTATACTTTTATTCTCAAAACAAAAATAGTACATTTGTGTTTACCTCCAAAGTATATTCAAATTACAAGTGACGAAAATAGTCACCTGATCGGTTGCTACCACCTACTATGAATTCGCTTCAATTCGCTTTAAAAAATGCTTAATGAAAAAATTAGTGCTGACATCTGAGGGAAATTCAAATTACAAGCGGCGAAAACAGTTATTTGGGCTGTCGAGACCAGTTGATATAAATTGCCTAATTTCATCCGAGATGTCGTTTTGCAACGATCAAAACAAAGAGGAGAGATGCCAAACTAAACTACAGTGAAACCTCCTACAACCGGACACTCACCGTCGCGCTATTTTTGTCCGGTTATTACAGGAGCCCGTTTCTCAAAACTATGAACTACAAATCTACAAATAAAATACACAAAAAAAAACAACAATAAAATTTTTAAAAGTTCTGTGCTTATTTTACTTGTAGATTTGTAGCTTATAGCTTTGAGAAACGGGCCCCAGTTGCCCACTTATGAGACAAGTACACAGTTTTTTTTTTGTAGTTTTGTTTTGTGGTTGGAAAAAATATATTTAGAGTAGACGGCTTTAACTTAGATTGGTACAATATCAGCGGTTGGGTTTTAAAACGACTTTCAATGTTTTTATAGATTTGCTATTTATTGCGCGATACAGGAGTTAGGACGTGATTTTCTTAACAAAAAATAATCGACACTATTACATTTATAAATTTATTTTTGTTTTGATTTCTTTATACTTAAAAGCGGATTTGGTTCTTTGAAGTAAATGAAACAAAAATAATGAGAACGATCCCTCAATTTGTTTTCGTTTCATTTTTACAAATGAGCACGAACCAGAGAACACAGCCAGCTATCAGCCGCCACCGGCCACAAACAATACATTAATTTAATTGTACTCCGCTAGAAAAGAAATATATGGAAACGTTTTGAAATATTTGCAGATAATTTGGCATCATCATATAGGTCCCTTATTGCAACTTAGTCATAACTCCTAGTTTTTTTGAGTGAGTCGCCAGAAAACGAGTTCAAAGTTTTCAATTCAAACACAACTCAATGGAAAATGAAAATTTTATTTTTATCTCAAGAGCTGAGTAAACAAGATATTTGTATGAAATTTTTACCCAATATCAATAACGGTATGAGGATTAATTTTGCATCATTAATTCGAAAAATTAATTTTTTGAGATATGACTACGTTGCAATAAAGGAGCGATATAATATAATTTGTTGCACTCACACATGATATTTGTTTTATGAAACTAAGCAGCAAAGCTATAACCGAGTGTCCTTAGACACCTCTCTCCTTTTTATTTATTTGTTGGAATGCAAAAACATTGTTTCTAGCAGAATACTTCAAACTAACAATTTTTATAAAAAATGTAACAATATTAATTGTTAAAATAATTACATAAGAAGGTTTACATCTTCGCAATTTCTCTTTTTAGAACTCATTTATAATTTCAATTTTTTTTTGCCAATTTATAAAAAAAAATTCTGTGCCATTTTGTGACACGAGCTAAGCCAACAACTTCTTCAAAGAAACAGCAATTTCTTTGCCGTAATTACAGCATGAGTATGTACTTTTATGTTAACAGGGGAATCACCAATATCATTGACATTAATACAAATACTACTCGTATTTAAATACAACTATTGTTGCCGTGTTTTAACGCTTCTGGGAAATAATTCCCAGGAAATTAATGTTTTTCGGAGAATAAAATTATTTTATTCTAAGCAGATGGCGTGATAAATTTAAGAAAGATTGAGGGAAAATTTATAATTTCCGACCTCAACTATTTTGTTTCCAGTTATTTTAATTTTCCTTAAAATAGGGCAATAAGGAACAGAAGACAAACTAACTCAACGGGCAATTTGTTTTTATTTTTTTTAAAGAAAAGTAACACTCAGGAAATGAATGCCTACTACTATTACTAGGTGTTACCTTCTTTAGGAAAGGGATCGTGATAGAGAAGACAGATGATGAGAGATACAGGAAAGCTTCATTCTTTTACAACATTGCATTTTTTTCAGCGCCTCTGGTGTCAATGGGACGCATTAAATTTTCAAAGCTGTGCTTAGTAGCCATTTTATTGGTTATTTTACTTTGCCGATAATTCTGCTACACAATACCCACGAAGTAGGGTGCTCTGATACTGCATTAGGATTAGTATCTGCTGAAGCAGGAATAGTTCAGTGACCAGTATATATGCCTTCATCACTTGAACTTTCCTGGAACAACCGATACAAAGAGACACTAATACACATTAGAAAAAATCGTGGTATTATTAATTAATGACTATAGTAGACCAAAATTGAAGAAAGGACCTTCGGTTTTATAGACACCGTGTTAACTACTTCAGCCAACGCCACCCTCAATTGTTATTCAGAATAGGGCTGTTTGATTTTATTATACATAGTTGGATATAAATAATTTTTAATCGCATTTTAAAACTTGTTTGTGGTCCTTCGAACTGGTGTTCTAATTACAGACTTGGAAACACTACAGATTATTTGTCTTTGGACTTAAATTTTTTTTTAATTATACGAATATTATTAAAACAAATCATTTTAATTTTTTAATTGTTTTATTAAAACACTGCAAATACAATAAAAATTTCACATTTAGCATAAGAATAAAATTACATATAATAAACCTTGAGAAAATTATCTCGTAAAATGCATGTAGAACATAAAATGAATACTTCATATTGTCATTTGTTTAAATAAAACAATAAAAAATGTAACCAAATCTTGTTCGACTTATTATCAGTTTTAAGCTCTTCTTTTTTTTTTGAAGAAGATAGAAAACAAAACAACATACAATTTCCCACAAAGAAAATTATTTTTCTTAAAATTTTCATGTTCTTTTCTTGCTGGTATTTTTTTTTTTATTAGTACATCTTTGCGCAAACAAAGTAGATTTGCTTGTAGGAAAATGGAAAAAAATCAAAGTGTGAGTGTGTTTATGAGTATGTTTTTCTCATATTATTATTTAAATTTTTTTCCTTGGTCTTTTGCCAAGTAGGGTAAAGATTTTTATTTATTTCATTTCATTTCTTCGACAGACTACAACAGAGAAGACAACGAGTACCACTATTCCGCCCAGGCTCACATCAATATTTGAGTATGTATGTACATATGTATGTACGCAAAGAATAGGCTTACTTCCCCATACATACTACATACATTCACCTCTCACACATGTTTAAAGTGAAATGCTTGTGTGAGTAGCAATATCCTTTTGCCTGTTGGCAGGCAGGCAACCAAAATAACTAACTAGTGATTTTAAATGTCTTAAGGATGAACTTAAACACACATACACACACAAAAACGCATATGAAAAAATATGTAAATGTGTGTGTGTGTGTGTATGCATATACATATACTTTCTCGAGTATTGCTAGGAGCAGAATTGGGACGAACGACGAATTTCGTCCACGTCGACGAATTCGTCGATAAGAATTCGCTGCGTAAATTCGTCCTGTGAAGCACAATAACGACAAATTTACATAGCGAATTCAGCTCTTATAATCAGCGTTGCCGTTTTGGTTACTTGTAACCAAAATTGGTTACTTTTTTTTCCAATGTGTACTTGTGTACTTTTTTTCCATTTTGGTTACTTTTTTTTTGCATATATGTACATGTGTGGTATGTTAAATTTGCATATATGTAACTAATTATCTTGATAAAATATCACAATTTAAGCGTTTTTACTACGTTGTAAAGACAACACTGGATAATCAACATAGCGTTTAAAAAAATACATGTTTGTCTCTGAACATATCAAGCCTGGGGGCCAACTCTGTAATTCGAAACGAAAGAAAATGCTTTCGAATTTACATGTTATAAGCATACAACATACATTTTCTTTCGTTTCGAAATACAGAGTAGACCCCCTGGTTTCAAAAATCAGATGCATTCATGGTTACAAAATCTTTAAACGTCAAACACTATGTAAAAAGTTAAAAGCGATTTTTTTTATTTAAGTTTGAGAGCGTAATGGTAGGTACAGACTTAGCAACGTGTTTATGCAACCAGGCAGATTGCATTGTCGGTCGCATAGTGTGCAGTCTTGTTTATGGTTGCATTCGAAGTTGCTTTCGAAATTTCGAAAATATCAAAATGTTTTAATGTTTATTGGTTGCATTGTAGGTTGCATAGTCTGTATCAAAATATGCAACATGAAATATAAACGTGTTGCGTAAACACATTGCAAAGTCTGTACCCACTATAACAAGCAGGGAACGAAGCCGATCGGCTGTGAGTCGGCTAACAGCCGCCGCTGGCAAATTTTCTAAATTAGAAGTAAGTGCTGATATGGTCATAGTTGAATTTTGGGACGCGGTTTCAAAACATACAAATGGATTGAACGAAAAATGTTTTTATGATTTAATTAATTTAATGTAAAATTTAATGTCACTGCCACACAGCTGCTGAAAGGATATTTTCGCAGCTAAGTCTAGTTAAAACTAAATATAGGAATAAGCTCGATTTTAAGACTGTAAACTCAGTAATGCAATCTAAAGAATTGTGCATCAATCGAAACAATTCCCATTATGTTTGGTCTGCCAAAGATTTGTTTTAATATTAACAAACTTAACTTTATCTATACAGTCTTGTGTTTTGATAACGAATGTAATTAAATTACATATTATTTGTTGTAACAAAAACATTTTTGGTTTGGAATTTCTAATAAATAAAATAGATGCACAGTTGAATAAAGATGCTTGTTTTGTAAAGATTTTTGTTTGAGGTTTTCAAACTTATTATTAGTATTAAGAGTCTTACTATAAACATACGAAGTTTGTTAACTAAATTAAAAAATTTTTTGGGTTGAAGTCTACTGACGAGTTCCACAAGCGGGAACGAAATGCATATAGACAATTGCTTAACCATAAAAACAAGCCAATTTTTGAAATTTCTAATAATTTACCTGAAGTATTTTTTTACAAAATTGATTTTATTGATTGTTAATTATAATAAGATATACTTTTAAAACTGAAATACAAAATTTATATTATATGATTTTATATATTAACATATGTATGTATATTTTTCAACTGAACTACAAATAAAACAGTATTTTAAATACATAAAAATTTTGGTTACTTTTTTTGCATTTGGTTACTTTTTTTTTGTATTGTGGTTACAAAATTTTTTTGGTCGTGGCAACGCTGCTTATAATTGATAAAGTTGGTTATTGTTAGTGTGAACGTATTAGTAATTATCGGCTAAATTTACCTTATTTCTTCTGGATTTAGCTTTAAAATTTTTATTAAGCTCTTAGCTTCTTTTTTTAGCTTTTTTAAAAACGGATTTAGCTTTTTTAGTCTTTTTTAATCCAAATTGCGTATTCTCCAAAAATATATCAAATACATACGTGATTTAGCTTAATTTTATTTTAAAATCTGGTCACACTGTTTATTGTGTATGTAAAGAGAGTGAGAGAAAATTGTTTTTTCGTCGTTCTTCGGCGTACAAAATAGAAATAAATCTATCCCAGAGCTCGTCACGCACGACGAATTTCGTTCTACGGCGGTGTTGTGTTCATTTTCATATGAACAAATGTGTTTTATTTTTCATGACGAAAGTTCGCACTAGGGATGCCAATACCGAAAACCCGGGATTATTCTAAAAAACTGAATCCCGAGTCCCGGGATTTTTAAGCAGAGATCCCGGGATTTTTGTAACACTAAAAATCTGAATTTTTTTTATTAAATGCAACTATGTTTACGTTTGTAAATAAACATGAGTTGAAATTTAATCATAGTAGCCATGAATCAAATGCTTTTTACTGGTTATAAAAAGAAGTCGTAGCGAAAAAATTATTAGTAATGAATTTTGTACCACACAAAACAAAGTCGGAAGCTTGGTTTGGTGTTTTTTCTTAGTGGATGATAATGGAACTGCGCACGCAAAAAGCAAATTTTGCAAAAAGGGAGGTTCTACCAAAGGTCTTTTGACACATATTAATGTAAGTATACTTTGTCAGATAAATATATGAAAGAAAATGTTTTAAATATTTTTATAGACCCATGATATTCAGGTAGAAGGTTTTACCTCAAGCAAAAATACTAAAAATAACTAACTTTCTTGGCCCACAAAGAGAGGTGTCGCTTAGCGCTATCAAATAAAGCCCACGGAAATAACGGCCAAATAAGAAAATGAAATAAAGCCCAATAAAATTAAGGAATTTTTAATTGGGCTTTATTTCATTTTGAGTTTGGTTTCATTGGGCTTTATTTCATTTATATTGGGTGTTATTTCATAAATTTGCTCTTGGGCCTCAATTAATTTTTTTGGGTTTTATTTAATTGGGCTTTATTTCATTTCTTATTTGGGCGTTATCTCCTTGGGCTTTAGTTCATAGCGCAATTACAGCACCAAGCGAACGTTGTTTTTCGTCAACAGCTTATATTTGCAATAAAATAAGAATTCGATTGTCGGCTGCCACCCTAGATGCATTAATTTTTTTAAGAATTTTCTTAAGAGATACGACTTAATACACAAATATTACTTCAATTTTACTTTAAATTATTCCGACCAATAATACATCAAAAATGTTTTATTTGGTTCTGTAATGAATTTAACTTTCTTCATGAATTAAGAATTTTTTTTAATACTTATACTTACATCAATAATAAATTATAATTATAAAAGCTAATAAATGAGATTATATAATATACTTTAGATTATAAAATCCCGAAAAATCCCGATCCGTCCCGGGATCCCGTTTTTTTAGTTCCCGGGTTTTAGAAAACCTAATCCCCTTTGGCATCCCTAGTTCGCACCGAAAAATTCTTCGTTCGTCCCAGTTGTGTTCCCAGCATATGTAATCTAGTTATAAAGAGACATAAATACACAAAAGTTTAAATCATGATTACATTCGTCAAACTCCTCATCGTTTTCATGTTTACATAAGAGTCATACTAACACAGAATTTACGTTTTTTTAGGACTAGAGTTAAAGCATGTGTGCTGGAAGTTCCTGTGGCACTGGTATCCTGTTTGTTAATATGCCTGGTATGTGGATTTATCATTCCTCTTACTTTCTTTTTTGTAAAATGATCTTGTGATTGTTCTTTGCTTAAGTTCAAATGTCAATTTATCACAAATAAAAGTTAATATGTTCTGTTTCAATGCCGCATAAAAGGAGTTAAAGCACCAAGAGGAAGAAAAATTATATAAAAATCAAATAAAATTTAAAAATTTAATTAAAAAAATATTTCCAGCAGAGATGTAAATAAAATTTAATTAAAAAAATGAAAACTTTAACTGGAATGAAAAAAAATTAAATAGCAGGTGGTAAAAATTTGTGATAAATAGTTATATGTAAATGTAAAAAATTGAGCCAAGAAAGTACTACAGGGTGGCGCAGAATGAGCAATATGGTTTAAATTCTTTATGACTTTTTTAATTATTATTCTTTCTTTGTTTTTTTTCAGCATTTTGTGAAGAAGACCTTGGGAATTAATTATGATTCATTACACGATCGAACAACTTACAAAGTTTAATTTAATTGAATTAAATTTTTCAAACCAACAATCTATTGTGTTGACACAGCGTGCATATTGTCCTCATTTTAATGTCCGCATTGCACCCACAGTTTTCTTTGGGGATATTGAAAAAAGAAGAGTGTACGTTAACAAACCCAGAACCATACTCCAACTAAAAACCAACATTCGAAATGAAATCATGGCCATTACACCCGAAATTTTGCGAAAAGTTATGGAAAATATGAGATGTATACTCTCCCTCGCTAAAAAGAGCACGTATGTGCGAAGCAGAAAATGGACATCACTTACAGGATATCATTTTTCAAAGCTAATTGCAAAAAAAATCCCCAATAATAAACTTTATTTTAAAAAAAAATATATAATAATCGCATAAATAAAAACGTTATAAACCATTTCAACCATATAGCTCATTCTGTGCCACCCTGTACTTAACAGTTTTTAGGGTTCTGCACAGCAAAGGTCTGTCCATCCGCCTGTCTGTCACAGGTTTTATTTTCGGGAACCGTAAGAGCCACGGAGCTGAAATTTGCACAATGACCGCTAAATTTAAATGGTTTAGACGAGCAACGAAAAATGTTGAAATCCTAATGTAATAATATACAGACAATTATATATGCGGACACTTGGAATTTTCAAAGTTAGAGTATTTTTATGCAGGATCTATACCAATATAAAAAATATAAAATTTAAAGGGTATTCTATCCGTTAATGTAATTTCGACAACTTGGAAACTCTTGAAATTTTCAAAAACGCTAAAACTAAAAAATCCCAAAATTAAAAAAAAAAATTCCAGAATACAAAAAAAAAATGCTTAAATGAAAAATATCACCAAAAATTAAATAAAATATGTAAATCGATAAGAAGCACAAAAAATCCCAAAAAAAGGTCGCCAAGCAACTAAAAGATCGCGAAAAATCTAAAAAAAAAACGCCAAAACTAAAAAAGGGCAAAAACTAACAAAATCGCTAAAATTAAAAGCATTAAAATAAAAAAAATTGCCAGAAATCAAAAAAACGCCAAAACTAAAAATAGTATCAATAAAAAAAAACCCCCAAAAAATCGCCAAAAAGAAACAAGCTTCAAAACTAAAGTTCGTATATATTAAATTATGTTACGTAAAAATATTCCTACAGGGTTAAAGCAAAGAACTATCTGGAAGTATTTAACTAAAGCACTAAACGTACACACATATTTACGTGCAAATACTATAGCAACAACAATAATTGTATACATAGCTACAGACACACACACATACAAATAAAAGTGCGAGCACTGTACTACCAGTAGCAAACCGCATCGCCAACATAAGAGTCGTTACTTTGAAATTCAAAAATAACGGCCAATCGAATTATCTACAAACGCCTAGAAGCAGCAACATGAATTTTCCCGATTGTGCTAGAGGACTGTTTGAACATCTGGCTACCAATAGTAAATGACAATACAGATGTCATCATGCATAGATGCCATTACTAAGTACAGACATGTTATTACGCCACCTATCGGGTGAACATTCGAGAACCGATTCATGTACTATAAAAAGTGGCAGCATGTGCGAGAATGGAGCAGTGCTAATCAGAAAGTAGTCAAGTTAAGACCTCGTTGAAAGTGGATAATAACGATAAGAAGTAGTTAAGTAAAGACAAGTTGTAATTTGCTTCGTTAAGAATAAAAGGAAAAACAGTAGCAAATAAAAATTGTGATGTTATTTATTTTTATTTTTGAGCAATCAAAAGAACTCACACGTTTAATAAAATTTAAACGTAACAATATGTAGTGTCCGAATGGAACCCTTCGTAAGCGAGTCAAAGACGCATTTTACTGAATAAATTTTTTTCGATGTAAAAAAATTCAGTTTTCCATCCCTGCTCTCGTATACACTATCTTGCTCTTCTCTTCACCATTTTACTACATATTTGCCAAACCGCCAACAAACACAAATTGATTGACACAGCAGTGTTGATTTTTAATTAACTGCGAGGGCAGTTCAAAAAGTCGCAGATTTTTTTTAAATGTCTTAGCATGCCTAGAAAAACAATTTTAGATAGCTTAAAACGTTACTATAGGATTTTTGATTGCAATCAAAAGATGTGTTTTAAATGGAAAATTCCATTCAGGCAGCCACCTGTTCATTATTAAAATTTTTGCGCACGTACGAGGTTAAACTGCGCGCCACATTCAATTTAATGAGTGTAAGGGTTTAATATTAAAGAATTGATGTTTGCAGAAACCTCCAAAATTTATAACTCAATTACTTTCGTTTATGGCTTTGAGAGAAGTAAAATATGTATGTATGTATATCATATGATATGATACGAGCATTTAAACTTATTAATTGCTATAAGAAATACAAAAATATTTATTTTAAAAAATTGGAGCAAAAACTATATATAAGCATAAATGCCCAAAATTCCAGAGCAAAACAAGAGATGTAAGCTTTTTAAAGTCCTTAGTGCATTTTGTGTGTGTGTGTGTGTCACATGTGAGTTTTTAAATTTCCGTTTCCTTGTTTTCACTGGCAACCCCTCTTTCACACCCACACCAAAGCAAATATTTTCAAATGGATTTTTTTCCCACATTAAAATATAAAAGGAGCAAAAAAATCTTAATAAATATTTTTCCATTTATTCTACAAATATGCATTTTTTCATTTTTCAATATATTTTCATTTATTTTAAAATAAAGTGGCATAAGGCCGACCGGACGGCTGGAGCAGCGCAAGGAAGAGGGAGAAAGTGGTATGAATTCTATTATTTGCAGCCAGTGTTAAAATAAATTTAATATAGGTTTTTTTCTTTTTAAATATGCAATGCTCTTTTATATTGATATAAAAAAATTGTTGCATTTTTATCCTCTTTTAATTTAAAAAAAAAAAAAATAACTTTTCTTTTTTGTATTACAATTTGAAACGATTTGATTTTCTTGTTAGTTTGTTAGTGTGTGTATGTGTGTGTGGGTGTGTGTGTTTGCATTTTTATTCATTCATCTTTTAATTTGTAAAATGTTTTCGATTGAAATTCTATGCATTTCATTTAAAACATTTGCAGCAACACTACTTTGAATTATTGTGCCTGACGGTTTTTCTGTCTGTCAGTCCAGCTGCCAGTTCTTTTACTTAAGTTCCTTGCAACACTTTATTCCAGCTTATTTTTTCTCTTTAACTTTAATAAATAATGCCAATCAAAAGAAGGCCATGCAGTTGCATTGCAAAGTGGAATGTGTTTGCCAAAGTTTGTGTTAGAAGAAATGCGCATACGATTGCTTATGTGCTATATATAGAATATTTACATCCGTTTGATCCTTTTGATGTTTTTATTATTATTGAATTTTTTAAATAAGATTTAGATTTTAAACGAATAATAACAAGAAAAGTGCAGCCGCTCAAAAGCATGCTTGCAATACCAGCAGTTTTATTTGCTTGTGCAAGCAAATATTTAACTATAATTATCCGTCCACCCGTCTGTCTGTCACAAGAAGCGCAAGAAATGCTGAAATTTTCATAGAATATGTAAAACTTTGGATATTCTAAAGCGAGCAACGGAAAATTTTTAAATTTTAATGTAATATACAGATAATTTATATGTTTATGGACTCCACCAATTAACAAATTAAAAAAACTTGAATTAAAAGATATTCTGTCAGTTAATGTGTCTTGGAACGAGACAAACTCTTAAACTTGAAATCCCAAAATTAAGAAATGACGAAACGAAAAATCGCCAAAATGAAAAAAAAGCTTAAACGAAAAAAATCACCATAAATAAAATAAATTACCTAAATAAAAAAAGTCACAAGTAAAAAATCTCCAGAAACCGAAAAAAATCGCAAAAAACCGAAATTAAACACCAAAAACCGAAAAAAGTCGCCAAAACCAAATATGTACATGTCTTGTAAAAAACAAAAAAAGTTGCCGAAAACCGACAAGAAAAAAAAAACGCCAAAACTAAAAAAGCGTCTATAATAAAAATATAAAAAATATAAAAAAAATCGTCAAAAACCGATAAAAAAACCGCTTAAGACAAACAAGTGCCGTACGAAACCTTCGTGCGCGAGTCAAATTAGCACTTTACTGAATTTATTAATATTGTCACGTTTTTATCCTTTAAAAACGATTTTCTGTGGACTCGAAGATTTGCAAATGAATAAAAGACCTCAGCGTACTAATTAGGGTTAAGAATGATACTTTATTTACTAAATGCACTTATCTAATAAAATCAATATACACACAAACACAACTTAGGCCCAATAATCGACTTATCAATTAAGTGTCATTTAGCTAATAGCCACTTAATTTTAAGTTGCACTTAATTGCAATTTCATTTTTTCAGTCGTAAAATTAAATACTATGAAAGTGTGGTAGCACTGTGAAATGTTGATAGTTCTAACAGAAAACAGATGTTTAATGTAAATAAGAAAGTTAGGTTATCAACATGTAGAAAATTAAAATTGCATAAAAACACATTTTATGAAACCAAAAGAGCATCAGAACGCATTTTTCTATTTATTTATTCCATGATATGATACTATGCATTGTATATGTTATATGTTTATGAAAATTAAACGAAATTCTTTTTAATACGATGTTTATGTACATGTTTTCAACAAACACACACAAGCACAATAACATATGGTATGCTCGTAAGACTTAAGTGTGATTTAAATAGACAAGGTTTGGCATTTAAATGGCTCTCAACTTTATACTGAAAAAATTAATTCGGTACTTAAGAGGCACTTAAAGATAAATGATACATAATTGAGAAGTCAATTATTGGGCCTTAAATTACTTAAATGATACACATCTAGTTGCCACGACGTCAACTGCGCCGTTGTATATACACGTCTCAAAATACTGAATGCGCTGGTTTTATTTAGGGCAATACAACTTTTCTGCTGTTCTTCACACAAGCCTAACACTGCCGGCGCTCATTGTTTGTACAATAATAATGGCTCATTGACTTTACTTTTAAACACTTCGGCACGACTATAAACTATTTTAAACTGAGATTTACTCTTTCTTCACAATAATGAACTGAACTCTTAATAGACGACTAACTCTTCACAAAAAAAAAAAAAACGCTGACTTTATGGTAGACTGAAACTGCCAGCAGATGCGTCGCCCTTTTATACTTCACACAAGGCTTCCAGAATGTGACAGCAATGTCTAGACAATCTCAGCAGCATCTGCAATGCTTGCTTCCGATCGCTTCATTAGTTAATATATTAAATATGTATGCATGTGCGTATATACATCATTAAAGAAGCAATTTATGCTGGTTGTTCACTGATATATCATTTTCTTAATTTTTATTTTTGTTTGCATTACAATATATGTGTGTGTTTGTATGTATATCTTCTTAACAAGCAGAAACTATTTCATTATTATTGTTGTTATAGTTTTTATGTTTATTTAATCTTCTGCTTGTATTTACGTATGCATGTGTATTTAGTTCTTTAGCTTGTTGCATATATTTTTAATTCCATAATTTTCGTTTTATAACTATTTCTAATTTATTTTTAATCTCTTCACTTATTCTGCCTTTCAGAGCACAATTTTTTACCGCATTTTCAATTAATTCAACTTGAGCTGTTAAAGTAACGAACAAGAAAGCAATACAGTAGTTTTCGTTTATAGTAGATATATAGTCCATATTTAATGTTTTTTGTGACTTTTGAGCTTAATTTCATTCAAAAAGTTGACGATATAGTCCATTTACTATATAGTCATATTCGACATATGTATATGCACCAACTTTGTGGTAGTCAAAATCCAAATTGTATGCAAACAATTCGCGTTATAGTCACAAAAATTTTCAACAGATTTTTTTGAGTTATTTATTTAAGTCATAAACCAAAAAATTAATCTAAATTTCAACCTCCATCTATTGTTTAGTAGAAGAACATGTCTTTAGAACAAAACATTGTTGCATAAAAGGCCACACAAATGTGCCTTTTAAATACAACATTGTTTTGTAATTGACATTGTGCACAAATATCAATTTATTAATTTTTTTGGTGTTTAAAATTTCTTTAGTTTTATTAATAGAAATATAGTATCCGACAGCCTTCTGTCACTTTCTCCATCTAGTTACTATGTATCCGTATCGTATCACTGAATGCTTTTCATTAAAGGCTGCAACACGCAAAGGAGCTTTCAAAAACACTTTAAATCCACATGAAATTAATGCAGAACCAGTAGACAAAGCGAAAAAAATAAAAAAAATTGTTGGGTTTAAAAGGGCTATTTTCCCATGCTCTTGTTTCTTTTTTTAATTTTCAATGGTATTGGTATTCTTGACTTAAGCCAAGTTGAAGGAGTTTTACGGTGTTTTCGAATATCGAATAATATCACAAAAAATACGATTGTAAATTTTTATCGGTTTCCTCTTTTTTGTTCTTATACGGTCTTAAAAACTGCAGCTTTTAAATACTTTGCAACCAATCAAAAACCAAAATGTGATTTATACCATGAACAAACTAAATAAATTCAGTAAAGTGCGACTCTGACTCGCGCACGAAGGGTTCCGTACGCACACTAGATATGTAATTTAATACAAACTTCATCCTATATAATATATAGTTTTGGCATTTTTTTCGTTTTTGGGGTCTTTTCGGTTTTTTTTTGTTTTGGCGGTTTTTGCATTTTTTCGGTTTTGGCGATTTTTTTAAGTTTTGGCTCTTTTTTTTAGTTTTGACACTTTATTTTCTTGTTTTGGCGATTTTTTTCGGTTTTTGCCGTTTTTTTCATTTTGGCGATTTTTTTCATTTTTGCGATTTTGTTATTTAAATTTTTTTTAGTTTTGGCGACATTTTCGCGTTTTGGCGATTTTTTTTTCATTTTGGCGTTTTTTTTCATTTTGGCGATTTTTTCGAATTTGGCGATTTATTTTAGTGTTAGAAAATTTTTTTTAATTTTGGCGATTTTTTCGTTTTGGCGATTTTTTTTAATTTTTATCGATTTTTTTGGTTTGGCGATTTTATAATTTTCGGTTTTTTTAGTTTTACCGTTTTTGAAAATTTCAAGTGTTTGCCTCTTACGGTTTCCAAGATATAGCAAATTGTCAAAATTACATAGTCAAAATTGCATTAACTGATGGACCACCCTTTAATTTTAATTTTTTTAAGTTTTAGTGCTAATTGTTGTAGTCTGTATAAAAATACACTAATTTTACAAATTTCAAGTTTCAATATACATATATATATGTTCATACAATTGTATGTATATTATATGGGATTTTAAAATTTTTCGTTGCTCGTTTTGGAACACCCTTTAATTTTTAATTCTCATGTATTTGTTGTTGTAGCGGCCAAGGTTCTACATATTCTGTCCGAATGGCAGGTCCTTAGCTCTTACGGTTCCTGAAAAAATACCGTGTGACGGACAGACGGACAGCGTAGCGAAAACAATAGGGTTCCTTTTCACCTTTGGTGTACGGAACCCTAAAAATGTATTAAAAATATAAATTTATAATGAAATATGCAAAAATATGTATTTATTATAAAATATGCACTAACAAATCGATGCCATTTTGTCGCAAATTTGTTGATTCGCAGAGATATTGTTACGTAAAAATATTCCTACAGGGTTAAAGCAAAGAACTATCTGGAAGTATTTAACTAAAGCACTAAACGTACACACATATTTACGTACAAATACTAAAGCAACAACAATAATTGTATACATAGCTACAGACACACACACATGCAAATAAAAGTGCGAGCACTGTACTACCAGTAGCAAACCGCATTGCCATCATAAGAGTCGTTACTTTGAAATTCAAAAATAACGACCAATCGAATTATCTACAAACGCCTAGAAGCAGCAACATGAATTTTCCCGATTGTGCTAGAGGACTGTTTGAACATCTGGCTACCAATAGTAAATGACAATACAGATGGCATCATGCACCTATCGGGCGAACATTCGAGAACCGGTTCCTGTACTATAAAAAGTGGCAGCATGTGCGAGAACAGGGCAGTACTAATCAGAAAGTAGTCAAGTTAAGACCTCGTTGAAAGTGGATAATAACGATAAGAAGTAGTTAAGAAAAGACAAGTTGTAATTTGCTTCGTTAAGAATAAAAGGAAAAACAGTAGCAAATACAAATTGTGATGTTATTTATTTTTATTTTTGAGCAATCAAAAGAACTCACACGTTTAATAAAATTTAAACGTAACAATATTTTATTTACGTTGACCTACGACCAACGACAGAAAACATGTACATATTTACATGGAAATCCTTTCCCTATTCATCAGCTTATTTTTTGTTTACAAGTTTATAACGAGGAATTTATTTGACAATTACTAATTTGCTTTGCTTGATGAAAACACTTTTTTGACAATTACTTTGTGAAAAGCGCAGAGTTACATCTAATGAGTGTATCTGTATTTAATGTGCTTTGTTTGAGGGAATCTAGATTATTTGCTGATTCATAACTTCGATGTTAGTTAGCCGATAAAAAAATTAATTGTTTTTGAAAGACTTTAGCTGCCACTTGGTATATTTAACAAAGAGGTTGGCACAACGAACACAAATCATTTTTAGGAAAAACAAAGACCGCTTTAAATAAATTTAAATTTCTCATCTTTACTCTGAATAGTTTGCTTTATTTAAAGCTCATGTCCTACTCAATCTTTAAATTCAATTTGTAAAACATTTAATTTTACTTTCATTTTGATACTTTTAGCCTTTTTGTTCTTAAATCTGGTTTTAATTTAGATTAAGGTCAACGAGAGTTTAACAATCTACCTAAAAAAAAAAAGAAGAATGAATCCAATTAAGAACAGATGGTGAAAAAGTCACTCATTCACTCACTCATTCACATACATCACAGCATTAAGGGCACACAAGCAAATAAAAAAAGCTTCATCAGGTTTATATGATCCGGAAATGCATTTGGAAATTTTGTTGCAAGACAGAGAGTGACCAATAAAAGAAGGGAGAAAACAAGAAAAGTACAGAAATGGTAAAAATCATCATTATTGAACTTGCAGTATAAGTGAGTAAAAAAAATATGTCAAAGTTATTAAAGGTATAAGACATAAAACAAGTAATTGTTTATTTAACAATATATTTTAACAAAAGGAGCACAGTGGAGGCCAAAGTCCCGGTACACACACGCCAATTTAAGTTGGACAACTTTTTAATTCGTGGGCGAGAGAGGAAAATATGATGGCTAACATCTTCATTATCTTCTCATCTCTCATTCATAAGCTCAAAAGTTGCCCAACTAAAATTGCAGTATGTGAACCAAGTGGACCATAGATAATTGCTTTTAACAATCTTAAAGAGCCACTGTTACAATTTGGGGATAAAGTTGCGTATAGATAATCCTAAATTTAACCTTTAAATTTTTTCCATTATTACAATTGCACGATAACATAAACAATACATTTTTTGCATTCTGGCAACATTGCTGTGGATACCGGCTACTTTTCATTGTAAAAAATACACAGTGGCAACCACTTGTGTTGCACATAAAAAAATGATAATTGCATATAGAAATGGTAGTACGGTACAAGGGTAAAACGGTACATTTTAAATGTAAAATTGTCGTTCTTATCTGTCGATTTGAAACGATACAAAAACGTCAATTGGCTTGAGTATAACAATTGTTTTTAGCACGTAGAGCTCGAACAATTAAAGAATTTTTGGGTAAAAAAATATATTATCATATCATAAACTTGTAAAATAAATATTTTTAGTGTTTCCGTTTTTTTTTGCTGGGTGGAATTAATCGTTTTTCATCCTCTTATTTTCCAAATTATTTATTTTTATTTTCCATCAATATTAATGTTTTGCCACTGCTGTTGCCATTACTATTGTCTTATTTTTATTGATAATTTTATTTGCGTTTTGCTGGTGGCTGAGCGGGAATGGGGGTGGGGGTGGGGGTGGGCGAGTTATACATATTTCTGTTGAGTGGGTCAGTTTGGTTACCGGCTATTTGCTTCATTGTTTTTTGTAGCAAGTTCATATTTATTTTTATTTTTCTTTTTTATGTATTCTCTGTAGAAAACAACTTTAATTTTGCTTATTTGCTTGGTTGCATCATATGTACATATGTGTGTGGTAACACAACCTTCAATTTTTGTAACAAATTATATTTACTTTCACAAAATCAACAGGGTGAAACTAAAAGAGGGATTTTTCTCTTTCATGTGTTTCAAAGTCATTTTGAAAGTGTAACACATTTTGCTTTCGTCTGTCGTCTATAAAAAATGCATCAACATTATTATTACATTTATGTGATGATACTTTTGCTTTTTCTGTTCAACTATTAAATTTTATATGACTTTTTTTGTTTCTTTGGTTTGCTTGTGCTCATATGTTTTTGATTTGGCATGGTTTTCATTTCATTATTGTGATGTTGCCTTTTCATTGACTTTTGCTGGCCAGCAAAGTTTATCGTGGATTTTATATTACTTTCTTTTAATTTTACCAATATTATGAAAGTTAATTTGTTATTGGCATTTGGGATTTTTTTTTATTACATACTCTTTCTTCAGATTTTCTTTAATTGAGCATTATAAAGAAACGAATCTGATAGAACTAATTGAAAGAATAAATGATGTGGCATCATAAATGTTTAATAGAAATTGCATGTGAACTCTTTAATTTATTGCAATATTATTATTATTGCTTAAGTTTGTAACAAATAGAAAGTAATTAATATGAAGCAATAAGAAGGAACATTTTGAGGATTTGTAAAGCTTTTGGTTAAAATGAAAACGAAAGGCAAGTAAAATATTAATGAGCTATAATAATATATGAAAATATAGATTTTCATAATGAAAATTGATCGACTAATAAAAATATTATTTTTAAAAGGGGGTAAAGAGTAAAGATAGGGATGTATTTCTAAAATATAAAATATGTTTAATTAATAAAGCAAAATTTAGTTTAAAAATTAGTTGAAGTACCAAATTAAAGTAAAAACAAAAAAAAAATAAACTTTCCAGCCCTGGTTTATCGAAAACAATGTAAATGTCGGGAATGGTCTTTTTGATTTTGCTGATTTTCATTTTATTCCAGACAAATTCTGACACATCAGTCCAAACACCGAAGTCTCTAGCTTTAAGGTCATTCACATATTACGCAACGCTATTTTCGGAGTTTTTTTAAAGCCCCCTACTCTTTAATAAATTTTTAGAATACATTTTTTTAAACAGTAACAAAAATTTGCTTGCCCACTTTATTTCTAAGAAACTTGCTACACATCTTAAGTTCCTACAATAATACGCTCGAACTTTTAGAAAAGTGGGCAGGGCAACGCCTATTAAAATTTTATTTTAAATTTCACAAGTTTTTACTTGTTTGATATTTAAGAAACTTAGCACACATCCTGAACACCATCCAGTACTTTAAACAAAATGGCCGGGCCGGGGCCATGAAATTGCAATGTTTGAAAAATTGGTCGGTACCACGCCCATTAAGTTTTAAAATTAAATTTCACGCAGTTCTACACGTTCGATATTTAGGAGACTTGGTACACATCTTGGGGTCTTGAGACTTACAAACCTTAATTTAAACAACTGGGCGGAATCACGCCCATTTGTTAATAATTCACGTGTTTATATTTCACGTATTCCTATGAAAGGAAGAACACACCTCAGGTTTTTGCAGTAAGGCAATACATTATGTGAAGAAGTGGGCAGGTTACGCCCCTTAAAATGTAAAGATTTATTTTATTTACAGCGGCTTAACGGATTCGATTTTTAGCAAACTTCATACGCTCTTGGGCTCTAAAAATCGTCCTATCGTGAATTTAAAAAAGTGGGCGGGATACGCCCCTATTTTTTAAATATTTCATGTAGTTGTAATTCAAGTATTTCTACGAATTGAAGAACACATCCCAGGCTTTGGCAGTGAGACAGTACAGCATTTAAATAAGAGGGCGGGGTCACGCCCCCTTAAGGCTAAGAACTTATTTTATTTGTTATGTACTTAAAAGCAACGTATTTGATTTTTTAGCAAACTTTACACACTCTTGGGCTCTTAAAACAGTACTATCGTGCATTTAAAAAAGTGGGCAGGGCCTTATTTTTTTTATTGAGTATACTTCTGCTTCAAGTATTCTTCCGAAACGAGTAATAAAACTCAGCCTTTTGCAGTGAGACAATAGAGTACAAACTTGCAGAAGTAGGCGGGAATACATACGTCCCTTAAAATTTAAACATTTTTATTTTAAGTACTTCGGCCCAATCGATTCGAATCTTACTAAACCTGGCACACTCTCGGGAGTACAATCCTGCATTTAAAAAATTAGGCTGGACCACGCCCCTTCTTTTTTTAAATAATTCCTGTACTTCTACAGCAATTATTCTTACGGAACGAGAAATAAAACTTAGACCTTAACAGTGACGTAATACTGCATCTAAAAAAGTTGGAGGGACCACTCCTCTTAAAACATTTAAACATTTATTTTATGCACTTCAGCCCAACAGATTCCTACGACACTTTTGCAAACACATTAGTTTCTTAAGGTGACATAATCATGATATTGAACAGATGGGCGGTGTTACGCCCCTTAATATTTAATTTTATGTACTTCCAGCCAAAACCTATGCCTGTGAAACGTTTAAAATACTTTAGGCTCTTAAGGTGACATAATATTGAGTTTGAAAAAGAGGACGGAGCCATATGCCATAGATTTTCTGGAGATTAGTGGTCATTGTGGTCATTCTTCTATTTCCCACAATGACCACTACTCTTCTCCAGAAATTTTGCTTCAAAAATCACTTTTTTCAAATTAATTTTTCCAAACTCCCAAAATGGTTAGAGAAATGCGACTTCATTTGCTCTTTAAAGAACCACCAGGAACACCATTTCTATATAGTGGGATATATGTAGAATTCTTCTATTTCCCACAATGACCACTACTCTTCTCCAGAAATTTTGCTTCAAAAATCACTTTTTTCAAATTATTTTTTCCAAACTCCCAAAATGGTTAGAGAAATGCGACTTCATTTGCTCTTTAAAGAATTACCAGGAGCACCATTTCTATATAGTGGGATATATGTAGAATTCTTCTATTTCCGATAATGACCACTTTTCGTTCCAAAATAGGACCTTTTTTAAAATTAAGTTTCTGTGTTATTGATATATCTGTTGTATATTCCATTAGTATAATTTCATTATTTAGATCTCGGACAATATTTTCCATTCATTTTTGGGTATAGTATCAGTCCCTGTTCCTGGATTTCGCCACCGAAATCATATTCCTATATTTTATTAGGACTGTTAAGTTGTTAACAGTGCTCTGTTAACTGCAAAATGAGCTCTGTAAAATTTTTTGGTTTTTGTCTCTGCTAATTAAATTTAAATTTATCTTCACACACATGAAAAGGCACCCTATTGTTTTCGCTACACTGTCCGTCCTTCACACGCTATTTTCTCAGGAGCCGTAAGAGCTACGGAACTGAAATTTGGACAGAGTATGTAGAACCTTGGCCGCTACAACGACAAATACATGAGACTTAAAAATTAAAGGGTGTTCCAAAACGAACAACGAAAAATGTTAAAATCCCATGTAATATACATATAATTGTATGAACATATGTATATTGAAACTTGAAATTTGTAAAATTAGTGTATTTTTATACAGACTACAACAATTAACACTAAAATTAAAAAACAAAAACTTAAATTAAATCAGTTAATGCAATTTTGACTATGTAATTTTGACCACTTGCTATATCTTGGAAACCGTAAGAGTCAAACTCTTGAAATTTTCAAAAACGGTAAAACTAAAAAACCGAAAATTATAAAATCGCCAAACCAAAAAAAGTCGCCAAAAATTAAAAAAAAAATCGCCAAAACGAAAAAAATAAATTTCAAACACTAAAATAAATCGCCAAGTTCGAAAAAATCGCCCAAATGAAAAAAATCGCCAAAATGAAAAAAAACCCCAAAAACCGAAAAAAATCGCCAAAACGCGAAAATGTCGCCAAAACTAAAAAATTGTTTATATGAAAAAAAATCGCAAAAATGAAAAAATCGCCAAAATGAAAAAACCCCAAAAAACCGAAAAAAATCGCCAAAACGAGAAAAAAGTGTCAAAACTAAAAAAGAGCGCCAAAACTTAAAAAAAATCGCCAAAACCGAAAAAACGCCAAAACTACAAAACCGAAAAAATCCCAAAAACGAAAAAAAAATGCCAAAACTATATATTATATAGGCTGAAGTTTGTATTAAATTACATATCTAGTGTTCGTACGGAACCCTTCGTGCGTGATTCAGAGTCGCACTTTACTGAATTTATTTTAAATTATCCAATTTTTTTATTCCCCTTCTTCAACAAATATTTAAAGGTTCTAAGTTTTATGCTATCAAATGATCATTTAGTTAAAAATTCGATTGCTTGTGTCATTGATTGCCTTTTTTCATGATTGATTTTTTTATATTAAAAATAATTCGTTCCTAAACGTCTGACAAACAAACATATTTAGTTATAAAAAGATTTCGTTCCAACAAATGTAAGTGTATGCGTCAAACTGACAAAAAAAAAATAAAATTTTTTTCTATGCGGTTGAATATACTCAACAGTGAAGGTAAAATAAATCTCAGATTAACAAATAAATCTTGGCAAGATGTTTTTACTCTTCCTGTTCTTTTTTCTTTTTCCCCAGTTACCAGTATGTATGAAAGTAAGTTCATGTATGTTGTGTGTGTGTGTGTGTGTGTGTGTGTGTGTGTGTATGTGTGCCTGTGTGGTTATCAAAACTTCTGTAAAAGTGTTGTCATAAATCTTTCTTTAGTGGTTTCGTATGTTTTATTTGTATATTTTAACAATGCTCTTATCAAAATCTACTCATATTTTGATACGTTTCTTTTTCTTTTTTTTTTTTTGCTTACGATAATTTTTTTGCTATTGTTTTCTTTTTTGTTATTTGGTGAAAATAGCTAAAGTTTTAGTTTGACAAAAATCTTTGTTGTTCCGTTTTTGCTATCAAAAGGTCTTAAGGTTCTCCATTTATTTTTGTAAGTTTAATTTTTTAAGTTTTGTAAGAAAATCTCTTACTTCTGAGGTTTTAAGTAAAAAAAAAGAAATCTTAAAAAATGTTTTGTTGATACAAAAGGTACTTATTTAAATCTTTTCAAGTGTGGCATGGAAGGAGTATTATTGGCTTAATGTTCATTTTTAAACAGAGTACGAAAATTAATAAAAGGAAACGTTTGCATTCGTTTTATTATTATTTTTTATTTGTAGTAAGTACACTATGAGAATGATTGATGACAACTGGAATAAGTGTGAATTTTTTTGAAACTGATAAGGATAAAAAGAAAATTTCAACTGCGACGTATCTTAAATGAAAAACAAAGGGGACCAGTGTTTGTTAATTTTTGGATAATTGCCATTTTAGGGGATAAATGACACTTTATTTACTAATTACACTTATCTAATAAAATCAAGATCATAATGCACACACACACAACTTAAACAACTTAAAACTGACTGCTGTTCTTCACACAAGACTCGCTCTGCCAACGCTCACTGTTTGTACAACAATAATGACTCTCTGACTCTACTTTTAAGCACTTTTGCACAAATAATGAACAATAATGAAATGAACTCTTAATAGACAACTAACTCTTCACAAAAAAAAAACTGACTTTATGATAGACTGAACTGCCAGAATGTGACAGCAATGTCTAGACAATCTCAGCAGCATATCCAATGCTTGCTTCCGATCTCTTCATTAGTCCAAGTATTAACTATGTATGTGCGTATATACACGCAAAGAAAAGATATGGTTGTAGAATGGTTGAGAAAATGTTCTCAGAAACAAATGTGTGGTCGTCGAAAACTAGTTATTGTTATTTTAAACATTTATTTCGTTACGATAAACAGAGTAATGTTTGAATTTAATAATTACATTATCACATCCATATAAAAGTGTGATATGGTTAGAGTTTAACAATATAGTTTTGTTAAAAATTTATGACTACGACATAATTTGTGTTATTATTTAAAAATAATATGATGTAAATAACAGTATGTTTTCTAGAGCTGCAAAACTATCGATAGTTTGTTGTAAATGAAATATCGATAGTTTTTTCCACTATCGATACTATCGGCAAAAAAAACAAGTAATTAAAAGAGTAAAAATAATCGAAGAAATTATCCGTAGTTGATTTATGCTTTTGTACAGCGATGGAAAAGTTGCTACAATTGTATAATTTTAGCGCTATTTGAATGCCAAAAGTACCGTAGCACCGCAATGACCCATTTAGCACTACTGGAATCTCTTTATATTATATTACATGCCAAAATTGCATTAAAATATGTTAACCCCCTTATGCAAAAAATAATGCGTGCTTGAAGTGTACATTAAAAAAAATTTGCATAGAAAAACCGGTTTTGACGTTCACTTATTTTTTTGCACAAGGTCGTTAATCTTTAGCTCGAAGGTATTAGAAAATTAAGTAAATTAAAGAATTGCTGGAGGAATGTTATTTATTCCAAATTCATCTGCAAATGTGGAAATTTTATTTTCGTACCAAGGAGAGAAGCCGACTATTTGCATCGACTGTGAACAATCGAATAAAAAAAAAGGTTATAAACGTAGTATATCGTAAATGTTACTTTTATATTCAGATCCCAGCAACTAATATTCTTTGCGCACCTTCTGGCGTTTTGTTAATTGATTTTTAGTTAATTAAAAAGTACAATTATTAAAAAAATATTAATAAAGAATTAGGTACAATCGTACTGAAAAAATTAAAATTTTTTTGGAAAGTTAGTACAATTTGTAAACATGACATCGCATCCCTGCTTCTGTATACATAAGTACTTAAATACATATGTATGTATATGAATTTATTTATAAGTCCAAGTGTTATTCGACAAATAGTAGTCACAAGTATCTTAATAAATTCAACATCGTCGACACAAAGATAAATGTTGGTGGTACTGATATCGCGACGGCCGCCAATCGTCTCTTACGATAAAACTTTACAGTTAGTGTCTTAAAAATTATCAACAATTTTCGCATTTTGATAATTCTAAACCATGGGTAGGCCCATAAAATTTTTAGTTTAAGAAAAAAGTATATTTTCGATAATATGCCCCGCTTACGATAAAATCGAAAAAAAGGCTTGATATATTTTTATATACTAATGAAAATGTTGAGGACTCAGGATTTTTTTTCGAGTCAAATGTAGTTTATGTGGCAACTTTTATAAAAATATTCGATACTATCGATAGTATCGATAGTTTTACATAAAACTATCGAAACTATCGAGTGGAGCGACTATCGATAGTTTTGCAGCTCTAATGTTTTCCTAAACCATACTATGTTAAGTTTAAAAAAATATATTTTTCAGAAACATCTGTCAGTTCAGTATTTCGTTTGTAAGCTATCGGTAGTGTTAAATAAATGAATAAATAAATAAAGTATAAACAAAAGGGTAGATCAATAAAAATATATAAACATTTGTGTATCTTTTGATACAAACATGGCTGTATGTCGTGTAAGTATACATTTTATTTCAACAATATTAATTTAATTTTATTTCGAATTTAACGCACAGCTGTTTCTACAATAAATATGTGATTAAAAAAACAAAATAGTATTATTATATTAAATAATACTGTGGTCGTGTTTAACAATATTAATATAATATTAAAACATGTTATGGTGAGTCTCAATTATATTTTAGTCACATCTAACAATAGTGTTGTCATATTTACAATACTAAGATTATAATATAATTAACTCAGATAATATTATAATTAACTCAGATAATAATATTTTTAAAGTTTTGTTTCTGTTAACAATAATATGATTTGACTGCAACCGTATAATTCAATCATAGTATGTTGCTGTTTGATTATGGTTACCTCAACCATATTTTTTCTTTGCGTGTACATCATTAAATAAACCATTTATGATGGTTGTTTACTGGTGTACCATTTTAGAAAAAAATCTCTACAATGAAACAAATCATTTAAATGAAAAAACATACGAAACGAAACGAAAAAATTGAGAAAATAAACAAATAATATTGCCAACAATTAAAAATACACTGAACTAGAAAATTTATTACAATGGAAAATCGTTTGAAAAAAAATTTAAAATGTTTAAAAGAGAACTTCCCAGAAATAGCACTTTTTGAAAAAAGTATTTAACAATTTTAAATGAAGTTTTTATTACATAACAAAAATTAAAAATTTTAAAAACCCTCGACTTTTTTCAGAAAAAATGTTATATCTTCTAAACGGCTGGACCGATTTTTTTCAAACATAGCTAAGAACACTCTCGATCAAGTCATCTTTCAAACAGAAAAAACTAAATGAAAATCGGTCCAGCCGTTTGGCCTGTACGTGGACACAGACAGACACACAGATACACAGACACACACTACAAACTTATAACACCGCTTTTTTTAGTCGGGGGTTAAAAATTATATTATTTGAAATTTATTTATTTATACATAAAGAAAATTAATTTTTAAGGACGGTATTTTTTGAAAAAATCGTTTTGGGGCTAGTCGCAAAGCTACAAAAAAATTTATATTGAACATTTTTTAAAAGTAAGAAGCTTTATTAAGGAGTGGGGATTGTGAGTTGTATAAAAACTCCGAAAATAGCACTACGTAATATGTGAATGGCCCCTTTTCGGTAAATTGGAAAAAGTACTTTTTGCATAAAGTAATTTTAGGATTTTTAGGAAAAAGGTCATTCTTAACAAAATTTAAGGAAAAAATTTTAAAAGAGAGCTTTTCGAAAAAGTAATAACTTGAAAATTACTATTTTGAAAAAAGCAATTTTCGAAAAGATAAAAACTCTAACAATAGCGTTACGTAATGTGTGAAGGACCCCTTTTTGGTAAAACGCTATAACTTTTGGAAAAAGTACTTTTTGCATTTAGTAATTTTAGAACTTTTAGAAAAAAAGATCTTTCTTAAAAAGCTTTAAGGAAAATGTACTTTTTGAAAAAAAGTACTCTTCGAAAAAGTACTGTTTTGAAAAAGGTACCTTTTGCAAATTATGCTTTTTAGAAGACCTACTTTTAAAAAAAATACCACTCGAAAGCATTTTTTAGTGCTACCTTTCAATAATTTATATTAAAAAAGTACTCTTATGATATGTGACTTTCAAAAAAAGGAGCCTTTCGCCAAACATTTTGTTAAAAAGATTTCGTTGAGCAAAGGTTCTTTTATCTATGAATATGAGTATATCGCACACTAAAACAGTCACAGCTCAAAATATTTCAGATGCTGAGTAGTGGCAAACAATTGTTGTTACTGTATAAGATGTAACATAAAAAGAAGCATAAAGTTATTTTATATTCTTCAAGAAGACTGTATTGCAAAAGAATTTGTTGCGGTCGTTAGAGATTTGTTCAATTAACTGGTTTATAAAAAAACAAAACCACTTTAGTGTTTTTTATGGGAATTGTTAAAATTTAAGTTTAAAATTTTTAAACGCACTAATAATCCCAATTGTTTTTTTTTTTTTTTTTTTTTATTAAATTGAAATTGATTATTGAGGGGTTTGGCTGGATCCTATGCGCATGTCACTGTTGCTAATGCAGATCATCAGGGAACTTTTACCCCACTTTGATCATGTTGAGTTGTGACTGTTTATGATTTAGTGTGCGATATGTATACTTCAAGCTAATTTTGTAATGCTCTTTTTGTGACAAATTTTGCTTGAAAAGTGTTTAAACAAAATTTTTGTTTGTTCTTAAAAATACTTCTAGGTATTTAAAAGGTACGTTTGGTAAAGAGGACATTTTGAAAATATACTTTTGTAAAATGCATGCTCTTATAAAAATAATGTCTATGAAAACATATCTTTAAAAAGTTAGTTTTTGATAGGGAATATTATTTTTCTTTCTTTAAAGGAATAGCTTCATAAGAAATAAAGTTTTTCAAAACCATTAACGTAAAGGGAACTTTATTAAAGATGCACTTTTCTAGAAAAAAAAAAAATTAAAAAGGCGTAAAATACGAGTATCAGCTAACAGAAAAAATATTTATTTTATTTTATCGTCAATAAAGCCAAGCTTCAGTTTTAAATAATTTTTAGGCTATAGCGAACTAAATAGGAACAAGTTAATTTGTTGTATTAAACACTTAGAGGAAAGTGGCCACAAAAATTAAATAAAATTAAGCCGTAAAATAAGTTTTCTTATTTGCATAAAAGTAGCGATAACATTTGGGAAAAATCATTTGCAATTTTCTTGCTATTTTATTAATTCTTCAAATTAAATTCAAGTCTGCTTTTACACATAATTTTTATATGTATTTGATAAAATGTTGCCTACTTTTAGGCTAACTATGAACTCTTTTATTACAATAGTTAACTTTCAATTAAAAAAGCATGAACTATTTATATTTAAAAAACCTATTTAATTCTAAAGAATGTTCATTATATGCCACGCTGAATTTATATTAAAATTTCATTTCATTAAATTGAAATTTTAACTGTTCAGGAATTAATTAATTTAAATTAAAAGAAATTTTTGAATTATGGGCCTGTTTCAACGTTCAACGAAGTGTTAAATTTAATTTTTACTTTAGATTATTTTCAAAAGATTTTAAAGGATTTCGCATGACTTAAATGTTATCAATTCTTTTGTTAACAACTTGTGCCATTTGTGTGAATATGATGTCCTAAAAATCTCTTAAGCTTATAAATGTTTATAATTCTCTTAGCAAGCAATTGAAGACTAGGTTTAAATAGTTTTCTTTTATGTAGTTATAAAATTAAAGTGATGTTTTTTTTCTTCTTCTTTATTCTTGTTAATATATCCGGTATATCTTTGACTTGCTTATTTTACGCTTCACTTAACATGTTTAAAAAATAATTGAATAAAATCGGTAAATGTTTGTAGTTAATCAGTTAATGTAAACACTTGATTAAACAGCAAATATTTAGCAAAGAATATTGCTTTATTTTTTCTCTATCTTTACAAAGCAAATATGAGCTTAATACAAAAAAGAAATATGTAATTATTAAACTAGATTACTTCAGAGTACTCGTATAAAGAGTATGGCTTAAGTTATTATGAGGGGATGACAATGTAAATACGAGTATGTATATACTTAACTATTTATTTATGTAAGAAGTTGCATAAAATACTAGAAATATTATAGCTTAATCCTACTTAAGTTATTAACAGGACAGCGGTTTCATGCAAATGCATATTTTTTCCCTCAAACCTGATAATGGCAAGAACGAAATATATTTACGAAACATTGAATTTGAGTGAAAATGGCATCGATTTGTTAGTGCATATTTTTGCATATTTTGCTGAAAATTGATATTTTTGCATAATTTGGTCATAAATGCATATTTTTGTCTCATATTTTGGTATAATTACAAGTTGTGTGTCATATTTAGTAAAAAATTCAAATTTCAAATTAATTCGCTTGCATTGTTGTAGAATTGTAGAAGGATTGTATTTACAATCACATACACCTAACAAACTTAATAAAAATTGTCATTTGGTAATTTCAAGAGGACATTTTCTGCTATTGAAGTCGAAAGTAGTGAAACAATTCTGCGGAAAACTAATAGATATTATTCAATTCATTGTAAGGGTTGAGTTAAATGAATATGTATATAACATTGTATAAAAATAGTTATTTAAATTTGAGCCCATTACGTCTATAGACGTTACACAAGGCCTTTTCAATGCCAAAAATCTTTCTAAAAACAAATTGATAGAACTTCACGTTCGAAAATTTTTAAATGAAAATAAATACATAACACTTTTCTTTTTCAATATCTTGTATACAAATTTAATATAACATAATTGTATTCGCACCTCTTAAAAAAATAAAATATTTTTACATCTTTAATTAGTTGAATGTATGTAAGTTTAAAACTTTTTTTGAACAAAAAAAATTTTTAAAATATGTGCATATTTTATTGTTTTTAGTGCATATCTTGCGTTTTTAGGCGCCTAAAATACCTTTTTTAAATGCATGAAGTCCTTGTCCCTGGTTATTAATAATATGTAAAATAAAGTACAGAATTTTACGACTTCCAGAAGCGTTGTAACAATATCAAGTTTTGGAGATTGCAAAAAAAATATAGCATACTTTTAAGCATTAAAATAAATATTATTATTAATTGCAAGCACATATCACTCACTCATTTACTTGAACAACATAAGTCGAAATATTACATTTTTGAGTTAATTATCATTCTCGTTATTCATATTGCAAAAATATTTCATAAAAATATCTGGTATACTGAACTCTTTTCTTTTTTCTCTCTTTTCTTTTCTAATCTTTTTAAAAACAACATAACAACCGGTTTTAAAACTGTTTAAAAAATGAAATCCGAAACGAAAATTGCTCTAACAAGCTTTAAAATGTGTGTTTTCGCAAAAAAATCCGTAGCGAGTATAAAAAACGTTTCCAAACCGGGTAAAAAATGCATCCTATATTTCACGCTGACAATATTTTCAAAATCGGATTAGAACAAACAAATAGGCATACACAAAAAGTTTAAAGGATAATACCCCCGGCTGCGCTCGCGTTGATCTGTTTAAAAACTACATCGAAACCGGCTTTAAAACCGGTTAAACAATCAAACCCGAAACGAAAATTATCCTAACCAGCCTTAAAATGAGATTTTCGGAAAAGTCCTTACTAAACATAAAAAACCGGTTCTGATTCGGATAAAAAATATCCTATATTTGATGCAAATAATAAGCACAAAAAAATTAAGTTAAAGTTGGTTTACAAACCAAATTTATGTGGGATGGCGAAAAATCTTTCCAAATTAAAGAAATATCTGTCAAAAGAAAAATGCAGACTCGATAAGCTGACGACTTTGATATATCAAAATTGCCATCAACCATATGATAAGCGCAAATGAAGCAGCCAGGTGGACTTGATGCACACAAAAAAATATTAAAAATATTAAATTTTGCACTCTAAAGAGTTTTCTAATAGATTCAACTTTTGTACTTCCTTCTCTGCACCACTAATAATTTTTATGATCAGTAATGTTTTTAAGCACTTTTATTCAATATATTTCTTTTTAGCACTTGTATTTCTTACACAGAGAAAAAACCTCATAGAATCAATAAGATTTTCTCTATGAAACGTTTTTGGCTAAGGGGTATCCCAGCAGAAAGAAGCGAAGATTTTTTCATACAGATTCCTTATTGTTTTTATGTGGTAAATCTTATTAATTTTATCAAGAAGAAAACCACATAAAATCAAGAAGAAATCTTATTATTCACAACTTTTTTTACTCAACTTCCGTTATTTTTAGCCCCAAAAAACAATCCATAGAGAAAAACTTCTTGATTCTATTAGGTTTTCTTATAAATTGTAAACTATAGGGATTTCTTATTGATTGTATTAGGTTGCCTTATTGATTTTTTTTCAATAAGGTTTTCTTCTTGATTTTATTAGGTTCCTATATGATTATGTGTAAAGCATCTTATTGATTTTTTTTAATAAGGAAATCTTCTTGATTTTATGAGGTGTCTTGTTATTTCATATAAATAGACGCAGACAATTTTTGTTCATTATATTTTTCGTTTTTTTATAAGGATGTTTGCAAAATTATTTCAATGGTTATTCAGACTGCTTGTTAGCATATTGGTTAGAGTGTTCGTCTATCAGTCAGAAGTTTGCTGGTCAATTCTTGTCTCCTTTCAAATAATAATATGTATGTATGGTGAGTTAGTTAATTAAGAATACAATATAATATGTATGTATGTATGTACATAAGTATGTATAGTATAAATAAATAACATCTACATATACTACATACATACTTAAGTATATGGTACAGAATTTAAATGAAAATACATTAGCAAAGCACAAAGAATATAGACATATTTTTTTTTATGAGGTCGCCTCATAAAATCAAGAAGAAAACCTTATTAAGAAAATCAATAAGATAACCTCATAAGAACTACAAGATTTCTTCTTGATTTTTTCAAAAAGGTTTTCTCTATGAAATTAATAAGATTTCCTTATTGAAAAAAAACCATAGAGATTTCTTATTAATTTTGTACTATTTTATGAGGTATTTATTAGGCACTGTTTTCTCTGTGTATATTTTAAATATTTGTTTATATTATTTTCAGCTGCCAATCTGTCATAATCGTATTTTCGATAACTTTTTTGGCAACTGGAGGAAGTTGCCATACATAATACAAATTTTAAGTTCAGTTGCGTTGCTAGTTAACTGGACAACTGAAGTTCGGTTGACATCCATAATCGAGCCAAAAATTACCATCAACCATATGATAAGCCCAACTGAAGCAGCCAGTTGGACTTGATGCACAATTGGTTTTTATTTTTTTTTTTTCTTTATTAAAAATATTAAATTTTGCATTTTACTACTGACTTCTGTTTTATTAACTATTATCATTTTAAAAGTTTTACTTAACTTTAATCTCAAAGGTATTTTTATGTATTTTCATTTCAATTTTTATTTCATTTCAATATCAATCATGAAATTGATATTTTTAAACACATTCAAATACACACAAGCACGAAATATAATGTCCAAGTGCAATTCCCCTTATGCCAGCAAATGATTAACATTTAAAGCATTACTTTTAGGAATATTACGTTTATTCTACAGAGAGTCAAAGCTTTAAAAAATTCATTTATTAGTTAAAAATAAAAATATAAAATTCTGAAAATATTTTTAAATGTATGTTTCAATTTTATTATTATTTTTATATGTGGTTTCGTTATATAATAAAATAAAAATGAATATTCCACAATATAAATTTTACAATTTTACACTTCCTGTTAAAAAAAAATAAAAGATAACGAGAAAAAATTTATTTTTATAAAAAAAAACAGAATTTCGACAAATACTTGCAAAATAAAACAAGTGTTTATTTAAATGCACAAAACTATTAACGCCTTGCCAAACAAATCTACACACAAACACTTGCACACATCTTTTGTGTATGTGAAAGCAATAGTGTGGTAATGCATGCTTGTGTGTATGTCTGAAACTGATATGAATAGATAGTGAGAGTGCATGTAAAACATATTCATGTATATACATTTAATATTACAAATGTTAAAAAACAAAAATATGTACATATACATGTGTGTGTAACAGTACTTTGTCTTAAATTCACCACTCACACTTCTCCTCTCTCTCTCACCTCTTTACATACATACATACATATGTATGTCGTCATTATCTCATTCTTACTTAATAACGGTATCAACAACATTGTGCTGGTAACTAACAAGCAAGAAATGAGCATTTAAATTGGACAAACAGTATTAAAATCAGCAACAACAACAACAACTAACTATGTATAATAATAATGCAAAACGACAGAAAAAATCCTTAAGTACATGTGTGTGTCTGCTTACATGTATGTGCTAGATTTGCAAAAAATTACGCTAATGGTATTAAATTTTATACACCTTTCTTTTTCAAGTAAATGAGTATATGTATTTAAGAGAAAATTATATTAAATTACGTACTCGTACACACTAATTACAACATATTTAAGCACGTTGGAATGTTGCTGATTTTTTTAAGATCGCACAAGTATTTGTATAAATTATTAAGCTGGAGTGCTTTAAAAATACCAAAAAAGAATATGTACCATATGTAAATACATATGTTCATATGTATATGTATGTGGCTTAAGTACACAAGTATTTTTGTGTTTTATGAAATTGTTAGTGAAGTTCTTTGTTAAATTGAAATTATCAATAGGTCTTTGCAGTATGATACGCGTAGCGTTGGCTAATGTGAAGTGTTTTTATTCAGGTTTTGAATTATCTATTGAATAAAAGTATGCATGGCTGGCATATGAAGTTCCCCTCCAGCTAAAAAAAAAATTATCTGATTGAATTAAGCCTATTACGGCGTATACTTAATATTTCATTAGTTTCTCTCCATATCAATCATACGTGGTGAATAAATACAATTATGGTATTAAAATCAGCCAGCATTTATTTTATTTTAAGCGCATTATTTTAATGCCAAATTTATTTTTTTTACTATTTGATTTAAGTAAATACAATATTATTTATTGAAATACTTAAAAAAATTATACTCGTATGTATTTGCTTATTGTAGTTACAATACAATATTTCCTCTTTAGTTTTCATTCAATAAAAATTAATATTACTTTTTCTCTTTTGCATTAGTAAACACAACAAGTCTATAATAATTCCAACTACATTTTCATTTCTATGTACAAATAAAAGAATATATTTTGTTGCTAAAGCTGTACCACAAATGCTCAAAACAAATTTGTTCAACAGCTGAGTCAGATTAACTTCGATTTGTTTAGTTTGTTTTTGTTAATTTTTTTATGTAAGTACAACAAGTAATGTTTTTCTTTTTTTTTTTTTTTTTTTTTTTTTTTTTTTTTTTTTGAACATATTAAAGTTTGAATATATTTTTGCTAATTCTTGTTACATTTTCTTTCTGTTTTATTTTCATTTATTTAAAAAAGGTTGTATTTTAAATAATGTGGTATTTATACACATATCTTAATTGCAAAAGAATGAGAATAATATAAAAATTATATCAATTATAAAATTTCCCTTTAAGGGAATTTATTTCAACACAAGCAACTTCCATCTCTAAAACAATTATATCAATTATAAAATTTCTCTTAAGGGAAATTTTTTTCAACACAACGAAATTCCCTTTCTGTAAAACATGACATTAATTATAAAATTTCCCTTAAGGGAAATTTTTTTCAACGGAAGGAAACTCTCTTTATAAAAATTATAAGATTTTCCTTTAGGGAATTTTTTTGACACAAAAAATTTTATATCTGTTTGTGAAATTCCCTTCCCTTCGCATTAATTACGAAAGGAAATTTAATGATTTTTTTTTTGATTTTGCTAGAATTTCGTTCTAAAATCAAGTTTTTTGTGTCATGAAAGTTTCTCAAAAAACTCAAAAGACTTCAAAGATTTGTTAAAATTTTACCTTAAACATCTTAACACCTCAACATTCCTAAAATATAAAATAAAGATTTAAACATATACGCTGAGTGCGTCGAAAAATCAAAATAAATTCAGTAAAGTGCGACTATGACTCGCGAACATAGGGTTCCGTACGAACACTAGATATGTAATTTAATACAAACTTCATCCCATATAATATATAGTTTTGGAATTTTTTCGTTTTTGGGGTCTTTTCGGTTTTTTGTTTTGTCGTTTTTTTCGGTTTTGGCGATTTTTTTAAGTTTTGGCTCTTTTTTAGTTTAGACACTTTATTTTCTTGTTTTGGCGATTTTTTCGGTTTTTTGGCGTTTTTTGTTGATTTATTTTTTTTTAGTTTTGGCGACATTTTCGCGTTTTGGGGATTTTTTTCAATTTTTTGCGTTTTTTTTTCATTTTGGCGTTTTTTTTTCATTTTGGCGATTTTTTCGAATTTGGCGATTTATTTTAGTGTTAGAATTTCTTTTTTAATTTTGGCGATTTTTTTTTCGTTTTGGCGATTTTTTTTTTTTGGTTTGGCGATTTTATAATTTTCGGTTTCTTTAGTTTTACCGTTTTTGAAAATTTCAAGTGTTTGCCTCTTACGGTTTCCAAGATATAGCAAATTGTCAAAATTACATAGTCAAAATTGCATTAACTGATGGACCACCCTTTAATTTAAATTTTTTAAATTTTAGTGTTAATTGTTGTAGTCTGTATAAAAATACACTAATTTTACAAATTTCAAGTTTCAATATACATATGTTCATACAATTGTTTGTATATTACATGGGATTTTAACATATTTCATTGCTCGATTTGGAACACCCTTTAATTTTTAATTCTCATGTATTTGTTGTTGTAGCGGCCAAGGTTCTACATACTGTGTCCAAATTTCAGGTCCGTAGCTCGTACGGTTCCTGAGAAAATACCGTGTGACGGACAGACCGACAGACGGACAGCGTAGCGAAAACGATAGGGTTCCTTTTCCACTTTGGTGTACGGAACCCTAAAAAGAGTTAATTTCCCTAAATTTTCAATACACATCCAATTTAAGCTTTTCAGCAAAATTTTTCAGTAAAGTTGTTTCTAACATAGAATTTCCCTCGCAAGGGATATTTTTTTAGATTAAGAATATTTAATTTTTCTCGCTCAAACACTCAATTTACAACAAAAATTAATGTATGTATGTACATATATCAAAGAAATAAATAGACTTATATCAAATTTTTCCCACAAGGGAAATTATTTTTTTCACATATTTTTACGAATATATAAATACAAAATCTCGGCGATGAAAGCAAGGAAATTTCTATACAAGGGATATTTAATTTTTTTTTTAAACTTAAATTTTCAACACATAGTAAATTTTTGTTTGAAGTGAATTTTTTTTACGACAATTACTAAAATTCTAATTTCAGACAATATAGTCGCGCTATTTTAAATAGACTGCTACATGAAAAAGATAATTTCAAATTATTGAGTCCAGCTGTTTTGCTTCAAATTTGTATTTGTTAATTTTTTGATATAAATGAACGATCAATATAGAAAAAATTCCTGGTAAATTTGTATTCAGAATAAAGCTGAGTATATGTATGAAAATATTGAAATTTTAACCAGAAATCAACAAGAACTAAAATATTTAATAACGCCATTTTGAAATTAATTTTTTTTTTTTATGGGAAATTTTCCTACAATTATTTTTTTTTAAAGAATATATTTAAACAAATTTAATTCATAGCAAATAATAAAATAAATAAATAATAAAAAAAATTGCTGAATACTTAAATTTCCTTTGAAGGGGAATTTAAAAAAAATGTGTGAGCTTTATAAATAAAAGTAAAAAAAAAGTTTCAATAAAATCACCTTAAAATAAAATTTCCATCTAAGGTATTTTTTTTTAAATATCAGGGTATTTAAATTTTTTGTTCAAAATTTAATTTTCAATTACAATTTTTTTTTTTTTTTTTTTTTTTTTAAAGTAGTAACACTCAGGCAATTAATGCTTACTACTATTACTAGGTGTTACCTTCTTTCGGAAAGGGATAGTGATAGAAGACAGGTGGTGAAAGAAGAGCTAGAAGACAGCTTCATTCTTTTTACAACTCTGCTTTTTGCACGCATTTTTTTTTAATAATGCAGTGCTGCAGCGCCTGCAGCTGTGTTTAGTAGCCATTTTATTGGTTATTTTACTTCGCCGATGATTTTGCTACACAGTACTGACGAAGGAGGGCGCTCTTATGTTACATTAGGATTAGCATCTGTTGAAGTCGGTATAGTTCAGTGACCAGTGACTATGCCTTCATCACTTGAACTTTCCTACAACAACTGATACAAAGGGACACTAATGCACATCAGACAAATTCGTGCTGTTGTTATTTAATGAATGTCGGATACAGGGATTGAACCCAGGATATTCGGTTTTGTAGTCAACGTGCTAACTACTTCAGCCAACGCCACCCCAAATTACAAATTTTAAAGTCTTAGTATTAATATAGATTATTTTAAAATTTCCTTTGAACGGAAATTTTTCTTTAAGACTATATCTAAAGGGTGTTTTTTATTGAGGTATAGAACTTTAAGTTGGCATCACTTTTTTAACTGGCGGCCATTTTGTCAGCTGTCAAGTGATTAATATTTAGTTTGGTTTGCCATTTCATCATGAACAGGTTGACAAACGAACAACGCTTGCAAATCGTGCAAATTTATTTCGAAAATAATGGTTCAGTTCGCGAAGTTTACCGCAAGCTCCGTCCATTTTATGGTCGACATAATCGTCCATCAGAGCAATTAATTCGGTTAACCATGGATCGTTTTCGCACTACGTTTACTCTATGTGATAATACGCATCCGCAGAGACGTCGAACAGTGCGCACCGAAGAAACAATTGCCGCTGTAGAGCAAAGTGTTGAAGAGGACCCGAATGAATCGATTCGCCACCGTGCACAGCAATTGGAGCCGACTAACCGACTATTTTGTTCCCGAAGTGGATGGCATGAATGTGGATGAGTTGTGGTTCCAACAAGACGGCGCTACATGCCACACAGCGCACGTCACAATCGATTTATTGAAGGAAACATTCGATGAGCGCATAATTTCGCGGAATGGACCTGTCAATTGGCCACCAAGATCGTGTGATTTGACACCATTGGATTATTTTCTTTGGGGATATGTGAAGTCGCTCGTCTACGCCAACAAACCAGAAACGTTAGGGGACTTGGAAGCCAACATTCGTGGCGTTATTGCCAACATACGGCCCCATATGCTCGAAAAAGTGGTTGAAAATTGGACCTGTAGAATTAGCTTTATTCGAGCCAGCCGCGGCGGCCACATGTCCGAAATCATATTTAAACATTAATGGCATAAAATTATCCTTCCAATAAAGCCAAATTGATGGACATTAAAACGATTTTCTTGTGTTTTATTTCAATTCGAAGTTCTATACCCCTCAAAAAAACACCCTATACTAGCATGCAGTGGAAATATTTTTTCTTCTTATGGGAAAATAGTTGAAATAAATTTATTTAGTGAGATTTTGCAAAGTTTTACGTGAAAAAATTTTTTTTACCCTTAAAGGCGTTGAGAGCCATTGAAGTTTTAACAAAAAAAAAAAAATCAACAAAAACACTGACAAAACTATTTTCAAAAATTTTAAATATTTAAAATGTTACCAAATTTTGTTAATTTGTATTTCCTGCTTTTTTACGTTTTTATTTGCAGCATTTCATTTTCATCTGATGGGTCATTTCAAATCAATATATTTCAAATTTTTCTTTATTCTGTTCCTTTACAGTTTTATTTAAATTATCCCTCATTTCTGCTTGACATGATTTGAAGGTTTAATTTAGTTGGCAAGAAGAAGGAAAGAATGACAACTGATTAAAGTGCCTTTTGTTATATGTATATCTACTTTTTTTTATCAATATTTACTTCCTTGCAGGGATAAGGGCTTTGTACAAGTGACGCCAATATAATTAAACATTTTTTTTTTCAAAATAATTGTTTAATATTTCTAGTTTCAAATTTAAGTACAAAATTCAGTTTTTTTTCAACTCAAATTTAAATCACTTTTCCCGCACTAACTGCTGACATATACATATTTCCGCTAAAATGAATGATTTGTAAATTGAAAAAATACACTCCCTTTCAACTGTTTTAATTGATTTATTTACATAAAAAAACAACTTGAATACATATGAATATTCCAAGCGAAATACCATTTGAATAGAAATTCCTATTAAATCAAAAAGGAATTGCATACTTTTGGGAGGAGGGAGTGTTTTAAACACTTATCAAACCATGAGGAGGAATATTCAGCTAATAGATTCATTTCATTTTAAAGCACATAAGAATGTATTTTGTGCAAATAAAATTTCATTAACATTTCATTAGTCAACATCATATAAACATTTTTATAAAATTTCAACTTTTTTCTTGTATACTCGCACGTTTATATATTCATACACTTTTTCAAACAAAACCTAGAGAGGGACAGAGAGAGAGAGGGAAAGAGAAAACAAAGAACAGCCAAATAATCATGTTAAATTAATAGTTTTTATGTCAACTGACAGCTGAGTAGTAGTGTGATGCCATGTTTTTATAACATCAAGAGTTAAATTGAAACATCAGGATGGAAAAGAGAAACGACAAAAAAAAACTCAGCTAGAACACTCACTTCCGTTTAACTTAAATTAACAAGATACACAAATGAAAGCGTATAAAAAATACCAACTTTGAACAAAAAAAAAATCCAATATGACAAGTGTTTTTAATAAATATTGCTTGGGAGAAGTTGTCTAATAAAAATCTTCGATGAATATTTTTATAGAAAAGTTTTACATAATCGTCTTTTTTTTCTACAAAGCCTAATAAAATATTTCTAAAAAAAGGAAATTTTATGTAGTGTAGTGTTTCCCAACTTTTTCGGCTCGTGAATTCAGAATTTTATTGTCAAATAATTAAACTTATATAGCTAAGATTTGCATTCCTTAACAAGGAAATTTTTTGTTTGTTGCATATTTTAAAATAATTAAAAATTCATTAAAATTTGTATATACAATTTGTATATGCTTATAAAACTCAAGATAAATAATTTAAAGAAAATATCCTGGCTTTCCCTTTAAAAGTAATTTTATGAATTGATGAATATTATTAATTTTGCACCTATAAATTTAAGACTTTATAGTTATAAAAACTTAGGTATAATAAATTTGAGATATATCCACTATAAGGAAATTTTGAATATGTTAGGGTTTTTATAATAAATTTATAATAACAGCAATTTTTCAAAATTTCCCTTTGCTTCTAAAAATGGTAGAACATTTTTATAAGTTCGAGAATATCATCAGTATGGAATTAAGAGTTTGCTTGGTATTATTATAGTCCAACATCTTGAACTTGAGAAATTTCCCTAGCAAGGACATTTTTATTTCCTCAAATTTTTCGAAAATAATTAACATATTTACATCAAAATTCATTATGTAGATAAAAATTTATGAAAAATGTTCAAAATCTTCTAGGGTTAAACAATTTCCCTAATAGGGAAATTTTGCATTCGATCTTTTTCCTTAATAAATAACATCAAAATAAATTACGCTGATAGAAAATTGTAAAAAAAGTCAATTCTTTCAGGATTAAAAAATTTCCCTAATAGGGAAATTTTGAATTCGTTAGGTTTTGACATAAAGTTAGCATCACAATATATAATACTGCTAGAAATTTTGTGAAAATTTTTTAAAACCTTTTTGGATTAAAAAATTTCCCCAGCAGGGAAATTTTGAATTCGTTAGTTTTCTTACAAAAGGCTAACATATTAATATCGAATATATTGCACACTTAATCATAAACATTCACTACATAAAAATTATCTAGAGTACTATATACATATGTATGTGCTATGACTATAAAAATTTGTGTGATTTGCCTTGGCTAAAAATTTCCCATAGAAGGGGAATTTTAAATTTCTTAGGTTTATTTTTAGCAAGAAGCATATTAACATCAAAAATACGTGAAAATTTCTCTAAATTTATTTCGCAAGAAAAATTTTCATAAAAAAGGACAATTTTTAAATCGGTAAATTTAACAAAAAATAATATAATATTAAGCCAGAATATGTTATCCTTACGTAAATTTTACAAAATCTTCAAAGTTTCCTTTGGATAAAAATTTCCTTAGTAAAGAAATTTAAAGTGCGCTAAATTTATTAAGAATAATTAACGCACCAGCATTTATAATGTTATGCTTATGAAACTATATGAAAATATGTTTAAATTTCCCTCGAGTGAAAAATTTCCGTGGCGAGGTTTTTAAAAATATCTACCACATAAACATAAAAAATATTGCAAGTATGAGAATTCGCAAAAAAATAATTTCCAAAGTTTTCCTTGACAGAAAAATTTCCTTAGCAAGGAAGTTTTTAATTCGTTGTTGTCTTAAATCAACATACTAATATTAAAGATACATATTATGTTTATAAAAAATATTCAGAAAATTATTCAACATTTTTCCGGATCGAAAAATGTTCCTAATGAGAAAGTTACAAAAAAAAAAATAAATAAATAAAAATTTCCGGTATTCAACACATATACATAGTTCTACAAAATTGTTTTTTTACTAATAATTTCTTTTATGCCATTTAATTTTTTCAGTTTCATTTTAAATTTTTAACGAAAGTTGTGATTTTTAAATTTACAATTATTTGCTTTAGCATTCTTTCCCTTTTGAATAAATTTATTTTTTTTATGGGTGATAGCTACTGCAGACCAGAAACATGAGAAATGAAATAGCAAAAAAGGAATTTAACTGTCACTGGTGGTAATTGCTTTACTTAATTGTCTAATTGTACAAATTAATTGAGTGTTATTTTAGGAATTCATTACTAAATATGTACATATGTATATTCTGATTTATCAAATGGCTTTTTGTTCAGATTTCAATTGTGTTTAACAGTATCATAAAGCTTATAAATAAAATGAGCTGTCATAATTATAATAAACAATTAATTCGTTAAACATATTTTTAGGAGATTATCGTGTCTGGCTTCAAAATCACAAAACTATTTATACATATTTTTACAGTTGATAAAATAATTTTTGTGTAGATTTTAAAATTTAAAAAAGCTCTTTAGAAAAAATCTGTTTTTAATAACTGCTCTCACTCATATGTAAATTATAATAGTTGTAAGCTTCATGTTTACATTTATATAAGTTTACAAAATGCATTTGCACAGCACAAAAACTATTTGCATTAGTTTAACAAGACAGAAGTCTATTTATTATGCTGGCACTGTCAACAGTATACGAGCTGGATCCCAAAATTAACCTAGAATAAGCACATGCACATAGATAAAATACCAAAAAAAAAACTTCATAAAGTTCTATTCTATTAAGGTAAATGTATTGGAACATTAAAACTATTCAAAAAAATTCTCTTATTTTCAAAAATTTCCCTTTCAGGGATATTTTATGTAGTGGAATATTTTGATCTTTCGCCCAAGACTCCAGAATCTTATTGTCATTACTGAATTATAGACATAAGTAACTTATTTAAAAAATTTGATAGATAGATAGATTTCAATTTCTTAGTTGAAATAATTCCCTGGCGGGGATATTTAAATTTGCTAGAAATTAATTGAATTTTTATTATTAAAAATATTGCCATGACAAAAGATTTTATTTTTAATTTTTCTTAATTATAAAATGTCCCTCGTGAGGAATTTTTATAAATCGTTGGAATTTTTAAAAGTTACCAATACATTAACATTTAATTTTTAATATTAAAAAAATTTTGAATTTTTTTTTCGAAATTTCTCTTAATTAAAAAATTTCCCTTGTGAGGAAATTTTTTGTTCATTAGATTAATAAAAATTATGAATATATTAACATTGAATACATAATGATCAAGAAGGAAATTTCACAAATTTTATAAATTCATTTTGCCTAAAAAATTTCCCCAATAGGGAAATTTTCAATTCATTAAATTTTGTATGGAAAATAAGCACATTTTTATAAAATAAAATGTCAATAGAAAATGGTAAAATATTTTTTAAATATCCCTAAGAAAAAAAATTTCCTTACAGGGGAAATTTGTAATTCTTTGGATTTTTAGGAATGATAAGAAGCATATTTGCATTAAAAATATTATGCTTACGAAAGTTTTTCAACATTTCTTCATATTAAAAAAATATTTTTAACAGGGAAATTTTTGTTTGCTAGTATTTTTCAATGATTAGAATAAAGAAGCAAGACTATGTACAATTGAAATAAAATAATTAATTTAAAAAATAAAATTCCCTCAGTTAAAAAATTTAAAAACAAAATTCCAGGCCGATACGAACTTTAGCCTAATCAAATCATAAATATAGAGAATTCCCACTTTTATTACCAATTAAATTTTACATCTTACATACATATTCGTGCATAAAGAAAACATGTCAGTTGTTGAAGCAAAACCAAAAAGCTATATAAACCTTTCCTCCGTAATTAAGGTGATTTTGAGATCGCCTTCGTATATTTAGTTAAGAGCTTTATATTCGTTAGTTGACTAAAATGTCAAAAGTTTTTGTCATTGAAAATAATGTATATTTACATTGCTAGTATCTATTGCAAATATCCATAAACCAAAATATTAAATGTGTATTTCAGCAGTTAAATAGGACTGGGTTTAGACATGGCAATTTCAGTTGAGCTGTTTAGTTCATGGGTGATAGAGGAAAATATGATGGCTCCCCCATTCATTATATACTCCACTCTCCCTCTCTCTTTCTCTCATCCACAAACTTAATGGCCTGTTTCACAGTAACGAAAGAAAACTTTCGACTTCCAATTTATATTGAAAACAAACAAAAAATTCATATTTTATTGACGTTTTCAGTATAAATTTTCAGTCGAAAGGTTCCTTTTGTTATTGTGAAACAGACCATAAAAGTTGCTCAACAAAATTTGCGTGTGGGAGCCCAGTCTAGGGAAATTTTTATTATATATTTAAATTTTATTTATTTTAAGATTATATTTCGTTTTAAATCTAATATTAAATTGAAAAGATTGTACTACTTTCGAGTTACTTTGAGAGCTGCCTAAAGTTCTGTTTAGTCTGGTCTATAAATTTGTGCATTTGGAAATACATTGTTTTAATTTAAATTCCAGCAATAACGCTCTCATATCATAAGATTTAGAATACAATGCCTGCTGAGAATACAATTTCCTCACTTCTGTCTTTCTTGCTGGGTTATATAGAATATGAACATATGTCTTGAAAACTTTGATGCTTTGAGTTTTATTTCATACTTTCAAATATGCATATAATATTTTTCTTTAACCACATTTAAATATTTAGATTGTACGGAACAAAAGTCTTTGGCAAACAGTGAAACATACATTTATAATTTCTTTTTATTATTTGTAAAATACTTTTATTTTATATATATTCTTAGAACACATACATTTCTATTGAAATTAAAAAAAAAAAAAAAGAATTAAAAATTAAATTTAAATAAAACTATAACAATGAAGCATGAAAAGTAAATAAAGAGTGAAGTTGACTGCAAATGGTTTTGTATAATATTTCTTATTTAAGCATGAGAAAAACAATAGATTTTTGAAGCGTCTTAGTTATATATATATATATATATATATATATATATATATATATATATATATATATTAGATTATATATATTATATATTATATATATTATTTCTTGTGCCCGTTGAATGTAGAAGTAAATTTAGAAGATTTTTAAAACACTATCTCGTATTAGTATACATTTTCCCCTACTATTTGTTCAGTTTTATGTGCAGGCTGTTACTTTTTCTAAAAATATATCAATGCTTTATTTCAAATGCTAAAATTTGCATTAAGAGCATCATATTTAAGAAAATTAAAATGCATCTATTGTCGTTCACAATTCAACTCAATTTGGTCGTGTGAGAATGAATCCAACACTCACACAGCCAAACTATATTTAAGTGTTGTGAATCACAACAGTTTTCACAACTTAATCGTCACTGTAGTTATGAATGGCAATACCCCCAGACAAGCAAATTGAGTTGAGTTGAGAACAATAATAAAGCATTTAACAGTTTTTTAAAAATTATGCATATCAAATTAGTTGTATTATCTTCGTATGTTGTGATTCTCAATAAGTTTAATAGTCTTATATTCTATTTACACCAGCACAAAATCTAGCAAATTTTAATTAAAATCTTTATGAAAATATATGCCGTTTTTTGACATTTATCAAGATTTTTTTATCCAAAACAAAACTCATTAACTGAAATATTTCTAAAACTACAACCAAACAACTGCAATGTAGCTAAGTCACACACCTTTTTAAGCAGAACGTAGTTAATTCACTCATCTTTTTTATAAATATATTGTACAGGGTGGTACAAAATAAATAAAAATATTAGATTTTTATTAGATTTCCTACAAATCTACAGAGAAAATAGATTTTGTTTTGTATGGGAAATATAGTAAAAAGTAGCAAGATTTAAATCGAAATCTCGTAAGTACTAAATTTCGAGGTAATGCAAATGCCCTATTACTATAAACATACGAAGTTTGTTATCTAAACTCTAAATCTTTTGGGTTGAAGTCTACTGACGAGTTCCAAAAGTGGGAACAAAATGCATACAGACAATGCTTAACGAAAAAAACAGGATATATTTCAAATAAAATAAAGACTTTATGTCAAATAAATATACTTCTGTATTTCATGTATGAAAATTTATTAATTTTAAAATAAATAACCTCGCACAAGTTCTTCTACTTCATTTTAAATCTTTAAATTAGAATTTCTTTGCATGATTTCAATTAAAATTAATAATGCTTTCAAGCCGCCATTCTAACATACAATCATTCCCTGTGGCACCACCCATTGCCGCCTTGAATAAAGTCGAGAATGTTATAAAATAAATTAACATACAATTTTTTTGTTTGTTTTGTTTTAATGCAAAAGAAAGAATGTGTTCAAGTCTATGCAGCAGACACAAATAGGCGTTTTAGTATGTGTCAATTGTCGCAGCCTTAAACTTTTGTAAGCATTAACGTTTACAAAAGAAAAAAAAGCTGTTCCCTGCTAAATCTTCAATAATGCACAGTGCAATGGAAAATAATGGTATTGTCAAATCATTTGGGAAGCTTTTTATAAAACACCCGACATATGAATGGACATAGATAATCCCTATTAGATAAGCAATTGAATGAAATAAGTAGTTCATTTAAATTTTTAAAGCATCCCCACAGAACAGTTAAAAAAATAGCAATTTCCCAGACATCATAATACAGCCCAAAACGGATATAAGATGGTCTCCAAAACTGGAAAATCTCTGCATAAATACATACAAAAGCTTCCCTATTTCTAATCTCTCAATCCCAATATGCCTTCATTATTTTTTCTACCAAAATAATTTTTACCCACACGTTAACATGCAATGATAATTCTGCGTTAGATACGACACGACACTCCGCATAGACAGCCGCACACAAACGCAATGACAGACTCGTGCTGATTTATATGAATGTGTCTAACGATAAAATTGTATGTAATTTCTTTTTTTTCAACATCTTAAAAAAATAGAAACAAATGTTTTGAAATATGAAAACATTAAAGAAAATTAATGCGAAAACATACGGTAGCAAAATGATTTGTTAGAATACCACTGAGGGATGGGAGCATCAGACATCTACAAAAGCTTTAGCAATGGCAGACGGGAAACAGAAATCAAAGAGTTTTTCTTTCAACACTTTGATTGTTTGACAACACTTTAAAAAAAGAAGATATTTTTCCCTCTGTAGGCACATATAATATATTATGTTTTATGTTGCCGTCAGTGATTCTTAAACATACATAAATTTATTACTCTGAAACATACATGAAATTCTTTCAAGAACATTATTAATAACATGAAAACCTTCTTGGCAATTCAGGGGTATTAAAATGTGTACGAATGTTGTTACAAAATACAACATATAGTAACCGTAATTGATCCGTGCTTAATGAAATCAAGAGGGCCAACTTTTCAAGAATCTTCACAGTAATTCTATAAATTATAGTTAATCAATTTATGTAAAAAAAATCTAGGGAAATTTTCAATTCGTTCAACTTTTTTTTTTTAATAATTAACACAATAATTTCAATAATATTATGCTGAGAGGCGGTTACAAAAAATTTCCCTAACAAGGAAATTTTTAATTCATTAGAAAAACAGTTTACACTAATTGTTAGTATTGAAAATATCTTGCTGATGCAAACAAGAAAAAAAATTACAAAATTTCCCTTGGAATGGAATATTTTTCTAAAAGGGGAATTTTCACTTAAATAGAAATTTTCGAAAATAATTAACTCATTAATATTGAAAATACAATGCTGACATAAATTTGTAAAATTTGTAAAAATTTCCCTTGTTCAAAATTCCCTACATTTCTTTAAATTATCAACATACTAAGTTAAAAAAAAAGTTTTTAAAAATTTTTCTTCCTCGAAAATCCCTAGCATGGAGAACTTGAAAAATTTTCATTTTGGCTAAAATTTCCCTCACAAGGAAATTTTCAATTCGCAATATTTTTTAAGTTAATTCACATATTAGCATTACAAATATAATGCTGCTAGAAACATTCAAAAGTTTTTCAAAATTTCCCTCAATTGAAATATTTTCGTTGCAGGGAAATTTTCATTTCATAAGATATTTTGAATATCAGCAACTTACTAACACTGAAAATTATAACTATTATAGTGTTGACAGAAAAAGTGCTCTTGTTTAAAAATTTCCTAGCAGGGATATTTAAAATTATATAGTTTTTTTCACATTATTATAACTACTGATAATGTACAAATATTATGCTTATAAGAAATTTATGAAATTTTGATTTCGGCTAAAATTTTCCCTAACAAGGAAATTTTAAATTCGTGAGATTTTTAAATTTAATTGAAACATTAGCACTAATATTACCATGCTGCTGGGAATTTTTAAAAGTTTTACAAAATGTGGGTTAGTTAAATTATTTCCCTAACAGGAAAATTTTTATTGCATAACATATTTTGAACATAAACAACTTACTGACATTTAAAATTATTATAAATAGCATTGTAATTGCTAAAAGAAAATGTGCTCTTTTTTGAAAATTTCCCTATCAAGGATATTTGAAATTATATAATTTTTTTACATTATCAAACTACTGACACTACAAATATTATGTTTTTAAAAAATATGTATATGAAATTTTAATTTCGGCTAAAAATTTTCCTAACAAGGAAATTTTAAATTCGTAGAATTTTTAGAGTTAATTGACATATTAGCATTAAAATTATTATGCTGCTAGAAATTTTTAAAAGTTGTTGAAAATTTCCCTCAGTTGAATTATTTCAATAGCAGGGAATTTTTTAGATTGAATAGATGTTTGGAAAATAATCAACTTACTAATACATATTATAATTTATAAGAATTATTATGCTGATATAAACTTTCAAAAATTTACCTTCTTTACAAATTTCCTTAGTAAGGAAGTTGTCAAATTCGTTTAATTTCTTTTAAATCATCAATATATTGACCATACTGGTATAAATTTGGGGATTTTTTTTAATTTTAATGAGGAAATTGTCGATCCATCTTATCTTTTTAGTTTACTTTAAAAATTTATGATATCTTTTTTTAATTTATACATCTCGATAGAAAAATTTTCCTATGAATAAAAATTTCAATTCGTTTAATTTTCTCGTAAAAATCAACGTATTTTACATCAAAAATACTACGCTAATAAAATGTATTGAAATTTTTGCAAATTTCCCTTGATCTGTCTTAAAAGTAAAACTCATAGAAATTTAGCTGAATTTGTTTCGCACTACTATACAAGTGTGTTAGTATTTTTAAGGAAAATTTATGCTGATCTAATTTATGTTGGAAAAATTTCTAAAAAACAATAACAACTAACCCTACTAGTCTAAAATTTTCCTAAAATTTATTAATACTCGTATTATAGTGTGAAATTATCTATGTATATTTATTTATGTACTTAAACATTTAAGCAAAAGTTAGCTTTTTAAAGAATTGTTAAGAAAGATCAGCTGTGAGGCCAAACAGTGTTGCCAATTGTAGCTAATACTCGTAAATTTATAAAAAACAAATATTGCGCAAAATGGCAAACAATTTTTCTTATTTAATACGAACCTTAATCTACTTTAGCATATTCGTATTAAGTCTCTTTTTTTATCAAATTGTCACACACTTGATATTAATATTTTTTTTTTTTTTGCAAAAATTCACAAGAAAAACTAAATTTTAAATGAAAATTTTGATGGCTTTCCATTTGCATGTAATTGACATTTAAGTTTAATTTCAGTAGAATTTTGCATTTTCTTAAGATATTTTGTATGATTTTTAAGGTTTCACTTTATTATTTTACTGTTGTTGTAAATGTTTGAGTGCAGAGTTGAGCATGTAGACAGACAAAAATAAACATTTAAGGAAGTTTTTTTTAAATCTATCCATGTATGCAAAGATAAAAACAACAATACAAACATATTTATTTTCACGCATAATTTCACAGACATACATACGAAGTATACAGCAACAAATGACTTGTAATAAAAATATTTACATATCAAATGTAAAATTTATTTAAAAATAAATTAAAAAGCAGCAACAAACTGGAAAAATGTTAATCAACCTTATCGCGGTTGGCGCTTTCGACCTTAAATTCGACTATTTGTAGTTGATTAAAGGAAATAAAAAACAACATTTTTCTTTAATCTAGTACAAAACGCCTGACTTTCGCCGCAAAATCGACAATCACAATAAAGGGGAATATTTGTAGATTAAGAATACTAGATCTGATATTCATAGCAGCATTATAAGGCATAGTTATTCTGTCTGCCAAATTAATTTACTGAAAGATGTGTAATGACATCTGTGAGAGACTCAAATTATAAGCGGCTAAAACAATAAATTTGCCTGTCGAAATTACTTGGTATCAAGGCAATTTCATATAAGGTATACTCAGCTCAATTCGCTTTGAGAAAAATATACTTTAAATGTCAAAAAATGCGTTTTGACATCTAACGTATATTCCAATTACAAGAGGCGAAAGTAGTCACCTGATCCCTTGCGACCACCTAGTATGAATTCGCCTTGCTTAGTTTGAATTCGACTTGGCAGCATTACATTCCAGGCATATTAATATAAGCACTTAAATTCGCTTATACTAATATAAATGCACTCAAAAATTCAAGGCGAATTCATATAATATATACTCAGCTGAATTCGCTTGGAAAAATTTATACTTTTGATGTCAAAAACATTTGCTGAAAAATGTGTGTTGACATCTAACGGCGAAAATAGTCAGCTGAGCAGTTGAGACCACCTGATATGAATTCGCCTTGGAAAATGTGTCTCTGAGGCGAAAATAGTCACCTGTGCAGTTAAGACCACCTGATATGAATTCGCCTTGATTACATTTGAAATAAAACGATAATGATAGTCAAACGTTTGAAGGGATTATCTAAAAGAGGCGATCAAAAATACGTAGAAATATATACATATGTATATAAGAAACTTGTATCAAAATAACAAGAAAATTTTTTATTGCCCGCTTCTTTCTATCTGTGGATGCAAATGTTTAACTGGGTGTTTGATGAGACATTATCCGTCCAACTGAAACCCACTCAATTCCCCACGCATGCAAAAAACAATCTTGCACAAGTTGGCTTGACATTTATTTTTTTATTGTGCAATTTGAATTGTTAATTTGTACGCGCATTTTCAGCAAAATCAGTTTTACTTTCTTTTTCAATTTATGCATGTGAGCAGAGATATAAACAAGTGAAAATTAAGAGAGTGCAACTGGAATATGAAAAAAACATGTGATAAGATTGATTTGAATTTGATTTTTATTGATTTGGAATTGTATATGGCTAATGGCCTGAAAGGAACAATTGTCTATATATGTATATATTTTTAATAGTTTAAGTGGACCTAGAATTTCCTATATAGAGGAAATTTTTAATTTTGTGACATTTGGAAACTACTGCAGCTAAAGACTTGTTATAATGTCTCGTATGTGTTTATTCGTAACGCATGATCTCTGGAACTACATACAACAACGGAGTAGACATTTATATAATTTTCGTGTATTTAGTAAATAAAGTGACATTTTAAAACCCCAATAAGTCCACACAAAAGCATTTTCAAAAGGTAAAAACTTAATAATATGTTATTTCTTTATAAAATAAAAGCTTAACTTAACTTTATATCTTTCAATTCAATTAACTAATAATATATAATTTCAATTAATATGTTCCCGCCAGAAAGTAACTAACATCTTTTAAAATCACTTAAAAACAGCTACTAAATTAGAATCAACCACTTTTTTTATTGCCACGGATATATTTAGAAATATGAATTGTTCCAAAAAAAAATTTTATGAATTGTTCCAAAAGAAAATAGTCCGAATAAAGGTTCAATCAGACATGCTATACCATAATTCCATAGCCATAACCATTGCTATAACGTTTGCCATAAAAATAAATATATTTGATTCACCTATTAGTGCTGCCATAACCATAAACAGCTGTTTATATTTTCATTTGTTTATTCATTGCAAAAGTGCAACAACAAATGTGTCTAAACCACTGTTTATGTTTACGGCGAAAAACCAAATTCAATTGGTTTTATGGCTATTGTTATGGGTATGGCGAGTCATCTATAATCAAATACAATGTTGCCAATAATTTATCTTTCTAATAGCTGTTTGATATGGTTATGGCAATGTCACGTTTAATTGAATAATAAAGTGGTACATCCCACATACAGGGCTGCCAGATAAAATTATCGAAAAATCGTCGAAATCCCGATAAACTATAAAATAATCGTCATTTTATACTCGAAAAATCGTCAAAAAAATCGGACAAATCAAAATGAATTTCTTAACGTGTATGCTAGGCCGGGTCGATTAGTATGGATAGAAAAAATTAAAAAATCGTATAGTAAAAACAAAATCTACATATCGCTACCTTAATATAGAAATGGCTTAACTAATTATTTTTTTGAAATCGTGATTTTTACATTTTTCTATACATTAGATTTCTTCTATCGAAGAGTATAAAAAACTCGATTTCTAAAAAATAATTCTAAGAAAATTTTGCAAAGTAACCATGGGTGTAAAATTAAACCCTATACCGCGCATCTCGACATGAAATTTATTTCCTCTTCATGGGCTTCTTGTTTGGCTACTGCCTGCCTTATTTGAAGGCATTGACTTTAAAGATTAAAATGGGGAACCAAATATTATGTATGCTAAGTATAAGGTAGCTCGCGAAAAAATTAAAAGCAGGAAGTACGTCTAGAATGATTCGAATTTACTAGCATTTTTTTCAGTACATACATTTTTTTATTTGAAAAAATTTAAATTTAAAAAAAAAATGTTTTAAAGAAGAGGAAATACATTTTCATGTCTAGAAGCGCAATACAGGGATTGATTTTAGACACGTGGTTTTTTCGAAGAATTTTCTCAAAATTTCCTGTAGATTATGTTTTTGCTATACGATTTTCGTAAAATAAAATCGACATGACCTAGTGTATACATTTGTTTTATTTTACATGTTTATTGGGAAATTGGGAATTTTTTCCTCTCAGTGGTAAAATTATGAAAAATATTGCCAAGTTACATATGTCCAAGTCTTGGTGTCAGTAGTCTTGATGCCCGAAATTTTGTATAGGAACTTGGCCTTTTTTCACATTTATTTTTTTAGAATATCAATTTATAGAGATATCGATACATATAAAATAAAGAGTGGGCAAAATTACACTAAAATCTTTTAGAAGATAAGTAATACATGAATTGAAACAGTCGCTTTTTTATAAAAGAACTGTAATATATGGTCTTCTAAAAAATCGTCAAATTTAAGGGCAAAATCGTCAAATCGTCATTTTGCTATTTTCGGCACCAAAAATCGTTAAAATGACGATAAATCGTCAAAATTTGGCAGCCGTGCCCACATAACTTTTTTCGTTTGTTTTGAAATATCTTTTGAGCTAATGCAGCAAGAAACTTAAAATTATCAGGCATGTCACAGATTCCGAAGGAAATAGTTTTGACTACGTTTTTGCAACTCCGATCGATTTTACTTTAGATTCTTCAGAATACATATCTATCGAACGGAGTTTTAATTCCATCTTCCAGAAACGGACTTGTGTGAATATCTCAAAAGTAATGGCTTGGAATAGGGCTAAGATTTAATATATGAGGCTATGAGCGCAGAAGTGGTGTAACTCACATTGGTTTTATTGTTGCTGTTCTGGTGATAAATACATTATTTACATTACCAACCATTAAAAAAAGTAGAGTAAACCACTTTTTGGTATTCTGAAGAAAATGGAGCTGAAAAATCATTTTTGTACAGATCATAATATTACAAAGTAATAAAGCAGTTAAATAATTAACAAGAGCAATTGTTTAAATAAATTGATGTGGCTTACACCACTTCTGCGCTCATAGCCTCATATGTAACTGCCTTTTCACATAAAAAATGTATTCACTCTTTTAAACATGCGCCTTGGGTATTTTTTTAATAAATATTTCTTGTGCTTTCGCACTTTATTATTGTCGCTATTGCTATTGTTGCTCGTATTTCTCACACATTTATTTATTTTTGTTCTGTTTACGCATCTGTTTGTGTATGTGCGTGCCATCATTGTTTGCTTGTGTGCTGAAGAGCCCGAGACCGAGATCGAGAACAGTAACAGATATTAAGCCTATTTATGACACAAAAATGTTCAAGTATGCATGTTTATTGTAGTTCTTGCTGTTGCTGTTGTAATTTTATAGTCATGCCATGTCATCTTGTAGAGTTTTTTTTTATACTCTCGTTATTTTTATACCGTCACAAATTTTATTTAATGCGCTCGCTTGAAGGCAGTGATGTACAGAGTTAAGGGCAAAATAAAAACAAAACAAATATAGTGAAAGTTTATTTATTGCCATGGGCTGTTAAGAGGTTAATGAAAACTACAAGTGGAGGAGGAAAGTGTAACCAAAGTATTTCACAGCAAAGAAAGGTGATTGGAAAAGTTATGCTTGCATGTGCTTGCAAAAGTCAAAGTTGGCATTAGCAAAAAGTTGTAAGTTTTATTACCAAATATTATGTTCAAGCAAACTCAGCTCAGCCAGCCATAACTCAAAAATTTAGTTTCTTGAGTTAGTTAGTAATGCAGAATAATACCCCTTTTAGATACGGAAAGTTTACTTTACAAAGTCTTACAGAAAGGATAGGGAGAAAAACAGAAATAGGTAGTATTCCTCCCTCTGTCTTTCACACAGCTGAATTAAGACTTTGCAAAGTAAACTTTCCGTGTGTAAAAGGGGTATAATGAGGGATTGCGTAATTTATCTTATGTAAGAATTTCAGATAAACAGCTTGTACATCTGTATGTAAATTTAAAACTTTAAAAGCTTTTTCTGCAAAACTAGTTTTTTTGAGTTGTGACAATATTTTATTAAATGAGCGATATTTTTGTTTGTATAAAAGTTAAGAAAAGTGTTATACCCGCTTAACTAAAACTGTTATACGATTCGAAATTCTTTTCCACATGCACAATACTTAACTTACTTTAATGTTCTGTTTATGTTGAAGCTTTCATTTAGCTTTTCTAAAACTCTTATACAAAATCTTATACTATGACGTTCTACAAAAAGAAGCGTGAGAATTTCTTGTTTATATTAAATTTTTAAGAGTATGTTTTCCTTAATTCTAGTGTTATACTAGCTTAAGTAAAACTGTTATGCGATTCGAAATTCTTTTCCACATGCGCAATACTTAACTTACTCGAATGTTCTGTTTGTGTTGAAGCTTTCATTTAGCTTTTCTAAAACTCTTATACAAAATCTTATACTATGACGCTCTACAAATTTCTACGTTCTACGAATTTCTTGTTTATATTGAATTTCTAAAAGTATGTTTTCCATAATTCTTTAAAAGCAAACAAACAGCAATATATATATTTCATGACATAAGGCACCCTTTTATTTAAGTTTGCTACTACCTGCTACCAGTTAGCTTTTTAAAGTCACTAGCTTGTTATTTTCTTTTATTTAATTTGTAAATTTGATTAAAGCCAACAAATGTAGAGGTGGAGCAGGTAACTATTTTATACTTGTATCTTGTTGGAGGACACTTTAAATTTCTGTGTAACTGCAAATAGTTTGCAAATGTGTTTTCTCATTTATTTGCCAGTTTTCCCTTTTCTTTTTTTTTTTTTTTTTGCTTTTAGTGCTTTGATTAAACTGGGTTTTTTTAAACAAACAAACGGAAATGGAAAGCACTGATTAAACAAGGAAAATGATAAAACTTGACCTTCAGTATGAGTTTGATAATCATTGTTTTGTCATCAAGGAGAAACGGAAAATAAATGAAAGTTTTTGATTACAAATTAAAGTTAAGCAAATATTAAGAAAATAAACAAACTAAGAAGCGTTTCTAAAGATTATGCGGGAAAGAAAGAGTAATTTGCATTTCTTGGTATTCATAACTGTAAATGCTTTTATTTGAGGTTCTTTCTTAAATGCCGGCATTGTGGAAATTTTTAGATTAACTGCTGTGTTTTTCCTTCTACTTGGAAATAAGCCGAAGTTTTTACCCGTCATCCTCTGGTTCGATATTTTTTTCATAAATAATTTTTTGCTAAACTGTTATAATAACAACTAAAAATTTCAACTAAAAAATTTATTCAGGTAGATATGTACATATGATATAAATATGTACTATTTGATAATTAAATTTTTTAGCTCTTTTGCATTACATTATTGTTTGTATAAGAGTTTTTATAAGTTTATATTTATATGAATTAAATTCTTAAATACTTGCAAACTTTCAACGCTTTAAGAATTTTGATACCAGCGGTAATTAAATGCACAGCTGTAAAGTTTATAACACTGGCCCCTTGGTTCAATTTTCTTATATAAGACTTTTATTAAACTATTATATCTTAAATATAATGAAAACTGTTAAAACATTTTTGCTATGTAAATAGTGTAAATGACGTCCACAGAAAAAACTAAATTTCGTTTTCAGTAACCAAATTCGTTGAATCAGTAAGTTTTTTGTGTGAATGCGGACCTACAAAGAAATTTGTAGATTCTGATAACAATTTTGTAAAAATTTAACTGGAAAAAAATTTTATTTTAAGTTAACTTGTTATGACATTAGAGAAAAAAATTAACTGAAACTCAAAATATTTTCAGTCAAATTTATTAATAAGAACAGAAAAACATTTTTGCAGTTTTTTTTTGAATTATTCAGCAATTTTTTTTTATAATTTACAAAGACATTCACTAAAATTTTTTGTATTATCAGAAAATAAATTTACTGAATCAATAACAATTCTTAATTTTTTTTTTTTAAATTAGTAAAAGTTTTATCTGAAAAAAATAACTGCATCAAATAAAAGGTTCAACTATTTTTTTTTTACTTTCAAAAATTGGCTTGTTTTTATGGTTAAGCATTCGTTCCCGCTTTTGAAACCCGTCAGTAGACTTCAACCCAAAAATTTTTTTAGTTTAGCTAACAAACTCCGTATGTTTATAGTAAGACTCTTAATACTATATTGAGAATCACAATATACAAATATAATAAGTTTGAAAACCGCAAACAAAAATCTTAAAAAAAAAATGTTTTTTACATCTATAAAATAATTTGTAGAAAAAATTAAAAAAATTAGACAAATATATTTACAGTATATAAAAACAAATATTAAAATTTTTAAAAACCCCCCGACATTTTTCAGAAAAGATGTTATATCTTCTAAACGGCTGGACCGATTTTTTTCAAACATAGCTAAGAACCCTCTCGATCAAGTCATCTTTCAAACAGAAAAAGCTAAATGAAAATCGGTCTAGCCGTTTGGCCTGTACGTTGACACAGACAGACACACAGATACACAGACACACACTACAAACTTATAACACCCCTTTTTTTAGTCGGGGGTTAAAAATAAAGTTAACTGAAAAAATTAAAAAAAATTAGACAAATATTTTAACAGTTTATAAAAATAAATTTAACTGAAAATAACAAATTTAAATATAAAAAAAAATAAATCTAAAATTTTTTTTTTACAAATTTTACTTTATATAGAAATTTTCATTTTAGACAGTTTTTTTTACATAAAATAAAATTGTAACAAATAATTTACTGGCACAGTAAAAAATATTTACTGAAACTAAATTAATTTCAAAACACACGTTTGTTTGAAAATTTTTTGGGAATAATTTTTTCTGTGTACATGCTCTTTTGGTATTTTTGAAATTTTTTTTCTTGAAAATATTTTTTGAATTTCGGTTTTATAAGAGTTTTTAATAGCTGGCATATGCTACCTACATATTATTTAAACTGTTCATTACAGTATACAGCATCGTTTGAAGGCTATTTGATTTATAACAGTTGAATTTTAACTGTTATAAAACTGTTATACAGTTAAGATATGCTGCTATAACGCTCTTGTAATATTTCTATTGATATTTATTTTTATAAATGTAAAAATATACACATATGTACATATATAATATATGTTGTACCTTTATTAAAAAATTTTAATTTCTTTTGAAAATCATTTTTATAAATTTTTGTTTGTATAAGTGTTTTTAACATCTGGTATATGCTACCAATATTTTGTTTAAGCTATTCTATCTAATACATTTAATTTTCAAATGCATTTTCGGTGTATAACAGTTAGACTTGCAAGAGTTATAAAACTGTTATGGAGTAAAATCTTTGTATGACAGTTTAGTTGTACTACTATGACGCTCCTTATTATTTATATTGATATATGTTTTTAGAAATGTAAATATATATCATAATATTGTATGTTTGTACTCTTTATAAATTAAAAAAATTAGCCTTTTGAAGATAATTTTTATAAATTATATTTGTATAAGAGTTTTTTAACAGATCGTATAAGCTATCAAAATGTTATTTAAGGTATCAATTATAATATATAGCAACGTTAATATCAATTTTTGATGTACAAATGTTGACATTTAAGCTGTTATAAAACTGTGATTTAGAAAAATTTTAGTATAACAGTTTGTATATAATGATCTTATACTATTAATAGCTTTATACATTTTTAGTATTGCAGAAACACAAAATATATTTAAATACATTTTTCTGTATAACAGTTAAAATATTAACTGTTACACAGAAAAATTTTTGTAGAACAGTTTAGAAAAAAATGCTCTTATAATACTATTGATAGCGTTTTACATTTTTAGAACTATAGAAATATATATATGTATATAATTTTTTAAATTTTTAAAACTCCTTTTCATTATTTTTATTTGTATAAGAGTTTTGAGCAGCTTATTTAAGCTACCAAACTTTTGTTTAAAGTATTAATTATAGTATATAAAGGGTGTTTTTTATTGAGGTATATAACTTTAAGTTGGCATCACTTTTTTAACTGGCGGCCATTTTGTCAGCTGTCAAGTGGTTAATATTTAGTTTGGTTTGCCATTTCATCATGAACAGGTTGACAAAAGAACAACGCTTGCAAATCGTGCAAATTTATTTCGAAAATAATGGTTCAGTTCGCGAAGTTTACCGCAAGCTCCGTCCATTTTATGGTCGACATAATCGTCCATCAGAGCAATTAATTCGGTTAACCATGGATCGTTTTCGCACTACGTTTACTCTATGTGATAATACGCATCCGCAGAGACGTCGAACAGTGCGCACCGAAGAAACAATTGTCTACGCCAACAAACCAGAAACGTTAGGGGACTTGGAAGCCAACATTCGTGGCGTTATTGCCAACATACGGCCCCATATGCTCGAAAAAGTGGTTGAAAATTGGACCTGTAGAATTGGCTTTATTCGAGCCAGCCGCGGCGGCCACATGCCCGAAATCATATTTAAACAATAATGGCATAAAATTATCCTTCCAATAAAGCCAAATTGATGGACATTAAAACAATTTTCTTGTGTTTTATTGCAATTCGAAGTTCTATACCTCTAAAAAAACACCCTATAGTATCGTTTAAATGCATTTTTGATGCGTAACAGTTAAAATTTTAACTGTTATAAAACATTTATACAGAAAAAATTTAAGAGTTTAAATATAGTCTATGAAATTTTTAAATTTTTCACTTTTTTTTCGTTTTTTTTTATAAATTTTTATTTGCATAAGAGTTTTCAACAGCTGGTATCAGTTACCAATATTTTGTCTAAAGTATTAATGCCTGTTATTTCTGATATCTATGGCTAGAAATATCGGGCATAAGTATAGTATATAATATCGTTTATATGCATTTTTGATATATAACAGTTAAAATGTTAATTATTATACAGCAACAACATTTGTATAACAGTTTAAATTTATTGCTTTAACACTTTAATAGTAATTATGATATTTTTCTTAAGAAATTCTTATATTAGGTTAAGAAAAACTTTATTTACAATAAATTAATGAATTCAATTTCTTATAATTGTTTAAAGCCTTACGAAAATGTTACATACCTTGACGAGAAAAGTATGACTTATTTTTACTTTATAATTTTCATTAGACTTTGTGACAGTGACCATTATATTTTATTAATTCACCTTTTCACGCTCAAAAAGAGAAAATTTACAAAACTGCCAGTTAAACAGAGACAATATATCATAAGTTTTGTGAACACGCACAAAAGAGTTTAATAATTCCACATTTTATACACTCGAACGCATTTGCCAACTTGTTTTCGCAATGAAATGGAGGTGGCTTTTACACGTCAAAGTTTTTAAAATTACAAAATAAAGAGTAAAATGGTCGTTTTTTTTCCTCATAACAATAATGTTCATAGTGCAGGCATTTAAGAAGAATTTATATATGTACATAAGTATGTATGTATGTGTGTATTTATTATTAAAAAAGAGTTACTGCCAAAATAAATACACCATACATACTAGAGTAAAGGCCTTGTTCTACTTAAAAGTAAGCAAGCAATTTTCTACATTATTATTCTTTTTTCTCTTCATTTGTAATGTGGCATATCCTTTGCAGTCTCGTTTTCGTGTTCTTGGGCCACTACAAAATTTTATACTTATATTTTAGGACCAAGAAAATGTTCAAAGGAAGACATAAAATATTTGCCAATGTCTGGCTTTTAATTTTTAATACTGTTTCACTCAACTCTATTAAGATATTTAATTTTCTGATATAAGCTTTCACTGCGTTGTCTTTGTAGGCCAACAAGGATTTAATCTAATTAAATGATAACTTTCAGCAGCCATTACTATAACAAATTAATTGAAATAGCATATTAAGTAAATTAATTGCAGTTTTAAGCTAGTTAGCTGTAATGATTTGTAAATTGTGTATTTTGAAAAAGGACACAACAAAAAAATTTTTAAAAACTACTACACTAACATTTGCTGAAGAAGATAAACAATGCAGAAAAGCTGTTAAGCAATAAATTTCAGCTCTATTTTGCATAACATTTTAAAAACTTATGCCAGTATAACAGTTATATGCAATAGTTACGAAACTCTTATACTTGCAATATAACACTAATTTATATATGTAAATTATATATTTTTAACACTTCAATGCATCGCTCTTTATTTTTATAAACATTCCAAACATATATGTATATGTATATAAGTTTATTATTATTAGTAAGCAAACTCTTATATGTATAGGATTTTCAATACAAGCTAAAAGAATTTTAAATTTCACTTTATGTCATAAAGATAGCTTTTACTTATAATGACATTTTAATTTCATTAAAATTTCCATGTATAAGAGCAAAATGTTAAAGTGTTATACTGCTTTTGAATCAATACATTATTTTTAAATACCACTTATTTTCTCGTATAAGAATGAAATTTTTTTATTACAAAACTCGTATACTGTTTTCAATGCTAAATGTCATTAACAAAGTTTTTACTTATACGCGCATTTACATGTCATTAAATTATCCAGGTATAAAAGCAAATATTAAAGTCTTATACTAGTTTCTAACATGACTTTGTTTAATAAATACTTTAGGCCTTATTCAGAAAAAATTAATTTTACCTTAGCCCGTTCAAATCACAAATATAGAAACAAATGGAGTTCGAATAATAATTAAAATTAACTGAAATTAATAGCCATGGGCCTGTGGCAAAAATAAAAATAAAAAATATACTTAATAATTATTTATTTATTAATTAGTAAAGAACAAACGACAATAGTAAGACTGTTGTAAATATAGAGATGGTAAAATTGAGCTTTCATTACAAAAAAGCTTTCAGCAAATTGAAATAAGATGAATCAAAACAATTCACACATTCCATTTGCAATAATGCTAAGTATATAAAGCAGAAATCTACATCTACTGACACCACACACAGTGGACCAAACACAAAACACAAAACGCTGATGATGAAGGTTTAGTGGCCTTCGAAAACGGCTGGCTGTTCCGTTCAACTATGTGTTGTTAGTCAGAATATTTACAACAGACTTTGTTGTTATTTGTTCATTAATAATTATCACATGTAATTTGGCTTAAAAAGCAATACGAACCTTAGCCCGTTCAAATCACAAATATAGAAATTAATTTTGGTTTATAAAATGTTTAATAAACAAATTTCTATACAAAATTTGTTTCGCAAACCTATTGTAAATCAAAATAATTTTTTCTAAATACGGCAGTTTATGTTTAAGCACCAATTAGCTTCGCTTAGTTTTTAAATAGTTTTTTATTTATATTTTTTTGCATAATAGTGAAAATTTCTTATAACAAAACTGTTATACTGCTTACTGAACCGCATTAGTGATACTCGTATTTTATGGAAAGGAAAAATAAAACTCTGTTATTTTAGGTGGTATAACTGTTTTCTCCAAACTGTTATAAATGTTATATTTGCTATATGTTATATATTTATATTTATCATGAAAAAAATATAAAATTAAAATATTTTAGTTTTTAAGTGTAAAAGGAACGAATCTTTTGTATAAGATTTGACATGATTTGACGTGGAACTTACAGAGTTTCAAGCTTTTTCTATTAAGAATATTTTCAGCAAGTTGTCATGAAAAGTTATAAACTTAGAAATTTAAAGGAAATATTGTTTTTAGGCTGTTTTGAGGTAGTATAATAGTTTCAATAAAAGTTGTATAACAGTTATAACTGTTATAATAGCACAAATTTTTTGGTTTAAAATACTTTCCTGAGGCTCAATTTGAAAAACGAAAGGCAATTAAATCCTTTAACTGTTATAAAAAATTCCAATTATATTGAAACGAACAGCTTAAGATTTTATGTATATGCGTAAAATTTTAATGCAAATGATTTAAAGTTCTATTTAAAAATTAATATAACCTTATTTCTGAATCTGTCCTACATCGCTATTAGAAAAAAATTCCCTTCATCTCGCTGACAAGAAATTGAATTTAATAATTAAAAACAACACAGGTTTTTATTTATTAACAGCAATGCAAGAAAAATTTAAATAATCATTCCCATTGTGATCACTTAAATATTGAGCAATAGCGTGTGCCCCTTTTCTAAATAAAATTACAAAATTTTTATTGAATTAATATTATTCACTCTTGCCACTAAATTATCTGTAGATTTTCATCCAAATAATCCAACATCCCAATAAAATTTAATACTGTTGAAAGGATAAATGAAATTAGGACAAATTCCTTTACAATTAAAATAACATGCTAAAACAAAGCGCTGTTTTATATGAATGTACAAAATAATTATAAACTAAATAACGACATTAAATTGAATAGAAAATTATAAACGAGAAATAATGCGAAATACATATTGTATATGTCACCGTAAAAAAAAATAACTATTTTATGTTCTCGAATCAGGGGCAAGCATAAAATGCAAAAGCAGAGACACAGAAGTACTAGAAAGCAATATTGATATGATGAGCACAAATAAAAGCGCAATAGAGATTCCATGTATGCAACTACAGGTCGTTTACTTTGTTTTGGTGTTTGCTTGTTATATTTTTATGTAAGATTCTACAGAGTTTTCAACATTTTCTCAACAACCTGTTTTATAAGGTTTAGTAGGGCTTTGAGATAACAAAACTTGTGTTAGAAAATATGCAATAGTCCAATTCACAAACAAATGGTATTGCATCGTAGCATGCGCAAAATGGTTAATATATTGATACTCACCACTTAACAATTCTTGGCGGTGAGTATCTATATACTATACCATTTTTCACATGCTACGATGCAAGACCACTTGCACAAGACAGTGATGCCAACTTTTTTGGGTCTAAAAGCACATCAAAGCACTAAAAAGCGTAATTTTGATATCTAAAAGCACTTTCGTGAAAAACGAGTGAAGATCCATAACATGAATTAATGTGAAGTTTAATAATGTTTAAAATTTTCTAAGCTATTCTCTTTTTAATGAAATATATCAGGCAAAAAATGTATGCTTTACACTGAATTAATAAATACGCCAAATATTTGTTAAAATAATTTAAGAAATACACACATTTCTTAAAAGCACTACTTAGTGCTTTTTCTTAGTTTGGCACTAACGCTCAAAATTTGGCGTCTTTAAAAAGCACTAAAAATAGTGCCAAAAGCACCAAGTTGGCATCGTTGGCACAAGATTGTGAATTGGGCTAGTAAGTTATTTTTATAACTACATATCGCGCCATAACTGCCAAAATAGCTTAAGCGACATAATTTTCGAACTTAAATTTTTGACCAAAATTGATAATTTGTAATCGTAAATAGTCGATTTTTGTCAAAACAACGAAGTCCAAAAAACGTGTCGCTTAAGCTATTTTAGCGGTTATGGCTCGATATGTATATTTAATTTTAGTAACACAAAATTTTTGCTCTTAACATAAGTAAACTGTTATATTTGATAAAATTTACCTGTCACGTTAAACCAGTTTAAATTTTAGCAGACAAAAAGTTTTAAACTATTATACCAAACAGAAGTAAACTGTTATACCATACAAAAATGCAACTGCTATACTTGCCAAATATACAAAAACTAATTTTTAAAACAATATTTAAGAAACACAAAAATTTTTTGATATAACAGTTTTAAACTGTTAAAGAAATCGAAATTAAACTGTTATATTTAATAAAAATTTTACTGTTGCAACGCGTTGTAACACAAAAATTACATATTTAAATTTTTGCGAAAAATTTATTTCAAACTGTTATACTAGGCAAAAGTAAACTGTTATACCACACAAACTTACAACTATTATGCTTGGCAAATGTACAAACTCATTTTTAGAACAACATTTAATTTGAGCATCACAAAATTTATTTGATATAACAGTTCATAACAGTAAATAACGAAAATAAACTGTTATATATAATAAAATTTCACTGTTGCAACGCGTTGTGCCATAAAAAATGTATTAATTTTAGTGCAAAACCAGTTTTAAACTGTTATACTAAGAAAAAGTAAACTGTTATACCACAAAAACTTACGAAAATTTCTCAAAACTTTTTAATAAAATAAGCGAGTTATTATATTTTTATTATAAAAAAAGCAATAATTGCATGTATAACAGTTAGAAAAATAATTTTTATTAAACAAAAATAAAACTGAACAACTTTATTTTACATTATTTTTGTCCTTTACAATTAAGTAAAATATAAAGAAAAATAATTCCATCAAAGTACACATTGAACTTTTCTTAGCTTTAAATTGATTTTGTTGCTAATCCCTTTACACATTTTAATAATAACCCCAGATTTTCCTTCGTCCTTGCCTTTCTCCAACTCTAACTCTATTGTTGTGATTTAAACTGAAACTATTTTATTACACTTCATAATTACGCACAGTTGATGGAAACTAGCAAAACTTTTCGTTATTCACGATTTATGATTGTATTTATTTTCAAGCCAAAATTGTGTAAGTGCCAGGAAACCAAATTTGAAGTAAAGCGAAATATTTAAAAGCTAAAATCCACTTTACTCGCAAAAAAAAACCAATACCCTACATGGACTGCAGTGTTGCTGAATTAAACACAATAACGCGATCATGGACATGATTATATTAGAACCATAACCACGCAGACACACAACCAAAACACAGTGACTAACAAACCGCACTGATTGAAAATAAAAATTTAAAGGAAACTAGAAAAAATATCCCTTTTCAATATTAATACCACAATTGTTAACATCCGTTTAACGGAAGCAAATTTTTACTCTTTATAATTAAAAAAAAATATATATAAATTGAAAGCATTTGTTTCTAATATATTCCACTGTTTTTTTTTTTTTTTGTAGCTGGTATGTATTTCTATTAGTTTTAAAACAGCAAAGTATAGATAAAAGTATTTGTGGAGTTAATAGTTTGAGTGCAATGTATTTAGTTTGTAGCATGAAATCTTTTTAATTATTTACGGATTCTTTTTTTATTTCTGACTGACTTTTGTTATTTTCTCTTTGCCAAAAGTAAATGTAGTAAAACTTTTGCTGTGTTCGTTTCTTTTTTGATTATTTCTTTTTTTAAACGAAATTTTATTTAACAAAAAAAATCGCCCAGCCAAGTTAACTTTATTTCAGCGTAAAATATTTATGTATGTATTTACAAGTCGAAGAGTTGTAAATTGTTCAGTTGTTAATGGCTTTTAATGGCAAAGTTTTTTTCTTTTTTTTTTGAGGGTTTCATCTCAAAGTGTTTAATTTTTGATTTTGCTGAAGGCAAAACAAGAAATTTTTTTTTCTTTCCATGAAATTTGTGTGTGTAAAACTATTTAAAATTCATTAGAGTAATTAATTACAAAATGAAAAAAAAAAAAATTGTGTTTTTCTTATTTATAAAAGAGATACTCAAAGTGTAGTAGATGCATTTGAAAATTTAATTAAATAGGGCTGGTATATTTCAGTCTTACACTGAACAAAAAAAAACTATAGGTAATTGTAACCAAGACAATTGGTTTAGAAAATAAGGTGATTTATGTCTTACATTCAATCATATAAAAAGCCGTTGGTAAATCTAACCAAGAAAATTGGTTAAAAAGCTAAAATTTTAAATCAAATGCAGTTGGATGGAACAAGATTCATGCTGAATTTCCGCGAACTATTTTGCCTTTGCTTATTCCTCATATAACTGAAAATTTTATCAATTCAGTAGCTATTTGAAATTCATTGGGCCATAGTCATAGAATAAAGTCGGTTCGTTTCAGAAACAACTTAAAATTAAAAACCTGTTCTTAAATATTTTTCTACTATAGTCAAAAACAAAGTGTGTGTTAAGTTGAACCGACTTTAACTGGGTGCCACAGTAAATATTGGAAATTTTTCATATGATAGAAAACAAAATATAAGGGAGTGGCATCTCTGTCTCTCAACTCTCTCATCTCTCTCTCTCATCGGACATTGTGTTATGAAAAAGGGTTGAGTTTAAGAACAAGATAAAATAAAACAACCGAACATAAAAATAAATTAACAAATAATTAATATAGAGAAAATTAAAAAGGTGTTTGTATTTTGTATTATTTTAACACAATAAACTCTTCAATGATTGGATTATAAATTGTTTATAGGAACAAATGAAGCCAAGACATAGAAAGTCATACATACATACATACATACATACATACATACATATGTTTTCTCTTTTATTTTAATGTGTTTTGTGTTGAACTAAAGAGCCAGAGTCGATGCTAATCTAGTTAAAAACAACTTCAGCATGTTTTAACTTTAGAACCGACTTTTTCCTTTAAAGTGCAGTTTTTCTCGTCTATGGTAGGTCAAAAGTACATGTTTTAAAAAAGTGCATTCTAAAACTAAAAAAGTAGACTTTTTTGTTAACTATGGTTATGGCCCACTATTTCCAGCCGAAAAATAGTTTAACTATACAAATCCCAATAAACAATTTGCACTAAAATTAAAAATTAAGACAATTCCCAATTGGCTAAATTAACCAAGAAAAGGGTTTGCTTAAATGAAATTCCAGCAATTTATACGAACTGCAAACTTGACAATTTATATTGGTTGGATTAACCTACGAGATTTCCTCTTGTGTAGGAAAAAGAAGGAAAACATATAGGTATGAGTAATATTAACAGACTTTAATAATAATCATACGTTACCATAATTTTTATGGCATGTTTCTACATTACAAGTAATGCTAGGAACACAATTGGGACGAACGACGAATTTCGTTCACGTCGACGAATTCGTCGATAAGAATTCGCTGCGTAAATTCGTCGTTTGAAGCACAATAACGACAAATTTACTCAGCGAATTCAGCTCTTACAATTGATAAAGTTGGTTATTGTCAGTGTGGCCATATTAGTAATTATGGGCTAAATTTAGCTTATTTCTTCTGGATTTAGCTTTAACATTTTTATTAAGCCCTTAGCTTCTTCTTTAGCTTTTTTTAAAACGGATTTAGTTTTTTTTAGCCTTTTTTAATCCAAATTGCATATTCTCTAAAAATATATTAAAGACATACGTGATTTAGCTTAATTTTATTTTAAAATCTGGTCACACTGTTTATTGTGTATGTAAAGAGAGTGAGAGAAAATTGTTTTTTTCGTCCTTCGTCAGCGTATAAAATAGAAATAAATCTATCTCAGAGTTCGTCACGCACGACGAATTTCGTTCTACGGCAGTGTTGTGTTCATTTTCATATGAACATATGTGTTTTATTTTTTATGACGAAAGTTCGCACCGAAAAATTCGTCGTTCGTCCCAGTTGTGTTCCTAGCATCACTCAAAAATTTTGTTCATATGAGTACAAAAGTTGGCTTTGGGGTTCCATAAAAAAGTGTCAACTTTTTCTGAGTAAAAAACGTAATAATTTTTTATTTTGTTGCTTCTACATAACAATTCCAATTGTATCTAATGTCAAATACAGACAATCACAAAAAGGTAATTGTGTGGAAATTAAAATAGGTTTTTACTCATTAAATAAGAAATCTAATGTCCACACAATCGTGTAATGGAACCATTATGGAAACTGCAAGCATAAATCCAAACATTTTTACATTATATGCCATATATGTATGTATGAATTTTCATCACAATTTTATTTTAAATTTTGTTCACATACCCAATAAGCACTCAAAAAATTAAAATTCAAGTACTTAAAATTTAACTGGAAACAAAGCTAAGTTCAAGCATTTTTTCAACTAATTTTCAAGTTTGAAAACATTTTGAAATAAAATATCAAACAACATACATATATGTTCAAGCCTTGCCAAATACATAATTTATTTATTAATAAAATTGAAATTGTGAAAAATATCAAACATAAATAAAAAAGTGAATTTTAAATATCAAAGGTGATTAACATCGTGAAAAGAACAGTGAAGGTAGATATGCAGAAAATTATTATTTAAAAACCAGTGAATTACATTTTCCTTTGTATTTTAAAAGATTTGTTTTTGAAGCTTGAAATATACTTAAATTCAACTTTAATACAAGGCTGAATTGCAGTATAATTCAAGGCTTGAATTAAACTGTACTACAAGTGAATTGTTCGAATTGAATTCAAGTTCCCTTTTCACTGGAGAATGCTATTGAATTAAGGTGTGAATCAAGCATAATTCAACCCTTGACAATTGATTGTGTGGCTTGAATAAAACTTGTTTTACAGTTTATTTCAAGCAAAATTGCTTATTGGGTATATTTGTTCAAGGTAAGTAATAATAGGTTTGTTCGAGTACTTGAAACTTTTTACTGAGCCTCGCTGTATTATATTGAATTTCGTTTGTTCATACGAAATCTGGACAAAGTAATTTTAGTCTGAGTAATTGCAAGATTTTACTGAATAAATGTTTGCCGAAAATAGCGGTTACATTTTTCTTTTTTGTGAATTTTATTTTCAAGTAAATTCTTCTTTCGTTTTCTTGTATGATGTGTAATATAATTGGAAAAAGAGTATAGGTTTTATGTATATGAAATAAATTTTTAAAATTAGAGATATACTCTAATACATTTTTCTACATTTCAAATATATTGAAAGATATTAAACTCCAAAGTTGTCTCATATCCATAATTTTCAAGTTAACTAAGCATTGCCCCTTATTGTGATTGGCAAATTTGCCGCGAAAGTACGCCTATTGTACTAGATTAAAGAAAAATATAGCTTTTTTTCTTTAATCAACTACAAATCGTTGAATTTGAAGTCGAAAACCGCCAACCATGATAAGGCCCATTATTTTGTTTCATATATACATAAATTGATGTGCTTTGAACCAGATTTCAGTGTAAAGTTTTTTATTCATTATTATCTTGGATCTAGCTGTATTCAAAGCAAGAAGAGCATGGGAGCATGTCCATTAAATGCAGCAAATTAGTTACTATGTGGCGATATATGTATGTACATATCGTATATAATGGATGAAATCATTTTTCTTTTTATGTTTATTTAAGCAAATACAACAATTTGAACTACTTGAAAGACATAAAGCACGAAAGCTTTTTGACTTGTTTCAGCCAAATCTTAATGCTTTAATAATTTGAGAAAAGAATTATAATATACCGAAAATAAGAAAAGAGTGTCACTAACGATGTTTTTAATTAAAAATCTACGATGCATCCTTTTTTAATTTATAAAAATTTTATTTAATGCTTTCTAGGAAAAATAATCAGAATTTATTCAGTTATTTGATTTTGTTTGATAAATAAACGAACTGACCTAATATTTTATTGTAATTTAAAAGCAGCTGTTTTTTATTTTGTATGATTTTCTCCTAGGGCTGCCACTAAGTTATGCTTCTAATATGGAAAAAAAATTAACTCAAATACCAAATTGTATACCATGGCAATAATGAAATTAAAAATACAAAAAGTGATAGCAAATACAACGTAAGCTAGACAAGTGTACTATAAAAACTCATTTTGTTACGTACTCGCCTGTGTACCGCTTGCTTGCCTGAGAGCTTACTTGTTATGTAGAAACAGGCCATTAATGAGTAAAAACCTATTTTAATTTCCACACAAGTACCTTTTTGTGATTGTCTGTATTTGACATTAGATACAATTGCAATTGTTATGTAGAAACAACAAAAAAAAAAAGTATTACGTTTTTTGGTCAGAAAAAGTTGACACTTGTTTTATGGAACCCCAAATCCAATTTTTGTACTCATATGAACAAAATTTTTGAGTTACTTGTAATGTAGAAACATGCCAATAGTATTTTATTGTAGTTTTGGAACGAACGAACGAGTGATTTCTTTCTGACTTACAAAATTACAAATCATAAGATTTGAAGTAATTAAAATCTATTACTCACTCAACAAGATTTCTCAAGCGAAAAGTGTAAAACTCAACTTTCAACAATCAAAGTTGATTAAATTAGCAACAATTTACTGCCCTTCTTTCCATAACTCTTAGTTATAAGTCATCATATGAAGCCATCAGCTATGCTATATCATACAGGCAGAATTCAACTGAGGATGCTGCCTGCTCCCGCTCAAATTTCACAAAAGGCAGTCAGATAATTTTTTATTGTTATTTTTAATGTAAATAAGAGAGTTTTTTTTATTTTATTTAATTAATAAAATTATACCTGATTTACATTAAGAGTTTTTTCATGAAATTTCATGAATTTTGTTGCACGCAACTTTTTCTATTTGGTAATTGCAGCGCTATAAAAGAGAATTTTATATAAAAAAGCACGTAGAATGAATCTCTGATACATTTTTGATGACTTTTTTGATGTAAGTTGCTCCTCCAGGCCTCCTATTAACAAATAAAAAATTTCATGCCACTAATTTCATGAAAAAAATGCTTAATGTAAATTAGGTATTAGGCTTAGTTGTTATTATTCGAACCATCAATTAAAATTGTTAATATACTATCGGAGAAATAAAATAATACCAAAAAATTAAATAAGGCAGAATAGAAAATTTATAAAAAACACTCAATGTAAATGAAATAAAGCCAAATTAAAAAAGCCCAGTAAAACCAAACTCAAGATGAAATATGAAGTTCAATTAAAAATGTTTAAAAATTCCTTAATTTTATGGGCCGTATTACATTTTCTGATTTGGGCGTTATTTGCTTGTGCCTTATTTCAAAGCGCCTATCCTATCTTGTTAGTCAAAATTTTTCTCTACCGTTTGAAGTCTTGTTGCGCTCGAGGTAGAAAAGGCATGAGATGAATTTTCTTTTAAAAATATGAAATAAGTTTAATTTTTAGCATCCTGAAACTAATTTATTTATTTAAAAAAAATACAGACGAATTGATAACCTCCTACTTTTTTGAAGTCGTTTAAAAAAAGGGCAATTATTTTTTTAAAACGCCTAAAAGCAGACAACACAAATGTTTGCTATAATTTTGCACGTTTAAATGCATTTTTTTATTAAAAAAAATGTGATCAATATTTTAATTAAAATTAAATCAATACCTATGAATTCCACGAAAATAATGAACATTTGAAAAAAAAACTATGACTTTGCAGCCCATCAATGAAATTTCCTTCAAGTTTTCAAGTTGAAAAAAAAAATCATTCACTAAGGAGTTATAAAATGCAAACTTTTTTGCAAATTCTCGACTACGATATCCCTCAAGCCATTTTACAGATTTTGATCAAAACTTGCGGCCTTCGATACACTTTTTAAGTCTATACAGATAGGTCAATATCTCAAATCGAAACATTTAACTAATGCGGAAAATGAGCTTCCGATTCTTTGAGCCGTTCTTAAGTTATGAGATGTTTATATACATACATACACACATATATACAGACATACATACATTCATAGGGATAGCATCGGGAAAATAGTCAGAAACGATTTTTGGAAATTGGGACAAAAGCAGTAACTTCCTATGGCAGGAAGTTAAATATACGAAAATTAATTAATGGACAATAATCATACATTGGCATTAGGGTGGCCGTTATTTTTTTTTTTTTTTGATTTCTTCTACTCTCACCCCCCAACTCGGTTCAGTTTTAAGTTGTGTTTTAGGGGGTGTGTCCCGCCATCAAAGTTGGCCCTCAAGCCCATATATTCAATGTAAATTTTTTTTTGGGTTAATTTTATTTTATATATAACCTCTTATTGTACATGCTCAAAATGAAAAGTTTCCATATAAATATAATTTTGTTACATAAAATTGTTTGTATTTTGTTGGTTATTTTCTATAATATTAATTTTAGCAAAAAACTTTCATTGAGACTAATATTGTTGACTCGAAGACCTAAAATATTGTTATATATCATATTCTTGTAAAATGATTTTTTAAAAAGATAGTCATATGCAAAAAATTACATTGAAAAATGGGCTTGAGGGCCGGACGCATCCCCTAAAACGCAACTTACCGGTATAAAATTTTTTTGTATTTTTTGGGGGGTGAGAATAGAAGAAATCAAAAAAAAAAAACGCTCCATGCAATTAACGGCCACTCTAATGGGCATACTGCAGTAAAATTAAAATTCCAGTAATACTGGATACTGAAAAAAATTTCTGCATCCATTAAAAATGTCTGAAAAAGTAGGATTTTCCTGGACGCTAGTTGTTTTTGAGGACAGAGATCCCAAAAAGAGGACAGTGCCCGGGAAAAACAGGACGGATAACAACTCTATACATAACATACCCTAATATTTTTCTAGCGTCAAACTTAAACGTAATGTTTTTCAGTAACCAGTAAATTTTTACTGGATACTGAAATTTTTTTCAGTAATCAGTAAAAATTTATTTTTACTAGAATTTTAATTTTACTGCAGTATGCCTGCCCATGTATGACAATAATAATAATATAATTTGTTTTTTTTTAGTTTCTATGCATACTGTAATGGCATTTTTTTTTTTATTACTCAGGCCCTCATTATGAGTCGCACTCGCTTTTCAATCTTCGCTGAATAACGTAAGTGTATCGAATGCGAAATTCATATTATGAGCATCGAAAATTTCTTTGAACAACAATGCAGTATTTTAATCTGAAAATTTATAAAAATCTAAATGTTAAACGAAAGGCTTTTTTTAATTTTTTAGGCACACAAACACAAATTATAAACGATTCTATGGGCGTAAGGACTAAACAATTCAAACGGTTTTACCTTCAATTTACCCTACAGTCCCAAGTAAATATTAATTTTCATTCGTCTGTATGATTCTTAAAAACAAAATCTTAAAATTATTGAAAATTTAAAAAATTACAGCGAGTGAAATTCACAATAGCGACTTTCTTTGTCGACTGAGGGCCATTATTACAACTTACAAATAGTTAATTTTAGGATGTTATCTAACAGGTAAATATATTTTGATTGTTACAAGTAAACATTAATGTAAAAGTGACTGATAAGCTAACAGCAGGTTTATCCGCATGGTAACTTTCAAAGTGAACTTTAAGCATTTTAACAGTCAAAGTAGCCGGTATCTAGACCAATGTTGCCACAATACATCATTTTTATTATTTATTTTATCGGACAGTTGTAATAACGAAAAAAATTAATGGTCACTTTATCGTTCACGTTAGCTAATGTTAAGGTTAACTATCAGGAACTTTATCTTTAGGTTGCAATAATGGCCCTGAGAGTCATAACACTTATACCTGACTTACATTAAGCATTTTTTCATTAAATTTCATGAATTTTGTTGCAAGAAACTTTTTCTATTTGCTAATTGCAGCGCTATAAAGGAGAATGTTATATAAAACAGGACCAAGAATGAATTACTGATGCTTTTTTGGCAACTTTTTTGATACAAGTTGCTCCTTCAGGTCTTCTATTGACAAATAAAATATTTTCATGCAACTAACTTCATGCTTAATGTAAATTAGGTATAAATGATAATTTATTCCGTCAGCATTTTCGACAACAGTCGAAGATCGAAAGGGCCTCAATAATTTATTGAAGGTTTGTCTATAAGCATTTGGATTTTGTAAGCATATTGTCTAGGCAATAACGTAATGCATCTAGAGGTTTTTTTAAATAATTTTTTTTATTTGAAAATTTCAAGTTATGTATATATATATTTATTTCGTTGTAGAAGGCAGATCCTAAATTTTTTTCTGAATCAACCGAAATATTAAGACTCAAAAAGAAAATTGCAAAAACTCAAATCACCAAAACACTCCTAAGCAATTAAAATTAAAAATAATTAATTTAAATTAAGCATTGAAATCAGTGAAAATAATAAGTATTAATTATTTAAGAATTTTAAGGGACACCTAAAAGTATGCAAGGAATATTATCTGGATTTTAATTGTTTTATCAGTTATAGCCTGGTACGGAGTTCTTACGGAATTTCAGGTTCTCATACAAACTGTACGTAAAAAAACTTACAGAAATTAAGGTTGGTAAATATCATAAGGAATTTTCAATTTGATAGTACATACTGCCAAAAGAAAAATACAAGGAAATTTAGAAATTTATTGCCTATCTTAGGGATGCTATTACTATATGTAGAGACTTTTTACAGTCAACTGAAACAAAAATTAGCCCTCGTGCAATTGTTTGGTCATGCAATTCTTGATATTTCTTATTTTTCGCAAGTTGTAATTAATTTTTAGTGTTTTTGTGTGCATGCAAACATAATACTACACAAAAGGTCATGTAGCCTTTGTTTTTCCATAAAGAAATAAATGTAAATTTATGAACGTGGAATTCCGTAAGAACTTCGTACCAAACTTAAAATAATAATTATTTAAGAATTTCAAGGAACGCCTTAAAATATGCAGAACATATTTCTGGATTTTATTTATTTTTTATCAGTTGCACAGTTATTATTTAAAAGTAAAAGTTTAATTTATTTTTTATTTTTCTTTTTTTACTTTGCTTAATATCCTAAAATATTTTATTCAGTCTGTAATGAATAGTTTTTCTTAAGAAAGAATGGCAGGAAACTGTAGTTACTCTCACAACATAAATTGAACGCAATTAAGTTGGGTAGAAATTCTTTAAAATATAACTTTTGATTTATAAATTTAAGAAAAAAATCAGAATGAAATTTCACACTTTTTTACCACAATCACAGTTCCTTTAATTATTTAATAATAATTTATTTGCCTCCTTAAAGTAGGCAATAAATTTTAAATAAGCTTTCTTATGGTAAATATATTTCTCAAGTCAGTCGTAAAGCAGCTCTGGGTTGAGGAACATCTCTCGCGTCATCGTAATTATTTCTTAAGTGCGGTCAGGCTTGTGCATGTTGTTTGGCCTTCGAGAGTTTTTCGTCTCGCTTGCACTGGTTGACTGATCTGCCACGGATAACCGTATAATCTTGCGTTTTTTTGTAGAATTTCTTTAACAACCACGTTGCTACTTCCTATGTGAAGTCAAATAACCTTTTAAAATACTGTTAATACCATCTTGGCCATATGGTCTAGTTACCCCGTCCATATTTGTGCAACACCATATTATGCAAATTTACTTTGTATATAATATGTATAATAAATAAATAAATAAATATTTCTCAAGTGTTTATTTTTTTCTTTCTTTTTATTAAAACACGAAAAGACCTTTTCTTCAAACAATTTACCTTCATTATTTATAACTATTTTTTTCTTTCTTTTTTATAAATCCCTTTTCATATACTATTTTTGGTAATTTATAGCATTTTTTATTTTAAATATTGTTTTTTTTTTTTATTGTCGCAGTTATTCTTCATTTAAGCAGTTTAACTACAAGACCAACAAATTGATTATATATAATTTATTTTTTAAAAGTAATTTATCACACACACACACACACACACACACGCACACGCAAAATAATTTTTTCTTATAAAGTTTTTATTATTTTTTTTTTCATACAGCCTTTTTACTAGAGACACAAGGCTGGAACAAAGCTTGATATTAAAGACATATAAATAATATGGGCGATTTTATTATATCTTTTATTCAAGAGGCTAAAAGATATATAGAGCCTTAGATTCACCCACTTAAATTGTGCCAAAAAACATTTATTAACTTGGCCATATTAAAAAAATTGCTGCAATTACTTTTTTTTATTTCAAATGTTGGAATTTTCTTTGCAGTTGTTGTGTTTGGCTGTCTTGTATAACACTTTCTAGACAGCAAGGCGTCAAATAATTTTTATACTGCTCCTCTTTTTGCAGTCTTTTTACTAGATGTTGCATATGTATAAATTGCTATTTGGTGCACTGTATTTAACCAGCCATAAGAACACAACCACACGTTTTATAAAATGAGATTACCAGGAGTTACACAAACAAAGGAATATTTTCACACAGACAAAAAGTCAACTTTAGAAGTTTCAAACACACACTCTCGCTTTTACTGCAGGCAAGAACAACAACAGCACATAATTGAAAGTATCTTACAAAGGAGTTTGCTTTAAAGGAAACGGAATAGAAAAAACCCCAATTGTTTAACCCGATTTTCGTACGAAGCAGAAAATTTATTTTTACAGCGAAATTTTTAAGGACAACCGTACAGTTTGAAATCTTAGCGGCAACTGGCAATAAAATTAGAGTGCAATTTAAAGCAGCAACAGCAGCAGCATCGTCATCGTCATCGTCATTATTAGCATCATCAACATCATCATCACCAACATCATCAGTAACAAACACATCGTCTTTGTCAAGATAAATAATAACAACAACAAAGAAGAAGAAAAAAACAGCATTTACAACAACTAAAAATGAAAATATGTACTTATGTACTAAATACTTGACTCCTATAACTGAAACAACAACAAGATCCAAAAGCCGATTAGAGCAAGCAACTCACAAAAAAATATGTATGTATGTAAGTATGTATGCAAAGAAGAGTCATATCAATGTTACACTGAGTTACACGTGCGAGCGTTTGTGTGTTAAAATAAAATAAAGTAGATTTACTGAGGACTGCATCGTTTTAACACACATACACTCGCTCCCATGAATCGTAACTGCTCATTCACAGTTATTCATTTATATATAAACAAACACACATTCATACAAACATACCTTTCGTTTTATGCCGGCAAATGAAACGAAAATCCCTAACAAAACAAAGAATACTGAATAAATAGCCAGAGAAAAATTCTCTCTCTCTCTCTCTCTCTCTCCCACACACACTCAGTAGAACTAACAGTATAAAGGCCGGGGCACCAGCGTTGCCACGACCAAAAAAATTTTGTAACCAAAATACAAAAAAAAAGTAACCAAATGCATAAAAAAGTAACCAAAATTTTTATATATTTAAAATATTGTTTTATTTGTACTTCAGTTGAAAAATATACATACATATATTAATATGTATTATTACAAAATCATATATAGGTAATCTAAATGGACCATTACGATTTAGAAAATCTGCCAGGAGCGGCTGTTAGCCGACTCACAGCCGATCGGCTTCATTCCCTGATTGTTACGCTCTCAAACTTGAGGCTGTAATGTAACTGCAATGTAACGTAATTGCAACAGTAAGAAACAGCTGATCGATTTTGTTATGTGAAAAGTAATGAAAATGGTTATAGAGATGTAATGGAAGGTAAACTACTTTTCATATAAAAATATCAATCAGCTATTTTCTACGTTACAGTTACATTACATTACAGTCGGCTAACTTTAAGACTTTAAATATAAAAAAAAATTCTTTTAACTTTTTACATACAGCCCAATTATGAATAGGATAAGAAAAACTTTATAAAATTTACAATTTCCTTTGTACACACAGTCCTTCGGAATGTAATCAATTTGCATCTGCACCTTGCTCAGTTTTCACATTACTTTCTCAGCACAATGTTATTACGCATGCCTGTGAATGGTTAGTGTTAGTGGTTTATATAATTTTTATTTAAGCATAGCAAATATTTGTATTAACACACAATCTTATTGGCAATGAAAACATAAAATTTTTATTAAACTTCTATTGTTGAACTCTTGCGTTAGTGCAAAAAATATGCAAACATTAAACAGCTGATGAAGATTTTACTCTCTCCCGTATTTTCTTATTCCCCGGCTGTTTTGAATAGGAGGATTATTCCCCGGGAACAAATGGTAAGGAAGGGAGAAAACTCTCCGGGAATATTCATCATTGGGCTGATAGTGTTTGACGTTTAAAGATTTTGCAACCATGGATGCATCTGATTTTTGAAACCAGGCTTGTTATGTTCAGAGACAGACATGTATTTGTTTTAAACGCTATGTTGATTAACCAGTGTTGTATTTACAACGCATTAAAAACGCTTAAATTGTGATCTTTTATCAAGATAATTAGTTATGTGCAAATTTAACATATCACATATGTACATATGTAATTATATGTATAAAAAATGGTTATTTTTGTGTTGAAAAAAAGTAACCAAAATGGAAAAAAAGTACACAAGTACACATTGGAAAACAAAGTAACCAATTTTTAAAATTGTTAAAACGGCAACGCTGCGGGGCACAATGAATCCGTCATACGTTATACTTCGCCTTGTTTGTATGTGTGTTTGAGCTAGTTTTAAGGGAAAGCATGGCATGTTGTTTTTTACGTATGTGTGCATGTCTAAATTAAAGCGCCTAGAAGCACACACACTTGTTGTATTTTAAAATGACCGAAACTTCCCAAGGGAGCCGTAGAATAAGAAATTCTATGTTTTTGCAGCTCATTTTTTATGAGAGTTTCAAATATTAAGAGAACATTTATGTTTTAAGCATATTTTATATATTTGATTTTCTATACAAAGAAAATTAATATGTTAAAAGATTTAAATAACAAATTAATAGCAAGAACACAAGAAGGCGTGTGATAAGAAACAATTTAGACACAAAACCAATTTAACACGGAGAAAAGTTTTGATGTGTTTGCTTTACTCGTTTTGTCTCTATTACACTGTTTATATTTTATATTTTAGTGTACTTTTTAAAAGTCAGCAGTTTGAGATTGGCTTAAAAATCCTTCTTAAAATCCATCATAAATATAATACAAAATACCTTTAATGGACACAAAATATTACAGATTACAAAAATTCTTATCACTAACAGACAAAGGAAAAAACTTAGCCAACAAATTATTTATATCTTAAAATGGACTGAAACTAGCCTAAGTAAACACTTCGTTACACTTTACAAATGTTCTTATCACTAACAGACTAGGGAAAAACTTAGCATCTCTTAACTAACAAAATTATTTACATGTTACTCATAAAATAGATTGATAAAAAAATCCTAAATAAACATTTTTAAACATTCTTTTTATAATTTCTATGTTCAATTATCTTTGAACATTCTGCCGGGGCAGAATATCTTAATATAATAATTATAACAATGATTATTATAGTTATTGTTATAATAATTAAAGATAAATGACCTGTAGAATGATGCCAATTTAAAGATCGCAGTTCAACGTTCTCTTCTTTAATTGTCATAATCTCTTTTAGACGAGCATCTATTTCAGCTGAATAATTCTTCATGACATTGTTTAGTGGATCAATCATCTTAACTTCTTGAATATCTTTGAAAAGGTTACCCTCGACTCTTGTAGTGCTGTACAGAATTCAATTCTTGGTGTTAAGTTAGGACGGTATATCCTTTCCGTGCTGTACATCCGGCTGCTAAGCTGATAATCCCTTGCATAGACAACTCTACTAGCTATTGATTCTCGGTTGAACACTTTATATGCTCCCTACTTCTGTTTTATCGTAAAAGCAAAGATATGCATTCATTGGCTGCAATGAAGCCAATTCACAGGATTTGTTATTTGCATCCTCCTGCTCCCAGTTACCCTTGTAAAGACATTTATCATCATCGTTTTGGCATTTGTTCATCATTGCTTTGGAAGTAAAACGATAAGTATCTGCTTGGTAATTATATACTAGGAACTATTTTCGAGTTAAGACCTGCATCTTTACACCATCCTTCAGAATTGGCAGAGGAAAAATATTAAATACATCCGAAGACTGCCTCTCCAATAAAGGTATCTTAACCTCGATAACCAACTTCCTTATCAATGAACACTCCTTTCGCCTTCATCAATCAATAAATTGATTGAAGAGTAACATCTTTCGTTTTCCCAGGCAGACGCAGTGTTAGCTGCTCCTTAATACCGCTAAATTTTGAGGTCGAATCCAGTTCGAATTGAGTTTACCATGATTAATATCCATAAGTAGACTAAGTATCTGAATTTGTATTTTCTCTGCATTGTTGACCATAATTTATAGCTGCCTCGTCATCATAGAAATATTAATGGATTCTTTATAAACAAAATAATCCGTATTCAAAACTTCGCTGATGCTGTTTATCTTCTCATTGATTTTACTTAAATGTATTCTTACTTCTTCAGTGCTTTTCTTCGAAATATAGATTGTTGATTCAACCACAGATATTTGCTTTTCCACTAGATGCTTTATATTATGCTCGTTCTCCAATACTACTCGCATATTTTCGTCGACCAGTTCTCTATCTTTAGCTTCCATCATTCCAAAGAGCAGATGGTAGAAGGACCCAACAAATTCGAAAGGTGCTCTTCGCTTCCAATGTGCTTCTATGTTATTCAGCATGTATTCAATACCTTTAAGCACGATGCTGCACTGATCTTTAAACTCACGCAATTTATGACATAGTGATTTGCATCTGCCAAGTAATTTTTCTATTTGATCCACTGTCATAAAATAAGCATCCATATTGTAATAAACAACTAAACTCCATGATGATGCTATTACGATTCATAGTTCCTAAATTGTCCAAATATATGATAGTTCCGTCGCCAAGCTTTCTTAGCATATTTGGCATGCTAACTTCTCGGTTCGTAGAACTAATAAGTATTGTGAATATTAATATTAATGAACAGACGAGCTTACAAGTATCACTGAATCCTCTCAACGGTCTAGTGCAGTATAATCGTTACCATTTTTTCTTCTTCTTCTTCCATAGACTTCAAAAGGACAAAGTTTTTGGATTGAACGTTTCAAGACTCTACCAGATGTATTCAGAGTAGGGTGATCGATTATTCGACTTTTTCCAGAAACCGGTTTTCTAATAGCTCGAATATTTGAAATTATGAAAAACTCGGTTTCGGTTTTTACAATTCAGGAAAAACCGGTCAACCGGTTTTTTTTTAAGTAAGAAACTTATTATACAAAAGTTTTGATTTTAAATTGCTTTATAAAAAAGGGTTAATAGTTCATGTAAATACTATAAAACAACACAGAAATTAAAGGTAAACATAAAAATTAACTTCATATACTTATGTATAGTACATAAATATTTATATATAATATACAGTTGAGAAATAAACTCTACATACAACCATCATTTTTAGGGTTTGTGGAAGCTTTGGAAGAAATTCAAAAAATTAGTTATGCCAATATTTAGGGTGCTAATAAATATGTTTATACAAAAAATAAAAAAATAATTATAACACCTACAGTAGCAAAAATATTCAAAATACATAGAAAAAAGTCTACATACAGGCATAAAATACATGCAATATTTTTGATGTTGTCAACTTGTTTGAAAATTCTGTGATTTCTGGTACCAAGCCATCAACAAATGGCATCCAAATATGGTCTAATATGTTATTGTTATTATAATTATTTTTGAATTTTTTTGTTTTTTGTATAAACATATTTATTAGCACCCTAAATATTGACATAATTAATTTTTTGAATTTCTTCCCAAGTTTCCTCAAACCCCAAAAATGATGGGTGTATGTAGAGTTTATTCCTTAATGGTATATGTATATGTATATATGAATGTATGGACAAGGTGGATATCTACCTCTATATAAAATATGAAGCAAAATGGCAACAAAACTAAAAAAACACTTTTTGCAACTGTATCTTGACATCCATCGCACACCATAAGGCCAATTAAATTCGTCTCTGCTATTACCTCATAAAATAAATTCTCTTAAATTTCATGTTTTAGTAAATGTTGCCATGCTCTAAAAAAGCTTAGAGCTTTTACAATAAAAAAAAATACTTACGAAAATCAGTAAAGCATGCAAAATGTACAAATCGAAAAGTATTCGACTCAGCCGGTTTTTGAATTGTAAAAAAAAACCGGACTATTCGACATTCGAAAAATCAACATTTTGAAAAAACCGACAGCCGAATTTTGAAAAAACCCGGATTTTAAAACCGGTTGAAAAACCGAATCGATCACCCTAATTCAGAGTCACTACCCAAACTTTTACATCTTTACCTTCATGGGTTTCTAAAACTCTACCCAATGGCCATATTGAAGGAAATTCTGCTTCATCTTTTATTATTACTATTTGATGCGGTTCTAGATTTGATTTTTCACTGCGCTTTTTATACATAAGTTGTAATGTAACTAAATACTCATCCTTCCAATGCTGCCAGAAATCTTTCTTAATTATTTTAACTAGTTTCTATCTATCTAGCGTTGATACTATGCTGCGGTCATTAACTACTTGAGAACTTTCCATTAACGGTCGTCTATCAAAAAATTACCTGGAGTTAAAACGTCGATTCATTCTGTATCGCGTGTGCAACTATATATAGGTCACAAATTAAAAACTGCTTCTATTTGAGACAATAAAGTCGACATCTCTACAAAAGTCAGCATACTAATATACTATAATACCAATCACTCTTTTGAGATGATACTTTACAGATTTAACACCGGCCTCCCAGATTCCCCCAAAATTTGGTCTTGCGGATGCAATAAAATGACATTCAATCTTTTCACTTGCAATGACTTAACGCATGGACGAATTGTTTTTAAGTGATTCTAAAAATTCCTTGTCCATTTCGCGATGCTCCTACAAAATTTGTACCTTTGCCGGATATAAGCATTCTGCTATACCCCTTCTTGAAAATAATCTTTGTAATGCTGCTAAGAGTACATCGGTGATGGTGAGGTCACTTACTGATTCTAGATGAATGACTTTCGTTGCCATATATACAAAAACGGCTATATAACCTTTAAAAGATTTTGGTCCTCTGCATTTTGAAATTTTCATCAATATTAGCCCTGCATAGTCCACTCTTATATGTTTGAATGGATTTGAAACTGTAAAGCGAGCTGATGGCAGGTTTCTCATTATTTGCATAGCTTTTGTTTGTCCATATCGGATGCAACAAACACAATTCTTCCAAACTTTTTTCGTTATGCGGCGTTTCATTCCAATAATCCAGTATTCACTTGATAAACAATGTGGCTGTCTAGAGAATACGTTTCATGTTTAATCAGCTAGATCGCACAATGGAATGGATGACTTCATTTGTTTTTGTGCAAAAATTATAATCGTGAAGAATCGAACGTATACACGTCGCTCAAGATTAATTTAGAATATTGCTGCTGTAGACCATTGTGTTGAGGGCAAACCAGATTCGTCCACTTCTCGTCGATCTTTGGAATTGTACATTCCAAAAAAAAAACACATTACACCGCATTTTTATATAAAGATTTAGGTCCGAAGGCTTTTAAAGTTCAGTTTACACATGAACTCACGCTTACCAACAATTAACAAAGTCATGTTTTTGTTGAAAAATCTTCTTAAGTGATCAAATCAGCCAACCAGTTACTTCACGCGTATCGTATGCTGATGCTGCTAAGACTAGTTCAATTCCCACGCAAAATGTTCCACCGCCAAATAATTCAACGAATTCAAACTCAAGCTTTAACTTTAGTCGCCTTGAAGCTACTATTGAGAATCTGGTGCTAACTATAAACAACTTTACTACAAATATGACAAGTATGATGCAAGAAATGCTGCGAATGCAGAATACACTGCTTCAAGCATTAGTTAATAAACCATGAACATGTTAAAAATATGTTTCTGGAACGCAAACGGCATTCGCCAACATAAAAATGAACTTGAGCACTTCCTCATGGAAAAAAATATTGATATAATGTTGGTTTCTGAGACTCATTTGACCTCAAGAAGCTTATTTAAAATAAATGGTTACACTTTATATGATACAAAGGACCCGAGAGAGAGAGAGCATGTGGTGGATCAGCAATTCTGATTAAGTCAAGAATCAAGCACTATGTCCTTGACAACGTTAGTGAAGAATATTTGCAAGCAACGAATATTTTCGTAGAAAACTTTTGTGCGAATTTCGTGATATCATCAATTTACTCACCTCCCAGATTTTCAGTTACCGAAGATCAGTATGAGAAGTTCTACAAATCGCTTGGATCTTGTTTCGTGGCAGCTGGTGACTACAATGCAAAACATACGTACTGGGGATCGCGTCTTGTTACACCTAGAGGTCGAGCCTTGTTCAATACAATTTCAAAAATGGGCTTAGATGTCATTTCGAGTGGGGAGCCTACTTACTGGCCTACTGACGTAAGAAAAATTCCAGATGTTATAGATTTTGCCGTCACGAAAAATATTCATAGGGACTTAATTCATGTAGAGGCCTCTCTAGATCTGTCCTCCGATCACTCTCCAACAATAGTTACAATTTTCAACCCACTAAGGAGTGATTTAACTAACTCATATGTGAAGATGATTAATGGAATCAACTGGCTGGCATTCAAAAAATATCTTAGTAGTCACTGCGTAGAAAACATTCAGCTTAGATCATGCGATGATATTGAATTTAACATTGCCAATCTTAACGAAAATATTAAACAGGCTGCTGAACACGCCACTACCTCCTATCCGCAGACCGGCTTTAACAGAATTTATTCTACGGAAATTGAACGTCTTGTATGTGAAAAAAGGAGACCTAGAAGAGAATGGCAACAACACAGATCACCCCTAAATAAAATCAGACTTAAAGAATGTACTAAACGACTCAAAGAGCTGCTATCGTCGGAAAAAAACTGCACTACTGGAAAAGTATTTAGAAGGTCTTGATGTAACGTCCGCATCTAATTACTCTTTATGGCGTGCTACTAGAAATCTTAAACGACCCGTTGATCTTAAATCACCATTGCGTACTGCGACCGGAGGCTGGGCAAGAAGTGATAGTGAGAAAGGTAACTTATTTTCTGAGCATTTAAAATCTGTATTCACTCCCAATTCATGTACGGGTGCTGCTGATTTACCGTGTGTAGTTTCTCTACCCTCTCGTCCCTTAAGGTTTAAGATGCGTGAAGTACAAAAAGTAATTGCTGAACTCAACCCGAAGAAAGCTCCAGGTATTGATGGCATTAGTAACAAAATGCTCATGAACTTGCCTCATATTGCAATAAGAATCCTGCTATTTACTTTTAATGCTATTTTAAGAATGCAGTATTTTCCACATAACTGGAAACTGGCCAAGATCAAAATGATTCCAAAGGCGGGCAAAGATCTTACCAAGACTGAGTCATATAGGCCTATAAGCTTACTATCTGCAATCTCAAAGCTTTTCGAAAAGCTGCTCATAACTAAATTGTCCAAAATTTTAACTGATAATGGGTGCATCCCGGACCATCAATTTGGCTTTAGAAGTCAGCACAGCACGATTGAACAAACGCATAGACTGGTCCAAGTTGTAAGAAGAACATTTGAAGAAAAGAAGTATTGTTCTGCTCTCTTTATTGATGTTTCTCAGGCGTTTGATAAAGTATGGCACGAAGGCCTAGTTTTAAAATTGAAGACATATCTGCCAATAAACATTCAAAAGCTTTTGGAAAGTTATATTATTGATAGGAAGTTCACTGTTGTGGAAGGAGAGTTCACGAGTGTGCCCGAAACTATATCTTCTGGTGTGCCCCAGGGTAGTATTCTGGGTCCTGTCTTGTATTTAATATACACTTGTGATATGCCTGTGAGCAATAATATCCATATTTCTACTTTTGCCGATGATACAGCCTGTATGAGTGTGCACGAAAACCCTTATGAGGCATCCCGCAATCTCCAGGAACATATCACTCAGCTGGAAATATGGTTGAACTTATGGAGAATTAAAGTCAATGAACAAAAGTGTGTCCATATAACGTTCACCCTAAGAAGAGATACTTGCTCCCCCATTCGAATCAACAATCAAAATATTCCTCAACATTCCCAAGTGAAATACCTTGGTATACACCTTGATCGAAGACTTACATGGAAACATCATATTGACTCTAAGTTAACTCAGATGAAACTTAAGTTAACTCAAATATATTGGTTGATTGGCAGAAACTCAACACTCAGCCTAGACTGCAAACTTTTATTATACAAGTCGCTTTTGAAGCCAATATGGCGCTACGGAATTCAGTTATGGGGCACTGCTTCAGCTTCCAATGTCGAGAGAATCCAACGAAAGCAAAACAAAATTTTACGGTTAATAACATCGGCTCCATGGTACATCCAAAATTCTATTATACATCGTGATTTAAATATGCCACTAGTGACTGAAGAAATTGAAAAATACGCAGGCAAATATTTAACAAAACTCGAATCACATCCTAATCCGCTTACTCGTAATATTTTGAACTTTACTGGACACGTCCGCTTAAAAAAGAGGGACACACGGGCTCTTATACCTAACACTCCAGATGGGACTACTTGAAAATACTTTTTTTTCCCCCTTTTTTGATTATCACTACTAATGTATTATTTATAACTACCACTAAGTTTATGTCCGACACTGGTCGGGCCTAATAATTTTTTTATTTATAGATTTAAGATTTGAATACTTATTGTTAGTTCATATATGAAGATACAATAAATAAATACATGCATTAAAAAAAAAGTGATAAAGTACATTTTCATATCGGAGGAGAAGCAGAATTTTTGGATTTTGGGCTCTGAAAACCCTAAAATTACTGTTCAAAAGCCTCACCATCGCCAATATATGACTGTTTGGGAGGAGTCATTGGACCCTACTTTTTTGAATATAAGGCTCAATGAATTGCGATATCGAACTACATATGATTAATGATTTTGTATGACCGGAATTGGAAGATATTGATGTGGACGAAGTTAATTTTTAACAAAACCGCGCACACTTGGATGGCTTCATACATTTTTGTGCAAAAACTATAAGAAGTGCTTCTAGATCATTGAAAATTGATACCGAGCATTATATATGTAGACTACATTAATAAGAAAAAGTAATTTTATCAAAATCAAATGTAAATGCTCTCGTTTCTGTGTATGTGTTCTTTTTTTTTTTTTTTTTTTTGTTACTTCAGAAAGTTGTCACTTGTAAGGTGATATAAAAAAATTCTAGTTTTGCCAGAAATGATATAGCTGTCGTTTGGTAACATAGTAAAAAAAAAGAGCGACCAGAACTATTACCTGAGTCCCTACCATTAAAAGTTAAGATTACATGTTGACATTCGTGGTGATTTAACTTTTCATTTTAGTAGTCAGCTGGTGGTATTGTTTATCAAAAAGACTTCTGTGATTACCAGAGCAATAAAGTAGTAAGGTCCATGAATAGTTACAGAACCATGGGCAATATTACATTTTGTACTTTGGAATATGGAATAATTTTACAAGCTGCGTAGAAATAATATTTTTTTTAGTATTTTTTATTTTATTATTTACTTACGGTCTTATTCATAAAAATTCCTTATTTCAACTTTAATCTGTACATTACTTATGAAACAGATTTTGCTTTATTAAGCTCTAATAAACATTGGTATTCATAACTGATTAATATCAGTGAATTAACTATTAAACGTTTTTGTTTCTTTTGTAATTTTATGTTGGCAACATCATGCTATTTTCGCTCTCATTTTATGTTTAGTGATGCATACAACGAAGAATCGATTATCTAGGTAGTCTGTTTGAGTCGAAAAAAAGTAAATCATTACGCATAATGTTATTAAAAAATAACTTAAAAAGTAGGCGTTTCACTTTTTATTAATAAATAAACCAAAAAAAAAAAAAAAAAAATTTATATGTTACAAACAATTGTATTTTAACACATTTATATTCGGCTGAGTACAGAGGTTAGGCAAATACCCATTTTATTGAGGTCGATTGTGCATCACTATTTTGTTTTAATTTTAAAATGTTCATGTACATACATACATACATATGTAAGCATGAAATACCATACAAACATGCTTGTACTTACAAATGCCCTTTTTTCTATTTTTCTTTTTGCCAATGAATTGTATTTCTTTAATTTTCAAACATGTTTATATGTATGTATTTTTCTTTTTGTACAATTATGCATACATACATACATGTACCGACTTATATAAATTAATAAATTTGTCCAAGAACATTATTCAGGAGACATGCATAAGAATAAACAAGAAAGATAAAAGTGAGAAACCACAGAAAATCTCACATAAGGGATAAAAATATCAAGAAAATATTATTTATAATTGCTTATCAAACGCTTAAAGTAGCATGGAGACTACATTAAAAATCTCTGAGTTATGAAACGTTTATTAAACGTCTAATAGGCTATTAAGCATTTATGAATAGTCTTTTTTCGTTTTTTGCTTATTAAGCTGTTATGAAGCGTTTATGAATAAGACGGTTAGCATTTACACATGTAAGTGCAAGTTCGAAAAACTCAATACATTCACAATTTTTTACTAACACAATCACATTTTTTGTACTTACTACTGCTCAGCTTACAACATAATTTCCTTGTAAGTAAATTTCTGTAAGTAAAATGACAATTGAAGGGACAGTGTTACCGAGAATGAGTTTTGTATAAATTTTTAGTACTTCGTATAGTAAAAATAATATTTATTGCTGATTTCTTTCGTATTTATAAGAAAATAATATTTAAAAAAGAACAAAACTGTGCAACAACGCATATTGATTATGTTTTTACATATGAATTTCATGTATTTTGACAGAAACGTTGTTGAAGAAAATGTTGTTTTCAGTAATTTATGATTTTAGTAACACGGCAATATTAGATTCATATATTTTTAAAATAAACATATATTTTTATTCGAAAGAAAATTTATTAATCAGAAATAATTTTTAGTGAGGCTTAAGTTCAGTAATTTCAATTCTTTTATTGAATGAAATATTTTTATTAATTAATGTGAGTATCTAAAGAAGAGAAGAAAAATTCAACTAGACTTTTAAGCTGGGGGAAATACCTATATTTTTCTGAGAAGCAACGCACTTCATCAGCACCCTAGTCTATCTACTTGGGTAGAGATTGTTATTAACATCAGCTATTTAACGTAAATTCTAATGAAACGGAATGTGAGAAATGATTGTTGTGTACAATTATTGATTTACCTTTGGTAAATACATATGTAAGTATCACTATTTATTTCCCCTGTTTTTCCATATTTTTCATTTTTCTATTTAGGTTAGCACGAAGTTATACTATATATATATATACACTATAGTTCAATTAAAATCAAAAAATGTCTCAAGAAAATTTATTTTCATAAGACGTGTACGCTTCGAAAAAGTTTTAAAAGTAAACTTACAACTGACTGTGTAAACTCTCAAGTAATTTGCAAGACTTTCGGTTATTTCTTCGAAATTTTCGTTGATAATAGGTATACACTACTTGCAACGAATCACTTACATGTGTAATTGCAGGGTTATTATATTTTTTATTTTTTATATTTTTAGCCGACTCTTATGAAACTTGGCACGCACATTGACAATACAATTTTGTATGTAAAAAGGCTAAATATTTTGTCCTATATATATTTTTTTAATATTACGCAAACGATCTAATTTCTCGACTTTGATCGCGTCAGCTGCTTCAGCTTTTTCTATTTACTTCGTATAATGTTTTTTTTTTATTTCAATTAAAAGGTAATAAATACTGACCTGGAATATTTGTATGTATTCATTTAAATTTATAAAGGATTCTTTAAACGGGGTAATAAAAATTCCCAAACTCACCTGTAAAGAAAAAAGGAGAGAAAAAATAAATTAGCATTATCATAGATAGAGGTCCTATGCTCTTCATAGGAACTAAAGGATCAAATATATATATAAAGCAAAATTTAAATAATAAAGCTCAAGTTCAAAGAAAAAATTTGTCAAGTGATAGCCAATTGACTAGTCATTTTACCGGCAGCGATGACTTATATATCCATCACTGAAAAGAACAGTTTTTATCATATCTATTGCAAATGCGTTTGCAAAGAATTTACAAGCATATGCTTTCTTTGCAAACTTGTTAGTAGTAAAACTTTGTTCTTGTGCCTGTTTGAGAAACCTAAATATAATCAAGAAATGGAGATTTCTCCCCATAACAAAAAAAAAAGCCTTAAGTGTAGTTTCCACAAAACAAACAAGCGACTTCTTTAGAAACAAAATATTTATATGGAAAACGTTTAAATTTTTGAGTAATTCATATGCAAATTTTCTAGATAAATAGCTTGCTTGCATTGTGGAAACTACATATTAATGCGTACCAGTAGAAAGTTGCTTTGTGCCAAGAATCTTAGATGGGTTATAATCCCTAGATGACATGATCTGGACACCATTATGTTTCACCGGTCATATGGCGTTTAGGTTAGGTTTGGAAATGAAGTCATTTTTGGGTCCATTGTGATTGTCTTCTGATTGTCATTCAACTGTTTTCCATGACGAACCCGCTGATAACCTGGAGTTTACACTCTCCGCAATATTGTTTAAATCCTCCTAAAATCTACTACTCAGCCATCTAAGTCTGTGACGTTGCGTGTTCCTCGTTCTCCCTTATCCTCACATAACTTTGTAATGTCCGGGGTGTTAGCCTTTTATCTGCTGGTCCTCCATTTAATCTAGTAATATTTAGCCAAAACTTTATATGGGCCCTTTTATTTATACCTAATAGTAGCCCGATTTCCTTAGGTCAAAATATTTATATTTATTCCTTTAATTCCCACTGGACCCTAGGGAACTTTGTGTCAAGCCTTGGCCACAAGGCGCTCTACCTTCTACAATCCTTCTTACCGCCTTCGTCAGGATTATTGAGTTCCCTAAAAAATTGGCTAACAGCTTCTTTTACCGAAATCTTCCTCACTGCCTCATCTCGCCAATTCGGTGGAAGTCTCACTTCTCTCAACCTTTTAATGGCATGGAATCCAGCAAAGACTTATACTATGCCTGTTTTATAGTCCCCTTAAAACCACAAACTAGTTGCGACCTGACAGTAGGATCTTTCAAAATTTTAGGGCCAATCCCACGATGTAGACAACGTTGGACTTGTCGCACACTTACATTCAAAACAAACCCAAATTTTAATATTTTGTTGTTGTTTCAAATGTGAGTGTGTGACAAGTCGAACGTGGCCGACATCGTCAGATTGGCGCTTAAGCTCCCAACTTTCGAGATAAAAAGTAACGTTCTTGCCTTCCGACTCTCGGCCACTGGTTCCATGATCGCTAGAATCTCAGCCTAAAATATTGTACCCTCGTTCGCCAGCCTGAAGTAATTATGATCGCTAGTGCTAGCGGAAGAGTGCACAGCTCTCGTTGAGACTTAGCGATTTGAATTCAAAGTCAGTATGAGGTATTACCGAGGGTGTCCTATGAAAGTCAAAATAAGCTACCTCAAAATCCGAGAACTCAGAGTTCGTGAAAGCAAGTCTCACAAGACCGATTTCAGTTAGCTTGCTAGTGTGGCATTTAAGTACCAATCTCACACTGGCTCAAAAAATCATAGATCCATGCAAATTGTAGTCACATATCTGTCCAAGCACCGAGGTTACCGAAATAAGCTGGTAAAGATAAAGAGAACAGTGATTGATTGGAGGTAGTAGACGGCCTCAGCCACAACTGTGGCTCCATATTGGTTCTTCATAAGAATTATTCACAATCACTCATTCGGAGATGCTTGATGGGTAGCGAGTAAAATCAGTAATTATTGAACGCAATATCCCACGGACGAAGTGTTTTCCCTTCTACTATATATGAGTATAGTCAGTGAACTTGGTAATCGTTCCAAATTTTTTTTTTATAACGATCAAAGGAGTTTGGAATCAGAACATTCTACTACCCAATGATTCGGTTTCACTTTCATAAGTTTTGACCTTCTCTAAACTTAATATCATGCGTTACTGCGTAACTTAAGAAATAATTATTTTAACGTGACTGTAATTGGGGGGGGGGGGCGGACGAGTCATTTATTTTTTTTTTTTTGTCAATAGAATTTTTTTTAAACCACTAAAAAGTACAAATGTTGTTTAGGTGTGTATATGCTTTGGCAAACAATGAAACAAACATAAGAATTTGTATCAAAACAGCCACGTACATACGACATTTGTTTTATGTCCGCATTTGCTGGTGATGGGTGAGGTCTAGTTGTGCAGCTTGTGAATAATGACTATTTTACGAACACTTAACACGTCAACACTTAATACACTTAATTTAACAGAGACAAATAGAAATAGCCACGTAATATACAAATATTAACATTTCAAACACCACAATACTTACAAAACAAATAATGTTCCTTTACAAATTTTACGGTAATTATCTGTACTTGTGTTTTGTAAACAGACTGCCACGCTCCAGCGCCAGCACATTTGAGAGCTTAATTAGTTCAATAGCACTTTTGGGCTGATTACATAATACTCTTATGATTAGAACATATACATGTTTGTATTTATGCGGTTCCGGGTACCAGAAGTTTAAAGAAGAAAACAGTTTTAGCGGCGTTTTTGTTTTTATTTTATTTTGTTGGAAAACGGAATGTTAGATATGTCATTACTCTTGCAAAAGTTTCAAGAGGGAAATGAGTCAACATAGTTCCTCATGGGATACATGGGGATGTTTTTAGCGGTGTCTAAGGAAGTGTATAGGAAGGAACTGGGGTCTCCAACGAAGATAGTAAACTGGATTTACACATCGGTTGTCAGACCGATTATTTCCAATGGTTGTGTGCTATGGTGAAAGGCATTGAGGAAGAAAAGCAACAGGAGATTACTTTTTAAGGTTCACAGGTGTTCCTTGCTGACAACACAGGTGCTTAGAGGAGTACACATCAAACTGCCTTGGACGTCATTCTTCAACTACTTCCTTCAGAGGACTTTGTGGTGAGAAGACTCGTTGAAGCAGATTTGGTGAGGAGAGGAATAACAAGACTCACATCAATCTTAAATGAAATCAGTTTTAGTGATCAGTAGAACACCCTCACTGGTAATTCCGGATAGGGACTATTGGGTCAAGTCTGATAAGCTATATGAGGGTAGTGCGGTCTTTACAGATAGGTCAAAAATATGGGAAGGCACAGGAGCTGGTGTCTACATCTTGGTAACGAACATTCGTAGTTCTTTCAGACTGCCGAATGAATCCAGCGTTTTCCAAGCTGATGTCTTGGCAATCCTGGCAGACTATCAGCCGACGGATTTTTTCAGGGTGTGTGCGCAGGGAGTAAACTAGGCTCCTTTATTATAATATTTTTTGATTATTTTATTACATCATAGAGCAGCTGGGTGATATATATATATATATATATATATTTTGTAGCTGTAGATTACTAGACTGGTTGGCAAGATCTCTCCCCAACGGCGAGCTTCAGCCGGAGCTAACCGCCAGCATGCTAGCGCGGCCAATAATCTGGTAAACTTTTTTTTTATAAATATCAAAAGCAGCTATTAGCGGAAGGTGAGAATGTAACCTTCTACGTCGACAGCCAAGCAGCGCTAATTGCTTTGAAGGAACACAATGAAAAATCAAAACTTGCTAGTGACTGTAGTGGAAGAGCCCATAATTTGCTTATGGAGAAATACAGTGTCAGCCTATATTGGGTTCTTGCTCACACCAGTATTGAGGGGAATGCAATTTCAGATGAGCTGGCAAGAATAGGGTCGGCCTTAGATGAGGGAATGTGTGACAGATCGGTGAAATTACCGATAGGTCATTACTATAGGGAACTCATTAGTTGGGTAGAGACTAGGATCAACCGTTCAATGCGAAGTAGGGAGGATTGTACAGTCTCGTAGGCTATGTGGCAAAAACTTGATTCAGGAAGATCCAAATTACTACTGGATATGAATACGAAGGCGATGTGAGTCTTAATAGGCGCTCTGACTAATTACTACTCGGTGTTAATAACTCTTATAAATGAAAATCAATGTGATACAAGAGAGAAATTAAGAAGAGTTTATTCCATTGAATTTTAAACCCAGTAAAAGTGTAAGCCAATCAGTGCGGTTATGAGGTCATTATAAAGGTCTGATTATAAAGGTCCTAAGCCCATTCACAGAACAATTCTCTAAGGACCGCAATAATTTCTTTTGCAACACAGTCTTCTTGAACAATATACTCGTAAAGTACCGTCATTCCTATTTTTATGTTATATACTCATACCTTCGTCATTTGTACAGTATCAAAAATTTTTTGCCACTCCTAAGAATCTGTGGATTTTTTGAGTTGTGACTGTTTATGGTCTAGTGTGCGATATATTGCTTCCGTTTACTCTTTTAATGTTTTTACTTGCCATAATAATTAAGACAATTTTTGCTGCATAAAATATAAATCAAATTATTCTTTGCAAATGTATACATGTATATGCATAAAAATACTTTAATCCTTTTGAATCGTTTTTTATTGTACTTTATATTTAATTAACGAGTGCATGTTAATTATTATTAATATTGAATATTATTTTTCTTTTTAATTATGATGCAAATTGAAAAAGATGCATGATTACAATATTGATTGCACTTGCGATAAGTGCACAATTAATAAATCAAATTGACAAAAGATCTTGTACGAAAACTCGAAAATGATTTCACATTTTGTTTCATGTTCACTTTTTTCATTTTCTGTAATTTTTCCCTTTAATTTGTGTGCTAGAGATTTTTTTATCAAAGTGTTAAATTAATAATAATTATAATAATAAATATGTTGTTGTTCATAATGACATTGTCATTGATGACAACAATGACAGTTTTTTTAAGTGACATAATGAAAGATGTTAATCTTTTTTTTTCTTTCTTTCCCGTAGAATATACAGACAATCAAGGCTGTTGTTACATTTTATTTACAGGAGACAAAGTTGTATGCAATATGTGGAGATGGTAAAAAATAAATAGTATGTGCAACCCAGCAAACATTTCAGCTAATTAATTTAAATAAATTCAAATAAAAGTAAAAGAAAATCCCACTTACAGGCATTGTTAGAGTTCACTGCATGACAGGTTTGACGGGGGAGATTGTGGGTCTCCCTCATATAGAGGAAAGCACTTTATGTGTACGCAATTGTGTAGGACTTCAAATATACCGAATTTTATTTCTAGGGAGCAGATATTATGAGAAGTATAGCTCAGTAGAAAATATTATCCTTGTAGCCTACTCACATTCAGAGGAACGAGGGAGAAGTGTTTTATAGAAGAGAATATTAGTTAAATTGTAAAAAGTCTCTAACTTTTCCGTAGCAAATTGGATATCCACTACGATGGTTGCCATCAAGGCCATACTCGAATGTCATACGTTGCGACAGAATTCTTTAGGATACAATAAGAAAATTTCGAACTTCTGTATCTAATAATGATCTTTCAAACACAGATAATGTTTCAAAGGGAAAGAGAGATCATTTCTTCGTCTGACTATAATCTAAACTCGCTTCAAAGTTCAAATATAGATTGCCTTTGGCAGAAAGAATTTCGCTACACCAAGATGCCCCTTATAATGGTTGATGTATTTCGACTACGACAGTTTTGTAACAGATCAAAGAACACCTCAAAATGTTTTCTTTAATCTAGGGCCAAAATGGTTGGAACATCTCGAGTCTCGTCAAAGACGTGACGGGATGATGCGGCACTGGACGATTGGCAGACATGCTAGCAGAATATGCCTGTTTTATAATGACTTCTGCCGTCATTATCTTGAAGAAAGTAAAGAAGAAACAGTCTTATATTTTATTTGCGAATGTTCAGCTTTGCATCTCTCGAGACACAAGCTTTTAGGCAGCCATGTGCTAGACGACCTTTCAGAGTTGCCTGAGGTTGCCTTTAAGCGACCTTGTCGGATATATCAATACAACGGGTTGGATTTGTTGCCAATCACCGTATTCGTGTACTTGGATATGGTTCTGCATAGGTTGAGACCGACAAGTGGAGTGATCTGTGAAAAGGAATCATTCAGCTTCTACTTGATTGCCTGGGTGAAGCGGACAGACACGTTAATCAATTAGCCACGACCAAAATTTAATAGTTGAAGTCGAAATACACCAGCCACGATAAACTTCAATGACTTTAGTTACTTTCGACTTTCGTCATAAAATTTATATTACTAGTTGGATCACCCAGGCATGCTAAATCATTTGTGCTGAAAAAGTGGCCTGGAACCGGCCTCAATATACTACTATTATAGCCCTTATTATGACGTCCTTTTAATCTTAAACTGTTGTCGAAAGTGCTGATCGAACGAATTGTCATTTCATGGTATTATGACACACATTCGACAACGAATATCACTATGGTGAATATTACTCACTGCGATTGTTTAAAAAATTAAATCATCTGAGACTGAATTTAAATAAGAAAAATACAACCGAAATAGGAAACTCGTGCTACTTTGAAGTCGGTTAAAAATTAGAAAATAAGACAAAACTACATTTTCAAATTGAGTAAAATTAAAAAAGCCTAATTTGATAACGACGGTTCATACGATTCAACACATTCAGAAAACAATTGAGATATGATTCTAATCCCCTGCATATTTATTTCAGAAGGTTCTGTCATTTTTATTATTTAGAAAATTCGCTTACAACTATTTCACATCGTTGTTCAACGGAATTTTCGATGGTGCCGCCAAATTATAATATGAATTTTACATTCCATGCTCGACGTTCGATAGCCACCGAGGATTGGAAATCGAATGCAACTAATAGTAAGGTCCTAATTATTGTTTGGGAAACAAAGAAGCGTTTAAAATCCTTTTGGACACGCTTCTCAAAATATAATATATACACACTGGGTCATTCATGGAGATTAAGACGGGTTGCCCACACCAAAGTTTACTTTGCAAAGTCTTCAGTTTATAGGAATTGGAGCTCTTTTCTCTTCTCTTCTACAAGCTAAAGACTTTGCTAAGTAAAATTTACGTGTGGAAAAGCCGCCTAACAGATGAAGAAAAATTGCTTTGCTGACGCTGTAATTATTGTTGTGAATGCTTTAAAGACTTTTTTTGAAATGTTCGCTGGTTAGTGTGTAACACAAAATAAGGTAAAGAATAAATAAGTTCCCTGTCATTGTGTCAGATTTTTATATCATTAAGTTCAAATTTTACACACTGTTACACTTTTTTGTTGGTTAAGTCTTGTTCGAGAACTTCTTACCAAATCTTTTTTATATTTAAAAATGATATGAAACTATGAAAACTTGAGAGAGAAAATTTAATAAAGTGTTTAAGACAAATGATGACAATAATAGCGAAACATTTAAGTGGCTTCAAGTAACAGTTTGCCAAACAAATGGCGGCGTTATGCGGCAAACAAAAACAATAAACTTTCAACAGTTCTTGGATATAAAGTTTCTTAAATTCTTTTTTTTTCAGTATGGCCAAATAATTTAGTAACAATTCCTGTCAAATGCATAGGACTCATAACAATTAGAGAAAAATTTGTTATTTAAAGTTAAACTTTTTTATTATTTCGAAAAAAAAGATCTTTTTTATATTAAACATTTATAATGATTTCTACCATCTGAATGGCGGATGTAGTTAAATCGTTAACAATAATTGCAGCATTTACAACATGCAACTATGATTACAAGAGGAGTGCCTTTCAAGTCTGTTTTTTTACATTTTAAAGGGAAAAAAAGGGGGGGAAAAGTGAAATAAAATCCTACTAACAAATGTAAATCCTTTCGGTCCATATAGACAAAGAATTAAGACAAAACTCCAGCGACCACAATTGAATTTTATGTAAACTACACTTTAATCTTTATGAATTGAAGAAGCCAGTAGTCGTTATATTTGTATGACAATACTGGCCGCTTTTGGTAACTGTATGTAGTAGTTTTAAAATGCAAATAGAGAAAAAATACAGTGTCTAGTAAAACTGCAAATGTTAAAAAAATTCAGAAATAAAATTACAACTGCACGAAATCAAGTAGACTTCCATTAAAATTTTTGGAGTGAAAGTGTTCCTAAGCAACAACCAAAAACTGCTATATAGCTAATTCAGAATCCGAATCACTAAATTGTGCTAGATTTTGAGTAGATTTCTAGTGACGAAATAGATTTTGTTTTACATGGGTAATCTACAAGATTTTACTCAGATGCAAGTACTAGATTTTTCTCAGATGTAAACACACTATAAAGAAATCAAGATCAAAAAAAAAAATGATAAGCACTTCAGAAACAAATGTCATGATCTGTAATTAAAGGTTAAACGATCAGAATTCTTTTCAAAGGGTATCTTGATAGCCAATAGCACTTTGTCACAACATCCTTTTTTTATTGAAAAAAATCGACTGTGTTTTCTCAGCACCCTTTTTTATACATATAAGTTTTCTTATAGAAAACTTCGACTGTCTCATCTCCCCATAGCCTACTTTTCTGATATAGAAAAATTCGGTTGTACCATCACAGCACACTTTTCTTTTAGAAAAGCTGACTTCAGTCGCTGCGCACTTTTATTATAGAAAAGTTCGGATATGCCATCACAGCACACTTAATCTTACCCTACGTCTTCACGATCCATCGATTTGGACATGACGCCAGCAGAGCAACTATGAACAATTCATCGACTTCTTTGTTGTAGTGATGTCCATGTTCAGGCATTTCAAAGTATTTTACGGTAGTGCAATAGAGATGGAATATTTGTTAATTTTGTTCCGTGTCGATTCTTTCTATTGCAAATAGTTGCGGACAATTTATCTCATGGCGAACATTGTTGCTCAACCATATGTTCGGACATCCATGTCAGAGCATGGACAAAACATGCACATGAGCGGTCTCCATTAGCCATTTGCGATGTCCGACATGATGCCCATACCAGGTTCATGGTTAGTTATATAGAAAACTTCGACCGTGTTAAGTTGGCTGCTTAGCCATAACTATGTACATGTAAATTCTAAAATATTTCTAAAATTGGTGCATATTTAAAATTAATTGAACTGTCATGATTTTGTATCAGGAATAATTTCCTTATCGGTTTTAAGTTCAGTAGAAGTACAAGAATAATAGAAATAATTAACGTGATGATTGTAAGAGATAAACAAGAATAGTTCAACGTACTTAGGTAGAGTGATATACATAACTTCGTGCTAACCTGAACAAAATGCAATTAAATTCAGTAAAGTGCGACTTCGACTCGCACACGAAGGGTGCCCTACGGATTTTATTTCTTTTTGGCGATTTTTTCGGTTTTTGGGGATTTTTTAGTACTGATAGTTTTTGTTTATTTTTTTTTAATAAAGGCGTATTAAATTTTCAAAGCTGTGTTTAGTAGCCATGATGATTCTGCTACACAACGATGGAGGGCGCTCCGATGTTACATTAGGATTAGTATCAGCAAAAGTCTGTATAGTTCAGTGACCAGTGTCTATGCTTTCATCACTTGAACTTTCCAACAACAACAGATACAAAGGGACACTAATGAAAAAAAGAAAAATGCGTGGTGTTGTTATTTAATGACTGTCGGAGACCGGGTTCGAACCCATGACCTTCGGGTTTGTAGTCAATTTGGTAACTACTTCAGCCTACGGCACCCTCGGATTTTGCCGATTTTTTTTTAGCTTTGAAGCTTTTTCTTAGTTTTGGCCCTTTTTTCATTTTTGGGATTTTTGTTTTTTGGCGTTTCTTAATTTTTGGCGATTTATTTCATTTCGGATTTTTTTTCTTTTTGCGTCTTACGATTTCCAAGATACAGCAAGTTATTAAAGTTACATAGTTAAAATCACATTAACTGATAGAACACCCTTTAATTAAAATTTTTTTTTTTTTAATTTTAGTGTTAATTGATGTAGTAGTTTCTCTAAAAGTTTCAGTTCCGTGGCTCTTACAGTTCTCGAGAAAACAGTCTGTAGCAGACAGTCAGACAGACAGACGGACGGACATCGTAGAGAAAACAGTAGGGTTCCTTTTCACATTTCATATTTATAGAATAGTTATACTTACAAATGAATTTACCCATGGTAAACCAATAACTGTATACACAATATAATCACTTCTATATTCCATTTCATTAAAAATTCATGATAAATAGCTGATGTTAACAAATAATCTCTGCCCAAGTATTTATATAAACATGGGTACTGATGAAGTTCGTGACGGCACAGAAAAATGCCGTTATATCGTTCCTACCATGTCAATTTATCCAATATGCAAAATTTGCTTTTTAGATTCATCACCTTGGTACCCTAATTTCTATGATATGCCTCGTTTCAAAATACTGAAATTTTCATAGACTATAGATAACTCAATAAGAAAAATTTTAAGCCTCTCATTTTTAGGAATACGCTGACTTTGAATTCACAATTGACGACTCTGTGCGCTCTTCTGAGAAGTACAAATTTGCATATTGGATAGTTTGATATGATAGGGACGATATCTCTCTAGCTAAAGTCTAGTTTAACTTTTCTTTTCTTCTTTAGAAAATCGCATTAATTCGTAAAAATATTTCATTCTATGTATAAGAATTGCAAATACTAAACTTAAGTCCGATTAAGAAATTATTTTTAAAATAATTTTTGAAATTAAAAAGAATTAAAACATATTGTTACGAAAATGGCCGTTCACAAGCTTAAGCAGTATTACACAAAAATATTCAAACAGGGTTAATGGAAGTGTTACGCGAGAATATTCCTACAGGGTCAATGTAACGAATAATCTAGAATAGTAGCAAACAACTAAATAAGCGTGCGTAACACGTAAACAAGCAAAAGCAACAACAATAAAAAGCGTCTGCTTATTAAGAAGATTCACATATTTACACACATACATACATGCTAATTCAAATGAAAAAGTAAAAGTTAAACAACCACCGTGTGTTGCTTAGTTAATGGTGTACACACGTACGCATATACGTATATATGCACACAAATACCACCAGAAGTTTCAAGCAATGTCTAGACGATCATTATCATCTTATATGCTGCCTAATTAAGTTCATGTGGTAACTATGTACATACATATATATATATGTATGAACTTAATTAGGCAGCATATAAGATGATAATGATCGTCTAGACATTGCTTGAAACTTCTGGTGGTATTTGTGTGGAGTATAAAAAGCGGTGACGCAGCCAATGAGTTAGTTAGTTGCAGTTGTGAGTCAGTTACGAACAAGTCAGTCGCGAACAAGTCACTCATTTGCAAGTAAACAAGTCAGTTGATAATTAAGTTGTGAATTAATAATAGTCTGTCGTGGAATTGAGATTATTGTGGAGTCTATCGTGTCGACTGGAGTAAAGGGAACAGCGCAGCGAATAGACGTGTATAAGGGTGTAAGTAAAGCCAGTGAGTCTTTATTGGTGTATCAACTGTGAGTGTCGGCAGAGTGAGTGCCGTGTGTGACAAGCAGCAGACAAAGAGGTATTGGTGTATCAACTGTGAGTGACGGCAGAGAGAGAGAGAGAGTCTCGTAAGTGACGGCAGGAGACAGAGAGGTGTCACGTGAATACTTGCGCAGCCAGATAAGAGACGTGTGTAAACTACAGCGAGGAAGGCGTAGTGGTAACCAGTTGTGAATATTTGTGTGTAATTTTTTAGTTTAAGTTGTATTAGTGTATTTAAGCTCTTGAGTAATTTAGTATAAGTGTATTTGTAAATAAAACTTGTATCATTCTTAACCCTAATTACTACACTCGACTCTTGTATTCATTTGCAAATCTTCGGATCTACGGAAAAGCGTTTTTATAGAGAGAAAAACGTAACAATATTAAGCTTTAGTGTGATGCTTCAATTTAACTAAGTCTAAGCTGTCAGAAACCAAAGTCCTCTACAAAAATTTAAGTCTGAGGATCATAATTTTACATTACTGTAACTTATACGAGTAAAAAGAAGTATACTGCAAAAAAAAATTGTTAACACACCAACATACTGGTACATAGTTACATTTACTAACACACTTTTCCAAAGTGCATACATTCATTGATAAACTCGTTTCGTCATTCTGCCCACCCTTAAGGCTATAAAGAGCATATTATGTTCAAAGCCAAATTGAAGTGAGAGTGTTTTTGCTCTTGTGAGCAGTTAGAAATAAAAGTTGTTTCACAAAAACCGACAACAACAACAAGAAATAACTTCAGATTTCAAAACACACTTAACAGAACATGAATGCACACAGCAGCAGCAGCCAGGATTTAACAAAATTTTTTATTTTGATTAAATAGAATTTATGCAATGAAAACTACGAGACCAATAAAGCAGCTGTGAGTGTGTGTGTGTATGTGTTTGTTAATGCATATTCCCTTTCGCAATAAGTATGCAGCTATTGTTCGCCTAAAAACACACAATAGTTCTTCATTTTGGCATTTGTCTATATTTGATGAAACAATACTTTTGAGAAGTTTTCTTTCAAAGAAGATTTCTCTCTATCAAAGTAATTAAAGCTCTTAAGTTGAAATTTAAAGTTTAAGGTTTCATAGCGTATAAGAATGATTTTTAAGTATTTAGCAGAACCTAAACCAAACTTGTTAGATAAAGTGTTCATACCTATAGGCTACAGTATGAGATTCTTGTCATTCATAAGATGTTGAAAGTTTAATTATAAAAAAAAAAATTCTGGAATACCTGGAGGGGAAATTTAATTCAATTTTATTCTCGAAAGAAGAGATAATAAAAAACCTCATTATGTTAAACTTTCAGCAATATAATTAATTTGATGAAAATTTCCTTAAATAAAACAAGTGTACTGATTCTTTTAATTAACATTTGCCATTTAAGCGTCATAATATTTAACTCACATAAGTTTCAATTAAAATTGAATTAAACATGAAGAATTTACTTGAAATGAAATTACTTAATTAACATGTAGACGACTAAGATTTTATACATGACCGTCAATTACATATACACTCGTGCTGTCAGTAACGGCTTAAGGCCAAGGTTAATTGCTGTTGCACGAAGTGGTCTGATACTTGAAATTCACAGCAAAATAAATTGACAAGAGTTGGGAAAAAACTACGAAAGTTACACAGGAAGCACTTAGTCAACTTGAGTAGAAAGCAAAGAAATTAATATTTTGAAAAATTGTAAGACCGAATTTAGGCATATTATGCAATTAATCATGCAACTAGACGCATGATCAAATAAAAAAAGTGGACAAAAATGCTTATAATGCTTTAGCTGTTGGCTGAAGTAACTGGTGCATTGACCACAAAGCAAATGTCGGTCTTTCAATCCCTGGCTAGACCCAGTCATATCAACATCAAGTTTAAATAATTAAAATCACTACATTAAATTGAATACATGTTGCTTCAACTTGAAATGACTTTGATTCAACATAGTTCTTCGTATTATTTCAGTACCAAATTCACGTTGTTTCAACTTCAAATAACTTTGATTCAACATGATTCTTCATTTTGAATTAGCAGTAGTGGAATATTAAATCAACAGGAAATCAAGTTATTTCAAAAGGAAAACATTTTCTTACCAGTTTGAAGTAACATAAAAATCACCACTTAAAGATCTTAAATTAATCTTGTTTTCCTAGATTTGATATGAAATTTTTCCGTATTTCGTCGATATTTGTAGCAATTAATCATCGACGGTGTAAAATAAGTAATAAAATGGCTACGTAGCTTAAAAAATGGTTAATTTTATTTCATCGTTGATATTGATGCTCTTTGTAATCATGAATTGTCGCTATCGGACAACGCAAAATATCTAGGACCAAAAACTTTCATGGAAACTGAATATTTAACACATGGTTAGAAAAGCAAAGTTTTCCTACCACTCCTGTCGTAGGATGTTTGAATATAAATGAGGCCTAAATCACAAAATGCGTGGGTCCAATGCTGACTTATGTCTCTGTAGTATGGTGGCCTGCCACAAGTAAGAAATACGTGGTAGATCAACTTTATAGAATACGAAGATCCGCTTGTGTCAGGATAACAAGAAAACGCTACCTCCAACGGTGAGGAAATCTTCTACCTCATCTGAACTTTGATTAAGTGTTTAAAATTTTGATTACATTCAGGCGGGAGTGGAAGGGAGGCACAATAGTACAAGAGCACAAGAAAGCTCTGCGGTGTCGGCTCTAGAGTCTTTTCAGACTATCTTGGTATACAGTGCTCCTTCCGTCTCCCTAAAATTTTGGCGCCAAGGAAGCGGCTAGAGAGCTTATTGATTGCAAGGTACAGGATAAAGTCGGTATCTTTATCGACAGCCAAGCAACGCTTCTATCCCTAAGATCATATGCCACTTTATATCCCCCCAAGGGAGTCTATTTTTGACTACGGGTGTGGCAACCCCAGGGCCCCAGCTGGGGTGATGTGGCTTTTTCCATTGACGTACCTTTGGTACATTACCCCTAGAACTTATGTGTTACTACCCGATCTCTGGCAACAGAGCAAAGAATACTTGCTCCCCCATTCGATTCAACAATCAAAATATTCCTCAACATTCCCAAGTGAAATACCTTGGTATGCACCTCGATCGAAGGCTTACATGGAAACATCATATTTACTCTAAGTTAACTCAGATGAAACTTAAGTTAACTCAAATATATTGGTCGATTGGCAGAACCTCAACACTCAGCCTAGACTGCAAACTTTTACTATACAAGTCTCTTTTGAAGGCAATATGGTGTTACGGAATTCAGTTATGGGGCACTGCTTCAGCTTCCAATGTCGTGAGAATCCAACGAAGGCAAAACAAAATTTTACGGTTAAATTCTATTATACATCGTGATTTAAATATGCTACTAGTGACTGAAGAAATTGCAAAATACGCAGGCAAATATTTAACAAAACTCGAATCACATCCTAATCCGCTTACTCGTACTATTTTGAACTTTACTGGATACATCCGCCTAAAAAAGAGGGACACACGGGCTCTTATACCTAACACTCCAGATGGGACTACTTGAAAATACTTTTTTTCCCCCTTTTTTTGATTATCACTACTAATGTATTATTTATAACTATCACTAAGTTTATGTTTATGACACTGGTCGGGCCTAATAATTTTTTTTATAGATTTAAGATTTGAATACTTATTGCTAGTTCATATATGAAGATACAATAAAAAAATACATTAAAAAAAATATTTATATAGATTTGAATACTTATTGCTAGTTCATATATGAAGATACAATAAAAAAATACATTAAAAAAAAATATTTATAAAAGGAAGACAGGTTCTGTTAATGTCAGTTAGGCGCAGCGTCACCTAGAACTGCCCCTGAGTTCAAAAGACGATAGATGTGAAGCCCTTGTGGTGGAACTTCGAGGTCTGACCAGAGGCTACTTCTGGTGCCACGGGTGCCGGTTGCCCGACAGCCGAGCTGCTTTGAAGTTTTGAGTGCATGTAGCGGTCGTCAGGATCCTTTGCTAAAATGCCGCGTTCGTCCTACCCCACGGGGCTTAAGAGATAATTTTGGTATGTGTGGAGTAGGCACTGGATTTTTGGCGACACAGCCATGGGTTCACCTCGGATGAGTGGTGGAGCTGTGCCGGCAATGGTTGAGGAATTCTCTTGGGGACCTCGCTATGGGTGTATACACAACACCTTGGCGTGGAAGCCGGAGAATTATCGTGGTGGTTGTGGTTGCTACCAAAATCGCTGGGAGAATAGTCTTGGCTTCAATGGTGTGAAATCAATGCTAGTGGTTGGTCTGACGCGGTCAGCCAGACACTATTCTAGGTGCTGTTGCCATTCAACAGAAGCTGCTATGGGCACGGACATAGCAGCAGAGTTTAGATAGCGCAAATTACCTCAGCAAGGTAATTGAATATAGTACAGGGATAACTATATCAAAGATTGCAGCCTATGTGCCGTGAGGAGTTGGCCTTAGGTTCATTCTAAAAGGGTGCATGGGGGCGATGGTCTGGCGTCTTACCTGCACCCGGTGCTTTGGCACCCGTGAGATAAGGCCGTAATGGCAGGTGCTCACGGAAAGCTATTGCACATCTGCCACTTTATCTATTCTAATTGGGTAGTGCAAGAGCCATGCCGTTTGATACTATTAGAAACTGCATCTTCAAGCATTATCTCTATAAGGGTGAATACACACGGTGCAATATAAGCACGTGCAAGGTTGCTAAGAAAATGCGGCCTTGCTACAATTATAGGCGTTCAATACAATTATCAAGTAGGAACCCACGAGTGGAGTGGTGTTTTCAAAAAGGACTCATCTAGATTCCACTTGAATGCCTACGTGAAGAAGGCAGTCACTTAAACCAACCTATCAAGAACTCTCCCTTTTCTCCTCTCAGATAACACAAAGGGAAACTGTTATTTGAACCCAAGTGAGCTGAAAACTTACTTTCACTTCCCAGCAAGCTGTCAAACGTGAACTTATATTTTATCTAATTCCCCATTATACTATATTTTCTTTTTTCCTTTGGTATTTTCAAGTACCATTACATTCTCCGCAATTTACCTTACTTGAGGCCATTCTTGACTTGAAGGAGAGTAATTCATGACGGTGTGTTGTTGTTGTTGTTGTTGTTTCGCTGCATTTGCTGGCATAATGAATCCTTCAGAAATCTCGACATTCTTTTAGTAAATTAAGCTTTTTTAATGTCATTGTTGTTGTGGTGAAACATTTTTTTATATTTATTTATTTTTGTTTCTTCTTCTGCTACAAGCAAAAGGAGAATATCCTTCCCTGCTCATTATTTTTTAAGTACGCAAGTATATACTCGTAAAATTTTTGTAGTTGCTGTTAATGAAAGCAACTACGAAGCAGAACGGCTGCAGTGCAGTGTGGGTGTTTCAATTATATGAAATATTAGTGGAAATCACTCCTCGTTGCACATCTGTAACTTTAGAATAAAATTGTGTGAAATAACTTTCTGCAAGAAAAGCGTGAGTTGTTTTTAAAAATTTAACAAACTTATTGCAACAGTAGACTTTTAAAATGTTAAAGTACACCATAAACAAATAAATAAGCTAAGCCGCAGCGTTATTGTGAATATTAACGGCGCCACAAGTGATGCATTTAACGGTACACTCATTGCATTGCCGTCGGCAAATTGAGTTTAACTGACAGTAACCGGCAGTGAATTTGTATTAAAAAAGGCGTCATTACGGAACTTTGACTCGAATCCACCTTTTTTTCAACAAATTTTTTAGCGTTGCCAAGTGAAAATTAAGTTTTTTTTTACAAACTAGAATTATGGCTTTTTAACTAAAAATTCCTTTTCTATTATAAATAAAACATAAATACTTCGTTCCTCCTTTTTAGGAACCCGAATATTTATATGAGAACTGTCTGCGCAAACTACAGCTCCAGGAACCACCGTCTTCTTCAAGAAATACAATTTACAATTCAGCCTTCTTTTCTTCTTTCCTAGAAAATTTAATAAAATGGGGTAAGTAGATTTTTTCTTTAAAGATCCGAGTAGCTTGCGATAACACAACAATCGATTTGTATGAGTCTTGAGCCAAAAACCTCAACGTTGCTGCTAACTTGAACGTGTTAGACATCGATGTTCAATGAATTGATTTCTTCAGTAAAGCCTATTTTTTTTTTTTAACGAAGTTAAATGCCATTTCGAAAGTATTCAAAGAATCTGTTTAAAATACAAGTACGTAGCAAACAAACTGTTTGATTACTTACTGCTTTGCAGTGCTGTCTGCATATTGTGTCATTATTATTATCTGGAGCTTAAACATTTCTGTACTTCACTACTTTCACAAGATTAAACTATAAATAAAATTTTGCAAGAAAATTTAAAAATCAAAATTAAATAACTGTCAAAATATATGGAGCACAGAGAGACAAAAGTATTATTTTAAGTACTCTTTGAGTATTGGCCGTAAAACAACTAAGAATGCGTGCAAGTATGTACGAGAAAAACACGCTCATATGCAAACACATGAGTATGAAACTATTCTGAGTATTAATCGGCTACACATGCGTATATACAGGACTATTTTATTTACATACACAAATAAAGCGTGTGTCATTTTTCATTTTCATTTTTCATTACATTTTATGTACACATATGTATGTATACGATGGCGAATGATGAAAAAATATCCCGAGTATCATACGTATATTTTTTGTGCGAATAAATATACATACTGCGACTATAAGTATGAAAGAGAGTCAATACGCTTGACACGCATGTGCATTTTTATTTACAGTTGCAGCGTATTTTAGTTATTAGCATAAACGAAGTAGAGAGCGCTCTTGTATATTGGAATCGGCTATACTCAAAGCTGCTTGAGAAAAAATATGCGAGTATACGAATTTTTTGCGCTGCAATTGTGATTATACGCAGTTACTAAAATTGAGACTATTTGCTTACATATGCAGGGTTGTCCGATTTTTTCCCACCTATTTCGCCAAATTAATTTTAAAAGTCGCCAAAAATCAGTTTTATGTAATTTTTGTTAGTAAATATTTAATAATAAATTTGTTTTTATATAAAACTTTTTAATATAATTTTTTATAAAATGATGGTATCACAATTAATCAAAAAATCGCCAAAATTAGAAATAAAATCGCCAAAAATTATTTCTTTTGAATTTTTCTCGTTCAAATTCGAGACTATAATACGAGAAATATCATCCAAATTAAAAATAGCCATTATAATCGCCAACAAATTTACTTATCGCCACTAAAATCGCCAACAAATATATTTATCGCCAGAAAAATCGCCATGTCGCCAAACCAAAAATTTGGACGCCAAACAAGTTGAAAAATCACCACGTTTGGCGAGAAATCGCCATATCTGATACCCCTGTATATGTGTAAATATAATTTAATTTCTTTTTTTGAGAACTCATTGTCATTCTCTGATATGGAGATCATATTTATTTCTTCAAAATTATAGATAACAACACATAGTCCTAAATTAATACCAGCTTATTTTTGTCGATTTGACGACAGTATTGACAAAATTTAAATATTTATGTGTTCGAAGCGTTAAACTTTTTACCCATTCTATTAAAATTTAAGTAAATGAATACAATTACAATTTAAATTTTAACATTTTACAAATTTTATCAGTTTTCATTGTATGTTTGCAGATGTACATAATTTTAGTTTTTGGTGGCAGTTTTAGTAACGGCGCTTCCGTCTTGAAACTTAACGCCGCGGGAGTTTAGTTGCTTTTATTATATAAACCAAATAAATAACAGCTGTTTTAGCTGCCAAGCAAACATTTGTATATCGCAATCTAAAACAGTTTTTTTGTTGTTGTATATATGAAGAAGTGTAGGAAATTTCAATAACATATGATTTGTTTGTTGTTATATTGTATAATGTAGAATATATCCTACATCTGCAATATTTGCAGCATCAGTTTGCCATGAAGAGTGAATTCCGCTTTTATTTTCTAAAATAGTAATATTTGACTGCACTTCCACTACACAAACTAAAGCTCTACAAATTAACGTTTGTATCACGACTATTTTTATATAAATTTTCTTTAATTTTATTTAAAGATTTCAGAATAATGACATTAAAAACTTATTTTAACCCAACTTATTGACCTTTGTACCACTAGCATACATATATATGTGCATACATTAATATATTTCTTAGTTAAGTCTACAGAAATTCCGATAACAATAAATGAATTTTTACAAATAGTTGAAATCCTGTGCATTATTAAGGCTTATCTTTTTCAATTGTGGTTTTCCACAGAGACTGCAATATAATCTTACATTTTAAGGTTTTACTCGTATTTCCGGTATTTTATTTTCATTTTATTATTTACGTGTGCATGCCAGTGTCTGCCCCTAGTTGCACGAACATTATTTGCTATAAACATTTTATTGTGTATTTTACTGAGCAATCGTGTATTGTAAAATATGGCTGCAAATAACAGGGCATTTAAGCATCTTCATTTATGCTCTTACAACTCAATTCACTCAGACAAGAAAAAATTGTGTCTATTTTTCATTTGTAAGACTGGCTTATTCATACATTTAATAGTGTTTGGGGTACGGAAGAGGAAATACAAAATCTTGACCACATTTTAGTTTGTTGCTTTCTTGTTTCTTTTTTTTTTTAGAAGACAAAATTTTACTGTTGTTTATTTTCAGGACACGTTTCATTATTAAAAAAACTTCCAAAAAATTTTAGAAAAAATTCAAATTTTTTTCTCATAAAGAAAACGAGCAGTAACAAATTATGCGGTTTAGCAGTGACATGACAAGTATTGGAAATACGCAATAAAAAATATAGCAAAATAATGCTTAGGAATGCGTGACAACTCCCAAATTAAGTAAATACTGTCACTGCTGTCATGTGGCATGTGTCACTGCAAGAAAATAGCTATTAGCATTTACAAATACTTTTAGCAGTTTTATTATCAAAAAGTATTAGTGTGACAGAAACGAAAGAAATATGTAAGTCAATAGAACACTACCACGCTAAAGAAAAACTAATTATCCTTATCATTTATTGAGAGCATTCTTTATTAGCCTTGTTTAGCTTTTAGGAATTTACTGATAGAATACTAAAAATTATTGTAATTTGTAGATAAAAATACCGGGAAGACAGCAGAACAAAGAAAATGCGTATTAGCATTGTTTAGATTCTAAAAATGTATTGGCAGTAACCATAAATACATATGTATATAAAAGTTATAGAAATAAATAAGTAATTAAAGACGCAAGAAACCATATTTTACAAGTCACACAAAGAAAGTGCTGTCAATGAGCATAACTAAGATAAATTGATCAAAATAAATTAAAACGAGAGGCCAGAGGTTTTGTTAGGCTGATACTACAAAGAAAATGATTATTAGCATTTGATTAGCATATCCGCAATTTATTATCAATGAATATAAATGTGATAAAAATAGTCGAAGTAGACAAGCATAAACGAATAAAATACTTATTAGCATTTAATTAGCATTTTACCTGGCAGCATGCAGATAAAAATAACATAAAGTCATGTTGAATCAACTACACACAGAAAACAATTATTAGCATTTAGTTAGCATTTTAGCAAGGACCATTAGGGCGAACAAACTGATCTAAATACGTAGATAGAAATAACAAGAGAGAAAGCTCAAGGAAAGAAAACACTTATTATTCAATTAGCATTTTAGCAATTTTTCTTATCAATAAAAGAGAGAGACAACTTTGGATACAACTCTCATTCAAGCTAAAGAAAATATTTTTGAAACATATTTTTTTCTTACAGATAAAGAAAATCACAACTCTCACATGAACACAAGAAACTTATTATAATTAAAGGAAACATTAAGAAAATAATTACATATTAGCATGTGATTTTCATTTCAGTAATTTATTATCAATGAGTTTAAATGTAATAAAAAATAATCGTGCCATGTAGATATAAAAAACAAGAAGTCATATTCAAACACCTAGACAAAGAAAATATTTATTAGCATTTAATTAGCATTGTATGTAGATATAAATAAAAAGAGGTCATGTTACAGTGCTCAAAGAAAAAAAAACTCATTAGCATTCAATTGGCATTTGAGCAATTTTTTTATCAATAAAAGAGATCGGGATATGCAGATAAATCTCTCACTCAAGCGAAAAAGAAGATATCATTGATTGATATTTAAAGGACAAACGGACAAAAAAAAAAACGGCTAAATCACTGACATACAGATTATACTTGTTAGCACTTACTTGGCATTTAAAAAATTTTTCTTAGAGATACAAGAAACATAAAAACTCTCATAAACACAATAAGAAACAAGTCATCGATTTAAAAAAAAAACATTAAAAAATCACTCGTTCACAAAGAAATTAATTACCCATTAGCATTTGATTAGCATTTAAGCAATTTATTATCATTAAATATAAATATGATAAAAATAATCGAAATATATAGATAAAAAGAACAAGAGAAGTCATATTGGTACACATAGACGAAGAAAATACATTTAGCAAGATTTCATGTTACAATGTTAAAGGAAAGCAAATACTTATTAGCATTAAATTAGCATTTTAGCAATTTGTTATCAATACAAGATATAGAAATATGTATATAAAGCTCTCACTCAAGGGAAAAAAATTATCATTGATTGCTTTACGTGGCTGCCTACTACACGCAGGCATTCAAGTAGAATCTAGATGATTCCTTTTTGAAATATCACTGATTGAGAGATAAAAGGATAAACGGAAAAAAGGTCACACTCCATCACTGATATACATATTATATCCAGCAAAAAATTAGACATTACCATCTGAACTACTTGCCATATAATGACTTACTTTCTTGATTGCGAAATTGAAGTACACAGAAAAAAATATCATTGAAATGCAACCAACAAAACAAATTGTTAATATTTAATTTAAAAATTAACAATTATCATTGTTGATGTAACAAATTTAAATTTTTGTAGTCAATTAAATTACTCAACAAAATTATTTGTTAAATTATATTATAACTTGATGCGCACATGTAGAAGAAACAAAAAATCATGTTTTGTGTGTATTCATTATTTGCTTTTCTAATAAAGTGTTGCTCTTTAGCTCTTTAGATGAGAGGTAAGTGAGTTAGTTTATTAGTCCTGAAGTTGCCGGTTCAACTCCGCCCAAAGACATTCAGTGTTTTTCGCAGACAAGCAAAAATCGTTTCGAGGATTGTGATTGTGTATAAAAAGCTTATTAAATAAAGGCTTCATTGGTCTTTACTTTCTGTTGCTGTTCTGTGCCGTTCCTTTCTGTAAAAAATATTTTGCAATTACTTTGTCTGTGAAAAAAATCAGCTGGCAACCTATATAATTGATTACACTTGTACACAAAATATCAAAACACACTAATACATACACACTTTTGGCTGTCACTTAACGTTGAATTCTATTTTCTACAGATTCGTCCGCAGCAGAACAGAACGAAAAAGTAAAAACTAACCACAAATACAGATTTTCAACTCAACAGAAACAAAACAGCTGATTCAGAACAGAACAGCACGTACAAACTAATTCTACCTTAATAAAACAATTATGATACGGAAATTCAACAATTCACATTGTTAATATAACAATAACTTTAATTGAAATAACTTTGAAATCTAACAAAAACTAAATGTTGGAAAAAATAATAAATTTCAACAAATTATTTGTTGATATATTTAATTGAAAATATTTTTAAGATTTTCCTTTAACTTACAATTTCGTTAATTGTATTTACAAAAATCGTTGTAGGTTCAAAATCAATTAATTATTTAATTGGTATAACAAAAAAATTAATTGTATTTGCAAATCATTTTTTTCTGTGTACTCGCTTTTCACACTATGCCTTTTCAGCCTGCCTTGTATTGACAATTTTCTTTTGAACCCCCTACGAAAAGTCACACCCATTTACATTAAGCCTTTTTTATTCATGCCTTTTTGGCATTTATACATACGTTTAATGCTGAGAATACGAAAAAGGCAGAGAAACGTCATAAATCCCCTCGAATTTTCATTTTGTGCCTTTTATTCTACACCTCAAGCTTCTCACTCCCTCTCACCAATAAACTAAAAAAGCCTGCCTGCACAGGCAAGCAGAAAAGGCACAGTGCAAATTGCGTCTTACAAAATACATTACGTAAAATTTTAGAAATAGGAATCAGAAGTTGAACATATTCTTTGGGTTTTAAAAGATAACGTGAAAGTATTGCCAAAATAAGTAGTTATTTTAAATAAATGATATTTATTTCTAAATTGTCTACTTATTTATTTTAAACTAAAAAATAAGTACTTACATTTTGGAAAATTATTATATAAATATAAGTAGTTCCAAATAATTTTTTTTCATTTTCGGTTTTAATAAAAGTTCATCAATCAAAACAATTGAAATTTTTCAAAATATAGTATTTATAAATAACAATACAGGCACGGATATGAATAAAATATAACCCATTGCAATCGAGTTTATAAAAGAAAGTTTACAAAAGTAAACCATCGTTTTTTTAATTTATTTATATTATTCTTAAAAAGTTATTATTTACTTAATCAAATTGAGATTTTAATCAAACAACGGAATATTTAAAAAAAAAATTATTTTTCGACTAAAAAAAGAGTTCCATCAAGAAAAAAACAAGTATTTCCCAAAAGGAAAAAAATAACTACACAGAGAAAAAACTGCCTCATAGAATCAATGAGATTTTCTCTATGAAACGTTTTTAGGCTAAGGGCTATCCCAGCAGAAAGAAGCGAAGATTTTTTCATAGAGATTCCTTATTGTTTTTATGTGGTAAATCTTATTAATTTTATCAAGAAGAAAACCACATAAAATCAAGAAGAAATCTTATTATTCCAAACTTTTTTTACTCAATTTCCGTTATTTTTGGCACCAAAAAAACATTCCATAGAGAAAAACTTCTTGATTCTATTAGGTTTTCTTATAAATTGTAAACTATATGGATTTCTTACTGATTTTATTAGGTTGCCTTATTGATTTTTTTTAAAAAGGTTTTCTTCTTGATTTTATTAGGTTCTTATATGATTATGTGTAAAGCATCTTATTGATTTTTTTTAATAAGGAAATCTTCTTGATTTTATGAGGTGTCTTGTTATTTCATATAAATAGACGCAGACAATTTTTGTTCATTATCTTTTTCGTTTTTTTATAAGGATGTTTGCAAAATTATTTCAATGGTTATTCAGACTGCTTGTTAGCATATTGGTTAGAGTGTTCGTCTATCAGTCAGAAGTTTGCTGGTTCAATACTTGTCTCCTTTCAAGTAATAATATGTATGTATGGTGAGTTAATTAATTAAGAATACAATATAATATGTATGTATCTATGTAAGTATAAATAGTATGTATATTATAAATAAATAACATCTACACATACTACATACAATACATAAGTAATGGGTGTTTTTTATTGAGGTATAGAACTTTAAGTTGGCATCACTTTTTTAACTGGCGGCCATTTTGTCAGCTGTCAAGTGATTAATATTAAGTTTGGTTTGCCATTTCATTATGAACAGGTTGACAAAAGAACAACGCTTGCAAATCGTGCAAATTTATTTCGAAAATAATGGTTCAGTTCGCGAAGTTTACCGCAAGCTCCGTCCATTTTATGGTCGACATAATCGTCCGTCAGAGCAATTAATTCGGTTAACCATGGATCGTTTTCGCACTACGTTTACTCTATGTGATAATACGCATCCGCAGAGACGTCGAACAGTGCGCACCGAAGAAACAATTGCCGCTGTAGAGCAAAGTGTTGAAGAGGACCCGAATGAATCGATTCGCCACCGTGCACAGCAATTGAAGCTTTGTCCATCAACTTTATGGAAGATTTTGCGCAAAGATCTTGGCTTGCGACCTTACAAGATCCAGCTTGTGCAAGAATTAAAGCCGCGAGACCATGCAATGCGTCGTGATTTTGGTGTATGGGCCGAAAATGAGATTGATCTCGATGCTGATTTTCATCGCAAAATTTTGTTCAGTGATGAGGCTCATTTTTGGTTGAATGGCTACGTCAACAAGCAAAATTGCCGCATTTGGAGTGAAGAGAATCCACATGAGACCCTTGGGACGCCATTACATCCACAAAAACTGACTGTTTGGTGTGCTCTATGGGCTGGTGGAGTCATTGGGCCATACTTCTTCCGAAATAATGCTGGAGAGTCAGTTAGCGTTAATGGAGACCGGTATAGAGCCATGATAACCGACTATTTTGTTCCCGAATTGGATGGCATGAATGTGGATGAGTTGTGGTTCCAACAAGACGGCGCTACATGCCACACAGCGCACGTCACAATCGATTTATTGAAGGAAACATTCGATGAGCGCATAATTTCGCGGAATGGACCTGTCAATTGGCCACCAAGATCGTGTGATTTGACACCATTGGATTATTTTCTTTGGGGATATGTGAAGTCGCTCGTCTACCCCAACAAACCAGAAACGTTAGGGGACTTGGAAGCCAACATTCGTGGCGTTATTGCCAACATACGGCCCCATATGCTCGAAAAAGTGGTTGAAAATTGGACCTGTAGAATTGGCTTTATTCGAGCCAGCCGCGGCGGCCACATGCCCGAAATCATATTTAAACATTAATGGCATAAAATTATCCTTCCAATAAAGCCAAATTGATGGACATTAAAACGATTTTCTTGTGTTTTATTTCAATTCGAAGTTCTATACCTCTAAAAAAAACACCCGTTATTATATGCAATATACATATACATAAGGATGATATAAGTAAGAGTTTACAGAAAAAAAGAAGAAAAAAATAACAATTCGGGAAAAGCAAAGATAAAAAACAATTATGTAATAAAACTGTTAAATTAGGATTTATATGATTAAGATTATAATTTAAATTACATTAGTAAATTATGAGTAAAACTATTAAGTATATATATATATATATATATATATATATATATATATATATATATATATATATATATATATATAAGTGACGTTAGGTAAAAATAATTAATTAATAAGTAATTAATTATAAAATTTAAATTAAACTATAAACATTAGTGATTTTGAGGAAATGTATAATACGCTGTATATTATCAATTGTTGGTTTAGATAAAAATTCCTTAGGATTTACATTTTGAAAAATTTGTTGGCGTTGAAATGAAAATTTTGGGCATGATATTAGGATATGGCTCAAGTTATTTGGATTAAGAATATCACAATTACATACATTTGGAGGCATTATATTCATAAGATGGCAGTGTGATAAATTTGAATGTCCCAAACGTAGTCTAATAAATTTAATCATGTCTAATCTTGAGAATTCATTTAAGTTAGTCTTAAAATATTCAAATATTGTTGTAGGTGGGTTGTTAATTTCCCTGTACCAGTTAGAAGTTGCTAATGTCATTTCATTGTTCATTTTATAATGGATTTTCAAATAATGAATTAAATCTCTTTCATTGTAATTTGGAGTTGCAGTAACGGGACTTGTGAGTGCATTCCTTACAGTGGAATCTGCTAGTGAAAAGTAAAATTACGTTGTCCTGTTGCATGACATGAAGAGAAATATCGGCATTTTATTTTTGTTATTCTGCCGACGTTCTCTCACATATTATGTCAAGGTTAGTCGCAGTTGTAGACGCCTATGTAAGTATATAAGGTATATTTCACTTTGTCTTGAAAAGCTTGAAGTTAATACATACATTTTTTTATATGTACGAGTATGATAAGTATGATTTATTTATAGAGCTTAGTTGAGGAAAAAGTTACATAAATAAAGCTACATCTGTTATATTGCAAAGTTTCTGGTTGTAAGCCTCAATTAGCTTCAAACATATTACTGATTGATTACGAGGGACAATACTAATGCCCCGCTCTACGGATATCTACTAAACAATGTGTTTTATTTCCAATAAAACCATAAATTACCGCTTGCACTGCGCGAGTATCCCGCCTAATCATAACTAAGGAAACGTTTTTTTTTTACGCTTAATCGCACTTTATGCGTTTACTTATTTTCCAAAACCTTAAGCATAAACTTTACTTTACAAATTCCATAATAACAAATTTATAAACAAATCTATCGCTGAACCAAATGAAAGTCAGCAAGAACAGCCATTGTTGTTTACACACAAATAGTGTTTCTAAAATTTCAAATTTCTGATGGATTTATTTTCCAAATTTATTTTTATGTACCATGAAATGGAAAGTTGAGCGGGCGAAGGAAAGACTGTGTGTGGCAATAATAGGCTTTTTTCATGGTTTATTAAGTACTTAAAATAAACGTGATGAATGAAAATTTAGTTACCATGAAAACCATGTGTAGCGAGACTTTGTTTGATCGTTGTGTCTACGAAAGTAAATAGTCAACGGAAATGGTTGAGTTTATAAAGACCGTTAGGCACTCTACTGCTAAGAATAGCCATGAAACCTTTAAACGTTAAAAAAAATAATTATATGTAGGTCGGGTTTAATGCTTTTCAACTCATGATTTTGCTAAGTTTTTGTCATAAGTTTATATAAATTTCTGAGAGCTTTGTAAGAGGCAGTGATAAAATGTGGCTGTAAAAATTTTGTGTATCTGCACTAGTTGAGCACACTTTCACATAAAATCCTTATTTCGCAAGTTCTGTGCATTAAATTTTACTCAAAATTTTTCATGTTTTATACTTCATAACTCTGTAATTTTTCAACTGATTTTGAAACTTCCTTTTTTGTCTGAAAGCGCATAGCTTCTATTTGGTCCCATTGTCAAAGAAATGGGCGGTAACACGCTCGCTATTTATTTTTTGATTGCATGATATTTTACTTATCCGTTTCCTGGACTCTTTAATGACACAATCTTAAAGCACAAAATATGGGCGGATCCACGCCGACTATTTTTTTTCTCTGATTTTATGATCTTTTATTTATCCGACTGCTGTGAAACTTAGCACACGTCTTGGACTTTTGCAGCGAAGTTGAAAAATGGGCGGATTCACGCCCATTAAAATTTAACATTTTATTCACATGCTTCTACTTATTCGATTTTTACGAAACTAGGCACACAACCTAATCATTAAAAAATATTTAATCTTGCATTTAAAAAAGTGGGCGGGGCTATGCCCACTAAAATTTCTTACTATAACTCGCGTGCTTCTGTTTAATGCATTTCTACACAACTTGACACACACCCTGAGCTCTGAAAAAAACTTAAATTTGCATTTAAAAAAGTGGGAGGGCTACGTCCATTGAAATTTAATATTATAATTCACGTGTTTCTAGTGAACCGATTTTTATAAATCTTGAACACACCATGTTGGCATTTAAAAAAAGTGGGCGCGTTGAAACGCCCATGAAAGGTTAAAACGTATTAAATCATATGTAATTCTACCGATCTGTTACCTGGGCGAACAGTTTGGGCTCTTGAAATGCCACGATCTCGGATTTAAAAAAAGTGGGCGGAGCCACGCCCAATATATATTAGTATTAAATTATATGTACTTCTACTTATTTCATTACCAAGAAACTTGAAAAACAGTATGGGCTCTTGGAACGACATAATTGTATTCTTAAAAAAGCAGGCGGAGTCATGCCCATTAAAACTTAGTATTATATTTCATTTGTTTTTACTTGACCGATTCTTACGAAATTTAAGACACACACCTTGAGCTGTGAAAGTGGCGATATATTGCTTTTTGAAAAGTACTTGGGACTACCAATATTTGAAACAGCGGGCGTGACCAAACACCTAAAATTTAAAATAGACACTTAAAAGTTAAAAAAAGCCTTTTCTTTTCTAAGACGCAATTTACACTGTGCCTTTTCTGCTTGCCTGTGCAGGCAGGCTTTTTTAGTTTGTCGGTGAGAGGGGGTGAGAAGCTTGCTCGGTAGAACAAAATGCACAAAATGAAAATTCGAGGGGATTTATGACATTCCTCTTTGCCTTTTTCGTACTCTCAGCATTAAACGTGTATATGAATGCTAAAAAGGCATGAATAAAAAAGGCTAAATGTAAACGTGTGTGACTTTTCGTAGGGGGTTTAAAAGAAAATTGTTAATACAAGGCAGGCTAAAAAGGCATAGGGCCAATTTCACCAACTTATTTAAATATCAATTCATATTTAAAAATAATTTTTCCACACAAAAATTTATCAAAATCGACATTTTAATATGAATTGATATTTAAATAGAGTTGGTGAAATTGGCCCATAGTGTGAAATGGCTCTAATTGAACCGACTTCAAAAATAAGCCCAAAAAAGTTAAAAATAATAAGATTCAGTTAAATTAAACCTTTTCATATGGGTTAATTTTAGTGCGATTCGAAGTTGGTGACATAAATAATCCGATTGGCAGGGACCTCGAATAGCACTATAGGTAACGCATATAAAAATTTTTGATTTAAGTTAATCTAAATTATGTTTTACTTTTTAGCGCTTATTTTTGAATTGGGTTATATTTTTTTGAAAAACTTTACATATATCCCGTTTATACGCACTTCTTATTTGCAAATAAAACTGGAAAGCGTTGCCGTATAACATTTTTATTGTAAGTTAATAACTCACGAAAATTATTTGCGAATAGCGCACTATTTGCAAATAAGGTGTAAAATGTTGCCAATTGTTTTTGTTTTGTAAGAAATGTAATACATATTTAACAATGTGTGGCAATATCATTCACAGATAGTAATGTATTCTATCTACGTATAAACGGTGAGTTCAGTATTTGCAAATAGTTTTATTTGCAAATAAGAGGTAATAGTTACTTTTAAATAAATGTAAAATTTTTTGTTTTTTAATAAGAAATTTTGGATAAAAAAACATTAAAGGTATTCACATCAGTTTTTTTTCTTGTTGGAAAAATGGAAAAATGTAATTTTTTTACAACAAACACAGGGAAAAAATTTCACCAAAAGTTGAATTTAAAAACTCAACTTTAGGTGGATTTTTTTTCCTGTGTTTGTTGTAAAAAATTTACATCTTTCCATTTTTCCAACAAGAAAAAAACTGATGTGAATACCTTTATAAAGCTATGTGCAGACGATTGTCAGATCTTACAATATTGTCAGATCTGGCAATGTGCTGACAATGTACTGGCAATCGAAAATTGGCAATCGAAAATTGCCAGCACAATATTCCTTGTCAGTTCACACGTTTGTCAGAAAATCTTAAGGTAGAATTAGTAAAATCGTATCATTCTACTTTACAGCTTGCCGTATCGTTCAACTTTGTGCACAAGTTATAGAAAATGTAACAGTTTACACAGAACATTTTTTTATTTGGCATTAAATACGGCGTTTTTGACATTCGCTACAGAAAAATCTGTTTTCTGCAGATTCCTACGTCAGCAGTGCTACCACCACATATTTTATAACCAGTAACATGCATTGTATATGGTACGGTTTTTGTCAGCTGACACGCAACATCACGATACGATTTTACTAATTCTACCTTTACAATTTATTTCCAGACGGTTGTATGACAACAAATTCGTCTGACAAAATCGTCAGTAGAAAAATTGCCAGTTCACACAATTGTCACATGCACAAATTGTTAGATCTGTTGTTATGCGTTGCCATACTTAAAGCATTTGTTAGAAATTATTAAATATTTATCGTTTGTGTTTGTATTAAATGTAAAAAGTGAAAGTATAACTTATTATGGACCATAAAGAAGCAATTGCAATGATTTTGTCTGCATATATTTTATTATAAACTTTTTCTTTAAAATCAAGCGTGTGCAGTGTTGCCCATAGAAAGAATTCTCTTACAATGACGCCATTGTCAGCTGCATAAACTTCGCAGATCTGACAATATTAAAATGCCTGACAAATATCTGGCAATAATTTTACAACGTGTTCACACGATTGTAAGATGTCTGACAATTTGTTGTCAGCTGCTAGTCTTGCAATGGACTGACAATGCTTTTTCTGGCAACGACGTCTGACAAAAATTGTCAGTTCACACGGTTGTAAGACATTTTGGGCACATTTTACTTGCAATATTGTAAGATCTGACAACCGTCTGTACAAAGCTTTACCTTAAAATAATGATTTTTCTTCCTATTAATTTTAAAGTAAATTTCATATCAGGTGATCACTATTTTCGCCTCAGTACATTTTTTTTTTGACATTCAAAGTATCAAGTTTTCAAGGAGAATTGAGGCGAGTCTACCTTACTTGGGGGCCACACGTTCAATTTTTGACTTTCAATTCCATGAAATTTTCAATACACTCACACTTTTTTCACAAACACAATCAAACTTTTTAAATTGAAAACTAGATTGATTTCAAATTCACCTATTAAATGGCAATTTAGTTTTCAATTTGAACGGCTGGTCACAGCACACATTGATTGAAGCTACAAATTTGAGTTGTTTCTTCGTCGGTAGCATTTAAAAAATGAAATTGATTATCAATTTGAGTCACAGCTATCAATTTCAAGGAATTTTGACACACAATATCGTTCGGAATTGCCATAGCATTGTTGTTATAAATACATATCTCCAACAACAAATCTATGGCAATTCCTCACGTTTTAATTTCACGTGGAATGCAGAACATACCCGTATATTTGCGATTTGAACGAGCTAAGGTTCGTATTGCTTTTTAAGCCAAATTACATGTGATAATTATTATTATTGAAAGTCATTTATTGAACGTGTGGCTGCAGCGTTATATGAATATGCCTTGGCTCCGACTATTTATACCAACTGTAGCATGATATAAATATATTTATATCATGAACTGTAGTGTGCAGTGAAGTTATTATGACAACCATAAAAATTCTTTTCAAATTTCTAGCAAAACATTTAATTTTATTGAACTATTTCAAGTTTTAGCATGTCTTTGTTTGAGAATCCCGAGAACTTACAACTACTACGAAATCTACTCAATCCGCTGCAGGAAGCAGAGAACGACTCTGATCTAGAAGATGAGGGGGAGCCTTTGGTGAAAAACAATTTCGGTAAGTGTGGCACTTCGCACAATAATAAAAACAAATAAACACTTGCATGCAATATCCATTTCCCCAGGTCCCGGCTCTATAGGTCTGCCAACTAACCAGCAGCAGAAATCTTCTAAGCCACCCACAAAATCACCTTACAGCCCTCTGGACACCACTTCTTCCACTGACAAAAAACAACCAAAAACTTTAGAAGAGTGGCAGCAGCAACAGGAAGCAGAAGACGCAGAGATCTTAGACCAACGCAAATGCCCCTCTTACACTATGACTTATCGTCAGGCAGTTGGCACTGAAGATGTCTTTCTACAAATGGGCAATCGCACTAATGCCTCCGCCAGCTGTGAGGATTTAGTTGTGGACATTTTATTACCGGATGACGATACACCAGCTGATAAAATGGAATTGAATATAACCGAAACTGAATTGGATTTGTCCACACCCATTTATCATCTTAAATTGCCATTAGTGCACAAGGTAAATGTGAATCGTTGTAACGCTAAATACCAGGCTGAGCAGCGCAAATTAACATTGACTTTAAGGCTGCAACGTGAATTGGATTTTGTGAATTTTTAAACTCAAATGCAAAAAACAAAACGAAACATTCATAAATAAACTTTTATGTTTTTCAATATAAAAAACTACTATTATGGAGATTTTCATCCTTCCGTTTATTAAAGTGAGCTCAAGGTTTGGTTGCACCAGCCAAAGGGTGTAGCAAAACAGAAAAAGTTCGCGTAAAACTTTACCTTTCCTAAAGTTGCGGATTATGTGTTGTTGTTTTTGCCCAATATTTTTGGTGTAATAAATTGTTATGGTGGCATCGGTGTAGAAAGTTGTTTGATGGTTTTTGGTTATATGCAAATATTTGAAATATTTTCGGTTTTAAAGGTAATCAATGTAAAGAGGAGAAATGTATGGATGAGGAGCAAGTGTTTTAGTAGCAAAACTCTTAATTGCCTTTAATATCACAAAGGATGACTGCTAAGCATTACAGACGTTATTTAAGCAGAAGTTTATTATAACAACCGAAACTAAATGATTATTAAAATTTTATTTTAATTATAGAATGATTTCAAAGTGATTCGTTTTATTCAGCCGTAATGAAACTAACAGCCTGTTTTTAGAAAACATAGTAAGCCCTTTCGCTTTTATGTTTCGTTTATAAACGATAACGTTTAAAATTTGATTTTTATAAAACATATTCTAAAGCTTTCGTTTTAACATAAAAAGAGCTTTTTAGGGGTAACGAAAAAATCACACTCACAAAATTATTACAGTGAAGGAATACAAAAAATAATATCTATTAAAAAAAATTTCTATGAAAAATTTTAAATAAAATTCATTTAAACTTAATTTTAAATTTTATCAATAAGGGGATAAGCAATTTAATTTCTAATTGATTTTAACATTCAATTGGAAATCAATTTACCCATTAAAACAGGTTTTCATTGCATTTCGTATTTTGCGTTGTTTGTTAGAGCTAACTATGTTTATTTTTTTTCTACAACCTTTACTTTAATTTGACTCAATACTTAAATTTTTTTTGATTTGTTTGACAGTTAAATTGTGGAAAATAAAGCAAAAATTATCTGTTTATACTGAATTTGGTCTTGAGTTTTTCACAGAAAAATTAGAGAAGCAAGGGGAACATCTTTGCTTTGTACGGAAGTCAAGATTCGTTCTTGTGAAAGTTAAATCAATCCGCTTATAGAAAAAACCATTTAGATTTTTTCGTTTATTTAATTTTTCGTAATTTATAGTAAAAAATAAAAGGAAAAAATATTTTTTCACTGTTTTAAGTCAGTTCAGATTCTCACATTAAAAATTAAATAACATTTTCGTTAAAGTCAAATGAAAAATATGTAGACTGATTTTTAAATAATTTTACATAAAAAATTTTATGAGTGTGGCAAACTGAAAGCTCTTTTGTTGTCACACACATGAAAATAAATAAATGTTTTAAAAACGAAAACATGGTTTCATTCGTTATTTTAAAGAACGTATACACTTATTCATTTTCGAAAAACAGGCTGTAAATCAAACTATTTTGAAAATAATGATGAAGCGAAAAATCGGCAAAATGAAAAAAGCGCATATATTAAAAATATCACCAAAAATAAATCGCTACAATTCAAAAAAAAAAAAATTACCAAAAGCAAAAAAGTCGGTAAAAAACTAAAAAATCGCCCAAACTAAAATAAATCGCTAAAACGAAAAAGGCGCCAAACCTAAAAAATCGCTAAAACTAAACAAATTGCTTAAAACGTAAGAAATCGACAAAAGTAAAAAGGTATAATTCTAAAATTAAGTGCGCCTGTGACTCTCAAACGAAAGGTTCCGTACGGACACTTCATATGTACATATCGTCACCTAAAACCCAAAAGGCCGTAACAACGACAAAATTCAGAAAAAAAAAGTTTTTGATTGACTATGGGGCTGTCCATATATTACGTAACGCTGTTTTCCCCGATTTTTGATCCCCCCCTCCCCCCTAGTAACTGATCGTAACAAAACTGTGAACCCCCTCCCCCCGCCCCACCCAGGAATAACGTAACAATGAGAAAAAATAAATTAAATAGTTTAAAGTTTTTATTAAAAAAATTAAATTTAATTCATTGTTTTAAATTCATTTGCTAGACTACACACAAAAAATTAAAAGAGGTTATATTAACTAAGCTTGCATAGGTAACTTTTTTTATATGAAAGTTAAAAATTTGGGTTTTATTAACTATGCAGTTAAGCTAGAATTAGCCGAACGTCCACGTAAGCTAACGAAACAGCTGATCGTTTTTGTTGATTGAAAACAAGCAAACGCTTACCGAAATTTGCTGTAACGTTGACGGCACGTCTCAACCTGTATAAAATAGAATTTCCTAACGTTGTTAAGTGACGTTTGTAAGCCAGTGATGGTACCATTGTAAATTAAATGGAATAGGGGTAATTTGGCTCTGTTTTTTGGTACTTTTGTTAATAAATCTGTGTGAAAAAAACATAAATATATAAATAAATATTTGGGAATGTACATATATACATACTTATGTACACAAATATATACATGCATGTGTATGTATATGTACTTATATATAATAAAGAAATGCATAAATATGTATGAGCATAATATAAATGTGATATGTATTAAAGGATTTAAATGGTATCAAAACTTCTTATTGTGTATGCACACATGTACAAATTATTTCATGTTGCATACATATCGTTGGTCACAAGTAGAAAGGCCCTAACTCAAATAATTGTAATTTTACAGGGGAAAATAAAAACATAATATTAAACAGCACAACTGCTTTGTTAAACTGCTTTTAAAAGTGTTATTTTTACGATATTGCAATAAATTTTTGTGAAGAGGTGTACTTGTATATATTTATTTGTTATAAAAGTATAACAGACAGTATACAGTTTTAGTAGCGTTTACATATTTTAGGTACTTTTTCTTCGCTACATCCACCATTTGAACTTTTTTATTTCCCATCACTTTTTTAATATTAAAACAACAAAACGAAGTAAAGCATACGCACGTTTTTAAATGTTATATAAGTGCTCCAACGTGCTAACAGTACGGTACGGTACGGTATAGCAACAGCAACGTTCGGCTAACCCAGCCTTTAGGTAATTTGTACATTACACATTACCTAAAATCCAAGTTAATATAAACTCTTACAATAAGGTACATATATACATATATTTTTCGAAATTATTTTTATTGAAACGTTTTATATTTTATTGTCAAAAGTAAATTTTTGAGCAAGGTCTGTATGTATTAAATTTTTAAAATATTTAAATTTATGTAAAATAATTCTTTTTAATTATTATAGATAAACTAGCTGAGCCCGGCAAACGTCCTCTCTCTTCCTTGATGTCCGTTTTTAATTTTTAATGTACGCAAATTGCCAGTGTATCCTGCATATATGTACATAGGTGTTTCCGTCGGAAGCTGCAGACGACCTATACCTTCGCACAGGAAGATCCCCATCCCAAGTTTTAATGGTCTCCACCAACTCAAAGCTGCTTTACGAATGCTGGCAAACGTGGTCTTATGCCAGGAACACAACTGGGACGAACGACGAATTTCGTGGACGGTGACGAATTCATCTATAATAATTCGCTGAGTAAATTCGTCGTGTGAAGCACAACAACGACGAATAAATAAGAGCTCTTATAACTTATAAAGTTGCTTATTGTTTGTGCAAAGAAAGAGAAAACTGTTTTTTTTCCTGATTAAAAGAATATAAATAAATGTATCAGAGAGTTCGTCACGCACGACGAGTTTCGTTCTACGGCAGTGTTGTGTTAATTTGCATATGCATGAATGTGTTGGGTTTTATTAACTATGCAGTTAGGTAATTTGTTCCTAAAATCCATGCTAATATAACTATTAAGGCCCAACTATAATATGAATAAGCTAGCTTAAGCAACTGTGCGGTTACATATAAAAAGCATGTGGCAAATTATAATGCACTTAACAAACTTTTCGTCAAGTTTCGTCAAATGTCATTTGCTTAAGTAAAGTGCCAAACTGAACGCACATTCCGTAAGGAAACAACTGTTTGTGCATCTTTTAAACTCAAACAAGCAGCAGCAGAAAATATTCATTGATTTTAAATATTTTTTTATTGTTTCTTATTTTAAACTCAGAAAATAAAGCAAAACTTTTATTTTCATTGTTTGTTTTACAATACACATATACACACATACTCATGTATTTACTTATGAATATTCACTGTTGTACTTTTTAGTAGGCAAAACAAATAAAACAAGTAATAAGGTGATGGATATATTTATATGTGAATTTTTAATAGATTAGGACATTCTTTCAAGTTAGTTTGATTGAATTGCAATCATTTAGGAGTTATGAGAAGAAACCAAATTACTATAAAATTATTGTAAATACCTAGATGTGCAGCTGTGGCTAAAGAATACTTAAGTGCCTGTAAGTACATTGTGGCCACCTAAAAGTTACATCTGAATTGTTTAAGCATTTGACAGACTTATCGTTCAATTCTGACATTGGCTTAAGCCAGCTTATTCATATTATAGTTGGGCCTTTACAATTAGGTATCTTCTTCGAAATAATTTTTATTAAATTAATTTTCATTTCATTGTCAAAACAAAATTTTTGAGCAAGAAGGTATGTAAATATACATGAAATTTTAAAAATGTTTAAATTTGTGTAAAACTTTTTTTTTTAAATTATTATAGATAAACTAGTTGGTACCGAGAGGATGCGCCTTCAATTATATTCATGAATGAACTTAGATCAATTGGTTCGTATCGTATTTAATCTGGTTCAGGCGGAGACTCAACGCACAATTGAGTTTTTGAATCAATGGGATGATTTTGAAGCTACGAAAAGTATTAAAGTCATTGTGGCTACAAATCGCATTTATATTTTGGATCCTGCTCTTTGTCCTGGTCGTATTGATCTAAAACTGAATTCCTACCACCAAACGAGGAGGCTAGTTTGGATATTGTTAAAATGCATTGACGTTAAATGAACTTGAGTCGTGATATTAATTTTCATAAAACAGGTGAACTTATGCCAGGAGCTTTCGGTACTGAGGTGCTGTATGTACAGAAGCCAGTATGCATTGCGTGAGAGGTGTGTTCATGTTCAAGACTTTGAAATGCCCGTGGCTAAAGTTACGCAGAAGAATTGGAGATACAATTATTAATTTTTTTATAAAGCCGGAGGCACTTGTTTCCTGTAAATGCATTAACATATGTGTATACCTAAATATGGAATACATATTGCAATACTTTTTTATCATAAATTATTAATAAATGCAAAAATTCTTTAATCATTATTTGATAAGTCGAAGATAGCTAAAATTCATGACAATTATTGAATTAGTTAATTTAACTGAAATCCATGATAATTTGGCGCATTATGTATGTATGTATAAACTTACTTTGCCATTTAAAAAAAATCATAGGTTATATTTCCTAAAATAATGATATAATTTTAACTAAGTGAAAGGGTAGAATGGCATTTACAAAGTTTTTTAGGTAATTTGACAAAAATTTTAGTTGATTTTTATGTTCGAAAACTCCTTAACGACTAGGTAAATTCATACTTTTGTTTTCTGTGAATTATCTAAATAGCAAAGTAAATTTATACATATATAGTGCGGCAAATTATCATGTATTTTAGTTAATATAACTATTTATAGTTCCATAACTGTCATGGATTTAAAGAATTTTTGAATTTCTAAAAAAGTTTATTATTTATTTATTAATTTATATATTTACATACATGTACATATATAAAATGAAAAATAGAAAATACCACGAAAATAAAACATTTGAAGGAAATGCTAGGAACACAACTGGGACGAACGACGAATTTTTCGTAGCGAGCTTTTGCCATAAAAAATAAAATACATTCATGCATATGCAAATTAAAACAACACTGCCGTCGAACGAAACTCGTCGTGCGTGACGAACTCTCCGATATATTTCAGCACAAACCATAAGCAACTTTATGAATTATAAGAGCTATTATTTAGTCGTCGTTGTTGTGCTTCACACGACGAATTTTCTCAGCGAATTACTATCGACGAATTCGTCACCGTCCACGAAATTCGTCGTTCTTCCCAGTTGTGTTTCTTACATAAGACCACGTTTGCCGGCAATCGTACAGCAGCCCTGAGTTGGTGGAGACCATTAAAACTTGGGATGGAGATCTTCCTATGCGAAGGTATAGGTCGTCTGCAGCTTCCGAAGGAATCACCTGTGTATATGCAGGATACAAGCAAGAGAGAGGACTTTCGCAGGGTTCAGCTAGTTCATCTATAATAATTAAAAAGAATTATTTTACATAAATTTAAAAATTTTAAAAATTTAATGTATACATACCTTTTTTTACTTTTGACAATAAGATATAAAATGTTTCAATAAAAATAATTTCGAAAAATATATGTATGTATGTATGTACCTTATTGTAATAGTTTATATTAACTTGGATTTTAGGTAATTTGTAATGTACAAATTACCTAACTGCATAGTTAATAAAACCCAAGTTTTTTACTTTCATATAAAAAAAAGTTACCTATGCAAGCTTAGTTAATATAACCTCTTATATTTTTTTGTGTGTAAAAGTATCTTAAAATTAGAGGGGCACACAATCTATTTCCTAAACGCATTTCACTGTTGTTTTCATAATATTTTGTTTTAAGTTCTGTTGCATAAAAAATTAAAATAATATCCTTATGAAAATACGTCTATGTATGCAAGTTTCCATTAACACATCTCTAAAAACTTAAATATTGTAGCATAAAGTTGACCAACAAAAATGTTAAAAGTTAATTATTTAATATTGTCATGTAATTACATATATGGAAGAATATATTTTTTGAAAGGACTCTTTTTTGTCCATGAGAATTGCAAGAAACCTTTTCCTAAACTTCTGCAAATACCATTCCTTATATGCATTTGGTGGATTTAATATTAATATATGTTGCAGTTTAATATGGAAAGAAGTTTTTATGTACATACATATATAAAGAATATTTAAAAATGTAAATGGATAAATATGAGGAATTCAGAACCATGTAATCAGTTTGACTACAATTTATTTAATTTATTATGCTATAAACACAATCAAGTCCACCGACCATCGATGTCAAAAATAGAATACATGCACATGCGTGCTTATGAGAATAATTCTTTTAGCCGCCACACGACTACCGACTACACGGCTACTTTTGTAGCCCGTAGCCAACTTAGGCTAATTTCTATTTTTCTTGGCTACAAAAAACCGATTAGTGCTGCCAATACAATAAATGCATGAAATGGTGGTTTTAAAAACGCAATACATTAAATATCGCTATTAAAAACGCGAAAAACTATTATAGTGGCACCATTGAAAAATAATAATCAAGCAATAGTAGCAATAGTACTTATAAAGTTAATTAAATTTTCTTGAGACATTTGAAATTTTTTTTCACACAAATTCACTTAAAAAAATCAAGTTTGTTTTGTTTTGGTTAACTTTAATACATATGTCAAAACAGATGTTTATTTTTTGTAGTTAGTGGTCGGTAGTCGTTAAAAGAATTAAGTAGCTGGCGACTTGGCTATTTTTGTAGCCAGCTACTTTTGTAGTCGGTAGTCGATGGTCGGTAGCCTTTGATTGTGTTTATAGCATTATAAAAACTTTGTATAATTTTCAAATGTTATTTAAATTTTTGGATAGATTTCATAAACTGTAATGTACGCGGACAGAATTATGAAGTTCTTTTCCATACACATTTTTTTAAATTTAATTTTGCAGAATAAAATAGACCCCCAATTAAATGTCCATAAATTTCACATACAATAGATATTCGTATTTGAATATCGTTTTAAATATTCGTATGCGAATTCGCGAATATTAAAAGTTGACATTCGGCAGATGTATGTAGTATACATACTCGTACATAATATACATATGATCAATTAAATAAATAAATGAGAAAAATATACGTATTTTTGTACAAAATTAGTAATTTTTTCTGTTACGTAACATTTTCAAAGACCCCCTCCCCCCCCACGCCATAACAAATCGTAACAAAACTCGAGCACCCCCCTCCCCCCTAGAGCGTTTCTTAATACATGGACAGCCCCTATGATGTGATTAACCAAAATACATGTTTCCTTAAAATTTTACTCACATATGTATATACATACAAAATACCTATTTTATTGATTGGCACCTACCAAATAAATAGTCTTAAATTTATAAGGTTTTTTTCTTCTCCTGTAAAATAAGTAAAAAGTGTACTAACGGCCTTTTGGATTTTAGGTGACGATATGTAATACTATGGAAACTTCAGCCTATATAATCAAATAAATTCCCTGATACAGAATTAAAAAATAAAAAAATACCCACTAAGCTTATTTCGGTTTTTGGCTATTTTTCTAGTTTCGCCGGTTTTCCTTATTACTGGCGCTTTTTTCCTTTTTGGGATATTTTCGGTTTTTGGCATTTCTTAGTTTTGGCGTTTTTTTTTTAAATTTCGGCGATTTTTTCGGTTTTTGGCGATTTGTTTTAGTTTTAAAAATGTCTTTTAGTTAAGCACTTTTTTGGGTTTTTGACGTGTTTTTTTTAATTTTAGCATTTCTTTAGTTTTAGCTTTTTTTAGCGTTTTTGAAAATTTCAACAAATTTCTTGGAAACTGTAACAGACAAATTACAGTTTCCAAGATACAGCAAGTTGTCAAAATTACATAGTCAAAATTAAATTAACTGATACAATACTCTTTAATTTTGATTTTTTATATTTTAATGTTAATTGGTGTAATCTGCATAAAAACACACTAACTTTGCAAATTTCAAGTGTCTATATATATTTGTATGTACTCCTATATATTACATGAAATTTTAAAATTTTTCGTTCCTCGTTTTGGAATACCCTTTAATTTTTAACTGTCATATGCTGTAGCGGCCAAAGTTCTACATATTGTGTCAAAATTTCAAGTCCGTAGCTCCTACGGTTCTCGAGAAAACACCCTGTGACGGACAGACGGACAGCGTAGCGAAAACAATAGGGTTCCGTACACCAAAGGTAATTTTAAAAAATGTCTAGATCACATAGGAGTATATTACATACCGTTGCCTTAATATAGAAAGGCCCTAACTCATTATTTTTTTAATATACAGTTTTTTGTATACTTTTTTCGTATACGAAAAATACAAAAATCTCGATTCCAAACAAAATAATGAGTTAGGGCCTTTCTATATTAAGGTAACGATATGTAATGTCCGTACGGAAGGAACCCTTCTTGTGCGAGTCATAGTGACACTTTACTGAATTTATTATGATTTTATAGAAAAAGTTTCTGTGTAGACAAGGAATCTTTTTCTTTTGGCCTTTAACTAAAAATGTGGTCATATTTATTTGGACTTGGGTCGAACTCGTTCACTAGTTCATTTTCGCCACAAACCACTGATCAAACCCATTTAAATTACATGGGTTTGATCATTGGTTTGTGGCAAAACTGAACTCGTTCACTAGTTCATTTTCGCCACAAACCACTGATCAAACCCATTTAAATTACATAGGTTTGATCATTGGTTTGTGGCAAAAATGAACTAGTGAACGAGTTCGTCCCAAGTCTAGTCATATACTTTACACGTGGTTTGTGCCTTTAATAATTTATATCAAGGCGAATCCATGCTAGGTGGCCGCAAGGGCTCAGGTGACTATTTTCGCCGCTTGTAATTTGAATATACGGTGGATGTCAAAACACATTTTTCAGTACATTTTTCTGACATTTCAAGTATAAATTTCTCAAAGCGAATTGAGCTAAGTATGCCTTATATGCATTTGCCTTGATTTATATGGTATTTAGCCAAGGCGAATTCATATTAGATGTTCTCAACTGCTCAGGCGACTATTTTCGCTGCTTGTCTACTCTATCAGAACCAATTGTCAGAACCCCGTCATTTTTAAAATAGATTGAAATTGATGTACAATTTTGCCTATTAAATAGTTTAAAGTATTTTTTTTCTTAAAACTTTTTGTTCTTTATTCACAAATTGAATATGATTTTTTTTTAATTTTACTTAAATTTATTTCTTACTTAATGAATTGGTATACATCCTCCTCTTAGTTTAAGTATCACATCACAATTACGACACAGCAAATTGCTTAAACATGTGATGTTTACAAAATTAAATTCTAACTATTAAATTTGCACTCACAATTAAGTTGACAAACTATTTTTTGCGGGGCATAAATCTACGCACACACACATACACACAATCACGCATACTATGTAAAAGATTAGATGTGTATCATGAGATTTCGTATCAGTGTTGCCGTTTTGTTGATTTTGTTTTAATTTATAAATTTTTTGGGAACAAACATTCTATACATTCTTAAAATTTAAGCACCAATAAAAATTATTTTTTAATCAGAAATAATTTTTAGTCAGGCTTAAGTTCAGTATGTACCGACGGTACATCGAATAAGTAAAAATAACTAATGTGATGATCGCAAAATATAAGCAAGAATAGTTAAAACATACGTAGGTAGAGTAATATAACTTCGTGCTAACCTAAATAGAAAAATGAAAAAATGGAAAAACTGGGGAAATAAATAGTGATACTTACATATGTATTTACCAAAGGTAAATCAATAATTGTACACAACAATCATTTCTCACATTCCGTTTCATTAGAATTTACGTTAAATAGCTGATGTTAATAACAATCTCTACCCAAGTAGATAGACTAGGGTGCTGATGAAGTGCGTTGCTGCACAGAAAAATATCGGTATTTCCCCCAGCTTAAAAGTCTAATTTAATTTTTCTTCTCTTCTTTAGAAACTCACATTAATTAATAAAATATTTCATTCAATAAAAAGAATTGAAATTACTGAGCTTAAGCCTGACTAAAAATTATTTCTGATTAAAAATTCACTATAGTTCAATTAAAAATCTAAAAATTATTTTTATCTAAACGCCGAAAACTGATTAAAATCCTGCCACACTGTGAATGCTTCTGCGAAGACAATATAGGATTGAGCTTAACATTCATGCTTATCATGAAAGCTTAACGAAACATAAATTCCAGAATCCTTTGACATTTCACTTGATAACTGTATTAATATTTTTTTTCTAATTCTGATTACACAATTTTTTCAATAATGACAACACTGGCTGTCTATTTAGCTTCTGAATGTGTGTGTCACACACATCCCAACATCTGATGACACAATAAAATTTTAACAAATGACACTCTTAATGACATTGAAAGCCAAAAAAGAGTGGTAGTGTAATTAATTTGATTTCAGACAACTGACAGCATCTAATGCCATAAAGTGTGTGTGTGTGTTTGTTTTTTGTCACAGCCTGCGATCTAGCTGTATGCATGTAAGTGCCAAGTAGAACTTTGCAAATCAAAGCTTAAGAATATTAAAGTGTAATTATATACATACAAACACAAGTACATATGTACATATGAACCACTTTGGTGCAAACAAAAACTAAGTTTCAAGTTCTTCTTTTTTTAATTTGCTTAATTATTTTATAGCTAAAAAGTCCAAAGAAAGAATTATGTACGTATGTATATAATAAGGGCGAAAAATTTCCTTTCAGAAACTTGAAACGTGATTTCAAACAAAAAATAATATTAAAACTCAAAGTATGAGGAGAACAGCAATAATTTATGTCGGCAATTAACACTTTCATAATCACATCAACTTGTTTGAAACAACATAAGGAATAAGTTTTAAAAATATTAAAACAAAATTCATGAAAAACTGTTAAAAAAAACAATTTTATTTAGCAAATTTTTTTTTGTATTAATAGTGAGAAAAACTTTTTTTTTTGCCTTTGCACTAAGTATTTTAAAAATGAACACATATTTCCCTCCAACAAATCACTTTAGCTTTTTTAACAACCAACTGCTTTATAGAGAGCAATTGTGACGCAGTAAATAAACAGAGTGGAGGCACAATTCTTAAATACAGTGGAATCTCCCTTAATGGACACTTCCTATAGACGGACACCCCCTTTAGACGGAAACTTTTGACAGGTCCCGACAGCTCCATAAGCAAAGCATTGCTTTCTCTTTAGCGGACAGTCCCCTTGTGCGGACACATTTCAATAGTCCCTTCGGTGTCCGCTCAAGAGAGATTCCACTGTAGTTGTTTAATGAACATTTTAGCATTTTCAGTTTTCTATATGTTCTTCTTATACAAAGTTTCATCTAAGGAAATTTTATTGAAAACCTTATAGCGAAAAATATCACAGCAAGGCACATTCATATATGGATTCGCTCAAGATATAATCATATAAGGCAAGGCGAATTCATAATAGGTGGTTGCAACCGATAAGGAGACTATTTTCGCCGCTTGTAATTTGAATACACTTTATATGTCAACACACATTTTTCAGTATATTTTTCACCAAGGCGAATTCACATAAGTTGATCTTAATTCGCCAGCTGACATAAATTTCCTGCTGTCAAATGAACCAAAACGTTAAGAAATATTTTGACAGCAGGAAATTTTACACTAACAAATATACAAGGCGAATACGCAGAGTTGCAAATCAAGACCACCTTATATCAATTCGCCTTGTTTTTGACATTAAAAGTATAAATTTCTCATAGCCAATTGAGTTGAGTATACCTTATATGAATTTGCTTTGCAATTCGCTTTGAAAAACTTAAGCTGGGGTCACACGATTGGCACAATGTACCAATTTTCGTCGGCTCACTGAAATAAAATCATAAGTAACAAAGTAAATTTGCCTTATTTCTCAACTAATTGAAATATAATTACATAACTGCACCACACTGCATTAGTAATAAAGCCCGAATAGACTTATTCAAGAATTAATTAAGTCATAATGTCATTTTGGCTTATTACTTATGACTCTATCGCAGTGAGCCCACGAAAATTGGTACATTGTGCCAATCGTGTGACCCCAGCTAAAGAACCGATTTCAATGAAATTAAGAACATGGATAGATCTATGTATGTCTGGAATGACACATAGGTTATATGTTTCTTAAAAACTAAAAGCACGAGGGAAGGTAGGGGAATACGTCTTCCTCTTTGAAAATATCTATGCGATTTTGATTAAATTCAAAACATAGATAGATCTGAGTTTAGGAAAGCACATAGCACTTCAAAAATAGGAGCACGAAGAGGGGCAGGGGGCAATTTCTGCCTTTTTGAAACTATCCAACCGTTTTTGATGATATTCAAAAAATGGATATATATGCGTCTGGAAGGACATAAACGCTATATATTTTATCAAAAATAAGCCCACTTGGGGGTAATACAAACTTCAGACATTTCTAGCTGCCCATATATATCTCCATATTGCAGGAATTTGTCCTTTAGTGAAAATCACAATTTCAAAATTCACATAAGTCTAAAAATCTTCCTAATAACGCCAATGTTAAGAGATTAAGGGCCATTACATTTTGTAAAAAGACACAAAATATACAATTCAAACATTTTTAAGACGCCTTTAAATTTATTTTATGTGAAAAAAATACTCTCATGGTTTACTTTTTGAATAAATTGTTTCCTTTTTTTTTACAAAAAACTATAGAGTATTCTGCGAGCTATACTTTTTTTTAGCTCCCATCGGTTATAAAATGTGGTCAGAATTCCAATTGGAGTATAGTCCTCCACTATTTGCATGTCTAACAGAGGTATGTTGTCTTGCTAACAGACCTCTATTAATTAGAGCTGGGTCCAACTCGTTCAATCGTTCATTTTTTCCACAAACTAGACTTGGGTCGAACTCGTTCACTAGTTCATTTTTGCCACAAACCAATGATCAAACCCATGTAATTTAAATGGGTTTGATCATTGGTTTGTGGCAAAAATGAACTAGTGAACGAGTTCGACCCAAGTCTACCACAAACCTATGATCAAACACAGCTCTACTATTAATGCAGTTGGTTTGTGTCTTGGGTAACAAATTTTGAAATTTATCTTCACACATGAATAAATTTTTAATTAATTACTTGTATTTTTTTTTTCAATTAAAGCTGCTTATTGGAAACAAATTCTATGTAAAGAAAAAGTTAAAAATATGTTTCCTCACTTCAAAAAAAATCTTTTGAAAACTTGCCTTAGCTCCCGCTCTGTTGCGACAAGCCTGCCTCATGAAAAATGGCATTTTAAATAAACTCTTTGTAATGGGTGTTTTTTATTGAGGTATAGAACTTTAAGTTGGCATCACTTTTTTAACTGGCGGCCATTTTGTCAGCTGTCAAGTGATTAATATTTAGTTTGGTTTGCCATTTTATCGTGAACAGGTTGACAAAAGAACAACGCTTGCAAATCGTGCAAATTTATTTCGAAAATAATGGTTCAGTTCGCGAAGTTTACCGCAAGCTCCGTCCATTTTATGGTCGACATAATCGTCCATCAGAGCAATTAATTCGGTTAACCATGGATCGTTTTCGCACTACGTTTACTCTATGTGATAATACGCATCCGCAGAGACGTCGAACAGTGCGCACCGAAGAAACAATTGCCGCTGTAGAGCAAAGTGTTGAAGAGGACCCGAATGAATCGATTCGCCACCGTGCACAGCAATTGGAGCCGACTAACCGACTATTTTGTTCCCGAATTGGATGGCATGAATGTGGATGAGTTGTGGTTCCAACAAGACGGCGCTACATGCCACACAGCGCACGTCACAATCGATTTATTGAAGGAAACATTCGATGAGCGCATAATTTCGCGGAATGGACCTGTCAATTGGCCACCAAGATCGTGTGATTTGACACCATTGGATTATTTTCTTTGGGGATATGTGAAGTCGCTCGTCTACGCCAACAAACCAGAAACGTTAGGGGACTTGGAAGCCAACATTCGTGGCGTTATTGCCAACATACGGCCCCATATGCTCGAAAAAGTGGTTGAAAATTGGACCTGTAGAATTGGCTTTATTCGAGCCAGCCGCGGCGGTCACATGCCCGAAATCATATTTAAACATTAATGGCATAAAATTATCTTTCCAATAAAGCCAAAGTGATGGACATTTAAACGATTTTCTTGTGTTTTATTTCAATTCAAAGTTCTATACCTCTTAAAAAAACACCCTATAGTACTTCTACATGTTGGGTCTTTATGTTCCCAAAGTTGTTCCTTATGCAGTTGCCAATAAAGGCGAACAACATCATCAGCAATATACATACACACTGAGACGAACAACAATAAGTCAGCTACACTTTCCAGCACTACAAAACATTAAACGGGCTACAAAAACAACCGACATTAAGTAAGTAGTAAGATTACAACTACTCGTATAATGGCATCACATCACGCTGTCAGTTACACAATTTTTCAAGGATATTTTTCTTTTTAAATCATACTTGCTTGCTTCTAGTGGTTATTGAGGCTGGTAATTGCCGAAAATTTTTCTCAATTTTATAAAACTTTAATGAACCTTGAAAGTGATTTTCATTTGGTCTAATACCTTGCAGTTACGTTGCAAATTGTTAAATTAAAAATTGAAAAAATTTTAAATCATTTGGTATTATTCATATTAAGTATGCGAAGGCAATTACTCGTCGCACATAAATGCGCAATTGCCTGCCCTCGATTTTAAAACAAAAAATTGTAACTGACTTTATTAAAGTAAGCTAAAATTTTCGTTAGAAACAAATGTTGTTGTGGTGGTGTTCTTTGTGCTAAAGTTTTATCACTTTTTTTTATGAAAAATTATCAAAAAAATAAACTTCAAACTATTACAATTCAAAGAATAACAAAAAATATTAAAAAAGTGTGTATATAAAGAAACTAACACCAGAGCGCAATGCAAAGGGTTTGCCAATATGAGCCGCTCAAAGTTGAGAAATTGTGGAGCCATTTGATTTTTCTCTTTTTAGAGAATGTATTGTCCCTTGTGAGAATATCTATAGGTGGGCAGAGTCACGCCCGAAATATTCAATATTTTTCAAATACTTCTATTCAATCGATTCTTATGAAACTTGGTACACATTTCGGGTGCTCGTATTCGAAAAAGTGGACGCAGCCACGTCCCCTAATTTTTATTGTTATATTTTATGTACTTCCATCCAACAGTTTCCTATGAAATTTTGCTTAAGTCTTGGGATAATAGGATGCTCACTTGTTTGACAATGGAACCAACCACAATAAAAATTACTTTACAATAGAGCGAATCAATGTCAAGAGTTTTTGAAGCTCAGGAGATTTGTCAGGGGCAATAACTACCTCAGAGAATAAATCGGTCAACATCGTTTCTTGAATAAAAGGAATAAGGTGGGTACCAGAGGGTCTTGAAATACGCTGACTAGAGGTATCTTTTATTGCAAAACTACAACCACATGGTGGTCAAACTAAAATCTCTCGAAATTCAAATTGCAGAAACCGCCCTAAAGATAAATATACAGAAGAGCAAGGTGAGGCATTGAAAGCCACAACCATCAACAAATTCTAGCTACAGAGCAAAGACAAAATAATTGAAATAATTTGGCTATGTCCAAAGCATTTTAACGTATACGGGAGGCTGAAAGACGAACCAGGCTTTTGGTATAATACGCCTTGTATGGAGCTCTTCGGGCATCGCGAAACACACTAAGATCGGGATCTTCAATTCTTGCGACAAGTTGATGCTTTTATACGCTGGCGAATCTTGGAACGTGTCACCACACGACAAAAATTCGATGGGAGTATTCGTTAACCGATGCCTGCGAAAGATTCTAAAGACATTTTGGCCAAAATCAGATCAACGACCAATCCATATCGAAATCCTTACACGCAAATGGCGTTGGATTGGTCACATGCTGGGAAGGCCTCTAGATGGTATTGTTAGAGTTGCTATTGATTAAAAGCCTCAACGCAACACTCGATGAATTGGCCGGCCATTGCACACTTCGCGCCGTTCTCTCGAGAACGAAGTCATCTGAGGCGGCCTAAGCTGGAGACAAATAAAACATCTCTCAACGAATTGGACCCATTGGCGAGATAGAGAGAGAAGGAAGGATAGATAGTGAGAGAGAGGTTTGGGCCTTTGCTTCTAATAGGAAACGCAGCGCATAATATATATGTATGTATGTAGACATGTAGATATTTTCATGATGTTGAACGTGACCGTCGTTAAATTGAAAAAAGTAAATAAAAATGGTTTTTATTTTGATAATAAGCATAACTTCTAGCTCTAAATTGGCCCTACAGATGGTGCAAAGTTTAATTTTGAAAAAAAAAATCATTTTCAAATTAAAAAAAAAAAACAAAGGCATTCGCATGTGACATAAACAGAAATTGGTTTTGAGGCCAGTTATTAAAACGCTGATTTCAGCGAAATCTGTACCAATATTTGAATGCGATTAATTTTAGAATGTTGTGCACTGATGTCTTTATGAAATGGTTTTGATTTTACTCAAAAATTATATATATTTCTTTTTTAATTAAATTTTAATCACAGTCGCATGTGACATATTGCACGTGACAGCTCTAAATATAAATTTGATGCACTTAGTCTGTGCAACTCCGGGAAGGTTTTCAGGGTATTACATTGTTAAAACTAGGACCAGGAGGGCGATGCGGCGGAAATTTTTGTCCCTCCGAAACGTTCAAACCGATTTTAATGAAATTCAAAACATAGATGCGTCTAAAAAGTCACAAAATGATCATAAAAATTTTCAAACTAGGACCAGGAAGAAGCGAGGGGGATAATTTCTGAGTCTCAACTCAACTTTGGTGAAATTTAATATATAGCTACTCTTTCGTTTAGAAGGAGACATACTCTATGTGTTTTCAAAAGTAAGAGAAGCAAGAGGAATGCTGCTCCTCCGAAACTTTGAAATCGATTTTAATGAAATTTAAAGCATAGGTATTCCATTAATTTAGTATATGTGACGCGCAAAATAGAAACCGGTTTTAAAGATTTAAATACGTGTATCTTTGATGTACCATCACATCATAAAACGCGCATATCTCTGGGAGGGAACACTTTTGGTGCATGGGATCGGTAACATTCGATGCCCAGATGTTGTCCACATCCAAAAAAAAAGTGAAAATTGATTTTTTTTACCCTTAAGTCCCTTTCTCTATGCGCTGTACATATACATGTGTAGTTAATGTACCGACACTTTTAAATCGATATAAATGAAATTTAAAAGAGGGTGGGTGTAAAGTTTAAGGACGATTGGGGTAGCGAAGCAAAACAAAGTGTTTTCAAGAACTTTTAATTTTTTGGTGTCGGTGGACCTTTCGGTGGAAATGCTGAGCATATTCTTTTAAAAAAAGGGATTTCGTGAGTATCTAATTCTCCAACTATTCCATTTCGTTTCAACATCAACTAGCCGCTCTTAATGGAATTACCTTTCTTGGGTGAAATGTAGACAAACTTCAAGTCACGTTCACAAATGTAACAAAACTAGAGGAACAGCAAAAACATAATAAGTACGTACCAAAATTATATCCACATTAAGCCAGTCACACATAAGCACGAATACATTCATGAGTGTTTTTTCCGTTTGCAATTGTATTTTATTTATGCATTAGATTCGTTACTACTTATACGTACATTAGTATAAATATTTTGCATATTTACTTACTTGGAATATCTTAGATTAACTAAAAACAAAAATATTTGCATTTAAAAATAAAATAAACACAACCATAAAATTTATGAATAAAGTGTAACAAATGTGTTTCGAATAACGAGTATGCAAGAAAGATTAACAAACATTTTTTTTGCCCATAAAGAAACATGTAGTATACATGCAGATAATACTTTTATTATTGCAGCAATACGGTTTGTTATCAAAAGTTTAGCTATAAAATATTATTTCTTTAAGGGTCATTATTATAACTTAAAGATAGTTAAAAGTAGGATTTTATCGGACGTATAAAAAGCTTTCCATTATTGCAAATTGGATTTAACTTACCAGGTAGGATAAATTTGCCTATAATTTTTCGCTCACTTTAGGTTAAAGTAAAATTTAGCAAATGATAAAGTTTTTATAGGTCCGACAAAATCCTACTTTTAACTATCTTTAAGTTGTAATAATGGCCCTAACAAATTTTGTTATCAAATACTTTATTATTAAGTACTTGTATTTTATCACCTAAAAATTTGTAATTTAAAATTTGTTGTTTTAACCTAAACAGTTTATCATTTTGCTATCAAAAAAACTTTTATTACACAAAAGCTTCTATTAAATACTTATTCATCTAAATTGCAATAGGAAAATTTTTCCACTAAAACTTTCTGCATTAAACACTGACAAATTTTATGTCTAAACTTTCTTGTTGAAAAATAAATTGTCTTGAAAATTTTATGCTCGCAAAATCTTACTTTGTTAGCGAAAAGGGATAGAGGATTAGAAAGGGTTACACATATTCACGTGCTTGAAATTCGTTTCGCCCCCTCGATAATTATTTCAATCTTGAACTTGTTTCAGGTGTTTATGTAAAAAATGTCTGGAAGAAAATTTTCTTCGTGTGAACGCAAATAAAAGTTTAAAGAATGTTTATAAATTTTTTTTTTGTTTTTTTTTTTGTTTTATTAAGGGCTTAAAAAACGAATTTTGTATATAAAACTGTTTTATAAACCTTTTAAATATCAAAAATATTTTTTATGAAGAAGGCCTTAAAAGTTAAGAAACAAAATTTTCGTCAAATCGACAAATCCTATATTTAAATCATAATCAGATAACTTAATGAGCCGCATCGTAGTTGGCGTTTTTCAACTCCGAAATTTTGGTATTAGATGATCTTTAATCTGTTACAACCACGATAAGGGGGAATATTACCCATTGAAAGTTTAGTTATCAGAAATTTTATAAAGCAAACAAAGCAATGTCCAAAAATTATGATTATAAGTTTTATATGCGAAAACTTTATATCCGAAAAATTTTCAACGAAATTTTTTACTCCGAAAATTTTTACGTCGAAAATATTTTGAGAGAAAATTTTGTATTTGTAGACCCTCTGTCCGAAAATGTTTACCCGTAAAATTATTTATTTTAATTACGGAAATTTTTTTGTACCGAAATAGTTTTCACCAAATATTTTGTTCTAAATATTTTTGGTAAGAACTTTGTGTACTCAAAAAAAAAGTGTCTCACTTTTTGTCTCCCTAGATTTGCATCCGAATATTTTATATTGTATTTATATCTCTATTCTATGTCAGAAATCTTCGATATCCGAAACTATGTCTCCCAAAATATTTGTATCCGAGATATTTTAAATTCGAAAATTTTATCCTTCAAATTTTGTTTTCGTAAATTTTGATTCATAAAATTTTACTCCGAAAATATTGATTTTTAAAACTCTCCATCTGGAAATTTTCATTCCGAAATTTTTTTGCGAAAAGTTTTTATCCTTCATAACATAATAATTATCAAAACATTTTAAATGAAGATTTTGCCTTCTTATTTTTCTCTCGGAAAATTTTGTGTCCGAAATTCTTTCTCCAAAATTTTTTTCCAAAAACATTTCCACGAATGTTGTGTATTAAAAAAGCTTTTCTTCGAAAGTTGTGATTCGTAAACTTTTTAATTCCAAATATGTTTTATGTGAAATCAGCATTCGGAAACATTTTTCTCAAATCTTTTGTGTCCGAAAATTTATTGTGTGAATATTTTGATTCCTAAATATTTTTGTTCCAAAACTTTGTGCCCGCAATTATATTCTCCGAATTTTTTTCTTTTTGGTGAAAAAAGTGTTATATCTGAACATTTTTGCACGAATATTTGGGTTCCTACATTTTTTTATACTAAAATTTCAATTCCATAGCACTTTCTCCTTAATTATTATTTTCGAAATAGTATTCTCTGCAATTTTTGTTTAGAAAAATTTCTTAGTTTTTTTTATTTTTAATTTCCCTTCGAAAATGTTGTGTCCGAAAATTTTGTGTCTGAAAATTTTGTGACTGAGCATCTTGTTTCCGAAAATTATGACCATGATTAAAATTGTTCATACCAAGTTTCTACGCAATGGAATCTTTGTTAAAATTGTAACTCCGAATTTTGTATACGAAAGTTTTATGGCCGAAAAATGTTGTGCCTTCCAATTCCGCTTATAAGAAATCTGCTTCTTTGACTTCTGTGTCTAAAAACTGTACGCACGAAATTTTTATAATCAAAAATTTTAAGGAAGAACATTTTGTAGACTATAAATAGAACTCCGAAAGTTCTGTAACCGAAACTCTTTTCTCCAAGAAAATTTTATGTTAGAAAACTTTGGATCCAATTTTTACGAAATTGCAATGCAAGTAAAATATAATTTCAGTGAAAAAGTTATAATTTTATACCATTGCTATTTTCCTAGGACCAATTATAATAAATTGTATCCAAGACCAAAGATTGGCCAAAAATGTGCTGCCTAATTACATGTAATTAAAAGGTGAGATGCGATTCTTTTATTCAGGACACATAAAAAAATTTCTTAGTTCAAACGCCTTTTTTAAACCTTACCCTTTCTTGAACAGTACTAATTGATTGCTCGGATTCTTCAGCTGCCTCTGTATTATTTATTCACCTTCTTCGCTTTCACTTCAACTCATGTAAATAAAATAATAATCACGGTCCCATATTTACATTTGTAGATTCTAATTACATTTTAAAATTAGTTTGACAGTTCTACATCTGTTGTGAATTTAGTGTACTATTCAAAGAGTTGTGTAATTTAAAAACTACTGTGAATTTTAAGAAAAATTACGGTCTATTCGCAATAGTATGTGATGATGCCACTACGTTCATACGATTAACGTTTTACTTAATGATCTTTCACCTGATTGTCGATAACATCATGGATGTGGTGATTCGAGACCTATTTCTGTTATTGTTGTTGTTAAAAAGTAATGACATTTTAGCTATTTTTGCTTGTATCGTTGAAAACAAACTTTTCACCGACATTTTTCATGCTTCCCTTCTTCATAAATTAACACACACACACACACACATCCACACATAAAACTACAATAAGCCCAAAATAACCCAAAATTTTCGAAGCTCACAGAAAATAGTTTAACAAATTTATAGTTCTCTGTCGCAAACCATTTAGCATTTAAATAGGACAATTACATATGCATACGAATATAAAAGAAATAAAACTTTCAAACGAAAGTTTGTGTTTTAGCTACACACGAGACATTCGTTAATTTGCAGTTTAGCACGAGTTTAGCTTAAAAGTTTAATTAAAATTGATACAAAACAAATTTGCCGGTTTGGCAAAGTTTTCACTCAATGAATATTACTGAACAGATATTTAAGAAATATACGTTTTTTAAACAACTCACCTGTCTGCTGTTTTCAAACGTTTCACGCATTGAGTAGATGCCCTTGCGAGTCATTTTAAGTTTCTGTTTACGCCTAGAATTTGTTGCTGTAAATAAATCTTCTTCACTGCTGCTGTTGCTGTCGCTGGTGGCGTTTAATGCATCAATGTCAACACTGGCGTCTTGAAAACTTTTACTATCACTTGATGGAGGGGGGCCTTGCTCAAAGTCAGTTTGTTTTAAGGCCACGTAGCGTACTTTACTTTCTGCACCCGTCCATTTGGCTGTTAATGCCCGTAATAAACCAGGTGATTTGTGAACTGTAGTTATTCTGCCGCCAGCTATTTGTAGTGAAGAATTTCCACTCTGTTTTCTTGAACGCTTTTGACGACGATTTGCATGTCTAGGGCCGCCTCCTTCAACACCTCCGAAAGCACTTGAATGTGCGGAATGTCGAGTGTTTTTTGTTTTATTAGTTTCCGTTTCTTTTGCATTCAATATTTTCGTCCAAGCACTCATAGTATGAGAGAAACGACAAAAAAACACGAAGAAATGCACTAATGTGGCAAAGTTATTTGGTGTTGGTACTTTTTTTTTTAAGTAAAAGACGGTTCTGGCGCTATGGCGGCAAAAGTTGCTGAGAAAATTATAGAGCAGCAGTCAACTACTAGTCATGTAGTGAATAAAAGTTAGTCAGTGGCTTGGGAACGAACAGCGTTTGACTAAAAGGTTGTTATTGTTTTTTTTTTTTTTTTTTTTTTGCAAACGTGACTTTAACTCATGAACATTATCAGGTGAAGTTCTGTAATAAAATATATGTAATAAGTTTGTGTTAGTACAATAACTATTTGCTGAATAAAAGAATATATTTAAAAAATATTAAAAATGCTTTAAGGAAATTATTAAAATTTAAAATCAAAAGATATATTAAATACTAGGCAGCCCGCTCGGAATTAATTTTTGATTTACTACTAGGGTGATCGACTAGGGTTTTCAACCGGTTTTTTTTGCAATACGGCTGTCGGTTTTTTCAAAATGTTGATTAGTCGAATGTCGAACAGTCTGGTTTCTTTTCGATTTTCATATTTTGCAATAAAATTTGTTTTTACTAAATACATATATTAAAACTTAGACGGACGTTTTCTGTTGATTTTCCCAAGCACTTTTTTTTTTGGTGCAAAGGCTCTAGGATATTTTCGGTATGGCAACACTTACTGAAACATGAAATTAAAGCGAACTAATTTTATGAGGTGGTAGCAGAGGCGAATTTAATTGGCCTTGTGGTGTAAAATGCATGTCAAACTAGATATGTACATGTTTGTTCAATTTAATTTTTCTTCCAAATTGCTTTAAACACAGTTTAACAGAAATGACCATAGATCGCTAAAACTGAAAATCATATACCAAAAGACGCATATCCATATATGTTATAAGTTTCATCACAATCGCTTTTGTCCTGGTTTGGAAAAAGTATTAAAGACTTTCCCCCATTTTTAACAACCATATTCATAAAATTTGAAACGAATTTGAAATGTATTTTATTTCAAATTTTCCATATAAAATTTTCCTAAAATAACAAAAATTAAAAATTTTAAAAACCCCCGACTTTTTTTCAGAAAAGATGTTATATCTTCTAAACGGCTTGACCGATTTTCTTCAAACATAGCTAAGAAGCTCTCTCGATCAAATCATCTTTCAAACAGAAAAAAACTAAATGAAAATCGGTCCAGCCATTTGGGCTGTACGTGGACACGGACAGACACACGGATACACAGATACACAGACACACGCTACAAACTTATAACACCCCTTTTTTTAGTCGGGGGTTAATGAATTTCAAATTCATTTTATTTTTTTATGAATATGGGGGTTTGTATTCTTTTAGACGCATGTCTATCTATGTTTTGAATTTCATTTCGAATTTCGGTTTGATAGTTTCTAAGGACAGATATTGCCCCCTGCACCTCTCGTGGTCCAACTTTTCTTTAAATATATAACAAATGTGTGTTTTAAATTTCGTGCTTTCAGGTGTTTTTTTGCAATCATAAAATGCCCTCATCAGTTGGAATGTTGAGAATTTACTCTGGTTTGATATAAGCGGCTTCCCGCTGTATTTAAACTGTTGGAAGACTTTATCTAGTTTTTAAATTTTTGTTTTACAAAGAGATTTCCCTTTAAATAATTCAGTTTTTTTTTATTTGTCATCATATTTATTTGTTTGTTTGTGTCCTTCTCCGGCATCATCATTTTTTATGCCAATTTAAATATTATTTTTCTGGCAATTCAATAACTCAAAATGACTTTGTAAAGTTGATAAATATTTTCCAGCTCTATTTTCTTGGCATCTTTTTATTTTTTGTAATTTTCAAATTGCGATAATTGCCGTTTTCTGTCAATTGTTTTTAAGTGTGATTTTTTTCAGGGTGTGATGAAGATTGCTGTTATTTATGGCACAATTTTATGTTTTTATGCAAAATTTTATGTTTTTGCTGCAGTTTTAAATTCAAGCCATGTGGAAATTGAAGAAAAATCTATAATACATAATTATTGTTTGTGGTTGATAGTTTGAAGGAATTTGAAAGTTAAGGGCAACACCACATACGAGAAGCGACCATAGTATTGTTGTTCTCACTTTTATATACGAGTATATAGAGGTATAGAACTTCGAATTGAAATAAAACACAAGAAAATCGTTTTAATGTCCATCAATTTGGCTTTATTGGAAGGATAATTTTATGCCATTATTGTTTAAATATGATTTCGGGCATGTGGCCGCCGCGGCTGGCTCGAATAAAGCCAATTCTACAGGTCCAATTTTCAACCACTTTTTCGAGCATATGGGGCCGTATGTTGGCAATAACGCCACGAATGTTGGCTTCCATGTCCCCTAACGTTTCTGGTTTGTTGGGGTAGACGAGCGACTTCACATATCCCCAAAGAAAATAATCCAATGGTGTCAAATCACACGATCTTGGTGGCCAATTGACAGGTCCATTCCGCGAAATTATGCGCTCATCGAATGTTTCCTTCAATAAATCGATTGTGACGTGCGCTGTGTGGCATGTAGCGCCGTCTTGTTGGAACCACAACTCATCCACATTCATGCCATCCAATTCGGGAACAAAATAGTCGGTTAGTCGGCTCCAATTGCTGTGCACGGTGGCGAATCGATTCATTCGGGTCCTCTTCAACACTTTGCTCTACAGCGGAAATTGTTTCTTCGGTGCGCACTGTTCGACGTCTCTGCGGATGCGTATTATCACATAGAGTAAACGTAGTGCGAAAACGATCCATGGTTAACCGAATTAATTGCTCTGATGGACGATTATGTCGACCATAAAATGGACGGAGCTTGCGGTAAACTTCGCGAACTGAACCATTATTTTCGAAATAAATTTGCACGATTTGCAAGCGTTGTTCTTTTGTCAACCTGTTCATGATGAAATGGCAAACCAAACTAAATATTAACCACTTGACAGCTGACAAAATGGCCGCCAGTTAAATAAGTGATGCCAACTTAAAGTTCTATACCTCAATAAAAAACACCCTTTATATTGTGGAGAAATGAAATAACACCATAAATGAAATAGAACTGCAATTTTTAAAATTAAATAAATTACCAATGAAACGAAATCAGTTTCTAAACAGAAAGGAATTAGCACCCCATTATTACGAAAATTTTCATAGGAAAGTAATAAAATGATGAAAATAACCCCAATATACGTTTAAAACTATAAAAGAAAACTTTCCGACTTCTTGAATTTTCTTTGATTTAATAAGTTCCACATTTTTTATTTTTTAATGTTTGTCTAACACGATGAAGGGCTTTTTAAAGCATTTGTGTGTGCATTGCCTGACTCCGCGGTCGACCGCAAAGGTTTTTCCCTTAAGGTTATGTCCATCGTTTGGCAGTTATTTAATTTTTAATTTATTATTAAATTTTTGTATAAATTTTATTAATTATACCTTGGACCATATTTTTTATTAATTGGCTAGTATGGTACTACTTTCCACGAAATAATATTGATCAATTTTACATCAATATAGTTAACAGCTGTTAACTGCAAATTCGCCTCTGCTAATAATTTTTAGTTTTTGTCTCTGCTAGTTAAATTTAAATTGAAAGATGAACGAACTCTCATGTCACTATTGTGGTAATTTTTGCTTTTTCTAAACAAATTTCTTTCACTGTACATCAACATCATGTATTTACTTAAGAAATTAAAGAGAAAAAAAACTTGAAATAAAACAGGGAAAAAGTACAAGAATTATTATTAAACTTATTTACATTTTAAGGCATTTAAGCTTGCGCATACAACTGCGTCGAGCAGAGCGGTGCAAGCAGCAGTCACGAGATTCTAAAGAAGTTTACACTCAGAACGTTCAGATAAATGGAGAAAATAATCATGCCATTTTTAGTCATTATTATTATTATTATTATTAATACTTTTGTTTTGCTGCAAGAACAAATCCAAATGCAAATAAATAACTACACGTACTATGTGTCGTCGTTTGTTACACAGTGGTTAAGAAATATTTTAGTTTTGAAATAATTCAGCATCCTGTAAAATCAATCCTGTAATTATAACAAAGACCAAGGGCGTATTGAATTTTGGTGAACTCGCAGAAAAGTTTGGCATAAATAAAAAATAAGAAAATTTTTTAATATTATCAGTTGAAATATAAAAATTATGGAAATGATAATTGAGAAATATATATATATATATATATATAAACTACGAAAGTATTAACTGAGAACCTTAGAATAATTTGAAAGCAAAATATTAAAAAAATATATATATGGGAATGGGTTGACCTTGAGGTCATTCCTGAAACTTCCCGTCATGTTACAGATTTAGGAGAAATTTGAGGCATCCGATACACTTTTCAAGTCTATAGAAATCAGTGAACATCTAAGATCGATTTGATGACGAAAGCTTTTCAAGTTATTAAAAAAAAACGATTTTTGTTTGAAATTTTTCGTCTACGAAATTTATTGTACGAATCACCCGATTTTAGACAAATTGGCAGTAATCGACGTGTCTTTTTGAGGTTAAAAGTTGATTCAATTTTGAACTTGAAGCAGATTAAAATAAAAAAAAAAAGATTTGAAAAAATTTCATTTTCGAAATCTACCGAAAAGTGTCGGTTCTCTATCTTACGACATCTAAGAGAGGTCAACATCTTTCGAATGCGGGAAATTTTCTTCTGAACTGTTGACCCGTTTTTAAGTTATGAGATGTTCACATACGCACACACATACATACGCACACACATATATATGTATATATACGCCGAAATATGATCGAAAACACGATTTTCGTAATTTTGGGGTAAAATCAGTAACTTCCTATAACAGGAAGTTAAAAAATATGTATGTTTATATTGTAAAAAATTTTAACTAATCGGATAAAGCTTTAAAATAGTTAGAACATTACAGACTTATTTAAAAAAAATTTAAAAATTTATAAATGCTTTTTAAGAAAAATGTTGTAGGAAAATTTATTTTAAAAACTCTTTATAAAGCTTTAATAAGTTTTATAATATACATTCGAAAATATTAGCTCTTTAAAGAGCTAAATCTATGGCTAAACGAAACGGCTCGCTAAATTTCTGTGGCAATAAATAATAATGGCTTAAGTTGACATAAGTGCTTTTTCATTTTATTACATATTCTTATTCTCTTCTTCAAGATCTATCACTCAACTAAATTTCATTATTAATAAAACTATACGCATTTATATTTTAACTTAAGTCTTCTTGGAAAATAATACGTAAGCCATAACATCTTACCTCAACTTAATTTTTTTTTCGGTAGCTACATCAATATTAAAATATTTGAGCATAAAAACTTGTATACACTTAAGTTCAATAACTAACATCGCATCCAAATTATTCTTCATTAAAAAAAAAAAACTTATATTTAACTAAGCTTTTAAAGAATTATCTTATCTCAGGTTTTCCGCATTTTTAGGGTTCCGTACACTAAAGGTGAAAAGGAACCCTTTGTTTTCGCTACATTGTCCGTCTGTCCGTCACACGGTATTTTCTCAGGAACCGTAAGAGCTACGGACCTAAAATTTGGACAGAGTATGTAGAACATTGGCCGCTACAACAACAAATACATGAGAATTAAAAATTAAAGGGTGTTCCAAAACGAGCAACGAAAAATATTAAAATCCCATGTAATATACATACAATTGTATGTACATATGTACAGGGTGGGCCAAAAGAAACCAAGGGGTGTAAAAGTTTAATAACTTTTTTGTTTATTAATTTTTTTTTATTTTTTCTTTCAGATTATATAGACAACACTTGGAGAATTTATAATGGAGAGGTTCACAACTGAACAGAGAACCAGAACAATAGAATTTTATTATTTAAACCAGAGATGAAAATTTAATTATGAGTGATGAAGCTCATTTTCATTTGAATGGCTTTGTTAATAAGCAGAACTGTAGGTTCTGGGGTTCTCAAAATCCAAGAGCCATTCATCAACGCCAATTGCACCCCATCAGGTGTACAGTATGGTGTGGGATCACATCTGAAAATGTCATTGGGCCCTACTTCTTCGAGAATGAAAATGGAAGTGCTGTAACCGTAAATGGAGAGCGGTATCGGTTTATGATAGAAAATTTTTTACGTCCTGCTCTTGAAAACAGACCTGGTATGTGGTTTCAGCAGGACGGAGCCACTGCCCATACTGCCCGAGACACAATGGCACTTTTAAGTCAAATTTTTGGAGAGCGAATAATTTCTCGAAATTCGGAAATTATTTGGCCAGCGCGATCGCCAGATTTGACAGCACCCGACTATTTTCTCTGGGGTTTTTTGAAGGAGCGAGTGTATGTGAATAAGCCAGAGACAATCCTTGAACTCAAGGCAAACATTGTTGCAGAAATTCGAACGCTACAGCCACAAGTTTTGAAAGATGTTATGGAAAATGCTCTAAAAAGAGCCCATCAGTGCGAAGCTGAAAACGGTGGTCATTTAAGAGACATCATTTTTCATACTTAGTGTAAAAAAATTTCCATTTTGTATATTATATAATCTGAAAGAAAAAATAAAAAAAAGTTGATAAACAAAAAAGTTATTAAACTTTTACACCCCTTGGTTTCTTTTGGACCACCCTGTATATTGAAACTTGAAATTTGTAAAATTAGTGTATTTTTATACAGACTAAAACAATTAACACTAAAATTTAAAAAAAATTAAATTAAAGGGTAGTCCATCACTTAATGCAAAATTTGACTATGTAATTTTGACAACTTGCTATATCTTGGAAACCGTAAGAGGCAAACACTTGAAATTTTCAAAAACGGTAAAACTAAAAAATCCGAAAATTATAAAATTGCCAAACCAAAAAAAAAAAATCGCCAAAAACTAAAAAAAAATCGCCAAAACTAAAAAAAGATTCTAACACTAAAATAAATCGCCAAGTTCGAAAATTTCGCCAAAATAAAAAAATCGCCAAAAACCGAAAAAACGCGAAAATGTCGCCAAAACTAAAGAAAATTTGATATAAAAAAAATCGCAAAAATTAAAAAAATTGCCAAAAATATAAAAAAATTGCCAAAATGAAAAAACGCCAAAAACCGAAAAAAATCGCCAGAACGAGAAAAAAAGTGTCAAAACTAAAAAAAGAGGCAAAACTTAAAAATATCGCCACAAACGAAAAAACGCAAAAACAAAAAAATCGAAAAACCCCAAAAACGAAAAAAAAATGTCAAAACTATATATTATATAGGCTGAAGTTTGTATCAAATTATATATCTAGTGTTCGTACGGAACCCTTCGTGCGCTAGTCAGAGTCGCACTTTACTGAATTTATTCAATTTAACCTAAAGCACTTATCTCGACTTACCATCAATAAAAATTATTTTGCCTTTCAACATAATAGCTTAAGTGCACTTTAATTTTTATTTTTCTAACAATGGATTTTTTCATAACATCTTAACTAAAAAATAGCGAATATTAACTAATAAAACGTTTTCATTTTTTATAAAATTAACAGTTATGTTCTAAATAAATGTGCATCTTTTTCGGAGGCTAAAAATTTTATATAAAAACCAAACACAATTAATTTTAGACAAAACCCTTAATATCTCAAAACATGAAATTTCGACTTAAGCCATTATTATTTATTGGCACAGATTTATACTCGTATTTGAGAACCCATTGAGTAAAATATTAACCCCATCATTGAACATAATCCCCCTTTCGTGAATTTTTTGAGTAAGATTTTGATGTTTTGCATGGAAAAAACATGAAATTTACAAGCTTTGTTTTGGCGGCAGTGGATTGAAGATAAAATGACAAAGCAAATTTGAAACATATGATGTTGGAGTTGCCAGATTTGGCAACCGTTTGACGGTTTAACTATTAAGCGAAAATGTAACTTAAAAAACAACTCTAATGAGTTCATAGATAGTGATCCCAAATGACTTGTTTAATTTATTAAATTATATTGCGCTAAATTCTGAAATAGTCACTCCCTTTCCTTCTCCTTGAGAGGCCAAAACCTTTTCTTGCAAAGCACATCTATTCGAAACCACAGTGCTTTAGTGGCCAATATTTTCTTAAGCTCAGATACTCTCTTTTCATAATCCAAGACCGTGAGTATACATTCGTATGAGTGCGTGTAAGCATGTGTGTGTGGTAAGGTAAGGAAAAGATGTAGCGAACAACACAAAATATGCAAGAGCTAACAAACAACAACAAGAACAAATTCCCACTTAAGAAACATACACATTTCTTTCTACACGTTCAGGCAAAGCACGTATTTGTTCATAAAGAACAAGCACGGTTGGTTTACTTTATTAATAATTCAAAGCCATGGTTAAGAGCGAAGTCAACTGCAACAAATGCTCTGCCGGCTTCGCTTTAACAACAACAACAGAAGCAACAACAAGATCACTTACAAAGTAGTGCGTAAATACATTGGCAGGTAACGGACGATGCCGTCAAAATGGTGACAGTGGTGAACATTTAAATGATTATTAAATCAGAGAGCAGAGGCTCGACCAGACACCAGAAAACTTAACAATATTGTGTTGAAACAAAGTTAACGTTCAGTTTTAATAAAGACATTCGCGTGAAAAGGTGTTGGCAAAATTTCCAAAAGTTTTCAAAAATCATTTAATATTCAAAGCGGCAAAAAAGAAAAGAAAAAGTTCTAAAAATGCAAAAAGAAAGAAATTGATTTTAAATAAACGATCATCCTGAGCAGGCATACATAAATAAATTGAATTTAAAATAATTAAAGTGTTAAAATTGTAAAATAAATTTTAAAGTGATAAAGAAAAATATAAACAGTTTATTTCAAGTCTTTGCAAATTATGCAAAAAGACATTACAAACTGAACAAAGAAATTTTTAAATTTAAAAAAAAAATTGTAATTAAAAATAATACATAATTAATATGTGTGCAAAAACACATGTTTTTTGAGAAAAGAAAATATATAGGTATGAATAAATATACAATTAAATGAATTTTTAATACTCTACATCATGCAAATGTTTAAAGCTGAAATTAACTTAATTTAGGTATCGGTGAGTCAAGGCGAATAATAGTGGTAAACATCCGACTTTTTTATATACGAAACTTGTTGGCAAGGCAAATTCATATAAGGTACACTCGGCTCAATTCGCTTTGAAAAATTTATATGTTTACGTCCCTTTTCACAATGTATAGTTAAGAGATAACATGAACTTTAACTGCAAGTTCTTGATACAAAACTTGCCGTTAAAGTCCCTTTTATCTTTTAACTGTAGTTCGTGAAAAGTATCATTAATGTTAAAAAAAGTTTACTGAAGATTATATCGAGCCATAACCGCGAAAATAGCTTAAGCGACACATTTTTCGGACTTCGTTTTGACGAAAATGGACTATTTACTATCGCAAATAACCAATTTTGGTCAAAAATTGAAGTTCGGAAACCATGTCGCTTAAGCTATTTTGGCGGTTATGGCGCGATATATTGACATCCAACGCACAAATATTCAAATTACAGGCGGCGACAATAGTCACCTGATCGGTTGCAACCACCTAGTATAAATTCGCCTTGAAGTTTGGTGTTTTGGCAGTGATAATCACGGTGAATTGGCTTGAATTTATAACACGCGCATAACCAAGGCGAATTCATATCAGGGTATCTCAATTCAGCAGCTGATGATCAGCTGTTAATTTCTCTGGTGTCAAATCAAAGCAAAACGTTTGGAAATTTTCTGACAGCAGGAAGTTTTACACTAACAAACAAGTTTATTATGAACAGCAACCATCAACTGGTTGAAAAGTGAAAAAATTTGTCAACTATGGTTGAAATAGGTATTACCAAAACCAGTTGATAAAGTTGTGAATAATTAAATAGGTATTCGCTATTGTGAATATGCATTTGAAGGAAAAAAATATAACAGCTATCAAATGACAAAAATAAACATTAGTAGACAAATTTTATTTTCAAAATAAGTTCGATTGAATATTTTGCTCCTAATATTTTGTATTTGAAAAAAGACAATAAATTTCCGTTGACGATAGCTATTCACAATAGTGATTTTGTAGTTGATGGTTGATAAATTATGGTTCATACCTCTTTTCAACAGCAAACATTTCGTAATACCGATTTATCAACTTTGTTGTAAAAATTTCTCTTATCAACCACACGTTGCTGTTCATAATAAGCCTGAAATATACAAGGCGAATATGCACAGTTGCAAATCGAGACCACCTGGTATCAATTCGGCTATAATTCGCGTATAACTTTTGTATCTGCCTTAGAATTTTCAGTACATTTTTAAAACGATTTAAGACATTTTTTCGCTTTTTATTTAAGAAAAACGTAGACAATGAAAACATATTCAGTTGCTTTAAAATTTTTGTCGATTATTGATCATTTAAAAAAAAAAATAAGAAATTTATTACAAAATTCTGGCAGTAATGAAAAAATTTTAAATGCTTTTTTTAAGTAATTAGATTACAGCTAAACCATCATTTCTCAAAATCCTTACAAAATCCTTCGTGATTTTTACAATAAAAAATAGTAAACTTTCAAAATTACTCCTCAATCCTCAAACAACCCGAGAAATTTATTATTTGTCATATTGTCATAATTTTATTATAAGTGAAATATATTTGCTGGTGGTTAAGCATTCTCTACGTGCATTTCATTGTTACTTTAACAAATCATCAGTAGACTTCAACCACACATTTTGAACAGTCACAAACACCTTAACTTATGCACAGACTTTCAAAAACTATTTGAGAATTAACAAATAATAATATTCTTGAAAATCACAGAAGAAAAATAAGTGTAGTAGGCTTATAAACTTATACAAAACCCAGTGGAAGTCAAAAATTATCGTTTTAGAAGAGTAGTTTCCGTACTCAAAAGAAAAACAAAGCCATTTAAATGATAGTACACTGTTCACTCTTCATTTCGCTTTCAGGCTATCTGTCCGCTAGACCGGTTCCTGACCGAATGCGAACGTGACTTTTGAGTTTGCTACGTTTTATCGGCTAAATAGCTGAACCGATTTTTGATGAAATTGAAAATATAGGCGTTTTATTTCTTTCAAACTAGGACCAATAGGTGACATAGGGAGAATTACTACCTCTGAAAAAATATCTGAACAATTTTTATCAAATTTGAATCATAGATACATATATCAGCGTATTTATATTTTTCTTTCAAAGGTACTGAAAAGGGTGGGCAATGCAGCGAACACGGCTAGTATCATATCAAATCCATCCAAATTCATGTGATCGGAACAAGGTAGATTGTCAGTTCAGATGGCTGTATCAAATTTGTTAGAAAATCTTATAATTTATTGCCAAAACGATTATATGTCTTATAAATTTATCTGGCAATATCGTCAGTCAAAGAAATTACCAATTCACATGCACAAATTATCAGATCTGCTGTTATGCGTTGCCAGACACAAAGCAATGATTTTGGCTTCATATATTTTCTTTATAGTGGGTACACACTTTGCAACGCGTTTATATTACATGTTGCGTATTTTGATACAGACTATGCAGCCTACAATGCAACCCATAAACATCAAAACATTTTGATATTTTCGAAACTTCGAATGCAACTTCGAACGCAACCATAAACTATGCAACCGACCAAGGCGCATTTATTAGGTGGCAGCACTACACCAGGTGACTAATGTCATTATACCAATCTAAATGTCAAATTTGGATTGTGTAGGTATAAGCCTAAAAGCATGCTTTTATTTGAGTATCCATAAACACCTTTCGAATATTCAGTTTTGTATGGCGTTTGACATTTTCTATAAGAAACATGCAATGTAACGATGCTACCCTGTTTTGAAAAGTAAGAAGGTAATTTATACCAACAAAGCACATGTGATTGTTGCTGTTGTAATATTTGTTGTAGAATCGCGGGTACCTGATTGATGTGCCCTGCGACCGACAATGCAACCTGCCTGGTTGCATAAACACGTTGCTAAGTCTGTACCTACCATTAAAAGCAAGTGTGTGCAGTGTTGCCAATAGAAAGAATTCTCTTAGCACATCTGACAATAAAAAAAGTATATCTGATATCTGGCAATAATTTAACAATGTGTGCGAATGCTTTTTCTGGCAACGTTGTCAGTTAAAAATTGTAAGTTCACATGGTTTTAAAAAATTGTTAACACATTTTACTGCCAATAATGTAAGATCTGACAATCGTCTGTACATAGCTTTACAAAGCTTCATTCAATAAGCAAAGAAAACAGATAACAGAAGCTATGTACAGACGATTGTCAGATCTTACAATATTGTCAGATCTGGCAATGTGTTGACAGTGTACTGGCAATCGAAAATTGCCAGAACAATATTTCTTGTCAGTTCACACGGATGTCAGAAAATCTTACAATTTATTGCTGGACGGTTGTATGACAATAAATTCATCTGACAAAATCGTCAGTAGAAAAATTGTCAGTTCACACGGTTCGAATTGTTCGATCTGTTGTTATGCGTTGCCAGACTTAAACCATTTGTTGGAAATTGTTAAATATTTATCGTTTGTGTTTGTGTTAAATGTAAAAAGTGAAAGTATAAATTATTATGTACCATAAAGAAGCAATTGCAATGATTTTGTCTGCATATATTTTATTATAAACTTTTTCTTTAAAATCAAGCGTGTGCAGTGTTGCCCATAGAAAGAATTATCTTACAATGACGCCATTGTCAGATGCATGAACTTCGCACATCTGACAATATTAAAATGTCTGACAAATATCTGGCAATAATTTTACAATGTGTTCACACGATTGTAAGATGTCTGACAATATGTTGTCAGTTGCTAGTCTTGCAATGGACTGACAATGCTTTTTCTGGCAACGTCATCTGACAAAAATTGCCAGTTCACACGGTTGTAAGAAATTTTTAGCACATTTTACTGGCAATATTGTAAGATCTGACAACCGTCTGTACATAGCTAGATGCTTACTTTTCAACATGTCATATACACAAGTTAGTAAGGACACAAACCACGTGTGAAAGCTACTTTTGTGAGTTCCGCATTTTTAATTTATACACCTAATAGGAAATTTACAAAAGAAGCATTTACAAATAATGAACAACTCTCAACCTTTATGGCTGATTATTACTACGTTTATGCGCACACTATTTGCAAATAAATTAATACACTGTTTATACGACATTGTATATGTATACAAACTTGGTAGTACTTCTATAGAAATGTTATTTATGTTTGCGAAAAAATGTGTAAATGTATAAAACAACAAATAATAGTTTATTTTTGTTATTATTATTTCCTTCTATCAATGTTTTTTGTGCAATATTTGATCAATTTATTGTTTCTTATTAGCAAACATTTGCAAGTATGGCAACCTCAAGCATTTTACTTGCAAATAGATCGTTAATCGTGAATAGTTTTCGGAATTAGTAAGTCGCAATAAAACAATATTATGGCAATAATTTACAGTTTTATTTGCAAATAATCCAAGTGTATAAACGTAGTATATATATTGGATTCTTTGGTAGTAGTCCAACTCATGACCCCTCAGTAAACAGCTTATTAGTCGTTCAGTTGCAAATTTCATTTTTTGTTGGCAGAAAATTCGCATTTTTGAAACAAAAAGAAAATTGTGTTGTTTACACTATTGCGTTCAATAACTTAGTGAGAATAAATTACAGATGTTTGCCCATCAAAATGCCACATTAATTATTACAGACACAAAACACATGTAAAATATATATCACCTGTTGTTAATCTGGCATTTTTAAATTATATTTCCAATAAAATAAATTTGTTCTGATTTATCGTAGTTCAAACAGCATCAGAAATGTTTAAATAAATCAAATTCCCTTATTGCAGATAACGACGGCCTTATAAAAATTTCAAACATTATTTTGGCTTTCAAAAATAAACTAACATTGACTAGGCCAACACTTTTTTTGAACTTCATTTTTGTTTTCAACAATGATTGGGTTATTTGTTCGTATTTAATTAAAACTCACAAAACTGTTGTTGTAAACTTAAGAAGAGATATCACCAACATAGCAAAACACTATATACATATGTTGGCACTCGTATGTACATATGTACGTATGTATGTAGGTCAGACAATTCAATATTATTCAAATTTTAAAATCAGTTAAAATGCAAATATATTTATGGAATATTCTGACTCAGTTGATCTGCTTTCTCAGATAAATTTTTAAATACACTTGGAAAATCGAGTGTTTTATACGAGGAATGTTTGCCAAAAGTTCGAAGGCTTTATTATTTTTTTTTTAAAGAGAAGTAACATTCAGACAATGAATGCCTACTGCTATTACTAGCTGTTACCTTCTTTGGGAAAGGGATAGTGATAGAGAAGACAGATGGTGAAGGAAAAGATAGAGGAAAGCTTCATTCTTTTACAACTGTCCTTTTTTGAATGTTATAAATAATGAAGTGTTGCAGCGCCTCTGGTGTCAATGAGACGCATTAAATTTTGAATCTTACTTTGCCGATGACTTGTGCTACACAATATTCATGAAGGAGGTTGATCTGTTGTTACATTAGGATTAGTATCCTACAACAACTGACACAAAGGGACACAAATGCACATCAGAAAAATGGGTGGTGTTGTTATTTAATGACTGCCAGGAGCTGGGCTCGAAACCAGGACCTTCGGTTTTGTAGTCAAAGTGCTAACTACTTCAGCCAACACCACCCTCATTATCGAATGTTATGGTCAAGCGGAAAGAGATTTCTTACAAATTGTTTATGTAATTTAAATCAATAAAATCACAAAAAATAATTTATTACTTCAGGCGTATTTATCGATTTTTTATATGTAGTTTAGAACGCTTCTGACCAGCGAGAGAAATGTATTCGTATATGTGTATTCATTTGTATAAAGAGCCGGTTGAAGTTCGGCACTCTGGTGTTACTTGGGCCGGCTATGGTTTAGAATCTCTCTTAGTAAGAGAGAGATAAAGGGAAAGATAGTGATATAGGGAGTGAAAGAGATATAATGGCAAGAAATTATATAATGATATTTTTATCAAGGTGAGTCCACCTTTGAAAAAATCATACAAATGAACACAAATGTTGGGAGAACGAACATAAAACAACAGTATTTATTACTAGCAATCTAACATCACTTCTGATAAAATTTCACAAGTAATTAAAATCGTCAACCGGAAAACAATGTTAAAAATTATTAAAAGAAAACCTTAAAAGAAAATGTTCTGTACAAAAAGAAACATAACTATGAAATTTGGAGGGCTAAACTTTAGAAAAAAGTTATTATTTGCATGATGTAGGATAGTTAAAGTCACTTATTTTAACATCATTAACGGTATTTTATGTTGCGTTCCTTTACAGCTCTCAAATATGCATGTCAAGAAATTATTATGAAATGCTTTTGTTAAAAAAAAATTAACAAAATTCCATAGCGTGACAAAAACGGCACATCACATGCAATCAACAATATTTACTTAAATATTCTTTATACACAAAAAAATTGCATAACAAGCATCTCATTTCTTCTAAACAAACGTGTTTTTTCCATTAACAACTTGCAACGAATAGTGTGTTCTTGCCACCTTCAGCAGAAGAAGACGACGAAGAAGAAGGAGAGAAAAGAAACAAACAAAATTGAGAAAGCCAAATACCAAAACCACTAAATAAATCCACAGTTATACTCTTTCATTTGCAAAATGTTCCATTTGCAACAAACTGTTTGTATATTAATTATTTCCTGCATTGCATGTTGCCTAACATCGGCGCAATATGAACATGCTGGCAGCATACTTCCTGGCAAATATCAAGCCTACGGTCAATATCATCCACAACAGTTGTATGGCAGCTCAATGGCAAAAGGCTTTGATTTCTTCAATCAACACAATCAAGGAAAAGTGGCAAATATGGGACAAGGAAATCCCACCAAACCCTGGTTTTCTCTCTTTAGTTCCAGACCACAAACAAATTTTTTAACAGCAAATAAGCCAACATTGACAGTGCCCCAACAGGACACCGTCACATGTTTATGCAGGTAATTAAATAAATTGAGCTAAATAATTTTTTCTTTTATTATAACACTAAACTCTTCAATGAAATGAACACTAAACTGTATTTAAATTAATTAATTGGGCAAAAGATTGTTAAGGTGTATTTTCTTCATTATTTCTTTCAGTGTTCAGGTTTTTATGTCATCAAAAGAAGAGCAAGTTTAACAAAAAAAAAAGTTTTATTTCAACGCATAAAATTAGTAATTATCATAAAAGAAATTTGTATTTTATGCATGTCATACCATCGTTTGCTTTTTTTTTCTTATATTTCACCCACTTAATTTGTAATAAATTTTCGAACGTAATACAGGGTGAAACAAGAGAAAGTTTACATTCAGTGCTTGGATTAAGAAATGATTTTTATTAGATATTTAAATACACAATTTGCGAATTTTTTTTATAATATCGTCGAAATGTAGGGAAGGCGTCGCATTAGCGGCACTCATTTAATAGAGCAGGTAAAATTTCTTACAACGCACAGTGGGTGTAAAGGCCCCTTTTTCGAAGATCAATTCACATATACAACTACAATAGTGGGGGTCTCTAAATTTTATATAGTTGGCTCTTAGAACAAACTGCAGGTGCTTAATCAACAAAGCAAATAAAAAGTCATTATTTGTTGTTTTTTTTATTTTCGGCCAAATCAAATTTGTTGTGAATTGAATTCTCATTATTTTTCATTCACAAACGCTTCTGATGAATGACTTCAAATACGAATAATTTTTTTAGCAATCCTAAATTTTAGCAATTACACACGTTATTTTTTTATAATTATTATATATAAATACAACTATGATCACACGTGACTCATTTGTGAATAATGCGTGGCTCACACGTGACTCATGCGTTACCCACACGAGAGTCATGCATTACTCACACGTTACTAATGAGTGATTCACACGTGACTAATGCGTGATTCACACGTGACTAATGCGTGACTCACACGTGACTCAAATTATGGCATTATGGAGCTTTATTACATAAATTTATTTTTTTTAGGGATGCAACTTCAGATCTTTGTGTGAAATTTTTTGTAATGTCGAACTATGCGCATTGAAATCGCTTGCGCGCTTCCTAATTGAAAAGTTAGAGACGTTACTAACAAACAGCTTGATTTACCCAATGTTGTGTCGGTCTCTTCAAACTTTTTGTTTAATCTTTGAATGAGAGTTATGCTCATTTAAGTTACGCAAACCGCTAATATTGCTGAATCTTTTGCGAGCTAAAGTCGCCGAATTACCATTTTTGTAAAACTCTCGGGCGCCCAATGTACTGTTCGGGATGAGAAATTGTCCATTGGCGATTGAATTTCCAAGACCCGCTCTGCCTATGGACTTAACCTGCACGCCTCAGAAATTCTTTGTGTTTATAAATATTTGTTTAGCAAGAAAAATAACACTTAGGCAATGAATGTGCATTAACTACTATTACTAGGTGTTATCTGCTTTAGGAAAGGGATAGTGATAGAGAAGACAGGTGGTGAAGCAAGAAATAGAGTGAGGACAGCTTCATTCTATTACAACTCTACCTTTTTTCACGTTTTCTTTAAGAAGCAAGTGTTGCAGCTCCTCTGGTGTCAATGAGGCGCATTAAATTTTTGAAACTGCGTTAAGTACCCATTATTAGTTATTTTACTTCGCCGATGATTTTGCTACAAATGTATACTTTATTTTGCTACACCATGTATTTGACAACAAAAATAGCTGCATTAATTAAGTGTAGTATAAAAAAAAATTTGAGCACCACATAAATTAACTCAAGCAAATTAACACTAAACAAATTATATTCAATAAATCAATGCCTGATGTTTATAATAAACTGATATTTGGATCTTTGATAACGCTCAATCATTATCTGCTGTATTTATACTTTTTTCGAACGAAGAACGTACACATTCCGTTTTTATCTGTTGACCAGTGAAAATTTTCTAAGAGCCTGGGAGGAAGCTTGTATAGCAATGAGGAAATATGGCCTCGCCTAAGCTCCACAGAACTAAAAATCTCATGAACTTCACTAGGAAGCACTTGAGGAATCTTTTGGTCACACTTACCGGGCACTTCGGAACCCATGCTAAATGTATGGATCTCCCGTATAATGATTACTGCTCCAGCTCTAATGATGAAGAAAAGGAGGAAAGCATATTGCATCTCATCTGCTTCTGTCCCGCTCTGGAAGATCACAGTCAGCACTTCCTTGGCAGATTATCCTTCGGCATCCCATCCGAGTTATAGGAAATAAAACTGAATCTTTATATTAGAAGCAGGGACTGGTATGGCCGCTGACTTCCTTTTATGGCGTGTGTACACACACGATCTGTTCTCTCCTCTTCTCTAGTAACTATCATCTATATCTAACTCTTTCATCTTTACAGCTTACAGGTAACACAAAGGAATCATTTTATTACCTTCATCTTCCTTCCAGCAGCCTACTAACCTAAGCTAGAATTTTTAATATATTCTGTAATGAAATCTTCTCTTGTTTTTCCAGAAATATTTCGTTTTTATGGAAGGATATCTTATTGAGGGTGGCGTTGGCTGAAGTAGTTAGCACATTGACTACAAAACCGAAGGTCCTGGGTTCGAGCCCGGTTCCTCACAGTCATTAAATAACAACACCACCCATTTCTGATGTACATTAGTGTCCCTTTGTATCAGTTGTTGTAGGAAAGTTCAAGTAATGAAGGCATAAACACTGGTCACTGAACTACTCCTGCTTCAGCGGATATTATTGCTATTGTGACACCAGAGCGCCCTCCTTCGTCTGTATTGTGTAGCACAATCATTGACGAAGTAAAATAACCAATCAAATGGCTAATAAAAAAAATTATTACCCCTCATTGACACCAGAGGCGCTGCAACAGTGCATTATTAAAAAACTTGCAAAAAGCAGAGTTGTAAAAGAATGAAGCTTTCCTCTATCTATTCCTTCACCAAATGTCTTCAGGTAACACCTAGTAACAGTAGTAGGCATTCATTGCTTGAATGTTACTTCCCTTTTATAAGAAAAAGGTTATTTCACAGTCTGGGAGGTTTCTATATTGGGGGATTGCTCATGCAAATAATATGAAATTTTTCAAAATTTCCAAACAATAAATTTTAAATTTCTTTTTGTCACCATTACTTTTACATAGATGATTACGAGCAATACCTTTTGGTGTATTCCAAATTAAATTTTAATTTTTGCTTCCTCTTGACTAAAAATTAATTTAAAATTTTGTAAATGTTTCAATTTTTGTTGCAAATTCGAACGTTACAGTTTTGATTTTAAATGCGTCTTACTTTTAAGCTTTTCGTTGAAATTTTTCCTTTTGGCTTTCAGAACTTGCCAGTGTACGAGTAAATCACTTGAAGCAAACAAAAAAAAAAGAAATACCGTTGCTTAAACTGCAAATTAAAAAGAAATAATTCTCATAACTCTTGCCACCAACTTGTTGCTTATAAATAAGGCAAGAATCCATTTTTTTTATTTCTTAATCATCTCTTATTCCTGTTTTTCTGCTTGTGAATGTGTCAACCTTATCATATAAATCAAGCAATAAAATAAGTCCATGTTAAATTTCCTTTCCTTGATATTTCTCCCAAAGACAAGACATGATGTTCTCATAGACGTTGCTGGTTGCATAAACACAAAGCGAACATAACTGTCGGTTGCAAACAACTATTGAAAGTTTCGTGATGATTTCAAGATGAGCAGGCAGGCAGAAGACATACAAAATGTATAAAAAAAACATGCCGCAATTCATTTAGCGGTTTAGTGATGAAAGGAGGGAAGAAAACTTACGCAACATATTTTCTGTTTATGGTTGTTTTGGTATTTATAAAGACCAGTTTTGTGGGGCATGAATGTTGCTTGCAACGTAATAAAAAAAGTGTCTCGAGCATGCAATAAGTTTTTGTGGCAAACGTTTTAATATAATTATGGCCAGAATAAATACTTAGCAAATGAACGATGCAGAGTATTAAGGTTATTGACAATATTGGAAAATATTTCATTTATTCAAAGTGCTATCTTGGCAGAATTTTATTTATTTTGGGAATCAAAGTAAACTGAATAAATACGCAGACTTTTTTTTACAAATTTAATAAGTTTATGGTTCAGTTATGGATTGACAATCAAATTTCAGTTACTCTGTCAGAAGCTAAAAACGGTGTTACCGACGTCAGCTAGTAAATAACAGCTGTAATTTTTATTAGATAATTAGTGATTTCTGGCCACCAAGAAATTCTTGTTGTCGGCAGTTAACTGTCTATTGCCGAGTGGCAACCGAATTGAAGTTAATTGATATCTATTACTACGTTTACACGCGCGACTGATTTGTAAATAAAGCTGTTGCCATATAATTTTATTTGCAAATAAAATGCTTGAGGTTGTCACCACTAAAAAAGTATAAATAAATAAATATTGTACAAAAACATTGATAGAAGAAAATACTGACAATTAAATCAAATAATTATTTGTTATTTTGCACATTTGTACTATTTTTTTTTTTACAGCATAAGTAAATTTTCAATAGAAGTGCTACCAAGTTTTTGTGCTGTGCCGTATAAACAAATAATTGCAAAAAATGCGCCTACAAACGTAGTACAGTGAAACTTCGATATAACGAATTCCAAGGGGATACGAAAATATTTTATAGCCATTGATTCGCTATAAATACGAGTATAATCAGCAAAGCTTTGATACAACGAAATTTGAAGAAATATGAAACAAATTCTTTATAACTTTGCCATTTTGCTATACATAATTTTATTCTTACTTCGTTGTATAGAGGCTTTTGTACGAGTACTTCGTTGTATAGAGGCTTTACAAATGCGCTCGTAAATGCATTTAGACTTCGCGGTTTTTATAACAGGACTTTACCATTTAGCATTTATTCTGATTTCGTTATATTGAGGCATTTGAAGGAATATTTCGTTATAGAGATGCTTTTTTGCTCAGAATTTGTTCGTTATAGCTATAGTGTATTTTTGTATGAAAAATTTTGCAATAAAAAGGTTTTCTCAAGGAACTCAATAAAATATAGGTTAAATTAAGTTTTTCGTTATAAAAAAGTTCGTTATAACGAAGTTTCACTGTATATAATAGGCTCAGTAATCTATTAACTTCCCGCTACAGCAAGCTACTGATTTTATTCTAATGTTCGAAAATTGAGTAGCCAAATTTTCAAACGACGGAAAAAATCGCCAAGAGAAAAACGCATAAACGGAAACAATCGCTAACATGGAAAAATTGCAGTGCAATAAAAACACTAAAACGAAATATTAACAAAGAAAGCAGCCAACATTTCGTGTTTCGAAGCAACAGAAAAAATAGCCAAAACATCAAAGAAAAAACAGTATAAGCGGAAAAAATCGCTAATATGATAAAAAAAAATTCAGAGCAATAAAAAAACTTCAATAAAGAACAGTATCAAAAAAGTTGCCAAATTTTCGGAGAAAATCGCTGAAACAATAATCAAAGGAAAAAATCACTAACACGAAAAAAATTGCAGGGCAACAAAAAAAAAAATTAAAACAGAATAACAAAAAAATAATCAATAATCAAAATTCAAATAATCAAAAATGCGGACAAAATTGCGGAAACAAAAAATGCATAAGCGGAAAAAATCGCCAGCACGAAAAATTTTTCAGGATAATAAAAAACATTAGTAACAAAAATTAAACATTTTAAGAACCCCCGACGTACATATTAAACTGCTGGACCATTTTCTTCAAGTATATGCGTGAAGATATTAAATCGTCACCTTTCAAACGAAAAAAACCAAATTAAAATCAGTCTCGTCGTTTGGGAGCTACGGCGTCAAGGACACACAGATTCAGCAGAATATATAGAAAAGCTGTGATATCTTCTAAACGGCTAGACCGATTTTCTTTAAACATAGCTAAGAAAACTCTCGATCAAGTCACCTTTCAAACAGAAAAAAAAATCAAAATTGGTGCAGTCTTTTGGTCTGTACGTGGTCGGGGTCCTGAAGGAAAGGTGGGATTAAGTGTCCCCAAGTCACTACTTTTGTCGACTATTTTGGTGGCATTGTCAACGGAGCGTCTATTAGTATTTTTTCAGACACACACAACTATGCTTCTTGTTTTATTAGTTCGTTGAAAACAAAAGTGATGTGAAGCAAAATTTAAGTGTTTATAAAAATTAGTTTAAGAAATCAAATTAAAAGGTGAATTTAAATGTATTGAACAATAATTTAAAAAATACAGAAAAAGAATTTGCAAAAAAAGAAATAAAATAACAATCCAAATAAGAAATAAAAAAATCGTAAGTGAAAGTGCCAATTATGGAAATTTGTTTACCCTGTGGAAGATTTTGTGCCATCAGTTAAATATTTGTCACACTTGCAGATTCATTCGTAAGTGTTTGACTTTTCAGCGAAACATACAATTTTTGATTTAATATAAAAGACAAACAAAATCCCTACTTGCTGGTGTTATGCTGAACGAATAAATGAATTAATCCCGGTTATTGTATGTTTGTTAATCATAAGTTCCATTTTTATATATTTGTTTAATAAAACACCAAAATGTGAACAAAATTCGCAATTTCATTATCAAGAGTATACTAGAATTACTAAAATGTGCTAGAGACTATATGTATCCAATGTCTTCATATGGTCCTTAAAGAACTATCTAATCAGTAGTTCCAATGTCAGTATTTGCTTTTCAATGACACGCACATGTTAAATCTCTATAGCACAAATCATTGTGTGGGGTATAATTAGTCAGTAGTACTGGTGACATAATCAATAGTGAATCAGTACTGATTCACTAGTGACATTTCCTGCAGAGGGGGTTAAAAAGAAAGAAAAAATCAAAAGAAAAAGTTGCCGGATTAAATAACACGAAAAGAACGGCCGAATCAAAAAAACTTATAAGCGGAAAAAAATCGCTAGCATGATAAAAAAATTTCAGGGCAATAAATAAACTTAAAAAAAACAATACCAGAAAAAGTCGCCAAAATTTCGGAGAAAATCGCTGCAACAAAAAAAAAACGGATAAGCGAAAAAAATCGCTAGCAGGAAAAAAACCAATAAAAACACTAAGAAGAAAAAACAACAAAAGAAACAGTAGCTAACGTTTTAAAATACGGTAAATATCGCCAAAAGAAACAAAAAACGCATAAGTGAAAAAAATCGCTAGCTAGAACAATAAAAAACAGTTAAACAAAAAAAAAAAAAAAACAATATATGAGTCGCCGATTTTTCAAATAAAAAAAATAATCGAAACAAAAAAACGCAACAAACAAAAAACAATCATTAACACGAAAAATAATTTCAGCTCAAAAAAGCACTAAAACGAAAAACCAGTCAAAATGGATATAAATCATTAACACGGAAAAACCGCTAAAATAAAAAAACCTTCAGGTGGAAATATGTAAATGGTCGTCAACATAGAAAAATATTTTTAGAGAAATAATCAAAAATGCATAAAGCTTAAATTAGACGTGCCATAGCAAAATTCAATTAGTTTCTATGTTAATGGCTATGGAGTTATGGCAAGTGACCTATATGCCCCTAAGTTTGGTTCGAACAGCTGTTTTACATAGTTATGACTATGTAACATCAAACGTAACGCTCCAGAGAGCTGGCTAAGCTGAAAATTTTGTAAAAAGAGTTACAAGGTGGAGGATATAAAAACTTCGAAAGTAGCGTTACGTAATATGTGAAAGCCCTGAGAAGAACAATTATTAACACGAAAACTAATTTAAGCTTTAAAAAATAGATTAAACAGTTAAAATGGATACAAGTCAACACACAGAAAAAACCCCTTGAATAAAAAAAACACAGCTGGAAACAAATGGTCAGCAATATAGAAAAATTGTTAAAATATAAAAAATCTGCAAAACGTCAAAAATCAACTTAACGGAAAAATTCGCCCAAAAGAGAAAAAATCCCGGTAACGAAAAAATTACCAGTGACCAAAAAATATCACCAACCAAGCCTAAACGTAAAGCGATCGCCAAAACGGTAAAAATCGCCAAAACTGCAAAAATCGCTAAAAAGGCAAAAATCGCCAAAATGGCAAGATTCGTCAAAAGGGTAAAAATCGCCGAAACAGTTTTAAAAAATCTCCGAAACGTACATATAAATCAGCTTAACAGAAAAAATCGCCAAAAGTGAGAAAATTGTCGAAGCAAAAAAAGTTCGAGATAGATAAAATGTGCAAAAAATCTAAAAATCTCCGAAACAGAAAAAATCAACATAGCAGAAAAAAATTGCTAAAGCGAAAAAAAACTATAGAAACAGAAAAAATTACCAATTATCACCAACCTGAAAAAAATCGCTAAAAATCATAAAATCTCCAAAACGGTAAAATTCACCGAAACAATCATCAAGACGGAGAAAATTGTTAAGGCAGAAAAAAATTCGAAAGAAATAAAATACGCAAATGTGCTTAAAAAAGATCTCCGAAACGGATAAAATCAAAGAGCAGAAAAAAATGCTAAAACGAAAAAAAAACTATCGAAACAGAAAAAATTACCAAATATCGGCAACGTGAAAAAATCGCTAAAATTCATAAAATCGCCAAAACGGTGAAATTCTCCGAAACGGATAAATCAGCAAAACAGAAAAAATTCAAAACGGAGAAAATTGTCGAAACACAAAAAAGTTCGAAAGAGATAAAATATCGCCACCGCAGAAAAAATCGCTATACATAAAAATCGCCGAAATGTTAAATATAGCCAAAAACAGAAAACAATATCCAAGTATGTTGCGTGGCACTGATGCATTCATAGATCGATCTTTAAATATTTTATTGTACATTAAGGCGGCATTCCCATATACTTCGTATAATTCGACCTCAAACCATAAAGACCATAATAACATACAAGTTAAGATATTCTTTAATGGCCACAATAAAGCTTCCGTTGACGTTTTTGCTTTTATTTTAATATGCTAATTTATTATTTAAGCATTATAAAGAAATTATTTGACAAGTTACAAATTTTTTGCTTTCTTCCTTATCTTTAAGAAAACAAAAAGTTCTGCCAAAAAAAATTAGCAGTCAACAAAAGCCCGAAAAATTTCATTAAAAAAAGTATCGACTCATTTCAATATTTTCCCACTTTCTTTGTTCCACAACGAAATATAAGAAAAACAAACAACGAGCAAAAATAACATTTTTAAACAGGAACCTGTCTTTCTTAGACCATGAACTTTTTTTGTTTTGCTTTGAACACTTACTTTGTTTATTTTGCTTTATGTTCTATATTCAATAATTTTATAAAATCTTTCAATTTGAATAATTTGTTGTTTTTGCGCCAGCATCTTCATAAAAAGTTTTTTTTATAATATATTTTTATAACTTAATGTATTTTTTGGAGACAGTTTTTTTTTATTTAAGTGAAACTAGTTATGTTGTTTTTGTTTAATTTGTTTAAATTAGTTTCTTATTTCTTGTTTAAAGTATTTTGTGAAATTTGAATTTAACGTTACCATAGAAACTGGTTAATTTAGTTGTTTTTATCAAAAGTTATAGACTAATTAATGTGCTTAAGTTATGAATAACTTTTACTAAAATATTGCACTCAGATGGAGGAAGTTTTAATAAAAGTTGAGAGAGAGAGAGAGAGAGAGTTTAAGATTATTGCTGTTTTGGAAATTTATAATAAGTTAATTAAAGGAAACTTTAGATAGTTAAATCAAAGGAAAATATGAAAATCAGTTTGGCTTTGGTTAGATGGCAGACAGCATGGGGCATAAGTCACTTAGAGCTTTTACTCTATCATCATACCTCGGAGGTTTAGGAGGTCGGAAGAACTTAAGCACCTCCAATATATTATGTATGAGCTTATTGTGAATCTCCTAATATATTGGAAATAAATACTTTTAACATTAAAATTGAGAGCAAAGCAATGGCAGAGTCAGCGTTACCATATGTGAAGATTTATCTTATTTATGAGGTTTTTAGACATGTTAAAAAAACGACAAAAAAGATGTCTTATCTAAAAATAAGATTTTAAAAAATTTTACTTTTGGTACTTTTAATATGTTATTGAGGGATTTTTTGACTAAACTACTTACAAATTTTCTGATTTTCTTCATAATGATCTTACACATATTCTATACAGTGAATATTTTGTGTTATTTGGCTTTATTTTACTTTTTTTGACTGGAAACGAAATAAATTTTAACTCATTTTCATTCAATATAATAACAAAAAAGATTTTCGTTAAAAAAAAATTTTTTTGTTCGACTTGAAGATTTTTGAAAAATAAATATGGCAACACTGGGCACAGTTAACCATTTCAAAATAGTGAGCTTATTGTAATAATACCGTGGCCAAGACAACTGAGAGACTAAAGGTAGAATTAGCCGAACGTCCACGTAAGCTAACGAAACAGCTGATCGTTTTTGTTGATTGAAAACAATGCAAACGCTTACCGAAATTTGCTTACAACAACAAATAAGAGAAAAAAATTGTTAGAGCAAGAGAAATACTACAAACACACACACACTCATGTTTTGTTTCTTTTTTACTTGTAAGCTAATAAATGCGTGTGTAATATGTGTGCATGTAGTAGTAGCAACTTTAAACGCTTATAGCTCCCAAAATACTAAACCGATTTCAATAAAATATAGATTCTGCACATCTGTATAGGAAATCCTTTAAAACCATCTTTTTAAAATCGGTGTAGTGGTACCAGCGTAAAAGGGATTACAAAAAACATGTTCGCCTATTAATTATATAGATATCTGTGTGAAAAAACATAAATATATAAATAAATATTTGGGAATGTACATATATACATACTTATGTACACAAATATATACATGCATGTGTATGTATATGTACTTATATATAATAAAGAAATGCATAAATATGTATGAGCATAATATAAATGTGATATGTATTAAAGGATTTAAATCAGTGACGGCCAACTGTTGTTGAAACGACGAAGTTTGGTCGGGTTTCACACACACACAGCACGAACGTTTACGAAACAAACAAAAAATAGAGAGGAAAAAACAAAAAAATTCACTCAGTTGCATACCAGCATCAACAAAGTCAGGTTGTCGTCGCTTTGTTTGATAAATTATGATTAAATTTTATGAAATAGGTACACTGGTAAAATATTCAAACAGCACATTAAAATACAACTTATATATATTATATTTCTATTTTAAATAATTGATTTAAAATTAAATAGATTTTATTTAATAATATTTATTTTATTAATTTAAAATTTTTAATTAAATAAAATTTTTTAAAAATTATATAAATTTAATATATTAAATTTTTGATTTTTAATAAATACATTTTTTGATTTTCATTCAATATGTGGGTATTGGTTGGGAAAATACATTTTTATTTTCATTAAATATTTTTAATGAAGCAGAATGCCTTGTTTGCAACCAAAAAATTAAAGAGAAATTTGCATGCAATTTAAAGCGGCACTATAACCGCCACTCAGATATGCATTCTCTTACTGGAATTGCTAGGTCTAATTTAATTATCAAGTTAAAAGAAGATTTAAGAATTAAATATAATCAGTTCATGAATACCAATCATGACCAAATCATTTCCTCAACAAGTGGTCAACTCAAGGCGACCTATACAATTTCCTTAGCCTTAGCTAAAAAAGGTCGACCTTTTGAGGATGGGGAATTATGGAAAGAAATTTGTATTTCAGTTTTTCCATTTTTATAAATAGTAAAACACTCCAACAACGCAAACAAAAGAAAACAAATGCATTTCTCCATGTGTATATTTACCAATACACTCTCACTTTTGTTAAACACAACTAAACATTCTCATTTCTCTTTTTGGCCACCACTGATTTAAATGGTATCAAAACTTCTTATTGTGTATGCACACATGTAAAAATTATTTCATGTTGCATACATATCGTTGGTCACAAGTAGAAAGGCCCTAACTCAAATAATTGTAATTTTACAGGGGAAGATAAAAACATAATATTAAACAGCACAACTGCTTTGTTAAACTGCTTTTAAGTGTTATTTTTACGATATTGCAATAAATTTTTGTGACGAGGTGTACTTGTGTCCATCGATATGTATGTATGTATGAACATATTTATTTGTTATAAATGTATAACAGACAGTATACAGTTTTAGTAGCGTTTACATATTTTAGGTACTTTTTCTTCGCTACATTCACCATTTGAACTTTTTTATTTCCCATCACTGTTTTGTGAACAGCTGTTCCTTTTTAATATTAAAACAACAAAACGAAGTAAAGCATACGCACGTTTTTAAATGTTCTATAAGTGCACCAACGTGCTAACAGTACGGTACGGTGCGGTACAGCAACAGCAACGTTCGGCTAACCCAGCCTTAAGTACTTAGCCTTACTGCACTAACGGTTCTATTTTAACATTTTCCGACATTTTAACGTCCGCTTACTACTCTATCCATATCCTAACTAGATAGTCAGCCCTTTGATTTAGCCAACTAGAATTCAACCTTGGCAACCTGTGGTTAGAATGTCGGAAACCTTACAAGAAGACGGCCAGCTTTTCCTATGCCACATTGGTTGTCTTAAGAATCGATTTACTATAGCTCTTTCGAACATATGTACATATTTATCAAGAAACTTCGTCTACTAAAGTTTAGTCCGTTAACAGAACACTTTTATGTTATTTGTTGTATGAACATATATGTATAATTTGTTTTAGGAAAAAAAACTTCAAATAGATATTGTTACGCAAAAATATTCGAACAAACCTTTTAAATGCAAATGCTTTCATATTAGTGTCCTGCACAAGACTATTTATAAGACCTTTCAAGACATGAGAGATTTTTTCAAATGCTTTACAACAGCGAAATATTCTAAAAGAATGGCTAAGCACCACTGTTGGCAAGTAATTTTTTTCGTTGGTTTGTCTTGCCAACAGTATTGTTTAGCGATTCTTTTAGAATATTTCGCTGTAGTAAAGCATTGGAAAAAATCTCTCATGTCTTGAAAAGTCTTATAAATACTCTTGTGCAGGACACTATTTCATATAAAGAAATATTTGGTAAACAAAAAGATTTATCCAGAATTGTTTAGCTAATAGTGTTTTCACACTGGCATGGTTTTTGATGAAAGTTGCGTTGTAACGTTAAATTCTGGTTTTACCATACAAATTGTTTTTGTTAAAACCAACTTAAAACCATTTTTGAATTAAAAGATTTTTGACTTAAAAATAGATTAGCAGCAACAATAATCAAAAAATTATGGAAAAAATAGTTTTTTTTGTAAGGAAAATATCGAAAATATTTTCATTGACTTCTGGGAAGTGAAAATGGACGATATGACTGTCATCGACCCGCCGATAAACAAGTTTTATTTTGTAATGTATTTGTGCATTTTTAATATGCAATAACTTGATTTCCAAGCACTTTTTCACTTTGTATTATTAGTTCCAGAATTTTAAAATATATATTTACAAAATATAAAATAATTACCATTTTGCAACGCATTACAAAATTTCCGAGTTTTTCATATAAACAAAAACAGTTGTTGTGCAGTTTGTCAAATAAGTGTTATAAAAAGCAGAAAAAATGCAACAACAAATACACGAATTTCCGCAGGAGATTTATTTTATTTTTGAGCAAAGTTATTAGACAGTCTGCGAGTTAAAACCTGAATTTAACAAACTTGTAGTCTGAATGCAAAAACAGCTTTTTATGGTTTTAACTAGAGATGTGCACGTGAGTGTTTTCTGACTCACGACACGCACGCTCACGCAGAAAAATATTTTACTCACGCACTTTCACGCACGAATGATTTTGAAAATTTTCACGATCACGCACGCTCACGAATAAAATATTTTTAATCACGCGAGAGTGGTTTACAACTTATCACGATCACGCACGCTCACGAAAAAGTATATGTATAATATACTTTTCATATTTTTTGGGTTGAAAAATAGGTTCTTACATATACATATATGCATATTTACATATCTATGCACGTGTTTTTGTAAAATTTACAATGTAAATTAAAATAAAGCAAAGTTAATTTAATATCGTTTTAAATATTCGTATTCGCGGCTATCATTTTAAATATTCTAATTCGAATTCTCGTATATCAAAAATTGACATTCCGCACATGTATGTATGTATACATACATAATATAAATGTGAAGGTAAGACGTATGATGAATTAAATAAATGATAATCAAATAAATGAGAAAAGCATATTAAATGAAAAAACATACAAATTACTAAAAAAAATTTTGTTACGTAACATTTTCAAAGACTCCCCTCCACCTCCACCATAACAAATCATAACAAAACTCGAACCCCACCCCTCCCCCCTACAGCGTTACGTAATATATATATGGACGGCCCCTAAAGCAAAAAACATTTTGTGCGGTACAATTCGTCAGCAGTATTGTTGACTGACAAAGGTACTGTTGAATAGCTTCAAGAAAAATATTTGAGGTACAAAATACACATTTTGGAAATATCACTACTTTAGAATTTTGATATAATAATTTTTTTTGAATACAACTTTACTTAACATTGTTTTTCAAAGCTTTAAGTTTTTTTGAATACGGCCCTTAATGTTTAAAAAAATTGTTCAGAGAAACTACCGAAATGTCAACGAATTCGGTACGACAAGTCTGACTTCAGAAAAAATTGAAACATTTTGTTTGGGGGTATTCATTATGTTTGTAAGCTCATACTACCATACATATTACTATACATATATGCATTTATTATTATAAAATAATTTATTTCAAATGATTGAATACAGTTATATATGTACCTATGCAGGAATGTTATCTCTTGAGAGCGTGAGAATTCGTGCGTGATTATTAAAAAAGCTCACGCACGATCACGCACGAGTAAATTTTTTTTCAGTCACGCTCACGCACTCACGCGTGATTAGTTATAATATTTGATCACGAATCACGCGTGACACGATAAAATCACGACATTTTGCACATCTCTAGTTTTAACGTTAAAACCAGGTTTTAACTTTCAGTGTAAAAACACTATAAAGAACTAAAAACAAATGCGCATACAAGCAGATAAACATAAAAGTTATAGCAACAATAATTAAATAGCTTCTGCCTGTTTTTTTTAAGTAACACTCAGACAATTAATGCCTACTTCTATTACTAGGTGGTGAAGGAAGATATAGAAGAAAGCTTCATTATTTTACAAACTCTGCTTTTCGGACGCTTTTTTTAATGATGCAGTGTTGCAGCGCCTTCTGGTGTCAAATGAGGTGCATTAAATTTTTGAAGCTGTGTTTAACGGTATTACATTAGGATTAGCATCTGCTGAAGTCGGTATAGTTCAGTGACCAGTGACTATACCTTCATCACTTGAACTTTTCTACAACTGATACAAAGGGACGCTAATGCACATCAGAAAAAATCGTGGTGTTGTTATTTAATGACTGTCGGATCTTCGGTTTTGTAGTCAACGTACATGTATGACAAACATACATGGTAGTCCAGACAAAAATAAAGTAAACAACCACCATAAATTGCTTCTTTAATGATGTATGTATATACGCACATACATACATAGTTAACCCATGATCTAATTGCGCGATTGAAAACAAGCATTATAAATGCTGCTGAGATTGTCTAGACGTTGCTGTCACATTCTGGATTCCTTGTGTGAGGTATAAAAAGTGCAACGCAACGGCGGCAGTTCAGTCTATCATAAATTCAGTCTGAAGTTCAGTTGTTTATTGTGAAGAGTTATCTACTAAGAATTCAGTTGATTATTGGGAAGAAAGATTAAATCTCAGTTGAAAGTAGTTAATACTCGTACAAAAGTGTTCAAAAGTAAAGTCAGTTAGTCATTATTGTTGTACAAATAATCAGCGTCGGCAGAGTGAGTCTTGTATGAAGAACAGTAGTCAGTCAAGTCAGTTCTATGGGACTTGTATATACGACAGCGGAGTAGACGTTGTGGCAATCAATTGCAAATCAATTAAGTAATTTAAGTTACGTGTGTATTTAAGCTTTTAATATGATTACTATAATTATAAGCGTGATTAGTAAATAAAGCGCAATTCTTAACCCTAATTATTAATAATAATTTTTAAATTTAATATTTTATTCCTTGAAAATCTTCGAGTCCATAGGAAAAGCGTTTTTAAAGGGTAAATAAAAATTATGACCAATAAATTTCATTTAAAGAGTACATTTATTTCTTCAATTTTAAATAAATTTTCCTCATTTTTTCTTTAATTCTAGATGCGGTGAACGGGTCGACGAATCACGCATTGTGGGTGGCACCGATTCCGGTTTCGGTGATTACCCCTGGATGGCACGATTAACTTATTTCAATCGTTTTTACTGTGGCGGCACTCTCATCAATGACCGTTACGTTTTGACGGCAGCCCATTGTGTCAAGGGCTTCATGTGGTTCATGATCAAGGTGACATTTGGAGAACATGATCGCTGCAATGACAAAGAACGGCCTGAGACAAGATTTGTTCTCAGAGCCTTTACACAAAAGTTTAGCTTCTCCAATTTCGATAATGATATCGCTTTGTTGCGCCTAAATGATCGTGTACCCATAACAAGTTTTATTAGACCCATTTGTTTGCCACGCCCCGAGGATAGGGATAATACATTCGTGGGAACTAAGGGCATAACAACAGGCTGGGGCAGCCTGAAAGAGGATGGCAAGGCTTCATGCTTGTTGCAAGAAGTAGTAGTGCCCGTTTTGGACAATGAATTTTGTGTGGCTCAAACAAATTATTCGCAAAAAATGATTAGCAAAAATATGATGTGTGCCGGTTATCCGGATAAGGGGGAGCACGACAGTTGCCAGGGAGATTCTGGTGGACCTTTAGTGCGCTTGAGACCCGATGATAAGCGTTACGAACAGATTGGTATTGTATCTTGGGGTAATGGCTGTGCCAGACCCAGCTATCCGGGAGTTTATACTCGAGTAACTAAATATTTGGATTGGATTCAAGAACATTCTCAAGATGGCTGCTATTGCAATGAAGATTTTTAAAGGGCATCTATAGCAAGTTAAAATATTTATTTCGTAATTTTTAAAAAACAAAAAAGTTGATTTGTTGTGGATTAAACTAGGTATAAGTGAATTGTAAATTGTTTTCGGCAAACCTCTAAAGCAGCAACGTCCTAGCGAGCTTTTACAAAAGACCAACAGCCAATTAAATCTCGGCGACAACAATACTTGCTGATTACTTTGCAAAGAAATAAGAACACATTGTAAGAGCTATCAAAGCTTTTTACTTTAAAAGCAAATGTCGGAGTATGTGTGTTGGGACGTACTATCTGCTTTAAAGATATTCGAAAAAAATGACAATCTTGCAATGTTTATATAAAAACTAACAATAAACAAATGAGACTTACGAAGCAATGCACGCACTATAGGCTAAGAAACGTTTTCCAAAAACACCAACAGATAATATTATATTTACAACATGTGTATGTTTCCGTACTTATTATTCCGCAGAACATATTTTAAAACGTTAAGATTCATCAAACACGAAAATATTTAAATAATATGTAATTCATTAATTCAAATGAGTTTTCGGCAATATATGTAGCTCCTCGGTTTGTAAATAATAATGATACAGATTCAATTCCGCTTTGGTATTAAATTTACTGCATGACACGGCTTTATGTTTGTTTATGCATATATCTGTGGTAAAAAGGAGAAAGCGCTTAAGTCGAGATACGCTAATTTTGAGTTAATGACACCTCTATAATCTCTATATTCAAAATTTTTACTGAGCAAAATCTTAATAATTTTGTACAATTTTTTTAGATCAATGTTTTCCTATAAAACATAAAATAAAAGTGAACACCGGATTTCCCAATTTAACTGTAAAAGAAATAAATTTCTCTGCTTGAACGTTTAAAAGTGCTCTAGTACAAAACAGTAAAATATGACTTAAGCTCTGTTTCCTTATTTCCATAGATATTTGTAACTCCAGATTGGAACTAGTTTAATCCACAACAAGCACATATAAAATTTCCGCTTATGTTCTACTAACTTGCTTTTAAATTAAAGTAAAGAAATTAAAATAAAAAACTTTGTAACTTTGAAAGATCTTTGAATTGCTTATTAAAATGTTTTTCTTTTTTTTTTTTTTGTATTAAAAAAAATTAAAAAATACTTGTCTTTATAAATTTGGCATCACTGGTAAATTGTATGTATAATATATAGTTTCAAATATATTTTATGAATAGTCTAAATAAGTTTAACACACTTGCATAAGTTTAAATAAATATTTAAAAAAATACAAAAAATAATAATTTTTGTTATTATTAGAACATTTACACCTGCATAAGTTTAAATAAATATTTAAAAAAATACAAAAAATAATAATTTTTGTTATTATTAGAACATTTACACCTGCACGAAATAGCATTTTCCAATTAAAATCTAAGCCGTTCACACCAAGTTTTTGTTGTCATTTAGATTTCGTATTCAAAACAAAAAAAACCAACTGAAATTTATCCTAAACTACAACCAAACAACCGCAAATAGCTAATTCTCACACCTTTTTAAGAAAGAAAAAACATAATTGCCTCAGTAAGTTCTACTAGATTTTAAGCAGATTTCGACAAAATCTGGTGACAAAGCAAATTTTGTTTTATATAGGAAATCTACTCGAATCTATAAGATTTTGCTCGGAATCTCGTAAGTACTAGATTTTACCAAGATGTAAAGGCATTATAAGATGGATTATTGAAAGAATATCGAAGAAATTCTAGTAGCAGCAATGAAGTTTAATTTCTTCTACTGAAAATCGCTAAACCTGAAGCAAAAAAGACATCGACAAAGAAAAAACAGTCAAGTTGATGAGTTGGCCGATCTGCGCGGTAGCAACATGTGAGTAATTGAAACTATAAAATGGTATAAATATAAATAAGGGGTGGTTTTTATAGAGGTATTAAGCTTTAAGATGGCAACACTTTTTTAACTGGCGGCCATTTTGTCAGCTGTCAAGTGATTTATGTTTAGTTTAGTTTGTCATTTCAACATTGATGAACTAACGCCTGAACAACGCTTCCAAATTGTGCAAATTTATTTTGAAAATCATTATTCTGTTCGAAATACGTATCGCGCACTACTTCCATCAGAGCAATGAATTCTAAATATTAACTATGGAACGGTTTCTCACTACGTTCATCAATTGAACAACCATGATGTGAAGGAGCTGTGGTTTCAACAAGAAGGCGCAACATGTCACACAGCTCGTGCCACAATTGATTTATTGAAGGTAACGTTTGGCAGCCGCATAGTTTCATGTTTCGGACCAGTGAATTGGCCTCCAAGATCATGCGATTTAACCACGCTGGACTATTTTTTGTGGGATTATGTGAAGTCGTTAGTCTACGCCCATAAGCCCAAAACGATTGACCACTTGGAGGACATATACCGCATTCTTGCCAATATACGGCCACAAATTTGGGAAAAACTTATCGAAAATTTGACCCCCAGATTAGACCACGTCCGAGCTAGAAGTGGTGGTCATATTCCAGAATTTATATTTAAATGATAATGCCAGAAGATTATCTTTCGAATAGAGTAACTTTAGTGTCAATTTAAAAATTAATTTTTGTTTTATTCCATTTCAAAGTTATATACCCGTATAAAAAACATCCTTTAAAACCACGATCACGCGTGGCTCATGCAGCAATAAAAGTGTTAACGGAAGTCGTGAAGCTCTTTCGTGAACTCTTTCGTACATAACTTCTGCCACGCTGCGCAGCATAAATTTTTCTAAAATAAGGCTCATTAGTTAAACATTTAAATAAAAAAAATTAACAAAACTATTGGGCGGAGCAATGCCCTTTAAAATTTGATGTTATCTATATTTCAAGTGTTTCTACTTAACCAACTTTTACGAGACTTGGCACCTAAGCACCTTGACCTAAGCTCTACAAATGACATGATCTCATATTAAAAAAAAAGTGGGCGGAGGCACGTTCATTAAAAATTAGTATCAAATGATATGTACTTCTACTAAACCCATCCCAACGAAAGTTGAAATGACATGATCTTGCATTTAAAAAATTAGGCGGAGCCACGCCCATTACAGTTAGTATTAAATTATATGTACTTTTACTTATCCAATTCCCACGAAATTTGGCACACAATTCGGCCTCTTGGAATGACACAATCTTGCATTTTTAAAAAAGGACGGGCCATGCCCATTATAACTTAGTATTATTGAGCTCTGGAAGTGGCAACATCTTTTACTAAGAAAAGTGAATGGTATCACTAATACTTGCCAAAGTGGGTGTGAAAATTTAAAAACTAAGGACCTGTCCCTCGATGTCGACAACGTTCGACTTGTCGCTCAGTTACATAGGAAACAACAACAAAATTTTTAATTTGTTTTTTTTTTTTTTTTTTTTTTTTGTTTTGAATGTAATACCATGTCCACACTTACGTGTTTAATGCTTCATTCGTGTTTAAGGGCTTAAACACGACGATTTTGAGATGTGATATTCGAGGTTGGTGACAAAAAATTCGATAAGGAAACGCATAGATACATATGTAAATAAACGGATTGATATTTAGAATTTTCTAACCTATAGTGCGATTCACTATCTTTTTTTAGTTAAAATAATTTTATCGAAAATTTGCGATTCAGTAACATTTTTAACGATATTCGCTGTAGGTTAATGTCAGCTGTGTCGTTATTTAAGCGACAATAATTTATGTGCTGTTAATTTTATCGACAAGAATCAACAGAAAATATCAGCTGCGTACTATCGTTAAAAAGAAGTTACAGAATCACACAATCGTTATTGCAAGCGACAAAATGTATAGGCAAAAATTACGATTGTCGCATAGTTAAAAGTTACTGAATCCAGTAGTGCGATTGGCACTGATTATCGAAGTTAAAAATGTTTAACTGACTCTAAATTAGTGCTTATTTTTTAAGCCGGTTCAATTTTTTTTTAACCCCCGACTAAAAAAAGGGGGGTTATAAGTTTGTAGTGTGTGTCTGTGGGTCTGTGTATCTGTGTGTCTGTCCGTGTCCACGTACAGGACAAGCGGCTGGACCGATTTTCATTTAGTTTTTTCTGTTTGAAAGATGACTTGATCGAGAGGGTTCTTAGCTATGTTTGAAGAAAATCGGTCCAGCCGTTTAGAAGATATCACAGCTTTTCTATATATTATGTTGAAACTGTGTTTCATTGACGCCGTAGCTCCCAAACAACTAGACTGATTTTAATGATTTTAATTTGTTTTTTTTCGTTTGAAAAGTGACAATTTAATATATCCACGCCTATACTTGAAGAAAATGGTTCATCTGTTTAGTCTGTACGTCGGGGGTTCTTAAAATTTTTAATTTTTGTTATTAATGTTTTTTATTGCCCTAACATTTTTTCATGCTGGCGATTTTTTTCGCTTGTGTGTTTTTTTCCGCAGTTTTGCACGCGTTATAGATTATTTTAAACTTTGGCAGTTTTTTTGTTGTTCTTTTTTAACCCCTGTCTGTGTATCTGTGTGTCTGTCCGTGTCCACGTACAGGCCAAACGGCTGGACCGATTTTCATTTAGTTTTTTCTGTTTGAAGGATGACTTGATCGAGAGGCTTCTTAGCCATTTTTGAAGAAAATCGGTCCAGTCGTTTAGAAGATATAACATATTTTCTGAAAAAAGTCGGGGGTTTTTAAAATTTTTAATTTTTGTTATTTAAATCTTTTCTGAATAATTAATTTGTATTTGCAATATATTTTCCAGAAAATAAAATAATAAGCGAAATATGTACATAATTACGGATTGTTTATTACACTTAACTTCAAAGAAATATGCTTCAGTATTTTTGTTATAACTTTTACTTTAAAACAGAAACAAAATTAGTTAAGTAAATTAATTAAATAACAATAGTGGAGTAACGCTTATGCTTCTTTAAAAATAATCATAAGCGGCTCATATTCCAGTTACTCAATCGCCCAGCATCCCGCTTAAAAAATCATTAAGTTATAAACAAACAAGTTGAACCTGTTTAAATATATATAGGGTGTTTTTTTCAGAGGTATAGAACTTCGAATTGAAATAAAACACAAGAAAATTGTTTTAATGTCCATCAATTTGGCTTTATTGGAAGGATAATTTTATGCCATTAATGTTTAAATATGATTTCGGGCATGTGGTCGCCGCGGCTGGCTCGAATAAAGTTAATTCTACAGGTCCAATTTTCAACCACTTTTTCGAGCATATGGGGCCGTATGTTGGCAATAACGCCACGAATGTTGGCTTCCAAGTCCCCTAACGTTTCTGGTTTGTTGGCGTAGACGAGCGACTTCACATATCCCCAAAGAAAATAATCCAATGGTGTCAAATCACACGATCTTGGTGGCCAATTGACAGGCCCATTCCGCGAAATTATGCGCTCATCGAATGTTTCCTTCAATAAATCGATTGTGACGTGCGCTGTGTGGCATGTAGCGCCGTCTTGTTGGAACCACAACTCATCCACATTCATGCCATCCACTTCGGGAACAAAATAGTCGGTTAGTCGGCTCCAATTGCTGTGCACGGTGGCGAATCGATTCATTCGGGTCCTCTTCAACACTTTGCTCTACAGCGGCAATTGTTTCTTCGGTGCGCACTGTTCGACGTCTCTGCGGATGCGTATTATCACATAGAGTAAACGTAGTGCGAAAACGATCCATGGTTAACCGAATTAATTGCTCTGATGGACGATTATGTCGACCATAAAATGGACGGAGCTTGCGGTAAACTTCGCGAACTGAACCATTATTTTCGAAATAAATTTACACCATTTGCAAGCGTTGTTCTTTTGTCAACCTGTTCATGATGAAATGGCAAACCAAACTAAATATAAGTCACTTGACAGCTGACAAAATGGCCGCCAGTTAAAAAAGTGATGCCAACTTAAAGTTCTATACCTCAATAAAAAACACCCTTTATTAACACTAATAGAACAACGAGAAATGTTCTAATTTTTAATGCCTTATCACTTTGGCGCGGCGTACCTTCTTTTTTTTTCTTATGAAAACTTTTGCAAATTCATGTTAATTTTTAGTTGTGTGTTGTTGTTGTTCGCTTTCCACGCTGCATCAATGATTTTTTTTTAAAAGCTGCCACAATTGTGTGTTTTGTTTTTCTTTCTATTCTCTATAAAGAAGGAGAGGCAAAAACGCATGTCAAATATTTACTTTATTGTTGAGCGCTAAACTTTTACTTGTTGAATCATTGTATTTTTTCGATTTAAATTTATATTTTTTTATTATTCCTCTGGAAAAAAATTTTAGCTTTTTAGCTGTAGCTGAGTTAATCACTTCATACTTATCATTTGAGATTTATTTATTTTATTTTTTTAAGATTTAAATAGGTACTTTTTCTTTCAAGTTAAATTCAGGTGATCGTTTTTTTAGAAAAAAAAATAGAAAAACAATGACATTTACGTTTTGGTATTTTTTTTTTAATTCTTTTTCTTTAATTTTTTTTTTTGTCGGTATTATTATTTTTTAATTAATAATTCATTGTTACTTGTGCTTTCGTTAACGTATCTATAAGCGTTCCACAGAGACTGATCTTGCCGTTGATCTTAGACTGTAAAATGGGCATGTTTTTACTTTTTTGTATTTTTCCTAGTTTTTTTTGTGCTTTAAGGCAAGTATAGCTGCTGTAGTTTTGGACTTTTAGCTGGCTCGTTCGTCGGCTGCTGTTAGAGACGTCTCTCGCTCACCAATAACAATAAGAAATATAAAAACAAAAACCACAAAAAAGTTTTGGTGCTTTTTTACAGCACCCTACAGTCAAATGTGACAATAACGGCTTTTCCTACGAGTTAGATCGTTAGAAGTAACACTCAGGCAAACTATTAGTGGGTGTTACCCTCTTTAGGAAAGGAATAGTGATAGAGAAGAGATAGGTTAAAACTTCATTTTTTCTAATAATGTAGTGTTGCAGCGCCTCTGGTGTCAATGAAGGGCATTAAATTTTTAAAGCTGTGTTAAGTAGCCATTTTATTGGTTATTTTACTTCGCCGATGATACTGCTACACAATACCAACGAAGAAGGGCGCTCTGATGGTATATTGTATTGAAAACAACAATCAAATAAGACAACTAGTTTTTGCTTTCAATCGGACCTGTTCCATAAATCGATTTTAGAAAACTAACTCTGATAATAGAAACATTTTCTCAGATTTATTTTAATATTTCCATTATATGGAGTTTCAAATATCATATCTGAAAAAAATAATTATCGTATATGATTTTAGACACGTCTGCAGGACTATTTAACCGACAGTGTTAACAGTGTTACTTCATAACTCGGTTCATATTAGACCGATTGTAAAATTTTTTTTATTGTCTGAAAGGGCCAACTGCAAAAAAAAATGAGGCGGGGACGCGCCCACAATTTTTGTATTTGATTTCAAGATATTCTACTTATTTTATTGTGCGAAACCTAGCAAACACCTTTGGTTCTTGTAATTAACAATTTTAAAGCTGAAAAAATGGGTTGGGGCTACGCCCATTAAAATCTATTATTATATTTCGCGTGTTTCTACTTAACCGATTTTTACGAAATTTACGATGCACCTTGAGCTCAAAAATAGACACAATCTTCCATTTGAAAAAAAAAATGGGCGGAGTCACGTCCATTAAAATTAATATTTTATTTTAAGGGGTTCTACTGTACCGATTTTTACAAAACTTGGAACACAGGCGGTAAATTTTAATGCCTGCTATTCCGGAAAATTTATATTTTAATAATCGAGAAGCTTTGTTCTTATAAAATTTTTATTTAGAAATTGTTTTCTTTGTTCGAGAGACTATAACAACTCTTAATTAAAATGTTGTATAATACAACAATATTTTTTCATTTGTTCAAATGTAATCTAGTAAATATCTCGACAAAAGAAATACATGACTTAGAAAACTTTCATAATTAAGGGCACATGTACATATATTAAACACTAAACCTATTTTATGTAGTTCTAGAAAACCGATACAATTTCGCATTTAACATGAAATTTCAATTGCTTCGAAACTTTGCATACAGAAATTAGAAAAGTGGGCGAAAATACGCCCATTGAAATTTTACATTATATTTAACCCTATTCTGATCAAGCGGTTTTCAGGAAACTTTTTAGTTGCTCGGTAATAAGAAAAGCGGGGCAGTATATGACCTTGAAAATAGCAGCAGTGCTGCCAGATTTTGATGCCAATCAAAATTGTCAAAAACAGGAAAATTAAAGATTGTGAACTTAACACTAAGGCCCATGTCAGATAAAACTTTTGCTTCGCGTTGCGTTGAAGATTCGCTTTGACATCTAAGATGAAATGTACGTGCTTATATGAAACATGTCACATAAAGAACTTTTAACGCAAAGCGAAGCGAAAATTTAGGCAACTCTCAACTTTTTGCCTACTTTGACAATCAGTTGGTTACTTTTTAGGGTTCCGTACACCAAATGAGAATTAAAAATTAAAGGGTGTTCCAAAACGAGCAACGAAAATTATTAAAATCCCATGTAATTAATATACATGCAATTGTATATACATATGTATATTGAAACTTGAATTTTGTAAAATTAGTGTATTTTTATACAGACTAAAACAAATAACACTAAAATTTAAAAAAATTTAAATTAAAGGGTGGTCTATCAGTTAATGCAATTTTAACTATGTAATTTTGACAACTTGCTATATCTTGGAAACCGTAAGAGGCAAACACTTGAAATTTTCAAAAACGGTAAAACTAAAAAATCCGAAAATTATAAAATCGCCAAACCAAAAAAAAATCGCCAAAAATTAAAAAAAAATCGCCAAAATAAAAAAAAATTGCTAGCACTAAAATAAATTGCCAGATTCGAAAAAATCGCCCAAATGAAAAAAATCGCCAGAATGAAAAAAAAACGCCAAAAATCTAAAAGATCGCCAAAACGCGAAAAAGGCGCCAGAACCAAAACAATTGTTTATATGAAAAAAAATCGCCAAAATGAACAAAATCGCCAAAATTAAAAAAAATCGCCAAATTGAAAAAACGCCAAAAACCGAAAAAAATCGCCAAAACGCGAAAAGGGCGCCAAAACTCAAAAAATCGCCCAAATGAAAAAAACGCCAAAATGAAAAAATCTCCAAAATGAAAAAAAATCGCCAAATTGAAAAAATGCCAAAAACCAAAAAAAAAATTTAAAACTATATATTTATTATATAGCTGAAGTTTGTATTAAATTACATATCTAGTGTTCGTACGGAACCCTTCGTGCGCTAGTCAGGGTCGCACTTTACTGAATTTATTTTAATTTGTTTGGCCAAACTCTCATCTAAATATGAAATGTTTATTAAAATGTCGGTACATTTACATAAAAAACGAGTTCGTGGCATCAAAGTAATCGAATTGTGCTGTCTTTTATGCATAAAACCGAATAGTGAAACAAACAGTGAGCGTTGTCAAAGTTTTTATTGTGTCATGCACACTTTGCTTCACGCTTTTTTCCCAAAGTTAGAAACGTCAGTAATAGATGCTTGGAGTAATTAAATTAATTCAAAATTTTCGACAAGGATACATATGTCTCGAATAATTTAACCAATTTACATCAAATTTACGGTATTCCCCGCAGTTTCTCAAATTAAAAAGAAATAACCTAATAAAAACTAGGATTTCTTCTTGATTTTTTCAAAAAGGGTTTCCCTATGAAATTAATAAGATTTCCTTATTGAAAAAAAACCATAGAGATTTCTTATTAATTTTGTTCTATGTTATGAGGTATTTAGTAGGCACTGTTTTCTCTGTGTACCTTTTAAAGTTAGTAACCTTTTAAAAAGTACATTTTTAACCAAAAATGCAGACAATATTTTTTTATTAAGGAAAGAAACTATAGGGCACTAGAGCATTCACTACTGGCTTGTGCATTACTTTATACATACATACATATGTATGTATGCATTTGTCAACATATTTCTTTTATGTTTACAGTACTTGTATCTACACACTTATGTACATACAAATGTACATATTTGTATCTTTTGGATGCCGATGCCATCACTAGTGAGTTAAAAAAATTTGCCTGTTTTTACATGCACATATGTACACATTTTCGATTGCTTGTTTAATTTTAGCTTTTTTCTGTCGATACAGCTGGTTTTTATTGAGTTTTTTATTGAGATTTTTTAAAGCAGATTTTAAGAATTGATGATTTTAACTGTATATTAAAGGGTTATTTTAAAAAGGAAAAAAATTTTTATAGATGAAACAGTGGAACATTTCTAAGCCGACGACAATCTAAGTTTATATTAATTAAAAAAATACATATAAGAAAATAATGGCGCATATTCATAGTCAAAACAAAGCATACTTTAAGAGTTTAAAACCAGTATTTTGTATTGTAATACTGTATTTTAAAGTATTGCAAATAATCTGTTACGAAAATAGTTTTGTTTTTACACTTGGTCTTAAAGCAGAAGAATGAATCATTTGAAATTTTGATAACGAAAATTTTGTGAAAACTTAAAACTTACGGTCACACTTGTCAAACATTTGGCCATAGATCTATAAATTATGTATGGAATTCTAAAGAACTAATTTGGGTTTGAAGCGTATGTTAAAACAATCAAAAATTTTTTCCTAAAGCACTCTTGAAATACAAATTAATTTATTGATAACACGACCCTAAAGCTTTAACTCTGGCAATATTTTTCTTTCCAAATCAGAAAGCTTCAATAAATATTACTGATTAAAAATTTTATAAAAAATTTCCGCGGAAACTTTTAAGATCAAGTTCTTAAAAAAAATTAATAAATTAAGGCGGTGTCAGATACAACTTCAACGCTTTGCGTGACGTTTCTAACTTTGGGAAAAAAGCGTGAAGCAAAGTGTGCATGACACAATAAAAACTTTGAAAACACTCACTGTTTGTTTCACTATTAGGTTTTATGTATAAAACACAGCACAATTCGATTACTCTGATGCCACGAACTCGTTTTTTATGTAATTTTACCGACATTTTAATAAAAATTTCATATTTACATGCGAGTTTGGTCAAACAAATTAAATAAAGTATACCAACTGATTGCCAAAGCACGCAAAAAGTTGAGAGTTGCCTAACTTTTCGCTTCGCTTTGCGTTAAAAGTTCTTTATGTGACATGTTTCATATAAGCACGTACATTTCATCTTAGATGTCAAAGCGAATCATCAACGCAACGCGAAGCAAAAGTTTTATCTGACATGGGCTTTAATGATTTATTTTAGTCAATTATGAATGACTTTTTTCACTCATGTCGCATTTTACTGTATTTTATAACATTTATTAATACATCCCCCTTTCAACTTCAATTCAAGTTAAAATACATCTTCTTTTGAAGAGTTTAAAATATAAACATGTTTATGTTTTATTTTTCGTTTACGATTTCTTTTTGTATTATCACTTCATCAACAACAAATGTTACTATTTGCTGTTTACTTTCATTTTCATTTCAAATTGCTGTACAACCTAAATAAAGCTTTGATTCGTGATTTCAAAAGCTTTTTTGTGTGTTGATTTGGTTTTTTTCGTGTTCGCTGGTACATAACACCAAATCAATTACACACATTGTTTTAAAGTTTTCTCAGGAGTTAATTTTGTTTGGGTTTGAAGCAACAACTGTTATTATAAACTTCCTGTTTTTCGAAATGAAGTAACTTATTTATAAAAGTGCTTAAACAATAGCACACGTAAATTAAACTGCATACATTTTTAACATGTAGATAAACAAATAATTAAATCATAAAAAATTGCATTTCATGGTTATTTTTTTAGTTTTTTACTTGGCTAATCACTTTCGACAGTACTCTAAAAGATTAATTTGCATTTCAATAATGCTTTAGCCAAAATTTGTATGGACCTGGAATAAAAATACCTGCCCCAAGAAGTGATAAATAAATTTCATTCAAGAATACAATAATAAAGCAATTTCAGTGCTGTTTTTAAAAGTGTGCGATTATAAATTTAATACACCCAAATTGTATAATACTGATCAAAACTTCTCTAACCAAGTACTACTTGAGAAATTTTACCGATTTCCGGCACGAGCTTTACTAACCAGCTAAAAAAAAATTTACAATCCCGAAATATAATATGCTGACAATCACTTGAATCCCTCAAATACATATATTTATTCACATTGTCAACATCGACGTCACGTCAATACGATAGAAAAAATTTGGAACCTGTCTACCCGTTTTCGAAAACAACTAACTGCTATAGGCAGGGTCATGCTATTTTCCAGACATTAGAGAACAGGTATAGACTGTCAATAGCACAAAATAATAATTGTCGAAACCGGGTATTGTATTGCTGTGACGTCGATGTTGATGCCTGTAACAAAGGTGATTATATAATATAGATCACATGTTACATATATGATATGGATATTTAACTTCAAAATAATAACATTTGATTTGATTTAATATTTTCAGTAAAAGTACATTTTTAAAATTAACGACCTCATTAACAAAACGAAGGGTTTCTGGTCTCACAATAAAACTCTTTCATTGACGGAAGCAATTCTTCAGATATGGCAGCACCTCCATCCTTTTTTTTCAACAAGTAGATGATTAATATTGAACAAAGCTTAGTAATGAAATTTACCACAACTAGCAATTATACCGAATGAAAGGTATTTTGTAAACATAATGAACACATTCCGACTGTTACAGTTTGGGAGCCACTGCAATTTGCAAGCAGTTTTTAGAGGATTTGTTAGAACAGCTGTAAATAACTCGGTCAGAAAACGAATTTTTTTAACTTGAAGAAAACAAAAATTGCTGCTAAATATTAGTTAAGAATTTATTACTTTCAATACATATATTTACTAGAAAAGATGCCTGTTTTGTAATGTGTTAACTAAACAAAGTTCCTTATGTATTCGTTTGTTCAAATTAGTAAATTGTGTAAAATTGTTTAATAATCTTTTTTATGACCAACACAACAGCGTGGCATGGAGCCATTAGGGGTCCTACCTAAAGAGATTTACTACCACTAAATTTTAACTGTATTCCTGATGTGTATTTTAATTTTGACAGGAGATTGAGCGCATTATGCCTATCAAGATCAACCCACTGTCACGAGTTTCGTGTATTATTGTTGGTAGATTCATTAATTTGCAATTTCACGCTGTGTATGCCTACAATATCCGTGTTGTACGAATAAATTAAACCACCTACATTAAATGCGAAGTATATCTATATTTCATCTCCAAGTTCAACAGTTTTCTTTATTTAATGATGCTTGTCGTCTATACTTTGTAGCAGTAACATCTAAAGAAATTGTTTTATTTTTTTTTTTTTTTTGTGGGCCATAATCAACAATTTTTGCAGTTGACATGGCCGGGCGAGCCTTACTTTTTGTAAATAATGAAAATTTTCTGCAACATTTGGTTGTCCAGCAAGACCAAATGGTAATTTTTGATGTATCGTGCTATGAGGTGTCCGTCCACACAGTGTTCTGAGTGCGTTTCGATCTCCCTCTTATAATAAGCTGAGGCAATTTCGATCAGTTGATGAGAGAAACCTTATCTTTGTATTTCCCCACCCTCTTTTACGGACACGATTATTCAATTCATTGTTTTCTAGAGAAAACAAGTTAACTTAACTTTAACTTTAAAACTATTCCGAACTCTTTTTTAATCGTATTTTTTGCCTCCCACTTAACATTTCTAAATAAAAACGAGTGGTTGCAAAAGTAAAAAAAAAAATACAAAGATGGACTTCCATTGTGCAGAAGGGCAACTCTTTTACCCTTTATAAATCCTTGATTTTAGGGGTAAAAGTAAAAAAAATTTTGATATAAACGCGTATGTGCATATTAGTGATGTAACGAATGTCAATTTTTGATATTGGCGAATACGAATATTTGAAACGATATTCGCGAATACGAATACGAATATTTTATTTGAAATTTATGGACATTAAATTAGGGCTCTATTTACACCTGCAGTATGAAATATTAAAAAATTGTTATGAAAAATAACTTCATACTCCTGTTGGCGTACTTTGAAGTTAGTAAATAATATTTGAAAATGATACAAAGCAAAAATTTCTATAAAAAATTAAATGGATTCGTACAAACTAACATTTTTACCCATTTATTGAAATTTAGTTTAGGATTTATGCATTTATTTGTTTATTTTTTTTTTTTTTTTTTGAAAAATATTCGTATTCGTATTCGCCTGAATTTGACGAATACGAATGCTTCGTATTCGAATTAAAAATGAACGAATATTCGGCAATTCGAATACGAATACGAATATTCGTGCATCACTAGTGCATATATATAAACTTGGGTTTACTGTGTGACTCGAAAGGATAAAAATTGTTTCGAACTTTCTATGTAAATTCGAAAGCGTTTTCTTTCGTTTCGAATTATAGAGTAGACACCCTGGCCTTTAACAAAATACCATTTTACAGAGAAGTTTTAGTTAATTATTGAATATATTTTTGTATTTTTTTTTAATGTCGCACTTTGAACTGTAGTGACTAAAATGTAAACAAGTTAAAAATACAAATAATAATTGTATTTGAAATGCATTTAACAATAAAACGAGCAATAAACAATTCACAAGTGTCTTCTAGCAAAAACTAGGGGTAAATTTGGAAAAGGTTTAGTAACATTCCAACTCACTAATGTGAAATGAGCGTTTCTGATAAGTTTGTTGTCAATAGACGTGTGTTTAAAAGTAATCAATAATTGTTCAATATATAAATGAACGTACATACATTTATAAAAAGAATGTATGTATATATGATAGCTTTGAACTTAAAACAATTTTTGTATCTATTTATAATATACGAAGTAAAACTTTAAATACCTTATTTTTATTGTCTTTGTTCTGAATTTTGCGCAGAATCGATTGTCGAATTTGTAATTTTGTCGTTTCTTATAGATGTTGCTTTTGTTTTATTCATGGGGCAGACATAATCGGTCCACTCAATTTCCGTGGAACCGCATTGATTTCCTTTGGTAGATTTTTTTCTTTTCAAAGAAAATTGATTCTTTTTAGGCAGCCTAATCTTGGCAGTAATAGTCAAGGGTTGATAGCCTGGCTGTGCCTCAACATCTCTTTTACCGTGTATAACATCTCGTCCTAAAAGCTCTTTGAAATGTGTTGCCAAATGTCGGCGCAGTAGTGTTTTACTTGGTGGTATACTCAATAGATCTGCCAGCAAATCCGCATTAAAGCGGGGTTCATATAACATTAAGGCTCCATGCACACCTGCTCCCCTTAAATTTGGTGCATATTCTGACAAGTCGGCCACACGCAGCCATTCCATAACACGATGGGCTGTCCACAATGCTATAAATTCTGGACTTGTATCCAATTCCTCAACGTTACACGCATTTTCTTCCGAGTCGAAACTATTTCGCTTATACATTTTTGTTGATCGTCTGATTAAACAATCGGGATTCCATTCAGTTTCCCTCATACATTGTATAGCTCTTCGAAAGGAGGCTACATGAAGACAAGACGTTACTTGTAATTGTACCAAATCTTCAATCGTTAAGCGGTGCAACATTCGTCCATCTATTTTGGATTGCAAAAATGTATCCTTATACTGAGGCAAGCCAATATCATCTAGCCATCGCATAACCCAACCAACGTCTAAATGCGCAGCTTTCAAAGCCAACGGATCTAATTCCCTTGATGTAAGTTCATCAATAGCGAGCGTTATTTTTTTACGATGTAAAGCACATTTTAAGTTCAATTCTTTTTCAATGTCCACCGGCGAAGCAGAGAAAAAATAATTTAATGGTTTATTTTTTAACCATTTGCTGTTAGGAGTTAAATATTTGTCAGATATAGTTTGATTCATTGAATAATTTCTCAAATGTTTGGTTAGTGTTAGATGTACAATGATATAAATTTGAATTTGCCGTGTTAAATGTGATTAAACTATTTATAAGGTTTTTTTTATGTTATTTTTAGTAAGCGAACTTTGAACAATCATCTGCCTTCCTTTTCCTTGTTATTATAAATGGGGAATGCTATGGCCGATATACTAAACATCAATAACGATAAAAGCCGAATAGCTCGTAATGATACCATGCATTTTAGATAGTAATACGCAAACACCCACTTCACTAACTGATATATCTTTAAAACGTTGCAAGATATGAAACTAAAAAAAACTTGCTCAACAAGGGTGAGAAAACGCACACAGCAGGACCTGCCGTATGGCTACAACCTTATCACGTACAAACAAAGCATGGTCTATTCTAGTTCAACAGAGATCAACCTAGACTATTATTAGCAGTACTAAAAGGACACCGGAATGTAGGGTCCAATTTTATAAGAATAGAAGTATAGGTGACATTAGTGAATTACTTCAAAGAATGTGGATAATTTGCCTAGAAAATGAGGCGAATACTAATCGAGTTTTCTATAATATCACAATGGACCCAGCCTAGCGGTCTCAAGTCTCAAGCTGCCCTTGCGACATAATCTTTATCATATAGATCTATAAACGCCAAAACAGCTAAACCGACATATTTTTAGACTTCGTTTTTTTTTTACGAAAATCGATTATTTACGATCGCAAATAAAAGATTTTGGTCAAAATATTAACTTCGAAAATTATGTCGCTTACGCCTTTTTGGCGGTTATGGAACAATTGTAATATAGTATCAAGTTTCTTATGATAGGAATTCATGATTTGATTACGATTAGCTTAATTGTGATTAATTAAACGTTGGCTCAACTAATCAACTAAACAAATTAATCTGTTAATGCCAATGCGCTCACAAGTTTTTTTTTTAATTTTAAAAACTATTTTTTAAAGGCCTAGTATAATCATGTTAATATAAATTAAAAATTCCCAACAATTAAATAATAATAAAAAGACTTACCGGCAATCATCTTCATAACAGGCCAAGCCTAAATCATTCAACCAACTTGCAACTTCTTGTTCTGACCACTCGGACCAGTGCTTATTTGTATCGTTTGCTGTAGTTTGAGTGGACCATTCTATACGCCCGCCAGCCGTTGCTCTCGCTCTGTCGCCGCGCCTAAACTCAGGTTCAGATTGTTCTAGTGCCGATAACTCTAAATTGCCACTATTGCTGCGTCTTAATTTACCAATTATGTTGCGTAAGCCTTTAGCAGATTTTTCTTTCAAAGTGGGCGAAGACGTTGTATTGTTATTAGAATTGGATATATAACTGTTGAACATTGCTTCAGAATTATCATTGTGCATGGAATTATCATCAATAACAATTTTTTCGTTAGAAGCAAAAACAACATTACGCTGCTTTCCAAGACTGGCGCCATTATGATTGCTATGGTGGGGATTTATGGGCAACTTTGGTTTGTCTTCGCTCTTGTTACATTGTGAGCGCGGTAGACTGTGATACAAAGGATACATTTGGTGCCGAAAGGATGCTGGTGGTGTCTTTGGCGATGAACTGCTTACATTTGCGAAATTACACTGGGTCAAGTTACCCATACTGCCAAACGAAGTATTTAATCTACTAATTCTTTCTCGCGAAGTATCGAAATTTTCCGAATTTTTTAACTCAAAATTTTCCTTTTCCAAAGCTGCCATATGTAGTTTCAACTCACTTACTTGTGACAGTAGCTCCAATTTTTGTGTTTCCATCTCCGATCTTGCGCACAATTGCCTTTGCAAAAGTTCGTCTTTAGCATTGAGTTGTTGATTTTTTTCAGACAATAAGCGTTCGAGTGCCATAATTTTATCTGTCTGGTCACATATTTTATCGGCCAACATTTGATATTGTAGAGATAGCGATTCTTTATCACGTTGCAATCTGCGCAATCGTTCATCAGTATCTTGTTGCGATATATGGCTTTCTAACCAATCATTTATAATGGCGGCAGTGACTGGATCTGGTGCTGGAGATGTTAAACCAACCTGAAAAGTATACGAATTATGTAGAATCCTTACTAATATTATACATAAAGTGAAAGTGTGTTTGTTAGTTATTTATTACGCTTTCAGGCCCAAACCGCCAAACCGATTATGAAAATTCTTTCACTTATGGAAAGGTACATACTAGTGTCCTGCACAAGAGTATTTATAAGACTTTTCAAGACATGAGAGATTTTTTCCAATGCTTTACTGCAGCGAAATATTCTAAAAGAATCGCTAAACAACACTGTTGGCAAGAGAAACCACCGAAAAAAATTACTTGCCAACAGTGTTGCTTAGCTATTCTTTTAGAATATTTCACTGTAGTAAAGCATTTGAAAAAATCTCTCATGTCTTGAAAGGTCTTATAAATAGTCTTGTGCAGGACACTAGTACATACATTATCGACGTCAAATATAGGATATTTTTTATATTGTTCGGAACCGGTTTGATTTTTTTCCGAAAAACAAATTTGTTTTCCAAAAATTAATAATGGCCCCATTGATGCGTTTTAAATCATACACACTAGTGATGCACGAATATCCGTATTCGTATTCGAATTGCCGAATATTCGGCCATATTTAATACGAATACGAATATTTTTCCAAACAAATTAAATAAATAAATGCATAAATCCTAAACAAAATTTAAATAAATGGATAAAAATATTAGTTTGCACGAATACATTAAATTTTTTATAGAAATTTGTGCTTTGTATCATTTTCAAATATTATTTACTGACGATCATTAAAATTTTGGGTAGTTTTTATTAACTTTTAAGTACGTCAACAGAAGTATGCAGTTCTTTTTCATAACAATTTTTTAATATATCATATTGATGGCGTAAATAGAGGCCTAATTTAATGTCTATAAATTTCAAATGAAATATTCGTATTCGTATTCGCGAATATCGTTTCAAATATTCGTATTCGCGAATATCAAAAATTGACATTCGTTACATCACTAATATATACTAAATTAATTTCAGACATGAAATAGAAAACTACAAAAAAAATATGAAAAAATTCGCTATTATTGGATTTAATTTTTCTAAATTGAGCGTTTTTTAATCGACTCGATTTACAGAACAGGCAGGAAAATTTCAAAAGCCATTATTCTTTATTCTATAGCATTGTTTTCCGCAACTGATAAAAATCATAATAACAGTCAAAGAATTTAGCTTAATTCGAAAACTAGAATTAATTATTCTTTAAAATCACGTTAAAAAGAGCGTGATGCCGAAAGAAAAATTGTGTCAGAAAACTTTTTTTTTATAGTCCTCGGATCCACCTCTAATAGACATAATGCTAAATATCTTAATATAATTGAACCAGTATCAAAGGGACACCGTGCCCTAAAACTGGTCCTTATTGGTATTAAAAGGCGAAGAGTTTTTGACCTGACACTTTGGTATTTTGTAGGGAATAAGAGCAAAATATCACCTGGACAAACTGTTTCAGATAAGGGGTCAGTACAGCTAGGTTGGACAAAAACCACTAATAGTTTTTTTTTAATAAATCATTATTTTCGCTTTTAGTTATCGATGCACATACAATTAAATAAGCTTCTGCAAGACAATTGAGATAGACACGATTAATGGAAGTATAAGTCAAAAGTACGGATAAAAATTAAACAATTATACTGCAGGCAGGCAGTAATATTACTCAATAATTGAGTTGAATACCGAATAATTAATTTTAAATGTATATAAAATGAATAATTTTAGTTGATCAACATTTTACCACCAATTTCAATTTTACTCTTTTATCTAATCAGTGTGTAGTAAAATTTTGGTCAAGATTAATAAATATTCCCTTGAGTATACTTAAACCAAAATGTACTATGTATCAATATAATAAATATGATCACCTGTTGCAGTGCTAAGGCCAAAGTTTTAGCAGTTGATAATACATTGTCGGCAGATATTATATTGCGCCCATTTAAGGAATTGAGACTTCCGCTTTCATTTTGAAGGCAAGATCCTCCGCTCTGTTGATTCTGTTTACTTACTGAAGCTATAGAAATAATACCATCCATTTGCTGAAGTGCCGCCTCTAACATTTTACTAGCCTCAGAATCGGATTTTACATCCATTTTATAAATACAATATAATGATTTGTAAATTATGTCGAATGCTAGAATTAAAATGAAAAAAACACAATTATTTTTAGATTCTTTAGAAGAACAAAAATGTAAAATTACAGCATACATACATTTTTGTAAAGAGAATTGTTATTTGTTTTTGGGAATAAATAAATAAAAGCACTCTAAGTAAAGGGGTTTTACATAATAACAAGTTTTAATTAAAACATAATATTATAATCCAAGTTGGAAATATATTCGTAGAACTTTATGAAAAATAAAAAAAAAATGAGAGCTAAATTATAAACTTACAAGAATACTAATGAAATTAAATTAGCTGGCAACAAAATATATGTAGATTGTTGTTTTAAATGAACTGTTGCGAGAACGAAACACAGGGTGGATCACGTCTGAATGTGCAAGATCAGTGGCAGATGGCATCACGATCACAGCTGATCGAATACTTTGATCAATTTTACATAGCGTCTATACCTGATATTAACTCTGATATAATATGAGAGAGAACGTCGGCAGAATGAGAAGAAAAATATATTTATATTAGTATTAATATCTATGTAGGGGAAAACGTACACATGTAATCATCATAATTAGGGAAAGGATTTTCATGCATTTAAAATCACGTTTTATGCAGTAAAAATATAAAAAAATGTATATAAAACTGATAAAATATGCATTTATCAACTCTTTTTTCAATATTTAATAACATTAACAACTTAAAAAAATCACCTTTATTGCTTTCTTAACAAATATTTTGTCATTAAAAACTTAAAAAACATAAAAAGCTCAGCCTCAAGCCTTCTTAATAAATATTTTGTCAAATCATATGAAATACAAAATAAAGTTTAGTCGAACTTTTATTTACGTACATGAATTAATAAATGTTTTTTTTTATTGTCAAAGATAAATCTTTGACGATTTTTTCTGAAAAAAATTTTATGTAATAAAAATGAACGTTTAATGCTTCTATTTCGTTTGTGGAATATTCGTTTTTAGAACTATAAAGTTTATAGTATAAATTATTGATCCAATTTGTTGCATATATTTTACGTCCATAATTTTTTTGTTAAATATTTCTAATTTATTTTTATCTCTGCGGATACTATATTTCGATAATAAAATTAAAGAAATTTTAAAGTCAATAAACTTGCGCCCATATGCAAAAAATAACGTGTGCAGATCGCTGAAAAAAAATAACACAAAAATTTTTGGGCTATTATCCCATGCTATTTTTTTAATTTTCAATGGTATTGGCAAGGCGCATTTATTAGGTGGCAGCACTACACCAGGTGACTAATGTCATTATACCAATCTAAATGTCAAATTTGAATTGTGTAGGTATAAGCCTAAAAGCATGCTTTTGTTTGGGTATCCATAAACACCTTTCGAATATTCAGTTTTGTATGGTGTTTGACATTTTCTATAAGAAACATGCAATATAACGATGCTACCTTGTTTTGAAAATTAAGAAGGTAATTTATACCAACAAAGCACATGTGATTGTTGCTGTTGTAATATTTGTTGTAGAATCGCGGGTACCTGGTTGATGTGCCTTGGGTATTAGTATTCTTGACTTAGGTCAAGGTACTGAACTTTTCAAATAAGTTGAAGGAGTCATACGGTGTTTTTCAAAATCGAATAATATCATAATAATAAATATAATATAATAATAATATAATTTGAAATTTATTTGCTGGTGGTTCAGCGTTGTCTACATATTTCATTGTTGCTGTAACAAACCACCAGTAGACTTCAACCACACATTTTGAATAGTCACAAACCTCTTATCTTATGCACAGACTTTCAAGAACTATTTGAGAATTCACAAACAATAATATTTTTGAAAATCACAGAAGAAAAATAAGCGTAGTAGGCTTTGAAACTAATACAAAAAACCCAGCAAATAATTTATATTCGATTCCAATCTATTTTATTTTTCTACACCTTTATACAATTAGAAATCCATTGGATAACAATAAAAGTAATTATAAGGCAAAATGAAAAATAAAATCTAAATTTAACAATTAAGGAATTTATTATTCGACATATTGTCAGAAGTTTATTTTAATTTGAAATTTATTTGCTGGTGGTTCAGCGTTGTCTACTGGTGGTTTGTTACAGCAACAATGAAATATATAGAATAAATTTCAAATTAAAATAAACTTCTGACAATATGTCGAATAATAAATTCCTTAATTGTTAAATTTAGATTTTATTTTTCATTTTGCCTTATAATTACTTTTATTGTTATCCAATGGATTTCTAATTGTATAAAGGTGTAGAAAAATAAAATAGATTGGAATCGAATATAAATTATTTGCTGGGTTTTTTGTATTAGTTTCAAAGCCTACTACGCTTATTTTTCTTCTGTGATTTTCAAAAATATTATTGTTTGTGAATTCTCAAATAGTTCTTGAAAGTCTGTGCATAAGATAAGAGGTTTGTGACTATTCAAAATGTGTGGTTGAAGTCTACTGGTGGTTTGTTACAGCAACAATGAAATATGTAGACAACGCTGAACCACCAGCAAATAAATTTCAAATTAAAATAAACTTCTGACAATATGTCGAATAATAAATTCCTTAATTAAATAATAATATAATAATATAATATATAATAATATAATAATAAATTTTTCTCGTTTTCCTCTTTTTTGTTCTTACACAATCATAAAAACTGCGGCTTTTAATTAATTTACAACTAATAAAAAATAAAAAAAAATTAGATCTATAGCATGAAAAAACTAAAAATTGTATTAAAAATATACATTTACAATGAAATATGCAAAAATATGTATTTATTATAAAATATGCAAAAATATGCACTAACAAATCGATGCCATTTTGTCACAAATTTGTTGATTCGCAAAGATATTTTATTTACATTGATCTACGAACAACGACAGAAAACATGTATTTACATGAAAATCCTTTCCCTAATCCTAATATTTCATAATTATCAGGCAGCCGAGCAGTGAACATCTTTGTTTATTTTATAGTAATGTGTATTTCATAAAAATTTCACATCGTGTATAGTTAAAGCATTTCATCACTTTTTTATCAAAAAATATTCATTTTCATTTTAATTCAAAAAATTCTCTTCTCGTATGTATGCATGTGTGCGTTTTTTGACACTTGATATCATAATATTGTTTTCTAAATATATACTATGAAAACAATATTATAATATCTGATATAATATTAATATAATACTAATATTGCAGTCCACACGTAATATAATTCGCTCTGCTATGAAATTTGACGTTTGCTAATAGAAATATATTTGATATTATATCAGGTATAAAGATTTTGTCTCAATGTCCTCAACATTATTTTTAAAGTGTGTTGAAGATATAATTTGGCGTAAATTTTTTATACATTTTAATTAACTTTCAAGTGGAACGTGCTCTATGCAATGTTATTCATTGTTAATATGTATTATTGTCATGTTGCCATAGACTATTCAATAAGTGGTCCGATATTTTAAAATATACTTATATGGCGCAACTTTTCTCACAATAGTAAGTTAACATAACCCTTCAGCAAAGCAACAGCACACACAATGTAATTTGTATGGTTGAGTTACTGCGAGGCAAATTAAACTTATTTAATTTATGTCGTTGGAAAATACTCCTCAAAAAAGTTTTCTTCATTTGCTTATTCCCATGATAAATAATATAAAGGTAAAACCGTTCTCTCTTTTCGTCGCCATATTAACCTTCTGACGTTTGTCCCGATTATTTTTTACTCTCAAAATTAATGCTACCTTATTAATTTATGAAATCCGAGTTTTTTTTTTATTAATTTTTTGACGTTCTTCTTTATTAAATTAAAAATAATGGAAAATATTTTAATTATTTCATAAATTTATGAAAAATAAACAGCAAAAAAGTTGCTGCAGCACCAACAACGGCAACAAGCAAGATACAACAGGAAGGAAATTTCCAAATGAATCAAGGCGGAACTTTGTCTCTCTCTCTCTCTCCTAAATAAAAGTTGCCATTATATGTGTGTGGCAACGCTTTCCTCTCTGCTTACAAAAAAACAGTAATCAAATAATTGGGACAAAAGTCAGAATTAATTTTATACGTCAAATGTGGTTGTACCTTTATATTATTGTATCATGCTTATTCCTATCAGTATTTGCATGGTGTATTATACAGGTGTATATAACCAGCTGTCAGCACTACTTCAGCTGATCATTTATTGCTCTATGTGCTTTGTAGGTGACGAATGTCAAAAATTTCGTTTTGTTATGGTACAATCAATATGACGTCCTTCGGTTCTTTTATTACCTTTGACTTTCTTCGGCTCTTTACACAGCTATGGCTGCTGTATATTTGTATAACAAATCCTTACGCAGTCACCCATGGTGTAATTATATAGGTGACTGCGTAAGGATTATATAAACCGTATTCGTTTAAAAAAACAGCTGTTTTATATCTTATTTCCAGCAAAAAAGGCATGCAAAAGAAATAGTTAATGCATGGGTTCTACTGCAAATGCATTGGTTCAACTTAAGTGCAGAACGCGTGATTTTAACACAAACGTAACATTGATGAGCATTGGTTAACATTTAGCAAAACTGCTCATCATTCAAATGAGTGCTTAGTGTGTCAATGTGATGATTTAATTCCGTTTTTGCATGCCTTTTTGCTGGATATTAATTTCAATGTATGCATGCATTCGTCGCATGCGTTTTTAATGAGTTCAAAAGCTATAGCATTATATACGATTTGCGAAACCATTAAGAATGCATTCGAAGAAACATGCTCAAGAAACCGTGAAATACCCCTTCCACACGCAAAGTTTACTTTGCAAAGTCTTAATTCAGCTGTGTGAATGACAGAGTTAGTAGCACAGTCTCTTTCTGTCTTTCTTGCAGCTGAATTAAGACTGCAAAGTAAACTTTGCGTGTGGAAAAGGGGTAAAACACTACTTCATTTTGAACGCGTTCATTTATTTTTTGCTGGGATTGGGATAACAACATTGTGAAATGTTGCCAGTACATTTTATTAATCAAGTCTTCGATTTTCCCAAAATATTTTAAAACCACAGATGTAAAGCGCCCAATCAATGCACTTGCAATATAATTGCGCAATTTTTCGTATTGTACAATAATATTACCAATGTGTATGTCATATTCGAAGGTGGCACAATATATTGGCAAATATGAAAAGACTTTTGATTTTTATTGTACAATTAAGACAATACACGGTGGCAACATTGTTCAACGTTGTTTACTTTTTCACTGTCAGGAAAATTGGTTTATTTCTACTGAGTTTCCAAGACCATTTCACAAAAAAAATTTTTTCACGAATTTGAGTTTCTTAATATTGTTAACTTATTTTTATATATATTTTTTATTATTATATTATATATATTATATTATTTTATAAATATATATATTTATATTATTTTTATATATATACTCTTTTGAAATCGCAATTTCTGGGGGTTATTATGTGATCCGAATCGAACGGAAATGTTTTCGAATTGCAATGCTCATAACATACAAATTCGAACAGTTTTCTTTTCGAAATGAGTTACATAATAACCCCCGTGGTAAGCAAAACCTACTTTTTATTTTGAACTTTCTCGATAAGGGGCTTTTCACATATTACGTAAGGCTATTTTCAGAGTTTATATACCCCCGTTAGTAACGCTTTTTACAAAATTGTCAGTTTAAATTTTATAGACCGTAATAAATCCTTGACTTCCCAGCACCCTTGAGCGTAAGTCGCTATTCACACTATGCCTTTTTAGCCTGCCTTGTATTGACAATTTTCTTTTGAAACCCCTACGAAAAGTCACACACATTTACATTAAGCCTTTTTTATTCATACCTTCTTGGCATTTATATATGTACACGTTTAATGCTGAGAATACGAAAGAGGCAAAGAGAAATGTCATAAATCCCCTCGAATTTTCATTTCGTGTCTTTTGTTCTACACCGCAAGCTTCTCACCCCCTCTCACCAATAAACTAAAAAAGCCTGCCTGCACAGGCAAGCAGAAAAGGCACAGTGTAAATTGCGTCTTAGAGCCACTTCACACTATGCCTTTTTAGTCTGCCTTGTATTGACAATTTTCTTTTGAAACCCCTACGAAAAGTCAAACACATTTACATTAAACCTTTTTTATTCATACCTTTTTGGCATTTATATAAACGTTTAATGAAAAAGGCAAAGAGAAATGTCATAAATCCCCTCGAATTTTCATTTTGTGCCTTTTTTTCTACCCCGCAAGCTTCTCACCCCCTCTCACCATAAACTTAAAAAGCCTGCCTGCACAGGCAAGCAGAAAAGGCACAGTGTAAATTGCGTCTTAGTAACATGTGAACAGCCCCCAAGAGAATTTGTAGCAACAGAAGGATAAAAATGTTTAATCAATATTGAATTTTTCGGTCGTGGCGTCCTTTTGCATTTCGGATTAGGACATTTTTAATAGTTTACACATTCACCCCCATATTTATAAAAAAAAAATAAAATGAATTTGAAATTCATTTTAGGTAAATTTTGTATGGAAAATTTGAAATAAAGTACATTTCAAATTCGTTTCAAATTTTATGAATATGGGGATCATTCTTTCGTTTATTCCGATAAAAAATAAATAAATAGCCTTGCAGGTATTTTTCGGGAAAGTTCTTTCTCCAATTTTATTCACACATGTGGCAACGCTGAGGGTACGTATGTTTTTGTTTACTTATTCTGTGTTGCTATTTATTATCATCTGTTTTTAGTTTTGAAAATTTTTCATCACAAATTGTGATTCACATAGAAAAAACTACATGCTGTATAGATGTTTGAGAAATGAATCGCTTTGAATATAAAGAAGCGAGATTGGAAGAAAATGAAGCTTTTGTTAGAAAGGAAACACAAACTAAATTGTATGATGGAGATCAGAAAGTAAGAAAAATTCATTCATTCCCTGAATCTATGGACTAATAAAATATACGTATGTTTTATATACATATAGACACAATTTGATGATGGTGACTTGGTGTTAACAACCCACCGTCTCATTTGGGGCAGAGAAGGTGAAATCGCTAAAGCCGCAGTTTGTTTATGCTTACACTTGCAGCTTGTAGTTTCTGTTAGTGAGGAGCAGGCTAGTAATTTTTTATTTGGGCGTAAAACTCGCTTGATTCTACATTTACGAAATCCACCTGATGACAAGCTGCCAGGTCCTATGCACAATAGTGCACATTCATTTATAAAATTGTCTGGCAGACATGGCATCTTGCCCGAATTTGCAAATGCATTGAGGGAGACTCTGCAAGCAAGGGTTTGGAGTGTTGAAAATATAACTAGTAAATTGAATAGCGGTCAGAATGAAGACGGTAGAAAACAAGATGTTACAAGAGAAGCTAGATTAAGGATGCGAACGGGAATTGGAGGAATTGAAAAAGCTATCGAAAGAAAAACCAAAGAAACTGATGATAATATTGCCTTGGCATTTCAGGATCTTAGAGTTTTAATGGGAATGGCAAAAGATATGGTGGATATATCCAGAATCATCAGTAACAAAATACGCTCTCAAAAAGGAGAAATTTCAGATGATGAGACTGTACGATTCAAGTCGTATTTATTGAGTTTGGGCATAGAAGATCCTGTTACAAGGGAAGGTTGCTCGAACGACTCAGAATACTACAAAAGCTTGGCGGAGCAATTATGTATTATACTTCTTGACCCTTTAGAGGTATGAAAATAACTTGATTTAATTTATATGTAGGTATTTTTCAATCACATATTTTCTACATTTAAGCAATCTGATGGAATGATGTCCTTGGCGGACGTTTATTGCCGGGTAAATCGTGCCCGAGGTTTAGAATTGCTTTCTCCAGAAGATTTACTTAATGCCTGCCGGTTGCTTAAGGGTCCAATTAAACTACGAAGTTTTCCCAGCGGAGCTATGGTATTACAATTGGAATCACATGACGATGAATTAACTGCCGCTGATACCTCAGATTTAGTATGCAAATTCGAGTCTTTGGCAGTTGAAGATTTGGCAAAATTACGAAATATTTCCTTGCTGCTGGCTAAAGAGCGCTTATTAGCAGCGGAACGTCTTGGCAAATTGTGCAGAGATCATTCGATAGAAGGATTGCGATTCTATCCAAATTTTATTTTAAAACCGATATCAACGTAATTATTAATAACATATTTGTTTAACATTATAAAATAAAACAAAACATTTTTATTATCAAGTGACTATTCGAAGTTAAATCAGCAGAAATAAAGCAAAGCACTTTTTTGTAAGTACTTCGTAATTACTTTTTTAATGCTAAAGAAATTTAATTATTTGTTAAAGCTATCATCAAATACAAAAGTTTCCATTCAAAGATTAAATATTATTTACTAGCATTAAATTCAAGCTGTAGAAATGTTTAAATCAATTAAACAAACTCGTGCCACAAAATATGTTTGTATGATTGTAGAAATGGCAGTTGGAACCATTTTTTTTTTTAAAGCTGGATCAAACAACTTCTGGTGCATAAATTAAGTATTCCAAAGGAAATGCTTCTAATAATTTCATGGGAAAACCTGATTACCTTTTCGAATGATTTTCAGGTACATAATATAAAAGATAGTGTGCAACTAATTTCTAAATGATTTTTCAAATTCAACTTACTCTATTAATACCCTATTAATATCCCAGCAAAAAATAAAAGGAGTACTTCCTTACGAACCACTTTTAAATTACTTCGAAAGTATCTAATGCATATTTTTAGATGTTAAAGAAGTTATTTTTAACCACATATCAAATAGAATTTTAAATCACTACTTTGTTTTCAGCAAAGTCATTGCTTTTTTGGCTCAAGCCAAATACAAATGTTTTTTTTTATTACATTTAAGCCTTTCCAAATCAAAAAATTTGCATTATTAAAAATAATTTCAAACCATATACAAGTGACTTTAATCACTGAAAAAGCACTTTTTAACAACTTTTTTGAAGTGAATTATTTTCACTCCCGAATTTCGGATTTTTATGGCATCAAAAACATGATTTTTATTGAGTTTAAAAAATGTCAAAATCAAACCACTTCCTTCCAATGACACGTCAATGTAAAATTCATTGGTTTTTTACCTAAATTTGAAGTTGTCCGATTCAGTAGATGTGATGTTTTTCCTACTTCTTTTTCCTCACTTTATTTGCTGGGTACCCTCCTACCTTTTTTCTGTGAATTTCTTTTAACATCACATTTCTATTGCCAGGCAGTTTATTGAAAATTTCATCTGATATACATACATATGTATATGTGGCGCGCAAAATAGAAAGAAAATAGTATAATTTACAGTCATGGGTGACCAAGATAAATTTAAGGTTGTGTAAGTGGGCGAAAAAGATAAACACACAGGCAGAAGCAATTAATAAAAGTAATTGTTATATGATTTTTTTATGAAAGAATTTTTTTTCTAAAAAACCGTTTCAACAAAAAGTAATAAATAAACATTATTATTCACTTTAATTCTGACTAAAAACCAATTTGTAAGAGAAAATAATTTTTAATTTTCATGTAAGCAAAAGCATTTTTTAACATAAACAGCATACATAATAAATTTCTCGCAGTGCGTTTGAGAAAAATGAGTAAAAAGATAAGCAAAAATTTATCTCAGAATTGGTTATACCCCTAATGTACATATCGTTAGCTAAAATGCAAAAAGGCGTAACTAACAAAAAATTCAAAATTGAGTTTTTGATTGATTATTATGAATGCCATTAAACTACATCTCTTGACCAAATTTTACAGTTCTGCGATCAAAAATATCACTGTTATTAACAAAAAGCAAGCGGACTTAACTACAAGTTTGTTTTGTTTTTAGTTTTTTGCTTCTCCTGTAAAATTGTATTTATGTTAGTTACGCCTTTTTGCATTTCAGCTAACGATATGTATGTATGTATGTTAGAGTGGCCGTTATTTATATTTATTTATATATAGTCATATACAAAAAATTACATTGAAAAATGGGCTTGATGGGCGGACGCACAAATCTTTAAAGGGGGTAACACTGTTAAACTTTTATTACATTTTACTTTCTGAAAACATCAAAAATTTACTTTCTTGAAAAAATCGCTGAAAGCTGACTGGAAATTAAAAACTATGTGAGTGTGGTAGTGAAAAAATGTTGTTGTATTGCTACTTTCTTGCAATTAGTTTCATGTGTAAATGGTAGTAGGTTACATAAAACTGAACCGATTTGGGGGAAGAGAATATAAGAAATCAAACAAAAAAATTCTCCATACCACTGACGGCCACTCTAATGTATGTAGTATGTACTCGTAATGACAAATTACAAGTTGATTGTGTTACAGCACACTTTTCATATAGAAAAGTTGACTGTTGTCCAGCACACTTCTTATATAGAAAAGTTGACTGGTTTCACAGTACACTTTTCATATAGAAAAGTTGACTGGTGTCACAGCACACTTTTCATATAGAAAAGTTGACTGGTGTCACAGCACACTTTTCATATAGAAAAGTTGACTGGTGTCACAGCACACTTTTCATATAGAAGAGTTAATTGGTGTCACAGCACACTTTTCATATAGAAATTGCACACGAGTAGCGTTTTGAGGGTGCCTGATTAATTAACAAAAATTTTTGTATTTTTTAACACATTTTACTTTAAGGTTTTATTTATTTTAAACAACAATTAAGCACTTTGCTTTGAATCATTGGCAGACTACAAAAATCTAACATAGAAACTAAAATGGAAACAAAAACATGCATACATATATGTGGCAATAAATAATAATGGCTTAAGTTGACATAAGTGTTTTTTCATTTTATTACATATTCTTATTCTCTTCAAGATCTATCACTCAACTCAATTTCAATTAAAAAATGTCATTATTAATAAAACTATACGCATTTATATTTCAACTTAAGTCTTCTTGGAAAATAATACGTAAGCCATAACATCTTACCTCAACTTAACTTTTTTTCGGTAGCTACATCAATATTAAAATATTTGAGCATAAAAACTTGTACACACTTAAGTTCAATAACTAACATCCCATCCAAATTATTCTTCATTAAAAAAAAAACTTATATTTAACTAAGCTTTTAAAAAATTTTCTTATCTCAGGTTTTCCGCATTTTTCAATTTAACCTAAAACACTTATCTCGATTTATCATCAATAAAAATTATTTTGCCTTTCAATATAATAGCTTAAGTGCACTTTAATTTTTATTTTTCTAACAGTGGATTTTTTCATAACATCTTAACTAAAAAACAGCGAATATTAACTAATAAAACGTTTTTTTTTTCTTATAAAATTAACAGTTTTGTTCTAAATAAATGTGCATCTTTTTCGGAGGCTAAAAATTTTATATAAAAGCCAAACACAATTAATTTTAGACAAAACCCTTAATATTCAATTTCGACTTAAGCCATTATTATTTATTGGCACAGATATGTACCTATACATGTATTTATGTACATACCTATGTATGTACATACATGCATATATAAAAAACGAGGAACCGTTTTTGGTTGAGTACTCGCCGACATACATACATATACAATGTATACAATGTATGTATGTATGTATGTATATGCATTAACAGTAATAGCACTAAAAAAAATCTGCTGTTGCTGTGCTACGAAAAATAATTTTTTTGAAAGTTTTTGTTGCTGTACTTTGCTCGTGGCAGTTGGCTGTTCTGTTGCTTTAACTTCGAACTGGCAAACACTTCATGGCTCTTTGATTTTTTTTTTTTTTTTTGTATTCGAAAGATCTCTGGGTGGTTACTGGTTTGCCAGTAAGTATTAAGAATATGTACACTATTACGGCGGCAAACCAGTAACCACACGATGAAATATAAATAACTATAAGTAGATATGCAAAAATGTATGTATGTAAAATTCATATCGTTGTAGCTAAGATAAAGCAACAGTCGAAATTCATGTTGTCTTGCTGTTGCATCAGTTTAAGCTGCGAAGATCTCCACAGCACAGCCAACAGTCGTTTGTTCGTTTTCGCACTTGTTTGTAAAAAAAGTAAGGTAGAAAAAAAATTACTGGAAGTGGCTAAAATAAAAGAGCTGTGAAATACTTTGCTAAGAAATAAATATCTTCGAAAACTAGAAAGAAGAAACGAATTTAAGGGAGAACACAAAAAATTATACCAACAATAAAAATTTTAATAAAAAAAAAAAAAACAAACAAAAAACGCTCTTGCTTATAAGAAAAGGGTCAATAAGTTGATGGCAAATAAGTTCAGAAAAAGGGGAGGGGAATCAAACCTGTTAGTTCCCGTGCAGACTTGCAATTTTTGTTGCAGCAATTCTTGAATACGTGGGAGAGTGTTGAAATAGAAATATATACATTTTGTATTCCTATCTCGTTCTTTTGCACTAAAAAATAAAAAGTTGCTGCAATTAAAATTGCAAGTCTGGACTGGGACTTAGTATTTCATTTCACTCGGGAAGTAGAAAGTAGTCTTCATACATATATACATCCATGCTGCATAAATATTTACATACATGTGACATGTACATACATACATATGTATATAATCAAATACGAAGCAAAAAAAATTATTTTCAGGGGAGATTAATCAAATTTACTTGCAATACGACAGTTGTCCAACAAATAAAAGGGAAATATGTATAACAAACACTGAATGAAGAAAAAAATAAGAGCTGATAAATAACTTGCAGACTAAAAAAATGTATGGAAATTACAGAGAAATGCATATTAATTTAAGAGAAAACAGGAAAAAGGCGCGAACTTCTTAAAGCAACAATAAGAAAAGAGCTGGAATGGAAATGAATGAAACTAATTGGAAATGGAAATATTCTAATTGCACTTGCTTTTTTAGAAAAGTGGGAAAGAAACAAACACCAATTTGTTAAAAATTGTAAGGAAATAATCTAAATCACTTTCTGTCGATTTCAAGAAAAAAATTTCATACTGTCCAAAAATGTTTATTAGAATGTATTTATTTACCAAGATAACAATCAGATCTTTCTTATCATTTTTTGCTTCACTTTTTTATTAAAATAAGCGACACTTTACTTTAACACATCCGCGCACTACAAAAATTTTAAAGAAACTAAATCGATTTAAGGAAAATAAATTTTAAATGGAATTATGGAAATACTGCAAAGATTCCAGGAAACTAAATACATAGTTGGTTGAAAAAGAGTTCTGGGGAGCAAAAGGAAACTATTCTTGTTCGAAAATAAATTCTGTTTTGAGAGGAGAGAGAATTTTATTTAGAAACGACCAAACACCAACACCAATGACCAAACACCAACACAACAGAAAAACGGGAATATTTAGAGTTAAATTCGAAAGCTTTTAAATTTCGCTTGTTACAACATTTTTAGAAAAACTGAAAGATTGAGTAGAATAAATTAAAAAAAAAGAAGACAGAAGAGGAAAACGGCTCAAAAACTATAAAAATTAAAGAGCACAAATATGATTTGAGAGAAAAGAAAAAAATGGCTCAAACTACTTTAAGCAATAAAGAAAATAAAACGAGTTGAAATGGAAATCATTGAAGAAGGAAATATTCTGATGGATTTTATTTTTGGCAAGACTCACAAATTTATTTATTTATTATATGAAATATATAATCTAAGAACCATCTGTGATTAAGAAAACACCGATATTTATAAAAAATTGTATACTGTCCAAAAATTTTTGTTAATAAACTGTTTACCCAAGCATCAGATTTTTAAGCTTAACTGTTTTTTATTAATTTAAGCGACACTTTACTTTAACACATCCGAGCACTACAAACATTTTAAAGAAACTAAACCGAAGTAAAGAAAATAAATTTGAAAGATAAGGATGGAATTTTTAATATGTACTGGAAAGTTTCCAAGAGTTCCGGGGAGTAAAGGAAACTATTTTTTATTGGATAAAAAAATTCTGTCTTGAGTGGATAGCAAAGAGAAAAAGAGGAAGTTTAGAATTAAATTAAATTAGGAAGTAAAAAGCAGTCTACATACCCTCACACACACATCTAAATGAAATGAAACACAAGAGGAGAAGTTAATAAAATTTTGTTGTTTTCAATAAGTCACTACAAAATTTGAAAGAAATATAAGATATATTGAGTGGATCAAACCGGTTTAAGAGAATAATAATTTACTTACAGAGAAATGGCGCAAACTACTTAAAGCAACAGTAAGAAGAGAGCATAGAAGAAATAATTGGATAAGGAGAACTGAAAAACTGGGAATTTACCAAAATCAATGGAAATGAAAGAGAATATTTTTTTGGGGAAAACGAGCGAAATAGCGCTTTCAATATACATACAAAGACATTAATTAGAAGGAGGCTGAAGGGGTAATGTATGAAATAGTTGGAGTTGTTCTGTTCTGTTCAGTTTCGTTGTGTTCTGTTATGTTTTGTTCTCTTTGCATTAGAAAATTACGAAGAAATTGTTCAGCAGACTGACTGTTAGCCATGAAGATATAATTGCTCAATTCACAACTTATTGTAGGTGAAGTAGTTGGTACAAACGTTGTTGGTAATTTCTATGTAAAAATTTGTTTATACTGAATTGAATTGTGAATTGAGCAAATATTTATGAGAATTTTTTATATTAATAAAGAATGTTTAATAAAATTTTTATTTATTTACCTTGAAATCAGATGTTTCTTTTACCTTTTTGCTTCACCTACTTTTTTTATTAAATGAACTTTAATTAATTTAAGCGACACTTTACTTTAACACAACCACGCACTACAAAAACTTTCGAGAAACTAAATCGAAGTAAAGGAAATAAAGTTGAAAGATGCAAATGGAATTTTTAAAATACTGGAAAGTTTCCAAGAAACAGAGTTCCGGGGAGTAAAGGAAACTATTTTTCTTTGAAAATAAATTCTATTTTGAGAGGAGAGAGCATTTTACTTAAAGACGTTTTTAGAAGTAGTGTTAGTGGGCAGCTTTTGAAAATACTGGTAAAACAGGAATTAGAAAGCATACATATGTATGCATGCATACATTTATATAAAGCATATTCGCTCAAAAGGGGCGCCAGCCGACGACGAATTTTAATTGGCTTCTTATACAAATCAATACACATCCATAAATATGCAATGATGCAAACAATTCAATGCAAACTAGAAACGAGTGAAATCAAAGAGCTTTCGAAATAGGGGAATAAATTTGAGAACAGGTACATCATGGAAATATTATGTAAATATTATGTCTTTGACAGCCGCGAACTACTCAAGAGCAATAAAATAGAAGGAAGCAATGTTAATAAAAAGTTAATATCGTGATGATGGTGAAAACAAATGCAATAGGGTTTTAATATAAATCCTATGAAATACTATTGTCAGCGGGGGTGGGGAAATATTCTGCAAGAAGTTAAGCGAATCAAATAAAAGCCAGGGAATTTAAGGTACATACCAAAAATAAAAAAAGTGGGGAAAATCTTTACAGCTTTCGAAGTTGTTTATAGGAGGAGCAGAACAGATGTATGAGGGTTGGAAAGTAGTTTGCTCAGTATTTATTAACAGCAGTAGAAAGATTGATGAAAAAACAGAAAACAAGAGAACAACAAAAAATTGCAAGAAACTAAAAAAGCAATGGAAAAAAGGAAGAAAGTCAAGAGAGCTTTCGAACTTGTGTATGAGAGGCTACGCCGTAAACTGGAAAGCATTCCAGAAGTTGTTATTTTAGGCAGCAAAAATAACAACTTGGAAGGGTTTATAACGAGAGGACTGGGAAAGATGTTGCTATGCAATTAAGACAGAACTGAAAATGGAGCAGTATAGCAAATTCGCAATAAAAAAAGAAATCCAGCTTGTCTATAAAAGAAGGGAAAATCAAAACGGATAATATGATAAGATTAACTAACTATCAAATGGTTGAGCACGTAGTGATGCATTAAGCTCAAGCAAAACTTCTAAAACTGTTTGTTTCAGCAACAGTGTTGTTCCTTTATAGTCACAAACTCTGCCAAAAAATGGTTGTTATATTTGCAGATCTTAGAACATCTTGCTTGAATTTGCCGTACACTTGCTTAATTTGCCGAGCGACTAAATCATTACAGTTTAAAGTGCTTTGTTAAAAAAAGCAATTTTGCAGAACTTCATGTAACACAGCTGTTTTTAACTTTTGCAAGTTTTAGAAGCGCCAATAATGGGCGCAAATTGTGAAGAAAAAGTTGTCTCAGCAAATTGGAATTATTTTAACCTAATTGATTGGAACTGTCTCTACTTCCATTGTACAGGTAAGTTAAAACCGCAATTAACAAACATTGTATACTAATTTAATTGTTTAACGATTACCTGATCATTCGCAAAAAATTTTACACGCTATGGTGAGCATTCCTATGAACAACGAATGGCTGCTCATCAAATTATTGTGTGTACATACATATGTAGTAATTTTTGTAAAAAAAACAGACTTTTGTGTTGAAATGTTAGTTAAACAATGTCATGAATGTCTAATTGACGATTTCGGAAACAAGGATACATCTTCAGCCGAGTATTGCGGTATTGGTTTGAAGCCAACAAGCATTTCTAAGGGTATTAAGTATCAGCAACAGTTTGACTGGAAGGCCAATCCAGTTACAGGCACATTATATAAGATAAAAGTTATAGAACTTAAAAGTATTATTGATTAAATTGAGCTGAGGGAACAAAACAGTATATAAAAGGTGTACCTTATGTACACGGGAATATGTAGTAGATATGTATGTATGTAATTGAAAAAGGTAAATACTTCCATATGTATGTACGTCCATATGTAAGCATAGTGCCAGGTATGTACATATGTACATACATACATACATAGTTCGTAATAACTCATAAACATGCAGTGATTGCTTAACATTCCTATTGCAATTTTAAAGTTATGATAGAGTTTGCCATTGCCCTTGTCTGATGACTGGGGAAAATTGTTTGTATGTATATCAACAGGTTTTTTTTAGTCCTGGATACTTCTTCACAAGTTTAAGTAATTAAATGCGCGTTTTTTCGAAGTTGCAGTTTACAGCTTAAGGTGTAGTTTGTGTATTACAAGAAGTCAACTTGTCTAGAAAGGCACTAAATTTTTGTAGTGATTTTCATATAAATTTTCTAGAGGAGTTGACCGTTTGTAATATGCAAACTACACTTAGGAGTTGGTAGTTCATAAACGGACCAGTTCAGTTGAATGATACAGTATATTCAAAGATTCGTTTTCATTGCTTTCTCTTTCATCGTCATCACTCAGCCGTTGTTGAAACTTTGTACATATCGCCCATTTACTCAGAACGTCATAACTCAAAAAAGCCTGTTTGCCAGAAATGGATTTTTTGAGTTATGACGTTCTTTGGGTTATGACGTTGCGTAAATGATGAATGATGATGATATAAACCACATACATATCGTTAACTTAATACGAAAAGGCCCTAACTCATTTTTTAATATTTTACAGGAGGAGGAAAAACCTAAATAAAAAAAAGATGCATTATTGATACTAAATTTTTTTAAACGCAATATTATGTGCTTATGTAAAGTGTTTTAAATAAAAATTGCGTTTAAAAAAATTTTGTATCAATATTGGATCTTTTTTTATTTAGTTTTTTCCTCCTCCTGTAAAATATTAAAAAATGAGTTAGGGCCTTTTCGTATTAAGTTAACGATAACGTTACCCTAATATTGAAACTCATATATTTTTTTTTTAAATCAATTTTTTTGTATTTTCGATAGATAAACATTTACATCAATCAAAAACTGGCATTAAGTTAGCATAAGTGACAAAATTAAACTATGTGTTGACGAGTTAGTCTATACAATTTGACATTAAAAACGCAACATAATTTAGTTTTAACACACGATTACATCCTAGCATGATTTTGAATGTAAAATTGTTTGGTAAAAAACATGTTAAGACCATGTTAAACTTTGCCACTTATGTTAACTTCATGCCAGTTTTTGATTATACATAAGGCCGCTAATGTATCGAAAAGTGTAAAAATGTCGATATAAAAAAAATAATGAGTTAAGGCCTTTCTATATTAAGGTAACGATATGTACGTCATTTAGCCGTTCTGCTCAGCCTGAACAAAGCTCAACGAAGCTGTGACCACTATAAGTTACACATACAATTTGGTAGGATTTTGTTGGATATGAGGCTCTCAGGGCAGAGATGGTCTAACCCACAGCAGTTTAATTAAACAAAAAGATTTTTCAGTTCCAACTTGTTTAGGATATCAAAAGGTGGCTTATTCTACTTCTTTTTTGGAGGTGGTAATGTAAAGAATGTAGTTATCACCAAAACAGCAATCAAAAAACAAATCTGGAGAAGAGGTATATTCTGCGGTGATAAACTAAATTTTAAATATTTTTGGTATACCTATAGAACGTAATGCTATTTTCGGAGTTTTTATGCGCTACAGGTTTATAGAGGTTTTTCTGTTTTGAAAACTTCAAGTATAGTTTCTAACATGATAATATATATATATTGTTACGTTTTTCTCTCTGTAAAAACGCTTTTCCGTAGATCCGAAGATTTGCAAATGAATACAAGAGCCGAGTGTAGTAATTAGGGTTAAGAATGATACAAGTTTTATTTACAAATACACTTAAACTAAATTACTCAAGAGCTTATATAAACTAATACAACTTAAACTACTGAATTACACACAAATATTCATAACTGGTTACCACTACGCCTTCCTCGCTGTAGTTTACACACGTCTCCTAGCTGGCTGCGCAAGTATTCACGTGACACCTCTCTGTCTGCTACTCGTCACTTACGAGACTCACTCTGCCGTCACTCACAGTTAATACACCAATTCCTCTTTGTCTGCTGCTTGTCACACACGGCACTCACTCTGCCGACACTCACAGTTGATACACCAATAAAGACTCACTGGCTTTACTTACACCCTTATACACGTCTATTCGCTGCGCTGTTCCCTTTACTCCAGTCGACACGATAGACTCCACAATAATCTCAATTCCATGACAGACTATTATTAATTCACAACTTAATTATCAACTGACTTGTTTACTTGCAAATGACTGACTTGTTCGCGACTGACTTGTTCGTAACTGACTCACACTGCAACTAACTAACTCATTGGATGCGTCACCTCTATTTATATTTCACACAAATTCCACTAGAAGTTTCAAGCAATGTCTAGACGATCATTATCATCTTATATGCTGCCTAATTAAGTTCATGTGGTAACTATGTACATATGTACATGTGTATATGCGTACGTGTGTACATCATTAACTAAGCAACACACGGTGGTTGTTTTTCTTTTGCTTTTCGTTTGAATTGGCATGTATGTATATATGTGTACAAATATGTGAATCTTCTTAATAAGCAGACGCTTTTTTTGTTGTTGTTGCTTTTGCTTGTTTAATCAAGCTAGGCATGCTTATTTAGTTGTTGGCTACTTTCTAGACTATTCTTTGCTTTGACCTTGTAGGAATATTTTCGCGTAGCATTTACATTAACCCTGTTGGAATATTTTTGTGTAATGCTGCTTAACATTGTTGACGGCTATTTTCGTAACAATATATATATATATATATATATATATATATACATATATATATATATATATATATAAAAGTAAAGTCTTAAATTCGCTGGAGTGAAGGAAGTTTGTTGAAGTTAACGTTAGTCATTTTATGTCAGGTGGAGACCGCAAGTTAAATAGACACCAACATTATTATTTCCTTTCTCCCTATCAAACTCATGACTGAAGGCCGGGGCACAATGAATCCGTCATACGTTAAACTTCGCCTTTTTCAACTGACAGCTAAGTTGAAATACATTGTTTCTTATGAGGGCTGTTACATTAAATGTTCCATACGTCAAACCAGGAATCGTCGACCCGACGATATGTATAAACAAAAATTTCAATATAATAATCTATTAACTTTATTCACGTTTAAAAACAATCGGTTATGTTCTGAATTCCATGTGAAATTAAATCGTTCGGAAATGCAATAGCATTGTTATTATAAATACATGCATACATACATACACATGTGCATACATACATATTTCCAACAATTCTATGGAAATTCCTCACGTTTTAATTTCATGTGGAATACATAACATACCCGAATATTTTTCTAGCATCAAACTTAAATAAATGTTATAATGCTTATAACATAATACATTTGTTTTTTGTCATTTTAAAAATTTCATCAAAAACTAAAAATTTTTGTTTCCCTTTACTTTTGTTTGTTTATATTTAAAAATATATGGTTTCATTTTACTGGATTTTACTGGCAAAAATTTGTCCAGTAAAAACTTGCATTAAGTGCGTTCGAGAACTCAAAAATTTGTACAAATTTTTACTATTTTTTACTGGATTGCGTTCGAGTACACAAAATCCAGTAAATGAGAGGGCGAACTGAGAGAGAAAAATGACAGTTCATTTACTGAGTAAATGCAAGTTTTTACTGGACAAATTTTTGCCAGTAAAATCCAGCAAAACGAAACCATATGTTTTTAAATATGTATAAACAAACAAAAGTAAAGGGAAACAAAAATTTTTAGTTTTTGATGAAATTTTTAAAATGACAAAAAACAAATGTATTAAGTTATAAGCATTATAACATTTATTTAAGTTTGATGCTGGAAAAATATTCGGGTGTTATGTATTCCACGTGAAATTAAAACGTGCGGAATTTCCATAGAATTTTTGGAAATATGTATATATTCACATATGTATGTATGTATGCATGTATTTATAATAACAATGCTATTGCATTTCCGAACGATTTAATTTCACATGGAATTCAGAACATAACCGATTGTTTTTAAACGTGAATAAAGTTAATAGATTATTATATTGAAATTTTTGTTTATACATATCGTCGGGTCGACGATTCCTGGTTTGACGTATGGAACATTTAAAAAAAATTACTTTGTGCCCTTTTTTTAAAATTATTTCCCAGTTTTTCGTTGTCTTGAATATATCATCCTAATAACTTATCACGTTAAGGGTAAAAAGCTTAGAAACTTTAACGGCCTGGCCCGCAATGTCGACAAGAAAGTTTCTATCGCTTACTTATACCTGGTTTACATTAGGCGTTTTTTCATGAAATTTCATGAAATTATAGCACGCAACTTTTTTTATTTGCTGATATCAGCGCTATAGAAGAGAGTCATATATAAGAATTGATGTAGCATGAACCTCAGAAGCATTTCTGGCACTTTTTTAGACTTTATTTGCTTCTCCGGGCCAGCTATTGACAAATGAAAAAATTTTCATGCAACTTATTTCATGAAAAAATGCTAAATGTAAATCAGGTATTATATTTAAAACAAAATCAAAATAAGAAAGTTTATTTTTAAAGTTTCTTGTCGACATCGTGGACCAGCCAAATAAGTTTAAATAAAAACATATGTCCATATCTATTACTTTTATTATTAAACAAAGTGTTCTATCGTGTATTTCATATTTATAATATTTTTAGCGCCAAAATTGGTTATCAGCTGTTGTATATATTTTACTGGATTTTACAATTTTTCCGTTCGCGTACTTTTAGATGCAAACTTTTTTATTGATAGTAATTTCTTTAAATTACTCAGTAATTACTCAGTTACTGGATTTTACTGGAAAAGTACTCAAACGCACCTATTGTGAAAATTATATGAATATGTAATAATCAAGGCAATTTCAGAAATTAATTTGAAGTCTTGAATTCGCTTTGCCGTGCACCTGTTTAATTTGCCGAAGCAGGGCTGCAAAGTAAATAATGGATTCGCCTTGGTGCAGCTTTAACACTAACAGTTTAAAATGCATTGTTGGGAAACAGCTGTAGTGAACTTAATAAGAAAACAGCTGGTTCTCTATATTATTAAGTTAACAAGCGCCAAAAGCCAGAAATGGACGCAAGTTGTGAAGAAAAACCCGCCATTCAACAAAATAAAATAATATTAACTCTATTAAATGGAACGGGCTATGTTTTCGATGTGCAGGGTAAGTACTAGTTGCAATTAATAAAAATTAGCTTCTAATTTTATTGAAGTATGTTGAAAGATTACTTGACCATACGCAAGAAACATCACATTGTGGGAGCTATGGTGGGCACTTGTACTAACAAAGGCTGGTCAGCAAACGATTGCAGTAAGTTATGGTAGGAAGAGAATTTATTTTTTCTATAAATAGTTAATTTACAGCCATGCCTGTGGAATTGACGAATTTGGAAACAAGACTGTTGCTTGAGCAGGACATTGCTGTACTGGTCTCAAAGCAAGAAGCACTCTTAAAGCATTTAAGTGACGAACAATTAAGAGAATATCAGCAACAATTTGAGTGGAGAATAAATCAACAAGCAGATACTTTAAAGGAGGAAAAAGCTAAGGAATCCGAAAGAAATATTGATAAAATTGTAGCAGGGAAAAGGAACAAGTTGCTAAAGCAAGGGGTACCAGAAAAAGGCAAGTGTAAGCCAGACACAAACAAATGGTGGTATTTGAACTGTCATTGTAGAAAAGTTTTGAATATTAAAACTTACTTTAATACTTGAGTTGCAAAAAATTAATACCAATAAGCCGTAGAAAAAAATTGCAAGTCCAATGCATAAAGCTCTGTTTCTGTAAAAAGAATGAGTATGAGTTTGTTATTTGATCTTTTTTTAATTTGCCTGTTTTCACATGTATTTTTAATTAATGTACTTTAAAATATTTTAACAGATATCCACCTGAATCCTTTAGAAATTTTGCAAGAAATACGTGATGGCTTTAAATTTGATCGTAAAAATGCTTTGCTGGACATACCTTGTGCTCATGTAGACACTCATGGTAGGTTACAGCATATAAAAAGAAAAAATAACGTAATACCTTATAAATTTCTTTCAGTCGGCCATGTAGTTGAATTTTCGCAACCTGGTCATTCTCTTAAGTACCTGGTTTTTCGTGAATATTGGCTCAAAGGCAAATATGTTACTTGTGGTGATACTTTCGGTGCCGACTTTCTCATCTATCCGGGAGATCCTTTACTTTATCATGCTTCGCATATTGTTATTTTGTTAAAAAGTTCAAAAATTAAACCTCTGGATTTTGTGACTAAAGTACGTTTATCGGTCACGGTTAATAAATTGTGTGTTTTTGCCTACTTTGCTGAGTGTGAAACTGAAAATGAAGAACCTAAAATCATATACCAGACGTTTGTGTGGGAAGGCAATCGTAATAAAGAAAATTAATTAAGTCCCGAGAAATAATCAAGAAACTAATAGCAAATAAATCAAGACTGGAAAGGTAAACAGTTTAATATTTTTACAAGTAACCTGGAGAGAAAGCCCAAGGAAAATTTTATTGTTATGCTTATTTTTCATTATCTGTATTTTTGGACATAGATTTAGTTTTTCATTCCAGGTCGCAAAAATATGCATGTAGTTTTGTTTCTGTAGTTTTCCAGATTTTTGCTGTAATGACAATCAAGGTACATACATACATATCGTTCATTTACTTGATCAACTTCATAACTCAAAAAACTTGTTTTCCAGAAAACGATTCATTTCATTTTCTTTCAATAATTGAATATACAAGACATTTGTATGAAATTTCAACACAATGTGAATAACTATGTGATGATTATTTCTGCATTATTAACTCAAAAATTTTAATTTTTAATTATGACGTTCAAGTAAATGTGCTTCTAACGTAGTTAAATGTTGCTAGCCAAGAAAATGTTCTGTTTTTAAAATTTAAAAAAGTGTGGTTTTATCTATTATTATCAGTGATGCCAGAATTCCTTCACCAAAAATGACTAAATGTAGACAAAAAATGGCTAAAAACTAGCTAAAAAAATGGCTAAGCGAAAACGAATGCAAAATCATGAATATTAGCAAAAACAAGAAGGTATTTCATATATTATTTTTTTAAAGCAAATGGGGAACTTTTTTAAGTAAATAAAAACAACAAACTAAAGTAATAAATAAAATGATTTATCTTCAGGTAATTAAGAAACTGTGCATATAGTGCAAACTTGCAATACTTGCAGCACGCCTTCTATTCATTTGTACATTCTGCTATTCAGTCTTTAAATTTTTGGGTTACTAATCCATTTCTTGCGAAATTTTTGTTTAAAATTTTTATTCATTTTCTATTTTTTAAACTTTCATTTAAACTTTAATTTAGTTTTTATTTTAACTCGTGTAAAAAAATGACCCTTGTTTGATTGATATCATAAACTACCAATTAGACCCGACAACTCATAACATTGCAACGATTATAAGAATGCAGTAGTAAATCTTAAGCTGAAAGTCCATACCATCCGTTCTTTGCATATGCGTTGTAAGCGTTTCTGTACGTTCTCTCCGATTCTAAATTCGAGTTACATGCAATACGTCTTATGCGCAAGTATTTTCGTTGTTTTAATGCAAAAAGAGAGAATATTTAAATTCACCACACGAACATTTGGCTATAAAAGAGAACATGATGCATGCGACGGATACAAAAGTAGAAAGTAAACCTACTTTATCCATCCAATGCGTCTACACATTCTTTGCGTTTTGTTCTGTAACTTGCCACATTCAATTACCTTGATTCTACTTTTTGGCACATGCATAAAACGGAACTACGCATTGAACGGATGGTATGGACCTTCAGCTTTATTGTTACCAATTGAGCCATCTCTTTCAATAAGCGCTTATTAGACAGTAACATATTGCTCTGTTGTATTTTTTTTTTTTTTTTTTTTTTTGTAGTTCCTTTGTTGCATAGCTGTTCAGTATGATTTTTTTTATTTGAATTTTTTCATAAAATTAAATTAATTTTAAATTTTATTTCTGTTTAAGAAATAGAAAAAAATTTAAAAAAATCACTCCTTCAGAAATTCAAATAAAAATATAACAAATTAATGCTTTATTTGAATTCAGCGGCTGAAATTTTTTTAAATTATATTTCTATAGTTTGAATGAAATTTTATTTTATTTCATTTGAGTTTTTGAAATTCAAATAATTTTTTGTTAATATGTAAACCAAATTTATATTATTCAACAAAAACTTTATTGATTATTTCAAATTCATAAAAGATAGTTTCAAATACCTTTAAATTGTAAAAACATATACAAATAAAAAAATTTTGTTTTATTATTGAACATACTTCTTGTAAGATGATTTCTAGTAATGTCACCTTGGATAATTGAGAAATACATTTAGCGCCATATCCGTGTTTTGTCTACTTTTAACGTTATTTTCATATAACAAAATATTTAGCTCAATAAAAATAAGGTATTATGTTTTTGCAAAACTTACGCGAAATAATTATGTGCTAGCTCTAAATAAAATTCAAATTTTATTGTACACCTAAGGAAATTTCATAGTGAAAAATAAAATGAATACCAGAGGCTTAGTAGTAAGAAAAGATAAGAAAAACGCGTTCGCTCAAAAAGTGCTCTTTTTCATTGCTGATACCATTAGTCCGTTTAAAAAAAAAAGTTCAACTATAGAACTCTCTGACCTAAATATATCATAAATGGTTGTTATATATTTTTAAATCTAATAAATATTCCTTTTTATTTTTCAGAAATAGTTTCTATTCAAGAAATAATAGCCTGATTTAATTAATTTATTGTTTTTTTTTTTTTTAAATTAAATTCTGAGAAAAACTATTTGAGTTTTTTGTAGTCAAATAATATTGAAATGAATTTTATTCAAATTTTGGATATTTAAATTCATAAAATTTTCTTTTGTTTTAAAAATACGAACAAAATTTCGAATATTGTAAATTGATTTAATACTCTAAAAATTGGATTTGAGCAATGTATAAATTTAAAATATTTCAATCGTTTTGTATATATTGTATTGAATTTTCACATCTATCTATCTATCTATATAATTAATAGGCGAACATGTTTTTTGTAATCCCTTTTACGCTGGTACCACTGCACCGATTTTTAAAAGATTTATATGGTTTTAAAGGATTTTTTATACAGATGTGCAGAATCTATATTTTATTGAAATCGGTTTAGTATTTTGGGAGCTATAAGCGTTTAAAGTTGCTACTACTGCATGCAAACATATTACACACGCATTTATTAGCTTATAAGTAAAAAATAACCAAAACATGAGTGTGTGTGTGTGTTTGTAGTATTTCTCTTGATCTAACAATTTTTTTCTCTTATTTGTTGTATGAAAGCCATAATATAGGGTGTTTTTTTAGAGGTATAGAAATTCGAATTGAAATAAAACACAAGAAAATCGTTTTAATGTCCATTAATTTGGCTTTATTGGAAGGATAATTTTATGCCATTAATGTTTAAATATGATTTCGGGCATGTGGCCGCCGCGGCTGGCTCGAATAAAGCCAATTCTACAGGTCCAATTTTCAACCACTTTTTCGAGCATATGGGGCCGTATGTTGGCAATAACGCCACGAATGTTGGCTTCCAAGTCCCCTAACGTTTCTGGTTTGTTGGCGCAGACGAGCGACTTCACATATCCCCAAAGAAAATAATCCAATGGTGTCAAATCACACTATCTTGGTGGCCAATTGACAGGTCCATTCCGCGAAATTATGCGATAGACGATTATGTCGACCATAAAATGGACGGAGCTTGCGGTAAACTTCGCGAACTGAACCATTATTTTCGAAATAAATTTGCACGATTTGCAAGCGTTGTTCTTTTGTCAACCTGTTTATGATGAAATGGCAAACCAAACTAAATATTAATCACTTGACAGCTGACAAAATGGCCGCCAGTTAAAAAAGTGATGCCAACTTAAAGTTCTATACCTCAATAAAAAACACCCTTTACTTAAAGGAAGAGAGTTGAATAAATTGAATTAACTTGGTTAAAGGGATTTTGTTTATGTTTTTTTTTTAATTTCATGTATTATTTAATTATGCTTGCATATGTATGTAAGTTTGCGTGTGGCTGTGTTTTAATGAATTTTTTTATGACGTTTAGATACATTTTCTTTGAATCTTAAATTATTTACATTTGGTATATCTAGTAACAAATAATTGTTAAATTTTTATTATTTCTAATTTAAAATAAAAACTATAACTGAAACAAAAATATTTTTAGTTTTCATTCCATTCACTTATTACAGCTATGCTTTGTTGAGAGTTTAAATTTTTTACGAAAAATCACAAACAAATTTCATGTATGGAAAAATAGCTAGATTAAAATAAAAATGGATAAAAAAAATAGCTAATAGCTAAACTCACTTTTCTTCCGGCTAAATGGAATGAAAAATGGCTAAATTGGCATCACTGTGCAGCATCCTCTTTTTTTTTTAATTCATGTTTTTTATTTATTGTACCTTCATATATGAACTAACAATAAGTATTCAAATCTTAAATCTAAAATATAATTAGTAGGCTCAACCAATGTCGGACATAACTTAGTGATAGTTTCAAGTATAGTATAGATAGTAGTATAGATATAGTATAGATAGTATTTTCAAGCAGCTTCATTTGGAGTGTTTAGTATTAGAGCCCTTGTATTTTTTTTTTTTTTAAATCTGATGTGTCCAGTAAAGTTCAAAATATTACGAGCAAGCGGATTAGGATGTGACTCGAGTTTTGTTAGATATTTGCCTGCGTATCTTGCAATTTCTTCAGTCACAGTGGCATATTTAAATCACGATGTATATTTGAATTTTTGATGAACCATGGAGCCGATGTTATCAAACGTAAAATTTTGTTTGTCTTCGTTTGATTTTCTCAACATTTGAAGCTGAAGTAGTGCCCCATAGCTGAATTCCGTAGCACCATATTGGCTTTAAAAGCGACTTGCATATTAAAAGTTTGCAGTCTAGGCTGAGTGTTGAATTTCTGCCAATCAGCCAATGTACCTGAGTTAATTTAAGTGTCATTTGAGTTAACTTAGAGTCAATGTGGTGTTTCCATGTAAGTCGTAGATCAAGGTGTATACCAAGATATTTCACATGTGAATGTTGAGGAACAACTTGATTGTTAATCCGAATGGGGGAGCAAGTATCTCTTCTTAGTGTGAACGTTATACGGACACACTTTTGTTCATTGACTTTAATTCTCCATAAGTTTAACCAAAGCTCCATCTGGCTAATGTGTTCCTGGAGTTTTGCGGGATGCCTCATCAGGGTTTTTGTGCATACTAAGGCAGGCTGTATCGTCGGCAAATGTGGAAGTATGGATACTACTGCTCACAGGCATATCGCAGTATAAATCAAATATAAAACTGGCCCCAGTATACTCCCCTGTGGTACACCGGATGAGATAGTTTCAGGCATACTCATAAAGTGTCCTTCCACAACTGTAAATTTTCGGGCAAGAATGTAACTTTCCCAAAGATTTAGAATATTTATTGGTAAGTATGTCTTCAATCTCAAAATCAGGCCTTCATGCCACACTATCAAATGCCTGAGAAACATCAATAAACAGGGCAGAACAATACTTATTTTCCTCAAATGTTTTTCTTATAAATTGAACCAATCTATGCGACAATTTTGTCATGAGTAGCTTTTCAAAGAGCTTTGACATTGTTCACAGTAAACTTACTGGCCTATATGACTCAGCCTTGGTAAGATCTTTACCTGGCTTTGGAATCATTTTAACCTTGGCAATCTTACAGCAGTGTGGATAATACTCCAGTCGTAAAATAGCATTAAAAATTAATAACAGGATTCTAATTGCAGTACGAGGCAACTTAATCAGCATCTGGTTACTAATTCCATCAATACCGGCAGCTTTTTTCGGGTTGAGTTCGCCAATTAGTTTTTGTACATCACTCATCTTAAATTTTAAGGGTCGAGGGGTAGAGCAACTACACTCGGCAAAATCAGCAACACTAGTACATGTGTTTGGTGTAAATACGGATTTTAAGTGCTCAGCAAATATTTTACCTTTTTCAGTATCGCTTCTTGCCCAACCTCCAGTAGATGTGCGCATAGGTGGCTTAAACTCAACGGGTGTTTTAAGCTTTTTAGCAGTGCGCCACAAAGAGTAATTAGATGCTGGTGTGACATCAAGACCTTCCAGATAATTTTTAAAAGATGCAGTTTTTTCAGATGCAAGCAACTCTTGGAGTCGTTTAGTGCACTCCTTAAATCTGATTTTGTGTTGAGGTGATCTGTGCTGTTGCCATTCCCTTCTAGCTCTTCTTTTTTCACGTACGAGATGGTTAACGTCTGTAGAATAAATTCTCTTAAACCCAGTATGCGGATGGGAGGTAGTGGCATGTTCAGCAGCTTGTTTAATATTCTCGTTAAGATGGGCAATGTTAGATTCAATATCATCGGGTGTTCTTAGCGTAATATTTTCCGTGCAATGACTACTAAGATATTTTTTGAATTCCAGCCAATTAACACGATTTATCATCTTGACATATGAGTCAGGTAAAGCGCTTCTCAGTGGGCTACAGATTGTAACGATCGTAGGGGAGTGATCGGACGAGAGATCTAGGGAAGCTTCAACGTGAATTAAATCCCTAGAAATACTTTTTATGACGCCAAAATCTATAACATCCGGAATTTTTCGTACGTCAATAGGCCAGTAAGTGGGCTCCCCACTCGAAATAACATCCAAGCCCATTTTTGAAATTGTGTTAAACAACGCCCTACCTCTAGGCGTAATAAGACGCGAACCCCAGAACGTATGCTTAGCATTGTAGTCGCCAGCTGCTACGAAACAAGGTCCAAAAGATTTGTAGAATTTCTCGTATTGATCCTCAGTGATTGAAAATCTAGGAGGGGAGTAAATTGAAGATATCACGAAATTTGTACAAAAACTTTCAATGCCAATATTTGTTGCTTGTAGTTGTTCTTCACAAATGTTGTCAAGAACATAGTGCTTGAGTCTTGACTTTATTAGAACTGCTGATCCACCGCATGCTCTTCCTCTAGGGTCCTTTGAATCATATAAGGTATAGCCATAAATTTTAAAAAGACTTCTCGAAGTCAAATGAGTCTCAGATACTAAAATTATATCAATTTTTTTCCGTGAGGAAGTGCTCAAGTTCATTTTTATGATGGCGAATGTCGTTTGCGTTCCAGAAACATATTGTTAACGTGTTCATGGCTTGTTAATTAATGCTTGAAGCAGAGAATTCTGCATTCGCAGCATTTCTTGCATCATGCTAGTCATATTTGTTGTAAAATTGTTTATAGTTTGCACCAGATTATCAATAGTAGCTTCAAGGCGATTAAAATTAAAGCTTTCGTCGGTATTTTTTTTTTATTTTTATTTTTTTTTTTTTCATAATAACGGAAAATCTCGAGATACAGAGTCAATTCAAAAAAAGTAATTTACAGGCATTGGAGCTCAGTATCATATGCATGAAAATTTACTATCAAAGTACTTATGTATGAAATTGAAGCAAATTGACAAATAAAAAACTTTAGTCATTTCGGCATTTCGCCTAAAACTGAAGTGTGTTTTAACAAAATGCTACTGTTATTTATACCAAAATATTTATCATAAAATTTCCTACCATACTGCATTTATAGAATATAAAAATTTTGTCTCGTTCAATTTTTATGTAAGAAAAGGTAAGCAAAAATTAAAAAAAAAAAATTATAAGCTCGTATTTGAAAATCTGAATTGGTAATGCTGTGAATAAAAAACCATCGAACAAAATAGAAACGTTGCTTTGAGAGAGAGATTTAGGAAATTTAATAAGCTTTCTAATACATGTAATTAGGTTCAAATTCGTTAAGAACTGCATGAGCTAGGGGGAAATTACTAAAGCAAAATTTTTTAATTTTTTTGCAAAAAGGCATTTTTCTTAAAAAACAAAAAAAAAACGATTTGAGAGAGCACTTCCGGTTCATCAATATTTGAGTGCAATATACCAAAATTCTTGGTTTTTAGAAAAAAATAAAATAAAAAATGAGGCGGTCTAATGTACATACATACATACATACATACATATATATTTTTTAATAACTAATATTTTCTACCATTGAACAATATTTCTTTTGCAATTTACAGCTTCAACCTACCGCCACTATAACCACATGTCTAATGACTGCAATCCAAAAACAATTACATACATACTTTGGAAACTGAAAATCGACACAATTAATACAAACCTATCTATGGGCGTATTGAAAACAATAAATTTAAAACACGTGATTAAAAAAGAAAATTGTCTTTGTCGTTGCAACAACTGAGAGCGGTCATTGTAAATGTTCTCCAAAGAAGTCAACCTTAAAATCATACAGCAAAATACAACGGTACACAACTTCAATAAAAGTAGTAGCAGTTTAGGTAAGTACTAAATTAAAGAAACATTAATTGAAAATTATGTAGAAAAAACTTATATATATTATATTTATATATATTTATATTTATTCAACTGAGGAAAAATTTATCGTAAGTAAAAGCTTAAAAAATGAAAAATATAATCATGTTATGATCTGGGAATTGCAAAGTAAAATTTCCCTGCAGATTTGTGATAATTGATACATCTGTGTGCCATGTGCCACACAAGCGTAAAAAAAGCGTAACCACTAATTACTAATGAAAAATAGTTTGACTCAGACACGTATTTATTAAGTTAAACTGTTTCATACATAACTAATAGACAATTTTATAGAATCTATAAGATGATTGGAAACAGTTTAAATTAATAAGTACATCTCTGAATCAAACAGTTTTTCATTCAGTTTCCGAACAAAATTTTTGTCCGGACAAAATTTTTTTTTATATGTATTTTGACTTCTCTCTTCTTGAGAGAGAGAAAATATTTTTTACGAACAACTTTCAGTTTGAATGCGCTGATTTACACGGGCATAATTGTGCTGGCATAACATGCCAGTTTGTTGGTGAGAGAGGCAAAGAGAGTGGTTTTGCGGTTGGCATAACTTTTCAACCAGCTTCAACCCCGCATTAGTCCCAAATCACACTGTGCAAGTCTTATTGCTAAGCTGATTAGTTTCATGGAGAGAGAGACGAGGGGAACAGCAACGTTTCTTTTCCCCCCGTCTCTCTCTCCTAATAAACTAATCAGCTTAGCAATAAGACTTGCATAGTGTAAATACGGACTTAGCAGCATAAACCAATACACATACAACTTAAAAACAGCAAATGTTAAATGCGCTGATTTACACGGGCATAATTGTGCTGGCATAACATGCCAGTTTGTAGGTGAGAGAGGCAAAGAGAGCGGTTTTGCGGTTGGCATAACTTTTCAACCAGCTACAACCCCGCATTAGCAGCATAAAACCAATACACACACAACTTAAAAAACAGCAAATGTAAATGAATACTAAAAACACTAACACACACAAAGCTGTGTATACGAATACATTTTGTGCCAGGTGAATTAGTCTCGTGTAATTTGGAAAAGAACAAAAATTGTGCGGCTTAAAAATTGTTCTCGTCTAAACTACCTCAATTGGTTTAATTTTATATTTTGTTCGGGCAAAATCGAACTGAGCTGCCAAGTATTTTAATTTTTCAACCAAAGTTGAACTGAGCTGCCACATGTTATATGAATAATAAAAGCACAGAATATAATTGTATTAATTACAATAGAAATAAAAGCAAATTGGAAAATAAAACATATACATGTGGAGCTGAAGGAATTAATTGCATTAAACAATCAAAAATACACAGCGAATTGTAATCATTTGCCGCTGTGCTGCACTTATAAAATTAATATACATCGCTTATACACGTATTTCATATGGTAGCTTTGATTTTCCAGACAAATTGTTCGAAATGGATGAATGGTGCTGCAGAAAACTCTCTGTAAATAAATTTTTGTCTGGACAAAAATTTTGTTCGGAAATAATGGATGAATCCAGCTTAAGTCTTAAATTAAATTGATGTTTAATTGTTGGCCCTGTGAGTGACTAGCAAAATAACGGGACGGGATGGTCTCTAATAGCAATAACTGGGAAAATTTTTATTAAAAATATACATACACACATACATATATTCCTAATTTTTCAATTAATTTTTATACTTATGTATTTCGGTCACGTTTACCAGACTTGCAGGGTAATGATGCATTTTTTTTTGTGGCACATGCGGAGTGTATATGTATGTATGAGTCGATGGTTTGCAAGTCAGCCTGAGGCATTTAGATGCATTTTATGATTTTGTTGTGTTGCAAAAGACGTTTAATTTCAATTTACGACTAATGTACGGAGAGATGAAGAGAGTTTAGTGCTGGCACATAAAGAAAAGCAGCACACTTAACACGGAAGCTAATTGCAGCGATTAATAAAATATTTGCAACAAGCGCTGACAAACCTAAACATGATTCGACGTGTTTTTTCGTACAGAAATTGTTAAAGTGCAAACAAAAAAATGTGAGTGTGTGTATACATACGCGTGTAAGTGTATATCTTTTGTAAAGGTACCAACAGACGACATGTTTTTTACATGTGTTTTTTAAGTTTTCGACTCGTATGTTTTTCTTTATGCTTGTCAATATTGGTTAATTTACATAAGGTTTATAATTTTTGGTCACAAACGTACATGTAGTATCACTTCTTCTTTTGCAGTACATAAATATCCACGTAGTTTGTTTTATAAATGGCTTGCAGCCGTCGAAATATTTTTGGTTCCGTCGCTGTAGTAGTGGCGACGCAAATTTGCTTTTTTAATTTTTTCTTTTTTAAACAAGACGTTGAGGTTGTATTTAAAAATCTATACATTTTTGGACTTATTTTAATAAAACGACAACGTTAAATTAAAAAAAAATATATAATTAATTTGTCTTGCAAAATACTTCATTCAGATGGCTAATGATAGTGCACATAATCAACCGCCGACGAATTTGTTCGCATGACATAGACATTTGGAGCTGTATGTTTAACATAAGAAAATAGAGCACGCTCTATTTCTAATAATGTCTTATGTTGTTTGTCATGTTTTTTACACAAGCAATGTTTTAAAGGTAACACACGACATGTTTTCGTTTACATATGTAAATTCTGGCACATACAATGTGAAAAACATGTCGTCTGTTGGTATCTTAAGATTTCGTTGGTTTGTTATAAATTTTCGTTAAAATGTACATATGTACATACATATCTAATTGACTTCAAAAATATATTACAGTTGAATGTAATGAATAAAATGTTTGTATTTTAGGAATAATTTTCTCCTTTTTAAGATTTTTGACGCACTAATGATTGTTTAAACATACTTATAAAACTTTTATTTCCCTGACCATAAAAAGCCTCCCCCTACTCACGATTCAAAAAAATAAATAAATCGCTTAAATTTTGGTGCCTTTCCTTAAACTGCATACTTGCATTCATAAAATATGTATGTACATACATATGTATGTATTTATGTATGTATGTATATCATTCATCTCATTATGCAAATTTAACAAACTTTTAAGTCCTTTTTATTTGTATCTATCTAATGCATCATTAATAATTTTAAAGGAGTCTACACCAAATGATGATGGACTAAAATGCGTAGCATTAAATTTATTTATTTCAAGCCTCAGGCATGTTTTAAGCTGCAAGTTGTTTTCGTTTTTTTTTTTTTTTTTTTGTAATTTTCGAAACAGACATTTATTTTTCTTTTACTGCATTCATGTTCATCTTTGTCTTACCATGCTAGTGCAGCATTATTGTACATTGTTTGTATGGAACATCAGCCATAACTAATGCACTTTATAGTGGGCTGTTTAAAGATATTTTTTTTTAATATATTTTGGCATTGAGAAGGTGTAAAGGGGTTGTCCACAATAACAAGGATGAGGTACACAGTCATTGTTTAAACAGCATGTTGTTCCGTTCTGCTAGTGTTTGTCATAACAATTTACAATTGTCTTTAGTGCAATTTGTTGCTTAAAAATTATCACATCTACTTTAGCTTGCAGAGCGATACGAACTTTGGTTCTTGTAATTACACAATTTTAAAGATCCAAAAATGGGCGGGGATACGCCCTTAAAAATATATTATTATATTTCACGTAGTTTTACTTAATCGATTTTTATACCTTGAGTTCCAAAATACACACAATCTTCCATATAAAAATTGGTGGAGTCACTCCCATTAAAATTTAATATTTTATTTTAAGTAGTTCCGAATTCGGATCAAGAAGTTCGTGACTTTTTGAATGAAACAGTTTTCTTTTTTTTGCAAAACAAAAATTTATTTTTCAACATAATCTCTTTTTAACTCAATACACTTAGTCCAACGTTTCTCCAGTTTTTGTATCCCTTCCAAAAAATAGGATCTTCAAGGTTCTTCAAATTGGTCAATAATTTCATCGTTGGAGCTAAATCTCTTTCCATCGAGCCATTTCTTTAGGTTTGGAAATAGGAAGTAGTCACTAGGGGCTAAATCCGGAGAATATGGCGGATGGGGTACAAATTCGTAGCCTAATTCATAGAGTTTTGCCATTGAGACTGCACACGTGCGCACTCGTGTATTATCTTGATGAAAATGAACTTTTTTCTTGGCGATATGGGATCGTTTTCTTTTTAAATTTTCATTAAATCGGTCTAATAAGTTGGCATAATATTCGCCGTTTGTTGGTTTTTCGATGTGGTTTATCCCGCGTGCATCCCCAAAAACTGTTGCCATCACCTTATTGGCCGACAAACTCACCTTGGCCTTCTTCGGAGCAGGTTAAGACTGCTGCTTGGTCTCTGGAGTACAGTAATGGCTCCATGTTTGATCCACAGTTACAAAACGCGGCAAAAACGTATTCGGAATGCGGTTAAACAACTCCAAACAATCCTTTGAAGTTGTCACACGTTTACGTTTATGGTCAATTGAGAGCAAACGCGGCACTTTTACTCTTCGATCGGCCAACACCATATCGTGGATTTTTTTCGACATTTTCGGGTGTACTGACCTCAATTGGCCGTCCAGAATTTTCAGCGTCATTTGTACTTATGCGACCACAACGAAAGTCAGTAAACCACTTTTTTTAACATTGAAATCGATGGTGCAGTGTCCCCATATTATTTATCGAACTTTTCCTTGGTTTGATTAACGGTTTTTTTTTCGCAAAAAATAATGTTTAACGAGCACTCGAAATTCACTTTTTTCCATTGTAGCAAAATACACTAGGTTGTATGTATTGAACAGCTGTTAAACGGAAAGTAAATGACGACACTTGCTCAGTAGTCTATTAACAGGTGGTACTTGATGGGAACAGTGTTGCATTTCATATAATTACGAGGAAAGTTCGAAAAGTTACGGACTTATTGATCCGCCTTCGTAGCATGTTGTGCTCTTGATAAAAAAAATATTGGATAGATACCTAATAAAAACCATGAAAACCTATTTAATTTAATCAGATTAGGAGTCTAGTCTCATCAATATATTTTCTCAGGTTTTTTATAGTCTGAACCCCTAGATATTCTATATCTACTATATTTTTCAGATATAGAAGATGTCTCTTCTAATTTAACTGCATTGAATTGTCCAGGATTAGGGTTTAGCCTCACTTATCTTGTATATTCTGAGTTTCATTTTATATTCATACCAGTATACTTCAAGTTTTTTCCGTCGGGCTCTGTTAGAAAAGAGAATTCTGGTTTCTTTCCTAAGATTTATCAGATATGCTGTCATCCAAGGCTTTTATTTCGGGCTTTTCTATTACGGAGTAGATATCACTCACCTCAAAGGTTTCCCTACTGTCAGTACTCAGTCTTTCCACCTCCGAATCTATCAGCTCCACACGTGTCAGTTGGTGCTGAGTAGTTTTCGAGTTTGTGTTGTAGACATAGCCTAAATATTGACCAGTCAGTTTTGGTGTTATGTAAAGATGTCTTCTCTTTGCTTTATGAACAGTTATATCTTTTAAACTCCACTACTTTCCCTCCTTCCACTGCCATGTTTGTTTATCTCTTAAATTTGGCTTCATTTAAACCAAAACCGCTTCAATCACACTTGTCTCTTATATAACGCTCACACCTTGTTTAATAAAAAAAAAAGTACAGTAGTCTTCAACTAAAGTTTCATGAATTCATTATAGATTTTGTACATTTTGTACTTGTTCATACGCCTTTGGGGTCTAATTTCATTTGTTACCATAAACGGCATTTTAGCCATTTCGTTTCGAAAAAATAACAAAATAAAAATTGCATACTATTTTCGTTTGCTACATTGTAACCAACCAACCAACCATCCAACCAACCAACTTACTCACCAACTATGTAAAGAACTAACTAACAAACCTCACGCAGATCTCACTCAAGATGATCACAATTGCATAGAAGAAGGAATATGATGGCATCAGTATCTTCATTATCATTTAATCATTCGATTCACTACACAAGTATGTATCATTATTTTTATCGTGGTCGTTATCATTTATTTTACTAAATTTGGTCTTATCGACATTGAAAGAGAAAAAGTTTATCGCTTAGATTTTGATCTTGGTACATCATGAGTGTATATGTATTTATTTTTTGGGGTAGAAGGCTATATGGCAATGCAATTTTGCATTAATGAGGTTTCTTCCATTTCTATTTGTTATTATTAGTAGACTGGTTGGTTCATTTCAAATACACACATATTTAGTGAGCTTGTTTTCTTTTATTTTTATGTATATATAGTATTTTTTTTCCTCACTTTAAGATTAAGACATTAAAGTAAAATGGCCTTAAAAATTTTAATACGTGCTTTTATTTTAATTAATTACACCATGTTGAAAGAAGAAGTTGTTGTTATCTGGGAATGGTATAGATTGGTTATTTGCACATTCATATGCACAAATTCCAATGAAATATTTTATGCGAAACTTGTGGCAGTTCAATAAAATAAAATTTAAAAGCTAAAGTGATCTTTAAAGGTTTAGGAGTTATATATGAAATTTCCAAAAATAAACTTCGTTGCGAAGACGGTTCAATAAGTTCGTGACTTTTTGAATGAAATATAGGTTATTGTATAAAAAGTTATTTTATTTTTTAACACAGTCTCCTTTGAAGTCTATACACTTGGTTCAGTGTTTCTCCAGTTTTTGTATCCCTTCCGAAAAATATGATTTATCGAGGTCATCAAAGTAGGCATTTGTTTGTGCAATGATTTCGTCTTTGGATCAAATCTCATCCCCGAGCCATTTCTTTAAGCTTGGGAACAATAAATAGTCATTTGAGGCTAAATCTGGACAATAAGCCGGATAAGCGAGCAATTCGTAGCCCAATTCATGCACCCTTGCATTGTCTTGGTTAATATAACTTTTTTCTTGGCCAAATGATATCGTTTTCTTTTCCTCATTGAATTCAACCCAATAAGTTGGTATAATCGCCATTGATTGTTTTGCAGATTATACTGCGTGCATCCCAAAAAAACGGTAGTCATAACTTTATTGACTGATAAACCCACCTTTGCCTTATTTGGCGCCATTTACCCATTGGTTTGACTGCTGTTTGGTCTCCGGTGTGTGTTGGGTCCACGTTTCGTCCACGATTACGAAACGGCGCAAAAACTCATCTATATTCCTGAGAAGTTGACATGCGCCAGTCATCTTCCGAAAAGCTTTCTCATACCTAAGGAACTCAAGCAACTTTGCAGGGAGGTGAAAAAACTCTCAACATTGCGCTAAACTAGGCTCGGCCGAGAGGACTGAATATTAACCCAGGTAAAACGGAAATAGGTATTTTCTTCACCAGGAAAACAAATATCACGCAGTATATTGATCCTAGTTTCCAGGGAAAGACCATCACCTTATCCGATAGGATTAAATATTTAGGAGTGATCTTAGATCGGAAACTGTTGTGGAGATATCACATAGAGTATGTAGTCAAGAAGGCTAACTCTTGCTAGTTTCTGTGCAGAAGGGCCATTGGGTCCAGATGGGGACTTAGCCCTATTGCGGCACACTGGCTCTATAGGAGTGTGATCAGACCAGTACTAACATGCGCATCGGTAGTATGGTGGAGGTCAACAGGTAGAAATTGCAACACTAAAATTTTGGAGAAGGTTCAGCGAATGTGCTGCTATGAGAACTGCATCCACTAGGGCATTGGAGACTATTCTTTATATCCAACCTATATCCATTCGTATTAGATACTAAGCAGCTCTTCTTACAAAACGTCTACAAGTGATGGGGGAACGGATCGGACAAGACAACATACCACACCATCAGAACATATGGACGTCACTTAACGGATACTACCAGGCTTTGGAAATGTCCGACCGGGTACCTGAGACTAGATTTATAACAGAATGCGCGACATTGATTCCAGAAAGACACTCCTGGGTCAATCGAACCCTAGAACAAACACCTGTGGGAGTTTGCTGCTACACGGATGCCTCGAAACTAGAAGAAAGAACTAGCCTAGGTTTCTTCATAGGGGAACCGGAGACCGAGATTTAATTCCGCTTGCCTGACTATAATACAGTATTCCAGGCGGAGGTTCGTGCAAACTCTAGGACCATTTTAGATTGCATAAATGTGATGGACGATTACGCGGTTCATGGCAACATTCGTATTGTATGGGTGCCGGCCCACTACGGCGTAACCGGAAATGAACGTGCAGATGAACTGGCGAAAAAAGGCCAAAACGTTACGGAAAATAACTTTAAGTAATGCGAAGCCTTTCAAGGCAACGAAGATTGAGTCAGAAAATTGGGCAAAGATGGCCCACAGGACACGATGGAATCGAGATACTGTGGGTAATCTAATTAAAGTTCTATGTGGCGACCCCGACGAAGACAAAACAAAGGGACTGTTGAAACTAAACAAGCCCGAGGTAGGAAAGTTGACCGGCATCTTAACGGGCCACTCTAATATACGAGGGCATTTGTATCGGATTGGAGCCACGAATCACAATGAATGCAGGGCATGCATGAGGACATGTAGACAATAGAGCACTTCCTTTGTCATTGTCCAGCTTTCGCCCAGCCGAAATCTCGTTATTTTGGGGATGACACCTTACCGGACATTACCCACCCTAGAGGTATTGTCTGGAAAAGCTTGAGGGACTATGTGAACGATACTGAGTTTCTATGAAGGTTTGTCAATTTTTGTGAGATAGCACAACAGGCCTATACTGCCTTATGAGTATGTTTTTTCAACGTAACCTATCCCAAGTGATCATTTAAAATTGAAACTACTGAGCCGTGTGAGATGTCTTTGACTTTCATATTCGACTTTAAATATTCGATCGCCCAACACTATATCGTGAATTTGGTCAATTATTTCGGCTTCCTTACCATGGAAATGGATGAGGCAGAGCCCCCAAACTAAATGACACAGCTTGTTCAAATTTAGATAGGAAGTCAAGAAAGTTATTTAGAAAATTTTATACTTTTCGATTTCCGAGACAGATAAAACACAGTTCTATCTTAGTAGTTTTTACCTCACACACCTGCTTCGTCTAATCTCTTGATAAAATGGCGGGCTATCGCTCGTAAATATTATTGCCAACTAGCTAATGCTGGGGTGTATTCGTTAAATACGATTAGGATCAACTAAGCGTAGAGTCCTTCAAATCCTGCAAAAGTCAAGTGCATCGAAAGCTACTTGTATTTAGTACCGTGTACACCAGATGCTTGATTATTATGTCTTCTCGTTCTAGTTATCGTAATCGATTTGTTTTCGGTTAAATCAGGTGATTGGCCTAGTGTAGCCTTGTTTGGTGTCGGGGCTGCCGACTTCTAATATTTTTTTTTTGCAGGGAGGCCTCCAAAGTGGTGGCTGTGATCATTTAATTCAAAGTGTGGTGTTATAATAAAGGTTATACCGCCTTATGTTCGGACGCCAGGGCCTCATTTGTGGTAACAGGGTCCGGCGCGAGAAGTATGAGGATGGCATTTGCTCTTGAGAGGCTGTAAGTGATGCATCAATAGCTTTTGATGCCATCAATCGGAGCAAAATTTGGATTGCTCTTGCCAATAAAGGTATACCAGATAAGATAATCGCTCTGATAAAGGAACAATACAAAGACTCCAAAATGCGTGTTTCACACTGCGGAAAAATAAGTGAATCTTTCGAAACAAGAAGCGGCGTTAAACAAGGGTGCCTACTGTCCCATATTATTTTTATTACAGTGTCTGACGAAATAATGACGACAGTGTCACGGACAAGTAGTGGCAAGGCATATCAAATAGGTACACGCATCAGGCAAATTGCTCATCCGCTGATTTTTTGTTTACATGTTTATAACGAAGAATTCATTTGACAATTACTTTTGTGCCTTGTTTGATGCATGAAATATTTTGACAATTATTTTGTAAAACTATGTGAGATACACAGAGTTGCCACAGGGTTGTGCCTAATGCATGTACCTGTATTAAATGTGCCTTGAGTAGAGGTTTACACTGGAGGATAAACAGTCAGCTCGGTGACCTCGACTAGGCAGATGACCTAGTGTTGCTGGCCTCAAATATGGATGACATGCAGCAGAAAATGGAAAAACTTATCTTCGACGGCATCAAACGCTAATAAAACTAAATGAATGATGGTTAAATGTACCCAAGTTCCAATATTTACATTAAACAATGCGGCAATACAAAAAGTTGACAAATTCTGCTACTTGGGTGGCATAATAACTGCAGACGGTGGCGCCGCAGAGGTTGTAGATTCGCGCATATAAAAGGCCAAATCAACGTTTTACAGCCTTCGAAATTTATGGAATTCGAGCGCACTCTTGCCTACAACTAAAATTTATGTTTACAACTCCTGCGTGAAAAGCATTCTCTTATACGGTTCCGAAACATGACCGGTTACGGAAACAATTAAAAATAAGTTACAAACATTTACAAACAGATGTCTGCGTTATATTTTAAAAATCTTTTGGCCTAGAATTGTTTAAAATGATCAACTGCTTCAAATCGCCGGCGAAAAAACGTCAACATTCAAATAAAAAGAAGAAAATACAAATGACTCGGGCACGCACTAAGAAAGCCATACAACAAAATCTGTCACGAAACACTTGAATGGAACCGCCAAGGATCGAGGAAAAACGGTTAAGAACAAAGACAACATGGAGGCGCACAATTTACAATGAGACCGGAAAATCGTTCAACGAACTACGTCGTATAATAACAGGCAGACAGACATGGATATTCTATGTAGACAGCCTATGTTCCTGATAGAATTTCCTGAATAATATACACCAGATGCTTCAATGAGAGGATCTGGTTGGACTCCCAATTAACTTGACTGTGTTATAGTTGGAGAAAAATTTAGAATTATGGCCGTATTACTGTACCAAATTTGAAGACTTCTGCTTGAATAGGAAACACTTTATGCATAAAAATCGATTTGGATTGCATGGGCGGTAGGTGTGGTCGTTTTTGATGAAACTGAATTTTTTTCTTAATTTAGTCAATATAACACTCGGTACGAACTTTCAATGATCTGGAAACCACTCCTTATAGTTTTGGCATAAAAATGTGTCAACCCTTCACACTGTGCTGAGTAGTAAAATTAGACAAAGAACCAATAGAGCAAATTTTACCCTGTGTACCCTTCTTTATTCTTATTTCATACCAAATTTGACATTTGAAATGTATTAAAGTTTTCGAATCGGTTTATCATCTAACGACATCTAAATGAGCTCAATGACTTTAGAATGAAAAGTTAACATAAATATATACAGACTTATACCTGATTTACATTAAGCATTTTTTAATGAAATTTCATGAATTTTGTTGCACGAAACTTTTTCGATTTGCTAATTGCAGCACTATAAAAGAGAATGTTATGTAAAAAAGGACGTTAAATGAATCTCTGATGCATTTTTGGCAACTTTTTTGATATAAGTTGCTCATCCAGGCCCCCTATTATCAAATAAAAAATTTTCATGCAACTAATTTCATGAAAAAAATGCTCAATGTAAATTAGGTATTAGTATTGCAGGCTGTCAGTTTCATGAGAAACCGGCTCACTTGGGTTCTGATGGACCCCGTTGCGCTAAAAACACACACACATACTCTTAGTCGGAATGGATTTCCATGACCTCAAAATGGCGAGATCTAAAGAAAAATTTGATATCGGAAATTGAGGTAAAATCAATAATAATAAAATCAATTTTTGAGCATGTTTTTATGAAATAAAAAGGAACTTTTCTTAAAAAAAGTTATGTATTAAAAAAAATTTCTGCAATAAAAAGAACTTTTGACTGAAGTGCCATCATATTCAATGAGTCCTAATTTACACTTTGCAGGTCTTATTACTAACTTAGCAATTAGTTTTATGGAGAGAGATAGACGAGGGGAACAGAAAAGTTTCTTTTCCCCTAGTCTCTCTCTCCTAACAAACTAATCAGCTTAGCAATAAGACTTGCATAGTGTAAATTAGGACTTAGAAAAAACTTCTTCGGATCACAAAAAAAGAATAACTTTACTATTTCACTGTTTTGTAGTGCAAAATAAAATACAATTGTCATGTTAAATTTAAAGCTAGACAATTTATTATTATATTGATTTCTGCTCATCTTCCAATGATGGATGATATTTTTGCTAAGAATTTACTATATTTGATGCATGTGTGTAAGTTTTAGTCTGGAATTTTATTGCATGTTCTTGCGCTGCCGTCTCATGTTTGTGACCATAAACTTAACGTTATAAATTTTTACCATTTGCAATGTTAACAATAACATATATATATATTTTGTAAGTAATCGTCTTTATGTTTAATGATTCACTGAGTAATCGGGTTGATTTACAATTTACAATCTAAAGATTGTTTTTTTTTCTAAAAGGAATTGAGTGTTTTTTTTCATATTTTTTATCTTGGATTTTATGTGACTAAATTTTCTTTATAGTTGTGTGCCTTTAAAGTTAATAAACTTTTTTAAATGGTAATTGTGCACAATAGTTTATGATAGTTATGTTCTTTCTTTTTTACACATGCTTAGGCATACTTTTAATTTTCTTAACAACGACGTTCAATAACAATAATAATAGCCATTAATAAGTTCTCGTAAAGGTTATGGTTTAAGTCGAAGACTTGCCTAAATAGGCCGCTAGCAGAAGACTCATTTTGTTGTGCAAAGACATTTAAAGAGACTTTGTTAAGAAAACAGGGTGATATGAAAAACTGTGTGAGGGAAGATGGCGCAACTTTACTCAAATTGAATAGGGCCAAATAAGAGTTTGCTGGCACTACACTCTAAATTTCTGTAGGATGTGCGGGGATGAACATGAGCTTCAGGCTCATAGACTTGGACTTAGATGGCTGAGCGGACATTTCCATGGAGGATATCAGGGTCTTCATCATGGTAATTCAGTGGCTAAATGACGGATAATAGGGATAATTCTGGGTTAAAATGGTGGGTTAAATATTACTATTGACGGGGTAATAGAAGGAAATCACAATGGACCCAACTGCGTCTCCGAGTAACGTAACGTAACCTAACCTAAGAGTTTACTATAAATAGGACTAACACTCAGGGGATGAAACCTACTCATACATTGGATTGTGCCCAATGTGCCCGAACTAAGAAAATTGATTATGGGGAGGAGGACACCGGCAATAGTGTCTGTGGACATTCCAAAGGGTGTCCCAACAAGAACGCAAGATTTAAATTTTAAATAAAACACAGATATTTAAAAAAAAAATCGTGAAACTTTATTATATCGTAAAGTAGACAAAATGAGTTTATGTGTGGAACAACAAATCGGGCAGATGGCCGCCGCGGCTTTGCTGGCACACACGCGATCTTTTAATGAAATTTTCAGTGGCCGTTTTGCATAAATGCTGCGGTATTTCATTAATGCAGCGTCCAATTTCCTCTTTTAAGGCTTGAGTCGTCGTCGGCTTATTCGCTCAAAGAAAAAAGTCTAATTGTGTTAAATCGCACGATCTAGTCGGCCAATTCTGGTCTCCAAAACGCGAAATAACACGACCGGGAAATGACTGATGTAGCAATTAAGTTGTTTCTCTGGCTGTATGACATGTGGCGCCGTCTTGTTGAAATAACATGCCCTCCACATTCATTTCTTCAATTCTAGGCACGAAAAAACTGGTTATCATTTCACGATACCGAACACCATTGACTGTTTGCGCTTGACCTGCGTTTGAGCGACATCACCATGTACAGCTGCGACATTTTCGGTCGATCGACCTGGTCGAAGGCGCGTTGTTGTCTTTACATCACTAACACACCCAGTTTCGGCAAATTTATCCATTAATCTCTTTACAGTTGACTCTTTTGGAGCATTATTGTGACCCCAAATTGATCGCAAATTTGCGAACTATAGCCGCAAAACTTTCACCATTTTGGTAAAACAATTTCACAATGAGAATGCGTTGTTCATTCGTGTAGCGCTCCATTTTTACTAACCTCGTACCTTCTACTAGCAAACAATAACAATTGTTCAAATGTCAAACAATGACACTTCTAATGGCGCCAAATTTAAATCTTGCGTTCTTGTTGGGACACCCCTTATATGGACTTTTCTTCATTGAAAATGACACGAAAGACCTCTGCAGGTAGTTTATTCCACATATAAGAATACACTGACAGCCCGGGTTGCCGTGTGTAAAGGAATCCAAAGGTAACAAATAGCCGATCGAAGCTGACCAGAAAACTTATAAATGAATATGTATGATCTGTGAGTAGTAGACAATGAGATTAAACGTTGAGGTTTAAAGATTATCCACCTATCTGGACTCTCTCCGCTGAAAGCCTCTTGCACTCATAGTTGTTATAATAAGGGAAAACTGTGAAATGGGACAAATATCATAATGTCTACACTATACCCTTGATGGGAACTTCAAGAGTTATCTCGACGAAGAAGACGACAAGACATTCCAGCACATCCATGACTGCCCAGTCCTCCAGTATCTACGCTATCTCTTCTTTTTTTTAGAACCTATGCTGTCTCAGCTAAGTGTCACTGACAGACATCCTAGGTTTTTTAAAAGCCACTAAATTGATCTCAAGAGTGATAGTTTTCATGAACTGTTCGGAATCTAGAGAGTTTGCTGGTCATCTAAGAATCCAAATGGTGTCAACTTAGCGGTGTACTGCCATTGCAAGATAATATAGTCTAACCAAACCAGTGATTTTAATATTAAAACCCAATCTAATGAACACCCTTTAAGAAATTAAACGACTAACACTCATAACGCATGATTTAAAACATTTTCTTTACGTTTTAGAAAAAATGTATATTTTCTCTTAGTATCCAACTCAGAATAGCAGAACAAAACAAAATTTATAAAATATATAATTTTGTCTTTAATGTAAAACAAGCCATCTTAAGAGGTTAAAGTTTAAAATGCACGACATGAGTTGCTTTATGTTTCCGTAGTATGGGACATGAAGTGATTAACCAGAGAATCTAAAAGAAGCTTAAAGTGAATCTAAATATATCAATATATATGTATTTTTTTTAATGTTTAAAGATTTTCTTAAGAAATTTTGCTTTCTTTGCCACACCTCTCTTTGTTGCTGTTATTACTATTTTTAATGAATTTCATTCATCCCTTGGAACCATTAACATTTACTTAGCAGGAAAATTAAAGGATAATATTTTTCGTCTTGCCACAGAGTCATTTCAATGGAAAAAATAACAGGAAAGTAAATTCAAAATAATGAAATGTAAGCAAATGTTGAGCAAATTAAAAGAAAACAACTAATAAAAATGTATGAAAAAAAAATAGAATTGTGCAGAGATGTCGAAAAGTAAGATATTTTCTCTACATACATAAATATTTCATTATCAATGATTTAGGGGAACTATAGTGTGACATATTCGAATAATGGGAAGAAGAAATAATACAAAAAATTATGTGTAATTTCCAATTTCAGTACGTTGCACAGTGGGATGTTTACATAAATGTTTGTGCGAAAATTATAAGGAGTGGTCCTAGATCATTGAAAGTTGGCACTATAACTATAATATTTTTCATGGGAATTTTTTCACTTTTCCCCTGGTTTTGTTCACTTTCAGCCCATTATTACTCTTTTTTGTTCCCAAGGAATTTATTTCTCACGGAAAATAATTTTCTCGAGAAAACATCTTCCAATCATAAATTCCTTGGGAACAAAAAAAAAGTAATTCGTTGCATCACCGCAGTACAAAGCTCGTTGTTTTGCTTGTTTGTTGACATTTTGTTTCCAGGGTTGGCAGATTTTTTCCCATCTATTTCGCCAAATTGATTTTAAAAATCGCCAAAATTCGCCAAAAATCAGTTTTATGCAGTTTTTCTTAGTAAATATTTGATAATAAATTTGTTTTGATATAACAGTTTTTTAATAGAAATTTTTATAAAATGATCGTGTCAAAATTGATCAGAAAATCGCCGAAATTAGAAAAAAAATCGCCAAAAATTATTTCTTGTAAATTTTTCTCATCCAAATACAAAAATTCATTAAAAACTATAATTAATATAGAAAAATCATCAAAATCAAATTGCTTTAACTTGTTGCAGACGAGTTTTGGTAGGACTTTTTTTTGGAACTACTTCAACAAATTAATTTTCCTGAATTAGAAAAATTTTGAAGATCAATTTTGTTAAAAAAAAATAGCCATAATAATCGCCAACATATTTATTTATCGCCAGGAAAATCGCCAACAAATTTATTTATCGCCAGGAAAATCGCAATGTCGCCAAACCATAAATTTGGACGCCAAACAAGTTGAAAAATCGCCACGTTTGGCAAGAAATCGCCATATCTGACAGCCCTGTTTGTTTCTCCCTTTTTTTTTAGTGAGAGTATAAACAAAATCAACTGCGTTCATGATACCTACTTTTTTCCAGGGGAGTTTTTTTATTCCCGCATTTGGTAAACAAAGGGAAAAAATTCATAATAGGAGAAAAGGCAAAAGTGAAAATTGGGCTGTTTATTTTTGCAGGGAATCTGTTTTATTACATGACATAATTTCGATATCTTCCTTCGAACTAAGTATTAAAAGTTATAAATATTTATTTTTAGGACAAGATTAGTAAATAAGGTTCACGATTGTTAACAATAATTAATTCCAACACCTTTTTTCATGGAGTATGAATCTCTTTGGTCCACACACAGTTAATTTTATGGCGGTGCATTGCGATGGTATACTAAAGAATTGTTTTTCACTGCACCTTTAAAGTTAAAAAATTTAACTTGGAACTAAAAATTTTTGTATTTCTTATTATTACATATATTTAAATTTATTTGATTTTCAATAAATTTTTAAGCTTTACAAATCATCTTCCCTTTTGTACATTCACTGCGATTGATAGCGGGAAAAGTTTCACGGGAAATTCACGATACCATTTTAACCTTCGAAAGGAATGAAAATTTCACGGGAACAGAAATTCCACATGTTATTCAAGGTAGAGGTAATTATATCTAAATAAATTTAATATGATTTCCAATCAACATTTTTTCATGTTGATTTAACATTTTTATTTTTGTCCATGTGTGCTGGTAGCCAAGAGTACCTGAGACTCGATAATTGATCAAGACACCTTTAAAACCATCATTAAATAACTTGTTACCGAATGCCTGCCTGTCCACTGTTTTAACTGAAAAATCAGTTGGGAATTGCTTGCTTGCTTTCAATTTTTCCTTTTTTTTACCTTCAAATCATTTCATGCGTATTTATTTTTGCCTTTATGTCTAAAATGACTTTATTTTGTAATCACTTAATAAATATTTACGCATAATGTTGCTATAAATAGTTTATGCATACATGGCTTTTTTTCGAATTTAAATGCTTCAAATGCGAGCACAATTTTTATTATACATATATTTTTGTTGGCAGTCGATTGTGACATAAATATACGCCAGACATACAACTCGTAAATTTTTTAAACACTTGCACGCATGCGCATTAAATATTGTATGTAGTCTGCAAATGATTTGATTTGTGTTGTTGTTTTTTGTTGTTGCTGCTGCTGCTGCTGCTACTAGATATTTGATGGCATTTTACTAATTGCTTGACAAACATGAATAAAAAAAAACAAAATTATAAACTAAATTCTCTTAAAATAAAAATAAAAAAATGTGTATAAATAATATATAAGAAAATAATTTTTATAAGTAGATAATAAAGCAGAAATACTAGTTACTTGCACTAAGCAACAACTAAAAACTTATAGGAATTTTCAAATATTATTCCGTGGAATATTAAAAGTAAAACTTTTAAATATTTTTCCTTGGAAGCTACCAGCGTTGTGTCTTTTTCCTAATTAAAACTATTTTTCTAGGAAAAGAACAAAATAAAAAAAATAACAGCGATCTCCCACCTTTCTAATTTATAAAAGAGATTGCTGTTTCTTTTTAAACAATATTCTTTCTTGAACAATTAAAACATTTCCAAGTGTCTTGCCACAAGAGATGCCACAAATATGGCACCGTCTTACCAAAGTTACTTATGTATGCATGTATGTATGTTTGTATGTCCAGCCAATTAAAGCCAACTTTACTTTTAAGTCCAATCAATAGAAACTACTTTAAAAAAAATGACTTAAAAGCAACATTGTCCAAATTAAAAACAAGGAGGAACAAAACATTGAATTGCACAGCCAAATGTGGGGTGTCGCTTAGCAATAATTACACTTTGTCAAAGTGACAGTTGTGACCAAAAAAAAAACTGTGTTTTGTACAGTGGCTGTAATGCAGCTTGTTACACGCTGCACCACTAGTGAAATATTTTACCTTGTCAAACTGGTTGCATTTTTTTAATACTATTTGAAGACAGTTCCTTACGGTGTATGTCTATCCATAACTTCAAATCCTTTTTATGTACTTATCAGTATCCTGAAATTCAAATAGAAATAGTAAATTGTGTTTTTATTTTATTAAAGGAGGAGGAGGTCATATATTCGTCATGTATGTATTTTTTATATGTTCACCGATTTCTCTCATTTGTAGCTCCTATGATCTCAAATCGACTAAATTCCTTTTATCATTAACTAGAAGCAACTGTAAACTTCTAGTGGGGGTATTAACTGGACACTGCTGGACGGTTTCGTATGCCGTCAAAATAGGACGAATACTTGACGGTACCTGCTAGTAATGTAAAAAAAGTAAAAAAATAAAGAGCAAATTTTTTTAAGTAGACGAATATTTTTGCTGAATTCAGGTCACTCCAGCAGGCATGAAAGAATCACATTTTAGATCGACGTGGCAGAGCTTCTACGCGAGGAATCCCATATAAAAATCATGCAAAATTTCATGCATCGGGTAAGCGCTTGCATACCAAAAGAGCACTTACAGTACTGTGCAAAACAAAAGCAACAAATTCTACAAAAATAAATGCAGACGATTATTTCCGAATATACCTCATATGTGACAAAAACTGTGATCATAATTTATTTGTATTATGTGGGCTATGTAGCGCATTAAATAAAATCTTGGTTAAAAATACTGGGTTTTCAAAAGTTATATAAAATAGTCCAGGCTTTGATATGGAGCTGTGCATAACAAAAGCAAATAAATTCAGTAAAGTGCGATTCTGACTCGCGCACGAAGGGTTCCGTACGAACACTAGATATGTAATTTACTACAAACTTCATCCTATATAATATTATATAGTTTTGGCATTTTTTTCGTTTTTGGGGTCTGTTCGGTTTTTGCGTTTTTTCGGCGGTTTTTGCGCTCTTTTGGTTTTGGCGATTTTTTTTAAGTTTTGGCTCTTTTTTTAGTTTCGACACTTTATTTTCTTGTTTTGGCAATTTTTTTTCGGTTTTTGGCGTTTTTTCATTTTGGCGATTTTTTTTATTAAAATTTTTTTTTAGTTTTGGCGACATTTTCGCGTTTTGACGATTTTTTTAGATTTTTGGCGTTTTTTTTCATTTTGGCGTTTTTTTTTTTCATTTTGGCGATTTTTTAGAATTTGGCGATAAATTTTAGTGTTAGAATTTTTTTTTTTAATTTTGGCGATTTTTTTCGTTTTGACGATTTTTTTCTTAATTTTTGGCGATTTTTTTTTTGGTTTGGCGATTTTATAATTTCCGGTTTTTTTAGTTTTACCGTTTTTGAAAATTTCAAGTGTTTGCCTCTCACGGTTTCCATGATATAGCAAATTGTCAAAATTACATAGTCAAAATTGCATTAACTGATGGACCACCCTTTAATTTAAATTTTTTAAATTTTAGTGTTAATTGTTGTAGTCTGTATAAAAATACATTAATTTTACAAATTTCAAGTTTCAATATACATATGTTCATACAATTGTATGTATATTACATGGGATTTTAACATTTTTCGTTGCTCGTTTTGGAATACCCTTTAATTTTTAATTCTCATGTATTTGTTGTTGTAGCGGCCAAGGTTCTACATACTGTGTCCAAATTTCAGGTCCGTAGCTCCTACGGTTCCTGAGAAAATACCGTGTGACGGACAGACGGACAGCGTAGCGAAAACAATAGGGTCCTTTTCACCTTTGGTGTACGGAACCCTAAAAAGAGAGACGATTTTTTAATATTTTAAGCAATTAACGACCTTTAAGTTTCATCATAGCCGTATGTAGCGCTATTTCTAGTTTCTCTAATCAAATACAATATTTTCTTGCGGTAATATTGAAATTTATACAACGCTTTACTAATTGAATTTAGTACAATAGTGCGCAAAATTATAAAGAATGCTAGCAAACTTAATATATTGAACAGATAAACTAGTTGTATTTTTATACTGCGCTATAATTTAAAGTATAAAATATAGTTTATTGGTTACTTAATCATAAGGCCTAAACGTTCACATAGATGATCTTCTAAATCAGATTATTTGCCTAAAATGGTGAAATGGAAATGTAACAAAATAGCATGATTTAATTGGTAGGGGAAGGTAAGCCAGTTAAATTTGACGGGATAACAATAATCGTTTGACATCCATATTTAATATGGGAGTGCATGTTGTTCCTACAATCTGACCATAAATAATGTGTAGTATCCGCGTACTGCGTATGTCGGATGATAGGTGGAATTTAGAACTGCTGTTTCTTACTCTAGATGATGCCTTTTTGAAAATACCACTCCAATATCTATCTCAATATTCAGATATGATGACTGGTACTCGATCCAACCTGTCGCAATGCGATATCTGATTGGGTCGCTCAAATCAATCTCTGATAAATCTGAAAAGTCGTCTAATACATGACAGCCTAAAATACTTGTATCTTGAGAGATGGAAAGCTGGATTTTGTCTCTTCTTTGCTTTCTTCTCAACAACTTTGGCCGAACTGGTTGTAGGAGAGGCCAATCTTACTAGCATGTTTGCCGACCATCCAGTGCCCCGTCATGACTGCGACGAGCCTGGAGATGTTCCTACGGTTTCTACTTGTTAATTGTATTGAGCGCATTTTCTTAGCAACCTTGCACGTGTCTATATTGCACCATCTGCATTCAGCCTTATAAAGAAAATGCTTGAAGATCCAGCTTCTAATAGTACGAGGCGTTCATAGCAGAGGCAGCTCGTCCGCCCGTTCGTTGCCTGAAAAATTGCCATGTACGAGGGTGAGCATATATTAGGGTACTTCGGTTATGTATAAGTAACTTCTGCATTGCTGGGGGTCATCCTGTGTTCCAACTATCCCTTATCTCACTGCGTATTGGATTCAGATCTTTTAAAACATACTTTTATCTATACAACTTTGAGTCATGCAATATGCATTGAAGCAGAAGTAGAAAAGCTTAACGGAGGGGAGGATATAGGGAGAAGTGTTTGAGGATATTCGATTTAAAAATTCCGACATTGAAAGTGAATGGTAGTTTATTTCATATACGAACTATACGGCTTGAAAACGGTTTCTCTCTGTAATAAGTAGTGTAATTCGCTCCTCAATTGAAGAAGTGAGTGGAAATATCCGAGTTTCGGGAACAAGTTTTCTGATTTCATCAGATCCCACTCATTGTAGTAGCAGTAGAACAAGCGAAACACGCACGACATTTCGTCGACGCTTCAATAGGTAGATGATCTTCTTCGCTCTCTGCTATGCACGGTAAAGCAGCTCTAAAATAGATTACAAGTGCCGGTTGTATTTAATATTCGGTGGGATATAGGTGGTATACATAAGTGCTAAACTTTGGAATAAACTGTACTCGTATGACCAGTAGAGGACGTACCAGCCGCTGCTCCCAATATAAAGGATCAAGTTTTTTCAGTCTTATTTCAGATAACTCGGATAGGCTGCTGAAGGATAATCTGCCATGGAAATACAGACGGCGATCCTCCAGAGCGAGACACGAGAGAATTGGTCATGTGTGTACACAAGACATGGCGGAATCAGCGGCCAGACGCTGCTTCTTGTATAAAACCTCAAGTTTTTGATTCTCATTTCCGATAAATCGGATAGGCTGCTGAAGGATAATCTGCCAAGGAAGTGCAGACGGCGATTCTGCAGAGCGGCGCAGAGGCAGAGGAGATGCATAATGCTTTTCTCCTCCCTCTTAATTTTTGCAACTGAAGCAGTATTCGTTGTACGGAAGACTCAAACGTTTAGCATGGGTTTCGAAAATGCAGTGGCCAGGAGATTCCTCAAGTGCTTCCTAGTGAAGTTCAAGAGGTTTTTAGTTTTGTGAGTGTTTAGCAGGAGGGCTATTTGCGCAATCTGTCCTGAGCAAGAAAGGCAATGTCCAAGCGTTTCCAGCAGGATGAGAGTAAGCCCACAGAGATTATCGATATCGACCACCCTAAGTATGGTTCGCCTCTCTTTGCCTGATCATCCACAACTAAATTGCCTAGAGTAGTCAATGTGATACATATGTACAATCTCGGGCAATAAAATATGTGGTGTACACATCTATGAGGGACTTAATTGCAGACTGACTATCTATAAAACCTTAGTCGGTGTGTTTTGCTCTTTTAACGGGCTTTACCCATTTCAAATGTAAATGTTCAAATTTGAAAGTAAATGTTATCTTGCTTTACAAATCAGCTGCATATTCTTTTCACGTCATCTCTTTAGCAGGCAATACAAAGGTTGCATTAGTCCAGAAATGTTCTTGGTATAAGAATACATAAACCCTTAAAGTAAGAGGAAGAGCTTACGCCATTCGATGCCTATTCTATTTGAAATCCATTAATAAAATTCATTAGACTAACTTATCACTTTTTAAGCTCGCTTTTTTAAACCTACAGGTTTGGGGGTTTGCTTTCCTGAGTGATTATGCTCCTGGCTATCAGTCTATTAAACCCAATTTAAGGATAGCTAACATCGTTCCTATTTGTTTTAGTTTCTCACTGCCGTTGGCAAGCCTTGCAGCGGAGAAAGTTGGTCTGACAGTTATTCACCTCACATATATACCGATCTAGCTTAATCTTGACATGATTTACTTAGGATTTCCTTTACAATGGTCTTCTCTAATTCCAACCTCTTAAGCTTTTATAACACTTAAAGATTACTCATTGCATAAAACATTAAAAAATCGTATCTTGTTTTTATTATAACTTATTGTGAGGAAAGGTTCTTATTGAAAGCTAATTGTTCTTAAAAGAATAGGTTAGCTTAATCTGGGTGGTGAAAGACCTCGCACAGACCGGGATTGATCCTTAGCGATACCAGCATATGATAAGAAACCTATAAGTATGGCAGCATAGTTCATGGTGTCTGTAGCGAGTGACTCCTACCGAGATTTAACGAACCTTAGCAATCTACACAGTTCCACTTTCGATACAAGTTCAAGACTCCGAAAAGTGTGAGAACCAAGAGAGTTATATCTAGTGCGACTTAGAACCGGGCAGTGGCACAGTAGATGTTCTACTGTCTCAATTACTCAAGGCTCCTTATATTTCCTGCAGGTACCATCAAGTAACTTAACAATCCTAACAAGTCTTGAAATTATTTGCAATCCCCTTCCATTGCATATGCCATGAGTTGTTATTCTCGCTCTGTTACAGTGCGTAATACTGATTTCAGGCATGCACGACTTTATCTAAGCTATACTTCCCTCTGTGTTTAGCCTGCGCACTCCAGATTGGCAGCACGTACATAACAAGCACTCTAGTTAAGTGTAACAGATACTCATACCAACTTTATACAATCATAACGCAATTGTGTTGTAAATTATCTGAGATGTTCGACACATGCGTAGATTTGTTTGTACTCTTAGCTCGTGTTGTTTGTTATACTTTAAACAATTTTTCTTTAAGGCAAATAACTTGTTCGTTCATTTAAAATGTGCAGAATCAAATTACTTTTTTAAATTTTAACTTAAATGAGCGCATACCATGGCTTAATGTTTTTTTTTTGTTTTGTTTTTATGGTGCTGGTCTGTTGGTGTCGTGTTGAATGTAAAGGCGTGGCATATGTTTGAATTTTGTTAAGAGCATGTTTTTTCTAGGCTTCTCCAACCAGTCGTGCATTTCAAATTCTGTGTTTACCTGTTGTTTCTTGAGACATTTTGAGAGTTGCCTGTTTAGGTGTATGTGTAAGTGTAATATGTTCAGTTTTTTTTTTTGCTTTTCTGTTTTTGGTCTTAAAAGGCCGCATAGAATAATGTGCGTAACAGGATATTTGTACGAATGACGAGATTGGTACTTTTTAGAAGAATGATTATTTTGTTGGCTTAGATTGTATATACAAAAATAAAATAAAACAAGCGCAATAAATTTCTTAGCATTGTTTTCGTTGGTATGGTTTTAGTAATCGTGTAAAAAGTGAGTGACATAAAACCGGGTTGAGACAGACTCGTGCTACATCAGGCACTGATACATTGCACTATGTGTGTGTCCAAAAGTCGAAATTGCGGCAAGCATAGTATAACTTGGTATGGAGAGCCGTGTTGCTAATATAAGCATTTCAAAAAAGTTGGAAAGAGCCCCCAACTCCCATCCAACTGTTTATATTCAAACAGAGTTGCCACTAGCACAAATTATTGGCATTATGTCGGCGAAATGTTAGTAATTGATTCGTGAATATTTAAAAAAAAACGGAAGTTGAAATTTTAAAATTTTGCCGCTAAATTTTAAATTGCACAAATAGCGCATTGTAGTGACAGAAAGTGAGTTTATTGCGCTGGAAGCAACTTAATATCGGATAAGTTATTCCTAGAATTTATTCATCATTCTTCGTCAATCTAAGTCAAGACAAGATGTGTCAGTTTACCTGTTGGCAAAGATTGAATAATTCCAAACTTCGGCATGCTCGTTGGTCGAAAAGAAAATCATATGGCCCACGGACTCGATTCGACTACAGAAGCGAGTAAATAAGAGACGCCCAATTGTCAATTAGTGGTGAAGAGTCTCCATAGTGTTTATCAAGCTTAGCCTTGGTTTGAGTGGTGGTTTTTTCCCGCAAAAAAAAAATAATGCTTAATGAGTACACGAAATTCAATTTTTTTTTAAATTTTCTTCTCAAAACGCTTGGTAGTCGGCTATCAACGGCTATCATACACAAACTAAATGACAGTTGCCTGTTTACAGGATCAATGTTGCCATTTCAATTAAGAGGCGGCAAATTCAAAAAGATTAATTAATTAATTGATTTAATGACCCACCCTCGTACGAACACTACGAACTTAAAATACAAATAATGCTTGACATGTTGATCTGTACGCCTCCTTCTAAGAGACAAGCACATAACACTCACACATCTGCTCTGATTGATGGGATTATTTGATCGTTGCCAGGGCGCTCCAGAGATAATTCACTTCATCTTTCTCTAATTATGTATTCCACCTAGCTTAGGTTAGGTTAGGAAGGGTGGTGCTATACCGCACCTCCACTCGGAGACTCAACTGGGTACATTGTGATTCCCTTCTATTGCCTTTTTGTAGCCAGAAGTGACCCTATTATTCGTCATTGAGCCACCGAATTCCCATGATGAAGCTCCTGATATCCTTTAGTTTACACTTACCGGTATCAGTAATGCTCTCATGGAAACGTCTGCTCAGTCATCTAAGCCAGTGTTATCAGTTTAGGGTTTTGGATCTGGGGACTTGTTGGGGATGATAACCAAAATTAAAGGGATTATTTGGGATTTTTTTATAACTGATGGTAACAAGAATGATCTTTGAGCTAACAAATGTGTGTCTGGCAAGTCTAAAAATGTGTGTTTCTATTCATAGTGAATGAATTCTATAGGTAATAAAGAAGAAGTATCAAGGCAGATTAACCAATATAATGAACACTACCAAAACAAGAATATGTAATAAAATGAAATATGACTTGTTGGAAGCACTTCTTAGAATAAACACACTTTAAAAATAATTCCATTTGTTGTGACAAATTAATCCTTCTGCTGAAATGCTAAAGCTACTTAATACAAGTACTATGTACAAGCATATTAAACTATGTGTTATTTTTTCTTTGCAAGTTTTATAAGAACAAATTAAATTAATATGAATGTAAATAAAGCTATAGATATAAATGAATTTTATTGAATAAATATGTTATTTTTGTCATTATTTTTTAAATAAAATGAAAAAATTTTATCTCTTCACAAAACAAAAAATTTGAACAAAAAAAACTTAATTTGGTGATTTTTGGGGATGACGAATCAAAAATTGGGGATAAGCTCTAGAAAAAAACTGGCAAACACTGATCTAAGCCTATGACATTGCAGCGTCGGGCAGTGATGGTGCTGGTTCTTGCTCTGACCGAGCAGTGGCCTGTCAACGCGCCTATCATGATTCGCATTGCCTTCCCATTCATGTCCAGTAGCAGTTTAGATCTTCCTGAATCGAGTTTTGCCCACAAACCCCTCGATACTCTACAATCCTCCCTACTTCGCCATGAAATGTTGGTCCTGCTTTCTACCCAATTACTGGGTTCCATATAGTAATGACCTATCGATAATTTTACCGATCTGTCTGACATTCCCTCATCTTATGCCGACCATATTCTTGCTAGCTCATCTTTGTTCCATTTTTCCAGAGAATTGCACTATCTATTATAGAGAGAATTCGTTTTTAACTGCAGGGTTGTATTTATATCGTAACCGGCCAAAGTGGCACCAGAGTGCCGAACATCATTCGGTTTCTTATATAAATAAATGCACATACTCAAATACATTTCTCTCAGTGGCCAGCATTGATTTATATGGATTAAACTACTGCAGAGGTCTTTCCTGTTACCTTTCCCTATATCCTAGTCCAAACAAGCTATTTTCCTGCTTCTAGCACAATGCACAATCCACTGATTATACTGAAATATATCATTAAACCCGGTTTTTTCATCACTCTCCGTTAAAATTAAAGGTAAATTCATTGTACAATAATATAATAGCAATATCATGTTGCATTACCTACTCGACTGGTTGATTTTCTTTCATTTTTATTTTGCCTTCTCACCGACTTGATTGTCGTCGTATCGTGTGGCATAAGCGTGACTTTAGCTTTAGAATTGGTATGGATTAGTTGCGGCTTCATTATGCAAAACAAGTACGTCTATTTATGAATAAAAGTATAAAAAAAGATTGTGTATTTTTTATTGCAAAGTACCATCGCATTTCATGGTAAATAGTATTTACCAAGCATTGGTATCACAAACAAATCAACTAACCAACCAACCAACCAACCAACCAACCAACCAACCACCGACTTCTTTACCACATGCAGTCGTAAGCGGATTTTTGTTTAATGTTTATTCTTAACGTTATTGTAAATTCTTTATCTATTCCCATTATTAATTGTTTAATAAATAAATTTTTATTGCGGAAATTACATGTGTTCTTTTCTATGATTTTTCGTGTTAAAAATGTTTTGTTTGATCGGCCGTTTAAACAAGCCGTATGACATGTCTGCGAGTGTTTTCTGCTGAAATCCTGCCTGAAAACGGAAATTATGGTATCGATAGTAAAATATTCGTATACAGGAATGTTATAGGCATAATTTACCAGCTCACATGGTTAATTGATAAAAGATATTATATGCAAGATATGCAATTTTCTATAAAGATATAATACATTTATGCTGTTTATAAATAATTTAAATAAAGTGTTAAATTTATGGAAAATAGTTAAACGGTATAAAACAGCTTCCGTAAATTTGCATTAAAAAAAAGTTGCTTAAACGATTATTGACATCACTGCTGTACAAATTGGTAATGCGTAAATTCTTCAACGTTGTTGATGTGATGAGTGAAAGAAAAAATTTTTTTCTTCTCTTTTATTTAATTGTAGAGAAAATTAAAAAACAAAATAATGGTTAAGAAGACCAGATTTTTTAAAATTATATGATGAAAATTATCATAGAAATTACCTTAGAACGTCTCGCTAAACTCAACCACAAAATTTTCGAAAATTTATAAATTTAATTTAATTTAAATTTAATTTAAAATTCCATAATAATAAAAAATAACAATAGCGCATCCTATTTACTTTCACCCATGGGGCAAATTGTGGCATTCGGTATTGATCGAAATTTCCCCATAAATACGATTAAAATTGTATGCAAATTTATTCGATATCGAATGCCCTAATTTGCCCCCAGGTATGTTTAATTGATTTAAAACCAAGTAAAATTATGGAAATTCGGTTCACAGAACAAGGCCGCATAACTCTTCCTTTTTGCGTCGAGTAAGGACAATTACCCGGCCAAATCGATTTGATGTGAACTTTGAAAAAAAAACATTGCTTTCTAACGTTCAAGTTCTTCTTTCAAGTTTTTAACAAATACTTGTCAAAAATTCATTGTGAATTAATATATGGGACCTAGGCTGCACGCAAATTTTAAGCAATTTGAAAGCAAGTTTAGCAGAGCATTTTAAAGCATTAAAAAGTATGAGTGTAGAGAGGCGAAACTTGATCATGTAACCTTCCAGGTGAACAACCTGTTTCCACAATCCAAACAGTCGTCTTGAGTAGAAAATTTATATGAAAAGAAAGCACTAATTTTTTTAAGTGATATTCAATAAAATTTTCTAAACCAATCGAATCGTAAAATTTGCAGCAATTTTCTAAGTTTTAAAAAGTAAGTGAATCCAGACAATTGATTTGAGAAAGTTTAGTTATTAAAAAACTATTTTCGAAATTTTTCGACCATTTCTCGAACCATTAGACCGATTTAATAAAATTGTTGTTATTCGATGCAGAATTGGGAAAATCGATTTGATAAGGACTTGAAGTTATATCTCGCGAAATTTTTCAACGATTTTTCAATTTCAAAGAAGCAAATGCATCTCAAGCATCGATTTGACTGTTGGAGTTCTTAAAATAAAACGCTTTGTTCGAGATTTTTCGTCAAAAATATTTCTCGAATAAAATTTGTTGCAGTTGCCGTTGTTTTTATGTTTACGACCTGAGGTGTAATCGTTGCTTTCGATAACGAGCTGATTCGATTACGCTTTTTCAGTTTGTTATGTTTTTTATATGGATGGAAAGCAATGCCACACAATGAAAAATATCGGAAATGGCCAACATTGCCACCATTATACACTATTGCGTTGTCACAAAATGGCATAGTGTGTACACTCGGCATAAATTTCTTGAAAATCCGCGTTGCCAATTTTTTTTTCAAATGTTTGTTAAAAAAAAATACAAATTCAGTAACATATTCTAAAGAATTTTAGAAAGTCGAAAATAAATTGGTTACGGGAAAAGCTTAAAATCGAGATAAATGTGTGAATTGACTGGTTTTGTCTGAGGCAAATGCGGAGTCCTGCCATGGCATTCCAAAATGATTTGCTAGGCCCACATGGTATGGGTGGTTTGTATCATACACTTGCTTTTTCTTGAGGGTTTAAAAAGACTCCCAACTTTATGTTTCTGTTGCAATACCATATTTCTGAGATTGAGTTTTTCAACTACAGTCACCACGTTTACACTCGAAATGGAGCTCACTATCAAACGGTTGAGAAATCAGGTAAAATTTTGGTGTAAGAACGAAGTCCACAGACAGTAGGTCTTTAAAGTTGCTATAAAGGTGAGGTTCTTTTAACCAGTGTGTTGAAGATAACTGGTCAGACCAACAAGGTTAAATGAAAACTGTTGTAGTGTTCTTTAATCTGTTACAAAACCATCGTAGTCGCAGTTGATAAGGGGAAATATTCTTCAAACTTTTTTTCCCCACAGTTTGAGACAATTTCTAAATGACTTAAGATATATTTTAACATCTCTATAAAAAAAATGTGAATTAAACCCTCGGCGTAATTAAAAAATTAACACCTAAATCACTTTTGACTTCTATATCTTGATATTAACATGTGTTTTTTCTACAATTTTATTTTATTTGTCTTGATTTGGTTTTGTTTTGGCAATTTCTAAACAGGTTAATTGAAACCCATGAGAATTATTCAAACTGACACTTGAAATAAAACGTTCGAATTAAAATTGTGACAATTGTGCTGAGGTGGTTTATGATTAGCATTAGTGTGCAGACCGCGCGACGTGTATGAAATTAATAAAATTGCTAATAAATTTTTTGTTTATTTTTAGTTTTTTCTCAATAGAAAAAAAAATGAAAGAAAAAAGACGATAACAACTGTTTATTGTTATTATCTCATAAAATGGCAAAGTGCCAGAAGACTTACTAAATTTTCAACAAATTTCAGAAGAAATACGAATTTGGAATATTAATTTCATTTCAAGTTAAATATATTTGTTAATTTTTTTTTCATTTCGATTTGGTATTTCAAGTTGAAATAAAAATAAATAAAACTGATTTTAAAACTAAACAAGCAGATAAATAAAAGTTGGCAATTTGCAGATTACAGCGCCCTCTAACGTCCAAAGCTCACTTTAGGAGGTCAATGTCAATAATATGAGAAATACATAAAGGCCTGTGTGCCCATGTAAAGTGTCTGTTGTGTATCGTTTGCCAAATTAACGACAGTTGGTAATTATTTGTGGTCGCCTATATTTACGTTAACTGCTGCTCATATGACAGACTGTTTATTGCTTGTTGTTTGGAAGAAAACGTAGCCTGAATTCTAAATTGCCACAGCAACTTTGCATGCTCATCCAAAATACATACATAATTTTTTTTTATTGATTTTTTAAGCAAAGCTTTTGATTTCTGTAGTTCATCAATTGGAAATCAAAAGTTTCGTATAAAATCCAAGTTGTTTTGTTTAAAATTATTAGTTTTATATAACGTGCTGTAAGCGATCACATTAAACTGCGGTACAACATGGTCGTTGCTTTGAAATTGTGTCTTATCATCCTGTCGTGTACAGTGTTCGTGCAGGCTGACGTTTCCCATTCGGTTAACAGTCGTTACAGAGGGCAACGTGTGCGTTTACAACGCTTAGAGTCGGCACCAACGCCTTATCCAGCCGCCGGATATCGTCCTAATCGCGAGTTTGGTTTGCCAGGCGATCAACCTCTCTTTCCACTGGCCAATCAAAACAACAATAGACCCCAAGTAAGCAGTGGCTTCGATAATTTGAGTGCACCTCAAAAACCTCAATTGCTGTATGGATCTCCCGACCAAGAGCCACGTTACCGTCCGCAAAATAGGCCGCAAAGCCGACCACAAAATTTTAATGGTTTCAATAATTTAGCTGAACCCGATCAACGCGAATTTGTGGTGCAATATCAGCCTGCAAATGTAAATCGACAGCCTCAACAGCCTCAAAACAGTAACGGTGGTTTTAACAATTTTGCTGAACCACAACAACCTGAATTTGTGGAACAGGTGCAGCAACCTCAGAACAATAACAACGGATTTGACAATGACTTTAACAACTTTGGTGAAGGTCAACCACGTCCCGAATTACTCTATGGAGCTCCTAACACTCAAGAACAAGAAGCTCAAAGCTCTCGCCTAAAGCAGCAATTAATTGCTCGTTTGCAACAAGCTCAGCGCTTAGAGCAGTTACAACAACAAGCTGGAAGTCAGCGTTATAGGAAATCCCAATCGCAGCAGCAGCAGCAGCAGCAGCAATTTCTCAACTCTCCTCAAACTTTATACTCTGCTCCCTTCCAGCAACAACGTCAGCTACAATCCCAAGCTCAAGCCGAGTCTCAAACCAGCCGTTTTGTTATTCAAAAACCAGCTCGCTTAACTGACAATCGTGAGGAAACTGAACCAGAATCTGATGCTAGAGCATCAGAAACTGTGGAAGACATTGAAACCACCACCAAAGCCGAAAGTAAAAAAACTGTCACTCAAACTGTTGCCACCCCCAACACCGCTGTAGCTAATACTGGTCTTGTCAGCTATTATCCAGCAACTGCTTTCGGTTTTGTACAACCTGTTAATGGCGCCTATGTTACCTCGGCTAATTACCAAACGGTACAACCTTTTTCACCTGCTGCTTACACCGTAGGTTCTCCCTTCTTGCCACAGCAATATGCTGTGGCCGGCGCCGCTCCTGCTCAGTTGCAGGCTTGGTAAATTTAGAAAGCATTAATGTTAATGTGGTTTCTTATTGTCTCTTTCTCTCTCTCTATCTCTCTCTCTCATCGTCCTTTCTACTTCAACTAAATGCACATATTCGGCATTGCATCTGATTGCTCCTCCCATCTTTACTATTTATCGTTGTTATTTAATAAAAATTAAAACAAAATTTGGTTGAAACTTTAATTATTTCTTGGTTATTTCTTTATGTAAGGATAATCTGCTTTTTAGTAGGAAGCTTTTGTTCCGGTTCAGACTCGCAATTTTTGTTGCAGCAATTTTAGAATATGTGGGAAAGTGTTGAAATAGAAATACATATGTATATACATTTTGTATTCGTCTCTCGTTCTTTTTCGCTAAAAAAAATAAAAAAATTTTCTGCAACAATAATTGCAAGTATGAATTTGGACTTTGATAATTAATAAGTAAAAAAAAAATTCCATAACTTTGCTAGAAAATCGTCGATTGCTAATTATCGATTATGTTTATAGAAAATTTTCGATAACAAAAAGTTTTGGCAATTGTTGATAATCTTTGCAGACAATTTTTATACCCTCTACTAAAAATAGAAAAGGGTATATATAGGTTTGTCATTCCGTGTGTAATTTCCATAATATTTATAATATATATATATATATATATATATATATATATATATATATATATATATATATATAAAATATATAATATATATATATAATATAATATAATATGATGAAGATGAATAAGCGATGTCCGTCCGTCCGTCTGGTGTATGTGAAATCGGTTTTCCGAAGCTCCCAGAAAAGCTAGAGACTTCGGTCTTCAGAAAATCAGCGAGCAGACGGTTTCAGAGCTGGAAAACTTAAACTTGTTTTCGCCATATATAAGTAAATAGATAACACAAATTTTTGATTTTTTGGTTAAATAAACTTATTTTATATTTCACTACGAACAAAATTTGTATTAAAATATAAAAAAAAATAAAAAAGACGTTTCCAGGGTTGGGAACTTTACCTTTTTTATATAAAAATAACCTACTAAAACAAAATTTTCCTTTTTATCTATAAATTTGAAATATCTTACATTCTTAAAAGAAAAAGATTGGTGCAAGAAATCAGAAAAATTTAAAATTATGATTCAAGGCTTGGGAAACTTACACTCCACAGCTGGAAAATTTAAACTTTTTTTTATTAAAGTAACTAAATAAAAATAGTTTTTCCTTATTTCTTTTTCTTTTGTTCACTTAACATATTTTATATATTTTTTAAAGAACAAGATTGGCATAGCGAACCAAAAAAATCTAAAATAATGATTACAGGGTTGGAAAACTTTTTTTATTTATAGGACCAATTAAATAAAGCTAGTTATTTCTTTGGCAATTAAATATATTCTATATTTTAGAAAATTAGTACTCGTATTAAAAACAGAAAAATTGAAATTATGGTCTTAGGATTGGAAATTGAAAAAGAAAATTTTTGGGTAAAAAAATAACCAAAAATAATAGGAAATTATTATTATTATAAATTATATCAGGCAAATTCTTTAGTCGAAAATAACTGAGAGGTCACTTACTCAAAATTGCACTATAACAAAAAATTATAAATTTTATCAAAAAATAAATATGTATGTATTCGGCACAGTCGAATAAAGCACTCTTACTTGTTTTTAATTGTCAATAATTTTTGTGAAAAATTCTTGATAATATTTCTTTAGAAATATTTTTGATTTCTATGGTCAGTTTTTTTTTAGATTTTTTTTCTTTGGAAATTGAGTATAATTTTCATAGAAAATTTATGACCATAGATAATTTTTATAGAAATTTTTTGGTATTTATAATTTTTACTTTTCACATAACAATATCGATCAGATTTTTCTTACATTACATTACAGTCGGCTAACTGATTGTAATAGAATGTAACTGTAACGTAGAAAACAGCTGATCGATATTTTTATATGAAAAGTAGGTTACGTACATTACATCTCTATAACAATTTTCATTACTTTTCGCATAAGAATATCGATCAGCTGTTTCCTACGGTTGCAGTTACATTACACTACAGTCGGCTAACTGAGCCTTAACCATTTTCATTACTTTTCACAATCGACCAAAAAAAACCCTCTAAAGCATTTTAAAAGTAGGTGCAAAAAAATCAAAATTTTATATATTTTTTTATTAAAATAAATTCTTTAAAAAAGCATTTAGCAAATTTTTGAAAAAGAAATGCTAAAATTGCATTACTGTTCATTCAGTGATGTTGGCTTTTTAATAAAAATAAAATAATAACAATAACACAATTATGCATAAATGTTTACATTAGGTCCGTTTGTTTACTTTTCCCGTAAAATCCAGTAGTTGAGTAAATTGTGGGTAATTTGAGAAAATTTTACTCTCAAGAATGTATCTTGCACAAAACAATACGCGAACCGAAAAATTGCAAAAACTTGCAGATTAATCAAAACAGCTGATCATATTGTTGTATGTTTTTGTTGTTTTTACTACCCATCAAATAAATATTTTTGGTAATTGATGCATGCATTTTTATCTACATATTACATAATTAATAGGCGAACACGTTTTTTGTAATCCCTTTTACGCTGGTACCACTGCATCGCTGAGTATTATGGCTTTCATACAACAACAAAACATAAGGGGAAAAAATTGTTAGATCAAGAGAAATACTACAAACACACACACACACACACTCATGTTTTGTTTCTTTTTTTACTTGTAAGCTAATAAATGCGTGTGTAATATGTGTGCATGTAGTAGTAGCAACTTTAAACGCTTATAGCTCCCAAAATACTAAACCGATTTCAATAAAATATAGATTCTGCACATCTGTACAAAAAATCCTTTAAAACCATATAAATCTTTTTAAAATCGGTGCAGTGGTACCAGCGTAAAAGGGATTACAAAAAACATTTTCGCCTATTAATTATATAGATATATAGATAGATTACGCGCTTTTTTCTTGGTTTCGGTGCTTTTTGAAATTTAAAAGTTGACAACGCTGATAATACTTAAAGGAAGAGAGTTCAATAAATTGAATCAGCTTGGTTGAAGGGATTTTGTTTATGTTTTTTTTTCATTTCATGTATTATTTAATTATGGTTGCATATGTATGTAAGTATGTGTGTGGCTGTTTTAATGAATTTTTTATGACTTTTAGATCAGTGTCCCGCAAAATAAAATATGTTTGTATTGGTGAGAAAAATGAGAGTAAAATAAACTTGCACTTAAAGAAAAGTTTTGTAATATAAAATACATGATGTGGTTATTAGTTGTTTGAATTTTTTTTTTAAATAAGCAATTTAATAAAAACTTTAGTAAAAAGTAAAAATTTAATAACCATTCAATAATTTAGTGTATAAATTCAACATTAAATTTATTCACAGCTCTGTGGATACTATTAAAATGCCTTTTTAAACTATTTTCCCTGTTATTTTTTAATGTTTCATAACATAAAATGCATTGCATATTGCGAAAAGGATTTTTTATCACGAAATTTTTCTTAGCATCCATAATAATTTAAATTTTTTTTTTGCTCTACAAATTAATTAAATTTTGATTCTAATTTCGTTCCGTGTGCTCAAAACAACAAAACAAAAAACCAGGAAAATTGCTCAGTGACGACTAAATGAAAGAGCATAAACATGTATGTGATTTTCATCCGCACAATTGTGCTATGGCTTGCGGGTTACTGTTTTAGATACATTTTCTTTGAATCTTAATAAAATTATTTACATTTTGATTCTAGAATACGGGCGATTGTGTCGTCCGTTTGGTATATCTAGTAATTATAAATTTGAAGCGATATATATTTCTAAAATAGAAGTTCTGTGAAAGCTTTAGCTTGTATTTTTTTTTTTTTTTAGTTTTTATTCTGGGTAAATGGCATTTGAAAATACATCAATATTTTATTTCTGATAGTCGGTACCCGAGAAGTGCAATGAGTAGTGAAAAAGTGAGTAGAGTTGAATCATGATTTATAATTTCTTGTACTTATGCGCACTCATACTTATTTTAATGTTGTCTATGAATCATATTCACTCGAAAGTTTGAAGTTCTCATCACACTCATACTTAGCTAGATTTATGACATTGTTGATTTTGACTCTCCTCAACTCAATGTTTATAGACGATGCAAAATAAGTATTGTATGACAAAGCCAACTTCGTATACGAACATTAAAATACTCATAATGAGATTATGTGTTTGCTCATTATAAGGTTACAAACAGGGTAACCCATGACATTTTTCAAAAAGTGGCACCAAATAGGGGATTTCTCGAAAAAAGGGGCAGCGTTAAAAAAACGAGAACTACACTAAACTTCTTATTTTTAATGTATTATTATACCTATATTGAGTTCTTGTTTCAACTTTGTTATTTGTTGTTGAGGTTCTCATTTGTTTAAATGAAAGTTTATAACATAATAACTCTAGTTGTTCTAAGAAATTTTGGGTAAAGGTTCCCTGATGATCTGCATTAGCAACAGTGAAATGCGCATAGGATCCAGCTAAACCCCTCAATAATCAATTTCAATGTATTTTTAATAAAAAAAAAAATATTCTACTTAATAAGTAAAATATTAATTTGGGATTATTAGTGCGTTTAAAAAATTTTAAACTTAAATTTTAACAATTCCCATAAAGAAATCACTAATTATTATATAATTCACTTAAAAAAAAGGGGGACAAAAAGTGGCAAGGCAGGCGAAAAAGTGGCAATTTGCAACTTTAGTCGGTCAAACGGTCACGCTTGTTACAAATGCTTTTTTTTATACACTTTATAATGTTGTAGTTGTACTATATGGATGAGTTTAATGAGCTGAATCAATGTAAGTAGTATAAGTATTTTTCTGAAATTATAAATCAAACTGAGGTGATTATGATTGTGAGTGTGGTATAAATCAATATTAGTCCTAATTCACACACATCAGGTTTAGCTGATCAGTTTTTGTTAAATTTTCTTTTGAACCTGCATTTACGTTCATACACACCGTCAAGTTTGTTTCATCAAGTCTCATCAATTTGTGTTGTAGTAGAGTATTACGAATGACAAAACAAAACGAAAAAGCAAACTTGACTGGTACGGCCAAGTATGTACCCCTTTCCATTCTCTTTTCCTCTCTCTCCTAAAAACTCAAGACTTGACGACTCAGACCTGACGTGTGTGAATCAGGACTTATTGTGAGTGTGCGTATATCAAAGTATTTGATTTTAAATGATGTCTGCTCACTTATATTTAAAATTTTATGAGTCAGTATGAATAGCGAAAACATGATTCATTGCCAATCACCGGTCCGTACCATGAATAATATGCAGAAATAAGTACTCACATATCATCCCTACCACGTCAAACTATCCAATATGCAAATTTGAACTTTTCAGAAGTGCACGAAGACCTGTCAATTGTGAATTTAGAGTCGGCGTATTCCTAAAAGTGCAGAGCTTCAAATATTTCTTATTGAGTTATCTATCGTTCATGAGAATTTCAGTATTTTTAAACGATGCATATCGTATAAATTCGAGTACCAAGACAACGAATCTAAAAAACCAATTTTGCATATTGGATAGTTGGACGTGGTAGGGACGATATACATATGTATGTACATAAACCTTAAATCTCTAAAAAATTAAAGTAAATAATACAATTAAATTAAATTTAAAAACGGATATATTTAACGATTATTATTCTTTGACTTGTTTCATCTTGAACATAACAATTTTCAGGTATTTTTTTGTTAAACATTTACTTCAACTTTTGTTAAAAAAAATATACTTTGTATTTGCTTATTTTTATTTTATTGAATCACATGTTTTTCTCATCTACTGGATTTTACGGGCAAAAATTTCCAGACTCTCAGTCAACAACTGTCAATTTACTCTCTCAGTCAGTGATGCCAACTTTTGAGACTCAAAACGCGTAAAAATTTTTGAAAAAAGTGCTAGAAAGGGCTAAATTGAAAAAATATTCAAAAATAAAAAAAAGTAAAATTTTTCGAAAAAGTGCGAAAAGGGGCTAGTATTAAAATGTTTATGTTGAAAATAAAAACATCAAATCAATTTTTGTAAAGTAATTTATTAGAATATAAATAACTATCATGAGATCAACACATACATAGCTTGAGAGCTTCAATAATGTACATACATATGTATTTCATTTACATTTCATATTACATTTCAATAAGGTATGTACATACGTAGATTAAATAGTTAGCATATACATACATATATAATAGAAATATATATATACATATGTATGTTTACATAAGTAGATACTTGGCTTTATCATAACTACATACGTATTACAAATACTACAAGACACTCTTTTTTTCATCGATTTGCTTTATGCTACGCTACCATCACTTAATAAATACAAAGGAATATTCTCTTATAAAAAACAAGTATAATAAGACTTGTGTTTGTACCAAATAAGAAAAGCAAATTTGAGTGGCTTAGGTATGTCAACAAAGCAAATAAAGAATATTTGAATGATTTAGTATAATACTCGAGTATTTTGTATTTTATTTATTTTATTTGTACGTTTATTAAAGTTATTGTTTTTGCCCTCTTACTTATTTTTTACTTTATATTATTAGCATATTGGTAGAGGTTAAACATAAAAATAAAATTTAAAAATAAAAATCAAGAAAATTTCTGCAGAAAATAATCAAAAAGACATAAATATTATTTAAAAGGAAATAAAAAAGGGAAAAAGTTGTTATTAAAAATTAATATAATGAAAAAATAAAATAATTAAAAATTTAACGGTTAAATAAAGTAATAATACATACATATGTATATACATATGTATATGAGAAAAACAAATACTTTAAGTATATTCGATAAAACTTAGAGTGTACCAGCAAAATTTTGTTTTGCTTTACTTCAGCGTTGTCAACTTTTAAATTTCAAAAAGCACCGAAACCAAGAAAAAAGCGCGTAATTTAAGTAAAAAAGCACTAAATTTAAAATTTTATTATATTATTTAAAAAAATTTTACACATCGTTTGGTTATTGATTTGCTGTAGACATACGGTCTAATTCATAAAAAATATTTTAGGTTTATTACAGGTTTATTTGACAAATTTCCTATAGAAATATGTCAAATAAGCGCTTAATAAACCTGAAATGTTTTTTATGAATAAGGCAGATAATGTATTTTCAATATACTGTGCCGCAAACCAACCGACAACATGTACATAAATTGTACAAATTTGAGGCATCCGAAAAACATTTTATTTTTATAAGACGAAGCATTTTCAAATTATTATAAATTTTTTTTCCCCTGTCAATGAGCAAACAAATCTCTCGAGTTTAGTCAAATTGGCAGTAATCCACAAGTCTTTCTGAGGTAAGAGCCGATTACTCGTACATTTTGAGCTCGATGGGCTTAGCAGTTGAAAATATTTTAAAATCAAGGCTTACAAAATTTGGTTTTTATTAAATTATGTGGAAATATTCTCTCGGCTAATATGTGCCAAAGATAATAAATTTTTATCGAAATAAAAATGGTGATTTCTGCGTTTCAATATGGAAGTAACAGAAGTTTGATGGGAATGCAAGTTTTGATAATGATTCAAACGAGTTCATATCAACTGAATCTCTCAATAGTGGACTCAATATTTTTCCCATTACATTAAGTGAATCAATCTTTCTCCACCCATTGTCTATACTAGATAAAATTTCGCTATTAGACTATATTTGAGTAAGTACTTGAATTATGTCTTCTTTGTTGTATGGCAAAACACTGTTTACATTATATATGGTTAAAATGTTAAGGTTTGATGGTAATATGACACGTATTTATTAAACCAAGCCTTTTAAAATTTTAGTAGTTTTTTTTTTTTTTTTGAGATGCTCCATTTAACTTCAGAGCTTATGTTTTTGAATGAAACTTCCTCGCAAAAAAAAATAGGTAAGGAAATTTTCCTTTGAGTTTTTGGCTTAGTGCCACCGCCTCGAAACAGAAAGCACCGAAAATTAATTTAAAAAAGCACTGAGCATTAACTTCAAAATTTGTCGCGTCGAACATTTCAAAAAGCACTAAAAACGGTGCGAAAAGCACCGAGTTGACAACTCTGCTTTACTTTACTTATGTTTTACAAGTGTGAGTAATATAAATTCTTGGGACGTATAAAGAGAGTAAAATTTTGTATTTGTGCTTTTTTTTCTTTGCATTAGCTTGCTTTGTCCATCATTTGCATTTGAGTTACGCTGAGAATGTTTAAAAAAGCAAGTGTACTTGTTTTCAAATACACTCAATGCTATGCCCTAGTAGATACATTTAAAATTGGCCGTTATTAAATAAAATTTCGATTTCTCGCTCTTCCAAAAACATACATTGTCTGCCTTAGGCTGTACTGAATAACTTTCAAGGCATAAAAAATTTGGAAGAAATAAAAGATTACTCTATATTATTCTTCTTTTTTAAATTGGTAAAGTAATATCGACTTTTTACTCATTTTATTTTGCTAGATTAAAGGAAGAAAAAGTACGCAACAGTTTAAATTTAGCCATATCGAGCAAAAACTAAAAAGGGGCTAAAAGGGCTAAAAGATTATTGTAATAAGTGCTAGGTTTGCGCCTTTTTTAGTTTTTTTCCGCGTTTTGACTGACTGAAAACGGGCTAAATCTAGCCCTAAAAGGGCTAAGTTGGCATCACTGCTCTCAGTTGGCACTCTCTTTTGCAATTTTATATGTGAACGAACGCATTTCAGTAAAGCCAGTACAAATTTGCACAAAATTGCAAAAATTTTGGGGGAAACAAACAGACCTATTGAATGCTTTATAAGAAAGGCATATTGTTTTTGTTGTTTTTTTGTTTTCATCGTTTATTGTTGAGGTGGGTCGTGGTTAGTTCATACCTCGATGTTGTTGTTATTGTTTTGTTTGTTGTTGGTGGAGTTTTTCTTTCTTCTTTAACTAAAAATTTGTTTATTTTATTGAATTTTATTGAAACAAGATGAGAATATGAATTTGCTATCTTTCCGCTCGTTCATCCATTATTTTAAAGTTTATTCATTTTGCTTTAAGTTTCAACTGCATTGAATTGAAAATGACTCACCTGCAAGTGTGAATTATGCATGAATAGAGTTTTTCTGCTGATATTATTTTGAAATTAAAATAAAATTAAAAAACTATATATGTAAGTATGTGTGTATGTGTGTATAATATATATTGTACAAACATACATATTTATTTAGTTTTTTTTTGTGAATAACCTGTGTAGGTGTTTGGTTTCATTTTGTTTTTTTTTTGCCAGTTGCTTATTAATTTCGTTTGAATTATTCCATTCATATTATTATTTTTAAAGTTAATTCGTTTCATGTTGAAAATTATAATTGGTGGAAATTATAAATTATTCCATAATATAATTTTTGCAACCGAGAATTGAAGTGTTAATATTTCAGAGTGGTATAAGTCCACTTAAAAAAATTTAAAATATGTATAGAAGTTATCGTTATCTTATTTATTTTGAAAATTAACTTTTAAGTGCTTTCAAATATCACAGCTAAATTATTATCTAGGTATAATAAAAGAAATACACGCAAATTATTTATAACAAGGGTTCGGACTTTCATGCAACTAAAAATTTACTTTAAGCGCTTCAAAATGCAGCTAAGAACCCAGCAAAAAATGGTGCTTCGCTGGAAGCACCTACATATATACAGTATTGTGCATAACAAAAGCAACAAAATTAAAAATTAAAATATTTTGGATATTTGATTATTTCAAGCAGCCCTTTTTACATACTTTTGTAAGCAATCATACTAGAAAACGAATTCGCATTTAAATTTTTCAATATTGATATTTCCTGCAAAATAAAATAACATATTCTCAAACCCGTGTATCGTGACTGTGCAGAACAATAGCAACAAAATGGAGAATGTCACAATTATCAATAAACTCTTTGGTATAGCGCTATAATTCCGAAGTCCAACAGGCTTAATAGTAAAGGGTGTTTTTTTTAGAGGTATAGAACTTCGAATTGAAATAAAACACAAGAAAATCGTTTTAATGTCCATCAATTTGGCTTTATTGGAAGGATAATTTTATGAAATTAATGTTTAAATATGATTTCGGGCATGTGGCCGCCGCGGCTGGCTCGAATAAAGCCAATTCTACAGGTCCAATTTTCAACCACTTTTTCGAGCATATGGGGCCGTATGTTGGCAATAACGCCACGAATGTTGGCTTCCAAGTCCCCTAACGTTTCTGGTTTGTTGGCATATCCCCAAAGAAAATAATCCAATGGTGTCAAATCACACGATCTTGGTGGCCAATTGACAGGTCCATTCCGGGAAATTATGCGCTCATCGAATGTTTCCTTCAATAAATCGATTGTGACGTGCGCTGTGTGGCATGTAGCGCCGTCTTGTTGGAACCACAACTCATCCACATTCATGCCATCCAATTCGGGAACAAAATAGTCGGTTATCATGGCTCTATACCGGTCTCCATTAACGGTAACTGACTCTCCAGCATTATTTCGGAAGAAGTATGGCCCACTGACTCCACCAGCCCATAGAGCACACCAAACAGTCAGTTTTTGTGGATGTAATGGCGTCTCAAGGGTCTCATGTGGATTCTCTTCACTCCAAATGCGGCAATTTCGCTTGTTGACGTAGCCATTCAACCAAAAATGAGCCTCATCACTGAACAAAATTTTGCGATGAAAATCAGCATCGAGATCAATCTCATTTTCGGCCCATACACCAAAATCACGACGCATTGCATGGTCTCGCGGCTTTAATTCTTGCACAAGCTGGATCTTGTAATGTCGCAAGCCAAGATCTTTGCGCAAAATCTTCCATAAAGTTGATGGACAAAGCTCCAATTGCTGTGCACGGTGGCGAATCGATTCATTCGGGTCCTCTTCAACACTTTGCTCTACAGCGGCAATTGTTTCTTCGGTGCGCACTGTTCGACGTCTCTGCGGATGCGTATTATCACATAGAGTAAACGTAGTGCGAAAACGATCCATGGTTAACCGAATTAATTGCTCTGATGGACGATTATGTCGACCATAAAATGAACGGAGCTTGCGGTAAACTTCGCGAACTGAACCATTATTTTCGAAATAAATTTGCACGATTTGCAAGCGTTGTTCTTTTGTCAACCTGTTCATGATGAAATGGCAAACCAAACTAAATATTAATCACTTGACAGCTGACAAAATGGCCGCCAGTTAAAAAAGTGATGCCAACTTAAAATTCTATACCTCAATAAAAAACACCCATTACTTATTATTCCTTATATTAGATTTTAAAGTTCCTTTCTAAATGTTGTTGGTGCTGCTTGATCTAGCAAGAGTGGGAAAGAGTAGATATTGCTGTACATCCGAATCTTTAAAAAGTTAAGGGTCTAAAAACATATAGAAATTGGCCGTTAATCACTTAAAAGTGTAATAAAAATTAGTGTCCTGCACAAGAGTATTTATAAGACTTTTCAAGACATGAGAGATTTTTTCCAATGCTTTACTACAGCGAAATATTCTAAAAGAATCGCTAAACAACACTGTTGGCAAGACAAACCACCGAAAAAAATTACTTGCCAACAGTGTTGCTTAGCGATTCTTTTAGAATATTTCGCTGTAGTAAAGCATTTGAAAAAATCTCTCATGTCTTGAAAGGTCTTATAAAAAGTCTTGGGCAGGACACTAATAAAAATATATCCCTAGTTTTCCGATTGGTAGATCGGCAGGATAATTACATATTAAGCAGTTTTGTGTACGACCGCGAAAAACTTCCGCAGCTTATGATAGAAAATTGTATTTCACATAATCCAAAAAGCTCGATTACTGTTTCTAATGAGGTTATAATATCTGCAAATTTAAATGAGCATTATGGTACAACTCGAAACCGTGTCAGAGAAAGCAATTGAAAAAGTTGCAGACTTAGAAAATACCATAGTTGACCAAGAGATACTTCCAAAAAGAAAGACAGGTAAATCTTATATTTACTTCATACAATTTTATTGCTTTTATATGCTTAAAATAGAGTTCAGTAGAACACATCCTAATTGGATCATAATAATATGGGAAACCGATTTATTTATTGAAGAATTTAAATTCTATGTAACAAATTGGTATATCATATCCAGCGTTGTCAACTCGGTGCTTTTCGCACCGTTTTTAGTGCTTTTTGAAATTTTCGACACGAAAAATGTTGAAATTAGTGCTCGGTGCTTTTTTAAACTACTTTTTGGTGCTTTTTATTTCTTGGCGGTGGCACTAAACCCAAAATTCAAAAAGAATTTTCCTTATAGTTATAATATATATATATTTTTTTTTTGAAGAAGTCTAACATTTAAAAAACAAGCACTAAAGTTATATGGAACATTTCAAAATATTCTAATTTTTGTACAATACTGCTGTTATTAATATTGCGTTTGCTGTGAAAGAATGTTTCCATAGCATTGTTTAATAAAAATCAAATTTTGAAGGTCTTGATTTAAAAAGAAAAATTAACTACTACTCCCATCGAGTTCAAAATCTAATCAGCAAGTCAAAAGGACTTGCCAATTGCTGCTAATTTGACTAATTTCAGGTGATTTGTTTCTTCGTTGAAGAACAAAATTAAATTTTTTATACTAGCTTAAAAAGGTTTCGTCAAATTGATTTTAGAATTCACTTATTCTCATAGAATCAAAATGTGTATCGGATGCTTCAAATTTGAAGTTTTAGGGATAAAATGCAAGGTCAACCGATTTCTATATTTTTTATATAAAATTTTTTTTTATAAAACAAAAAATTTTTATTTAGTGCTTTTTTACTTATATTACGCGTTTTTTTTCCTGGTTTCAGTGCTGTTTGAAATTTTAAAGTTGACAACGCTGATCATATCTTAAGTTCGGCTCTTGCCCAGCCAACAGTTTTCGCTACGATATATCAAAATGGGTTTTAAGCATAACAGCGGTTAGGTGATGGTGATGTTTTGTTTTCCGACGTATAAAGTTAGACCATTCCACAAATTTTGCAAAAAAAAAAAAAAAAAACGAAGTAAAGTTCATTAGGCATTTTGAGTGGAATATGACACTTCTACGGATGTTTCAATCCGGCAGTAGTCCATAACATACTTAGAGGTTGGGCAAAAAATAGCAAGAAAATGAATTTAACTCCAATTCTTGCTTGACCGACACGCAGATTTCTTCAACGCCATTGAAAACCTCTTTGCAAGATGAAGCAGGAGTGTTTTCGTAAAATGGTTCCAAAATTGCAACAAACACCTCGAAATTCCATTAACTCAGCCGAAATGTATGCCATAGTGCATAATAATTAATATTTGTGACTTAATTCAGCGTTAAAATACACGTGTTATGAAAAAACTAAAGATTATACGAAAAGTATTCATTTGTTGCTTTTGTTATGCACAGCTCCATATCAAAGCCTGGACTATTTTATATAACTTTTGAAAACCCAGTATTTTTAGCCAAGATTTTATTTAATGCGCTACATAGCCCACATAATACAAATAAATTATGGTCACAGTTTTTGTAACATATGATGTATATTCGGAAATAATCGTCTGCATTTATTTTTGCAGAATTTGTTGCTTTTGTTTTGCACAGTACTGTAAGTGCTCTTTTGGTATGCAAGCGCTTACCCGATGCATGAAATTTTGCATGATTTTTATATGAGATTCCTCGCGTAGAAGCCTTGCCACGTCGATCTAAAATGTGATTCTTTCATGCCTGCCGGAGTGACCTGAATTCAGCAAAAATATTCGTCTACTTAAAAAATTTGCTCTTTCTTTTTTTACTTTTTTTAATTTCTGTTCGCGCGTTGAATCAGGAGTCGATCCCAGGATTTCCGTATATTAGGCTAGGACACTACCCACTGAACTACCGAAGCACATATTTGCACAATTCAATTTTGTATACAGATAAGCGAGAGAGGATGATCTATAAAAAACTTCGGAGAGTTTGAATATAACCATCCGACTGACTTCGTAGTGCTTGTGTTAAATTTCGTCATTCGTTTGCGTTATTGCATCCTCTTAAGGCAGAGGGGATGCACTGTGTGCTTTTTCGCGCTACCGAAGCGCTTATTTTTGTGTTATATTAAACTACACCTTTCAAAATGTTTTTAGGGAAGGGATATAAGAAACCAAAATAGAAAAAAAAAACAGAAAACCAAGCTATAAAAATGCAAAAGAGCAATTGCTTCGAAATCTCGATTATTTTTTTTTGCTGGGAATTAGTAGTATGTTATTATTATAAACTGTTTCAAACAAAAGCCAGACAATTTTTCAATAATTTTTTTTTATATTTTCAAAATTAAAACTAACTCTGTCAGGACGAAGGGAGCCTTTTTCAGTCATGAAAGTTCGCTTTTTAAGTTATTTGAATCTGACTCAACTGTCTCATTAATTCCCCAAGTCTTCTTCACAAAATGTTGAAAAAAAAACAAAGAAAGAATAATAATTAAAAAAGTTATAAATAATGCAAACCATATATGTAGCTCATTCTGCGCCACTCTGTAGTAAGAGTAGACCTTCATTGCGTGAGTGTTACTTCCCATGGTTTTCTACTTTCTTCAACTTAATTTACTTGTTTACTAATTGTGTTTGTATTGATTAAATTTCAAATATATGTAAGTAAAAGATTTATTTGTGTTAATATTATTACAATCAGAATCAGAATTTTTTTTTTTTTTTTTTTTTTTTTTTAATTTAGCTCTTATTTATTGTATCTTCAAATATGAACTAACAATAAGTATTCAAATCTTAAGTCTATAAAAAAATTATTAGGCCCGACCAATGTCGGACATAAGCTTAGTGATAGTTATTAATAATACATAAGTAGTGATAAGCAACAAAAAGAAAAAAGTGTTTTCAAGCAGCTTCATCATCTAGAGTGTTGAATATTAGAGCCCGTGTATCTCTCTTTTTTAAGCGGATGTGCGGATTAGGATGTGACTCGAGTTTTGTTAGATATTTGCCTGCGTATTTTACAATTTCTTCAGTCACCAGTGGCATATTCAAATCGCGATGTATATTTGAATTTTTGATGTACCATGGAGCCGATGTTATCATGCGTAAAATTTTATTTTGCCTTCGTTGAATTTTCTCTACATTTGAAGCTGAAGCAGTGCCCCATAGTTGAATTCCGTAACACCATATTGGCTTTAAAAGCGACTTGTATATTAAAAGTTTGCAGTCTAGGCTAAGTGTTGAATTTCTACCAATCAGCCAATGTACCTGAGTTAATTTAAGTTTCATTTGAGTTAACTTAGAGTCAATGTGATGTTTCCATGTAAGTCGTCGATCAAGGTGTAAACCAAGATATTTCACATGTGAATGTTGAGGAACAACTTGATTGTTAATCCGAATGGGGGAGCAAGTATCTCTTCTTAGGGTGAACGTTATATGGACACACTTTTGTTCATTGACTTTAATTCTCCATAAGTTTAACCAAAGCTCCATCTGGCTAATGTGTTCCTGGAGTTTGCGGGATGCCTCATCAGGGTCTTCGTGCATACTAAGGCAGGCTGTATCGTCGGCAAATGTGGAAGTATGGATACTACTGCTCACAGGCATATCGCACGTATAAATCAAGTATAAAACTGGTCCCAGTATGCTCCCCTGTGGCACACCGGATGAAATAGTTTCAGGCCTACTCGTAAAGTCTCCTTCCACAACAGTGAACTTACGGGAAAAAATGTAACTTTCCAAAATATTTAAAATGTTTATTGGTAAGTAAGTCTTCAATTTTAAAATTAGGCCTTCATGCCACACTTTATCAAATGCCTGGGAAACGTCAATAAAGAGCGCAGAACAATACTTTTTTTCCTCAAAAGTTCTTCTTATAAATTGAACCAGTCTGTGAGTTTGTTCAATGGTGCTATGCTGACTTCTAAAACCAAATTGATGGTCTGGTATGCACCCACTACTAATTAGAATTGGGGACAATTTTGTTTTGAGCAGTTTTTCGAAAAGCTTTGACATAGTTGATAGTAGACTTATTGGCCTATATGACTCAGCCTTGGTTAAATCTTTGCCCGGCTTTGGAATCATTTTAACCTTGGCAAGCTTCCAGCTGTGTGGATAATACTCCAGTCGTAAAATGGCATTAAATATGAATAATAGGATTCTCATTGCAATACGAGGCAAGTTCATAAGCATCTGGTTACTAATTCCATCAATACCCGGAGCTTTCTTCGGGTTGAGTTCGGCAATTAATTTTTGTAAATCACGCGTCTTAAACTTTATGTGTTGAGGGGGTAGAGCGACTACATTCGGCAAATCAGCAACACCAGTACATATGTTTGGCGTAAAAACGGATTTTAAGTGCTCAGCAAATATTTTACCTTTTTCAGTATCGCTTCTTGCCCAACTTCCGGTAGATGTGCGTAGAGGTGGCTTATACTCAATGGGTGTTTTAAGCTTTCTAGCAGCGCGCCACAAAGAGTAATTAGACGCTGGTGTCACATCAAGACCTTCCAGATAATCTTTAAGAGATGCAGTTTTTTCAGACGCAAGCAACTCTTGGAGTCGTTTAGTGCACTCTTTAAATCTGATTTTATTTTGTGGTGATCTGTGCTGTTGCCATTCCCTTCTAGCTCTTCTTTTTTCACGTACGAGACGTTCAATGTCTGTAGAATAAATTTTATTAAACCCAGTCTGCGGATGGGAGATAATGGCATGTTCAGCAGCCTGTTTAATATTCTCGCTGAGATTGGCAATGTTAGATTCAATATCATCGGATGTTCTAAGCGTAATGTTTTCCGTACAATGACTACTGAGATATTTTTTGAACCCCAGCCAATTAACACGATTGATCATCTTCACATATGGGTCAGGTAAGTTACTTCTTAAGGGACTACAAATTGTAATGATCGTCGGAGAGTGATCGGACGAAAGATCAAGAGAAGCTTGAACTTGAATTAAATCCCTAGAGATATTTTTTATGACGCCAAAATCTATAACATCCGGAATTTTTTGTATGTCAGTAGGCCAATAAGTGGGCTCCCCACTCGAAATGACATCCAAGCCCATTTTTGAAATAGTGTTGAACAATGCTCGACCTCTGGGGGTAATAAGACGCGAACCCCAGAACGTATGCTTAGCATTGTAGTCGCCAGCTGCTACAAAACAAGGTCCAAGAGATTTGTAGAAATCCTCATATTGATTCTCAGTGATTGAAAATCTGGGAGGGGAGTAAATTGATGATATAACAAAAGTTGTACAAAAACTTTCAATGCCAATATTTGTTGCTTGTAGGTGTTCTTCACAAATGTTGTCAAGTACATAGTGCTTGAGTCTTGACTTTATTAGAATTGCTGATCCACCGCAAGCCCTTCCTCTAGGGTCCTTTGTATCATATATAGTGTAGCCATAAATTTTAAAAAGACTTCTCGAAGTCAAATGAGTCTCAGATACTAACATTACATCAATATTTTTTTCCGTGAGGAAGTGCTCAAGTTCATTTTTATGTTGGCGAATGCCGTTTGCGTTCCAGAAACATATTGTTAACGTGTTCATGGCTTGTTAATTAATGCTTGAAGCAGAGTATTCTGCATTCGCAGCATTTCTTGCATCATGCTAGTCATATTTGTTGTAAAATTGTTTATAGTTTGCACCAGATTTTCAATAGTAGCTTCAAGGCGATTAAAATTAAAGCTTGCATCAGTATTTTTTGAATTATTTGGCGGGGAAACATTTTGTGTGGGAATTGAATTTGTCTTAGCAGCATCTGCATACGATACACGGGAAGTAACTGGTTGGCTCATTTGCGCAAAAGTGGCAGAGTAAGCGTTTGCTGATTGAGCTGGAGCTAATTTAGGTTTTTGCACCATAGTCTTCTTTACGAAAGAGTACACAGGACAACCTCTGTAGTTAGCGGTGTGATTACCTCCACAATTACTGCATTTTTTATCACTTTGATCTTTTGGCTTATTGCAACTAGCAGTGCCGTGTAATTCGCCGCACACAACACAAACAGAGGGTAAATTGCAGTATGTTTTTGTATGGCCATATTCTTGGCAATTATGGCACTGTACAGGACCTGAACGCTTATGTGGCTCTTCAACTGTGATTTTTCGGTACAAGAGGTATTTCAAATTATAAATTGGATGCGTCTCATTTTTTTTTCAATTTTATATCATTAGGCTCAAGTTCAACACGAAATAGGGGTTGGGGAATCTTCTCTCTGTTTATTATATTGGACACATTTTTTACCTTAAACCCCTGGAGGACGAGTGCATCTTTTATTTCTTCGGGAACAACATAAGAATCTATGCCCTTCAATACGATCTGCATGCCTTTAGCGCTCTTAAGCTGGTATGTGTAGAAGCTTGTTTTATTTTTTTCAAATTCAGCAACCATTGTGCGGAAATCTTTTTCGTCATAAATTTGGACTTTAGTTTCATCTATGTTTCCACGTTTTATTGGAACAATGTGAAATTTATTCTCACCAATGACCGAAATTAATTTTTTAATAAGGGCATTTGAATTTTTTTGTCTCAAATAGATTGGTGGCGGCTTGGATATTTTATTCGAGGATACCTCGGGTTTGTCGTTGTCATCTTGCAAAATTTCGAAGCGGTTTTGGCGATTAGTTGAGGCTGCGCTGTTATCCCTAGACATTTTTGGAGCAGATGAAATTTTTGAAGAATTCGGGCTTCGCCCACGCTTTACCACGGTTATATATCTGTCCATTCCGACTTGTACCTTGAGTTTCGAGCCGCTGTTATCTGTAGTGATAACTTTGTTAAGTGATGAACACGAGCCTGAAGGGGATGATATTACTGGCTTATATGAAGAAGTACTAGGCAACTGTAATGTTAATACATCATTACTATTTGGCATTGGACAAAGCGAAGTTGATCGCTGACGAAAAATTGGCTTTGCCGGTAAAAAAAGGTTTTCATCAGATTTATTATTTATATTTTTTTCATTAAGAGTTTCAGAACTCACAGTAAAATAAGCATTTCTGCCGTTAGAACTCACTTCAAATTTTTTTGTATTTGAGGCACTCATACAAAGAATTCCTCAAGGGATATTCGTTTGTGTTTTTTTTATGTTTGCGGTTTTTTTTGTTTTTGTTATTTATGATTGTTTATTTGTTTAGAGGTACACATATATATAGTATTCCTCAATATCAATTTGTTTAATTTTTTTTGCTTGCGGTTTTTTTTTTGTTTTTGTTATTTTTACTATGTAAAAATATCAGCAAAGCATAAAGCTTATTTATTAAAGACAGTATGTACCTATTACGAATAATATGTACTACGAATATTTTTTGTTTGTTTAATTTTTTTGTAAGTAAGAAAAATTCCGCTAATCGACTGTTCGCTATGAAGGTACCACGAGAACTTAGAATCAGAATGATAATAATAAAAAAACGAAAATTAACAATTATAAAAATGAGTATCTGATATTTTTAATTTTGATAAAATAAAATTAATAAACAAGTAAAATAAGTTAAACGTACAGTACCTAAAACTACTTCCCCTTCGAAAAATTTATTTTTGATATGTTAAATGCCACTCTTTTGGTTTTACTGCCAATATCATTATTATAAATATCTAGTTTAATAATAACTTTTTCCACTAAAGCAGGCTTCAGACGATCGATAGGAATAGTTGTCATTTGGTTATTTATTTCGACTTAAAAATATTTTTGCTTCTTTTCAATTACTTTATATGGTCCCTCGTATGGTTTTTGCAGTGCTCGTTTATGTATTCGACGCACAAAAACATAGTTACAATCTTTAAGTTCTTTAGGAACATAGATACCTGATTCAGAATCCTTGTGATGGCTTAAGTTCGAGTTTACATTTTTAAAGTGGGTTTTTAACTTATATAACACATCAGAAGCATCAAAATTCCCTGAAGTTGCTACACTATTTCTCCTGGTAAACGTACATTTTGCCCATACACCATTTCGGCAGGTGTAGCTTGCAAATCTTCTTTGAATATGGAACGAAGTCCTAATAAAGCAATCTGTAACTCATCGAACCAATCCGTTGATTTTCCTTTAGCCATTAGTGTTGCCTTGATTTGCCTATGAAATCGTTCAATCATTCCATTAGATTGAGGATGATATGGTGATATGGTAATTCTGAAGAATTTGAATGTGTAGAAAGTGAATTCTGTGGTTGCGAGTTATTTCTTGTAGGAGATCGTGTAGTAATTTTCGGAGGGAAAGTTTACAAACGAATAATCTCTATAATTAATAGGCGAACATGTTTTTTGTAATCCCTTTTACGCTGGTACCACTACACCGATTTTAAAAAGATTTATATGGTTTTAAAGGATTTTGTGTACAGATGTGCAGAATCTATATTTTATTGAAATCGGTTTAGTATTTTGGGAGCTATAAGCGTTTAAAGTTGCTACTACTACATGCACACATATTACACACGCATTTATTAGCTTACAAGTAAAAAAGAAACAAAAACTAAGTGTGTGTGTGTGTGTGTGTGTGTTTGTAGTATTTCTCTTAATCTAACAACTTTTTCCCTTATTTGTTGTTGTATGAAAGACATAATACTTAAAGGAAGAGAATTGAATAAAGTGAATTAGCTTGGTTGAAGGGATTTTGTTTATGTTTTTTTAATTTCATGTATTATTTAATTATGCTTGCATATGTATGTAAGTTTGTGTGTGGCTGTGTTTTAATGAATTTGTTATGAAGTTTAGATATGTACATTTTCTTTGAATCTTAAATTATTTACATTTTGATTCTAGAATACGGACGAGTGTGTCGTCCGTTTGGTATATCTAGTAGTAAAATTAAAAGTTAAGATGTTCTATTAACTTTAGCACTTAAAAAAAAATCTTATATAACTTATCTTTTTAATGTTAAATGTTAACAGAAATATCTTGATTGTCACCAGCTTAAAAGCAAAATGGTAATATCTTCCTTGATTCTCCAGTAATTCAACTCGTTCCCAAACAATGAAGAAAAGTTTCTTGATAGCTGAACTCTTCTTCAAAAGACTATTGAACTTGTTCCCAAAAAAAAAACTAATAATAGCTTCTTAATAGCTGAAATCTTCTTCAAATGGCTATTGAGTTTGTTTCCATATAATGAATAAAAGCTTCTTATTGAATTCTTCTTTTCCAAACAGTAATTCAATTTAAATGATAATTGAAACGTTTTGTTTTTACCGTTAGATGATAACAATATTTGAAGATATTTTTAATGTATCAAAACTTTTATTTAGTCGCTTCAAAGCAGATTTAAGGGAGCACAGGATCGCCAATTTTGTATTGATTAAATTTCAAATATAAGTAAAAGATTTATTTGTGTTAATATTATTACAATCAGAATCAGAATGATAATAATAAAATTAACAATTATAATAAAAATTCAGTAAAGTGCGACATGACTCGCGCACATAGGGTTCCGTACGAACACTAGATATGTAATTTAATACAAACTTCATCCTATATAATATATAGTTTTGGCATTTTTTTCGTTTTTGGGGTCTTTTCGGTTTTTTTTTGTTTTGTCGTTTTTTGCGTTTTTTTTTTTTGGTTTTGGCGATTTTTTTAAGTTTTGGCTCTTTTTTAGTTTAGACACTTTATTTTCTTGTTTTGGCAATTTTTTCGTTTTTTTGGCGTTTTTTCATTTTGGCGTTTTTTTATTTTTGGCGATTTTTTTTAATTTTTGCGATTTTTTGTTTATTTAAATTTTTTTAAGTTTTGGCGACATTTTCGCGTTTTGGGAATTTTTTTAGATTTCTTGCGTTTTTTTTTTCATTTTGGCGTTTTTTTTTTCATTTAGGCGATTTTTTCGAATTTGGCGATTTATTTTAGTGTTAGAACTTTTTTTTTAATTTTGGCGATTTTTTTCCTTTGGCGATTTTTTTTAGTTTTTGGCGATTTTTTTTTTGGTTTGGCGATTTTATAATTTTCGGTTTTTTTAGTTTTACCGTTTTTGAAAATTTCAAGTGTTTGATTCCAAGATATAGCAAATTGTCAAAATTACATAGTCAAAATTGCATTAACTGATGGACCACCCTTTAATTAAAATTTTTTTAAATTTTAGTGTTAATTGTTGTAGTCTGTATAAAAATACACTAATTTTACAAATTTCAAGTTTCAATATACATATGTTCATACAATTGTATGTATATTACATGGGATTTTAACATATTTCATTGCTCGTTTTGGAACACCCTTTAATTTTTAATTCTCATGTATTTGTTGTTGTAGCGGCCAAGGTTCTACATACTGTGTCCAAATTTCAGGTCCGTAGCTCTTACGGTTCCTGAGAAAATACCGTGTGACGGACAGACCGACAGACAGACAAGTAAAATAAGTTAAACGTACAGTACCCACAGTGATGAATCCTTGCAGTGGTTTAATAGATTCATCTAAAAAATATAGTTTAATAATACACTCGACTCATTCTTTATAGAATTTAGTTATATATTTTTTCTAACTTTTAAATATATGTACTTTAAAAAGTGGTTAAAACTGCAAACATATATGTATTTTTTGCCAAAATATGCAACTACAAATCGATGCCAAATTGCTTTCAGTTTGATGATTTGAAAAGATAATTAGCCAATAGCTTTTTAAAAAAACATTAATTTGCATAAAAGCCCGAGCCCTGATAATGACTATTTAATTGAGCCAAATTAATTAATTTAAAATCGACTTAAAATAAAATCAAACTCATAAAAACTTAGTTTATACTCCACAGCTAATACAATTTAACTAATAGAAAAACAAATAAAAATTCTTAAACCTTCATTCCTAATGAAGTCCGGAATATAAAATCAATCGACTTCGTAATATAAAAAAAAACCAACAAAAAAGCCAAGAAGATAATTTCTGGTCGCTATATTCAACCTGTGAACACAGTTTACTTTACAATATCTGGGATTATTATCGAGCTGCTTTTAAATTAATGACGCACTTATAAAAAATATTGCTACTGCAGCCCGAAGAAAGAAAACTTTATGAATTTTTTTATTAGCTATGTACATGCATACTCACATTCATTCGATTGCCAAACCATATGAATTATATTTTGCAATGAAATTGAATAGAATTGAATTGAGTTTATTGTCTACTATTTTAAGAAATTGGCATAGCACTTGTAGTAACTCCTTTATGGATGTTTTCTTATTTTCTTACATGCTGCAATACACGTATGTACACTCTCAAATGTACAGCGCACATTCCTTTATCTATTATTAAGGCAGTGTGTCTAAAGAATCTTGCTTTGGAATCGTCGTCATCGTCATCATGATCGTCGTGTTCGCGGCTACACATTTGGTTTGTGGCCAAACTCATGAGGCACTTGTGCCTATTCAACTACTTGTACAGTATGTGAGGGATATTCTGTATTTAAACAATATTTTTGCAGTATGAATAAGACACGATTTTCGGTAAAATTATACATACACAGACTTCTACAATTCAAATCGTCTGCGTGTCTATTAGGCTGCACCTTGACCATAGAATGCCTCATTGTCTTCAGTTATTAAACCTTAAAATAGTTGAAATGGAGCAAAATGAATGCTAAATACTGAGATATCAACCATAACTAATTTCGCGACACATGTTTTGGATTCAGAAAGAAGATATTCGAAATATATATACCCCATACCTAACTCATTTTTTTTTTAATTTTTCTGTATTCTTTTGTTGCTTTTAATTTTCTTTTACCATCCTAAATTTAAAAGTCAAATTGTATTTAAGAATTTTTCCAACTAACGTTCAATAAATTTCTGCTTAAAAGTTCGTATTTTCTCCGAACACTCCACATAATTTATTTGACGTCTGCTATGAAAATCCTATTTTGGTTATCGCATCAATAGCAACAACAACAATAAAAGATTATTTTACCAAAATAGCAATAAGTAAAAAAAGAGGGAAAGCATGACTGTGTACTTGTTGCTTTTTTAAGATAATTATTTTCTTCTTTTTTGCAATTCAATTCAATTTTATTTTGTTTTCAATATTTAACATCATGCTGAGCTTTTCCACTTTTATAGAGAAATTGACTCTATTTAAAAAGATAGAATCTTCTGCATGAGCATATTTATCTTGTACGCTATAAAGAAAGATTGGACTGATTGATGATTAGGGAAGGAGGAGATTGTGCTAATAGTCGTTATGCAAAAAAAAAAAAGATCTGTATCATTTTGGCACTAGGGTGCACATATTATGTTTAAACACGTAAGGTATTAATGATTCTATTGCTACCGTTTCTTTACAGACTTTTATAGTTTTAACCCGCTGAATTTGACTTTTCAGTTACAGTTTTAGATGAGGTCATGAGTAAGTAACTCTACAAGTTCCTTGCAGCGTTGAGCCGCGAGATAAACTAAAACGAAACAGGAATTCCATTTTTATAAAGAGAAAAGCAATGAAATAAACTAAAAGTCAAAAATGAGTCGCCTAGGATTACTTGAAGTTGATGAGAAACGCGCCATAACAGGAGAGCGTTAATGCTTTACAGAATCAGTTCAACCAACTGAGAAGTGGGATTACGCCATAATTGAGAATGTACAAATTTAAGGGCGACAGCTTTGAAAGTTCTGCAAGCCTATCTGCAGAGATAAACGAAGAGCAACTCGTTGCAGCTTTACTAAACGCAACAGACACAGCGAAGAAGCAGTGACTCCTCAAGTATTTTCTATGTTTTGTAGGCCTAAAAACACAGAATGTTAATGGATTAGACACTATGAACACGAAAATGTGTTGTTCATATGAATAAGGGACGGTTTATATGAGGAGTACAATGTTACAAACCTGATAAGCGGATCAGATTGTGGCATTAGAAGGATAAACTTAGGAAAGTGTTTACCTTAAATTCTCCATCTCCTGGCAGGCCACACAACGGGAACAAACGATAGCCAAGTGAAAGTCAAATTAGAAAACAAATCTTCCATCCGGAACACATTCCTGATATGGAACATCTTGGGTATCCAGACTGGAAAAACCTAAGAAAGTATATTGAGGATACTATGTGAATAACCTGATTAAGTTTCCTAATCTAACTTACTCTAACCTAACCCAAATGAAACGATTTCTATCTAAATTGCCGGAATGTGTAACCAAAATTTAAATTAAATGGTTCAATGACAAAATATTCGAGGAGATTCGAGGCAAATAAAGATATCAAAAAGTCATGTTTGGGGACTATAAAAAAATGTTATTGTGAGGATACTGAAAATAAGTTGAACCATCACTACGTGAAGTGTATTGCTCTACTCGTAGCAGAGGCTTTGTGAAAAAAGAGTTTCCAAGATAAAGAGGATTCAGATGATTTTAGCACATGACTTTTATTGCAAGAAGTTCTATGGATTGGAAGTCGCGTTCTACATGTGGAGAAAAATTTAAATAAAACTAGTTTTATGTTGCTCGAGTTAAATATGCTAAACTTTAATGAATAGAGGAAAGCATTATTTTAAAAAAGTTATTGATATTACCTCACGAAAATTTTTTTAACTGCCATTGATGTAAGAAATCTTTATATGAATCAAAATATTAACTAAATGAGAAGTCTTTGCAACATTATTAAACACATTGTAATTAGTACATGACTCCGTTTTGTAGACCTGAAAACGCAGTCACTGGGGGCCATGGTTAGGTGAAGTCAGGTTAGGTTAACAGATTGCTTAGGAAAGAGAGCGTTCGGTTCACTTCGCTCCATTTAATTAGGTCGCTTTATGTTACCTTTGAAAGTAAGAGAGAGAGAGAGAGAGAGTGTGTGTGTTAGAAATTAGAAGAGAGAAAGAGTGAGAGAGAGAGAGAGAGAGGAGGAGATCAAGGTTTGGAAGGTTCGCTTATGGTCGTGCTAAAAACTTCTTGCAGCTGGAGTTAGCGGTTGCTCCTAATAAAGGAAAGTAACTTTTGATAATTTATAAAGGATTGATTGGACACTATGAAAGCATCTGAATACAATCGAAATTCCTTCAAATGAGAACCATCGGCTTGTCCCACGTCGATTACAGTTAAGATATCAAACTATGAGACCTTTTTTTTTTTTTTTTTTTTTTTTTTTTTTTTTTGCGGGTAAGGAGGAAAATGTATTTGTTGCATTCACGATGGATCGTCATCCAACATGATATGTCGGGCTCGCCAATTTTTGGAATACCGACTAAAAACCCCCTCTACAACCTTTCCTAGATGAAATTCCACCCTGGGACCGCTTACCGCATTGCTTCAAGGTGGATTCTGTTGCGGCTGAGCTTGCCGTCATCTTTTATTTTCCCTGCGTCCAGGACCCGCTTACGTGTCTATACTGCTGCATCCATGTCGCGTTTTTTGGTGCGCAGAACTTCTTCGCAAAATTTAGCTACTGCTCTCCATCGTGTTTCTTCCGTTGTTATTTTATCTACAATATTTTCGACTGTTAGCGTTCCAGTCACGTTTTCTGTCTCACGGCGTTTTTGCAACCACCGCGTGCACTTAAAGAAGGTGTGTTCAGCATCGTCAATTACTTCCTCGTTTTCGTACAGGCAAAAGGGTGAACTGCATTTGTGGATTTTGAACAGGAACTTCCGGAAATACCCGTGCCCTGATAGCATCTGTGTTAGGTAGTAATTTACTTCCCCGTGTTTCCTGGTTGTCCATCTCTGGATGTTTGGAATGATCCTTGCGGTCCATCTTCCATTTGCATTGGCTTCCCATCTTTCCTGCCATGTTTGAAGAGTTTGTTGTCTGATGGTATCTGCTGCGGTTGGTTCAAATTCATTTGCGCGTTTCTGTAACCATACTTCTCTTCTCTCTATTATGGTGAGGTCTATTGGTATCATTCCTGCAATTACTAGCACTGCAGCTGCTGACACAGTACGATAAGCTGATGTTATGCGTAAGGCGGCTGTTCTCTGTACTGCTAGTAGAACGTTTGCTCTTTTTTTAATTTTCATTTGTTCTCCCCAGATCTCGCAGCCGTAGAGGAGGATACTGGTACTTGCTTCCAACAGAAGTTTTCGCCTGCTTGGTAAAGGTCCTCCAATATTTGCCATTAATCGGCTCAGCTGTGCTGTTATTTTGACGGCTTTTTGCGTAGCGTGCTCGATTTGATAAGTATACGTCAACTTCGAGTCAAGCATTATTCCCAGGTAGTTTAAAACTCTCTTCGTGTTTATTGTTGTGTCGTCAAACTGGATATTTATTTCTAAGGGTATATGTCGTCTGGTCAGAAGCACTACCTCAGTTTTGTGTGTAGCTAGTTGCAAGCCGTGTGTACATAGCCATGTTTTAGCTCTTATCATGACCTGTCTTAGTCTCCTTGTTACCTCCTCTGTATTTCTACCTTTGATTACAGCTGCTATGTCATCGGCGTATCCCACTAAAAACGTATCTGATGGCATTTCAATTTTCAGGATTTCGTTGTAGGTTATGTTCCACAAGTCTGGCCCCAGTATAGAGCCCTGCGCCGCTCCTCCTGTCACTCTAGCTTCTCTTTGGCCCGTTTTGGTGTAATAAATCAAATTTCGATCTTTGAGATAATTTCTGATCATTCGTAATAAGTACTCTGGAACGCAAAAATTTTCTTCTAAGGCTTTCAGTATATCTGTCCACCTAAGGCTGTTAAAGGCATTTTTAACATCTAGTGTCGCCAGGAGAACTATATACCTGCTGGGAGTTGCCTGTTGTACAGCCTCAACTACTTCAGTTACGTCTTTTAGGGCTCCAATAGTTGATCGTCCAGGCCTAAAACCATGTTGTCTTTCTGAGAGGCCTCCTCCAGCAACAATGGCTTCATGTAAGCGAGGTTTTATCAATCTTTCCAGCAGTTTTCCTGCAGTATCTAACATACAAAGCGGTCTATAAGATGATGGCGATTTTGGGTCTCCCTTTCCTTTACTTATGAGGACTAGTCTTTGTTCTTTCCATACCCTTGGGAATACTCCTTCCCGCAAACAGCTATTATACATGTTTAGGAAGATCTCAGGTCGTTTTACGGCTATCTCCTTTATTACTTCAGCGGGTATTCCATCTGGTCCAGGCGCTTTGTTACTTTTAAGTTTATTAACTGCAGCTGTTAACTCTTCTACTGTGAATAATGGAATGTGCGTTATTTCATCAGTGTCGGCTCTGTCCATCGGGATTTCGTTTCTCGGGAAGAGAGTTGTTACGATTTTTTCCATAACTTCTGTATCCATTGGTGCTATCGGGATCCTAGCTCCAAGTTTTCCCATGACTATTTTATACCCTGTGCCCCAGGGGTTTTGGTTTATGTCCTCTCGTAGATCTTCCCAAAGTTTCTTTTTGCTTTTGAAAATGGTGAGTTGTAGTTTTTTCTTAGCTTCTTTGTATGCTGTCCTTTCGTTTTCAGCGTCCCCCCGACGTCTTGCTCTAGTGTATTTACGCCTATCTCTGAGGCATTCTTGCCTTGCGTTTGAGATTTCGTCGTTCCACCAGTAAACTGATTTCTTCTTTACGTAACCATGGTTAATTTTTGGCATTGATTTGTTACATGCTTGCTTAATTATTCTCATAGTTTTTTCAACTGTTATTGTAGCGTCGTTTGTGGGTTGTTCGTATTCAATACGTCTATCAATTTCTGCGATTAACGCAGATCGGTCCAGTTTTTCTACGTTCCATTTGCGAACACTTGCTCTTTGCTGCCTTATGCCTTCAATAATCGTATTTCTTGATTCAATGGAGTACGAAATGTATTGGTGGTCGCTTGCCGTATATATTTCTAACACCCTCCAGTTTGTTAACCTATTTGATATTCTCTCAGAGACTAAAGTTATATCAGGAATAGTGCCTTGGCACCCTGCTCTTCTAAAAGTTGGTATATTTCCAACATTTGCAACGGTGAGGCCTACTCTGGCTATCATTTCTACTATTTTTCTTCCTTTGAAGTTTGTTGTAGGCATCCCCCATTCTATGGCACGTGCGTTGAAATCGCCTGCCACTATGAGATTTCCTTCAAGCTGTCGTATTTTGTCCTCGATTTCTTCTAACTTTTCGAGGAACTCTTCGGTGCCGTCACTTGGTGTAAGGTAACAACTAACTAGGGTTATATCCTCGAGTTGTGTCCATACAAAACAATTTCCTTTGCCGCTTGCTTTTGGGTATATATCACTTGCTCTGGGAATCCATATCGCTGCTGTAGCGGTATCATCCTCAAACCAATGTCCGTTTGTCCGTCTTTTGTACTGCTCACTTATAATGGCAACATCAGCTTCTTGTTCGGTTAGTATTTGTGGCAGGAGTGCGTCTGCCACTTTTCCTCTATGCATGTTTAATTGCAATATTTTGATCATGCCTTTCTACTTGCGCTACAGCTTTTTGACGCAGGGATATGCTCCACTGACTGCTTACCTTCCGCTAAGCATAGACAGCATTTGGGTTGGTTTTTGCACTGCTTTAAGATGTGGCCACCCTCGCCACATCGTATACACAAACCCATTGCTTTCCTGTCTGGCCCTTTGCACTCCCATTGCGTGTGTCCGAGACCAAAGCATCGGTAACAGCGTTTAGCTTCTTCATGACGTTTAACTCTACAATTTGTCCATCCGATTCTTATACGTTCATTTTCCAGAAGTTTATTTGCTCTGTTCGCAGGTAGCGAAACAAAAGCTCTTCTTTGCTCTCTGCTATTTGTCTTTGTTAAATGAATTGTTATATCTCCTTCTTCAACTTCTGTGCCTGCTTTAATAGCGGCAAGGACCTCTTCTCTTGTAGAAAAGCCATCTATGTCTCGGATTTCTATTGTAACCTTAGATTTTAGGTCTTTTACGTCCGCGGCTTCTTTCAAGGTTTCTTTGATAGTCTCTCGAAACTTTTCCTTCAGTCCTCCTTTACCGAACTCGAGAAGAATAGCTCCAGCCTTGGTCTTTCGGATTGATCGGATGGTCACTTCCGCTTCGTCAGGCTTCACGTTTTCTCTAAGGTTTTTTAAGACTTCAGAGTAGCTATGACCATCTGTTGGTCTGACTATTAGTGCATCTGGTCGATTCTTTGATTTGCGTGACCCTCGCCTCTTTTTTGCAGACTTAATTTCCTCGCTCCCACTTTTCCTGTCCCCTTTTGGAGTGTTTCCAGCGCGTTTCCTTGAAGTTTCAGGCTTCTCTTCATCCTTTTTTGAAAATTCTTTCGTCTTCTTTGCGGGATTTATCTCCGCGGGGCTTGATGCACTACGCTTGTTTTGCGACGTAGACGGTGTTTCATGGATTTCGATCCTTAATGCTCTTTTGTTTTTCTCTAAAGCAATTAAACTATCCTCTCTGTCTTTTTCCGCCGTCTTCCAATTTTTGCGGTAGTCGCCTATGACGTCAAAGAGCTCCTCAAGCTCAGCTATTCCGTTCTGAACATCCATATTTATATTTCTCTGCTTGCTCATAGCTTGTCGTATCTTTCGCAGTACTTTTTGACATTGCTCGAAAGCCTCTTCTTCGGAACATCTCATTTTCAAAATAAATTCTTGTCTCGGAGAGCTGTGTGTTTGCCTACTTCTCTGTTTCTCATCACCTTCATCCCTTGTTTTTTCTTGGGGAGTCTCAATGTTAGTCTCTCTTACGATTTCTCCTGTGTTTGCCAGTGACAGCGGTGTAGCAACTGGAGATCGCTTAGTTTTTGAGCTACTCAAAAAAGGCATCTCGGCGTTTGTTTGTGTTTTTTGTGTTGTTGTTTTTGTTTTTGGTGTATTCATTGTTTGTGCGGGTGGGTCCTATCTTGAAACCGTTATCTGTGTTCGTTATGCAGTCGCTCTTTAATGACCTCGAGGGTCCCTTTGCAAGCAGTGAGGTCCTCGCGAGGGTTGACACAAGTCCTTATGGGAACTTGTGTTCAGAGCCAGGTCGAGCATTAATCAGGATATCCTATCAACTGAACCTGCATGGCCAACTGAATAGCTACGTAACAAAGAGCGTTTTCCAAGTCCTTGCCAGGGTTTTAACGGGACGGAAGACAAATGGGACATTAACCTGAAAGCCGTTTCTACAAGATTTCACTCCGGTATAATAAGGTAACAGAATGCCCCACCTGCCAGCCCAAATTCAAACTGTTCAAAGCCATTTTCAATATCGTGATTCCATATCATTGCCAGGTCATCATCTTGTGCTTTTTATCACTATGATAACTATGATAACTATGAGACCTTAACCTAAATTCAATAGTAGTTAATACACAATAGAATGGAGGCGCGGTGTGCAGTTATCATATAGAAAGTCCCTTGGGAAGAATGACGATGCCTATCCAATTGCAAATATAACAGCTTGACTAAAAGCAACGCTGAAACGGAAGGATTAAAAAAATAACTACTTAAACGCATAAGTGACAAAGAACAAAATAAATTCAGTAAAGTGTAATTTTGACTCGCACACGAAGGGTTCCGCACGCTGCTGGCTTCTTTTTTTTATAGCGATTTTTCAGTTTTTGGCGATTTCTTTTGTATTCACGCTTATTTTAGTTTTGCCAATTTTTTTCGGTTTCTTGAGGTTTTCTTGTTTATTTTACAATACAAGTTTTTAGTTTTAGCGTTTTTTTTTTTTTTTTAAATTTTGAAACTTTTTTATATTGGCAATTTTTTCGGGTTTTGGCGATTTTTTCTACTTATTTACTTTTGGTGATTTTTTGCATTTTAGCAATTTATTTTATTTTTATTGATATCTTTCATCTAAGCGCTTTTTTCATTTTGGCGATATTTTTAATTTTGGGACTTTTCAGCTTTAGCGTTTTTGTAAATTTCAAGAGTTTGCCTCTTACCGTTTCCCAGATACAGTAAGTTGTCAAAATTACATTAACTGATAGCATATCCTTTAATTTTTATTTTTAAATTTCAGTGTTAATTGGTGTAGTGTTTGAAAATTTCAAGTGTCTATCTAATTATATGTATATATAAAAGAGGATGTGTGTATGTTGTATGTATGTAACGTATGGACTCCAAAACGGCTGGGCCGATTTTGATGAAATTTTCAGGGAATCTTCAGAATATTAAGGCGTGAAGTCTGATTTTTATTTTCGGTCTGGGGGCGGAGGGGCGTGGCAAAATCCATTTTTCATATTGCACCACCAATGCCATATATATTAATTTTTTTTTTTTTGCCTTTTGTTATTTTATTATTTTTATTTTATTTTATTTTTTGAAAGCTGTTGTCATGTTTTTCAAAACGAGATATCAAACTCTTAAATCGGTTATGTAGTTCCTAAGATATTTACGAAAAACCTATGTTAATAATGATCCAATATCAAAATTTTAAAACTTTCGAAATGTTGCATTAAAAAATCTGAGTTTTCGGTTTATTTACAAAATATTTACATCATTCCATAACACGATGGGGGTAGCGAAGCACACCGGGTGTAGCTAGTATAATATGATTAGCAATATGCCAAAATCGACTTTTTGCGAAAAAGAACTTTTGTATTGAAAATGGTTCTTTAAAGCTTCAGCAGCAACTTTTGTTCTGTGACTTTTTCATAATTCCGTTATTTACAAAATTACCGTTATTTTTAGGTTATTGAAGAAAATCAAAAATTTTGACCTTTAAATTTCCAGAATTCGACCAAATAATGTTTGGCAAATTTGTACAAAATCCTTTGGCGAGTATTTTGGCTGAACATATGAACTCATAGTTTTTGCAAATACGGGGTGTTTTGATAAATTTTTTAATAAAAATAAATTTTGCGCCATCTAGCGGCAATAATTTGTACTAGTTATGTTCATTAATTTGAAACATAATTGGGATAACTTTTCATAAAAAAAAAATTTGAAAATCGGTTGAGAAATAACCGAATGAGAAGAGCTATAACTTACAGCCTATAAGATAATTATATATTAAATTAAACTATTTTCTTTTTTAAAATTTATATTAAAATATGTATGTAACTTAAATTCGTCATTAAAATTTTGTACGTAATTACATTTTTAGTTTTGCGAATAAAATTTCAGTTATTTTAATTTAATTGTATTTAACAGAATCTTTATTATTTATACTTTTAAAAACATTAAGTTATTTTTATTATTTAAATTTTTAGAGGTCTACATAAGAGTGTAAATTCTTTAGTTTTTCTTTGAGTTGAGACTCTCAATCCAAATTTGTTGTTCGCCAAACTTTTTCACCGTGATATTTATAATTTAAACCTTTATTTGCTTTTTAAGAATTTTTATCCAATTATTATGTACATCGAAATAAGGTAGTTCATGTAATAAATTAAATAATTCCATAGGCTCATCCTTATCAATCAAATTTACAAATAGGACTTTACTTTCCTTTTGTTTTGATTTAATGATTGTTGTTTGCTTTACAAAATTTTAGCTGACTCTTTAGCCGTAATATACATTTTTCCTTAAGTTTTACTATGAATTCGGGATTGCTAAAACGGGTTTTAAACCAATCGACTTTTTTTCATGTACCATCGAACTGAAGGTTTAAAAAGACCTCTTTAGACTTTTTGGTGCATTGCAATTTAAAGTAATCAAATTTCCGTAGAACTGTTGTTCTTTTGAGAGGACCTTCTACTTCGTTTAAAAATTCAAAAATGTTGTCTTTATCACTGCGCATTAATATTTTTAGCCATAAATAGTTTAAAAAAGTCAAACACATCACCATTGTTCAAATCGTTTTTCCATTTTAAACGATTTTTAGTATCTTTATCTAAACAATTTAAACAACCTTTACAAATTTAATACATTTTTGCACGTCTTTTTTAAATAAATGCCAACCAAAAAATTTGGAACTGAAATTTTAAAGCAGTTACAAACTTGGAACCCGAAAAAGTGACAGACGACCTGCGGGAATGGTGCTTTCAGGGAGGGCATCTCAAAGGTACAGCAAAAAATCAAAACTGAACTATTATAACCTAGATTGCTGCGTTATGAGGGACAGGGAACAGCTAATTCAAATATCATTTAAGGCAAGAACTCACTATCCTACACAATAACCCCATCTAATGAATTCTTGTTGTCTTTTAAACATTTTCATAAACTCCATCATACCAGGGTTGTATTTTCCTAAAAGTTGAGCTATTTGTAAGATTGTGAATCCTAGCCTTTTACAAAGCTGAAAATTAAAAAAAAATTGAGAAGCAGGTGCCGAGAGTATCTACAGGGGTCTACTCGGTTTTTGAATTGGCATGTTAATAACCTTAATGTTAATAACCTTAGCATACAAATGTTAATAACATAACATGAATAACATTTAGTAGTCTCGAAATGAAATGTTAGAATCAAGACTGGGGTAACAATCATTGTAGCCCGAAGAACGCAAATTTAATACTTAGGGCCAATTTCACCAACTCTATTTAAATATCAATTCATATTTAAATATTAATTTTCATTAATTTTTGTATGGAAAGGTGACTTAAATATGAATTGATATTTAAATAAGTTGGTGAAATTCGCCCTTAGTGGAATAGAGAACAGTCTTTCATTCCGTCTATTTGTTGTATTAAGCTATTTTATAGAAATTTTAAATTTCAGCGTATATAAAACAAATGTTATCTGTCATTTAATTAGCGCATTTTGAATTTTGTTTTTTTATTAGATTTAAATAACAAAAATTACAAAGTAGATCAAGATGGCATGAAAACCGGTTTTCTTTATAATATTTAAATACATACATAATTCTTCCATCACTTTCCTCCTTGAATAGTTCATTGACTTTTAATTGTTTATCACAAATAAGTGAGTGCCATTGTGCAAATAAAAATTAAACATGTTTTGTAAAATTCAGTTAAATACTCATAAATTAAAACTTGCTAAACGAATATGTATATTTTTTTAATTGTCTACACTCCCTGGAGAGTAATAAACAGAAATTGTGTTTCTATAGTTGCAATCATTCTCAACTCTGTGTTTCTTTACTGCAACACAATTCTACTTGAATTGAGAAAAAATAAAAATAAAAATAAAGTCAACAAAATAAATTTGCTAAAATCAACAATAATCGAACAGTGTGCACACTTCTATCGATATTCGGTAGATTCTACCGAATATGTTTGTGAATTTAACAATCTACCAATTCTACCGAACAAAGCCTGAAATCTACCGAATATTGTTATTTAGTAATTTAAGTCGATATATGTGTAAATTGCCTATTTTGCCACATAGCAGTGCGGCCGCAGAGCGGTAATTTTCTGTAATGAAAATCATTAAAACTGAACAAAGAAATCGGTTAAAAACTGAAACTATCAGGTATGTGATGGAAACCGTTTTCGATTTAAAATCGATTGAAAAACGTAAAAAGTTGTGATGCATATTTTTATTTCGATTTCATTCTGGTTTTGCTTGAAATCGAATTCATTTTCCATTTTGTTCTATGATAATGTCAGAAAAAAAAGATGTGATGGAAAACGAAATTTGTATTGTTTTTGCGTTTTTAAATCGAGTAAGCGGGGGTTCACGATTTAAGAATTTTTATAGATTTGAAAAAAATTTGCGTGCGATAAGTTGTGTTAAAATGTGAGTAATATTCTTTAAATAACACTATGGAACATTTTTGGGATTATTGTCTGGGGGGTGAGAAATTCCAAGTCAGGGTGATGGTACTAGGTCAGTATAGTAAACCCCTCAAAGGGTTTGGCGTTCGTATGTGTCAGTTTTTTTTATGACCTTTTAAATTTTTTCCTTATCTTGATGTTTTTTCGCTTAGTTGTAACATTTTGGCAAAAACGTAGTTTAACATAACTCGAGAACCACTTGTCCGATTTTGATGAAACAAACTCAAAAAAATTTAGAATTACAATTTCTTTAATCCGTTCATATAACGTTTTTCTTTATAATCAACAGTTTTGTCGGTAAAAATAAATTTGTGGAGGCAAAAAAATATTTTTTTGCCTAAAAATTAATTTTTTTTTTTAAATTCATAAAAAATCCAAAACGGAAAAAAGGATCAAGTGTTATTAATTTCGTGTAAAGTCACATAACCTATAAACAAAATGCGACATAGATCATAGAAATCGATTAACGCGTTCTGCTTTTATTTACAATTAAGTGAAGGTATCCCATTTTGACAAGAATATTGATATTTGTTTTTATTCAAAAAAGTGTCATTTATCGCCTTTTTTATAAATTTTCCCCAATAACTCCAGACTTCTGGCCATAAACTACTAAAAAAATTAAGTAAACATTTTTATAATTTGTTTGATTCAAAATGGAAGCCAGCTCTTCCGATTTATGCTGTGTTAATTCCAACTTGGCAACAATTGAATCAAGCTTATTTTGATTTATTAAAATTGGCACATTGGATACTGATGGCTCATATGGGGGATCATCACTTGCATGATATGTCGGAGCAGTCGTAGAAGAGAAAATATCTGGGCTAGAAGCTTTTGGCACAGGAATGTGGTCCGAATGAGGCAATGGTGTTGCGGCACTTGCAACACCAACGTAATTATACGATTTTCTTATCCTTTTTGCGGCTCCTTTATTCGCACATGCATAGCAATTCAATGGATTGTGACCTTCGCCAGGATTAGTCCAAGTCATTGGGATACCGAATGGCATACTTTCACGTCTTCTATTTTTCCAATCCATTAGACGGTTGTAGCAGCTTTTACACACTATATTTGGTACCCAATTTTCGTTCACTATAACATTTTGGTTGAAGTACGTACATCTCGTATGTTTGAACAAAATCAGTACTGAAATTTCCACTTTTTTATGTGTTGAGACATATTGACCACAGCAGTAGCAAAAGCTATTTATATCTGGCTTGCACAGTTCCATATTCTGTTCTCTTTTGTTCACTTTTAAAAAACTGGAGAAAAATCACTTTTACTGTTCGCGTTCGTCGGCACTTGTTGAATGACAAAAATCACAGAACCAGTGTGAGAAAGAGAAAATGTATAATGACAATGCATGTTTTATGTGAACATTACAGAACCAGTGTTGCCACATCAATATTTCTCTTTTAGTACAGTAGAAAAATATGAGAGAGTTCGGCTTGTGAGTGTCAATGTTATCTCCAAATAATGTTGTGCATATCTGGAGCAAATTTTTGAAATTCATACATTTACCTAATTGTGAATAAATGAGAAACGCGTGCATCGATTTTCATGATATATCCCTTTTTTTGCTCATGAGTTATGTGACTTTACGCGAAAGTAATTAGTTTTGGCACTTTTTTCCATTTTGGATTTTTTATGAATTTAAAAAAAAAAATATTTAAATTTTTAGGCAAAAAATACTTCTTTCCCTTCATACATTCATTTTTAACTTCGAAAGTGTTGCACATATAGGAAAACGGTATAGAAACAGATTAGAGAAATTGTAATTCTAAATTTTTTTTGAGTTTGTTTCATCAAAATCGTACAAGTGGTTCTCGAGTTATGTTAAACTACGTTTTTGCCAAAATGTTACAACTAAGCGAAAAAAACATCAAGATAAGGAAAAAATTTAAAAGGTCATAAAAAAAACTGACACATACGAATGCCAAACCCTTTGAGGGTTTTACTATACTGACCTAGTACCATCACCCTGACTTGGAATTTCTCACCCCCCCAGATTGGCTGTTGTATTGGCTGTTAATACGAAAAGGCCCTAACTCATTTTTTAATATTTTACAGGAGGAGGAAAAAACTAAATAAAAAAAGATGCAATATTGATACAAACAAAATTTTTTTGAACGCAATATTATGTTCTTATGTAAAGTGTTTTTAATAAAAATTGCGTTTAAAAAAATTTTGCATATTTTTCTATTTAGTTTTTTCCTCCTCCTGTAAAATATTAAAAAATGAGTTAGGGCCTTTTCGTATTAAGTTAACGATATGTATGTAATAATATTTAGGGGAAAACAAATTAATACTCAAGATTATTGAATTTATGGAAAAGAATCCCCAGTTATCAAAGGGTTTTGCCAAAGGTGATCGAATAGAAATCGAGAAACTTTGGCAAACGCTTTCGGATAATCTAAATAGTATTGGCCCACCATTAAAGAAACCAGATGCTAAAGATGAAAAAGGTATATTTTTATCATTAGCTTAAATTCTTTTAACCTATTGATTACATAGGCATGGAGTGATAAGAAAACGCAACAAATTTGGACTCAGCTTATCTAATAACCACGAGAAAGCTTCTTTATTAATTCGGAAACATTCTATAAAACTTCAACAAACATTTAAACAATTAAATCTGATGAGAGAATTGATGCCTACTTACATTTTATCTGGTAAATATAATGGGTTTGATGAGTCCCGCAGCTTTCTCCGTTTAATATTTTCATATTTATTATCTTCGTTCATTAGCATTAATGATGATATAACAACAAAGCCATTTATTAAATTTATTTTTGTTTGAAACAATTTAAATTTGAAAAGTCATTAATATCTAGGACGAAGCCGATCTGCTAAAACCTACCGTCGACATGTATTGACAACAATTGCCTGTCGCCAACGTGGCCAATTTGTTGCACGGACATTTTTTTTAATATAAAACTAGGCATTTAAAACTAAGAAAAATACGTCATTCGTTGCAACTTTTTCTGAAGCAGATCTCGATCCGACGATTTTCGTTTCACCGTCGTCGAAAATATCATTGGCAACCTGCAGCCGGCTTCAGCATTATCGGCTTCAATTTCAGTTTGAAGCAAAAAAATATAGAGGAACAAGTTGATTTTTTTGTAACCAACTGAAAATGAAACAAAGTTGAAATATGAAATCGATGCGTTTTCTATCACACCTAATACCACTTCATACGATTTGAGCTTACGATTTCATTTCAAATCGAACCGATTTTTATCACATACCTGTATAAGTAACGTAATATTTGCCAAAGAATTGTGCTTTTGGGATGAAATATTTATTCCTACCAATGATTTAATAATTTTTGCACAAAAGTTTAAATTCATAAATGGATCTTACATATCGATGGCTTAATATAAAAAAGGCCTAACTCGAATTTTGGATATTTTACAGGAGAAGCAAAAAACTGAAGAAAAAATAAAGCATTTACATGCAGAAATAGTTTTTAAAGTTGCCATAAGTCCTTGATTTTGAACTGTAACGCACTAAGATCTTCAAGGAGGATGCAATTATATGTTGTCGCCCAGAAAATATTAAAAACACGATTTCGAAAAAAATTGAGTTAGGCCCTTTTTATATTAAGCCATCGATATAATCTTTTGTAGTTACAAATGTTAGTCAAATAAGTTATTTTAGTAGCTTTATAAAACCTATGTACAAAAACTGAATTCCTGTTATTTATGTATATTATTTTATATGTATATGCATAGCATATCTACATATACAGGGTGGGCCAAAAGAAACCAAGGGGTGTAAAAGTTTAATAACTTTTTTGTTTATTAACTTTTTTTTATTTTTTCTTTCAGATTATATAATATACAAAATGGAAATTTTTTTACACTAAGTATGAAAAATGATGTCTCTTAAATGACCACCGTTTTCAGCTTCGCACTGATGGGCTCTTTTTAGAGCATTTTCCATAACATCTTTCAAAACTTGTGGCTGTAGCGTTCGAATTTCTGCAGCAACGTTTGCCTTGAGTTCAAGGATTGTCTCTGGCTTGTTCACATACACTCGCTCCTTCAAAAAACCCCAAAGAAAATAGTCGGGTGCTGTCAAATCTGGCGATCGCGCTGGCCAAATAATTTCCGAATTTCGAGAAATTATTCGCTCTCCAAAAATTTGACTTAAAAGTGCCATTGTGTCTCGGGCAGTATGGGCAGTGGCTCCGTCCTGCTGAAACCACATACCAGGTCTGCTTTCAAGAGCAGGACGTAAAAAATTTTCTATCATAAACCGATACCGCTCTCCATTTACGGTGACAGCACTTCCATCTTCATTCTCGAAGAAGTAGGGCCCAATGACATTTTCAGATGTGATCCCACACCATACTGTACACCTGATGGGGTGCAATTGGCGTTGATGAATGGCTCTTGGATTTTGAGAACCCCAGAACCTACAGTTCTGCTTATTAACAAAGCCATTCAAATGAAAATGAGCTTCATCACTCATAATCAAATTTTCAATAAAGTTGATTTCATTTCTGGCCAACTCTTGAAATTTAACTGCAAAATTTAGACGTTGCCGATGATCTGCGGGTTTTAATTCTTGGACCAATTGCACCTTATATGGGTATAACTGTAAATCTTTTTTTAAAATGCGCCGTAGTGACGTACGAGACATTTCTAACTGAGCAGAACGTCTTCTGCCAGATGTTTCTGGTGCTTCGTTAACACTTTGCTGTACCCGTTCAATATTTTCCGCAGTGCGACTTAAACGTGGTCTACCGGTTCGAGGCAAATCTCTTACACTGCCATGTTGGTGATGACGATTAACTAAGCAACGAATCATCGCTTCAGAGGGCGAAATTCTGACGTTAAAATGTCGACGATATGCTCTTTGCGTTAAAATAATTGATCTCTGGTTTAAATAATAAAATTCTATTGTTCTGGTTCTCTGTTCAGTTGTGAACCTCTCCATTATAAATTCTCCAAGTGTTGTCTATATAATCTGAAAGAAAAAATAAAAAAAAATTAATAAACAAAAAAGTTATTAAACTTTTACACCCCTTGGTTTCTTTCGGCCCACCCTGTATAAATGGTAAGGGCAAATAACTGGGGATGACACTTATTTTTGTTGGAAATGTTTCATTGTTTATGGCAGTTTAATTTCCAATCACATGTAAAGTTTTAAATGCGCTTTTGGAACCTGTTTAGTTTGATACTCCTTGCACTTACCTTTTATATATAAGTACATATATTTTGTTATTTTTTATGTTTCCTTGAATTGTTATTTTTTATGTTTCTCTGAATAAAAAAAAATTCTACCGAATTTCATTCAAATCTACCGATTTTTTTTTGTCGATTCTACCGAATTTCAAAAAAATTAAGTGTGCACACTGTAATCGAATCTTAATAAAAAAAATGTGCGAGTATTGAGTGTAAGCCAACAACAACAACAACAAGAGTCAATGAACGATCAATGAATTCACATTTTAAAATGAAATGCATTGTAATGCCAGCAGCAACATCAGCACCAGCAGCAGCAAAAGCATTGATGAGGACGACACGTTCGTCATCATCATCATCGATTTAATATAATTTTTGCAAATAAAGAAAATAAAAAGATCAGCAATTCCCCAAACAAAGTGCAAGTGTTTTGATCGTACAATGAGTGAGAATGATGCATCATATACAGTGCAGAGCTGTCAGATATGGCGATTTTTCGCCAAACCTGGCGATTTTTCAACTTGTTTGGCGTCTACACTCAAGTTTTAGACTCGGCCGTTTTTCTTGACGCAAGTCTGAGTTTATGGTAGTCAGAGGAGAGAGGAAAGAAGAAAGAAGAGGGCTACTGACTTGCTTGTACAGAAAAGTTACTTCAATTCTCTTTTATTACTACATTCGCAGCATTAAAACAATAGGAAAATTGAACAAGAAACCGTCGTGTGTAAAGAAACGAGCAGTTTTAAAACAGAATTGAAGAGAACTGCTTCAAGAAAAATTGCCGAGTCTAAAACGAGATAAATTTTTGGTTTGGCGACATGGCAATTTTTCTAGCATAAATAAATTTGTTGGCGATTTTTATGCCTTTTTTTAATAAAATTGTACTTTATAATTTTTGTAGTTCAGGAAAATTGGTTTGTTGAAGGAGTAGTTTAAAAAATAAATCCCACCAAAACTCGTCTGCAAGAAATTAAAACAACTTGATTTTGATGATTTTTCTTATATTAATTAATGCATTTTAAATTTGAATGAGAATAATTCACTTTTGGAGATTTTCTACTTAATTTTTATACCATTATTTTATAAAAAAGTTTATATTAAAAAAAGTGTTGAATAAAACAAATTTATTGTGAAATATAACGGGTGTCCCAACAAGAACGCACGATTTAAATTTGGCGCCATTCGACATGTCATTGTTTGACATTTGAACAATTGTTATTGTTTGCTAGTAGAAGGTACGAGGTTAGTAACAATGGAGCGCTACACGAATGAACAACGCATTCTCATTGTGAAATTGTTTTACCAAAATGGTGAAAGTTTTGCGGCTACAGTTCGCAAATTTGCGATCAATTTGGGGTCACAATAATGCTCCAAAAGAGTCAACTGTAAAGACATTAATGGATAAATTTGCCGAAACTGGGTCTGTTAGTGATGTAAAGACAACAACGCGCCTTCGACCAGGTCGATCGACCGAAAATGTCGCAGCTGTACGTGATGATGTCGCTCAAACGCAGGTCAAGCGCAAACAGTCAATGGTGCTCGGTATCGTGAAATGATAACCAGTTTTTTCGTGCCTAGAATTGAAGAAAAGAATGTGGAGGGCATGTGGTTTCAACAAGACGGCGCCAAGACATGTCATACAGCCAGAGAAACAATTCAATTGCTACATCAGTCATTTCCCGGTTGTGTTATTTCGCGTTTTGGAGACCAGAATTGGCCGCTTAGATCGTGCGATTTAACACCATTAGACTTTTTTCTTTGGGGTTTTTTGAAGTCGATGGTTTACGCGAATAAGCCGACGACGACTCAAGCCTTAAAAGAGGAAATTGGACGCTGCATTAATGAAATGCCGCAGCATTTATGCAAAACGGCCATTGAAAATTTCATTAAAAGATCGTGTGTGTGCCAGCAAAGCCGCGGCGTCCATCTGCCCGATTTGTTGTTCCACACATAACCTCATTTTGTCTACTTTACGATATAATAAAGTTTAACGATTTTTTTTTTAAATATCTGTGTTTTATTTAAAATTTAAATCTTGCGTTCTTGTTGGGACACCCTTTATATTAGAAAAACTACATAAAATTCATTTCGGCAATTTTTTAAATCAATTTGGCGAAATAGGTCAGAAAAAAATCTGGCAACCCTGCAACAGTGGACAAAGCAAAGAACGATATTTTTTGCTTTTAAGTGAAACTTAGGCTAAAATACATGTACATTAGGGTGTACCACGTTATTAAATTAAGTCGTCGGTCTCAGATGGCGCAGCCGATATGTATTGGCGGTCGGCGACGGGTAGCTCAGAATATACTCTTCGGCGGCTAAACAGAATGTTTCGGCTGCCGGTCGGCTTATACTTTTTTTAAAATTTACAACTTTAAATATTGCTAAAGGCCCTGATTCATTCACATAAAAATCTAGCAGAAGTCCGACTGACTTAAAAAAAAATTGCTTCGAAATTGTGTCTTAGGTTCCACACACACTATCATACAAAAATGATGCAAAAACAACATTCTCAGCTGTCTGACAATAAAAACAACAACTCTGATCGTATGAAATTTTTCATAAATATTTCTATAATCGTACGACTTGCCAAAAAAAAAAAAAAAATCTGTCACACAGTTGCATTTTTAGTCTACACTACTACACTTTTTTTTAGCACGCAAGTCATATTTGGCAAATCGCGCGATTTTGTAGGATAGTGAATCACGACCTTAACAGCAAAATTGTAAACTCGGCTTAGCCGCGAGCCGATTATTGCCACATTCGTCGTCGGCGGCGGCGGTTATGAGCCGATCAGCTACGTTCTGTGGTCAGACACATGCGATTATAAAGTATTATTGCAAGGCAATTACGAAAAAAAAATGTTTATTTTTTCCCGAACGAAAAGGGGTCATTCGGCATTTAGAGTCATATCTTAAAGTGTGATGTATCAATGTTTTTGTCCCGACGAGACCAATAATTTGATCTCATATGACCCATAAGATCTCAGTTCCTGCCAGGGTGGTAATATAACACCATAAAATTGAAGCTCGCAGAAAAAAAAACATTAAACTTTTCCCAAGAAAGTATTTCCATAATTGTAGCAGAATAGTTTCATATTTATATGTTTCAAATTTATTATATTTTTTTCCATTTTCTGGCTGAACGTAGGGTTCACTTTTTAAATTTTCTCTTTATATCTTCAGCTCGACATTTATGGTTGATTGATATAAAATACTGAAATGATCTCTAATCGAATTTCGTACCAAACAAGCACAATTTGTGGAAAGGCTTCATTTACTTTAATTTGAAAGAAATTGTTGCTTAAGCAAATCGATTGCTCACTGAAGCTTATTCTGAACATGTTCCATAAATTTCAACTTACCCAAGATGATTTGTGCGGCTCATGGAAGACAAAGACCGGTTTGCAATCAGCAGTATCGTTGAACGAATCCGATGGGCTGTGAGCCGGCTAACCGGCAATTTTTGACTAGCCGCAGCCGCCGTCGACGTACGCATCTAATTTCGGATTCGGCTTAGCCTTTTTTTCTAATCCCCCTTTTTTTAAATCAATGGAAAAATATATACCCGCTTCTGACATTAATGATAGCTAAGGGATTTTGTTGAATTTAGTAGACATACACTACCCCCCCCCCCAGGGATTCATTTGTCGGCAGCCGCCGCCAATGTTTCTTCAGCGCAAATCGCCTTTTTGCCGCCGCCGTATATATTTTTAGTCAGCCGCCGACAAATAAGTATCGGCTAGGTTCTCTGATTAGGATTCATCAAAAAACAAGATACCTCACGAATTGAAGCCGATAGACGTTCAAAAACGACAATTTTTCATTTCGAAATGTTTTTCGAATGCCTTAAAACTAAATATTTTTGATATGAAACATTACTTGCAATGAAAACTGTATCTTAACAAAGTTTTTTAAAACTTACATATGTACCTTTTTAAAAAGTAGTCTTAATAGAAAGTACATTTCATTAAAAAGTTGCTTGTATAAAATGTACATTTTGCTAAAAAAAATTACTTTTTATAAAAAGTGCGTTTTATTTTGTACTCGTGTTTAATAATTTAAAATATTGATGACAAAATAGCTTTTGCAATTTCTGTATTTACCTTTTTATCAGTTTGCTTTTTCTGTTTCTGCTTTTGCGTTTCCACTTCGCGTAGACATTATATTGGCAAAGGTCATTGCCTAGTAACGTGTCGATAATTATTAAACAAATATGTAGTTGCTTTATTTGCTTTAAATTTTTTTCTTTTGTTAGTAGATATTCATATACTATATTAAGTACGGTCAGTAATAATATCTCAGCAGGCAAATGAAATAAATAAGAGAAGTGCTTTCATATATGCAGAATATTAAATACCTTACATGAGGTATAAGATAATTGAAGATATTTAAAAATTAAAAAAAAAAATGCATCTATTGCCTACTGGCTTATACATATGTACATAGATTCATAAGGAGAACTGATCCTATAATCCTATTATTTTTAACGGCATAGGATGAGTTTCTGAGGACAGAAACGAGGAGGCGGAAAACCTTTCCCTCCAAAGTAAAGCTAAATGTAGATCTTATTTATGATGGAAAAATTAAGCTACAGATATTGTGCTGTAATTAGTATGATGTTTTTCAGTATTTAAGATTTCTTTGTTACTCAGAAAGATAACCTATAAATGATCTTTGCTTTCGAGAGGTTTTCCAACAATTCCGGATAACAAGTCAATTCCAAAGCAAATTATGACTTATAGCCTTATTGAGTTTCAAGTTGATTTGATTCAAGTTGATTTGAGTGTGAAGATGTAGAAGAGTTTTAAGAAGAAACTAGTGGATCATTATACCGGAGATATGTAGGCAGGTGTATTTGTTAACCACACCCAAAAATTTTAAGGGTTTGGGATTCAGGCCTCAAATGAATTTCTACCTGATTAAAGCTATTTAGGCGTTCATGGGACTATTGTACACCCGCTCATTTAAGGAGATTTTGCGACTTATTGTTTTTTTATAGTTTTAAGCCTGCTTAGAAAAATTTCAACTTCCGTAGGAGCTGATTCTGAACATATGAATTTTCTGGCTGACAAATAACTGCTGCAAAAAATATTCACAGAATATGACCTGAAGAAGGCAAGGGCCATGGAAGCTTAGTTATCGCCAAGATAATTTTTGGGGGTGTGCTAGGAATCATAGTTCATAAAAAATTAGAGAAAAATATATATTGAGATAATATTTATCGCATTCTATTCGCTACTGGAGCCCGAATGCTCAATTGGGATCGACTAGTCGGCATCGCATTGAAATTAGTTTTGTAGCAGTAACTTCAGGAAGTCGAGCAAGTAATACATTCAATGAGACTATTATCTCACTCTCTTGCTTGGCTTGCCCTTGGCAGGATTGCAGAAAATCTCCCTCTTCCAGTTATAAACTCTATTTACTAGTGGGGAGCAGAATATGAGTGTGATTACACTTATCATTCAATGACTTTTGTTAAAGTTGCCAAAATGAGAGACCACCATATAAGTTTGAAAAAGACGCATTCTATCAGTAGTTCTATGCCACATAACCTGACTGGAAGATTAGATTATGACCTTAGATCAATGCTGGAAACCGAGATAAATGTATTCGCGTATGTACAGGGTGGGCCAAAAGAAACCAAGGGGTGTAAAAGTTTAATAACTTTTTTGTTTATTAATTTTTTTTTATTTTTTCTTTCAGATTATATAGACAACACTTGGAGAATTTATAATGAATGAAAATAATAAATGAAAATCAGAAAATAAGAAATGAATAAATGAAATCAACTTTATTGAAAATTTGATTATGAGTGATGAAGCTCATTTTCATTTGAATGGCTTTGTTAATAAGCAGAACTGTAGGTTCTGGGGTTCTCAAAATCCAAGAGCCATTCATCAACGCCAATTGCACCCCATCAGGTGTACAGTATGGTGTGGGATCACATCTGAAAATGTCATTGGGCCCTACTTCTTTGAGAATGAAGATGGAAGTGCTGTAACCGTAAATGGAGAGCGGTATCGGTTTATGATAGAAAATTTTTTACGTCCTGCTCTTGAAAACAGACCTGCAGGACGGAGCCACTGCACATACTGCCCGAGACACAATGGCACTTTTAAGTCAAATTTTTGGAGAGCGAATAATTTCTCGAAATTCGGAAATTATTTGGCCAGCGCGATCGCCATATTTGACAGCACCCGACTATTTTCTTTGGGGTTTTTTGAAGGAGCGAGTGTATGTGAACAAGCCAGAGACAATCCTTGAACTCAAGGCAAACATTGTTGCAGAAATTCGAACGCTACAGCCACAAGTTTTGAAAAATGCTCTAAAAAGAGCCCATCAGTGCGAAGCTGAAAACGGTGGTCATTTAAGAGACATCATTTTTCATACTTAGTGTAAAAAAATTTCCATTTTGTATATTATATAATCTGAAAGAAAAAATAAAAAAAAGTTAATAAACAAAAAAGTTATTAAACTTTTACACCCCTTGGTTTCTTTTGGCCCACCCTGTATATTAATTTTTATAAGAAATCGATTGATGTTCGGCACTCTGGGGCTACTTTGGCCAGCGTAGCCTTAGATGAATAAACTCAAGAAGGAACTAAATTTCTCTTCTTCCTGTCAGGTCACACAACGCAACCAAATAGTATCCAAGTGTAACCCAATTTAATTCAACTGTTTTCATGGAAAAAGAATCGAGCTGAATGGGCAGGTCATCTCTGCAGCAAAAGTTATATTTAAGAATATACAACAATCTTGTTGGGAGAATACAGAACAGAAGTTTACACACCCCGAGCTGAAGCTTTTGATATAGCGATGGCTAAATGGAAAAGAGTTCCCAACGAGGTCAAGATTCATTCAGATGATTTTTGCGTTCGGTTTATATTGCAAAAAAATTATTGGCTTGAAAGTAGCTTTCTAGATTTAGAGAAAATTTTACTCTGGCAAAGATATTTTAAAGAAATTAGTTTTATGTCGCCCTAGTTAAATATGCTAAAGTTGATCAAAAGTGAAAGCTTTATTTATAAAAAGCTACTGATGGCATCTGACGAATTTTTTTTTCTTTGAGAATTGTTATATTATTTGCAATATAAACAATTTGATTTAATTCGCAACGTTTTTTTTCGCTTGATATTTTTTTTCAGCAATATTCATTAGCTTGGATACCTTGTTTAAAGCTCCTTAAAGTATCCATTAACCAGCTGAATCCACCTGTTCATTGTTGGCAAATCTTTTAACACCGAACCGTATTTTCAAGTTCGGAAATATAAACCGAGAAAGCTAAATCTCACAAATTAGCTGCGCATTGAAGCAATTCGAATTCTAATTCATTGATTTTGGGCATCGAAATCGTGAAATAAAAAATAGTTTTGCTCTCGCCAATAGATGTCGTTTTTAGGAGCTGCGATGAAGAATCACATTGAAAACGACATGCTATAGGAGTATATCAGGGCGCCAAGATTGCCACATTTTTTTAGTCTTGTGTAGTTCTGCCCTCGCCGTAGATGGTGTTTTGAGGAGCTGCGCTGAATAATCCACTTGATGCCAGTGTTTCTCCTACTGTATGAAATAACACTTTCTTTTTCGCAAAAATGCAGCCTTTTTCTTTAATTTTATCACTTAAACGCTGCAACAAGTTAGCATAATGCACAATGTTTGGTTGTTTTTATTCTTTCAAGATAATAAATAAAAATCATCCTACGCGGATCCTACAAAATAGACGTCATTACCTTGTCTGCGAATGCAACTGTTGTCGACTTCTTTGGATATGATTCACCCATTCCAGTCCACTGCTTTGACTGTTCCTCTACCTCAACTGTGAAGTGGGGGACGATCTCATCCAAGGTTACGAATCAACACAAACACTCGGCTTAAATATAATCAATAAAAATCATCCTACGCGGATCCTAAAAAATAGACGTCATGGCCTTGCCTGCGAATGGAACTGTTGTCGACCTCTGGTATTGATTCTCTCATTCCAGTCCACTGCTTTGACTGTTCCTCTACCTCAACTGAGAAGTGTGGAACCATATTATCCAGGGTTACGAATCGAAACAAAACCTCGGCTTAAAGATAATTAATAAAAATCATCCTAGGCGGATCCTAAAAAATAGACTTCATGGAACTGTTGTCGACTTCTTTGGATATGGTTCTCCTATTCCAGTCCACTGCTTTGACTGTTCCTCTACCTCAACTGTGAAGTGGGGGACGATCTCATCCAAGGTTACGAATCGACACAAAAACTCGGCTTAAAGATAATCAATAAAGATCATCCTACGCGGATCTTAAAAAATAGACGTCATGACCTTGCTTGCGAGTGGAACTGTTGTCGACCTCTGGTATTGATTCTCTCATTCCAGTCCACTGCTTTGACTATTCCTCTACCTCAACTGTGAAGTGGGGAACCATCCCATCCCTGGTTACGAATCGACACAAAAACCCGGCTTAATTGCGGGGAAACAAAGCCAAACATCTTCTCTACTCTATTTTTATTCCATTATGAGCAAACGCGGTTCCCATCTTACGCACAGCTTCGTTATCTTCAAATTTTCGGTACATAGAGGAGTCGCAGAACAAAACGTGCTTATTTGCATATTTTTAGAAAGTGTTTTTTTTAAGTATTGGCATTAATTTGACTAAGTGCTATTGGAAAAAATCTTATTTGTATAATATTTCTTCCCTACTCGTAGAAAAATTTGGGTTTTAAAAAAGTGATGCAAAACAAAACGTGTGGTCTGATGCATTTTATAATAAGGAAGGAACTTGTTATATATTGAGTTCTTGTTTTAAAATAATCCGCTGAAAAAAATAATCTTTGATTTCCCAACATTTTGAAATAATTAAAAAGGCACGTTTTGTTCTGCGACTCCTCATATGTGATGTATAGGATTTTTAAATTCTTATCATTTCAACTAGGTCAGGCACTTTCAGCCGACGGTCATCCAATACCTTTTTGTATACTCGTACTTTCTTAACCATTTCTGGCGTGCATAGCGCAATTGGTCGACCACTCGTCGGCCTCGTTTAAACTTTATAGGCGTCAACGGAACAGCAGAGTACCACAAAGTATCTTTTAGTTTTTGCTTTGCTGTTAGTAATTTAGAAACATATTGTTATTAACTAATTTGCTAGTTACTTGCTACTTTTTCTGGTGCAATGTTTCTCTACACAGAGAAAACAGTGCCTAATAAATACCTCATAAAATAGAACAAAATTAATAAGAAATCTCTATGGTTTTTTTTTTCAATAAGGAAATCTTATTAATTTCATAGAGAAAACCTTTTGAAAAAATCAAGAAGAAATCTTGTAGTTTTTATGAGGTTATCTTATTGATTTTTTTAATAAGGTTTTCTTCTTGATTTTATGAGGCGACCTCATAAAATAAAAAAAAATATGTCTTTCTTTATTCTTTGTGCTTTGCTTATGTATTTTCATTCAAATTCTATACCATATACTTATGTATGTATGTAGTATATGTAGATGTTATTTATTTATACTATACATACTTACATAGATACATACATATTATATTGTATTCTTAATTAATTAACTCACCATACATACATATTATTACTTGAAAGGAGACAAGTATTGAACCAGAAAACTTCTGACTGATAGACGAACACTCTAACCAATATGCTAACAAGCAGTCTGAATAACCATTAAAATAATTTTGCAAACATGCTTATACAAAAATGAAAAAGATCGTGAAAAAAAATTTGTCTGTGTCTATTTATAGATATGAAATAACAAGACACCTCATAAAATCAAGAAGATTTCCTTATTAAAAAAATCAATAAGATGCTTTACACATAATCATATAGGAACCTAATAAAATCAAGAAGAAAACCTCATTGAAGAAATAAATAAGATAGCCTAATAAAATCAAGAAGAAAACCTTTTTAAAAAAATCAATAAGGCAACCTAATAAAATCAATAAGAAATCCATATAGTTTACAATTTATAAGAAAACCTAATAGAATCAAGAAGTTTTTCTCTATGGATTGTTTTTTTGGTGCCAAAAATAACGGAAATTGAGTAAAAAAAAGTTGGGAATAGTAAGATTTCTTCTTGATTTTATGTGGTTTGATTCTTGATAAAATTAATAAGATTTACCACATAAAAACAATAAGGAATCTCTATGAAAAAATCTTCGCTTCTTTCTGCTGGGATACCCCTTAGCCTAAAAACGTTTCATAGAGAAAATCTTATTGATTCTATGAGGCAGTTTTTTCTCTGTGTAGATATTGGTTAATACCAACTGACAAAGTAGTTTAAAAATTAACCTGATTAGAGATCATATCATTTTACAAAACATTTACAAAATTTTTCGCTTTCATTTGAAATAAATTTTCTACTTTATAATCCATAAGTCGCTGTGCAAAGTAATAAAAATTAACATATTTGTGATTGCTGACAGGGTTTTTTTTCAAATTCAAAAAAAGGAAAAAAACAAAAAAAGTCTTGACAGTACTAAATAAAATTAACCTTGAAAAAGTTTAAACATAAAAATAACAATTTTATGCAAGTATTTTCTCGCATACAATGTGTACATGAGGCAAAAATAGTCAAATGTCGCAAAACAAACAACATACAACATTTATTTGCAAGTTTAATGCATGCAAAGGCAAAAAGATAGACAGACAGACACACACACCCGTACACAACAGCTTGAGCTGGACATACGAACTTATGGCTAAACGGACTTTATAGCAAATATTTTTATAAGTTGTACGTGCCGGGTTGTATTGTGAACCAATCAAATAAAAAAATTCAACAACCAGCCAGCCAACCATCCATGAAACCAAGCAGGCAACCTACCGACCAACTTAAAAATCATCATCCTCATCATTAACAACCACCGCATTATCATCATTAAAATTATTATTACAGTGTAAAACAACACACTATTGTTATTGTTGTAATATTTTGTTAGCACTGTTTGTTATTGTTTTGTTGTAGCTGTTGATTTTCTAGTTGTACAATTGCATGCTAATTAGTAGTTTTGAAAAGGGCTTTAAAACGAAAATCACGTTGTCCGTGCATATTTTTTTTATGTGTAAAATGCAATTGAAATTTTTAATTAATTTTGTGTACATTGAACTGTTAAATCTAAAAATAGGTTGGTTCTTCTCTTAAACTTTCAATGATAAGCTAAGGGGTACCAGCAAATTTTTTCGGAACCTAGATAACTAATGAATATAACACCGTTAAAGGCAATATATTGTTAAAACTTCAGAAGTTGAATAGTCTAGTTTAGCCTAACGATGTTTGGATGGGGTTAAGTGGAATGAATTTTCTTCCTACTTTAAAAAAAATAGTAGTACATATGTACATTTGATTAATATGTATACAAATTTTTTTTATTTTTTTAGTATCATCTTTTCTATTGCCCGTGATTTGCAATACGTACATCCCTCTGTAGCTCCGGAAACTTTGATCGAGCTAATCGACTTGCGTTTTTGGATAATGACAGATCCGCACCGGATACATGTATATTTATCAACGACTCTATATAAAAGGTAAGTCCTTTAATAAGACTTTCTATGTGTTAAGTTCAGTTATGCTAACAAAATCAAGCCGCCTTCTGCATTTACCACATTATCTTACTCAATTGTCCATTTGTATCTCACATTCTGTACATTCTTCACAGTCTATAGTTAACTAACGCCCGTGGTTTAACTAACGATTTTTCTTATCAATTTCATTAGTTAAACCACCTTCATGAGTTAACTGAAGACTGTGAATTTGAGCATAAGTGCTAATTCACACGGTGAAATTTATGACGTCTATTTTTCTTAATTCTCTTTTGAAATTGCTTCCAAAAATTCCTTGCATTCATGCGATGTTTTTTTAGACGTCTAATTTTACTTCTCTCCACCCATATAGCCAATAAGCTAGAAGAGTAACAATAAAAAATAACAATAAGTTAGAAGAGTAACATTAAAACGTAACAACAATAACAACAAGAGCAATGTAAAGAGAAATATGAAAAAAACCATGAAAAACAGAAATCAAGTATTTTTTCTACCCCTCTTTCTTCTCTACACCGTTCGCTCACAAACAAAAAGTGACGTCGAAAAATAGACTTCATAAAAGTCTTCGTGTGAATTAGGTGTAAGACGCACTTCTTTGAGGAAGTTTGTGCTCTGAAATAACAATTGCCTAGATGTCTTAACTTGCGCTATTTCACGGTCAGTCGGTCAGTCATAGCGAATGTATTGCACCCAAAAAGACGTGATACGTGTCTGTCCTATCTCACAGTGCTGAAAATTTAAAAACATTTTAGTCATGTGTGGCAACTTCAAAGGATTGTTTGGAGTTGTTTAATCGCAATCCGAATGAGTTTTTGCGGCGTTTTGTAACTGTGGATGAAACATGGATCCGTTATTGTACTCCGGAGACCACCAAGCAGCAATCTAAACCAGCTCCGAAGAAGGCCAAGGTGAATTTGTCGGCCAATAAGGTGATGGCAACAGTTTTTTGGGATGCACGCGGAATAATGCACATCGATTACCTCCAAAAGGGAAAAACAATAAGCGGCGAATATTATGCCAACTTATTAGACCGATTTAATGAGGATTTAAAAAGAAAACGAGCCCATATGGCCAAGAAAAAATTTCGCTTTGATCAAGATGATGCACGAGTGCAAACGTGTGCCGTCTCAATGGAAAAACTCTATGAATTGGGCTACGAATTGGTACCCCATCCGCCATATTCTCCGGATTTAGCCCCTAGTGACTACTTCCTATTTCCAAACCTAAAGAAATGGCTCGGTGGAAAGAGATTTAGTTCCAACGATGAAATTATTGACCAATTTTAAGAACCTCGAAAAATCATATTTTTTGGAAGGGATACAAAAACTGAAGAAACGTTGGTCTAAGTGTATTGAGTTAAAAGGAGATTATGTTGAAAAATAATTTTTTTTTCAAAAAAAAAAAAAAACTTAAAAACTATTAAAACTAAAAAAAAAAACTATTTCATTCAAAAAGTCACGAACTTATTGATCCGCTCTCGTAGTCTTAAACAGTGATGCCAACTTTTTTGACTCTGAAAGCACATCTTACTTTAAAAAAAGCACTAAAAAGCGTAATTTTAAGATCTAAAAAGCGCAAAAAGCACTAACGTGAAAAACGAGAGAAGATTCAAACGAGTGAAGTTTAATAATGCTTAATATTTTCTAAGCAAATCTCTATTTTGGGAATAGTATCATCTTTAAAGAAACATATCAGACAAAAAAGGTGTGCCTTACACTGAAAAAATAAATACACCAAGTTTTTATTAAAGTAATTTTGGGAAGTGCACAAATTTCTTAAAAGCACTACTTAGTGCTTTTTCTTAGTTTGGCACTACGACTCAAAATTTGGTGTTTTGAGTCTTCAAAAAGCACTGAAAATAGTGCCAAAAGCACCAAGTTGGCATCGCTGGTCTTAAATTTAGCAACTGCGTATAATCATAATGTATCTCAAACAATTCGTACGCTCACATATTTTTCTCTCAAACAACTATAACTATAGAAAATATACAAGGTGGCGCAAAAGTAATCCTCCTATCAGAAAATGCTATAAATTTTGCGATTGGCGCCTAATTTCAGTTCTGTTTTGACATTTGTGCAGTAAACACATGCGAAATACACGTTAATAAACAATGGACGGTGCAACGGCACACACTGCACGTGCCACAACCGATATGCTGAAGGATGCATTTCCCGGGCGCCTAATCTCCCGTTTTGGCGATTTGCACTGGCCAGCAAGATCGCCTGATTTGACCGCTGCAGACTTCTTTTTGTGGGGCTTTTTGAAGTCGCGGGTTTATGTCAACAAGCCTCAGACTCTTGCAGCTCTTAAAGACAATATCCGTCAAGAATGTGAGGACCTATCGCCGGAAGTTTTGGCCAAAGTGATGGAAAATGCCATAAAAAGGGCTCAAATGACAATCAACTGTGGCGGCGGCCATTTACATGACATCATATTCTCGACTTGATGTAAAAAAATTAAAAGACCAAATAAAAATAATCCACAAGAAGAATCAAAGTTTTTAATTTTTTTTTTTAAATTACAGCCAAATAACATCGGAAGGTTATTTTTGCGCCACCTGTTATTTATCTGGGAGCATAGTTTCGAATCCTACCGACTGCGAAGAATTATTTTCCTTTTTCTTTAAGATTGAGATACATATTTGTATGTTTGTTTGGAACTGAAAAATTTATAAAATATCTGACTTATTATAAATTTGTTTGAAAAATTATCATGTAAGCAAAATATTGCATAGCTTAAGTATACAATTCAGACTTTGAAAACCAAAGGTGTACGTAGTATGCACATATATCACTACAAACCTCAAACAAAACGTCCTTGTTGACCACAAAAGTTTTACCACCAGCAGAAACTTAACAAGAACAGAAAAACCTTTGAAGCTTAATTCTCGTAGCAAAGTAAAATAACCCCCTAAATTCATTAAAATCCTACAATATGCTACAATATTGTTTTATTTTGATTTGTTTAAATTAACCTTCATTATAAAAAGGATGTCGTTTTTCGCAGCCGGTAGGATTCGAACCTACGCTCCCAGAGGGAATCTGATTTCGAGTCAGACGCCTTAACCACTCGGCCACGACTGCTCGAACTGCGTATGACACAAATTGTTTAGAAAGGCAGAAATATGCTAAAAAAATAGCTTTTAAGCTTATAAGTTATTACCATGAAATTAAAATTTTTTTATTACACAAAATATAATTCTTTAAAATTTACATTTAAAAATAAAAAAAGCAATGTGAGTCCGATCACAGAGGAGATGTGTAAACATCTAGTAATGAAATTTTTTTTTTTTTTAAGTTGGAAGTAATAATAATAATAATAAAAATAATAATAATAATAATAATTAATTAAAAGTATCAAAACTTTCAATATTGTAAATACATAGGAATTTGTTGGTTTTTGTTTGTTTTATTAAACTTATTTGGTTAGTAAATGGGCACACTGCAGTATATGTATATGTAGTGCATTCAAAATTGCAGTAAGCAGTAAATTTACTGATTACTAAAAAAATTCAGTAAATTTTTACTGCTAATGAAATTTAATTTGCATTACTAGTAAAATCGTAGGGCCGTAGCAAGTGGCAAAGTTTTTTCATTCAAATTTTTAAACTTTTGTATGAAAAACATTTAGCCACTTGGTAGAATTTCATTATGAATACGGGCATTACTGATTACTGAAAATTCAATGCACCTCATCATATAACAAATCATTTAGGCAATTTATAAAAATTGTAGAAAAAAATTTTAGTAATCAGTAAAAATTTACTTGTTACAACATTTTTTATTGTTTTTACTGAAACTTTAGTGGTACTGCAGTGCTCATCTATGGTAAATGCCTTTACTTTTACTTTTTAATTTTTAATTCCTGTTGTTCATCGTTTAGTTGTTGCTGTTCTTGTTGTTTTGTACGCATTGCAATTAAAATAAATTCAGTAAAGTGCGACTTTGACTCGCGCACGTTCGGTTTTGATTATTTTTTTTGATTTAGCTTTCTTAATTTTTTAAGTTTTTTCAGTTTAAACGATTTTTTTCAGTTTTATCGCTTTTTTCTCGTTTTGGCGTTTTGTTCTCCTTTTGGGTTTTTTAATTTTCGCAATTTTTTTTTTCATTTTGGCGATTTTTTTTCTGTTTTTTTGGGTTTTTTTTTCATTTTGGCGATTTTTTCTGTTTTTGGTGTTTTTTTATTTATGCGATTTTTTCATTTTGGCGATTTTTTCATATTGACGATTTTTTTGTTTAAGGATTTTTTTAATTTTGGCGATTTTTGCGTTTTTTCGCGATTTATTTTAGTCATAGAGATTTTTTTTAATTTAGTGCTTTTTCCGTTTTGGCGTTTTTTTATATTTGGCGATTTTCTATTTTTTTGATTTTTTAGTTTTACCGTTTATGAAAATTTCAAGAGTTTTGCTCTTACGGTCTCCAAGATACAGCAAGTTGTCAAAATTACAAAGTCAAAATTGCATTAACTGATGGAACGCCCATTGATTCAAATTTTTTAAATTTAGTGTTAATTGTTGTAGTCTGTATAAAAATACATTAACTTTTAAAATTTCAAGTGTATATATGTACATACAATTGTATGTGTATTACATGGGATTTTAACATTTTTCGTTGCTCGTTTTGGAACACCCTTTAGTTCTTAACTCTCATGTATTTGTTGTTGTAGTGGCCAAATGTCTACACATTGTGTCCAAATTTCAAGTCCGTAGCTCTTACGGTTCATTCTCACCTTTGGTGTACGGAAATATACAGAAAAATAACCGGCGGCGGCGCACCGTCGGCTTCGAGCCGGTCGACTTATTTCTCTGCTTGGTATTGCTTCTTTCAGACACTAATACACTCATACATAGCTCACACCGATTTGACAATGCAAAAAGCAAAGAAATCTCAGCAAAGAAATCAAGTCAAAAAATTTTTACCCCCTAGCGTAGCGTATAGATGTTTACACATCAAAAATTAATTCGCCTTTTATGCGGCAATATTCTCTATTTGCAATATTTTTATTTGCGAAGAAGTTGCCCATATCAACGTAGTTTATATATCTCTCTCTCAATCCCACCCTCTGTCATAATCATTTGTTGGAAACTTGCGATTTTGTTGTACAGTCCTATTTAGGATAATGATTTTACAAAATGGCAATAACAAAGAGAAAAATATCCTCTCGCAGTCGGTAGGATTCGAACCTACGCTCCCAGAGGGATTTCTAGTCAGACGCCTTAACCGCTCGGCCACGACTGCTTAAAACATTCTGGCTGTAATAATTTAAACATGTCGCCTTATTTTTAATTCTATATTCAAAATCGGTAATATACTGAACAAATACAAAATTGAGATGCCATCAAACACTTAAACTTTTTCGGATTAAATTTTTAAGCCATTTTGCCTAATTTAGCAATACACGTTTGAAAATTGCATTCGTAGGCGAAAATCGATAAATCGACTTTATAGATTTTCTGCGATAGAGATTTAGCTGTAGCGAGCTACAGAATAAGGGGACTGGTTAAAAAATTCGCTCTTAAATATGGTCATATTCTATGCCTATGAAAAATTATTTAAGTTGTAAGGGGTTACATATTCAGTTATAGAGGAAGGGTTTCAAAGTGAGTAACATAGTTACGAAGGAATATTCATTTGCAAAACATACACATAGAAAAAAATTCCAATGTAAAATCACCATGCAATTCACAATCTTGTGCAAATGGTCTTGCGTCGTTGCATGTGCAAAATGGTATAGTATATTGATACTCACCACTTAACAATTCTTAGTGGTGAGTATTAATATATTATACCACTTTGAACATGCAACGATGCAAGACCATTTGCACAAGATTGTGAATTGGGCTAATATGTTGTTTAAGTGTGTTGGTGTTTATTTGCTTTGTTCGTAACTGCAATACACTTTTGTGCTTAGTTGTGTGATTTGTTTGTGTATTGTTGTTGTTTTTTATATTTGTAAACAGTCGACAAACTGCTGTTGGATGGTAGGTAGTGTATTAGTCTTGTATTCGGAGGATCGCAGGTTCGAATCCTGTAGCTCGTTTCTCACATGAAATGTGAAACACAAAGTTTCATCGTTTCTCGATATGTGAGAAAAAAAGTGTTTCTGTATTTGAATGCGAGAACAGACAACACTGATTCTGTTTTTACTGGAATATTTCCAGTCATCAAGTGTCAAATGAAAACAAAATGTCACAAAAGTATTATTTTAATAACAAAAAAAGATATAATATACAATAAAAAGAAAATAAAATAATGAACATGTATGTAAAGTGAATGCAAAATGCTTTAAATAAGTTTTTTCTATCAGCTGGTTCTACATTACACAAAAAAATTCTAAATAAACATAATCATATCGACTCGTAAATAATAATTTTAGTTCAACAATTCGTTGCATATCTTTTCAACTAATTTATTTTTAACCCCCGACTAAAAAAAGGGGTGTTATAAGTTTGTAGTGTGTGTCTGTGTATCTGTGTGTCTGTCCGTGTCCACGTACAGGCCAAACGGCTGAACCGATTTTCATTTAGTTTTTTTCTGTTTGAAAGAGGACTTGATCGAGAGGGTTTTTAGCTATGTTTGAAGAAAATCGGCCGTTTAGAAGATATAACATCTTTTCTGAAAAAAGTCGGGGGTTTTTAAAATTTTTAATTTTTGTTATTCATATTTTCACACACAATTTCAAAAATTCATATGTTTTTGTACAAATTAGATTGTTCTCGCACCAATTTAAAATGCGAGTTGTTTTGACAGTTCTTACACAGAAAAAAATAGACAAGAATTATTTTCAATAAAACCATGTTATTGAATAAAATTTTAGTTTCAATAATATTTGTCATTAACTTGAATATTGTATTTATCAATTCCGCGCATTTTAAAATATCATTTAATGTCATTTATTTGTGTTGGTGTTTTCCTTGCTTGTTGATTGACTAAACCTGGTCATGTGCTGATGTTGTTGTTTATTTTGATTGTTGGTGTTGTATACGTGTGCATTCGGACAAGAAGCCGAAAAACGTCGTGGCTTGTTTTTTTTTTTACTCAACAAAGTTATTTTTAGATTAGAAGAAACAAAAGAAATCATGTTTTGCGTGTATTCATTATTTGCGTATCCAAAAACGATTTGCTCTTTAGCTGAGTGGTAAGTACGTTAGTTTATTAGTAAAGAGATTGCCGGTTCGACTCATCCAAAATACATTTAGTTTTAGTAGCAGCCAAGCAAAAGCAAACAAAAAGGGGTTGAAAAATGTGACATTCATCCACACACACACAATACAATAACAATTATCACTGAAAATAAAATTCCAGTCAACAACTTTTTTTTTTCTTTGATTCATTAAATTTCTTTATTGACTGAAAAAAAATATATTCAATAAACGTGCATACAATTTTATTTATCAATAATGCAAAAATCGTCATCACAGAAAATTCGAAATATTTTTTTATTGAATCAACGATTTTCGTATTCAAATATCAAAATCATTTTTTTCTGTGTACGAGAAACTTTTCACAAAATATTGTTACAGAAACACTTTTTCTCACATCCTTCCAATAATTGCTGGAAATTTACTTAAATGACAGATAGTTCTCGCAAAGTAAATATACGGAAACACTTATGTGAGAAAAGCCATTTTGTGGTTCAATTTACACTGTTTTCTCTACGATTCCCTCGTTTCATGCGGAAAATTTTACGATGCAAGAACTGCAGAAACAAGCTATTGGAGACAAGTCAAACTATGTTGTATTTCTTTTTTTAACTAAAACTTTTCAAATAAATTGTATATTAAATTATCAATTAAATAATGTTGAATTAAAATTTTATTCATGATGGTACATATTTAGTGTGTATCTAAAGAATATTTAAAGTTGTTGTGAATGCAGGCATAAGCGCATTGACCACTACACGATGAGTTCAAATATTGGCCGGAGAAGTAAATTTATATACAAACAAAAATTTTTCTGATGACTGTGCCAAACGCACGTGAGTTAAATAATTAATAAAATACAATTACTACATTAAATTAAATTCATGTTGTTCCAACTTGAAATAACTTTGATTCAACATGATTATTCATTTTGATTTTAACAGTACGTAAATGTTAAATCAACGTGAAATAAGGTTATTTTAAAAAGAAAAATTTTCTTTGAAAATTACTATAAATCATGTTAGATTAACATGAAAGACATATGAAGCAAAATCATTGTCCAAAAAGATTAATTAACCTTGTTTGCGTGGATTTTAAGTTGAAATTTTTCTGTGTGTTCATGGAGCAGCAATATTTCACCCGAACGGCTGAATGAATTTTAGAGAATTTTAGGCAAACAGAATGTCTACATCAACAACTCAAAGAAGGCGTCATGTTGTAAATTCCAAAGAGAAAATATTTTTAGATTATGGATGATACTAAAGAGGAAGCACCGTTCTGGCGATGGTGAATAAAATAATAGCTCATATAATAACTAGACGCCTTTTGAAGAAGAAAAAAAATTCGAGAATCACTTAATACCGTAACAAGCTGATTTCCGTTCAAATAATTCGCAGGTTGGCCACGTCAACAGTGAAGCAGTCGAAGTATAGACATTTTCCTCACCTATATTTTCTATTCATAGAATTTTAGGAAGCTTTTCATACCTTTAATGTATGACTTGGAATCCAAGAACACGCCGGTAAAAATATGGCCTTGTGTTTCTCATAGAAGCGACTAAAATAAATATAAGACATACCTGATGCCTACATATATGAGTATAAAACAATCAATTTGCGGAACTTGCTCGAGGCAATATACATTTATATATAAATACTAACAGCCTTATTTATAAAAATTATTAATTCCTTATAAAGGCTTAATAAGAAAAATTTTTTATGAAAATTTGTTTTAAAAACCTTTTATAAAGCCTTAACAGTTTTTATAAATAAGACTGTAAGTATATAAAACTCCACTCCTCACCTCAAAGGAATTTCTATTTTTTTTTTCTAAATTCATGATTTCTTTCACTGCTACTTTTCACACTTCTATTATTTCAATAAGCTAATTAGCTAACGATCCTTTTGGACTTATAAGGTTGCATTTATGTGAAGACAACCCATCCGCCCTCGCAATCAAAACGCCAAGTGCCAGAATGCATTTTTTGCAGCAAAAAGGCGAAAGAAAAACAACAGCAACATTTGTCACGTGTCATAAAACAATGCAATTGTCATTATGATGACATGTTAACTGAAGTGTTGATTTTACACACTCCGTTTCGTTGCATTCGTTACGTACGTACGTCATCACCGCACATCAGCTTAATTATAAAATTGCCAACATTTTTCATTTAAGCCTGGCCAAATGAGACTCTTTAATGTACCGCATTACAGTCTTAAGTTACAAAAAATTAATATTTTTGATTTTACAATTATTACACTTAATACATGTAATACAATCTCAATGGAAGTAACCTGTGAAAGCACTTGGTGTACGATTCGGTACGTTGGATGAGATTTGTAAAATATATTAAAACAAAATACATATATTAAATTTAATTTATGTTCATTTAACCATGTCTATTTCTTGAATTTTATCATTGGTAATATGTTGCGTTCACTAAATTAATTTTACTTGTAAGTTATTTATTGTCTTACAATAGACTTGGGTCGAACTCGTTCACTAGTTCATTTTTGCCACAAACCACTCATCAAACCCATGTAATTTAAATGGGTTTGATCACTGGTTTGTGGAAAAAATGAACTAGTGAACGAGTTCGACCCAAGTCTATCTTACAAATAAGACACGAAAAGAAATAATAGCTAAAAGAGCGCAGATTAAGACATCTAAACAAACCCTTCTTCCACGACCTGGACGATAGTAAAGAGGAGCTTTTAAACACTCTGCTGGGCTTTGTGAAAAGCTATGTCTTACTATCAAAAACCTTAACCTCCAGGATCTTGCAGGAATGGAGAAAATAAATGGTCCTCCTCTAGCCAACGAGAGTCATTTGGTTTTATAAGCCGACTGTTTTTTATTAGAAGTAAGCAAAGTTTTTCTAAACAAATTTTAACAATTTGAAAATGTTGCTCTTACCGGACTCATAATCCAAAAGTTAACACGAACTGCCAAATCGGCCAATTTAAAGCCGTCTCTTACTTGGAGGCCACACGTTAAATTTTTGCCTTTCAATTCCATTCAATTTGTAATAGACTCACACTTTGTTCACTAACACAATCAAACTTTTTGAATTGAAAACTAGATTGCTTTCAAATTCACTTATCCATTCATATGGCAATTTAATTTTCAATTTGAACAGCACACATTGATTGAAGCTACAAATTTGAGATGTTTCTTCGTCGGCGGCATTTAAAAAATGAAATTGATTATCAATTTGCGTCACAGGTATCAATTTCAAGGAATTTTGACACAGAGTATGCGTTAAAAAAAATAAAAATAAAAATTTCTTTAACAAATATATTTTTTGTACAGTCAGTCACAAAAACATTTTTAAAAGTACTGTTAATAACATCATGGACATATGATCTTAGTCACCCGTCCAGTTTTGTGCAACCATATTCTGCAAATTTACTTTGTAGAATATGTACTATAAATAAATAAATATTTTGCTCGTCTAATATTTCTGCATTTAATTAATTAATTAATTTAATGCAATGATTTTTTTGTTGTTTTTTATTGAAAATAACTGCCTAGCCACAAATTAAATAAATTTTATTTGCTGCCTGGCTCATGATGTCGACAAGAAATTTTCTTTCGCTTATTTATATTGAAAACAAAAACAAATTTTCTTATTTTTTTTTTTTGTCTTCAATAAAGGTATTCACATCAGTTTTTTTCTTGTTGAAAAAATGGAAAAATGTAATTTTTTACAACAAACACAGGGAAAAAAATTCACCAAAAGTTGAATTTAAAAACTCAACTTTAGGTGGAATTTTTTTCCTGTGTTTGTTGTAAAAAATTTACATTTTTCCATTTTTCCAACAAGAAAAAAACTTATGTGAATACCTTTAATATAAATAAGCGAAAGAGAAATTTTTGTCGACATCATGAGCCAGGCAGCAAATAAAATTTATTTAATTTGTGGCAACAACACACGTGGGAGCTTATTGTTTAAAAAACCGCTAAATAATAAGGGTCATTAAATAGCAGGCTGGATAACAACACGACTACAAATTGTTACCTTTAACGCCTTATTTTTTAAATAGATATTTGGGCATTTTTCGATACATTAGATGTTCCTCTATCGAAATATACATAAAACTCGATTTCAAAAAAATTAATTAATTATTTAATTAATGGGCCTTTCTATATTAAGGTAACGAAATGTTGATAGCTTTTATCGCCTTATTGACAATGACAGTAACATGTGATATTGATATAAACAATTATTTCAGTGGAGCCATTTTCACAAGTTTCTCATTTATAAAAATAAAACTTCTTATTTAAAATGTACTTGTAAAGAAAGGGTGGGCAAATTTTAGGTTAAGAAGTAAATTGGCTGTCAAATGCTGAAATGTCAAGAATTGAGCTGTCATCCTTTGTCATTTATTTAGTAAAATGTTGGGAAATTTTAAACATGGAATTTACACTCTTGAACAAAGAATTTTCGTTTATGAATTGCCTGTTTGACAAACTGAACGAAAACAACGCATTTTTGAAAATAAATCATGTTTAGTGATGATGCCTATTTTCAATTTGGCGTTTGTCACCGTGAGTTCACTGACACAATTGGCTAATGTTGACATTAGTGGTCTTTGGTTTCAGCAAGACGGCGCCACAAGTCACACAGCCGGCCAAAAAATTCAGTTATTGCATGAGAAATTTCCTGGTCGCGTAATTTCTCGATGTGGCAATGCCAATTGGTCTTCTCATTCTTGTAACTTAACGCCGCTGGACTATTTTATCTGGGGCCATTTGAAAGGGCGCGCTTACTTGAACAAATCAGAAGCAACAACTTTTGTGAAAAGAGCGGACGTCTGCTAGAGGTAGACATTTGCTCGACATCATATTCTATTATTAACTCCCATATTTATACTTTACATTGGTATCAATAAAACTGAATTTGTCACAAAAAGTTAGTTTTTAAGCCAATTTACTTAAAAGTTCAATAAATTAAGTAAAGTGCACCTTTGACTCGCACACGAAGGGACCCGTACGGGCACTACATATTAGAGATGGAAAACTATCTATAGTACCACTATCAAAAGTTTTCGATAGTTTAAAAATCTATCGATATATCGATTCAAGACTATCGAAAGTTAGAAAAACTATGGATATATCGACGATACTATCGCGATAGTATCGAAGTTGTATGGTTCTCATATAACATAAATATTTATTTACGCTAAAAATGCAAAACAAAATATTTTTAAACAAAACAAAACAAAATAGTATTTTATTTGTCAGTTCAACAAATAACAAAACTAAAATAATTGCATGAAAAATAAGTTAGATCAGTGGAAGAAATTTTTCGCCATTCGGTTATTTTTGTTTATGAAAAGCAACATATTTATATTTTTTTGCCTTTAGTGGTGTGCCATTTACTATCGATAGTGACAAAAAAATATCGATTGTTATTAAGTATTAATCGATGGCGGAATTAAAACATCGATAGTCACAACAAAAACTAACTATCAATAGTATCCATAGTGCCATCGATAGTTTTCCACTCCTACTACATATGTAAGTAACACACCAACTACATATGTAGTTGCCTTTATAATGATGTAGACATTTAAAAAAAATCAAGAAATTAGTAAACTTTTTTTCGGTTTTTGGCGGCTTTTTTTTAGCTCTGGCACCTTTTCCTAGTTGGCGCTTTTTTCGTTTTTCTGGCGATTTTTTCAGGTTTTGGTGATTTATTTTAATTCTGGCGAATTTTTTTAGCTCTGGCGCTATTTTCGATTTGTCGGGTTTTCGGTTTTTGGCGATTTTATTTTTTAGTTTTAGCGTTTTTGAAAATTTCAAGAGTTTCTTTCTTACGGTTTCCAAGATACAGCAAGTTGTCAAAATTACATTAATTGCATACAAAAATACATTAATTTTAATTTTTTTTAATTTCAGTGTTAATTGGTGTAGTCTGTATAAAAATGCTCTTATTTTGAAAATTTCAAGGGCATATATGTATATAATTGTCTGTTTCTTACATTAAGATTTCAAAATGTTTCGTTGCTTGGTTTAGAACATACTTTAATTTTTTACTGTCATATATCTGTTGGCGGCTACCGAAGCTTTACATATGTACATATTCTGTTAAAATTGGAGGTCCTTGTATCTTATGGCTCTCGAAAAAACAGCCTGTGACATAGACAGGCAGACGTACATACATCGTAGCGAAAACAATAGGGTTCCTTTTCAGCTTTAGTGTACGGAACCCTAAAAACAAATCAATTTATTTCTTTATATGAAATTTGACATATTCTCTCTTTTGAATAATATCGAATAAATTTTAAGATATCATTCATTTCACATATAAGCGTGTCAATTTTATTTTTGACAAATTGTGGTCGGTAGCCTGCTGTGTTCTATGTGTTTAATGATAAAACAGAACTCCGGCCTAAACACATTTTCCATACAAATTGACACAAAAAAGAAGCCCCTGAAAGCAGCGGAGAGATAGAATCTATTTTAATTTGACAAAGTTTTTTCTAATACTCTCACATATAAATACAAATTCTCTCAACAATGTTACTTATACATTATATACTTTCAATAAATTTCATATATTTTGTGAACAAAACTACAAAGAAAAATAAGCACAAAAGAAAATGAAACAAAAATTAGAGAGCATTTTATTGTGCGCCTTGTTAATTTGACAGCGTTTTTTTCTGAAGTTGCTGACTTATTCTGTTTTAACATTAGTAATCGAATTTGTGTGATAAAAAAATTACAATCAGAAGGCTTTTATTGTACATTTTTTTTTTTTTTTGTTGTCTTTTATTGTCAATTTATTTTGCAATAATTTCAAACAAAATTGCTTTCAATTAATTGATTTTTGTTTTTAACTAGTAACCCACACCACACCGTTCATTCCTTTGGGAATAAGTTTATTTCAATTAAAAGTTAAAATTGCTTTAATAATATAAACAAGGTCGGCTTAAATAAATAAATATTTGAGTTGCACATGTGATAGAATTTTATCTTAAATTTATCAGTCGCTAATGCTTACGGGTGTTATTCGAATTTTCCAAAGACCACCGGTAACTTAAGGATCTATCTTTGTTGGACCTATTTGATCAAAATCGTTCCTGAAACTGTTTTCATAATGGCGAAAAGCTTATTTAATTAAAACCTCTGAATAAAAAATATTCGAATAATTTCATTAAAAAATTACAAGAACATCTTTATTGATAAAAAGTATTCTACTATGTACATAACTCCTAAATGCAAAAATTTTAATCGAATAATTTTTGTTGAAATAATTTAAAAATTTTGTTCAAAAGCGATTTATTTGAACGTTAATGTTATTGGAATAATTTTATTCGCTTACAAATTATTCGAATAAATTGTATGAACGGCTTAAAGCCGCATATGAAAACTTCATTGTTAATCTTCGTAGTAAATTTTATTAAACTTTTTTTTTCTAAACGTTTATAATAAAAATAGTTTTTTCTTAAGGAAATTTAATGAACAAATAGTAAAAAATATTGCTTGAGAAATTCTAATCGAATAATAATTAACCGAATAAATTACATATGAGAAAAACGTGTATTGACCAAATGAGCAGTACATTAAATTAATTCTCCAAAAGTTTAATCTAACAATTATTTCATTAATTTTTCAAGTACATACATATATTTAATAAAGTAATAAAAATGTTTTTTTAATAAAATTTATTGAACAAAAAGTAAAGCTGGATTTTTTTTATATGGAGTTTGACGTTTCTCTTTTTGAGAGAGAGAGAGAGAAGAAGAGAACAAAATTTGTTCGGAATATTTTCTACTTAAATTGGTTTAATTTTAATTTTTGTCCGGACAAAATCGAACTGAGCTGCCAACTATTTGAATTTTTCAGCCAAAGTTGAACTGAGCTGCCACATCTTATTATATGAATTATAAAAGAACAGAGTGTACTTGTATTTATTACAATAGAAATAAAGAAAAAATAAGAACAACATATCCATATGTATGGAGTTGAACGAAACCATTGCAGTAATTAAAAATATGTGTCTGACACAGAAAATTGTAATCATTTGCCGCTGTGCTGCCACTTGTAAAATTAATACGCATCGTTTACACACATATTTCATATGGTAGCCTTGGCTTTCCAGACAAAATGTTCGAAATGGATGAATCGTCTTGCAAAAAACTCTCAGTAAAAAAAAATTTCTCCAGACAAAAATTTTGTTCCGAAACAATGGGTGAATTCACCTTAAAACTAATTATTCTTTATTGTTAATCTTCGAAGTAAATTATATTAGATTTCTTTCCAAACGTTTATAATACAAATAGTTTTTTCTTAAGCAAATTTCAGGAACAAATAGTAAAAAAAATATTGCTTGAGTAATTATATTCGAATAAAAATTATCAGAATAAATTACACATGTGAAAAACTTTTATTCACCAAATGAGCAATACAACCAATTAAATTTTCTTATATATTAATAAATATTTTTACAAAAAATGTTTGCATTCGTATATTTTTAATCGAATAGTTTTATTTGATAAAGATTTTTAATCGAATAGTTTTATTTGAATAATTTGTATGGAACAAGCTCGAAAAATTTTCTTGACGAAAATAAACCTTTCAAAAATATAATTTGTTTAATTAAATTCGAATATTCGAATCAGTTGTATAAATTTATGTACATATATACGTAAACAAAAATTATTAATAAAATATTTGTTATTAAAACAATTTTACTCAGCTAATATTCATAGAATAATTTATTCGAATAGTTTATGCGGAATCTTTATTGAAATAATATCTTTAAAGTATAATGAATAAATTTTTTTGGAATAATTTATGAATAGTATTTATTTATATACATACATATGTATATAAAATTTTTTAAAAATAACTTGGAAAATTTTATTAAAGAAATAATCGAATAATTTATACGAATAAAATAGTATATACTCAATAATTTTTAATAAATTTCCGTTACTAAAATGGTTTCGATGTATAACTTTAATAGAAATCCTAATTTTTAATAAATACGTAAGGAAATTAATAAAACTTATGCGAAATAATTATTCAAATCAATTTTCTCGAACAATCGAATAAAACTATAATGATTGGAAAAATTTAAGTGGAAAGTTATTTTTTTTAACATTATTATTTATTTTGTTACTGGAAACTTTTTAATAGAACAAAATCATTCTGATGAATTATACAGATAAATTATGGTGCATATATGTACGTCAAAAAAAAAAAAAAAAAAAATTATTCAACTAATTTTGTTTTTAAAATTGTTCGCTCGCATAGTTTATTTCAAATGTTTATTCGAATAAAATTTATGCATAAAGCCTTGAATTAACTATTCAACCTAAAATTTAATATAAATTATTATTCGAATAAAATTAGTCGAATAAAGTTGTTTTTATTAATATTCGACTTAAACTAATGTATAAAATAACTTTATTCAACTAATTTTTTTCAGAAAATTTTTCAATCGATTCAATTTGTGTTAAATGATTATTCGAAAAAAAATGTTATCCATAAAGCCTCGATGCAACGACATATTCAAATAAAAATTATATATAAAATATAAGAACATTAATTGTTCGAATAAAATTAATCGAATAAAGTTATTTTATTAATAGTCAAATCAAATTTAATGCATTAAAATAACTTACTCAAATAATTGTGCTTGAATATTTATTCGCATAAAACTTATTCGTGAAGCTTTGCAACAACTAGTCTAATAAAAGTTTGATATAGATTATTCTAATTAAATTAGGCGAACAGAATTATGTGTTTAATAGTCAAGTTAAATTATTCAATTAAATCAAAATAATTAAGATAATGTGTAAAAAGTAATTTTTTTTTTCGAAGAAAATAAAAAATATTCGAATGAAATGTATCCAAATAAATCAAACTCATTATCAGTTATTATTTCTTATTTTAAAAATTTTATTCGAATCAGTTTACTGGAATAATTTTCCATTCGAATAGATTAATCAAAATGTATTTAATCGAAGAATCTTGATTAAAATCGTTTATGTGAAATATTTGTATAATTATGTTTGTCAAAAATTCTGTGTGTATGTATATATCGTGCCATAACCGCCAAGAAAAGCTTAAGCGACATAATCAGCCCAATCATGAACAAAAATTCCGCGCGAGTTTTTTCACTTTTCCCTTTTCTCCTATTATGAATCTGTTTTTCCCCTGTTTTTACCAAATGCGGGAATAAAAAACTCCCGGGGGAAAAAAGTATGTATTATGAACGCAATTGAATTTGCTTTTTTCACTAAAAATCTTTCCCTGGCAAAACAGAAGGGAATTTACATAAAAACATATTTAATACTCCATTAAAACAAAATGTATATACATAAACTTGTATTTTATAGTTCTTTTATTTGGATTAACACAAATAATGCCCAAATAAATCATTTATAAACTTATTTTTACTTATTTTTTCAAGTTGGTGAATTTTAATAATTTTGTTTACTCTCTCACTCAAAAAAAAAAAAAGGAGAAAGAAAATGTCAACAAAAAAGCAAAACAACGAGCTTCGTAATGCGGTGATGCCACATATTACTCTTTTTTGTTCCCAAGGAATTTATGATTGGAGGAATGTTTTCTCGAGAAAATTATTTTCCGTGAGAAATACATTCCGAGGGAATATTCATGATTGGGCTGAATATTCGAACTTAATTTTTTGACCGAAATGGACTATTTGCGGTCATAAGTAACCGATTTTCGTAGAAAAACGGGTTCCAAAAAATTTGTCGGTTAAGCTTTTTTTGGCGTTCATGGCGCTTTACATAGACAATGGTTCGATTGGGTCATCTCAGGTCCCATTCTGTATTCTGCAGTAAGAACCCACCACATGCATGCTTTTAATTCGCTTGACTGTAGTCTTAGTAAAATTTTCGACGTGACAGTGCTGGATATTCCGATAACAAACCTCATTCGTTTTTATATTTTATATGTCGTAGAATCTTCCTTTTAAATAAACAAAAACAGAAAATGTTGAGAAAGTTTAAAAAAAATATGTTATCAACATTTTTATTGCAATCTAAATGATTGTGCTTCATTCGAGTATAATAGCACTCCTAGTTTATTTGCTTTCGATTTCATTTTGTTTCATCCTTATCCTTTAATAGTCTTTTGAACTGCAAATATCATATCATGCTGACAACCGTTATAAGCAGTCGTGGCCGAGTGGTTAAGGCGTCTGACTCGAAATCAGATTCCCTCTGGGAGCGTAGGTTCGAATCCTACCGGCTGCGTAGTTCTCAAGACTTCTTTTTAATATAAAAAAAGTCTGATCTTTTTTTCATAAATTTCATGGCTTACAAATTTTTAAGAACACGCCGGCTGAGAACTTTTCACCTTTTTATATAAAATAGTCTTCTCTTTCTATTCATGAATTTTATAATATACAATTTTTTAAAAACATGCGTTTTCTATGATAAGTTTTAAATTCTATTTCCTTTATCTTTAATTATGTTTAACAGAATTTACGATGTGTTTATGATGTCTTTAATTATGGGTTATATTAAAAAAGTCTTGCCTTAAAGTGTCATTATGTATGTAACATGTGGGGGAAATTATCTAAAAAACACAGTTGAAATTACAGAGCGGAAGGAGGTAAAATGTGAGATTTGCGCAGTTTTTTTGGCTTTTTTTTTTTTGATGAATACTTCTTAATGATGAGGAGTATGATAATTATTTGTTATAATTCCCCCTGGTTTAATGTGCAATGTATATTATTTAATTGTTTTCTAAATGAATGAGCGCTACAGCAGGTTTTCAGGAGAAGGTAGATAAATATATTATGCTGGAAAATAAGTCTTAAAAAAAAACTTTTTATAACTTGCGAAAGGTCTGCTGATAGACTTATGAAAAATATTAAGTAAACAAAAGAAATTAAAGGAAATGCTTCAAACAAGGAGTTAATAAAAATAAATAATAATAGTAAAAGAAATACCGAAGTAAAGGGTGGGCAAATTTGAGCTTAGGAAGTGAATTGGCTGTCAAATGATGAAATGTCCAGAATGAAGCTGTAATCCTTTCACATATATTTAGTAAAAACTTGGCAAATTTTAACCATGGAACGCTACACACTACATGTGGCACGAGCTGTGTGACATGTTGTGCCATTTTGTTGAAACCAAAGGTCCTGCACATCATGGTTGTTCAATTGACGAACGAAAAAGTCATTGATCCATGGCTCTATAGCCTGATTATAGAATCTTCCTCTACGCTACGTTCTACAGCAGCAATGCCTTCTTCTGTACATACTATACGACGTCTCTGTGTGGTGCGTAAATGTTTCATAGTTAACCGAATTAATTGTTCTGATGGATGATTATGTTGACCGTAAATTGCACGTAGTGCGCGATACGTATTATACCCCTGCACAAAATCACTTACAAGAACTTTTAAGACATGAGGAATTTTTCAAATGCTTTACTGCAGCGAATCTTCTAAATCAAATGCTAAACAACACTGTTGGCAAGACATTTATAGGAGTAAATTTGTGATGCTTTCTTCTTCATACGCATGGACGCGTATACAAACATCATGCATGTACATACTCAAACACGTTGTGTGTATGTTCTTTTATTTTTCTGCGCACATGCAAACGCACACTAATGCATTGACATTAGTTGTATGCGCTTAATCCCAGTCGGATTATTATTATTTTTATTATCAAAACTGATGCAGAGATTAGTGAGTTGTTTTTGTACAACTAACTTCTTCGATAAGTTTTGAGCTAACTTTTAGCTAACTCAAAGCTGATACAGTCAAAGTTCAGAGAGAAGATGTCAGCATAAAATTTATGTTTATAATAACTCTGTGCCGTTTATATTTTACATGGCGCGATGGCAAAGTGTTAAGTATGATGGCTGACAAACAAAAGTGTTCACGGTTCGATACTCGTTCTCGTTTCTTAAAAAATAATTTAAAATTGTTTAAACTTTAAGCTGGCTAAAAAATGTTAATAAATAATAAGCTATAAATCATGATTAACTAAAAATAACTCTGTCTTTATACATTTTTTGTTTGGCACAAACTTAACTCATAACGAGCTAACTCATGGTTAGTTCAAAACTGATGCACTCGTCCTGTGGCCACTCAATGCTAAATCTGATCACTTTTAACATGCAGAATGAGTGCTAATTTTAACCACCTCTGACTAATTTTTGGCTGATAATTCAATAGCTCTGAGTTAATTCAAATTCCCACTGGGATCACATAATAGCTTACCATCTATATCTTACACACACACACACACACACTCAAACGTACAATATGCAAAATAACAAGCATACACTAATCAACACTATTTCTCTTGATTGTGTTTTACGAACAAGAAGTCTTCGCGGCATCGCTTGTTAACACTCATATACACAAACACCAATGCATCCATGCAGCGTCGCTTATTGAAGGACTGCATTTATTATTGGTTTAGTATAACAGATGCCACCAGAATACATTAAAAAAACAAGACGTTTTTACATTTCAAGACTGTTTACACAGGCCTCTAATATGTACGTATTTCGAACGGAACCATGATTTTCAAAATAAATTCGCACAATTTGGAAATGTTGTTCAGGCGTCAGTCTATTCATGTTGAAATGTCACTTGACAGCTAAAGTTTTATAACACTATAAAAAACACCCTTTATTTTTATTATTATTGAAAGAATAATAATGTTTCCGTGCAAGAAAAGAAGTAATTTTTTTTTATAAATTCGATACGTTTAATGAGCGATGACAAAACAGTAAATTATATGCATTATGAATATCAAGCGTAATCGGAAATTGCCTATTTTTCAGTGATTCTTATAGGCAGTCGTGGCCGAGCGGTTAAGGCGTCTGACTAGAAATCAGATTCCCTCTGGGAGCGTAGGTTCGAATACTACCGACTGCGTAAAGTATGTTTCATATTTTACGAAATCAAAACATTATATGTATTTAAATATAATATAAAATATATGCCCCCTTATCGACGTTTTTGTAATAGATTAAAGAAGACTTCAACAGTTTTTCTTTAATCTATGACTAAATTGTCGGAGTCGAAGTCGACGATAAGGGTCATGATTTCCTATCAGTTTAATTGAAAACTTATCATATCCATTCTTTTAATTTATGTTCTTTTAAAAATGATAAGAATCGTCTATAAATACTTCAATGCAGTAGTTGACTGCATTAAACAGACTCTATAATCTTTAAGTTGTAAACAAAATTAAAATTTTTCATAACTAAAGTCTATGATTTCAGTAGTGACCTCTTAGGTTTTATATAAAATGTCAAAATATGATATGATATCTACGCTTTGCCAGGTTACATTTTCCTCTTGCATCTTGGAATTTGGCCCTTCATCTTACTTTCCAATCATATTTTTAATATTTTATTAATCAATAAGATACGAGAATTATTGTTATAAAGTGGATAAAAACAGCAGTCGTGGCCGAGCGGTTAAGGCGTCTGACTAGAAATCAGATTCCCTCTGGGAGCGTAGGTTCGAATCCTACCGACTGCGGGATTTAATCAGTGTGCATCGTTTATTTTTTTCGTATTAATCTTCAAGAACTTAAAGACAGTTTTTTTTTGGAGGCGAAGATATTTAAATTAAGATAAAAACGTCTTTTTAGTATCCCTGAAATGAACGAGACTTAAAATATAATATTACAGTGTGAGTGCAGAGAAACAAGCCGTTTTAAAAAGTCGGCGGCGGCGGCTTAGGAAGAAATAGTCGGCGTCGGCTCATAAGCCGGCTTGAGCCGGCTGACATTTACAGTCGCTTTTTATAAGTCTTTTAAACATATTTCTATAAAATAATTTCAAACACCTGATGTCTTCCATATAATTTGTAAGATATAGTAAATACAAATTTGCAAGTACAAAAAACAATTAGCCGGCTGCAATTTTGAGCCGACGCTAGCCGCATATATCGGCGGTGGCTTGAAGTTACATTGAAAGTCGGAGGCGGCTCTTGAGCCGGCTGTGAGCTGATCGGCTTGTTTCTCTGCGTGAGTGCGCTTGAGCTTTGTAAACTCGTGGTGGAAATCCAGGTTAGGAAGGGTGATGCTATAGCGCATCTCCATTCGGAGATCCACTTGTGGTGAAAATCGAACTCTGAAATTATTTTTGTTTTACCATTGCACATTTTTTCCAGCTGATAGCTCAAATTTTAATTTCCAACATCAAGGAAGAAGTGTAAAATCCACTGAAAGAAAAGTGCAAATTTAAACTCGGTATGGGTAAAATTTTTAAAACTGCAAAATTTTCTATTACATTTATTATCATGTTAATTTAATTGTGTATAGTACTTTCAATTCGTTTAGAGCGTCTTTTAGAACTTTGCTTTTTTTTTCTTTATAAAGGTTTATTTCATTTGAAGAAATATTTTCCTTTCCACGCTTGGTTGGTTTCCTTACCCGGAAAGTAGCAATTAGTCGAAGTAACCATCTGGGTATATATATGTTTTTTTTTAATTTTTGTTTTCTCTTAACATACATTTAAAACAAGTAGAAGAGAATAATTCTTTTTTCTAAATGAATTTTTGATGAATTAATAATTTAATCAAATGCTACCACAAACGTTTTAAGTGAATTTGTTATTCATAACATTATTATAGTTTAACACGAAATGTTAATCCAATGATTTATGTGATGGGAGAGAAAAGAAATAGTAATTAATAATTTAAATTCTAAAAATTAAATTGCCAGTAAAAAAAAAATATTAATTAGCTGACAGTATAGGGATTAATGAAAATAAAGCAGCTGTTAGAGAACCAAAACTCGTTTTTGCTTTAACTAAGGGTACAGGGTGGACCAAAAGTCACCATTCGCTCTCCAAAAATTTTACTTACAAACAGTGTTACCATATGTGAAGATTTATCTTATTTTTGAAGTTTTTAGACATGTTAAAACGACAAAAAAAATTTTTTATCTTAAAATAAGATTTTTTAAAATTTTACTTTTATTACTTTTAATATATTATTGAGGGATTTTTTGACCAAACTACTTACAAATTTTCTGATTTGTTTCATAATGATCTTACACATATTCTATACATTAAATATTTTGTGTTATTTGGCTTTATTTTTAATAGTTCACAGGAAACAAAATAAATTTTAACTCATTTCCATTCAATAAAATAACAAGAAAGATTTTTGGTCACAAAAAAAGTTTTTTTTTGCTCGACTTGAAGATTTTTGAACAAATAAATATGGCAACACTGCTTACAAATGTCATTGTGTCTTTAGCAGGAGCAGGACGTAAAATATAAAACGATGCCGCTCTCCGTATACGGTTACAGCACTTCCATCTTCATATTCTAGGAAGTAAGACCCAGTGATATATTCTTTGCCACACCATAGTGTCCATCTAATGGAGTGCAATCGGCATTAACGAATGGCTCTTGGATTATATTGTAATTAAGTTATTGAATTTTTGACCCACCCTGTATCCTTCGAAGATCGCAGAATGCACGTGTGAATGTCACCAGACTTTATTGTAGATCACACTTTGATTCAAGATTTTTTCTGATTGAAATTGATGTTGATAACACTTTTCGACACAACATTTCGCCCGATTTCGCTTATGAGCAAATTAAGTTCCTGTCTGAAACGTTTGAAAACGTGTAGGATCGGAAAGGAAATGTGCCCATGCTTTTACGATAAATGCTCAGAACTAATAGTAAGTAAACATTTTGAAGGGAATTTCGCGGTTGGTTGCGATATTGGGTTTGACCAGTACCTGAATTCACTAATCGATTTATTGTAGCTATAATCGTATCGTTTTAATAAATATAAGGAAAATTTATCGAGTTTGCTATTTAGTGTACCTGGATTCACTAACTTTTAATGCGATAATCGTATGGCTATAACAAATATAACGAAAATTTATCGAGTTTGCTATTCAAAAACATATTTTAGCGATAGCGGTTGAAGTAAAAAAGTAAAATAACAAGCTCAAATTCATTTAGTTTTTCTTTAATAATTCTTTGTGCTTTTAGCTTATTTTGACATTTTGTATGCAAGCACACCACAGATGTACACTATACTAAAAAGAAATAAATTACAGAATCAAATTATAGTTACCGCAAACGCATAAATATGTGGATAAGTATTGCGATTTTCGGTTCGCAAAAAGTTATCGAATCCAGCTACAGGTCTTCCCTATAATACTCGTACATTCTGTCGCACATCTCAAGAACAGCATAAAGTTTCAGAGAAAGTTTCTAACCTAATTTGCGAGTGCCTGGCATTGCACACTGGGCGAAAGAAATTTCTAAGGAAACGCATATTAGACGACCTATCATAAGTTAGGAATAGGACGAGTAGAGTGGCATCTATCAAAACAGAAACTCACGACCATACTTGATGGCTTGTAGGTGGCAACTAGCCACATAACCAACCAATCGACCTGCTGTTCTAAGGGATTGTATGACTTCAAACATTTTTCTCAAGGTTCAATCAGACGTGTCACACCGTAATGCCATAGCCATAACCAGCCTAACCATGAATATATCTGCTTCACCTATTAGTGCTGGCATAATCATAAAAAGCTGTTTATGTTTTCATTTGTTTATTCATTTCAAAAGTGAAACAACATACTGAAAGGAAACCTTCATCCAGACAATGAAATTCTTCATTGTAGTAATGAAATGTTTCATTAAAAGTCAGCTAATGAAACCCTTCATTGGATCAATGAAGAATGATTCATTGTATTTATGAAGTTAATTTTGGCGGCTATGTCATATATAGAATGAAACTATTTCATTAGTTCAATGAAACTTTCATTAATATAATGAAGTTAATTCATTGATTTAATGAAGTTTTTACTTACTATAAATGAAGTTTATTCATTAATAAGTATAAAGAAAATTTCATAAATATAATGAAATATAATCCCTTCCAAACCACCTACTTAATAAAAGATATATAGATTTTTTGTATTTAATTTAATATATATAAAAACATATGTACTTAATATATGCGCATATGTATCTAAGTATGTATTTACTTAGCGTAAAACATTTAAAATTTAAGGAACTCATCAGTAGAGTTCAACCCAAACAATGTTTTAAGTAAGCCGAAAAACTTACATGTTTATAGTAAAACTCTTAACATGTTGTTGAGAATTACAATACACAAACATAAGTTTAAAAGAATCAAACAAAAATATTAACAAAACAAGCATCTTTATAAGATGTTTGGCACAACCTTCTTGTGTTTGTATAGAGGTGAGGAACGTGAAAATAAAAAAAGAGAAAGAGAGAGATATCTGCTATACAATGAAGAATATTACATTATATAAATGAAATGATTTCATTGCATTTATGACGACCATACTGCTTTGAAATAAAAAGGGATTAGAAAAATAAGAAATAGAAATGATTTTTTAACAAAATAACTTTTGATTTATTTATGTTTGACAAACTGTATACAGTAAGAAGATGAAATTTGTGGAACTTATTTATATTTGCCCCAAATTCGCCAAAAAAAAAAAAATTCATTTAAACAATGTAACGATTTTCATTAATACAATGAACTATGAACAACACATGAAGGGCAGAGATTGAAAGATTTCATGCATACAATGAAATTTTTCATTGTATTAATGAAAAGTTTCATTAATATAATGCAGAACATTTAATGAAACCGTTTCATTTTCTGAATGAATGACTTTCCTTTCAGTGCAAATATGTCTAACCAGCAAACAGCTGTTTATGGTTATGGCGAAGAACCAAATTAAATTGGTTTCCATGGTTATGGCTATGGCGTTATGCTAAGTCACCTATAATCAAACAAACAATGTTGCCTACAAGTATAGTTCGAACAGCTGTTTTCTATGGTTATGATTAAGGCATGTTTAGTTGAACCTTTGGCAAGTGAACATTATGCTGCACAAACTAGTGACACATTTCCTGAAAATAGTAGCACAAAGAGTTACAAGAGTTAATTTTGAAAATAAAGTAGGAAGTTTCAAATAATGTACCAACATATCGCTACCTTAATATAGAAATACTCATTATTTTCTTTTGAAGTCGAGTTTTTTGTGTATTTCGATAGAAGAATATCTAATGTGTCGAAAAGTTCAAAAATCTCGATTTCAAAAAATAACGAGTTAGGTAGGGCCTTTCTGTATTAAGGTAACGATATATTCCCATCTCTTCAATAGATAATGTTTCGGTATGATGCTTCAAATACATGAGGCCATTGAGGCAAGGTTAGGCTAATATTCAGCCCAATCATGAATATTCCCTCGGAATGTATTTCTCACGGAAAATAATTTTCTCGAGAAAACATTCTTCCAATCATAAATTCCTAGGGAACAAAAAAGAGTAATATGTGGCATCACCGCATTACGAAGCTCGTTGTTTTGCTTTTTTGTTGACATTTTCTTTCTCCTTTTTTTTTTTTTTTTTTTTTTGAGTGAGAGAGTAAACAAAATTATTAAAATTCACCAACTTGAAAAAATAAGTAAAAATAAGTTTATAAATGATTTATTTGGGCATTATTTGTGTTAATCCAAATAAAAGAACTATAAAATACAAGTTTATGTATATACATTTTGTTTTAATGGAGTATTAAATATGTTTTTATGTAAACTCCCTTCTGTTTTGCCAGGGAAAAATTTTTAGTGAAAAAAGCAAATTCAATTGCGTTCATAATACCTACTTTTTTCCCCCGGGAGTTTTTTTATTCCCGCATTTGGTAAAAAAGGGGAAAAACAGATTCATAATAGGAGAAAAGGGAAAAGTGAAAAAACTCGCGCGGAATTTTTGTTCATGATTGGGCTGATTGATTTTTATTGATAATTTGATTTTTCCTTTTGTCTCAAAATTCACTTTGTTCGCCTCGCCACTCTCTAGAGTGGCAATTGCCTGAGCTTGTTTTCTTGGGTAGGTAAGGAACTTTTAGATATATGTATGTGACCCTTTTTTTTAAATTTCGTCCTAAACTCAGCAAGGAACTTGTAAATTTGTTCCCAGCAGTTAGTTACACAATGTGTGGTAGAGTAGAATATCACCGCCTGTATGGCGCTATTGAATCCGCCATTTTGTCCCATGCTAAGGTAGGCATTAATGTGAATGAAGTAATTACATTTTTGTATGCATTGAATTCAAGAATAACAACCGCTCTACCTGTTAAAACATAAAAATTACCTATCGCAGTCGGTAGGATTCGAACCTACGCTCCCAGAGGGAATCTGATTTCTAGTCAGACGCCTTAACCGCTCGGCCACGACTGCTTGTGCAGTAAATCTCTTTAAATAAAAAAAATATATATATAACACTTATAGCAGCTTTCATAAAAAATATCTACTTGATTATTTTTAAACCTTTAAGTTACAAATAAATTCAAATTTAAAATATTTTTGCACCTCTCTGTAATTAGATGAATGCTTTCCACTGAGAGAAATGTATTCTCGTATGTCTATTCATTTGTATGAGAAGCCGATTTATGTTCGGCAGGCTACTATTTAGTTATATGGTAAAAATTTCTGTTAAAAATTTACTTATCGTATGAAAAATTTCTTGTCCAAAATTTATTAAATTTGTCCCATAATGTTTACATTAATTCTTCATAATTAAAAAAAAAATATATTAATCGCAGTCGGCAGGATTCGAACCTACGCTCCCAGAGGGAATCTGATTTCTAGTCAGACGCCTTAACCGCTCGGCCACGACTGCCTGTTCCTTAATTTTTAATAATAATTCTCGTATACTATATTAGCAAAAAAATAAGAACACGTATAATTGAAGCGTGTCTCACATCCGTGTAAAATATGTATATGGCAAGAGTTTTTAAAAATTTAACTGAATGCCTTCTAACGAAAATAAAAACCATTAGGATTTTTTTGCAAGCATTATCGGTGTGATGCACACAATAAAATTTCAGTAATTATGCCATTATATATGACGCTAAATAGGTTGGAAATGCTGACACAGAAAGGTTTTATAGACTTTTGTTAAGAAAATTATATGTCAAAAATATCAAACAATCTGCCAACTGCTGCATATCTTTATACATGAAGACAAACATAAATACAAATATCTGATATCCTTTTTTGTAATGTTTTAATAGTAAAGAATTGTTTAGGCTTTGCACGAAAATTATAGATTGTTAAACAAACTAATAAGAAACAATCCGCCCTGTTCTGTACATCGAGTCGGTTCGAAGTCATGCGATTTTAGTGAACTAATAGAAATATTTTTTCATACTTTGTTTTAATTTTTCTATTATATATAGCCTCAAATATCACATCTGAAAGAATTTTTTAGAAATCGTGCGATTTAAATCGACTCGATTTACAGAACAGGACTGAAAATAATTTGTAAAGAGTTTTCATACATACATAAATTTCTATCGTAAAAAATAAATTATTCGCAGTCGGTAGGATTCGAACCTACGCTCCCGAGGGAATCTGATTTCTAGTCAGACGCCTTAACCGCTCGGCCACGACTGCTGTTTTTTACCCCGCTTTCTAACAATAATTCTCGTATCTTGATTAATAAAATGTTAAAAATTTTATTAAAAAGTCAGATGTAAGGCCAAATTAAAAGTTGTAAGTTGAAAGTGTAACCTCACAAAGCGCAGATATCATATTATATTTTGACAGGTTGCTACTGAAATCAGAAATGAAAGAGTTTAATTTTGTTCACAACTTGTAAGTTCAATTTATCGAGTTTGTTCAATGCAGTCAGCTACTGACTGCATTGAAGTATTTCTAGACAAAAAATATAGACTTTTATAATAACATAAATGAAAAGAGTGGATATGATAAGTATTCAATTAAATTGATAGAAAATCATGTATTTTATATTATATTTAAATACATATGTATGTTCTGATTTTGCAAAATATGAATTAAACCCTACATCGCAGTCGCTACGCTCACAGAGGGAATCTGATTTTTAGTCAGATGCCTTACTGCTCGGCCACGACTGTCTGCCTTACTACTACCAAGTCAGTTTGAAGCTAATAAATAATACTGAATATATTTTCTGTATGTATATGGTCGACCACAAAATCTTTTATTTTTTATTATTAAAAAATCATTTTCAGTGACTTTGTTGAATGAAAATTCAGTTAAAATTTTTTTATTTAACCTACGACAAAGAAAAAAAATAGGTATACTGCTGACCTTGTAGGCCATCCCTGGAACTTCCCGCTTAACTATTAGATTTGAAATTTCTAAATAAAATGATTTTTTTCCAAACATTTTTGACAACTATATATCTGAAGATATTTTATCTATATAGATAAAATTTTCGACATTCTAGTCTGAAAATAAACTAGGTTTATAGTACTTAAAAAAAAACACTTCGAAATTTTTCCCGGCAGCGATATCTCTCTAATCATTCAATTGATTCAGGTAAAAATAAGAAAATTCGAAGCATATTTTAAGTGCAAAAAAGGAAAAAATTCGTGATCATCTATTTTGGAAGAACTTTTGGAGTTAATAAAATAACGCACTTTCGACCCGACTGTGTGAAGCAAAGATGGGTATTGTGCTTATCAGCCTATGTACGAGTATGTATGTATGTACATTAGGGCGGGTCGATTTAAAAATCGCACAAATTACGAGGAAATTCGTATTCTAAGGATCAAAATAAGAAACTTTGCCGAAAGAACCATACCTCTAAAATATATTTTGATGTCCCGACTTTTTATCCGAAGGGTCAAATCCTCTTGAAGGGTCAAATTTTTAAAAATCTAACTTTGATCCATTTAGAGTTTGAAGAATCAAAAATTTTTGTATGGGGAACCCCCAGGGGTGGTTCCAGGGGGTGTGCCATTGGCATAGGTGGGTCGGCCCTCCAAAATTAGTGGGGTTCGATCATACATTTTGACTCGATTAAGGAACTCTAAATGGGTCAAAGTGAGATTTTTCAAAATTTGACCCTTCAAGAAAATTTTACCCTTCGGATCAAAAGTGGGGACATCAAAATCCATTTTACAGGTATGGTTCCTTTGGCAAAGTTTCTTATTTTGATCCCTAGAATACGATTTTCCTTGCAATTTGAGCGATTTTTTTGCCTCCATACAAATCGACCCTCCCTAATGTACATTCCCTTGTGCAACCATATAACTCGATGAATCCATTTGTCTTAATCCCGGGAGTGTTACTAAAGATATGGCAGTAGTCAAAATATGGCGGCCGGCAGACGCCATTTTGTGAATCCAAAAAATAGAAAGTCGTTGAACTATATAAAAATCATTGTATCATTCGACAGGTATTTGAAAATAATATTTATGTTTCTCTTATGATTTTTCATTTCGAATGACCATTTAGGATCTTTATTTGTTAGTTGCACACGAATTTTTTTATTTTTAAAATTTTTACTTGTTTCAAAAGGTTTCCTCGACGATATCTCTGCTAACGAATCAATGGATTGTAATCCGGTTTTCTAATTTTTTAATTTAAAAGCTCATAGATTTTTTATTCAATCAGATTAGAAGTTCAAAATTTATTTTAAAAAAAATTAATTTTGAATATTTGTTTTCGAGAATTCCCAAAAATACATGGTTCAATGTCTTTACACTGCCGTAAATTTATAATTTATGTAAGATGCATCTTGAAGTAAAATACATTTTTTATTATTTGTGGCTGAGAAGCATGCAGTAATATTTTTTTAATAAAATCGCCATAATATATGCAATGAATTATTGCCTTACGTTTCAGTTATATGACGTTTCAGTTATATTATTCTTGTAACCAACATTGTATGAGCTTTTTTTTGCTCAAGAGCAGTGGGAAAAGCAGTCGTGGCCGAGCGGTTAAGGCGTCTGACTAGAAATCAGATTCCCTCTGGGAGCGTAGGTTCGAATCCTACCGACTGCGAAGAATTGATTTCCTATTTTTTAAAATTGAGATACATATTTAGAACTGGTTGTATAGAACTAGAAAATTTATAAAATATATATCTGGTTTATTATACAATTTAAGACTCTGAAAACCAAAGGTGTACGTAGTATGCACATATATCACTACAAACCTCAAACAAAACGTTCTTGTTGACCACAAAAGTTTTACCACCAGCAGGAATTTAACAAGAACAAAAATCCTTTGAAGCTTAATTTTCGTAGCAAAGTAAAATAACGCCCAAATTCATTAAAATCCTACAATATCTCTACACACAATATCCTTTTATTTTGATCTGTTTAATTAACCTTCATTATAAAAAGGATGTCGTTTTCGCAGCCGGTAGGATTCGAACCTACGCTCCCAGAGGGAATCTGATTTCGAGTCAGACGCCTTAACCACTCGGCCACGACTGCTCGCAAGTCAAAGAAAACAAATCCTTTAAAAAGACAGAAATATGCTAAAAAATTATTTTTTAAGCTTACACATTATTATCATGAAATTCATGGCAATAATGGTGCATAGACCTAAATAGGGACCAAAATGTATGCTTAAAAGTATTCAGACGCTTATAATAATGCAAATATTTCTGCAAAACATTTAAATCCGCTTTTTTTTTTATTTTTTCGTGACACGAACACGCACGATTCAACACGAAGTGTTCGTGACAAAAAATCTGTTTTGGTGCGTGTTCGGGTCGTTTCGTATTAAGGAAAGTTGACACGAAAAACTCGAAACGATTTTAGATTTAAAATATATATGAATGAATTTCCATTAGAGAAAAAATTTAATATTTTGTATCGTCAAACACACAACACCAGCATATTTGTTGATATTGTATGGGCCTCTGAAGCTTAAAGTTCCTTACGTACACCTATAGTATTAGCTGTGGTGGTAGATAGTATCAGCTGGCAGTGCCAACTCGGTGCCATATTTTGAAAAGCGACTGTAGAAAAAAATCAATTAAATTTTCTGATCTTCAATATCATACCAATAATATTTCGTGCGTGTTTTACAGTATCGTGTTGACGAAATTTTTCGCGTGTGTGTTTCGTACGTGTTGAGCGTCTTGGTATTTGTGGTCGTGTCGTGTTGGAAAAATTCGACACGCGCTCATCTCTACCTTTAACTAAAATTCGAAATCTTTAATTCCCCATAATAATGCTCCAAACGTTGGTAGTGTCTTGATCCCTAACCATAATTCTTTAATAGGTTCAAACATTCAAACTAACTACAGTAGTTTTGATTTAGCTGCCTTTTGTTTAAGTGCACTTTGGACTTAACTGCCTAAAATGATAAATTTCTGTCACTATTCTTTAAAATCCCATACAAATTCGTTTTTTAAGTGCACTTTCTATACCTGCACATTTAAGATAAGTGCCCTAAAATTTTAGTAATTTTAAAATATTTTCATACAAAAAATCAATGTTAGCTGCACATTTACTTAACTGCACAAAATATATTTTTTCTGTCATTATTTTTCAAAATCCTTTTTAAGTGCAGTTTGTATACCTGCGCATTTAACATATTTTTTGGCAGTTTTAAACTATTCTCATATAAAAAATTTAATTTAGCTGCACACATTAAAATAATGTGGCTACATAAATGTGCAACCATGTATGTGTATAAAACTGAAGTCAAAAATTGTATACCTGCACATTTAGGCAGGTAAGTGCATTTAAGATAACAGCATTTTTGACTTATCTGCACAAAAAGTCGTGCAAAGTTGATTGTCCAGATAAGTTAAAATTACTGTATCTAAATGTGGAGATACATATATACCTTATCTAGTACATGTAATTTATTTTTGTTGTCTCTCTCTCTCTCTCTATCTCAAGCTCTCTCTTTGCCATAATTATTTGTTAGAAAAGTGTGATTTTGTAGTAAAGTCATATTTAGGATAATTATTTAATAAAATTCCAATATATAAATTAATATTTCTATTCAAACCATAGAGAAAAAAAAGATCCTCTCGCAGTCGGTAGGATTCGAACCTACGCTCCCAGAGGGAATCTGATTTCTAGTCAGACGCCTTAACCGCTCGGCCACGACTGCTTAATTTATTTTGGATGTAATAATTTAAACCAGGCCCCTTAATCTGTAATTCGTCAAAACTAAATTCAATCTCTCAAATGTTGCATTTATAGCCGAAAATCGATAAGTATGTATTAGTGATGTAACGAATGTCAATTTTTTATATTCGAGAATACGAATGCGAATACGAATATTTGAAACGATATTCGCGAATACGAATACGAATATTTCATGTGAAATTTATAGACATTAAATTAGGGCTCTATTTACGCCTGCAATATGAAATATTAAAAAATTGTTATGAAAAAGAACTTCATACTCCTGTTGGCGTACTTTAAAGTTAATAAAAACTACCCAAAATTTTAATGATCGTCAGTAAATAATATTTGAAAATGATACAAAGCACAAATTTCTATAAAAAATTTAATGGATTCGTACAAACTAATATTTTTATCCATTTATTTAAATTTAGTTTAGGATTTATGCATTTATTTATTTAATTTTTTTGGAAAAATATTACTATTCGTATTTGCCTGAATTTGACGAAGGCCGAATCTTCGGCAATTCGATGAAGATTTAGTTGTAGCGAGTTACAGAATAAGGGGTAGGTAGATCTCTGAACATTTAATAATAATAAAAATAATAACAATAATTTGATAATACTCGTAATTACATGCAAAAATAACCTTTGTTTTATTGACCTATACTTTGTGAGTAGATTTGAAAAACATGACATGAATAAACACAAATACGATATATTTGTGAGTGATTTTCTTTAGTGTTCTTGTAAAATTGCATTTCTTTTTGTTTATGGTATATTATGCGAAAAAGTAACGTATGCTTGACGTGTACACTAAAACCTTATTTTCTATGGAAACTTGGTTTAACACTTTGGTTGCATATGGGGGTTAATGCTTAAAAGTTTCTACAATAGTTTGATTATAAAGCGTAGAGCAACGAGATTTCAAAAAAAAATATAAATCTAATTTTTTCTTAATTATAATAAAGCGGTAATACTATATTTGCGTGAAAAAATTTAAAAAAAAGTAATATTCTCCTTCGCAGTCGGTAGGATTCGAACCTACGCTCCCAGAGGGAATCTGATTTCTAGTCAGACGCCTTAACCGCTCGGCCACGACTGCTGAAATCATAAATTGCCATATTGTTTTGATTAACGAAAGTACAATGGTTGATATATATTAAAAAAAATTACATATCCCAGCAAAACATAAAATAATGAGTTCAAAATTAAATGTGTTAAGTATAAGATTTCTATATGTTTCAATTTATTCTTGACATCATCCCGCACTTTTTTAATAGGAATTTTTGAACTCTTGTGTTATACATTCAGGTATAAAGCTAATTTTATCACGTTTTCGTAGGACACCGTATTAGAAGTGTCAAATTATACTAAAAATTACTACATTTTCATAAAATAATGGGTGCTGCATTCGTTAATAAAGTAATCTTTACTTTGCCATTTCTGATATTTGCAATTAAATATGGTTAAGCTCTTAACACAGCTTAAATCGTAAAATTGTATTATCTGTCATTATATTACATTATTATGTATATTACTTCAACTTGAAAACAAGAAGTAAAGTGCCGTCTAAGTGAACGTGGGTGTATTCCTATACAAGATACAATATAGCGTAAGAAAAATAGTCACATAATCTGGGAATAAAAGGCGAATTTCACGTGAAATTTTGCTTTTGCCAAACAAAATACCGAATATTCACGTGAGCAAACAGTTCGCATTTTATTTCCGATAAAGCCTGGTACTCTGTTCACAATTTCGTGCGAAATGCTGCGAAATAAATTCGCAAAAGTAGTACTCTGTTCTTGTTGTGAAAAACACGTAAAATCATGTCTTTCCATGCAAAATTAGTCTGGCATCATTTTAGTTTAGCTGCGAAACAACATGAGCAGTGCTTTTTTCGCACGGAATTTTGACAATGTTGCATACTTTCAAGCAATAAAAGCGAGAAATTTATAAAAAAAAACCGCGAGTTGGGCTACATTTAGTACATGTCAAATTTTTCACGCGAAATAACCAATAGTGCTGAAAATTTTTCACAACTTTGAACAGAGTACCAGATTTAAGGCACAATAACAAAAAAAAAATAATAATAAAAATATTTTTGGTAAAAATGTGTAATAAAAAATTTTATAACTAATAAAAAAATCAAAAGAAAAAAATATAATAAAAAAAAAACAGAAATAGTAACAAAAGTAATAAAAACTAATAAAAAAAATAAAAAAAATATTTTAAGAAATATTAAAAAAAAATAAAAAAATTTATGTAAAAATAAAAAATAATATAAAATATAAAAAATTACTGAAAAATTATTAAAAATATTAAAAAAGAAAATAATGAAATTAATAAATAACAAAAATTAAAAATTTTAAAAACCCCCGACTTTTTTCAGAAAAGATGTTATATCTTCTAAACGGCTCGACCGATTTTCTTCAAACATAGCTAAGAACCCTCTCGATCAAGTCATCAGCCGTTTGGCCTGTACGTGGACATGGACAGACACACGCTACAAACTTATAACACCCCTTTTTTTAGTCGGGGGTTAAAAAAAATAATGAAATACATATGATAAAACTGTAAAAAAGAAATAAAAAAATAATAGAGGATAAGGACAATTAAAATATAATAAAAGAAAAATGAAAAAATTTTTGGCAGAATAAAAAAAATAAAAAAGGTAAAAAAATAATAAAAAGAATAATAAAAAAAATTAAAATAAAATAATAAAAAGAATAAAAAATAATAAACAAAACTGTTTAAAAAAAAACAATAAATAAAATGAAAATAAAATAATAAAAAATAATAAATAAAATGAAAATAATAAAAAATAATAAATAAAATGAAAATAATAAAAAATAATAAATAAAATGAAAATAATAAAAAATAATAAATAAAATGAAAATAATAAAAAATAATAAATAAAATGAAAATAATAAAAAATAATAAATAAAATGAAAATAATAAAAAATAATAAATAAAATGAAAATAATAAAAAATAATAAATAAAATGAAAATAATAAAAAAATAATAAATAAAATGAAAATAATAAAAAATAATAAATAAAATGAAAATAATAAAAAATAATAAATAAAATTAAAACAATAAAAAATAATAAATAAAATGAAAATAATAAAAAATAGTAAATAAAATGAAAATAATAAAAAATAATAAATAAAATGAAAATAATAAAAAATAAAATGAAAATAATAAAAAATAAAATGAAAATAATAAAAAATAATAAATAAAATGAAAAGAATATAAAATAATAAAAAACAAAATTAAATAAAAAATAATAAAAAATTATAAAATAAAATAATAAATGAAAAATGAAAAACAAAAAATGTTCGCAGTCGGTAGGATTCGAACCTACGCTCCCAGAGGGAATCTGATTTCTAGTCAGACGCCTTAACCGCTCGGCCACGACTGCTTGTGCTTACATCGTGTACTATTTCTGGGAACGTGTTTTTGTAACAATAAGAGTTAAAAACTTTTATGGAGTTATAAATAAAATTTTAATAAATCTATTTAAATTCAATATAAAATTGTTAAGCTTTGTGCACAACTAATATTCAAAAGAAAAGATACGTCGCCCGCATATATTTAAAATAAGACAAACAAAAAAAAAACAAAAACAATTCAAATGATATGTAAATTATAAGTATGTATGTATATTTAAGTAGGTAAACGACCTAATGGCGAGTATACACGATACTACAAATCGTACAAGTATGAAATTAGTAACGTGTATCATGCTGTCGTACTTATGAAGTATACTTTGTAGTATGAAAATCAAAAATTTTTGATTTTTGTGGGCGGAGCTTCGATAAGTACGATTATAAGTATTGTGTACCATGCTGTTGTACAGCAAAATTAGTTTTATGCGGAAATGATTTAGAAAACGCAGTGTTTCTGCCACTCAATTTTAAAGTTAGCTTAATGTAGCGAATATTTTATTAAAAAAAGAAGATAAAACATTATTATAATCTTTCTCTAGAAAATGTCCCTTTTCTTTTTGCATTATTTTTTATTATTTTCAACGGAAGTTCACTTGTTATTAATAAATCCTCCACATTATCCATTCATCCGCGTATGTATTGCATTTAAAATTCTTCTTTCAAATGAATTAGTACGATTTTTAGTAACGTGTATCTTAAAAACCGTACTACAACTCATACTACGCTAAGTACGAAATTAAGTAAGGTGTATACCCTGCATAAAACAAAAAAAAAAAAAAAATACTAAAAACACTAACAAAAGTGTACATATTTAATTAATAAAAAGACAAGTAAGAAATACACATACATGCATATTTATGTATGAAGAGGAATGGAGTAAAGAAGAAATGAGCATGCCATACATTCTGACACGTTTTGCACTAAACTTTGTTGTTGTTGTTATTGTGGTTTATTTATTTTGTTTTTAACTAAAATCACAAATTCTAATCGAAACCACTGTCGGCATTTTCTAAGGAAAAAGAGAAAAAAATCTGCATCATATTTGTTTTTATTTCTAAACCGCTAAAAGTATAAAGCAGGTCTCCTTGCCTAGAGTCTTTGTACTGTCTTGGGCTTTTGTAAACTGTTCTGCCGTTTAACCGCAAAGAATAAAAGTCTTCGATGTTGGGAAATCAAAGTTTGATCTTAAAAAAAAACTCATGCAATTAAAGTAGGCGCTTTCAAAAAGAGACTCAAAATATAAAAGAGAATAATTCTGATATTATTTTTCTTCTTTTGAAGTTACTTGCTTATTTTAAAAATACTTAAAACATGAGAAAAATAGAATAAGTCTTTAATCAGTTCACTTATTGTTCGAACTTTATTTGTTTCTATATATGTATATGATTTGATTAGACTAAAGTTCGTATCGCTTTGTAAGCCAAATTACATGTGATAATTTTTAATGAACAAATAACAACAAAGTTAATTGTGAATATTCTGACAAAGACTTAGTAGAACGGAACAACTAGCTGTTTTCGAAAGTCACTACACCTTCATTATCAGTGTTCTTTTGTGTTTGACCCACTGTGTGTGGTGTCAGTAGATGTAGATTTCTGCTATATATACTCAGATTTTTATTGCATATTAAATATGTGAATTGTTTTGATTCATCATATTACAATTTGCTGAAACCTTTTTTTTGTAATGAGAAAGCCCAATTTTAATTAATTGTGCATATGTTAGTTTATGTGTATAATTATAAAGAAAAAACGACAATGGCAAGACTGTTGTAAATTAGAGATGGTAAGATTAAGCTTTAATTACAAAAAAATTTTGTCGGCAAATTGTAATACGATGAATTAAAACACTTCACAAATTCAATTTGCAGTGAAAAACTGAGTATATTAAGCTGAAACCTGCATCAATTGACAGACACTACATACAAAGAACGCTGATGATGAAAGTGTGGTGGCCTTCGAAAACAGTATGTTGTTCCGTTCTCCTAGTGTTTGTCAGAGTATGAATTTACAATTAACTTTGGTGTTACTTGTTCATTAATAATCATCACATGCAATCTGGCTTACATAACGATACGCTAAAGCTAAGTCGTAAATATAGAATAAGTATTGTTTTTTAGCGTCCATGATTAGAGAAAATTTTGAAGAGATTGGAAGCGTTGTGACCAGGCACATGCGCGATGTCAGCACTACTGAAAATATCGTTTCTAGTAGTGAAAGTGTAGCGGATAATCATAAGAATCGTTACCGTCAATTCAGAGCGATATGGCCGTATGATATCCGCCTTTTTTTGTACCCGGTAATGAATATTATGAAATGCACGACATGGTGGTTCCAACAAGATGATGCCACAAGCCACACAATACGAAAGATTTTGGCTTTATTGCGTGAGAAGTTTCCAGAACATGTAATTTCAAGTTTTGGCGATGTCAAAAGGTTATCAAGATGATGCGGTTGGACTGTATCAACGTAGATATTTTTTTTTAAAGAAAGAAGTGACACTCATGCAATGCCTACTACGGTTACTAGGTGTTATCTTCTTTAGGAAAGGGAGTGATGATAGAGAAGACAGGAGCTGAAGGAAGAGTTAGAGGAAAAGCTTCATTCTTTTATAACTGCATGTATTGCACGTTTTTTTTATAATGCAGAGTTGCATCGCCTCTGGTGTTAATGAGGAGTATTAAATTTTGTAGGCTGTGCTTAGTATACATTTTATTAGTTATTTCACTTCGTCGATAATTGTGCTACCCAATGCCGTCGAAGGAGAGCGCTCTGATGTTACATTTAGGATTAGTATCAGCTTAAGCAGGTGTAGTTCAGTGACCAGTAGTGACTATGCCTACATCACTTGAACTTTCCTACAACAACTGATACAAAGGAACAGATGTGCAATTGCTTTACGTGAGTACCTGCCATTACGGCCATTACGTGAGATTGTGTGCCAAAGCACTGGGTGTGGGTTAGGCGCCAGACCAACGCCCCCATGCACCCTTTTAGAATGAACCTATGGCCCACTCCATAAGGCACATAGGTTGCAATCTTTGAATATAGTTATCCCTGTGGTATATTCAAGTACCTTGCTGAGGTACTTCGAGCTATCTAAACTCTGCTGCTATGTCCGTTCCCATAGCAGCTCTGTTGAATGGCAACAGCACCTAGAATAGTGTCTGGCTGACCGCGTCAGACCAACCACTAGCATTGATTTCACACTGGGAAGCCAAGACTATTCTCCCAGCGATTTTGGTAGCAACCACAACCACCACGATAATTCTCCGGCTTCCACGATATGGTGTTGTGTATACACCTTAGCGAGGTCCCAAGAAAATTCCTCAACCATTGCCGGCACAGCTAACCACTCATCCATAATGAACGCATGCCTGTGTCGCCAAATAACCAGTGCCTACTCCGCACATACCAAAATCATCCCTTTAACCCCTTGGGGTAGGACGAACTCGGCATTTTAGCAAAGGAAACTGACGACCGCTACATGCACTCAAAACTTCAGAGCAGCGAGGACCACTTACGCGAGAAGAATGCAAGCTCGCCGCCAAGATCCTGTGCCTACTACAATCGATCATGCTTGATAAACGCCCCTTGAACCCAGGAGGTAGGACGCACAACTATTTTAGCATAGAATCTTGACAACCGCAATGCATTTATCTCTAAGCAGCCCAGCTGTCGTGCAACCGCCACCCGTGGTACCAGAAGTAGCCTCTGATTAGACCTCGAAGTTCCACCACAAGGGCTTCACCTCTATCATCTTTTGAACTCAGGGGCAGTTCTAGGTGACGCTGCACCTAACTGACAACAACGGGCGTACAATATTTGTTTTCCTTTTATAAATATGTGCACATCCTTTGCTCTGTTTATATTCAGAGATCGGGTAGTAACACATAAGTTTTACGGGTAATGAGCCAAAGGTCCGTCAGTGGAAAAAGCTACATTACCCTAGCTGGGGCCCCGGAATTGCCACACCCGTAGTCTATAAATAGACTCCCCTGGGGGAATACAAAGGAACAGAAGTGCTGCAGATTAACGTGGGTACCTGCCATTACGGCCTAATCCCACGGTGCTCTCAACACCGGGTTGCTTTCCTGCGCCAACCAGCGCCCCCATGCATAACAAGTCACACAACAAGTCAAAAAACAAGTTGTGTGACAAGTTATGCATGAGTACCGTCCGAGAACATGCATTTGGACATGAACTCGCCCCAGGGTAGGGGAGGAGCCTATCTAAAACTCCTTCCTAGATATGGGTCTAGGCACCCGGTCGCAATGCAACTCCACACCAAGCGAACCGCTCTACCTGCGTATATTTGGGCATAACCACAACCACCACGAATCTCCCCGAAGGGCCGACCCAAGTCAGGCAGAAAGCGAAGTTTCTGCGGCTCCTGACCCCGTGGTACCAGATTATAGGCTCTGGTCAGACTTCGTAGCCGAAACTACTACCAGTTGCAAACCCCAAACGGTTCTGGGAACTGGTGACCCGTATACAAAGGAACAGCTGATACTAATGCACAACAGAAAAATGTGCAGTGTTTTTGTTTAATGACTATCGGAGAACATGGTTCGAACCCGTAGTCAACGAGCCACCCTAGCCCTAGCGTTGGAACATTTGAAAACCAACATTCGTCAAATTACCACCAAAAAGTGGTCAAAAACTAGTTTCATAGAAATCATAGTTTTAAACGTGTTTTATTAAACTTTAGTATTGAAACCGAAAAAATTAATAGCACTATATGTGTCTAAACATTCAATTGATACGGCAAATCTGTTGTAAATGAACATGAATCATTTAAGAATATTTTAATGCAAACTTTGCTGTAATAAATTTCAAAGTAGTCTAAGCTTTCATGAAACGTTTGCATGTCCGTTTTGTAAATCCTCTACTGTAAAAAAAACCCTAGTCGCACAAATAATCTTTGTAGGTATTTAAGTCTAAAAAGCCACAAAAAGAAAAACAACAATAAAATCGTTAAGGATTTCCACTTCAAGTTTCTGATTTAGTACATGGGTGTGTGTATTTGTGGAAATCTAAAATCTATTGATTTTTCCGTATTTTCTTGCTTTGATATGGTCGGCTTCGTGCCTTTGAAATTTTATAAACATAAAAATTTACTCATAAAATGCGTCGAATTGCACAAACATTTTTGTTGATGAAGTGCTAAAATACTCCACTACGCCACTATGTAGTTGGAATAATATTAAAAAAATAAAAATTAAAAACTTACTAGAGGCAAGAGAAAAGGCAACAGACTGCCACACTAACTTCACTTGGAGGCACTCTGCAAATATTAGAAAATAAAAACTTTATTTGCAAATAACTTTTTCTAGTCTAGTGTAAACACATTTTGTCAAGTTTTTATATGTATCTTTACCTCTTCTTTAAACAAGAATTTCTTGACTTGCTCCCATTATTTATGATGACTTCCAACATATACACAAACATATATACATATGTACGTAGATACTCTTATCTAGAGAGAAGAAAAAAAAAGAAGTTATTAGTCTCTGCCATGGCTGTTAAATGTACGTAAAAGGGAGGTACAATTTTACTTTGCCTCGTTGCCAATTCAATTCACGCGATTTTGGCATGCCTCTTGTTAAAGCCGCAAAAGACATCTCCACAGAACTAGAACAAAATAATTGCATTTACAATGACACAATCACTCGACAGAGATGAAATAGATGAAAATCCACTTTAACGACAAACAACATATTTTTCATTTCAGGCTGAAAACAATTACAATACCAGAAATTTACAGTAGAAAGAAAAGATAGAAGAAAAAAAAACAAGAAAATTATTGCACACATATTCCTAAAACGAATCATACAATGTTTTCTGTTTTTATGATGTGTTGGCAACAGTCATGTTTTTATTGACAAGAGCTTTTTATTTTATGATTGTGGCAAATATTTCTCGATTCTCACACTATGATTTTTTTTCTTGCATTTTTTTCTTTCTTGCCTTTTGCTAAGTGCCAATTTGCAGTACGTTGTTAATTAGTGATTCGATTGTCTGTGGACTAAAATAGTAAAGTGAAGTTTGTGATAGTTGATTGAGTGTTTAATATTAATGTTGAAATATCAAGATGGTAGAGGAACGGTTGGTGAAAAATGTTTTCCACTCTACATCGAGCTCATTGATTTGGAATTTGAAGTCTTGCTTCACCAAATATTTATTACCTTATTAACCTCAGTTGAATTTTGAAAATTTTAGGCTAATTTTAATTTCTTAGTGTTTTTTGGCTGTCAGCCTACTCAAAAATTGTATGACATTACTTGTGTTTGTTCCCTGCTATAGTTCGTGCTGCCTCTCAACTGTAACTTATTGAGTTAATTGTTGTGAGCATTATTTTTAACACCCGACTAAAAAAAGGGGTGTTATAAGTTTGTAGTGTGTGTCTGTGTGTCTGTGTATCTGTGTGTCTGTCTGTGTCCACGTACAGGCCAAACAACTGGACCGATTTTCATTTAGTTTTTTCTGTTTGAAAGATGACTTGATCGAGAGGGTTCTTAGCTATGTTTGAAAAAAATCGGTCCAGCCGTTTAGAAGATATAACATCTTTTCTGAAAAAAGTCGGGGCTTTTTAAAATTTTTAATTTTTTATCAGAAATAATTTTTAGTCAGGCTTGAGTTCAGTAATTTCAATTCTTTTTATTGAATGAAATATTTTATTAATTAATGTGAGTTTCTAAAGAAGAGAAGAAAAATTAAATTAGACTTTTAAGCTGGGGGAAATACCGATATTTTTCTGTGCAGCAACGCACTTCATCAGCACCCTAGTCTATCTATTTGGGTAGAGATTCATCATGGGCACGTAACAAAAATATGTTCACTTGGCAATCGCTGTTCACTTAGCAATCACAAATGTTGGAAAACCAAATAAACGGTTGAAAGCAAAAACAAAGTAACATAATATCCACTACTATAATACTTACATGTATGTACCGACGGTACATCGTTTCATGTTTTTCCATTTTTTTCATTTTTCTATTTAGGTTAGCACTAGAGCTGTGCCAAATCGTTCATTCAAGTGACCGCTCATTTTCGTTCATTTTCTAAAAAAAGAACGAGTTCGTTCATTTCGTTCATCCGCTCTTTTCAAGAAATAGAACGAAATAAAAACAAACAAACAAAAGCTGATTCGTCAAATAAAAAGGGCATTTGTCCAGTGAGTTTGTTATGAATTGTTTAGCAAACTAAGCAAAACAAACAATAGAAAATATAAGAAACAAAAAAAAAAAAAAAAAATCAGCAAATAAAATGTTTAAAATATTAAAGGAATAAGAAATCAAAAGATTCATATTGGCAAAAGAGCCACATATAAAGAATCAAAATAGACTGTTTATAATATTATTATCTACATAGGTAAATTTATTTAAAAAACTGTTAATATGTTCTAAAAACTTAAGAAATATTAATGGCAATTTTATTAATTTCATAATGGTCATACTGCTACTAAAAGCAGGCAAATGAAAACCAGAATGTGACAAAAAATCTCGCACGAATAAAGAAAAAGCAAAAAAAAAAAAAAACAAAACAAAACCACCCAAGTGCGCTCGTTCGTTCATTTCGTTCAATTGTACTTTTTATCAGCACTGCTGAGCCAAAACAGCTCAGTAAAGTGACCGGCTCACTTCGTTCATTTTACTGATTCGTTCATTTATACTCGTTCGTTCATGAACGACACAGCTCTAGTTAGCACGAAGTTATATAAAAACATACACAAATGATTTGTCGTTCTGGAAAATTACGTAAAAATCTTTCATTAAAATTTACGTTAAATAGCTGATGTTAATAACAATCTCTACCCAAGTAGATAGACTAGGGTGCTGATGAAGTGCGTTGCTGCACAGAAAAATATCGGTATTTCCCCCAGCTTAAAAGTCTAATTTAATTTTTCTTCTCTTCTTTAGAAACTCACATTAATTAATAAAATATTTCATTCAATAAAAAGAATTGAAATTACTGAACTCAAGCCTGACTAAAAATTATTTCTGATTAAAAATTCACTATAGTTCAATTAAAAAATCTAAACATTTTTAATTTTTGTCATATTTATATTTGAAGAACCTAAATAAGATTTGCCTCAATATGAGAAGAGTCGTAGAAGCTTCTTTCATACGTGTATATAAGTTATAATAAGGATTTTATCTTCCTACTATTTCAAACGTCAATACGAGGGCGGATCAATAAGTCCGTAACTTTTCGAACTTCACGCGTAGTTATATTTAATGCAACATTCTTCCCATCAAGTACCACCTGTTAGTACACTACTGTCAAATTTTACAGCTGTTCAAAACATACAACCTCGTGTATTTTTCTAAAAATGGAAAAAAGTGAATTTCGTGTGCTCATTACATACATAATTTTTTTGCGAAAAACCCGTCAATCAAACCAGGGAAAAGCTCGATAAACACTATGGGGACTCTGCGCCATTGATTTCAATGGTAAAAATGGTAAAAGTGGTTTACTGAAATTCGTTGTGGTCGCACAAGTATAAATGGCGCTGAACGTTCTGGACGGCCAATTGAGGTCAGTACACCCGAAAATGTTGAAAGAATCCACGATATGGTGTTGGCTGATCGAAGAGTAAAGTGTGTGAGATTGTTGATGCCATAGGCATTTCATATGGCGGTGTGATTTCGATTTTAAATGATCAGCTGGGTGTAAGAAAGTTGTCTGCAAGATGGGTGACGCATTTGCTCTCAATTGACCATAAACGTAAACGTGTGACAACTTCAAAGGATTGTTTGGAGTTGTTTAACCCCGATCCGAATGAGTTTTTTGCGGCGTTTTGTAACTGTGGATGAAATGTGGATCCATTACTGTACTCCGGAAACCAAACAACAGTATAAACCTGCTCCGAAGAAGGCCCAGCAAGGTGAGTTTGTCGGCCAATAAGGTGATGGCAACAGTTTTTTGGGATGCACGCTGGATAATCCACATCGATTACCTTCAAGAGGGAAAAACAATAAACGACGAATATTATGCCAACTTATTAGACCTATTTAATGAGGATTTAAAAAGAAAACGAGCCCATATGGCCAAGAAAAAATTTCGCTTTGATCAAGATAATGCACGAGTGCAAACGTGTACAGTCTCAATGGCAAAACTTTATGAATTAGGCTACGAATTGGTAACCCATCCGCCACATTCTCCGGATTTAGCCCCTAGTGACTACTTGCTATTTCCAAACCTAAAGAAATGGCTCGGTGGAAAGAGATTTAGCTTCAACGATGAAATTATTGACCAAATTTAAGGACAGCAAAAAATTCTATTTTTTGGAAGGGATACAAAAACTGAAGAAACGTTGTATTGAGTTAAAAAGAGATTATGTTGAAAAATAAATTTTTGTTTTGCAAAAAAAACTGTGTTTCATTAAAAAAGTCACGGACTCGTAGACACCTGGCCGACAAACTTAATAGTTTATTGAATGAATAACTGAAGGTGGCGTTGGGCTGAAGTAGTTAGCACATTGCCTACAAAATCGAAGGTCTTGGGTTCGAGCCCGGTCTCCAACAGTCATTAAATAACAACACCACGCATTTTTATGAAGTACATTAGTGTCCCTTTGTAACAGCTGTTGTAGGAAAGTTCAAGTTATGAAGGCATAGACACTGGTCACTGAACTACACCGCCCTCAGTGGATGCTAATCCTCATGTAACATCAGAGCGTCCTCCTTCGTCGGTATTGTGTAGCAAAATCATCGGCGAAGTAAAATAACCAATAGAATGACTACAGAACACAGCTTCAAAAAATTTAATACGTCTCATTGACACCAGAGGCGCTGCAACACAGCATAATTAAAATACGTGCAAAAAAAGCAGTGTGTGTTTTCCTCTGTCTCTCCCTTCAACAACTGTCTTCTCTATGACTATCCCTTCCGTAAAAGAAGGTAACACCTAATAATAATACGAGTAGTAGTAGGCTTTCATTGCCTGAGTGTTACTTCTCTTTACTAAAAAGAAATGTCGGGCTAATGGACCTACAGCCTAATTAAGTGCTTCATAAGGTTTGTATTCGTTTAAAGACCTTTCACAGAAGTAAATGCGTTTTTCAAGACTATGCAGAGGGTAAAATAATCTATTTTATTCATGATTTTCCCATTGATTTAAATATCGACCGAGCAATTAAAGGAACTGATGTGTATGTTTTGCTATATGGGTCGTTCTTCTCTCAGAGAGTTTTGTTCTCAGAATTGTGCTTAGCAGCTATTGGCTTGTTTAGTTTGTTTTCAAACTGTACTCCTCTTCAATTACAAAGTTTTAATCTAGTCCATATATAAGTCAGTTTATTTGCATTAGACCAGTTCCAGTCCGCTAAATAAATAACACTTACTTTTTAGGATTCCGTACACCAAAGGTGAAAAGGACCCTATTGTTTTCGCTACGCTGTCCGTCACACGGTATTTTCTCAGGAACCGTAAAAGCTACGGACCTGAAATTTGGACACAGTATGTAGAACCTTGGCCGCTACAACAACAAATACATGAGAATTACAAAATTAAAGGGTGTTCAAAAACGAGCAACGAAAAATGTTAAAATCCCATGTAATATACATACAATTGTATGAACATAAATGTATATTGAAACTTGAAATTTGTAAAATTAGTGTATTTTTATACAGACTACAACAATTAACACTAAAATTTAAAAAATTTAAATTAAAGGGTGGTCCATCAGTTAATGCAATTTTTGACTATGTAATTTTGACAATTTGCTATATCTTGGAAACCGTAAGAGGCAAACACTTGAAATTTTCAAAAACGTTAAAACTAAAAAAACCGAAAATTATAAAATCGCCAAACCAAAAAAAAAATCGCCAAAAATTAAAAAAAAAAAATTCTAACTAAAAATTCTAACACTAAAATAAATCGCCAAATTCGAAAAAATCGCCAAAATGAAAAAAAAAACGCCAAAAAATCGAAAACAAATCGCCAAAACGTGAAAATGTCGCCAAAACTAAAAAAAAATTTTAAATAAAAAAACACCAAAAATTAAAAAAAAAATCGCCAAAAAAAATGAAAAAAAAATCGCCAAAATGAAAAAACGCCAAAAACCGAAAAAATCGCCAAAACAAGAAAATCGCCAAAATTAAAAAAAAAAATCTAACACTAAAATAAATCGCCAAATACGAAAAAATCGCCAAAATGAAAAAAACGCCAAAATGAAAAAAAATCGCCAAAAATTAAAAAAAATCGCCAAAACAAAAAAAAATCCCCAAAATTAAAAAAAATTTCTAACACTAAAATAAATCGCCAAATACGAAAAAATCGCCAAAATGAAAAAAAACGCCAAAAATCTAAAATAATCGCCAAAACGTGAAAATGTCGCCAAAACTAAAAAAAATTTAAATAAAAAAAATCGCAAAAATGAAAAAAAATCACCAAAATGAAAAAACGCCAAAAACCGAAAAAAATCGCCAAAACAAGAAAATAAAGTGTCAAAACTAAAAAAAAGATCCAAAACTTAAAAAAATCGCCAAAACCGAAAAAATGCAAAAACCACCAAAACAAAAAAAAAAACCGAAAAGACCCCAAAAACGAAAAAAATGCCAATACTATATATTATATAGGATGAAGTTTGTATTAAATTACATATCTACGGCCTTGTGTATAATGAAAAATTGGCATGAAGTTAGCATAAGTGACAAAATGGAACATGGTCTTAACGTGTCTTGCCCTACAATTTTACATTAAAAATCATGCTAGGATGTAATCGTGTATTAAAACTATACTATGCCGTGATTATTAATGTCAAATTGTACAGAGAAACTCGTCAACACGTAGTTCAATTTTGTCACTTATGCTAACTTCATGCCAATTTTTGATTATACATAAGGCCGCTAGTGTTCGTACGGAACCCTGCGTGCGCGAGTCAGAGTCGCACTTTACTGAATTTATTTCGTCTTATTTTCATTTCCCTCTAAATCATTTTCATTTATTTTTATTTATTTGAACAAGTAAAAAATTATCCATGTTATAAATTTATCGCTGACATTATTCATTTTGACTTGAGTTTTTTTGGTTAGTGTCTTTATTACTTGTTTTAATTTAACTACAAGCGTCTTAAGTACCTGTATCTTCACCTAAATCACCTTTTAGGCAAACCATGAAAATATTTCTAGTTTTTTCTTTCTTTTTTTTTTTTGTAACAACATTCTAGTCTGCGCTTAGTGAATTGCATGAAAGTCCGGCTTGACAGCAAGCAAGCACAATATTATTTTAGTTCACAATCCCATCCAGGGACTGGCTGCCAAAGATATTTCATCATGTCTCCGGCACATTGAATAAGAGAATTTCATGCGTCAGTATTTGTTGCAACAATGTTGCTAATTGTTACAACATGTTATTGAAACTTTTTACATAAGAAGACTTCAAAAGCTGTTTAGTTCTGGCTTTTGAAGCGTTTGTGTTATTAACACGATTTCTATAAAATATTCTTGGGCTTGGCTGAATGAAGGTTTCATAACTACTAGGCTCTGATCAGCGAGTAGAGTAGAAAAAATTTGCTGGATGGCTGGCTGGCTTTTGCATTGAAGTGGGGCTTTTGTTTTCCAGACATGTTTAAGCAGCACTGTCTTTTAATTAAATTTTATATGAAGTGATGAATAAAAATTAAATAAAAGATAAATATACAATGAACTTTCTTAAAATGTGTAGTTTTAACACGGCCAAAGTCTTAGTCGAATTTGGAGGACCGCAAAGAAATTGCTTTTCGTAATTATTGCATCTGTTTGGCGGTATTTAAAGATAATTTTTTGTTTATGGATTATCTTTTTATTTTAATTTAATAATTTTTTAATGGATTATAATTAGATAATGCTCAAGGTCTCTGGCATGAGAACATGCTAGAATTCTGCATACAGTAAACAACATACCTGATCTTATAGACTACGGCACTCCGAAACCGCCGTTTCCTGAGATGACACTTCCAAGGTAATTGAAAGAGTTGACATTTTCAATTAAATCATCGCCGGTTTTAAAATTGATATTTGAGTGAAGCGAATTTATCTTCACTGTTTTCGTCTTCTTAGAGTTTATCTTTAAACCAACTGCTTGTGACATGTCACTGTGCCTTGAAGACAACAGACAAATATCGTCAGCATATGCCAGATCTTCCAAATGGTGGGATTCCCCTTTTTTCGCTGTCATCAATAGGCCTTGTTAAAACATAGTCCAGAACAATGAGGAATAAATAGTAAGGGCGAAATGAGTCAGTCTTGACATACTCCAGAACTGGTGTTAAACTCATCGAATAGAACTGATCGAATGGTTTTTTCTTAAAGAGAGCTCTGCAACGATCGAAAGCCATCATATTGTGCCATTATTAGCCTCATCAGCTTTGGGGCAATGTCTCTCTGCCCTAATGCATCCCAGATACACTATCGGTTTATGCTGTTACAGGACTGCTTTCCATTCGATTAACTGCTCGATGATAGCGTGTTTGTCGGGGCTGTTCTGAAAATCACGGTGATTTCAAAAACAAACTATTAATAGCTGACTTTTTAGTGGGTTTTTTGTTGTATTTTATGTTTTTGTCATGTATAATAGAATATTTTATTCGCTATAAATCGTGAAATTTACAGAAGCAATGATTTAGATTTTATTAATTTATGGAAATCACCCTGATTGTCGTGATTTGCAGAACATGCCCGTATATCGCCAACACAGGAGCGCTTTGGATTAAAGCCAGCTTTCTTGCTGTCTACGTATATTTGAGTCCAGTTTTTCGTTTTCGCGATTAAGAAGAATTTTGGTAAAAGCTCAAAAGACGGAATTGGAAATAACATAATGCCTCTATAACTTCTGCATTAACTGAGATCATCCTTTTTTTTTTGGGATTGTAACCCAAATTCCCTCCAACCATTTTTCATTAAATTTTTTTGTCTCCCATCTTTTCTCGAAGAGCGGATTTAATAGCTAGGAGGTGATTATAGGGCACGCTTTTAACATCTCAGCTGATATGTTGTCTACTCCAGGAGATTGGCGTTCTTCGAAAGCTGCTATAGCTTTCATGAAATCATCAGTTTGATGTGGTTGAGAAATTAGTGTCGCGTTTCGCATTGACATATGTATGTTCGCTTGTATTAACCACTGGTGCTGAAGCTGGTAGATCAGGATTGCTTAGAATAGCTGAGAAATGCTCTTTGAATAACTGACGTTGGTCGTCTATTGCTGTTATGGTATTTTTAAGGCTATCCTTGAGAGGACGACACTAATTATATTAAATTATATGCTCCACTTCAAATCTTTCTTTTACACCTTTACCCTTCTCAATGCCTTCCTTCCTTCCTTCTCTTCCTACTCACAGCTACCACAAAAAAGGATTATTATATTTTACCGAAGTAGGCTGGATTCTCATTCTCATTCCGCCTATGCGCTCTTCGTCAAATTTTCGAAGTGCTTTGTCCTCTTGAGCAATCAAAGGAAAATCATTGCATTTTGCGGTTATTGCTAGTTTAAAAATGTTAAGCTTTGGCGTGCTATAGCTAAACGAATTTTAAAAGGTATGCCGAAGAGAGCGACTGGTGTGAAAATTCCACATTTCGGAATAACGAAGTTGCGATCTTGATGGGTGGCTCTAAAATGATTTTAGATGGAATTATTCAGATATTTTTGCAGAAGCCTAAACCTGAGGACTGGGAGCTCATTTCCCAAGCCGCTCCTGGGTTCAGTTGTAGAGAGAGAGAGCATTTGTAAATGAAGTTTGGCATGCTAGCAACATTCAATCTCTAACCTGTTTAACCAAATCTATTCTAGTCTATTTCGCCATGGAAAAGGTGGAATGAACAAAATATTCTATAATCAACACAGTAATAAAAAGTAAAACAATAATTGTAACATACTGTTCACATTGAAAATTTTAACTGTTTGTTCCAAGGACCTAGAGAAAAAAATATTTTAAGGGAACTGTTTTTTTTATTGAAAGTTTTCTGTACATTTATTGATTTTATGTTCTATAATAGCCCAATTCACAATCTTGTGCAAATGGTCTTGCATCGTTGCATGTGCAAAATAGTATAGCATGTTGATACTCACCACTAAGAATTGTTAAGTGGTGAATATCAATATACTATACCATTTTGCACATGCTACAATGCAAGACCAGTTGCACAAGATTGTGTATTGGGCTAATCTGTTTTTGTTCTCTTTTTTTCACTGCATATTATTTTGCAATGTTTAATATTTGTGTCTGCTGTTGCATTTTATCTGTTTACCCATTACAATCGTGATATTTTGCTGAAAATCTCTGCTTAAAATAACTCACCACTCCGGATTATTTAAAAAAATATATTTTTTTTCTCACTATTTACATACGTATATATTTATTTTTATTCATTTTTTATTTCCAAACGTTTAAAAATACCAGCCATTACTTTTCAATAATCAATTTTCAATGTGACGTGCGTATTATTTACATTTTGCTACTGAGAATTGCAAATACGGTTAAATGCATTTATTATTAGGGTGGTATCTCTAAAGCAATGATAAGCAAACACATACATTTATAATATAAAATTGAGTAAAATGCATGCTTGTACGAATGTACGTGTAAAAAAGAACATAACAAAGTACCCACGGGCTGCCTTTTGATGATCTCTGCTCTAAAGCGATAGATGATTGCATGTATTATAATTTGTTTTTTGCAAAGGAAATCGGGAGTTTTTTTTTTTTTGGAAAGAGTCAGACAATATTTTGTTTAACAGCAAGTAATGTGGACTCTTTTTTTTATAAAACGTAAACTCATCTATCTTGAAATTAACCAAAACCACGAAACCTTAGCCATGTAGCTATACTCACCGTCCTGATCTCTTAACACTTTTGTCTCTGAGAGAAAATTAATGGGATCAAAACTTTGAAAAAGAAGATAAAGAAAAACTTAAATCCTTTGGGAGAAAAAATGAGGGTTTGTATAGTCCGGAAATCTCGCGAAAATACGTTACAAACTATAGCAGTGCACATTGGGGAATTTGAGCTACTTTTTAGTCCAAAATCAATTTCACCCAAAGTTTTCGACCGATTTGGCTGGGATTTAGAATTTAAGAGTTTTTCATGAGCACGGACAGCTATATTTTTTATTTTCGTAATAGTGTAAATTCTTAGAGTTGCCACCATATGAAAAAAAGTTAAAAATCTAAATATCTCGAAAAGGAAGGATAATTCTTTTTAAATTCGGCACGATAAAAATATGCAAGGGGACTAACAAAATGGCGTATAAACAAATTCTGGCTTGTAAAAGTCGTTAATTTTCCATTGACCTTGTGCCACCTTTACGATAAATTTTTACAAAAAGTGTGTACCTTTTTCTTCAACGAAGCCAAATCTTGTTTTGAAACATTTAAATAACTTTCACTTATTCACTAACTTTCACTTTTTATTCTTACCACAAATCAAAACGTTAAAAAGTTCACTATATATCAGGGTATAAATAAATCAAAAAGCGAAACGAAACAAAAAAAATTTAATTCAAAACTATTTTAACACTTTTCGTCAAGGAAAAATACGGCAGTCCACGCCCAACATTATCAAAAGTTTGTCCGAAGTTTTTATTTGAGGAGCTGGCGAAAAAAACCAGACTAGTCCCGTTAACTGTTTTTTACAGGAGAGGCAAGTAACTGAACTACCTAGATAGAGACTAGCAAGGAAGAGTAATTTTTCTTTATTTTTTTAAGGCAGGATCGAACTGCTCCTAATATATGGAAAAATTCATATATTTGAGGTTAAGTTAGAATTACACTTTTTGTTTACAAAATCTATAACGTCCACCAAAATATTTTGTTTTTTTTAATTATGTATTACTATCGCCCCTCTTCTCGATATTGTGCACGATTTTCTTCTTGTTTAAGAACTCATAAAAAACACGTTTTAATTTATGTCAATATTGCACTTTTTGTGCTGCACTGAGTACGTTGCCTGAAAATGTCAACTTCGACTGCCCATAAATCAGCTGATATTTGTTTATTTTAAACCATTAAAAAAAATTATTATTATTATTAGTGTAAAAAATTACTTTTGGCCAAGATTTCAAGTCAAATTTGCACCTGTGCAATGGAAGGAGAATTGTTTGACGGAGGGAACCCTGTCATAACTTATTAAACGTCTCAAAAAATATATGTAAGTCCATATAGTTTATGGATTCATACTTTTTTTTCCAATTACCCTTCTTGTATTAAACCAAATTGTTATATTTCTCTGGAAAGTGAAAACTAGAAAGCGATAAGTTTCATGCTGAACTCTTGCGGATTTTGAACCTCCGTGATCAATGATTTTTTTGTTGAAAATACGGATGGCATTGATTCGGGCGATATGTGGTTTCAAACCATCAACTTATTGAAACCAAAATTTAGCGGAAGTTTTTTAACTGGACCTGTCAGTTCGCTTTCAAGGTCGTGCGATTTCACACCTCGCACCATTTCTTGGCCACTGGAGGTCAACATTGTTTTTGTTTTTTTTTTTTTTTTTGTTTTAGTAAAAGTAAGTAACACTCAGGCAATTAGTGCCTACTAGAGGCCTTCGTAAACAGTCTTGAAATGTAAATACGTCTTGTTCTTAAATGTATTGTCGTGTCATGTATTATACTAAACCAATAATAAATGCTGTCGTATAATAAGCGAAGCAAAATGGATGCGTTGGTGTTCGTGTATATGAGTGTTGCAAGCGATGTCTCGAAGACTTCTGGTTCGTAACAAACAATCAAAAGAAGTAGTGTTGATGCAGGTATGCTTGTTATTTTGCATATTGTACGTTTGAGCGTGTGTGTGTAAGATGTAGATGGTAAAGTATTATGTGTTTAAGGGTGGTTTTTTAAAGCAAGCGCACACAATTAATGGCAATGCATGTGTGCGTTTGTATGTGCGTATGTACATACATGCATGACGTTTGTATACGCGCCCATGCGCGTGAAGAAGTAAGCATCACACATTTTTCTTTACTCCTATACCTGCAATAACTCAAACAAATGCCTTGCCAACAGTGTTGTTTAGCGTTTGTTTTAGAAGATTTCGCTGTATTAAAGCATTTGAAAAATTCCTCATGTCTTAAGTGGTCTTTTGCAGCGATGTAGTGCCTATTTCTATTACTAGGTCTTACCTTCTTTAGGAAAGGGATAGCAATAGAGATGACAGGTGGTGAAGGAAGATATAGAGGAAAGCTTCATTATTTTCCAACTCTGCTTATTTTGCTCGTTTTTTAATTTTGCAGTGTTGCAGCGCCTCTGGCGTCAATGAGGATATCCGCTGAAGCCGGTGTAGTTCAGTGACCAGTGTCTATGCCTTCATCACTTGAACTTCTCGGCAACAACTGACGCTAAAGGACACTAATGCACATCAGAAAAATGCGTGGTGTTGTTATTTAATGACTGTCGGAGACAGGGTTCGAATCCAGGATCTTCGATTTTGTAGTCAACGTTCTTTGTGACATTCGGCCTAAAATGCTCGAAAATTTTGCCAAAAATTTCAGTGAAATCGTTGTCAAATGCGAATAAATTTGTGTATTGATTTTTCGAACTAAAACATTCTTTTGGACTAAACTTTAGAAAATATATTTTATTACATCGTATTCTCTTTTCTAAACACTATTACTCAATTCGAAGGTGTTCCGTCCAAAGATTAGGATTTGCACATTTCCATTTCCGCCCACTAATAGCCGAATATACCACAAGTGGTAACCTTGCAATACCGAAGTGCTGCTATTGTGAACTCACCTTATGATTTTGCCATTCCTAAACTGGGTATTCGAGTGAAGGCTAATTTATTACAACACTACGCTTCCTAACCTAACTTATAATGACAAAATATAATTTTAAGAAGTATTAGGTATTGAGTGAAGTCAAGGATCCTAATGGCTTACGGAATGTCTACATAAATAATTTTGCTTTATCGCAATAAATAAGATTAAAACGTCAATATACTCTCGGAGTACCTGTGTTCAAATCGTATACAAACCAAGACAACGTTATTCGCCTGGGCAACAATGTCCTTCTAGTTTTCTCCAAGGTTTTGTCAAAGTTAATGACGAAATTATGTAGTCTAATTAATGCAATCAGTTTAGCTGGCCTCTGTGAAACTGAGAGAGGCGTGTGTTATATGTATAAAAAAACGTTTCTATTCCCCTCGTCTCTGTCACTCTCTGCCTCTTTCAAACTAATTAGGACTTAACGTGGCTAGAATGAAATTCATCATATCGGGCTATAACCGCCATTTTTGGACCTCGTTTTTTTACGAAAACCGATTATTTACGATTGCAAATATGTAATTGATTTTCGTCAAAAAATTAAATTCGAAAATTATTTCGCTTAAGCTTTCTTTTTTGGCGGTTATGGCATGATATGCCTTGCTACGCAGTTCCGCAATCGTTGAAAAATAAACATAGTTTTTGCTTGTCAGATTCTTAATTTTTACAGATTTATTTTTTTTTAGAAACGACCTCCCTAATAAAACATTTTTAGTCCAAAATGTATTCGTATAAAAGTTTTTTACAACCCCCGTTTTTTTTCATGTTATAAAGAACAAATGATGCATGCAATGAAGGCCCTACTCTCCAATCACCTTCATCATCCATCTCCCTTTAATTCAATTCGATTTATTCCTGTTCTTTCTCCATTCGTTTAGGTTTTCTCGGCTTAACGAAACGAGTAAATTTAAATGTCTGGACGGACGTACATACGTACGTTCGTTGTTTCGTCTGTTTTGCGTTCGCTTGCCACAGTTTTATTTGTTTAAGTGCGCCCTGGCTCTATAGGACCAGTCAGCCAGTCATCCAGCGACAGACACACGCACACACACACACACTCAAATATATAGTTCCAGCCACTCACACAAAATAAAACTACTTCAAATCCAAAAAATTTTTCAAGTTCGTCTGAGTTTTGTTGCGGATACTTTTTGTTTGTTGTTCAATTTCGCAGTTTTTTCGTTTCTTTTTAGTTATTATTTTTATTTTCATTGTGTTCATTGTATTTTGTTTTAGAATTTTTTATTTTGTTTTATTTTTTAGAAGTTTTCTGCCTTAAAATAAAATAAAAAGAAGTGTTTGGCACAGCAGCGCTTTTTGTTGTTTGATTGAAAACGAAACTGGAATTTTTTTTCGAAAACAGTGTGTAGTAAAGTTTTATTTTGTTTTACCTTTTCTAAAGACTTTTTCATTTTATTTTTATGCCATAAATGAATGCATTTTGTACCAATTTAAGTTTTTAGAATAATCTTTTTTTTTTTTTTTAATTATATAACTTTTGGCAACAGGTTGAAACTTAATTAATTTGATAACTAAAATGTATGAGATTTCACATTGCATTAGGGCGTGGGAGGGAAGTTTGCTAATGTAATGCGCAAATCTCCTAAAATGAAAGAGACGAATAATATTCAAAAATAAAGACCTATTTCAGATTACTTTGAAAGATATTTCTAAATTTTTATTTAGAGATACACATCTTAGAAACTAGGTTTTTGTTGGCTATATACTACCTATATATGGTTCCAGGTACCAGGATATGCAAAAGTCTCGCAAAATTTTTCTTTCACTGGCGTTTCTTACGGCTCTTTTCTGGACATTTCGAAAAAGATTTATAGACGTTGACATCCTTATCTTCTGCAAAATTATTGCTCTTGATATTGACGGTAATTTTTTTATTTTAGCCCGGGAGGATACCTTCTTCATGCTTTCCTCCTACGCCACGATATTCAGGAAATCTGAAACTGCAGCAAGGTCACCATCTCTGAACAACCTGCACAATTTCTAATAGAAAAATATCTAATTTACATTATGCACTTTTGATGAAATTTTCACAATTTCCAATTGAGAGATACCTAATTAATTAGTTGCATGCAATTTTTTTTTTTTTTTTTTTTTTTTTTTTTTTTTTTGTTAATAAGAGGCCTAGAGAAACATATCAGGTAAAAAAAGTCGCCAAAAATGCTTCAGAGATACATGATACATTAATTTTTTTATATGACTCTCTTCTATAGCGCTGATATTACTAAAGTAGTAAATTGATTTTCTCCGACATCGTACTATCCGAAGGACCATAAAAGGGAAAGAACATTTAACGTCACTAGCTGATCAGAATCCTGATCGATTTTGCAACTGGAATATTTAACTGATCCAAAAACTTTCTGGTTAAGGTTTAAAGTACAATTAGTTTCCTAAAAGAAAGAAATGTCTGAATTTTTTTTCCAGCAAACATAAGCGAAAGGTTTCTTACAATATATATATGATGACTTAAAATCAAGAAGAAAAATATAGATAGATATGTAAGTGAAGAATATTCTTGGCAAAAAAGAGCTCATGTTTTATGAGATCATATAAATGTTGCATATTTAAAGGTTGCTCAGTGAGTATTAAAGTTAAGACTTTGCTGGGGCTCTCTACGAAACATAACAACTGGTTTTATTGAGCTGAGCATTGGCGTTATTCGCTTGCTACCTCCATGGAAACTTCAATTGATGAGCAGCCTGATTCTGACTAACAAATATCCAGGAACTTTTTTTCTATCCCTTTTTCACTATTTAAAAAACGCAAGTTTTGAGGCAAAACAAAACAGCTTGCTTCGAAAATTCGAAATTCTGTGTCAATTTTAACTTTTATTGATATCGGTTAGGTTAAAAATGTGAGGATTTTATTCCCGGGAATTATTTCTTATGGAATATATAAAATGGGACTCCCCTGACTAAACCAGAGCACTCACCACTCCTTTTTGACTGCCACTGACTCGGATAGATTGTATATATCTGAACGGTATTTAATATGAACATTTAGTGGATTCTGAGATGTCTTATAAACTGTACCTCACGGTATACACTACCTCACGATTCACAATACAAAACATTATGCTTTGGAGGTTCCCTACACCTGGTTTTAATTGTTTTCTGTAAAGAGGCGTGACTCTTAATTTAGCTCCTAATATTATAAGTAGTCTTACGGCTTCCCCAATGGCAAACAATAACCTCCTAATCGCGTGCAGAGCAATCTTATTTTATAAGTTAAGTTCATGACAGATGACGATGAATTATAATCCTGATTAGTAATGTAGTTCAAGCCTGTAAACGCTGTCGATTCCTTCATACAGTCGTGTGCTAAGATTTCAATGACCATGCGTGAAAAGATGGTGTTGGCTGAAGAGTAAGCACGTTGACTACAAAGGTCCGAAGGTCCTGGGTTCGTGCCCGACCACCAACTTAGTCATTTAATAACAACACCATGTACATTAGTGTACCCCCAGGGGAGTCTATTTTTGACTACGGGTGTGGCAATCCCGGGGCCCCAGCTTGGGTAATGTAGCTTTTTCCGCTGACGTACCTTTGGCTCATTACCCGTAAAACTTATGTGTTACTACCCAATCTCTGAACATAAACAGAGTAACGGATGTGCACATATTTATAAAAGGAAAACAAATATTGTACGCCCGTTTTTGTCAGCTAGGTGCAGCGTCACCTAGAACTGCCCCTGAGTTCAAAAGACGATAGAGGTGAAGCCCTTGTGGTGGAACTTCAAGTTCTAACCAGAGGCTACTTCTGGTACCACGTGTGCCGGTTGCCCGACAGCTGGGCTGCTTAGAGATAAATGCATTGCGGTTGCCGGAAATTTCTGGTCCAAAATGGCTTTCGTCCTGGATACGACCCCAGGACTCTTTCACTTTTTAGTGTCTTGCCGTAGTAGGCACAGAAGCTTAGGTGGCGTGCTTGCATTCTTCTCGCGTAAGTGGTCCTCGCTGCTCTGAAGTTCTGAGTGCATGTTGCGGTCGTCAGTTTCCTTTGCTAAAATGCCGAGTTCGTCCTACCCCAATGGGGTATACCCCACGGGGTTAAAGGGATGATTTTGGTAGGTGTGGAGTAGGCACTGGTTAGTTGGCGACACAGGCATGCGTTCGTTATGGATGAGTGGTTAGCTGTGCCGGCAATGGTTGAGGAATTTTCTTGGGGACCTCGCTAAGGTGTATACACAACACCTAAGCGTGGAAGCCAGCGAATTATCGTGGTGGTTGTGGTTGCTACCAAAATCGCTGGGAGAATAGTCTTGGCTTCCCAGTGTTAAATCAATGCTAGTGGTTGGTCTGACGCGGTCAGCCAGATACTGTTCTAGGTACTGTTGCCATTCAACAGAGCTGCTATGGGCACGGACATAGCAGCAGAGTTTAGATAGCTCAAAGTACCTCAGAAAGGTACTTGAATATAGAACAGGGATAACTATATTCAAAGATTGCAACCTATTTGGCTTATGGAGTGGGCCATAGGTTCATTCTAAAAGGGTGCATGGGGGCGTTGGTCTGGCGTCTAACCCACACCCAGTGCTTTGGCACACGTGAGATAAGGCCGTAACGGCAGGTACTCACGTAAAGCAATTGCACATCTGTACATTAGTGTCTCCCCAGAGGATTCTATTTTTGACTACGGTGTAAGGTTTATAAAAGTCTGCCTACCCGGTTATGCCGGCGCTAATGAACGCCACTGGCTCTAAAAAAGACTTAGGCAGATTTTATGCCTGAGCAGATGTATGCTCTTAGATTTAAATCAAGCAGTAGAATGCTTTTAAATAAAACAGCCGATTTAAAGGCTAAGCAAAAATTGATTTTTATTCCAAAAATTTCTTTCTTTTATACTTAACTAACGGTATCCTTAAAACTAGAATAATACAATAATATTTAATAATTGTTGCTTTACAAAACGGATAGTTATTTGTTGTAACAAGTATTATTTATTATTATTATTGTTTTGAGTTAAAATTGAGTGACATTCCTATGGGAAAGTGCACATACTAAATTGTGATATTAGGGGTGACTATAGGGGTACACTACACCCTACCCCTTAAGAAAAATTTTACAATTTTATGTTTCTTAAAATTAAAAATTTTTTTTTTTTTTTTTTTTTTTTTTTTTTTTTTTTTATATATATATATAATTTTACAATTATAACATATTACTAATATTTTTTTAAATTATTATTATGTATTTCTTTTAACTTACTTCCTAGATCTATGACAGAGTTTACTCCTTTAGTTTGTAATATTCTATATGGACCATGGTATGGTGGTTGATTCTTTTTCCTATTAAAGGTTTTTACTAAGACCATATCTCCTACATTCAAATTTAACGGATTAAATTTTACACATTGTTCAATGCGTTTCTTTTTTGATATCTCCAGTAACTCTTTTGCTTTTTGCAACGAAAATTTTAATCTAGCTTTCAATTCTTTCGAATAATTATCTATATTATAGATTGGTTCAAAATTCAATAAGTTTTCATTAGGCAAGTTTGGTAATCTACCGAATATTAACTCGTATGGAGTGTAGTTTGTGTCTATATGCGGTGTTGTGTTATACGCAAAACAGAAATAAGGTATCCAATGGTCCCATTCATTATCTTTACAGAAGCCTAAGAGAAATTCATTCAGTACTCTATGACTTCTTTCAACTGATCCAAGAGTTTCATGGTGGTATGGAGTGCTGAAAATCTGTTTTATTTCCAGTAGCTTACATACTTCCGCCATTAACTCGTTTACGAACTCGGTACCTCTATCTGACTTAAGAACTTTGAAGTGCCCGTATCTTAAAATCAAGTTTTCTACAAGAGCCTTTGCAACGGTCTTAGCATCCTTCGTCTCAATGGGGCATGCAATAATATACTTTGTTAAATCGCACTGTATTGTTAGTATGTATCTAAAATTATTTGAGAATCTAAGGGGACCCACCGTGTCTATTGACACTGTTTCGAAACTAGTCCCTGGCGTATCGGTTAGTGTTAGCTTTTCTTTGGTGTGTTTCGTTTGCTTGTTAATTTTGCATTCTTTACAATTTAATATATGCTGCTTAATCATCCTACCCATATTCTTCCATATGTATTTTTGTTTAAGTTTTAGCGTCGTTTTCCTGACACCTAAGTGTCCTCCTATAGTTGAACTATGGTACTCATTAATGAGAGTATCCTGTACTTTCCTATCATATACCCTTACTGGTTCTTTATATATTAGTATTCTTAAATTTGCTTTATTTTTACCTCTTAATGCGTTGAACGTGTCTTTAAACTGTTCCTTTGTTACTAATTTGAAAATTTCATCATGAGCATTTAATGCTAGCTCTTTTACATTTATTGATAGTAATTTCAATAGTAGCTTCTCCAAATACAGCTTTGTGTTTATTGGATTATCACCACATCTCACTACAACTTCTAAATCACTTGCTACAATTTGAGGTGTTTTAATTTTACTCATTATTTCAAACCTAAGTTTTTTCATCGATTTAATGTCTGAGATTGAAGTACATTCCCAAATAAAAAGTTGATCAGGCTCTTTACTGGAGATGCCACCTCTATGCTCGACATCTTTTTGTGCATCATGTTTATTTTTCATGTTTCTAGTCATCACTAATATATCATTACGCTTTTGTAAATTTTCGGTAGGGGTTAACGTTTTTAATGCTTCGCTGTCCAATACTATCCTTGACAACGCATCTGCATTGCTATTCATCTTACCTTTCTTATACGATATTTCGAAATCGTAGTCACATAAATCCAACCTAATTCTAGTCATTTTTGATGATGGATTTTTGTGAGAAAATAACGATACCAAGGGTCTATGGTCTGTCACTACGTAGAATTTTCTACCATAAAGGTACGGACGGAAAAAGTTTATAGCCCAATGTATAGCTAACAGCTCTTTTTCTATAACTGGCTTGTTTATATCATGCTTACTCAACGATTTGCTCGCATACGATATGGGCATATCTGACCCAATTTCACCTTGTGATAGGACTGCTCCAAGTGCATAATTAGATGCATCGGTAGTTAATATAAACGGTTTCCTAAAATCAGGATATTGGAGTATTGGTGGATTGATTAATTTTGATTTTAATGTTTCAAAAGACTTTTGACAACCTTCGTCCCACCTAAAAACAGTATTTTTTTTTAACAGTTTATTTAAATTTCTAGCTATTTCAGCAAAGTTTTTAACGAAACGCCTGTAGTAATTACAGAACGCTACGAAACGTCTGACTTCATCTACATTTTTGGGAACTGGATAGTTTTCTATTACTTCGTGTTTAGCAGGGTCGGTACGTATACCCTTATCAGTTATAAGGTGACCTAGATAAACTACTTCTGTTTTCAAAAAACGACATTTACACGTATTCAGTTTTAAATTATACTGCCTCAATTTTTCAAAGACTTTTATCAAGTTCTCGTGATGGTGTTGAATACTACAACCAAAAACAATAATGTCATCGACATACAAAAACGCTTCTGCATCTAAGCCGCTCAATGCAATTGTAAGCATCCTTTGAAAACTATTTGACGATATCTTCAGTCCAAAGGGTAACCGAGTAAATTGAAAATGACCATTCCTGGTAGAAAACGATGTAATCGGTCTTGATTCTTTATCCAAACCGATTTGATGAAATGAACTGGTCATATCCAGTGTAGAAAAATATTTTGCCCTACCTAATTTGTCTAGGACATCTTCGATTCTTGTTAGAGGAAACTTGTCGCTTACTATTTTTTCATTTACTTTCCGGAAATCAACTACTAATCTCCATTTCTTCGTGTCATTTGCTGATTTTTTCGGTATTACCAATAATGGAGAATTGTAAGGACTCACAGATGGTTCAATGATACCATCTTCTAACAATTTATTTACCTGTTTGTTTATTTCGCTCATTTGTGACTCAGGTAGTCTATAAGGTTTTATGTAAACAGGTGAAGAATCTGTCATCTGAATGTTTTGACTATAAAAATTATTTGTTGTTAATTTGTCACCATCAAGGTGGAATACATCATTATATTCTGCAACTATGTTTTTTAAGGACTGCCTAGCTAATGGATCTATAGATTCGATATTTAAATCTTCTAAAACTTTTTGTACTCTGCCTTTACTTGTATTGATATTGTTGCCGCAATTATATATATTGTAATTTGATAATGGCTTCGTTTCTAACTTCAAATCTTTCAAAACTACATCTTTGTCAGTTGTATTCAACAATTTTATGTGTTGTAGTCCTATTGATGGTATAATGCTATTCCCTACAAAAATTCCCGGACATAATTCTTTGTTCAAAACAATGCTTTCCTGACTTATACATATGTTGACTGGTGTTATCAGTTCTGAGCGTGCTGGTATACATATTTCAGTTTTATAAACGCGTTTTGGGGTAATCGGTAAAATAACTTCTTCATCAGCTATATTGAAGGTTAACGTGTATGTTTCAAAATCAATTTTGCATTTATATCTTTCTAAAAAGTCTCTACCAATGATTCCATTAGTATTGATTGGAAAATTATCTTCAACTATGTGAAATTTGTGTGTTATCGGCTTATTATCGAATTCTAAAGTTAGATATGCGGTGCCAAGACTTTCAATCGTATCTAAAGTAATACCACTTAGTGATGATATGTTACGTTCATTTATGTTTTCTATATTACCTCGCTTGCAAATAGAAATATCTGCTCCAGTGTCTACCAAAAACTTAAGCTCTTTATTTATGGTACTGCAAGTTATTGTTATCGAATTATCAGTGTTATTTGAAATTTTGAAACATTTTTGCCCTCCTGGATAACAATCTTTGCTATCCGGCGCTATTAGTTTCCCTGGTTATGTCTGCCATTACTGGGTCTATACGACGAATTGTTCCTGTTATTATTATTTCTATATGAGGAATTCATATTATTATCATTACTTCTTGTTGCAAAGTTTCTATTCGCATTATTACCACTATTTCTGTACCTATTATTGCTATTGTTACTATTGCTGTCGCCATATCTATTGCGATTGTAATTAGCATTATTATTATACAATCCATTATTATAATTGTTGCTATTTCTGTTACTATTTTGGTTTGGGTATCCCTGACCTCTGTACCCTGTATAATCCCCATACACTCTTTGCGAATTGTACATACGTTCATTATCACGCCTATTAATTCTAAAAATACTATTATCATTTGTTTGCATATTTCTTTCCACTGTAATACATTTCTCTACAGCTTCACTGAGAGTTTTTGGACTACTTGCTACCAATATATTTTTATATTCCACATTAACACCTTTTATAAACACATTTAAGGCCATATTTTCACTCATTTTAGATATTGCGTTTTTTGTTTCCTGCGATGGATTTGCTATTGCCTTAAGTTCAAAATTGCTCAATTGTTCTGACAACAATGCAACTTTCTCTCTAAAGGCTGATATACTCAAATTTCCTTGCCTTATTGATCCTAATTCACTTAAGACTTGTTGCAGAGTTCTTGGGTTCGGGTACGCATCAACCAACAACTTCTTCAATTCATTAAACGTAGTAGGTCTGTTGGAACGTCCCAAAACACTCCTGACATTTGCAGCTAATTTAAAGTTATAGACATACTTTATGAATATCTCTCGGTCTTCTGTTCTTAAAATATCATGCAATAACTCTGTTTGCACTATAAAGTCTTCTAACACCTCATATGAACCTTTAAAAACGTTAAGGTTTTTGCCCACAACTCCAATATCGAATTGTGCCATATTAATAATTTCCCTTGCAACACTTGCGTCCGAATTATCTGTTAAATCTGTACTTTCTTTAGTACTTATATTTTTCACTAAGTTCAACACTATTGTGTATAATTCATTAAATTTGATTATAAACGATTTGGTCCCTTCTTCCTGCAAACGACTACAAATATTGTCAATTTCTAATTTAATTTCAATTAAGCGCGATAATTTTTCAATTTTATAGTTAGAGGAGTAAATTCTGTCTTTGCTCTTTTTTATGTTCTTTTCTAATTTTTCTAATTCAATATAATATTGTTTTAATTCTTCCATCTAAAATTATATTAATTTATGTCTATTAAAAGTTAAGCAGTTGTGCGATTTCAAATCATAACTTATGTTATAACATATATTATGGCAAAAATATGCGAATCAAATAGGTAACACTGAACTTTTTTTTTTTTTGGGTAAACTTTACAACACTACCAATTCTTCCAATTTGGTAGCACTTATTTCTCAACATCTGTGATTGACATTTGTGTTCTTATTAATGCTTCTTCGCGTTATCTTTTATTACATTAGTAATTTTGTTATAGTTTTCTTCAAATGTGTAATTTTGTTATATTATTTTTAATTAAAATAGATGTAATATAAATTAAGCTGTGTGTTTATTTATAAGAAAATTTATATATTCATTTTATAATAAAATGAAATTAAATATAAAAATGAAAAAATAATAGTGTTTTATTATTTTGGTTTGCGGTGTTCCTCTATCGTCAGTGGCTTTGGGCCTGCCTTCAACGGTGTGGCCGTATATGAGGGAGCTTGTTGGTCCTTGCCTGCAGGTTTGTATTCCTCTACAGGGACATCTTTGTTATTATTTGGCAGGATCGCCATGTAAGGTTTATAAAAGTCTGCCTACCCGGTTATGCCGGCGCTAATGAACGCCACTGGCTCTAAAAAAGACTTAGGCAGATTTTATGCCTGAGCAGATGTATGCTCTTAGATTTAAATCAAGCAGTAGAATGCTTTTAAATAAAACAGCCGATTTAAAGGCTAAGCAAAAATTAATTTTTATTCCAAAAATTTCTTTCTTTTATACTTAACTAACGGTATCCTTAAAACTAGAATAATACAATAATATTTAATAATTGTTGCTTTACAAAACGGATAGTTATTTGTTGTAACAAGTATTATTTATTATTATTATTGTTTTGAGTTAAAATTGAGTGACATTCCTATGGGAAAGTGCACATACTAAATTGTGATATTAGGGGTGACTATAGGGGTACACTACAACGGGTATGGCAATCCCGGGGCCCCAGCTAGGGTAATGTGGCTTTTTCCACTGACGGACCTTTGGCTCATTACCCGTAAAACTTATGTGTTACTACCCGATCTCTGAAATCAAACAGAGCAAAGGATGTGCACATATTTATAAAAGGAAAACAAATATTGTACGCCCGTTGTTGTCAGTTAGGTGCAGCGTCACCTAGAACTGCCCCTGAGTTCAAAAGACGATAGAGGTGAAGCTCTTGTGGTGGAACTTGGAGGTCTCACCAGAGGCTACTTCTGGTGCCACGGGTGCCGGTTGCCCGACAGCTGAGCTGCTTAGAGATAAATGCATTGCGGTTGTCAAAATTTCTGTGCTGAAATGGTTTTTCGTCCTGGATATGACCCCAGGACACTCTCACGTTTATGTCGGATCGTAGTAGGCACAGGAATTTTGGTGGCGAGCTTGCGTTCTTCTCGCGTGAGTGGTTCTTGCTGCTCTGAAGTTTTGAGTGCATGTAGCGGTCGTCAGTTTCCTTTGCTAAAATGCCGAGTTCGTCCTACCCCACGGGGTTAAAGGGATGATTTTGGTATGTGTGGATTAGGCACTGGTTATTTGGCGACACAGGCATGCGTTCATTATGGATGAGTGGTTAGCTGTGCCGGCAATGGTTGAGAAATTTTCTTGGGGACCTCGCTAAGGTGTATACACAACAGCTTAGCGTGGAAGCCGGAGAATTATCGTGGTGGCTGTGGTTGCTACCAAAATCGCTGGGAGAATAGTCTTGGCTTGCCAGTGTGAAATCAATGCTAGTGGTTGGTCTGATGCGGTCAGCCAGACACTATTCTAGGTGCTGTTGCCATTCAACAGAGTTGCTATGGGCACGGACATAGCAGCAGAGTTTAGCTAGCTCAAAGTACCTCAGCAAGGTACTTGAATATAGAACAGAGATAACTATATTCAAAGATTGTAACCTATGTGCCTTATGGAGTGGGCCATAGGTTCATTCTAAGAGGGTGCATGGGGGCGTTGGTCTGGCGTCTAACCCACACCCGGTGCTTTGGCACACGTGAGATTAGGCCGTAATGGCAGGTACTCACGTAAAGCAATTACGCATCTGTACATTAGTGTCCATTTGTAGCAGTTGTTGTAGGAAAGTTCTAGCGATGAAGGCATAGACACTGGTCACTGCACTACACACCGGCTTCAGGGGATAATAATCCTAATGTAACATCAGAGCGCCCGACTTCGTCGGTATTGTCTAGCAGAATCTTTGGCGAATTTCAACCAATAGAATAACTACTATAAGCACAGCTTTGAAAATTTAATACGCTTCATTGACACCAGAGGCGCTGCATCACTGCTTTATTAAAAAACGTACGAAAACCAGAGTTATAAAAAAAGGAATGAAGCTCTAATGGTGAAGGAAGAGATTCCTTCACCATTTGTCTTCTCTATCACTAACACCTACAGGGTGGGCCAAAAGAAACCAAGGGGTGTAAAAGTTTAATAACTTTTTTTGTTTATTAATTTTTTTTTATTTTTTCTTTCAGATTATATAGACAACACTTGGAGAATTTATAATGAATGAAAATAATAAATGAAAATCAGAAAATAAGAAATGAATAAATGAAATCAACTTTATTGAAAATTTGATTATGAGTGATGAAGCTCATTTTCATTTGAATGGCTTTGTTAATAAGCAGAACTGTAGGTTCTGGGGTTCTCAAAATCCAAGAGCCATTCATCAACGCCAATTGCACCCCATCAGGTGTACAGTATGGTGTGGGATCACATCTGAAAATGTCATTGGGCCCTACTTCTTCGAGAATGAAGATGGAAGTGCTGTAACCGTAAATGGAGAGCGGTATCGGTTTATGATAGAAAATTTTTTACGTCCTGCTCTTGAAAACAGACCTGGTATGTGGTTTCCGCAGGACGGAGCCACTGCCCATACTGCCCGAGACAGAATGGCACTTTTAAGTCAAATTTTTGGAGAGCGAATAATTTCTCGAAATTTGGAAATTATTTGGCCAGCGCGATCGCCCGATTTGACAGCACCCGACTATTTTCTTTGGGGTTTTTTGAAGGAGCGAGTGTATGTGAACAAGCCAGAGACAATCCTTGAACTCAAGGCAAACATTGTTGCAGAAATTCGAACGCTACAGCCACAAGTTTTGAAAGATGTTATGGAAAATGCTCTAAAAAGAGCCCATCAGTGCGAAGCTGAAAACGGTGGTCATTTAAGAGACATCATTTTTCATACTTAGTGTAAAAAAATTTCCATTTTGTATATTATATAATCTGAAAGAAAAAATAAAAAAAAGTTAATAAACAAAAAAGTTATTAAACTTTTACACCCCTCGGTTTCTTTTGGCCCACCCTGTATTAATAGTACTAGGCATTCATTTCATTGTCACAATATGCAGGATGGCCCAAAATTCGCATTGGAGCTTAAAAGTTTAGTCATCTCAACTATGAATAACAATTCCCCAATAATTTTTTCTCTCTTCCCATTCCTCCTATCATGAGTTCCAATTTCGCGGGGAAAAAGTACGAAGGATAGGGAAAATTGTTTGAAAATTTTCCCCACAAACATTTTCAAAGCAACTAATGCAACTAAAGCAACGGCATAAGCATTTATTTAGAACAAAAGGTTTAAATAAACAACGGAATATTATATTTCCCTCTTGTTTTAGGAATTTTTATTCAAGCCATTCAATTATAAACTACTACCTCACATAATAAGAACAGACCTGAGTTTCAGCAGGATGGACCCACTGCCCAAGCCTCCTAGAGATATAATGTCACTTTTAAGTAAAATTTTTGGTGAGCGAATGGTGACTTTTGTCCTACCCTGTACTTCCAGGGAATTTTATATGCATGATTCTCGAAAATTTCGTTTTATCATTTCCTAAATAGGCGCCGCAAACACTTCAGAAGAACCACTGAAATCCTTAAATACCAAATCCGTATCCTTCCTCGAAGGTCACATTGTACTTTACACCCATAATGTTGTCATCTAGCAAAACAACGTGATGCCTACAATTTCATCGACCCAACCTCCCAGCAAGTGGTTGATAAATGGTCCACACTAAATTTAATTTAGTAACAGCCTATATGCTCACATCTGTATGGGGCGGTAGTGCATGCATTTTCCAAACAGTGTCGGTACCAAGTCGAATTCATACCAGGTGAACTCATTTTTAAATGAAATGCAACACTACAGAAAAAATATGTATATGTGTTAGTGTAAAATTTCCTGCTTTCAAAAAATTTCCTAACGTATTGTTTGATTTGGCACTAGAGTAATTAGCAGCTGATCATCATCGGCTGAAGTGAAATCACGTGGTATCGATTCGCCTTGTTTGATACCACATTTTTTTGGCCATCACAACCTAAATATGTAAAAGAAGTATTAACATTTTTTTCTCACTGGGTGATGATTATTTTGTTCTGAGAACCATTCGTAACATGCCATAAAATCTAGAGAACTCGGTAGCGGGATCAGGATCATGGTCCTGAAAGAATATACTGTCTTTAGGATTAAAGCGGTTACGACATGATTCCGGTCGTGCAGTATAGTGCGTGGATATGTCAACCAGAAAGATAAGTTCTTTCAAAGATTAGGAGTATTTTTAAGAATATGCTCATCCAGCGAAAGTCAGAGAAACCAAGATGTTCTACCTTAGTGACGGTTTCTTCAAGGCCGCTCCTTTAATATCAAAGAGTACCCACATATTTGCAATATTTTTGTGCAATAACTTATTTTGTACAGTATTTTTGTATTTTTTAAAGTACTTAACTATTAAATGTTTAATTTGCTTATGATTTTATATGTATCTAGCTAATATGAATCACGAAAAATCAAGCTTTTGTTTACTTTTTAATATTGTGCAAACAATTTTTTAAGAGAAGTAACACCCAGGCAATGAAAGTCTACTACTAGGTGTTTTACCTTCTTTAGGAAAGGGAAAGCTTCATTCTCTTACAACTCTGCTTTATTTTGCACGTTTTTAATAATGTAGTGTTGCAGCGCCTCTGGTGTCAATGAGACGTATTAAATTTTCAAAGCTGTGTTTACTAGCCATTTTATTGGTGTTATTTTACTTCTCCTATGCTTCTGCTACATAATATTATTGAGTAGTGTAGACCAAAACTACCATAATGATAGCAATAAAGTACTCAATATTATTGCATAGTCTGTGGGAAGTGTTGTATTGTTGCAAACCTAATTTCTGCAAAGAGCATTTGTTTCCCATAAAAATAATTCTAATGCCTCTAAAATCTCAACTTGATTTTAAAATTCTGTTCATTTAATTTGTCTTATTTCATGTTTGCTTTGGATTTTTCAAAACATGAATTTTTTTCATTTCATTTGAGTTGTTTTCGAAACAATTGTAAACTGCAAGTAGCATCCTTGAACGAGATCATCAATCTTTTTCTGTTTTTTTTTTTTTTTTTTTTTGTTTTCATATAGAAATTTGCTGTTGGCTGTTATTTCTTGTTTGAACATTTTATTACTTTTGCCTTTGCTGCAAAAAAAAAAAAGAACATCGAGAGCAGCAACTGCATCAGCAGAAGTAGCAGCACTTACTTTAGATATTGACATTTTAGTTGTTGTAGTTTTAGGGCCTCGCCTTTTTTTCTTTCGTTTTTGCTTAGTTTTTCTTTGTACTTTTTATGCAATTTCTGTTCAAACTGGTCCTTCGCTCCCACAAACACCCACTCTCTGCATTTGTGTAAGATTACCAGAAAAAAAAGAGAACTAACTCCGTTCTTGTAAAGAAATGAAAAAAAAATATTGAATAAGCAAAAGGCAGTCAGTAAGTCAAAAACTCAAAGAGAGTAAAACATTTTAAGAAAACTGCAACAACGCACGAAAAAAATGTGGAAAAGAACTTTATTCTCGCCTCGGTACAATCAGTTGTGCGAGTCTTTAAGAGTTAATTTTTTTATTCCCCTAATAATTACGGAGTTTATTTGCAGTTTTCACTTTATATTAGGTATTCTTTTTTAAAGCAAAATTTTTTTATTTTTTCCTGCACTTTTTATTTTCTTCTTTGATGATTTTGTTATAGTACAACTGTTTTGTTGTTGCTGCTACAAAACCACAACAACGAGCAAATATCGTTGCCAGCAGATGTAGCGGCAACAGCAACCAGATTATTGCATCCAATGACCTCGAACTTGTGCCGGTTATTCATTTTTAGTTCGTGTTGCACACAAAATACTAAAAAATCTTCAAAAAAGAAAAACAGATGAACAACACCAGAAACTCCAACAATACATACAGTACATATACATACATATGTATGCATGTATGTATGTAAAATAGAAAAAGAGGAGAACAAAAATAGCTTTTTTTACATAAATAGTGTGTTGAGAGAGTGACTGATTTTCAAAATGAATTGTTTTGACTTTGAAATGGGGAGGAAAACAGAGAAGAAGAAAAATTATAAATGATTAAATGAAGCTATCCATGAAAAATGGGAAATTATGATTTTCACTATTGTAAAATTGTGCTTGGAAATTTCTAATACTCGAACAAACACTGTCATAGCCCGATGAGGGATGAAGAAAAAATCTGTTGAAATTTGAACATTATGTGGATGTTTATGTAGGTACGTATATACATATGTATGTATATACTTTTCGCTAAATGCATGTGTATAGATGTATGCATGTATGTACGAGTACATAAGTACATACATATACATATGTATGTATACATATGTATGTACATACCTTTAGTGTTAACATTTTTTGTAAATATGTATTAACCCATTACCCGCCGCTGTACTCACTTGAGTACAGCGAAAAAAGGTGACAATTTTGCATATTTTAAAGTTGTAATTAATTGGCGTTTCTAGCTAAATCTGAACCATAATCTATTGAAATAATGAACAAAAACCTGTCGATATATATTTAGACTGTTAAAAAATTAACTCTTAGTCTGGTGCAAAATTGATGTGACATGACAAGTATGTATTTTCCGCTTTTTATAAATTTTACTGTGTTGTTAATTTATTTTGTACCTTAACTTCCTAAACTAAAGCATTTTTATTTATAAAATAAGTAGAAACAAATTGCCTCCCACTCATTTTTATAAAGTTATCGTAGTTTAGATATATCTGTACTCAATTGAGTACAGTGGCAGAATCCACATGCGAATTCTGGCAACACTGTTGTTTCCCCAGAAATACAAAAGCATACTTGTGTATTTTTCACAATAAAGAGGGAACTCCCAAAATATGCAAACATCAATTATTTCTTTAAATGAAGTTCATAATTGTCGAGAGTGGATGAGCTAGATCAGTCAATTTCGCTGTACAGAATCGCCATTCGAGGTAAGAAATGGTGGTGGGTCTTGTTCACGTACATAATAGATATTGCTATTGCAAACGCTTGGCGGTTATATGTTATGACTCATAATGATGACATGGATCAGCTTTTATTCCGACGTTATATTGCAAGATACTATTTACGGCAAAATACGCAAACTAAAGCTCGACTCTCGTCTTCATTGGTCCTAGGGTTGCCACAAGATGGTATAGGGCACTACCCCAAAAAGTTAGAAAATCAACTCAGATGTGTCGTATGCCATGTAAGAGTTTGCTGGCAGTGCAAAAAATGTTTGAAAACTCTATGTATTGAAAAATCATGTTTTGAAAAATATCACCTGTAAACCGCCCACTTATTTTTTTTTTAATTTTTCCATTACTTTATGTTAACTTTGAGCACAATGAAATTAAAAATAAACTTTTTTGTTAATTATCGTCATTGGTTAATGGCGGTTAATGGGTTAAGCTAAGTTTTATATTTTGTATTGTGTAAAATTTGGCTAATGAATGAGATATTGTTAAAATTTGACAAAATGTTTATAAATAGGATGAAATAAAAATATTCGAACTTAATTTCGAATTTTTCGAAGTTAATTTCGAATTTTCGAACTTTGCTACTTGGTAGTTTTTTGTGATATTTGTATTAAAAAATAATTTTTTTCTTAAAATTTGACTCAAGTTGAGCTTTGCAACTCTAAAGATTACATTTTATGAAGTTCACGTATCTAAGGACCAAAATGTTATTTAAAATTTTCGAACTTATTGTTAACTGTGTGCTAAGTACAATTTTGTCTTACAAAAATTTGGGCCTAAATATTAATATTATGTAAGTAACAAAAAATTCGAATTTAAGTTCTAAACTCCGAATTTTGTGGCCTTAAAGTTTTTTTGAGTAAAATTGTTTGTAATAAAATTAAAAAAATTTAAAATTATAGCTTGAAAACTTATATTTCATAAAAAAATTACTTCGCTTTTTCAAAGATTTTGTAAATTTTCGAAATTAATTTCGAATTTAATTCATTAAAATTTTATAAATTCTGTAAATATTTGCTCAAATAATAAGTTTTTATACAATGAAATCATTACAATTTTTATATGAATTAAGTTCGAAAATTTATTTACTGGCTTGAAATTTCGAATATAATACTTAAACTACTGTGTTTCATAAAGTTTGTAATTTTAATAGGTTTCTTTTATGTATGAGTTGTATAATTGACTTTTTGTTCAAATTCGAAATCACATTCAGATTTTCAAACATAATTGAACCCTAATTATTATGATCTTTTTGCTTAAATAGTGTGATTTTTATAAAACAAAGACGTTATCTTTATATTGACTCTAATTTTATATTCACTTTAGGTTTTCGAAGAAAAATAATTTTTTTTTTTGAAAATACGATTTGATGAAATATTCGAAATATGTAGTTTGGATAAAACGAAATTTTAAGCTGAAAAAAATAATAATGAAATAATTTTTTAGTCAGGCTTGAGTTCAGTAATTTCAATTCTTTTTATTGAATGAAATATTTTTTATTAATTAATGTGAGTTTTTAAAGAAGAGAAGAAAAATTAAATTAGACTTTTAAGCTGGGGGAAATACCGATATTTTTCTGTGCAGCAACGCACTTCATCAGCACCCTAGTCTATCTACTTGGGTAGAGATTGTTATTAACATCAGCTATTTAGCGTAAATTCTAATGAAACGGAATGTGAGAAATGATTGTTGTGTACAATTATTGATTTACCTTTGGTAAATACATATGTAAGTATCACTATTTATTTCCCCTGTTTTTCCATTTTTTCATTTTTCTATTTAGGTTAGCACGAAGTTATATTACTCTACCTACGTATGTTTTAACTCTTCTTGCTTATATTTTGCGATCATCACATTAATTATTTTTACTTATTCGATGTACCGTCGGTACATGCATATAAGTATTATAGTAGTGGATATTATGTTACTTTTGTTGTTGCATTCTCCCGTTTATTTGGTTTTCGAACATTAGTGATTGCCAAGTGAACAGTGATTGCCAAGTGAACATATTTTTGTCACGTGCCCATGATGAATTGAGACATTTTTAAATTTTTAATTGAACTATAGTGAATTTTTAATCAGAAATAATTTTTTAGTCAGGCTTGAGTTCAGTAATTTCAATTCTTTTTATTGAATGAAATATTTTTTATTAATTAATGTGAGTAACATAATATCCACTACTATAATACTTATATGCATGTACCGACGGTACATCGAATAAGTAAAAATAATTAATATGATGATCGTAAAAGATAAGCAAGAATAGTTAAACATACGTAGGTAGAGTAATATAACTTCGTGCTAACCTAAATAGAAAAATGATAAAATGGAAAAACAGGGGAAATAAATAGTGATACTTACATATGTATTTACCAAAGGTAAATCAATAATTGTACACCACAATCATTTCTCACATTCCGTTTCATTAGAATTTACGTTAAATAGCTGATGTTAATAACAATCTCTACCCAAGTAGATAGACTAGGGTGCTGATGAAGTGCGTTGCTGCACAGAAAAATATCGGTATTTCCCCCAGCTTAAAAGTCTAATTTAATTTTTCTTCTCTTCTTTAAAAACTCACATTAATTAATAAAAAATATTTCATTCAACAAAAAGAATTGAAATTACTGAACTCAAGCCTGACTAAAAAATTATTTCTGATTAAAAATTCACTATAGTTCAATTAAAAATCTAAAAAAAATAATAATTTTAACAGTAAACTCATGCTTAGTACGTCGACAGAATATTTAACAATTTTCGAAAAAAAAACTAGAGATGGAATCGTGAGTAACTGATTACTCACAATCATGCACGCTAACGAGGAAATTTATTACTCACATTCACTAAAATTCACACTCACAAGAAACTCAAGAAATAAAAAACTACAGCAGAAAATAAAATAAATTTTATGAAAATTTGTTAAATGTATCCTCAAAATTAATGAAAAATTCTAATTGATTTTTTTTTGAAACAATGCTCAAAATATGTATTCCGACCCACTGTGCTCTGTGCAAAAATTCACTTGAAACACTCAACAGAAACCAGCTCTACGAATAAGCAGTTGTACTTTAAGGATTCTTATAAATCAGTTTATATTTACATACATATGTATGTATGCATGTCCATAAAATTAGGAAAAGTATAAAATTTTATATACAATTGGCTCTTTTTAATTCGCCACGAAAAATATTTAAATTTGTCAAACTTTTTTATCATATTTCTAGACATTGAGGAATGGATTCTTTATATCACATTTACCAGTTTTCATCATCATCCACCGAACCAGTATAGATGGACGGACGTCTACCATGGCAACGAGCAAAAATAATTAATATTGATTAATGACGGTTATAATTGGATAATAAAGGATTGATGCATAAAACAGTAACAAACAGTAAGTAGCCGTAGTTATTTAAGTGAAGAGAGGAAAGAAGCACTTGTTTTTTATATGAGTGCTTGGATAATTTGTTTTCTTTTTTTTTTTGCAAATTTAGATCAGCTTGAATTTTTTTTCAACGATAAAGCTAAAAGTTTTGAAAAGTGTATATAATGATGTAGTCACTATGGGATATTGTATTAAAAAAATATTAAGGGTATAATATGCAATTTGTATTGGAAAAAAAATTATTATATTTTCGAAATTTAATGGAAAAGCATTTTGATATTTTTGAAAACTCAAGCCTGTTTTTTAGTTTACATGAATTACGGTTATATTTTTATGCGAAAACATAAAAATAATAAAAATGTGAAACAAGTTTGAAATTTCGAACATGCTTAATTAAATAGTGTGTTTTTTATTTTTGCATAAAATTAATTTTGAAGCTTTTTGCCTTGTACAATTTCAAATTTCACACGAAATCAAAACGCTTTAAAGCGTTTTATGATACAAGAATAAGAATAAACAATAAAATCGAAAATTCGAACTAAATTTCGAATTCTAGTTTAGAGTGTAAAATTGAATACGCTGCCTATATGATGCTAATCCATAAAATTTTTTAGGTAAAATACTTAAATAAAGTAACAGTTTTGCTTCAATATTTTCGAATACTCTTAATTTATTTTGAAATTTTCGAAAATTTTGTTCTTTTGAAACAGAAGTTAATTGTAATTTTGTGATTTTTTTCCCTCGAATATAAGAAAATGTATTCGCTTGACCCAAAACACAGAGATTCGAAAGCTTTTTCTTTCGAATCGAATTACATAATAAGCCCCTAGTGTTTTTATATAAAGGGTGTTTTTTATTGAGGTATAGAACTTTAAGTTGGCATCACTTTTTTAACTGGCGGCCATTTTGTCAGCTGTCAAGTGATTAATATTTAGTTTGGTTTGCCATTTCATCATGAACAGGTTGACAAAAGAACAACGCTTGCAAATCGTGCAAATTTATTTCGAAAATAATGATTCAGTTCGCGAAGTTTACCGCAAGCTCCGTCCATTTTATGGTCGTTTCGTCCATCAGAGCAATTAATTCGGTTAACCATGGATCGTTTTCGCACTACGTTTACTCTATGTGATAATACGCATCCGCAGAGACGTCGAACAGTGCGCACCGAAGAAACAATTGCCGCTGTAGAGCAAAGTGTTGAAGAGGACCCGAATGAATCGATTCGTTAATGGAGACCGGTATAGAGCCATGATAACCGACTATTTTGTTCCCGAATTGGATGGCATGAATGTGGATGAGTTGTGGTTCCAACAAGACGGCGCTACATGCCACACAGCGCACGTCACAATCGATTTATTGAAGGAAACATTCGATGAGCGCATAATTTCGCGGAATGGACCTGTCAATTGGCCACCAAGATCGTGTGATTTGACACCATTGGATTATTTTCTTTGGGGATATGTGAAGTCGCTCGTCTACGCCAACAAACCAGAAACGTTAGGGGACTTGGAAGCCAACATTCGTGGCGTTATTGCCAACATACGGCCCCATATGCTCGAAAAAGTGGTGGAAAATTGGACCTGCAGAATTGGCTTTATTCGAGCCAGCCGCGGCGGCCACATGCCCGAAATCATATTTAAACATTAATGGCATAAAATTATCCTTCCAATAAAGCCAAATTGATGGACATTAAAACGATTTTCTTGTGTTTTTTTCAATTCAAAGTTCTATACCCCTGAAAAAAACACCCTATACAAAAGCTATACTTTTTATGTTAAGTATGAATTTTCGAACTTAATTTCCAACTTTAGATATTAAATTTGCTTTCAACCTGATTTCGTTTTTATCTCTGTTGATTTTCACTTTTTGTACCAAAATGAAAATGTAATAATTAGTAAAAAGAACAAACCGACAATGATAAGACTGTTGTAAATATAGTGATGGTAAAATTGAGCTTACAATACAAAAAAGCTTTCAGCAAATTGAAATACGATGAATCAAAACAATTCACATATTCCATTTGCAATAAAATGCTAAGTATATAAAGCAGAAATCTACATCAACTGACACCACACACAGTGGACCAAACACAAAAGAACGCTGATGATGAAGGTTTAGTGGCCTTCGAAAACGGCTGGCTGTTCCGTTCAACTATGTGTTGTTAGTCAGAATATTTACAACAGACTTTGGTGTTATTTGTTCATTAATAATTATCACATGTAATTTGGCTTAAAAAGCCCGTTCAAATCACAAATATAGAAAATGTTTCATTGGCCTCGAAAACTATAACTTGTGTTTGAATTTTCTTTTAATTTAAGAAATTTCTTTGTTCGATCCAAAAAATTAACTCACTGCAGCAAAAAAATAATAATTCACTAATTCGATTTTTCGAGCTTGCTTTCGAACATATTTTCAAGTCTACTCTGTAAAGTATTTTGGTTTTAAGAGAAAACGAGAAACATTCACATTTATTGCACACAAACATTTTTTTTTTTTCTATATCCGAAAATCCTTATATTCGAACTTTTTTCCAATATAAGAAAATTTATTCATTTGACCCAATTATTTGATGTTAATGTTTGAGCAAATATACAAAAATTTAATAGCTGTCGAACTTAAATTCGAATTTTGGGTGCCCCTGTGGCTGAGTGGTAGCGATGCTATCGTCTCAGTCAAGAGGTCGTGGGTTCGATTCCCGCCATAGACCCTGGGTGTTTTCTGCTGACAAGCTAGTCGCTTTGCGGGTTGTGTTTGTTTAAAAAAAAAAAATATACAGCAAAAAACCCTTGTTTCATTGTATTTCGAACTCGAACGCATGCATACATGCATGCGTTTTCTCTTGATTAAAAATTAATTATATATTTTTGTGAAAATGCATTAATTAATTAATTAAATCATTAATAATTCGAGTTTAATTTCGAATGTATTTTGTAGACAACGCTGTAAAAAATTTTCTTTTTTTTTGACAAAAAATAAAACAAAAAAACATCTTTTTTTTTGTTTCATTATCTTCGAAAATTCTTATATTCCAATTTGTTGTTATCCAATATAAGAGAATTTATTTGCTTGACGTGAAAATGATCAATTTTTTAAGCAAAAATACAAAAATTATGCTGATTTCATTGAGTTCGAATTTTCGAACTTAATTTCGAATTTTCGAACTTAAGCATAAAATTGAATTTCACGCTCATATTTTATAGAATTTTAGATTTTGGGCAAAAAATGCAATATTTTTTCAATTTATTATGTTCGAAATATGAATTTAGACAAGAAAAGCTAATTTTATTATAAACTCTTAGCGCCAATATACATACATATTAATATTAAAAAGTAAAACACCATAAATTTTATGTTTTTCAAACGAAGCTAAATTATAGCATTTAACATTATTTTTTTACGTATAAATTTGATTTATTATATTTTAAAATACCTGCATTTTCTTTTAGTTTTTTTTTTTTTAATTTTTGCGCCCCTATGCAATGTATCGTTTATGCTTAAATCCTGTGTGAAACCTTGCACTTGTTGGCTTTATTTTATCAATTCTTAATTAACTTTCTTACGCCCCCTCAAAATGTTTAATAATAATCTTGCCATGTGAAACAAACAAAAAAGAAAATATTAAAATTTCACCCCTTTCACTACCTACACCATTTCCCTCACCACATTGCCATTGTTCGCTCGTAGATTTTAATGATAAAATAAAAGCCTGCTAATGCATTTTGAATTTCAAACGTATTAAAACCCACAAAATCAAAAGGCAAAAAACGCAAATGAAAATAAATAAAATCCTTATGCTGCATTTTTATGCAATTTCCTGTATTTATGCATTGACTCAATGAAATTCCGGTCTGACTGTCAGAACGTTGGCGAAACAACAAAGCGCCAGTTGGCATATTTGTTGGGATGTCTATTTGTCTGCTACATACATACATACATACATACATATGTATGTATATGTACGATTGCTTGGTTTTCTGTCCGTCCGTCCACCCATACGCCTGCCCGCTTGCCTTTTCAACAGCCTTTTTAATAAATTTTTATTTATAAAATTTGTTTTGTTTCTTTTGTTTTGTTTTTTTTTTTAACTCGTATTATTTTGCAAATAAAGTAAAAATATTTTTTAATTAATGTACTTCAGTTTTGAAGTGGCGAATTTGTTTTTATATTTTCTTATTTTATACATATTGAAAATTTTTCATATTTAGTTGTTGCTTTTGTTTGCCAACCAAAATGACATGACATGTGTTGTTTGCTCATTGCTGCTTTTATTTTTCGGTGTCTGCTAACAGGACGTTGTTGATGCTGATGATGAGGGCGACAACAGCAACTCTGATGAAAATTATAAATGAAGAAATCAAGTTGGCTGGGTGGTAGGGTGGTTAAATATGGTTGCTTGGCAATCGTCCTAGTCAGTCATGAAGCAAGGAAATATGTTTTGTTTATAAAGAGATTTTTATTCCGCTGTTATCATTTTAGCCATACATTATTCGATTATGTTTTAAAAACAATATGTTTTTTGTTTTGTTTTTTATTTTATTTTTTTACAGAATATTGAAATATTTTGTTGTTTTGTGTTGTGTTGCAAATAACACAATGTAAAGACAATGAAAGGAAACAAAAATATGTGGTATTTTCGAAATGCATTCATGCTGCATGCACTCGGCAGTTCTCAACCCCTTTTTCATATTTTTTATATATATACATATAATTTTCCCCATGTCATAATTAGTGCCAAAAGGCTGTATGCAAATTTGGAAAATGAAATTAAATTGCAAAATACCGAATAAACAATAAAAGTTATGTTTTAAAGAATCTTAAAATGTATGGATGGGGTTTTAGTAATAACTAGGGAAAGGATTTTCATGCATTTAAAATCACGTTTTATCTACATAAAATATGCAGTAAAAATATAAAAATATGTATTCAAAACTAATACAATATGCATTTATCAACATTTAATAACACTAAAAACTTTAAAAAATCACCTTCATTGCTTTCTTAACAAACATTTTGTCATTAAAAACTTAAAAAAACATAAAAAGCTCAGCTTCAATGCCTTCTTAAAATATATTTTGTCAATTCATATGGAATACAAAATAAAGTTCAATTGAACTTTTATTTACGTACATGAATGAATAAATGTTTTTTATTCTCAAAGATAAATCTTCAAAGATTTTTTCTGAAATAATTTTATGTAATAAAAGTGAATGTTCCCCGTCAGCAGAAGTTATTGGTGCATACTTAAATGCTGCTATTTCATTTGTGGAATATTCAGTTTCTAAATTTTCGTTCTTAGAACTATAAACTATGAATCCAATTTTTTGCATATATTTTAAGTTCAGATTTTTTTTTTTGTATAACTATTTCTAATTGATGTGTTAAGGTAGCGAAAACTTCTACTTTGCCTATAGTGTGAACAAGAAAGCAATACTATGTGTACCCATATATCAATTAGGCAGAAGGCTGTCGGATACTAAATATCTATTAATAAAATTAAAGAAATTTTAAAGTAAAAAAACTTGCACCAATATGCAAAAACTAGCATGTTCTTCAAGTGAAAGTTAAAACCAGTTTTTGTAAGGAAATTTTAATTTATCTAGCATAAACTTCAAGGACACGTTATTTTTTGCATATAGGGGAAAGTTTTTTGACTTTAAAATTTTTTTAATTTTATTAATAGAAATTTAGTATCCGACAGCCTTCTGCCACATTCCCCATCTAGTTACTATAGGATGTATCCGTATCATATCATTTGATATTTTTCATTAAAGGGTGAAACACGCATAGGTGCTTTCAATATCATTTTATATCCACATGAAACTAATGCGGAACCAGTAGAGAGCGCTGAAAAAATTACACAAAAATTTTTGCTTTTTAATTTTTTAATTTTAAATGGTGTTGGTATTATTGACTTAACCTAAGCTATATCGAATAATATCACCAAATATACGATCGTAAATTTTTCACGGTTTTCCTCTTTTTTTGTTCTTACACAGTCGTAAAAACTGCAGCTTTTAAATACTTTACAACTGATAAAAAAAACCAAAATTAGATTTATAACATGAAAAAACTAAAAAATGTATCAAAAATATACATTTATAATAAAATATGCAAAAATATGTATTTATTATAAAATATGTAAAAATATGCACTAACAAATCGATGCCATTTTGTCAGAAATTTGTTGATTCGCAAAGATATTTTATTTACGTTGATCTACGACCAACGACAGAAAACATGTATTTACATGAAAATCCTTTCCTTAGTAATAACCAGGGACAGGGGTTTCATGCAAATGCATGTTTTTCCCTTAACCCTGATAATAGCAAGAATGAAATATCTTTACGAAACGTTGAATTTGCGTAAAAATGGCATCGATTTGTGAGTGCATATTTTTGCATATTTTACTGAAAATGCATATTTTTGCATAATTTAATCATAAATGCATATTTTTGTCTCATATTTTGGCATAATCACAGGGTTTTGTGTCATATTTTGTTTTATTGTTGACAAATTTTTAGTGCAAGATTGGTTTTTTTGCCAAATTTATTCGATTGCATTGTAGAATTGTACAACGATTGTACAAGCAAATAAACCTACCTAATTTAGTGAAAATTGTCATTTTGATGATTTGCTATTAAAGCCGAAAGTAATGATATTGTTTTTGTTTTTAATGACAACGGATATAAAAAACAAACTTCATATTCAATTCATTGGAATGGTTGGAGTTAAATATAGAACATTACTAGCTGAGCGCGGCAAACATTGTTTTACGCCCCCACTTGAATGCATACACAAAAATTCAAGTCGATAAAGCCGTTTAGTCGCAGTTTAGATAAATAACCTAGATACCTGCAGCGCCATCTGCCGGGATAATTTGTGAATCTAAACCATCCAGGGCACCACCCAAATGCAAAAAAAAAATGCATTCAAATCGGTCCAGCCGTTTAGGAGTACTTCAGTGACATACACAGATACAGTAGAATTATATATTCGTAAATAAAGATATAAATAGAATCATTTAAATTTGAGCCAAATACATCTATAGACGTTACACGCCCTTTTCCAATGCTTTCCTAGAAAAATTGATAGAACTTCACATTCGAAAATATAAAAAATAATACAATTTTTAAATGAAAATAAATAACACTTTTCCTTTCTATTTACGTATCACCCCCTTTACTGCAATATAAAGATATCTCGAAAAATGCGTGTTTAAATTTAATAATGCAGAAAAATAGTAATATCATATTTAATCTTGTGGAAAAATTTTAAATAAAAGGCTTGTACACGCACCTCTTGAGGAAATAAAATATTTTTATATCCTTAATTAGTTGTAAGTAAATTTAAAACTTTTCTTTTGAACAAAAAAAATTTAAAATATGTGCATATTTTATTGTTTTTAGTGCATGTTTTGCGTTCTCAATGTCATATTTTAGGCGCCTAAAATACATTTTTTAAATGCATGAAGTCCTTGTCCCTGGTAATAACTTACCAGTCGAAGGAAAGCAAATAAAGAATATTTCGAAAAGCAAAAAAAAAAGAATATCTGGAAAATACCATAAGGGCTTCTTATTATTCTAATTAAATTTTATTTTTAAAATTTTGATTTTCGTCCTATTTGTTGGAATTTAAAGTAATTATACAATTGGGCTCTGCTCATAACGTATATTTAACGTTAACGTTGTAAATATTAATTAATTGACCTTTTATACTAATGTTCATATATTATGAAATTTTCGAAATTCGAACTCAGTGATTATTTTTTTTTATAATCATAAAATTTATTCTTTAAAACTGGTATTGTATCTGAATTCGAAAATTCGAACATAACCTGAAAAACTACTATCATAAAATTTAATCTCTAAAACTTGTATTTTCTCTCAATTTGAAAATTCGAATTTTCGAACTTACTTGCATAACTATTATTTTGCATTTTTTTTTAGCAGAAACACTAGTTTTTAAGTTAATTGCATACATTTTAGATTTCCTTTCAAGCTCATAATAATATTTTAAATTTCGAATTAGGACTCGAATTAAAAAATAATAATTCCAAAAGAAAAGTCAACAAAAAAATAAGCATTTAATAATTTCAAATTAAAAACAAACACTTTCTTTTTATGTTTAATTCGAAAGTTCGAAATGTAATTCGAACTTTGAACTACACACCTTAAAAAATAAATTAGGTGAAGCTTTAAATCATGCAAATTACAAACCTAGTTCACTTTGGATAATCAAAATCGTGTAAAAAATGTTTGAGGTTTCGAGCTCACATCAAAAATATTTTTTTAAAGAGAAGTAACACTCAGGCAATTAATGCCTACTACTTTTACTAGGTGTTATCTTATTTGGGAAAGGTATAGTGATAGAGAAGAGATAGAGGAAATCTTCATTCTTTCACAACTCTGCTTTTTGCACGTTTTTAATAACGCAGTGTTACAGCGCCTCTAGTGTTAAATGAGGCTTATTAAATTTTTTGAAGCTGTGGTTAGTAGCCATTTTATCGGTTATTTTACTTCGCCGATCATTCTGCTACACAACGAAGGAGGACGCTCTGATGTTACATTAGGATTACTATCTGTTGAGGTCGGTATAGTTCAGTGACCGCACCGGTGTATGCCTTCATCATTCGAACTTTACTACTACAACAAATACAAAAAGACACTAATGCACATCAGAAAAATGCTTGGTGTTGTTATTTAATGACTTTTGTATACAGAGACTGAACCCAGTGCCTTCGGTTTTGTAGCCAACGTGTTAACTACTTCAGCCAACGTCATCAAAAAAAAAAAACTTGTGTAGAAAAATTATTTTCTATATATATTTACATAAAATTGGAAACATTTTTAATTTCCTTTAAGATCATACAAATATTAGAAATATTTCGTAATAAGGCTCGAATTCAAAAATAATTCGAAATCACACAAGAAACTTAAAAAAATAGCATTTTTAATCCCTAAATTTAAAAATAAATTTCGAAATCGTTTTCGAAATTTTTGAAGTTTCGAGCACACATCAGAAAATTAATAATTGTGTCTGTCCAAATAAAAATTTTGTGTAAAAAAATTATTTCCCGTATATATTTATATACATACATATGTATGCATTTAAAAATGTAAGAACATATCTTTAGCTAAAATGCAAAAGGACATAACTAATAAAAAAATCAAAATTGGGTTTTTGATTAATTATTATGAATGCCCTTAAACTTGGCAAAATTTTACACTTCTGCGGGCAAAAATTACGCTTTTGGTAACAAGAAACAAGAGGAATTAACTACAAGTTTATTTAGTTTTTTGCTTCTCCTGTAAAATTATATATTTGTTAGTTACGCCTTTTTGCATTTTAGCTAACGATATGTATGTGTCGCACTTGTTCTCTAGAGAGCCTTTTTATATTCAGGTAATGATATGTAACTTCAATTGAATTTTTTTTTTGTCATTCGAACTTTATTTCTATATATTTCTATAAAAAATTTTTTTTATAAATACGAAAATAATGAGATTTAAGTATGTTCGAATTTTCGAATATAATTTCGAATTTCTAAATTTCGAAGAAGATCGGAAAAAGTTTTCATTTATATATACGAAAATAATGACTTAAGCATGTTCGAATTTTCGAACATAGTTTCGAAAAAAGTAAAAAACTGGAAATATTTTAGATGGAAAGGAAGATCATTACCCAGCAAAAAATTTCAAAAAAGGTAATCGAGTTGGGAATTAAGCATTTTCGGTGGAAGCACTTCCCTACTGGATTACCAACTTAATGATTTTAACAAGGCGTGAGACTAAAATAATCGATTCTTGAGAAGTACTTACATTTTTTTTATTTGTCAACCTTTCACGTAATCTATTTCGTCTGAAAAAATCATTCTCTTCATTTAGCAACTTGCACGTCATTTTTTTTTTTAATTTTAGGTAATATGATTTGTAAGCGAGTAATGAAAATTGGCAATCAGAAAAGTAAGTCATTATATGGCAAGTAGTTCTAATGGTAATGTGTAATTTTTTGCTGGGTATCATTGGAATGTGTACTCGAAGTTAGTGCTAAGTTGTGATGGCAAACCTTTGCATAATATATATTCTTTTATATTTAATAAAATCATTATATAACATTGTTACAGTAGGCTTTTAAACAAATTCAATTAATTATTACTTTTTTTAACTATACATCACAAGTACTTCTCATCCTTTTATTCTCACTACTCATTTCATAAATTTTAATATTTCTTTCGGTTCTTGGTTTCAGTTTCCTTCCTGTTCATTAATATTGAGTGGTTTGGTTTATTATTTCAATATTTTTTTCTTTTTCTTATTGTTACTTTTTCGGCAAAATAACGATAAGAATTGTTTACATGAAAATGCATTTTTTCTGCTTTTGTTCAATAAAATTACAATAGCAAATAAGCAAAATAAAGTTACAAAGAATACACAGTGCAATGTACGAGTGCGAGTGTAGTATGTTTTGGAAAAAAAGATGCAGTAAACTTACCTTTATTGTTTACATATCGATTTAATGTAATGAAAGTACTGATAGAACGTACATACGGCTCAAAAATATGTTGACAGTTGATAAATTGAATACAGGGTGCTGAGGAACAAAGAAAGAGTTTCTATTTGTTGAATGTCGTTAAATTTAAAAAAAAACTTTTCAATTTCTTCTTTTTTGTTATTGTCGATGGCTATATAGGAATGCGTAACGACCTGAGAAATGTTGTTGTAATGATCTGCCATATATGGCATGATTAATGATAAAATGATAGGTCATTTAAATTTCATTTATGGGCATTTTCGCAAAAAAGGTCAACCAAGAGTCCAAAAAAAAGTACCGAAGATCTTGCAATTTTTTATCATATATTATTTAAAAGTATTGAAATTTAATATTTTTGGGTTAAAATAGTGAATAAAAGTTTATATGTATAAAATAATTGTAAGCGAAGTTGATTGAGTTTGCATGTTTCTTGCACTAAGTACGTTTTATAGACTTATTTCGTTAAAATATTTACTACATTTAGAGTTTTCTTACACAGAAAAAATTATTCCCAAAAAATTTTTAAACAAATATTTGTTTGAAATCAAACTTAGTTTCAGTAAATATTCTGTACTGTTCCACTAAATTAATTTGTACCAAAAAACTGTGTAGAGAAGAAACAGGTCACGACGTTTGTCGGCTACTTTTCGGCATTTACATGTATACAACACGATCAATCAAAATAAGCAACAACAACCGCACAACAGCACGTTGTTCCTACCAACAAGCAAGATAAACACCAACACACTGAAGTAACATTTTCTCTCAGCCGAACTATGATTCATTTAAATTTTTACAAAATTTTTATCACAATTTACAAAATTATTTGTAGGACCGCATTCAAATAAAATATTTACTGATTCAACGAATTTGGTTACTGAAAATGAAATTTAGTTTTTTCTGTGTACGGTAGAGCTTCTCTGCTTTAATTGTACTTAGATAAGTGAAGTTACGGTAAAAAGTACAAAGAGAGACAACAGAGCACGAATTAAACGTATTTTTGTTAATCTTTAATCTGATCTTCTTTTGTCGCGTGAGTGACCGTAAAACAGCATAAGTTGTCAAAACGTTTGCATTTGTTGATAAAAGTGGAGGAAAATTTGTAGTTTACGTGAGATTGGTTCAACAATCGGCAAAATAAAATTAAATAAAATTTTTAATCAGAAATAGTTTTTAGTCAGGCTTAGGTTCAGTAATTTCAATTCTTTTATTGAATGAAATATTTTTATTAATCAATGTGAGTTTCTAAAGAAGAGAAGAAAAATTAAATTAGACTTTTAAGCTGGGGGAAATACCAAAATTCACTATAGTTTAATTAATATGTAAAAATGTCTCACTTAATTCATCATGGGCACGTGACAAAAATATGTTCACTTGGCAATCACAAATGTTGGAATACCAAATAAACGGTAGAAAGCAAAAACAAAGTAACATAATATCCACTACTATAATACTTACATGTTTGTAACGACGGTACATCGAATAAGTAAGAAATAATTAATGTGATGATCGTAAAAGATAAGCAAGAACAGTTAAACATACATACTCGTACATAGGTAGAGTAATATATGTAACTTCGTGCTAACCTAAATAGAAAAATGAAAAAAATGGAAAAACAGGGGAAATGAATAGTGATACTTACATATGTATTTACCAAAGGTAAATCAATAATTGTACACAACAATCATTTCTGACCTTCCGTTTCATTAGAATTTACGTTAAATAGCTGATTTTAATAACTAGGGAAAGGATTTTCATGTAAATACATGTTTTCTCTCGTTGGTCGTAGATCAACGTAAATAAATTATCTTTGCGAATCAACAAATTTGCAACAAAATGGCATCGATTTGTTAGTGCATATTTTTGCATATTTTATAATAAATACATATTATTTTCATATTTCATTATAAATGTATATTTTAAATACATGTTTTAGTTTTGATGTGTAAACATCTATACGCTAGGGGGTAAAAATTTTTTGGCTTTGATTCTTTGCTGAGATTTCTTTGCTGAGATTTCTTTGCTTTTTGCTATTGCTTTGCATTGTCAAATCGGTGTGAGCTATGTACGAGTGTATTAGTGTTTGAAAGAAGCAATACCAAGCAGAGAAATAAGTCGACCGGCTCGAAGCCGACGGTGCGCCGCCGCCGGTTATTTTTCTGTATATTTCCGTACACCAAAGGTGAAAATGAACCGTAAGAGCTACGGACTTGAAATTTGGACACAATATGTAGACATTTGGCCACTACAACAACAAATACATGAGAGTTAAAAACTAAAGGGTGTTCCAAAACGAGCAACGAAAAATGTTAAAATCCCATGTAATATACATACAATTGTATGTACATATATACACTTGAAATTTGTAAACTTAGTGTATTTTTATACAAACTACAACAACTAACACTAAATTTGAAAAGCTTAAATTAAAGGGTGTTCCATTATTTAATGCAATTTTTACTTTGTAATTTTGACAACTTGCTGTATCTTGGAGACCGTAAGAGCAAAACTCTTGAAATTTTCATAAACGGTAAAAAAAAATATAAAATCGCCAAATATAATAAAATCGCCAAAAACAAAAAAAAAATCGCCAAATCGAAAAAAAACACCAAATTAAAAAAAAATCTCTAGGACTAAAATAAATCGCGAAAAACCGGAAAAATCGCCAAAATGAAAAAAATCCTTAAACAAAAAAATCGCCAATATAAAAAAATCGCCAAAATGAAAAAATCGCCTAAATAAAAAACCCCAAAAACAGAAAAAATCGCCAAAATGAAAAAAACCCCAAAAAACAGAAAAAAATCACCAAAATGAAAAAATCGCCAAAATGAAAAAAAAAATTGCGAAAACTAAAAAAACGCAAAAAGAGAAAAAAATGCCAAAACGAGAAAAAAGCGATAAAACTGAAAAAAATCCTTTAAACTGAAAAAACTTAAAAAAAGGAAGAAAGCTAAATAAAAAAAATAAAAAATTAAAACCGAATGTGCGCGAGTCAAAGTCGGTCGCACTTTACTGAATTTATTTTAATTGCAATGCGTACACAACAACAAGAACAGCAACAACTAAACGATGAACAACAGGAATTAAAAATTAAAAAGTAAAAGTAAAGGCATTTACCATAGATGAGCACTGCAGTACCACTAAAGTTTCAGTAAAAACAATAAAAAGTTTTTAACAAGTAAATTTTTACTGATTACTAAAATTTTGTTTCTACAATTTTTATAAATTGCCTAAATGATTTGTTATATGATGAGGTGCATTGAATTTTCAGTAATCAGTAATGCCCGTATTCATAATGAAATTCTACCAAGTGGCTAAATGTTTTTCATACAAAAGTTTCGAAATTTGAATGAAAAAACTTTGCCACTTGCTACAATTTTATTATGATTACGGCAGTAAAATTTTAGCAGTAAAAATTTACTGAATTTTTTTAGTAATCAGTAAATTTACTGCTTACTGCAATTTTGAATGCAGTACATATACATATACTGCAGTGTGCCCATTTACTAACCAAATAAGTTTAATAAAACAAACAAAAACCAACAAATTCCTATGTATTTACAATATTGAAAGTTTTGATACTTTTAATTAATTAATTTAAAAAAAGATACTAAAAGCATAAGTACTTCCAACTTAAATAAAAATTTTCATTACTAGATGTTTACACATCTCCTCTGTGATCGGACTCACATTGCTTTTTTTCATGCTATAAAACAGATTTTAGTTTTTTATTAGTTGCAAAATATTTAGAAGCTGCATTTTGTATGACTGTGTAAGAACAAAGAAAGTGGAAAACGAGAAAAATTTACGATCGAGTATCACAAAAGAATATTCGATATTCAAAAACTCCGTAGGAATCCTTCAACTCATTTGAAAATTTTAATACCTTGACTTAAGTCAAGAATACCAATGCCATTGAAAATTAAAAAAACGAAACTAGAGCATGGGATAGTAGCACTTTTAAAACCAAAAATGTTTGTGTAATTTTTTCAGCGTTTTTTATTGGTTCCGCATCAATTCCATGTGGATATAGTGTTTTTAAAGCTTCTTTGCGTGTTGCAGCCTTTAATGAAATATATCCTGTGATCGATACGGATACATCCTATAGTAACTAGATGGGGAACGTGACAGAAGGCTGTCGGATACTATATTTCTACTAATAAATTTTAAGATATTTTAAAGTCAAAAACAACTTAATAAATTGACATTTGTGCATACATATTATTACTTTCTTGTTCACACTATAGCCCAATTAGAGGCTTTCGTTACTTCAACTGCTCAAATTGAATTAATTGAAGATGCGGTAAAAAAATTGTGCTCTGAAAGGCAGAATAAGTAAAGAGATTAAAAATAAATTAGAAATAGTTATACAAAAAAAAAAAATTATGGACTTAAAAAATACGCAACAAATTGCATAAATAATTCCAACAACGAAAACTTAGGAACTGAATATTCTACAAACGAAATAGCAGCATTTAAATAAATTCTGCTGACGTGAAACATTAATTTTTATTACGTAAAAGTTTTTCAGAAAAAATTGTCAAAGATTTACCTTTGACAATTTAAAAAGAAAATTATTCATTCATGAACGTACTAAATAAAAGTTCGACGTAACTTTATTTTATTTTCCACATGATTTGACAAAATATTTGTTAAGAAAGCATTGAAGCTAAGCTTTTTATGTTTTTTAAATTTTGTAATGACAAGATGTTTGTTAAGAAAGCAATGAAGCTAATTTTTTTTTTTTTTTAGTTTTTAATGCTTTTAAATGTTGAAAAAAGTTGATAAATGCATATTTTATTAGTTTTAAACACATATTTTTAAGTTTTTTTCTGCATATTTTATGTACATAAAACGTGATTTTAAATGCATGAAAATCTTGTCCCTATTAATAACAATCTCTACCCAAGTAGATAGACTAGGGTGCTGATGAAGTACGTTGCTGCACCTTTAGAAACTCACATTAATTAATAAAAATATTTCATTCAATAAAAGAATTGAAATTACTGAACTTAAGCCTTACTAAAAATTATTTCTGATTAAAAATTCACTATATGTAGTTCAATTAAAATCTAAAAATGTCTCAATTAAATAAATTTTTTTTTTTTTTCAAATAATTAATTTTTTATTCATTGCGAAAGCTTGTCGTGTGAGTGACCGTTAGTGCAATCCCTTTTAAAAAAAATTATTTTTGCTTAGTTATTTATTAGCTTTTTTTTATTCAAATTTAGATGGATCAACAAAATATTAATAAAAAAAATTAAAAGCAAATGCGATACATTGGCAAAATAATAAATAACCCACAAAAACTGATGGGTTATAGAGCAAAACAAATAGAATTGTCCCGAAAGTACAGAATAAAAGTGCGAGAGAATCATTGGCGTAGCTAGACATTATTTCTGGGGAGGGGAGGGGGGGGGGGCAAACACAATTTTTTTTAATTAGTGTTTTTTATGGTAATTGTTAAAATTTAAGCTTAAAATTTTTTAAACGCACTAATAATCCCAAATTAATATTTTACTTATTAAGTTAAATATATATTTTTTATTAAAAATACATTGAAATTGGAAATTAAAAAAATATATTTTACTTAATAAGTAAAATATTAACAAGTAAAATATTGGTTTGGGATTATTAGTGCGTTTAAAAAATTTTATACAGTTTTTTTTTTATTTAACATTTTTTTTATTTAAGTTAAAACATAAATTAACAGTCCAGTTTCAATAACAAAAATGAAGTTATAATTAAAACTAAAAAAAAACAAAACATTCAAAACAAAAACAATATATAGACAAAAAGTAAAGTATGTTTTAGAAAAAAACTAAATAATAATAATAATAATCTAATAATAATAAACTAAATAATAATAAAATTAATATTAGTTTCCAACAAGTTTATATGTTCATATGGAAAAATTATTTATGTATATACTATATTTGAATACAATATTTTGAAAAGATACAAGCAAGAAATGATTTCATTCATCATTCATGATTTCATTTCTTAATAATTTATTATTTAATTTAAAAAAAATTTATCTGTTGGTGCATAAATAAAAATAGAAAATTGCCATTTATTATTTAGTTACCCTTCCAATATTGAAGTTCTGAATCAATACTATATTGTTGCGATGAATGAACTTACATAATTACATAAATAAGTACAAACATATGTGTGCAAGTATGTATATACACGTATTGTATGTATTCAATTGAAAAAAATTTTATGTGCATATATATACAGGGTGGGCCAAAAGAAACCAAGGGGTGTAAAATAACTTTTTTGTTTATTAATTTTTTTTTTATTTTTTCTTTCAGATTATATAGACAACACTTGGAGAATTTATAATGGAGAGGTTCACAACTGAACAGAGAACCAGAACAATAGAATTTTATTATTTAAACCAGAGATCAATTATTTTAACGCAAAGAGCATATCGTCGACATTTTAACGTCAGAATTTCGCCCCCTAAAGCGATGATTCGTTGCTTAGTTAATCGTCATCACCAACATGGCAGCGTAAGAGATTTGCCTCGAACCGGTAGACCACGTTTAAGTCGCACTGCGGAAAATATTGAACGAGTACAGCAAAGTGTTAACGAAGCACCAGAAACATCTGGCAGAAGGCGTTCTGCTCAGTTAGAAATGTCTCGTACGTCACTACGGCGCATTTTAAAAAAAGATTTACAGTTATACCCATATAAGGTGCAATTGGTCCAAGAATTAAAACCCGCAGATCATCGGCAACGTCTAAATTTTGCAGTTAAATTTCAAGAGTTGGCCAGAAATGAAATCAACTTTATTGAAAATTTGATTATGAGTGATGAAGCTCATTTTCATTTGAATGGCTTTGTTAATAAGCAGAACTGTAGGTTCTGGGGTTCTCAAAATCCAAGAGCCATTCATCAACGCCAATTGCACCCCATCAGGTGTACAGTATGGTGTGGGATCACATCTGAAAATGTCATTGGGCCCTACTTCTTCGAGAATGAAGATGGAAGTGCTGTAACCGTAAATGGAGAGCGGTATCGGTTTATGATAGAAAATTTTTTACGTCCTGCTCTTGAAAACAGACCTGGTATGTGGTTTCAGCAGGACGGAGCCACTGCCCATACTGCCCGAGACACAATGGCACTTTTAAGTCAACTTTTTAGAGAGCGAATAATTTCTCGAAATTCGGAAATTATTTGGCCAGCGCGATCGCCAGATTTGACAGCACCCGACTATTTTCTTTGGGGTTTTTTGAAGGAGCGAGTGTATGTGAACAAGCCAGAGACAATCCTTGAACTCAAGGCAAACATTGTTGCAGAAATTCGAACGCTACAGCCACAAGTTTTGAAAGATGTTATGGAAAATGCTCTAAAAAGAGCCCATCAGTGCGAAGCTGAAAACGGTGGTCATTTAAGAGACATCATTTTTCATACTTAGTGTAAAAAAATTTCCATTTTGTATATTATATAATCTGAAAGACAAAATAAAAAAAAGTTAATAAACAAAAAAGTTATTAAACTTTTACACCCCTTGGTTTCTTTTGGCCCACCCTGTACATGCATACATATCGATAGTTGAGTTTTTCAGTGATTTCAATAAATTTCACACTAATACACCTCATCACAAAAATTTATTGCAATAGTGTAAAAAATAGCGCTTTTACAAGCAGTTGTACAAAAAAGTTACATTTTGAATATTACACTTTCTGTTATGTTTTACCTTCTCCTGTAAAGTTACAATTATTTGCGTTAGGGCCTTTCCATTTGAGACCAACGATATATTGACCTGTGTAAGTTGATATCTCATGAAAAATTTCGGCCATCAAAAGTACTGATACCAAAATTTGGACCTAGGAATATTTTTCACAAGTTTTCCACTTGTCTAACAAAGTTGTATATGAACATGAATTGTTTTGTTTTGTTTTCTAATAAAAATAAAACATATGTATATATGTTTAAAGAGGAAATTTTGATTTGTTCGATTTTCTGACGATTTTTCGGACATGAAATGACGATTATTTTATATTTTATCGGGATTTCGGGATTTTTCCATCATTTTATCTGGCAGCCCTGGATTGAACCATAAATATGCATACATACATACATACATGTGTGTGTACGGGTATATATACCCTCTAGCCAGCGTAGAACCATATGTCTCTGTGTCAATACTATTTCTCCAGCGAAAATTGCACTAGTTAAAATGTCGACATCTTTCCTTTTATGTGCGAGTAAAGATACGTTAGAGACAGCAGTTCTAGTGTATTTCTGGTGATATTGTCAATGAACGCGTCAATATATTGTTTTCCTTTTTTATTATGCTGTGCAATAATATTAAAAAAATGTATGTAGACGAGGGTTACTAAAATCTACTAGTAAATCTTTGGTTCAAATATCTCCATATGGTCGTAAAAGAACTACCTTCTCAATAGTGCTAAAGTCTACTGGTAGATTTTCAATTACAACCGTATGTTATATGTAAATAGGCGATTACATTGACTGGGGTGCATCTAGTCAGTAGCACTGTTGACAATGTCACTAGAAAATCACTATAATTTAACTATTGACAACGAGCGAGGAAATATCGATATTGTAGACTAGACCCCCTAAAATTTACTAGTGAATGTTTGGTGTCAATGTCTCCATGTTGACCCAAAGGAAGTATTTAGTCAGTAATGATAGTCTAGTGGTGGATTTTCAATGACAAGCTAATGTTAAATGTCAATAGATGATTACATTGGCTGGGGTACACCTGGTCAGTAGTACTACTGACAATGTCACTAGTAAATCATTACAATTTCACTATTCGCACTTTCTGCAGGGTAGTATATGAATATATACAAGGTATTTGCAGATCATAATTTTTCGCTATTTTTTTAATTTTAATCTAAATAAAAATTGGTGGCTATTGTTACAAACAATTTGACAGTAGAAAATCTTAGAACACCTTAAAACAACTTGTCTTGCTACTAACTACGTACACTAATACAATTTTATTAAGAATTTGTTGAAAGCTTCATACACACATACATATCTACAAACATGCATTATAAATTCACATGGAGTTTACTATTTGTGATGTTTTGAAGTGCTGTAAACTTATAGCTTTTTGGGTATTTGTTATCTAATAAATGTATGCATATTTAGCGATTATTCGAAAAGTTTGTATAAAAATTACTGGTGATTTTCATGAGTAATTTTAAAATAAATAAAAAATAGAATTTTTTAATATTACAGGCAAAAGAATATGTTTTAAAAAGAATTTGTAATAAATCCTGGGGGGGCATTGCCCCCCCCCCCAGAAAGGCCTAGCTACGCCTATGGATAGAATAGAGTGGATAGCAAGTTAAAAAGAAAGAGAGAATATGATAGATCGAGAAAAGGATTCGGACTAATCGGCAAGTGGAGAACAAGAAATGTGATAGGTATTATAGCATTGCACAGATACATCTGTTTGCACTAGTTTTGCGTGTTCTTTGGTTCTGGTATGAAGAAATATGTTATTTATCGTTTTCTGTTACTAGTTGTAAATGTTGATTTTTTTAAGCAATTATTGTATGGTTGGGCAATGAGCAAATGAAAACAACACATTTATTTTTTGTTTGTTTTTCTAAGGCAAATAAGATACATAAAACTGCTTTTACCATAAGTGCCTTATAATGTGTTGAGAAAAAATGTAATTGGCTGATGAATGAATGAATGCGCTGATTTACACGGGCATAATTGTGCTGGCATAACATGCTAGTTTGTAGGCGAGAGAGGCAGAGAGGGTGGTTTTGCGGTTGGCATAACTTTTCAACCAGCTTCAACCCCGCATTAGCAGCATAAAACCAATACACATACAACTTAAAAAACAGCAAATGTTAAATGAATGCTAAAAACACTAACACACACACAGCTGTGTAAACGAATACATTTTGTGCCAGATGAATTAGTCTCGTGTAATTTGGAAAAGAACAAAAATTGTGCGGCTTAAAAATGTTCTCGTCTAAACTACCTCAATGAAAGCAAAATTGCACATACATATGTAAGTAAATGCTACATGTACATGAAACACATACATTTGTAATTACTCTAAGAGAAAAATTGTCTCTTTCTCTCTCTATACTTTGGCTGCGCCACAAAATAATATAACGAACGTCCGCACATACATCTGCACATTTTTTTATATTTGTTGCAATAGTGGTTTTTTTCATATATTTGTATTACAATATGTATTTTTTGAGCAAAAACAGATCAAACAGTTGCTCAGCAGCAATACAATAAGCTATTGGTATTTGTTTTCAATTGTATTTTAATTTGGAAAAGCACGCACACACAATAACTCTTACTAGATATACCAAACGGACGACACACTCGTCCGTATTCTAGAATCAAAATGTAAATAATTTAAGATTCAAAGAAAATTTATCTAAACGTCATAAAAAAATTCATTAAAACACAGCCACACACAAACTTACATACATATGCAAGCATAATTAAATAATACATGAAATTAAAAAAAGCATAAACAAAATCCCTTCAACCAACCTAATTCAATTTATTCAACTCTCTTCCTTTAAGTATTATGGCTTTGATACAACAACAAATAAGAGAAAAACAATTGTAAGGTCAAGAGAAATACTACAAACACACACACACACACTCATGTTTTGTTTCTCTTTTTACTTGCAAGGTAATAAATGCGTGTGTAATATGTGTGCATGTAGTAGTAGCAACTTAAAACGCTTATAGCTCCCAAAATGGTAAACCGATTTCAATAAAATATAGATTCTGCACATCTGTATAAAAAATCCTTTAAAACCATATAAATCTTTTTAAAATCGGTGCGGTGGTACCAGCGTAAAAGGGATTACAAAAAACATGTTCGCCTATTAATTATAACTCTTATACTAGTTCTGTCGCTCACACTACAATTATATGGTACATACCATTGTATATTTGTTTTGGTTATACAAACGAGTATACAAATGCAACCCTTTAATAGGTATTGGAGCAAGCAATCTCTTGGAAATGGTGTAAAGAAGGCAGAAAGGGCACTGCCAAAAAATGCAGAAAGGCGAAAAATTGTTCTTGATGTATTAAATAAAAAAATACGATATGGATATCTCTTTTTTATTTTTTCTTCTTCTTCTTAGCTTAGATACTAATGTAATGACTATAATTGTATATATAACTGCACACAAAACTGCAGTGGAAAAAATGTCGCGTGAGTGACGTCGCCTGAGTGACCCAGAAGAATCCTTCGAAAAAAATGGCAGGCCAAATTTTTAAAAATCATAAGTCTAATAATAAAGCTTATTTCAAAAATATTTAAAGTTCAAAATTTTCACACAATTCGCAGAGTTTGCCGATTATTAGCAACGATGTCTAAAGCCATGTCTATTTGAATTCGCGTGAGTGACCGCTCTTTTGTGGCTTTTATCTCAAAAGATAAAAACCGGAGGCTCTCAATTTTTTTTTTACCATTGATAGTACTCTCAAAATACTACAAAAAATACGAAAGTCGTGTGAGTGACCGCGGAAATGCCCTTATGTAATTTTTTGTGACAAACAGTTCGAAACACATTTTATAAATTCTTCAAAAAGCTAAACTTCTATCCAAATTTCGTTAAAACAAATTACATACTTAACTTTTGTATATTTCCAATACCCTGCTCTACTTATATAATTTTGTCAAAACTTATTAACTTTTCCTTGCATTTACAACTTAAAAAGAAAGAAAACTAATATTAAAATTATTGTGTTGCACCCGTTATTATTTAAAAAAAAATTCACTCTTTGTTTTACAAATATTCACGTTAATGTCAGTTTTCATATTTTTGGCTTGTTACGGTTATTGAACAAATATCTGCATAAATAGATATGTACATAAATAAAAATCATTAGGGAAGTAACTGTTTTGAGAAATATTTTATATTTCTTCCTTCAAAAGCTATCACAATTATAATTAATTATTAATTAAATTAAATGATAATGTTTAAAATAAAAATCTTAAAACTATTAACTTTAGCTGTGCTCAAGTTAGGTTAGATTAGATTAACAGATTTCCCGAGAAAAGAGAAAGTGTTTGGATCACTGGGGTCAATGCAATCAGGTTCCTTTGTGTTACCTGTGAGGGAGAAAGAGAGCGAGATAGATGAGGGGACGTGCTATAGCAGATAAGAAAGAGAGTAAGGTTTGGAAGGTCCGCTTGTGGGCGTGCTAAAAATTATTGCAGCTGGAGTTGGCGGTTGAACTAGCCACTACTCCTAATAAAGGAGAGCAAGTCTTTAAGCTCACGCTGACAGTTCAGAAAAACTACTGAAAACCCTCATTAGTACAGCGCGAAAGCGTTGGTGTAGGATTGTTTTACATGGTGGCATGTTGGTGCATTACAAAAAATTTATAGCATCATGAGAAAATTGCAGTACCATCTTCCCGATTTTAATGATGTGATCTCATATCCAGAGAAAGAAGTTGTGTTTCAGCAGGATGCAGACCCTAAACACACCTCAAAAATCGTTAAGGAATGGCTGACTGGGAAACATTTTCAATTGATGCAGTGGCCTCCGCAAAGTACTGATCTCAATCCAATTGAGAATTTGTGGTCAATTGTGAAAAGACGTTTGGCAGAATATCGAACGGCTCCATGTATCTAGATCGAGTTGTGGCAATTTTTGTAGCTGGATTGGCAGAAAATTCCAGACGAACTTAACCAAAAATTGGTTAAAAGTATGCCCAAACGAATCAGGTGACCCAATAAATTAATTTATGAAGGAACGCGCTGTTTTAGGAGGTTTCAAAATTGAATCCAGAGGATCCCTAGGTGGAAATGTCTACTCTTCTTATAAACCTAAGTTAATTTAATTTATAATGAGGTTTGATGGAGGAGAAGGAGGATGAAGTTCTTCTGTTATTTCCATTGAATGGGACTCAAATAGAGCTTTTGGGACCACAAACAAATAGCAGGATAAATTGATTGCAATATGTATGTTCTCGGTATTTTTTGTGGGCAAACAAATAATTTAACGAAAAAATTGCTAATTCAAGTCTATTAATAGCAACAAGGTAAAATTGAAAAACAAAATTATAAATTAAAAGAATATTTCTTAATTGTTTTTGGCCAATTTCACACAAAACTAAAAGAATTGAATAATTGAATTGAAAGATAAGTAATTGAATTCAAGCTTTTTTAAGTAAAAAATTAAAACAACAAAAACACTTTTTAAAAGCCTTTTTGCTACTCTAATAAAATTAACAAAAAAAAAAAAAAAAAATTACCGTAATCTATGCTTCACCATTATCATGGCCAAAAACAAACTCAGTCTCGAATGTAAAACCGAAATATAAAAACTTAATAAAAAAAAACGATTTCAGGCATTGTAGTCAAATTTTGAAATTTAACAAAGAAAAAAACTCTCTCTTTATTGTATTTAATTAACAGTTGTGTCTTGATAAAAGCCTTAGCAAGGTGACCAGGCTTTGGGGTACTTGCGAAAATCAATGATGTTTTAATATCCTTTCAAGTTTTAATCGGAAACCTGGCCTGTTTCCTGTTTTTATAAAATGAAAAACTTAATTTTATTGTTAAAAGTGTTAAAAAAAGAAGAGAAAAAGTCAAAATTATATACACAAATACATATGTACATATATTTTTTTCGTAAAGAAGGGCGCATGTCCATTGTCAAAACCACAAATAACTAAAATGGCAAAAAAAAATCACAATCCCTTTCTCCTTAGTCACCTTTTTTCTTTGTTTATAATGCATTGAAAGCATTTAAATATAAATTTGTATGCAGTTGTACGATAGTGTTGTAAAAAGCGGCCACTTTTGAATACTCAGTACTACTTGATACTTTTTCAATTGGGTACTCGATACTACTCAATACTTTATATATGTATGTATGTATATGGGAAGTTAAAAATTATTATTTATACTATATTATTGACAATGGAATATGGAAAACAAAGATTAAATACAAGTATATTTAAATTAATTAATAACAAATGAAAATAAATAAGTTTGAAGATTAGTTTTTGTACATACAAATTTTTTAACGTACTCTTAACACTTCAATTGCATTAACTTTTTCTGTCCAATAGTATTTATTAATGACTGAAGTAGTTAAATAATGCATTTTATAGTACTTTTTTTAGTGGCTGTTTGTTACACTAACTCCATGAGGTTCAGAGTCATATTTATTTGTATCAAGCTCACAGAGTTATACAATTCTGATGTATTTTAAAGGAAGACTTTCGCTTAAATACTACAAAATGTAACCCTGAAAGTATTGAGTAGTTACGTTTGTGTATTGAGTACCAGGAAAAACTCCCGGTATTGAGTACTCAGTACTCAAATACTCAATATTTTTACAACACTATTGTACGAGGGCGTTAGGGAATGCTGTCTAGTAGGAAAATCACCAACAAGTAGATTATATTGGAGCTTTCAGCTGGTACCTAAAGCAGCTTTGAACTGCAAACATTTAGGAGGAACCTGTAACTTCCCACTGTCGCCACCGCAAGGTACGGTCTTAATTTTGGCATCGGGTTATATATAGTTTAGAAATTTTCTTTGGGGAGGAATGCGGAGGACTGTAGACAAGCTAATGCAGCTTCCTAAAGCGTTGAACAAATTATCGCTTGAGAGGAAATCATTAACGAAAAATGTCGCTGTCTAGCGATTTAATAGCTTATGATTTTAATATCTCCTGGTAGTACATCATCGGTTATTGTGAATCATACAAATAAGTAAAATTCACAATAGTGATATGCTTTGCCACAATTGTGATTTGCTTGTCCTTGGTGGCAAACAACAATTAATAAAATACAACATTCCATTTGGGGTTTTTGTACCAGAAGTGCCAAAATAATGGCATATATTCGGGTAATTTTAATACCGACCTCGACTTGCTATCATCTGGACATGCAAAATGTAGTTCAATTTAAAATGTCGAGTGGACATAATATTATCAGCATCATTCCATACCACCAAACTTTTCTGTTGTTTTTTTTTCTCATCAAACAGTCCATGTTCCAGCATTCTGCCACCAATCGACCGACCAGCATCTTCTGGGCTGCATTTTTACCAAACGTTCTACTTTTTTTTTTTATTATTTTGAAAGTAGAATAAAACTTCAACAACAAATGGACAAAATTGGATTTACATGCGAAAAGTGGAAACAGTAAAAGCCAAATTATAAGCTTAACATTGATTCCATACAATATTGTGGCAAACACAGGAAACATACATACGCACACGTTCAGCTATAGAGTAGCATACCACACACACACCCACCCGTATATGTATACATTAAAATTTGCTTGTTTTTTGCATTAAGAGTCCTGTGCAAGGACTATGTACATACGCACTTTTATTAAGGCTCAAACCGCCTCACGGACAGTGGTCTAAAGCAAGCATAATTGAAAATATTTTTCCGCTAGATTTAATGGGAAGTGGTATAGTAACGCTCCATATAATTATGTATATAGTTGAAATACAGCGATATTGTTTAGCATTGGAGTACTTTTTAATTTGTTTACTGTTGTAAAAAATATAAATTAGTATGTAAAAACAATACAGTCTCAATAATTTATAACTTAGAATGTTTGAAGGAAATGTTTAGCAAGTTTTTAAGGAAAATTTGTATATGTCTAATTTATAAAAAATATTTTTAAAATAAAAAAAAATTATGAAAATTCGTTTTATAAATCTTTTATAAATCAAAAATATCTAACAAAATTTTTACATCACAAAAATTTTTTAAGAAACTAAATTTTCTTGAGATTGAGATTTTATATGAATCATTATGTGGGAAAATGGGACAACCCCAATATGATTGTTAAATATTTGGTCCTCTAAGATAAACTTTCAGATAACTTTTCCGGAATATATTGGTCTTTCTACCAAGTACACATTCAAATACGCGAAAAAAATTCCTTAAATTTCTTGGTATTTGACACCATGTAAATAATGTGAAATATTTATTAAGCAACAATAAGTACATTACAGTTCTATATTCCGTATTATACGCTGGCATTTCGCAATATATGAATTTTTTTACATCATGTAAATTATGTATGTATATGACTGCGTAAAAGATGTAAAAAAAGTATAATGCTTAAATTTTTGGAAAACTTGAAAATATTTTACTATCCTTAAAATCTTAATATAACAACTGTTCTTATATTTTCTCTGGTTCTATAATTTTTGACATCGCGTAAATAATGTAAAATATGGGTAAAATATAATTGAATGCGCTAATTTTTATTACAAGGCTTACCATTACCACATTCATTTTAGCTTTAACCAAAATTTAATATTTTACATGATTTAAAGAATGTATGCGGCTGTGTAAACAATGAAAAAGCGCATATGCATACTTAAATATTTATTAAAAGAAATAAAAATAGTTCTACCGGCACACGCGCCCAGAAACAAAAAATTTATTTGATTTTCGCGATATTTGATGCATTGACATCATGTAAATAATGTAAACAATAAAATATGCATGAATTTTTTAGAGTTTACTGAATGTGCTTAAAATTACGTATTAACAAGTTTTAGTTTTGTAAATTGCATCCATACATCAGAGAAACAAGTCGAGGCAAAATTATCGGCGGCGGCGGCGCAGTAGTTTTGTGACCGACGGCAGCGCGCCGACAGAATTTTCGGCATATGAAAATTTAAAGAAAAAATAAAAATTTAAACTGAAAATTGATTTTAGAAATTTTTTCTCGGAAATTTGTCTTCGAGCAGATAAAATTTCGGCTCATTTTGAGCCGATACAATCGGCGGCGGCTTGATATATAGGAAAATAACCGGCGGCGGTGCGCCGTCGGCTTCGAGCCGGTCGACTTGATTCTCTGCCATACATGCATTTGTTTGTATATACATGAATAATTACATACATACATAATTAAACACATACATATATGTATGCATATGTATGTATGTATACATAAACTTGCGTACTGCCTGTCTAAAACGAATACATAATATTTAAATTGTCCCTATGAATTCTTTTTGAATAATTAAAAATGTGAAAATTAATTTTTTACATCATGTAAAGATTGTATGTTTCTGTATAAACAATATAGGAACGCATCAACCCAAACATGAAAACTATACACATTATGTCATTTCCCTATGCCGGAATTAAAAAAGTTTTTGATTTTCTCGATATTTGAATTATCGACATCATGTAGATAATGTAAAACATCATAGATTTTTTTCTCCATGCCAATTGTTTACTGCCTGAATAAAGCATAAAATTAAATTAAATTTTTTCGATTTACTAATTGTTGACACCGTTTAAATAACAAAAAATATAAAATTTAAATCTTTGTCATTGTAAATAGTGTAAAATATGGGCAAAATATAAAAAATGCGGTAATATTTATTAAGCATCCATTTCAATTGTACACAAAATTTTTTTTACATCATTTACATGTGTATGTGCCTGTGTAAACAATGAAAAAACTCATATGCATATTTAAGAAAATAAAACTTGTTTTATTTGATTTTCTCGATATTTCTATTGTTGATGATATGTTAAAATGAGTTGAAACTTCGATTTTTTTTACTCCATGCAAATTGTGCGCTGCCTGAATAAAGCAATTAATATTGAAATTTTCACGATTTATTAATTGTTGACGCCGTGTAAATAATTTATAATATAAATAAATGCGCTAATATTTACTACACATTTATTTCAATTGCACAAAAGAATTGTTTACATAATTTACATGTTTATGTGCCTGTGTAAACAATGAAGAAATGTATATGCACACTTAAACATTTAAGAAAATAAAACTTGTTCTACCAGCACACGCTCCCAGAAATAAAAATTTCAGTTGATTTTCTCGATATTTGAATTGTTGACATCGTGTAAATAATTTAAACAATAAAATATGCATGAATTTTTATATAGTTCATTGAGCATATTTATTTAACACATATCTTTAGAATATAGGAATATTTTACATCATGTAAATTGTGCAAATATGTGTGTAAACAATATAAATTTGTATGTGCTCGTTTTGTTTTTGCCTTCTGAGTAATATTATAGCATAATTCTATTTATTTACTTGAAATTGTGTGATTCAGATAATTGTTTACGTTGTGTAAATAAATTTTTTTTTTCGAAATAAAAAGATTAAATAAAGTGGTTATATTTACTTTAGGAAGAAATTTAAAGTAGGAAGTTATTTCAATTATTTACATCATGTAAATAATTTAAATTTTTTATTTTTTTAATAATCCGCCTAATATATTTAGATCTCTTTCCCTAACCAAAGCCTTTTATATCTTTTGCAATAAATTTTATAAAATACAACAATTTAATATTTTCCGTTTTTTTTTCTTTCACACCCACTGTGCCATTAACAAAAATAATGCGTTTGATTTGTTTTTATATTTTTTTGCATCGAATTTTATTTGACTCTATCTCCTTCATTCAGTCTATTTTATTTGTAAAAAACAAATATACACAATACATATGTACATACATATGTATATGCATGGTTCGCATTATTTTTTATTTTTTTTTAATTTAAATATAACTTAAATAAAATAAAATAAAAATTTAGCCAAAAAGTGCGTTTGCCATTTACTTGGGGAACTAAATATACATACGAACTGTAGGCATTAAAGTACAGTTTTTCATTGAAAATCAAGCTTAATTTTTTTTATATAGGGTGTTTTTTATTGAGGTATAGAACTTTAAGTTGGCATCACTTTTTTAACTGGCGGCCATTTTTTCAGCTGTCAAGTGATTAATATTTAGTTTGTTTTGCCATTTCATCATTAACAGGTTGACAAAAGAACAACGCTTGCAAATCGTACAAATTTATTTCGAAAATAATGGTTCAGTTCGCGAAGTTTACCGCAAGCTCCGTCCATTTTATGGTCGACATAATCGTCCATCAGAGCAATTAATTCGGTTAACCATGGATCGTTTTCGCACTACGTTTACTCTATGTGATAATACGCATCCGCAGAGACGTCGAACAGTGCGCACCGAAAAAACAATTGCCGCTGTAGAGCAAAGTGTTGAAGAGGACCCGAATGAATCGATTCGCCACCGTGCACAGCAATTGGAGCCGACTAACCGACTATTTTGTTCCCGAATTGGATGGCATGAATGTGGATGAGTTGTGGTTCCAACAAGACGGCGCTACATGCCACACAGCGCACGTCACAATCGATTTATTGAAGGAAACATTCGATGAGCGCATAATTTCGCGGAATGGACCTGTCAATTGGCCACCAAGATCGTGTGATTTGACACCATTGGATTATTTTCTTTGGGGATATGTGAAGTCGCTCGTCTACGCCAACAAACCAGAAACGTTAGGGGACTTGGAAGCCAACATTCGTGGCGTTATTGCCAACATACGGCCCCATATGCTCGAAAAAGTGGTTGAAAATTGGACCTGTAGAATCGGCTTTATTCGAGCCAGCCGCGGCGGCCACATGCCCGAAATCATATTTAAACATTAATGGCATAAAATTATCCTTCCAATAAAGCCAAATTGATGGACATTAAAACGATTTTCTTGTGTTTTATTTCAATTCGAAGTTCTATACCTCTGAAAAAAACACCCTATAGTACTCTGCTTTTGGGAGTTGTTACATTTGCCAGCCAAATCCTGTCTGTCACTGTCATTGTCAGACAGCAAATGTGGTTAAAACAAAGCAATAACCAAAAAAATATATAACAAAACAATGAAAATTTATCCTTTTTTATAAAAAAGTAAAAAAAAATTTATATTATAATTAATGTGTTTTTAATACATTTTTATCGTGCTCATATTCATGTGCTCGTTCTGCCCTTCTCTTTTTATTTATTACAAATTTGAATGTATTTTTTACATAAATCCCAGTTCTGTAATAAAATTTGCTTTTATTTAAAAAAAAACTATACATGTGCATATTCAATTATATTTTATGTTTATACTCACTGCAGTAAAAAAAAATAAAACTAAATTATTTATGACATAAGCTTATGGCCTGGTAAATAATTTATGCAAAATTTTATTGTCTGCAATAAAATTAAAAATTATTGAGGAGCTTTAAAAAATATTTTATTAAAAACCTCAATTCTCCAAGATTAAAAATAGTTTTTTTTTTATATTTTTACTTGATGTAAAACCTGCTTCACACACAAAAAAAAAATATATGTCGTTTTTGCCCCCCGCTTAAAATCAAAACTTGAACAAGAGACAGTTCTAAATAGGGTTTTATGTAAAGAATTATATTAAAGAAGTGGTCGAAATGAAATATGCGCTCTAAACTAGAAAAATCAATTATTTACATAAAGCAAATAATATATTACACTATGTAAACAATTTTCAATAAATTTTTGTTCATGAAATTTAGATATTCAAAAGATCGAATTAAAATTTGCTAGAACTTTCTTTTCATTCATGCGATGTATGCAAAAGAAATCTAAATTTTAAAATGTATTTTTTTTTTTTTTGGTAATAATTTATTTGTAATATCTGATTATTTGAATTTCTATTGCCTGCAAATTAATTTCTATTAATTTAGCATTATAAATAATGTAATATTTCATTTAAAAAAATTATCTGCTAGATATGCTACATTTTTACGCAAATTTATTTGAAACTTACTTTGTTGACAGGATGTACAAAATTTAAAATTCTCCCTAAACTATGGAAATATATCTTTATACGTAATTTCTCAGAAGGACAACTCAATTGTGTAAGTTTTGTTTAGAAATATATATTATTGACATCATGTAAACAATTAAAAAATGCAGGTCAACTATGGAAAAATTATATATTCTACTGGAATATCCTTCAACAATTTTCGCAGATTTTACATCTTTATGCATTTTTTTTTAAACTAAACTATTTAAAAATAGATTTTTACACAATTCACCAGAACCACAAGTCATTTGTGTATGTTTTTGTAGACATTTTTATTTGCTGTTTACCTGATGTAAAATATGTCAAATTACGAGTAATTCGGGCTTAAGTTCATAAATTTCAATTCTTATTGAATGAAATATTTTTATTAATTAATATGAGAAGAAGAGAAGAAAAATTAAACTAGACTTTTTAGCTGGGGGAATACCGATATTTTTCTGTACAGCCACGCACTTCATTAGCACCCTAGTCTATCTACTTGGGTAGAGATTGTTATTAACATCAGCTATTTAACGTAAATTTTAATGAAAGATTTTTACGTAATTTTCCAGAACGACAAATCATTTGTGTATGTTTTTGTAGAAATTTGAATTGTTGACCACGTGTAAATAATTAGAAACAATAAGGACAGCAATGAAAAAATTTTATTTACCAATAGCAAATTTAAAAATCTTCATGGATTTTTGCAATATTTTGATGCAAGTTTATTTAAAAAATTACTCTGTCTACCTGACGTAAAAAATTTAAAATTCTATGTAAACTACTGAAAAATAGATTTTTACGTAATTCTTCAGAACGACAACTTACTACTTTTATATGTTTTTATGGAAATTTGTCGTATTGACATCATGTAAATAATTGAAAACAACCAGGTCAACAATGAAAAAGTTATATTTACTAATAATAAATCTAGAAATGTTCATGAATTTTACATTTTTATGCAAGTTTATATTAAAAATCTATTTTTTTACCTGACGTAAAAATGTCAAATTTCGTGTAAAACATTAAAAATAGACTTTTACTCATTTCATCAGAACCCCAAGTCATTTGTATATGTTTTTGTAAGAACTTGTATTGTTGACATCATGTAAATAATTAAAAAATTTAGGTCAATAATGAAAAAATTATATTTGCGAATAATAGATTTAATAATTTTCTTGATTTTACATTTTTACGTAAGTTTTTTTTTTCTAATTGCTCTGTTTACCTGATGTAAAATATTTAAAATTCTGTGTAAACAATTAAAAAAAAACAACTTTATACACTATTCTTCAGGAACGTAAGTTATTTGTGCATAGTTTTGTAAAAATTTGTGTTGTTGACATCATGTAAATAACTTAAAATGCAGGTCAACATTGAAAACAATATATTGAATTATGTATAGCAAGCTTATTTCAAAAATGATTACTATGTTTACCTGATGTAAAAACGTCAAATTCCGTGTAAACTACTGAAAAAGAGGTTTTAAAGTCATTGTTCAGAACGGCAAGTTATTTGTGCATGTTTTTTGTAAAAATTGGTATTGTTGACATCATGTAAAGAGATGAAAAATGCTGGTAAACAAAGTAAAAATATAATAAGTACTGCATTTCGCAAAATTGATATAAAATTTGACGGAGAAATACATATGTATATATTTATTTAATAATAAGAAAAATATACATACATACGAGGGCGGTTCGGAAACTTCTTAGCCTATCAATGAAAGAGAATAGTTAGTTTTTCAAAAATATTTTTTTTTTTCAATATAATCTCCTGAAACTTCAATACACTTAGTCCAACGCTTTTCTAGCAATTCTATCCCTTGATTAAAATAGTTTTCCTCAAGGTCTTCAAAATAGTGGTTTACAACTGTAATTGCATCTTCATTTGAGGTAAAACGCTTGCCAGCAAGGAATTTTTTTAGATTTGGGAACAGGTAAAAGTCACTGGGAGCTAAATCAGGAGAATAAGGTGGGTGGTCAAGCAACTCGTACTTTAATTCGTTGATTTTAGCCATTGTTAAAACACTCTTGTGCGCTGGTGCGTTGTCTTGATGAAAAATAATTTTTTTGTGTTGTAAGCCAGGACGTTTTTCTCGAATTTGTAAATTTAATTGATCCAAAAGGTTGCAATAGTACTCTGAATTTATTGTTTTACCCTTTTGCAGATAGTCAATCAATAAAATACCTTTGAAGTCCCAAAAAACCGTTGCCATAACCTTACCAGCCGATTGAATTGTTTTTGCCTTCTTTGGGGCACTTCCTCCAGCTTCAGTCCATTGTTTGGATTGTTCTTTTGTCTCTGGAATATAGTGGTAGATCCATGTCTCGTCAACAGTTATGAAACGACCTTAAAATCCATTTTATTTCGCTTAAAACGATCCAAACAAGCTTGAGAAATGTTCATTCTTATGCGTTTTTTGGTCGACTGTTAACAAATGCGGCACCCATCTTGCAGAAAGCTTTTTCATCTGTAGTTCTTCATGCAAAATTAAATGGACTCGATCATTTGAGATGCCCATGATATTAGCTATTTCACGCACTTTTATTCGTCGATCATTTAATACCATATCATGCACTTTGGCTACAATTTCTGTTGTTGTTGCTGTTTTTGGACGTCCACTACGTGGTTCATCTTCAATGCTTGTACGACCACGTTTAAATTCAGCAACCCAATTTTTTACTGTTGCATATGAAGGAGCACTTTCACCTAACACATTCACCATATCATTATGAATTTCTTGTCCCGATAAACCTTTTTTATGTAAATATTTAATGACACCACGCATTTCTAATTTTTCCATTGTAAAAAAATCGCGGATGCGTCTTTTGTGAACACCTGTTTCTATATGAAGGAGTTGCCAGATCGAAACAAAATTTAACATGTGTTCATAGCAGAGATGGAAGTTTCCAAAACACTTAACTTTTTCCTGTTTGTACCGCACTTTTTGTGCTAGGCTAAGAAGTTTCCGAACCGCCCTCGTACATATTGTTGGTCACAAGTAGAAAGGCCCTAACTCGTATTTTCATTAAATTGAGTTGTTCAGTGATCCCAATACATTTCACATAAATACACCTCGTCACCAAAAATGTATTGCAATAGTATAAAAAATAATGATTTTACAAGTAGTTGTACAAAGTGGTTGTACAAGCTGATTTACTGCTTATTACGAGCATTATGTTTTTACCGTCTCCTGTAAAGTTGCAGTTATATGACTTGGGACCTTTCTACTTGTGACCAACGATATGTATATGTAATAATATGTACAAACGGTGTTAGGAATCATTCCTAGGAAGTTCATATATTCTAGAAAGTTGTTTATTATGAAATATGTGTAACCTACTAAGATTTCATATTCTTGTTTTAAATTTTCTGCTTTTCAAGCTTAATATAATGTTTTTAAAATGATTTTATACAAATTTTAATTATTGACAAAATGTAAAATTTGTTGTAAAATATTAAAATTACGAAAATCGTTCATTAACTTTGCGTAAAAACTTCTTTTTATGTATTTTGAAAGGAATTTTAATAAAATATAAATTGTTTTTACCATGTAAATAATGTAAAATAACATGTATATAATTAAAATTTTATACAAAATGCACTGAAATTATATATTTTCATTAAAATAATATGATTTTGAAAGATATTTTAGTTTCTTCAAAACGATCTTATAACAAATATTCAATATTTTAATTCTTTACATTACGTAAATTATGTAAAATTGTATCTAAACATAACGAAAATGCAAAAAAAAAATTTTTTAAATATATTCTAGGATTATTTTAAATTTATTCAAAAAAAAAAAAAGAAAAGCAATGTGAGTTCGATCACAGAGTAGATGTGTAAACATGTAGTATTGAAATTTTTTTTTGTTAAGTTGGAAGTGCTTATGCTTTTAGTATCTTTTTTTAAATTAATTAATTAAAAGTATCAAAACTTTCAATATTGTAAATACATAGGAATTTGTTGGTTTTTGTTTGTTTTATTAAACTTATTTGGTTAGTAAATGGGCACACTGCAGTATATCTATGTATATGTACTGCATTCAAAATTGCAGTAAGCAGTAAATTTATACCTGATTTACATTAAGCATTTTTTCATGAAATTTCATGAATTTTGTTGCATGCAACTTTTTCTATTTGCTAATTGCAGCGCTATAAAAAAGAATTTTATAGAAAAAAGGGCTTAGAATGAATCTCTGGTGCATTTTTGACAACTTTTTTGATATAAGTTGCTCCTCCAGGCCTCGTATTGGCAAATAAAAAATTTTCATGCAACTAATTGCATGAAAAAAATGCTTAATGTAAATTAGGTATTACTGATTACTAAAAAAAATTCAGTAAATTTTTACTGCTAATGAAATTTAATTTGCATTACCAGTAAAATCGTAGGGCCGTAATCATAATAAAATTGTAGCAAGTGGCAAAGTTTTTTCATTCAAATTTTGAAACTTTTGTATTAAAAACATTTAGCCACTTGGTAGAATTTCATAATGAATACGGGCATTACTGATTACTGAAAATTCAGTGCACCTCATCATATAACAAATCATTTAGGCAATTTATAAAAATTGTAGAAAAAATTTTAGTAATCAGTAAAAATTTACTTGTTACAACATTTTTTATTGTTTTTACTGAAACTTTAGTGGTACTGCAGTGCTCATCTATGGTAAATGCCTTTACTTTTACTTTTTAATTTTTAATTCCTGTTGTTCATCGTTTAGTTGTTGCTGTTCTTCTTGTTGTGTACGCATTGCAATTAAAATAAATTCAGTAAAGTGCGACTTTGACTCGCTCACATTCGGTTTTGATCATTTTTTTTTTTTGATTTAGCTTTCTTCCTTTTTAAAGTTTTTTTTTCAGTTTAAACGATTTTTTTTCAGTTTTATTGCTTTTTTCTTACTTTTTGGTTTTTTTTTAATTTTCGCAATTTTTTTCATTTTGGCGATTTTTTTCTGTTTTTTTGGGGTTTTTTTATTTTGGCGATTTTTTTCTGTGTTTGGGGTTTTTTTATTTAGGCGATTTTTTCATATTGGCGATTTGTTTGTTTAAGGATTTTTTTCATTTTGGCGATTTTTCCGGTTTTTCGTGATTTATTTTAGTTCTAGAGATTTTTTTTAATTTGGTGCTTTTTTTCGTTTTGGCGATTTTTTTTTTGTTTTTGGCGATTTTTTTATATTTGGCGATTTTATATTTTATTGATTTTTTAGTTCTACCGTTTGTGAAAATTTCAAGAGTTTTGCTCTTACGGTTTCCAAGATACAGCAATTTGTCAAAATTACAAGGTCAAAATTGCATTAACTGATGGAACACCCTTTAATTTAAACTTTTTAAATTTAGTGTTAATTGTTGTAGTCTGTATAAAAATACACTAACTTTTAAAATTTCAAGTGTATATATGTACATACAATTGTATGTATATTACATGGGATTTTAACATTTTTCGTTGCTCGTTTTGGAACACCCTTTAATTTTTAACTCTCATGCATTTGTTGTTGTAGTAGCCAAATGTCTACACATTGTGTCCAAATTTCAAGTCCGTAGCTCTTACGGTTCATTTTCACCTTTGTTGTACGGAAATATTCAGAAAAATAACCGGCGGCGGCGCACCGTCGGCTTCGAGCCGGTCGACTTGTTTCTCTGATACACTCGTACATAGCTCACACCGATTTGACAATACAAAGAAATCTCAGCAAAGAAATCAAAGTCAAAAGATTTTTACCCCCTAGCGTATAGATGTTTACACATCAAAAACAATTACATTTTCAAAGCGTTTACGCTGTAAATATATACAATTTTAGGTAAAAAAATAAATAAAATATGTAAATGTATATACATATGTATGTTATAAATAAGTTATAAAAAGCATTTGCAGAGCTTTATTTTAATTTTCCTTAAAACTAGCAATATCGCAAAATCACATACAAAGTATAATTTTAGCGTAAACAATTAAAATTAAAAATTATTTTTTTGCCAAAATTCAACTCTGTGTGAAAATATTTACATGACTGAAATATTTTTAAAATACATGTAAATAATTGAATATGATATTTAATATTAATTTTCTAAGCACAAACTTTTCAAGTAAATTTTCTTTATTTCCAGCTTTTTGTCATGAAACATAATTCACCAATTAGCCAGTAAGGCCAAAAGTAAGTAGTATGTATGTATTCTTTATTAAATCCAATATTAAAACATAATTTTATGAAAAACAATTTTTATTAATTTCCTGCAGTACAAAAAATATGTTGCAATACAATATTTTGTTTGGACTTGTTGTTGTGTTAATAATGCCACCCCAAAACATGCATATAAAATCATGTTTTTTTTTTTAATAAAAAATATAAAAAAATAAATACAAAAATATGCATATTCGTATTATTAAAAATAATGTTGGTGGTTAATTAAAAAATGTATCAAAAAGTAAAAAAAATAAAAAATAAAAAAAACAATACAGTAGACAACAGCAGCCAAATAAATATTCGCCCAAAATATGAAATTAAAAATGGCAGGCATAGGCAACCAAATATTAGGGTGACCTTAAGTTAGAAAATATACATACATATATATTTTGTTTTAATAAAACTGCCAAATATTTCTTATAACGAATTGAATACCAAACTTTAAAAAAAATAATACGAGTAGTAAATATAAGAGAATGAGAATTTCCTAATATTTTTTTTTTTTTTTAATTTCATTGTACTATATGATTCGCCCTATTGCTTAACAATAAATAATTTATTAAAAAATAAGTAAAATAAAAAAGTAGAGTTCAGCAGAGCAAAAACGAAATTCACATAGAACAACATGAAAAAATGTTAATGGAAAACCTCAACATATTAAAAAAAAAAAAAAAAAAAAAATGATGAGCAAAAAGTCATTGCAAATATAAAGTTATACATATGTATGTTCATACATGTATGTACTCGTGTGTAATCATATTAAATATTGAATTGATTAACCTCTTATTTGGGTGGTGAAAATTGTCCTACAGTTGGTGATATACATAGATTCAGTAGACTTAAAATTGTAAAATTGCACTATATAGAGTTCGCAAAACAATAATAAATTCAGTAAAGTGCGACTTTCGCACACTAAAGGTGGAAGTACATACCACGCGTTACGCGGCAACGCTTTTTTGGCTTGTTAAACGTTTAACGCTATACAAATGGAAAGTTATACAACACGCTTTTGAGTTTTTTTTTGTTTTAAAATTTAAAGCCTTTGCCGGCTATTCAATGCATGTTTTATCCATTGTTTAATACAAAAATTAATTTCTTATAATTTTTGTGTATTACCTGATTTACATTAAGCTTTTTTTTTTCGTGAAATTAGTTGCATGAAAATTTTTTATTTGTCAAAAGGAGGCCTGGAAGATCAACTTATATCAAAAAAGTTGTCAAAAATGCATCAGAGATTCATTATACGCCCTTTTTTTATATAAAATTCTCTTTTATAGCGCTGCAAATAGCAAATAGAAAAAGTTGCGTGCAACAAAATTCATGAAATTTCATGAAAAAATGCTTAATGTAAATCAGGTATATGTTAGCTTAAGAATCTAGTAACACTAGCTGTCATTTTGTATACAACGGATGAAAGTTGAAGAATGTTCAACTTTTTGCGAGGTACGCGCGTCGCGAACTTCTCTATGTAACTTGCCTTATGAAAACACACTATTTCAACTTTTTTGACAGCCGCATGTATCGCATTGAACGCGAGTTATGTACTTCCACCTTAAGGGTTCCGTACGGCGCTTGTCATTTATTTTTGGAATTTTTTCGGATTTTGTCGAATTGATGTTTTGTTTAGTTTTGGCGACTTTTTTGTTTTTATTTTATAATACATATTTTTAGTTTTAGCAATTTTTTCGTTTTGGCGTTTTTTGTTTGTTTTAGCGACTTTTTTCGGTTTTCAGTGATTTTTTTTTGCAATACATATTTTTAGTGTAGGCGATTTTTTAGTTTTGGCGCTTTTTTTCGTTTGGACGATTTTTTTTACGTTACATATTTTTTGTTTTGGGGTTTTTTCGTTTAAGCGATTTTTTTCGGTTTTGACGATTTTTTTTTACATTAAATATTTTTTGTTTTGGGGTTTTTTTCGTTTAAGCGATTTTTCGGTTTTTGGCGATTTTTTTACATACATATTTTTAGTGTAAGCGAGTTTTTAGTTTTGGCGCTTTTTTCGTTTTGGCGATTTTTTTTGCTTTTGTACAATGAATATTTTTAGTTTTGGCGTTATGTTTTTGTTTTGACGTTTTTTTTCGTTTAAGCGATTTTTAGGTTTTCGGCGATTTTTTTGTAATACATATTTTTAGTGTTAGCGATTTTTTAGTTTGGCCCTTTTTTCGTTTTGGCGTTTTTTTTTACATTATATTTATTTTGTTTTGGCGGTTTTTTTTTTTGTTTAAGCGATCTTTTTACAATTTATATTTTTAGTGTTTAGCAAATTTTTACTTTTGGCGCTTTTTATTAGTTTTTGGGAATTTTTTGTTTTTTTTTATAATCAGGTATGTGATGAAAAACGATTTAGATACAAAAACAATTTGAAAACGATAAAAGGTGTGATATTTATTTATTTATTTATTATACATATTATACAAAGTAAATTTGCATAATATGGTGTTGCACAAATATGGACGGGGTAACTAGACCATATGCCCAAGATGGTATTAACAGTATTTTAAAAGGTTTTGTGACTGACTGTACACGACCTATGCCTTCACATAGGAAGTGGTTGTTAAAGAAATTCCAAAAAAAACCGCAAGATTATACGGTTATCCGTGGCAGATCAGTCAACCAGTGCAAGCGAGACGAAAAACTCTCGAAGCCCAAACAACATGCACAAGCCTGACCGCACTTAAGAAATAATTACGATAACGCGAGAGATGTTCCTCAACCCAGAGCTGCTTTACGACTGAAAAGGTGTGATATGTTTCTTATAGTCGTTTTGTCAATAATTTTAAAACTTGTTTTTAATCGTATTTCCAGACATTTTTGATAAATTTCACAGTTCCAATATGTGATTTATGTTTTGTCTTCTAGTGTGCTTTTTAGAAGTCAGTAGTTTAAGATAAGCTCAAAAATGATGCTCAAAATCTATCGGAATTCATCACACCTTTTCAAAACGATTGTTTTGAAATCGTTTTGAAAACGATCGTTTTCCATCACATACCTGAATATGAACATGTTTTTAGTTTTGGCGATTTTTTCTTCTTGATGTGTTTTTTTTTTTCGTTGTAAAGATTTTTTCGGGTTTTTGCGTTTTTTGTTTGTTTTTGCACTATACATATTTTTAGTTTTAGCGATTTTTTAATGTGGTTTCTTAATTTTGTTGCTGGTTTTTCGTTTGGGCGATTTTTTTTTGACATCTTTTTTTTTTTGTAATTTTTTTTTTGTTTGAATTTAGCGTTTTTTTTTTAAATTTTTGGTTATATATTTCATTTTGGCGATTTTTCGTTTCGACATTTTTTTAATTTTTAATTTTTTTTAGTTTCAGCATTTTTAAAAATTTCAATTGTTTGTCTATTATGGTTTTCAAGATACAGCAAGTTGTCAAAATTACATAGTCAAAATTAAATTTTGATAGGTTAATTTTCAGTTTTAATTGGTGTAGCCTGTATAAAAAAAACTGTCTCTCTGTATATTACATTAGGATTTTAACATGTTTCGTTGCTCGCTTTAGACCATCCTTTAATTTTTAACTGTCATATATTTTTTTTGCTGTTGTAACGGCCAAAAAATGTACATATATATGTACATATGTATGTTCTTAACCTAAAAGGAGCCTTACTTACAACATCATATACATACATGCATGCGAATAACATATTTATGTTGTTATAATTATATAACAGTTTCAAAAACGGTTATAAAATAAAAAGAATTTATTCGAACAGTGTACAAAATGCTTTGAAGTTTTTCTTAAAGTGAAATATATTCAATTATAACAGTTTACTCATTATTATAACAGTTTGTATTAAAACTAAAACTTGTTCAAAACTAAATTTGTGCAATGTTTATATAAAAAAAATATTGACCTTGCAGGCCATCCCTAAAACTGCTCGCTAAGCTACAGATTTAGGTGAAATTTGGGGCCATAAAAATCAGTGAATATCAAAAATTAGAAGAAAAAAATGTTCGAAATTTTTTATCATTTTTTATCCCGAACGAATCACCCTATTTTAGTAAAATTGGCAGTAATTGAACTGTATTTTTGAGATTAAAAGCTGATTAGATATTGAACTTGACTGGCTTAGTACTTTAAAAAACGAAGTAAAATCAGTAACTTCTTATAGCCAGAATTAAAAAAGAGTATTAAAAAATACTATGTGTCGTTTTAAGTCATAGTATAACAGTTAACAAAACTGTGGAAATATATCATCAGTGAACTTAAACAACTAACAGTTCTAGCTATGATGAACCTAAATACCATTACAGTTTTGTTTTAAGATTTTATATAAATATGACAGTTTCTCATACTTTTTCACTTTTTTGAAAAAGTTTGTACAAACAACTACAATTTTGTTGCTTTAGAATATTGAGGCAGTCTAAATTGAAGCTTAAAAATAACATTAGTTACCAAAATTCGGTTAATCATTAATAATTTTCTAGGTGTATAACGGTTTGTTTTAAAAAATTTGTATAACAGTTTGGTGATGAGCTAAAAGTTATTATTATTTTTAAACGACAAACATAAAACTGGTCTAAATATATTGGAATATGTGTTGTAAAAATATAACAGTTAATTTTAAATTTTACAAAATTTAAAAAATTGCTAAAAGTTCACTTAATTTCTAAATTTTACAAAATTACAAAAAATTTAAAAAAGTTACTAAAAGCTCAGTTTAAATAAGTATTTAATCCGTGCCAAATTTTCATAGTTACGCGTAATATGTTGCTTGCTTATACACTGTAGACTGTGTTTGCAAAAGTGTTATACAATTCATAATTCATTATGTAGTAAACTTAATATGCTTTTCAACTATTTGAGATATAACATCATAATTAATTAATATTATGACACTTTAACCGGTTCTGTTCTAAAAGTGTTATACCAGTTGGCTTATAAAAATAAATTTTAAAAATAATTGATAACAGTTAATAGTTTTTATGACATGTATATAATAAAGAAAAATTTTGCAGTTTATTTAAAAAATAATAATTAATTGAGTTTATTAGAGTATAATAGATTTTAAAAGTGTTATACAAGTGTCATGTTTCATTGTATAGCATTGTTGTTCATCAAAGGCTCTTGTTTTTGGTGTTTATTTTTTACTTATAGAGCATTTTTATTATAATTTAATTGTATGTAGGTTAGGTTAGGTTAGCAGGCTGCTGGTAGGAAATTGGAAAAAACCGAATCCAGCTCACTTGTGTCCAATATGATGATCCCTTTGTGCTACCTGTAAGTTAAAAGAAGAGAGAGAGAGAGAGAGAGGGAGAGAAATAAGAGGAGAGTGAGAAGGGTAGAATTAGAAAGATGAGGAGTGGGTCAAGAAATTTGGCTAGGGGGAGGGGGGTCAGCGATTATACCAACCACTATTCCTAATATAGAGGCTCAGATTTTTGAGCCCGATTTCCGATAACTCGGATAAGCTTCTGAAAGATGTTCTGCCAAGAAGGTGCATACGGAGAGTCTCCAGAGCGGAACAAAGACACAGGAAATGCGGGATACTTTCTTCCTCTTCCTCGTCATTGCAACTGTAGCAGTAGTCGTTATACGCGAGACCCATACGTTTAGCATGGGTTCCGAAGGTACAGTGACCGGTTAATGTGGCCACGATGTTTCTCAGGTGCTTCCTGTTAAATTTAATGCGATTTTCCGTTCTACGGAAGTCCAGGCGAGGCCAGAGGGTTCTCGCTATTGCACAGATGGACTCATTACGCCATCTGTTCTGAGCTAATTCCAAGAAGGTTACATCGAAACGTCTCCAGCAGGATGAAAGTGGTAGTGCACAAAGATTTTCGATATCGACTTCTCTTAATGTGGTTTCCCTCTTTTCTAGTTCATCCGCACCTATGTTTCCTGAATTAGCCCCTTGTCCATGCACCCAGTTTATTGAGATATTTGAGTGCTGCGCAAGACCATCCAAGGCCCTACGACATTCCTGAACAAGAAAGGATGTGGTATACACCCCTATGAGATACTTAATAGCAGATTTGCTGTCAGTCATAATATGGATATCTCTATTTGAAATCCGATAGAACCTTAGCCATTGTGTAGCTCTTTTTATAGCAGATAATTCCGCCTGTAGTATACTACATTCTTTCGGGAGTCTGAGGGACATTTCAATTCCGTATTCGGGAATGAAGACGCCTCCTCCTTTTTTGAGCCGTCCGTGAAGACCTGTATGGCTCCATTCGGTGGGAAATACCCTTCTGCCAAAGAAATTTGGAAGTTCCTATTGAAGTAGGGTTTCGGAATGCAGTAATCTATAAGATCCGGTATGTTGTTCACTATATCTAAAATATTTGCATGCCCCCAAAGTCGGTGGTTCCATGCGCCTATTGTGTTTAGTCTAACGGCGGTACGTAGAGCTAGCTTTCTAGCTGTTAAGTCCACCGGAAGCCAATCCAACATAGCGAAGAGCGCTTTTGTTGGCGTTGACCTTAGAGCACTTGTTATCATAAGTGCCATTTTACGGAGAATTCCCTCTATACGGGACTGATTACTTTCTGAGTCGAGTGCTTTCCAAAAGACCGAAATCCCATAAAGTAATATAGGTTTTATAACCATCTCTAGTATCCAACCGACTCCCTTAGGATTTATTCCCCATGTAGAGCCATTGCATTCCTACAGACATACATTGCCGTTATGGCTTTCGCTACTCTTGCCTGAAGATTATCCCTCCAGGAAAGCTTACTATCGAGGACAACACCCAGATATTTGGCTTTATCCGACAGGGTTAGAGTAATGCCATTTAGCCTAGGGTGGTTGAAGTTGGGAATTTTGTATCTCCTGGAGAAGAGTACTAGTTCCGTTTTATCCGGGTTGACACTAAGGCCACTCCGTGAGCACCTCGTTTAGTGCATTTTCTAGTCTTTGTGATATAGTATCCAGGTGGAACCCTGATATTGCAATCGCTACATCATCCGCATATGCAACCGTTTTGATATTCATGGATTCCAATTTTTTGAGCAGATTGTTAACTGTCACATTCCACAGCAAGGGCGACAGCACACCACCCTGAGGTGTACCTCTGTGGGCCTGCTTTGTGATGGTATCTGCTCCCATGGTGGAAGTGATGATTCTGCGCAGTAGCGAATTTTCAATGAGCTGATAAATCCCCCGGTTGACCCCCAGTTCTCTGAGAGACTGAATGATTGCCGACGGATCAATATTATTAAAGGCACCTTCAATATCCATGAAGGCCACCATGGTATAGTTTTTATGCTCGAGTGACTTCTCTATGCATCCTACAAGCGAGTGTAAGGCGGTCTCAACCGATTTGCCCTTGGTATATGCATGTTGAGAGGCCGAAAGTTGAGAGTTATCAATGAGTGTTCTAACTAATATGCACATCCATTATTCTCTCAAGGGTTTTCAGAAGAAAGGAAGTTAAACTACTAGGTCTAAAATCCTTCGCCTTGGTATGTGACGCGTTCCCTCCTTTGGGTATAAATATCACATTACATTTAGTCCATGCATTTGGAATATATGTACAGGCCTTGTATATTACAAGTAACCATGGGATTACTAGATCGGCATTATGTTGCAGATCCGCAGGAATGATACCATCCGGACCCGGAGATTTCAATGGATGGAAGCTTTTAAGAGCCCATTTCACTTTTTCCACAGTAATATCTATGGATATTTGTGCCTGGGCATGGGAGGGGTATGTTCGTCGAATATCACCACAGGGTTGACAGCCCGGAAAATGGATGTCCATTAGGACCTCTAGAGATCCTATACTGTTCGTTGTCCAGTTACCATCGTTATCCTGGATGTAACTGGGTATCATCGGTTTTTTCGCTAGGATTTTACGCAGTCTACAGGTCTCGGAGTGGGATTCTACTTTATTGCAGAAATCTCTCCAAGTTTTGCGTCTAGCGTTCCTGACTTCGATTTGAATTTATTCAATGAAGCTTTATACACTGACAAATTACCTGTCCTTTTTTCCGCATTGAATAATTGTCCGCAGTTCTTGCGAGTTTCTGCAATACTGTCAGACCACCAAGGTAGTCTTCTATTTTTGCGTTGTACAGATGCCTTACAGGATAAACCAGTAGCTTCTTTAAACGCATTTGTTAGAGTATCTACGGCTAAGTCGATATCCGCGGCCTCCCCTATATTAGGAGGTTGCGCGACAAAGTTGGTGAGGATTTGGTTTTGTACCTCCCAATTTGTTTTGCGTCTGTTAACGTATAATTTTGATCTCCTATCCGAAATGCTAGTCATGAATGTTATATAGCGATGTTCAGAGAATGAGCAGTTCGAGGAGACCCTCCATTCTCGAATTAAATGAGCATGCCTCGAATTGACTAGAGTTATGTCTAATACCTCTTGCCTATTGGAGACTACGAAAGCTGGTACCGAACCTTGATTCAGCACTACCAGATTGTTATGAATAATAAAATCAAAAATGCACTCACCTCTGTCATTTGTATCTGAGCTGCCCCAGATCTGATGCTGCGCGTTTGTGTCAGCCCCTATTATAATAGGGATACTGCACGTTTTTGCTTCCTTCACTGCCTTATGGACCAATATGCTTGCGGGGGGGTCCACATGGTCATGGGCCATGTAGCATGAGAGTAGCCACCATACTGTGGATTCTCCCGTCTCCCATGCCACTGCTATGGTGTCTTCATCACTGAAATTAGATAAAATGAAGACATTTAAGCTGGTTTTCACCATAATACAGGATCTAATGTTTTATCATTGTTACCTGATTTATGTACATACAGTAGTCTGTATCCCTTTGCACTGAGTCCAAGAATTTTGCCATTGGAAGTCCATGGTTCTTGGATGAGTGCAATATCCACACCTTCTAAAATTCGGCTGGTAAATGCCGCTGAGGCTGCTTTTGAGTGGTGAAGGTTGATCTGAATTATCTTCGCCATCATCAGATATCAGGGTCATAGTTGACGACGATGTCTGCGTCTGCTGGATTTGGGTCCAGAAGAGCGTTTTCATCGTCCGCGAAGTTAAGTCTATCCAGGAGGTCCTCAATCAGACAATAGTCTGCTTGAGAGCATCCCGAAGCGACAGAATTTGCAGGTTCAACTATGGCCTCCGTGTTGACCTTGGCTACGTTATTAGTGCCAGCCCCTTGCGACCCCTCTGTTGCAACAAGGTTTTCGGGATCGGGTTTGTCATCACCCCGGTAGATGCGAAGTCTGATGCCAATAAACCCGTAGTACACCAGACCTTGCCTTTCCCGGAGTAATGACAACGGCGCATATTCAGAAACCGTAACCAAAGTCGAAACTAATAAAACAGATACTAAAAACTAGTTCATAGATAGTTATAGCTCTTATTCACAATTCATAACTAGTCCAGCAACTGCTTTCAGCTGGTAAACGAAATGCAACCTTGCATATTGTTATGTAGAGAGCACAAAATGTCGATAATATCTTGAACGATAAATTCTGCAATTAATTAAAAAGTTTATGAAGCTATTAAAAAACAGTTTTATTTACTTAAACAAGTTTACAAATTTCAAAACAGTAATTTTTTATTTTTCAATAAAATTTTGTTGACCAAAAACACATCTCTAATTTATTTTATTGCTTTATATTTATATTTTTTTGGACGCAATAGAAATAAATGCAAGAAGTAAAGATAATAAAGTAAGCTTATTATATAGGAAAATGTTAGAAAATAAAGAGTATTTATTGTTTTGTGCATTTTAAAGAGCCACAAATTGGTTTTACTTTTCAAATAAATTGTAACTGAAATCAACCAGCTGTTCTTTGAATGTATTAGTTAGTTGGTATTTAGTTACATCTTTACCATTAATTAAGTCTAAACTTTTATTGCTGAAAGCAATCAACTATGAATAACTTAAATAGGTACTTAAAAAAGTTAAAACTTAGTGATAATTTCTGAATATGCGCCAACGTTTCCTTATTGAGGACCACGATCACCTTCCTACGAGCACCAACCGCTTCGAAGACTTTTACTACCTTCCAGTGATCGGTTGGTAGGTCCGGGTTTCCTTTCCGGAAGATGTCCAGGATATTCGCAGGTTCATGTGGTTCCGCTGGAATGACAGCAATTGCTCTTGGTCTGCGAGGTATTTCACTGACCGGGACCAATTCCAATCTCGCACCGGGCCACACTTCCGCTAGGGATAGGATGATATCCTTTAGTTTGGACGCTGATAAGGGTCGTCCATGCAGGAGACTAGTTTCACATGACCCTGAAACCAGCCTGCGTCCATGAACTGTGGCGAGTGCCCTTGGCTCATGTCACTGTCCTGCAGGTAGATGTCCAGTAACTTTTGACAGATCAATCCCCACTTGTCGTGATTGATTGCTCCATCGCAGTTACTATGGTCTAAAACAGCCCTTACCAGTGGGTTTCTTGCAACTTCACTGTAAGGTTTGTTTATGACCTTGGAGTCTACCTGCTTCTGACGCTTACTGGATGGCTGCGCCTTTAGCTGCACCGATGGTTCCTCCCCTGAGCGCTGCCTTTTAGACGCGGTGGCTGCAGGTGTTTTTGCAGCTGCTTCACGGTTAGAGCCATCGTGTGCGGCCAAGTGAGCCTTTGCCCATGCCAGCGAGGATTTTTCCTTGCTAGTGAGCTCGCTAGACGGCTTATTGCTCAACTGCTCCATATAGCGTCGAGCAGCCCGTAATTCAACGGTGGCTTTGCGCATCAGGAAGCTTCGCTCACGCGTGTTTTGTGCGTTCGATCCAGATGCAGTTGGCACTGTCGGCTTGACGCTGACTGGCACATCCTTCTCGAGCACTTTCGTATTCTTAGGTGCAGTTGGCACGGCTGCTATTACTCCAGCTGGCACACCTTCCGTTTTCTTTTTGGGTGCAGTTGGTACTGCCGAGAGTTTCCCGATTGGCACACCCAAAGTTGTTTTGGCTGATTTCTCAGCTCTCAATTTGGCTGCAGCAGATGTGCTTGGACTAAGGTCCAAGGACACGCTGCGGGTTAACCTGGCCTTTCCTAATGGAATGGCAAGGTTTGGTTTTTGTTTTTTTTTTTAAGTTTGTTCTCAATTTTGTTCCCACGAGTATGCGCGTAAGGGGTTGGACCACCCATGCAGGGACGGCGTACATGGGCTAGGCAATCACGTTTTAACCGACCCGTGCCCTGGCGTCGGCGTGGAGCTGTTAGCGACTAGTCTGCTTTAACCACTAGGTTCTCAGCACTGCTACCATCCACATTAACCTTACAAGTGCTTTAGTTTTGGTCCGCGGGCTCCATTCATAGAGAAAACTACACCATAAGAAAGAAGCCACAACATGTATTCCAAGTAGGATTCATGACCTCCTATGGAGTAAGATGTGATCTTCTTAGAATTCATTAGGGGTAACGATCTCCTTCAAAGTTGGAAGGTTGATCAGATCTTTCAGATTATATAGACAACACTTGGAGAATTTATAATGAATGAAAATAATAAATGAAAATCAGAAAATAAGAAATGAATAAATGAAATCAACTTTACTGAAAATTTGATTATGAGTGATGAAGCTCATTTTCATTTGAATGGCTTTGTTAATAAGCAGAACTGTAGGTTCTGGGGTTCTCAAAATCCAAGAGCCATTCATCAACGCCAATTGCACCCCATCAGGTGTACAGTATGGTGTGGGATCACATCTGAAAATGTCATTGGGCCCTACTTCTTCGAGAATGAAGATGGAAGTGCTGTAACCGTAAATGGAGAGCGGTATCGGTTTATGATAGAAAATTTTTTACGTCCTGCTCTTGAAAACAGACCTGATATGTGGTTTCAGCAGGACGGAGCCACTGCACATACTGCCCGAGACACAATGGCACTTTTAAGTCAACTTTTTAGAGAGCGAATAATTTCTCGAAATTCGGAAATTATTTGGCCAGCGCGATCGCCAGATTTGACAGCACCCGACTATTTTCTTTGGGGTTTTTTGAAGGAGCGAGTGTATGTGAACAAGCCAGAGACAATCCTTGAACTCAAGGCAAACATTGTTGCAGAAATTCGAACGCTACAGCCACAAGTTTTGAAAGATGTTATGGAAAATGCTCTAAAAAGAGCCCATCAGTGCGAAACTGAAAACGGTGGTCATTTAAGAGACATCATTTTTCATACTTAGTGTAAAAAAATTTCCATTTTGTATATTATATAATCTGAAAGAAAAAATAAAAAAAAGTTAATAAACAAAAAAGTTATTAAACTTTTACACCTCTTGGTTTCTTTTGGCCCACCCTGTATGAGATAGCGTCTCCCCATCACGATCACATACATGGGTGGACTTTTTCTCGTGATCGGGAGTCTCCACTTGTGGGTACCTCTCCCATGGTTCTCCCAACCCTGGCGCCTCTTTCTCAGGGTACGCCATTGTCGGTGAGACACCAGACGTGCATGCATTTCCACCAGCACGCAGCCTGGCCATGACAACGATCCTGCGAGTTTCAGAAATAGAAATCCCGCAAGTTCGTGCCAGACCCGAGACATGTCAGCAACATAAATGACCACTTTGTGCAGTGTATCAGGAAGGTTGTTGATAGTGTCCCTCCCCTATCCGCCGCCTGGGGACGCGCCCGACAGGAGACTACTACTCTTACAGCATAGCTAGGTGCTAAACTAGCGCTGTTATTCGGGTAATTGTATGTATATGGTAGACAATTTTTGCTAAAGTGTTTTACAATTTACAGTTTATAATGACATTATAGCCAAATTGATATGGTGCTGAGCTGTTTGGGATGTAACACGATAATTAATTAAATATATCACAGTATAACATATTTTAAAAGTGTTATACAAGTGTTTTATTACATTTTATAGCGTTGTTATACGTATACCACTTTCAAATACCAACGAAATTTCATCAAAGGCTGTTTGTTGTCTTTGGTGTTTATATATATATATTTTTTTTTGTTAATTTGTGGGTGCATTTATTTAACGGTGGGGTAAATTATTGTCGGTTGCAGCTACCAACACTTTTTGCTTTATATAAAGCCAAACGTTCAGTAGAGATGAGTTAAATGCATTATTTATATATAAAAATAAAATGCCCATCAAACTTTTAAATAATTTCGTTTGCTGATAATTACCCAACGCTGCACAAAAAACATGACAATCATGATGGAGCTGATGTGTTGCATGTTTGATTTAACCCAGCATGGGTATTTTTTAGCAAACAATAGTTTGAGTTATTGCGCTGCCACTACTGCAGTTAATGCCACAAAATGTTGCACAGTTATGATAATGCATTGCCAACTGCATTACATACATTTATAATTTCGGTTTTTTTTTAATCATTACTTTGGGAAATCTTCCTTTATCACCCAATTTGAGCTTTATTTATTTTTTCTTTTTTTTTTTTTTTGTTGTGTGAGCAAAAGCGACTAAAAAGTGGCTATTAAATGAATTTTAACTTTTTATATAGAAATTTTTCTGGCCAACAACTTTTAGTCATCATTATGGTTTCATACAAAAAACTAAGTTTTTTTTTCGTTTGATTTTTTTGAACCGAGTTACTGAAACTAAACAGAAAAAGGACAAAACTTGCAAAAAACAATTTGGGAAATTTTGATCAAAACTCAAGCAAAAGGAAAATGTAAAGTGCAATTTAAGGAAATAAACAACAAGTGAGTAGAAAGAGAAAATAACTACAGTTCTAAATTTCATTAGAAAAAATGTGGGCGAATGAAAGAGATAGAGAGAGAGGGAGGGGTACAGAAATATAAGTTCATTTCAACCAATTTTAATCTATTACTAAAGATCATAAAAACTATTTACAAAAAAAAAAAAAAAGTTTAAATGTGATAGAAAAGTGCGTGTCAAAACGTGAGTAAAATTTAGAATGAGCGAAAGTGTCTGTTTGGTGCTTAAACTGCTAATGAACTACTTCAACTCATCCATGGCAAAAAATTTTCTATGTATGCGTAACAAACATTGCGTAGTTTGTGTTAAACCATTTCCTATTCCTGGCCGCCATATTTATTTTTTTAATTGTGGTTAAAATTGTGGCCGTGTTGTTTTTGTTTTTTATGTGTTAGTCCTTTGATTAACTTAAATTTAGTTTAGAAATATCCGTTAGTGCTGCAACATTAATTTGTTTTAATTAAAAAAAAAAATACTAAAACTAAAAAATATTTAGACAAAATTAAAATGTAGCAAAAGTTTTTGCTATAAAACTAGACCAAAAATGGCTAAAGTCTAGAAAAAAAATGATTTTGAGCACAAGCAAAAAATAAACATATGTAAGTGAATAAAGAAAAAAGGTAAAAATTAAAAAAAAATTTAAATAATTTTGAATTGAAAAATAATTTGTAAAAAAAATTATGGAATATTAAACAAATAAAACGACTGGCAAGTGCAAAACTACCTCAATAATGCCTTGTCAGATTAAGATATAATATAATTTTTCCACTTTATAACACTTTAATATGAAAATTCTGTTTATATAATTTTCATAAAAGTCTGAATTTTATATGTTAAAATAATGCAATAATAAACATTTGGGTCTTTTTAAATACGAAATCAATTAATTTTTTTAGTAAACTAGTTTGTAGTGAAAAAATAACCAACTTATAACAGTTAATTGAAGCAAGAAAAGTTAAGACAGTTATAACACTTTTATATGCAACAATTAACCATTTGTATATATGTATACTATTTTTATAATTTTAAAAAATGCAGAATTAAAAATTTCTGTGTTAAAATAAAACATTAATTAAAATATAAAAGGCACAATTCAATATTTGTGTGTTAAAATAAAACATTAATTAATATTTTGTAATACAGCAGTTCGTAGTGAAAATATATACCAAATTATAACAGTTAATTGAAGCAAGAAAAGTTATAAAAGTTATAACAGTTTTATATGCAACAATTAACCATTTGTATATATGTATACTATTTTTATAATTTTAAAAAATGCAGAATTAAAAATTTCTGTGTTAAAATAAAACATTAATTAATACTTTTTAGCATAGCAGTTCGTAGTGAAAACATATAACAAATTATAACAGTTAATTGAAGCAAGAAAAATTAATAATTAAGACTCAATCTCATTTTTATAAAAGCCAGGATTCCAAATTTGTCTGTTTTAAGACACAAAATGAAATAATACTTCGTAATGAAAATATTACCAGATTATAACAGTTAATTAAAGCAAGAAAAATTATAACAGTTTAATATGCAACAAATATTTTTATAATTTCAAATAAAAGGCAGAATTTACTATAAAAATACTAAATACAAAATTGAGTTTAGCTGTTCGTGGTCATTATAACAGTTAATTGAAGCAAGAAAAACTATAAAATTTAGACCAGTTTTATATGATCTACTATTATAATATTTAAAAAAAGCAACATTTTATCATCGGTAGCTTTAAAATAAAAAATTAATTAATACATACTTTCTAGTATAGTAGTTCCTATTGAACATTTTCACAAATTATAACAGTTATATTAGCCAACGTTGCCAAATATACCAAGATTTTTATTATTTAATATAAAACTGTTATGAAGGTTAACAGTGTTCGTTTTATTGCACAGTATAACAGTTTATATACAAATATAACAGAATTATAACAGTTTATTTTGACGCTTTTTTTCCTTAATTCTCCTAAAATTCGAATCGAATGAAAGGACTTTCGAGTAAAAATGTTAACATAAAAATTCGAACAGTTTTCTTTTCGAATAGCAATACAGAGTAAACCGCTTGAATATAATTTTGCAAAGTAATAAAAAACATTTTTTTAATGGATTATAAAATTATGTATTTTGTGTACAACAGTTTCTAGTGCAAGTATTACCAAATTATAACAGTCATAACATGTATAGCAAGATTTTTATTATTTAATATAAAACTATAATGAAGTTTAACAGTTTTCGTGATATCGCAGAGTATAACAGTTTATATAAAAATATAGCATGCTATTTTTGCCGACTTATAATACTCTGTAGTGTTGATCAGGTTCTAATCTTACAAGCACAGCTTCGGCTATTTTTTAATATGGTAGAAATATATCACTTCAAAAATTTTCGTAAAAATTTGCAGTTTTTTTCCAATTTGTTCACAGTATAACAGTTTAAGTAACAATACATGCTAAATTAAATTTAAATTAAATTTAATTTAATTTATGGTAACTATGCCCCGTATTTCCTGAAATTTCTTTACCCATTCCTTTCTCTTAAGACTTAAACACGCGTTACAGATAAATTGCAATTTCAATCAAAACGAATTCAACTATAAACAAAAAAAAAATAGGAAACATAAATCCCTTAAAGGATCCTTCTTAAAGTTCATCGATGTTTTGGCGGGAATTTTGTTTTTAGCAAGAACTTCCTCATAGTTTTCTTTAGATGACGTTGCTGTGTATTTTCTTCTTTTTTTATAAATTTATTTTTCTTTCTATTTACAACAATGTTACCATGGTTTCTATTATATTTATTTGTGGAAATAAATGTGTGCGTGTGTGTTGTCTGCCTTATTTGCAACTTGTAGTTGTTTTGATATTTTGCGCCACATTTCTCTCTATGTCGGCAAAATTGTAGTGTCTTCAATGAAAGTCAAAGTAAAAAGCTAAACTTCAAACAAAATATAAAAAAAACAGCAAAAATTCAAAAACAACAACAACATGATTCTAAAACGTGGAAATGGAAAGCAAACAAAAGCCACTTCATAGAGAAGTTGTTTCATTTTTCTTTTTTTTCATTTTTTTGCTCTACTGTATGTTTAAATACTTTTGTTGTTTTTATTTTTAAACTATCTCGTGTAGTAGCGCAAAATAATCACAGTAGCGTGCGAGTGTGTGTTTACATATAAATATGTGTATTTGGTTTTTGAATGACACACACACATACATACAAATACGTAAACGTACTATTGCAGCAGTATTTACGGTTGGTATTTGTGCATAAAAGGAAAAACAGAGCCAATAAGTCTAAAAAAGCATTAACATGCACACAGGCAGTCAGACCGACAGACAACGAGTTACGTTTTTCCTTTGTTTTTGTTCTTATTTTTGATAAATTGCCACACCGTGTTTTGGCGCAACGAAGTGTGTACATACATATCGATTTTTGGAATTAAATTAATGTAATTACAAAAGAATACAAACTGTTATAAAATTGTAACAGTTTGTTTCAAAAACTATGAGAATTGTATAACAGTTATAAAATCTCATAACTTGTTTTTATATTATACAGCAGTGTAAAACTATTTTTGCAATGTGTTACGAAATTATAACAGTTTGTTTCGAAACTATGCGAATTGTATAACAGTTGTATGCTCTCATAGCTATACAGCAGTGTTAAAAATTAGTTGAAATTGTATTACGAAGTTATAACAGTTTGTTTTAAAACTATATGAATTGTATAACAGTTGTACATATATTCTAATAACTTACAGCAGTGTTAAAAATAAGTTGCAATGTGTTAGAAAATTATAACAGTTTGCTTCAAAACTATGCGAATTGTATAACAGTTTTATACTCTCATAATTATACAGCTGTGTTAAAAATTAATTCCAATTTGCTAGGAAATTATAACAGTTTGTTTATTTATTTCGGTCTATAGTAGAGATGGGCGCGTGTCAAATTTTTTCAACACTACACGACACAAATACTAAGACGCTCAACAAGTACGAAACACGCAGCGAAAAATTTCGTCAACACGATACTGCACAACACGCAAGAAATGTTACTGGTATGATATTGAATATCAGAAAATTTAATTGATTTTTTTCTACAGTCGCTTTTCAAAATATGGCGCCGAGTTGGCACTGCCAGGTGACACTATCTGCCACCACAGCTGATACTATCAATGTACGTACAGAACTTTAAGCTTCAGACGCCCATACAGTATCAACAAATATATTGGTATTGTGTATTTGACGATACAAAATATTAAATTTTTTCTCTACTGGAAGTTCATTCATACATATTTTACATCTAAAATCGTTTCGTGTTTTTCTTGTCACTTTTGGTCAACACGAAACGAAACGAACACGCACGAAATCAGATTTTTTGTCACAAACACTTCGTGTTGAGTCGTGCGTGTTCGTGTCACGCAAAAAACACGACACGCGCCCATCTCTAGTCTATAGACTACGATATTGAGGCTCATATCTTATCACCGTATAACACTTTTGAGGAAAGTCACATTAAAATATTTATTAGAACTGTTGCAGGATTATAATAGTTTAATTAACAACTACACGAATCACGAACTGTATAACACTTTCATATATTAATAATATCAAATGATGTATGTATTGCTATATAACAGTTTTGACATGTTGTAGAATATTAGAAAATTTTATAATTGTTGTAAGAAAATTGGTCAGTTTTAAACTCAAATTTAAAAATAAAATTATATTTTTAGATGCTTTGCAAATATATAAAAAATTTTATTCGAAATTTTACCAAATTATAACCGTTTATTTTAAAACTATAAAAATTGTATAACACTTCAGTATCCCCATAACAATAACAAATGATGCTTCACTAAGTATAAATAAATAAACATCTGAAAAGTCCTACGATTGTGTAGGATATTAAAGCCTAGCCTTTTATTATATAGTTCATACACAACTTAATAGTTTTTATAACAGTTTTTCTTGTGCAGAAATCATTTATAACAGTTGCAATATTTATCGGGCTTGTTTTTCTACTGATTCAAGGTTTATTCCCACCAAAATTACAGTTTTAAGAGGAAGTAAGAGCAAGTTTCTGTTGTCATTTGGTCAGGGTGTGCTAGAACATATGATGGGAACAGGACATGTGTGTTTTATACAGCGTCATACAAACTGCGCCAAATAAACTGGGCATGGGGCTAGACAAGGTGGTCCAGGGTGAATGCACGTCTCATCATATACACACGTTTTGTCAAAGCAAATTCTAGCAAAGTATGTGGAGCAAAGACAAAAGCACGACGTGAGGAGGCATGATAGGAAAACTTTTTCTTTTTATAAAATAATTTGCGTATGTAGTTTAACTAGAAGTGTTGGAGGTTGTGTGTGCGTGCGTGTGAGTGTGTGTGTTTGCGGCAGGAATTCTATACTCACTGCACATGTCAAGTGGAAAAATGTTTTTTTTGTGTGTTGTTTCATGTGATTTTGTTGCTGTTGGTTGTGAGGCAGCAGCAAGCAACACCAGCTGCCGAGCAGCAACATTATTATTAATCTCTTTAAAATTCGTAGCCATGTATAAAACAGATATATGTATGTATGTACTCGAAAATTGTATTATGTTGACTGAGTACATCACCCTTTCCCACAGCACTAGCAACAACAGCAACTGCAGCAGAAGGAAAAATAGCAACAACAAATTAAGTAGTTACTATGTTAAAATTTTGTAGGCACAAGGAGCCGGAAGAGACTAGGTGGAGCAGGAGTAGGAAGTGTGCTGAAAGCAGCGTGAGTTAAAGTCTCATATGTTTGTTGTATATAATAGATACATATGTGTATATGTATGTATGTTTTGTTACATATGCATATTGTGTACATACCCTGTAGTCAACCTAGAACCATATGTCTCTATGTCAATACTCTTTCTCCAGCGACAATTCCACTAGTTTAAATGTCGACAACTTTCCTTTGTCAATGAACGCGTCAATAGTGTGTTTTTCTTTTTTATTATGTTGTGCAATAATATTAAATAAATATATGTGACGCGCAAAATAGAAAGGGTAAAAACCGGTTTTGTTCAGGAGAGCCATTTTAAAGATTTAAATACGTGTATCTTTGGTGTACCATCACATCATATCTCTGGGAGGGAACACTTTTGGGGCATGGCATCGGTCTCATTCGATGCTCAGATGTTGTCTACATAAAAGAAAAAAGTGAATATTTCTTTTTTACCCTTAGGTCCCTTTCTCTATTCGCTGTCACATATGTAGACGAGGGTCACTAAAATTTGCGAGTGAATCTACGGTTCAAATATCTCCATATGGTCGTAAAAGAACTACCTTCTCAACAGTGCTAAAGTCTACTGATAGATTTTGAATAACAACCCTATGTTATTTGTCAATAGGCATTTGCATTGGCTGGGGTACACCTAGTCAGTAGCACTATTGACAATGTCACTAGAAAATCACTATAAGTTTACTATTGACAACGAGATTGGATATATCGATATTGTAGACTAGAGCCTCTAAAATTTACTAGTGAATCTTTAGTGCCAATGTCTCCATGTGGTCCCGAAAGAACTACTAAGTTAGTAGTGCTATAGTCTAGTGGTGGATTTTCAATGACAAGCTAATGTTAAATGTCAATAGACGATACCATTGGCTGGGGTACACCTGGTCAGTAGTGCTACTGACAACGTCAGTAGTAAATCACCACAATTTCACTATTCGCACTTTCTGCAGGGTATGTACATACAGGAATATGTAAATATGTATATAATTTTATGTATATGCTAACACTTTTTCTTGAGTTCAAATGACAGGTGCACTGTTTATTTATTCCATATCATTTCCGTTTGTATATAAAGCATGCACTACATACTCTCACTTCATTTTGTATGATTTTTCTATATGCATGAGATATCGGTTGGTACGAACTGCTCTTCATCAATTTTATACACATGTATATAGAAAGTTTTTGTAAATTTCGACGATTAATGAAAAATCATTTCCTTTGAAGTTAAATTTTATAAAGTTGACACCATAATGACGATGATGATGAGTTTTGTGTTTTACATGCCACTGTGTGTGTAACAAAAATTGATTGTTCAAAAGGAAACTGGATAATAATCAGCAAGAAAATCAAATTGATCTAAGCTACGGCTGAAATTAAAATCTAACTAATGGCATTATGTGCCAAACATCCCGTAAGATATTTTAAGCAGCTTTCAAGCTGGCTGCAAGAGGTCAAAACCACTTAAGCTCCGCGGAGGAATCTCGCGCCACGAGCTCCTTAGCTTAGGGTCCAACATAATGATTCTTTTGTGATATCTGTAAAGTTGGAGAGAAAATAAAAAAAGAGAAAGGAGGAGAAAGGTGAAAATGGTAGATGTATAATGGAATATGGTATAGTACATTGACAGAGACAAATTAGTTGCTAGAGGAGAGGAAAGAGTGTGTTAAAAATGTGTCATGTGTGTACACGCGCCATAGGGAGGAATTCAACGGCCATACTAATCGCTGCTCCTAATATAAAGCCTCAGATTTTTTAGTCTCATCAGATGCAGAGGAGATGCAAAATGTATTCCTCCTTCTCTTCATCATTGCAATTGAAGCAGTATTCATGTACGAGAGACCTATACGTTTAGCAGTGCAATGGCCTTTCAGTGTGGCCAAGAGATACCTCAATTGGTTTCTAGTGAAGTTCATGAATTTTTAGTTCTGTGCAGGCTTAGGCGGGGCAATTCAAGAAAAGCAACGTCGAAGCGTCTTCAGCAGGATGAGAATGCGAGTCCACCGGCCGGTCACTGTGGCCAAGAGATTCAAGAAAGGCAACTTCGAAGCGTCTTCAACAAGATGAGGGTGGGAGCCCACAGAGATTATCGATATCGCATTATTTGAGTAGGGTTCAACTCGTTGCCAGGTCATCCGCAACTATCTTGCCTAAAATGTAAATGCTTATCAAGGGATTTGCGACATTCTTGACAAGAAAATATGAAAGATTTATACACACCTGTTAAGGACTTAATTGCAGACTGGCTGGCAGTTATGATATAGATATCTCTATTTGATATCCGATGGAACCTTAGCCACTGTATTGCACTTTTTAGGGCAGATATATCTGCATCTCTGCACGATCTCATCTCTCATCTGATGTACGTTTCTGTAATGGTTTTGGTGAGCTGCATGGGAACTTTACTGAAGGTTACAGAATTACCTTAGAACTAGTCATATTAACTCGCTTCCTCAATTGAAAAGATGAGAAACACGGGAGTTTAACTATACAAATAATTGAAATAGTAAACTCCATTGTATTGTTTTTAACACTTTACTACTACAGCAAACGACTGGGTTCACTCATAACAATTTAAGTTGAGTAACTTTTTAATTCATAGACGAGAGAGCAAAATATGATGGCTCCCCTTTTCATTACCTTCTTCTCTCTCTTTCATAAACTGAAAATTTGCTCAACCTTATTAGAAAGCCTGATGTGGAGATGGTATTTATATACAAAGCTGCAAAGAGAAACCAAGCAACCTCGAAAAGAATATAAACCGATTAGGCTGTCATTGTTTTTTTATTGGAAAGAGTATTAAACGCTTCAGCTGTGCACAGGCTATTTCGAAAATAGCAACTAGGTTGGCTCAATCCCATACGGGATTGAAATAGAATAGAATAGGGGGAAAATCTGGTACAAATATCGGCACTGCGACACTGGTAAATTAAATCAAGCTCTGTACGACTCTCCTTACGAAAGTCGGCACAGAGATTGGAGAAGGCCGAAGGGTCACCCTGTGGCTGAAAATGGTTGCATCAATACTTTGGTCCCCCATACGGTGTTACATCTATGCTCAATTTTTCCATACTACTCTTTCTAGAAACCCCTAATCAATAAACAGGTTACGCCAAGAAACCAGTCTTTTATATATTCTCTTAGGTATAAGGCTAGGATTCACGTTGCTACACAATCGTACGACTTTTGAAAAATACAACATAAATGGAGCTTATGAAAACATTCAAAAGCCAGCAAGAATTCATAAGATCAAGGCTGTATTTTTTCAAAAGTCATACGATTGTGTAGGATACTGAGACCCGTTCTTAAGACATTCTTAGTTTGGTACGTTGTCCCTTTGGAAAATTGTTCTTCTAAGCTAAACCCTGGAAAATAACAGAGGTAGTATTGCAATGTTTCGTCCTTTTCCACGCATGCTTTGCATGTGATATCCTTTATCAGTCCAATGCAAGCTTGGTGTATATTTAAACTTGGAATCTCTTCGGATCACCCCATAGGATCCTTGTTACTCTTCTTCATACAGTAGCATTTTGTCAAACTCGTTCATGTTCTCCAAACTCCCAGTGATTGAGTTCGGTTTTGAGTATTTTAAGAGATCAGTGTGGCCCCATTCATAGATGCTCCCATCTTTGCAATCCTATCAGCGTCTTCGTTTTCTCTTATACCTTGATTTCCCGGTATTCATATTATCTGCACAGTAAGCGTTCCGGAACATAACTTATTTTTGCATTAAAGTTTTGACAACAACTTTTTTTCCGTGAAAACAGAAGCTGGCACCCTGTTACAATCTCCCTTAAGCGATTAATGCTTTCCACGATCTATGCCTGAAAAACTATCATGATCCGGCAGACGAAAAAATTTTCCTGGATTTTCCCACGCTTCCTTCATTCCATTCCGGTATTATGGTCATGCAGTTATTGTGTGTATATCTAGTTGGAATTCTGTCACATATTTCTGTGGTGGCATTACCCCCTGGTAAGATTTTGAATATCATTTGCTTGTGCAAAGAATTGCCAAGGTTTTAGAGAAATTTGAAGAGACTGGAAGCATTACAGATGTGGTCAAGCCTGTGTATCATCGCAATGTGCATACTGTCGAAAATATTGCTTCTGTTAGTGAAAGTGTGGTGCATAATCCGAATCTGTTAATTCCATGGCATTCTCAGCTATTTTTTAAGAGGAGTAATAAATGAATGCCTGTTAACTTCTTCAGGCAAGGGATAGTGATAGAGAATACAGGTGGTGAAGGAAGAGAAGAGTAAAGGTTTATTCTTTTACAACTCTGCTTTTTTCATGTTTTTTTTTAATAATGCAGATTTGCAGCGCCTCTGGTGTGTTTTAGGCGTGTTAAAATTTTCATAGCTGTGCTTAGTAGCCATTTTATTGGCGATTTTACTTCGCCTATCTTACGGCTCATTATGGCGTATTTGGATTTTCACCTCCATCCATATAAAGTCCAACTCGCCCAACCATTAAAGCAATAGAATTGGCTGCTTAAGAAATGCTGCTTTCACGAATAAAATTGTGGGAATCGATGAAGTTCATTTCTCACTCGTTGGTGGTGACGTCAACGCGATGGCATATGCGACTTGGTGAACCAAAAAGTGATTGTGAAAAAGCTGTTGCATCCATAAAAAGTGATTATTGTCCATTATGGTCTGGTCAATTCAGAGCGCTATAACAGTATGGCAACCGAATTTTTTTGGCCTGCAATTGAAGATAATTAACTAGTTGATATGTCATTTTAAGAAGACAGCATTGCATAGAAGTTTCCAGTTTCTATGCGTATAATTTCCTAAAGTTCGAGCACTTGAAATTCAACATTCCTCAAGATATCGCCGAGATACCTCCAAAAATCGACCGAAAGCTACCCCAAGGGATTGACAGCTGAAGCCATTCGAGCTTTATGTGTTTCTTATTTAACTTTAAACAAAATGGATAGCCCGTCTTCGTAGAAGAGTCAATATATTTTAGATCGTACGTACATAAAAACATCACGATCTAACATTTAAAGACATGATGAACATAATGCTTCCTCCTGAGAATGCATGGAAGTAGTTAAAAATGCATTAATAAAATAATTAAAAAAGATGCACATTAGTTCCGAACCTCCTTCTTAATAAAACCTGATGTAAAATGCTGAAATAGTGAGGTTGTGTTGCTAGTGGATTCATTGTGGGGTTCACTGTTAATAGTGCGCTATCATTACTTCCATATGTATGTATGTATGTATATACATTGTATGGACATCGTTACGTACATATACGCTTTCCTAATACACACATTAAAATCTGCATTTCCCTTTCCTGTTAACACTACAGATATGAGTCCAACAAATTATATTAGCAAATATCTCTTTTCATCTATTAAATATAAAAATTATTGGAATACAGAAACTCACACATGCACGTACATATGTATGTGTGTATGTACATATTTATGTATATACAAATGCCCTTTACATAACCAGATATTTTCTAACTGATTAACTGTTATCAAAATCGCCTTTTGACATTAAACAAAACCCCAGGAGCAGCAACAAAAACCAGCAACCTTCTGCTGCAACATTCATACATACAACGAACAATTTCTACTCCCACAAGTCCAAACCCAATAAACTTTCTCAACATTTCAACAAACTAACAAACAATTTTCGACAACAAACAAAATGTAAAAAAAGACGAAATTTGACAACACAGCATAAAAATTAAATGAATACAACAAAAACCAACACCATCATCATCATCATTATCGTCAATATAGCAGCAATATCAATACAACTAACATTTACATATGCAGGTACGAGTACATACATATGTATATACACATATGTTGTATATATGTATGTAACATACAACTGTATGCATGAGAATCATTTGAAATAATGAAGCAACAACATCTACAAAAGTGTTTGATATAAAATAGATTAGAATGGCCACAAAAGCATTTAAACACTATTAAAATCAAACTTATAAATGAAAAAAAGCAAACATACTCGTACATACAACAAAATTAACGATAAATACTCAAATAAAATTTTGATTTCAGCAGGAGAGTACAAGAATAAGAAGAAAACAATAAAAGGTACTTTGTTTTTTCTTCTTCTGTTATTACACTTATAAGAAAACTTACAAACACTATGACACAATGAGATGTTAGCCGAAAGAGTAGCAACAACAACAATAATGTGGGAAGATGTAAACAAAGTTACATACTCAAACAAATGCAAAGAAATTGCGAGTACATACATATTTTTGTGTTTGTGTGTTTTTTTTGGAGCATCGGCAAGGAAACCAAAAACAATTTTAAAGAGAATACAAATAAAAATAGTATTGCCAAATTTGAAGGAAACTATTGCCTTTTAAAAATGAGGGTTATAAAAAGGAATTCAAACGCAAAAAGATTCCTCGCATCTTATTGTTATCTATAGTATATGTATGTATGCACGTGCTCCTACACTGGCTATTCAGGCTTTAATTGGTCTAACTCCTATCGATATCGTAAGATATCCTGCTTATATGATACGAGTAGGTATTGGCAAGTCGGGTCATTGTGGTTGCAAAAATCGTGCATCTGTCCAAATTATGATATCCTGTAGAGAAGTATAGGGTATGGCGAGTGACATGCGGAACAAACTAACTGCGCAGGAGGGTTACTCTCTATTGCGATGCGAAAGCCAGTTCGATACTAAAGGTAAATGCGTGAAGAGTACTAATTGGTACTCTGTATTGCTGACGCAAACGCTTTCGCAAAATAAGTTGAAAAATAAGCCACACTGGCCCCACATAATTCACAATAGCGACGAATTTCAACATGAAATGTCAAAACTTGTAAACAAAATAATAAAAATATTTAAAAAAATTTCTTGTGATGCTCACGGTTTTGTTAAAAATAAAATAAATAGTGATGGATTCGGTGGCATTATGGTTTGAGGAAGAAAATGAACATACTGAACGTATTACAATGAGAATTTTGAGAGATAGATCAGATATACTCTCCCTAAATGACTACATGTAAGAAAATAGGAGTAGATATCATGTGCAAAATGTTTTCAAATATTCCTTTTTTATAGCTTTATACAAAACTTTCGACTCAATAAAGATGCGTTTATGTATGTACTAAACGCTATTCAAGAAGAGATTCACAGCAATTCCAACTGCAATAAAAGTGGCCGCAGCTTTGAAACTGCTTGGGCAAGGTGGATATCAACACCAAATTGGTCAGCATCATTTATTTGGTTTATCGCAACAATCTATGTCGCATTGCTTACAAGAAGTTTGCTTTGCGATTGAACGAATATTGTGTCCCAAGCACATACAATTTGAGCTAACTGCGGAAGAGGAAAACGAAATCAATACATGTGGTATTCCTATAAACCTATATACAAACATACATATGTACATATGTAATTATATTATACTATTAGTGTTACATTTCATTATAGATATTACTTTTTTCCAACCAGCTATATCCCTCACAGGAGGTCCATTAGTATTTAGGTCGTCTGTCAATTTTGTCCACAAATTATTTGCGGCTTGTTTGCCATTTGCTGACTGCAACTGTCCCTTGGCCATGAAATCCACTAAAATTTCAAACTGCTGTTGTTTTGTCTGTAATTTTTTAGCTTTTTCCCTAAAAATTACTATTTAAATATTAAATATAAATATTCTTTTCAACGTACTTACATGTTTTTCTCACTTTGCGTTTGGTATTTAGCTATCGCAAGATATTTGCGCTTATTGCGCCATTTTGACAGTCGCTTTTCGCATTAAAGAGTACGGTGATACCAGACTTGCGAAAGGGAAAATAAAAGATGCGAAAGGTAAATGCGCAAACGCATTAGAGAGTACCAATCGTTCGAATTCGTACCATTTTTCTTTCGCATCGTAATAGAGAGTAACCCCCAGGTCTTTCCTGTCACTTTCTACTTGAAAAAGTTCAAATCGGATGTCCACAGACACTACTTCCTTTATCCTTCTCCCCATTAACCTATTTTGCTAGTTCTAGCACAATGCATTACATGAGTAGGGGTCATCCCCTGAGTGCTAGTCCTATTATAAAAAAAAAAATTATAAACTGCAGGACTTCAGAGATTAGATTCAATGATACCTTCTCATCGAGGAGTACTTGGAAGAATCCTGGTTTTCGTTTGGACTCGAATCTAAAATCTTAAATAAGTTTGGCGGAGCCTTTGGGCACAACAGTATTCAGGCTATCACTGCATGTGTTTTTTCACCGTACATGAAGGTCCTGGGGACTTTTGTGATAGCCAGGCAGCTCTGAAGCCGAGAATCCCTATTTAAGCTTGTTGTGAGGGTCTACTCTCTATTTCGAAACGAAAGAAAATACAATTCGAAAGCATTTGCTTTCGTTTTGAACACTAACAAGGTCTACTGCTTATGGTTGAAATAGTAGTAACCAGAAGGCAAATAACTTAGCCAGGCAGGCATCTGCCAGAACATCTTTGCAATGTCAAGAGATGAGTAACTCAATAGTAATGGGAAATGCAATATTGAACACAAACAGTGGGCAGATTACGGCATTCGATACCGTTCGAAATTTTAAAATATTTCAATATAAACTCTATTGAAATATTTCGTAATTTCGTTCAACAACGAGTGCCGTAATTTGCCCCCAGGTTTTCATTTACATCTCGCGCTAAAGCTCTGACGGAACTATTATCATTGTAGCTGCATCCTTGATTTAAATAGAATTGACGTACAAGTAATATAATTTGTATGCATTAGGAACGACGGGAACATATATATGTATACTGAAGACATAAAGGTTTAATTTACCTCCTGGCCGTTGAAGACTAAACTATGTTTTATTGTGAATTCTTTGTATTGTATTAAGGAATGGAACATATTTTCAGTGAATGTTGTGTTTTAAGAACTTGGAAAAGGCGGATCTTTAAGTCTGAACTTTTGTATGCGATGATGTCTATATCCTCTTCACTGAATTTCATTAGGAGCGTCTTACAGACTTTGGATTAAATTTAGTAATTCATGTTAAAAGTACATGCTTTAGGTGTCGTAGGGTCGGTCTTTTAACCTGACCTTTTTTTTAAATAATTAATGTGGCGAACCGAGCAAGGATAAACGCAACTTGCGTTTTGTTCAGTAAGAGGTTTCATTTTGATATATTTATATATAAAAAACGAGTATTTTTAAGCGAAATCATCGCATGATTATTTAATTCTAAAGAGGAGACTATGCCATTCATAATGGAAAACAATATCAGGCAAATGAATGCAACGGCTATGGTTGCAATACCATATTCATGTTACGAAGTTTTCCATCACCAATTCGCAATTTTTCGGATTCCATCTTTGATTGTCTCTGGTCAGGAAACACTTAACGCAAAATAGCAATAATTTCGTTAATTGTGTCACATCTAATGCTGTTGTGTGGAAAATAAACTTCGTCCGCACCTTCCAATTCCGGCCATATAAAATTATTTGTGGCATACCAAATTCCAAATACCGACGAGAAATGTACAAACCTGGGTTGTCCTCAACAGTATGGGGTAAAACAGCAATGGATTCTTCACATCACTAACTTGTCCCAACAGCTCAAAATTTTTCCATCAGTATCATCACAATTGCTGGCAGATAAGGTGTTTCACGATGACCCAAAGCTGCTGAAATTTGCGAACTGTGGCTGCAAATTTTTTTTTGTCAACTTCAATATTGTAAACGCGTTGTTGAAGCGTACACACAGCAAGATTTCATATTAAAATCAACGAAAACAAAGCTAAATAATGCAGGAATCTACATCAACTGACATCACACATAATGGACCAAAGACAAGGAACGCTTATGATGAAAACAGTTAGTTGTTCCGTTCTACTAGTGTTTGTCAGAATATTTACAATTTATTTTGGTGTTTTTAACTATATAAGCATTAATTATTATCACATGTAATTTGGCTTACAAAGCGATACGAACTTTAGCCTGATGAAATCATAAATGTAAAAGCAGCTGAACTAACGGAACATCTTTCGGCAACAATTTTGTTTGATATGTGTTTCGTGTTAATTCAACATGGTTTGCTCTTCTATCTTCAAATAAAACGTTTCCTATTGAAATAACTTTATTTCATGTTGATTTAGTATTGCAGTACTCTTAAATCACAATTAGGAATCATGTTAAATCAAAGTTATTTCCAATTTGAAACTATTTAACATTCCAATACTGTTAAATCAAAATGAGAAATCATGTTGAATCTAAGTTATTTCAAGTTGAAACAACATGAATTCAATTTAATGAATGTGTATACACACATAAAAATTTCAACTTAAAATCTACGTAAACAAGGTTAATCTAATCTTTTTCGGCAATGATTTTGCTTGATATGTGTTTCAGGTTAATCTAACAGGATTTATAGTAATTTTCAAAGAAAAGGTTTCCTTTTGAAATAACTTTATTTCACGTTGATTTAACATTTACACACTGTTAAAATCAAAATGAAGAATCATGTTCAATCAAAGTTACTTCAAGTTGGAACAACATGAATTTAATTTAATGTAGTAAATGTGTTTGATTAATTATTTAACTAACGTGTGGTTGACATAGACATCAGAAAAATGTTTGTATATAAATTGGCTTCCCCTGCCATGATTTGAACTCGGAACTCATTGCGTGGTACAACAACTTTAAATATTCTTTAGATAACATTAAATATGTACCATCATGAATAATATTTTAATTCAATTTTATTTCATTGATCATTTAACTTACAAATAAAATAAAAAATAAAATTTTAATTAAATTTTATTTCATTGATCATTTAACTTACAAATATTTGAAAAGTTTTAGTTAAAAAAAATACAAAATACTTTGACCAGCCAGCAGCAGTTTGTCGGCTGTTTACAAACATAAAAAAAACAACAACAATACAAAACCAACTCATGCAACTAAAGCGGCACATACAATACAACAGCATGCATGCGCAATCAAGTGTTTGTGCCAGCGGTTTGGTCGTGTTTGGGTGTTTTGTGTGATTGTACGGTTTGCTGTAGCGATGTCAAGTAGAGTTTGATATTTTGCTCATGGTGGTATATGGTGAAATTAGCTCAGTTGAGCAAAGTTGTCATGGAGCAAACATGCATTTAAGTAATATAATTTGTTGAAATATAATTTGTTTCAATGGTAAACAGAATTTTAGAACTTTAGTTATACATAGCTGCTAATTTTAACAACATACCAATAATAATTGCAACAAAATATGTGTCACTATTCATAACCACCCTTCCCGAAATTTTGTTGTGTGGTTCGAGCATGAATGCTCAATCGCTTGATTGTGCGTGCATGCTGTTGTAGTGTATGGGCCGCTTAAGCACGAAAGTGTATTGCAGCTATGAACAAAGCAAATAAACACCAACACACTTAAACAACATATTATTTCTTGTAAATTTAATGTGATTTTAATGAAGTTGAATCAAACTTTTTGCATGGTGATTTTGCATTGATATTTTTTTCTGTGTGTAGTTGACTTCCCCTGAACTCGAACTAATCGCAACAACAACCTTAAACATACATAGCTTACTCGAATTGAAAATTTTCATAGACTCCATACCATGGTTATATATTCTCAAAAATCGCACGACTCTATTCGATAGTGTACGAGTATCACGGCTTTTAGATACGCACTAAATAAATACTACAACATGATTTAATTGATAATATAACATAAAATGTATTTGAAATTAAATTTATAGTTTAAAAAACATAAACTGTCAAGCTACTTTGGATTGTCTGCAAGATTGGAAACGGCCATCAGGAAGTTTTCCTTGACAATGCGAAATTTGTCGGCTATTTAAACAACAACAAAACAAACAACAACAAATTGTCATCTGAGTCATTACAACTGTTAAAATGGCGGCCTACATATTCAAAATGAAAGGTTTTGGAACGGGTTGGAACACCCGTTAGTTAAGTAAACTGAACACAAATGATAATTGCAGTTGTTTATAATTATAATAATAATGTAATTATTTCCTGCATTAGGGATCCATCCTCAAAATTTAAAGTATTGTAAGTATTTGTTTCTTGGGACAATCTTCAAAATCCCCAATTTGGCAATACTATCCCCTAAAAATATGACCATGCAAGTGAGAGTGAGTTGATTCTTGCGTTTCTATTTTCTAAATTTTGTTGCAAAAAAAGTATTTTTTAGAGGGTATTACTTTGTTTAGAGAGCATTCACACAGGCATATTACTAACCAACAAACCCCCCCCCCCCAAACACAAACACATCTAAAATCTAAAATTGAGCAAGAGCAATATTACTTGCAATTTGGAGAAGAGTAGTTTAGTATTAGAGAATGTGCTGCTCCCACGCATACTATAACGCGCCAAAAATTCAATAAAACTTTTTGCTAAACACAAAATGAGTGAGGTATTTTTGTGTAGTTGATTTGTTAGTTTTATTGCTGTTGTTGTTGGGGTTTTTTGTTGCCTTTTTTACTTTTTGCACTATATTACTGTGCAGTCGTATCTAATAGGGACTAGTGTTTGTGTATTCACCCATAGATAATAACGCATACAAAAGCTACTAAACTTTTGAAAGAAAGAAAAAAAGTAATAAATTGAAAGAAAAAGAATATTAAAATAACAATAAAAGTACTACTAATAAATAATAAAAAAAAACATTAACTGAGTAGATAATATTTATTCGCTTGATCATTTTTATCGCTAGTGAAGTGTGTGTATATATATATGTATGTTTCTTTTTTTGCAATTGTGAGCATTTTATTTATTGATTGTGATTTTTTTTCGCCATATTTTTTCTTATATGCTCTTATTGTTCTATTATACTCTTGTGTATTTTTAATGCATGTATTTATGTACATACATATATATGTATGTAGATCTGTATGTATGTAAGTACGTACGCAATATATTTACATACATATGTACATATGTATGCATGTACATATGTATGCATTTGTAAATAAGAGATTACGTGTGTGTATACAGGTGAGTATATATTACAATACTTGTTATTGTTGTCATGTTGAAAGTTTCTTTTTTTATATACACACAACTTACGAGGTTGGTTCTAGAGCCGTTTAAAAATAAAAATTATGCAGCTTGGGTAAATATGACCCAAAAAAAATCGGAGATGTCATAGTCCAAACCAAACCAAACCAAAATTCAATTATTTTCTATGGTAATGGCTACGGCGTTATGGCGAGTCACCTATAATCAAATACATTGTTGCCCATTAGTTTGGTTCGAACGGCTGTTTTTTATGGTATGGTTATGCCACGTCTGATTGCACCATTAAGTTTTATTAAAAATGATTTATGTATTTTTAAAACTATTTCCAAAGAAGGTACATACATAAATACTTGCCTTGAATTATGATTGAATAACACCACAGTTAGAAGAGGGTAAAGGAATTTACTAAGGCTACGGTCGGTTTCTAACACAACTAATAGATAATCTCATAGAATCCAACACTATTGGCTACTCATTAACTTGACAAACTTTTCTCTGAATTGAAAGATTTTGCATAAGCATTTAGTGGTTACGCTTTTTTGGGCAAATGTTTGATAAGTGTGACCGTACCTTGTAGAAAAGCCACTACTGGATCGCTGCATTGTTTGCCAGGCAGGGGGCATGACTTGAGAGTTACTCCTATGACTGCCATTAGGAGAAACATATACATATATACACACATATATCATCATCATCATAATTTTTAGCACTACCACCAGGGGTGGGTGGGTTTTGGCAGTCTCCAATTTTACTCTAAATAGATCATGGTCAACTGCAATCATTCTCGAGTTTCTTAAATTAATAGTCTTGAAATCGTTTTCAATGCCTTCGCACTATCCCAGCTAAGGTCTTCCACTACTTCTTACCGCTGATAAAAGAGGGTTATTCATTTAGTGGTTTCAAAACCTCCGGTCTGGCAAAGCTGTCAGCTGTTTAATATCTGTTACCTGAAGTATCATTTATTTAGTGAAAGGTTTGCCATTTATGAATATGAATTGTTTAACAACCGAAGAATGGATAAAAATAGATAAAACTTATAACAAAAGTGGTTAGTTCAAAAGCGGAGACCACTTTTAATGCAATACGTGGTGAATATGGTCGTCATAATCGACCTTTTGTGCAAGAATTCGCTAGATTTTAAAGAAATCTAAAGAGACTAAAGGCGTTAAAGATAAGATCAGGCCTGTTAGTCATTGCAATGTTCGCACTGCCGAAAATATCAAAGTACGGCAGATAATTCGAAGAACCGTTACCCTCAATTCAGAGCTCTATGGCTGTATGACAACCTACTTTTCTTTAGCCTGCAATTGAAGACTGTGAACTGGACGATATGTGTTTTCAACAATACGTTACCACGAGCCACACAACGAAAACGTTTTTGGCTTTACAGCATGGTTTCGGTGACGTCAATTATCCACCAAGATCATTCGATTTAACACCGTTACACTCTTTTGGGGCTACGAAAAAGTGTCCGAAAACTAATTCAAAAGAATCGACTGCTGCAACCAATCTAGAAGCGGTAACTTCACTGTCATTTTATTTTTGTTACGTAATAGCAAGGTTCAAGCATTATAATGAAACAAAAGTTGCATCAAAATAAGAGTTTTATGTGCTTTACATAGCTTTAGTTTTGATACCGAAAAATAGGTAACCAGTTATATATATTTCTGTATGTCTTTTACTACTGCAAGGAGTATTGCCCCATAACAAGTTAATTCTAATGTACACGATCGTCCTCTCTATGTTTGACCTCGTTCCATTGTAGTCTTAGTTTGGCTAATTTCTTTGACAACTTGGCGCTTCCATGTACATATGTCCTGGCTTTCCGATACAGCGGCTGACATGTGGGTTCCATTTCATAACCTGTCAAGCAATATTGTTTTGTGGATTTTGCAGCGCATGGCGAATCCAACACAATTTTCGTTCCCGAATTTCCACATCTATGAGACGCTGGTTTTTTTTTCACAAACAGCATTTGTTGACAAATACTTGTATGGATTGGGGGTCACATATATACAGCGCTGTGAATTTCACGTTGCAGTTGAAAATAATTATTTTTTTCGGCATTGATGCACATGTTCAATTTTAGCTGAACGAACTATAATCGGTTTAGTTCGGTTTAGGAACGTTTTGGATTGCAAGAATATGATGAACGATTACGCAGCACGTGTCAAAATTCGTCTTGTATGGGTGCCGGCCCCAGCACGGCGTATTCGGAAGTAAATCTGAAAATGGGAAAAAGGCCAGAAAATTAAAGAATGTAACTATAATTAATGCCAAGCATTTCAAGGCAATGAAGATTGAGTTACAAAATTTAGCGAAGATGGCCCACAAGACACGATGGAATAGTGATACTGTGGGTAATCTAACGAAGGTTCTATGGGACGAACCGGAAGATGACAAAACAAGGGGGCTGTTGAAACTGCTCGAGCTGGGAAAATTGACAGGCGTGTTAACGGGACATCCTAACTTACGAGGGCATTTGTACCAGATTGGGGACACAGCTAACAATGCATGCATGGATGATACCGAGACGATGAAGCACTTTGTCATTGTCCAGCTTTCACCCAGCCGAGATGCCGCTATTTTTGGAATGACACCTTACCGGACATTATCCATCTTACAGGTATTGGCGGGAAAAGTTTGAGGTACTACGTAAATGATACTGAGTTCCTATAAAAGTGAGGTTAGTTTTTAATTCACATGAGAGCGCGCTACACCCCTATGTTGCCTTATGTCCCCTGATATGAGCGTAAATGATCCTCTCTTTAACTAACCTAGCCTAACCTAGCCAGCTTGTGAACCACCAGATTTTTCAGGTAGCAAAAAGTTTTCTCTCTGTCGTAGAATGGACTCTCATTGCTTTTATTGTTTATCTTGTTTATCTTGAGCCACACACAGTGTGCCGCCTTACAAGCCCATGTTAGTTTTGATTTCATATCGTAGTATGAATGACTAAAAAGTAAAAGTTCGCCAGTACAATCAAGATCTTTTTGCTTATCCTACAAAAACCATGCAATCGTTGTAACGTTATGCCCATTTTCATCAATAAGCTAAGGACGTATTTTAATAGCAGTGGTGAAAAGACACTGTTGTTTTTCTTGCAGGATTCTTCTTGATGAGGTGTATCAGTTTGATGGCAATAGTTTTGCACGCAAATGCGTTTCAAATTGGTAAATGATTTAGAGCATCAAAAGCTTTATAAAAATTTATAAGCGAGACACAGTGAAGACATCCACTTAACTGACTGCTTGGTAATAATTCGTAAGCAGTGGACACATGATTTACCATCGCACAAACCTGTCTGTTTTCGTAGAATGCTCTGGCAAAATTCTACAAAGATCAGTTGTAATCAGGCGCACAGAAGCATTCAGAAAATATTTAAGGTTCTTTAGCTTACAAAGCATTCTACTGGGTTGGAAATTTGCAGGTTTGTCATTGCTATTTTGTAAGCTTAGACTTAGGCGGAAGTCAGGGAGGATCCAAGCAGGAGGTACCTCATAAAAATAACTGCGGGATCACCAGGTAATTGTTAACACAGTGGAGAAGAGAGAATCCGCTTTCTTTGACTTGAAGGAATGACAAACAAAAATTCCGTTTTGTTGTCCATGCTGATGAGACACTGGCTCCTAGGTTGACATGTACAGATATCAGGTGTTGAATATTGTGACTTCTGGTATAGTTGTCAAGATATAAGTCAGAAAAACTTTGTAAGTCACTGTGTTGCACTAACAAGAAGTCTAATGGCTACTCTGGGGTATCTTGAGTATGGGAAACTTGCCTAAGTTGCCGGAATTGAACTGCAGTACGACAATGGGGACTCCACTTAAGCAAAATCTCAGTAGTATTGCAATATACCGAGAGATAGTCAAAATGACCGGGTTTCTAAGTGTCACGCTTAGCTAACTTAAACGAGTTATGTGACAAACATGGGCAAAGTGGAACAACATACTCTTATCATTCAATATAAAAAAATATTAGTTTGGGTTAGGTAAGGTTGGTGCTGCAACACACCTCCACTAGGATAGCAAATTGGTCTCCTCCATATCAACTTAATTTTTTCAATCATTTTTCTCTATTTCTTTTAAGAAACTTCTTTTCCATGTCTGCTGTTTTGTCTGCCTTGGAACAAGAGAGGAAAGAAAGACTTCCAAAATTGTCAAATTTATTGACAAAAATCATGGCTCAACATTCGGTTCAGTGACTATTTTAATTTTTAGTAGACTATCGAGATATATGTATGCGCAAATATCATTATTTATGGCCCGATAAGATCATAACTCCTGGCTGCTTTCAATATCAGATGGGCTTGAAAGTTATCGTCAACGACGATCGTTATTAGCAATTATTAGGGACTGAGATAGCTGAAATGCTGCTTATTGCCGTACAATACGTTAAACAATTGGCTATGTTAATCGTCACGATCTCATCGGTAAATTTAACTTCCAGAATGCGATAGATCAAATTCGTCAGAGTGGCAACTTATAACATAAAATCATTTACCTAATAAGAGCACTTTATAAAATCAATCACGGTTTACATTAATGCCTAGAATTAACTGCACGGAAGTAGAAGAATGGCATATTGTCTTCCGTCAACTCAAAAATGTCATAGAAATTATTCCTGAAGACCGCACAACTTTACCTACAATGAGTGATTCATTGAGACACCCATTTCTGGTTGATTAGTCTATGAGTCGCACTAACGCGTTACAGAGAAGATGCGATTTTTAGCAGTACTGTTCTGTTCATATGTAGAATAAACAACCTGCACAGATCTTGTCTATCACTATCAATATGGAAAATTTCAAATCGAATGTCCACAGATACTACTACTTCCATAGTCACCTATTTTCCCAGGTCTTATTATGAGTTTTGGTTCTATTAAAAATATTTTTTGAGAAACGACAGTGTTCCACAACTTCAGACGCAATAATAAGATTTGGCTGGCATTGCCGAACTCTGCCATTTCTTGTGTTGTAATTTTGTGGTGTCATTTTCAAGTTGTGTGCAACGCCGTTCACATGTTTTTTTTTTAAATATGGAAAGCAATGCCTCACAACAATAAATATGACAAATGACAAACGTTGCCACTAGTACACACTATTATGATGTCACAAAATGCCGTAGTGTGTAGTCGGCATATATATCGCGCCATAACCGCCAAAATAGCTTAAGCGACATAATTTTCGAACTTCAATTTTTGACCGAAATTGATTATTTGCGATCGTAAATAGTCGATTTTCGTCAAAAAAAAACGAAGTCCAAAAAATGTGTCGCTTAAGCTATTTTAGCGGTTATGGCTCGATATTATCCAACAACAACAAAATACGTGCGAAGAAATATCGTTTTCAGTAATCGATATTATCTTATCTCTTATAAAAACATCAACAACATTGAAAACAGCTGACTTGTATGCAGAAAAAGTTGAAAACAAGAAGGGATTTAAGAAGTAATTTAAAGAAATAATTAATAAAAAACTTAACCGTACGAGTGCTAAGTAACATAAAAAAAACAATAAACAGTAAAAGTAAAATTCGTTACTTCTTTTATTTGTTTTAAAAACGTGTTTACATCTTTGAAGAACTTAAGAAAACTTAATTGTCTTGTAGAGCCTGGCCGAACGCCATTAAAGCTTAATTAACAGTGGTAGACACCATATAAACACTTCGTATCTCTTTTTTCTTTATTTATTTAAACTTAACGCGATAAAATTGGCGTCGAACGAATATGACATTGACATGGTGACGAAGTATTTTAGAATACCTCCAAAGTGAAAGAAAACATATGTTTTCCATCACTCATCTACAACGTAGTATTTAAGAATAGCAAAAAGTGAAAGATGCGCGTATTTGTGGTGAAAGTGAATTCCCGAATAGACCTGAATATTTTCAGCCGTATTCATAAAAATTTTAAACCGCGTTTCAAATATTGTTTAAGCAAAATTCGCTAAAATTGTATTCATAATAGAATTTTAGCTTAAAAAACGGTTTTTAAACCTTGCGTAAATCAGCAAATTTTAAAATTGACTGCCCCCATGCTTAAACCAATTTTAAGGTGACGTTGTTGTAATTTTGCTTCGTTTTTGTTTACATTTTGAACTTTACCTGTATGTACATATGTGTGTATGTATGTATGTACTTACATATGTATGCAATTATGTATGCATATGCCAGTATTATTTAGAAGAAAACAATGTAATTTTTTTTTATAGAAACTATTGCCGAAATAACAAATATACTCCAAAGAATATTTAAAAGAAAAGGAGCGATCCAGTTTCCATTCCCAGTCATTGTTTTCTCATTTTATGTGTTAACAAAAATAGTATAATTGTAGAAAATTAACTAGTGATGTATAAACACTCAAAACAAACAAAATAAAGCTCGTTATTCTAGTGCTTCTTTATCTGCAATAAAATAAATAATATAAAAAGCACTTTTAACAAAGATTTGTTGTGAACTTTTTTTTATTATTTTATTAAATACAAGTGGGAACATATCTTTTATTTTATAGAAACAATATTTCTCTGAAAACCGACAAATAAACAAAATAGACACGAGTACTTTGTGAGTTAACAATCGTTGTTTTGCAGAACTAATATGCAAGTGACAAATAAAGAATACAGTGTTGCCACGATATTTTAAAAAAATCTAGTTAATTGATTTTTAGTTAAAAAACTGATTATGAATACCAATATTTAAAAAACGTTATTTAGCCTTAAAACGTTTTTTAACTAATATGAATTTTAAACATCAATCAACTTTTTTTATGAATACGGCTGTTTATGTTTAGCTAGTTTTAAGGTTATCTCTATTACTTAGCTTAATTCTAGAACCGACCTCGCATATATTTATATGTAAAAGTATTATTATATATACTTTTTCGGTACGATTACCTTTTGGCCTCGGCATTCAAAAAGTAAAAACTTTGTTGTATGTTTGAATTTTTTTTGCACAACTTTTTTTTCCTCTTTATTTTTCTCTTGCTATAAGTGAGTAGGCGGTATTTTTTTTTTTTTTGCACTGTGAATTTACTCTGTGTTCAATATATTTTGTGTGGTATAGGTTAAGAACGAAACTACCCATAATGTTATAAAATTTTTATTATACATTTTTATTATCAATTTTGTTATACTCATCATCTGTTATAAACAAGACTAGTAGGTGAGGCGGGTATATGTATGTATGTGTTACGTTATGTGTGTTTAAAATAAAGTTGACGTACGTACATACTCGTATATTATGCGGGCTTTATCCGGCTTTCTGTATATTTGTATTCCTTTATTATTCTTCTATTTACTTCTTTAAATGTTGGAATGTATTAGAGGGGTAAATGATATGGTCTGTGGTTACATTCACTTAAATTAGTTTGTTCTACTACAACTTCTATGTTTGTAGTCAATTTGTAAATTTTTGGGTACATAATTTGGTTACGAAATCATTTTTATTCTTGGTTAGAGGTTTTTTTTTTGTTCGAGGAAATGAGGCTAACAATACCGACTCGAGAACATGTTATAGACAAATTGTGGTTTGTGGTTTCAACCCATAAACAAAACTAAGCAGCTATTGCGAAAGCAGCTATTGCGAAACCTTTTTTGTTATAAATAATTACAGATGAAATGCGAAGGTCGTTTTACATGCTCCAATAGTTTGACAAAGGCGTCTCAGTCGTGTTACCTGGTGGTTGTGTCTGAAAATATTAATCTTTCGGTCTTCGAGAAGAAGTCTTATACATGTCTTTGCCGAAGATATAAAAAATATGTAAAAAGTTCATGCAAGACCATAACTATCGCCATTTGTATGGATAGTTTAGTCACTATAGTTGATCTTGAGCAGCTGAAGTTTGCATTCAACATCTGTGCCTGCTTAAACCACAGCATGTCAAGATAATCTGGGCCGTAGAACATGAAGACATTCAAAAGAGCCAAAATGCTAAAGAATTTGATATTGAACAGTATGGCCTTGGTTACATCGGCAAATGAGATTAACAAGTGTGAAATTAAGGAAGTATCTTTTAAATGGAATACAAATAATTGTAGGATATTCCAAATCGTTGGACCTCAATCTATGGGAATGGAACTAAAGAGCCTCTAGATTGATAGAGCCGGATTGTACTAGAAAATTTATTTTCGCCATCCGATTTGTCCTTGTGAAAGTTTCGGGGTGGCTCTCAGAAACTAAGCTCCAGTAACTCTGGTATCACAATGGTCGAAGTGCACTTCGTACGGTATCGTTTGAGCTAGTAAAAGGTGTTTTTTATAGAGGTATAAAACTTTAAGATAGCAGCACTTTTTTTTAACTGGCTACCATTTTGTCAGCTGTCAAGTGATTTATGTTTAGTTTGGTTTGGCATTTCAGCATTAATAGACTGATGCCTGCACAACGATTCCAAATTGTGCAAATTTATTTTGAAAATTATGATTCTATTCGAAATACGTGTCGCGCACTACGTCCATTTTGCGGTCAACATAATTGTCCATCAGAGCAATTATTTCGATTAACTATGAAACGTTTTCGCACCAAGTTTACTCTAACTGTTAATTCCCACCCACCGAGACGTCGTACAATCCATGCAAAAGAAGTCACTGCTGCTGCTGTAGAGCGTCGCGTAGGAGCTGGGGTTTCAACAAGACGGCGCAACATGCCACAATTGATTTATTCAAGAAAACGTTTTGTAACCGCATAGTTTCACGTTTCGGACCCGTGAATTGGCCTCTAAGATCGTGTATGGTGAAGTCGCTAGTCTACGCTGATAAGCCCAAAACTATTGTCCACTTGAAAGATAACATTCACCGCCATATTGCCGATATACGGCCACAATTGTTGGGAAAAGTAATCGAAAATTAGACCTTCAGATTAGACTACGTCCGAGCCGGCAGTGGCGTTCATATGCCTAAACTCATATTTAAATTATAATGCCAGGAGATTATCTTTCGAATAAATTGAATTTAATGTCAACTTTAAAAAAATTTATCTTTGTTTTATTACATTTAAAACTTCTATACCTCTATAAAAAAAACACACACGTGCAAATTTTAAATAATTCGGTACTATTGGAATGAAAATTACATAAAAATAGTGATTCTTATGTATTTTTGCCCGATAAATAATCCATCTAGAGGCGTTTGCCAAATAATTACAAAAATTTGGGGAGCAGTCAAACACGTTCTTCATCAAAAATCAATTATCAAAAATTTAGTTTGAAGATTTATGTCTTTACTAGGGATAATATCTGGCTATATCATACCTTTAACGTTGATTAGAGATCGTTCTTTAGGAATTGTTTAGGATTTATTCGCATAGACCCCAGATTTCACAAAACCTCAAAGAAAGAAATCTCACGACCTTAAATTGTTGACCTTGCAGGTCTGTTGGCATCAAAATTTAGTGAGATGATTTCGTATGGAAAATGTTGGTGCAATATATCCAGCAAATTGCCATAGGCGACGCCTTTTTTATGAACTCACATGTCGTTTAAACCCCAGCCATCGAGTTGAGACCTGAGGAGTGCTGTTATAATCTTGCTGTAATGAATACTGCCCCGCAGGGATATCTGCTTAGTAATTTGCTTGTAGATAGCAGTTGTGGCAATTCCAATATCTCTATAAGCATATACATAAAACATGTACATAGTTATACTACATACCTGCTTATAAATAGGTGCAACAACACTTAGAATCTTACCGCAAATTTCAGGTAATGATTAGTGGAACAATGGCATCAATGTAAGAGTTTAATATATAATGTTCACCTCCTAGGAGACTTCGTATCAAATCCAAAATTTTGATTTCCGCTACCGATTATTGGTGAGGAAACCTCCGGCAGTGCTGCTGATAAAGCTAAAGACACACAGCAAATGGAATCTTGATCCCAAAAAGAGGACAAAAGGCTGCGATATACTACAAGAACTCGCTTTACGACACGAGTTTTAAGTTGATAAGATAAACGCCACTAGTATGTTGCAACGTTCTACTTGTTGAGAAAATATTTTATATTTTTGGGACTCCCAATTATCAAATTCAAATAAGTTATGACACTATGAAAATAAGAAGAGTATTGAAGGATTTAGTTGTTCTAGCAGGGAAAGCACTTGCAATTTTTTCAGTTTGATGTAATAATATGCACTTGCACTGATCTTAAGTGTATCCTATTCTACCCAAAAATAATCTGACTTATCGCTTAACGGTCAACACAGAAATTCTCAATCAGGTAGGTCTGGCTGGACTTGCTCCCACAAACAATGGGCTCTTGAACTTGAAGGTCGCTGAGATTGGCTTTTGTAAGAAACCTTCGCTGGTGTTGCCTAATAGATGCTTTTGAATTGAATCTTTCAAGTATATCCGAGCGTTGCGCAGTCCTCACTGGCGGTTCTAAGATGTACATTGAAACAGGAGTTTACATTAGGGAATCTAATGTTCGAAGGCTGAGATCTCTGGCAGATAATGTTACCGAAGGCGAGGAATTTACCCACTTCATTCGTAACCCTCAACGGGCTAAAGAAGAGGCATAGTTTAAAGGCTATGTTGCAACCCAGTATACTACACTGCTAGCGATGAGTTGGTAAGATTAAGTTAAATGTTGGATAGTGTATTGCGGGACACATCGCTAGCTATATGAAACAAATTTCATGTGTTAAATAACAATGCAATAAAATTATTTGTATTTTGAAAACTTTTTATTCAATAATTTCTTTATTTGATTATTATTTATAAAACAAAATAAATTGGTCGCAAATATTTTTATGTCTAGACATTTTGCATATGTCAACGCAGACTTAGTCCTAGTTTACACTATGCAAGTCTTATTTCTAAGCTTATTAGTTTATCAGGAGATAAGAATCGTTTCTGTTCCCCTCCTATCTCTCTCTCCGTCAAACTAATCAGCTTAGCAATAAGACTTGCATAGTGTAAACTAGGACTTAGCACCCCTATTTTTTAAAGTTCTTATTATTAAGTTATATCTGGCATCTCTTTCTTTCCGAGTATAAAAAAATAAAGCAAACAAAAACTAAAAAATGTAAGCAAAGAAATCAAACCAAAAATAAATTTATAACTGTAATAGTGTCGATTATTTTTGTTACGAAAAGCATGTCCTAGCTTCTGCTTCTGATATAAAGAGAAAAGATCTAAAACCGCCGGTTAGTCATCACTTAAGGGAAACAAGTGGCTGGGTTTTGGATGAAACGAATTGTACTTGGAAGAGTATGAAGGCTGGTGTTGCAATACACCTCTACTCGAAGATCCAGTTGGGTCCATTGTGGTTATAACAGAAGAAGAAGGAGGATTACATTGTCTCACTGGACTTATGGCCAAGATTTGACTTTGCAAGATAGGATCTACTATTTGGTACGACTAGAAGGGTTTTAAGGGATCTACTAGACGTGTTGACTGATTGATCCATTCGGTTGCTATGGAAGGATGTGGGTCAGCCGGGAACCATATAACATATTAAGCCTTATTAGGAGTGTCGTATTACGACTTCGGCTACCAGGATTTTGTAATAGACTAAAAACATTGCATTAATTTTTTTCTTCATCTAATACAAAATAGGCGTAGCCGCAGTCAACATACAGCACTCGTTGTTAGGCCCATCGTGTTATTGCCAAAGACCACAACGCCACACCTTTATGTAGATATTCCCCCTCTTATAGAAGAGATTCATGAACTTTAAAGGTCTTCGGTAGCTTACGCAATCCCTTCCAAACCTAAACTTCAACCTTTTCAGAAGAACCGAAATTACAGTGTCGATTGTTTTTTATCATAGACATGAATCAACAACCTTGTTACTTTTTAGTTTTATGCAACCAACTTCATACCTAGGCATTGCCTTTCCACTGTGTTATTTTCATTCGATTTATAAGATAATACAACACTGATGAATAAGATGTTACCGCTCGATTATGGATACCAACCGAACTTCAGTTACCGATTCAAGTGGACCCTGCCAGCTCATCGGCAGTTTCATTTCCCTCAACACTGCTGTGGACAGGAAGCCAACATAATCTGACACTATATATGTCTCGTCAGCAAGTTGAGGGCTCGGCCACATTGAAATTGTGTCCCTTCAAAAATTTTAGCGCTGCTTGGCTGTCGACGTGGAAGGTTACGTTTCCACCTTCAGCTACATTTCTGGCCACTAGTTCCGTGGCCTTTTGGCTTCAGCTCATTAACCGGAGTATTTGAAATTATTTGAAATATTTGAAACGAACAGAGTAGGATCTTTTTGAACTGAAACTTATGTATATACGTCAAATATATTTTCTCACACAGTGAGAGACGAAATAATAGTTTCAAAATGTTGCTTGTTATTTTTACTCGTGCTAGCTACCAAGCGATACTCACTCATGAGTTCTAACTACAAAAATGTTAATGTTGTCGGGTCAAGAAAAAAAACTAAACATCAAGATTTAAACTGTTATGCCCCCATTAAGAAACCCTTCACAACTTAAACGAAAAGTAGAGTCAATTACCATTTTCTAAACTCTTGTTTTTTCTTAATTTTTTCTACTTTTTAGAACTAGTCCAAAAATACTTGTGTATGTTTTGTTTATCTTCGAAGGAAATGTTGTTGTTTTGTATTTTTTTGCTTTAAAGCAAAACAAAATGTAAAATTTTACTTTGAACTCCAAAGTGAAAAAATGGTAAAAATAAAAAGAACACAGTGGAACTCAATACATTTTGGAAAAACGTATAAAAAATATACAAGATGCAAACGAACAAAAAATTCAAAAAACAATTTATAGTTTTTTTTTGCAGCAGCACTAAACAACATAAAGAAGGAATGGAGGCAACAACAACATGTAATACAACATGTTTGTATGTATAAATAAATGTGTGTATGTTGCCGAAAACTCATACACATACTGAATGAAACAAGTTAAAATAATTCCTGCAGAGCGGTTGAAAACCAAAGGAAAGAAAGCAAACAGCAAAGAGATTAAAAAAGAACTTGTAACAAAATTGCAAACACCTCCACTATGGCCAAAGTTAATGCAACAACAATAAAATTTCGTTTTTGCTTTGAGATCTTTTTTTATAAAAATGCCTTTAGTTCAGTTCACTGACGATGATGATGACGACGATGACACACACAAAAGAAGTAATTTAAATTTTTTTTCAACGATTTTTTCTTTGTTTTATTTCAAACTTTTGGGCCAGGCAAGCAAGGGGTTAAGAAAGGATTATTATGCATTATCTGTTGGTAACTATATACAAGCATCAAACCTAAATGAAGAAAAAAAAAGAAGAAGGAATAGTAATAATTATTTAAGCGCGTGCGCTTAAATTGCGACAATAAAAGCAGCAAAATCAAAGTAAAGAGTTTGGAAGTGAAATTTTTTTTGCCGGCAAAAACAAAAATTGCAATCAATACTTGTACAAGAACAATAACAACAACATCGAGCACACAAAACACACATGTACTCTTCATCCGAATGCAAGAAATTTTAAGTGAGATGGTAGCGTACAAGTTCTCCATTTTGAAGCAAAGTGAGAAAAAAAACCAATAACAGAAAATCACAAAAAGAGGGTGTGTGTGAGAGTAAATGTATGAATGTGTTGTTAAACAGGGATGGAAAATTGTTTTAATATATATTTTGAATACCTTCAACAAATCTTGCAAATAGTGCACTTAAAGTTTTCGTGATTAAGAACTATACATATATAAATAAAGCTTGACACCTTATAACGATCAGAGCGCTTTGAACTTTCGTAGGAAAGGTTGCGTGTGACGTTCAGATCACATGAAGTGAGATTACTCAAAGGCCTTTTGATGCATTTTTATGAAAGGATTATCTTATAGCATTCCAGATTCCTACGAGCTCCTCGACACTAACTGCTGAAGTAGTTAGCACGTTGACTACAAAGCCAAAGGTCCTGGGTTCGAGCCCGCTCGCCGACAAATACCTGTTTTACATTAAGCATTTTTTTCATGAAATTTCATGAATTTTGTTGCACGCAACTTTTTCTATTTGCTAATTGCAGCGGTAAAAAGGTAAAAGTCATTAAATAACACCATGCATTTTTCTGATTTGCATTACTGTCACGTTGTTTCAGTTGTTGTGTAGCAAAGTTCAACTTATGAAGTCATAGACACTGGTCACTGACCTACACCGGCTTAAGCGGATACTAATCCTAATGTAACATCAGTGCTCCCTCCTTCTTCGCTGTTGTATAGCAGAATAATAACCAATAAAATGGCTGTCAAAATTTAAAACGCTTCATTGACACAGAGGCGCTGCAATACTGCATTATTAAAAACGTTTAAAAAAGCAGAGTTGTAAAAAGAATGAAGCTTTCCTCTACCTCTTCCTGCACCACCTGTCTTATCTATAACTATCTCTTTCCTAAAGAAGGTAACACCTAGTAATAGTAGTAGGAATTCAATGCCTGAATGTTACTTCTCTTCAAAAAAAAAAATTTATATATCATCCCAGATTCCTATGAAGTCTTCGAGACTGGCTGCTGAGTAAACCCAGAATTTTCCCGAATTCGGTTAGTGGAACTTTGATGGCCACGTCCTAGGGTGTTGAAGGAAATTATTGCCATATATCGAAACCTGCTTTTCTTCAAGTCAATCAGGCGGTAAATGAAGACGATACAGGCGGCATGTGTCCAGCTACCTACTGTCACATGATGCTGTCAACGGAGATTACAAGCGGCTTCCTTCATAATATTTACGAAATTTTATTTATTCAGCGAAATAGTCTACAGTTTTTAGTTTCGGCACACCTTAGCGGAGCATTCTTCAGAGTACATCTTTTAATCTCATCTGCCTACTCAACCAAGGCAATATGAATATGTTTTTGTGGATTTCTCATCTCTAAAGCTGTCGATGCTCCTGCACCCTTATCACCCATTTCGTTCCCTCGGATATCTTCACGCCCTAGAAATCAACTTCCTAAAATGATTTTAGTGTTGGAATGCATGCAAATGCACATTTTGACTTGAACTCCTGCAAATCGGACCTGATGTTTTTATGTTTCGAAGAGCAATATTTTCGAAATGAAATACGATACGGGATTATTGGATGATTGTATTGACCGTAAAATGGACGAAGGAGCACAATAATCAAGCAGTTCCATCACAACCCTATTTGCAAATTATTACTAGTTCAGATTTGTGGAATTTAATTATGTTTTCTTTGCTAAAGGTTCAAATGATCCTAGAAGCAATATTTTCGGAGAGACGGTGTAACTCAATACTGGTGCCCGTGCTATTAACCTTCGAAACCGATGGTAAAATTGAATCCTTTGTTGCCTTCAATGACTTTGTAGACGGCAAATTTTCCCATTTCTTTTCAGTCATAGCTTTTGTTAATGTTTCCTATTTATTCCTTGTTAGACCCAAGTTTAGAATAAGATCTGTCTTAGATTTAAGGGTTAGTATGCTTTCCACCATACGTTGTATTCCCTTTGGAGATACTTTTGGAAGAGCATCTACAATTTGGCCAATTTCCTTCGGTTTGTTTTTGGTTAAGGAATTTCTAAAGTTATCTTTTATAAGGCCAATGAGATCCTCTTGCTTTCTCTTCTGGCTTCTTGTCCTTCCCGATTGCATCATATCAATCTGTAACTATTTTGGTTTTTAGCCAGTGTCCATTTTGCTTTTGGAACTTAGTTTCGCTATGTTTTAATTGTTTCATTTCTCCTTCGTAAATTACAGAATTAAATTACCGGTGCTGCAAACTTATAAATATATCGACAAATATTACGATTTTCGGCTCAGAAAAAGTTACTGAATCGCATTTCTGGTTAAAAACTGAGATTCCAAATTTTTCTAGTTGGTTACTCACTAGACCTACTTTTGCAGTAACACCCAAATTAAAAAGTGAAAAATATAAATTTAAATATTTATAGGTGGATCACGCCCACTTTTCGAAACGTAAAATTATAGCCTTGCAAAAGTGTAATGTATATACGAAATTTCGATAGAATCACAGCAGGTTGTAGCAATGAAATGAAATGACACCTTGACGATGATATTGTAGTGATAGGTATTGTACCAAATGAAAATTTGGCCCGAATTTCGATCTCAGTACTTTTGATGAGAGCAATTTTGTATAGGAACTTCGTCCTTCTCGCATTTTTGTGAGGATTTGACGACTTTTTTAAGTTGTTTTTTTTAAACTAATTTAATATAAAGTTAATAAATAGTCTTTTAGGTTTCTATTTATGATGATGGTGTCAATTAGAATGTCCTCTGCTCTAATAATGAGCAAGTTTTGGTTGAAGCCAAGCCCATCTTGAAAAATGCACTAGAGCCCCAGGTATGTACGAAGTTCCGTACGAATCGTTTGGAAATAGAGTACGTAAAACATAACATAATATATAAGTGGGCGCGACCCTGCCTACTTTTGGTATCTATTACATTACAGTTTGTTATGCTGTTTCGGATTTTTCTACACACCTAGGCCTACTTTGCTGCAATTTTCAAATTCCAAATGCAAAATATAGCTTCAACTTGACCCAGCCCGCTTCTTTAAACTCAAGATTTTGGTGGGGGTGGTCACACCGACTTTTCGAAACGCAAAATTATGGCCTGGCATAAGTGAAAAATTTATGCAAAGTTTCAATAGAATCGCTCGTTTTTAAACACTTCGATTTTCATTTTTGATTCGGAGTTCCGCCCCTGGTTAAAAATTCCGGGTTTTCAGATTTTTATAGTTTGTCTCTTTCTAGTTTCAGTCTTAATTGTGTAACAAATTTCCAGCCTCTAGCTATAGCGGAAGTGCAGCGCCTGATAATATTGATTAGTAAGTCAGTCAGTCTTAAAATATGTACTTCTTACACATCCATATCTCAGGTAGCTTTTCCCATATGAAGTTACTTCGTTGAGGTCTCGTTATGTTCTAAGTTTCATTGAAACTTACGGTTGAAGGGAAAAAGATATTAGGGTGTATATTTAAAAACTACGTGCATATACCTGAGCTTGGTCGGGCTTGCGCCATAATCTTATATCGAAAGCACTCTGATGCAAGCAAAATTAGCCTATCCTCTAAACCACATTTCAAGTATTAATTTCTGTTTGTCCCGTACCGTTTCCATCCTGGGAGGGCATAGGAATCTCAACTCTTAACACAAAGTATACATTTTTAGTTATTTCGAAATGTAAAAGTTAGAATTCGTGCTTCACCGCTGTACCTTTGTCTACCTTTCACATGAAGTATTTATTGCATTTGTATCTCTTGTTGAGATATACATATTTAAAATTTCTTTTCAACTTACCAACCCTGTTTCATAATGTTTGGAAAAGTTCTCTGAAATGAGAGGAAGCCCAGCTACTTATGTATGTAGTTTTGCGAGAGTATAATGGCCATATGAAAAAAAATATACTAAAGAATTTGCTGTCTTTTTCTTTTGTTTGCACATAGTGCACATTAAAGCTTCTCTGTTGCATCTCAAGTATGCACTTTTTAATTTAGCGCCGTTTTTTTTCTCTGCCGCTGCTGCAGGTTTTTGGTCATGCATGTGAACATACACACATGCTTAAATAAATGTGTATGTATGTATACTATGTATGTATGTTTGCATGCACATGAAAACCTGAAAACTTGCACTCTTGTGCAGATTGATTTTTTTATATATTTTTTTGGAGTCTGTTCTGCTATTTACAAAAAATGCAGGGTTGGGGGCGAGTAAATTCTTCATGTTGTTGTTGGTATAATATGTAGTATATACATATGCAAGTATATACAAACATATATACATACATACATATATGGATGTATAAACATGCATACATACATATATATACATATATGTATGTATATTAATACGACCAGAGTTAATTTTATGTACAATAGTATAATTTTTCTTTTAAATAGGTATAATCAGTAGCATAATCATGTATGGATGTAATTATGTATCTAAATGCTTAAGTGTATGTATTCATGTACATGTATAGTAAGTATGTTTTTAAGGATGAGTTTCATGAAACTTTTGCTAAAGATAATCATGGTACACTGATGTTGTTGTTGCTGTTATTATTGTTGTTGTTGTCATTGCTACTGCAATAATAATTTTTTTTGCGCGGGCTATAATAAGTTTTTTGCTTACTTTCGTTCGGCAACATTAGTACGTCGCTCACATTTCAACTGTTCGGTAGGGTTATTTATGTTGTTGGTGTGATATTTTTCATTTGTGTATTTAAAAAAAATATATGTACATATATGCATATTTTTTTAATTTAACAACTAATTTTGAAAAAAAAATTGCCATACACATACACATAATACGGTCTTTTTTAAAATAACAAACAAACTATTATGCACCTATAGAAGAAATCTATATTTAAATAAAAAAAAAACAATTATTAATAGAAATTAAACAAATAATATTTTTTATTCAAGCAAATTTGTGCAAAATCGTACAACGCTTGTGTGCAGTGGATTAAAAAAAGAAGAGAGTAAAATTTCCCCCCTTTTATGCTCTGCTGCTTATCTTTTTCAATATATGTTTATTCGTGCCTATGTAGTGATAATTTTAGTCTACAGTGTATTCGTTAGTGATGTTTCTTTTGGTTCTGTTAAGGCCGGTACATGAACAAAGTTTCTTGCCCATTTTTTGTTGCTTTCTTAAAAATAATGCATGACTACAGAGATGGAAAATGAAAATTTTTAAAGAAAAATTGTATATACATGAAAAAAAATTAAATAAATAATAATCAGGATATCCCTTGAAATACATTATTTATTATGAATGTGTGTCCTCATTTTTAAAAAAATTTATTTCCATCATTTGCTTAGGGAAAATATATTTTTATATTTTCTTCTAAAGTTCACTTAAGAAAAAAAATTGTAAATAATAAAATTTTTCACTTATTTAAAAGAATGAGGTATTTGATTAAAATCGAAAGTTTTCAAAAGAATGGCTTGATATGGTGTGAACAACTTTGTAGAAAAGAATTTGGCATTTACATACATTGCAACTTTATGTATAATGTGGCTTAAAAATTTGCACCCGATGTTCTTCGACTGTATATTTTATGAAGGAAATACTTTGGTTCTGCTTGCGGCTGTGACTATTCCCATGACTTCAAAGAACTTTGAAGCTTAAAACGGTTAAATCTACTGATCTCTCCGGCTAGTGTTAATCGCAAAAAAAGAGGTGAGGTGACCAGCAGTTGACTAATGAATAATAGATTAGTGATGAAGAAAAAGAAAAAAGCAAATTTACCTCCTGTTGCAACATGATGGGCCTTTTCTAATGTGCAGAGGAAGAAGTCCGGATCTTATAAACTGACTGAATTGGATGCTCAGTTAATCAAACCGTCTACTTTTCTTAGAGAGTCTGGTATTTGCATATTCGGGTTTCCATAGCGCCTAAGGTATTACAATGTTGCTGAACTGACGAAGGGGTTCACTTCCCTTCGCGGGAGAGCCTGCCTTACAACCTGACGTAGTAAAACAGGGGTTTATTATGTAATTCGATTTGAAACGGAAACTGTTCGAATTTGTGTGTCATTAACATTACAAATCGAACGCATTTTCGTTCGATTCGGATTACATAATAACCCCCCATTGTTCAGAATTTCGTTTGTGGCTTGTGTAGTATACGCCCTTTCTCCAATCTATTGCTACAGTTCAGGGCTCAATTGAGGCAACAGAAAGTGGTTAAGGATTGTTCAGCAGATCTCGGTAGTTTTTTTTAGCTGTTAATTTAACTTTTGGCCAATAATTAGAAGTTTGGGTTCTTGTAAAGTGATATGCAGAGTGTTTCATATCATATATATTTGTGCATTTAAATACACACTTTGAAAAAAAATACTGTCCCCATGCACATCCTCGCGTTGAGGGCACTCACTTTCCTATCAAAGCTCGGTAGCTATAGTCCGTGATGGCTGTCGCCATTTCATAATGGATATACTGTCCTAAAAGATCTAAGGAATTTGGTTTATTAGAGTAAACTTTAGATTTGAAATTGGGTAGTATGAATAAAAAAAAGTATTTGCTTTTGACTTTAAATTTATTTTAAAACAAAAATATACGGTCTTATTTATAAAAATTTTCAATGCTTTAGAAAAGCGTTTTTAAGGCATTTTTCCATACAAAATTTTGCTAATTAAGGATTTATAAAGCCTAAATAATTTTTATAAATAAGGCTAAGAAGCTAAGAATTGTGAATTTTAAAATAAATGTTTGAGTAAAAAGCAAATACATTTTTTATTCATACTACCCAATCTCAAATCTAAAGTTTACTCTAATAAACCAAATTCCTTAGATCTTTTATATCACCTTTTGTGAAGATTACTTTTTCCGCTGAAGTTAAGACTCTGACTGATATCCTGGGGGTTTTATTGCTTGGACCAATTAAATTTTGCTGAATTGCAATTTCAGGTCTTGGTGCAAGATAACGTGTAATTAAGATTTATTCACATTTAAAGCACTTGCGCACTTGGAAGGTTAGTATCGTCACTAACAGGCTGATTAACACATTTCGAGTTTCTGATGATTTAGTTCGCCCTGATTTTGATTTGTGTCTGTGTCTTCAAACTTTTTAATCCATTTTCGAATGAGAATTATTCTTACGGCCCTTACCCGCTCCGAAGGATAATGTCCTTCGAAGTCAGAAATATGTGTCCTTATGTCAGGAGCAGCTGACTCCCAAAACGGAGCTTAACTTCTAAAAATACCTTCTGCAGGTTTTCCGCTGCGGAGGATTACCTTGTTCACCTATTTGAGATCAGAACCAGCGAGTGGTTTTCTTGCTGACTCTCCCAATGTCGTTAAACTTTCGCTGTAGGGAATGACCGCCTTCGATTTCTAGGTAAAATTTCCTTCAGAATCCTATTCGGAGCTTAACTTAAAAAATGTCTGTTCCTGTATGGAATATCGGTTTCAATATATCTAGCTTTACCCATTTCTCTTACAGTTTATTATTAATACATATATATGTATGAGTATTTATTTATTGTAACTTCAAAAATTAACTAACAATAATTATTAAAATCTTAACTCTAGATATAATTATTAAGCCCGACCAGTGTCGGACATAAACTTAGTGATAGTAATTAATAATGCATAAATATCAAACTAAGTAGAAAAATATTTTCAAGACTGTAACGTATTAGATCCCTAGTGTCCTTCTTTTTTTGATCGGATGTTTCCAGCAAAGTTCAAAATATTAAGAGCAAAGGGATTAGAATGGGACTCGATTTTTGTTAAATATTTGCCTGTGCATTTTGCAATTTTAGCAGTCACTAGTGGAATATTTTTATCACGATTTTCGTTGAATTTTCTCTACATTTGAAGCTGAAGCTGAAGCCCCATAGTTGAATACCATAGCACCATATTGGTTTCAAAAGCGACTTGTATATTAAAAGTTTACAGTCTAGGCTTAGTGTTGAATTTCACACAGTTTATCTCTTTGTATGAAAACCTTACTTCCCTATAGCACCAACCTGCTATCCTAATCTAACCACGGAGACACTGGCAAAACCGTATTATTTTCATGGAATTTTTCTCACAAGTAATGTGAAAAATACGATCTATCCCCATGGCGCACAATCTATTCAAGATGTTATTCCTAACCTGACCAGATATCCCGCTTTAGGCGGGATTATCCCGCTTTTCACAGGTCGATCTCGCCTAGAATTTCTATCCCGCTTTATCCCGCTTTTTAGAGTTTTGAAGAATTTAATCTTTTGTTCGATTATTATTAAAATGTAACTGATAAAAATTCATTCTAAATATTTTTTAAGTGCGGTTATTGCTTAACTAGTCAAAAGTCTGTGTGCTTCGCTACACCCCATAACCGATTTGAGATGAAAATAATTTTTTTTTTATTAGAATTGCCACTCTTGCGGTTCAACCTTCACTATTTTGTAGAATACAATTCTCATTATTAACATAAGTAGTCACGAAGCGTTTCAAAATTCTCACTGCATTAGTTTTCAAGATATTTTTTAGATAAACACATTCTATATTTGAGAGTAGCCATGCTACTTCTCCAATCTCTATTATTTTCTATCATTGGCAGAATCAGCGGAATTTCAAGTTTGTGTTTGTAGCAGATAGCAAGATTATAAAAATAAATATTTAATTTTCTTGGGACGTGACCAGGGCTGCCAGATAAAAGTATCAAAAAATCGTCGGAATCCCGATAAACTATAAAATAATCGTCATTTTGTACTCGAAAAATCGTCAGAAAAATCGGACAAATCAAAATGACTTTTTTCGACGTGTATACATACGTTTTATTTTAACCCCTTATAACTTTGTTCCCATCAGTAGTAAAACTATGAAAAATATTGCCAAATTATTTCCAAGTTTTAGTCTCAGTACTTTTGATGCCCAAAATTTTTGATAGGAACTTGGCTTTTTTTAAATTTATGTTTTTTGATAATACCAATTTACACAGATACCAATATAAAATAAAGAGTGGGCAAAATTACATCAAAATCTTTTATTAAGAAAGTAATACATGAATTTGTAACAATCGATTTTTCATAAAAAAACTGCCGTATTTGGACTTTTAAAAAATCGTAAATTTTGAGGAAAAAATCCTCTAATCGTCATTTTGCTATTTTCGGCACCAAAAATTGTCAAAATGACGATAAATCGTTAAATCTGGCAGCCGTGGACGTGACGCACTTTTTGTTCTACTATTGACTCCTTTATAGGCTTATGAAAAAAAATCAAAATTTAGACTATGTTGGCTTTCAAGATATCTTGGGTAATAGCCTCTTGTTCCTTCTAGACCATCAGTAATATTCTGTAAGCAAAGCAAGATCGATACTCTGGTATTATTTTTGAAAAATTGCACTATATGTTAGGAACCACGCCTACTCGTTAAGTTCTGAAATTGTTTCCAGAGACAATGCACAATATCAGCAGAGTTATCCCCACAATATTTCAAGTTTCTCACTATATTAGTTTTTCAGATATCGCACAGTAAATATTTTTTCTTTATGGCAGGTTTCACACCAAACACCTTTTCCACCCTTTTTTTATAAGGCACAATATAAAAATCGTTAATCACACAAAATTTCACGTTTCTTACTGAAAGATATGTATTTCAGAAAAAAATTATAATAGAAGTGCAACATAAAAAAGTAGCGGAATCGGTGCACGCAAAGAAAAAATATGGTTGAGGTAACCATAATCAAACAGCAACATACTATGATTGAATTATACGGTTGCAGTCAAATCATATTATTGTTAACAGAAACAAAACTTTAACAATATTATTATCTGAGTTAATTATATTATAATCTTAGTATTGTAAATATGACAACACTATTGTTAGATGTGACTAAAATATAATTGAGACTCACCATAACATGTTTTAATATTATATTAATATTGTTAAATACGACCACAGTATTATTTAATATAATAATACTATTTTGTTTTTTTAATCACATATTTATTGTAGAAACAGCTGTGCGTTAAATTCGAAATAAAAATAAATCAATATTGTTGAAATAAATTGTATATATAGAAATGTATACTTACACGACATACAGCCATGTTTGTATCAAAAGATACACAAATCTTTATATATTTTTATTGATCTACCCTTTTGTTTATACTTTATTTATTTATTCATTTATTTAACACTACCGATAGTTTACAAACGAAATACTGAACTGACAGATGTTTCTGAAAAAGATTTTTTTTAAACTTAACATAGTATGGTTTAGGAAAACATTATACTGTTATTTACATCATATTATTTTTAAATAATAACACAAATTATGTCGTAGTCATAAATTTTTAACAAAACTATATTGTTAAACTCTAACCATATCACACTTTTATATGGATGTGATAATGTAATTATTAAATTCAAACATTACTCTGTTTATCGTAATGAAATAAATGTTTAAAATAACAATAACTAGTTTTCGACGACCACACATTTGTCTCAGAGAACATAATGTTGTTTTCTCAACCATTCTACAACCATATCTTTTCTTTGCGTGTGCAGCCGCTCTTAATTGAAGCGATTACCAACGAACGATTTTGATTTTTATTTTTATAACTAGATAAATAATTTTTTATAAATACTTTTGTTTATTTAAAAGCGTTTCTTTTGAGTTGGAAACTGTGTTTCCTAAGTATATACAAAACTGTGTGTGCATATTGCACATCCCGCTTTCTAAAAGATATTTATCTTGAAATCCCGCTTTTTGGCTGTATTTTCTTCAAAATCCCGCTTTTTGATCGATCATGTCCCGGTTTTTGCAAAAACCATCTGGTCACGTTAGTTATTCCTGAAGTTATGGGCTACATGCAACCGAAAATGTATATTGTGTTCAGGCAATTAATTTCACGTAAACTAAACAAATATTAACGTTCTTTTGAGACACTCTTAATATCAGTATTAACTGCTGATTACTGCAGCTCACTCAAATTTTTTTTTTTTTTTTTGCACTTGTATCCTTTGGCTTGTAGGCCCGCACTTTACTTCTTTAGACGGCACCCTTCATCCTCATTAAAAAAAATATATCATTAGTGAGATAATTCAAAAACTTAAAAAAAAAATCGTTCCAGCCGTTTGTCAATAATAATGTAAGAAATGACTTAAGTCTCTCTTAGCTGCTTTTAAGAATTTCCAAAAAACCAGCCCTGGCATTATGTGTGTGGGTGTGTATGTGAGTGTTGGCGTTTCGTGTTTTTAAGGGGCTTTTGGTAGTTTTATTCTACTCTTTACTTATTGTTTTTTTTTTTCTTCGGGAGACTCATCATTATCATCTCCCATTTTTATATCAGCAGTTGAAAGAGTATATGTATGTAAGAGTATTACATCAACATATGCATACATACATATTTATGGTTGTGTGCATGGAGGTGTGTGTGTGTATAACAAACAGAAGTGTTAACGTATACATGCATAAGTAAATTTTATATGAAGTTTTTGTATATCTACTTCTTTTTGTACCAAGAGTGTAAGCTTGTTTTTTTTTTGTCGTGTTGCCTTTTAAACTTGTATCTGTCTGTTTGTCTGTCTTTCGTTTTATACACATTTTTATGTGAGTACTGCAAACATGATCCCTGTACTCCCTGTTTATTCCTGGCCTGTTTTTACACTCTCTTGCGGTATGTACGAGTATGTAAGTATGTGAGTGTGTTTGTTTGTTGCTTGTATTCCCCCTCTTTTTTTTCGTTATTTTTCTCATGTTTTGGGGATTTTTGTCGGTTTCTTTTTCTGTTGCCAAACCATTTGTGTATGCTGTTGGTGTGTAACAGTGTGCATGCATTTGTTGTGTGTGAGTGCTGCTGCTGTTTTGGTTCTTGAACATTTGCAAAAGATTTTTGCCCATATTCATCTTTTTGGCCGTTTTCGGTGCGTTTCGTGGCGCTTGTTTTAAGCAATTTTTATAGTTTTCTTGTTGTTTCTTTTCTTGTTATATTTTTTTTTTTTACTTAAGAAAAGTTTTTTTTCTTGTTGTCATCTTGTGATAAAAGAAGCAAAAATAAAGGGCTATAAAATTTTGTGTGTGTGTGTGTCTCTTTCAAAGTATCAAAGACAATTTTCTTTTTGTTGTTGCTGTTAAGAAAAGTTTCTGAAAAAAAAGAATAATGAAAGATATGCCACATTAATTCTTTTGATTAAAAACGTTTGTAAGAAAGTGTGTGTGTGTGTGTTAACGTTTGTGTTTTGCATTGTTAAAGTTTTTATGATTTGTTTTTATTTTGCGTGTGTGTGTGTGAGTGGTGTGTGAGCTTCTACAACAAAAACTTGCATGTTTTTGCTTGTTTTTATATGTACATATACACTTTTTAACCGGCAAAATGCTAAAATTCGTGACGTAGTTTTGACTGCTTCCAAATAAAAAAGAATAGATAAACTGATTTTGTTTTGAATGGTTTAGAAAAATGAATAGCTATAAAAATATTTTGCATCACCTTTGTATATTTGCATATCTACGCATTTACATACGTAGTATCTGTGTAAAAAATCCGAGTAAAAAATTTTTAAATGCACTATGGCAAGTGAAAAATTTTGGATAAAGTGTAATTTAAAAAAAAAACTTTTGATATCTACAATAAAAAAAAATTATCATTGTAATTAAAAACAATTAATATTATCTAATTTAATTTTTATTTTTTCACAATAAAAACTATAACTATACCTGTTCAATAAAGTGTAATATAAAATTTTATTGAAACAAATTTGTGATCGTCTTTTATAATAACAATAAATAAAGCCAAAATGAATGATTTAAATAAAATTGCAAATAATTGCAATAAAGTTGTGAAAATTTTATAGGAACTAAAATTTTTTAAAGCAAATAATTTCTGTACAGACCAAGTAAAATAAAAAAATATATAATATTAATTAAATAGCAGTTTATTTTGAAACATTTCTTTTGCAAAAAAAAAAATAAATAAATAAAGTTACACATAAAAACAAATTTTAAAAAATATTGTGTAGGAACCAAAATTTTTGAAACCAAAAAAATTCTACATATATTGACGCGGCAAATTATTTTTAAAAATTTTTTATTCACAGTAAAAAAAATTGATATTCTGACAATTGAAAAAAAAACAAAATTTAATAAACAATTTTGAAACATTTCTTTTGAAAAAAAAATTTTTTTTTTAACAATTAAAAAACATGTAAATAAGTAAATAATAAACATATTTTTGTTGCATAAAAAAAATTTTAAAGTAATGAAAACAATCTAAAATTAAAAAAGTATTGAATTTAAAAAAATGTTTTAAACAATATTTTATCGAAAATTGTAACTACTCCAACTTGAAAACTTTAAAAGATATTAAATATAAATATGGTGAAACAAATGAGAAACAAATATAAAATTGGTGCATAGTTTATAAAAAGTAAAACTAAAATTGAGGATAATTTGGGAAAAATTTAAGCAATCCGATATTTTGACCACAAAAGTTATATCTACTCTTGGAAAGTGATTAAAATTACATATATATTATTATTGTTGTTAAAAACATGACGCAAAATTTTAATCAATATGTAACAGTGTTTTGGGTATTATGGGAGAATTGCAACTCATGCAGTGAGATTTATCATTACAAAATATGTTTGAGTTGGACCAAAATATTTGTTTGGCTAGATTTTTTATATAAAAACTAACGGCTTTATTTATAAAAATTATTAAGACTTTATAAAAGCTTTTTAAGAACAATTTTGTATAAAAATTTGTTTTAAAAATCCTTTATAAAGGGTGTCCCAACAAGAACGCAAGATTTAAATTTTAAATAAAACACAGATATTAAAAAAAATCGTGAAACTTTATTATATCGTAAAGTAGACAAAATGAGGTTATGTGTGGAACAACAAATCGGGCAGATGGCCGCCGCGGCTTTGCTGGCACACACGCGATCTTTTAATGAAATTTTCAATGGCCGTTTTGCATAAATACTGCGGTATTTTATTTATGCAGCGTCCAATTTCCTCTTTTAAGGCTTGAGTCGTCGTCGGCTTATTCGCGTAAACCATCGACTTCAAAAAACCCCAAAGAAAAAAGTCTAATGGTGTTAAATCGCACGATCTAGGCGGCCAATTCTGGTCTCCAAAACGCGAAATAACACGACCGGGAAATGACTGATGTAGCAATTGAATTGTTTATCTGCCTGTATGACATGTGGCGCCGTCTTGTTGAAACCACATGCCCTCCACATTTATTTCTTCAATTCTAGGCACGAAAAAACTGGTTATCATTTCACGATACCGAACACCATTGACTGTTTGCGCTTGAATTGCGTTTGAGCAACATCATCACGTACAGCTGCGATATTTTCGGTCGATCGACCTGGTCGAAGGCGCGTTGTTGTCTTTACATCACTAACAGACCCAGTTTCGGCAAATTTATCCATTAATCTCTTTACACTTGACTCTTTTGGAGCATTATTGTGACCCCAAATTGATCGCAAATTTGCGAACTGTAGCCGCAAAACTTTCACCATTTTGGTAAAACAATTTCACAATGAGAATGCGTTGTCCATTCGTGTAGCGCTCCATTTTTACTAACATCGTACCTTCTACTAGCAAATAATAACAATTGTTCAAATGTCAAACAATGACACTTCGAATGGCGCCAAATTTAAATCTTGCGTTCTTGTAGGGACACCCTTTATAAAGCCTGCATAAATTGTATAAATAAGGCTGTAAAATAATAAATACAATAATTTTAAAATCATACACATGGTGTTCCAATAAGACGTTTCATTTTCAATATCCCACTATTTTAACAGTCGTCTGTCAAGCAAACCTAAACCATTTCTTGGGTAGTCGTGAAACACCTCCTCAGCCATCAATTATGAAAATCATGGAAATCTTTGAGCTGTTGGGACGAGTTAATGATATGAAAAATATAACTCTTGCATGTCGCTCAAGAACAGCTCAGAATATTTCGGCTGTAGTCCTTTTAGTGTTGACGAAAACTCAGGTTTGTTTAATTTCTCGTTCATCTTTGGAATTGAGCATTCCACAAACGACATTAGACGGAATGTTGCATAAAGGTTTAGGTCTTAAGGCTTTTGGAGAATAGTTAACACAACAACTCACACCTACCGACCATTAACAATCCAGCAAAAAATTTCAAAAAAGGTAATCGGGTTTGGAATTAGGCATTTTTGGTGGAAGCTCTTCCCCCTACTGGATTACCAACTTAATGATTTTAACAAGGCGTGAGACTAAAATAATCGATTCTTGAGAAGTAATTTCTTTTTTTTATTTGGCAACTTGTTCACGTAATCTATTTAATCTAAAAAAATCATTCTCTTCATTTAGCAAATTGTAAAATCAGTTTTTTAAATTTTAGGTAATGTGATTTGTAAGCGAGTAATGAAATTTGGCAATCAGAAAAGTAAGTCATTATATGGCAAGTAGTTCTAATGGTAATGTGTAATTTTTTGCTGGGAACCAGGTATGTTCTGTAAATCACAAGGTTTCAAATCACTTTGTGATTTTAAATTCACAATTGTGATTTGATGGTGTTCTGAAAATCACAAAAGTTTTAACTTTTCGGTGTGATTTTACCCCTTCAAAAACACAAGAAAACAGCTGATGTTTTGTTTTTGAAATGCAAAATCACAAATGCAAATCACAAAGCAAATAAGATTTCTATCAAAAGAAAGTGTCTTCAGATCTTTCATAATTTTATAAATTCTTTCATTGAAAATTGCTTTTTTTACTATAAAAATCAATAAAAAAGATGTTAAGTTATTCATTTAATTAATTTATTTCAAATTTCAAAATAAAGTGATTGAAAAAATAACCAAATGATTTCAAATCGGCGGGCATTTAGCTGACCGGTTTAAAATCACAAAATTCAAAAAGTTTTGTGGGCAAATCACTTTCACAAAAAGTGATTTTCAGAACATGCCTGACTTTGCTTTTTGGGTCCTTGAAAAGCATCAAACTGTGGAAAAATTACGGCATTCGATTTCGATCGAAATTTCTATACAAACACAACTGAAACTGTAGGAAAATTTAATAATTAGTTTTTTTTATTTACATTTATTTTCTTTTTACATGCTCTTACGACTACAATTTGAAGCTGAAAAAAAGTCAGCCAATGTAGCAATAGTAAAGTAAGAAAATAAAAAACATGTTGATTATTGAGTTCTCGTTTCAACTTTGTTATTTGTTGTTTATCTTCTCATTTGTTTGAATGAAAGTTTATAACATAATAAATCTAGTTGTTCTAAGAAATTTTGCATTAGCAACAGTGAAATGCGCATAGGGTCCAGCTAAACCCTCAATAATCAATTTCAATGTATTTTTAATAAAAAAATATTTAACTAAATAAGTAAAATATTAATTTGGGATTATTAGTGCGTTTAAAAAAGTTTAAACTTAGGAAAATTTGTTTGATATCGACTGTCGTAATATGCCCCCTGATGTTGACGCCCATTTTCACATCAGAGACGCAGTTAGCAAGCAGAATTATCGTAATTGGGAATTGAAAAACCCAAGAATTATTATTGAAAAACCACTTCATCCTCAACGTGTAACTTTTTGGTCCGGTTATTAGTCTGACGGGTTCATTGGACCTTACTTTTATGGAAAATGATAATGGATTGAGCTATCGAGCGATGATTAATGATTTTGTGTGGCAGAAATCGGGAGGTATTGATGTGGATGACGTCTATTTTCAACAAGACGGAGCTTCGTGACACGCAAGGAATGACACTATCGAGCCTTTGCGTGAAAAGTTTCCCGATCGTGTGAGTTCTCGAAGAGGTGTTCATAATTGGCCGCGAGATAGTGATTTAACGCTCTTAGACTTTTTTTCTTTGAATCTACGTGCAAGATAAAGTCAGTGCTGTTTACAATAATACTAAACCGATTCCCAATTAAATTGACAAAAGATCAGGACGATACACTACTAACTACTTTTGGTAACACACCCATTTTCTCAATTCATAGTGCGCTTTGATCAATGTCGCCAAATTTTCTGCAGAATTGGTTCTATCAACGTTTTTTTTTTGTACAAAATTGATCAATTTATGGTTTTTTATTATCAAACATTTGTAAGTGTGGCAACCTCAAACATTTTATTTGCAAATAATAATATGGCAACAAATTTACAGTTATATTTGCGAATAAGCCATGTGTATAAACGTAGTAAATGTTGAATTGAAGATGATACCCAAGTTATTTGCAGAAGTGGGAAGCGGGAAACTTAAAAATATTGGGCACGCCCTTAGAAGTATTGGTTGAGTGTTAAAATTTGTTTGGAATGGCGTCGTGAATCTTGACAAAATGAAAACATATGAAAGCTGAGGAAGCTTGAAATATGTTTTATGCCTGAGACGAACGACGAATTTTTCGGTGCGAACTTTCGTCATAAAAAATAAAACACATTTGTTCATATGAAAATGAACACAACACCGCCGTAGAACGAAATTCGTCGTGCGTGACGAACTCTGAGATAGATTTATTTCTATTTTGTACGCCGACGAACGACGAAAAAAACAAATTTTTTTAACTCTTTACATACACAATAAACAGTGTGACAAGATTTTAAAATAAAATTAAGCTAAATTACGTATGTCCTTAGTATATTTTTAGAGAATATGCAATTTGGATTAAAAAAGGCTAAAAAAAAGCTAAATCCGTTTTTAAAAAAGCTAAAAAAAGAAGCTAAGAGCTTAATAAAAATTTTAAAGCTGAATACAGAAGAAATAAGCTAAATTTAGCCCAAAGTTAGCTAATATGGTCACACTGACAATAACCAACTTTATTAATTATAAAGCAAGCCACAGACCTTGCGACTGTTGGTACAACATGAGCAGGTTGTGTATGAGATTGTAAAGTGTGTGGGGTCGTTGTATGAAGTTGTGTCTCGGTTGTATAAAAGATCAAAAAGATTTGATTTTTTGGCAAGTTGTATAGACAGGTTGTATATGTAGGAGCATGTTGTACAACTTCATTTCATTTTGTTTTTATTTTCGTAGTGTCATTTAAAAAAACGTCACGCACGAATTCAAATTTGCGTTTAAAATGTTATGCAAATGTAATTTTTGTAGTCTTTTGGCTCACTTTCTTTTAAAAAATGTTTAAAAGTTTGTTGTTAGAATATGTTTCTTTTTATATAAATCCATTTTTTTTTACCAAATTTTTTCTTCACTTTTTTACATTCTTCTTCTTCGTTTTGCACAAAAAAATCATCGACTACAATATGCGCAGTAGTACCCGATGTCATGTTTAATCAAATTTTTTTTTTTTTTTTGTGAAATGAAGTTGTGCGCTAATGTTGCACACGTTGTTGTATAGTTTGTGTCCAAAACACACAACTTGATAAACCAACGTGTTGTACCAACGGTCGCAAGGTCTGTGGCTTGCATAAGAGCTGAGTTCGTTGAGTAAATTCGTCGTTATTGTGCTTCACACCAGGGCTGTCAGATATGGCGATTTCTCGCCAAACGTAGGGATTTTTCAACTTGTTTGGCGTCTAAATTTTTGGTTTGGCTACATGGTGATTTTTCTGGCGATAAATAAATATTTTGGCGATTATTAGGTTATTTTTTTTAAACAAAATTGAACTTCAAAATTTTTCTAATTCAGGAAAATTAGTTTGTTGAAGGAGTAGTTTCAAAAATAAATCCTACCAAAACTCGTCTGCAAGAAGTTAAAACAATTTGATTTTGATAATTTTCCTGTATTAATTATAGTTATTAATGAATTTTGTATTTGGATGAGAAAAATTTACAAGAAACAATTTTTGGCGATTTATTTCTAATTTTGGCGATTTTCTGATAAATTTTGACACGGTCATTTTATAAAAATTTCTGTTAAAAAACTGTTATATCAAAAATTTATTATCAATTATTTACTAAGAGAAACTACATAAAACTGATTTTTGGCGACTTTTGCCGATTTTTAAAATCAATTTGGCGAAATAGGTCGGAAAAAATCTGACAACCCTGCTTCACACGACGAATTTACGCAGCGAATTCTTATCGACGAATTCGTCGATGTGGACGAAATTCGTCGTTCGTCCCAATTGTGTTCCTAGCATTATATTGACGTTAGCTTACGAAATATGGCAACAACTCAACTCCATGAGTTGTTTTCTACAAATTGCAAGTTGCAAATCTACAACTAAAAAGCAATACAATTTCCAGAAATTGTTATTTATTAAAATGAGGTTGTGGGAGCAAAAATGGCCTAGCTCATAAAACCACGAAATCTGAAATTTTCTAATTTACTTTTTCCCTCATAGGCTTAATTAAAAGTATTTTATTTGTAGAAAGTTGAAACCAGTAGTTTTGAAAAACAGACCCTTGGTATTTTTTTTTTATATGTGAATACTTTAGACATTCTGGAAAAAAATATTTTTTCGCAAATAAATATTTGCTATTAATTATAAAGAAGTTGTATTTGCAATGCAAAAGGTATGAGTATTGGATGTCTAAAATGTATATCTTTGAGGTTGGTAAATTCCTCTTCTATTGCGTTACGTTTAATTGAGAATGTTTGCATTAAAATTATGTGTAGTACAAAAATTTTAATGGACTTCTTCTTGTGCAGATCGTAAGCATTTCTATGTACATTTATTAAAAAAATTTTTATTTATTAGAAAAATTTAAAAACGAATTCAAAAGTGTGGCGCAAAACCACAAGCAATTATTGAAGATGAGGAAACCAGTTCTCAAATATTTAAGAGAAATTCAATCTTATTGACTTTTTTTTTTAATTAAAAATTTCGCCAAATAAAATTGTGTATATTATTAAATGAGAAAAAAATAATTTAAAATTCCATTAGTGTGCTTTTTATAGCAGTACTCGTTTCTTAGTTTCACAGAAAAAAAATAGCGATTAAAGCTAAAGAACCTCATCATGCAAAATGTATTAAACTTCAAATTGTTTTTTCTTCTATGTATGTAAAAAATAAATTCATTAAAATACAGTTGGTGCTCGCTAGACACGTTTCACTTATATATATTTTCTGAAATATATGTTTTATTCTTGATTTTTCAATATGTTGCTTCTATTCCTACTCCACTGTATTTAAATATGCAGACAATAATAATAATAAACCCCTTTAGATTAGTTAAAAGTTACTGTACAACACCTTGATTCAGTAAGTTTTGTTACGATAATCGTATCGCTATAATAAATATAAAGAGAACTTATCGTGTTTGCTATCCAGTAACATATTTCAACGATATTCGCTGTCGGTTGAATTAAAATAAAATCAGTAAAGTGCGACTTCGACTCGCACATCGCTTGTTTAATTTTGGATTTTTTTTACACTTTTTCAAGTATTGACGTTTTTTTAATTTTTGGCGTTTTTTCAGTTTATGGCGTTTTTTTTTTTTTTTTGGTTTTCTTACAGTATGTATATATTTATGTTTTTTTTTACAATACATATTTCCATTTACATTTTCGCGCTTTTTTCGTTTTGGGGGATTTTTTTTAATTTTTGTTGACCTTTTTCCTTTTGGTGATTTTTCTGCATTTTAACGATTTATTTTATATATGGTAATTTTTTAAGAGCTTTTTTATATTTTGGCAATTTTTCGTTTCGACATTTTTTAATTTTAAGATTTTTTAGTTTTTGCGCTTTTTTCGTTTTTGAATTTTTTCGGTTCGTGGCGTTTTTTAGGACTTACGCTTTTTAATTTTTGGTGTTTTCTCAATTTTTGGCGATTTTTTGTGTGTTGTTTCTTTGTTTTTCACAATACGTATTTTTAAGTTTTACCGATTTTTTAGTTTCGGCAATTTTTTCAGTATTTTGCGATTTATTTTAGTTTTTCGCTGACCTTTTTACTTTCGGTGAATTTTTTTCATTTTAGCGGTTTATTTTATTTTTGGTGATATTTTTCTTTTAAACGTGTTTTTCATTTGGCGATTTATCGTTTCGGCATTTTTTTAATTTTGGGACTTTTTTGGTTTCTGGAGTTTTTTTTTTTTTTTGTTTGTTTTGGTCTTGGCGCTTGTTTTTTGTGTTGGCGGTTTTTCAACTGTTCGGTGATCAATTTAGTCTTAGCGAATTATTTTAGTTTTGACGCTTTTTTCTTTTTGACAATTTTTCGTTTTGGCATAATTTTAATTTCGGAATATTTATAGCTTTGTCGTTTTTTTCGTTTTGGGCCTTTTTCGGCTTTTGGCGTTTGTTTTGGTTTTGGCGTTTTTTCGTGTGAGCGATTTTTGAAGTTTTTGGCGATTTATTTTTCTCTGACGTTTTTTTTTTTTTGTTTTTGGCGATTTTTTCGGTTTATGGCAATTTTTTTCGTTTTGGCGATTTTTTTAATTTTGGGATTTTTTAGTTTTAGCGTTTTTGAAAATTTCAAGAGTGCCTCCTACTTTAACTTTTTGGCGAATCTAAGATACAGCAAGTTGTCAAAATTACAAAGTAAAAATTACAATAACTGTTAGAATGACAACAATAACAAATGTAGTTGCCTTGCTATAATTCGTTGTGTTTGTTGATTGCTCTGACACACTCTATTATTGCAATGCCGTTATAATACAAGCAGCGAAATGAAATGATGCAGCATGAAAGAATGTATTTCTTTCATACCATTGAGAGAGAGACTAATTCATCTGGCACAAAATGTATTCGTATACACAGCTGTGTGTGTGTTAGTGTTTTAAGTATTCATTTAACATTTGCTGTTTTTTAAGTTGTGTGTGTATTGGTTTTATGCTGCTAATGCGGGGTTGAAGCTGGTTGAAAAGTTATGCCAACCCCAAAACCAATCTCTTTGCCTCTCTCATCAACAAACTGGCATGTTATGCCAGCACAATTATGCCCGTGTAAATCAGCGCATTCACTGGAGTATTCGTTGATCTTTTGCACAATACATACATACATACATGTAAATATATACATACATATGAATACATACATTGAATACCAATGTAAGAGCATACATATGTACGTTTTATACAAGATTACGTTGTGTTCAATCACAATAAAAAGTATTCGCACCATTCACTGAGTGAGTATTCGCTGCTTTTGACAAGACCAGTGAACATTTATATAAAACAAGCAATGCAGGCAATAAAATTCGCCACACTCATCTCTTTTGATTGTGCCATGCGTTGTTTTTTTTTTTTAAATGTGGATTGACAACAATATGCAGGTTTTTTGTGATTGCATTCAAAACAGCAAAATTAGGCATTCAATCTGATCTCTGATTTCAACATGTCTGCTTGTTCGCTTTAGAACACCCATTAATTATTAACTGTCATATTTGTTGTAGTAGCTGCCGAAGTTTTAAAAAATTTCAGGTCTGTAGCTCTTACATATCTCGAGAAAACAGCCTGTGACAGACAGACAGACAGAACCTTAAAAAGTAAAGTTATAAGCTCAAATAAAATTCATTTAGTTTTTTATTCTTCTTTGTGCTTTTCGCTTACTTTGACATTTGGTATGGAGAAATGTCACAGATAGGTACATCTAGAATTAAATGGTGGGAAGAACACAGCTGTATAAAAGAAATTACAGAATAACATTATCGTTCCTGCAAACAAAGAAATATGTCGGTAAATATAAAGCTATGTATTGCCAGCACAATATTTCTTGTCAGTTCACACGGTTGTCAGAAAATCTTACAATTTATTGCTAGACGGTTGTATGACAATAAATTCATCTGACAAAATCGTCAGTAGAAAAATTGTCAGTTCACACGGTTGTCATATGCACAAATTGTTAGATCTGTTGTTATGCGTTGCCAGACTTAAACCATTTGTTGGAAATTGTTAAATATTTATCGTTTGTGTTTGTGTTAAATGTAAAAAGTGAAAGTATAAATTATTATGGCCCATAAAGAAGCAATTGCAATGATTTTGTCTGCATATATTTTATTATAAATTTTTTATTTAAAATCAAGCGTGTGCAGTGTTGCCCATAGAAAGAATTATCTTACAATGACGCCATTGTCAGATGCATGAATTTCGCACATCTGACAATATTAAAATGTCTGACAAATATCTGGCAATAATTTTACAATGTGTTCACACGATTGTAAGATGTCTGACAATATGTTGTCAGTTGCTAGTCTTGCAATGGACTGACAATGCTTTTTCTAGCAACGTCGTCTGACAAAAATTGCCAGTTCACACGGTTGTAAGAAATTTTGGGCACATTTTACTTGCAATATTGTAAGATCTGACAACCGTCTGTACATAGCTTAACGCTTTTCGGTTCGGGAAATGATACTGAATCCAGGTGCGGGTACAGATCTATTATAGAAATTACTTGAAGATAAGAAAACCTAATATTCAGATTTCAAAATTTTCGAAAAAGTTTTGCCACAAAAATTCTACATTTCCCGAGTTGAATTCATCCATTTGTTGCAGGCTAAATTTGTGTACCCCTGTGAAGAATATAAATACATATATAAGTTACCTGAAGTCAGAGGGATACCTGTATTCTTACTTAAAATAGTCAAATTATGGATACATAAAAACAAAGAATAAATATTCAGATATGTATGTACATGCCAGTGTTACCATATGTGAAGATTTATCTTATTTTTGAAGTTTTTAGACATGTTAAAACGACAAAAAAGATTTTTTATCTTAAAATAAGATTTTTAAAAATATTACTTTTGATACTTTTAATATATTATTGAGGGATTTTTTGACCAAACTACTTACAAATTTTCTGATTTGCTCCATAATGATTTTACACATATTCTATACATTAAATATTTTGTGTTATTTGGCTTTATTTTTAATAGTTCACAAGAAACAAAATAAATTTTAACTCATTTCCATTCAATCAAATAACAAGAAAGATTTTTGGTCACAAAAAAAGTTTTTTTTTGCTCGACTTGAAGATTTTTGAACAAATAAATATGGCAACACTGGTACATGCATACATTATTCATGTGTTTGCTTGTGTGTATCTAATAAATCTAATTCGCCCTCACGTGTAAACGACAAGTACAAACAGCAAAATTTAAAAAAATGTACAACAAACTAAAAAACGACCAGTGAGTGAGAATGACTGCCTGTTTAAATGTGTTTGTGTATGAATCTGGCAGTATATGTATACATACGTATCTATCTAAAATTTTGTCTGTGATTTCTATCCCTCTATATCTAAATAGCAAACATTTTGTTTTTGTATCTAAAGTTTTATTTGTTATTTAATGTTTTATTTCTTTTGTGAATTTTTGCCACATATGACGACGCTGTTGTGTTATCATCATCATCATCATATTTTGCTTTATTTTTCGACTCACACACATGCATACATACATATATGTATGTACATATGTATGTATGTATAGGTATCTTCTGAGCGCGTGTATCTGTATATCTATATTTTTGCAATTTATTCTAGTTTATGTCTAGCGGCGTTTTGAACTTGAAAAGTCTTTTTGTGCTTGGCTTTTTTGCATTTTCAGATACAAAACCAACCATTCTTTGTTGGCAGAGTAATGTTTGATATCTTCTATTTTTTGGCTGTAAACATATGAGTACATAAAAAAGCACATAAAATGTTAGAAAAACGTTATATGTATATACATATTCCATAAAAGAACAGCTCCACTAACTGGGGTAGTAAGTTGAAAATTAAAAAAAAAATTGGAATTAAATAAAACTCCACATAGAAAAAACTTAATTAATTTAGTTTAGATGTTACATACCTATGTACATACATACATACATGTTGTAACTACACTTAATTTAATACCTTATATGCTCGAAGTTGAAAAGATTACGTTCAGATCCTGAGATCGGCCCTACTATCCCAAAGGAATGTTTTCAAAATTAATCCCCGTTTCGTGTACTTAGAAAAATGTTTCAAAAAAATAATTTTTTTAAAGATCCTGGAAGTTTAAATGTCAGATCCTGTGACCGGAATGTTTTCAAAATGAATCCAGTTTTCGTATACTTATAAAACTTAGAAACATAGGAAAGCTTAGAACTATGTATATCTGCCGTTATTAAATTTGCTTTAAAAAACTTTATTAGATTTTTTTTATATTTTAAAAATTTACATAAACATTTTTCGAACAATAATTCATAAATTCTTCTTTCTTCTCTAATTTTCTATTTCCAGGTGCTTTTTGACTGTTTGGAACATTTTTATAAACTTACGTTAAAACGTTGTTGAAACTTAAAACAATTTATTTTGTTCTTTTTAATTTTTAATAAAATAAAAAACAAACACAACAACTCCGCAACAAAACCTTCAACACCAAGTCAAACATAAAACTCTTTCCCTTACAAACCACCAACCAAAAACTCCCTAAACACAATACAACAAAAAAAAACAAACAAAAAACATCAAGAAAATAAGTGCAATTTTTATTTAAGTTCGACTTTAAGTTTTAATTATTTTCATTAATCTAATTTATTTTAAACAAAAATCACAACAAAAAGAAAACGAAAATAAAAAAAGAATTTTAAGTTTAATTTCTCAAAATTTAACAAACAAAATTTCAACCTAAAATATAACAAAAAAAAATAAAATAAATAAAATACAATAACAACAACAATTTCGGCAATACAACAAGCAAAGCAAAAAACAAAAATCAAGTAACCCCCCAGTAACAATAAAAACGAAATAGAAGAAGCAGCAGTAATTTTAACTACAACTACAATAAACCCCTCAACAAAATTCGCAACAACAAATACAACTACAACAACAGCAAACACATTCATACATCAAATAACCGTAACAATAATAAAACGATATTTATAATAATACAACAATAAAAGCAAGAGAACCCTAAACAGAGAGCAACACAGCAACAAACAAAATAATAATAAAAACAACAACAACAGCCACTACAACAAAGCAACATATAATCAAATCAAATAAAACAAAAACAAAAGCAAAGTAAAGCAAAACCGTTATAATAACACACTCAAATAAAATAAAAACAAAAATAGTAAAAATAAAGAAATTCAAATTGAAACCAAATTTCGGCTCTGGAAATTATCAAAATTTATGCAGTAAAATAGAAAAAAATTCATAGTACATACATACATACCATAATACCAAGGAAATAGTCTGTGCAAGAAAAGTAATATAAAATAAAACCAAACCTCCTCCAACCTACTCCTCTTCAGTCGAATTAAAACCGAAAACTTAACTTTTCGGAAATAAAAACAAACAAACAAAAAATAGACAAAATTTGTTAAATTTTAAAAAGAGAAAATCAAGCGGAAGCAAATCAAAATTTTTTTAAACAGTTTAAAAACAAAATTTGCTTATAATTTAATGTTCATTCAAAAATAAGTTTGTGAATTAAAATAACGTTCTGAACACTCGAAAGCAAAAGACAACTTGAAAACTAAAAGAAAAAAGTTTTGAAAACAAAAAGAAGAGTTAAAGGAAAAAGCACCAAAACTCCTGGAGTTTTAAAGTAAAGTAAACTCTGAAAAAAAAACTTGTATTTAATAAAGCTAGAAAAAACTGAAATCAAAGAAATCATCCTTTAAATTCAAAAGGCTCGAAAAAAATGTAATAAGAACTTTGGCATTTTTATTTTTTGTTAAATTTTAACAAAATGAAAATTGTAAGTGTTTTAAGCAAAAAGATTAAAAAACCAATCATTCTAAGGTATAAAAATATTTAAAATTACATGTAAATCAAAAAGTATACATACATACAGACATAAATGTAAATGTAAAAGAAAATTTTACTGCATTAAAACTAAAAAGAAAAATTATTTAATTTAATTACTGCTAAATTGAAAAAAACTTAAAAATAATAGTTTCTTGGCAAACGAATTGAAATTAAACAAAAACAGTTGGCTATTCAAAATTCCACGATTTTTGGATAAAACTCTATGGTAAGTCTAAATTTATTTTTATACATATAAATTTTTTTCCAAGCAATTTCTTATTTTTATTTAAATGATTGGCAAATTGAATATGAACTTAAAAAAAGTTTGTTATTAATTTAAACAAAAAATGTTTTTTCTTGCCGATTTTTTCGGGTTCTGGTGATTTTTTAGCCTTAGCGATTTATTTTAGTTTTGGCGCTTTTTTCCGTTTTGGCGATTTTTTCGGTTTTTTCTGACTTGTTTACTGTTACTGATGTTTTTTTACATTTTAGCGATTTATTTTATTTTTGGTGATATTTTTCATATGAGCGCTTTTTTCATTTTAGCGATTTTTCGTCTCGGCATTTTTTTTAATTTTGGGATTTTTTAGTTTTAGCGTTTTTGAACATTTTCAGAGTTTGCCTCTTACTGTTTCCAAGATACAGCAAGTTGTCAAAATTACATAGTCCGAATTACATTAACTGATAGAATACCCTTTGATTTTGATATTTTACATTTCAGTGTTAATTGGTATGTGCATAAAAATACACTAGCGACTATAAGTACAATTTATACACTATACCAGCTGCAATCCGCATGAATAAGTATAAAAATACTCTGAGTATTTTATTCGTACACTCTGTAAAGCATCAGTGCTGCCAAAAAAAAGTGAATTCCTGAAACACTAAAATAGCAACGGTGTTCAATTGATTGCATAACAGGAATAGAAAGTGCGGCTGTAATAATATTATTTCTTACTAAATATTTACTAGAAATACAGGGTGGCCAAAAGAAACCAAGGGGTGTAAAAGTTTAATAACTTTTTTGTTTATTAACTTTTTTTTTATTTTTTCTTTCAGATTATATAATATACAAAATGGAAATTTTTTTACACTAAGTATGAAAAATGATGTCTCTTAAATGACCACCGTTTTCAGCTTCGCACTGATGGGCTCTTTTTAGAGCATTTTCCATAACATCTTTCAAAACTTGTGGCTGTAGCGTTCGAATTTCTGCAACAATTTTTGCCTTGAGTTCAAGGATTGTCTCTGGCTTGTTCACATACACTCGCTCCTTAAAAAAAACCCAAAGAAAATAGTCGGGTGCTGTCAAATCTGGCGATCGCGCTGGCCAAATAATTTCCGAATTTCGAGAAATTATTCGCTCTCCAAAAATTTGACTTAAAAGTGCCATTGTGTCTCGGGCAGTATGGGCAGTGGCTCCGTCCTGCTGAAACCACATACCAGGTCTGTTTTCAAGAGCAGGACGTAAAAAATTTTCTATCATAAACCGATACCGCTCTCCATTTACGGTTACAGCACTTCCATCTTCATTCTCGAAGAAGTAGGGCCCAATGACATTTTCAGATGTGATCCCACACCATACTGTACACCTGATGGGGTGCAATTGGCGTTGATGAATGGCTCTTGGATTTTTAGAACCCCAGAACCTACAGTTCTGCTTATTAACAAAGCCATTCAAATGAAAATGAGCTTCATCACTCATAATAAAATTTTCAATAAAGTTGATTTCATTTATTCACTTCTTATTTTCTGATTTTCATTTATTATTTTCATTCATTATAAATTCTCCAAGTGTTGTCTATATAATCTGAAAGAAAAAATAAAAAAAAAAATTAATAAACAAAAAAGTTATTAAACTTTTACACCCCTTGGTTTCTTTTGGCCCACCCTGTACATTTATCACTTTGCAAGTTACAAACTTTCAGTTCATTAATAATTTTTGTTAGCAAATTTTATCGATAAAATTTCAGGAATACTATCAGTTATTTAATGTTTATTACATATGTATATAAATTTCTTTCGAACTTTTTCAAAATAAAGTAATCTTAATTCAAAATGTTTGAAAATAATCAAAAAGAATCAAAAGTAATCTTTGAAAGTAATCGGATTACTTTTTGTTTACTTTTGATTCTTTTTGATTATTTTCTAGTAATTTAAAGTAATTCAGATTACTTTTCAATTATTAGTAATCATAATCAATTATTTATCAGAAATTCTTTTAAAGGCAATTACATAATCGGGTATGTTCTGCATTCCACGTGAAATTAAAACGAGTGGAATTGCCATACAATTGTTGTTGGAAATATGTAATTATAACAACAATGCTATGGCAATTCCACTCGTTTTAATTTCACGCGGAATGCAGAACATACCCGAATCAGTACAATTCTTTTTAAAATGTAATCTAATTGATTACTAATCGTAATCGTAATTTAACAGGTATGGTTCTACTTATGGTTTTTGGGTGATATATTCCGGCTGCATGTTTTATTTAGGGCCATCATTATGACTCGACGATAAAGTTCCGGATAGTTAATCGTAAGTTTACCAAAACTGAACTATAAAGTGACTTTTAAAATTTGTCTATTACTACAACTGTCCGATAAAATAAATAATACAATCTTTGTTTGGTGGCAACATTTATGTGGATACTGTGGATATTGTTTGTTAAAAATACTTAGTAGCAACTTGCTTTTGTTTAGGCTTTTACTTTTTTAAGTGTTTTGTGTTGTATTGTGTTTGTTTTATGCCATATTTTGACCAAATTTATAAAGTAGAAAGTGTGGCTGGCACCTGATGAAAATGTGGCAACTTCAAATGACTATACCTTACGATAAAAGTTACAGGTGGGATGAACTTGTCTTTCTTTCGAGCACTTTTGGTTAAAGTGAAGTTGTAATAATGAAAAAGTGTTTATCTATCCAATAAAATCGTACCTATAACTAACGACAAGTTATAATAATGGCCCTTAAAATAATAAAGTAACAACATTAAAAATATATCTTGAAGGCGTATGAGTATTATGCTATATAAAATCTACAATACTCATACGTCGGCTATGCCTATTTATGGCCTCCGCAAATGTTATTTTTTGGAAGGATAACGAAAAAAATGGAGAATCGTTGCATTGAAAAATAAATTTTTTTTATTTTCTTATGTTTGTTAAGCTGGATACCCCACTATGCACAGTGGGTGATTTTGGCAAGAATATTAAATAAACGCGACGTCCGTTTTTGCTATGCATTTGAGGATACACGTTATAGAGCATAATTTTACAATTTAAAAATAGGAAATATTTCGGGAAATAAATTTAAATTATACCTTTTTACCCACCCTGGTCAACTGTTTTGCTAATTGAGAAGTCAAATCTTGTCCGATTTGCAAAACGAAACTTTTTGTAGATTTTATAAATAAAACCAATTTTTTAAAATTCGGAAAAACTTGGTTTAAGAAGTACAATTTAGTCAAAAGCTACACGTAATTTAAATTTAAATTTTGAAAAAAGCAGTATAAATTTTTTTTTTTTTTTTTTTTTTTTGTTTTTTTTTTTTTTTTTTGAAAAAAGGTGTTTATTATTTCGCAATTTTAAAAAAGATGACAAGATTTGTTTTCTCCCTTAGCAAAACATCGGAACAAAGTTTATAAAAAAGTTAAAATTTAAATGTGCAAGACTTTTATTTAGCTATTAGATAGGGAAATCTACTTGGAAAAAATACTTGTGTGGCAACTCTCTATTCTTGAATAGCTTTTGTTGTTATTTACATTTATTTTCTTTTTACATACTCTTACAACTACAATTTGAAGCTGAAAAAAAAGTCAGCCAATGTAGCAATGGTAAAGTAAGAATATAAAAAAAAAACTTGTTGATTATTGAGTTCTTGTTTCAATTTTGTTATTTGTTGTTGAACTTCTCATTTGTTTAAATTAAAGTTTATAACATAATAACTCTAGTTGTCCTAAGAAACTTTGGGTAAAGGTTCCCTGATGTTCTGCACTAGCAACCGTGAAATGCGCATAGGAAACAGTTAAACCCCTCAATAATCAATTTCAATGTATTTTTAATAAAAAAATATTTTACTTAATAAGTAAAATATTAATTTGGGATTATTAGTGCGTTAAAAAATTTTAAACTTAAAAATCTTTTTTATCAGATCAAAAACATCAACTTTGAATTTTTCATTAACTGGGCCACCCGTCGTAACAAATGCTAAACTTAAGATCTTTAGCACCTCCTCCCACTATACGAAATATTGAAAATTAAGAAAAAAGTGAATTACAATTTTATACAGACCTCGAGCTTAACGAACATAGGAATATAAACTAGAAAGGTCAATAAATATATAATAAAAATAAAATAATTTTTTATTCAAAATCTGTTTAATTCAAAAAGTCACAATACTTATTTAACCGCCTTCGTATATATCGCACACTAAATCATAAACAGTCACAACTCATAATTTTTTTTTAAACCAGTTCACTGAACAAATCTCTGCAAAATTACAACTAATTTTTCTTTAGCAATATAAAATACCGTTATGAAAATTTGTATGTTACAATCTTGCTTCATTTACAAAGTATCAACATTTTTTACTCACTTCTGAAAATCTAGAATTATTTTTGAATTGTGGCTGTTTTTGATTTAGTAAGCGATATAACGCTTCTACGACAACGTCATATCTCAAAATAGCTAGTTTTGCAGAAAACGAATTTTCTATTTACAGATACATAACTCAACAAGAATATAAAAATAATATTCGATTTTTTATAAGAGATAAAGTACGATATGCCGAATTATTCTATATTATTAAGTCTAAAATATAATTGAATAAATTTGTATAAACTTTAATTAAAGCATTTGAGAAAACACAAGATTCAAAAGAGATTCCAAATCTTGAATTAACAAATTATTGGGTTGTTTGGTAATTTTCCGGGACTTGGGGATATGAGTTAGGAAGAAACCCTTTTATTTATTTTAATAAGAAAAATACTTATGCAGCTTTTATCAGGAGGGATTTCCAAGAAATTTCATTCAAATAAAACAAATCGAAGAAATACTCGTAAATCAACTTATTTTTTATTAAGCGAAATTTGGGGGAACAAGTTGATGGACAGTTCTTGTCTTATTTTATTTTACAAAACGAATAAAATATTACAAGTCATTACAAATTGGGCGCTTTCGCCCAATAGAAAAATTTATAATTCACAATAACTATAATATAAAAACAGGGATGGAAATGCTAAACAAGCAACTATTTTAGTGTGAATTTATTCTGTATAAGAAAGTTCAAGAATATAAAAGTAAACTTGTTTAGATATGTTTAAAAATTTCGTTTAAAACATTTTAAATTAAAAATTTATATAAAAAGGATTTGTTTAAATGCACGTAAGCTGAAAAATATATACATAAAAAAGTAAAATGTTTAAACACATTTCTTAAACACTAATATTTTCAGTTATGACGTTGTTCAAGTAAATGAGTTGCATGTAGTTTGTCTTGATTATTTTCACAATTTCATATTACATCCTTTTTTTCGTATAACTTACGTCATTGGTCTATTAAAAATATATATGTATATTTTTTTGTTATGGCTTATGCGTGTAATCATTATTAAATTATTTCTGATTACGCCTTAGGCTGATTGTTATCGAATTTCGCCTGTCACATATTTTATTTTGTATTTAATTAAGAAGTTGTTAATGATTGTAGTCGTAATAATTAGTAAATAAAGGCGTGGCATGAAAAAAAATGTAGTAAATATCGCTGAATAAACTGTACTCGTCAGCTTTTGCATTTTTTACATATTTATGTAAATGTGTACTGATGTATGTACTCGTACATGTGTACATGTCTTTGCATTTAACCAGTATATACATATGTACATAAGTATGTACATATGTACATGTTTATAAACTTATGTATTCATTTTTAATATAATATACTTATGTATAACGACATATTAACTTATTTCATTTATGGAAACAAATGTCAATGTTTTCATTGAAATAACTGCCGTTTCAAGCAATTTACATACACACATACCTATGTATGTATGTACATTTAAATTTTAATTGCATTTTCATATGCACATTATGCATACACACATATGTACATATGTACGTGCATATGCATACATACTTATGCATGTGTTTGAAAATGTATCTGCATATAATTTCTATCAGGTGCTTGAGTGTATTATGCAGATTGATAAAAAATCTGTTGCAAACGGAAATTAAAAATGTAAATTGAAAATAATTTTTTTTATCATTAATGATGCAACACAAACGTAACTGAGATGAACTCAAATCAAACTACCAAAAAATTCCACCACTACCAATAAACTCTTAAAAGATATATCTTTTATAAAAACATGCTTGTGAGCATATGTACATATATATATGTGTGTGTGTGTGTGTGTGCATAGTTAAATATAAGGATTGTATTAATATTTAAATAAAAATTGCATGCATGCATCACTGCAATAATAGATTTTTTCATATAACTTCCATACATACACATTTGTATATAGTAAATAATTTTTGTTTTTTTTTTAATTTACTGTGTATTTTCGGTACATAACGTTTCAAAAGTCTGTTACATAGTTTTTCTACATAAAGTATTATATGTATACATATGCATATATGCATATATGCATGTATGCGTGTAATACAGATGCAGTCATGAAGGGATGAAGGTACGCAAAATTGTAGAGACATACATGCACACATACATACATAAATACATGCAGGCATACTATATATCGGTGGCAAAAGAGGAAAAAGTGCTTAAGTCGATTTAAGCTAATTTTGAGTTAATAGCACCCCTGTAATCTAGATATTTGAAAGTACCGCTGAGGAAAATCTCAATTATTTTTATGATTTTTCAGGATGTTATAGCGAAATGAATTATAGCTTATCTTTCTTCAACATATAATCTCATAGGGAATAATAGGTTAATTAAGCTTGTAATTTTTTATATTTAAAATTTAATGTATTATTTATTAAAAAAAAATTAATGAATACCGAATTGGCCAATTTAACTGTAAAAAAACAAATTTCTGAAAATCGACTTGAAATCTTCAAAGTGCTCTACACAGAAAAAATATTCCTGCAATAAACAACTTTAATTGAAACTAAAACCAGAAAAAATTTATTTAAGTCGATTAAACTTTTGTTTAAAAATAAAATATTGCTGCAATAAATAACTTTAATTGAAAGTAAAACCAAAAAATCAATTAAATATGTAATTGAGTCAATTAAACTTTGTAATTAATTAAATTTTTAAACAAAAGTTTAATTGACTTTAAAACATTTTAATTGATATTTGGTTTTATTTTCAATTAAAGTTGCTTATTGTTATATATTTTATTTTTAATTCAAATACATTTTTAATTGATTTTTGGTTTTATTTTCAAATAAAGTTGTTTATTGCAGGAATATTTATTTCTGTGTACTGCAAAACAGTAAAATATGACTTAAGCACTTTTACCTTATTGCCACAGATGCATACATATGTATGTATATACATATATATTTATGCATGTGCATATGTATACATACATTAAATATTGGGAAATTATTACATTGTAAACAGTGGAGCAATATCTGAATTTGCAAAAAAAAAATTTTTGTTAACTAAAAAATTGCGAAGGAAAATTTTTAATTTTTAAAATCCATCAGTAATCGGTAAATTAAAAAAAATTAATTCATTTTAGAAAATTTTCCCTGCAAAACTCACAGTGGTTATAGATATCTATAGATATCTACGGTTGTTGATTCTTTATAAATTTCTTGGAATAAATTTTTTTATCCATTACACCTCTTGAGCATATGGCTTCCACAAATCATCACCATCTTCCCATGTAAGGTTGTACTGTCCTAGTTCTTGCAGTATCGTGCATCTCCAGGTATTTTTTGGTCGGCCACGGCTTCTGGATACTTGAGGATTCCGTTCTAGCGCCATCGCTGTGATACTATCAGAATTCTTTGATATTCTGATAGTATGACCGATCCACTTCCATTTCCTACGTTTTATTTGTATTAATATGGGTTCTTCGTTGGTGAGGTTCCAGAGATCCATGTTGCTGACTCTGTTAGGCCAGAATATTCTGCATTTGATTCTGAGACACTGAGGCTTTTGCGTGATGGTGTTCGATACTAAACAGGTTGCGTTGCATATTCTGCGTTGAATATTTTAAGTTGGTGAAATTAGCCCTGAGTATATTTTTATATAATGTTTGTTTTTTGCCACAAGCCCATAAAAATAAATATTCCTTTTTGTCGATCGAACGTTTTCTGACGACATCGTGGGACAGGCTCTAAATGTTTAATATTGTATTAAATTAGTTGTTAAATTATTTTTAATTTCTTAGTTAGGTTTTACTGTAAAATTTTATTTAAAAAAGCTTTTAACAATTTTCGATAAATATCAAGAAGTTTTTTTTTATTAGATTATTACAAAATTTTACTTCAAGATGTTAAATATTATTAGGAAACTTTTTTTTTAGCAAGACTTATAGTAGTTATCGATATCAATAAATTTTCTTACCGAAATATTTCCTTTTTATCGATTAGTATGAATTTTATTCTGAATAATATTCATAAATTTTTACAAACGTTTTGTCTCCAATTTATGGCAGTTATCGATGTCTGAAAATTTTCTTAATAAAATGTTCCATATTTATTTTTTTTTATTTTCATTAAAAAAGAATCATAGTTAATGATTAAAATAACTTTTCTTATTTACATTTATATATATCAGGAAATTTTTCTATGAACATGTTGCCTAGTTATCGATAACTGTGAATTTTCTGATGATCATACCGTTAAGTCCATTCGATAGGAAAATCTTTTTGCTAATAAATAAATTGTTTTCATATTTTTATATGTTTTTGCTATTACTTTTTTTAACTTTCGCACCACTGTGCATTCATGTCAATTCGAGCCTATTTAATGTAAGAATGCATTTGCTGTGTTGCACCCTGGAAGGATGCAGTTGCTGCTGCTATCTCGATTTTTTTTTTGGCAGCAACAAAAATTGAATTGAAAAATTGCAATATTGCAACCGGCAGCGACCAACCAATTGTTTATCTGTATTTTATGGGTGCGTGCTGCTGCGTTTGTATTGTTTCTGTTGGCGGCTTGTCGGTGATAATGCTGCTGCAGCATGTGTGAGCATGTATTTAACGGCAAATGTTGTTTAAAAGTGGGGGAGGGGTGGTAAATGGAAGTGGTCAGTTTGAGGTTAAAAAGAGTTGAGTTTGGAGAATGTGTTTCACTTTTTTAGTTTTTCTTTTTATTTGTTTGTTAAAAATGATGTATGTACGCGAAAATTACGCTGGCTTTCCATTTTTCTTGTAGTCTATTTAAGTCTCCCCTTTTAATTTTGTATGGTTTCAATGTTGTTTAAACAGGGTTGGCCAGGTAATAAGGATGATGATGTTGTCTGCTGCTCCAAAGCTTTTGGGTGGTAATGAGTTGTTGCTTAGTCTACCCTGTTGAACAGATAATTTGCTTAAAAGTCCCAGAGAGCTGGACCATTAACCAAATGGTCGGTCGTTTTTGGTCATGTTGTTATTTGAAAAATAAAAAAAAAAGTAAAAATGAAACACATCAATATAATGTTGGATGACATTGCCGCTTTTTGGTCTACAACAATTTTATGTTGCATATAAGTAAATATAGTACCTGCACATACTACATACTCATGCACAAATATGTACGTATGTATATGTGTATTGTTGTATATTGCCTTATTACACATACATGCATAATAATCGAAAAACACAACTGTACTTTTGATGAAAACAATTGTATTGCTGACTGAATGTTTTTACATTTATGTATAGCCGTGTCCGTCTGTTCGCATTGTCTGTCTATCTCTCTCTGTGTGTGTGTGTGTGTGTGTTTTTCATTATGTTTTATGCATTGTACATATTTGTTTAATAACTATTTACTGTTTTTTGGGTGTAGCTAGATATACGGGTATACATACATACATATGTATACATGAATGTACGAGTATGTATTCTCGTACATAAGTATGTGTTTAATTATATTTTATTGTGTTCGATTACATTTCGACTGTATTGTCATCTCTTGCCCATTTAATGTATTGCTGCAGCAGCATTACCAGTCTGATTTTCTTTCCTTATTGCACTCACTCCCATGTAAATTTTTCATATAACTTTCTTAATTAATATAAAACTGATTATTACTTTTTTATAATTTTTATTAACTTCCAGTTTAATATAGTGAAAATAATGAATTTTTTGTTTTTAGTATATTGCAATAGAAGGAATTTTGTATATAAATACATACATTTAACATAAAGCTGTACATTTATTCTTATTATAACTATACTAAATATAATTAATTCATAATACAGACATATTAAAAATCCTTTGTGGCTTTGAGTAAAAAAGTAAATTTTTGTCTAAAAGGCGGAGCTTATTTAAAATTTGATGTCAGAAAAATCTCTTTAATAAAAAGCAAAATAAAAAATATAATATAAAATATATGAGTTTTTCATTAATAACAACAGCCCATATTCAAAAATCAATTTTTTTCAGAATAGCAAAAAAAATGCTCTTTTTTAAGCTTATTTTAAAAAAAGATAGAAGCTGTGTTGTTGTTTTGGAAAAAAAATTGATGCACATACTACGTCCATATTTTTAAAAAATTTCATATAACTTTCTAAAAAGTATTAAAACATAACAATTTCATATCATAAACTCGAAATAAGAAATATATAACATAGGTTGTTATTAATGAAAACCACAGATATATGTATTTCTTGCAATAATGGCAACTTTTTCACAGCAAAACGTACTAATAAAAACTGCTAAACGCAATAAATTAAAATTGCATATGAAAATCTAGGAAAACAAGGTTAATTTAATATTGTTCGTCAATGATTTGGCTTCTTATGTGTTTCATGTTAATTCAACATGATCGCCAAATAAAATTATTCCTTTTGTAATAACTTTATTTCAAAACAAAATGAAGAATCAATTTGAATAAAAGTTATTTCAAGTTGAAACAACGTAGAATTTGATATTGAAATGACACAAAGAGCCATGTTGCATTAGCGTTAGAGCCCATGTGGACTCATCAATAACACTAAAAAGGGCGGATGGGACTTACACCAGAAATGAAAGAGAGAAGGCGATGCTGCTACTCTCGATCAGATACCAGAACCATCTGCAGGACTTAGGGGGAACAAACAATCTTGGGACGTTGCACGGATACTATGCACCGAACAGCGCATAGAATGAGCTATGGGAACCTTTCAACCGTACAAGTCTCCAGGGGTGGATGGTATCCTCCCTATTTTTCTCCAGCAGGAAAAAGGAGGTAATGCCCCACCTAATAGGTTAACCAGGAGCAGCTTAGCTCTAGGCTACATACCGCAGGCATTGAGCAGGTTAAGAGTGATCTTCATACCTAAGATAGGTAGGATGGATGTTACACTTCCAAAGTCATTCCGACCCATAAGTTTATTATAAAATTATTGAAAACTATATCCTGTCACGGTCACGGTCTGCGCATTTCTGGATGTTGAAGGAGCCTACGACAACACAGAGCACTCTGCCGTTGCACCTGCGCTTATAAGGAAATTGGTTGGGAACACCATATCTAAATGGATATGGGCTATGCTTGAGAGTACAAACTGCGGAGACCCAAGTTGGGAGGAATATCTTGCGGTAAAGACGACCAGGGAATGTCCCAAGGCATTGTATTGTCTCCACTTTTGTGGAGCCTGGTAGTTGATGAACTCTCTTGCACATACTAACGAGCAATGACATAGAATATCAAGCATATGCCGATGACATTGTTATCATTGCAGGAAGAAAATTTGGAGAGACGTTGTGTGATATAATACAGAACGGGTTAAGGATAGTGAATGAATGGTGTCTATCTGTAGGGCTGAATATCTATCCTACAAAGACTACCATTTTTCCTTTCACAATCGAGCACAAGCGCAATCGTGTGATAACTTCGCAGGAATTTTAGGAGAGGTTCAACAGCGCCGCTTCACAACCATGGACGAAACGTGAATTCAACACACCAAAGCAGACACCAAGCAGCAGTCAAAACAGTGGTTTTATCCGTGCAAACCTGCGCTAAAGAAGGCCACGGAGGTTTTATCAGCCAATCAAGTCATGGCGACCTTTTTTTTGATGAAAGCAGTATAATCTACATTTAATAGGTTTAAAAAGGGGTAGCGTTAACTGAAGAAGTTAACACTTTAACTACAAAACCGAAGGTACTGGGTTCGAGTCCAGTTCTGACGGTCATTAAATATAACACCACGCATTTTTCTGATGTGCATTAGTGTCCTTTTGTAGCAGTGGTTGTAGAAAGGCAAAGACACTGGTCAGTGAACTACTCCTGTATCAGCGGATAATAATCCTAATATTTATAACATCAGAGCGCCCTCCTTTGTCGTCGGTATTGTGTAGCAGAATCATCAGGGAAGTAAAATAACAAATAAAATGGCTACCAAACACAGTTTTGAAAATGTAGCACGCCTCATTGACTCTGGTGTCTGGCGCTGCAACACTGCTTTATTAAAAAAACCTGCAAAAAGCAGAGTTGTAAAAGAATGAAACTTTCCTCTATCTCTTCCTTTTATGCCCTGAGTGATTATTTCTTGCTGCCAAAACTAAAGAAGTGGCATGGCGGAAAAGGATTTGACTCTCAAAAACAAATAGCCATTTTGAACAAAAATAATTAGAGGAATTTTGTATAGAACTGAAAGGAGAGTAGGTTGAAAAATAAAATGAGTTTTTATCATTAAAAAAAGTGACGGTCTTATAATTGACCCGTCCTAAACATCTTTAAACTTTTTGTAAATTATAGTCTTCACAAACGCCAAGTTTTCCTTGCTAAAAATTTTACTCTGTTACCTTGAAATGACTAAAATGTCTATTCCTCTACATTTTCTTTATTTGCTTTGAACACATAAAGTGAAAGTATTAACAAAACGGCTACAAAACATTGCCTCGCCACACACAAGCTAAATCACTAAAATGTAACAGTTTTTTTTTAGTTTTTTTTCCCCCGACTAGAAACAACAATGTTGCAAATTCTGTCTTTTTTTTCAATTTATGTATATTGTTTTGAAGTCTTTTGGGTTTCACAAAAAAAAAAAAAAAACAAAAACGGGACTTACACACATGCAAAATCAAACAAAAAGTCTAAAATTCACAAAATTCACTGTTTAGTTGAATACGGAGGAAAAACAGAGTGAATTTGTTTTTTTTTTTGTTTTTGTTGCACATTTCGCACCAAATAACGCACATGTTACATTTTGTTAACTACGTATTTTTGGAAAGTTAAATTCCTAGAAACATGGGAGCCAAACAAACAACAAAACGTAAAAGAATGCAAGCAACACAAACGCACAGTCTAGCAAACAGCGTTGTCAACTTGGTGCGTTTCGCACCATTTTGGGTGCTTTTTTAAACTTTTTGTGCGAAAAATTCCTTAGTTGGTGCGTGATGCGCTTTTTTTTAAAATTACGGTGCGTTTTTTAATTTTTGGTGGCACCAACGCAAATTTAACACAACAATGGGTTAAAATCGGAAAATTCTTGTTGTGAAACTTACCAACTTCCTGATAGTGTTAATTACCATATTAATACTAATGATGTTTACAAAATATCACAATTTGAAATGAAATCTGTTTTGTGGCCCAATGATAACAATAATGATGAAAATATTAGCTTTATTTATTTGGAATAATTAATTTTTGGTCTCTTTTTAAAAAGTTTTAAACCGAATTTATAAAATTAATATACAAAAATGTATGATCTTGTACAAATGAATGCCCTTAATTATGAAAGTTGTATAAGTCTTATATTTATTTGGTCGAAATCTTTAGTAGATTACATTGGCACAAATCCAAAAATAATTTTTTTATAATGCAACCGTTTAATTTAGAATTGTTCTAGTCTGATCAAAATGTACTATATCGAATCAAAAATGGTATATAACTTCCATATGTACACTATGTATGTACGAATTTGTTCAGTTTTTTTTTTGTTTTTTTTTTAATTATGTGCATATGTATATTGTAAAAGGCTGTTTATTTTTATTGTTATATTTTTAATATGGATATATTAAACTTCTGATAAAAAATTTTAAAATGTTTGAATAAAATGATAAATAAAGAACTTTTATTAGTTTTGAATCCTTTCTATTAATCGTTGATCTCTTTTAAAAGTTTTGTACAGAATTTATGAAATTTAAAAAAAAAATTATTATCTATTATTATTATCATGCAACTAATTTCATGAAAAAACTGCTTAATGTAAATCAGGTATAATACAAATGAATATAAACAAATTTGCTAAGTTTTTTAGGTTTTATTTTTTTTTTCAACCCTGAACTGTAAAATCCTGTTTTAGTGTTAAATTTAAAAAAAAAATAATGAACTTTTATGCAAAATTAATTCAATAAACATTTTTAAACTAAAAAAATAAATTCTAAGATTGGTGGGTTTTTTTGTAAATGGCGCGTTTTTTTCTCCATTTTGGTGCGTTTTGAAATTTCAAAGTTGACAACGCTGCTAGCAAATGTTGAATTTATTGAGTAGAGAGACTAAAGTCTAGTAAAGTTGACTGTTTGCGATTTTGTTGATGTTTGTTCTTGTGTCTGGCATAAAAAGTTTTGCTTTATTTAGGAAAACTACCTACAAATTAATGGTATTCTAAACTTGTTGAAACGTTGATTCAGAGAGAATGTTTTCAGTAATAATCCATCAAGATGACTTAAGGTAAAAAAATGGATTTCTGGATAGCTAAGAGCGTGCTCTAAAAGTACTGATAACACAGGTCAACACGAGTTCTAAGGCTCGTGTTTAGTTAGGCAATTTGAATACTTATCGTGCCATAACCACCAAAAAAAGTTGAGAGGTATAATTTTTAGAGCATAATTTTTTTTTACGAAGTTCATAAAATATGTCGCTTAAGCTTAATTGACTCTGTACCTCGAGATTTTCCGTTATAAAGAAAAAAGGGGATTACGCATCACATAATTTGCATTTACTCGAGAACTAGTTCTTCGAATATTAATCTTCCAATTACGTCTTATAGTTTCAGCGATATTCAAAAAGTTGCATCAAAAAAATACTTTTTTTAACCGACTTTAAAAAAAGGAAGAGGTTATCAATTCGTCTATATTTTTTTTTTTTTGACTTTGTTACTTCATAACTCGGTAAATTTTAGACCGATTGTAAAAATATTTTTTTTCTGAGAGGGTATAGCTTCCAAATGGTCCCATTGTAAAAAAGTGGGCGGGGGGGGGGGACACGCCGAAAAATTTTTGAATTTGTTTTAATGATAATCTTTTTATTTTATTGCTGCGAAACCTAGAAAACACCTTTGGTTCTTGTAATTGCACAATTTGAATGTTGAAAAAATGGGCGGGGCTATGCCTATTAAAATTTATTATTATATTTCACGTGGTTCTACTTAAGTGATTTTTACGAAACTTACAAGACATTTTGAGCTCTAAAATACGCAATATAGCATTTAAAAAATGGGCGAAATCACGCCCATTAAAATTTAATTTTATACATCACGTACTTTCTCTTAACCAACAGATTTTCAAATTTTTTTTGTTTGAAAGAGTTTACTTCTAGTTTGGTAATTTTTTTCGAAAACGTTCCATTTTTGGCAGAATAGTTTTAAATTAGATTTTTTCTTAAAGGACTCATTAAAATTTTAAACTGAAGAAAAATTTTAAATTTTATTCTTAATTGTGATAACTTCGTATGCTACAAATGAAATTAGCTAAAATTTATTAAAAATCATTGAGTGGTACGACATCTTCTACATATTTTTTTAAATTTTTATTTATTTGACTTAAGACTTACAGAAAATTAAAAAAAAACTGATAAAAAATAATTTCTTACGGGATTTCTTATTATATTATAGTTCAGCAGTAGTCTGCCATCATATGACGATTCCATCGTCCTTAATATCTTTCCTCCATAGTTTTGATATATTCGTGGAAACTTTCACCTTGCTCCTCACTATAATCACCTAAATTGTCAGGAAATTCATTTAATGAAAAACTATACGAGTTCAAGATAAATTTAGGAGTGCTGCAAGGTTCCGTTCTTTCGCCAACTCTTTTCCTTATTTTTCTAAATGTCAAACTTTCAATCCTACCTATTTTTTTCGCAGACTACAGAAGCATATGCCATTCTTTCTCATTCAGCAACAGGCCAAACCTGCCAGAGGTTGAGGCCATGCGACAAAATATGAATGATACATTAAATTTTAACAAAAATTTCTGAATGGGGTCATGCCAATAGGGTCGATTTTAATGCTCGTAAGACCCAATGTTGTATGATTACTCATAGACGCATGACCAAAAATACTGCTCCATCTGTAACTATGGGTGGTATAAGTATTAAGGAATCTGTAGCTCTTGATGTTCTTGGTATGAAAATTCAGTGTGATACTCGGTGGACTGAACATATTTTTCAAGTCGCAAAATGAAGCATTCAAGTGCCTCGCTGCAAGCGATATTTCACCCCATCTGATCTTCTTACTATTTATACCACTTATATCCGACCGAAAATGGAACACAACTCTTATGTATGGGCCGGTGCTTCAAAGTCTATTTTGAGGCTGCACTGTTCGTATGTGAAACCAATTGCCTGCAGAGGTCTTTCCTGTCACTACCAGCGTGAGAAAGTTTAAATCAAGTGTCCACAGACACTACTACTCCCTCTATCCTCCACCCCCATGGTACAATTATACTAGGTACATGCACGACTACAACAAAATTACAACACCAAAAAACACATTCATTTTGTTGGTATAAACAAACGAATAATTGTCAGAAACACATGCCTTTTGTTTTTAAAAATAACAATTACAGGGTAACTAAAGTACAATTGCAGACGCGGCATTCATGAATGATTTTAGTCATTCAGTGTTGCCAATAGGTGTGTAATTACACAGAGTGTGCAATTACTCTCATGTGTAGGCCATGTAATTACATTCATGTATAATCTGTGTGTAATTCTACTTTGGCTTGTATTTTTATTTATTTTTGTTTTAATTTTAACCTACACAAAAGATGTGTAGTGTAATTTTCTTCAACATATAATTGGAAACACAGCCATGTGTAATTTCATTGGCAACACTGTAATCATTTTATGCACACACATACACTAACATTTTTGCAGCTTGTAAACAAAGTTTGACAATTGTAGGTATTGTATACATTAACAGGCTGGGCTTGTGCATGTACCTGTTATAATTGTATCATGTCCACCCCCATAAACTATTTTCCTAGTTCAATGCATTGTGCTTTGCATGAGTAGAGTTTATTCCCTGAGTTCTGGTCCTACAAAAAAATTATTTAAATCATTTATAAAATGAATTGTTATTCTTTTATAATAAAATAATTTGTCAAGTTATTTTATACAAATTAAATATTTATTTAATTCTTTATTCTCTTAAGAAGCTATTCTCTGTTCGTTAAAGATTAATTGGCCTGTAAACCATAAATATCTTAAACTTTAAAAAACTATTTCTGTTATTTGAGCAATAATTGAAACAAAACATTAAAGTAAATTACGAGTACTTGTTTACAAAAAAAAAAAAAAACAAAAATATGTACTTCGCAATAACTGAACTTTACTGTTTTTCAAGTGATATAGAAATTTTTGAATAATTTTCCGAATTCAAAAATCACTAAAACACTAAATGTTAAGCGAATTTGTTAATATTATATCAAAAATTAATACTAACGAAGTTCCTAATAGAGGAACTCTATCGTATTTCCTTGAAAAATTTAGCTGGAATTTTTTAACTATTTTTTTCGAACTCAGAGGCTCTAAAACCATCTAGACAGACCATGAAATAATTTTGTTCAGCTGGATAGGGATTCGTCCCACTGTTCAGGATCTAAACAGACCATGAATTAATTTTGTCCAGCTGGATTCAGCATTCGTCCTACTGTGCATTTGGAGCATTTACATAGATATTTTTAAAAAGCTTAAGCCCAAAATTATCAAGAAAAAAGTATTAACTTATGATAACCTAGACGTGGTAAATGTCTAGACATTGTGAATTTGAAGGCCTGCTGAGTCGTTCAACACATGCTCATAGATTTTATTTTTATTTTTTCTTCTTGTGTTGAATTGCGTTTGTCAGTCCATTGGCATGTTGGAAATATTGTAGTGTTCATTCGCATTAAACAATAAGGAAATGCATACGATTGAAATGTTAGGAAACACACACATGCACACAGTCTGACCCATTATGTCTAATATAAATACTATTGAACAGTTTGAACAGTTAAGAGAAGGAAACAAAAAGAAAAGATGACAGAAATATTTGACCACCCAGATCCGTCCTTTCGCAAAGTACTCGTACGTCTGAATCACACAGAAAGGGTAGAATTTTGTACATTGAAGTGAACACTACACTAAAAATTAATTGCTCAAAAGGATTTTAAGGTGGAACTTACACACTATGAGATTTAGTGGCATTGCAATAGTGTGTACTAGTGGCAACGTTTGTCAGAATTTCAGTTCAAATTATTTTAACAACACCTTTTAGGAAAGTACTCATACCCCGTGTCAGCAACTACGAGTACAACAGTTATAGCCTCTTTTTTCATACTGTTCAAAGGATAATTGTTGTTCTGTATATTTATGTCTACAGTCAATGTTTGATGTCCTTTCATGTTTATATACATACATGAATATGTACACATTTGTGAGACGTTTTTTTTTATTTTTGGAAAGCGTCATTTCCATTTTCACCAAAAATAAAAAAATGCAATTGAAAAATATCAGTCTGTGATTTTTGTTTGATTTCTTTTTCTAGGTTATTTTACTTTCTTTTTTTTTAGCTTTGTAGTCCTCTCAAACCAGCATATACATGCTCGTATATACTTTTTCCGCCTTTATGAGAAAGCAAAAACACTCCCATGCACAGAAACAGGCCTCCTGCAGGATCTCTTTTGAACTTTTTATACTGGCATGGAACATGCATGAACATGTCATGTTAAACAAGGAAATAAAAAAATACTTGCATGTGTACATACATACATACATACATATACATATATTTTAATTCTTTTTAATATTTAAAATGTTTCTTATGTGTATTTATTGCAATTTTTTGGTCACCCATAGACAGGCATACAACAATACTTCCCCACATGTACATATCATTGTTCATGTATGCGTGTACGTTTATATTTTCTGTATGTTAAGGTATGAGTTTTTTTTATGTATGTAAATTTATCTTGGCTTGGTATTGGCCGATAACTTTTTCTGAAAAATTTGTTTAATGCAAAGACATTTTTCCTTTTATTTTTCAAGGATTTTTTTAATACATACAAACATACATATACATATATGTACATGTGTATATCAATTAGGTATCGACAAAAATGCGTGTATGTGTAAAGTTATTTTCAATTTTTGTTTTAAAGTGAAAAAATAAAGGGGAGTTTATATTTATTTAAAAGAATTTTATGTACATATGTATGTACATAGATACATACGTATAGATATATGTATGTATATAAGTGTTGTACATTCATTAAAACAATTGTGCGTACATAACTAAACTTTGAGATTCATAAATACATGCATAAATATCGTAACACTAGTATAGAAAGGCACTAACTCATTATTATTTTAAATCGAGTTTTTGTGTATATGTCGATAGAAGAACATCTAATGTAAAAATGCAAACATCTCGATTTCAAAAAAATAATGAGTCAGGGCCTTTCTATATTAACGTAACGATATATGTATGTATGTACATATACATACATACGTACGTAGGCACGTACACATAAATATATCTTGTTATATGCATACATATATGCAGGCGATAACGTCTTTAGCAACTTTTATTTATGTTCAACTTTGTGCTTGCAAATTTAGTACTTATTTTAGTATATACTAAATTTTAGTACTTATTTCTAGTACACAAATATTGGATAAGTTCTTAGAACTATTTTAGTATGTACTCGGTTCCAAGAATAAAATTTTTAGTACACACTTATTTTTGCTACTTAATTTTTGTTAAAAAAAATCTTGTACTAAAGTTTTTGGCACTACATTTTATTACTTAACGCGAAATATGCACTTAAGCACTTTATAAGTTCGGCGACATGTTTTAAAGTTTATCACTATGTATGAGTACTAAATTTGAACTCAGTACTTTGAAAATATTTTTAGAACACACTTCGTGTAAGTTATGTATTTGAGATCTCTATAAAGTTGGCAATGTGCTTCAAGAATTGTAATAATATATTAGAGTACTAAATTTTAAGAAAAAAACTAAATAATTGAAAAATTAGTATTAAATTTCTACTACTAAATATTTTTCGTCATGAATTGAAGGTACTTTCTGTGTATAATGTCTTTAAAATTTTAAATGTTTCTTCATTTTTGTGCTAGCAAATTAAGTACTTTGTGCTTAATTTCTAGTACTAAATTTTAGTACATAAATTTAGTGCTTATTTTGTATTGTAATTTTGTTAATATATTATAGTACTAAATAAAAAAATACCTGCTTCAAGAATGAGTACTAAATTTAAGCACTAAACTTTTACTTTAACTTGAAGGCAGCGTATAGTGTCTTTATAAATTTTAATTTTTCTACATCTTTACTTTATACTTTATTTTTAAATTGAGTGCTAATTTTGTGTCCCTAGTTTTAGTACAAAATTTTTAGCATAAAGTTTTTAGCACTAGTTTGTTGTACTCAATTGCTACTAAAAAATTATGCCATAATGTTCTTGACACTAAATTTCAATACTTACGAAAATTATACCCTTAAGCTTTTTTTAAATTCAGCGAAATTTTTTAAGGCCAAGTTTCATCATTGTATCTGAGTACTAAATATGAACTCAGAACTTTGAAAAGTCTTCGTATTTGCTATGGATTTGAGGGGCTTTTTAAAGTCAGTATTGAGTTTGAATACGAAATTGTGATACATAATATATTTGAGTAGTAAATTTTAAAATTAATCCCCTGTTTCCACAACTGTCGATTTGAGCAGAAAATTTATATAAAAAGCACAATTTTTTTAAATCAATTTTCATACAAAATGCTTAGACGAATCGCCTGCTGGGTTGTAGAATCCATAAATACCTTTTTGAACAGAGTTTATACTTTAATATAAAAATTAACGTACATACATATATGTACATATGTACATATAATCTTATTATCGATATTTAATTAAATATCAACTTCACCTGTAAGCTGCATGCATAAATATATGTTATATGTACTAAATTTTAGCACTAGAGCTTCGCAATGTGTCTTAAAACTAAATATCAAGTGCATTTCTATTGTACATTTAATTTAATGCCTCAAATACCAAGTGTAGGTAAAGTGTACTAAATTTTATTATTAAATTTTTATATAATAATTCGCGTTGAAAGAAGAACTATATTTTCATTTACAAAAGGTTTACAAAATTTGCTTAATATATCTTTTGCAAACCAAAGATATATTTATTTTGATAAGGCCATGTATATGTGTATGTACATATATCAAATAAGTATTTAATTTAGTCTTTTGAAAAAAAACACATAATTTTAGTACTTAATTTCACAGAAAGTTAATGCTAAATTTTGGTATTTAATTAAGATTTGTATCCAATTGAAAAATCTTTTGTAAATCCAATAGTTTTAGTAAAAACAAAAGTGTACTAAAAATTCTTAAACACTTTGAAATTTTTTTAAGTAAACCACCAAAAATAGTTCAAATTGCAAACAAACTCATGCAATTGAAAATATTTTGTTCTGTCAAAAAAATTAAGAAAAAACCATTTCCGGAAGCCGGCGGCATCTTTTAAAAACACTATTACTTTCATATTTTCTATTCGTTTTTCTGTTTGTTTCCACATACATACATACATATTGTAAAAACTATTCATTTGAGTGCGGTTCAGTAACCTTTAGAATTTTCTAGTATATTTTTGTCTTATTTGCAATTTGCGTTGTTTGTTTTTGCTTCTTTTCTAAAAATACTAACAACTTTTTTCCTCGTTTCAGTTTTGTTTTTTGGCAATATTTTATACGTATAGAGAACATTTTCATTTGACTTAGATATTGTGTTGAATAGTTTTTATTATAGTTGTTGTTGACAAAATAAAATAAGTGAAAAAAGAAATTACTTTCGATTTTGGCTGGCGCAATTATTTACTTGTTTTGCGTCATTTGATTAGAAAAACGACAAAAAAAATCATAGTGAAAAGAGTGAGGCAGTCTGGGGACAAGTTTGGAAAGCAACAAGTTGAAAGGTACCAAACAAATATGATTTACATATGTATACTTCACTCGTACAAGGATTTGAATGAAGTTGCTTTTGCACGTTAAGTTTCCTTCGTTGGCTCCATATGAGTAGATCTTTGAAAAAATCACTTAAATACCCACACACGTTTTTACTGAAGTTATTTGACCTCTTTTTTTTAATTAGAAAATTTGCATAATATAACATTTATGATAAAAACGTGTTGATAATGAATAAAAGCCCAAATACCAAATAACGTGAATTAAAAAACATTTAATTATCTTAAACTTACAATAATAAAATAATAATTTTAAGAATTTATAAAATCACTAAAATTTTTGACAAATGCAAGTTATTGGTAAAACAGCACGAAACGAAACGAAATCTTTTTCTTTTTTCTTTTCTTTGTAAAATTGTGTTATTTTTATCAAAACCTTAAAAGTCTTACGAGTGCTTATTTAACAAAATGCGGTTTTATGTACATATTTATAAATTTCGTTTGAATTTGTGTTTTCTTCATTTCATGGCAAAATGAATACAATATGCAATGCAGCGTGAAGAAATTTTCAAAACATCTCTTAAAAAACAGAGAATTTGTTTCGTTTTATAATTAAATTTTGATTTCCTTATCAGTTCTGTTAAACAAATAAAAAAATATACTTACGTTTTCATATATTTTCATACAAAAAAAACAAACAAACCTTAAAATGAATAAACTAAGGCCTAATAAATCAGTGCAAGCAAGTTAATCTTTATTATTGGTTTAAAATGTGTTTAACCAGCAAAATAATAAATTGCTACAGTATTTAAACCAGCGTTTAAGGTTAAATTAAAAGTGTCATAATCATAACCATACAAAAAAGCTGTTTGAACCAAACTTATTGGCAACACTGTGTTTGATTATAGGTAAATCGCCCTAACGCCATTGCTATAACCATAAGCTATAGAAACCAATTGAATTTTAGTTTTTCGCCGTAACCATAAACAGCTGTCTACTAGTTAAACATATTTGTTATTGTAATTTTGAAATGAATAATCAAATAAAAGCATAAACAGCTGTTTATGGTTATGGCAGCACTAAAGCCGCGTTCAGACTATTATACTTTGTATTTATACTTGTCAAAAATTCGAATAATACGTGCAAGTGTGATAGTCTGAACGCAAAATGTCACCAAAGTGGCAAATAATACGATAAAACTTTTTCGTTTTTAGAAAATTTTCTAAACGATAATACATTTCATTAGATCAGGGTTGCATTTTCACACAAACCAAATTTCGAAGTCGGCTGTTTCGCCGCCTATAGCGTGTCGTCATGAATGTAATGTTTTGTCATATTTATATCGGCTCAAAATTTTGAATAAGTGAATCGTATGGAAGTATATTTTTCTTTGACGTAATTTTTTAACGTTTTTGTAATATATTTTCTTAAATTTTTTTTTGCTATTTACATAGAATATTTTTAACTGCTGAATTTTCTCAAGTGCCGGCACGTCCCCGCCTACATGAAACCGCTTTGCCGCCGCTAGTCAATGAATAGCACAGACATTTTCATTGAACAGCTTGTATTACACATTTTATTTGAAGTGTGATGGTCTGAACACAATATGTGATTTTACGTTAGATTTTTTTGACAGTCGCAACGAATGTATTTAGATTTCTGTATCGTAAAATGTGACGAAAGTATTAATACTTATATAATAGTCTGAACGGGGCTTAAGAAGTGAATCAAATATACTTAGGGCCATTTTCACAACTTACTTTTAGTCAAAGGTAGGATTTTGTATGCCCAATAAATATCTTTGCATTATTACATCTTCAATTTTTTATTGCTACTATTATCAATAATAATAATATTTAATGGATGAAGAAATTATAAATGAAGATTTTATAATGCAAAACTATTTATCGGACAGACAAAATCCTGTCTTTAGCTAAAGGCAAGTTGTGAAAATGGCCCTTATGGCTTTATCAATAGTTATGGCTATGCCATTATATTATGGCACGTCTGATTGAACCATTAAACCGTCAATACAAGCTTATGATTTCGTTACATGCAGCTCATACAGGGTGGGCCAAAAGAAACCAAGGGGTGTAAAAGTTTAATAACTTTTTTGTTTATTAATTTTTTTTTTATTTTTTCTTTCAGATTATATAGACAACACTTGGAGAATTTATAATGCATGAAAATAATAAATGAAAATCAGAAAATAAGAAATGAATAAATGAAATCAACTTTATTGAAAATTTGATTATGAGTGATGAAGCTCATTTTCATTTGAATGACCTTGTTAATAAGCAGAACTGTAGGTTCTGGGGTTCTCAAAATCCAAGAGCCATTCATCAACGCCAATTGCACCCGATCAGGTGTACAGTATGGTGTGGGATCACATCTGAAAATGTCATTGGGCCCTACTTCTTCGAGAATGAAGATGGAAGTGCTGTAACCGTAAATGGAGAGCGGTATCGGTTTATGATACCTGCTCTTGAAAACAGACCTGGTATGTGGTTTCAGCAGGACGGAGCCACTGCCCATACTGCCCGAGACACAATGGCACTTTTAAGTCAAATTTTTGGAGAGCGAATAATTTCTCGAAATTCGGAAATTATTTGGCCAGCGCGATCGCCAGATTTGACAGCACCCGACTATTTTCTTTGGGGTTTTTTGAAGGAGCGAGTGTATGTGAACAAGCCAGAGACAATCCTTGAACTCAAGGCAAACATTGTTGCAGAAATTCGAACGCTACAGCCACAAGTTTTGAAAGATGTTATGGAAAATGTTCTAAAAAGAGCCCATCAGTGCGAAGCTGAAAACGGTGGTCATTTAAGAGATTTTCATTTTTCATACTTAGTGTAAAAAAATTTCCATTTTGTATATTACATAATCTGAAAGAAAAAATAAAAAAAAGTTAATAAACAAAAAAGTTATTAAACTTTTACACCCCTTGGTTTCTTTTGGCCCACCCTGTATGTTTTGTATTAAAAGAACGCTAAACTTTTTTCCAAGCCTGTAATTTTTCTTCAGATCTTGCTCGATCTGTTTTCTTACATTCTATTTTTCTTTTATACCTTTCTACTTGGCGCTAAGCATAACATTAATTTCTGTCTCAATAAAATTTGGCGATCTTTGATATATGTATATATATATATATATATAATGTATATATATATATATATATATATATATATATATATATATATATATATATATATTCGGTTGTTCAAAAAACCTTTTTTTTTTTGATATTTATTCTAGTGCTGCACAATATTCATCGTTATCGTGAATATATTTTGCCTCGAAATATTTCCTTTTTTCCTAAAGTTGCAGTCGTGAATTATATCCAAGTAAAAAAAACTCTCATGTTCCAGAAAAATATGGCATCGCCGATTTTTATGCCCGTTCGGGGTAGGGATTGGTAAATATCTTTAAAAATCGATTTTCGATTTTTCGATCAACTTTTTTAATTTCGATTTTTGAGGTCGATTAATTGTACGTGAAAATCGGTTTTAAAATCGTTTAAGACAAATTGGGTAGTTAATGAACAAAATAATCTTTATTCATAAAAATTCAAGTAAAGGTTATAAAATACTAGATATTAAAGTTGTATTTTTAAATTAAAATTATACGTAAACTTGCTTTAGTTTAGCAATTTTTTATATTACATAAACAAAATTTCAAAACATTACAAATTATTATATGTATTTAGTTAGTGTCAGAAATTATTTCTAAGGATTATTAGTTTAAATGTTTTATACTAATCACTTTTACTTGTTCTTGTTGACACCAACGTAAGGCAATGTCAAAACAGGACATGGCGCATTGTTTCTCAGACATATGTATGTTCGGGCATCCATGTCAGAGCATGGACGAAACATGGACATGAGCGGTTTCCACTAGTCATTTGCGATGTCCGACATGATGTCCATACCAAGTTCATGGCTAGTGGAGACCGCTAGTAAGGCAGATTAATCTGCCTTGATTAATACTTAAAAAAATTGCCAAAATTTTGATAATAATAAAAAATTGATTTTAATAGCCCAATAATCGATTTCAGTATAAAATCGCAGACGTAAGATCGATTACAAAAAATCGGGTTTTTTTTAACATAAAATCGGATTTCGACTGGAACCGAAATCGATTTAAAAATCCCTAGTTGGTGGTTTCCCCAAGAATTATATGCGTTTTGTCACGAATTTTTTGGGAATAAAAAAGAAGCACAATGCTTGTTGTTTTTGAAAATACATAAAGGGTTTTCATGAGAATGTTCATAAGTCTCGCAAACTGTACAATTGCGCATTTTGACACTCTCGTAAAAAAATGTCAAAAATTGTATGGAAAATTATTTACACAAACCTGTTTAATTTGCCCAACAATTTTTACTTGTAAACTTAAGCTGTGTAATTGTTAATTTTGTAAATAACAACTTCTTGGGTTTTTTGGCTTCCTTTAGGGATTTTTAGGCACACACACACACACTTTTTTATTTTTTATAGAAATATATTTATATGTTTTTAAATTAAAAACTGCTTGAAATTTTATATTTTTATTTTTATTAAATTAATTTTTTGACATTTCATTCAAATTGACTTAACTGTTTGCACAATAGTTGAAAAGGGGCTGGCTTCATGAAACAAGTCTCGCATATTTGCCAAATTGCACAAATGGCAATTTTAAGAGGTCTCATGAAACCCCTTGTTGTTTTTAATTGTTCAAATTAATTTTTAACCACCAACCCAAAAAGGAGTGTTATTTTAATATAAGTTAGTAGTGTGTGTCTGTGTATCTGTCTCTCTGTTTGTCTGTCCGTGTCCACGTGCAGACCAAACGGCTGGACCGATTTTGATTTTTTCTGTTTGAAAATTTAATTGATCGAGAGGGTTCTTATGTATGTTTTAAGAAAATCGGTCTAGCCGTTTAGAAGATATCATCATATCTTCTCTAGATAAGTACAGTGTGGGCCAAAAGAAACCAAGGGGTGTAAAAGTTTAATAACTTTTTTGTTTATTAACTTTTCTTTATTTTTTCTTTCAGATTATATAATATACAAAATGGAAATTTTTTTACACTAAATATGAAAAATGATGTCTCTTAAATGACCACCGTTTTCAGCTTCGCACTGATGGGCACTTTTTAGAGCATTTTCCATAACATCTTTCAAAACTTGTGGCTGTAGCGTTCGAATTTCTGCAACAATGTTTGCCTTGAGTTCAAGGATTGTCTCTGGCTTGTTCACATACACTCGCTCCTTCAAAAAACCCCAAAGAAAATAGTCGGGTGCTGTCAAATCTGGCGATCGCGCTGGCCAAATAATTTCCGAATTCCGAGAAATTATTCGCTCTCCAAAAATTTGACTTAAAAGTGCCATTGTGTCTCGGGCAGTATGGGCAGTGGCTCCGTCCTGCTGAAACCACATACCAGGTCTGTTTTCAAGAGCAGAACGTAAAAAATTTTCTATCATAAACCGATACCGCTCTCCGTTTACGGTTACAGCACTTCCATCTTCATTCTCGAAGAAGTAGGGCCCAATGACATTTTCAGATGTGATCCCACACCATACTGTACACCTGATGGGGTGCAATTGGCGTTGATGAATGGCTCTTGGATTTTGAGAACCCCAGAACCTACAGTTCTGCTTATTAACAAAGCCATTCAAATGAAAATGAGCTTCATCACTCATAATCAAATTTTCATCTCTGGTTTAAATAATAAAATTCTATTGTTCTGGTTCTCTGTTCAGTTGTGAACCTCTCCATTATAAATTCTCCAAGTGTTGTCTATATAATCTGAAAGAAAAAATAAAAAAAAATTAATAAACAAAAAAGTTATTAAACTTTTACACCCCTTGGTTTCTTTTGGCCCACCCTGTATATTCGGGGGTTTTTAAAATTTTTAATTTTTGTTATTAAAAGGAGTGAAAATTTATGAATTTATTAAAATATGCGTGCAAAAGGTACTTATTTCAATAGGTCCTTTTTGTAAAAAGTACTTTTTCTATGAGGCAATGAGTACTTTTTGTAAATCCCACTTTTGCTAAAAGGTACTTTTTGTAAAAAAAAACTACATATGTACATATTTTTAAAACGGATACTTTTCTGCAAAAGGTACTTGTTATAAAGTTACTTTTGCACAAAAGGTACTCTTTCAAACCGGTACTTTTTCAAAATTACAGTATATATAAGTTAATTTTATAAATGGTACTCTTTGTAAAATGTATTTTTCGTAAAAGGTACTTTTTATTAAAAGTGCTTTTTATAAAAATTAAATTTTTATGAAGGTATTTAACATAAAATTGCTTTTTGAAAAGGTACTTTTTGTATAAAAAAAATTAGAAAAGTATTGTTTTGTAAAAGGTAGTTTTTATAAAAAGTGTTATAGACAGGTACTATTTCTAAAAGGTACTTTTGCAAAAAGTTTATGCTTCAAAGTACCTTTAATACAAATACATTTTGTAACCGAAAATACATTTTGTAAAATGTGCTTATTATAATAGGTACTTTTTAGAAAAGCTACATCTTGCAAAAGGTACTTTTTGTACAAGGTTCTTTTTATCAAAGGAAAAATTTTGTAAAATGATTTTTGTTAAATTCTTTTTATTAAGGTGCTTTTGTAAAGTGCGTATTATAATAGGTATTTTTTTTTATATAATTTACTTCTTCAGAACTATGGATACTTCTTGTACTTTTTGTTAAAGGTACTTTTTACAAAAGGTTATTTTTATGAAGGTATTTTTCATAAAAAAAGTGTTTGTTGTAAAAGGTATTTTTATAAAAAAAATATTAAAAAAAGTACTTTTCATTATAAGTACGGGTTGTAAAAGTGACTTTTACAAAAAATCTTTTTTCCTGAGTACTTTTATAAAATTTAATATTTATAAGGGATGCATTTTGTAAAATATACTTTTTATCAAAGGTACTTATTGCAAAAATTAATTTTTATTAAAGAATGTTTAGTTTGTGTTTCAAGTAGAACCTAAATGATTCATTTTTGAAAGAGCACTCCCCTCGTCGGTGTATTGAAGGTACTATTTATAAATTTCTTTTTAAAAAGGTACATTTTATAATAAGTACTTGATTTGTTTTCTCGCTTGCTTTTCTAATTTCTTTATGAGGAATAAATATCTAGTTTAATTTCTTACTTGTCATCATTTATAAATACTTGTCATTTAAAACCACTTCACAGGCGAAAATAAGAGGGAGATTAAAATTACAACAGTTTATTATTCCAAATAGACAAGACCTTTGTGGCCCATAATTAATAAAAATCATAAAAAAAATGCAAAAGAATGTTGGTTGGTCTTTACAAGTAACGAAAAAAAAAATTCAGACTAATGCAATTAACATTTTGCTAATTGTTTTAAACAGCCAGACGAACTCGAACTTATTTTCGCAAACTGCACATGCACATTATTCAAAGTTACGTACCTCACACGTATCTACCTGCTTAAATGTACTTTACTTAATTTACACACTCATAGTGTCACAGTTCAATGGTGCGTAGCTAAAAGACAACAAAACGCTTAAAATCAGAGTGTTAAAATCTGTTCAAACAGAAATGCCGACTCTAAAAAATACGCATATCATATGCGTTACTTTGCAAGTTTTTTTTTCATAATTTGTGGTTTTGGATTTTTCTATTTGGCCTCTAATGGACAGTTTTTTCAAAGTAGATAATTATAATTGTTGTTAAATGTTGTCACAGAGTCTTGAAGTTACAGCCAATAGCAAAAACTTTAAGACATTACGTGCATATTTATTTGCATATATCAAAGTAAGAGAAACAAAAAAAAAAACAAAAAAAAAAATACAAAGCATATTTAAGCCTCTTACCAACAATAACAATATTTAGAGAAAAAAACGCAGTAAATATCGTCAGGTTTGTAGTAGTTTGTACTTTTGAAACCTTTACCAGCTCTAAGCCAGTTAAAACATGATGATGGGTCATTTTGCTGGTGACGTTAAAGACGTCCAAACACATACAACAAACACACTGCCTTAAATAATGGACTTAAAATGTCAACCTGAAAAGATTAAAAATTTACAACATAATTTGGTACGAGCACAAATGAAATTTGTTAATAATTAAAGAAGATTTTCTATTTAAAAAAAATTTTACGAGGGCAGTTTTTTCTGCGCAGTTTTTGCATTAGCAGATGTTGATAAATATTAGAGTTGTGCTTATCAGCTCTTTTGAGTGACCGCTCTTTTCAGCTCAGCTCACTTTACTGAAGTATTTCATTCAGTTGGCTCAGTAGCTCAGTTCATTTGTAGTGAAACATTTTATTAAGCATAAAGAAAGAGCGAAAACAGAAGCATAAAAAGTGAGTGTGTGTGTGTGGTTATACATTACAAAACAAGGCAGATGAAGTATAAAAAATAAATAAAACTAAAATACGAGTACATCGTTTAATGAGTGGAATTTGTTATGTTATGTTATGTACATATGTATGTACAATCAAAATTAAAATTATTTAAGGTTTCAGATATTTTAATATTATCACAATACATATATAATTTTTTTTTATGTACTTGTGCAACAAAAGAAAATTACTAAAAACCAAAAGACTTGTATCGAACTCTTTCATTAGGTCGTTTTAGACACAAACCTTTTATCAAACACACCTAAAATACGTAGGTTTGTGTCTAAAACGAGCTGCTGAAAGAGTTTGATGGAAGTCTACATGTATAGGGTGTTTTTTTTTAGAGGTATAGAACTTCGAATTGAAATAAAACACAAGAAAATCGTTTTAATGTCCATCAATTTGGGTTTATTGGAAGGATAATTTTATGCCATTAATGTTTAAATATGATTTCGGGCATGTGGCCGCCGCGGCTGGCTCGAATAAAGCCAATTCTACAGGTCCAATTTTCAACCACTTTTTCGAGCATATGGGGCCGTATGTTGGAAATAACGCCACGAATGTTGGCTTCCAAGTCCCCTAACGTTTCTGGTTTGTTGGCGTAGACGAGCGACTTCACATATCCCCAAAGAAAATAATCCAATGGTGTTAAATCACACGATCTTGGTGGCCAATTGACAGGTTCATTCCGCGAAATTATGCGCTCATCGAATGTTTCCTTCAATAAATCGATTGTGACGTGCGCTGTGTGGCATGTAGCGCCGTCTTGTTGGAACCACAACTCATCCACATTCATGCCATCCAATTCGGGAACAAAATAGTCGTTTAGTCGGCTCCAATTGCTGTGCACGGTGGCGAATCGATTCATTCGGGTCCTCTTCAACACTTTGCTCTACAGCGGCAATTGTTTCTTCGGTACGCACTGTTCGACGTCTCTGCGGATGCGTATTATCACATTGAGTAAACGTAGTGCGAAAACGATCCATGGTTAACCGAATTAATTGCTCTGATGGACGATTATGTCGACCATAAAATGGACGGAGCTTGCGGTAAACTTCGCGAACTGAACCATTATTTTCGAAATAAATTTGCAGGATTTGCAAGCGTTGTTCTTTTGTCAACCTGTTCATGATGAAATGGCAATCTAAACTAAATATTAATCACTTGACAGCTGACAAAATGGCCGCCAGTTAAAAAAGTGATGCCAACTTAAAGTTCTATACCTCAATAAAAAACACCCTTTAGTTTAAATGGGTTTGATTATAGGTTTGTGTCTAAAACGAGCGACTGAAAGAGTTCGATACAAATCAAGAAACCACTCAGTACTGAGCTGAAAGCGCTCAGTGGATTGACCGGCTCACAGCGCTCAGTGAGGTGAATCGTTCAATTGAACTAGTTCATTCATGAGCTGCACAACTCTAATAAATATTAATAAACATGAACTTTTTGAAGTAGAAATGCTATATATACGTAATATAGCATTTTCTAAGATTTTGGAACTTCGAACTTATTTCGAATTTTCGAAAATTGTTATAAATCTGGTTATTAATCGCTTTTTCATAATTTTAGTAAAATTTTATTATAAACCCGAAAACCGTTTTATGGTAGCTTTGAGAATATAAAATTCGAACATCGAAATGAAGTCCATAAATTGCATAAATTTTGCTAAACATGATTTTTTTCAATAGAAATACTATAAAATGGCATTTTCGAAGTTTTTGGAATTTCGAAACAATTTCGAATTTTCGAACATATTGAAGTATCGTGTTATTGACCAAAACTTGTACTTTTCTGCCACAAAAAATCACATCAATCTTAGTTTTAAGTAAATGTTATAGTATACATGGCATCTTCTAAGTTTTTGGAATATCGAAACCTATTTCGAATTTTCGAATATATTGAAAAAATCACTTTAATCTCATTTTTTGCATTAAGAGATTTTGATCACTTTTTTTATAATAAAATTATGAAAAACCCATTTGTATGCAGCTTTGATAATGTAAAATTCTAACATGGAAATTAAGTCCATAAATTGTATAAATTTTACTACACATGACTTTTTAACAAAAAATTTTATAACGTGTTACTTTGTAAGTTTTTGGATTTTCGAATATTCGAAGATAATTTGTTAGGATCTTGTTATTAAAAAAACTTCTGCCAAAAATCACCTTTATCTTAGTTTTTGTATTATTATTATTACTGAAATTATGCAACATTTTATTGTTAACCCCAGAATATAAATTTTGAACATCGAAATGAAGTCTTTAAATTGTATAAAATTTACTAAAAATAATTTTTTTAAGTAGAAATACTATAACATGAAATTTTCTAAGTTTTTGGAATTTCGAATATTCGAACATATGTAAAGGGTCCGCCATCTAACGTTTTTTTTTTTTCAACTAGTGCTTATTTCGTGAATGGTAACACTTACCTCATGTCTGATTTGACAGATAATTAGTTTTATCCTTCCGCTGAACGAGCCAACTGACCATCCAATGGGTTTTCGCTTCGCTAAGTGGCCCTGCGATCGACTTACAGAAGATGCCGATTTTGCCAAAAAAAATCATCTTTTCAGATGAAGCTCATTTTGATCTTGGTATGTAAACAAGCAAAATTGTCGCATTTGGGGCACAGAAAACCCGCACGCATACATTGAAAAGCCGACGCACCCAAAACGAGTCACTGTTTGGGGGCCATTTTTTTCGAAAATGAGCAAGGAGTGGCCATGTTGAACGAATTTTTGTTCACAAAAATTGAAGAGGAGGATACTGGCAACATTTGGTTTCAACAGGACGGCGCTGCGTGCCACACAGCCGAAGCTTCAGTAGTTTTTTTTATAGTATTTTCAAAAAAAAAAAAGTTATCTGGCGGACCCTTTACTTGGTAAAACATTGTTATTAAACAAAACTTTTAGTTTCCTGCCAAAAATCTTTTTTATAAATAAAACCTTTAAATATTTTTAAAAATATCTTACAGTTTTCGAAATATGATGCAAATAAAAACAATGATTTTTAGCTAAAAATTGCGATAACTTTGTGAATAAGCTCAATAAAAAAACTTAAAAAATTGCAATGTTCAAAAAATTTCACGATAATTGTTATTTTTTCTCCAAATAGCAAATATATGGATGTGTATTTGTTTTGTGGCTGCAAAGGGTAATGATTTTGTATAATATCTACACCTCAGTTTGTCGATTTTAATTTTTTTATAATTTAATAAAAAAATTTATAGTTGCTGAGATAAAAAAAAAATTATTTTTTGTAGCGAAAATTTAATATCTTTTAAATACTATATTTAGAGAATTCAGATTTGCATGAAAGAATTACGACAAATATTTAAGAAACTCAATTATTTTTACAAAAAATACGTCTTGACTGTTTTTCGAATAAAAAAAAATCGCATTTTCGAACATTGAGAAAAGTTAGCATATTATTGCACATTTAATTTTGAAAAAGGTATCATCTAACTATTTGTTGTCTGTGTTTAGCGAGCAGCCATGTAAACCATTACAAATTATCATTTTTTTTGGAAAAATTTTTAAAGTAAATTTTTTCCTTTTTGAAAACATAGTGTTGGAACTTTAAGCAAGGTCTTGCAATTCTTTGGAAAATGTGGAATTTTGAAAACCAAATCATTTACCAAAATAAATTTCATGCTGAAATCTAGTTAATTTTATCATTTTGTCGTTTTCGAAATTGAGTTCGAATTTTCGAATATTGTAAAAATTGTATTATAAATAAGTAATAAGCAATTTTAAACTAAAAAGAAACATAATTTCAAAAATTTCTGTAAAATTCCTACTTAATAATGATAATTTTTATGTTAAAATTATCTAAGAAAAATTTTAATCCAATATTTTGATGAAGTAAGAAACGATAATTTTTTAACACACTTGAAATTTTTTTATAACAACTACACTCGTATATTATTTATTTTTGCAGTCCTTCCCTTTTAATTTATTGTGAATAATGCAATAACAAAATTTGTATTCAATATTTTCTTTAGTCTTATGCTTCAAATATAAAAATTATTTTTATTTCATTATGCATTTGAGCAGACTTATCTGCTGTGAACAGTGGTTTTCTTTTTTGTTAAGTAGAAAAATTAAAAAAAAAACCTTTAAAATAATATGGCATAAAATACTATAAATGTATGTTTAATGAGCAAAGCATGCTCAGCACCATGCATCATGAGCATGCAAAGAAAACATCTTAGGAAGGAAAAATTCAAAGTGTGGCAAGAGACAATTTAAAAATATCAGAGAAATGTTGAAGACTGTGTAGATAAAATTAATCTTTAAAATACACTTAAGTCATAAACTATATCAAAAACTATTTTAATTTAGGGGTAAATTGTTAAAAATAGTGTTTCTTTGTTTCTGAGAATTTGCAAACTAAATTCGAAATCTCGAACATGGTAAAAAACATTGTGTCACTAGTGAAAAGTTCAAAATTACACAAATGTAAGCTTAGAAATAAAGAAATCACATGTAAAACTATTTTAACTCAAGTTCGAATTTTCGAACATTAGGAAAACTTTTTGATAGCATGTTTTTGTAAAAAGCGTTGCCATAGTTTATGCTTAAAGATAACAATATGCTTACAAATATTATATATTGCTTCTCGAAATCTGTTCATGTTTCTTGGAAAAATTACGAAATGAAGCATTTTTGCCATTATGAACACCATAATGGACTTACGCTATTATTCATAAACACCATAGAACTCTCGTACTATTTTATCTTTCAATCGCCTTGAATAGTGCATTAAACTTACAATAACATTGTGCGCGTTTTATTTATTTTTGTATGCTTTTCATTCAGTTTTTCTTGTGTGTTTTTTTTTTTGCTCAATATTTTCTTTCTTTTATTTTCCCTTTGAGTTGTTTTTATTTCATGTACATTTTTAAAATAAAAATACATACATACAAAGGAAAATATAAAAATTCTCCTAGATATGCATTGTTTGTATACAGAAATATAAAAATGTTTTGGGGCGCACGAAACGAGGAACCTTTAGAACAAAAACTAAAGACATTAAAACATATGCATACACATGCCTCTTTGTAATCATATGCTCCTGCAAAAATATAAAAATTTCTTTAAAAAAAGGATCATAGGCAGGGTAGGAGAAGTTAGTATTTATTCTCCGTCATATATGTATTAGAAGGAAAAGTTTTTTTGGTGTTACTAATTATGCTCGTAGTAAAAAGTATTCCATAATTAATATTTTCAATTCAAAATTTTATTAATTCAATTAAATCTTTTATTGATTCAATAAAATATCAATTAATCAATTAAAAATTTAATTTTGGAAAAATTAAATGACATTGATTTCAAATATTATTTATTTTTCATTTCTTTCTCGTTTTTGCTAACAATTTTCTTACATTGAGGCTTTGGAAGGATTTTTTTTTTCGTTTCGTTTAATTTAAAAAAACCAATTTTCCATCTCTGATCCATTTGACTCAACATACCGAATGTGAATGCAATAAAGCAAATTTACTTTTATTTTTGTTCTTTCGGCCCCCCTACCCCACCCACAAAGGGATAGCAGCATGAACAAAATAACATAAGAAGGCAGTTTTAAAAGTTCCTTAAATTAGAAAAATAATAAAACACAACATATCATTGAAGCCAGGCTATTTTTAATGAGAGGTATGAGAGGGAATTTTCATAAATAATATAGACTGTCAAGGGAGGAAGAGTGATTTGAAAAGAGGGGTTGCATGTGGGTACTCTTATTAACCTTTATCGTAAAAAATTTATTTTCAAGCTAAAGAAAATTGGTTTATTTGGCCTACAAAGAGATACGAACTTTAACCTTTATCAAGACCAGACCTCTACACCGATCTTTCTGAAATTTTCACAACATTTAACTGGGACAGTGGAATGAATTATAGGCTACTTTTTTCAACAACGCCCACTTTGAAGCCCACTTTCTTAAAATATCTTACTCCTTCCACATACGATAGTATTTAACAGGTTTTATAATGCGAGTACTAACGAGCATAACTCCGCCATTTGTGGAACAAATTTTAATTTTTTTTCATGTGAAAAAGTTCACTAATTTTTTATTTATTTATTTTTTTTTTTTTTTTTTTTTTTGAAGTTGAGGTGGGAGGGTGACGCAAATTGCTTAAGAAATAACTTCGACCAATTTTCAAAATACTCTTTACATATGGAAGAGGTCCACTAAATTTTTTTATAATGTTGTGAGAGAGATAGAGGGGGCTAAATGTGCCCGCCAACAAAATGGATTATCAAATTGCTATTTTTTTACGTTTGGGGGGGGGAAGCAAATTTTCCGCCCCAAAAATTTATTTACAAATAATTTTCATTTCTAGACCAATTTTCAAAATTTAAACGATTAATTTTAATTAATTAATTTTTTTTTTAATGGGGGTAGGGTGCCAAATGCCCGCCTTTAAGAAGTGAATATCAAATAATGCACAAAAGTGGACTATCACATTACTTTGCCGTTTGTGGACCAATTTTCAAAACTATTTTTCATCTGAAATAGTAGTAATGAAGTACACGCCCCAAAAATTTATTATGAAATAAATTTGTCATTTGTGGTAAAGCACTCCGGGTTAAGCTAATTTTACATATTTTGGAATAGAGCTACAGGATTATCCATTTAGTGGTTTTAAAACTGCCGGTCTGGCAAGGCTGTCAGCTGTTAAATATCTGTCATCTGAAGTGTCATTTATTTAGTGAAAGGTTTGCCATAATTGACTAACTGTGCAAAGGAATAAGCAAAATTATAAAAACAAATTTGAAGAGACTGGAAGCGTTACAAATGTAGTCAGGACTGTACATCACCGCAATGAGGACATTGCCGAAAATGTCGCTTCTGTTAGTGAAACTGTTTCGCATAATCCCAAGTACAGTTACCGTCAAATCAGAGGCCGTAAGACTACCGACTTTTCTGCAATTGTAAATTATGAACTGGACGATATGTGTTTTCAACGAGACGGAAACACGAGCCACCACTGATTTCGGGTTTATTAAATGAACTTGCAATTTAACGTTTTGGCGACGTCAATTGGCTACCAAGATGATGCGATTTGACGCCGTTCCATATTTTTTGTCGGGCTACGACAAAGGTGGCGACTAATCTTTTAAATCATTTTGCGCCTGCCCTTCCTTTATAAACTCCAGTCACTTGCTTTGAAAATGTGTAAAAAATAACAAGAAACTCATGTGTTTTTCTAAGTGCAGATTTGAGCTTTCATTTATACAGAAATATAAAATAAATAATGTATGACGATTTTTATTGTATTTTTAGCGAATATGCTGACTGTTGTAAATATTTTAAATGCATTTACAATTCAATGCTATTCGTATCTGAAATAATGGTGTGCAAGGATATGATGAATAATAGTATAAAGTGTTATTCAAAAGACTTGCTGTTCTCGTTAAGGGAATAGTAAAATGTAATTTATTTTTGTATTTCTGTATTTAAAAAAAAAGAAATAATTATTTTTATACCCTTTACCAAAAAATGGTAAAAGGGTATATATAGGTTTGTCATTCCGTTTTGTCATTTCCAGAATATTAATAAACGAGCCATATATATTATATTCTGGATCCTTATGCATAGGGAAGACGAATAAGCGATGTCCGTCTGTCCGTCTGTCCGTCTGTCTGTACGTGAAATCGGTTTTCCGAAGCTCCTAGATAAGCTAGAGACTTCGTTCTTGGACTGGTGTGTCAGAAATTGTCGAAATAAGACAATGGTATTGAAAATCAGCAAAATCGACTAGACGGTTTCAGAGCTGGGAAGCTTAAACTTCATTTTGCCATACAAAATAACTACCGAAAAATAGTTATTATTATTTTTTTATTAAATAAACTTATTTTATACTTCAGTACGAATAAAATTGGTATTTCAAATTAAAAATTAAACTTCAAAAAATTAAAAAGATGTTTCCAGGGTTGGAAAACTTTAACTTTTTTTATACAAAATAACTTACTAAAGCAAATTTTTCCTTTTTCTCTATAAATTAAAGATATCTTATATTCTTAAAAGGAAGAGATTAGTGTAAGAAATCAGAAAAATCAAAAAGGAGGATTCCAGGGTTGGGAAACTTACTCTATTTGTGATATAAAAAATTAACTACCGAAAACTAATTTTAATTTTTTTTCAAATAAATAAACTTATTTTATACTACAGTACAAATAAAATTGGTATTTCAATTTAAAAAAGTTTAAAACACGTTTCCAGGGTTGGAAAACTTTACCTTTTTTTATACAAAAGTAACTTACTAAAGCAAATGTTTCCTTTTTCTCTATAAATTAAAGATATCTTATATTCTTAAAAGAAAGAGATTAGTATAAGAAATCAGAAAAATCAAAAAGTATGATTTCAGGGTTGGAAAACCCACACTTTTTGTGATATAAAAAACTAGCTACCGAAAACAAATTTTTATTTTTTTTTATAAAATTTCAAAATAAAAAAAGTTAAAAAATTAAAAAGACGATTCCAGGGTTGGAAAACTTTAACTTTTTCTGTACAAAAGTAACTTACTAAAACAAATTTTTCCTTTTTTACTATAAATTAAACATATCTTAAATTCTTAAAAGAAAGAGATTGGTGTAAGAAATCAGAAAAATCAAAAAGTATGATATCAGGGTTGAGAAACTTGCACTTTTTGTGATATATAAAAGTAACTAAGTCTAATTAATTTTTATCTTTTCCTTTACCCTACGTCTACACCTGATATATTTTGATCATGACTAAAGTCAAATTCCATATAGAAAAAAGAGCTAACATAAAAAAAATTATTTTTCAATATAAAGTTTGACTTTTGTTATGAAAAATATATATCAGGTATAGACGCAGGGTTATAAATTATATATATTTTACGTTTTGGAAAGAAAAGTTTGGTATAGAAAATTATAAAAATAAAAACCACAGCTTCAGAGCTGGAAACTTTGAACTTTTTTTCTGGATATTAAAGTAACTAAATAAAACATTTTTTTTGAATTTCCTTTTTTCTTTTTTCACTTAACGCACTTTTTATATATTTTTTAAGAACTACTATATTGATATAAGGAATCAGAAAAATCTAATATGATGATTCTAGGGTTTGAAAATTAATTTTTTTTTGTACATAAAAGTAACTAGGTCAAATTGTTTGTTTCTTTGTGTTTATACCTTATGTATGTGCTTATGTACGTATCTCTATACTACGTAATCGCACTTTGGTAAAGGGTATATAAGATTCGGTACAGCCGAATATAGCACTCTTACCTGTTAATTAAAAATTTTGGTTTAAATAAAACTGGAAAGAAGGCAGATGTAAATCGAAATACATACTTTCAAGCGATAAATTGCTTCAAAGAAATTTATTGTAGAGTCTTTAACTAATTTCATACTTTTGCTTTATCTTGATTATAAATAACTGAATTTCAATATGATTACAATGCATAAATTGAAATTTATCAAAGAGCTCAATTCTCTAATTTTGATATCAATAAAAAAAAATTCATGCATACTTTTTTCTAAAATTTTATTTTTTTTTGCATTAAGGATATGCCGAACGATGTGTCCTTTTATCTAATAAATGAAATTTAACAGCAAATTTAACTGCATGATCTTAACTGCATTGTAATCTTAATTGTTACTTAAATATAATTTTTAAAATTAAGGACATTTGAATGGCAGAAATGTCCTTGCACCGATTGAAATTAAAGTCACTAGAAAGCATAGTTGTATGATTCTATAAATAGTCACAGATTATTCTCGATTTCCAAACAAAATAATAGCTAAAGTTCTATTTTTAAAATTAAGGATATATGGGAGGTAGGCTTGCCCTTAAAACAATTGAGGCCTCAACTGCATAATTTCAGAAATATGTAGTTAAAAACCTACGTTGCATTCTGATCATAATTGTGGCTAGAAGTAAATTTTTAAAATAAAGGATATATGGGAGTATGGCAAGTTCTTGCACCGATTGAAAATAAATTCACTACAGGGCTCCGTTGTATAATTCTATAAATAGTTACAGATATTTTCCGATTTTTCCGCAAAATAATAGGTAAAATTCTAATATTAAAATAAACGATATAAGGGAGCTAAGCATGTCCTTGAACCGATTGAAAATAAATTCACTAGCGCGCTCAACTGTATAATTTCAGGAATAGTTACAAACTTACGTTGCACCCTATTCATAATTGTGGCTGAAAACAAGTTTTTAAAATAAAGTATATATGTATGTATGTATGTATGAGAGGTTGGCTTGTCATTGCTCCGATTGAAATTAAATTCACTAGAAAGGTTAGTTGCGCGATTCTATAAATAGTTACAGGTTTTTCCCGACCTTAGAGCAAAATTATAGCTAAAATTAAAATTTTTTAAATTAAGGATATATCGGAGGTAGGCGTGTCCTTCACCGATTGAAAATAAATTCACTAGAAAGCTAAACTGCATGATTCCAGAAAATATTACAAACTTACATTGCATCCTGATCATAATTGTGGCTGCAAATAAATTTTGAAAATAAAGGATATATGCGAGGTTGGTTTGTCCTTGCACCGATCGTACTCAAATTCAATAGAAATCTCAGTTGTGTGATTCCATAAATAGTTACAGATTTTTCCCAATTTCTGAGCAAAATAGTAACTAAAAATCAATTTTGTATATATTAAGGATATATGGGAGATAGGCATGTCCTTGCACAGATTGTAAATAAATTCAACAGAGAGCTAAAATATATGATTACACGAATAGTTACAACTTTACATTGCTGAAAACAAATTTTTAAAATAAAGGATATATGAGAGGCTAGCATGTCCTTGTATCCATCGAAATGAAATTTAGCCAAGAGCTCAACTATGTTATTTAAGAAGTTGTGATCGACTTTTGCATCACTTATAGAGCTGGAATTAAATTTTTTAAATTAAGAATATGTGAAAGGTAAGCACGTCTTTGCACCGATTTGTCTGAAATTCATTTGGGAGCTTAACTGTATGCTTTTAACTATATTTTAAGATGAATCGCTGTCAACAATTAAGCTTTCAAAATTAAGGATATATGAGAAATAGACATGTCCTGGCTTCACTTGAAAGGAAATTTATCAGTCAATTTCACTATATCTTTTGCTTTACTTAAAAAGAAATTTATGAGCTAATTTAACTATATTATTTTTACTTTTAATTCTATAATTGGTATTAATTGTAGTTAAAATTTTATATTTTAAGTTAAGGATATAAAGGAGGTAGTTATGTCCTTACTCTGATTTTTGTGAAATTTATCTGAAAGCTTAACTGCACAGATTTTACTGCATTTTTAGTTTAATAGCTGCCACAATTTTTATATTTAAAATTAAGGATGTATGGAAGCTAGACATGTCCTTGAAATGCAATTTATTAGTGCTCCTTGTGATATGATTTTTTTCTGCTTAATGGTGCTAATTGCCGCTATAATACGGGGCTAAAACTTAAAGCAGACATGTACTTGTACCTGCGAACTTATCCTTGATATTAAAGATAGCCTTATTTTAACTTATACGATAAATGATTGGCTATATGAGACCAGAACAACGTGCATGCAGCTGGTGGAATGCACTCCACCAGCTGACGCTTTTTTATTTAGTAAAAAAAATTCGTCCTTGCGATGATCATTTGTTTTTAGTCCAAATAATGGATTTTTTGGTAACGATTGGTTAAAATTTTTAAGCTAAATTGAAAACTAAAACAGACAGTTTTTTTATATATTTATTTTATTTATTTTTTGTTTTGTGGAAGAAAAAATTTCGTTTGCATTTCAACTCCTTGAAGTTAATGGCGTTGCAAAGTGTTTAATACAAAAAAAAAAAAGATGAAATGCTTATAGAGCGAAGGAAAGTAAATAAAAAATGTTAAATGATGAACAAGTTGCTTGCATGTTGTTGTCGAAAATTTTGCTAATTTTTTTTTATATTTGACTAACACAGAAAACGTGAATCCTGGCGAATGAAAATTACAAAACGTGTGAAAGTTTGAGATGGCAAAATTTTTAGCTGTTATTTTATGTTTTTGAAGTAGACAGCAATTTTTTCAAGCATTTTTCTACAGTTCAGCATTTTATTTGCAATTTTAGTTTGATTTCTTTCTTTTTTCTATTTTTTGGCAAAAAAAATTTTGCATGAAAGTGAAAAGTTTGTTTGGAAAAAAAGAAAAAAATTAAATAAAAGGAAATCAAAATAAAAACTATGACGACGACTAATAGCAAAGCTTTGTTTTTTTTTGTACATTTGTATGGCTGAGTATGAAAAATATTGCATACAACAACAACAATATGTTGTATCGTATAGAGTAAATTTTTACAACAATAACAACAACAACAACAACAAATATATTTTTACTTGTAGCTTAAAATTCCACAGAAGAAAAAAACTATGTATAGAAAATCCTCCGGTAGACGGTTTTGTGCACGTAATAATAGTTTTGAAGTTGTTTTATTTTTGTGTTACGTTTTTTAACAAAGTTTTTTATTTTTTAAGGTAAATATACATATTTTTCATATACATATTCTAGACACATGGTAGTTTTACCAGCAGTCTGTCTGGTATACAAGAGAGTAGCAAATTCTTCGTTAAAAATAAACTTTTTATTCAAAATAAAAATCAACAACAGGAGTTATTGTTCAAAACTAGGATTCTGTTCATAACAAAGAGTTTAAATAAAAATTTAGTGAACAACTTTTGCAGACAACGTTGATACGACGTTGAGATGCTTAAATAATTGTGGAAATTGTTTACTGAAAATAAAATAAGGTCAATTTCATTAATATGTAAATGTAATTTAAAAAACACCTTACAATGTCAGAAAGTTTAATTCAAAATGTATTTATTTAATTGAGGGAAATTTAAATTTCAGATTAAAAAAAAAATTAAACCGTTAAAAAAAACTCCTTAAAGATAATTTGTTCAAATATTGGAATTTGTTTAATTTGGCGGAGAATATTCTTATTTTTAATTTAACAACTATTTTATTAAGCTTGGGGTCTTTTTGTTAACAAATTAACTTAACAAATTAACAATATTTTTATTTGTATTCAATATTTCGACACGCCTTGTTAATTTAAAAATAAAAGTTCAAAAAAATGAAAAGTGGAAAAAAATTAAAATTTTTCTAACATAAAGCGTTCAGGGGAAATTGTTTTAAATCACAAAAACTTGTTCGTTTTTCTTCAGATTTCAACTTAAAAGAAATAAAATAAAAAAGTAAAAGAATTTCATAAACATTATTGGCCAAATAATTTAAAATTCTAACAAATTTCCCTTATCCCTAGAATTTCCTTTTGAGAAACTAAAAACAAATTTATTTAAATAAAATTTCCTTTAAGGGAAAATTTTTTTTAGAATTGTAGTACGAGCATTAAAAAAATTAACTAACTTTGACATTTCCTTTTTTGTATATTACAAGTAAAAGTAAATTTTATGTAATTATTTTTTTTTTATTTCTTTATTTCCATTACAGACTTTGATAATAAAATTCTTTTATGGTCCAAAAAATATTACACTATGAGCACCGTAGACTTGCTATTTTTATTTAGAAAATGCGTATTATTTTTGTTTGGAAATCTCGCCTAAAATAATATATCCCTAAAGAAAATATTTTATTTTTCTTAGAAGTTAAAGTCTTCCCCTCACTATTAAATATCCTTCGAAGGGAATTTTTTCAATTAGTAGAATTCACAAAAATATTTAAATCTTGCGTCAGATTGCAAATAACGAAAATTTAAAAAAAATTCCTTGCATATTCCTTTCAGGGGAATTTTTTCAAGAGTTATTTTTGGGTGATTGTAGTTAAATAGTTTGAAAAAATAAGATATGCTTAAACTAAAATATGTTGTCGCAAAACCAATAGATTTCTAGAATTAATAAAAACTGATAATAAAAAAATAATTGAAATTTTGTTTAAAGTCCCCAGAAATTGTACAAATTTTTCCTAGGAGTTGAAGTCGAATGAAATACTTCTGTATGTCCGTATGTAGTTTGGAAATGCAAAAATTTCCCTTCACCTAAAAATATCCTTCCAAGGGAATTTTTTCAGTTAGTAGTAAAATATATTGTATTACAATTCACAAAAAAGGTTGTGTATTGCGGCAAATTACAAAAATTAAAAAAAAATCCCTTACATTAAATTTCCTTTAAGGGGAGATTATTTAGAGCTCGTTTGGGTGGTTGAATTAAACATAAATAATTTGAAAAAATGCTTACAAATAAAATTTTCTTGAATGAAAATAGTCGCAAAACTAATAAATTTCTATACATATTTAATTTAAAAAAAACTAATGAAAAATTAGGGAAATTTGTTTTTAGTTAGAAAAAAATTATATATTTTCTTAGGAGCTGAAGTCTAAAGAAATAGATGGCAAATGAAACAAACCCTCCAAATTAAAATTCCTTCGAAAGAAAATTTTTCTTATTACATATATATGTATATACATCCATGTATACATATATGTATTCCTTTTAAGCCGTTTTTTATTACATAGTAGTAAAATTTATGTTACAATTATCAAAAAAATTTGAATCTTGCAGCATATTGCAACAAAAATTAAAGAAAAAATCCCTTACACAAAATACCCTTAAAAGGGAATTTTTTTAAGGCTTATTTGTGTGATTGAAGTTAACATAAATATGTAGTTTGAAAAATAAGATCATGCATAAAATCAAAAATTTCCTTTAAGGAAAATAATCGTAAAATTTTTAAAATTAATAAAACTAAGGGAAAATAATTTTTTTAAGTCAGAGAAATTTGATAATTTTTTCATAGGGGTTGAAGTCTAAAGAAATACGTAGTTTACAAATGAAAAAAAATCCCTTCACCTTGAAATTTTCTTCGAAGGGAATTTTTTAAGTACATACATACTACTTAAATTAGAGAATTTACAAAAAAAATTAGCTTCTTTTGGCCAAAATTTTTGTAAGTGACAAAAATTTTAAAAAAAATTCGCTTAAAAAAATTTCCCTTTAAAGGAAGTATTCTTATTTTTCTTAATGCTCATTTATGTAGGTGAATGAAATATAAAAACATGCTTAAAAATGTTTTCTTTAAAGGAAAATCATCACAATACCAATTAATTTAAGAGAAATTTGACAATTTTTATTAGAGCTTGAAGTTAAATGAAATACATATATAGTTAAATTTCCCTTCACCTTGAAATTTTGAAAGGATGTTTCTTGAATACTAATAAATGAATGTATATGTGACGCCCAAAATAGAAAGGAACCTAAGGGTAAAAACCGGTTTTGTTCAGGAGAGCCATTTTAAAGATTTAAATACGTGTATCTTTGGTGTACCATCACTGAATAAAACGCGCATATCTCTGGGAGGGAACACTTTTGGGGCATGGGATCGGTCTCATTCGATGCTCAGATGTGGTCCACATCAAAAAAAAAGTGAAAATTGATTTTTTTACCCTTAGGTCCCTTTCTTTATGCGCTGTCACATATGTATATATATATATATATATATATATATATATATATATATATATATAGATATATATATATATATATATATATATGTGTGTGTGTGTGTGTGTGTGTGTGTGTGTGTGTGTGTGTGTGTGTGTGTGTGTGTATAATAAAAAAAATTTCGTGTCCTCTAACGCAAATTGTAAATGATAAAAATTTAAAAAAAATCCTTTATTTAAAATAAATGATTTTAAAAAATCAGAATAAGCTTAAAAATAAAAGTTCCTTAATAGAAATTAATCACAATAGGCAAATTTCTTGAAATAATGGAAACAAATAAAAAAATATTAAAAAACCAAAACCTGGCTTAAACTTGGGTTAAGCTTACCTTAAACCCAGCTTAAACTTAATTCCAACGTGATTTAAAACAGTGTCCCGCAAAATAAAATATGTTTGTATTGGTGAGAAAAATTAGAGTAAAATAAACTTACACTTGAAGAAAAGTTTTGTAATATAAACTACATGATGTGGTTATTAGTTGTTTGAATTTTGTTTTGTAAATAAACAATTTACTAAAAACTTAAATTAAAAGTAAAAATTTAATAACCATTCAACAATTTAGCGTATAAATTCAAAATTAAATTAAACTATTTTCCCTATTATTTTTAAATATTCCAAACATAAAATGCATTGCATATTGCCAAAAGCATTTTTAATCACGAAATATTTCCCAGCTTCCATAATTATATTATCAATTTTTTGTCTGTAGAAATTTATTATATTTGAACTTTAACTTCGTTCCGTGTGCTCATAAAAACTAAACAAAAAACCAGGAAAAAATCAATACATGCGTGCACAACTTAATTCGTCGCTTGCTCAGTAGAGCTGTGTAGCTCATGAACGAACGGGTTAAATTGAACGAATCACTTAATTGAACGAACTGATCCGGTGATTTTACTGAACGCTTTTGGATCAGTAGTGTACCGCTCGATGTTTTCGTTCATTCAGTTTGTGTTTCAAGTCTTTTATGTCAAATTTGCTTTCGTTCATGTTTGCTATTTATGTTATGTCGTTTTGTTTGAGTTGAGTTTTTGTGTTTCAAAAGGTTTAGGTACGTGTATACTAAATTCTATTTAGCATCGCTGTGGCACTGCCATCATTACTTTTATAATTTGATTTAATAGTCTTTTCACAAGAAGTATTTTTACTAGTGTTTTTTATAAAGTATTTTTACAAAGTAAAGATGTTAGACCTTAACTGAATATATGTTTATACATACATTTCATTACCTCAATCTAAAATGAATTTGTAGTGCTTGAGATATTTTTTTTGTTTCCGGTAAAATATTTTTGACAACAAAATTTTAACTTAAACTTTGAGAAGTAACATTCAAACATTAATGCGCTTTTGATATATAAATAACGATAAAAGAGTTACAATGCTTTTATTAATTATCGGAAGAAAAAATATATAGTAAAACCAAACAAAAGTACCTTTCTTAATCTTAATATTAAACTAAATATTAAGCCAAAATAAAATGTACAATATTCTAGTCGAAAGAACAAGAAATTATTTATAAAATAAATTTAAATATAGTTTTTTAAATAAATAATTCAACTTTTTTTAATAAATTCTTCAATTAATTCATTCGCTTTATTTAAATACTCGTACATACAACCGATTTTATTATTCTTACAAAATAGCATTGTTTCATACTGTCGTTCAAAAGTGAACGATTGATCGAACGGGTCAATTTTTTGCTAATTGAACGAAAATGACCGGTCACTGAAAAGAACGATTTGGCACAGCTCTATTGCTCAGTGACGACTAAATGAAAGAGCATAAGCATGTATGTGATTTTCATCCGCACAATTGTGTATCAGGGCTGTCAGTAATGGCGATTTCTCGCCAAATGTGACGATTTTTCAACTTGTTTGGCGTCCAAATTTATGGTTTGGCGACATGGCGATTTTTCTGGCGATAAATAAATTTGTTGGCGATTTTTCTGTCGACAAATAAATATGTTGGCGATTATTATGGCTATTTTTTTTAACAAAATTGAACTTCAAAATTTTTCTAATTCAGGAAAATTAGTTTGTTGAAGGAGTAGTTCCAAAAAAATCCTACCAAAACTCGTCTGCAAGAAGTTAAAGCAACTTGATTTTGATGATCTTTCTATATTAATTATAGTTCATAATGAATTTTTGTATTTGGATGGAGAAAAATTTACAAGAAATAGTTTTTGGCGATTTTATTTCTAATTTTGGCGATTTTCTGATAAATTTTGACACGATAATTTTATAAAAATTTCTATTAAGAAACTGTTATATCGAAACAAATTTATTATCAAATATTTACTAAGAAAAACTGCATAAAACTCTTTTTTGGCGACTTTTGGCGATTTTTAAAATCAATTTGGCGAAATAGGTGGGAAAAAATCTGACAACCCTGTTGTGTATGGCTTGCGGGATACTGATTTAAAACTACTTAACTTGCTTGAAACTAACTTAAACTATTGAGAACATTTAAAACAAATATATGTATGCATACTACCAAAAATTAATTTTTTCGGCACATTAAGAAGTTGTAATTATATAAAATGCCATTCTCTTCTTCCCCACAAAAAATCAATAAATTTTGCAAAAATGTATAGATATAAAACACCAGCCAAAACGAAAGTATTTGCACCCAAAAACTCGCACTTTAAAAAAGGAAATTATCAGCAGCACCTTAAAAAGGAAGAACTCCTTGACTTGGTCAACAATTATTGGAATGGGGGAGACCCAAAAGCAAACACATACACACATATTTACATATATATACATACATAGATACCTACCGCTTCCACAGATAGATTAAACAAAAATGTATGAAAGTAAAGTGCAAATGCATGTTTCTTTCCATAAAGAGAAACGAAAACTCGGTGGAGTAGTTTTCAATTAGAGAATTTAATTTTTAGATAATACATCTCCCATGTTGCCAGAAAAATTTTGACTATCATCCCCTAGCTAATATAAAATCTATTTGATAAAGCAGTAGACTTGAAATCGTAAAACACTTAAAGAAATTATTAACTTAATCGTATATGTGTGTCATGTATTTTGTTTGTACAGTAACCTTATAGAATTTTTTCTAGTTTTATTTGTATATGATACATACATATATTATATGTAATGTAATACATAAAATGTTCTGTCACAAAATTAAAAAGAAGAGCAAAAGAATTTGCTAGGTCGACCGCCACGCTCTTGAAATTCCAACAAACTTTTTGCAGAAGTGAAAAGAATCTTTTAAACTTTCATAAAAGCAATGCTTATGTCCGTAATTTCTACATACAGATATTTTACCTAAGGTTTATACCTCCAAGTTTGCCTTACAAAATTTAACTTACACGATAGATATCTGTAAACTAAAAGGTATCTGTAGGTGGAAATAGCGCGTATAAGGCCGGGTTTCCATCTGTGTGTCATGTGCCACATAAGCGTAAAAAAAACGTAACCACTAATTACTAATGAAAAACTTTTAGATTCAGACATGTATTTATTAAGTTAAATAGTTTCATACATAACTAAGAGACAATTTTATAGAATCCAGCATGATTGCAAACTGTTTAAATTAATAAATTAATGTCTGAATCAAACAGTTTTTCATTAGTAATTAGTTGGTTACGCTTTTTTGGGCAAATGACACACAAGAAATGCCAGATGTAAACTCAGCCTTAGTTATAGAAAAAAGTGACAACAAAAGTCCATTAAATACCTGTACCATTGGGGCACAAGTCACCCCACCTGGTAACCCCAGTTATTATTATTATGCTCTTGTTCCATAACTGGCAAAGAAAGAGAGTTAAACAATAAAATGAGATTATTAAATTCAAAGAGAATTGGAAAAGCAGTGCTGCCAACTCTCATGTGAACAGATGTGATATGAAAATAAGAAACGGTTAAAATATTGAAAAAAGTTTAAAATAAAAAGTAAGGGACCATAAAAACTTGACCAAGTTGTTTAAGGTTAACTTAAGGTATACACAACTCTAATTTACTATAAATACTCGACTTTTTTCTGTCAGCTTTTTGTCAAAAAGTCTATGAAATACACAATTTGTCAAGTAGCAGCTGCTCTGCCATGTGGGCTATTGACATTTTTAAGAGATTTTGGGAAGATGTTTATTAACGAAAATATAATATTATTTTCATTTTGCATTATATCTTGAAATTCATTGCAAAAATTTCTTTCTAGTTTGTAATGAGAGAGAGAGAGAGGGAAATAAAATGGGTGAAAACAGGTGTAGGACTTGAGTACTTGACTCAACGTCTCAACCTGACATAAATGACTAACTTTAACACCAACTGCAAGTTAACAAATTTATTCTAAATATTTATTCTAACAGTAGTAAATTGAACGTTCTTTAATATTTAGATACTGAATGTATCTTTTTGTGTGCTATTTAATTTTTTTTCATATCATGTTTTAACTGCGCTTCCTTAACAACCATGTTAAAACCTTAAATAAACTTTAACATGAGTAGTGTTAACATTAACATTAACTTGAAGTTAATGTTAAAGTTATTCACTTTATGTTAGGTGTAGACCAAGTAAAAGATTTTTGACGACTAAAGGATTTTTGGCGATGTTTGCCACCCTATTTCCATCTACGTACTTCCTATCATGAACAATTTCATGACAACAATCAAAGTGTAAATTATCTCAAATTGAAATAAAAAAAGTCTATGCATGTACAACTACAAATACTTTTATGCTTCTTCTTATCTGGAATCAGTCTCTATTTCAAATAAATGTTTATACATATGTAGATGTCATGTCATGTAAGAATAGCGATTACACATTATAGACAAAATGTTGGGGAAGCTAAAAAAAATCACAAACTATTCGAATTTCACCGAAATGGTAACACCCTGAAGAAAACCTCTCAAATATATAGAGAGTTAGAATTGGTGGGAGATAGTAATTGGCAGCGTTGTCAACTCGGTGCTTTTCGCACCGATTTTAGTGCTTTTTGAAATTTTCGACGCGAAAAATTTTGAAGTTAGTGCTCGGTGCTTTTTTAAACTAATTTTTGGTGCTTTTTATTTCTTGGCGGTGGCACTAAATCTAAAATTCATAAAGAATTTTCCGTATATAATATATATATTTTTTTGAAGAAGTCTAACATTTAAAAAACATAAGCACTGAAGTTAATGGAACATTTAAAAATATTCCAATAAGATTGTACAAAACTTGGTTGAAGAAATACGTGCATTTTATTCTCAAACTTCCACATTCTAAGCACAATTAATGGAAACAGCGTTTTGCCACACGACAAAGAAGACATAATGCAAGTATAGTCCAATAGCGAAATAATTTTTAGTACATATATATATACAGTAAATAGAGAATAATTCACTTAATGCAATGGATAAACTTTGAGTTCGCTATCGAGTTTTGGGAAGTCTTATAACGACTCATTTGATATAAACTTATTTGGGGCATTATCGAAATTGCATTCCCATCAAACTTTAATGTTTAAACGCAGAAGTTGATCACGTTTTTACCCTTATTACTTTATTTAAGTCTAAAATAAAAGCGGTCTGGAACGAGAAAATTGTGTTGCTAATAGAGCTTCGTTCCTTTTTTCTAAAATAATAGTACATATAATTTAAATTTATATAACGTGGTTAACTTGCAAATTACTTTTTTTTTTAATTTTGTAACTTTGTTATATTGCATTTGCTGTGAAAGAATGTTTCCACAGCATTGTTTAATAAAAATCAAATTTTGAAAGTCTTGATTTTAAAAAAATTAACTACTACTCCCATCGAGTTCAAATCTAATCAGCAAGTCAAAAAGACTTGCCAAATGCTGCTAATTTGACTAATTTCAGGTGATTTATTTCTCCGTTGACGAAAAAAATTAAATTTTTTATAATAACTTAAAAAGGTTTCGTCAAATTGATTTTAGAATTCATTGATTCTCATAAAATCAAATGTGTATCGAATGCTTTAAATTTGAAGTTTTAGGGATAAAATGCAAGGTCAACCGATCTCTATATTTTTTATATACAAAATTTTTTTTATAAAACAAAAAATTTTATTTTGGTGCTTTTTTACTTAAATTACGCGTTTTTTTCCTGGTTTCAGTGCTTTTTGAAATTTAAAAGTTGACAACACTGGTAACTGGCTAATATCCACATTTACTTAGAGCTGCCAGATGAATTTTAACAAAAGCGTTAAAATTTTCAAATTATGATATGATTAGTTTCGACAGCCCCTTGTTTTAACTTCGTCAGGGTTGCCCATAGAATCTTGCTCAGATTACCCATAGTATCACTATTCCATCGTGTTCTGTGGGCCATCTTCGACAAATGTTGTAACCCGATCTTCGCTGACTTGAAAGGATTTGCATTAATTCAAGTTAATGTCGGTAACGTTCTGACCTTTTTCGCCAGTTCATTTGCACGTTATTTTCCAATTGCTTCGTAGTGGGCCGATTGCTCGGTAGTTGGCTGAGTAATCGTTAATCATATTCTTGCAATCTAAAATGGCTCTAGAGTTTCCTCTTTCGGTTGTGTTACCCTGATCGCCGGTTTGCTGTCAGCAAATAGATTGACACCAGTGAGGTAATTGGAAGTAAATTTCGGTCTCTATGATATGGCTTTGAAGTCACTTTAAGCTATAAAAATAACCTCATAACGAAAAATATTTTAATTTTGATTATATAGTTTGAGGATGTTTTCAGCTATTACTAATCAAAAAATTATTATATTTGAAATACCAATACCTGGTATTAACATCTGAAAGTTCTGGATATAACTGAGACTGCAGGATCTGTTGTTGATTGGTGTCACTCCTTATGGGACAATTCTGTTTATTAGCAAACCTATTAAAACAAAACAGAGCCTCATCGCTGAACACACGATGTCGTTAATAAGTTGCGCGAATTGATGACTGATTTTCAAAGTAAATCTGGATAATTTTGTAGCGTTCATGATAAATTCGCAGTGTATACTGATCATAAATGTCAAAAAGAGAACGCAGTATGGCAGTTAGTTTGGCATTTAATCCTTTTTTTAAGTTTTGTCTGACTTAAAAACATTTACTTGGTATAGTTCCTATATGATGCAGCTTCAGGCAATATTAGTTTCACACAAGCTTTTACTGATACACGACAAGTGCTCGTGTAAGAATATACTTCTTAATAACATATATGAATTAGCCTGCTTCACACCGGAGACGTTGCAATACTACAGTAAAAAGTAATAGAAATGCACATTTGTAGAGTTGAAGCTTTCATCACCATCTGTCCTTCCCAAGGAATATAACACTTCAATTTGTTAATAGACATTATTCGCGTGAGTGTTACTTCTCTTTAAAAAAAAGAGTATATATTATATTGTTCTAAGCTATTCCGCATGGATTACTTTTCTGTTAAGTCCGATGGAGAGGATTAATATCCAGCTAATGGATCATGTTGTAATATATGCTAAAATTTCGGCTATTCGATGGAGATAAACGACAGTCTGCTCTTAATGCACGGCATAAATTTTGGTTTGCGAATGCCGTATTTTTGACATACCAAACTCACATATATATCCAAAGCTTACTTGCAAAGTCTTGAGTACAATGGAGAGCAGCGAGAAAGAATGGGGATGAGTATAGACTTTGGGCTGGTTTATCGATGTCGACAACGTTCGACTTGTCGTTATCCTTAAACCGGCCCGGACCTTTGTTCTACTCGCAAAGTTGCTTTGTTTTCGTTCGTTTCTTTTTTTTCTACATTGCGTATAATTACTTTTGTATAGTGAAAATATGTCAAAATGAAATTTGATTCTGCAGAAGTGAAACAAAGCTTAAGAGAAAGTTTAAAGGATCTTAAAGAGGTGGCTTGATATTCTAACCAAGAGTTGTTCTGGATGCCAGGACACCTAAATGGCATATAGATCAACTGTTTGGAATCCAATTAAATTGCTGCAAATCTCAGCATTTCAGATTCACGCAGGTTACATGGTTAAAGAATTTTACTTCTTAAACCTTGAGTTAGAGCTTTTAGACACAAATCTACGATCAAATCCATTTGATCATACGTTTGTGTCTAAGACGACCTACTGAACGAGTTGGACCTAGCTCTATCTTCAGATTGACTTGGTCTACCATCCTGAAAAGAATTCCAATGCATTCCTGTATATGTTGGTATGCTTGCAACGTACAACGACTGCCTCATAAGCTGTCATGATGAAGAGGATCAGTAAATTTAACAACATCTTCTTGGTCAATGTTCTGCTCTCGTCAAGAAAAGGGCATCTTTCATGGGTTTTCGTACCCCGGAGAGTTATAGAAGAATACCAAAATGTGACATCAGAAATATAAGCTCATTAATTCAGAATTTAGGTGGACGTAGCACTGATGTATAATGTTTTCCTGTCTCTCTCCCAAGTAGTTCTTTCAAAAAAAGGTTAACCAAATCTTATCTAATTAATGCCAGAATGTGATAGGCTCCACCTTTGCTTTGTGTATTTGGAGTAGTTTAAAATAACTTTTACTCCTTCGTTGAATAAAACTTTATGTATATCGCGTGTTAGGAATAATTATTTATTTATAGAGGCTGCTAATTGAATTCCTTAAATTTTGCAACTTGTGTTTTTAAGCCATCTGGCAACGCCAAAGAGTTAAAGAGTCGATTATGAAACATTGCTTCCCACCAGGGCTGTCAGATATGGCGATTTCTCGCCAAATGTGGCGATTTTTCAACTTGTTTGGCGTCCAAATTTATGGTTTGGCGACATGGCGATTTTTCTGGCGACAGGCGATTATTATGGCTATTTTTTTTAACAAAATTGAACTTCAAAATTTTTCTAATTCAGGAAAATTAGTTTGTTGAAGGAGTAGTTCCAAAAAAAATCCTACCAAAACTCGTCTGCAAGAAGTTAAAGCAACTTGATTTTGATGATCTTTCTATATTAATTATAGTTCATAATGAATTTTTGTATTTGGATGGAGAAAAATTTACAAGAAATAGTTTTTGGCGATTTTATTTCTAATTTTGGCGATTTTCTGATAAATTTTGACACGATCATTTTATAAAAATTTCTATTAAAAAACTGTTATATCGAAACAAATTTATTATCAAATATTTACTAAGAAAAACTGCATAAAACTCATTTTTGGCGACTTTTGGCGATTTTTAAAATCAATTTGGCGAAATAGGTGGGAAAAAGTCTGACAACCCTGCTTCCCACAAAAACAGCACCGCTGCCCAGTTGGCCAAATCGTCCCAGACAACATTGTCTTTGACGATTAATGTACGACATGTCGCGCGTCGTATTAGGTTTTCTAATCGAGAATTTAAAGGAAATCGTCATTCATGACAATGAATGACAATGATAATCGTTTTGTGTTCAATAAAACTGTTGAGGAAAATCTGAGCGACAATGTCCCTCGTTTTATCTTCAATAAGGTCGTGTTGATGACAATCTGAGCGACAGTGTCATAAGTTTTGTATTCAAGAAGATTTTGTCAAGAACAATCTGATCGACAGTGTCATACGTTTTGTCTTCAATAAAGCAGTGTTGACGACAATCTGAGTGACAGTGTCATACATTTTGTCTTCAATAAGACTTTGTTGAGCACAATCTGAGCGACAGTGTCGATAAGGTTTGTCTTCAATAAAGCAGTGTTGACTGCAATCTGAGTGACATTGGCGATCATCTCGTCTTGTGTGACCTCGCTGCCATTTGTGTGAAAGTTTCGTCGACGATTTGTATTGAGCTGTCTTCAATATGTCTTCTACAGCTTACCATTGCCTTGTACACGTCCTTAAAGATGTGGCCAACTGGGTGTTTATATTTGTGTGCATGTGTGAGTGAGTGAGTGAATGAAAGAGAGAGAGAGAGAGTTTAAATATTCTAAAAAAGGGGAGCCCATATGTTTTTTTTTGTTGTTGTAAAATTAAATCAATGATTTCGTTCGTTGTGCTTGGTTTTTAAATTGGGCAATGGGCAAATGTGTGTGCATGCGAAAAAGTGTATTACTGTGAGCACGAGTACATTTTGTTGATATGTGCAAAACTTTTAGCAACTGAGACAACAACAATAACAAAAATATAATGGGGTCCATGAGAAAACAACAATTTTGCAAATATTTTGCACAACAACTTGGATTGTATAGTTTAGTGTTTATTGTGAACTTTTGCGATAGAGGTTCTTTTTTATTTTTATTGGGCGACGTGTATGTTTATATATATTTTTTTGGCGGACGTACGAACGGTATAGAACACAACTAATGCAGGGATGTACACTGGAGGTTTGGGCTGTGTTAATACATATTTTTTTTTTAAACTCGCGCGGTGGTAACTGATAAAAAGAAGATTCTTTTGTTTGCTTTCGAATTGTATGGTGAAAAAAGAAGAATTACAATCGAATTGTTTGCTTATATTTTCTATATAAAACGCGAAAGTGAGGTAGTGAAAATAAATATCAAAACAAATCGTTTAAACATATGTATGTGCATACATACATAATATGTACATAACTATGTATGTATGTATGTAGGAATGTATCTATATATATACATATGTACATATGTATGTACATAAAACAATAAATTGGTGACATAAACATGTGTACGCTCATATTTTCATACATGAGTATGCACATATTTTAACTAGAAAATACAATAAATTTTTTTTATTGTACTTTTGCCGGTAAAAATAAAACAAAACGTAATTGCCATAGAAAAGAAATTTAAAAAATACTAAAATGTCTGCAATATACTCGTAAGTGCTCGCGTCATAATATTGAAAAAAAAATCGGTATGTCAGTATGCACATAAGTATGTATGTACACATACATACATACATATGCACACACATACATACATACCTTGAATTCAAAATAAAAAAGAAACTAATTAAATCAAAACAATGCAAATCTACGTAAAGGAAAAAAATCAAAATATGTGTGTAGGTATGTATATAAGTACATATGTATCTTTGACAGTTTTGTGTAAGAAAATTAAAAAATTTCCTAAGTGTAAAATTATTTTTATGCAATGACAAAAATTTTTGCATATGTATGCATATAGTGCAAGAATGCATGTACATATGTATGTACTGACATATGTATGCATGGGACAAGAAATTAAAGCCGTTGCTAGAAAAAGCATTGTCAGTCCATTGCAAGACTAGCAACTGACAACAAATTGTCAGACATCTTACAATCGTGTGAACACATTGTAAAATTATTGCCAGATATTTGTCAGACATTTTAATATTGTCAGATGTGCGAAGTTCATGCATCTGACAATGGCGTCATTGTAAGACAATTCTTTCTATGGGCAACACTGCACACGCTTGATTTTAAAGAAAATATTTAAAATAAAATATATGCAGACAAAATCATTGCAATTGCTTCTTCATTGTCCATAATAATTTACACTTTCACTTTTTACATTTAACACAAACACAAACGATAAATATTTAACAATTTCTAACAAGTGCTTTAAGTCTGGCAACGCATAACAAAAGATCTAACAATTTGTGCATATGACAACCGTGTGAACTGACAATTTTTCTACTGACGATTTTGTCAGATGAATTTATTGTCATACAACCGTCTGGCAATAAATTGTAAGATTTTCTGACAACCGTGTGAACTGACAAGAAATGTTGTGCTGGCAATTTTCGATTGCCAGTACATTGTCAGCACATTGCCAGATCTGACAATATTGTAAGATCTGACAATCGTCTGTACATAGCTTAACACGTCATTTTGGCTGACACCGCCATTCACAACGTAAACAAGTGAGAGTGCTACAATCGGCTGTGTCGAATCTTATATACCCTTCACCGACGTGTATGCGTACGTATGGAATACAGTTGAACCTCGATTATCCGGATGGCACGGGACCGGACCTGCCACGGTTAACAGAGGTTATATAAAAGCACATAGTGTGTATATATGTAATTGTAAATAAAACATAAAATTTTAGTTTGTATTAAAAGAAACGGATAATAGATGTATAGCACGGTTAATAGAAGTATATATGTACCTACATATGTAAAATGGAAGTCCGTATAATAGAGTAAAAGCACGTTTAATGGAGATCAAGAAACAAAGTGACAGCATTCCGGATAATAGATGTAGACGGTTGATAGAGGCCCGGATAATCGAGGTTCAAGTGCATGTACAACTGCTCAATTCACAAGCATTGTGGTATCATTCAACGTTGTATTTAAAAAAAAAACTCAAAACAAAAATATTTTACAAATAACTTGTTTTTTTTTTTTGAGAATTTTTTTTTTATTATTTTTTTCAAATATAACTTTAAACCAGCTACGTCCAAACACACATACACTGATATTTGCATTTGAAGTAAAGAGCTTTGAAAGCTCTTAAATTTGTTCTTGTTTCTTTGCAAAGTAAGAGCAGGCATTGTCTGGTGTCTTGTGTAGGCTTGCCAGATCTAAATCGGCAAGAAGCTTGACATTCAAAAGAAAAAGCTTGATTTTTCTTGACAACACATATATTTATTTTGTTCATTTTAGTACAAACAAAATCAGTAAAGTTTTGAATGTAATTTGAGGATATATAAAGGGTATTTCAAACAAAACAATAATGTTTTTCTGGCAACGATGTTGTTATCATATTTTACTAAGAATATTGTAAGATCTGAGAACCGTCTGTACATAGCTTAACGTTTATTTTATTTTGTTAGTGTTGGGCTAAAACATGTATTAAGTAGTGTTGAGTTTGGGTAAAAGTTTGTCATGGTACATATAAAGACAATAATCTTTTTTGATAATAAATCTTTTTTCTTGATATCTCTTGGCAATTTGATGGACAAACTTCTAAAATTCCGTTTTAACTTGACAAATGACAATTTTTCTTGATTCTTGACAAGCATTGAAAAATCTTGACAATCAAGCCAAATCAAGCCCGTCTGGCGACCCTAGTCTTGTGGCAGCTGTACTTTAGTCGGTGTGAAAGCACAAAAGCTCTTGTAAAAGTTTGTACGTTCTGCATATGGCTTGGACGTAGCTGCTTTAAACGAAACAACAAGGATTGTGAATTGAGCAAATGTATATTATAAATACATACATACATACATACATGAATAAGTACCCTCTAGTCAGCCTAGAACCATATGTCTCTATGTCAATACTCTTTCTCCAGCGACAATTGCACTAGTTAAAATGTCGACAACTTCCCTTTTATGAGCGAGTAGAGATGCGTTAGAGACAAAAGTTCTAGTGTATTTCTGGTGATATTGTCAATGAACGCGTCAATAGTTTGTTTTTCTTTTTTATTATGCTGTGCAATAATATTAAATACATATGTATATATATATATATATATATATATATATATATATGTAGACGAGTGTCACTAAAATCTACTAGTGAATCTTTGGTTCAAATATCTCCATATGGCCGTAAAAGAACTACCTTCTCAGTCTACTGGTAGATTTTCAATGACAACCCTATGTTATGTGTCAATAGGCGATTACATTGGCTTGGGTACACCTAGTCAGTAGCACTATTGACAATGTCACTAGAAAATCACTATAATTTTACTATTGACAACGAGCGAGGAAATATCGATATTGTAGAGTAAAGCCCCAAAAATTTACTAGTGAATCCTTGGTGCCAATGTCTCCATTTGGTCGCAAAAGAACTACTTAGTCAGTAGTGCTACAGTCTAGTGGTGGATTTTCAATGACAAGCTAATGTTAAATGTCAATAGATGATTACATTGGCCGGGGTACACCTGGTCAGTAGTACTATTGACAAAGTCACTAGAAAATTATTACAATTTCACTATTCGCACTTTCTGCAGGGTACATATGTATGTATATACATACATATGTGTGTATGTATTTTGCTTTTTTATGTATTGCAATTTATAGTGAGTGACAGGGATGATAAAGTTGGTACAATTGTACTTTTTTTTTGGTACAATTTAAACCTTAAAAGTACGTTGGTACCCCCCTGACTCATTTGGTACCATTTGAAAAATTTGCGAGAACCTAATATTTTTTTTATACAAAAAATAAATAGCGATAATTTAAAGTATATCGAGTTTGACAGAAAAGTGGAGAATTTGATTTGTTGTTGAGAGCGACTACCTTGTTAGATATGCATTACACTTGTTTGTCTTATTATAAAGAACTACATCTAACTTCACCGGTGTTTTGTTTTCAATATGATAGCGCGCTATAGCGTCGCATTCATTTATTTTATCTGTTGTATTACTTTTGTTATTAAAAAATATGCCCAAAAGAAAATGGAAATTATGATACTATAAGTAACTAGTTTCGAGCTTTGAAAAATTAATTGGGTGAAGTAATGTTTCCGTAGGTTTCAAAAGTTATCAATAGAATTTGTCAATTCCAAACTCATCAGCGAATGTGGAAAGAAATTTTCATAATTAGAACGAAGAGTCGAAAGTCTAATACAAACAAAATACACTTCGTCACAAAAATTTATTGCAATGGTATAAAAAATGAAACTTTTACAATCATTTTTACAAAAATATTACAGGGGATCTACTGTGTAATTCGAAACGAAAGAAATTGCTTTCCAGTTTGAATGCTTATAACATGCAAATTCGAAAGCATTTCCTTTCGTTTCGAATTACAGAGTAGACCCCAGAAAGAATATTACAGTTTCTACTGTGCTTTTACCTTCTGTAAAATAACAATTATTTGAGTTAGGACCTTTCTTCTTGAGACCAACGATAAGTTTTTACTGCCTCTTCCACTATGTCGAAAGAAAAATCCTGCGAAAGAAGACTAGTATCTCGAATTCTAATAAATTTTAACTTTTGGGTCAGTGATGCAGTGTTTGGCGTCCAAATTTTTGGTTTGGCGACATGGCGATTTTTCTGGCGATAAATAAATTTGTTGGCGATTTTTTTGCGTTAAATAAATTTGTTGGCGATTATTATGGCTATTTTTAACAACATTGAATTTCCAGATTTTTCAAGTTCAGGAAAATTAGTTTGTTGAAGGAGTAGTTTCAAAAATAAATCCTACCAAAACTCGTCTGCAAGAAGTTAGAACAATTTGATTTTGATGATTTTTCTTATATTAATTATAGTCATTAATGCGTTTTGAATTTTGATGAGAAAAATATACAAGAAATAATTTTTGGCGATTTTATTTCTAGATTTTTAATTGAACTATAGTGAATTTTTAATCAGAAATAATTTTTAGTCAGGCTTAAGTTCAGTAATTTCAATTCTTTTTATTGAATGAAATATTTTATTAATTAATGTGAGTTTCTAAAGAGAAGAAAAATTAAATTAGACTTTTAAGCTGGGGGAAATACCGATATTTTTCTGTGCAGCAACGCACTTCATCAGCACCCTAGTCTATCTACTTGGGTAGAGATTGTTATTAACATCAGCTATTTAACGTAAATTGTAATGAAACGGAATGTGAGAAATGATTGTTGTATACAATTATTGATTTACCTTTGGTAAATACATATGTAAGTTCACTATTTATTTCCCCTGTTTTTCCATTTTTTTAATTTTTCTATTTAGGTTAGCACGAAGTTATATTACTCTACCTACGTATGTTTTAACTATTCTTGCTTATATTTTACGATCTTTTACCACATTAATTATTTTTACTTATTCGATGTACCGTCGGTACATACATATAAGTATTATAGTAGTGGATATTATGTTACTTTGTTGTTGCATTCTCCCGTTTATTTGGTTTTCGAACATTAGTGATTAATTTTTCTTCTCTTCTTTAGAAACTCACATTAATTTATAAAATATTTCATTCAACAAAAAGAATTGAAATTACTGAACTCAAGCCTGACTAAAAATTATTTCTGATTTTGTTTCTAATATTGGCGATTTTCTGACAAATTTTGATACAATCATTTTATAAAAATTTATATTAAAAAAATGTTATATAAAAAAAATTATTATCAAATATTTACTAAGAAAAATTACATAAAACAGATTTTTGGCGACTTTTGGCTATTTTTAAAATCAATTTGGCGAAATAGGTCGAAAAAAATCTGACAACCCTGAATGAGCGATGTGTTTTAAATTTATAATAAAATAAAGTTAAGACAAAAAACCGAACTTAGTACTATTGGGGTCGAAAAAGTACAATTTTAAAAGCTAATTAGTACGAAATTAGTTTTCTCATTTATCATCCCTGGTGAGTGATGATGTTTTTGTCTAAAGAATTAGCAATAGTTCGTTATTTTATTCTGCGCTCTTCATTTAATTCATTACTTATCAGCGTTGGCAACTCGGTGCTTTTCGCACCGTTTTTAGTGCTTTTTGAAGTTTTCGACGCGAAAAATTTTGAAGTTAGTGCTCGGTGCTTTTTTAAACTAATTTTTGCTGCTTTTTATTTCTTGGCGGTGGCACTAAACCCAAAATTCAAAAATAATTTTCCATATATAATATATATATTTTTTTTGAAGAAGTCTAACATTTAAAAAAGATAAGCACTGAAGTTAAATGGAACATTTCAAAATATTCTAATAAAATTGTACAAAACTGCTATTATTAATATTGCGTCTGCTGTGAAAGAATGTTTCCACAGCATTGTTTAATAAAAATTAAATTTTGAAAGTCTTGTTTAAAAAAAAAATTAACTATTACTACCATCGAGTTCAAAATCTAATCAGCAAGTCAAAAAGACTTGCCAAATGCTGCTAATTTGACTAATTTCAGGTGATTTATTTCTCCGTTGACAAAAAAAATTAAATTTTTTATAATAACTTAAAAAGGTTTCGTCAAATTGATTTTAGAATTCACTGATTCTCATAAAATCAAATGTGTATCGAATGCTTCAAATTTGAAGTTTAAGGGATAAAATGCAAGGTCAACCGATTTCTAAATTTTTTAAATACAAATTTTTTTTTTTATAAAACAAAAAATTTTAATTAATTTAATTATTATTTTTCGAACTTCATTTGTTTCTATATTTATGATTTGAACAGTGATAATTATTAATGAACAAATAACACCAAAGTTAGTTGTAAATAGTTAGTAAAGAACAAACGACAATGGTAAGACTGTTGTAAATTTAGAGATGTTAAGGTGAGCTTTCATTACAAAACATCTTTCAGCAAATTGAAATACGATGAATCAAAACAAATCATATATTTCATTTGCAAAAAAGTTTCGTATATTGAGCAGAAATCTGCATCAACTGACACCACACACAGTGGAACAAACACAGAAGAACGCTGATGATGAAGGTTTAGTGGCCTTCGAAAACGGCTACCTATTCCGTTCAACTATGTGTTGGCAGAATATTTATAACTAACTTTGGTGTTATTTTTTCATTAATAATTATCACATGTAATTTGGCTTAAAAAGCGATACGAACTTTAGCTTGTTCAAATCATAAATATAGAAAAAAAAATTTAATTTAGTGCTTTTTTACTTAGATGACGCGTTTTTCCTGGTTTCAGTGCTTTTTGAAATTTAAAAGTTGACAACGCTGTTACTTATACCTATAGCATTAAACACATTCACCACAGCAGCACAGAATACACAGAAGTGAAGAAAGTGACAGGTCAAAAAAGCTAGGTTTTTAAAATTCGTGGAAAAAAGAGACAACTATAGTGCATTTGTTATTAAGAACCCTACAAGAAAAGAATGACTGAAACTAACACAAACAAAGTTTTTTTACTAACACATTTGCAACAATTTTACATTCAATTGAACAGTTATTATAGTTGTTCTACTTTAACATATATGCTAGAGTGGAACGTCTAATGTACATAAGTATGTCAACATTTTTAAAATTTTGAATTTTACTGAAAATAATTTATAGTTCATTCGGTTTGTAAAATAAATTTATAAATTATAAAAGTGGTAAAAAAATTATGGTGTTTGTGAAAAAATAAGATAAAAACAATAATGAACAAATAAATTTTATACAGTTTAATTAAAAATATACATATGTATGTATGCATGTATTCGCTTCTATTTCAATTTAGATATTTGGAAATATAAGATGCGTTGGGGGTTGAAGAAGGCGGTAGTACAATTCATTCTGTCTGTGATAAATTTACAAGTGTTAAAAAAGATAAGTAAAATAGTGAATAAAAGAAATTCACAAAGTTTAATTTAATATATATACTTATTTTCAAAATTTTAGATATTTGTAAAGAGCAAGGTGCGTTGGAGATGGAAGGTGTGAAGAGGGATAGATACTGCTGAAGTTATTTGGTGTTTTTGTTTATTTGTATTTCTTGTTTTAAATATGTTAGTTACGTGTGTAGTTTAAAGTTATTTTTCATAATAAAAAAGCAAATAAAATAAATTAAAAATTATATTTGCTGTCAGTATATCAATCAATTATGGGGGATATATTTATCAATTATGTTCAGTCAAACTTGAGTAATATTTATGCTATCATTGATTAGTAAAAAAAACACTGGAGTGAGCAGTTCAACTACATGTTATATTCTTTGGTTAGAGAGAGATGCAACATCACACGTACAAGGAAGTTTCCATCACATTTTTCATTTTGCCTTTAACAATGTGGTAGAAACTTTGTTCTACGCATTGATGAATATATCCTGCATGACTTCCGATCAAATGAGCAGTCAATTGACTGGTAGTGTTCTTGTAGGGTTTATTCTTAACATAAATTTTTGGATATTATTTCTGTAAAATAATATGAAATAGTTGTACAAAATCATTCCTTCAACATTTTCTACTATACTGGCAATACTGAATTTTCTCACTGTAGCCAAAGAAATAGGGTCTTATGCAAAAAAACTTAATAAAGCTTTGCCAAGCAATGTTAAGTACAGTTGTATTCTAAAAAAATTATTGTATAAAAATTCTAAAGTAGGCACCCACGTTTGTTAAGACTACTTTAAGTTGATATTTCCAAAATGTGTATTTTGTACCTCAAATATTTTTACTAATATAGCACATACTGATTCATGTTACATCTGAAAATGAAGCTAGAAGTGCCTGCTCTTATCTTAAATTTATTATTTCTGTCATGCAATGGGAAACATCGCCAAATTATCCAACTGATTCGAAATACATAGCAAAATCCATAAAAAAATATTAAAATAAATACAATTATACAAAAATGATTTAGTGATGTACATACAATCAAAACAAATCGAAAAAAGCTGGATATTCAAATACTCGTTTCATTCGAATAAAACAAATTGTGATAATTTTTCACATTTTTTTACTTTTACTTCATGGTTGTGTTTATCTGTTTTCCTATTAAGTCAGAAGCTCATATTTTTTAAATTAGGTTGCTTTACTTCAAGATAATAAAAATTTATTTAATAAAATAAAAAAAATATTTGAATACCCGAATGAAATTGTATTCAATTTTGTACATCATAAGCTGTGAAGTGGTTGTTGAACACGGTGGTGTTACCAGTATTTATTATTAAATCACAAAATATTTAAAGTTGTCTTTTGCATATGATTTTTTGATAAAGCTATGTTAGCCTTAAAGTGCTTATCAACTACTATGAACTTTAAAGCTAAAGTAAAATATTTTTTTGCATAAGGGGGATAGAAATTAGTTTAATTGGACTACAACGACAAAATCAGCATAGACAACAACCTGTCGCCATGTTGCCTTGCTGTCTTCAAAAGAATTATTCCCATATAAACATGTGTATTCTATCCTTGACATTTGGTAGTCGGTAGCTTGCTGTGGTGAATGTGTTTAATGCATATATGTGTAATTTTTAAATAACTTGGATGCTTCATGTTCAACATTTTCTTCAATTTTTGTTTCAAAGTTCAATACATTCACACTTTTTTACTATCACACTCATACATTTGGGAATTGAATACCAGGTGGAATTCAATTTTTCTTTCAACGCTTCATTAAATTTATCTTTCAATTTAACAACTGTTTTAAAATAATGTTTGTGTTTGTAAAAAGTTTAAGACAGAAGTAATTTTATTTGCTGAAATAAAATATGTAGGCGAAAATTTTTAATTGTTTCCTCGACGACGGCATTTTGAACATAAAAAAACTTCAATTTTAGCAAATTTTGACAAACCATACGTGTGAAAAAATTAAAAGCAATTCATTGAACTTATAGCCGCAAGGTAAATGAGAGATAAATTACTTAGGGTCTTATGCAAAAAAACTTAATAAAGCTTTGCCAAGCAATGTTAAGTAAAGTTGTATTCTAAAAAAATTATTGTATAAAAATTCTAAAGTAGGCACCCACGTTTGTTAAGACTACTTTAAGTTGATATTTCCAAAATGTGTATTTTGTACCTCAAATATTTTTACTAATATAGCACATACTGATTCATGTTATATCTGAAAGTGAAGCTAGAAGTGCCTGCTCTTATCTTAAATTTATTATTTCTGTCATGTAATGGGAAACATCACCAAATTATCCAACTGCTTCGAAATACATAGCAAAATCCATAAAAAAATATTAAAATAAATACAATTATACAAAAATGTTTTAGTGATGTACATACAATCAAAACAAATCGAAAAAAGCTGGATATTCAAATACTCGTTTCATTCGAGTAAAACAAATTGTGATAATTTTTCAAATTTTTTTACTTTTACTTCATGGTTGTGTTTATCTGTTTTCCTATTAAGTCAGAAGCTCATATTTTTTAAATTAGGTTGCTTTACTTCAAGATAATAAAAATTTATTTAATAAAATAAAAAAAATATTTGAATACCCGAATAAAATTGTCTTCAATTTTGTACATCATAAGCTGTGAAGTGGTTGTTGAACACGGTGGTGTTACCAGTATTTATTATTAAATCACAAAATATTTAAAGTTGTCTTTTGCATATGATTTTTTAACAAAGCTATGTTAGCCTTAAAGTGCTTATCAACTACTATGAACTTTAAAGCTAAAGTAAAATATTTTTTTGCATAAGGGGGTTAGAGAGGAGTTTAATGGAGATCAACCAGCCCTGTCCTATGTCAATTCATTCACCCACATCAAAAGCAATAACTTTGGAATGTCGTGAAACAAAGACGAATTTTTTTAAATTGATATGAAATTTACTTTATTCGAAATATAATCTTCTGGCATTATGATTTAAATATGAGTTCAGCCATGGCGCTCGCCTGGCTCGGACGCAGTCTAATCTGGAGGTAAAATTTTCGATGAGTTTTTGAAACATTTGTGGCCGTATATTGACAATATCGCGGCGAATGTTGTCCTCCAACTGATCAATGGTTTCGGGCTTATCGGCGGAGACTAGAGACTTCACATATCCCCGCAGAAAATAGTGTGGCGGCGTTAAATAGCACGATCTTGGAGGCCAATTCATGCGTCTGAAACATTAAACTATGCGGTTACCAAACGTTGCCTTCAATAAATCAAGTGTTGCACGAGCTGTGTCGTGCTCCGTCTTGTTGAAACCACACCTTCTGCATATCATATATCATGGTTGTTCAATTGATGAAGTCAGTAATCATGGCTCTATAGCGGTCACCATTTACTGTTCTGACGCTCTGACCAGCATCGTTTTTAAAGAAGAGTGACTTCTTCTGTACGCACTGTACGACTTCTCTGTGGATGGGTATTATCATTTAGAGTAACCATAGTTGCGAAAACGTTCCATAGTTAATCAAATTAATTGCTGTGATGGACCGTAAAATGGACGTAGCGAGCGATACGTATTTCGAACACAACCATAGTTTTCAAAATAAATTTGCACAATTTGGAAGCGCTGTTCAGGCGTCAGTCTACTTATATTGAAATGTAAAACCAAACTAAATATAAATCACTTGACAGCTGACAAAAAAAGTGTTGCCAACTCAAATCTTGTAAGCCATTACCACGTGTTAATGCCATTACTGAAAACTGAATGAAATAAGTATACATAATAATTCTTAAATAATTTTTTCTTTCTGGAAGCAAACTAAAACGTGCCACGTTCATCTAGTTAAAGCTTGCTTTTCATGTTTTGCCCGCACATATCCGAAAACGGCTCATTGTGCAGGTCTTACTTGCATCTATTTTTTGTGAGATAGTGGGAAAGAAATGCAATAGATGTATAACTGTCATTTTCTTTCTCATTATAAAATCAAAATCTGAGCAACAAAAACTGACGTTTTTATGTAAAACCTGACTAAATTTAACTATATGTAGTTCTTACAAAAAGCAACACATGCTCTGTCAGGGCTGGAAAAGTTGATGCTTTGTAATTTTGTTGGCAACATGTGATGTTCGAACACTATTGTTACAGTATGTTTCCACCGACTTTAAATCAAGTAGGTTTAAGTAAATCACTTCGAGGTGTTTCTAGCGAGCTTGTGAGTGATTTGCTGTTCGAATTTTCGTATTCAATTTATGCACGTGCTTTATAAGATGGGCGCAGCAGCTGTATACATAAATTGAGTTCGAAAAATAGTATTTTCGACATTATTTAAAATAAATCAACTATTTTGAGGTGATTTATCCATATGCAAAATGTTTCATATTTTCTGGTTTTTAATAAAATTTAATATTGCAAAACTGTTTCATGTCTCACATTCACCTAAGGCTAGGATTCACCATATTTACTTTATGGGGTCGCATATGAACATTGTGGAAATTATACGCGGAATGACAAACCTGTATATACCCTTGCCATTATTGGTGAAGGGTATAAAAACACGTGTGCGTACTACGCACCTACATAATGATGAAGACGTCATTTAAATATGTACATATGTATTACGAATATTAATTGTGTTGCTTTGCAACACCTTCCTAATAATTAAAGAATATTTAGCGAGAAATTATAATAAATAAATAAATAACTTAAAAGATAAAAAGAATTTAATTTAATAATTTAAACAAAGCTTGAATTTACATATTTGCCTTTTTTTATGAAAAACAAAATTCTTAAAATGTTAAAAATTTTGTTTTTGTTTTTATGTAAAGATCACTTTGGTGACGTGATTTAGACTATTATGGTTTTGGATTTGCGTACATAGTTAAAAACATTTTTCTACATATCGCTAATGTTGTGTAAAAATTTAATATAGAAGTCTTCTACACTGGAGGACTGCGTAAACGGTCTTGATATGTAAATACGTCTTGTTTTTTTTTAATATATTGTCGTAGCATGTATTATACTAAACCAATAGTAAATGATGTAGTTTAGCGAAGCACGATGGATGTATTGATGTATGTACGTGTAGATGAGTGTTAACAAGCGATGTCGCGAAGACTTCTTGTTCGTAACAAACACTCAAAAGAAGTAGTGTTGTTGCGTGTATGTTTGTTATTTTGCATATTGTATTGTTTGAGTGTTTGTGTAAGATGTACATGGTAAGCTGTTATGTGTTTAAGGGTGGTTTTTTAAAACAAGCGCACACAACTAATTCCAATGCATGCGTGCCTTTGTATGTGCGCAGAAAAATAAAAGATCATACACACAACGTGTGTGCGTATGTACATGCATTACGCTTGTATACGCGCCCATGCGTATAAAGAAGCAAGCATCACAAATTCTTCTGTCACGAAGTATTTTCTTTTTTACTCCTATACCTGCAATAACTGAAATAAATGTCTTGCCAACACTGTTGTTTAGCATTTGCTTTAGAAGATTTCGCTGTAGTAAAGCATTTGAAAAATCCCTCATGTCTTAAAATTTCTTTTAAGTGGCCTTGTGCAGGGGTCTATTGTATACGCACTTCTTGAGAAAATAAAATATTAATCGGTCTTAAGTTCAGTGCAATAATTTGGTGAATTAATGTAATTTTTTACAGAAGTCAAGAAAACTTTCAAATTAATCAAGACTGGAATATATACCGGCATTTTTCTGTGCCGCCACGCACTTCACAAATTTTAGAAATTTTTTATTTTTGTTGTGATGTAAAAATCTCTTCGGTGATTTAGACAATTAAGACTGTAAAAGTTTTATATTTTTAGTGCTTATTTTTGAAGTTGGTTAAATGTTTTTCTTTTAAAGTGATACATTTTTCTTCCGACGGAGTTTGCTTTAATTTGGAACGATTTTTCCAAACTTTTGAGTCCCGTCCATTTTTTGCAATCATCACATTGCTTCATTGTGGTAAATATTTTAGATTCTTTTTTAAGAACCTTGTTGACATCTTGGTAACGGAAATCAGTGAATTTTCAAACAAGATGACTACCCCAAGCAGTTTGCACGTATAGTTTCAAGTATTTTATGGATGTATGAACTGAAGACTTTTGTCCAATGCCTTTTTAATTTTTTTTTATATTATTATTATAATTATGAATTACTTTTTTTCTAGCACCCTAAATATTGGCATAATCTTTTGTTTTAATTTCTTCCCAAATTTCCTCAAACCCCAAAAATTAAAGATGTATGGAGAGTTTATTGCTTAACTGTATATAATGCCAGAATAAGTCATTAAAACATTGTTCTAGATGATGTTTGTTACTAAAAATGTTTGAAATATTAAAATGGGGCATATATGGGTGTTAAGGAAAATTTAAAGCAAATTAAAGCTTTTTTTGCTCTGATTTTCATAAAAATTCCCATTTGGTTTAGGTAATATTTAAACATACATACATATGTATATATTAATGAATTTAAATGAAATGAAATGTTTTTTCATTAATATTGCGTTCGATCTTAATTTTGAAATATTGATATATGATTTATGTAAACAACGTCATAACTCAAAAAAAAAATCGATTTTTGAGTTAATAATACAGAATTAGTCCTGTAAAAATTTCATACAAATATCTTGTCTCTTAAGAGAAAAAGAAAATTTTGTTTTTCGATTAAATTGTGTGTAAATTGAAAACGTTATGACGTTGTTGAAGTAAATGAGCGATATCTACATAATCACCCTTATCCCAATTGTCGACATCGACTTGGGGCTTGTGTACCCGTTGCCGAAAACAAGTAACTCTTTTCCTGTTTATGCTATTTTCTAGACCTTAGGGAACGAAATAGATTGTCAGTATCACAAAATTTTTCTCGACCGCTAGTAAAAAGCTCCAAGATTTTGGTATTGTGTTAAAATGACGTCGACAACTGTGTGTGGCCACAAGATATAACAGCGGAAGTTGAAAATGTGGTTCCGAGAAAAACCACTTTTAACGTGTGAACGCTTTTTTTTCAAGAGAATCAAAATTGACAAATCAAAATAGTTTTGTCGTAAATTAAAGTTATTGTACAGGGTGGGCCAAAAGAAACCAAGGGGTGTAAAAGTTTAATAACTTTTTTGTTTATTAATTTTTTTTTATTTTTTCTTTCAGATTATATAGACAACACTTGGAGAATTTATAATGAATGAAAATAATAAATGAAAATCAGAAAATAAGAAATGAATAAATGAAATCAACTTTATTGAAAATTTGATTATGAGTGATGAAGCTCATTTTCATTTGAATGGCTTTGTTAATAAGCAGAACTGTAGTTTCGGGGTTCTCAAAATCCAAGAGCCATTCATCAACGCCAATTGCACCCCATCAGGTGTACAGTATGGTGTGGGATCACATCTGAAAATGTCATTGGGCCCTACTTCTTCGAGAATGAAAATGGAAGTGCTGTAACCGTAAATGGAGAGCGGTATCGGTTTATGATAGAAAATTTTTTACGTCCTGCTCTTGAAAACAGACCTGGTATGTGGTTTCAGCAGGACGGAGCCACTGCCCATACTGCCCGAGACACAATGGCACTTTTAAGTCAAATTTTTGGAGAGCGAATAATTTCTCGGAATTCGGAAATTATTTGGCCAGCGCGATCGCCAGATTTGACAGCACCCGACTATTTTCTTTGGGGTTTTTTGAAGGAGCGAGTGTATGTGAACAAGCCAGAGACAATCCTTGAACTCAAGGCAAACATTGTTGCAGAAATTCGAACGCTACAGCCACAAGTTTTGAAAGATGTTATGGAAAATGCTCTAAAAAGAGCCCATCAGTGCGAAGCTGAAAACGGTGGTCATTTAAGAGACATCATTTTTCATACTTAGTGTAAAAAAATTTCCATTTTGTATATTATATAATCTGAAAGAGAAAATAAAAAAAAGTTAATAAACAAAAAAGTTATTAAACTATTACACCCCTTGGTTTCTTTTGGCCCACCCTGTATTATCGAATGCACCCAAGAATTTTCGGAAAATTTATTTGACTTTTATTAAGATTTAGGTTAAGGACTTTTGAATTTCACGTAAATAAGAAGTTTTTGTAGCACATTTAACCCGACTTTGTCTTAAGTCGACTTATGCCGTTATCTCTTTTAAGCACAGATATTTCTTGCTTGATTTATTGCTTCCTTTATTAAATTTCTCATTATTATTATTGTTGTTGTTCTTCGTCTGTTTTATTTTTATGGAGAAGTAAATGCACAAATATTTTATTTTCGTTAATTCATTAATAACAACAAAATATAATTATTATCTGCTCTTAAATAAACATTTTTTTTCGTTTGTGTACTAAAATAAATATTGCCATGAGGTATTTTTGTGCAAAAAAAAATTAAAGAAATTATGTAATATTTTTCTCATCCCGAATTTTTGATGTACATATATACATATATATATATATACATATATATTTTGTATGTATATAAATTATAAATTAATACAAGTTTTTTATACATAGAATTTTGGCAAACAGAATTTCTAAGATCCCCTTTCTATATTTAAGATTAGAGATTACATTAACTGTAATAATTGGTCATTATTTTGAGTTCAGTTCGATTTTCGATCTTCGCTGGCTATCGAACACAGCATGGAATGCCAAATTCATATTATGAGCATCGAAAATTTCATTGAGCAACGAAATTTAATTCACAATAAGGTAAGCTAATAAGATAATGTTTTTAATTCTGAAAATCGCCCGTTTTCAAGTCGCTTAAATGTCGCTTAAATGTATTTATCATACAATGCGTATTCCGTTCCCATGAAATAGTCAAAATAAGTTACTATATATAATATGTAACATTTAATAAAAAAAATCGTTGCTCAACTATTTCCAAGTTTAGTTTATTTTTCACCACTAGTAGCAAGTAAATGAAAAGTTAGTTAAAAGTTTTGCCCTATTAATACTTTAGTATAAATTAACTGGCTTGGAGTGTAATGTTATTTAAGTTTTTACTTATTTTAAGTACATTTAAAAGCTAATTTGATTTTTTTCTTCTTAAATATTCGTAAATTAAGCAGTTAATGAATTTTTATTTTTGAGACTTAAATATCATTGGAACAATACGAATAAAGTTCAATATTATCTGGTTCTATTTAAATTAAACTTTTTAATGTTATGGAGAACCCTGCACTACAAAGCAAACATGCAAGTTGCAAGGCAGTCGGGCATTTTTGCGAAATTTTCATTAATAATACATACACAGAACTTACATGAAAGTACTTTGACGTCTAATCGCAGGGTAACATCCACTCCCTTCACAAGTAGTTAGACATTGTTGCTGCTGAAGTGCGTTGGCATCTCATAAAATGCAGCATTTCTTCAACTGGTCTAATTTAATTCGTCTTGCCTTGCCTTCTTTAGAAAATTGCATTAATTAATAAAATATTTCAGTCTATAAAAAGAATTTAAAAAATGCTGAACTTGAGCCTAACTAAGAAATTATTCCTTGACTAAAACTCCATTACATTTCAAATAAAATAACAAATGTGTATAAAAAAAAAATAAAAAAATCGTTTTCTTCTTTTTCAGTAAAAATTTTCCTAAATACAAACTTTGGATTAACAAAATCAAATCTTGGAGTATAAATTATTTAAAATTAAAAAGGTGAGTTGAGAAATTCTATTTTATATTAAATATATATTAAACAATTTATAATAAATACATATGCACATAATAAAACTTAAAAATAATATAACCGACCCCAAAAAAGTACAAGTCCGCGTACATGCCTAACGGCTGGTCCTATACAAAAGACTTTCAGTCCGTCCCCACGGTGTTGACAGAAAACGCTCGATCGATTACTTATATTGAAAACAAAACTAACATTTTATTATTTTATTGTTGTCAAAACAAGTTGTCGGTCGGTTGTTTTCTATCCAATCATAGGACAGGTCGTTTAAGTTTCATATTAAAGTTTGGAACTGAGTAAAATAATATTGTGCAATGATACTCGTAAATAAGCAAATGAACTACATGTGCATATATCACAGAAAAAAATATCATCGAAATGTAACCAACAAAACAAATTGTTAATATTTAATTTAAAAATTAACAATGATCATTGTTGATATAACAAATTTTGATTTTTGTAGTCAATTAAATTACTTAACAAAATTATTTGTTAAATTATATTATAACGGAATGCGCACATGTAGAAGAAACAAGAAATCATATATTGTGTGTATTCATTATTTGCGTGTCTAATAAAGTGTTGCTCTCTAGCTGAGAGGTAAGTAAGTTGGTTTATTAGTTTTGAGGTTGCCGGTTCAACTCCGCCCAAAGACATTTAGTGTTTTTCGCAGGCAAGCAAAAAATCGTTTCGAGGATTGCGATTGTGTATACGAAACATTGTTAATATAACAATTATGATAATCAAAATTTTGTACAAAAACTCAACAACTCGCATTGTTAATATAACAAATAACTTTAATTGAAATAACTTTGAAATCTAACAAAAATTAATGTTGGAAAAATAAATCAATTTCAACAAAATATTTGTTGATATATTTACTTGAAAATATATATCAGATTTTCCTTCAACTTACAATTTCGTTAATTGTATTTACAAAAATCGTTGTAGGTTCAAAATCAATTAATTATTTAATTGATATAACAAAAAAATTAATTGTATTTACAAATCATTTTTTTCTGTGTAATTAGTGAAAAACAAATGACAATGACAAGACTGTTGTAAAATTAGAGATGGTAAAATTGAGCTTTCATTACAAAAAAAAAGCTTTCAGCAAATTGAAATATGATGAATCAAGACCATTTCACATATTCCATTTTGCAATAAAAGTTGCGTATATAAATCAGAAATCTACATCAACTGACACCACACACAGTGGACCAAACACAAAAGAGCGCTGATGATGAAGGTATAGTGGCTTTCTAAAACAGCTAGTTGCTCCGTTCTACTACATTTTTGTCAGAATATTTAAAAATAACTTTGGTGTTATTTGCTCATTAATAATTATCACATGTAATTTGCTTTACAAAGCGATACGAACTTTAGCCTGATCAAATCATAAATATAAAAACAAATGAAGTTCTAACAATAGTAATTAAAATTAACAAAGATAAATACTTCAGTTGTACTATGTATTTCTAAAATAATTGGCCTAATTACGAGAGTCATATTTGGACTTCACCTACGTCTATTTTGTACAAGATTAAAGAATACATTTTGCAATGTGGAGGTGCTATAAGGCACTTCCACTCAGGGACCTAGTTCGGTCCATTGTGATATATGCAATGTTCTTTAGTCTAGTACAAAATCGTCGCAGTCGAAAAACGACACTCGTTACTATGCCCAATAAGTAATTAATTTGGTATATGATGGAAATCGATCGGTTTCAAATCGCAACGATTTCAAAAACCCAATTTCACTGAAAGATGACTTGTGCTTTTTTATTGTTTTCGGGGCTTAGAACATTTTATTCGAACTTAAATTCGAACGCAGCGCGATTTACGGAACAACTGTTTGGCTGTTATTAGTTTTGTGAAATCGAGCGATTTGAAATCTATTGATTTCCCTCACATTCCAGAATATTATCGAACCAATTTGACGGAAGTTAAATTTTTTTTGATGAAGAGTCTAAAGAAAACCTCAAATTTTCCTTTTTTTTAATTGAACACCCTTAATAATTCAAAAATACACAACTTAATCTGTAGATAATAAAATAAAAATTATATTGACCATAAATTCAAAGCGGACATTTATTAAACTGATCAAGGCATCTGATAAAAAAATAAAGCCAATGTATAAAACACTTCATCTTCCTTAAAGAAAAAAAAGGAGCTTGCAAAGAGTTTTTCATAGCGATCATAGTCTGTCTGTCTGTCCGTCCGTCCGTCTGCTGTATTTTGCAAATTCATAGCTAACAAGTCTTTGAAATAATTATTTATTTATTTTGTTTTTTTGTAATGATTTCTTTTTGCATTTATTTGCTAATTTGTGAAATTTCATTTTTGTGTCGTTATTTATTAATTTGTGTTTTTGTTTTCTTCAGCTGTTTGTGGATTTGGAAGTTATTTCTTTATAAATGATCTAGTTTTGTCATCATAAAAATATATTTAGTGAAAGTTAAATTTAGTGAGTTTTTTTTTTTTGCAAACCATTTTACACTTGTTTTTGGAGTATAGTATTTGTAAAATAAGAAAAGCAAAAAAAAAAAAGAAGTACAAATGCATTAGGAGGAAAAACACCAATACAAATGTGATAATTTGACGACGACTTTGTGTACTGGCAACTTGTTGTTGTTGGTTTTTCCACAAAGTTTTCCACCAATAAAAACACAGTTTCTTTTTGGATTAACAAAAAAAAGCCAACCAGCCATTTATTTACTTATTTATTTGGAGCCTTATTACCATGAATGTACTTTAGTTTCAGTCGTTTGTTTTAGTTTTTTTGTTTGTTTTGTTTTTCTTTAATAAAATTATAAAATGAATTGAAGTTGATTTGAAGTGTATTTTAAGTTTCTAGTTGCCACATTTAGCTGCCACTCCAAAGCACACTTTTGTAGCTTTTCTGTTTCTTTGCTTTGCAACATTTTGAGTAGAAATAGTTTAATGTTGGCTTTTAATACGATTGCATTAGCAAAAACTAACAAAAATACAACAACAACACTACAAAAAATATAATGAAAAAAAAATCATAATGAGATAGTGTTAAACCAAGATACTTTGGTAATATACAAGCCATAAAAAGTGGGTGGAGTTTTGATATTAAATAAAGAAAAATTTTAGGTATTTTTTTTTTTTTTTTTTTTTTTTTTTGTTAAAACTTAAGAATTTCATTAACTAAAACTATGAATAAAATATTAAAAGAATTTGTTGATTTGCTTCTTCAACTACTTTACCAACTACATAGTCTGTCGCACAATGTCCAAAGAAAACGCTATTTTGGCAATTTATACTAAAAACAATTATTAAATATGAAAATATGTTTTTGTTTTCAATACAACTTGTCACACGAAGGTATTTTCAACATAATGGGAGAGGCTATTCTTAGAAAATATTTCTGTTGCTTTCTATTTTGTACGGAAATGCTTTAAATAATCCCAACTTGATTTTGTAATAAATCCTCAAAGTTTGGCTTACGTGACTGCTTGTTGACAACCAATCATACAGAATTAAGTAGCTTCTATTTTGGCATCCTCATGGTATAGTTTGTAAACAAAAGCTGGTCCTTCGAGCCCCTCGGAAACATTTCTAAAAGTTACTTTTAAGTTAATTTATTCTTAAATTTTATTTAAAATATTAGTTGCGTACCTAAATAAGAGCCTCAACGTTGTGCTATGAACAGTAATGTTAACTTATCTTGTTTAATGAAACCCATAAAATAGAAATATAGTATGGAGATAAAACCGCTAGATTGACAAAAAAAATACATATGTAGCTAAAATGCCATTGCAACGCGTTGCCGTCATGGCAGCTGCTAACGCTAATCTTGATCACGCACTATAAGTATCGTATCCTCCTGTAGAAGATGTCTAAAATTAATTCTGTCGTATCAAAGTTTTCCTTCAGTTCCGTTCACTTTTATTTTTTGATTATAATTATTTTCACTTAAATTTTAATATGTACATACACATTTAATTTGTTTTTAAAATCACTATTTATATACATACTAGTGATGCACGAATATTCGTATTCGAATTGTCGAATATTCGGCCATTTTCGGGCGAAAATGAAAGAAATTAAATATGTAAATAAATACATAAACCCTAAACGAAATTTAAATAAATAACTAAAAATTTTAGTTTGTACAAATACATTAATTTGTATCATTTTCAAATATTATTTAATGACGACATTAAAATTTTGGGTACTTTTTATTAACTTTAAAGTACGCCAACAAGAGTGTGAAGTTCTTTTTCATAACAATTTTTTAACATTTCATATTGCAGGCGTAAATAGAGCCCTAATTTAATGTCTATAAATTTTACATGAAATATTCGTATTCGCGAATATCGTTTCAAATATTCGTATTCGCGAATATCAAAAATTGACATTCGTTACATCACTAGTACATACATATCTACACACCTAATAAGATGATGAAATTGCTCTTATTTCGTAATTATTTATATTTTTAATCACATTTTTTTTTTCAACACTAAAAAGAAAGAAAAAAACATTTATCTATTTCACTTACAGAATACAGTGTACACTTGCGGACGTACATTTACCTTTAGCACAAGCATTCATTATTGCCAATTTTTAAATAAAATACTATTTTATAATTACGCATACGCATATAAATAGTACTAAGTCCGTTTGGGTAGCTAACAACAGTCATATACATATGTAGAAAAAAAAACCTGGTGATGATTCATTGGAATTGTGCTCTTTTCTTGTCGATAAGTTTCGTTCATTAGAATAGTGTGAAATTTTGAAGTACTCATATGTACATATTTTCTTTCTTTATGGTTTGTTTAGCAAAAAAAAATATTGCTTAACTTTTTTATAGCAAAGTATAGATAACACACAGTGGGATAGAATAAAATTATTTGAGAAACAGGGTGCTGATTAGGTACTCGGCATACCTGTTACGAGCAGAGCTATGAGGCAAACATGCATATATAAATATATGATACTTTCATATTAATAAAATATTAAGGTTAATTTAGTTTACACATACTGTTAGTTTTTTTGGAAGCCGGATCACTTTCCTGTTAGGTTGCCTTAGAGGAAATCAATGAGAAGAAAGTTCTTGTGCGTCCCCATTATACTACTCGCTGATCAATCCTTAGTTCCGTATAAATTAGTTGAGCTTAAAAATCACATTTTGCTATTCTTCCTAGATTTTTGGGAATCAGGTTTCCCATGGAAACGCATTATTCTCGCTGACAGGCTGGAAGTGGAAGAAATGTTCAATAATTTCCTCCTCTTCTTCGTGCCTACAACTTTTAATAAACATTCAATTCATTTCTCTACAATACGCACCCTTATAACTGCTTTTTAAATACTGCGACTGTTATGCCCGAATTCGGTAACTCTTTGAATGTGGTGGACTACCTGTAATCATGTTGTGGCCTAATCAACCGCTATGTTGAGCAGATAAGATAGCCTCATTTGACCATTTAGTTGGGGCGACTTCGAACATTTCTCTCGAAATATTTTACCCTTTTCCTAAAATTGCAATCGTGAATAATTTTTCCTTAGCAATGTTTCTCCGTTATCATGAATAATATTTTCCACGAGAATTTTTTCACGTTTCCCTTGGTATTTTTCACCTTGTTTTTGCCGGCGAACTGAATTAATACATGAAATAATTTCAGTGTATTCCTTACAATTATATATTCAAGGTTATAAATACATATTTTTGGGGCAAAATCAGTCAATAATGTTCACGATGGTTAACAATAATTCCCTGCAACCTGAATGTAAGTAAGTTTGATAAGTTTTTGGTTTATTTATTGGAATCTCCCCTCAATACGTCTCTTAAGAGCGCAAAACATGCTATAAGGCCGAGTCACATAGAATACTCCCTACATTATACGATGGAGTTTTCAACTGACACCAACGCAACGACAGAGACAGTTGACACAATGAATTCTATGCTGACGGAAACATTTGAGCAGCTACATTACGTCATTAATTAAACTTAAGTTTATTTATTTTATTCTTGCTCCCATAAAGCATAAAAACCTACATAAAATAAACAACTACTCAACTTACCTTAAAAGTTAAAAGTTGTCCAACTTTTGTACTTTGCGTTGACGAAGACGTACTAAATGTGACAGAGCTCATAAGAAATCCTGTATTTCAACTTAGCTGTCAGTTGAAAAAGGCAAAGTGTAACGTATGACGGATTCTATATGAATCGGCCTATAAGGGCATAGTCCTCAAGGGATTGAGTTAACATTGATTGCCTCTCTCTGAAGCCTAACCTAAACTAAAGAAGAGCGGTGGTATTGTTACTCTTGATAACGAAATGCTATATGCTGAACCAGTTACTGCTTCAAATACAAAGCAAGCAACGTTGTTCGAGATACCGAGTTCAAATTCTTGCCGGACTCAGTCATATCAACATCATACATTTTTCTGATATTCCTTATTTGTAGCAATTAATCGTGGGCAAAGTAAGATAACCAATAAAGTGGTTGCATAGCTTATAGTAATGCGCATACTTAACCCTAGGGGCGCTGCAACGATGCTATAAAAATTAACAAAACGCACAATAGCGAGTTGTAAGAACAAAAAAAAAAATATTAAGCTTATCTTCTCTCTATCTAACTGTGACTTCACTATCTGTACTTGCACTATACCTTTTGTCCTCTAAGGTAATAGGTTGCTTTTCTCAGCAACCTGGCAAACTAACATAACCTACTTTTGATTTAAAAAAAAATATATGAATCAAAGTGTTGTCCGGCAAGGTAACATGTTAGATACATCAAGACAAAAAAAAAAGAACGAAGTCTTATGAGAGTAGCTGAATTTAAATAATTTATCTTATTTATTCTTAAACATCAATAAGTCTGCTTCCAGCAGAGTATAAACTTCAAACTACATATGAGCCATTAAAAGCTGAAATATCAATGTTAAAGAGCGCGCCCAATTGGCTAATGCCAAACTTCAATTGGGTTCTTATACAAATATGCCCGAATAAATTTCTCTCGGTGGCCAGCTTTGCCCTAGATATACCATGAAGAAGCGAAATCTCTCTACACGACATGAAACCTGGTGGCAAATTACGGCACTCGTTATCGAATGAAATTACGAAATGTTTCAATAGAGTTTATATGGAAACATTTTAAAATTTCCAACGGTATCTAATTTCGGCCCCTGGTTATTTTTTGGACCAGTTCTCTAGAGAATTACCCAATACATTGTGCTAAAACTAAGAAACCATATTATGGGAAGGAGGAGGAAGAGAGAGAGAGATATGGAGAGTGGAGATAGTGCTGATGGATATTCGATTTTAATTTTCTCACATTGAAAGTGAAATGACAGAACTCTGCAAAGAATTTAAGGTACAATCAGACGTGACATAAGCCATAGAAAACAGCCGTTCGTACCAAACTAATGGGCAACACTGTATTCGATTATAGGTGACTCGCCATAACGCCATAGCCATTACCATAGAAACCAATTGAATTTTTGTTTGCTTATGGCTATGGCATTATGGCCATGTCACGTCTAATTGCACCTTTCCACACACGAACTTTTATGGCTAAAAAAATTATTTTTTCTGCAATACATAGCGCGATGAACTGTCCATAGATGTCTGCGCTCTTGAGAAGAGGAAGAGATTCAACTCTCATCTCTAATTTCTACTGTGTTCCACTTAACCCTGCGTTTACACGTGCAAGTGCCTTTCATGCAAGCTCTGTGTACGTATTACCAACGAAAATTTCGCACAAATGCCCGACTGTCGTGCAACTTGCATATTTGCCTTTTAGTGCAGAGTTGTCCATAACACAAAAAATTTTAATTTTAAGGGAACCAGATAGTGTTGAACTTTATTCGTATTGTTTCAATGTTATTTATGTCTAAAAAAAATTAATAAACTGCTCGATTTATGAATATTTAAGAAAAAAAATTATTAAATTAGCTTTTAAATGTATTTAAAATTAGTAAAAACTCATATAACTCATTACACTGAAATCCAGTTAATTTGTGCTAAACTATTAATAGGGCAACACTGTTAGCTAACTTTCCATTTACTTGCTACAAGTTCAACAAGTCCATGATACAATTATAACAGGTACATGCACAAGCCCACCCTGTTATTGTATACAATACAATTAGTTGTCAAACTTTGTTTACAAGCTGCAAAAATTTTAGTGTATGTGTGTGAATAAAATGATTACAGTGTTGCCATTGAGTTTACACATGGATGTGTTTCCAATTACATATTGAAGAGAATTACACTACACATGTTTTTTGTAGGTTGAAATGAAAACAAAACTAAATAAAAATAGAAGATAAAATAGAATTACACACAGATTATACATGAATCTAATTACATGCCCTACACATGAGAGTAATTGCACACTCTGTGTAATTACAAACCTATTGGCAACACTGAATGACTTTAATCATTCACGAATGCCGCGTCTGCAATTGTACTTTAGTTACCCTGTAATTGTTATTTTTATAAACAAAATGCATATGTTTCTGACAATTATAAGTTTGTTTATACCAACAAAATGCATGTGTTTTTTGGTGTTGTAATTTTGTTGTAGTCGTGCATGTACCTAGTATAATTGTACCATGAACAAGTCACTGTCTTGTAAAATTCCTTGGCAGTTGAGTTGAAAGTAGACTGCTAGTGCCGAAAGTGTAGATGTGTTAGTAAAAGAGTTTGAGTGTATTGAGTTTTTCGAACTTGCACTTGCACGTGTAAACCCTAGGTAAGCGCACATCTGCCACCTGACAATATATGTATATACATATGTACATACATATGTACATACATATGTATGTATGTATGTGGATAGACACAGACTTTTTAATTCGCTTTCAATTTTGTTATCTTTATAGAACTATATATATATATATATATATATATATATATATATATATAAGTATATATAGATAAAAAGTACTCTCGTATCATATTGTTGCAATAGTTTGATAAATATAATTGAAAATAACCTTGAATTTAGTTTAACCGGCAATTGCCAAACAAAAATTTTAAATTATAATTTTGTTCTCTTTTTCATTTTCTTCGTATGCTTCTATATTTATTTATATTTTGTTTATGTACGTATGCACATATGTAAAAGAATTTAAAAAATGATTAGAAAAGCAAAAAAAAATATTTTATTGTAGCTAAAAGATTTATTGCAAAAATAAACAAGTTCTTCTACTCGTTTAGATAGAAAGAAAAAAGACAACTGTTTTGATTGAAACAAAAAACAAAAGCGTTGTTTGTTTAAATAAAAAAAGAAACAAATTATAAGAAATTTTTTGTTTAAAATAAAAAAAAACCTGTAAAAAAAGTAAACATAAATATTTTGGCGCCAATGGCAAGTTTAAAAAGAATAAAATAAATAAATAAAAATTAGTCAATTGGCTTTAGCTTTTCCATTTGTGTTTATGTTTTTGCAACTGTTTTAAAGCGTTTTTTGTGTAAGTTTACTTTTACTGCTTACTGTTGGTTGTTGGGACCTTTTGCCACCTTTAACGATCTCAATTAAGATTTTATTTACAAAATATATACATACATACATATGTACATATTTTTTTATTCATGTAATTAATTGCGAAATCTGTTTTATTTATATGTAGTATATTTTTTTTATAAAAAAATCTATGTTGTGTAATGACTTCATATTCATTTTGTATTATACATACATCTTGGACGAAAAAAAGTATGTATTATTGTTCTCCACTTTTAAGAAAGAACAAAAATTTATACTCAAACTTATTTAAGAAGAAAAAATAAAATAAATGATCGAGTATATAAAATGGTTTTTTTTTGCACAAAAAAGACCTTGATCCCGCATTAAAAGCAACAAAAGCGAAATTGGCAAAATATACAACAACAAAAATACATTAAAAACGATTTCTAAAATGGCATGAAACATTGTCAAAGTGTTGGCTTAAATAAATTTCAACAAAAGGAGTTTCAAGTCCATAGCGTGAGGAGAGAGAGTGAGATAGAGACGAAGAGAGGAGGAAGGGCGGCTTCATCCACTGAAACAAGTCAGTTGGGGCATTTGTATTATTAAACAGGCAGCCAGGCACTCCTTAAATGAAATACCAAAAAATAAAATACAAAAAAAAATTGAATAAAAAGAACATAAAGAACACTTCGTCGTTTAACAGATGATCATGACTTTACTGTCTGTTTTTTAAGTCCATACTTGCATAGATTCGTGTGCCGTATATTGTTGTTTCTTATATTTTTTTTTTCTTCAATTTTTTTTTATAAAAATCTCTGTGCATTCAGACAAAAAAAAAAGTAAAGAAAGAAAAAAAGAACTCGCAGCTTGATCTTGCCCCCATATAATATCACAACAATATACTTACAACAATTTTATGAAAGAGTATTTTATATTCATTTCATTGTATATTTCGTATGTATTGCTGATTTTTTTCTTGTATATAAATAAATTCTTTGTTTGATGATGAGTTACCCTTTGCCTTTATGTGTTATTAGTAAAATATTAACCCATAAAGAGACGCAAAGGTTTATTTCAGAAATATTTAATTAAAAAATTATATGTATATTTCCGCACGACACGTCTCTGGATAATGACAACGTTTTGTAATGGGTGTTTTTTATTGAGGTATAGAACTTTAAGTTGGCATCACTTTTTTAACTAGCGGCCATTTTGTCAGCTGTCAAGTGATTAATATTTAGTTTGGTTTGCCATTTCATCATGAACAGGTTGACAAAAGAACAACGCTTGCAAATCGTGCAAATTTATTTCGAAAATAATGGTTCAGTTCGCGAAGTTTACCGCAAGCTCCGTCCATTTTATGGTCGACATAATCGTCCATCAGAGCAATTAATTCGGTTAACCATGGATCGTTTTCGCACTACGTTTACTCTATGTGATAATACGCATCCGCAGAGACGTCGAACAGTGCGCACCGAAGAAACAATTGCCGCTGTAGAGCAAAGTGTTGAAGAGGACCCGAATGAATCGATTCGCCACCGTGCACAGCAATTGGAGCTTTGTCCATCAACTTTATGGAAGATTTTGCGCAAAGATCTTGGCTTGCGACCTTACAAGATCCAGCTTGTGCAAGAATTAAAGCCGCGAGACCATGCAATGCGTCGTGATTTTGGTGTATGGGCCGAAAATGAGATTGATCTCGATGCTGATTTTCATCGCAAAATTTTGTTCAGTGATGAGGTTCATTTTTGGTTGAATGGCTACGTCAACAAGCAAAATTGCCGCATTTGGAGTGAAGAGAATCCACATGAGACCCTTGAGACGCCATTACATCCACAAAAACTGACTGTTTGGTGTGCTCTATGGGCTGGTGGAGTCATTGGGCCATACTTCTTCCGAAATAATGCTGGAGAGTCAGTTACCGTTAATGGAGACCGGTATAGAGCCATGATAACCGACTATTTTGTTCCCGAATTGGATGGCATGAATGTGGATGAGTTGTGGTTCCAACAAGACGGCGCTACATGCCACACAGCGCACGTCACAATCGATTTATTGAAGGAAACATTCGATGAGCGCATAATTTCGCGGAATGGACCTGTCAATTGGCCACCAAGATCGTGTTATTTGAAACCATTCGATTATTTTCTTTGGGGATATGTGAAGTCGCTCGTCTACGCCAACAAACCAGAAACGTTAGGGGACTTGGAAGCCAACATTCGTGGCGTTATTGCCAACATACGGCCCCATATGCTCGAAAAAGTGGTTTAAAATTGGACCTGTAGAATTGGATTTATTCGAGCCAGCCGCTGCGGCCACATGCCCGAAATCATATTTAAACATTAATGGCATAAAATTATCCTTCCAATAAAGCCAAATTGATGGACATTTAAACGATTTTCTTGTGTTTTATTTCAATTCAAAGTTCTATATCTCTGAAAAAAAACACCCTTTAGATAGATAACTCTAAATTGGCAACATTGTTTTAAGCAAAAACTGATGTAGCAGTTTCCTTTAACCTAAGAATTATGTAGTTTATTTAAGCAACTTATCAGTAATAGACTATCACTGATCCCATTACAAAAAGGCCTTCAAAAGAAGCCAATTACGGCCGTGTTTTGTGATTCTAAAATAAAAATTGCAAATATTTGAGGTTATAAAGTAAATTTGGCGTGAAAACACAATATTTTTTGACAAAGGTGTGCCAATTTTGAGTAATACCATGTTCACACTTACGGTCTTAAACGTGTTTAAGGCAAGTGTTTTAAAAAACTAAACACAACCGTTCACATTACATTTGAGACGTTTAAGGTTGACGTTTTCTCAATAAATTTTTGTATATGTGAAAAATTTCGAACAATTATGCTTTTTTATTTGTTTATTATTTTCAAACAACAAATGTTGTTGTAAATATTTGAGTATTTTTAACTAAATATTTGTTTACCAAATAATTTTTGACGTGACGCCATTTAATAGCAACACAAAGTTGCCAGAGTTATCAAAAAACGGACTGAACATACTCCATTTACGTGTTTAAGGAAGTGTTTTAATCTTAACCACTTCTTTTGAGATGTTTAACAAAATAAGTCAATGTATGGTAAAACATCTCAAAATCGTCGTGTTTAAGCCCTTAAACACGAATGAGGCGTTAAACACGTTTAAAACCGTAAGTGTGAACATAGTATAAAAATGCAAAAATTAATCACCATTCTCATATTCACCCCCCCCCCCCACCCCTTCCCTTTTACACAGTGCTGCCAAATTTTATCATTTGGTTCCCCCGGACTTGTCCTAACAAAATAATAGGTAAGGTTAGATTAGGTTGAAGAGAGTAGCAATTTCGCTCATGTCCGCGGACGTAGACTTAAGCTCGTATACGCCTGTTGTGCGCTCTCATGTGTATTAAAATCGCACCTCATCTTTATAGGACCTCAGTATTATTTCTGTAGTCCCTCCAACTTTTTCAGTCAATACCTCGTAAGGTGGGTATGTCAGGTAAGATGTCATTCCCAAAATACTGCTCCAGATAATTGCTCCGTTATCTCGATGTCCCCCATGCATGCCTTGTATTCATTGTCATCCGTGGCTCCAGTCCTGTATGCCAACGGAAATTAGAGTGGCCCGTTAAGACGCCGTTCGGCTTTCCTAGCTCTGGCTTGTTTAATTTCAATATCCCAATTTGTTTTGTCTTCATTCCGAATCGCCTTATAGAACCTTGGTTAGATTACCCACAGAATCACTATTCCATCGTGTCCTGTTTGTTATATTCTCCCAATTTTGTAACTCAATTTTCCCTGCTTGAAAGGCCTTGCACTAATTAAAGTTACTATCCGTAACGTTCTGGCCTTTTTCGCAAGTCCATTTGCGCGTTCATTTCCTGTTACCGGAAACCATACAGGACAACAAACGTACTGAGTAATCGTTAATCATATTATTGCAAACTAAAATGGTTCTAGAGTTTACTCTTTCGGTTTTAATTGCCGTAATTGCCGACTTGCTGTCAGTAAATACAGTGGAATGTCTCTTGAGCGGACACCGAAGGGACCATTGAAATGTGTCCGCACAAGGGGACTGTCCGCTCAAGAGAAAGCAATGCTTTGCTTATGGAGCTGTCGGTACACCTGTAAAAAGTGTCCGTATAAAGGGGGTGTCCGCCTATAGGAAATGTCCGTTAAGGGAGATTCCACTGTATATTGACATATGTGGCCCTGATATTCACACTGATCCATTTTAAAACCTCAGTGATGGCACGAACCTCCTCCCGGAAGACTGTATTATGGTCAGGCAAGCGGAAGTAAGTTTCGGTCTTAGGTCCGTTCATTCCCCTAGCTTCGAGCCAGCAAACTCTCACGGATGTTTCTTTGTTCCAGGGTCGATTGACCCAGCAGTGTCTTTCCGGTATCAATGTCTCGCATTCAGTTATAACTTTAGTCCCACGTACCGGGCCGGGCATTTCCATTGTTTGGGGGGGGGGGGGGGGGGAGGATGAGGGGTTTATTATGTAATCCGAATCAAACGGAAATGTTTATTACTCGTATCTGTCCAGTGACCTCCATATGTTCCATATGACCTCCATATGTTATGGTGTTGTATGTTGTCTTGCAATCCATTCCCCCATTACTTAAAAAAATAATATATAAACCTTTTATTCGTTAAAAGGGGGAATAGTGGAATATGTACATCTCTAACACGTCGTCAGACCAAGGCGTTTTTATTTATTTTATAAAAATGTTAGATTTTGGAAAAAGGAAAAATGAGATACAAGTGACCTTGTCAGCCTTGCTGATAATCAGCTGTCGGAAAACGAATTCAACTTCTTTAGATCCCAACTGTCAAAATAAGTTTTTCTTCTCATGCTTGTTCATATTTTAAGTGGAAACAAAATTAAAAAGTGTCTGTCAGAAACTCTCCTGAAAATATTTTGTGATAGATAGTAAAATAATATCTTACCAATATTGTCGATAGATGTTGTAGTGATAAGGTTGCCTGTTTCTGAATTTAACTTGGTATTTATATACTTGTACGAAGACCAAATAAGGTGAGAATCTTGAAGAGGAATATGACGGTAATTATCGAAAGAAGAAGCTGACATGGCAACCATGGAAGTAAGGCCAAGATGTTATTCCTGAACCAAACAACTCTTAAACTCTTAAAGAAGACTTGCTTACCAAAATTCTTACTGAATACTGTCCAATAGGCCCGTTGACTGCGCTTATGGTTTTGCTCCGTAAAGACTTCTGTAGAGATTGTTTAAAGAGTATATAGAAGCAGTGGATCACGAAGCAGCCATTCAGGACTTCAAAAGTATTGACTTCTATGGAAGTGAGACTATTCGTGGTTCTGACGGTTCTGGCAAATGTCACTCTAACTAACCTCATTACATACATACATAGACTTGAGCAGATAGTTTAGAGTATAGAATGTTGAGTGATGCATTTTTCCTCCAACGGGGTTTTCTTTAATTTGGAATAATTTTCCGGCATTCCGCGCCAAATCGTTTCAAAGTATAGAATGTTAGTCATACTATTAAAGGGTATTATAATGTATTTCCTAGTGAACTCAGAACGATCAACGTATATAAATAGATTCGCATGCTTGTAGTTCAAATCTATTTATTACCTCATTTGCAAATATGTAAAGTGGCAAGTTGCCAGCCAATTTTAGGGATTTTAATCACATAAGGATCCTGGACAAGTTTGAGAAAAATCTTATCGGAAGTTTCAAAAAGGTGGAAAGCTGCATAATAACCAGAATAGTTTAGTTTGACTAATTTCCCAGTTTTGGGGCCGACCCTTAAAATATATTTTAAATGAAATTGAAATTTAAACTGAATTGTCTCATTGGAGCATCATTGCATTACGATCCATTTTAGCAATATTAAAAAGAAGACCTAAATAATTCCCAAAAACCTTTCTCATATAGTAATGTCCTCCCAGTGATGAGTCAAATATTTAATAAGAGTTGGATTAAAATGACTCTTTCAATTCTCTGTAGTTGAGAACAACTTCTCTGAATTTTGAGATTTCCAAATATTTCAACTTGAAAATTGTTTTAGGCACTCTATTAAAGACCTGTTATACCTATTTAATGGGTTATTTTTCTTGCCATTTATCTTCTTTAGCACGAATTTTATTACTTTTTATTCTTTAAGAAAATGCAGTTTGCATACTAAAATCGCTTATTTCTTTTTAATATTTGAGCTGTGAACTTGAAACGAATCAATAAGAGGTTCAATTTTCTGCACATTAATTACACATTCAATACAAATTCACTTTTTATAATGGCAATACATGAAAAACATAAAAATATTTCAAATGAATTTTATTAACCTTAAAATTTAACTAGATAAAAAAAATAATTAAAATCTTAAAAAATTTTATTTTCAGTTGGCAATAAATTCATCATCAATATTTAACAGTAATTGAGCAAAAGTGAAAAGTATTTTTCTATTCATCACTTGGCGAAAGGTAAATTTTGACAAAAATACAAAATTTTGAGGCAAAAATAAAAAAAAAATATTTTAAAATAAAAGTAATAAAACCAATAATAATAATAAAATAAATTAAATATAAAATATAAATTGTAAGAAGAAAGGAAATAAAATAAATAAAAGAGATAATAAATTTAAAAAAATAGAAAACGGCACTTAAAAAAAGAAAAAACAAAAAACAAAAGAGATTAAACCCCACTTCAAGAAGAAGAAGAAACATAAAAACACAAGAAACAGAGATTAAAAGGAACAGATACAAACAAATTTCCACTCACACAACCATCAAAATGAGAATAGTATTAACTCCAGAAACTCACTGAGAGATTTCTCAATAGCTAAGCCACATATTCAAACTTTTCCTACAATAAAGCCCTCGACATATAGCTTGGGCAGAAACCAAATACCAACAAAATGGCGATAAACTTTTCCGCTTCTTTTGCGGCCTGCATAGCAGCCGGCCTTAAAGTGCCGCGCCAGATAATGTACTGCATAACTCAGGATACTGGGCAGCCTTATGTGCTGTACAAAGACTCTCAGGAGGCCGAGAGAAATGCTGCTGCTATCGGCGGTTCGGCTGCTCAATGGGGAAGTGAAATGTATCCGGGCATACAACAGCAGGCTCAAACACATTTAAGCGCACAACAGCAACAACAAAATGCTGCTGCGCAACTAGCGGCCAATGGCCAATCAGCAGCCACAAATGGACCACAACCTACTTCGCCGAATGGTGAACACAACGTTCGAGAAAATGGTGGTGATGGCGGCGGTGGTGGTGGGGGTACGGGAGGTGGGGGTGGCGTACGGCAACAAGGCTCGCCATCCACAAGTCCTTATCCCCCACAGCAACAGCAGCAGCGAGCGAATGGCGGTAACGAGGATGATGTGAATATGAATCAGGTGAGGTCAAAGGTAAATAACTAACAGTGACATAAATGTCTTTACTCATAAAATGTGCTGATGGTATACTTTTTATAAAAGATGTTTACCGAAAAAAGTATATTCTACAAAGATTTTTGTAAAATATACTTTTTATAAAATATATATCTTAAAAAATACTTTTTATAATTAATTAGTAGAATAAAATTAGATTTTATAAAACTAGCTTTTTATAAAAGGTACTTTTTACAAAAAGTACTTATTATAAACGGTACTTAGTACAAAAGGTAATTTTATAAAAGGTACTTTATCTAAAAGGTACTTTTTCTGAAAGGTACTTATTATAAAAGGTACTTATTATAAAAGATAACCTTTATAAAAGGTACTTTTTATAAAAACTACTTTTTATAAAAGGTACTTTTTATAAAAACTACTTTTTATAAAAGGTACTTTTTATAAAAACTACTTTTTATAAAAGGTACTTTTTATAAAAGGTACTTTTTATAAAAACTACTTTTTATAAAAGGTACTTTTTATAAAAACTACTTTTTATAAAAGGTACTTTTTATAAAAACTACTTTTTATAAAAGGTACTTTTTATAAAAACTACTTTTTATAAAAGGTACTTTTTATAAAAACTACTTTTTATAAAAGGTACTTGTTATAAGATACTTTTGTAGCTTTAACGAAAAATAATTTTTATAAAAAGCTATTTTTCCTAAAAAATTTATGTCGCTACTGCGATTCTCAACTCAACTCAGCTCGGTCGGCGGAGAGTCAATCAAATTATTTTTTGGTCTTGTGAATCACTAGTTTTTACTTGAAAATGTTATGGCACAACGCAACTACTCGTAACTAAAAACTCAACCCTTAGACACAGCAAAATTGCATGTTAACATCTATGCAAAACAACGTTAATTTAACATATTTCAGCAATGATTTTGCTTCATATATGTTTCATGTTAATTCAACATGATTTACTGTAATCTTCAAAGAAAACTTTTCCCTTTGAAATAACTTTATTTCGTGTTGATTTAACATTCCAGAGTTGAAATAACATGAGTTTAATTTAATGCAGTCATTTTATTTTATTAATTATTGTGATTGTGTCTATTGGCAGAGGCATCAGGAAAATGTTTGTGTGTTTTATGTATAGTTGGCCTCGCCTGTCAAGATTTAAACTCAAACTCATCGCGTGGTAGTCATTGCGCTTACCACTGCAGCCACAACAAACTTAAATATTCTTTAGATACACACTAAATAAATACCATCATTAATCAAATCTTAATTACGATTAAACACGATTTAATAGATCATTAACATGAAATTAATTTATATAGTTAAAAAAAAACAAACTACGAAGATACTTGGCTTGTCTGCAAGATTCGAACCTGCGATCATCTGACTACAAGACTAGTTCACTGCCTACTAGTCGCCAGCAGAAGGTTTTCGCTGATAATTCGAATTTTTTCGCCTATTTACGAATATAAAATTCAACAACAAATCAAGAACAAGTCACACAACTGAGCACAACAATGCAAATAAATATAATATTATTTCTAATAAATTGAATATGAATTCCAATTAACATTTTTTCCATGTTGATTTTGCGTTAATATTTTTTTTTTGTGTAAGTCTAAGTAGTGAATGGCAATACCAACTTTATAAATTGTATTGACTCTCAAACAACAACACTAAGTTGATTTGAGAATGATAAAGGGTGCTTACTTTTATAAAGCTTTTACAAAATTAACTTTCAGTTTTACTGCCTTATTTATAAAAATTATTAAGCCTTTATAAAGCCTTAATAATTTTTATAAATAATGTTATGTTAATATTTAAGGACAGTTCAACGATGTCGAAAAAATAGGTTCGTTTTAAGACTTATGTTGAAAGCTGGTTATTGTTTTCAATGTAAATTTTAGAATGTATCGTATCGATTGTACTATGCATAGTACTTTTAATTATAATTAAAAAATTATAATTTTGTTTTTGCAAAAAAAACAAAAAAAAAAAATAATAATAAACCGTCTTTTTTACTCTTCCAATTTTTTTTCGCAGGCGTCTGGTTTGCAGCATCAAAACCCCAGCCAACAAACAAATCCAAACCAAAGCTCAAATGATCCCCAACAGCATCAGCAGCAACAAAACGGCAGTTCTGCCGTCGCAGGAGACAATCCAGCGGGGAATAATCCACATGTACAACAAAATGGCCAAACTAACGATCACAGTAATTTTCCTACGACAAACGGTGAACTATCCGGCTACTATGCACCACGACATCCGGGACAAGGTGCTTTAATGGCGCCGCCCGGCTTCCCACCCTTACACTATCTCAACAAGCCCGTTTTACCAGGCCTTAACGGCAGCATGGATCAAGGTGCTGCCAATGGTCCTTCTAATGGTTTAGAGGGCTACAACCTGCCCGAACTCCTGCCCGGTCAAAATGGTCCGGCAAATAGTAATAACCAACAGAATGGACCCAATCACAATCCAGCAACCACCAATGGCTCCGGCGGACGTCATCCCACCTCTAGCAGCAATAACAACTCAACTTCTGGCAGTCATAAACCTCCTAAACCTCACAGTGATCTAAGGTTGTTCAAGTGTCTAACATGCGGCAAAGACTTTAAGCAGAAAAGCACCCTGCTGCAGCATGACCGCATACATACAGATGCGCGGCCGTATCCTTGTTCGGAGTGCGGCAAACGTTTTCGCCAGCAATCGCATCTCACACAACATTTACGCATACACGCCAATGAAAAGCCCTTCACTTGCGGTTACTGCAATCGAGGCTTTAGACAGCGGGCGATACTTAATCAGCATGTTCGCATCCATTCGGGTGAGAAGCCCTTTGCGTGTCCCGAGTGCGGCAAGCACTTTCGCCAGAAGGCCATCCTTAATCAACATGTGCGAACCCACCAAGGCGAGCGACAGTTCTTGAATAAATTCTTGAAAAAAAACAAACAAAAAAAAAAGAAAATTAGAACAGAAATTTTGCAAAATCAAACCAAGAAAAAACGATAAACCGAGAGTTACAGTTTAGGGAAAATTTTTGGCAAAACAAATTTACAAAATTTTTTTTCCTGCAATTTGGAACTTTTTTTTTCGAAAGAATTATATACACAAGCACTTTGTTAACAAGGAATTGGCTTGATTTTCCAAAACTAATGGCTTTAAAAGGCCTCCAAAGAAAGAAACACTCGTTCGCCTTAAATTTCAGAATTTTGCAAACCTTTTAGAAAATTTCGCCTTTAAGGCCATTATTTTGGAAAATCTTTTTTTGTAAAAAAAAATCTGGCAAACACTTTCAAAATTTTTAAATTAACTGTATGGCTCTCATTTTTTAAATTAAGTCTAAGGAAAGTGCTGAAGCACTTCGTCGTTTCTCCTTTTACTCTCTCTCTCTCTCTCATCTCAGTAGTTTAGCTTAGTGTTAAGAAAATGCTTTAAAACAAACAAGTTTTTAAGCTTTAATAAAATAAAATATTTTTTTCTCTTCCTTTGCGCAGATGTATCGCCACATCTTATATTTAAAAACGGTCCTCATCCCACATTGTGGCCTCAAGATGTACCTTTTCCGGGCGAGGAAAATGATACGAAAAATGGCATTGCTGGCGATGGTTATCACGATGAGGATTCTCAAGGTGGCCAAGATGGTGGTATACACTATCCCGCATACTTTAAAGATGGTAAAGGTGGGTTAAGGCCCTTTACTAACTGCAAAGAAAGTTGTGAAAATGTTTGTTGTTTCTTTTTTTTTTTGAAGGTCAAAAAATCTTACCCGATGTCTTGCAACACATTGGCATCCGTCCGGCCAACATGCCACTGTATGTACGTTGTCCTATTTGTGATAAGGAATTCAAACAGAAGACCACACTGCTACAGCATGGTTGCATACATATCGAATCGCGTCCTTATCCCTGTCCCGAGTGCGGTAAACGTTTCCGCCAGCAGTCGCATTTGACACAACATTTACGAATACATACCAATGAAAAGCCATTCGGTTGTCTTTACTGTCCGCGTTTCTTCCGCCAGCGAACCATTTTGAATCAGGTACAGTTACTTATAAAATACATGCACATGTTTAATTGATCCCAAATTAAAACAAAATTAAATTTGTTTTTTTTACAGCACATACGCATACATACCGGAGAAAAACCGTATAAATGTGCCCAATGTGGTAAAGATTTCCGTCAGAAGGCTATTTTGGATCAGCATACACGGACGCACCAGGTAGTGGTACAATTAAAAAGTTTTTTTTTACTCTATTAACTGAATTCATTTCTGACACTAGAATTTGCACTTTTGTTTAGTGGATTGCATATCTTAAATATTTACTTGTTTGTTTTGGATGGCTAAGAATAAGGCTCTTATAATGAGTTGCTTTCGATCTTCGCTGTCTATAGAAAATCGAATTAAAATTTATATTATGAGCATCGAAAGTTTCGTTGAACAACGAATTTTTTATCGAACAGTTTAGCTTTCGATGAAGTATTTTAATATGAAAAATTATTAAAAGCGACTATAGTCGAAGATTGAAATTTGGTCATAATAAGGGCCTCAATTTCCATTACCGTGTATGATTCTTGCGCGCAAAATCTCAAAAATTCTTTGAAATTTTCAAAATCACAGTAAGTTTTATATTCACCATAGCTATATTTTTTGTGTAATGCTAGTCATAATACCAAATGATTGTTCGATCAGTACTTTCGACTGCCAAAGTTGTATCCCACTTTGTGATATAAAATTCTATAAATAAAAAACAGTTTTTTTCGTCTACTGGAAATTTTTAAAAATTGAGTTCATATCAAATGTAAGAGTTTTTTTAACTAACAAAAGAAATTGTAGAGCTGGAGATCAGTTTGTTTTAGTGATTTTTATTTTATTTCTACAATACAATGATGGAATTCTTATGAATAACGAATTTATGTATTAATAGAAATAGAAAATAGATACATAATTTCTGAAGCTTCGAATTTAATCCAAACTTATATAACTTAGGCCCTTATTATGGGCAACTTTCTATCTTAGACTTTAGTCGAAAGTACTGATCGAACGAATTTTCATTTATTATTATGACGAGCATTTTACAAAGAATGTCCTTATTGTGATTTTTAAAATTGGTAACAACTTTACCTAAAAATAAAAACTAATCGTTTTTAATAATTTTCCTTATTAAAATATTTCATCGAAAGCTAAATTTTTTTCGATAGAAAATTCGTTGCTCAACGAAATTTTCGATGCTCGTAATATGAATTGAACATTCGAGTTTTGATGTTCGACATCCAGCGAAGATTGAAACGAAGAAAAAGAAGGGTGCATATTTGCTTGCAAGGGATGATGTAACCTTCAGTTCAGGGTGGGTCAGATAGTGGAAATTCAGTTGGGACAGTGAATATACTAAGTCTTAGTTTACAGTATGCAAATCTTATTGCTAAGCTAATTAGTTTGTTATCACGAATACCAGTGATCGACTAAAACAGTAAGGGCTATTATAACACCCATAACCCACCCTCATAACTTACCAATTTCATTTATTTATTTATTATTTAATTTAAAAAAAAAATCGGCTGTGGGTAAAATTTGGCAAAATTAATGTCGAAACCCGATTATTTACCGATCAAAATTTTTTGGTCGACATCGAAGTCGATTAATCTGTCCGACACTACTTATAACCTATCAAAAAAGTATTAAATGTTCAAACCGTGTTGATTTATCATTACTTTGCTTATTTACGAAATTCCGAAATTTTGCTTTTTCGAACATACCCATAATTTGCAAATTTATAGCAAAAGATTTGTTTACCATTTATCATTTTTCTTTACTTCTGAAATTAGTTACAAAATCCAATTATATACAACAACGTTGAAAGAAAAGTACTTTAAATTTGCATTAAGCACTGAGAGAAATGTATTAACAGAAACATAAAGAATTTGTACTTACATAAATAATAGTTTAGGAAAGTAACACGATATTGAGATTAAATTTAAATAATAGTGTATATGTCTCAGCAAAAGCTAGTCCCTACGAGATTTTGAGTAGATTTCCCATACACAACAATATTTACTCGTCGCTAGATTTTGTCGAAATTCTACTTAAAATCTAATAGTACTTAGTGAAGCAGCTATTGCTTTTTCAAACTGTTCTACAAAAGGTGTGTGAGTTAGCTAATTACTGTTGTTTGGTTCTAGTTAACCCCCGACTAAAAAAAGGGGTGTTATAAGTTTGTATTGTGTGTCTGTGTATCTGTGTGTCTGTCCGTGTCCACGTACAGGCCAAACGGCTGGACCGATTTTCATTTAGTTTTTTCTGTTTGAAAGATGACTTGATCGAGAGGATTCTTAGCTATGTTTGAAGAAAATCGGTTCAGCCGTTTAGAAGATATAACACCTTTTCTGGAAAAAGTCGGGGGGTTTTTAAAATTTTTAATTTTTGTTATTTAGGAAAAACTTCAGTTAATGGTTTTTGTTTTGTCATAAAGTATTCAATTGAAATCTACTAGATTTCGTGGAAGTGTAAATGTCCTATTAAGGGGCTATTAACATATTACGTAACGCTATCTCCGGAGTTTTTATACTCCTTCTCTTCTTATAACCTTCTCTTTGGTAACCCTTTTTACAAAATTTTCAGTATAAATTTTCTAAACCGTAACAAATCCTTAACAACCCCCTAGAGCGTTACGTAATATGTGTATAGCCCCTAAAACAATACAAATAAAAGAAAATTTTCTAATATATATTTTTTTTTCTTAAAAAAAAAATATTTTCAGGGTGATCGTCCCTTCTGCTGTCCTATGCCAAATTGCCGTCGGCGTTTCGCTACCGAAAACGAAGTAACCAAACACATTGATAACCACATGAATCCGAGTGCGACAAAGACAAGGCGGGCCAATAATACCAACAGCAATACAGCACACTCAGCGGCTGCAGTAGCAACAGCAGCAGCTGCTGCAGCGGCCAATCATTTAATGAATGAAACCAAAAATGCAGCAGCACAACAGTTTCTAAACAACAACAATCCAGTTGCACAGCCGGTGGAAAACAAAAGCAATCTACTACCGCGTTCAATGGGAGGTGGGGGAGCAAATCCAGGATCGCAAGTGAAAAATGAATTGTACTTCCCTCAATGTTATGGACCACCATTCCAACATCCCTTTCAAGGTCAACCACAAGCAGCTCATGCCGGTCCCGTACAACCACCTGTATCGGTGAGCGTGGCAAATTCAGTAGCACCAGGCGTAGTTGTGCAACAAAACGCTGGCAGCTCGGTAGTGGCTCAGTGACATCTCCCAAATGTGGGAACAACAGCAACTGTGACGTCGGCTGGAGGTAGTGGTGGTGGTGGTGGCGGAACTGCCGCTGCCAGTAATGCTGGTAGCTCGAATACAACAACAGCTCATAATCATCATCAGCATCAACAACAACAACAGCAACAACAGCATGCCAGCAGTTCTGCTAATCAAGCACCACAAACTGTAACACTGTCGATAACATTGCCGCCCGTGGGAAGTATGCCACCCACAGCAGCCGCCGTAGCAGCAGCTGCAACGGCCACCTCTTCGCATCATCATCAGGGCCACACAACGCACGCTCACAATCAACCGCCACCAGCTCATCCACCACCTACAGGACCTCCACCTACTCTATCCCATGCTATTCCTATACATCCACATATACACTCAATATTCGGATCTCTATGATAATATCAACAATCCTAAGTATACAATGATTTTTCTTAAAAAACCTACATATATTTTTCTGATGTTTTAGCACATATTGACATAAGTAACTTTTTTTATTTATGTATATTTAAAAATAACAAGAGTCCTTTTTAAGCGTTTAAGCTAAACGAATAGATATGCTGAGCAAAATCATAAGAATTTTCAAATTCATACAAAAGCAAAATGCAAGCAATTACATACATACAAAAAATGTTTTAGAAACGTATACATTTTTAAAATTAAGTCAAACATCAAAAATAAAAACGCTGAAGCGTTTCATTTTTTATTTTCTTTTAAAGAAAGAGCAACTAGTCTTTTCGAAAAGGACTCTAAACTTGGTAAACTTACATAAAAACAAATACATTTTTTTACCTTTCCCTGAAATAATAAATAAAATTAATATATATATATATATATATATATATATATATATATATATATATATATATATATATTATTTTACGCATTAAAAAGTTATAATTTTAAATTAAAAAAATCATTACTTCACTATATTCTTAAAAAAAAGACTTAAAAACACGAAATGTATTTTTGCAATGTGTTTCAAAAAGAAATGGAATATAACAGTACAAATCAAATTGAAATTATTCACAATGATGATGAATGCCGTAATATGAAATGTCTGTCTGCAAGTGCGCAACTCTGATTTATATGATTCACAATAGTAGTGACTATGCTTAAAATAAAGTGAGCTGTAAATTGTTTGCTTCTAAAATTGTGCAAGAAAATTAAATTAAAATTAGTTGTGTTTGAATATAGTATATGCATTAAAGTATAAGTTCATAGTTAAAGTGATAATTGCGGAGAAAACATTTAGCATGAATTAAGGTATGTTGTGATAAGGTTGTATTTAATGATTTTTAACTTGTGGGTCTCAAAAGTGGCCAATTTGATATTGGCCATCTCAATAATGCTTAAAGCGTATGTTTGCAATAATCTGGCTAGAATAATATTGCCGACTATGGGTATAATGCATTCTTTTAGTAATTTTTAATTACCTAGTACAAGTATTTACGCCACCCACGAGTGAGAATGTTTTATTGTTTGCTTTGGGAAAAATATAGATATGTACATACATACATATGTAAGTACATATCGCTCATTTACTAAAACAATGTCATAACTCAAAAAATTTAATTTTTGAACTAATGATGCCGAATTAAGCTTAAATTTGACGTGACATAGCCATAACGCCATAACCATAACCAGACCAAAATTCAATTGGTTTCTATGTTAAGAGTTATGGCGAGTCACGTATAGGCTCAATCAGACGTGACATAACCATAGCCATAGAGAGCAGCCGTTCGAACCAAACTAATGCGCAACACTGTATTCGATTATACGTGACTAGCCATAACGCCATAACTCTCACCATAGAAACCAATTGAATTTTGGTTTGGTTATGGTTATGGCGTTATGGCTATGTCACGTCTAATTTAAGCTTATAATCGAATACAGTGTTGCCAATTAGTTTGGTTCGAACGGCTGCTCTCTATGGCTATGGTTATGTCACGTCTGATTGAGCCTTTAATCCTCATATCGCTCATTTACTTCAATAGTGGCATAACTCAAAAAACTCATTTTTTGAAATGAAAAATGAGTTTTTGAGTTAATAATGCAGAAAGATGCGGCATTTCGTATTTTGTCTTGTGTAAAAATATCATATAAATAGCTTGTACCATCACCTCTTGAGAGAAGAATTTTTTTTTAATTTCTCCATTGAGTTGTATGCAAATTGAAAACTTAAAACGCGTTTTCTGCAAAACTGGTTTTTTTGAGTTGTGCCACTATTGAAGTAAATGAGCGATATCATTACTCATATTGTGTATAAATTTCATACAAATATCTTGCATACTCAACTCTTGAGTAAAAAATGAAATTTTCTTTTTCTATTAAGCTGTGTGCAAATTCAAAACTTAACGCATTTTCCTGCAAACTAGTTTTTTTAGTTATGACGTTGTTTTAGTAAATGATGAAATGGAAATGCAGAACAAATCGGGTTTAGGTCCGTCCTCCTCTCAAAAATAAGTAAAAACTATCCCACCCGATAGAAAATTAAAAAATTAAATTAAAAAATTGGCGTCGAGTCTTAGTTTGCGAGCATAAAATTGTGATAAGATATATTTTTTTCATGCAATGCGATCGATATGAATTGGTATGATTTTAAAGCTCTTAAGAAGATCTTTAAGAATTTACTGAAATTCAAAAAAATTCATTAACTCATTTTCTCCACCATGGTTTTTCCTAACACTGCTTAGTCCCTATTTACACTAATCAAGTCTTATTGTTAAGCTGATTAGTTTATTAGGAGAGAGAAATGAGGGGAATAGAAACATTTCTTTTGTATAGTGTGATTTGGGACTTACTAAAGATTCTATGTATAGCTTCACGCACACAACTATGTGATTGATGAGTTTATTTCATCGTCTCTAGTGCACTTTAAACTTTTTTAACAATTCACAATTTTACTTGCATATACAAATGTCGCTTGTACGTAAAATTATTAAGAGCAATTCTCATGTGCAGTGCTCGTTTCGAGAATGCCCCACACTCTAGCAAAATTATTAAATGCTTTAGGATACTGGTTAAGATTTTTTGCATGTTCTACAATGATGTGTTTTTAATACTAAAGCGCACAAAAATTTGGTTTAAAGTACTTTCGATATCGTAATATTATTCGAGCCTTTACAAAGGCAACAAGATGCCCGGCATTCCCTGCATACAGTTGGATAGGTTCTTGTTGAATTTCTTAATGAAAAAAGTATTCAACGAAATATATTTATGGGATGGTATTTATTCGAATTGAAATCATGCACCCATGCAAATATTAAACTATGATTTCATATTCTTCTTGTGTCAAATTTTGGCATTCGATATCGATCGAAACTTTAAAATATTACAATAGAGTTTGAATGGAAATATTTTTTTAAATTTTGTTCGAAGCGAATATCGTAATTCCCCCCCGCCCCACTCGTAAAGTATGGAAACAGTATGAAATTTCCTATCTTAACATAAGAGCGTTTAATAGACATAAGAGTTTTGTATAAAACTTTCAATTAAAATTACTATAAGAAAAAAATTCTATCACGATTAAATGAAAGTGTCTGCAGTTAAAATCACTTGTGTCAACATTGGCGGGCTATACTTTTAAAGTAGTAAATCTCCAAAAGAACTTCAAAATATGCATATAATTATATAATAATTTATGCATTTTCATGTTAAAAATTATTCTTTTGAGATATGTTCCGCTAGTACTAAAACTTTCTATTCCAATTTTAACTTTAATGCAAATTAATGAATACACCAATTACTTGCGTTTTACTTTCTCTCCTTTTAAATACATTGCAAAAATAATATTTTGAAATGTGCAAGAAATTTTTTAATTTAAAGAGCAGCTTTAGTATACTTTTTATTTTAAATACATAATAGTTTTCTTAGAAATTTTATTTTGTAAGATTTTTTTTCGTTATTTAGTTAAGGCAATTTATTATCATATATTTTGTTACTAAAAACTTTTTTTTATTAGTTAGTTAGCTATCTTTATTTGCTATTTGTATTTTAATTTATTACAAATTTTTTTTAGTTATACATATCGCTCCTCTAATGCAACATGGTTATAAATCTATAAAAGATAGTTTTGCAGAAAATTTTAAAATTTTCAATTTACACATGCAGTTCCATGAAGACATAAAAGTATTTGCTTTTCTCAGATATGAGTGTACAAAACTTTTGTACATATGAAATTTTAACTCGAGATTAAATGTGATACATACATATAACGAATTTTTCTGCATTATTAACTTCAATAAGTATTTTTAGAGATATGACAAGTTGCAATAAAGGAGCAATATGACATACATATGTATACATATTTTCATAGAATTGTGATTATTTCAGCTGTCAATTTGAAATTCTGTAAAATGCAACAGGTACATATTTAAAATAGAAAAAAACGTCTTCCCCTTTAAAATTTACTTGTTTTACAAGTAAAAAAACAAATGCTTCTCAAACCACTTTGTCCATTTAATTTTGTTGCAAAACTCATTGTAGACTCCAGTGTGCCATAAAACAAAAAAAGATATACATATAAATTGCAAGAAAGTATTCCTATAGAAATTATAAAAAGTCATTACATATTTTTTTTCCTTTAAATATAAACATTTACTATTATTTTCATCGTGTGTATTGAATTGTATAAAAGAAATATCGTTGTCTATGCGTAGATAAAAAGGCATTTATTCTATAATCTGAACTACATTAAAGTATGTAAAGTAAACATTTGAACTCTAATGTTTTTCGCTTTCTCGTCTTTTCATTTTAAATTTCTTTTTTATTATTTTTCTTCTCACTCCTTTAAAATTTTAAGTTAAGTATAAACAAAAGTGTCAAAAATTTCATTGTTTTTTTTTAATGTTTCTCTTTAAATTTTTGTTTAAGTTTATCATTACATTTTATATATTTGTAGTTATTAAGTTTTATTATTTAACTTTTAGTTGTATGTTCTTTCACAAAACACAAAATATTTATATGAATAAATTAAATTATAAAAACTTTTTGTTTATTTTCGTTTTATTTATTAATTTTTTTTTTTTTTTTTTTTTTTTGTTATTTTTGTAAAACACAAAGAAAATGGGGTATCAACTAACATTTTTGGTCACACAATCATTTGGCAAACAAAAAACAAAGACATCTTTTGGCTTATAATATCTATAAATATATTCAAAGAAAAGGCTTAAAGGAAATTAAAGCGAAAAGTTTTAAGAAAAGGAACGGGGTGCAAAAGTAACATAATTTGTATATAAATTTTATTTTATCTCACAAAAATCACCCGAATTAAAAATGACAATGAAGAAACTTTACTTCAGTTACTTGTATACATACATGTATTGAGCCATAACCGACAAAAAAGCTTATCCGACACATTTTTTCAATGCAAAAATTTGGCGATTACCATTTGAAGTCAATCGAAATTTCCATGCAAAATTAAAATTTTACGAAAATGTGTTTGATATAGAATGCCGTAATTTGCCACCTGTACAGTAAAAAAAAATTTTAGATTTCGAAACTCGCAAGTGAATAGCAGTTGAATCTCAAGTCTTGAAGAAAGTATGTAGCAACAAAATTTCAGGTGTTCTTGGATTTATTTCATAAAAGTATATTAAATTTTTGTTTAAATTTTAAAGGAACATAACAAAGGCCTTATTCATATAAAAAAATATTATTTTGGCTTACATAATTTGTTTTGTAAACCAAAACTATTTTTTTATAAATATAACAGCAAATGTTTTTTTACTTTCGTTTTGATTTCTCCTTTCAAATCGGTGATTAAAAAGAGAATAACCGCTTTTGTGCAGCTCATTGTGTTATTGTGAATGACAAGCAGTAAGAAAAACGCTTAATGAACTGCGATTTTCAGCAAAAATTAAAAATTTACTAATTCTTTACAAATTTTAACCTTTTTGGCCCCCGATTTTTTTAATAACTTTTTTGTGCAAAAATAATTTCTTTTTTGCAAAGTTTTTAATTATTAAATTATTTTAAACCAAAATAAATTACAAAAATTGTAAAGTTTGGTAAATAAATAATGTAAATACAAAAGTTTTATAGTTGGAAAAGAAATTTAAGTAAATAATAATAACAAAATATCTAAATTATTAACAAAATTATTTGTTTGGTATTTTTAAACTGTTGTTTTAATTAGACAAAATTTTATTAAATAAAATTATTATTTAGGCCCATATCATAAATTAATTAAAAAACAACACAGTAATTAAACAAAATTAAAGTTTCGGCAAACGATTTTTGGACAAATATTTAAAACATCACACACATACACAAAAATAACATATTTTTAACAAGGCATATGAAAAATAATTAGCTTTTATTAGAATTATACAAAAATAATATATATAGTAAGCAATGCATGACATGATTTTCTTTTTTTTAATGACCTAAACTAAAAATTAGATTGATTTAATTTTGGTTAATTCAGTCAGAAACAACTTTTGGCTTAAAAATTATTAAAATGAAAAAAAATATATACATACATAAGTATATAAATTATTAAAAACAAAAAAAAAAAGACAAAAATAAATCATGCCAACAAAATATAGTTCTAGTAAAAGCATAAATAATTAGACTGAATGTCACTGTGATACACTTAATGATAAAAAGAAACAACCCTTGTATATAAAACTTTTGTAAATTAAACAAAATAAGGTAAAAACATTTTAGGCACTTAACTAACAAAATTAATCAAAATTTTTTGTAAAAAGCTAAAACTAATATTCCTAAAGAAGTAACAAAATTGTTAAAATTTTAAACAAAATTATCAAAATTTTTTACTCCATTTTATGAAAAAAAAACCAAAATCTTTTGTTTATTTCCTTTTAGTTTTCCCATTATTTGTTTATCATTTTCTTTAATTTTTTAAGTTAAATGTGTGTATATAATCTCAATAAAAGCTCCAAAAATAATATACATATATTAAAGAAAACTGGACTTAAAAAAAGGAATATCAACAGAAAGGTATTTAATTATGCCCATTGCCCAGACCAAGACTTACAATACAAAAAAAAAAGGTAAAGAGAAAAAAATGTATCAAAACACAGGCTTAATCTCGTATGTAACTCCCTTTTACAACATAGGGGTTTAACTCTTTTTAAACTTTATTTTAAAAAATAAATATATATATATATATATATAACAAACAATTTTGAAAATCTTGAAAAAAATTACATAATTACATAATTATTATAATACTAAAAAAAATTATAATGAACCTTCGATAACCCATACAATTACGGACCGCAATTTTGAACAAAATTCAAAATTTTTGCTAACTTTTGGATGATTAAACACATATTATTTCTTTTTTCAATGTAAATTAAATGCAATTAAATTTGTTCACCACCAAACCTATTCAAATTGAAATAATTAATTAAAACAACAAAGCAAACCATACATACACCTTATAAAAACTATCAGCCTTATTTATAAAAATTATTAAGACTTTATATGAAAATTTGTTTTAAAAAACCTTTATAAAGTCTTAATAATTTTTACAAACAAGGCTGTATATTTCTATTGAGAATTTTCTTTATTTTTTTTTTAATAAAAGTGAATTCCCAATAAATTTAGTTCAAACAATTCTAATTCACCAAACAATATAAAAAACAACAACAGAAGAAAATATTAAGAAATGATTTTTTTAATACAATATATAAAAAATTATTTAAAAAGAACAAACAACAAATGCAAAACCAGAATGCTAACAATATGAACAAGTAAATAATAAAACCTAACAAATCTACAATAGCCCAATTTATGAACCAAAAGTACAAATAATTTTTAACAATATTTTAAAATTGCAGTCTGAAAGCCATAATAATAAATAATAAAATATACACACATACATAAATATGTATGTATGTACATATATAAAAAAAATGAAGAATAATAAATACTTTAACAAGTATAAAAAATTAACTTTATAATAAAAAAAAAAATATTGAGTAAAAAACAGGCAAACTGAACAGTTTTCGAATGAATAAAAGTTTTGTGAAAAAAAAATAAAAATTTACATAAAAATATCTGGTTGTACAAATATAAATTTAAAAGAAAATTCAGTTTAAATAAAATGGTTGATAGTTAAATTAAACAAAAGTGGGACATTTACATAAATTAAAAATTTAGATTATTTAGAGAATTGTGATGTTGCTATAGCTATCACCTGATATCATTTTTTCGGAAGTCCAAATGAAAAAAGACTATTATAGTTCTATTAGTTTACCTTCAGGTCACTTCAATAATTTCGATTCAATCGACCTAATACACGAATTCACCAAAATTTTGTTGTAAATAAAAAAAAACTTCTCAATTTCTACATTACATCTTCCACTCATTAAATTTTAGAATTTATAAAAATGCAGTCTCTATTTCGTCGGTTGGTGATTGGTTTGCGGCAAAATATATTCAGCATGCATTATCTCTGCAGCAAACCAATAACCAACCGACGACTTGTGAACTCATTTACAATTCGCATAGAAAACATATTATAACGTAACGATAAAGCAAAGTGTGGAACGTGGAAAAATTTAAACAGAGACGAATTTTCATTATAAAGTTTTTTAGTTGGATCTAAAAAAAATTAAAAAAATTCCTATTGTGCCCTCTCTCAAAAGCAGTTTGTTTAAAAGAACAAAAATTTCCCTAATTTGCCTTACTTTTGGGCCACACGTTCAATTTTTGACTTTCAATTCCATTCAATTTTCAATACACTCACACTTTTTTCACAAACACAATCAAACTTTTTAAATTGAAAACTAGATTGATTTCAAATTCACCTATCCATTTAAATGGCAATTTAGTTTTCAATTTGAACGGCTGGTCACAGCACACATTGATTGAAGCTACAAATTTGAGTTGTTTCTTCGTCGGTGGCATTTAAAAAATGAAATTGATTATCATTTTGAGTCACAGCTATCAATTTCAAGGAATTTTGACACACAATATGTGTAATGAAATTGAAAGTCATTTATTGAACCTGTGGCTGCAGCGTTATAAAAACCTTTGTAATTATTTTAAATTCTCTTTTTTATCTTTAATACATACTTATACATACATAAATACATATGTACATACATATTGAATCTTATTCCCAAGGCACATTTTTTGATATGCCTTGCTTATTCCTTGCATTTTAGTTGCTATAAACTTTTGTAGTGCGCGGCTGTGTTTAAGTAAATTTTCGGCTAAATTAATTAAAAAGATGGGATAGAATGCGGAAAATTTTTAAAAATAAATACAATTTAATAAGAATATACTTGTGGATGTATGTATATACATACACGATTGTGTAGTATGTACATATACATATGTACATTCTTTGGCAATATAAACATTTTTCTTAACAACCCACTGTGCCCAAAAGCCGAAAGTGCCGCAAAAATTATTTCCAAATAAGCAAGCATCAGAAAACTTGGTTTGCAATAACTACCCCCTCCCCCGCCCTTTGGAAACACAATTTCTGAATCTGTTTTATGACATTTATTCGTCGATGCATAGTAAGTATGTACGTATGTAAGTATATAGGGATGTACATATCTTCCTACACCTAGTAACAGTAGTAGACATTCATTGCGTTTAAAATAAGTTAAAAACAAAGCACATACACATGTACATATTTTATGTATGTAATACGTAGATATGAATACACAATGTATATTATACATACATATTAAAATTACTACGTTTTTATTTGGAAAATCCATTTTATCTATTCCCTTAAATTTATTAACATCTCTTTCCCCTATTCCAAAAAGTCCAATTAGTAAATATCCTATTACAACTAATTCTTAGCAAAATCTGTTTTGTTTATGTGTTTCGAAATAATATAGGGAGTTTTTCCATATTCCTTGTTCCCCTTTTTAAAAAAAAAATCATTTGCAAGCTTTGTCCCCGTTCATAAAGTAAAAAATTTGCACCGAAACATTTTTAAATTGTCTTTTGAAACTGCATTCGTCTGCGCACTCAAATTTCTGTTTTGCTGCTTAATACATTTCAAAGTCAAAGTTTACACCCCTTTTCCACACGCAAAGTCTTAATTCAACTGGGAGAAAGACAGAAAAAGACTGTAGTACTACCTATGTCTTTCACACAGCTGAATTAAGACTTTTGAAAGTAAACTTTGCGTGTGGAAAAGGGGTATTACTTTTACCCCTTTTAGAGAATCTGAGGCTTACTTTGCAGAAAATGCTTTCTTTTAGATGAAATAAAATAACTGAAAAGAATATGCGCTAACTTCGAAGGCTCGAAACTCTCAGTTTTTATTTTTCTCGCAATCTGTATAGAATAGGAGGAGTTAATTCTCAGTGAATGTATTCCCGAGGAATATTTGGAATTTTGACTGGTTATACTTTTCTCAAATGCATGTTTATAAAGCCTTTTTAAGTTTTATAAATAAGGCTGTAAATATTTTTTGTGATACGCGCCATTTTCCGTTTGCTCCGTAAAATTTTTCTCTTCCCTTTTTCAATTGCAATTAAATTTTTTCTTGGCCCCTCTCAAAATCAACTTGAGTATTTTTTTGTGCTTGTTCTCATAGTTAAAATAAAAAGCTTTCTGCATTTCTCCACATTTTTTTCGAATTCAGTAGTTGCAGTGCGTGAACGGCTTGAAAAAAACTGACTCATCTTTCTCAAAAACATTTTTTTCGAAGTAAAAATTTCCCCTACTGCAGCTAAATTTTTCTGTTTAGTTGTTTTGGTGTTTTATAAGTTTTGTTAATGCATGCAGGGATGGAATTGTTATGTTTTGTTTTAACTTGCTACAACTATTTAAAGTTGCCAGATATTATTTTTATAAAACCGCCGTACTCTTAAAATAACGTTTATATTAATTCAAAGCACCCATTTAACATAGCGTCTACAACTGCGACTAACTCTGATATAATATTTGAGAGAACGTCGGCAGAATTACAAAAATAAAATGCCGATATATCTCTTCATGTCATACAACAGGACAACGTAATTTTACTTTTCTTATAACATTTCATTTTATGCAAATTCTCATCGAGTTAACATGTATTAATTTTATATAACTATTCATTTTGTTTTTACTTTTTTCCACAAACTTTAATTTATAAATCAATTAAACATATAAAATCCCAGAAACTTTGTCCAAAACATTGTTTTTCATTTATTTTAATAAACACACACATGCATACTAATTTATTTTCATGAACGTGTAGTTTTTTGACACTTCATATCATAAGATTGTTGTTATAGGATTTCTTATAACAACGCTCTTATAATAAATCTTATAAGATTGACATAACACTAATTTGAAGTCTAGACGTAACATAATTCTCTCTGCGATTGAATTTGACGCTCTTATCTTACATATTATGTTAGGTGGAGACCCTATGTAACACTGCAATTATTACACATGCCACTAGTGGCTTGCCAGTGTTGTGTACGTATTATCAACGAAAAATTGTTCGAAAAAGTCGAATCTCTTGCCATTTGCTTTGCTGTTTACACATGCCATTGCCACTTCATTTTAAAAATGTCGTCGAAGCGAGCTGGCTCAGTCTCGCTTCCATTTTTACTTTTCCTTTTTTTTATAGAATAGAGTTACCTAGTACGTCACAAAGGCACATTCTTGAGGAAACTATTAACACTTATTATTATTGTTATTATTATTGTTATTTTAATAATATTAGTTCTTTATAATTAACAAACTTCAGTTTTTCACACACAAATCTAGTAATAAATCATAATAACACATTTAACAAGCTAAAATATTAATTTAATTTTCACAGTAATCCAATAAATTTGCATCAAATGTTTAACAGGGTAACACTTTTCTTCGTTTTGACATTCAATGGCATGCAACTGCCAAATTTTCACTCGCATGCAAATTTTGTTGCCACTGGGGCTGCCATTGCGAAAAATTTGAGTGTGTTAGTGAAAAATCGTGAGTATATTGAGTTTTTCGAAATGGCATGCCACTATAGTGGCATGTGTAAATGGTATGTAAAAGAAAGCGCAATTTTACACCATCAAATGCTTAACGACATTCGTGTATTAGGATTATTTGACATAGTGCTGCAATTGATTTTACTATGAACCATTTTATTTACTTATAATAAGATCAAAATTAAATCTTAACTAAAAAGTCCTTTCTTCTTTTAATAAAAAAAAATTAATAAAAAACAACATTTAAATATATAAAAATTATACGTATTTAGTGTTTAGAAAGTAATGAAAAAAATTTTGTTTTAATTTTTCAATAAAACAAAAAGTATTTATTTCTTCAGCAAAATCATTATCCTGGCTTTCAAAAATAATTCAAAATTACAATTCAATTTGCCTACCAAAAAATTACAAACAATAAAACTAAATAAAATATTAAATAAACAAAAAAATTAAACTCAACCGAAAGAAAAAAATCAATAAAAATAGCCGCTTTCTGCAATAGTGATAATAGTTTTTAAGTCATCTTGAGTAAAATAAAAAAGAACAACATATGAAAAAGCCAATTCAGTTAATTAATTTAAAGTGAAAATACTATTATTATTATTATTATTATTAATAAACCAAACAAAGAAAACAGCAAGATTAAACCATAGTACTAGTATTTAAATTTAAAACAGTATAAAGATTTTAAGTAAAAAATATTGAATGTTTATTTACTTATTACATATAGGAAGAAAACTATCTTTAAATCATTAAATATCAAATAAACAATATTAATTTTAGTCAAAATAAATTGATTTGATTTAGTTTTCTTTTATATATACACATATATGTATATATATATATATATATACATATATATATAATTTAATTCGTTTTGCTAATAACATTTTGTCATGTGCAATAATGCAAAATTTTACCTACTTTTAGCTATGAAATACTACTTTTCATTAAAGAAATAAAAACAAAAGAACATTAAGCGAATACATACCATATACATAAGTGTTGTATGAATTAAAAACAAAACAAACATGTAAGAAAATAAGCAAGAATTAAATAAAACCTTCAACAGAAAATAGTGAAATGATTGATTGTATGTGGAAATAAACAGCAATAAAGAACTGATAAAAATTTATAAAAAGAAAATCCCAGCATAAACATTGAAATCGGAAATAAATGAAATAAAAACTAAATATTTTTATTTGTTACACAAACATTTTTTTTAACAACAATAGCCTCATTAGCCATAGTAAAATTTAATTAAAAACCAGCCAAAGTTAAACAAAATTTTATTTGAAAATATTTGAAGAAATAGTTTAAGAAGTTTAAAGAACTTATATGATTGTTTTAACATATAATTTCATTTAGTAATATGATTTATTAATCAAAATAAGGTTCCTTGTAACTAATTAAAATACAATATTATATATAAAATAGGTAATACTTATTAAATAGTTGTATAAAAATATTCTTATTGCAATTTTTTTAATTTTTCTATATTATTTTTCCATAGTATATTTTAAAGCAACATGTTAAACACAAGCGCCTATATAATAAAACCAAAGCGTAAGACAGTTAAAAATTTCAATAAAACTATTTCTTATTTATAAGCAATTCTACAAAACTCATAGATTTTATATAGCTTATAAATCTAACAATAACGAAATAAATTGTTTAAATAACAATAACAAAACAAGCCGTTTAGAATTATATAAGATGTTGAAATATATAGTTAAAAAAGAAAAAACAGCAATTTACTTAAAAAAAAATAAAATATTAATCCATTAAAATAATTATAACAAAAGTTTTAAAAAGTAACCCTGCGTCTATACCTGATACATTTTTATCATGACAAATGTCAAATTCAATATAGGAAAAACAGCTAACATAAAATAAATTATTTTTCAATATAAAGTTTGACTTTTGTCATTGTGAAATTATATCAGGTATAGAAGTAGGGTAATATCGCTATTCTACCTCGGTATTTATTGTGAGCATTATTTATGTTTAATTTGAGTACATCCAAATTTTTTCAGCATTTTAAATTGTTCAACGTTGCTCTGTATGTAAATCTTTTTCTGATAAATCTTCAAAAAAGTTCACTTATTATTTTGGATTTCTTTAACCTAGGGCTTACACGTGCAAGTGCAAGTTCGAAAAACTCAATACACTCAAACTCTTTTACTAACACAACTACACTTTCGGCACTTGCAGTCTACTTCCAACTCAACTGCCAAGGAATTTTACAAGACAGTGACTTGTTTCACTTGCAGCAAGTAAATCAAGGCGAATTGATATAAGGTGGTCTTGATTTGCAACTCTGCGTATTCGCCTTGTATATTTGATAGTGTAAAATTTCCTGCTGTCAAAATATTTCTTAACGTTTTGGTTCATTTGACAGCAGGAAATTTATGTCAGCTGGCGAATTAAGATCACCTTATGTGAATTCGCCTTGAAGTAAATGGAAAGTTAGCTAACAGTGTTGCCCTATTAACACTTTAGTAGAAATTAACTGGATCTCAGTGTAATGTTATATTAGTTTTTACTAATTTTAAATACATTTAAAAGCTAATTTAATATTTATTTTATTAAATATTCATAAATCAAGCGGTTAATGAATTTTTTAGACATAAATAACATTAAAATAACACGAGTTAAGTTCAATACTATCTGGTTCCCTCAAAATTAAACTTTTTTATGTTATGGACAACTCTGCAATAAAAGGCAAACATGCAAGTTGCAAGACAGTCGGGAATTTGTATGAAATTTTCGTTGATAATACGTACACAGAGCTTGCATGCAAGGTACTTGCATGTCTAAACGCGGGGTAAATGTTCTCTTGAAACAAACATTCTGGAAAAAATCGTCTAATAAATGTGGCATGTTGGAAGGCAAACGATTTTTGTAGAACATCTCTTCAAATATGCTTTATAAAAAATAATACACTTTCCCATGCCTGTGTTAATGAAGTGCTGCCAAGTTCATACATTTTATATTGAGTGCATTTTGTGCAACGTAGTGGTCTGGCTAAATTTTCTTAAATGGTTTGAAAAAGGACAGTGATTGATTTTTTCGAAATTCAAGTTTTACTTATAAATAAAGTGTAATTACGGAAATATTTTTATTAATAAATCGGAGCCACCAAATGTATAAGTCGCCAAATGAAAGAAGGATTTAAGTTGTAAGCCTATCAAATTGTAAAATTTTCTTTTAAAATTGTTAAATGTGTGTGTAGTATACGTAAGAATTAACGGTAATTATAGCGTACCTTTTTTAAGGTTATTTTGAAGTTTCGTTTGTTTTAACTTTGTTACTACATTTAAGTAAATTTGTTCAAATTTCCACAATTTGGAGGCCATTAGTGCATACATATATTATAATATTATATTATATGCTTACATATGTGAGTGGATGTAAGACTTACATTGTAAGTGCATACTTACATACCTACCACCACGAACAAACAATGAATGAGCGGTATTTTATAGTAGTTTAAAGATTCTACCAATTCATTTTCTTTAAGTATGTTGCTTCATTTAAGAAATTTGATCAAATTACTACCACTTTGGTGGCCATTAGTGCATATTTATGCATTCAAACATAGTCTTAAAAAATTAAACAACAGCTTAAGCTCTACCCTATTGGAGAACTCCCACTTCTACTTATGTATGTATAGTGTAAAGTAAATTTTTTTTACGAAACTCGACTTATTCAGGGCTATCGTGAATAAAATTCCACGTGAAATTTTTCCGTGGAATTAATTCCAACTAATAGCAAGTAATAGGGAAAACAAAAAATTCTAATTGGAAAAGGGAGAAATTTCACGCGGAATTTTATTCATGATAGTCCTGATTATTAAAAATCAGAGCCACCAAATTTATGTACATACATACATACAATGTATGCATAAGTCACCAAATAAAAGAAAGAATGGAAGTTGTAAGTCTACCAAATTCTAAAATGTTCTTAAAAAATTGTTAAATACCTACATAAGTATGAATGAACGTAGTAGTTTAAAGTTGCTACCAAATCATTGTGTTAGACATTAGTGCATACATATTGTAAGTACATACGGTGAGCCACCAAGAACTTTCCAACATAGTCTTAAAAACTTCAATAACAGCTTAAGCTCTACCCTATTAGAGGACTCTTACTTTACCTTTGTTCGCCCAACTCAAATACATAAGTTAATCTTATGCACTTCGTTATTGAAGTTTGCCACACAGCCGTTAAAGTTTTGGGCTATACGTATGTACATATGTATATGTATATCTCGTCCTGGCATTCTCCGTTGATTCTTGGAGCAGATAAACGGAAAAATTTTCTTGGGGTTCTTTAATAAATTGCTGTGTTTTTTAAATTCATCGATTTCGAACGAATCTGTAGAATTTATACTGCGCTTTATTCCTTTTTTAATAACATACCTATTCCATTCCATATTGTATGTACACATACACATTTATTCTGGTTGCCGACATCGACCTCACTTTAACACAATACCAGAAAATTGGAGCTTGTTTACTCGCTCTCGAGAACAATTGTACGCTACTGGCAATCTATTTCCGTTCCCTAAGATGTAGCATAAACGTGCCAACAGCAGTAGTCAGTTGTTTTCGACAACAAGCCCCAATTTTTTGGTGTTGTGTTAAAAGGACGTCGATGTTAACAACTGGAATAAGGGTAATTTATTGCAATAGAGCCATAACTCAAAAAAGCTAGTTTGTTCGTGTACATGCAATTTTTACACAACATAAAATATGATAACTATCTATGACGATTTTTTCTGCTTTAACTCCAAAAACGCATGTTTATGTTGCAATAAAAGAGCAATATGTAATTTACGATATATGAAATACCAAGGTATATTTATTTGACATAAAGCCTTTATTTATTTAATTTGAAAATTTGGCTTGTTTTTATGGTTAAGCAATTGTCTATATGCATTTCGTTCCCGCTTTTGGAACTCAAAATAGTATTAAGAGTCTTACTATAAACATACGAAGTTTGTTAGCTAAATTCAAAAATTTTTTGGGTTGAAGTCTACTGACGAGTTCCAAAAGTGGGAAGGAATTTAAAATCTAAAATTTAGTTTTTCAAATATGCTCAAAAAATAAAAACTTGCTAGCACTTTATAAAACAATTGGCTTATTAATTACAATATAACTGCATACATATAAAATTATTTATTTATTATTTTCTTAATTTAAAATAAGTTTTAAAATTGGTTGTTCCTATTAAAATATAATTTATGAAGTTAAAACTCCTTAAATTTTGTAAATCAAGGAAACTAAAATATTTTCAAAATAGATTTTGTTTAACTTGAAAATCAAATCAACAATGTGCCCATAGAACCATACAACTAACAACAAATCTTTTTTGTTAAAATGAAATTTTTTTTACAGATTTTTTATTGCCATAGAAATATTATATACAATATACACAAGAAAATTAAATATTAATTAAAATAACAAATAAATAAATAAATGTTTACAATCAACATATGAAAATATATTAATAAAATGATTGAAGTAAATAGTTAAATAAAAAACAAATAATAAATAGTTAAAAGAAACTTAAGCCAAAAAGTCAACAAAAAAATAGTAAAATTGATGAAAAAACTTAAAAAAGTTCACCAAAAATCAGCAAATTCGAAAATAAAATAGTAATGATTATTTAGTTTTCTTGTTTTGTTTTTTTTTTATAAGAAATAATCTCAAATAAACTCAAAAAATATAAGATTTAATATGTATATTAACGAAATCTAAAGAAGTTTTAAATATACATACTACATACATAAATATATTAAAATTATTGTATTATAATGAGTAATAATAACTTTTTTTCCAATAACAGAATACAGAAGCGAAGAAATAAAAGTTGAAAGTAATCAAGAAACCAAAAACAAAACCATAGAATAAAATAAAACTGAATTTGTTATATTTTTGTTTTTTAAAAACAACATCAATTGACAGGGATTATATGAAAATATAAACACAGTAAATAACTTAAAACAATAGATATAAATTTAAAACTACAATTTTAATTTATTTTTTTTATTATATTTTTTAGTTCAAATTCCACGTACATGTATGAGAAAACAATAAAAATAACATAAACACATAGCAAAAGAATTTTTCAAATATTAAATAATTTATTATATATGCTTATTTCTTTATTTTGTCTCTATAGTCCATACAAAACATTTTCATAAAAAGAAAACTTGTTAAAGATTTTTCTCACAAAGCTAATTTGACAAAGTATGTCGATTTTTAGTAAAAAAAACAGAATATGAATATGTAACTAATGTGGAAAAATTAATAAATAAAAAAACTGGCCAACATATTTCCCATTTAGTGTACATACTATAACTAAATACATTTTTGTTCACTTTTTGCAAAGCGTGCAATTTTTCTTTCTGCGTTTTTTTTTTAAATTTACATGATATATCGTGTCAATATAGCGATATTCTAAAACAATATTATCGTATGCAAAGCAAATTAATTCATTCGATTTCTATAGAAATTTTAAAATATTTCCATATACATAAATTCCATTGTAATAATATGGGACCATATATTCATTTCAAATTTTAGAAACAATTTTCACACTCCTAGCTGCTAATCTTTAAGTGAAAAAAAATTTTTGTATACGTAAAAAGTATTAAAGAGATTCAAAAGCCTTTTTCACAACAGGCTGTAAAGGCATAAATGTAAACTGAAGAGGATTGAGTCAATGTTTATTGTTTATTAAATAAACAAATTTTGTTTTAGAATTTACATATTATTAAGATACAAATTCGATAGTGTTTTTTTTCGTTTCGAATTACAGAGTCTACTCTGTAATTACACTTTTGGTCTCCAAAATGGCAGTATGTATGCCTATGTGCCAGTTATATTTACTATGCGTAGTAGCAGTGAATTAGTTCTTTATTGTATGGCTGGCAGAGAGCTTCACTACGCTATTCGCTATTTGTCATTGATCCTCTTCTTTAAGTTGGAGTCAAATATTTTCCACCTGACCACCATATCGTAGACTATCTCTAGTAGCTAGTTGATTTCCTTAGCGCTAATGCTCCACATATCTATGCGAAATGTTAAATGCTTCCTATAGACCTCGCTTATAAAGCGCCGAAACATAATTGCACGCCCTATACATATATTTAATATTTACTTAAAAAATCATTATAAATTCATCAATTGTTTAATTACACATTTCACAAAACTCAATAACAAATTTAACCCTATTTAATTGTGCTCCCGTTTAAATAAAGTAAAAGAAAAACTAAACCACAGTTTAAAATCAAAGTAATTTATTGATTGTATAAAAGAAAATGTTCGCAAAAGTTTAAAAAGAAAATGAAAAAAAATTGACTTTAATTGAATGAAAGAAATAATGAACCACAGCAAACAGTACCATGATTACATATTAATATTCAAATAGTATATACACGTACATATATATTTATTTCAATATAAATATATATATATAAAATAATTGTGTTAATTGTTTTTGATTTTTATTATTATTAATGAATTCAGCCTTATAACAGGAAATAGTTTTAATATTTAATTATACATACGTCCTCCCAAAATCAAACCACAAACAAACAAACATATTTTAATAGGTTTTTCTTATGTCAAAGGATTTCAAGAATTTTTCTGTTATAAAAATAGAATGAATTAAATAATAAAATCTATATATTTCTTACATATCCACCCCCTCCTCCAGAAAGTAGACCGAACGAAGCAATATCAAATATAAAGTTTAAATACTAGTTATTAATTTGTTAATTTTGATTAAATTTTCCTTTAATTTAAACTATAAATGAAAAAAAAACAAATATTAATTATCAGAAAGTGAGACAAATTGAAAAATAACAAAAATGTTTATATATTGTACTTATTCTTTTGTTTTGTAAACACTGCATTTAGCTTAGACAACAACTAACAGAGAATGCTTAACAAAGTGACTGACAGTGGGAGGAAACAGATTAAAATGTGAACTTCTGTTTAATTTTTTTGTGAACTAATAAGGATTTATTTTATACTAGCTTTTACCCGCGGCTCTGCTTGCATTAACCTGCCTAAAAATACATAAAACCGGTATCAAATATAAAAAAACCGGCTGCGAATCGGATAATAAATTATACTCTATTTGACGCTGGTAATGTGGCTTTCCATTAGTGAAAGAATTTTCAAAATCGGCTTAGCGGTTTGGGCGTGAAAGCATAGCAAAGAAACAAACAAACTCACTTTCACATTTATAATATGTATTACTAATGATTAACGAATGTTAATTCATGAGAAAAACGCAGTTCTCAAATACAAACTTTGTATTGATACCCTGCAGAAAGTGCGAATAGTGAAATTGTGATGATTTACTAGTGACGCTGTCAGTAGTACTACTGACCAGGTGTACCCCAGTCAATGGTATCATCTATTGACATTTAACATTAGCTTGTCATTGAAAATCCAACATTAGACTGTAGGACTACTGACTAAGTAGTTATTTCGGTACGACATGGAAACATTGGCACCAAAAATTCACTGGTAAATTTTAGGGGCTCGTCTACAATATAGATATTTCCTCGCTCGTTTCAATAGTAAATTATAGTGATTTTCTAGTGTCATTGTCAATAGTGCTACTGACTATGTGTATTTTTCTACGGAGTACTTTTTTCTAAAGAGAACATTTTGTTTAAAAATGCTTATGTTCTGAAATGTACATTTTTCTGTAAAGCGTACTTTTTCATAAATTGTACTTCTGTGTGAGAACTTCTGATGAACAAATATTGCAATTAAACAAACTCACTATGAAGATATCTTTTTCGGAGATTATTTTCTTTTTCATTTCATTTTATATCTGCTTCCACCACTGTACGCAATTACATACATATGTATGTATGTATATGCAGCAAGAAAAAAATTGCAAAAATTTGTTTTATTCAATATGATTTTTACATATACATAAATTTTTTCATTTAGTTTTCCAGCAATAGCATTAACAAAAACAGCAACTGCAAATAATAGTACAATAATTGAAAATACAAAAAATTGAAACTAAACCGATTTTTTCTTTAAAAAAATAAACAACAAATTATTTTTTACAAAACTACAATCTACAACAAAACAATAGCCATGCTACTACAACAAAACAAAGTAACAATGCAAAGAATTTTTTACGATATATTTTTTTACAAATTGATGATAAACTTTAACAAAACAACAAATAAACAAACAAAAAAGCCGATAAAACGAAATCATTTTACAAAACAATAGATTTTTTTTATACTTAGAACAAAATCAAACAAAATAGACCATAAATTTCAAAAAAATATGTATGTTGTGTTGATTAAAGAGGAAAGTCTTAAAGGAGTTACGTTTCTATTAGGGAACATCCTCTTAAGCTTTCTTTCGAAATCAACAAAACTGCAAAACAATTGTCTCTTATTTTTTTCTCTTTGTTTTCTATTGAAAATATACAACAATAAAAATTTTTATTGAAAATAAAAATAAAGCAAAACAATAAATTTTATATTACAAGAATTACAGTATAAAGTAAAAATTGATTGACACTTTCAAATCTCACTTTACTGGTAAATTGTGCTACAACTGCAATAGCATTAAAAACAAAAACAAATAAAAAACATTTTTCATTAACAAAAATTCATCATCCACAAAAAAAACCTTCTAAGTTCACAACATATAATAGATTGATAGTTTTAGGATTGCAACACTGCAATGTATGTGTAGTATTAGTTTTACCTAAAATTTTCAAGCTTACTTCATTCGTATTAGCCTGCATCATAGTTCAAAACTGATGTTGATCTTTTACAGATATTTTTACAGTGTCCCAGTCATATCCACTGTAGTGTTCAGTTCCTCAAAACAATCCGAATTTTACAACAAAACAATAGTACAGGCTGGAAAAAAAGAATTTTTATTTTTCATTTAAAAAAGGTTTAATTTTTTTTTCATACATACATATTTACTTTTTATTTATTTATAATGCAAATCTAAACCAATTTTAATTTTTTGTGTAAATTCAAATTCAATTCATTTCAAAAATTACAACAACAATTTCAAAATTACAACAAACCAAAACCTATTAAAAAAAAAAAATTAAGCAAAAATTTAACAAATTCAAGGCATAAATATTATAAAATCAAATAAATAGTTTATTTGTTTCCATCAAAAATACAACACTGGCATAAATATTTCAAAATAAAATGAATACAAACCTGGCATAATTATTATAGAAATAAAACAATTCTCCCGAAAATGTTCAAAAACAATAACAACATTTATGGCATTATCTAAATATTTCAAGCAAAAAATATAAATTTCATGAAGTGAAATTTTTCAAAAGAATAGGAAGGAAAAACTTAAAAATAAATTTATAATAAATAATATTAAATTATAAACAAAAATTATATAAAATTTTAACCACCCTTAAGAAAAAGAAAACAATTGTAATTCTTATTTAAGTATTAAGATTAATACCTACTAAAAATTAAAATCCAAACCAAAACAATGGCATTGAATTAACAAAAATAAAAGTAAAAACATTTATAAAATAAATACATTTTAAATTTAAGCTTACAAAATTACAAAACTTTTGGTATTGAAAACCCAAGAAATGGAAAAACAAACCCGAAAAAAAATTAAAAAAGTAAAACCAACACTTACACCAATATTTTTATAATCATAAATTTAGGTTAATCAAAATCTTAACAACAAAATGATGACTTATGTCTAAAAAGAAAAACAACGGAAATAAAACGACGACCATTTGAAGGCCAGTTAATTTTACACCACTCTGAGTTAAAAGTTCTATACAAATAATTATCTTGTATTTTTTTTTTGTCGCGGACCCCGTTTGCAGTAAAGTATATACATATAATTTTTTTCAATTAAAAATAAAAAAAACATTCTTTATTTTGATTCTAAAATTGATTAAAATACACCGTTTTTATCTACAAAATATTGTCTCTTCTTTGACATGTTTAAGCTTCACTCCACATTCTATCAAACTAAATGAAATGCCAGTAAAAACAATATCAGCTGTTTTTCATACTGATGACAATAGGTCCCTTTGTTTACCCCAAAATTTGTGCAATTTTGTGCAAATTTGTACTGGATTTTACTGAAATGCGTTCGTTTACAACAAAAATTGCAAAAGAGAGTGCCAATTGAGAGAGTAAATTGACAGTTGTTGACTGAGAGTCTGCAAATTTTTACTGGACAAATTTTTGCCAGTAAAATCCAGTAGACGAGAAAAACATATGATTCAATAAAATAAACAAAAGTAAGCAAATACAAAGCATATTTTTTTTTTAATAAAAACATTTAAAAGAAAAAAAGTTGAAGTAAAAGTTGAACAAAACAAATCTAAAAATTTTTATGTTCAAGATGAAACAAATTAAAGAATAATAATCGTTAAATATATCAGTTTCCAAATTTAATTTAATTGTGTTATTTACTTAAGTTTTTTAGAGATGTAAGGTTTATGTGTATGTGAATACTTATTTCTGCATACTATTCAGGGTACCGAGTATCAGAAATCAAATATTGATGTATTTTCCTATGCCATTTACCCAGAAAAAATAAAACTAAAAACCAAATATAAGCTAAAGCTTTCAAACAACTTCTATTTCAGAAATATGTAACTATGTATATATCGCTTGAAATTTATAATTATAAAAATGTATGCATCAATTACCAAAAATATGTACTATTTGATGGGTTTCAAAAACAACAAAAACATACAACAATATTATTAGCTGTTTTGATCAATCTGCAAATTTTTGGAATTTTTCCTTTCGCGTACTTTTTTGTGCAAGAGACATTCTTGAGAGTAAAATTTTCAAATTACCCAAACTTTACTCAACTACTGGATTTTACTGGAAAAGTAAACAAACGGACCTAATAACAAGCAGTGCAGAGTCGTGAGTGGAGTACTTTATATTAAGCAGTGAGGAGTAAAAAAATGTTCCAGCTTGAAGTTTTAAATGTACATACATGTGTATGTATGTATGCATTTAACTTAAAAGAATAAAATAAAACAATATGAACTAAAAAAATAATCGTTATTTGCGATTAATTTAAAAAAGCAAATTTCAGCCCCTTGAATGACAGATACGGACCCCCATTTGGGAACCGTTGGTCTAGAGTTTATTTCCTACTGTGGCTCTTAAGCTCGTGTAAATATAGAGTCAAACAATAATCGCTCCTTTATATAGTTTCATTATAGTATATTGTTCGTGCTAGAAGCATTTATTCCATCATTTTGATCGCTTCCTTTCTTTCACTAATTGTTGTGGATTTCGTAATCATTATTCCACCCAACATCAGTCGACAGAAGCTGGTCTTTTATCGACTGGTTGGTCTCTAGCCACAGATTTGACATTCTAGCAGAAGAGATTGTATATCCGCTAGGCTTAACTATCTCAAGTGAAACTACAAACTTTTGTATACATACATACATATGTATGTGAGACAGCTATTTTGTAACCAAATTTTACAGGGTCTTACCTCTGATCGTAGAGTGAGTAAGCACTAGCCCTAAAAACAACTTCTCACCAGATGCCACCTGAGTGAAGCGGAAGGTGAAATCAAGGAACAGAGTCCTGAGGGGTTCAAGGGCATCTCATGGGACATGATTAAGAGCTAATCACGTTGACATGCAAGGCCATCAGTCCCAATCTGCAGACCCTCAGTGAGACCCATTGGCAACATCTGCAAACGGCGCAGAACAATGCAATTCGCATCCCAACCGGATGTGTCAAGCTGACGAATGTGGAACATCTTCACTAGGTTAGGTTAGGTTAGCAAGGGTGGTGCTACAACACACTTCCACTCGGAGACCCACTTGGGTCATTTGTGAGTCCCTTCTGTTGATACCCCTTAATAATAATAACATCTGCACTAGGAGACAAAGATGCTGCCTTTCAGACAGCAATCAATTCCTCTTGACATTCGACTTGCGCCAGCATCCTAACCACCAACTACTCACATAGCATCCCTTGAAAAGACACTTCATAAAGGCTTTTACGTAAATCATTAAGACCTTCCATCATCGTATGATCTCAACCTTGACTTAACAAAGTCCTAAATACTCGACCCGCTGCGATCTCCGACAGTGAAAGGCTACTATCAAGACAAATCCCAATGACTGGCGCAGTTAACGAGCTGATTCGATCACGTTTTTTCAGTTTGATGTTATGACATTCGATATCGAACCGTATTATTAAATTGTTAGATAGCGAATGCCATAATTTCAAACTAAAAAAACGTGATCGAATCAGCTGGATTTAGATCGATTAGAGGCTTGAATGCAGTAGTATTTTAAACTGCTACCCGGTGCCCCAAATAGCTGTCAATCGTGCATCCATAGCCCTCACGATACCGTCCGAGCAGACCCACGCCTCTAGTTTCAGTTGTCTCCTTAAATTTGCAAGGAAGGATATCCGGACAACAACAACTTATGGAATCAAATGTACAATTATTGTGTAATACTTCCATTAGCAACTCAGCATGCTGGCCGAACGGCAGAAAGAGGCTATAGACGCACAAGTGGAGTTCACTTCCGCGGGTGTCTAATCTAATAAATGGGAACTTTGTTTTTGGTGACTGCTTTTAAAGTATTCTAAAATAGGTCTGGTTCTATTGGCTATGAGGAAATAACTTGATTTGCGCACTCTTCTTTGAGCCTTTATATATGTAACCCAGCAGAAATTTTTGCTTGCTGGAAGCATTTTTGTAATTACTTGCAATTTCGCTTTTATAATGCATGACTTGTCTTCGCGATGAGCCACTTATAAGCAATAGAAATAAATCAGCCCCCCAACGTGTATGTGTACTACGTACATATGTACAAGTATATAATTGTGTACTCTTCGCGTACGATCGTAGAACATATTTTAATGGTCTCGCTTCTCGGAATGCAACGCATTGCGTCTAACAGCTTTTAGTGCTTGCAAATGTCGAATATTTTTCGCTGGAAAGTTAAAGTGAACACTCGTGGTGATTTGTGATTTCCACCAACTGTCAATGGGTTGGGCGTTAGGCCCAAAAAATTCTATTCTCAGTTTTGAATAATTTCGCTGTTTGTGTAGTGATAATGTGAACTTCCACTATAGTGAACAATCCATTATATGGAACAACGCAAAACATTTTTTAATTGCAATTTTGAGAACCTCCCAACTTGCTAATAAAATGTGCTATTTGCAGTCAACTGTAGAAACAGAGCAAATAATCAAAGCAAAAAAAAAAAAAACTGTTGAAATTTTTAATGGATCCGTGTTGTAATGGGCTGATATAAAGGAACTTAAAAAATAAGGGAAGTGGAAATAACCTACCTTGTCGAACAAAAGAAATCCCAAAAGATGATAAATATTTTTCCAATGCAACTTTGTTGGATATATTTATAAGTAATTTTATTTTGTATAAAATTAATGCAATTAACAGCTAATAAGAAATCGTGTATTTTTATTGCACTAGAAAGAAGAATCAAAACAAAAACGACGACAAAATTTTTAGGAAAACGAGACAAACAGAAAAAAATTAAAAAATTAAAATTCCAGCAACAGTTCAAAATTATTTGATATCAACCAACATTCCTTCCGTGGAAGCGGCTATATAAGTACAACTTCTTACGAATTGAATGAAATATTGCATACATTTTATTCTAGTTTGTGGAGAAAATATTGAAAAAATTCTTGAACATAAACAACGCAAGCAATAAAATCAATTGTTTGTCAGTCCTACCATTTTCTAAAAAAAAATAAAGGCAATAAAATATATTTGTAAATTTTATTTTAATAAATTTCAACCTGCTTAAGTATGATAATTCCCAAAATAAAAACTAAAAGGGATGCCGCAACTACCCATAGTGGTGTAAAATACAAAACAAAAATATTACAATTCAAAATTGTATGTCTCGGCTAAGTAAAATAAAAAAAGAAAAATAAAACACTGGATATTCAAAATTATTAGAGATGTAATAAAATTTTTGGAGCTAAAATTTTTGTAAACAAAAGTTTTTATTAAACAAAAATATAAATATTTAGACATAACCGATAAACATAAGCATCATTTTATATTTAAAGCAAAAAGTTGAAATAAATCAACCAAAATAAAATATTATACATTTTAGGTCTTAAAATTTAATATAAAAGAAAAAAATTAATTTATATTCCAAAGGTCCCAAATATAAATTTTAAAATTAAAACAAAATTCAAAATTTATATATTTGTTGTAATATGGGATTTACACGATGACTTTTTCCCCTGCATTTTTCTTCAATTCTCTTTTGTGTTGCTACCCCTTTGATTGCCTTTGTACCCCGTTTGTCAATAAACTCTATAAAAGTCACAGTAAAAAGTCATAGTGTGAATCCCGTATAATCAATATTTTATTCCACAAAAAGGAAAAAAAGCATTACAAATTAAACTGCAAAAACACTAAAAATTAAAAAAAAACTTCCAAGGAATCAATATTCTAATTTTCTTTCAAATTAAAATAAAACTTGAATATTGTATTATTTTTTTCATTGGTTTAGATTTTAAGCATCATTTTGTTAAAAAAAAAATACATATAGACATACATATATAAAATAAAAAACAACATATTTTGTCCAAATTTCAGATACCGAAATTTATAAAAAAACATTTAACATTAACATTTAAAAAATGAAAAAATTACAAAAAAAAAAAAAAAATAAAAAAACAAAATCATATGCATCTAGTTTAATGTCGTAAAATTTTTTTATCCTTTTTTGTAATTATATTAAAATATATGAATATTAAACAAATTAAACAAACAGAAAATACACCACCCAACATTTCAACACACACACATACACACCCAAAATCTCATTTAAAAAATATTGTAACGTGGTTTATTATGAAAAAACAGAACCTAAAGAAAATTTCAAAAAATATACGAACAAAACTCCAAAATAAGTAAATATTAAACTTTTTGAAATCTCCAGAAAACAGTATAAAACACTCAAAAATAGGCAATATTATTGCTAAATCCAAAAATAAGTAAAAAAAAATTATATTATTATACAAGAGAAAAAAAGTGAAATTACAAAATAAAGTGAATCTTGTAATATAAATTGAAGGAGTGTTTAATTTTTGTCAATGGTCGAGTGAAAAGATGTACACCTACTGGGAGGAAAGAGGACACAAAAGTCAAGCAATAAAAATAACAACAAAGCAACAAATCCCGAAGACGATTTGCTAACTTCTTAAGCACGGCAGTAAAATTCAAATATCTTTAAATATATTTGCATCTTAACTGTTTCCGGTTTGCAGAGGTAAGGTAGAAAACCAGCAGAAAGAAGTGGATTTTTTACTCCTGATAACAGAAAAAGTTCAACTAAATTAAACATATCGGCCGGCTTTATTGCAACATAGTAATAGCAAGTTTTTAGAGTTAATTATGTAGAAAAATACATCATATTGTCTTTTATCTCGTGTACAAATTGCATATGAATGGAGAAAATTTTTTAATATCTTCATTGAGTTGTATGTAAATGGAAAACTTTTTTTAACTTAATTTTATGATTTTACCCCAATTTCCGCAAATCGAGTTTTCATCATATTTCAGCGTTTGAGGTTCTGAGAGT